>CM069913.1:114660271-117385271 GCA_036172215.1 Camellia granthamiana
GCTTACTGGTTGGAGTTGATAGCAGGCCCAGAGATACCAGTATATCATGGCGATCCTGCGAAGATGGGAGCAGGGTAGCCCGAGCATAAGGGACTCCCTTTCCATTACCCAGGTCATGGACTTGCCTTAGTCGCACAGGCAGGACTAAGGAAGCCCCCTTGGGCTTGGTACTAAGGCACAGCATGGTTGATAGCAGGCTTGGCTGTGGCTTTCGCCCTGGGAAGCTGGGGAGTTTGTGGTTAGGTGGCTAAGGGTGGAGGCTTCGCTGAGGTGAGCACGAAAATAGTCAATAACAGACTAATGAAGTCCTGAGAATGTATGTACTGGCCAAGTAGAACTGAGAAGGCAAGTGCATCAATAAGGTTTACCGCTGCAAGTGCACTTGCTGAGGTTCAGGCTGAGAAGGCAAGTGCAGAGGCAAACACTCCCATTGCAACTGCCTTTGTTGAGGCTCAAAAGGGAGTTGCAGCGCCAAACACTCCTGTTGCAACTACACTTGCTGAGGCTCAAAAAAGGTAGTTGCGGAGGCAAATAGATAGTACACAGTATATGTAGAGGGACACGTGACACCTTCAGCCTAGTAGCTCAAGGCAGAATATTCCATGTGATCCTCTGGGACATATGTCCTCTCTCTATTTGGCCACTTGGTGTCCTCTTGGTACCAAGGAAAAACCTATAAATAGGACCCATTTCCCAAGGTTCAAGAAGAGGAATTTTGGGAATTTAGAGGAGATGTTGCCCATTTTGGCACTGTCATTGTCTTCTTCTTGAGCTATTTGCTTCACCCTTACCCAGTTGCACACTCTCTAACTGCCCAGACAATTACCGCTGCTTATTCTCCAACCATTCCACCATTGTTGGACCATTAATATAGTTTTGCCTCTCTAATCACCTTCCTAACCTTGAACCCCCCTACACTCTTCTGGGGACAATTCTAGTAGATTGTTTTTAGTGATTTTGTAAATTTCTTTGGATAAGTTTAAAGCAGACTTATCAATCCAGTTTTTTCTGGGTGAATAAAGATTAAATTTGTATAATATAAGTTTCATATGTAAAATAAATTTGAATTACAATATGATAATTCTAAATAATTTTTGTGTTGATTAGTCTGGATTCATAGAATTATTAAATTTCTTATGTTTTACTGTGTTTTCTTGTTGAGTTTTTTCTGTTTGGAATCTTCTTACAGACTGCTTGTAACCATTCTATCCGTTGAACTAGAAACACACATTTATAAATAAACACGAGTTTGTATTGTATGTGTTTAACAGAGAATTGGATGAATGGAATGGTGGTGGTAGAGGCAAGGATATGTGAAGCAAGGAGTCTCTCATTCAGGGGACTATGCATCAGTGATACTAACTGTGCCAATGTTTGCCAGGCTGAGGGCTTCAATGATGGCTACTGTAACGGTGCCGCTGCTTTTGTCAGAAAATTAGCAGCTGAAAAAACACAGATCGATTGATCCATCGACACACTTTCAACAATGCAATGCAAGAGACTGTTTCAGTGACGCCATCTTTAATGAAAAATTAATAAACCATGTTACTAGCGAAATTATATTCACTAACCTTTTCAAACTATGCTTATGTTCTCTCTCTCGTGGTTTTAAATATTGGCATCTAGACAGGGCCGGCCCTGGGATTTAGGGGGGTCCAAGGCGAACTTCAGAAATAGAGCCCTCTTACATTGAAAAAAAAAAAAAAATCGTAGAAAAAATGATAAGTTATAACTTTTTTATTTGTTTGTAGCCCTAAAAAAATTTACTTACACATAAAATCATTAAAATTATAAATAAAAACTTACTTTCTTATATTAAGATAGGAAGTAATCATTACAAAAACTTAAAAAAAATAAAAATCTATTTTTGTTGCTTTTTTTTTTTTTTGAGCCCTATGTTTTATTGGGCCTATAGTATTTGAGCTTTTTTTTTTTTTTTTTTTTTAATCTAAAAACACAAAATTATATTTGGGAACCCCTATTTTTAGCCAAAATTTAGGGGTTCAAGGCGCATGCCTCTCTTGCCTGCCCTTAGGGCCGGCCCTGCATTTAGATATATATTTGTATAGATAGGACGGTTATATATTAGTCAATACTAAATAATTATTCACCCTAAAAAACAAAAATATTATAACATTCGACAATATATAAAAAAATAATGATAGTAAAAGTCTAAAATCCTAATACACATATCCAAAATGGTGAGATTTTATAAATATATAATCGTGAAGAATTAAAAGAGAAACGTTAATTACACTTTACGTCAGGTGGCTTGATCCTAAAATGTACAATTGTGGTTAGGGAGGGATGAAACTAAGAATTTTGTTTTGATTGAGAATTTTGTTTCTTAATTTTTAGAAGGACAAACTACCAAGTAGTTCTTATATTTTGTCGCTTGTGTTATTTTAATTCCTACAGTTTTAATTGGTTCAATTTTAATCCTTAATTTTTTTATTTTGCATTAATTTGGTCTAATTAATAATGTTGTTAAGGTTTTTGGTAAAAATTTTTCATTAATTGGTTGAGCTTAAGTCATTGAATTGATCAAATTTACAATTTTACTTTTAAAAGTATGATATATGCCCCGCTCATGTCCACATTTGCCATAACAAAATGATACAATTTGACTAATTTGAGATAAAATAAAAAATTTAGGAATCAACACAAAGATCAAAGTATAAGGATTAACAGTTTAATTTCCCCTTTTAAAAAACTATACTTTATATATATATATATTACTAAATTGACCCTAGAAAATGTAACAAAAAATACATATCTTAATGAAAAAATTATTAGCCTTAAATTTTTATTTTACATATTTTTTTTATTATTATTAAGCTAGATGGAGTTACCTAAAAGATTAAAAAATGTCGTGATATCCTTAGTGAAAATAACATTAAAATATATAATTAATTATTTATATTATCAGGTCATGTCATATTTTAAGTAATGTCAATATTAGTCAACTCTAAGTTGCTAATTTTGTGTACGATTTGAGGTGTGTCAAAAAAATTTCCCTTTTCCCCGAATTTTAACTCCTATGGTACAAGGTTGGTCTTGAGCAAAAGGTAGTTGCCTGTCATAGACTCCTAAATTTTAGGGGGAGTTACAGGGCGATCCTTTAGACCGGACTTAATTCTTATTAGGTCTTGACTCAAAAAGATTTAGCACATCTTCCCATTTTATCCTTGACATTTAGTCCAAACAAAGAAATCACTCAACTGTTCTACTCTCTCTCTCTCTCTCTCTCTATCACAACTATTTGAATCCCTCTCTCTTAACTGGCCAGCGAAGACCACTTCTGATTGCCGGTGACCATCATCGACCTCCGATGACTTCTTTGGCCTTCATAGCCATTACTAACCTCCAGCAATTACCTCCAAACTTTGACAATATTTTTTTGTGTGGCCATTTTCTATCTCCATCATGTCAATACCGCTAATACCTTCTCAAACAAGGTGTCAACATGAGAAAAAGAGAAGAATAAAGATGAAGAAAATGAAGGAGAGAGATGAGGAATCCTTACCAGAAAATAATTCTTCACATTCGTAGATTAACACAAAGAATCAAAGACAAATTTAGTAAAAATATCTATGATTGACAAATCTAGTAAATTTAACCATTGTCTACTTGTTAAAAATTACAAAATCTCATCATCATCATCATAAATCAACACAAGATTCAAAGACATATTCAATGATAAATTTATCATTGAATGTTTGTTAAAAAATTACAAAAAGAAAATCTTGTCATCATTGTCACAAATCAACACGAGATTTAAAGATATATTCAATGTTAAATTTATCACTGATAGACACATTTACTGATAAATTTCTCACTAACTATTTATTAAAAAATTATAAAAAGAAAATCTCATCATCATTGTCACAAATTAATACAAAGATTCAAAGACGTATTTAGTGATAAATTTATTACTGATAGAAACATTCAAATAAATTCCTCACTGACTGTTTGTTAAAAAATTATAAAAAGAAAATCTCGTCATCATCGTCACAAATCAACACAAAGATTCGAAGACATATCCAGTAATAAATTTATCATTGATAGACACATTCATTGATAAATTTCTCACTGATTGTTTGTTAAAAAATTACAAAAGAAAATCTCATCATCATCGTAACAAATCAACACAAGATTCGAAGACATATATATCAGTGATAAATTTATCATTGATAGATTAAACCCTTGTTTGCAATAGATTTAGTTTGAGAGAAAGAAAGAGGGAGGGAGGGAGAGAGAGGCGAGATTTGGAGAATCAATGTTGCTTGTAGTCGTTTGAAGTTGATTTCATAGTAGAAACAACTAGATCAATGTGGATCTACAACAGAGTATAGATCGGCAATGGCGAAGGTGGTTAGTAAGCAGTGGCGGTGAATCAGAGCTGGTGAAGTATATATCAGCGATGGTGGAGATGGTTGGTGAATGATGGTGGTGGTAGTGGTGGTTAGTGACAAACGACGGTGATGGTGGTGGTGGTGGTGGTGATAGGTGGATAGCCATGGCCATGGCAACAGTGGTGATATTTTCTAGAAAAAGAGAGAGAGAGAGAGAGATATGGACTGAAAACCCAAACCCAAACTCACATCATAGTATTTTGATGGTATAAAACAAACAGAAAACGTGGCAAAAACAAGAGAAAACAAAACATGGGTAAAATGGTACAAAAAATAGAGCTCTAGGACTTATTGGTGCATAAGGCCAATCTTCAGGGCTAAGAGGGGAATAACTATAAAAAGCAGGACCAGCTAGTAAAAATTCCTAAATTTTAATCCAAAATAGGATCTAAATTTGTTAGTTTTATATTGGATAAATTACAAATACACCTCCTGAGATTTGCTTAAAATACAGATTACTCCATGTGATTTGAAAAATTACAAGTACCCCTTATGAGAATTTTTTTATTTAACATAATTAACTAAAAAAAATAAAATCATAATTGCTGTCCTATACAATAATAAAATTACCTAAATTATTAATTGAATCATATTTTTAATATCATGAAAAATTGTTAATTGACTTTATGATTTATTAATAAAATGAGCAATTTGTTATGAAATTAGAAACCTCAGGGAGTGAAATGTAATTTTCAAAACCACAAGGAACGATTCGTATTTTAATCAAACCTCAGGGGGTGTATTTATAATTTACCCTTCTATATTATATTATAAGTTCAAAAAATAATCATTTTATTATTTGTGGCTCAATTTAAGAGCCCCCCACCCCCCCCCCCCCAAAAAAAAAAAAAACTCTTGTTAGACCAACTAAAAAAAAATTATATATAATCATTGTTAGACTCAATTAAAATTTTATATAACCAATCCAAACAAATTGAAATATATATTATATAATGAATCCAAATAGAGTCTCATGTCAAGATCTTAATTTTTTTGTCCACTCTCTTTATCATATTTTAAATAAATAATTTTACCCTACTATCTTTCCCTTAATTTTGTTTGCACCCTTTCTTTATCATAATTTAATTAAATAATTTTGCCTTAATTTGTTTCCTATTTTTTTTTCAATAATTTGTGTTTTGCTATCAAATAGTCAGTCAATTGTGATTTGAGATTGTATTATCATATATCAGATTACAACAATATAATTATTTCGTTATTAGATATCAACAGATTATGTTATTTGTGCTGATTATTGCTAAATTATAAAACAAGAAGTCCATATTTTATCTTTTTTTTCCATCTTTGTAATGATTTCTTAGTATCTTAATATATAAATGTAAGTTTTAATGATTATATGTGTAAATAAACTTTTTGTGGCTATTAATCAATAAAAACTTTATTAATAATTATTATTTTAGTTATAATTTTTTTAAAAAAAATATCTATGTAAGGGATCCGACTTTCAAAACCCGCCAAAAGCCTTGTAAATCTAGCACTAGTAAATATTTTTAAAATAATAATTCAATTCAACCAGTATAAATTCCCAATTTAAATTAAGAGTTATACTATGGATTTCAAATAATCTATCAAATGTTTTACCAAACCTCTCATATGGGTGTGAGATTCACACATATGTGAGTTTGTGTGGAACTCACACACATCTGAGAGATTTAATAAAAAAATTGATAAATTATTTAAAATCCACAATATTTTTCTTCAATTAAAGGGCCTCGCTCCTAAAATAACACTAGTTGAAATGAATCCCACCATCACTCCTAAAACCTTTATTGAAATAGAAAAATTCCTGGTAACTCGAATTCTGTGGCCCGAATTCGGCTCAAAACCCAAAACGACGTCGTTTTGGATTTCGATTTTTTTTTTTTCTTTTTCTTTCTCTTCTTTCTCTTCATTTTCTTTCTTTCTTTTCTTCTTCTTCTTTGTTGAACTAGGCAACACAGACGAGAGAGAGAGGAGAGGAGAGGAGAGAAGGGCCCCTGCCGCTGCCGATCGTCGCAGCACGCCGCCGATCGTCGCAGCCCCGCCGCAGCTCGTCGCAGCCCCGCCTCCGGCCCCGACTCCTCCTCCAGCCCCATTTTTATGGCCCTCTCCCCTCCAGTCCTCCTCCTCCTCCTCCTCCTCCCTCCTTCTTCTTCTTCTCTTCTTCCTCTGCTTCGAATTTGAGCCAAATTCGAGCCTCCGAATTCGAGCTACGAATCGGAGCTAATTGAAATATAGTCCTAATCTATGATACATGAAATCAGACGTAAGTGTTAAGTACAGATGTATGTCTAAATATTAGACCCATCAAAAGCTTTAAATTTTAGAGTACGTGAATTTGTTAAAAAAAAATAATAATAATTATATATTTTATTTTTAATTATTAATTTTTAAACCAAGCATGTCAAAATTAAGATAGTTGAAACCAACCGTGTCAAAATTCATTGAAATTTTTTTTTTTTTTGATATATTATAGAGATATATATTAATTATATTTATATACATTTTCTCGTACATATCATGGATTTTGTTTTTTTTTGTTAGTTTAAGAGTTACATGAATTTGTAAAAAAGTGATTATATTTTTATATTTTTGATCTATTACGTGAAATCAAATGGTATTATAAGGAGGATTATCTCGAGTCTAAAATCTGAATTGGAGGGGTTATTTGGACTCGTGAGTCCTGTTTTGATTATTCAAACCGTTCATTTTATTAGGCATTTTATGTATTTCATCTACAAAAAAAATTTGATCATCTACTAACTATAACTTAGTCAATTTATTGTATTTTTCACTAAAAAAATGGATGATAATTGTATTTTTAAAAAATAAACCACATTCTTTTGATGACAAAAGCAATAAATTGAACAAGTTGCAGTTATCAGATTAATTTAATTTTTTTTATGAATGAAATACACGAAATGCCCGACAAAATAAACGATTTAGATTATCGAAACGGGACTCGTAATGAGCTCTACGGGCCTAAACAGCCCCCTCCAATCCAAAGGAATTCTCCTCCTATATGTCATATACATTAAAAAGGAATTTTAACTAATTCTGATAGCAATTAGTCAACAATATATATATATATAGCTATAACAATGGTTTAAAATATAAATATATAGGAAGTGTCTGATGATAAGTTTCAAACGCATATCCCACAAGTATCAAGTATCCCACATGAGTATTTGATTATTTTGAGTAGTCTATATAATGATAACTCTGTTTGGTGTAGCTTGTGAATTTTTTTTAAACTTTTATATTTTGAAAAATTGTGTCAAACTATTTGATATAACTTTTATTTATAATTTATGAGATAAAAATAATTTGAATAAATTAAAAAAATTAATTATTCACAAACAGTAGAAGTGATATTTTTAAATTTTAATTTGTAAGAAGTTGGTTACAAGGATCTAATTGGTGTAAGGAAGTGATTGGGATCACTTCTGAGGTGTCTCACTCATGCAAAAATGTAACAGGTGTTGCTGAATTATCATCACAACAAACCGTATATAACCCCACCCACTCTGGTATTTTCCAATTCCAATCTCTCTCTCTCTCTCTCTCTCATTCACGCACGCGCACACAACCTATTAGCCAATCTTCACAATATTCAAAGAAAGAAAATTAAGAAAGGATAGAGTTTGTTTGATTATAAAAATCAAAACAGTATATATATATAAGAAAAATAGATTCTTATCTTGTTACAAAAACAAAAACAGAAGCTGGGAAAAAATGAAAGGAAAAAAAAAAATAGAACCAACCACTTATAGTATTATTTTCTTGAACAAGATTTGATCAAGTCCAGTGTTCAAGACTATTTCCTTAAGATAGATTTGTCTTCTCCACGGTACTTTCAGCTTATGGACGTCTATCTCTTAGGATAAAATGATCAACAACAATCTAATAACAGTACTACAAACTAAATGTCTAACGAACACACTTTGTGTTTATACTCTTTTTTACAGAAAATTTATGCAACAAAAGGTAGGAAATAAAAGCAGACAAGAAGAACAAAAATTGGATGAAAAATCAAATGAAAAACTTGTCTATTTATAGGTGAACTGGTGGCTTTTTAGAATAGACTTCAACAAGTAACAAACCTATTCGGACATATTTGAATAGGTAAAGTACCTATTCGGGTTAAATTTGAACAGATAATGAACCTGTTTGGTTGGAGGAAAAATTTAGACAGGTGTGCTGGACCAAACTGCTAGTGTTTCAATATGTTGGGGTTATTTCGGAATTAAGTTTGAATTTCAAATCGAAATTCAAATTCCAAATGGTAAGAATTTAATAATATGTTGGGGGCATTTCGGAATTAAGTTTGAATTTCAAATCGAAATTCAAATTCCAAACGGTAAGAATTTAATTTTAGAAAAGCTAAAATTCAAATGTTTTTGGCTCAGAAAGATAAGCATTGGGTCGGACAAGCCCAACCCAACCTCACACCACGCACCCACGCCAAAGCCCAAGCCCAGCCCGCCCGATTGAAAGGACGGTGGCGCGCACGCGTGTGTGTTTGTTTTGGGTCCAATGGGTCTAGCCCACTTTGCCCATAACCTCACCTTTCTACAAAACTTATCACTTGGGGGCCTCCCCAAGTTGTGAAACCAAGGCTTATAAACCCATACAATGTTAGCCTAGCCAAGTAATGTGGGACAAGCTTTCCTTTCTTCAATTTGGAAAACCCACCAAAACACTATTTTCATAGAGCTTACTTTGACTTTAATTTCTCATTCACCCGATAATGGTTTTGAACAACCAAATATAGTACGTGAATCACAACGTGACATAGAACACGTTACCACCAATACCCGCCAACCTCGGTGCATGGGTTCCACTTAAAAAATAGACTAAAGTTTAAGAAAAAACTATTTTTCCAAAACCATTCTTACAATCCCCCACATGAATAGAATTTGATGACAACGGAAATGCAACAACATGCAGAATTTGTCGAAGAGAGTATAAATCGAAAATATCTTGCATTAGGATAGGTAGCTTTCGGCCTTGAACCTTCCCTAGTGATAACCTATCAGACTTACTAGCTAACCAATGGACACAATGCCTTGAATTGTTCAACTTTTAGTGTAAGCCAAGACAATAGATTTCACACAAAATATCTTTTGACACATCGTGGTTCTTACGGTTGTGTTCATTTTAGCCCTGAACGTTTCTCGTTATTCATGAGTGCTCTAGAGAATTTAGCCTTTTCATTCTTATAAAATTGGCCTAGTTCAACACTCATATAAGTGATTCTTATTGTGAGTATCGCTTGTACTCGTCTTGATTTTTATGCTTCAATCAAGATATAAGTAATCATTGAAAGCAAAGTTTATCCTTAAACCCATGCATACTACACATGTTGCAGATATTACTCTCACCATAGGAATGGATTGGGAATTTTATCCCCTTAGTGATTTTTAACGAGCCACACATATCTTAGTTGTTTCTTTGAACTTAGTTCTTGGGATCTCTAGTCATCTAAGTAGGGTTACCATTATGATGACTCTTATGTAATAGGCTTTAATCTCATCCCCCTTCGATGAACTATACACTTGCTCTTTTGTCAAACATTTTGTTAACGGATCCACAATATTCTTTTTAGATTTTATATAATCTATTGAGATTATTCTACTTGAGAGTAATTGCCTTAAGGTATTATGTCGATGACGAATATGTCATGACTTACCATTATACATATGACTTTGTGCTCTGCCTATTGTAGATTGACTATTACAATGAATACAAACAGCTGGCACAGGTTTTGGCTACATTGGAATGTTTTCTAAGAAGTGGCGAAGCCATTCTACTTTTTCTCCTGCTTTATCTAAAGCAATGAACTCAGATTCCATTGTGGATTGTGTGATGCATGTTTGTTTTGTGAATTTCCAAGAAACAGCAAGGCCCCCCAGAGTAAAGATATATCCACTAGTGAATTTTGAATCTTTAGTATCTGATATCCAATTGGCATCACAATAACCTTCCAGTACTGCAGGATATCAAGTAAAATTCAAACCATGATCACTGGTACATCTTAGATATTTAAGAACCCAAATGATCGCTTTTCAATGGTCTTCTTGGGGTTACTAGTGTACATATTCAATTTATTGACAACATAAGCTATATCAGGATGAGTGCAATTCATTAGGTACATTAGGCTTCCAATGATTTAGGATTATTTTAACTGAGACATCGTATCACCTTATTTTTCGATAAATAAAGACTGATGTCTATGGGTGTTCTTACTACATTCACATCATCCTTGATATATTTACCAAGAATTTTCTCAACATGATGAGATTGGGATAATGCATATCTATTAGATGTTTTATTAATTTTCATTCCTAATATAACATCTGTGACCCCCATATCTTTCATATTAAATCTTTCATTCAGCATTTGATTGGTTGATTTGATCATGGTTTGACTGCTTCCAATGATAAGCATGTCATCCACATAAAGACAAAGGATGACATAACCTTTGTCAGTGTTTTTAACATAGACACATTTATCACATTCATTTATCTTGAAACCATTAGTTAGCATAGCATGATTAAATTTCTCATACCATTGCTTAGGAGCTTGTTTCAATCCATAGAGAGATTTTACAAGCCGACGCACTTTCTTTTCTTTTCCTGGTACTACAAACCCTTCAGGTTGTTCTATGTAGATTTCTTTATGTAAATCCCCATTTAAGAAAGCTGTCTTAACATCCATTTAATGTATTTCAAAATTATATAACACTGCTATAGCAATAAGCATGTGAATGGATGTAATCCTTGTTACTGGAGAGTAGGTGTCAAAATAGCCCAGACCTTCCTTTTGTTTGTAACCTTTAACCACAAGTCTTGCTTTATACTTGCTTATTGAACCACCTGTTTTCATTTTCCTCTTGAATATCTATTTATACCCGAGAGGTTTAGAACCGGGTGGAAGATTCACCAATTTCCAAGTATGATTTTGCATAATGGATTTAATTTCACTATTAACAGCCTCTTTCCACAAAGGTGCTTTAGGACTTGACATTGTTTCTTTAAAGCTCTGAGGCTCATTTTCTAACATGTATGTCAGAAAATCTAGATCAAGGGATTTTGATATTCTCAATCTCTTACTTCGTCTTGGTTCATCATCAGTTAAATCCTGTTGGTCGAGACCATTACTAGTTTCTTGCATTTGATTGTCATTAGTCTCTTGACTTTGTGTATAATCATAAGTTCTTTCCTGTGAACTTAATTCTTGTCCTTTCTTGTAAGGAAAAATATGTTCAAAGAAAACATTATTCCTTGACTTTATAATAGTGTTCACATGTATATCAGATATTTCTGATTTATAAGTCAGAAACTGATATGCACTATTATTATGCGCATAACCAATAAACACACAATCCACTATTTTTGGTCCTATCTTAGTCTTTTTCGAAATAGGAACTTCTACCTTTGCCAAACACCCCCACACTTTTAAGTATTTGTAGGAAGGTGGTCGACCTTTCCACAATTCATTAGGAGTGCTGTTAGTTTTTTTGTGTGGTATCCTATTGAGGACATAATTAGCAGACAAAATTGCTCCCCCTCACAAGTTCTGCAGTAAGCCTGAACTTAGTAACATGGATTTATCATTTCTTTAAGGGTTCTATTATTCCTTTCAACAATACCATTTTGTTGTGGGGAATAAGGTGCTATAGTTTGATGAATAGTGCCATGTTGTGCATAAAATTCATTTAATGGTGTATCATATTCACCACCCCTATCATTTCTAACCATTTTAATGGTTTTGCTAAGTTGATTTTCAACTTCAATTTTGTAGAGTTCAAACATTGCCAAGGCTTCATCTTTACTTCTAAGTAAATATACATAACAATATCTTGTGCAATCATCGATAAATGTTATGAAATACTTTTTGCCTCCTCTAGTTTGAACAAATTTAAGATCACACACATCAGTATGAATTAATTCTAGAGGTTCGGTTTTTCTTTCAACCGATTTAAATGGAGCCTTAGCTAGTTTTGCTTCTACACATATCTCACATTTGTGATTAGGATCAATTTCAAGCTTTGGTATACAATCCAAACCAATTGGTCTACGCAAAGCATCAAAATTCACATGTCCTAATCTACCATGTCATAAATTAGACTCAAGAATATAAGCAAAAGATGTGTTACTCTTATTAATAACAGATTTTGGTACAACAGTCATTACATTCAACTTGAAGAGACAATTGCTCATGTATCCCTTACCACATACATACCACTTTTTGTTAATACAAACTTATTAGATTCAAATACAAGTCTAAAACCATTTTTACTTAACAAAGAACCAGAAACTAAATTTTTCCGGATGTCTGGTACATGCAGTACATTGTTGAGGGTAAGTTTCTTCCCCGATGTCATCTTTAAGATAACTTTCCCTTGTCCAGCCACAACAAAAGTAGACAAATTTCCCATGAATAGTTGTTCACCATTTGTAACCTCATTATAAGTAGTGAACATCTTTTTGTCCGTGAAAATGTGTCGAGTTGCCTCGATGTCGCCCACCACTCCTTGGGATTTCCAACCAAATTAGCCTCAGACACCACAGTAGAGAAATTGATGTCATTTACCCAGTTAGAGATGTATTCTAGTTTTGTCACATTAGCTTGATTGGTAGTTTTCTTGCTTGTACTTCTGCGATCCTTCTCAGGGCGTCAGCAATCAGATGCACGATGTTTAGTCTTGCCACAGTTATAGCATTTGCCTTTGAACTTTTTATTTCCATTGTTGTCGCCTTGATTAAGACCATCTCTAGCAAACTTCCCCTTTTTGTTATGTGGTTTGGGCACTTGTTCTACTACATTAGCCTTGGACTCAATGGGATTTTTACCATTCCTCTTTTTAGCCTTATGGTTATCTTTCTCAATTCTCAGTCTTACAATAAGTTCATCCACGATCATCTCTTTGCGTTTATGTTTTAAATAATTTTTGAAATCTTTCCAAGCCAATGGTAATTTTTCCACTATAGCAGCGACTTGAAAAGACTCACTAAGAGACATAATCTCAGCATGAATATCATGCAAAATTAATTGATGACTTTGAACTTAAGAAATAACAGTTTGGGAGTTTACCATAACAAAATTGAGAAATTTACCGACAACAAATTTCTTTGTGCCGGCATCCTCTGTCTTGTATTTTTCTCCAAAGAATCCCATAATTCTTTTGTTGTTTTCAAAGGACTGTAAACATTATACAAAGAAAATGTTTCAGAGGACTGTAAACATTGAGGATGTAATTTCTACAAAGAAAATCAAAATGCTTTCATGCATCCACCGTGGCAACAACTTGCTGATCACTTTCATTTTCTTTCAGTACTGGAGCATCTTCATATAGAAACCAAGCAAGATTGAGAGTTGTCAAATAGAACAACATTTTCTACTGCCATCTCTTGAATTTTGTACCGTTAAATTTTTTCGGTTTCTCTCCATGGTTCACAAGTGCCACAGGCATTTGAATAGGGTTTTAGGTAATAATCGATGTTGGTGTTACAACCGGATTCAGTGCACCAGTTTCAGTAGCCATCAAATCTAATTACAAAAATCAGAAAACAAATTAGAAGCTATACAATCTTCTAGTTACAAAAACTAGAAAAGCAAATCTGAATGGTGAATACAATGAAGAAACGAAATCTGTCTTAAGATTGTTAGCCAACCTTCACAGTATTCGAAGAAAGAAAATTAAGAAAGGAGAGAGTTTGTTTGATTACAAAAATCAAAACAGCACACATACACACACACACACACATACACACACACACACATATATATATAAAAGAAAAACATATTCTTATTTTGTTACAAAAATAAAATCATAATCTGGGAAAAAATGAAAGGAGAAAAAAAAAACAGGAACAATCACTTACAATATTATTTTCTCGAATATAATTTGATCAAGTCCAGTGTTGAACACGTGTCCTCAAGACAGATTCATCATCTCCACGGTGCTTTCAGATTATGGATGTCTATCTCCCAGGATAAAATGATCAACGACAGTTTAGTAATAGCATTATAAACTAAATGTCCAACGAATACACTTTGTGTTTATACTCTTTCTCACAGGAAATTTATGTAGCAAAATGCAAGAAATAAAAGCAGACAAAAAGAACGAAAATTGGATGAAAATCAAATGGAAGACTTGTCGATTTATAGGTGAACTGGTGGCTTTTTAGAATAGACTTCAATAGGTAACAAACCTGTTCGAATAGATTTGAACAGGTAAAGTACCTATTCGGGTTAAATTTGAACAGAAAATGAACCTGTTCAGTTAGAGGAAAAATTTGGATAGGTGTGCTGGACCAAACTGCCAGTGTTTCAATATGTTGGGCTCATATTAGAATTAAGTTTGAATTTCAATCTGAGATTCAAATTCCAAACGGTAAGAATTTAATTTTAGAAAAATAAAATTCAATTGTTTTTGGCTAAAAAAGATAAGCATTGGGCCGGACAAGCCCAACTCAACGTCACACCACGCACTCGAGCCCAGTTGTCCGGTCGACGACGGCGACGGTGGCACGTGCATGTGTGTGTTTGTTTTGGGTCCAATGACCAAACTGCCAGCACTTCAATATGTAGGGGTCATTTTGGAATTAAGTTTGAAATTTAAATTCCATACAGTAAGAATTTAATTTTAGAAAATATAAAATTCAAATATTTTTGGCTCAAAAAGATAAGCATTGGGTTGGACAAGTCTAATCTTACCTCACACCACGCACCTGCGCCCAGCCCGGGCACATGAAGAGATTTTTTCCTCAGTTGGGTGGCATACCTGGTGTGTCTGGTTCGAGGCAGACGCAAAGCTACCAGCCTGAATAGTCAGCACATGCCTCGAGGGCCAATCAGGGAGCCTCTTCAGTTCAATCAGTGCACCGGGCTTATGCTCCGAGGGGTGAGCAGGTTGAGTAGAGACCTACAAGGCATGTGTACGCTGTTACCGTGCCAGATCTTGTACCAACACCTTTAGTAGTGCGAGGTACTTTATTGTTTTGCTATTTAGTTGCTAATGTGTTGATTGATACGGGTGCATCCCATTCATTTATCTCATCTGCATTTGCATCGGTTTTGGGGTTAGAGTTGGCTCGATTAGCATCTTCTATTTGTGTAGAATCACCTATTGGCAGTGAGGTAATTTTGAAGTAGGGGTGTTGGGGTTGTGACATAGAGGTTGCTGGTCGCCAACTTCCTTTTGCATTTGTATTGATTGACATGTCTAGTTTTGATGTTATTTTAGGAATAGACTGGTTGTCATTATATCGGGCTGTTATAGATTGCTACCACCAGAGGGTTACTATATGTACCCTGAGTGGTAATTGCTTTTATTTCTTGGGAGACCGGGTTGATAGAGTCTTATCACCAGTGTATGATCCGCGTGGGCGGAGTGAACTTAGTGGTCTTCTTGCCAACTTCTTGAGTACTAAGTGTGATAAAGTCCGAGTTGAGTTTCCAAGCGTAATTTGTGAATACTCGGATGTTTTTCTCGAAGATCTTACTAGTTTACCACCTCATCGAGAGATCGAGTTCTCTATTGATTTAGTGCTTGGCACGACACCGATTTCTATGCACCGTATAGATTTGCACCTGCCGAGTTTAGTGAGTTGAAGATTCAACTCCAAGAATTGTTAGATAAGGGTTTTATCCGCCCTCGTACTTCGTCTTAGGGAGCACCGAATGTTTTTGCTAGAAAGAAAGATGGTGCGTTGTGACTTTGTATAGATTACCGGAAGTTGAACCGGGTGACTGTTAAGAACAAGTACCCAATGCCTCATATAGATGATTTGTTTGATCAGTTGAAGGGGTCTTATTGCTTCTCTAAGACAGACCTAAGATCAGGTTATCACCAATTGAGAGTAAGGAAGGTGGATATCCCGAAGATGGCATTCCATATGCAGTATGGCCATTACGAGTTCTAGTAATACCCGCCAACCTCGGTGCATAGATCCCACTTAAAAAATAGATCAAAGTTTAAGTAAAAACTATTTTCCCAAAACCATTCTTACAAAAACACACACAAAAGAGATTAATGGAGCGCTCAATCCGCAAGCTTTCAATTATGGTCCTTCTAATGATGTTTCTATTTTTTTAATATTTATTTTTTGAAAAAAAATGATGTAATTCACAATTAAACCTCACCTAAACCTCACCTACTTGACTTGTATGGGAACAAAAGAGAGGCAAAAAAAACCCCCTATATTCAAATTGGCAATAAAAGTTATGCATTATTATGATGTTTGTTGTGTTATAAAATAACAGGCAAATTATACCCGCGTGGTCTCTAAATTTTAACTTTTGTATCATTTTAATCCTTACATTTTTAATTAGTTTAATTTTGACTATTAATTTTAAATTGTGCGTCAATTTGGTCAAATTGATAATATTATTAGTGTTTTTTTACAAAAAATTATCACTAAATTGGTTGAGATTAACTCATTGAGTTGAGTAAATTTATAATTTTTGTCTTTAAAAATATAACATATGGCACTTATGTGCACAATTTTATAAAGAAATGTTAAGAGTTGTAATCAATTGGATCAAATTGAGATAAAACCATAAATTTAGATCGAGCTAATTGAAATGACAAGAACTAAAATGACACAATGATCAAAGTATAAAAGTCTTATTAGAAAGCTGGGTACACTAATAAGTCCTATGGTGTATTAAAAAATCCTGTCCATTTTTTATTGTTATCATAAAATTCTATTTTTTTTTAAATTTTTATAGCGGCGTTTTCATAAAGAGTGTCACTAATTGTTTGTTTTTAACAACAGTTTAAAAAATTCATTATACAGAAAAACGTCACTAATTGTCGTTTTTAGTGACAGATGATACAGAAAACGTCACTAATTATCATTTTTTAGTGACAAATTTATAAAAATGCCATTAGTTGTCAATTTTTAGCGATAAATTTATAAAATCATCACAAAAATTCTTTAAGTCTAACTACTAGGACTTTTTGATCTATACAAAACTTGTGGGTCTTAGAGTACCTCCACCCGATACTTCAAATCTGATGTGACACTCTAACAGTCATATTTTGGCATCAGGCATTAATTTTACCCAACATGCCAAATCCTAAGTTGGCACTTGGCAAGAACTCAACATGTCAAATTTGACATGCTCGATGTTGATGTCAAATGTTGAATCCACCCAATAAAATAATTTAATTTTTTGAAAATAATTGAATAATAGATTTGACATATTGGATTGAGAGTTTCTATGTCAAATTGACATATGAATTTGTCAACTAAGCGTTCAAAAGAATTTGGCACACAAAATTTTGAAGGTTTGAGTAGAGATGCTCTTAATGATGCACAAGTAAGGGTGGTCATTCATTGAGCCAGGCTGGGTTCGAGTGATAAGCAAACAAAGCAAGAGCCCAAGCTGTAGCCACAATCAAGGCCACTGTTGAAGCTCGAAGAGCTCCAGCTACATCCACAATCAAGGCCACTGCCAAAGCGACAAGTGCTACAGAGCTTCAGCATAATACAAGGCTGCAACCTTAGGCACAATCACAATTGCATACTGTGACGCCCCAATTTTTTTTTGGAACATCATAGGAAATTAAATAACAAAATAACTTATTAAATTGAAAATTTAATATCTTAATAGGAAAAATTCAATTCTTACACAACCAAAAGTTTAACAGCACTAAATAATAATATGAAAAATTGAAAAGTCCATATATAACATTAAGTGACATTATAGCATCCTTAACCATTAATACTTAAGATAGTAAAATTTTATTTTGCTAAAGTCATGGCTTCAAGTTAGCTAGTGCTCTAAATTAGCAGCGGCTCCAATTTCAACTTCCACTCCTTCCTCGTCAAAATCTGGCATAAAACACCAGGACAACAAAACATATGCCATGAGTTTTGCAACACCATAAGAAAACATAATAAACCTACCTTTCTTTTTATGAGAAAACTAATCAAATTAATAATCATGACAAGTAAGAGAAATTAACAAAATTAATAGAATAAAAATATAACAACCATTAAAATAATTTTAACAATTTTAATAGTTTAGGTGACACTCAAAATCTCACCAAAGAGATTTTCTTACCAACCACGAAGTCATAACCACGGTTAATTTGAAAACCCCCCTTGGTCAAATATTCAAGTATTACCAACTGTAACTACCAAGTATGCCCACACCCAAAGTTATATACCAAAATTGTGGCATCTGTGGTCTGCCCCAAGGGGACAGTTTGCCAGGGGTACGTAACCTCCTTACGTGCCACCCGCACATCCACTCTTATTTCAAAACCAAATACTGAGAAGGGTTCAAATAAGTCTTGTGCCATCTTAGGGTTTCGCGACATAATTTTGTAAAAATTATCAAAAACTAGGGCTCACCTTGAACTACTGGTATTAACTATCAATCATTAATTTCGTACATGCCGTTAATCATTTTAGCTAATTTTTTTTTATAATAATCACAAATAATTACAAAATTCAATTACCATAAGTGTTATACCATTTTATTAAAATTCTTAACAGAAAATATTACACATGCGTTTTACAATAATCAATCAATGTATAAAATTATAATAAACAGCTAAATTAAATCATGGTATGAAATGATAATTTTAGATACTTAAAAATGAACCACAACCACGCATATGCATGGACTACTAATTTACAAGATCCAATTAATTAGACTAGCACAATAATTTTTTTTAGTTCTAATAAATAATTGAAGTAATAATCTTGGTTCCTTCTCAATCTGCCTAGAAAATTTCAAAACATACTTTTCATAATTAAAATTATAAATAAATTATTTATACAATTCTAAAATTCATGGAATTACATGAAATATTCAACAAACATGTTATGGTCATTGTACAGAAAGAAATTTCAAAAATAAGTTATAAATAATTCTGTAAAATATCAAGAAATTCCATGACACAGATTCGTCACATTTTCTTAAAATAATTACACACTTAAATTTATAAATCAATTCCATAATCTAAAAGTTTATTACGAAACTAGACTTCTCAAATTTCATTATTTATTTAGAAATTACAAGATTTGGTTTAATATAGGATTTTTAATGATTTTTCAAACATGTAGTAAATTCTGTCTATAGTTTCAGATTTAATTAAAATTGTGTATAAATTCATAAAAAACTAGAATAATTGTTAAAAAAATTTATGGATGAACTAGACATCATTCTTAACAATTTGTAGAGAAATGATCTCTAAATTTTGAGTATAAAATTGTCTAAAAATTTGTACAAGTTTCTAGAAAATTTAAGAGTCATATAATCAAATCAAATCAAATCAAATCAAATCTTTAATTATCTTTTTAATGGCACAAACTACACATGCAACTCTAATTCCAAAATTTAATCATGATTTTAAGGCTATTAATATAAAATAACCTTCAAATATTTGATATACAAATCACAAAATTTATATACAACTATAAATAAAATTCTATCTACAATGATATGAACACAAATCTGAAAATTTCAACAAATAAAAAAAATGAGAGGGTTGAGAGGGTTTTCTTACTTAATAATAGGATTGAAATGGGGTGATGAAATGGTAGGAAAAATTATCAAATTGTTGATCTTCTACTATTCTTCTTTCTATTTTGACTTAGCTTTGCTCATAGTTTTTTTTTTTTAAAATTTATTTATTTATTTATTTTACGATTAGTTGAGGAGAAGGATGCAAACCATATGTATATATAGAAGCTCATCGCCTGAGGCTTTCACTCTCTCTCTCTCTCTCACATCATTTAATTGCATCCCGTCATATCTTCTAAATCCAACACAAATAATGATCCTATTTTCCTACTATTACATGCATGTATACAAGTGTTGGGTGATAAATCACCCACGCTGCCACCAAATTTCATTTTTTTTTTTTGTGGGTTTCTTAAAATTAATTAATTCAGGTTTCAACTAAGATATCTAGTAAAAATAATTATTATGTTTGTCATGACCCAAACCCGGTCCTATAGGTTAGGATCATAACTGGCCAGTAATCATGAGATTATCTATGGCAGCAGACAAAAATCAATTAAAAGGTAATAATATGGGGCCAGATGTAGAAGCAGAACTTTAAATTTTGTCCAATCTTATAATTTCGTGCTTATCAATCTCATTTCAAGTCTTTTACAAATCAGACAGGTGGAATACTCACTCATAATACAAATTCATGAGTTCGAAAACTTACCACATAGGTTGCATTTAGAAAATAACATACATGAAAATATCTTTACTAAGATATTACTCACAGTGTTTGGAGTGTTGATTCGTCCTCATGGATGCTCCTACACAATTCATAAACATAAACAAATCGGATTACAGTGCTATTTAATCCACTCATTAACTTGTTTAATTCTCTTAGGCTCCTTTCTAACGTTTTAATTCATTTAGAATGCACAATGTATGCCTAAGAGTGTTCAAATTATAACTTGCATGGCTTATCTACAACTTCAAATAATACTTAGAAATTCTTTCAAAAACATGGATTACAAGGTTTATACTTAAAGGATGAAACTCAACATTCATACCAAATGAATCTTTTCTCTCTTTCCTAATCATTTACTCATGCTGTTTCTTAGTATATTGGTCCTTAATAAGTCATAATTCATGCTTAATAATGCCCAGAAAGAGATGGGAACGAAGATATGAACTCAAACACCTTTTGAAAACATGCTGAAAAAGAGCTGTTGGCTAGAGCCAACTTTTTGTCGCTAGAGCCAACTGAAGACATAAACTGAGTTCACTCAAGCCACCATTTGGTCGCTTGAGCCAACTTTTGCAAAGTGTAAAATACTGGGAGCTCACAATGTTGGCTCGAGCCACCACTTGGTCGCTTGAGCCATTTGTGAATTTTCTGGGTTTCAAAATAGAAAATCTGGGTTCCAAAAATGCATTTTAACATGTAAAAGCTTGCATGGCCATTCCAAACTCATGAAAACACTTTGATAATCATAAAAACATTTTTGAAAACTCAAACACAAGATCATCCATAAATCGTTTGCTCAAAACCTCATGAATTTACCAAAATTGAACTCAAATCTTCATGCACGTGAGGATTAATTTCAAAACTCTTTTCATGACGTTCCAAACATAAAATTAAGCTTCCAAGACTTATGAAACAATGATGCATGTGCAATATAACTTCTAATTTCATCATGAACCATAGATTTCAAACCCAAAATGATGAAATTCTACGTATTCATCTTCTAAATTCAACATGGATGACAAGAGTATGAAACTCTTCCAATTCATGAATTGATGTATTTCAAACCTTCAAGACTTAGAAAGCATGAATGCATGTAAGTGACAACTCCCAATTCAACATGATTATCAAAGTTCATGCCCAAAACTAAAAGAAGCAAAGCAAATACTTGCATGCATGTACAATTTCATCTCAATTCCTGCAATCTTTGTTCAACTCACACATTTAATGTCATTATCCTCTTAAATCCACAATTTAAGTGACTTAACTCACAAATTGAGGTTCAAACTCTTACCTACTATCTTCAATGAGGCTAGGTTTAGCAATTTCTTGAGCCTAGCTTCCAAATTCTTCAATCCTCCATGCCAATTCCACAAGATTGAGCTCCTATCACTACAAGAAATGTCATTTTTGGCTACCAAAATATTGGTCGCCAAAAGTCCAATATTTAGTTGCGGAAACGATTTAGCGACTAAAATATTTTGTCGCCAAGCTCGTCGCCTTTACCCTGTCGGTGATAGTATTGGTGACTAAACTTTGTTTGGTCGCCGAAAGTGACTACATTTGGCTACTAAATTTAGTTTAGTCGGCAAATGTTATGTTTCTGCCACTAAAATCTTTAGTCGCCGAATGAGGATTTTTGGCTACTAAGTTGTTGTGGTTAGGGAAGGTGTCACTTTTAGCTACAAAATAATTCGTCGCCGAAAGTACACATTTGGCTACGAAACATTATTTAGTCGGCAAAGTGTGAATTCGGCGACTAAAATGTTAGTCACTAAAAGTGCTACCATAATTTGAGAATGACTATTATAGACCAAACATTTTTGTCACCAATAGAGTACATATTTTTACCGACTAAGTAATTTTTGTCGTTGTTACTTTTGCCCACTAAAAGTTTCGTAGCCAAAAGCCTCCTCACATTCACTTTTTCACTTTTTGCCACCAAATGTTTTAGTCGCCAAATGATACCATTTTTTTTCCGTGACTAAAAAAATTAGTGGCCAATAGTTTCTTTCTCTCATTCTCAATTGTTTTAGCTACTAATTATTTGGTCGCAAAAAGTTTTTGGGTTATGTTTTTGGTACTAAATTTTTTGTCACCAAAACATTTGATTACGTATTTGGCCACCAAAATATTTGGTGGCCAAATACTTTAACGTGTTTTTTTTTTTTTAAAAAAAAAAAAATTTCTCAACAACCTATACCCTGTATAAACAATACAATCCATCAACGCTAAATATGTTATCAAGCATTCAACAACGTGCACACATTTCAGTTCCAACCATCCAAAAGTTTAATATTGAACGTCCAATTATATATATATATATATATTACAAATTCCATAAGAACCAAGTCTAATCCAACGTTAATAATTTAATTTCATACATAATACAGGAATAACCAAATTAATTGTACACCTACAACTTCTGTACCACAACAAAAATTATATTCTGTACTGCCCCAAAACTATTTTGTACCACGTGCTATGTTCATTTCTACCATGCCAAATAAGATGATATTTACCACACCAAAAAAGTAATTTGTACAAACCACTATATATACGGATAGAGATATAAAAACAATGCCCTCCCGTACTTGTCAACAAAAACACAAGGTCATTTGTATGTCCAAAAACATCTACAAAAAAGGGGAAAAAAAATCATTAGTTTGGTGCGTGTAGAGGCACTTCTAGACGACATATATATATTGTAATAATTTCAAACATTAAAACACAAGGAGAGTAATATCTATTAACTAATGAAAGACATCCAAACATGGACCCATCATGAGTTCTTGATTTAGCTTTTTAATCTCTAAATCTATCTAAGTAAATTTTAGTAGTTAAATGTGAAACTAAACTGTGTAGGTATTACCAAATTACATAAATTATGGGTGTACTTACCATTTCATCCAAAAATTATTTGTTATAAAAATGTAAGAGGACCCATCATTAGAGTTTGTCTGGTATCCATAAAACTCACTATGCTTATGCTTTTGTGACCTCCATGAAGCTTCCATTTAGGTTAAAACAGTGCTTTCCTGACCTCCACAGATGGAAATTGGTGTGTACTTTTTCTTCATAAAAGATTCTAATTTATTCGATATAATCATAGTGAGTTTGGAAACGCTTTCCTTAAAGAAGAAGCTAAGTGAACAATGTAATGAAATCATAAATACTGTTCATTTCTATTTAACTAATTAGTGGGTTTATAGATGTAGATATACTTCTATTTGTGAATGAGTAATGCCTTGGGTTCTTTACAGGCTTATGGGGACAAGAACTGAAACAGATTATGCTTAAATATTCTTCCATAACACCATCTAATTTTGATAGGTATCTTCAATACTTAGCTTCTTTAGTCCTAAGTTCCCTGATCTGTTGCTGAGGAATTATCCTCCCATCAGCCAAATTTTGAGGCCATGTTATATATATGAACTGTCTACTATTCAACTGTTGTTGCACATTTTGTAGTGGTGATAGTTAAACTGATCAAATACACAATTGCGCCTAAACCTTAGCTGAACTTTACAAATCCATTATTCGAATTTCCAACCGATTAGGTCAACGGGATATATCCTTCGTCACATTTAGTTCTTGCAAAATGGTGCCCCCCGAACCCCTTTTTTCGACTAAGTTTATGACATTTTCAACTCTAACTCCCAACGTACTTGTCCTACTTACGTACCATCTGTCCCTACATGTCACATTTATCACCGGGAAGCTTTCCGTTATGAAAAAACAATGGCTCGGGGGCTGTTTTGCATTTTCGGCCCCCGAACCCCTATTCTCGACTAAGTTTGTGACATTTTCA
The DNA here is from genome assembly GCA_036172215.1 of Camellia granthamiana. Taxonomy (NCBI): domain Eukaryota; kingdom Viridiplantae; phylum Streptophyta; class Magnoliopsida; order Ericales; family Theaceae; genus Camellia; species Camellia granthamiana. Next base: position 114,684,717 of record CM069913.1, read on the forward strand.
ACCCTAACTCCCAACGTACGTGTCATACTTACGTACCGTCTGTCCGTACATGACACATTTGTCACTGGGAACCTTCCCGTTACAAAAAACAATGGTTCGAGGCTTGTTTTGCATTTTCCCACCCGAACCCCTTTTTTCGACTGAGTTTATGACATTTTCAACTCTAACTCCCAACGTAGGTGTCCTATTTACGTACCGTCTGTCCCTACATGTCACATTTATCACCGGGAAGCTTCCCGTTACAAAAAAAAGTGGATCGGGGGCTGTTTTGCATTTTCGCCCCCCGAACCCCTTTTTTCGACTAAGTTTATGACATTTTCAACCCTAAATCCCAACGTACGTGTACTACTTACGTACCGTCTGTCCGTACATGACACATTTGTCATCAGGAACCTTCCTGTTACAAAAAAACAATGGTTCGGGGCTTGTTTTGCATTTTCCCACTCCGAATCCCTTTTTTCGACTAAGTTTATGACATTTTCAACTCTAACTCCCAACGTAGGTGTCCTATTTACGTACCGTCTATCCCTACATGTCACATTTATCACCGGGAAGCTTCTCGTTATGAAAAAACAGTGGCTCGGGGGCAGTTTTGCATTTTCCCCCTCCGAACCCCTTTTTTCGACTAAGTTTATGACATTATCAACCCTAACTCCCAACTTACGTGTGCTACTTACATACTGTCTGTCCCTACATGTCACATTTATCACCGGGAAGCTTCCCGTTACGAAAAAAACCATGGCTCGGGGGCAGTTTTGCATTTTTGTCCTCCGAACCCCTTTTTTCGACTAAGTTTATGACATTATCAACCCTAACTCCCAACTTACGTGTCCTACTTACATATCGTCTATCCCTACATGTCACATTTATCACTGGGAAGCTTCCCGTTACAAAAAAACAGTGGCTCAGGGGCTGTTTTGCATTTTCGACCCCCCAACCCCTTTTTTCGACTAAGTTTGTGACATTTTCAACCCTAACTCCCAACGTACGTGTCATACTTACGTACCGTCTGTCCCTACATGATACATTTGTCACCGAGAAGCTTCCTGTTACGAAAAAATAGTGTTTCGGGGACTGTTTTGCATTTTTGCCCCCCGAACCCCTTTTTTCGACTAAGTTTATGACATTTTCAACTCTAACTCCCAATGTATGTGTCCTATTTACGTACCGTCTGTCTCTACATGTCACATTTGTCACCAGGAAGCTTACCATTACGTTAAAACAGTGGTTCGAGTTACTATTCAAAATACCACTGTTGAAGTCTACATGTTACTTTAAACGAAGATTGAAATTCGCTATGTTTTTTTAACATGTTGCTACTATAGTTAATCTTAATCAAGTACATATTTTAAATACAAGTTCATTGTTAAGAAAACTCAATACCAAACTCTAGTAACTACACAAGAAATCAATTGCAGAAATAATATTTGGTAGTTTAGGAGATTTGAGTTTTTATTAATTTATAAAAACTCATAAATAAGCTTTAAACTTCTAGGTAGTAGACCGTTTTATGAAACTTTAAACTTGGTTAGTAGAGTGTTCAATGAATTGTCAAGGCATCTTAAATGTCTCCTAATTGTCACTTAGCAGTGCTCTTCCTTTACAACTTCTCATTTGAAGTATTCTTTTTGACTTGTGGTTGTTCAGTGAATGAGGGTCTTGGATGGTAATGATACAATGTCAATTATAGTTGAAAATGCAAAGGTTTTTGTTGATGGTTGGTGGGTATAAACAAAGGTTTCAGTGAATGACGGTCTTGGTTTGTAATCTAGGAATGAGTATAAAGAATCAGCTCAGAAACTTATGAACAAAAGTTAAAGCGAACATATTTAAATAACTCCCATTGAATTTGGGAGGCAGATTAACTCCCAAATTGATGACATTTTCAACTCTTAAAGCGAACATATTTAAACAAAGTAAGTGTGACATTAATGAAATTGTTCTTACCAAAAAGCAAACGTCGGATGCCCAACTTAGATTCCCAAGAGTTGTGACAGTTTGGCGACTACGTTATTAAGATGCTCAACCTTTGTATTTGTCTCCTCCCTTGCCTTTGTCCCTCCTCCCGCTCTTTCAACATCTCATTGGATAATTGAATGCGCTCCTCTCGCTCTTTCAACAGCTCATTGTAACATCTCTCGCATTTCTCTCGCTCTTTCATTAACTCGTCATGATCTTTTTGCCGCTTCTCACGAAGTGCCTCCACTTCAGCTCGCATTGCCTCCATGTCCTTATCGTGTGCTCGTGATGCAAATATGGTAGAGGGTTGTGGGCCACTCCCAAATCCAAGCAAGTACCTTTTCTTCTGTCCAAGCACTTGCCTTGAAATCTCCTCCTGAGTCAATGGTGTCCCCGACTTGATGGCAGCCGCTTGTACATTGACCATCTCTTGCTATCATTGCAAATAAATAAGACGAAAAAAACTTTGGCAACATATATGTATTATTGGGTACTAAGTACAAGAAAATATTGAATACATATATTTCCTTGTCACATACTTACATGCAGCTCACGGCATTTCGGATAGATCCAGTCATTCGTTTTCTTTGAAGTGTGGCTGTCCTCATAGTACTTTGGGAAATCCAACTCTCCATTTTTTGCTACCTGTTAACACATCAACGTATAAATCAATGACACTTTAAGCATATTTTTGCAGACAGATTTGTTGCAGACAGATTTGTATGATACAGAGTTTTTGCAGACAGATTAATAGTTTAGACACATTTCTTTGCAGACAGATTTGTATAGACAAATTTTCATTAACAGATTTTTAAACAAATTTCTGGATAGATTTGGAGACAGATTTTTAGATAGATTTGCAGCCATATTTTCAGACACATTTGTAGCCAAATTTGGAAATTTGTTGCAGACAGATTTGTAATTTATACAAAGTTCGAATTCAAAGAGATTATCATTAACAGATTTATATTTTTCAGACAGATCTTTTGCAGATTTTTTCAAACACATTTGTACCAGAATTCAAACATATTTTAAATTAAGAATTGAAAAATTTGTTCCAACAAATTTTTTCGAACACAATTTTCAGATTTTGTCAAACAGATTCTGTCCAACAGATTTTTTCAAACAGATTTTCGCAGATAGCCACTTCTAATCACTTCAGATTATGTGTATTCTAACATGTGTGCGTATAGGGATATCTGTTTTTTGTGAATGTATTTAGTTAAATCTAAAACAAATAGAGCTACAAGACTAATACATGCATATACAACCAACATCCCTTATTTGGTGTAGATACCAAGATGACTAGCACAGATTTTTGAAGTTTCTACTCATAGCCACTTTTTGTTTCTACTCTGGTCCAACTATAAATATCATTTGTTCACATTTGATAATCCTATTAACAACAGGGCAGTCCATGCCAATCATTAGGTTCAAGGCAGCAAAACAAGTACCTAAACCAATACCAATGCAGATAAATCAACATAACAAACAGTCCATGCCAAGCATTTCACTCTAACATAACATCTGTGTCCCAGTCTCTGTTTGATCTATGTGTGCTTAGCAGTACTGTAAAAATATTGCATATAAGTCACATATTGCTTCCAATAGAAATGTATACATCATCGGTTAAGATTTAGAAATTTTCAATCAGAGTATCACTAACAGAATTTCCCAGACAGATTTTCAAACAGATTTTCCCAGACAGATTTTACGAGACAGATTTCGAATGAAAAACAGATTATAGTCGTTGGACAGATTTCAAATGCAAACATGTGGCAAGGATATCATTAACATATTTTTTCCACACAATTTTTTTGCAGACAGTGGATGTTTAGTAACAGAGTTCAACATATATATATGTATCACAACATAACATTTTCATATCCAAACAAATATAAGGGATTGAAGTTTAAAAAAAATCAAACTCACCATAGCAGCCATTGCGATAGGAAATGAGCAAGACCCATTGGTATGATTGTACGGCAATTGACTCCTATTACTCTTCCCAGCTTTTGACCGTTTCTAAAAATAAGACAAACAGATAAACAATTTTTTTGGTAAATATTAAGGCATATCACATTTTCACATAGATGTATGTACTCTATGTAGTCTATTATTTTACCGGGTGAGATGCATCTTGCCATGCCACATCGATCAAATGCTTCCAATCATCTAAACTCACCCCTACAGGCGGATGAGCATAGATCTCATCACGTGGAAGTCCCTCTAACAATTTGAATTCTTGCTTCAAGGTATACCTCCAATCTTTGTACAACCCATAGGCCTTCTTATTCACAATCTCTTGTGCTTGTAAGTCATTGTGGAAATCGTCTCCAATTTGAAACTTGTCCTACAAGCATAACAAATTGAAATTGTAATCATTAAATAATAGTCTTTCTTATTAGCATACATAATACAATTACATCTTGTGGACAAGTAATATTAGTTACAAGAACAGCTTAGATGACGGCAGCTTTTGTAGTCTCATCAAGATCCAGCCATGACTTCACATCTTTCAAAGGGCACAAGGTTCTAATTTGAATTCCTAACTTGTTAGTTGCTGGAGTGGCATACTTGCCAGTCATTGCATTCAACCCCCGATCGATGTGAACATAACATTTTTCCCCTTTTTTGGCTCTAATTATTTTTTGTATGCCTTTGCCAAGTGTCGGTCCGCGTACACGTAGGGGCTTCGAAGTCCCTGTTAACAAAATAACAACACGAAAATTCGCTACAAAAAAACAATGGCAATGGCAAGTGATAATTGACAAATTTGATACACTTTAATCTTACCTACGCCACTCGGCTGCATTTCGGATGGGGCTTGTGTCTCATCAGAATCAACCATTGGTTGGCTAGTGACATGATGAGATGGTCCCACATTTGATCGGACGGGGAGAACAGAAGACGGAGCAACGGGTGATCCTAAAGGAGTAGCAGCTGGCGAGTCTGTTTCTGGCTGCGTGAGTGTCTTCTTCTGAAGCCGACCAGTCTTTAAACCAGGAACCATTTTCCAATCTGCAATAACACAAGTAACACTCTAACAACAAGCAGGTAAAGGAATACAAAACTTAAGAACATGGAGAAACTTTCTGATACATGTGAAAACTTGCATTGTAAATCATATAATGCTATATCTTTTGCAAATAATTGTGAAACTATGGTTCTAAATATCAACACCAGGATCACATCTATTAGGAATCAAGATGTTACACATCATTTGTAGAGCCATTGTGTCAGCTGATACAGAATGACATTCAAATGTGATGAATTCTAAATTTGTGAAGTACTGCTGTCGGATAGTTGATACTTGGATAATAGTCTCATTAACAAAAAGATAAAAAACCAACTTCAACATCCAAGTTGATCAATTCCATTGTCAAGTAACTTAATTTTTATTATTAGTAACACTCGTTACAGAAGTAAACTTAATCATCAAAAGGAACATGCATATCAAAAAATCATCACAAGAAGATTTGCAGGGTTCATATATAATAGTTCAAGTAAACAAACAATGATGAGCCCCAAACGTATTCCACATTGATGAACTTACGAATCAAATTTCATATTTGACATGAAATACACACAACACATGATGTTAAATTATAAGAAACAAATAACCTGAAAGCATAGCCTTTACCTGCATATGAGTTAAGCTGGTCCAAGTGAAGTATATGTAGCCATTTAGGAATATCAAGATTCAAATGTATACCTGCAATATTCTGCATTCAAATAGTTCAATATTAGAGAAGAGCAACTTATGTTGTGACACCATAGATCAAGTTATCAAATTAGATACACCTTAATCTTTTTCTAATTATCTATCTGAACAAAGAAGAAGAATATGTAGATATATATATATAGAGAGAGAGCAGAGAATAATAATAAGTCACATCTATATTAATCTCAAACCCATCAGTTACTGGTTGAAACCAGAGAGATGAAAAATACATTTCTTGATGCCCTCAAGAAACCTAATAAATTCAACACAAGATGCATGGAATGCAACTTTGGTTAGAACCTGATAAAGGTTAACTACTTTAGAAGTGTTATTGCAACTAACCAGTGCTAAACTTTAATGAAACTCAATTCAGTTTCACAGACTTAAGAACCAACGAGACAAACACCAAGCATAGAAAATGGATTTAGCTAAATTGAAGTATAACCACCCAAATGTTCCCACCAATACTAAACTGAAAAGTATAAAATGTAGATATGCTAGATGAGAGAGAAAAAGATGAGAAAGAATTAGAATGAACTAAGACTACAAACTCCACTTAGTCTTAGTATGAATTCATTTGTTCTTTCTTAGTATATAGACTACAAACTCCACTTATGCCAGATTTAGGGCTTCATCTTTTCATAATAGAAATCTGAAACCCAAATAACAGCCATGATGCCTAAAATTAAGGGTGCCAAATCTTAAAAGACATAGATAAAGCTCAGTTATGAAATGTGCTATTTACACTCAGGCACCTCTAAAGTTCCCAAAAGACTAATATAACATCATTAATCTTATTATTTTTACACATAATAATCAAAAAAGTATTCGCTCAAACAAACTTAGTATCGATTCACACATATATTAGATAGTTCATAATATGTACTTTGTTCCATCCTAAAACCCCAGCTTTCTCGTTTTCTCCACATTTTGAAGATTTCAAATCCAACATCTTATATTCGTAACCCATGATAGATTCTGAAGCTCATCCTTGAGCACCAAAACCCATATTACCTTGATTACTTTTCTAACAATCAGCATTCTTATGGAAATTCGAAATCTAGGCACATGCAAGTGGGAAAAGAGCATGATACCCCTGTTAAAGCCTAAAATTTCCGCAATTAAGGATACTCATAAGGATACCAAGAACAAGAAAATAAAATCAGCAACTTACCAGGGTTTGTTGGATGAGAACAGATGGATTTTACACTTCCTCTGTGCCCTAACAGTGTTGCAATACATTTCTTTTCTTGTGCGTCCCACACCTTTATCTGTCCACAAGCAAAAGAAATATGTAATTGACCAATAAGCATGGAATGATTATAAACTAAATGCAAGTTGTTTGCGGATTATAATTTTAGCTTCTTGCTGATTTTACTGATGTGTTTTCATTTTGAATAACATGAAGCCTTATACTGTAGCAAGACTATTCAACATAGGTTTTTTTGTCACTTACACTGTGATCACCTGAAGCTGTCAGAATATTAGCATCTTCCTGCACAAATTCAAACCATAACTAATGTTAGAAAATTACAAAAGGAGGCCAAAAAGGAGCAAGATTATTCAACATAGGTTTTTTTGTATCGTCGCTATTGATTGCCGCCATTTATGCATAGCAAAAAAATAATTTTACTCATCAAAAAATAATAACAATAATTATTAAAATTGTACCATGTAGGCATTACATACACCAAGACATAATGCCAATGAGAACCTATGAAACTTAGATCCTGCATAGCAAGCAAACATTCCATGCATATCCTTTGCGTAAGCTTGTCCATGAGATTGGTGTGAGCAGGGTGAGGGCTGTGAGGCCTCTCTTTTAGAAGGGGCATGGGATTAAAGTTTCACTAAGCATAGGACATTTTTGACAGTAATATAACTACTTAAAAAGCAGCTTACTTTTGCATATTGTGCTGATTTATTTGTGAACAATTGGAGTAGAATAGTAGAACTAGAGCCGTAATTGGAAATTAGGAATATATCATGCCGTTCACAAGGCTGGGATGGCCAGCTTGATCCAAGCAGAAGGTGCCCTTAAAAGAACTAGAATAGGGGTGAAGGAGGCTACCTAAACTCTCGTTGAAATTTTAGCTTGATGATGCATTTTTATATGATCTTGTGAGGACATAAATGGCGTGGCGTAGTATAAAATCCACTTATCCTGATCCCTCCTAAACCTGTTTCAGGTTACATTCATATTTCCTTTCACTGGTTTTACCTATCCCATCCTGGCATCCTGTTTTTGGGTCAAATGCTATCCCTAATGATAGAATAGGCCTTTTTCATGCTCCATTCATGGTCGTTATTTTGCTTATAAGTACTTGAAATTAGAAAATATATATAATATCTCCTTTATGAAATTGTATCACACCAATCTCATGTCTGACATTCTAGGTGTTTGGTTTGCATTATCCTTGTTCCTTTGTCATGTGTTTTCCTGGAAAAATGATTTATTTATATATTATGTTGGCGTTTCAGAGGGATATTTGTTGCTAGACTGATGGGTTTTGGAATTTTTAGTTTTCTCTTCTAATTGCATGGTTTGACCTTTAATCACAATGCAAATTGACAGCTTTGGAAGAAAGTAAAGGCGTAGGATATCATTCTATCATACCTGATGCTCTAGGAGCAGAATCGCATCCCTTAACCAAGGCATTTGGAGAAAAAGTTGGTGATTATGTAGTGCAATATTTTGAAGCTATGGAGAAGGTGATTGATGCCCTACTTGCCAATCTGGTGTTCTTGCATGCAGTTGACCTGGAATATTGCTTTACAAGGAGGACCAACTTTCTTGTTCAGTAGTTATGAGGACTTCAGCTGGACTAGTATATCTTCTTGCATGTCTGTTAGAACCTTTTACGCCATCCTTTTCCATTGAGGTATTCACTGCCTGTCTGCTATATTTTGTGCCATTAATGCAATCGACACACGGACACCTAATTTCATCCTTTACACCTAAATTTGCCGTAGCAAAATCAAGGAATGACTTCACCCCTTGTTGATACTCTTTACTTGTCAGCCTATTATTTATCGTCATCCAACTCTTGTCCATTTTGTCACCTACAACTCACACAAAGATTAACCGAGGAACAAATGAGAACACACATTTCAAGTTAAGATAGATTATGTTGTTTTTCATTCACTGTTTGGCTTGTCACATAAATCTCTTTTAGGGTGGAACTTTATGACACGATTTGTTCTAAAACAATGCGTAATTATGGAAGTTAATTTAAGAAATGACCCGTAATTTTGGACCACTAGATAGCATAACTAGTAGAGCACTAGTGCTAGTGAAACCATATGGTCAATAATAGAATGATATATTAAAAGAAACAAAACCATTTTCATGCTCTTCACAGTGTGTGTGCATGACATGTTATTTATTAAAAAAAAATGCCTCATGGGTACTTGTGAGGTTGAGGCAGTAAAAGCAAAATTTATAACATTGGCTGCAAACACATGAGCTATGCATTGTTGCGACGGCTGAAATCAGTCGCTGCACATCCAAAAAAAAGGAAGTGAAGAAGAGAACAGAAAATAGAAAAGTAAAGACAGAAACACCAAAAAAAGAGAAAAGAACATTCATCCTATTCTGAAAAGCACAAAACAAAAAATCATACAGGTCAGCTATGCATGTCCGCAACATCCATATTCACACATTTTCAACCTAAGCTTTGGGCATGAACGAGCTTTCTCCTTCATTGAAAATACGGACTTAAATTACAAAGGAGGCAACATCAGCAATATGCCGCCATGATGCAAGCATCATAAATTTCCAACCTGAACTAAAATGGAAGCATCGAGGTTATATTCTCCTCAGTTCCCATACCAAGAGCAGCCTCCTTGTAGTTTTTTATGTAATGATGTTTAAATATTACTATAATGTAATTATCATGTTTGCCAAGTAGTTTCCAAGAATTTAACAAGTCAATGCTATCCATTCAAGACAAGGCAATGCTATCCATCCACAAACTACGATGCTTATTTATAGCGCAAAAGTAAACATTTACGCTAGGCAATGCTATCCATATGTATGATTTAATTGTATATCTAGCTCAAAACCATAAAAATTCCTTTTGAAAAGGTCATGCTTATGAAAATAATAAACTTACAAAAACAATTAAGTGTAGCAAATGGCTTGATTCACCCCAAGCATAGCAGAGGTGCATTGTTTTTCCCCTTCCGATTTTTTTTTTCTTCCTTCAATTTGAAGTAGTTAAGTGTGTTGCATATTGAAATAGGTAATACTAGAATGAAGACGTGATGCCTCATATGTTAAAAGAGTTTAAATTGTATTCCTGCCTTAATTGTTAAAGGATGTTGATTGTTTAAAACAAGAGTAGATTTATTTTTCACACTAGAACCATTATCTATAACCAATGCTTTGATAAATGGTTGAGTTTAACTACATAGATGAATCAATCACTGCACCAGAAAAAATAGTTTTGAGATTTGGATTAGATTAAGTAGGAAAGAACAAATCATATGGGAGAGCAATGGAAGCCTACTTGAATAAATTTCCAACAAGAGACTGTAGTAAGATTGTTGCATTTAAAAAATTGTCTTTCTAGTGACTAAAACTAGATCTATATAAATAAAAGAACTACACAAATTAAACAACTTATTTTATATGACATGCAAGGCCTATACAAATAAGAGTGAAAACAAGAAGATACATATTAATTTTATACAAAATGATGTGGTAGACTGAGACAAACTTTAACATAAAAGACCCATTAATATGGGTTATAATTTGTAGAATGCAACAACTACATCATTTTGGTGTGAAACATAATGGTACCAATAATACATTGGTAAGAGAAAATGAGATATTTGGCAGAGCCTTGCCACTTTTTTCTTTACTCATCTTTGGTAAAGAAACTATAATGCCCTCATTCAATATGTGGGTGGAATTAGAAACATAATGGACAAGCCTCTTTCAGTATACTTTAATGCAATTTTTAAAAATATTAGGGGGAAAGAAAAATATCTTTTTTGCCCTTGAAAGATGGTTGCACTCTACTATAAATGGAAGGGGAAAAATAGTGCACCTCTGTTATATATACTACTACTACAAGACTTTGCCCTAGTTTATGTAGCAAATGGCTTGATTCACCCCGAGCATTGCCCTAATTTTTAATTTGAATCACATTTCAATAACAATGCCCTAATTGAGGGCATTTCCTACTTCATATTCTGTGTGTTTTCACATATATATATACATATATATGTATGTATGTGTGTGTGTGTGTGTGTAAACAGAGACAGAGAGAAACAGAGGGAAATCGAGAGGGAGATACAGAGAGAGGGAGAGACAGATGCGAAATGGAGGACATACCTGGGAGGAAGTTCGGGGGATGATCCAGCAATCCTTGCGGTGATGGCAATGGCGATGGAGACTATTCCTGTAGAGAAAAGGGCAGAGGCGTGAGTGTACATATGATTTGTGTATACAATCGAGTATATATGGAATCAAGGTTGTGAATATATGATTTGTGTGTGTGTATATATATATATATATGCATGTATGTGTGTATGTGTGTGTAAACACAGAGAGAGAGAGAGATAGAGAGAGAGAGAGAGATAGGGAGGGAAACCGAGAGGCCTCTGTGAGATGTTTAAGAAATCGAGAGGGAGATACAGAGAGAGAGAGGGAGATACCTAGGAGGGAGTTCGGGGGATGATACAGCAACTCTTGCGATGGAGACAGAGCAGTGATAGAGGCGGGAGTGCGAGAGGGAGGGAAATGGAATACTTTTGCAATGAAAATAAAAGAAAAAAATATTTATTACCGACCAAAAATCATTTTCGTCGCTAATATATATTATGAAAAATTAATATTCCCTCCACAAATTCGTGGCACGTTTGGCTATCAAAAACATAGTTGGTAAAACTTTATTATTTGGCGACCAAAATTTAATTAGTAGCCGAAACCCAATTATTTCCACGACTAACACACTATTAGTAGCCAAAAATTAAATAAATACGAAAATAAAAAATAATAATGTATAAATACTATACAATTAGCGACCATTGTGATATTTAGTCGGCAAAAAGTTTATATTTAACGACTAACATGTAATTAGTCGCCATTAGTGAAGACTATTCTGACTACATATGACATTAGTAGCGAAGTAGGTCACATTTACCGACCAAAACAGTTTAGTAGCTAATACGTCTTTATTTGGCGACCAAATAATGTTTGGTAGCTAATGTGTGTACCATTGGCGACAAAACAATTTTTAGTAGCTAATGTGTACACCTTTGGCGACTAAATTGAGTTTAGTCGGCAAAATTAGTCACCAAAGCTGTAATTTCTTGTAGTGTATCTCTCTAAGATGAAGATTTCTCTCTCTCTCTCTCTCTCTCTCTCTATATATATATATATATATATGTATAGCTTAATCTCAGTAAAATGTTGAAGATGAGCTCAAAGTTATGAGCCTAGGCACTAACTCAACATATATATAGTGGGTGATTAGCTTAAGCTAATTAAGCATGATTAAGACTAATCAACCTTAATTTAATTCAATTTTATCTAATTAATTTGATCCAAAATTTTTTTTAATTAAATTTCACCGTAGGCTCTAAAAATTACGCTGATCGCAATAAATTAATCAATTTTAGTTTATGCTGCCTTTACAGCCCTCAATTTCAGATTACAGCAGAGATTGCAATAGATTTTTCTACAATCAACAGATAGGCATCCAAAAATCACATGGAATACATAATTAGTATTCAAATTCATATTAGGCATATAAACACATATATAATTAATGAATTAAAAGCTTAATATAGAACAGAGTTGTCACAATGTTGAATCCTCGTTAAATTAAATTATAAACAATAAATATTGAATACCCACAAAATTATTATTTCTAACAATGTTTTTATTAGTGATTGAATTGGATTGGTTTAAAACTAACTTATACACTAATATATATTTTAAATAGATTTTAGATAAAATTAATTTATTATTCACATCTTATTTTATTATTATTATTATTATTATTATTATTTTTATTTTTATTTTTATTATTATTATTATTTAAGAATAATTAAATGCGGGTTCTCCCAACCTACCCCCCTAAAAAAAATTTGGTCCTCAAAATAAATTCGTACCTTTAGTTTTGAAAAATTAAGGGTAATTTAGACATATCATATCTTCTCGTTCCCATGTTAATTCCTCCATTCCACGATGTCTCTAGAGAACTCGAACTAATGGTATAGTTTTACCTCATAAATTCTTCTCGCGACGATCTAAAATTTTGACAGTCTTTTCCTCAAATGTCACATCTTCATCAAGATTAATTTCCTCCCAGTTGATGATTTGATAAAGGTGCGGCTCGTATTTCTATAGCATAGAGATATGAAAAACATTATGTACCCCAGCTAGTTGAGGTGATAGAGCCAAACAGTATGCCACCTCTCATACTTTATCCCAAATTTCAAACGGCCCAATAAAGTGAGGTGATAGCTTTTCCTTCTTTCCGAAACGAACAACTACTTGACGAGGTTATATTTTTAGGAACACATGATCTCCAACTTGAAATGCTAAAGGTCTTCTCCTTTGATCTGTATTACTTTTCTGCCTATTATGAGCGGTCTCAAGTCTTTGTCTAATTAATTTCACCTGCTTGGTAGTTTCTTGAACTAATTCTGGCCCTAAAAGGGGTGCTTCTTCAACTTCCATCCAACATATTGGTAATCAACAAGGCTATCCATACAAAGCCTCATACGGTGCCATACCAATACTTGCTTGAAAACTGTTATTGTAAAAGAATTCGACTAATGGTAAGTGTCTCTCCCAACTACCTTTGAAATCCATCACACAAGCTCGAAGCTTGTCTTCCAAAGTTTGAATTTTTCTTTCTAATTGACCATCAGTTTAAGGGTGAAAAGCCGTACTAAAACAAAACTTCGTACCCATAGCTTTTTGCAGACTTTGCAAAAATTGTGACGTAAAACGAGGGTTACGACCTGACACTATTAAGACTAGTACTTCGTGCAACCTACTAATTTCTTGAATAAATAATCGACTTAATGATTCGAGTGCTTCTGCTAGTCCTGTTGGTAGGAAATGTGCCATCTTAGTTAACTGATCAACCACAACCCAAATGGCATCATGGCCTTACAGCGACTGGGGTAGTCCCATTACAAAATCCATTGTCATGTGTTCCCATTTCATTTGGGTATTGGTAAAGGTTGGAGTTTCTCTGCCGGCTTCTGATGTTCTGCATTCACTTGCTGACACGTTAAGAACTTAGATATGAATTGAGCAATGTCCTTTTTCATTCCACTCCACCAATACTGTCGCTTGAGTTCCTGGTACATCTTGTTTCCTCTCGGATGAATTACAAAAACTAAATGGTGAAATTCTTTAAGTACTTCTTCTCTCAATTGTTTGAGATTTGGCACAAAAATTCTACCTAAATACCTTAAACTACCATGTTGATAGAGCGTCCAATCTGGTGAAGACTTTCTTGATACTAATTGTGCCTTAATGAAGTCGGTCTCTTGATCAAATCTTTGAGCTTCCAACACTTTGGTAAGAAGTTAAGGTGTTGTAACTATTGCAAACAACCTAGCCTTTCCATTTTGAGTCTCTGGTTGTAATCTAAACTCATTCACAGTACTTACTATTTCCCATTCTTTAATTGATATGTTGGCGATAATCTCTCTTGTCTTTCGACTTAGTGCATCTGCTACAACATTAGCCTTCCCAAGATGATAAGACAAAGTCAATTAGTAATCTTCAAGGTACTCCATCCAGCATCTCTGTCTCATGTTCAAATCTCTTTGTGTGAACAAGTACTTCAAGCTTTTGTCGTCGGTAAATATGTCGAACTTTTTGCCATAAAGGTAGTGTCGCCAAGTCTTAAATACATAGACTACAACCGCTAATTCCAGATCGTGGGTAGGGTAATGTTTCTCATGATTCTTCAATTGTCTTGATCCATAATCCACTACCTTCCCATTTTGCATTAACATGCTACCTAACCCTTCTTTAGAGGCATCACAATAAACTGTGTACCAATGTCATGTTCGGGTATGATTAATATAGGAGCGCTTGTTAGTCTCTTCTTGAGTTCTTGAAACGATTTCTCACAAGTTTCATTCCATTCAAACTTTACTCCTTTTTGTGTTAAGCGTGTCATCGACTTGGCTATTTTGGAGAAATCTTGAATGAATCTCCTATAATAATCTGCTAATCCTAAGAAACTACAAACCTCAAATGTATTCTTAGGTTGTTTCCATTCCATTATTGCTTCTACTTTAGCAGGATCCATTGATATTCCCGATTTAGACACAACATGACCTAAGAATTTTACTTCCTTCAACCAAAATTCGCATTTGATAGCTTTAGCATACAATTGGTTCTCCCTTAGAATTTGCAAAATGGTTCTCAAATGTTGCTAGTGATCTTCCTCTGAGCATTAGTATATCAAAATATCGTCAATGAATACTACCACAAATTGGTCCAAATAAGGTATAAAAATTTTGTTTATTAAACTCGTGAATACCCCTGGCGCATTTGTCAAACCAAATGGCATTACCACGAACTCATAATGGTCATAATGGGTTCGAAACGCAGTCTTTGGTATATCTTCTTCTTTGACATGAAGTTGGTGATATCTAGACCTAAGGTCAATTTTGGAAAACATTTTGAACATCTTAATTGATCGAACAAGTCATCAATTCTTGGTAACGGATATCGAGTTTTAATTGTGACTCGATTTAGTTGTCAGTAATCGATGCATAATCTCAAGGTTTCATCCTTCTTCTTTGCGAATAATGGTGGTGCTCCCCATGGAGACGTGTTTGGTCTAATGAGCTTTTTATCCAACAATTCTTGTAATTGCTCTTTCAATTCCCGCAATTTAGCTGGTGCCATACGATGTGGTGCCATAGAAATTGATGAAGTCCCAGATTGGAGCTCGATCGCAAAATCTATGTCCCATTTTGGGGGTAATCCTGGTAATTCGTCAGGAAAAACGTCAACGTACTGGCACACCACATGGGGTAATTCTGGATCCTTTCGATTTTCGTCTTCCAAAATTAAGCTTGCCAACCATCCAGTTAGTTGATCATGCCACTGCGATTTGCAACATGTTAGAGTTAAAGAATCTTGTATATCTCCTTTAAATTGAAATTTCGTGCCATTAAGGGAGGATGCCGTCACTGTTTTATGGTAAAAGTCTTCGATGAACTGATAACCAATCCATTCCTAGAATGAGGTTAAAATCAGAAATTTCCATAACTCTTAGAACATAGATCAAATATGAACCGGAGATTTCTAGTTCACAAGATTTACATACTAGATTTACTTGAGTTTTACCACCTAAGGATGAAACAACAAAAAATGTCTATTTCTAATGTTTCTGGCTCCAAACCCAAACTTGATACACATGCAGTGGATATAAAAGAATGCAATGCTCTAGAGTCAAACAATACTTTAACCCACGAATTCTTAAGGGTTAACATACCTTGAATTATTGATGGGTTACCAACATCTTCTTTTTCTTGAAGAGCGTACATTGTTTTTGTTGCTTGTTGGTTAGTTCATTCTGGTTTCTTTCCATCTCCAGCTCCTTGTGGTTGTGTTCTTGGCCGGCCTGCATTCCTAAAGGCTTATGGATGCCCCTTGTTGGCCTAAGCAGTTTGAGTGGGTTTAGAACCTTGTCCTGGCTGGCATTTGTTGTATTGTTGTGCTCCTCGTTGATCCATAAAATATTCCGCACCTTGAGAACACTCACTCCAACGATGCCCCCGTTGACCACAACTGAAACACCTTTCTTTCCATTCATTTTCAGAGTTTCCTCCTTGTTGGTTTCTCCAATTTTGCCCTTGTTGCTGCTGCAACCCTTCGGCATAAGATGCTGGTGCAAGATGATTTTTGGTGTTTCGAACTGGACCACCTCCTCCGAATCAGTGTCCGAATGTCTGGCTTTAAACTAATTATTACAAAGCCAAGTGAATGAATAAATAACTAACTAGCTAAACTATAATTAACTAACTAGCCAATTTATTACAACAAAATAAGGTAACTATCTAACGAATCATTGCTACAATAATATTAATTATGATGATGATAATTACAACAATATTGAAACCATTAATTTACAATTTACAATGGAAACACAAGGATGGCATGCTCGTAGCGCTTTCAGAAGTAACTCTATCTGCCTTCCTTGGAATCTGTCCTGTTTCACCTTTAGTCACTGCCCTCTGCTTCTGCAAAACACACTGCCTTACCAAACATTGATGGCTGGCCGGGCCCAAATAAGGCCGATCGTGCCTTAATTTCTCACAAAAATCTATTTTTGTGCTCTGACGTGAAAACAGTGCAGATAGAGAAACTACAAGCCACGTTTGTCCCTTCTGTTCTCCTCTATCATGAAACTCAAGAGAATAGTGAATTCAAGTCTGAAACCATCAATTGGCACAAGTTGATGGCTTGATGATTTTGAACACAATTTGGACAAAACAATTGATAAATGCAATGAAGACAACCACCTCTCCCTCTCATCATGGAGGCTCAAAGAGGGAGATAGACATGCCTCAAGTCTCGTCAAAATATCATGGATTGAGTGACAATTCTCGAAGCGATGGACTCGACATAACGTCCAGCCGAATCCAACCAACTTAGAGCATGCACTTTATGTCGGTTTAATTGATTTTAAGCCACTTTTATTAGTCATTTTTGATTTACCTTTCCATTACTTAATCAAATTGTCCAATAATGAGAGTTACGTCCACTAAAAGGAGAGAAGCGTCAAATGAGAAGTTGTTTTTGACATTAGAGAGACGTAATGCCCTGATAATGAACCTCTGAAGAGATTAAGCCATTTAGCGTTGTATGTATCTTTCTCATGTTTAAACAACATTCGGTTAAAACAACTCTCTCTCTCTCTCAAAAAAAAAAAAAAAAAAAAAAAAAAAAAAAAAAAAACCAAGAAAGAAGGAAGGTTGCAGAAATGATTATGCAAGGTTGATTTACTACACGAGTGAGACTCTTTACATGGAATTAAGTAAGAAAGAGCTATAAACTCAAATGACTCTATGTCTAAGGCCTAAACAATCAAAGCCATGAGGACTTACAACACAACAATCATAATATTCAAAGCATAAACTATTTAAATAAATTAAAACAACCCTAAAATTGCCCCTAAAGTGTAAAAAATAGTAGCTAAAACCCTGTTAAAGAGCACAAAAGATAGGCAAAAATAAACAGATACAAAGCTAGTAAGCAAAGCTAAGGAGGGGTGGCTAACCCCTCCACTTTTGGGATTTCTAAACCATATTTTAGCCTGTACAAATAGTCCAAAAATAGTCCCAAAACAGTGGCTAAAATCAGAGAAATAAGTGGGAAACACAAGGATATAAGCTTAGAATAAGGTTCAAGGAAGGGTGGTTAACCCGTCTACCTTTTATAGCTCTTAAATCACAAATTTCAGGCCACAAAATAGTCCAAAAACAGTTTACAAAGCATGGAAAAAAGAAGAAAAGAGTAACAGAGAAATAAGGAAGAAGATGCAAAAGTTATACCTATTGAAAGAGAGGATGCTTGTAGTTAAAAAAACTTGATTCCAACACCCTCAAGTTTTATGAAACATGGTTTGAAACTTCAACAAAAGCTTCAAGAACAAGCTCTAATGGTGTATGTATTGTGTATGTATAGCTAAAGAAGGTTTGAGGGTCAAAGAAGGAAGGAAGATGGAAGGATGTCTATTTAGCTCTTCAAAGGTTTTGGAAAATTTGCTAACCTTGAATTCTGAAGGAGGAGGGTCTATTTATAGAATTTGAGCCAATTTGATCAAAAATATCTTCAAACAAATATATTTGTTCAATTCCTGCCAGCTGTCTATTTGATGCCATTGAGACCCGGTCGAGCCTAAAAAACAACTCTAGAAAAGTTTTCATTGAGACTCGGCCGGGTCTAAATGAGGCACGACAGGTTCTAAATGGACCCAGCTGGGTCCAAAAGGCTGCATTTCAGGCCCGACTTCAAATGGGCATATCCCTCTCATCCGGTCTCGGTTTTAGGTGATTCTTGAGTCTAAATTGAAGTCTCAGAAGTCTACTTTCCAATGGTGTAGCCTCACATCTAAATTCTAAGTGGTCGGAGAGATATGCCTGATTTAGTGAAGGCTGCTCATTCTTTCTCAATAGTTTGATGCCCGACCTTTCTCCAAAGAAGTTTCTTCCATCCCCTCCTATTTTCTTCAACTCCAAACCTATAAAGAAGATGTTTTAAAGTATTTTTCAAAGAGTTCACCTCCCTTCCATGTATCTCCACTTTGTCCTTACTCGGTTTACCCAAAAGTGCAATATTTTAATCGAAATGTGTGCCTTGAACATTGTAGAAACATTTGAAAAAATATTTTGAAAAAGTGGGTTTTAAGGTCTAAAATAGTTTGGCCAAAATGGGGTGCAAGGTTTGGGATTAGAGCTTGAATCCAAATTTCTTCGTTGAGAACTCAAAAGATTACACAAGGTAACTTTCATCATCGGGTGTTTGAAATAAAGCACCCAAGTCTTAAGGGTGGTCAAAAATGGGGTGTCTATAGTTGCCCCTCTTTGATAGAGCTCGAAGTCATGAAATGACGTGAGTGAATGTCAAAGCCTGAAGACGACCAATTTTGACAAGGCCGTAAGACTTTGGCAAACAAACAAAATGCAGATGCAGTTGGTTAAACTCGAGGGTTGCCTACGTATCCCTTTGCAAAGAATCAAACCAATGTAGTTTAGGGACAGAATGCAAAATGATACACAATGTAAGAAAATCATGCAAATGATATACAATGTAAGCAATTTCAGCCACGAGCAGTGCCTTCTATAGAAATAACATAAAGGAATAGAGATGCAAATCAAACTATGTTTTATATAGAAAAAAAGTGTGGGCACGAGCCAAATGACGCCTAACACAAGCTAAGTGCCTACATCCTCAATACTGGCCTCAGCATAGCATGGATGCTTACACATAACAGAACCATGTTTTAATGTGAAAGGGGTGTGAGCACCTGCAAAGCTATTTTTCACAGAAAGAGAAAGAGTACAAGTAATTGGGTGGTATGATATAAGTGAGGAATGATCTGGTAGGGAAAAGATAGTGATCCTAAAAGCTGAATGCAACAAGACAAAGTACAATGCAATGGATGCAATAGATGAAGTGAGTAAGGGGCGCAAGCTGAACTATGTCTTACCTAGAGAGGGCATGGACACAAAACAGACCATGTCTAACACAAAAAAGGTGCCAACATCTTCAATACTGGCCTCAGCGTAGCATGGGTACTTATACATGGTAGAACCATGTTTCAACGAGGGAAAAGTATGACCATATGCCAAACTAAGCTTAAAATGGAAAGGATGCAAGTAATAAAATGGTATGATGTGATGGATGTAATGGACAATAGGGTAGATGCATGCGATAGATGTTATATGCAATGCGATAGAGGTAATAGATAATAATGGATATGATATAGTAGCTGGGAAGTGAAAGTACCTGGCAGGGGTAATTAGCAATGACTCACCTTATGTTGCTGGGGATCTTCCTTTTCTTCTTCTTTCATCTTGCACTTCTAGTCCACGGGTACTACTTTTTCTCCCTGGCTATGTTTGCAACTTTCCCTATTCTCCAACAGGGTGACAACTAGGTTGGTTTAGTATCCAGAATTGAGGTGCATACAAGCTACCTCAACTTATAGGATTGCCATACAGATTTCAAGCCGAGGATACACCCTAGAGTATTTAAACCAGACTTTAGTCTCGAAAATTTTGAACCTTTGCATTCTAGGCATCGCCATTCGCACTCTAGTTTCTACCGTCTTAGTTGATCTCCTAGGAACTCATTACAAACACAACCTGGTGGCTATACTAGACCACCTGAAGCCGTTCGGGCATGACAAACACCAAAGGAATTGCACCTTTAGAGAATTTAAGGTCTCCTAGATCCAGTGGGTGCACAAGATAGTGTAGGAGAGGTGCACAAAATAGTGCAGGGTGAATGAATGTGAATGCACAAAACAGTGCGATGCAAGGTGCAAAAAACAGTGCAAACTCAAGGTGAATGCACAAAACAGTGCTATGTGGGTGCACAAAATAGTGCAATACAAGGGTGCACAAAACAGTGCGATGCAAGGTGCACAAAATAGTGCGATCTCAAAGTGCACAAAACAGTGTGATGTAAAGTGAATGCACAAAACACTGTGATACAAAGTAAACAAAATAGTGCGATCTTAAAGTGAATGCACAAAATAGTGCGATACAAGGTGAATGCATAAAACAGTGCGAAAGTGCGAATGCAAGGTGCACAAACCAGTGCGATACAAGATGTAAGGTGCACAAAATAGTGCAAACTCAAGGTGCACAAAACAGTGCAATACAAGGGAACAGATGTATGAATGCACAAAACAGTGCGATACAAGATGCACAGAATAGTGTGATACAAAATGAAGATGTATGAATGCACAAAATAGTGTGATACAAGGTGAATGCACAAAATAGTGCAAACTCAAAGTGCACAAAACAGTGTGATATAAAGTGAATGAAACATTGCTATAAAAGTGCACAAAACAGTGCGAACTCAAGGTGCATGCACAAAATAGTGTGATACAAGGTGCACAAAATAGTGCGAAACTCAAGGTGTAGAAAACAGTGCGATATAAGATGAAAGATGCATGGTATGTAGAGGGAAATGAGCAGTACTCAGAGTAATGCGTCATGTACCTTATGAAATGACTGTAGGGCAACTTGTCACAATTTATTTGAAATCAACTTGCCACAACTTATTGAAATGTAATTGAAAAACACTACGGAAGGTAACTCGACAAAACAGGAGCAATCAATCATGCAATTCAAATCACCCAGAATGTAAGAGCATGTATGCATAATCCAAAGCACATGCATTAATCAGGGGGGAAAATAACAATCCCAAGAGAGTTTTAAAATGGTTAGAGACAATTTTTGAAAGCTGAATCATATCAGAATCATCATGGGAGTGAGTTTACCCAAATCCAGGGGAAAGTGCCCTATAAATGGCTCTGAGCAGATTGAGAGAAAGGCTAGGTTCATGTCCCTTGTTCAAATGATGACCCGATCAGATGTACTGAAAATTGCCCCTAGTATCTAGTTATTGGCCACCGGTTGGGTTCATGCCCCTTGTTTGATGGATGGCGTGGTTAGATGTATTGAAAAGTGTCCCTAGTGTCTAGTCATTGGCCACCTTTTTAACATTATGCAAGCACGTGTGATGGGGATCATCAAATCCTAGAACGGTTGCCAACCAATCAGACTGATGCTTCTCTTTTGTCCCAGCATGTTGAGAATCTTCTCCATTTTTCCCCAAAGTAGTGACGGATTTCTCACATACACTTTGCAATGATCATGAATGCGCTGGCACTCTCAGTTTGTTTATATATTCCACACATGGACTTGTTTTTGAGTTTGGAGCGAACATTCATGTATGGAATTTTGGCGATGCCACTTTGTTGAACTTTGAGCGACAAACACACTATGGTGACTCAATGAAGAGCGCTTTTGAGCGACAGACATGCTATGGTGTTTCGATAAAGAGCGCAGATTGAGATAAACACTAGGCACGACACAACGGAACTCACAACTAACCCAAAAGCTGAAAAAGACTCAAGGTGACTAATCATTCATAGTGCCCCTAGTATTACTTATGTTCCCTTTAACACTCAATTTCGTAAAACCCGAGTTTTGATTTAATTTTTGCTCAAGTTAGAGATTCAACTGATAAGTTCAAGTATTGAAAATTTCTCCACTTGTTGATTCAACCTAGTTCTTTCTTACCTAACACAAGTATGATATGCACAGCAGTCGGCGTAGCTCATGGATTGATGTGAAGCTGACGACGTGAATCAGACAAGATGAT
This sequence comes from Camellia granthamiana, assembly GCA_036172215.1. Classification (NCBI taxonomy): domain Eukaryota; kingdom Viridiplantae; phylum Streptophyta; class Magnoliopsida; order Ericales; family Theaceae; genus Camellia; species Camellia granthamiana. The sequence continues at coordinate 114,707,300 of CM069913.1, forward strand.
TGGGGCGAGATGAACAAGATAGATATGGTTAAGACCAAACTTCAGAATGAAGTTGCCTACGTATCCCAAGAATGGGAATCAGGTCAACCTAGTTCATAGCTAAGGTTTACTCGGGGTGTTGACACTCTCCTTTTGCGCTCTAACTTTTGCCAAAGTTGCCCCTTCAGGGTTTTTAACCTTGCGAGCTCTATTTTTTGGATTTCTCAGTTTTTATGCTCTAACTTTTGCCCAGGTCGCCCTTTAGGGTTTTCAGCCTAGTGAGCCTCTCAAGGATAGCGTTACAACATTTGTGGTAAATTTGATCAATAGTCATCCTTGCCCTAACATGAGAACTGGCTTCACCTTTATCTGAGTTTGGTTCTCTATTCTAATATGCATGTCTTCTTCTTTTGTTTTGCTTCATTTTCACAGTTGATTTTTCTCGCAATGTGGTACTTCCTCACATTGGCCTCCCCGAATTCAGACAAAAGTTCAGTTCCTCACAGTTGATTGGATTTCATTCCAATGGATGCCCCTGGCTTGATGGTTGACTTTTTTTCCCTTTTCTTTTCTTTTTCTTCTTATTTTTTTCTTTTTTTCTTATTTTTTCCTTCTTTTCTTCCTTTCTTTCTCTTTGTTTTTGGTTTCTTTTATCCTTTTCTCTTCGAAATATTGAAAACACTAGGGGAGAAATTCTATGATTTGTGAGGTCTGAAAGCTGCTTGGTACTTGGAGGTCTGAAAGCCGCCTTGTGCTTGCCAAAATGATCGCTTAACGGAAAAGAGAATCCCCAGGACAATGTAGAACATCACGAACAATTCTGAACCTATCTTCGCAAGTTTTGCATAAAGAACAGTTTAAATTTCTTAAAACATGAAGGACTTTGCATCGATAAGTCAGAATTCACTCAAACTATCTGGGGTATCCTTCTTATCACTTGAACTTATTAACATAATCTTATTCAAAAAACAATTGCAAAGCTTTTCTATTTTCAAACGGTCACACATGAGTTACTATAGGCACAATAAAACGATCAGAAATTTGACTCCTGCTTTCTTATTATTAAAACAACAAAACAAAGACTTGAGGGTACACGGGAGCGACTCAAAGGAAAAGACTTAACTGGCGCAACGACGTAAGAAAAAACAAAGAAAATAAAACTCACAACACGACTATTTACAGGACACAACTCAAAACAAAATAAGCATTTCTGAGACAAAAGGGGTTTTCCTTCTCCAAGTCCATATGCAGAATTTCAAAAACAACTTCAAGTAGCCCACGGGAAGATCCAGACCTGCCTTCAATTCAGCAATACTAATATCCAAACCCAGTAGGATTTATTTCAAACTTTTGAATTGTGTCTCACAAACTGAGCTTCACAATTATCCTAGTTGTCCCCACACATCTCCTTAGCCGTGCTGGCTGGGGTCAATGTTGGTTGTTGGCAAACCATGGATGGGACTTATGTTATGGGCTGGCAATCTATTGCGGTTAGAGAGAGGTTTATTAATAACTTTGGGATTTTCAAGTAGGGTGATGACCTTATTGTCAATCAAGTCTTGAATTTCATGGCAAAGGCAAAAGCAGCAGTTAATATGATGACCGTATTACTGATGGAATGTGCAATATTGGGTAGGGTCATGTCTAGGTGGGAGAGGGTTAGGAAGAGGTCGAGGATTGAGCGGTTTGAGATGTCATTTCTCCATTAGTACCTTCAAGGCGAGGGTTGGGCTCATATGGAGATGGACGAAGGTTTGTTTTTGAGGAAAGAGAGCATCAGGTTTAGAAACATTGGCAAATGGGTTGGAAGGTGTTAGTTAGGTATTCATGGGCTTGGGACTGGAATCAGGATGGGTGTTTTTGGTACAACATCTCTTTTCATTGTTTGTCCCCTGATTCAAAATGCTCTTAACTTGAGCAACAAAAGTGTCACCTACAGTCTTTACAACAACTGCAAGCACTTGTTGTTTGTTCAACCCTTTATCTTTCAAAGTTTCAATAGCCCACCAAAGATGTGCATAGTGATCAATACTTTCCCTGGCTTTATTCTTGCCACTTGCTTCAGCTTGGCCAAGGGATTGGGTGGCTATATCGAAACGAGGCCCACTTGTTGTTGATATGTCATCACCCGGACTTGGGAGAGCTTTGGGTTGGCTATTTCCAACTACAGCTCGCCCTAAGATTGGGGAACTTTTTGACAGGATCAAAACCCCAAATGTTAAATTTGTCACCGTTTCTTGAAGGTATTCAATCATTCTCAACATCTCAGCAGCAATGGGTTCGGCCATTTAGCGCTTTAGGCCTACCCGAACCGGATTGGGTGCATCCATCATGCACAAATCAGTACTTTCAACAATAAATACCTCTGGCTTGGGCATGTGGGATGGAATGATATATGTACTGGGGTCAAAGGAAAGAGGTAGTGTATGGATGCGGTTAAGGTGAGGATAAGGTACTTGGTCATTGATGGGAAGTAGGTTAGTGGTAATGATGGGTTCTTGAGGTGGAGCTATCATCTGGTTGTCGATGAGATTCTGAACTTCATGAAAAAGACGGTAGCAACGATCGGTGCCATGACTACGTTGCTGATGGTACGTACTGTATTTGGTGGGGTGATGTCTAGCAGGGAGTGGGTTAGGAAGATGTTGGGGATAAAGGGTTTGAGATACCCTCTTTCCATCAGGACTTTTAGTGCGCTAGATAGGCTCATATTGTGAGGGATGGAAGTTCTACCTTGAGCTCAGGTTGGGCTGGCTATTTGTGGGTTGGATTTGGCAAAGGTATCGGTAATTTTGGGATTGGTGGTGACAGTATTGATTTCAGTGGGTTTGGGAATAGTGCTACTGCTAGCATTGGTACTCCCGAAAAACACCCTCATTGTTGGTTTGCTTGCTCTAGGAATAATCCCCTTGTTAAATGTAGTCTCAATCTGAACCCCTAATTCATGCATATTTTTGAAAGTGAACAGTGGAGCGACTATTAACTTTTGTAACATATTAGGCTCAAGGTTCTACATCACTATCCACACTTGGTCCCTCTTAGAAGGTCGATTTGTCATTTGTGTTGCCTTTGCTCTCCACCTTGCAAAAATTTCACAAATGGTTCTTCAAAATTTTGGAGGGTTGCTTCAAGCTCTTGGGTGGTCATTTAAATTTGGGTATTGTAAGAATACTAATTGACAAACGCCTCAGCTAAATCTTCTCAGTTCTGCTTTACTTTATCCTCCAACTTGACGTACCAAATGGCTGCTATACCCGATAGGGTTCTTCCATACAGAGAATTTTTTTGAGGGTTAGTCAGACCCATCAGTTTCAAGACATCCAAGAAAAGCCGGATATGCACCATAGGATCTCCAGACTCGTCGAAACGGTCAATATGTGGCCTTTTAAATTTGTCTGGGAGCCTTACGACAGCCTCGTTGTACCCATCCTTAATGTTGGGTATGGAGCTAATTTTCTGTGCCTTTTTGAATTACTTCTCAAGGTTAGCAATTTTTAACAAGGTCGGGTTGAGATCATTAATATCAAGGGGAAAAAGGCCCTCATTAAGCTGCACCAAGGGTCTGAAAACTCGAGCTTGAGCCAATCCTTCTCGAGGATCTAGATCTCGCAAATCTTCAACTAGTGGAGGTGGGTCAAATTTCGATTAGGGGCCTGGGATTGGATGTCTGGTAGGTGCCCCAGATGGGAAAGCATTTTAGCAATGGTCTCATCTTGCATGGTAATTCCCTAGTTTAGGGCTGTTGTCATGGCCACAACTTCTTTTGTACTCACGGGTCCGCTGAGTTGGCAATCGGGGAAATGGATGGATATAACCTGAGAGCTGACTAACAAGGATTTTGACCTGGTTTATACTTGATGTATCTGAATTGGATTAGTCTAGACATGTTTGACTGGATTGGGCTTTTTTAGAATGGGCTTTTTGGCATTGGATGGATCTTTTCTGAGTTGGCCTTTGGGGATTAGATGGACTGGACCTTTGCTGAGTACGTTTTTTTTTCTAGGATTGGATGGACTGTGATGAGTTAAGGCTTTCCAGGTTGGATTGGGCTTGGCCTTTGCTGAGTTAGGTACTGCTCCTTCTTTGGCTCAGACAAATCTAGCATTAAAAACAAATGCCCTATCAAATCGGGATACCGGGTATGCCAGTTAAAGTAAAGCAAGGTACAATTTTTTTTTGGCCCTGGTTTTGGTTTTGTCAAAAATTCACCCATATCAAACACAAACCCCTGGATTTCGACCCAAATCTGATTTTGATATGATCCTCAAGTTTTGAAAGGAATCTCCTCAAGATTAAGACTCTCCCAAGATTACATCACACATTGTCAAAGATTTCACATTTTGCACAAAAGCACTCAAAAAAGCCCTATAAAAGTTTAGGGTTTCCCTGTCGTAGCTTTTGGAGTGATTTATAGCTTTACTATTCAAACAAATGGTATCACAATAGCCTAGTAATAGGAGGGAATCCTGTCCTATGTTTGAAAAGTCACTAAGGCTGACTATATGCAGTTAGTCCGATTGGTCAAAAGGGGGTACCTCAGCAAGATTACCTAATATACCTTTCACACCTAACACTCAAAAGCGAAAGGAGGATCAAACGGTACAGTACAGTGGTAATCCAGATCCAAGGGTTGTGTTTCCAACATGGCAGAGCCCACGACTGGCCAGCCTTTTGGCAAGCTTTTTAGGCAAGCCTCCGGCAAGCCATCTAGGAATAGCAGATGGCAAACACAGTGGCTTAGGAGCACCAATGCAAATGCAATGCAAAGAACATATAAGTGTAGATAAAATTTCACATCATGAAGTTCGAGTCAAGTTCTCTAATTTTCCCAGTGGAGTTGCCAGAAACTGTAGCTTGACTTTTCATGCTTTTTTCGAAAATGACTAGCCCTACAGTTCAGACTCCCGTGATTCTGAATTTCATTTCACAAGTGCAATGTGAAACAATGAAAGCACAAAAGAGTCCAAATCCGGCAATTTTTTTAGAAAATCGATGTTTGAATCAAATGCCAAAAATGGACTGCTTTGCCAAATTTCAGAGTCATCACTTAAATATTTTTGAGAAATTTAGAAAACCCTAGACTCGTGCCAAAGGCCACTTATCCGTCATGACCAAAGTGTCTCAACTCAGGAACTTAGGTACGAGAGGGGAAGGTCATAAATTGAGCACCTCACTCGTCCGATCAAAGATCGGCCTCTACTAATCATGATGTGATTCTTATCTACATTATATGCTCTTGTTTCGATTATTAGACTAACATTACTATGTGACGCACATAAGTATAGACTAATTTGCAAAGATTGGAACACTTTGATTTCATGTTTTTTTTTTTTTAAATTGTTTTTGATACTCGTCACTAGAAAAGGTAAGGTTGTACATTAATCAATTTGTCCCAATTTTGGCAATCAGCCTCTATCCACAAGCATTCAAACAGGTATATCATTTAAATAATTAGCCTCATGGAAATATGCTTGGCATGGCAACACAAACATTCGATGCAAGATGCTAAAACTCAAAATTGCCCACCTAGTACTCCAAGCCAAAACAAAGCAAAATAATTAGAAAATATGCATGCTCCTAACTAATGCAATATGAATAAATGCAATGCACACGTTATGTAATTTTAATAGGCTCGGCTATGAACATGGCATATGATTCTATTCAAGACATGTGATGAATCACGTATTCAAGCAATGAGTTTAAACATTTGGTTAGTATGATGAGCCAAACCTTAGATGCATGGAAGAAAAAGGATGCAAAGCATAAAGATGCTAATTTGAAAAATGATGTTCTATACTAACCATCATAAGCAAATAAGTAAAAGGGAGAAAGACATGGAATTGGAAGACATACAACTTATTACATGTTGGCCCTCACACAAAAGGGTCCGAATGAGTGTCCAAATGTCCGACTTTAAACTATTTATTACAAAGCCAAATGAATAAATAAATAACTAACTAGCTAAACTATAATTAACTAACTAGCTAATTTATTACAACAAAATAAGCTAACTATCTAATGAATCATTGCTACAATAATATTAATTACGATGATGATAATTACAACAATATTGAAATCATTAATTTAAAATTTACAATGGAAGCACAAGGATGGCATGCTCGTAGCGCTTTCAGAAATAACTTTGTTTGCCTTCTTTGGAATCTGTCCTGTTTTACCTTCAATCACTACTCTCTTCTTCTGCAAAACACACTGTCTTACTAAACATTGATGCCCGGTCGGCCCCCAATGAAACCCGGTCGGGCCCAAATAAGGCCAATTGTGGCTTAATTTCTTGCAAAAATCTATTTTTGTGCTCTGAGGTGAAAACAGTGCAGACAGAGCAACTATAAGCCGTGTTTGTCCCTTCTATTCTCCTTTATCATGAAACTCAAGAGAAGAGGGAATTCGAGTCTAAAACCATCAATTGGCACAAGTTGATGGCTTGATGATTTCAAACACAATTTGGAAAAAACAATTGATAAATGCAATGAAGACGACCACCTCTCCCTCTCATCATGGAGGCTCAAAGAGGGAGATAGACACACCTCAAGTCTCATCAAAATATCATAGATTGATAAGTGACAATTCTCAAAGCGATGGACTCGACATAACATCCGGCCAAATACAACCAACTTAAAGCATGTTCTTTATGTCGGTTTCATTGATTTTAAGCCACTTTTATTAGTCCTTTTTGATTTACCTTTCCGTTACTTAATCAATTTGTCCAATAATGAGAGTTGCGTCCACTAAAAGGAGAGAAGCATCAAACGAGAAGTTGTTTTTAACATTAGAGAGACGTAATGCCCTGATAATGAACCTCTAAAGAGATTAAGCCATTTAGCATTGTATGTATCTTTCTCATGTTTAAACAACATTCGGTTAAAACAACTCTCTCAAAAAAAAAAAAAAAAAAAAACCAAGAAAGAAGGAAGGTTGCAGAAATGATTATGCAAGGTTGATTTACTACACAAGTGAGACTCTTTACATGGAATTAAGTAAGAAAGAGCTATCAACTCAAATGACTCGGTGTCTAAGGCCTAAACAATCAAAGCCATGAGGACTTACAACACAACAATCATAATATTCAAAGCATAAACTATTTAAATAAATTAAAACAACCCTAAAATTACCCCTAAAGTGTAAAAAATAGTAGCTAAAACCCTGTTAAAAGAGCACAAAAGATAGGCAAAAATAAAGAGATACAAAGCTAGTAAGCAAGGCTAAGGAGGGATGGCTAACCCCTCCACTTTTGGGACTTCTAAACCATATTTTAGCCTCTACAAATAGTCCAAAAATAGTCCCAAAACAGTGGCTAAAATCAGAGAAATAAGTGGGAAACACAAGGATATAAGCTTAGAATAAGGTTCAAGGAAGGGTGGTTAACCCGTCTACCTTTTATAGCTCTTAAATCACAAATTTCAGGCCACAAAATAGTCCCAAAACAGTGTACAAAGCATGGAAAAGAGAATAAAAACATAAAAGAGAAATAAGGAAGAAGATGCAAAAGTTATACCTCTTGAAAGAGAGGATGCTTGTAGTTAAACAAACTTGATTCCAACACCCTCAAGTTTTATGAAACATGGTTTGAAACTTCAACAAAAGCTTCAAGAACAACTCTAATGGTGTATGTATAGCTAAAGAAGATTTGAGGGTCAAAAGGGAAATGAAGATGAAAGGAGGTCTATTTAGCTCTACAAAGCTTTTGGAAAATTTGTTAACCTTGAATTCTGAAGGAAGAGGGTTTATGTGACGACCCAGAATTTTTCCCTCCGCTCGAGCGGAAGAGTTGACGCTCGAGCGGGTCTCTAGGATGAGTTGTATTTCTGAGGCATGTGGGCTCATTTTTGACATCGTATTAGTGTATTTGGAACGGTTTTATTCTATTTTGGGATTTTGGTTGAGGTGGTAATATGATGGTAAAGTAAAATTGGATCAAAAGTTTTAATTAGAATAATTTGTCTGCGACCAGCCGTCACTCTTTTGTCCTTTTCTTTTTCCACACTTTGAATTTGGATGTGATGTTAGAACCATTGGAAAGCTTGTTTCCGGCGCTTCAATTTGGACATAAGAACGACCTAAAACGGAGTTCGGATGGAAGAGTTATACCTGGTCAAAGTTTCGAAATCTGTGCTGAGGGCAGGTCCGCTCGAGCGTAAATCAATCCGCTCGAGCGGGAATTACGGGACAGCAGCTTTAAAAACGGGATTTTTGGCTCATTTCTTATATTTTCTTCTTCCCTCTTCCTTCCTCTTTGCCTAAGTCTGAAACCCTAGCCCCAAATCCTTGATTTCCTCTACCTTGATCAACAATCCACCATGGTTTTTGGCATGTAGGATGGAGAACTAGGGAGGATCAATGTTTTTACCCGATTAGAACTTGGATTTGTGAAGATTTCTTCTCAAGCTCACCCCTTTGCTTGATTATTGAGGTAAGGGTTTTAAGACTCTTTAATATTTACATCCATAGATAGATTTGAGGTATTTTCATTGTATAATGGTGCAAATCTTTATTTATGTTATGTATATAGAAGAAATTATGAGATTTTGGGAATTTCGGGTTTGAACATTGGAGGTTTTAAGGTTTGTGATGTTGGTGGGTTAAAATGGTGGAATATGAGTCCTAGGTGTATAATCAATGGAAAAATTGGAATAGAAAGTGTTGGGTTAATAAGTTTGATTATTTCTTGAAATCTCATTATTTTCTTGAAACCCTAGGTTGATTAAGGATGATAACCAAAGATTTGGCCCAAATTGAAAGTAGAATAATGAAATTGAGGTATTGAATTATGTATGTACAAGTTTAATTGGAATTTGGTGATACTTGGAATTTATGTTTAAAATTTGCGAATGAACTTTGTTGTGACCATTGTGAATCATGTTTAATGAGAAAGGAAATTGGGGGGAAAGGTTTGTTGATGACGTGGAGGATGTAAACTTGGCTATGGAATGTTGAATTGAGCCTTAGCAATTGAATTTGAATTATGTGGAATTATATTTGATAGCATTGAGTTGAATAATGTTAAATAGTGTGGATTATATTGGATGGTGATGATTATGTGGGGTTATGCTGATTATGTTGAGTTGTGTTAAATGTCGTTGAATTGAATTGTGCAGGGTTAGCTACAGGGGCGGACCTAGCATCTAAACACTGTGAGTAATAGTACTACAAATGCACCGTATTTACCGTTAAGAAATATTATGAACAACATTCTATTTTCCATGACCTAATATGATGACATGTGTGTTGATTGAGAATTGATGTGAACATTGAAAGGGTCAGCGCACATCGGTATGATTCTGAACCTACTCCGTATTCTGAGTTATGGCTAATGATTATTGTCAATGTACTATCCTATGAATTACCTATACTTCTGTATAAGAATTGCATACAACTATTAACACTATGAAGTTGGTTTATGAATTGGTCTGATTTACCTTCGGATTATTGGAACTGTTAAGGTTCTGTTAATTACGAAACAAGTATGTCTATGTACAAAGAACCATGAGGAAAGCTAAGCACATCATTGTACCATATGCTTTGTTTGCTATGGATAATTTAATGTTACCATTCTGTTACCTACTGGTTAGTGGCATTGAAACATGATAAGCAAATGAGATATATATGCATTACGGAACTGTGGTATCCATGTATTTCTGAAAGCGTACAAGCTGTAAGATATGTTTGCCTTTTGCTAACAGTTATCGGCAACGTTCTGTTAAACTTATGTTATTTATGTGATTAATGGGAAGAATGTGTTTATCTGTATTAATCTGTTCTGATGTTTTCTAGTATGGAACAAAGTGCTGTACGGAACGAAGTGCTACACCTTGGTGGGAGCCACCTCTGGAATCCGTACGAGCCACCTCTTGAGTCCATACATCTGTTATTTCTGTTACCCACGCTTTATGCGTTCTGTTACCCACGCTTATGCGTTCTGTTATTTCTATTGGTTCTGTTAGTTCTGTTATTTCTGTTATGTCTGGACCCATGGTCGTTCTGCATCTGTAGGCCTATGGCTGTTCTGTATATACTGGGCTTAAAGCCATTCTGTTACGGAAATTGGACCCATGGCTGTTTTAGAAATAATTACGGAATGTAGTTAATCATATGTGTCTGCAGTTACATGTTTGATTATTCGGGTTAAACATTGCATTATTTATGTACTATTATTCACTGAGTTCGCTCATTCTGTATTTTGTTTGTCTGTTCTGTAGGTAATCGCTTTGGGAGTCCGCCTTAACCTTTGATGGTCACCCTTCAGTGTCAACCTCAGTATGCCAGGGCTCCCAGACCAAGTTTATGCATTTGGGTCAAAGTTTTGTTAAGATTTTGGTTTGTCTTTAATTATTTACCTAAAGTTAAAGTATGTATATATTTCCCTCCTATACCAATATTCGATTTTATGGCCATATATGTGTGTGAGTGTATAAAGAAAAAATAATAATAATAATGACCCTTACGAATGTGATCCTGGCATGTTAGATTTAGCTCAATGGATGCTTTTCTGTATTACGTCATAATTTAAATGCTTCCGTTCAGGCCCCATATGATATGTATATCAGGTTAAGTGTCCGTTTCTGTATGGGTCATGCCCGAACTTTTAGGGGTGAGTGTCACGACACAAACCCGGCCCTATGGGTTTAGCACCGTAACCGGCCAGTAATCCGAGATTACCGAAGGCCTGCTGAACAGTAATAGAGTAAAACAGAGTACAGGGCTTGGCGGAAGCCAATACAGTAAATAACTAGTGTCCATTGAGCTGTGACAATCTGTATGCCAAAAACATTTTTCATGCATTCATACAGTTCAAGACAGTACAGTCTATACAATCATATACAACATTCAGTACGGGGACCTAATCCCTCGATAACAGTACAGTAAACAGTAAACGGTCTATACAGTAGTACAATACAGTAAGGAGACCGATGGGGGACACCAAAAACACCCCAAGCCATAGCATGGCAACTCGGAGCCTCGCAGTGAGGCACATAGGCTGGCTTGACAAAACTGGGGACCAACCCACGCTCCTAGCTCTGGTCTGGCTGCTGAGAACCTACATATATATATAAACAGTGAGCTAAAGCCCAGTGAATAACATAAAGCGTAAAGAGGTTATGAATGAATGTCCTTACAGTAATGAAAACAATTCATTAAACAGTATTTCGATCTTTCAGTATTTCAGTCAATCAGTCATATGTGGTACATCCAATAGCCTATAAACAATAGGTCCAAAGGACCGGGCCTCAACAGACCTAACAATAATGACGGCCATCAATCAGTAAACGATATGGTTCCACAAGGGAACCGACAGAGCTCTGTAACAGTAACAGTAATCAGTAAGTGCTAAGGATGCCACAGTACAGTTCGGAATACAGGACATACATTCATTCAATAGACAATATCAGTTCAATAAACAGTTCAGTTCAGTATTCAAAATATAACCATTTCGAACATATCTTTACACAAACGTTACTCACAGAGATTGGGCTAATAGCAGCTAGAGCGCGTCCCCGAGAGCCAACCCTAAACAGTTAACAAGTAGAACACACACTAAGTTTCACAGTCGGGAAGGATGATAGTTAAATCCCTAAATTTCCTCGGTGTGGTTCTATGTCTAAATCCTCATTAAGATGCCTTAAACTAGGCCTAAGAATGCCTAGGATGGGATGAGGATGCAAAAATACACTTGGAAGGCATTTTTCAAAAGTTGCTGAAAATAGGAGCCTCGCTCGAGCGAGCCTTCCTTCGCTCGAGCGAGCTTCCAAAATCAAAGGCTTCGCTCGAGCGAGAAATCCTTCGCTCGAGCGAGCTGTTGGAACAGTAAAAGTACTGGATGCTCGATTTTTACGCTCGAGCCACCAATCCTTCGCTCGAGCGTGGCTCAGAGGAAACCTTGGTTGCTCGAGCGAGGAATCCTTCGCTCGAGCGAAGAAGCCAAATCTGGAATTTCCAGATTTGCCTTCCAAGCTCAAACCAAGCATTCCCAACTCAATACTCGACCTCTTGGGCCCAAATTCTGGAAAATACATCCTAAAACAATGTATAACAAGTTTCAAAAGCCAATTTATGAATCCAAGCCCCAAAGGTGAGTCAATTAAATACAAATTCAAACCCATTTTCAAGAACAATATGTAAACATGCAATGCATGAGTTTTAAACCAAATTCAAGCTTCAATCCTTGCTCTAAAGAGCTCAATAATTGGAAAACATTTTGAAAACATGGGCTATAATATAAACATGGACATGCATGTATAACTCTCCAAGAATTTAACTTCAAAATACACTAAAATGGCCATGCATGCATGAATGGAGCTCCAATTCAACAATTATGAACAAAATCAAGACTCAACTTCTCTATAAGCATGATACATGCAAGATGGAGCTTAAAGATGGCAAGATGGACATGAATACACTTACCTAAGTCTCAATTCAAGGTAAGGAAGCTAGATTATGCCAATTATACTTCAATTCTAAGCAATCTCCAAGCAAAACCCACAAGATGAGTTCAATTCTCAAATATCTCCCCCTCTCTCTAAGTTTGGTCGGTTGGAATGCAAGAAAAGGGGCTGAGCAAATGTTTGATCAAGTGTATAGGCTCAAGTGATAATAATAAACAATGGTCCACTAAGGGTGGCAATTGTGTAAATAAGTCCAACATTTCAATTCACTTGTTTTAATTCGGTTTAATCATACCTAATCATATTTTAAGTAAATATACCATAAAATCTCAAATATTCTACTGATTACGAAACATTAAACGGTTTCTAATTCGGCCGCCGATAAGGCCTTCAATTAGCCGTTTAAACATAAAATACAACAGACAAATCACATAATCAAACAGGTACAATATGCAATTGAATAAATATATTCGATCAATTCAATTTCAGTTTTCGGTCAGTCAGTTCAGTACTTTAATCAGGTCAATCATCAATCATTATCAGTTCCATTTATCAGTAATCGGTATTTATCGGTAAACGGTAGCGAGGGTCATTACAGCGAGTTTGGGGCGTGACAGTCTATTTATAGAATTTGAGCCAATTTGATAAAAAATATCTTTAAACAAAGATATTTGTTCACTTCCCGCCAGCTGTCTGTTTGGCGCCATTGAGACTTGGCCGGGCCCAAAAACACACGGACGGGCCTAAAAAGTAACTTTGGAAAAGTTTTCATTGAGACCCAGCCGGGTCTAAATGGGGCACGGCCAGTTCTAAATGGACTCGGTCGGGTCCAAAAGACTGCATTTCAGGCCCGACTTCAGACGGGCATATCTTCCTCATCCGGACTCGGTTTTAGGTGATTCTTGAGTCTAAATTGAAGCCCTAGAAGTCTAATTTCCAATGGTGGTAGCCTCACATCTAAATTATAAGTGGTCAGAGAGATATTCCTAATTTAGTAAAGGCTACTCATTCTTTCTCAACGGTTTGATGCCCGACCTTTCTCCAAAGTAGTTTTCTTCCATCCCCTCCTATTTTCTTCAACTCCAAACCTATAAATAAGATGTTTTAAGTATATTTAAAAAATTTCACCTCCCTTCCATGTATCTCCACTTTGTCCTTACTCAGTTTACCAAAAAGTGTAATATTTTAATCGAAATGTGAGCCTCGGAACATCGTAGAAACATTTGGAAAAATATTTTGAAAAAGATGATTTTAAGGTCTAAAATAGTTTGTCCAAAATGGGGTGCAAGGTTTGCATTAGAGTTTGAATCCAAATTTCTTCGCTGAGAACTCAAAAGATTGCATATTGTAACTTTCATCATCGGGTGTTTGGAACAAAGCACCCAAGTCTTAAGGGTGGTCAAAATGGGGTGTCTATAGTGAGTTAGGAAAATATTTTCCATAAATAGGTCTTCAAATTTCCTCCAAGTCAATGTTTTTACTTGTCGGGTACTTCTGATCTTTTCCTATCAATGATCTGCTTTCCCTTCCATTTGAAACACCGCCATAGTCACCATATCTTGCTCATTTCAGATGTCAGAAGTGTCTAAAAACTTCTTAATTTGTCTTAACCAAGCTTCAGCTTCATAGGGGTTAGATCCACCAAGGAATTTGTGGGGATGTAGCTTTTCAAACTTTTCTATTATTTCAAATTTGCTTTGATCTTGATTTCGAGGTGGTATATTGCCTACTATATCGGAAACTGAGCGTATAATCCAAGCAACATCACCATCAGACACTCCATCACCATTACTGTTGTTATTATTTCTTGTTCGTCCAGCCATTTTAGACGATGGAATTGTTGGTAATTCGTGATTTATGTATTTATTTATTTAATATCATCATCATTATATATATATATATATGCAAAGACAATAATTAAAGATTCCATAAAAGAAAACTTCATTCATTAAGGTGGGACAAGTTACAAAACAACAAAATAAAAATAAAATACTACAAGTTAATACAAGACAAAAGGTAGCCCTTACTAGTCAAGGTGAATACAGATATTAGTTAGAGTAAATTATACTAACCACTTTAAACTAGACAATTTTGACATTGTAAGCTTACAAAACAATTAGTGGCCTACTCAGTAAATCCTTAAGACTTCTAACCTAAAAATCAAATAGCCATGGATAGTTCCTCCTTACAAGGACTTCCTACTCCCACGTGGCTTGGAAAAGCCTCATGAATTGTCACAACACCCTCACAAAAACAACTACTTCAAGCACAAAATATCCTAATAGCTGCACATGTTCCTTCTAATAAATTCTTCAATCTTTGAAATCCACTGATCCATTTGTCCTCACAATTCGGTTTGGGTCTGGCATGACATACTGAAGGCTCCAAATATCAAAAAGATTGCCCATTCTGTCAGTAAAGCCATCCAGAAAATGGCCTAACTAGTACAACCAAGGATTTTCTTGCCTCAAAATCTGGACAGGTTTGATGTAAGCACCTATCCAACTTTCGAACTTCCAAGCACAGCTTCCTAATGGATAGATTCTAACATACACATACGAGCCAATTTGCAGCCCATTTTGAACATTCCAATTTTCAAATATAGCCCCTACATCTCCAATACTTTTGTCAGTATTACCCTCTGCAGGTTTCTCCTTTGTGTCAGACTCAATCACAATCACCTTCATTAGGTCATATATAGACGCATTTTCTTCGGGCTCAAGCTCATAGTCTTTTATTGGTGACTTCACTTCTTCACTCGGGTCAAACTCTATTTCATAATTTCCTACCGAGTCTTCCTCATGAGAGTTAACATCCGATGATCCTGGTATCCTACAATTAAAAAGGTTCTAACTTAGTTATGTTATGGAAATTAAAAGGAAACATAAGGTTTTCTTAAACGTAAAAAGAATATAATTGCTACCCATGGTCCAAAGGTTCGAATTTAAGCTCTGATACCAAAATTGTGACGCCCCAATTTATTTATTTATTTTGGAACATCATAGGAAATTACATAACAAAATAACTTATTAAATTGAAAATTTAACATCTTAATAGGAAAATTTCAATTCTTACACAACCAAAAGTTTAACAACACTAAATAATAAAAAAAAAAATTCAAAGTTCAAATACAACATTAAGCGACATTATAACATCCTTAATCATTAATAAATAGATAGTAAAATGTTATTTTGGTAAAGTCATGGCTTCAAGTTAGCCAAGGCTCTATATTAGCAGTGTCTCCAATTTCATCTTTCACTCATTCCTCGTCAAAATCTAACATAAAACGCCAGGACAACAAAACATATGCCATGAGTTTTCCAACACAGTAAGAAAACATAACAAACCTACCATTCTTTTTAAGAGAAAAATATTCAGATTAATAATCATGACAATTAAGAGAAAATAACAAAATTAATAGCATAACAATATAACAACCCTTAAAATAATTTTAACAATTTTAATAGTTTAGGTGACACTTAAAATCTCACCAAAGAGATTTTCTTACCAACCACTAAGTCATGGTCACAGTTAATTTGAAAAACCTCCCTTGGTCAAATATTTAAGTGTTACCAACTGTAACTACCAAGTATTCCCATACCTAGAGTTATATACCCAAGTCGTGGCATCCGTGGTCTGCCCCAAGGGAACGGTCTGCCAGGGGTACATGACCTCTCTGCGTGCCACCCGCATGTCCACCCTTATCCCAAAACCAAATACCGATAAGGGTTCAAATAGGTCTCGTGTCATCTTAGGGTTTAGCAACACAATTATGTAAAAATTATCAAAAACCATGGCTCACCCTGAACTATCGGTATTAACTGTTGATCATTAATTTTGTACATGTTGTTAATCATTTTAGCTAATTTTTTTTTTAATAATAATCACAAATACTTACAAAATTCAATTACCATAAGTGTTATACCATTTTATTAAAATTTTCAATAGAGAATATTACACATGCATTTTACAATAATCAATTAATGTACAAAATTATAATAAATCGTTAAATTAAACCATGGTTGAAATGATAATTTTAGATAATTAAAAATGAACAATAACCACACACATGCATGGACTACTAATTTACAAGATTCAATTAATTAGATTAGCACAATGTAGACACCCCATTTTTGACCGACATTAAGACTCAGACGTCATCGATTGAGCGTTCGGTGATAGCACATGTTGTGCTCGTTTCGAGGTTCCGGAGTTTTGGCCGAGTGCCTTGCCTCCGGGCCTCTGAACTCTTTGTGTTTCGGCTCGGTTTGTGGACCGAACCTTGTTTCTCTTCCCTGGAGGGAGGGAGTGGTCTTGTAGACCACCTCTTTGTGGTCGTAGACCACTTTTCGCGATTGGAGACCAGTTTCTAGTTTTCGAAGCCTTCGGCCGTGCGCCTTGACTTGGGACCGCTTAACGTTCTCCGTTTGGTATGATTTTTGAACCACACCTTGTTGCCTTAGCCTAGAGGGACACTGTGGTCCGTGAGACCACTTTTGATATCCGTAGACTAGTTTTCGAGGCTTTCGATCGTGCGCTTTGCCTCCTGGACTTTCGTCTTGCATCCGTTTTGGTTTGTTTTTGGTACAAACCTTGTTTTCCTTGTTTGGAAGGTGGTACATGGGTGGGAGACTAGTTCTTCCCCTTGGAGACCACTTTCCTCCCTGCTAGCTAGTTTTCTGGTAGGCCAACTGGTTTTCTTGGTCTTTGGGCCACCTTTTCTGGTCGGCCACCACACTACTGCATTATTTTCATGCTTTAGACTCGCTCCCACCATGGCCGACCAGTTTATTTTCTGGGAGACCACTTGTGGTGGTCAGCTGACCACTTCAAGTAGCTGGCCAACCATTTCAAGTGGTCGGTTGTTTTTTATCACCTTTTTGGAGATATTTTCAGCCAGCTGTGCCAGCTAGAAGGCACAGAAGCCATCCTCCATACACGTGTATGGAGGGATGGCTTTGAGGCCAAAGCTTGTCCAACAAGCTTGAGCTTGGTTCTCTATAAGAGAGAACCTCCTCCTCCCTCCTCTAGGTTCAGTTCTAGAGGCTTGAGAGATATACATACATACTTGTATCTATCTTGCTCTTGTTCTTCATTTTGTGCTTCAAAAGTGTAGTTTTACCACACTTTAACACACAAACACACACTCAAACACCATCCTTTTGTTGCTGAGGCTTTTTGAGGTTGTTTTTGGTGCTTTTGGACTGGTTTTGATCTAAAAAAGCTGCTGGAGTGGTAGCTTTGAAGAGGTTCTACAAGGGTGAGTCAACTAACCCTTTAACCCTTTATTTTGCTTAATCTTTTAGACCTATTTGCATGCTGTTTTAAGCTTAACTTCCTACTAAAAAAAGTTCTTTTTTTAGTCCTTAAAATGTTTGTTTAAGGTCACTTTTTTGTTGGGGGTGGTCTACCCCCTCTTAGGCCTTGTTTTGAGCCATCCCTTTTGGCTCTTGTTCTAGCCTTTGCATGACCTTTTTACCACTGAAATCTAAAGGATTTTCAGTTGTGGAAAGGTGGTTTTGGGGTCCCAAATAGGAGAGGGTCATCCCCTCTCCTTGTATTTTGAATGCTTGCTTCATTTGCCTCATGTTTGAGCATGTTTATTAAGCTTGTGTTGGCTTGTTCTTAGCATGTATTTGGGGTTATTTCAGCATGCCTCAGATCTATTTTGACTTGGTTTGGTCATTCCATGCATGCCTTATACACTTGTAGTGTAAATCTTACAAACTAGCTTTGTGTGCCTCATGAAGTAGCATGTCATTCTAGCTTGTTTTGAGTCCATCTCAGCATGTTTTTTGGTGATGTTTTTCCATGTCATACCTCTGTTAAGGTCTGGTTTGGTTGGCCTTTGCATGCTCCATACACTTGTAGTGTAATTCCATGAACTAGCCTAATGTGTGCCATGCTTTAGACTGTCATTCTAGCATGTTTTTGGCTTAACTTTAAGAAGCTTTTGTCCATGTTTTAGCATGCTCTAGCTCTAATTTGTGTTGTTTTGGTCATGCATGCATTGCTTTGTATAGCCATGGTTCAATCTTGCTCACTAGCTTTGTGTATTGAGTCCATTAGCATGCATTACTTGGACTATTTTCATGATTTGGTATCATTTGTTATGTGATTTCAGTCCATGTTTCATGGTCATATGCTCACATCTTTCACTTATTCAATGCGTTGGAGGGTTTGCCCTTTATGCCTTAACATGAGTCATTACGTATGCCTTCATGCCTAAGCTTGCAAGCTATCATTTCAATGTGTTTTTGGGGTTATTTTTCCACGATATAACTCTGATTTTTATTGGTTAAGTCATCCCATGCTTGGTCTTGGTAGGTGTAGTGTAATCCACCTTATTTGCCTTGCATTCACCATGCCTTATGCCCTTCATGCTAGCTTGTTTTGGCTTCCTTCCATACATGTTTTAGACTCATTTTGATATGTTCTAGGACTGTTTTGGGTTGCCTTTTCCATATGCTTCATGTTTTGTATAGCTGTAGTGCAAATGCCTATGCTAGTTTCAAGCTTTGAGCTTCATAGCATGCTTCATTTGTGTTGTGTATATGATTTGGCATCATTTACCATGACATTTCAGAGCATATAGGACTGCCATGTTCCCACTTCATCCACTCTTTAAGTGCCTTTGAGAGTTGTGCATTGTCGCCTTGTTTTTGGCCTAGCTTGTATGCATGCATGCCTAGGCCTTTGAGCCCTCATCTTAGCATGTTTTGGTCTTTGTTTAGACCTAATTAAACTCTCTCCATGGTTGGTTCATGCATTTGTGCCATGTTTTGCATGTCTCCCATGTGTTGCTCTTTGCTAGCTTCATGCTTTAAGGACCCTAGCATGCTATGCTTATGTTGTTTGAATGATTTCGCATAATTTCATACCTTATTTCAGTGCATTTAGTGTTTTCACACTTCCATGTTTATAGCTTCTTGAGCACTCTTGAGAGTTGTGCTCTTAGGGCTAGTTGATGGGCCAATGCATGTGCATGCTTGTGTATGCTTTTGTGCCTTCCTTTCTTAGCATTATGGCCACTGTTTTGGGCATGGCTGAGGTCTGTCCACATCCGGTGTAAGTCCATTTAGCATGTTTATTAGTATGTTGCTTGTCTGCTTATGATGTTCTTCGCATTGTGTATGCCATGTTCTTGTTTGCATTGTGCATGCCATAATCACATTGCATTGAGTATGCCATGTTATACATTGCATTGTGTATGCCATGTTGCATTGCATGTTGTTGCATACTTGTCCCTAGCATTGCATGTTGTTGCATACTTGTCCCTAGCGTTGCATGTTTTCATGTTTAAGTTGCATGGCATGTTTGCATGCTTGATGTTGCATTGCATTGCATTGTGTATGCCATGTTATTTGTTGCATTTTGTTTGGAGTAGGTGTTAGTCCAAACACGAGGAACGAGGGACGTTTCATACTTGAAGTGATGAAACATGCCTCAATTCTCGGTCGCCAATGCTCTTGATCATACATGATAGAGTTCTGGGCCTTATGTCTTTATGTGTACATTCATTTCATATTGAATCGTGCAATTTGGCTTCTCGGCCATCATGCATCGAGATGCGCGATTGGTGGCCTGAGGGTCGAGAACCACACTCCCTTGAGCTTATGAAATGATAGGGAGGGTGGTTGTGCACACATATGTTGCAAATACATTGCCATGCCCTTTCTTGCTCTCTGTTACAGCAATCTGGAGTTTGGCAGCAACAACTGGTCGGCCAACCAGAAAAAGTGGCTGGCCAACCACTTTTTTCTGGTTCACAGCAAAGAAAGGTGGTCGGCAGGTGGTCTTCCACACCAACAACTGGTCGTCCATCCTCCCACAGGTCCCCAAGGTGTGTTAGAAGCTTTCTGGAGCTTGGTGCAAGGTTCTGAGAACAATTGCAAACAGAGGCAAGTTGGGGCATCGCGACGGATTTCCGAGCGAGGCGACCGGGCATGCATACACTCTTCTCGTCTTGAGGACTGCTGCTTTACTGTTTTACTTAGCTAATTTGCTTAGCTAGTTTATGCTTTGGTTTGTACTTAATTAGTTAATGCGTTTAACTATTCAATTTGTGTTGTAATAGCTTAATTAATTAGCTTGGTGTTAATTAGTTTTGTGATGTAATAATTAGTTTAATTAGTTTAGATTAGCTAGTTAGCTTCTTATTCGGACCCTTCGTCGAGAGGGCACAGCCGCTGTAATAAGCGTGCGTGTGTGTGATGTATGTCTTCCAACCTCCATTTCTTTCTCCCTTTTACTTAACCGCTTATGATGGTCAGTTTTAGGACATATTTTGATTAGCATACCTTATGCTTGCATGCGTGCATCCATTCATCTGTTTTGCATGCACCGGGCTCGGCGCATCATACTGACTGCATTGTATTTCAATACATTTACTTGAATACGTGTTCAACAGCATGTTATCAAGTTGCATTTCACATGACATCTTAGAATAGCCGAGCCTATCTGAGTTGCATTTTCGCATGTGTTGCATTAGTCATCTTAACATGAACTAGGATCATGCATAATTTCTAACTAGTTCTCTGTTTTGGCTCGGAGTACATTATGACTGTTTACGCTTTAGTATACTGCATGTGTGTTAATGTTGCCATGAAAGCATGCTTGCCATGAGGCTAATTGCTTAAGTGATTAACTATCTGAATGCTTGTGGGTGAAGGTTGGATTGCTTGAATTGGAACAATTCATTGAAATCTGCGATTTAGCCTACTTGCGAGTAGCAAACTTCAAACCATTTTTAAACAAACGAACATGCAATGTTTTGTTCCAACTTAGGCGATCTAGTCTATACTTGTATGCTGTGCACATCACATAGTAATTCTAGGTTAATAACCGGAATAAGAACACATGTGTTTTCAAAAATAAAATATCGTACTTAGTACAGGCCGATCTTTGATCGGGCGAGCGGGGTTGCTCATTGTATGACCTTCCCCTCTCGTACCCAAGTTCCCGAGCCGAGGCAACTTTGGTGATGACGGACACGTGGCCTTAGGCACGAGTTAGGGTTTCCTAAATTCCCCTCCAAAAAAATATTTAGGTGGCGACTCTGTATCTGGCAAAGCAGTCCATGTTTGGCACTTCTTTATAAAAATCAGTTTTCCAAAACGATTTGCCGGATTTGGACTCTTTGGTGATTTATCGGTTTCACATTGCACTTTGTGAGATTAGATTCAGAATCGTGACATGAGTCCGAACTTGTAGTAGCTAGAAAACAAAATGGAATTCGCGCCCTTCGCAGCGCAGTTTTCCGGGGAGTTCTCGGGGCGGTCTACACACAATATTTATTATAGCGATTCCGGTTTTGACCCGACCCTTTTTATATTTTGGACTCGGGTTTCGTGGCTTTGTATTGTTGCTCATATTTTTTCCCCTCATTTCTTATTGAGTTTTAGTTTTGGAGTGTCTTGGGTGTGTTTGGAACAGGTTGGTTGCTAGTTGGTTCAAACTGTTGTTGTCCAGAATTTGGCCTCTTTGCTCGAGCGAAGCTTTTTGCACTCGAGCGAGCTTTGTGAGATCCCAGTATTTTTGCAAGCCTGCAAAAGTGCGACAGCCTTCTGTCTATAAAACTTCTGGGAGTGTGCATTCTGCGCTCGAGCAGAACAACTTATTGTGTCTGGTCGCTCAAGCGACAACTCTTGCGCTCGAGCGAGCTGCGCGTATATCAGTTCGCAGCAGCACCTTTTTACATAACCTTTTCATATCTTTTTCTCTCAAAACCCTAGAGCGACCCTCTCTCTCTCTTTAAAACCCAACTTCTCTTTACAAATACACCTAGATCTAAGGATCTCTCTTTGATAAAAAGATAGAGCACCCTGGGGGCTTTCTTTTGATCTGAGTAAAGCTTGGTTTCGGTGTCTTTGGAGTTCCACCATTTCTTCCTTGGTCTTCTAAGCTTGAGGTAAGGACTTTCTATACTCTTCTATGAGTTTTAACTTAGTTATTTGTTTATGTCTAAAGAATATTGGAACTTTGGATGATTTTGAATAAACCTAGGGTTTTTGTTTAAAATCAAAAGAGGGGTTTTCAAATGTATGTACCAAAAATGGTTATGGGAGTAGATGCGAGGTTGTGTTGTGATAAATTTGCTGATTTTGATACCCGACGTGGATTTTGGAAGAAAATGAAGTTTTGCCTAAAATGTCTCAAATAGTTATTTTGTATAAATAAATGAAAATTAGTATTGGGAATATGAAATTGGATGAAGGTTTATATAAATGGTGGACTTGGATATGTATTACCTCTCACTTATTTTAAAATTTGGATAATTTATCTGTCTTGGAGATTGTATATCTGTTTAGAAATATCTGTTTTGGGCTATTGGTGGAGGATAGCTATGATTGTTGTAGAAATTCCATGAGGATTAGGTAAATTGAAACTAATCTCTTATCTATTGTCATTGAATATGACTATGTCTTTGATATATTGTAAATGTATGATATTTGGAAGAAGAAAGGAGATGGACTCCATTGAATTAAGTTGGCCTGTGTGTCCAGGGTGAAAGTCCCGAAAATTGCGCGTATACGTGGGTGCCGATTTGGGCTGATGAATAATCCGTAAAATGGCAAAATGGAAGTATTTGTATAATGGTTGTGTTGGTTAGAGACCCACTGAGTTGTATCCTCAATTTGATTGTCTGAATGAAATGGTGAATGGCTTATGAATTGTGATAAAATAAATTGAGATATAAAGCTCGACATGGCATGGTTTTGTGAAAAAGTTATAAATGATTTTATCATGGGCATTGGATATACATATCATATTTATATGTTTGTTAAGATTTGTATAATGTGTTAAATTGTTTCTACTGGGCTTTGGCTTACCCAGTATGAGAAAAACATTTTCAGGTGTTGGTGTTATGCCTTTGCCAAGGCAATAGCTTGGTATGAAATCAGAGCTGAAGGCTTCTCTTTTGTGGATTATGTTATTGTTTTGATTCAAGCCAAGGGCTTTACATGTATTGGATTTATATCTGCTTTTGTTATAACCAACCATGGTCTTGGAAAGATGTAAGCCTATAGGGCATTTATTTTGTTGAACTCTTATTCTATGTCATTGAATTGGTGCCACTTGCTATAGATTTAGAATAGAGCTTATAAATGTATAATTGCATGTATTAAACTCTTTTGTACCATTAACTCACATGAAATGAAAAGATATTATACTTTGATTTATATTGTTATTTATATATGGTTTTGGATGGATTTATGGCATTTATTTCGGGGCATTACAACTTGGTATCAGAGCGTACCAGGGAAGTGGTTATTGCCACAATGGGTTTGTCTCACTTGATAGAGACTTTAGTGTGTACGGTGTGCTTACATGATAACATGCTTATGTGATTATATAGGTATGAGATTTAGTTTCTAGGATGTTAGTTGAGTCTACGAGTTTTTAGAAGTTCTATTTGAAGGGCCCTTGATCACTACTGTTTTTAATTAGAACTCTGGCAATGTCGCGGGACAGTTATTATCCAGAAATGAAATTCGTATGTGGTTATGTGACAACGTGCTTATGTGGAGTGAATTACTATTGTTTATCACATTAGGACGTGAGTGAGTTAGCTTTGACACATTTGAAAATGTGTTAATTTCTTGTGTTACCTTCATTAGGATGTTAGGACACGAATGTGGTGGTAGTAGGTGTGGTAGGCCTAGGAGGCATGAGGTGCCTTTACTGAATGATATTTTGACACTAGAAGAAGGGGTTGGTCATGCCAATGTGGCCGAACCAGTAGGTCAGCAGGCCATGGGCGCCTTAGCCTGTGAAATAGCCGGAGCATTGTGGGTGTCTATGGACATTCTTAGAGCTGAGAATCAAGTTCAGACCCAAGTAACTGAGGTAGGGCCGTCATTCTTGAAGCGAGAGTTTTTTCAGTCTAATCCGAATGAGTTTTTGGGTGATCCCAAAGAGCCACTGAAGGCAGATGAGTGGCTAGAACAAATAGTGAAAACGTTCGAGATGCTTAGCATCGAGGACGACCAGTTGAGAGTGACCTTGGCATCCTTCCAACTGAAGGGAGATACATGTTAGTGGTGGAAGTATGCGCGTGGGCGCATTAGTGTAACTTGGGAGGCTTTTGTGAGCGCCTTTTAGGACAAGTTTTTGCCTCCCACGATTAAAGGAAATCTGAGAGATCAGTTCTCCAAGCTTGTGCAGCTGAACACTCTGGTAGCTAAGTTTGAGGCCACATTTACTAGCTTATTGAGGTTTGCACAGTAACTCGTGGTGACTGAAGAGTGTCATTGTTTAGAGTTCAAGAAGAGATTGACTCATGTTCAAAGTGGCTGGGTCAATGATTAGAGAATATGGACGCCTTGTGGAGGCGGCGGCTCATCTTGAGATCGTAATGTAAATGGAAGAGGAGCGGATGAGGGGCTCCAGAAGGATTCAAGATATTCAGGAAGATAATAAGAGGCAGAAGGGTCCTAACCCACAACAAGTCCAGGGAGCTTAGTCGAGGTCCACTTTTTCAATATTGAGTTCGGGTTTTGGGAGAGGTGGCCAGGGAGAGGTGGCCAGGGAGATATCACCTGTTTCAAGTGTGGTTAGTTAGGCCACAAGTCTCCAACTTGCCCGTAGAGAGGAGAAGGACAACGGTCTGCATCATCTTCAACTCGTTCTCAGAGCCAGAGTTAGGGGAGAGGCCAGCCGCTCACTTTTTATCAGTGTGGGTAGGCGGGGCACATGAAGAGGTTTTACCCTCAGTTAGGCAGCACACCCGGTGGATTTGGTTCGAGGCAGACACAGAGCCCCCAATTAGCACAGTCAGCACAGGCCTTGAGGCCCAATCAGGGAGCCTCTTCGGCTTAGTCAGTGCATTAGGCTTTTGCTCCAAGGGGTGAGCAGGTTGAGGAGAGACCTACAGGACGTGTGTATGCTGTTACCATGCCAGATCTTCTACCAGCTCCTTCAATAGTGAGAGGTATCTTATTGTTTTACAATTCAGTTGCTAATGTGTTGATTGATATGGGTATATCCCATTCATTTATCTCGTCTGCATTTGCATCAGTTTTGGGGTTAGAGTTTGCTCAGTTAGCATCTTCTCTCTGTGTAGAGTTACCTATTGGTGGTGAGATTGTTTTGAAACAAGGGTGTCAAGGTTGTGACATAGAGGTTGCCGGTCGCCGACTTCCTTTTACATTTGTGTTGATTGACATGTCTAGTTTTGATGTTATTTTGGGTATGGACTGGTTGTCATCGTATTGGGTTATCATAGATTGCTACTGTCAGAGGTTACTGTATGCACCTTAAGTGGTGATTGTTTTTATTTCTTGGGAGACCAGGTTAATAAAGTGTTATCACTGGTGTATGATCCACGTGGGTAGAGTGAACTTAGTTGCCTTCTTGCCAACTTCTTTAGTAGGGAGTGTGATGAAATCTGAATTGAGTTGCCAAGGGTGATTTGTGAATACCCAGACGTTTTTCCTAAGGATCTTACTAGTTTACCACCTTATCAAGAGATCGAGTCCTCTATTGATTTAGTGCCTAGCACGACACCGATTTCTATGGCACCGTATAGATTTGTACCTGCCGAGTTGAGTGAGTTGAAGATTTAACTCCAAGAATTGTTAGATAAGGATTTTATCCGCTCTAGTACTTCACCTTGGAGAGCACTGGCTCTCTTTGCCAAAAAGAAAGATGGTGTGTTATGACTTTGTATAGATTACAGGAAGTTGAACTGGATAACTGTTAAAAACAAGCATCCAATGCCTCATATAGATAATTTGTTTGATCAGTTGAAAGGGTCTTGTTGTTTCTCTAAGATAGACTTGAGATCGAGTTATCACCAGTTGAGGGTAAGGGAGGAGGATATCTAGAAGACGACATTCCATTCGCGGTATGGCCATTACGAGTTTCTAATGATGCCCTTTGGGCTAACCAATGCACCAGCTGTGTTTATGGATTTGATGAATCGGATTTTCCGTAAGTTTCTAGATCGTTTTGTGGTTGTCTTTGTCGACGACGTGTTGATTTACTCACCCTCTGAAGAGGAGCATGAGGAACACTTGCGAGTGGTGCTTGAGTTGCTTAGAGCCCACAAACTGTATGCTAAGTTTGGGAAGTGTGAATTCTGGTTGAGAAAAGTTAAGTTCTTAGGCCATGTGGTTTCCGAGGAAGGAGTGACTGTAGATTCATCCAAGATAGAGGCAGTGCAGGATTGGGAACCACCTAAGAATGTTTTTGAGATTCGTAGTTTCTTGGGGTTGGCCAGTCATTATCGTAGATTTGTGAAAGATTTCGCTAGGCTAGCCTCACCGTTGACTAGACTGACGAGGAAATGGATCAAGTTCGTGTGGGGTGAGTCTTGTGAGAAGTCATTTCAAGAGCTTAAGGTTAGACTTACCACTACTCTAGTATTGATTATTCTGGAGAGGGGTATGGGCTATTCAGTGTATTGTGATGCTTTATGGAAAGGTTTGGGTTGTGTTTTGATGCAAGAGGGGAAGGTAGTAGCCTATGGCTCGCGGCAGTTGAAAACAACTGAGAGGAACTACCCTACTCATGACCTAGAGTTAGCGGCGATGAGCTTTGCCTTAAAGATTTGGAGGCACTATTTGTATGTCGAGAAGTTTGAGGTGTTTTCTGATCACAAGAGTCTAAAATATCTATTTACACAGAAGAACTTGAATCTGAGGCAGAGGAGGTGGATGGAGTTTATAGATGATTATGACTTTGAGTTGCATTATCATCCGAGGAAGGCCAATGTCATAGCCGATGCCTTGAGTAGGAAATCCATCGGTAGTGTGGCTTGTATTGCCATTTGAGAATGGGAAGTGTTGGGTGCTATCGGTGAGTCTGACTTGCATCTTGCGAGTTTGTTGAGTCACCAACCTTGTTTTCAGTTGTTGCACTACCTACACTTGTGAAACGAGTAATAAATGCGCAGAAGGGTGATATTGAGGAAGAAATCCTCTAGGAAAATATTTATAGTGGAAAGGTAGAAAGAGGCTTGAACGTTTACTCTGACTCGAGTGTTAGATGCCCTGACTGTCTCTTCATGCCAGAGTCTTGCCAAGAGGAAGTACTCCGAGAGTTTCACCATTCACGCCTTGCGGTGCATTTGGGAGGCACAAAGATGTATCACGACCTTAGCTGTCAGTTTTGGTGGAAGAGAATGAAGAAAGATGTGGCTGTGTTTGCTTTGAGGTGCCTTGTCAACAATTGAAGGCCGAGCATCAGAGGCTAACAGGTTTGTTGCAACCCTTGCCTATAGCCGAATGGAAGTGGAAGCATGTCATGATGGATTTTGTTGTGGGCCTTCCTAGGGCTGAACGGGGTAGCGATGTGATTTGGGTGGTAGTTGACCAATTAACCAAGTCGGTGCACTTTATACCTATACACGTGAGTGACTCGGTAGATTATCTTGCCGACCTTTATGTTAGGGACATAGTGAGGTTACACGGAGTCCCTGTGATGAAAGTTTCAGAAAGAAATCCGCGTTTCACAGCTCGGTTATGGTAGAGCTTACAGAATGGCTTGGGCACTAGATTGACTTTTAGTACTGCGTATCATCCTCAGATAGATGGGCAGTCTGATTGTACTATTCAAATCCTTGAGGATATGCTTCGAGGTTTTGTCCTTGACTTTAAGGTGTTGTGGGAGAGGCACTTTCCCTTAGTGGAAGTTGCCTATAACAATAGCTTTCAGTCAAGTATTAGCATGGCACCGTTTGAGGCCCTGTATGGCCGATCATGTAGATCTTTTGTATATTGGACCGAGGTGGGTGATGCAGCAGTGGTGGGTCCAGAGTTAGTCCGAGAAACGACTGAAAAAGTCACTCTTATCCGTAAGAGGTTGGTTACTGCCTATAGTCGCTAGAAAAGTTATGCCGATCGCAGGAGGAGACCTTTGTCTTTTGAAGTGAGAGATCATGTCTGTTTGAAGATATCACCTAGGCGAGGTTTGATGAGATTTAGAAAGAGTAGGAACTTGTCCCCTCAATTCATTAGGCCTTCTGAGATCCTTGAGTGGATTAGAGAGGCAGCTTATCGTTTGGCCTTGCCGCCACAACTTTTCGGGCTTCATGATGTGTCTCATATTAGTATGCTTTGGAAGTATGAGCTGGATCCATCGCACGTGTTGGATTAGACTGACTTGGAGGTAGATGAGGATGCCTCGTATGAGGAGAGACTAGTGAGAGTTTTGGATAATCAGGACCAAGTCTTGCGAGGCAAGACAATTCCCTTGGTTAAAGTACTGTGGAAACATCATGAGGTTGAGGAACCAACTTGGGAACGTGAGTTGGAAGTCCGTCAGAAGTATTCAGATCTATTTGATTGATGTTTGAACATGTATTGAGATTGTGTTATGTTAATGAAATATGAAAACATTATATATGTTTTGAGAATATGGAAACATTGTATATGTTGTATATGTTTTTGGAAACACGGAATCAATATAAACATTGTATATGTTTTGGAAAATGTGGATTTTACTTCCAATGTTGGAACTTGTGTATCGAGTTGATGAGAATGGATGACCGGAGAATGGGTCATGATGATGAAATTGATTAATTATCATTATTGTAATTGGTTAAAACATAGTTTTAAAACTTGATTTATAAATTCAGGAATGAAATTCCTTAAGGGGGGAAGATTATAACAATTCCAGTTTTGACCCGACCCTTTTTATATTTTGGACTCAGGTTTTGTGGCTTCGTATTGTTGTTCATGACTTTTTCCCTCATTTCTCATTGAGTTTGAGTTTTGGAGTGTCTTGGGTGTGTTTGGAACATGTTGGCTGCTAGTTGGTTCAAACTGTTTTTGTCCAAAATTTGGCCTCTTTGCTCGAGCAAAGCTTCTTGCGCTTGAGCGAGCTTTGTGAGCTCCCAATATTTTTTCAGGCCTGCAAAGATATTTTGAGACACGACTGGATTTGTTTTGCTTTGATTTTTGCTTTCATTCAACATTGCATTCTTGTTTTGATTGTAGCATTGTTTCATCGCTTGTTATTTTCATTCAAATGTTTCATTACATTGTTTCATTGCAGGATCATAAGTTATTTTCTGCATATCATTTTGCACCTTGCCCTCGAACTACGTGGTTTTGATTCCTTGCAAAGGGATACGTAGGCAACTTTCGAGCTCAACCATTGCATTTATGTCATGATTTCCTTGCCCAAGTCTTACAGCCTCGTCAAATGGGTCCTCTTTGGGCTTTGACATTCACTCACGTCATTGCATGACTTTAAGCTCTATCAAAGAGAGGCAACTATAGACACCCTATTTTTGATTGCTCGCAAGACTTGGGCACTTTGTTCTGGGCACTCGATGATAAAAGTTACATTGTGTATGATTCAAATTCTTAACGAAGGAATCCAAGATCAAGCTCTAAAACAATCCCAAAACCTTTATACATACCTCAGAGTTCCCTTATTGAACATTGTGCCACCCTACATTGAGCCTGAAGCAGAGGAACATGGGAGCACATAAGGGCCCGACCGTGCCTTGTTGGAGAGAAACACTATTCTGGGCAAGAGCCCACTAGTTGTCTATTTTTCAAGATATTTTTGACCTATTTTCCTCAAATTCTGTAAATACGAGGTCATATCTCTGTTTTGAGGATTGCAAAATTTCAAAAGAGCCTATACACTCACTTGAGAGCTCCTTCTTCCTTGCCAAGCCATCTTTGAGCAAGCTTACCATCCTTGAGCTATATCTATACAACATACACACCCTCAAACCTTAACTTTGGAGCCTTGGTTGAGCCTTGAGAATCAAAATTCAACCTTGAGAGTGTGCTAGGATTGAGTTTGATTTGTAAACAAAGCTTGTTTTCTTCAAGAGGTATAAGCTTGTCACCTTTGCTTTTGCTTTCAGTTCAATATATTTCTATCTATTTCTTGTGTTCTTGTGTTATTTTGGATCCATTTTAAGTGTTGAAACTTGGGTTTGAATATCTACCAAATGTAGAAAGAATTAACACCCTTTCTTGCACCTTACTTCATAGCTCACACCCTTGTTTTACACTCTTTTCTTTGAATTTTAAACTGTTTTTTCAGAGTTTAGAAAGGGCTAAAAAACATGGTTTGAAGTCTCAAAAGTGGAGGAGTTAGCCACCTCTCCTTGTTCTTGTTTACTAGTTTAGTGTTTTCTTGCTTTTACCTATCTTTTTGTGCTCCTTAAGGCACCTTTAGCTACGGTTTTTTTGTGCTTTAGGGGCTTTTTAGGTTTGTTTTATTTCATTTAATTAGTTTATGCTTTGAATACTTTGCTTGTTGTATTGTACGTCTTCATGGCTTCGGTTGTTTAGACTTTAGACACCGAGTCATTCGAGTTGATAGTCTTCTTTATCTCATGTTATATAATCAATCTTGTATAATCATTTCTGCATTTTCCCTCCTTTCTTCTCTTCTTTTGTTTGAGAGTTATTTCAACCGATTGATTGTTATTCAAAGCATGTGAAAGAGACCTATGCTCAATGGCTTAATCTCTACAGAGGTTCATCATCAAGGCGTAGTCCCTCTTTCATGCTTAGGATCACTTCTCATTTGATGTTTCTTCTTATTTAGTGGACTTAACTATCACTTCGGACAAATGGATTAAGTAATGGAAAGGACTAATAAAAGCTGGCTTAAAACCAATGAAACTAACATAAAGAAAATGTTTAGAATTGGTTGGATTTGGCTGGATGTTTTGCAAAGTCTATCGCTTCGAGAATTGTCACTTATCGATTCATGATATGTTGATGAAACTTGAGGCATGTCTGCCTCTCTCTTTGAGCCTCCATGATGAGAGGGAGGGGTGGTCATCTTCATTGCATTTATTAAATTTTTGTCCAAATTGTGTTCGAAATCATCAAGCCATCAACATGTGCTTGTTGATGATTTTAGAACCAAATCTGCTCTTATCTTGAAGTTCCACATGACAGAGAAGAGCAGAGAGGTCAAATAGAACTCAAAAAGGCTCTGTCTGCGTTGGTTTCACCTCAGAGCACAGAAGCAGATTTATGCCTGAATTTAGGGCACGACCGACCTTGTTTGGACTCGGCCGAGCCTCATTATGGGCCGGCCAGCCTCTAATGTTTGGTAAGCAGAGTGTTTTTGTAGAAACAGAGAGTAGTGGCTAAAGGTGAAACATGGCAGATTTCCAGGGAGGCAGACAGAGCTGCTTCTAAAAACCGTCACATACATGCGATCCTTGTGTATCTTTGTTTATATCAATGTTGTAAATTGATCTTCCCATTATTGTTGTAATTAATTATTATTGTTTGTGGTTGTAATTATTATTATTATTTATTTGTAATTGTTATAGCTAGTTAACTTAGATAGTTAGTTTATTGCTCATTACTATCCTTGTTGTAATAAATTAGATAGCAAGTTTATTTCTTATTTGTTATTCGGATTTGTAATAAGTAGTTTAATTCGGACACTTGGACATTTGGATCCTCTTGCGTGAGGGAAAAATTGCAATAAATGTGTATATCTTCCAACCCCCATTTCTTTCTCCTCTTTATTTCTCCACTTTTGATCGTAGCATGGAGCATCATGTTTCCTTAGCATTTTCCATAATTTGCATCCACTTGTCATGCATGCATAAAAGTTCGGTTCATCATTCCAACAAGTATTGTTATTGATTATTTCTTTGAAAACGTGCTTAAATGGCATGCTAACAAATTGACTCAAATGCCATACTAGTAGTCGAGCCTAGTAATTGCACATTGCATGCGTTACATTAGCCATGTTGCATTGTTTAGGATCATGCATTTTGCTACTTATGTTGTTTTCTTTGGCTTGCCTTGGAGTACTAGGTGAGCATTTTGTGCTTTAGCATATTGCATGCGTGCGATTGTTGCTATGTCAAGCACGTTTACCATGAGGCTAAGTGCTTAAGTGATATGTTTGTTTGAATGCCGGTGGATGAAGGCCTTTTACTTAAATTGGAATAAATTGATTAATGTACATACAAACTCACTTTTTCATGGGATGCGTATTCAAAACACTTTTTCAAAACAAAACATGAAATCAGTGCGTTCCAAATTTTGTGAATTGGTCTATACTTGTGTGCATCACTTAGTAAAATTAGCCTAATAACCGGAATAAGAGCATATAATATAAATAAGAATTATATCGTGATTAATAGAGGCTGATCTTTGATCGGGTGAGTGGGGTGCTCAATTTATGACCTTTCCCTCTCATACCTAAGTTCCCAAGCTGAGACACTCTTGGTGATGACGGACACGTGACCTTTGGTAAGAGCCATGGGTTTTCTAAATTTCTCAAAAATATTTAGGTGGTGACTCTGAAATCTGGCAAAGAAGTCCATTTTTAGCATTTTGATTCACAATCTATTTTCTAAAAAGATTTGTTGGATTTGGACTCTGTTGTATTTATCTATTTCACATTGCACTTGTGAATCAGATTCAGAACCATGAGAGTCCGAACTATATGGCTGATCGTATCCGAAAGGAGCACGAAAAGCAAGCTACACTTGTGCTCAAATAGAATAACTTATTGTGTTTGGTCGCTCGAGCGACAACTCTTGCGCTCGAGCGAGCTGCACGTATATTAGTTCGTAGCAGCACTTTTTTACATCACCTTTTCATATCTTTTTCTCTTAAAACCCTAGATCGATCCTCCCTCTCTGTAAAACCCAACTTCTCTTTACAAATACAACTAGATCTAAGGATCTCTCTACCTTACTCTTTTTGATAAAAAGATAGAGCACTTCGGGGGCTCTCTTTTGATCCGAATAAAGCTTGGTTTTGGTGTCTTTGGAGTTCCATCATTTCTTCCTTGGTCTTCTAAGCTTGAGGTAAGGACTTTCTACACTCTTCTATGAGTTTTAACTTTGTTATTTGTTGATGTGTAAAGAATATTGGAACTTTGGATGATTTAGAACAAACCTAGGGTTTTAGTTTAAAATCAAAAGAGGGGTTTTCAAACATATATACCAAAAATGGTTATGGGAGTAGATGTGAGGTTGTGTTATGATAAATTTGCTGATTTTGATACCCGGGGTGGATTTTGGAAGAAAATGGAGTTTTGCCTAAAATGTCTCAAATAGTTATTTTGTATAAATAAATGAAAATTTGTATTGGGAATATGAAATTGGATGAAGGTTTATATAAATGGTAGACTTGGATATGTATTACCTCTTACCTATATTGAAATTTGGATAATTTATCTGTCTTGGAGATTGTATATATGTTTAGAAATATCTGTTTTGGGCTATCAGTGGAGGATAGCTATGATTGTTGTAGAAATTGCATGAGGCTTAGGTGAGTTGAAACTAATCTCTTATTCGTTGTCATTGAATATGACTATATCTTTGATACATTGTAAATATATGATGTTTGGGAGAAGAAATGAATTGTACTCCATGTTTGGGAGAAGAAATGGGATGGACTCCATTGAATTAAGTTGGCCTGTATGTCCAAGGTGAAAGTCCTGAAAACCTCGCGTATACATGGGTACTGATTCCCGCAGACGAAATCCGTAAAATGGCAAAATGGAAGTATTTGTAAAATGGCTGTGTTGGTTAGAGATCCATTGAGTTGTATCCTCAATTTGGTTGTCTGAATGAAATGGTGAATGGCTTATGAATTGTGATAAAATGAATTGAGATATAAAGCTCGATATGGTATGGTTTTGTGAAAATGCTATAAATGATTTTATCGTGGGCATTGGATGTACATATAATACTTATATATTTGTTAAGATTTGTTTATTGTGTTAGATTGTTTTTATAGAGCTTTGGCTCACTCGATATGGGAAAAACATTTTCAGGTGTTGGTGATATGCCTCTGCCAAGACAATAGCTTGGGAGGAAATTGGAGTTGAAGGCTTCTCTTTTGTGGATTATGTTATTGTTTTGATTCAAGCCAAGGGCTTTACATGTATTGGATTTATATCTGTTTTTGTTGTAACCAAGCATGGTCTTGGAAAGATGTAAGGCTATAGGGCATTTATTTTGTTGAACTCTTATTCTATGTCATTGAATTGGTGCCACATGCTATAAATTCAGAGTAGAGTTTATGAATGTATAATCACTTGTGTTGAACTCTTTTGTACCATTAACTCACATGAAATGAAAGGATATTATATTCTGATTTATATTATTATTTATATATAGTTTTGGATGGATTTATGGCATTTATTTCAAGACGTTACATTTATTTTTAGTCCTAATAAATAATTGAAGTAATAATCTTGGTTCCTTCTCAATCAGCCTAGAAAATTTCAGAACATACTTTTCGTAATTAAATTTATAAATAAATTATTTATACAATTCTAAAATTCATGGAATTACATGGAATATTCAACAAACATGTTATGGTCATTTTCCATAAAGAAATTCCCAAAAATAATTATAAATAATTCTGTAAAATTTCAAGAATTTCCATGACAGAGATTCGTCATATTTTCTTAAAATAATTCCATACTTAAATTTATAAATCAGTTCCATAATCTAAAAATTTATTATGATACTAGACTTCTCAAATTTCATTTTTTATTTAGAAATTACAAGATTTGGTTTAATATAGGATTTGTAATGATTTTTCAAACATGCAATAAAATCTGTCTACAATTTCATATTTAATTAAAATTTTGTATAAATTCATAAAAAACTTGAATAATTGTGACAAAAATTCCTGGATGAACTATACACCATTCTTAACAATTTTGTAGAGAAATCATCTCTAAATTTTGAGGATAAAATTGTCTAAAAAGTTGTACAATTTTCTGGCCAATTTAAGAGTCATATAATAAAATCAAATAAAATCTTTAATCATCTTTTTAATAGCACAAACTACACATGCAAGTCTAATTCTAAAATTTCACCATAATTTTAATGCTACTAATACAATAACCTTCAAATATTTGATATACAAATCACAAAATTTACATGCAACTATAAATAAAATTCTATCCATCATATAAATACAAATCTAAAAATTTCAACAAATAAAAAAAAAAAGAGAGAGGATTTTCTTACTTAATAGTAGGATTGAAATGGGGTGATGAAATAGTAGGAAAAATTATAAGCTTCCTGATCTTACTTTTCTTCTTTCTATCTTGACTTAGCTTTACTCAGAGTGTTTTTTTTTTTTTTTTTTTTTTTTTTTTTCAACTCTTCACCGATCAATTGAGGAGAAGGATGCAAACCATCTATATAATAAAGTATGACGGTTTTTGAATTTGTCCTAACTACATTTGTCCTACTAAGACATTTGGACGACTCAAATCTATTTAAATTATAAAACAACCGTTGAGATATATTTTTCAAAAAATATCTTACATGTACATTTTCTATTTTCCCACTTCTCTCTCTTACTTTTTCATTTTCTCACATATCCTTCTATGATCTCATGATCCCACATTCCTCTCTCTTTTCTTTTTATTTTTTTTATTTTCTCCCATTTTTATTTTTCTATCTATTTGTTTATTTTTTTTGTTTTCTCCTTTTTGATCACTAATTTTTATTCATATTATATGGAAAAATCTGCGATCCCAGAATTAGGAGTCAGATTTTACTGTGTGTAGTGGAGATTTTACTAATGAATTTTTTAGTCCACAAATTAAATGAATTTGAACAATTAATTATTATTTTTAAATATATTGAATACTTGATAGATTTCATAAATTTAAACCTTATATGAATCTTCAACATCTATATAATAAAGTAGGACGATTTTTGAATTTGTCTTACACACATTTGTCCTACTAGAACATTTGAAAGGCTTAGATCTGTTCAAATTATAAAATAATGGCTGAGATATATTTTTTAAAAAATATCTTATATGTACATTTTCTATTTTCCCGTTTCTCTCTCTTGCATTTTCCTTTTCTCACCTATTCTTTTATGATCCCATGATTCCACATTCCTCTCTCTTTTCTTTTTATTTTTTTTTTCTCCCATTTTTATTTTTCTATCTATTTGTTTTTTTTTTTTCTCCTTTTTTATTACTTATTTTTATTCATATTATATGGAAAAGTCTGTGATCCCAGAATTAGGAGCCTGATTTTACTGTGTGTAGTGGAGATTTTATTAATGAATTTTTTAGTCCACAAATTAAATGAATTTGAACAATTAATTATTATTTTTAAATATCTATATAATAAAGTAGAATGGTTTTTAAATTTGTCCTACACACATTTGTCCTACTAGGACATTTAGAGGGCTTAGATCTATTCAAATTATAAAACAACGACTGAGATATATTTTTCAAAAAATATCTTACATGTACATTTTCTATTTTCCCGCTTCTCTCTCTTACTTTTTCTTTTTCTCACCCATCATTCCATGATCCCATGACCTCACATTCCACTCTCTTTTCTTTTTCTTTTTCTTTTTCTTTTTCTTTTTCTTTTTATATTTTTTTTCCATTTTTATTTTTCTCTCTATTTGTTTTTTTTTTTCTCCTTTTTGTTCACTTATTTTTATTCATATTATGAAAAAGTCTACAATCTCAGAATTAGGAGCTAGATTTTACTTCGTGTAGTGGAGATTAAATTAATTATAGTCCACAAATTAAATGAATTTAATCAATTAATTATTATTTTTAAATATATTGAATACCTGATAAACTTCATAAATTTAGACCTTATATGAATCTTCAACATATTTTAATAAAGCATGACAGTTTTTGAATCTTCAACATATTTTTGTCCTATTAAGACATTTAGATGGCTCAAATCTGTTCAAATTTTAAAACCAACGGCTGAGATATATTTTCTCAAAAAATATCCTACATATACATTTTATACTTTCCCGCTTCTCTCTCTCTTACTTTTTCCTTTTCTTACCCATCCTTCCATGATCACGTGATCCCACCTTTCTCTCTCTGTTCTTTTTATTTTTTTATTTTCTCCTGTTTTTATTTTTCTCTCTATTTGTTTATTTTTTTATTTTCTCCTTGTTGTTCAATATATTTTACACATGTATGTATGCCCGTAATACACTAAGACATTATGGACATACATACAATTTCCATATAATTATATAAGCAAAAGCAATATTATATGTATGCCTGTGGAAATTGTATGTATGCCAAGCACATCTATCTATCTAACTATATATTATATAAGCAAAATCGAGTTTTCGTGAGGAGTTTTATGAGAACTCCAAAATTTTATAATAAATTTGTGATTTTATCAAATTAAAAAATAAATTTAAATAGTGTTAGGATTACAATTATATTATAATCCTAACATTATTTACACCGTGTCTTAAGGCACGGACATACGCTAATATGTATATATATAAGCTCATTACCTGAGGCTTTTACACACACACACACACACTCTCTCTCTCTCTCTCTATCTCTCTCATCATTTTATTACATCCCATCATATCTTCTAAATCCAACACAAATAATGATCCTATTTCCCTACTGTTACATGCATGCAAACAAGTGTTCGATGATTAATCACCCACCCTGCCACCCAATTTCAATTATTATTATTATTATTATTTTATTTATTTATTTATTTTTGTGTGTGTGGGTTTCTCAAAATTAATTAATTTAGGTTTTCAAGTAAGGTATTTAGTAATGATAATTATCATGTTGAATCTTCGTTGAATTAAATTATAAACAATAAATATTCAATACCTACAAAATTATTATTCCTAACAATGTTTTTGTTAGTGATTGAATTGGATTGTTTTAAAACTAACTTATGCACTAATATATATTTTAAATAGACTTTAGATAAAATTGATTTATTATTCATGTCCTATGATGCAAAATTATTATTATTATTATTATTATTATTATTATTATTATTATTATTATTATTATTATTATTATTATTATTATAATTAAATGTGGGTTCTCACACATATATGCGGGTGTAGACCGCCCAAGCTCCGCTTCGCACGTGAGGGCGCGGATCGTAGTTCTTAGCTACTATAGTTCGGACTCCTGTCACGGTTCTGTATCTAATCTTACAAAATGCAATGTAAGACTGATAAATCACCAAAGAGTCCAAATCTGGCAAATCGTTTTGGCAAATCGATTTTAATCAAGAAGTGTCAAACATGGACTGCTTTGCCAGATTTATAGAGTCGTCACCTAAATATTTTATTTTGGGAAATTTAGGAAACCCTGACTCGTGCTTAAGGTCACGTGTCCGTCATCACCAAAATTGCCTCGGCTCGAGAACTTGGGTACGAGGGGGGAAGGTCATGAAATGAGTACCCCCGCTCGGCTGATCAAAGATCGACCTCTACTAACATGATATGTTATTTTTGAAAACACATGCGTTCTTATTCCGGTTTATTAGCTAGCTTACTATGTGATGCGCGCAGCATACAAGTATAGACTCAATCACGTAGATTGGAACAAAACAACTCATGTTTGTTTTTAAAAGTGGTTTGAAAGTGCTACTCGCAAGTAGGCTAAGACGCGGATTTGCCACTCTCAAGTGGGCTTAGAAAAACATGATTTTGCCACTTCAAGTGGGCTTAAAACTCACAATCATCGAGTTGTTCCAATTCAGGCAATCGAACCTTCATCCATAAGCATTCATGTAGTTTAAACAATTAAGCAATTAACCTCATGGCAAGCATGCTATCATGGCAATATGCAATCACACTCATGCAATATGCTAAAGCGTAAACATTTACAGTGTACTTCGAGCCAACAAAAGCTAGTTAGTAATCAATGCATGATCCTAGCTAAGTTAAGAATGCCTAATGCAACACATGCAAAATGCAACTAAGATAGGCTCGGCTATTCTAAGATGTCATGTGAATGCAACTAGATAACATGTATTCAAATTGGTATTGAAATACAATGCAGTTAGTATGATGTGCCGAGCTCGGTGCATGCAAAACAGATGAATGATGCACGCATGCTAGCATAAGGATGCTAATTGAAATATGTTTTAAAACTAACCATCAAAAGCTGATAAGTAAAAGGGAGAAAGAAATAGGGGTTGGAAGACATGCATCACACACACGCACACTTATTACAACAGTTGTGCCCTCTCGACGTAGGGT
Source organism: Camellia granthamiana (assembly GCA_036172215.1). Classification (NCBI taxonomy): domain Eukaryota; kingdom Viridiplantae; phylum Streptophyta; class Magnoliopsida; order Ericales; family Theaceae; genus Camellia; species Camellia granthamiana. The sequence goes on from CM069913.1 coordinate 114,746,633, forward strand.
CTGAATGAATAAGCTAAGCTAGTTACACTAAGCTAAGCTATCTAACTAATCTAATTAATCTAATTAAACTAGTTATTACACAACAAATTGAATAACTAGTTACAACTAATTATTACATCACTCTAACTAATTAACAAATTAATTAAATTACATAAACATGCTAATTATTAAGTAAGCATTAATCTACCCCACTCAGCTCTGCTATGGAAAGTTGAACAACGCATGCTAGATCAGCTTCGCTCGGAAATCCATTACCATGCCCCAACTTGCCTCTGTTTTCATTTGATTTGAGAACACTGCACAAACCTCCAGATAGCTTCTACTCCATCATGAAGACCTCTAGGAAGGCTACCGACCAGAAAAGGGTGGTGTAGACCACCTACCAACCACTTAAGCATGCTGCAGACCAGAAAAAGTGGTCGACCAGCTACTTTTTCTGGTTTGCCGACCAAAAAATGCCACCAAGCTCCATTTTGCTGCAACAGAGAACAGGAGGGGGCACAACAGTGTATTTGCAAGGTATGTGTGCACAACCACTCTCCCTATCAATTCTTAAGCTCAAGGAAGTGCGGTTCTCAACTCTCGGGCCACCAACCGAGCATCGCAATGCACGATGGCCGAGAAGTCGAGTTTGCACAATTCAATGTTAATGAATGCACAAATAACACATAAGGGCCTTAACCTCCATCATGCTTGACCAAGAGGGTCGGCGACCGAGAAATGAGGCACGTTTTATCACTTCAAGTATGAAACGTCCCTCGTTTCTCGTGTTTGGATTAACACCCGATCCAAACACAATGCAATGCAACAACATTCTAAGAATAAGGCAATGCAACAACGTGCGAGTACAATGTAATGCAACAACATGCAAACACGATGTAATATAGCAACATACAAACACAATGCAAGGTAACAATATGCAATGCAATGTGACAACAAGCAAACAACATGTTCTTCTATGAGTGCTAGAATGGCATGCTCAAGATTCTATCATGCAAACAATGCATGCATGGCATGTTTAGGAGCTAAGGTATCAAGACAAGTGAAGTGCATCACACATGAAGCATGCAAGGCAATGCTCAAATGGCCAAACCAAACATGGACAGACCTGAGATACTTCAAAACAGTGGCCAAAACTCAACAAAACCTAGGCACAAAGAGCATGGAATGCACATTCAACTCATGGCTCACAAGCAAGGCATAAAGGCACAACTCTTAGACGCAATTAAAGAGTGACATGCATGAGAATATGGCAATGCTATATGCTCTAAAATGAAGTGTTAAATGATGCCAAATCATCCAAACAACACAAATGAGGCATGCTAGAAGGCCTAGAGCATAAGACTAGTTAAGAGCAATACACAAGGAGCATGCAATACTAAGCTTAAACCACTAAACCAGCCCTGGACAAAGCTTAACCATGCCAAGTTAAGGGCCAAGAACATGCTGAAATGGAGCTCAAGAGCTTAGGCAAACATGCATATACATTGGCTCACAAACAAGGCATGAAGACACAACTTTCAAACACATTGAAGGAGTGGAAAATGTGAGAGTGTGGCAATGAAATATGCTCTGAAATCATGTGAGAACTGAGGCTATACCATGCAAACATCACATTCCAAGCATGCTAGAGACTTTGAAACTCAAAGCTAATGATCAAGATTGCACCATGGCTATACAAAGCAAAGCATGCATGACCCAAAACACTTAAAACAGAGCATAAGCATGGAAAAACATGGATAAAATCATTCTGGAGTGTAGTCAAAATAGGCTAGAATGATGGTCCAAATTATAGAGCATGTTAGGCTAGCAATGTAGAATTACACCACAAGTGTATGAAACACTCAAGAGACAACCAAACCAGCCAAAAACAGACTCATATCAGGTCCAAAAGGTCCCAAAAACAAGCTTAAACAAAGCCACAAAGGAGTGTAAATACATGCTCATTTGATAGGCCCTCTATGCATACAAACAAGACAAGAGGAGAAGGGACAACCCCCTCTCATTTTAGGCCTCAAAACTATATTTCTACCACTGAAAATCCACTGGATTTTAGTGGTTAAAAGGCCAAGAGAAGGTGATCTCAAAGGCTTAAAGAGATGGCTCAAAACAAGGCAAAATAAGGCACAAAATGGGGTAGACCACCCCCAACACTAAAGAGGCCTCAAACAAACACTTTAAGCACTTGAAAATGAATCTTTTTTTTGTTTGAAGTTAGGCCTAAAACATCATGCAAAGATGGCCAAATGTTTAAGCAAAACAAAGCTCAAAGAGGGAAAACACTTACCCTTGAAGAACAATTGGAAAATAGCAAGCTCTGAGGCAAAAACTAGCTTAAAACCACTCAAATAAAGCTTCCAAGTACCTCAGCAACAAGAGGAAGGTATTTGAGTAGGTGTTTGTGTGCAAAGGTATGAAGAAGCAACACTTTAAGGCACAAATATATAGAGAGAGAGAGAGTAAACTTTTGCTCTTCAAGTTTCTGAACCAGGAAAAGGGAGAGAGAGCCTTCCTCTTATAGAACTCTAAGCTTCAAGCTTCTTGGAGAAGCTAGAAGCTTGGTGCAATCCCTCCATACACGTGTATAGAGGATGCAATCTGTGCTCACCAGCTGGCACAACTGACATCCACAATCTCTATAGAAAATGCAGGAAAGCTGCCGACCAATTGAAGTGGTCGGCCAGCTACTTATACAGGTCGGCCGACCAGTGAAAGTGGTCTGCAAGGAGACAAAGTGGTCGGCAAGGGGGATGAGTGGTCTGCACAAAGAAAGCAAGTTGGTGGCATGGCTGCCGACCACTTTTGGTGGTCCAAAGACCACCAAGACCAGCTGGTCGACGGGGAAGAAAAGTGGTCTACGGGGAGAGGAACTGGTCTACAACCCTTATTCCACCCTCTAAGCAAGGAAAACAAGGTTTGTGCCAAAAACAAACCAAAAAGGATGCTAGACAAGAGTCCGTGGGACAAGGCGCGCAGCCGGAAGCCTCAAAAACTAGTGTATGAGCACCAAAAGTGGTCTACGAGAGGGAAAAGTAGTCTACGACTACAAAAAGTGGTCTACAAGACCTTTGTGTCCCTCTAGACCAAGGCAACAAAGCATGGTCCAAAAACCAAGCCAAGAGGAGAACGTTAAGTGGTCCTGAGACAAGGCGCGTGGCCGAAGACTCTGGAAACCGGAAACTAGCCTACAAGAGGAAAAAGTAGTCTACAACTAAGAAAAGTGGTCTACAGACCTCTCTCTCCCTCCAAGCAGGGTCAACAAGATATCGTCCACAAACCAAGCCAAAACACAAAGAGTTTAGAGGCCCAGAGGCAAGGCACTCAGCTGAAAACTTTGGAAACTCGGAACGAGCACAAACATGCACGATCATTGAGCGCTCAATCGATGACGTCTGAGTCTTAAGGTCGGTCAAAAATGGGGTGTCTACAGTTGTCCCTCTTTGACAGAACTCGGAAGTCAAGAAGTGACGAGAGTGAATGTCAAAGCCCAAAGACGACCTATTTTTGACAAGGCCGAACACTTAGACAAGCAGGCAAGATAACAAAGAGATGCGCCCGCAGGCAGGGGCAAAATGCAAATGACATGCACAATGCCGAACATAACTTATGATCATGCAAAGAGGACTGATCTCACCCAGAGTTCCTCTAACTGAACTGCACGTACAACTGATTGTGCCAGCTTCAGATGAACTGTACATACAATGTCGTGCCTGCACAAAAAGAAACTTTGACAGATACAATATAGTAGAAACACATGTAGATAGAACACGCATAACAATGCAAGCAGAACGTGCACATAACAATGCAAGTGAAAAGTGCGTGACAACGCAAGTAAAGTGTGCATAACAATGCAACTGAAAGGGTGCATAACAATGCAAGTGAAGAGGTGCATAACAATGCAAGTGGAACGTGCATGACAACACAAGTGAAGCGTGCATAACAATGCGAGTGGAAGAGTGCATAACAATGCAGGTGGAACGTGCGTGACAACACAAGTGAAGAGTGCATAATAATGCGAGTAAAGTGTGCATAACAATGCAACTGAAACGTGCATGTCAACACAAGTGAAGTGTGCATAACAATGCGAGTAAAGTGTGCATAACAATGCAACTGAAACGTGCGTGACAACGCAAGTGAAGTGTGCATAACAATGCGAGTAAAGTGTGCATAACAATGCAACTAAAATGTATGTGACAACGCAAATGAAGTATGCATAACAATGCGAGTAAAGTGTGCATAACAATGCAAGAGAAATGTGCATAACAATACGCATAGACTGTGCGTGACAACACAAGCAATGAGGTTCATAATCAATGCAACTGAATGTGCGTGACAACGCAAATAGAGAGGTGCATGACAATGCAAGTAGGAGTGTGCATAACAATGCACGTAGAACGTGCGTGACAACGCAAGCAAAGAGGTGCATGACAATGCAAAGTAAAACATGCGTGACAACTGTGACGACCCAGAAATTTCTCCCTCCGCTCGAGCGGAGGACTGGCCGCTCGAGCGGACTTGTGAGGCTCCCAGTATTTTTGCAGGCTGCTCGAGATTCTGAGGGTTGTCGATTTCCGCTCGAGCGTAGAAGTGGACGCTCGAGCGGACGTCTTTGCTCGTCTGAGCGCTCGAGCGCAATGTGGGGCGCTCGAGCGGGTCGCCTTGTTGAGCTTGAATTTTGAGGCACGTGGGTTCGTCTGAGGAATTTTTAATAAGGTATTTGGAACCTCTTTATTTTATTTTGGGGTATTGATTGTGGTGGTAATATGATGGTAGAGTAAGATTGGATCAAAAACTTTAGTTTGAATAATTTGTTTACGACCAACCGTCACTCATTTGCCCTTTTCTTTTTCCACACTTTGAGTTTGGATGTGAGGTTTGAATCGTTGGAAAGCTTATTTCCGGGGCTTCAATTGGACATAAGAACGACCTAAAACGGAGTCCGGATGGGAGAGTTACGCATGTTTGAAGTTTCGGGATCTGTGCTGAAAACAGGTCCGCTCGAGCGGGAATTTCTCCGCTCGAGCGGGAATTACGGGACAGCAGCTTTAAACACGAATTTTTGGATCATTTCTTCCATTTTCCTTTTCCTTTCTTCTCTTCTCTCCCTAGGTTCGAAAACCCTAGGGTTTTGATCCCCAAATACTTCCATTTCCCTTAGGTTTGAGTAAGACCTTCCACCAAGAAGTGAAGAAGACAAGGAGATGAACAACTTCAACCGATTGGAATTTCGAGATTTGGGGGATTCGTCTCAAAGCTTTACTCCTTGCTTGATTCTTGAGGTAGGGATCCTTGTTCTCTTACAATACTTGAATTCATGGATGGATTGTGGTATTTTGAGCATATAAATACAAAATTTATGGTTTTGAACATTTGATATCAAACTTGAGATTTGGGGTTTTATGGTTTGTGATGTTGGCAGTTAAATTAATGAGTTTAAATGATGGATTGTGAATCCTAGGTGTAGAATCATTGGGAAAACTGGAATTAAAAGTGGTGATTTAAGAAGTTTGAATTTTTGCTAAAAACCCTCATTATTCTTGAAACCCTAGATTAATTGGTGATGATAAATACTGAGTTTGCCCAAGTTAAACATAGAATCATGGAATTGGTGGGTTGAATTATACGTGTACAAGTTTAATTGGATTTCTGAGATGTTTCGAAATTATGTTTAAATTTAGCGAATGAACTTTGTTATAAATGTTGGAATTCATGTAATAAAGTAAAGGAAAAATTAGGGAAATAATTTAGTAAGGATCTGGATGATGTTGAAATGAGATTCAAAGATTTAGTTTGAATTATGTTGAAGTGCAAAGTGATATGTAATTAGAATATAGAGAATTCATTAAGAACGAAATAAGTTTACGTGATCCGATTTCTTTGTGTATTACAAATTATGTAGGGACAACTACAGGGGCAGACCAAGCAGCCAAACACAGTGAGTAATAGTACTTCACATGTACATTCCTTTCCGTTAATAATCATTGTTAATAATATTCTGTTATCCGCAGCAATATGGTAACACGTATGTGGATTGAGGGTTGGTGTAATCTATGTGAACATAGAAAGAATTGGCTTAATTTTGTAGTCCGATTACGGGTTAGGATTATTGGTAATGTGGTAAGAGCATGCATAATAAATGTATGTGAATTATTGAGACTGTTTATTATTAACAGTATTACTAACGTTCTGTTCTCTGTAAATTACTTCCATTGATTGGTAGTGAATAAGAGAAGCAACAATGCTTGGGTATTCCGACTTATTCTGTTTTGTTAATAATGGATCAAGAGTGGTACGAGGTAAATGATAATGTCCTTATCAGGGAGTATTATTAATATTCTGATATACATGAGACGATTATGACTAATTGTAGTAGACCATGAGATGATTTGTGTATACCGTGGCTGTAGGTAACAACTTTACTGTGGTCTTCGGACCTACCTGCTGTGGTCTTCGGACCTACCTGTTGTGGTTTTCGAACCTACCTGATCTGAATATGAAAATAATTACGCTTATGCGTTCTGTTATTTCTGGGCCGGTGGCTGTTCTGTTATTTTGGGCATATGGCCATTCTGTATCTTCTGTACATACTGGGCTTAAAGTTGCTCTATTAAGAAAAACTAGAACTATGATTGTTGAGATATATTTACAGAATGTAGTTAATCATATACTTCTGCAGTTATATATATATACTTTACTGTTGAGTTGAACATTACATGCTTTACGTACTATTATTCACTGAGCTTGACTCACTTCATTTATGTCTGTTTCTGTAGGCACTCAACCAGGAGGTCAACCTTAACCTGTGGCTTCCGTTACCCGTTGTCAAGCCTTGAGTATCTAAGCTCTTAGGTGTCGACCGTGCAATTATGGAGTTTTATTAAGTTTTAATTTGTTTTTAATTTGTACCATAGATGTCTATTATGATGTTTCATGTGTATGTAATGTAGATGTATATGTACATAGTTATCTTCACTTACACGTCACTGTATATTTATCTGCATTACGCTTTGTCTGCGGTCCTGGCATAGTAGTGATAGCTCAATGGATATTAATTTTTACGCTATTATATGTTATTGAATGCTTCCGTTCAGGCCCCATAGGTTATCTACATCAGGTTTTGCGTCCGTTTCTGTAATGGTCATGCCCAAACTTTTAGGGGCGAGTTTGGGGTGTGACAAGTGGTATCAGAGCACGAGTTGCTATCTCACACACGGATCCATTGAGCTGTAGGATGTCTAGAAAAGACTTAGGCCTCATGCATGACATCCTTATTGCATATAAGAGACTGATAGCAACGGTAAAAGTAATATGTTCACGTTAACGATTATGAATCGTGTTTATTGTGCATTCCTTGTGTATATATTGTGATTGATTGTTGTGTAGAGTATGGCGGAAATAAGGCAGAGGATTGTCTCGGATTGGTTAGACAAATGAAAAAGGGACATGAGTGGTAAGTTCTGAATCCTTATGTTTTGCCAAGGATGACTCAGGTTTGTTGTGAAGTAAGTTATTCCGTGCCTCTTAGTAATATTTTGATATACGTGAGATGATTATGGCCATTTGAAAGGACCCATGAAATGACTTATGTATCCTGTTGTATGATGTTATTTATATGAATTTGGGGCTATTCTGTTCTGATTCCGTTTATGTAATATGTTCTGTAAGTAGTTCTGTTTACGACATGACGTGTTATAGTATGCAATGTTGATGTAAAACTTATTGATTTCTGGTATGGAACAAAGTGCTACACTTCGGTGGGAGCCACCTCTTGAATCCATACATTATGTAACATTCTGTCTGGCAACATTCTGAGTAACATTCTGGGCCGAGGGCCATTCTGAGTAACATTCTGGGCCGAGGGCCATTCTGTGTAACATTCTGTCTGGTAACATTCTGTCTGGGCCGGGGGCCATTCTGTATCATTCTGTTATTTCTGTTATTTCTGCTATTACTGTTATGCCTGTTATTTCTATTATTTCTGCTATTACTGTTATGTCTGTTATTTCTGTTATCCCTGTCATTTCTGATATTACTGGACCCATGGTCGTTCTGCATCTATAGGCCTTTCCGTGTAACATTTATTTAGATGAATTGTTTGAACACTAAGCATGGAATATTGCTAATGACTGTTAATGATATTCTGTTTCTGTCAGTTATATTGTGGACATTCATATTAATTGGAATCTAATGGATATGAAATGGTTAAAAGATATACGTACATATTTGTACGTTTTAGGCCGAAAGGCTGTTCTGGGCCCTGTTTTGGGTCGAAAGACTGTTCTGATAATTCTGGGCCATCAGGCCGTTCTGTAAACCCTGTAAAACGAGGTCAAAGGCCATTCTGGGAATAAACTAATCCTAAATCAATGTTGAATTTCGTTTTGCGAATGTACTGCTATTATGTATTATGCTTATTATGACATATTTGTCTTCCTTGTCATGGTACTGTTTAGACCGATGAGGTGAAAAGTAATTGTAATACGTACTTTGATAAGTTGTGTTTTTACGATAATGACATGAGATTCAGAAAACATGTTAGGTCATAAATCAAGGAATGATGTTCCATAGATGTAAAAGTAATCATGGCATTTGTAGTACAAGGCCCTTACCCGGGGGTAATAATACCGTGGTTTAAATATGTTATAAGATATGTTTTGCCACCGACGGCTTTGTACGGGTGGGTTATGATCAAGCATAAACTCTACTTTCTGTTTCTGATTCAAGTATAACTACGGGTATGTCTGAATATGTTTCTATTTATTCGTTCTGTGATGCTATGTTATAACATGATGGGAATTGATAGTGTCAAATGAGTGCAGTTCATGTGTAATCGGGATTTGTTTATAGACCTTGTGAACTGTGGTACATGAGATTTGTACAAAAAAAAAAAAGAGAGGCCAAACTGATTTGTGCTAGTAAAGGAAAATGTTATACCCTACGGTTATGACTGATTAATCAAGTAAGATTTTGAATTCAATTTCTGGCCTTGTTTAATAGCTGTAATTATTGTTCAGATTTGAACTTATAACGGCATGATCAGGTATCTACAATGGGGATTTTCTTCCCATCGTTCGGATTTTGTCATGTACCACCGAGTAAATTGCATTATAAGATAAGTTCGAACGTGTACTCTTTAATCAAAATTTTGTATGGATTATTACAGCTAGGCTAACCTAGTTGGAGACTTAGTGGAGAGTATGTTAATTACGATTGAACTTAATGCATGCTGTAAGAATTTATTTCGAATAATTGACGAAGAAATTGGGAACCTTAAAGGTTTAATTCTCTGAAATTGATTATGTATCCGTGACCGGCATAATTTGTGTAATCGTAAGTATGTCTACGAGATTTCAAGTTCGGAAAGAGTAAACGATTGGATTTTGTCCTATATGTTTTTATGTATGACCATTTATATATATACGTTTAAGTCGTCTTACGCATAGAAAGAGAAGGATTGAACAAAAGAGCATAGGTCTTCAAGGAAGTAAAGGAGGAAGTGAAGGGTGGTAGAGCTTTTAAAGCTTAAGGTATGTTTGATCGTTTGATTGACTTCTCTTGAAGTTGAGTAGGAACTCCTCTATGTGAGTGTCTTTAAGGAATAATTGTTTGATGGTCTTCACTATTCTATATCTATATATATATTTTGTTTTTGTTCCAATGTCAAGGAAATAAAGAGTTAGTGATGCCGTTAATGGAAGTGCGATTGGAAATTTTGGTGTTGGACCATACAATGTGCATTGTCTTTGGAATTGAGTTTTGAGCATGCACTAGATGTGGTGTGCTCAGTTGTTAATTGAGAAGTTGTTATGGGCTTTGAGATTATAAATGGATAGTGTTGCTCCTTTCCCCGTTGACATTTTGATGCGTGTATATCGATCGAAAATATTTGTGATCCTTTCCTGTCCCAAGTATAGATCTAGTTTTGGACATTACGGGGTGTGTTTCTGTTTATGTTTGACCTATTTTCTATTTGGTTTTCTCAAATTTCGAGGACGAAATTTTTTTTAAGGAGGGAAGGATGTGACGACCCAGAAATTTCTCCCTCCGCTCGAGCGGAGGACTGGCCGCTCGAGCGGACTTGTGAGGCTCCCAGTATTTTTGCAGGCTGCTCGAGATTCTGAGGGTTGTCGATTTCCGCTCGAGCGTAGAAGTGGACGCTCGAGCGGACGTCTTTGCTCGTCTGAGCGCTCGAGCGGGTCGCCTTGTTGAGCTCGAATTTTGAGGCACGTGGGTTCGTCTGAGGCATTTTTAATAAGGTATTTGGAACCTCTTTATTTTATTTTGGGGTATTGATTGTGGTGGTAATATGATGGTAGAGTAAGATTGGATCAAAAACTTTAGTTTGAATAATTTGTTTACGACCAACCGTCACTCATTTGCCCTTTTCTTTTTCCACACTTTGAGTTTGGATGTGAGGTTTGAATCGTTGGAAAGCTTATTTCCGGGGCTTCAATTTGGACACAAGAACAACCTAAAACGGAGTCCGGATGGGAGAGTTACGCATGTTTGAAGTTTCGGGATCTGTGCTGAAAACAGGTCCGCTCGAGCGGGAATTTCTCCGCTCGAGCGGGAATTACGGGACAGCAGCTTTAAACACGAATTTTTGGATCATTTCTTCCATTTTCCTTTTCCCTTCTTCTCTTCTCTTCCTAGGTTCGAAAACCCTAGGGTTTTGATCCCCAAATACTTCCATTTCCCTTAGGTTTGAGTAAGACCTTCCACCAAGAAGTGAAGAAGACAAGGAGATGAACAACTTCAACCGATTGGAATTTCGAGATTTGGGGGATTCGTCTCAAAGCTTTACTCCTTGCTTGATTCTTGAGGTAGGGATCCTTGTTCTCTTACAATACTTGAATTCATGGATGGATTGTGGTATTTTGAGCATATAAATACAAAATTTATGGTTTTGAACATTTGATATCAAACTTGAGATTTGGGGTTTTATGGTTTGTGATGTTGGCAGTTAAATTAATGAGTTTAAATGATGGATTGTGAATCCTAGGTGTAGAATCATTGGGAAAACTGGAATTAAAAGTGGTGATTTAAGAAGTTTGAATTTTTGCTAAAAACCCTCATTATTCTTGAAACCCTAGATTAATTGGTGATGATAAATACTGAGTTTGCCCAAGTTAAACATAGAATCATGGAATTGGTGGGTTGAATTATACGTGTACAAGTTTAATTGGATTTCTGAGATGTTTCGAAATTATGTTTAAATTTAGCGAATGAACTTTGTTATAAATGTTGGAATTCATGTAATAAAGTAAAGGAAAAATTAGGGAAATAATTTAGTAAGGATCTGGATGATGTTGAAATGAGATTCAAAGATTTAGTTTGAATTATGTTGAAGTGCAAAGTGATATGTAATTAGAATATAGAGAATTCATTAAGAACGAAATAAGTTTATGTGATCCGATTTCTTTGTGTATTACAAATTATGTAGGGACAACTACAGGGGCAGACCAAGCAGCCAAACACAGTGAGTAATAGTACTTCACATGTACATGCCTTTCCGTTAATAATCATTGTTAATAATATTCTGTTATCCGCAGCAATATGGTAACACGTATGTGGATTGAGGGTTGGTGTAATCTATGTGAACATAGAAAGAATTGGCTTAATTTTGTAGTCCGATTACGGGTTAGGATTATTGGTAATGTGGTAAGAGCATGCATAATAAATGTATGTGAATTATTGAGACTGTTTATTATTAACAGTATTACTAACGTTCTGTTCTCTGTAAATTACTTCCATTGATTGGTAGTGAATAAGAGAAGCAACAATGCTTGGGTATTCCGACTTATTCTGTTTTGTTAATAATGGATCAAGAGTGGTACGAGGTAAATGATAATGTCCTTATCAGGGAGTATTATTAATATTCTGATATACATGAGACGATTATGACTAATTGTAGTAGACCATGAGATGATTTGTGTATACCGTGGCTGTAGGTAACAACTTTACTGTGGTCTTCGGACCTACCTGCTGTGGTTTTCGAACCTACCTGATCTGAATATGAAAATAATTACGCTTATGCGTTCTGTTATTTCTGGGCCGGTGGCTGTTCTGTTATTTTGGGCATATGGCCATTCTGTATCTTCTGTACATACTGGGCTTAAAGTTGCTCTATTAAGAAAAACTAGAACTATGATTGTTGAGATATATTTACAGAATGTAGTTAATCATATACTTCTGCAGTTATATATATATACTTTACTGTTGAGTTGAACATTACATGCTTTACGTACTATTATTCACTGAGCTTGACTCACTTCATTTATGTCTGTTTCTGTAGGCACTCAACCAGGAGGTCAACCTTAACCTGTGGCTTCCGTTACCCGTTGTCAAGCCTTGAGTATCTAAGCTCTTAGGTGTCGACCGTGCAATTATGGAGTTTTATTAAGTTTTAATTTGTTTTTAATTTGTACCATAGATGTCTATTATGATGTTTCATGTGTATGTAATGTAGATGTATATGTACATAGTTATCTTCACTTACACGTCACTGTATATTTATCTGCATTACGCTTTGTCTGCGGTCCTGGCATAGTAGTGATAGCTCAATGGATATTAATTTTTACGCTATTATATGTTATTGAATGCTTCCGTTCAGGCCCCATAGGTTATCTACATCAGGTTTTGCGTCCGTTTCTGTAATGGTCATGCCCAAACTTTTAGGGGCGAGTTTGGGGTGTGACAACAACGCAAGTAGAGTGTGCATGACAATGCAAGTAAAACGTACATGACAGCGCAAAGTAAAGTGTGCAAGACAATGCAAGTAAAACGTGCGTGACAACACAAGTAAAGTGGGTGCATGACAATGCAACTAACGAGCATAACAATGCAAGATAGGTGTGCATAACAATGCGACAAATGGTGTGCAACTTCAAAAGCATGTTTGAAACAAAATGCCGAATAAGGAAATACAAGCCTTAACGAGACCAATTCAAACGCGACCTCCGATTTACCTCTCGGAGGGGTCACAACATAATTTAAAAGGATACACCTCACTTTTGACGAGTGACGATGAGTCGTGCATCGAAGACTTGAATTGAAGCTCCCGTAGGGACATTTTGAGCCGAAAAGTGTACTTTTCTTACACTTTCTCGAGAGCTAAGGACTCCAATCATCACAAAAACACATAGGGAGGACAATGGGACCCTGAAGACCACCCAGGAGGGCTTCCGGCCACCTAGACCAGCTGTTGACCATCTGCAGACCACTTAAGTGGTCGGTCGGCTAGAAAAACTGGTCGGCCGACCAGTTTACACAACTTGGGGCAGTTTGGTTTTTTAAAGGTCGGCCCTTTAAGTATACAACTCCAAATCACTTTTGCTCACAAACACAAGGTCGAAATACACTTCTCTTCCTTCCTAGACACTTTTCTCTCTCAGATCCGCACTTTATACACGTATTCCAACGCCCTCGCGAAGTTGATTCGCGAAAAACTTTCGATTCTCTTCGTTTTGAACCAATCAGAATTTATTTTCGGAGCTTCTTTCTCCATTTTCACCATTTGAGGTATGTTTCTCTCGAAGTTTAGCACCTTTTCTCGGGCTTTGACTTTCTTTGACTTTTTTTCCTTCCCGAGAGTTGACTTTTGTTGACTTTTTGCAATTTTGGCTCATTTCGCTCATTTTTGCTCATTTTGCACCTTCTTTTCAGATGGCTGACCACATTCCACACGATGGGGGTTCTCCGTGAGTAGAGGACGAGCCTGGCGTCATACCATTGTCGCCTAGGATTCGGCCTTTCGACCCGGAGAGGTACCACCCTCAGGAGCACATCCTATCCCCGAGCACCTTTCATCGTTTCACAGATTTCGCGCGATGAGCACCCGCAGACTTGCTACTACGGGAGCCGGAGTCTCACTTGTCAAATTACGCGCGCGAGGTGCATACTTCACTTTTACATTTTCTACGATGTATTTTGCATTTCTTGCACACTTCATGTTTTCGCTATGTATTATATCTACTCGTTTTGAACACATTTACATACACAGCGCTTCTGCTCGTTCTGAACATGACTCACGACACAACATCCTGTTCATTTGGTGCACAACTCATACATAACACTCTGCTCACTTGGCACACAGCTCACAACACAACAATCTATTTATCTGGCACACAGCTCATACACAACACTCTGTTCATTTGGCACGCAGCTCTGAACACAGCATTCGATTCATTTGGCACACAGCTCATACACAACACTCTGTTCATTTGGCACGCAGCTCACAACACAGTATTTTGTTCATTTGGCACGCAGCTCACAACACAACACTCTGTTCATTTGGCACACAGCTTACAACACAGTATTCTGATCATTTGGCACGCAGCTCACAACACAGTATTTTGTTCATTTAGCACACAGCTCATAACACAGTATTCTGTTTATTTGGCACAGAGCTCATAACACAGTATTCTGTTTATTCTGAAACTAAATACATCTGTTCATTCTGAACACATGTATCTTCCCGTTTCACCCAGGGATATGGGTCGATCATCGCAAGGGAGTGGTACATGGAGCTCCCAGATGATGTTCGACAGATTGTAGATGAGGCAGGGTTCAGCCCATTTTGTGTGGGGTTGTCGCATCTTCAGGCGAGCAAGACCCTTATGGGTGCACTTGTAGAGAGATGGTGGGACACCACCAACTCCTTCCATTCCTCTGCTGCCAGGGACATGACGATGACCCCGTACGACTTTTTGATGCTAACGGGCCTCGACATGGTAGGCCGACCGGTCCCATACGATACCGATATGGGTGAGTGGGAGGCAGCTTGGACTTATCTGCTCAGAGCCCATCCGCCGACCTACAGATCATCAGGCATGGTCAGGTACACCTGGTTCACCAAGCAGTACAGGAGGACTACGCTCGAGACTGTTGAGGCCATAGAGCAGTATGCCCAGGGATTTCTGATGTTCCTTTTCAGGACCATACTGTTCTCCAATAAGGGGAACACGGTCGGGCTATATCTTCTCAGTGCTCTGGTAGACCTATCACAGGTTCGGTACTTTGATTGGGGTGGCGCTGGCCTCGCTACCCTTTATTGCTACATGAGCGCAACCTCCCGCGGGCAGGGGAACATAGTAGGTGGCTACTAGAGAGCCTGGGAGGTATATTCTGCCCTCTTGATTTACATTTCTGCTTTTCAATATCTGTACACTGCACACTCCACACATTGCACACATTACATTCCGCACTCAGCATTCTGCATTTTCTATATATTCTGTATTTTCATTACCACTGTCTTGCTTTTCACAGCTGTGGGTTTGTGCCTACTTCCCGATGCTCGCCCCTGATCCAGAGGTCAAGGCACCACTCGAGGTGCTATACTTGCGCAGATTTGAGGGTTGGTGCCGGCCCAGACCCCAGGAGACATTGCCATATCTAAGGCAGTACTTTGACACAGTACGAGCGACCGAGGTAATCCAGAACTCTCAGTTCTTCAATGCTTTCAACTTTGATTCATCTTGCATATTTATGACATCTAATCATTTTATGCACTTGTTATCTGCAGGTCACCTGGCAGCCTTGGATAGCCATGCCAGGGTATTTTCAGTTCCAGTTCGCTGGGGCATGGGGTGCCTCCCGATATAGGATTTTGTTTGAGGGACCAGTCAGCAGAGCCTGGTTTCTCGGGGAGCGCTTCATGCGCCAGACGATGGGCAATCCCACTCAGGAGATCCCCTCACTGCCTCCATTGGACATGCGATCTACAGAGAGTCTCACTCCCCAGGACGTTAGTGACCTTATGTTGGGTGCTGACGCAGTCCTTTTCCTGGAGGAGGGGGAGTACGTGACATACCTCCACACTTACCTAATGCCCCCACTGATAGGCGTTCACACCCCCATCAGTAGAGCTGCTGATATTCCATTATCGAGCCACGCTCGAGCTGCAGACATTCCTTCGACTAGCAAGGCCAACACATCGAGGGGTAGGAGTAGGGAGATGTCCCCTACTTGGCAGTGTGCTGGGTGGCTAGATCCTCTGACCGAGCTGATAGGCTGGCGGTATGGGACACATTACCAGATTCTGCTGGAGCCTCTATTGCCAGATCATTGATATGTCACTGCCCCTGACTCAGCATCGGTATGTCTCACAGCTTTCATCTATCATTCAGATATTTAAACATTCGTTCATTCACTGATGACTTGAACTTGCATCTGCAGCCTCCCAGAGGATATGTTGTGGGGTTCCTCGAGGCGATGGCCTCTCTTGAGAGCATGGTCTTGCGGAAGAAGACGCTGCTGTACGCCTCCGACATTCCGGTACTTTTCGGTTTCCTTGCATTTATCATACTTTTGATGACATACCAAAACTAAACTTTTCACTACACTGATTCGCTGCATGTGTAGAGCACATCTGACACATCACATTCACATACTATATCTGCATGCACACACTCCATGCACCATTCTTGCATCTGATATACATACTCTGGCTGATGTATTCAAACTGCCTTTTCAGGTCACACCTCTACAGCCTGGGCCACCCGGGCCTTCTTGAGTAGTAGGGAGGGGGATCCCGACACGCGGCCGAGGGAGACGTAGAGCACCTGCCAGACATGACGACGAGTCTAGCAAGGAGAAGGAGTCCGCACACCCTCAGTCAGAGACATCTGCGGTCAGAGATGATGACACCGGTTCCGGTTCTGAGGGCAGAGACGACGCTGAGGAGGATTCCGAGGATGGCGGCTCCGATTCAGACGGGGGTGCCGATGGCGGTGGTGCAAAGGCTGCTCAGCCGAAGAGGGTGAAGAGGGCCTCTCGATCTTGAGTCAGATAGCACCGATGCAGATGCTTTGCTTTTGCTTTATTTCTCTTTTTGCTAGTAGTTATAGCACATTGCACAGCCTTAGGCAGTTTTATTTTCCTTAACACTTGTACCTTGTTGTAAAAAAGAAATCATGATGGAATGAAAACAGCTTTTTGTTCAAAAAGTGTTGCATTTGTATTCTAAGCATCGCATTGCATCATTTTGCACAAAAATGAGATTGATGGAAATTGGACATCGTGTATTGCCAAGTCAGGTAGTGAACCAACGTAACAAACAAAACAACTTAAAACAATTCGGTAAACGAATTCTAACAACTCGATAAGCAAAGAGCAACAACTTGATAAACAAATCGTAACAACTCGATAATCAAAGAGCAACAACTCAATAATCAAAGAGCAACAACTTGATAAACAAAAACTTAACAACTCGATAAGCAAATGCATTGGACAAGCAAAGAAACAGGACGCATCCGAAGCCAAAACAAACTCAGACCTCCAACATTTTTAGCACATAGGAAGACTAAGAACTCTTTGCTGGAGACTAGAAGTGGCCGCAGACCACTTTTTGCTCATGGCCGACCACCAAAATAGCTTGCAGACTGTAGACACCCCATTTTTGACCGTCCTCAAGACTTGGACGTCATCGTTTGAACACTCAGTGATCATCCATGTTTGTGTTCGTCTTGAGTTCCCGGAAGCCTTGGCGGCACGCCTCGTCTCAGGACCTCTCGACTTGACCGTTTTGTGGTTGGTTTGGCACCAAACACTTGTGTTTTGCCTTTGAGAGGTAGGGTAGGGCTTGTAGACCATCCCCACCCATCACCGGCCATGGCTTGAGGCCACCGGCTCTGTTTTGTGGCCACCGGCCAAATGTTTGGCCGACCCGCACTATAGATGGCCGGCCGGCTATCTTTTCTTGGTCAATTGCATTTTTGGCCGGCCGACTACTGTGCACCTGCTTTTGCAGATATTTTCTCACAGCTGGCATGCATTTGGCTCCCCTCCATACACATGTATGGAGGGATCTCCCTCTTGTTAGCTTCCTTTGGAAGCTTTACAAGACTAAAATTGTCTATAAGAGGAGCTTCTTCTCTCTTGCATCAGGGGTTAGACATTTTAGACAACATTTTTAGGGTTTGAGTTCTAGGGTTAGGGTTTGCTCATATCCTATCTCCATATCTCTCTCTCTTGTGTGTGTTTAGGCTTAGATTTGCACACAAACACCCACCATCACACCTTTTCTTGGAGCTGAGGCCCTTGAGGGTTGTTTTTGGAGTTTTGGAGCTGGTTTCAACCTAAAGAAGCTGCTGGAGCTCCATTGTTGAAGAGGGTCTTCAAGGGTAAGAAGCTTGTCCCTTTATTCCCCATTTTTGCATTGTATTTTTACTTATCTTGCAACTATTTTTTGACTTTGCATATAACACATAAAAGTTGTGTTTTTACTTTCTTTAAATAGTTGTTTAAGGTTGCTTCAAGCTTTGGGGTTGTTTGACCGCTCTTAAGCCTTGTAAGGCTCCATTTGGTGCCATTTTGAGTGAGCTCTGGGACCATCTAGTTTGGGCCTCCTCACCACTGAAATCTTGAGGGATTTCAGAGGTGAGGATGGTGCCTTAAGGTCCTAGGAAGGAGAGGGCCACCCCCCTCTCCTTGTTGTCCTTGAAAAGGACCATTTTTGCCTCTTGAGGGAGCACCATGTCTAGGAGTATGTTGACCATGCCTTGACTGATTTTCATGCTTATTATGTCATAATATAGCATTGTATTGAGTTGGTTTTGGTACACCATGCTTTCTTAGCATACATGCCTTGTAATGCCATTTTGTTGCCTTAATACGCACTTAGGTTTTAACCCTTGTTCAAGCATGTTTTGGGCCTAGCTTTGTGAAGCTTTCATGTTTGTTTTGCCATGTTTGAGGTCTGTCCTTGGCTGTTTTGGTCGACCAAGGCTTGCATTGCATAGCTCCTTTGCATATTGGCTTGTTAACCTTAAGTTGTGGACCATTGTTGCATGTTTAGCCTATCTTGTTTGCTTGGTTTAGCACCATGTTCTAGCATGATTTTAGAGCTTTCCAATGCATGCTAATTGTCCATGTTTGCATCTTCTTAAGTGTGCTTAGAAGTTGTACTTCATGCTTAAGTGTTGGACATCATTTTCATGCATGTTTGTATGTCAATTAGCCCTCATTCCTTAGCATCTTGGCCACTGTTTTGGGCCTAGTTAAGGCTGCCTAAATCATGTTTAAGTCCATCTCTTTGTTTGCTGCATGTACTCCTCGTATGTTGTAGCATATCGGTGAGTTGTTGCATGATTGAGCTTGCATGATTGAATGAAGTCACATGCTTGCTTGCATGCTTGAATGAAGTCACATTATGCCTTGCATACTTGTTGGTTGCATTGTCTCATGCCTTGCATGTCTTGTATGCTTCTTTTGCATTCCCATGTTGCATACTAGCCAACATGCCTAGGATTGCATTGCATAAGCATGCATGCTAGACCTCTTGAAGTGAGTATGATAGAGGTTGGGCCTCCTTGTGTGTTTATTTGGTTTGCATTCATTTGGAATTGAAGTTGCATGCTTGATTCTTTGGGCCATCATGCATGGAAATACGTGATTGGTGGTCCAAGAACCAAGGTTCATGTCCCTTTGAGTCATAAACATGATAGGGGATATGATTGGTGCATACATTGCTTGAAATGCATTGCCATGCCAAGTATTGCCCTCTGCTGCTGTCAAACCAGATTCTGCAGGAACTTTTGTTCGGCCGGCCATATTTAGTGCCGACTGGCTACCATTGTTGGCCGATGGATCAAATTTGTGGCCGGTGGTGTTCTCCTTTAGCCGGTGGTGTTCCCTGGAATCCATAGAGCAAACCCTAAGACTTTGGAAGTCATCAGAGAAGCAGAGCAGGGAAAACAGAGGCATCTTGAGCATGTCAGTGGATTTCCGGGCAGAACCGAGCGCGCATGTATCGAGCCCTCTCCCCGAGGCTGCTATTTATCGCTTTCTTAGATTAATTAATTTGCTTAATTAATTTAATGGTCTATAATATTTAATTAGCTTGTTAGTTAGTTAAATTGTATTATTCTTTCGGTCCCTCCGAGCGAGGGCAAATTTGTAATAAGTGTGGGTGAGTGTGTGTATGTCTTCCAACCCCCACTTCTTTCTCCCTTTTACTTACCTGCTTTCAATGGTTAGTATTAGGGCATATTTATTTTAGCATACCTTATGCTATGCATGCGTGCATCCATACATTTTTCTTGCATGCACCGGGCTCGGCGCATCACGCTAACTGCATTGTATTTCAATTCCAAATTGAATACGTGTTATCTGTTGCATTTCACATGCCATGTTTAGGATAGCCGAGCCTGTCTAGATTGCATCTTTGCATGTGTTGCATTAGCCATTTTAAACATGAACTAGGATCATACATATGATTACTAACATGTTCTTGTTTTGGCACGGAGTATTTTGTAAGTATTTTATGTTTTAGCATCTCGCATGAGTGTGAATGTTAACATGACAGCATGCTTACCATGTGGCTAAATGCTTATGTGTTATAAACTGCCTGAATGCCTGTGGGTGAAGGTTGGATTGTTTGAGTTGAAATAACTCATTGACATCCGTGTTTTAGCCTACTTGCGAGTAGCCAATTCCAAAGCGTTTTCCAAATAAACGGACATGCAATGCTTGTTTCCAAATTAGGCGATCTAGTCTATACTTTTGTGTTGTGCGCATCACTTAGTAATTCTAGCTAATTAACTGGAATAAGAACACATAACGCTTTCAAAAATGGATATCACGGTTAGTAAAGGCCGATCTTCAGATCGGGCGAGAGGGGGTGCTCATAGCTGACCTTCCCCAATCGTACCCAAGTTCCCGAGCCGAGGCAACTTTGGTGATGACGGACACGTGGCCTTTGGCACCGAGTTAGGGTTTCCTAAATTCCCCCATTAAAATATTTAGGTGGCGACTTTGTATCTGGCAAAGCAGTCCATGTTTGGCACTTCTTTACAAAAATCTGTTTTCCAAAATGATTTGCCGGATTTGGACTCTTTGGTTCAGATTAAGAACCATGACAAAATTGAGTCTGAACTATAACCCGTGAGCTCCCTCGCGGACTTGTTACACAGACCAGTTTTGTGGTCTGCTGACCAAAAAATGTAGCTGGTCGACCAGAAAAAGTGGCTGGCTGACCAAAAAAAGTGGTCGGCCGACCAGTTGGCCTGGGGACCTCCATATTGTGGCCACCTGTCCTCTAAACAATGCCTTATCCTCCATAAAGGTTCCAGCTTCGTGGTTCCTTCATTCTAACTTAGTTTTGCACCAAATTGAGGCATTTCTTGTCCAAAATCTCACAAATTGGATTGCTAACTTGGATGGCTCGGAAAAGCTGAATTTCCAAGGCTTCGGCATAAATGCACTATTCACGTTGAGCCGCACCCCGCTGCATTTTCCGTTCCTCCATGCCACGGCAAGGTGTTGGAATCTGGTAACTCACGTTTTTAGCTTTGGCGGACAAGAGATATGTCCCACTTTCGAAGACTTCCAAGCTTTAATGGAATCTGAGCACGATGAAGAAATCTTGCCCCAATTCCACTTCGGCCACGTCCAAGCCTTAGGACGGCTGTGCGGGCTCACTTTGCATGACGCTCGGTCATTGACTCGCGACGGAGTACTGGACATCCCCAGCTTGATTCGTCGGTTTTCTAATGCCGGTGACCGCGGCGATCATCATTGGCAGGGCTTTCGGCGACATGCACTTTGCTTGTGCATGTTGTCTCATTTCTTGCTTGCCCCAGGCTTCGGAGGATCTAGTGTCCATTTGATTGAGGTTGCCCAAGGCTTAAAAGAGGGCAAGAACTGCATCGCCATGATGCTAGCTGAGACATTGATGGGTTTGGACGCTTTCCATCGCTGAGAGATAACTAGATTCGCGGAGAGTCCACTACTGCTGCAGGTAATGTTTCCCACCCTATCTCACATATATTTCTCACATCACTCGGCCCTCAGGCTTGGTTTTTTTTCTCTCAAAACCCTTTTCTCACTTTTCTCTCAACGTACACCTCTTTATTCTTTAATCTCTCATTTTTCATCCCTCACCAGATATGGTTGATGGATAAGTTGAAGGTTGTGGACTCATGCCCAGCATATTCAACTCACGGCTATTTCTTCTGGCGACGTCTAGTCAATGCCCTTGATGAGGGATGGTGGTGCGAATGGATGTGCAGTTTGTCTGCTGCCAGTATTGCTTGGCGTTGCCCCTGGCTCAATTGACTAGCGATGAGCTACAACATGACTCGCCAGCCCAGGATTCAGTTGATCGGCCTGACACACTGTGTCCTTTATTTCCCATTTCGATTTCGGCACGAATTTGGACAAGATCAGACTTGCCCGGAGGAGGGGATAGAGTACCCTGCCGCATTTCCAGTCCGAGGCGCACAGGTAGCTCAGTATGCCACAGCATAGAGGACGAGATAGCTTCTGTCCCCCACTCCCACTTTCAGTTGCAGCCTCTTTGATGAGTGCACAGCTTGGCTAGATGAAGAGGCGCAGGTTGGGCCTACTTTGGCATCAGAGGCTTCCACAAGCTTTGGGAGGGGAGGCAGGAACACCTGACTATGCCCCGAGTTTATTTGCTTTAATCAGTACTTTCAAGTTTTCTTTATGAAGGTAATAAAAAAACAACTTCAATCTGTATTCAAGAGTAGGAGAACTTTGTACTGAAATCAATGTAATTGAAGGTTGTAGGTACTGAAAATTTTCCATTTGGTCCAAAAATGGTCTAAGTCGTAAAAAGATTAATTTAACCAAAATCAACTTTTATTAAAACTTTTCAAAACCATTTTCGATATGGATCACAACTGGACACGCCTGAGATCTATCACTGAGATGTACAACCCCGAATTCCAGCAACTGGAAAGTTGCCCCTAGTTTGAATAGCACTACACTGTAGATCACAACCGAGCCCTTGAATGCAGAATAGACAAAGATGAGCAACATGATCACATGGACAAAGTTGATTTGGAAGTGTTTATGGCTGGACTTCATGAATGGCCTCCATCAGGCGCTTGGATTCTTCAGCATCAACACACAGTTTGTGCATCCCGAGATGACCCCTCTTGTACAATTTACCCCCGCAGACGATGAATTAAGAAGCCATTCTTCGAATTGCCCTCTTATCTTTGGCATTTGCCCCTGGTGGATACGCTTCCTTTTCCAAGAAGTTCCAGACATCGTAATACCAGGGATTCTCATCTTGTACCTCATCTATGGCAGCAATCAACTCGTAGGCTGATACGAATTTCTATTCGATGATGATCGAACGCATCCGGACTCCAAAAGGGATGTCTATCATAGAAGATAGAGTTGCTAATGAATCAACGAACCTGTTGTTCTCTCTTAACAGATGAGCGAAATTCAATTTCTCAAACCGAGGAATCAGGACGTCCAAGGTCTGGTGATAGATTCTCATCTTTTCTTCTTTAACTTTCCAATCTCCTTTAGCTTGAGATATAACAAGGTTCGAGTCCCCGATAACAGCCAACCGTTTTGCCCCTAATTCCAATGTGGCTTCTAGTCCAGCAATACATGCCTCATATTCTGCCTCATTGTTCAATACTTTGAACCAGAGTTGAATGCTAAGGGTATGCCGGAATTGTCGGGTGCTATCAACAACACCCCTATCCCATACCCGTATTGGTTTGACGCTTCGTCAAAGTATATCGTCCAAGTCTCTTCTTCAACATGCAGAATGGCCTCGTCTGGGAACAGATATTCAACTGCTTTATCCCCTTCAACTGGGTGGTCAGCTAGGAACTCCGCTACAGCTCTCCCTTTTACTGACTTGCGCGTCATGTACTTCAGATCAAATTCGGAAAGCAGAAGCAACCAACGGGCTAGCCTACCCGTAAGTGCTGGTTTCTCGAAGACATACTTGATGGGATTTAATCTCAAAACTAGAATTACAGAGTGAGCTAACAGGTAGTGCCTCAGCTTCCTGGTAGCCCATACCAAGGCCAGACAAGCCTTCTCCAGCAGAGTGTAGCGGGTCTCGTAATCCAGCATTTTCTTGCTCAGGTAGTAGATGGCCTTCTCCTCTTTGTCCTTAGACTCCTGTGCAAGCATGTAGCCCATTGTCGTTTCAGTCACTGAAAGATATAGAATCAACGGTTTCCCCGGCTCAGACAGTGACAACACAGCTGGGTTCTGTAGATATTGCTTGATCTGCTCGAAAGCAACTTGGCATCGGTCGTCCCATTGGAACTTCTTTCCTTTCTTCAGGAGACCAAACAGTGGTTCACAAGTCAAGGTTAATTTTGCAATAAACCGTCTTATGAATTGCACTTTACCCAGAAAGCCTCGCACCTTCTTTTCAGTCCTTGGTGGTGGCATTTCTAAGATGGCCTTGATTTTAGAAGGATCGACCTCGATACCTCTTTATGTGATCAAGAACCCCAGCATTTTTCCTGCTGTAACACCAAATGTACATTTCTGAGGATTCAGCCGCAAGCGATACTCTCTAATCCTTTGGAAGAATTTCTGCAATGCGGTGTAGTGGTCCTCTCTTTCCTTGGACTTGACAATCATGTCGTCTACGTACACCTCAACCTCTTTATGGATCATATCGTGCAAAATTGTGGTTGCAGCTCGTTGATATGTAGCCCCAGCATTCTTCAGCCGAAACGGCATCACCCTATAACAATAGGTTCCCCATGGGGTGGTGAAAGTAGTCTTCTCCTTGTCTTCGGGTGCCATCAAAATCTGATTGTAGCCTGAAAACCCATCCATGAACGAGAGCAGCGTATGCCCAGCAGTGAAGTCCACTAATTCGTTGATATGCGGTAGAGGAAAGTTGTCCTTCGGATTGGCTTTGTTCAAATCCCTGAAGTCCACACATACCCGAATTCTGCCGTCCTTCTTCAGCACTGGAACTATATTGGCCAACCAAGTAGGGTAATCAAATACCAACAAGAACCCTGCGTCAATCTGCTTGGTGACCTCTTCCTCGATCTTCAGAGCCCAGTCCGGGCGGATCCTTTGGAGCTTCTACTTAACAGGTCAGGCCTCTGGGTCAAGAGGGATCTGGTGCTGTACAATCTTAGGATCGATTCCAGGCATGTCTTCGTAGGACCACGCGAAAACATCTTTGAAATCTTTTAATAAAGCAACTAAGCACTCGCGCTCCTCTGAAGACAACGTAGACCCGATCTAGACCAGCCGCGGGTCCTTCTCAGTACCAACATTAATTGTGGTGATTTCATCAACCAATGGTTTTACAAACCTCTCATTCTCTTGATCAATCAAATGTTGTAAAATCGGAGGAATTTCTTCCTCGTTGTTTTCATCAAAATTTTGAAAGTCTTGATTAATGCAATAAATTAAAGGCACAGAAAAGTACTCGAAAGCCACAGCCGTACCATTCTCATTAATAACATCCAGTCCGCCTGATTCCTCTGTTACAATAGACTCAAAGGAAAAAGAAAAAGACGACCTGGACAGGACAGTGGCATCCGGGTTATCACCCCCAAGAATACAGGACTCAGACTCAGAGGAGCTGGAACCTGATTTCGATTCCAGAGACTCAGTGGAATCAGATTCCGGCTCACTACCTGACCCGGTGCTGCTTGATAAAAAGCCCTCCTTGTATTGCCAGGCGAGGGAGGGTGCGATGGATGCATCAAGAATGTTTGAAGGTGGGCCCACAGTCGCTTCATTCCCGATCATGGAAACTGATGAGTTATCCCCCAAACATTTTGGTACGATCTGAGGATCTAAGAGGAGACAAGCCAGCGCTACCCTCATTTCCAATTCTGTACCCTCGGACTCATCCTTAAACTGCTCAGCCTCCACTGGTGGGTCTGTCTGCTCTGTGGCAACTTCATCCTCAGATAATTGCAAGTCAAAGAAAATCTCAAACCCCGGTAAGCACCGTCTCTCTACATTTAGCCATGGCTCTTGGAAGCCACAGAACGGGAAGTCTTCTCCCTCTCGGACAAAGCGTTCGTTTAGGGTGCCCTGGATAGGTCGGTGCATCAACTCAGAATGCTTCTCGGCCTGCTTTACTCTGGCTCTTCCAGCCATCTCTTTTCCTTTCCTCACCCAGTCCTCCTTGGTAGGCAGATAACCTAAACCAAAGGTATGCAGGTTATGCGGCACTTTGGCCGATGCTACAACGCCTTTCCGGCCACTTCGTCCTAATCCCATCCCAGAGATGTGCTGGAGCTTGTTCATAAGGTAGATAGACTATACGCTGACGTATAGCCCCTCATCAACAGCTAGAATATTTTGTACAACCCGAGCCTCAGCTAGGGCAAATCCTGACAAAAACACATCCCCCGCGCCATGCTCAATCTCCAAAACTGGTGTAGAAACCTCTGGCGGTGGATGGATTGAAGAATTCCCAAAAACAATTGCCATCCCCTTCTCGTGGGGGTACTTCAGCATTTGGTGTAGGGTGGAAGAGACAACCTTCACCTGGTGCAGCCACGGCCGCCCCAGGAGTAGATTGAAGGTTGCGGGAACGTCCAAGACATGAAACTCAATGTCCTATTGCCCCGGACCAACTTGAGTTTGAATTTGTACAGTCCCCATCACCTCTTGGCTGGTATTATCATAGGCCCGTATCACCTGGGCTATAGGCACAAAATCCGCGAGCTTCAACCCGATAGCATATGCTGTTCTCGACGGACACACATTGATAGCAGATCCTGCGTCAACAAGGACCACTGGTACCCATTTCTCTCTACACTCGACAGAGACATAGGGCGGTTTGTTATGATTTCAGCCCTCAGGCTGCAGTTCCTTGTCAGTGAAGGTCAAGGTCGGGGAAGCTCCTCCCGAAAAAACCAACCCTACCAACTGCTCAAGTGTGGTATCAATTGAGAGTTTCGCCTTGTCCATGGCAGAAAGGACGGCCTGTCTGTGAACTCTTGAGGCCATAAGCAGTCCCCTGATGGAGATGTCTGCTTGAATTTTCTTAAGGTGTTTCAGTACAGCCTCTTCCTCCAGCAGTTTTTCTTTCTGCCTCTCTGGCTCTTTGTCCTTCCCGGACGCTTCTGGCTGATCCAAATGTGGAGACTTGAAGTACCGCCTACTTCTAGTCATATGGTCCACCTCCTCAACATACCAGGTGTCATCCGGTTGGTTCCGCCCCCAATCTTCGTCAGTGTGGACAAGACGTAAGTCGTCGTTCTCCCACCACATCCCGTCGACGACCGACAGATAATTGTCCGGTCCCGTTGCAACTGTTCCTGTGCTCACAGCACATTCCGTCCCCGCAAGGGCTTTGGCCTTCCTAGCCCTCTCAAGATCCTCGATTTTTTCCTGCTCAAGCCACTTCAGTGCAACCTCCTGTTTAGCATCTTCTGTACTCAAACTGCCCAGATCCCGAGCAAAATTCTTAACACCGGTGCTCTCCTGCGATGCCTTCTGATTCTCGGCCATTCCGGCCACTGCTGATGTTCTGGCTTCTGATTGCCCCTGTTTTGGTTAAGACACCCCAACAACATCTAGCTCGTCGCTGAGCCACCCAGTATTTTCTGCTGATCCATCCAAGTCGAACTAGTTGAAGTTCACATCTCCTAAGTCCTGCTCGTTGAAGAACTACAGATCCGCAATGCCCTCTTCCAGCTCGATTAGGTCATCTAATCCCTGACTAGGTCCATTCTCCCAAACCATACTGATCTCTACCCTAACTGGAAAATCTACCATTGGCTTAACCTGGTTTGTTGATGTGATATAACCACTCGGGTTGTACGCAAAGCTCCCAAACCCCTCAAGCTCTGAATCAACATTCCCATCTGCCTCCAAAGTCAACCCAATTCTATCTTCGATAGTCACCACCACTGGTTCAGGTTGGGTTTAGGAGGTGCTCAACATGCACAAGTCTGTGCTGTCCAGGATGAACACCTCAGGCTTGGGTAAGTGGATGGGTGTGATGTATATACTCGGGTCATATGGAATGGCCGCGGTTTGGATTAGGTTGATGTGTTTGGGTGGTGGAGCTTGGTTATGTGGTGGGAGGAGGTTGGTTGTGACGTTTGGTTTTTCTAGAGGTGTGATCACCCTATTGTCAACGAGATCTTGGATCTCGTGACGCAGTCTGAAACACTTGTTGGTGTCGTGACCATGCTGTTAGTGAAAGGCACAATATTTGGCTGGGTTATAGGAAGCATGAAGTTTGTCTGGTAATGGCCGCGGCTCTAGGGGCTTCAAATGCCCTTTCCTGATCAGAACCCCCAAAGCTTTGGACAGGGGCATGTATAGTGGAGTGAAGGTTCTCTGGCCTCGGGGTGGATATCTAGCTATTTGTGAGCTGGTACCGGACGCACCGGTGAATGGTGTGGCTGTAAGTGTTTTTAGAGGGGTGGTGGTGACCATACCCACATCGGAAGTTCTGGCAGCTTCAGCACTACTCGTGCCTGCATTCAAACTGCGTGTAAATGCCCACTTGGGCTGCTCTCTCTCGTGGTCAATCAGACCCTGCTTCATGGCGTCCTCAATCTGTACCCTAATCTCGTGTAAATCCGCAAAGGTGGAAAGGGGTAAGACGATCATCTTTTGCATCAACTTAGGTTGGAGATTACGCACAATCATCCATATCTGATCCTTGTCCACCGACCTGGTGGTCATCATAGACGCTTTGGCTCTCCAACGGGTTACAATGTTAGAAAAGCCCTCTTTTGGCTGCTGTCTGGTTGTCTCGAGATCACGAGTTGTGATCTCGATCTGCGTGCTATAGGAGTATTGAGTTACAAAGGCCTCAGCCATCTCCTCCTAACTTCTCTTGATAGAGTCCTCCAACTTTGCGTACTAAATAGCCGCAACACCGGCAAGGTCCGGCCGAAGAGTGAAAACTTTTGCAATCTGGAGAAGCCCATTGGCCTTCGGATATCCGAGAATAACCGTAAATGCACCATGGGATCCCAGAACCATCAAAACGGTCTATATGGGGCATCTTGAGCCAGTTCGGCAAAGTCACCGCCGAATCGGTGTAACCATCCTCTATGTCTGCAATGGAATTCACACCTTGAGCCCTCTTGAATAGCTTTTCAAGCTTACTGACCTTCAGAGCGGTTGGGTCCATCTCAGATTCAAACGGTGTATATGTTGAGAAGGCTGGTGTCTTTGAAATCTGCGGTAGAACCGGTGGCGGAACTAGTCCTATTGGGGCGTCCGTATCTTTCTGGACATTTGCAGTATCCCTGAGTGTTGGAATTCTAGGTGAGGGTGGGGGTAGATGCGAAGCAGATGCTCCGGCTTGTTATGGTTGCTGCTGTTGCTGGAGCCTGGCAATCAGTTCTGCCTATTGAGCCACAATCTTTGCATGGCGGGCAGCATCCCGCTGCATGGCTTGCATAGTCTCTTGGAGCTGACACATCATGTCCTCCATACTTGCCATAAGGTAGTGATCTAACTGAACAACAGGTGTATCTATCTCTGCGGTAGAAACAGAAACCTCAGCCCGACTACTCACTGGTGGGGTGGATAAGGACCACTGATCTGGTAACCGCTGTACTGATGATCTGCACCTAACTGACCTCCGTCTCGTAACCGGGGGTAATGACACAAACGCTGGTTGTCCGTCAACTAGATCCTCAGATCGGGAAAGCCTTCGACCTCTGGTCCAGAGTGCTTGGGGAATATCTGCTTGTAAGAAAGCAATGATGCTAAACTACCTTGTAAAAAGATAAATAAAGCATAATAAGGAAACAAGCAACCAGAAAAACGGACAGCATTTCGACTTAAAATAAAGACAACACACAGTTGGTATTTGTAAGCTGAACACACTGTTCTCAACTCTGATCACTGCCTCAAAATCACTGCCTCAAATCTGATACCCTCAGGTAAAACTGATTCCCCTAAATACTGATGCCCGCAAGCCTGATACCCAGACTTGCAAACTGATACGTGCATTCCCTGTAGAGACACACTCTAAAAGCACATAGCAAGCAAGTGAGAGCCAAAACACCCTTATGGAGGGGTAGGGTTTCCCTGTCCTATCTTGTCAGGAGCTAGGGTTTCACTACGCATGCAGCAGTTTCAAACAACCTACAATCGGGTAAGCAACCTGTCCTAGTTTGGAATGGTCACTATGGATTTCAATATGTACTAGGTCGAATGGTCAAAAAGGGTGCCTCAGTGAAAATCGACGTTTGTGTTCCTGTCGTAGCAGAGCCTGCAATCGGTCAGTCTTATGGCGCGCTTTTCCAAGCAAGCCTCCGACAAACTGTTCAGGAATAGCATACGGTAAACACGGTGTCCTAGGCGCACCAATGCAAAGAAACACATAAGTGTAGATAAAACAACATATCATGAGTTCGAGTCAAGTTCTCTAAGTCTCCAGCAGAGTCGCCAGAAACTAAAGATCGCCCAAACTCCACTCCGCACGTGAGGGCACGAATCGTAGTTCCTAGCTACTACAGTTCGGACTCTTGTCACGGTTCTGTATCTAATCTCACAAAGTGCAATGTAAGACTGATAAATCACCAAAGAGTCCAAATCTGGCAAATCGTTTTGGAAAATCGATTTTAATCAAGAAGTACCAAACATGGACTACTTTGCTAGATTTACAGAGTCGCTACCTAAATATTTTATTTTGGGAAATTTAGGAAACCCTGACTCGTGCTTAAGGCCACATGTCTGTCATCACCAAAGTTGCATCGGCTCGGGAACTTGGGTACGAGGAGGGAAGGTCATGAAATGAGCACCACCGCTCGCCTGATCAAAGATCAGCCTCTACTAACATGATATGTTGTTTTTGAAAACACATGCGTTCTTATTCCGGTTTATTAGCTAGCTTACTATGTGATGCGCGTAGTATACAAGTATAGACTCAATCACGCATATTGGAACAAAACAACTCATGTTTGTTTTTTAAAGTGGTTTGAAAGTGCTACTCGCAAGTAGGCTAAGACACGGATTTGCCACTCTCAAGCGGGCTTAGAAAAACATGATTTTGCCACTTCAAGTGGGCTTAAAACTCACAATCATCGAGTTGTTCCAATTCGGGCAATCGAACCTTCATCCACAGGCATTCATGTAGTTTAAACAATTAAGCAGTTAACCTCATGGCAAACATGCTATCATGGCAATATACAATCACACTCATGCAATATGCTAAAGCGTAAACATTTACAGTGCACTCCGAGCCAAAACAAAACCTAGTTAGTAATCAATGCATGATCCTAGCTAAGTTAAGAATGCCTAATGCAACACATGCAAAATGCAACTAAGATAGGCTCGGCTATTCTAAGATGTCATGTGAATGCAACTAGATAACGTGTATTCAAATTGGTATTGAAATACAATGCAGTTAGTATGATGCGCCGAGCTCGGTGCATGCAAAACAGATGAATGATGCACGCATGCTAGCATAAGGATGCTAATTGAAATATGTCCTAAAACTAGCCATCAAAGCTGATAAGTAAAAGGGAGAAAGAAATGGGGGTTGGAAGACATGCATCACACACACACACACTTATTACAACAGTTGTGCCCTCTCGACGTAGGGTCCGAATGAATAAGCTAAGCTAGCTACACTAAGCTAAGCTAGCTACACTAAGCTAAGCTATCTAACTAATCTAATTAATCTAATTAAACTAGTTATTACACAACAAATTGAATAACTAGTTACAACTAATTATTACATCACTCTAACTAATTAACAAATTAATTAAATTACATAAACATGCTAATTATAAAGTAAGCATTAATCTACCCCACTCAGCTCTGCTATGGAAAGTTGAACAATGCATGCTAGATCGGCTTCGCTCGGAAATCCATTACCATGCCCCAACTTGCCTCTGTTTTCATTTGATTTGAGAACACTGCACAAACCTCCAGATAGCTTCTACTCCATCACGGAGACCTCCAGGAAGGCTGCCGACCAGAAAAGGGTGGTGTAGACCACCTACCAACCACTTAAGCATGCTGCAGACCAGAAAAAGTGGTCGGCCAGCTACTTTTTCTGGTCTGCCGACTAGAAAATGCCACCAAGCTCCATTTTGCTGCAACAGAGAACAGGAGGGGGCACAACAGTGTATTTGCAAGGTATGTGTGCATAACCACTCTCCCTATCATTTCTTAAGCTCAAGAGAGTGTGGTTCTCGACTCTCGGGCCACCAACCGAGCATCGCAATGCATGATGGCCGAGAAGCCGAGTTTTCACAATTCAATGTTAATGAATACACAAATATCACATAAAGGCCTTAACCTCCATCATGCTTGATCAAGAGGGTCGGCGATCAAGAAATGAGGCACGTTTTATCACTTCAAGTATGAAACATCCCTCGTTTCTCGTGTTTGGATTAACACCTGATCCAAACACAATGCAATGCAACAACATTCTAAGCATAATGCAATGCAACAACGTGCGAGTACAATGTAATGCAACAACATGCAAACACGATGTAATATAGCAACATACAAACACAATGCAAGGTAACAATATGCAATGCAATGTGACAACAAGCAAACAACATGTTCTTCTATGAGTGCTAGAATGGCATGCTCAAGATTCTATCATGCAAACAATGCATGCATGGCATGTTTAGGAGCTAAGGTATCAAGACAAGTGAAGTGCATCACACATGAAGCATGCAAGGCAATGCTCAAATGGCCAAACCAAACATGGACAGACCTGAGATACTTCAAAACAGTGGCCAAAACTCAACAAAACCTAGGCACAAAGAGCATGGAATGCACATTCAACTCATGGCTCGCAAGCAAGGCATAAAGGCACAACTCTTAGACGCAATTAAAGAGTGACAGGCATGAGAATATGGCAATGCTACATGCTCTGAAATGAAGTGTTAAATGATGCCAAATCATCCAAACAACGCAAATGAGGCATGCTAGAAGGCCTAGAGCATAAGACTAGTTAAGAGCAATACACAAGGAGCATGCAATACTAAGCTTAAACCACTAAACCAGCTTTGGACAGAGCTTAACCATGCCAAGTTAAGGGCCAAAAACATGCTGAAATGGAGCTCAAGAGCTTAGGCAAACATGCATACACATTGGCTCACAAACAAGGCATGAAGACACAACTTTCAAACACATTGAAGGAGTGGAAAATGTGAGAGTATGGCAATGAAATATGCTCTGAAATCATGTGAGAACTGAGTCTATACCATGCAAACATCACATTCCAAGCATGCTAGAGACTTTGAAACTCAAAGGTAATGAGCAAGATTGTACCATGGCTGTACAAAGCAAGGCATGCATGACCCAAAACACTTAAAACAGAGCATAAGCATGGCAAAACATGGATAAAATCATTCTAGAGTGTAGTCAAAATAGGCTAGAATGATGGTCCAAAGTATAGAGCATGTTAGGCTAGCAATGTAGAATTACACTACAAGTGTATGAAGCGCTCAAGAGACAACCAAACCAGCCAAAAACAGACTCATATCAGGTCCAAAAGGTCACAAAAACAAGCTTAAACAAAGCCACAAAGGAGTGTAAACACATGCTCATTTGATAGGCCCTCTATGCATACAAACAAGACAAGAGGAGAGGGGACCACCCCCTCTCATTTTAGGCCTCAAAACCACATTTCTACAACTAAAAATCCACTGGATTTTAGTAGTTAAAAGGCCAAGAGAAGGTGATCTCAAAGGCTTAAAGAGATGGCTCAAAACAAGGCAAAATAAGGCACAAAAGGAGGTAGACCACTCCCAACACTAAAGAGGCCTCAAACAAACACTTTAAGCACTTGAAAAATGCATCTTTTTTTTAGTTTGATGTTAGGCCTAAAACATCATGCAAAGATGGCCAAATGTTTAAGCAAAACAAAGCTCAAAGAGGGAAAACACTCACCCTTGAAGAACAACTGGAAAACAGCAAGCTCTAAGGCAAAAACCAGCTTAAAACCACTCAAATAAAGCTTCCAAGTACCTCAGCAACAAGAGGAAGGTATTTGAGTAGGTGTTTGTGTGCAAAGGTATGAAGAAGCAACACTTTAAGGCACAAATATATATATATATATAGAGAGAGAGAGAGAGAGAGTAAACTTTTGCTCTTCAAGTTTCTGAACCAGGAAAAGGGAGAGAGAGCCTCCCTCTTATAGAACTCCAACCTTCAAGCTTCTTCGAGAAGCTAGAAGCTTGGTGCAATCCCTCCATACACGTGTATGGAGGATGCAATCTGTGCTCACCAGCTGGCACAGCTGGCATCCACAATCTCTGCAGAAAATGCAGGAAATCTGCCGACCAATTGAAATGGTCGGCCAGCTACTTATACTGGTCGGCTGACCAGTGAAAGTGGTCTGCAAGGAGACAAAGTGTTCGGCAAGGGGAAAAAGTGGTCTGCACAAAGAAAGCACGGTGGTGGCATGGCTGCCGACGACTTTTGGTGGTCCAAAGACCACCAAGACCAGCTGGCCGACCAGAAATTTGGTTGGCGGGGAAGAAAGGTGGTCTACGGGGAGAGAAACTGGTTTACAACCCTTATTCCACCCTCCAAGCAAGGAAAACAAGGTTTGTGCCAAAAACAAACCAAAAAGGATGCTAGACAAGAGTCCGCGGGACAAGGCGTGCAGCCGGAAGCCTCGAAAACTAGTCTACGAGCACAAAAAGTGGTCTACGGGAGGGAAAAGTAGTCTACGACTACAAAAAGTGGTCTACAAGACCTCTGTGTCCCTCTAGACCAAGGCAACAAGGCATGGTCCAAAAACCAAGCCAAGAGGAGAACGTTAAGCGGTCCCGAGACAAGGCGCGCGGCCGAAGACTCCGGAAACCGAAAACTAGCCTACAAGAGGGAAAAGTAGTCTACGACTATGAAAAGTGGTCTACGGACCTCTCTCTCCCTCCAGGCAGGGTCAACAAGATATGGTCCACAAACCAAGCCAAAACACAAAGGGTTCAGAGGCCCGGAGGCAAGGCACTCAGCCGAAAACTCTAAAAACTCGGAACGAGCACAAACATACGCGATCATCGAGCGCTCAATCGATGACGTCTGAGTCTTAAGGTCGGTCAAAAATGGGGTGTCTATAGTGGGGTAATTTAGAGAGGTCACACAGTCGTAAACAGTTAGTTTGTTAGAATTTGACCATGGCTAAGTTAGGTAGTTAGTTATGGCTAGGTTAGTAGATTTGTATCAGCTTCACATATATGTAAAGATATCAATCCATGTAATCATTCATTCATTCAATACAAATCATATATTCAAAATCTCTTTATGGTATCAGAGCACTAGGCTCTCGCGAGCATTGATCTTCAGAGAGGTGCTTTAATGGCATCTTTAAACCCGACCACAGCAACAAGCTCTTCTTCATCTAGTATTGCCTTCAAATCTTACACTGTTAATATCAAATCTCAATGCCTTTGTTTCTACCAAGCTTGATTTAACAAATTATATCATATGGAGAAGTCAGTTTCAAAACATATTGTGAGCGACTAAATTTCTTAGATATATTGATGGATCAGAGGTATGTCCTCCATCACTTGTGTTAGATTCCAGTAATCATAAAGTTCTGAATCCTAATTATACTCAATGGATCACCATTGATGCTCATCTATTGAGCTGCATAACTGCAACTTTGTCTCCATCTGTTTTCATAACTGTAATACATTGTCAAACAAGTCATGAGGTTTGGAGTGTTCTTGCCAAAAGATTCACTTCACTATCTAGATCTCACATACATTAGTTGAAAAACAAGCTTAATCGAATTATTAAAAAATGATTAACCATGGAAGATTATCTAAATCAATTCAAGGTCATATCAGATCAATTAACTTTGGATTCATCACCAGTGGATGATGAAGATTTAGTTTTATTAATTCTCAATGGTTTAACAAATGAGTATAATGCATTGAAAACCACCATTTGTGCTAGATTAGATCCTATCTCCATGGAAAATATGTGCTTTTTGCTATGTTCTAAGTCTATACATGTTGAGGCTTCACTTAAGCACATACAAGCCTCAGAAGTTCCATTTGCTATGATTACAGCGGTTCTTACAGAGGAAGAGGTTCTTCAAGAGGTAGGGATGGAGGCAGATTTTGAGGTTTAGGCTCTTAGAATCATCAAAATAATCATGGTCATTATCAAAGAGGAGGCCATATTCAAACTCAATCTTTAAGAGGCAAGACAAACAACAATTCTTATGCATCAGTGATTTGTTAAATCTTTGGTAAAGCAAATCACACTACCCTAGACTATTGGTACAGGCTTGATGCTTCTTTTCAGGCATCTGAAATTTTTTATCGTCAGCCTATTCACCTACCTCAGCACCATCTCAGGCTAATACTAAAGCCTAGTTGCCTCTGCTTCAAACTCAGGCTTATAGTAGTCTGATTCAAATTGGTTTATTGATTCTGGAGCTACTATCCATATGGAAAATGATCTTAGCAACCTTTCTTTTTATCAGCCTTATCAGGGCAATGCTTAGGTGGCTGTTGGTGATGGTACTACTCTACCTATTGCCCACACTAGTAATGGACTACTTTCTACACCTACTTTTCCATTTCATTTCACTAAAATGCTTCATGTACTTACTCTTTTCTCTAACTTACTTTCAGTTCATCAGTTAGTGGATAACCATTGCACTATTACTTTTGATGAAAACTCTTTTCTTGTTCAGAACAAGAATACTTAGAAAGTGTTATATAAGGGATGCTAAATGGTCTCTATCATTTTACACCTTCATCTTTTGCATCCTCTTCTCAAGCATGCTTCTCTTGTTCCACCACATCTTCAACCACTCCAAATTGGCATTTTCGACTTGGTCATCCTTCTTCTAAGAAGCTTCACCATATTTTGTCTCATTACCATTTAGCACCTAAATCTTCTTTCCTTTCTAATAAAGGATCTGCTTTGTGTGAACATTATTGTGTGTCTAAAAGTCATAGATTGGCTTTTAGTTTGTTAAATTCTACTGTAAATAAGCCATTGGCACTTATTCACACTAATGTTTAGGAACGATTTTCCTCTTATGTTTCAGGCTTAAATACTATGTGTTATTCATTGACGATTTTTGCAAATTCACATGGTTGTTTCCTCTTCATTACAAGAGTGAGGTGTTTACAAAATTTCTTGAATTTAAGGCTTTTGTTGAAACTCAATTTACTACAAAATTTCAGATTTTAAGAAATGACAATAGAGGTGAATATCTGAGTAGTCAATTTCAAACTTTTCTTAAACAAAAAGGGATTAAGCATCAATTAAGTTGTCCTCATACACCTGCTCAAAATGGTGTAGTTGAACAAAAGCATAGGCATGTTATTGACACCACAATTACTATTATGCATCACGCATCTCTTCCTTTGCTTTACTGGTTTGATGCTCTTGCTACAATCGTTTTTCTCATCAATAGGCTTCCTACTCTCAAGCTTAATAACCTTACACATATGAGGTTTTGTTTAAGCAAAAGCTTGATTATCAGTTCTTAAGAACTTTTGGTTGTAAATATTATCCTTGGCTTTACCTTTATACCACTCATAAACTTTAACCAAAGTCAGTTCCTTGTGTTTTCATAGGCTATCAATCCTCCATTAATGGATACAAATGTCTAGATCCTAAAACAGGAAAAGTTTACACCTCCAAACATGTGGTCTTTGATGAATTTTCCTTTCCATTTTAGTTCTCAACCTCATCTTCTTCATCATCTTCATCTATTCCTCACTTACTTGATTCCGTTTGGTCTTTTACTTCTTCTTTTGAACCAGTTCCTTTTCCTAGATCAGATTTACCTTCTTCTTCAGTTCCCTTAGATTCACCTGCACCTTTAGATCATTCTACTCCTATAGTGCCACCTACTGTAGTCAGTCATTCTTCAACCTCTCATTCTTCCTTACATCCATATCCTTTACCTATTATTTCACACACTTCTACTTGCCCTTCTTCTCAGATTCCTATTTCTTTTATTTTTATTGATCTGCCTTATTCTTCATCTACTAATGTTCATCATATGGTCACCAGGTCCAACTCTAAGCTTCCTTCTTCTCTTCCTTCTATTCATATTTGTCTTATTGCTTCCACTGATACTTTTGAACCTCAAACTTATCAGAAGGCAACCTTTTCCCCTACTTGGCAGGCTGTAATGGTTGATGAGTGTGAAGCTTTTCAAAGACAGGGAACATGATCTCTTATTTCATTACCCCTTAGCAAACAGACAATTGGGTGTAAATGGGTTTTTCGCCTAAAAAAGAACTCAGATGGCTCCATAGCAAGACACAAGGCCAGACTAGTTGCCAAAGGATGTCTGTAGACAGAAAGAGTGGATTATTTTGAGACTTTTAGTCCTATGACCAAACAGCCGACCAGTCGAATTCTTCTGTGTCTTGCCTTGCATTTTGATTGGCCAATCAAGCAACTCGACATATCAAATGCTTTCTTACATGGAATTCTTGAGGAGGAGGTGTATATGCATCAACCTCAAGGATTTGTTCATGCCACTTAACCATCTCTTGTGTGTAAACTTCAAAAAACTCTTTATGGTTTAAAATAAGCCCATAGGGCTTGGTTCTCTACATTTTCTCATTTTCTTCTTACTCAAGGTCTTCTTTCTAGCCTTGTGATCACCATTCTTTTCATTTATGGGGAGGATGTTCTCCTCATCGGCAGTGATTCTCTTTATATTCACACTCTCATTATACATTAATAACCTTTGCTACATCCTATAATAGTGAAAGTAATTAATCTCATTTAATGCATTCTTAATAAGTGTTTTCACTTGTTAACAAAATCCAAGGTTAAAATGGTATTTATGATTAACATTCAAGGCTTTGAAGATAAACAATAAATTCTATGTTAGAAGAAGTTTCTCTCTAGTCTAGATGGCATTGTTCGGATCTATGAGATTCATCACAGATTCTGTTTTGATATTTGGAATTGTTCCTTTTTTAAGGCTCTTTGTGTATATCATCAACATAAAAAATTAGATCAATCTGATAATCGTAAAATTTTCGTTTGATCGCATTTGTCATTAAACAAATAAGGCTAAATTACACTTTGTCCCCTTTATGTTTGGCCACTTCTTATTTTGACTTTTAAAGTTTATTTTTTTCTCACTTAAACCCTTTATGTTTCAAAATTTTCCTAATTTACTCTTAAAGCTAATTTCTGTTAAAAATTAGACAGAAAAATGATATAGTCAGGTGACATAAAAATATTTTATTATATATAACTCACATTTCTAACATAAACTTAAATCTTAATATAATAATATATTTTTTATGTTATGTAACAGCTATTATGGAATTTTCTATTTAATTTGAACAGAAGTTAACTTTATGAGTAAATTGTGAAAAACTTGAAATATTAAAGGTTAAAGTGAGAAAAATAAACTTTTAGAACCAAAGTAAGAAAGTTGCCAAATATAAAGGGTCAAATGTCATTTGCCTAAAAAATAAATGACAAGTGTGTTTTTGAAAATAGATTTTTTTTTCAAGATAAATGTGATAAAATAAAAATATTACAATTATCAAATCTACTTTCTTTCTTTCTTTTTATTTTTTTTATTTTTATAAATAATATACATAAAATATT
This sequence comes from Camellia granthamiana, assembly GCA_036172215.1. Taxonomy (NCBI): domain Eukaryota; kingdom Viridiplantae; phylum Streptophyta; class Magnoliopsida; order Ericales; family Theaceae; genus Camellia; species Camellia granthamiana. The sequence goes on from CM069913.1 coordinate 114,785,906, forward strand.
TAAAAAAATAATAATTTACATTATCGAAAAGAAATCTCTTCATGATCCCATAAGTCGAATAATGTCTCTCTAATTCAGGTGAGGACCGGAGGAAAGCCTACCTTTTTAGATTTTTTTCAACACATTTCAATACGGTAAGTGCATTTATTACACTTCAACAAATATGCCCGAGACACTTGTTAGCAACATCTTACATTTTTCATAATTTAATAGAATTTGCATCTTAACCCTTTTGCCGACATAGATTTCACCTTTTTTTCTAGATAATTATCATTCTACGAAACACATCCTTTGAGAATAAACTTTACATAGACACCTCTCTGCTAATTAGCCATAGCCCATCTCTTTATTTTGGCTCTGTAAATTGCAATCTCTCTCTCCCTCTCTCTCTCTCTCAGTGAGGATGAAGCTCTTAATGCGTATGTTTTTAGCTGTTCTCCTTGTGATGATGCTTTTCCAGCCTTCAGGTTAGCTCTCTTATTAAACTTTTATATTATTGGTCAGGAAAAACAATAAAAAAAATCACCCTTTTGTTTGTAGAAAAATGATTTATGCGTGCATATTAGTTGTCTAAATATTTTTGTGGTTGACATATATGATATTTCATCAAGAATAATAAATGTGTTGATGGGTGGAGATAAAGTCAAACTAATGTCAATAAATCAAGTTTGTTTTCATTTTTTGGACTGAAAGGTCCAGTTTGCATGGATGTGGGCTTATCTCGGGGTCTATTTTAGTTTTTTAAATTAATCTATTTGTTAGGCCCATTAAGCAGACTATAAGTACATATTTTTTTTGTAATTTTATAAAAAAAAATTGACATATCGATTTCATTTGTTTTGCTGTAAAATATTTGACATTAAATTTTTTCATCCTTAAAAATTACTTGCTGACTTTTGTTAGGGAAGTTATTTTAAGGCAATTGAAGCAAAGTGTTCCACTAGAAAAATATTTTCCTCACTGTGTATTGCCAAACATCTAAAAATACAAAAAAAATATATCTCAATAAAAATATTTTACGGAAAAACAAACGGAATTATTGTTAATACTTTCGCTTTAAAGCTTTAAAGTGAAAGGGGTATATTAAATTACATCATTTTATGCATGATTTCTATATAAATTTCATGTCTGTAAACTTTATATATTATTATCTTATAGTAATTTTGGTAAATAACAAAGTTTTTATATGGTAGCAGAGATGAGTACCACATGCAGGAAAGTGAGCAAGGTGTATAAAGCATTTTGCCCGGGGGATAGGGTCTGCAATGATACTTGCAAGCAAGAGGGCCTTAATTCTGGTTTTTGCCAACTAGTCCCTAAACATCAAGTTTGCATGTGCTTTTATTCTTGTCATTAAATAGAGAAAGCCTGCCCGTGCCTGCGTGTATGGAAGAATTTTATAGAATGATACACAGATATGAGATAAATAGATGACTTATCTTTTTATTTTATATCGTTGGCTCATTTTTTTGAAATTTTTCTGTATTTTTAGCACAACTATCCTAAATAAGAGCTTTCTCTCTTGTCATTAGAATGTCTTTATATTAGTGTGATACAATAAAACTTTTTCATACAACCTTTTGGATAACATGTGAAAAAATAGATTATGATCCTGTCAATTTCATTTTATAAAGTTGTAACACATTATTGGAATCTAAAATTAATATATATATATTTTTATAATTGTCATGTCATTCTTAACTTAAAAAATAAAGATATATGAATGTTTGTTTGTTTGTTTGTTTTTTTTTTTTTTTTTTTTTTTTTTTTTTTTTTTTTTTTTTTTTTTTTTTAAATGAGTACAGAAGAAGAATTATATTAATAATGAAGAAAAATTACAACATAGGAGGTCTGGTAAAAATTGTATCATAACTTAAAAAGTATATTTCAACTAAATTGACACCTAGTATCAAATCTAATAGTGTGCATATCAAGACCATCTCTCCAAAAAGAAAAAGAAAGACTTCATTTCAAGCTAAGCTAAAGAAATTCTTATCAAATTGGTCTGTATAATTTTAATTGTATGGAATTTTACCTTATAATTTTTAATTTAAAATAATTTAATCCAATTGATGGCGATTGTTAAGATTATTAATAAAGAATGGCCACTTGCGCCTTGTGTGACCATTTTTACAGGGTAAAATAATCCATTAATTCTCAGCCACAACCTTCTTTTTGTTTTGGCAACTCATTGCACATTGCTATTCTTCATCAACCTATTTTATATGCATATAAGGGTGTTTTAAAAAGATGGTTAAAAATTGACTTTTAACTTTAATTTGTTGGCTTTTTTAGAAAGTGATTTGAGAAGTTGGTAAAAAGTTACTTTTAGCTTTTTTGGTTAAGATTTGTTTATGATGTCACATTACAATAAGATGATCAAACTACTTCCACCTAATTTAGGAAATTTTCACTTTCACCCACGTATAATCATAAACAACATGGAGGGAATAATTGTAATTTCACAGGTAGCTTTTTTGAACCTTTCCAAATGATTTTTATGTTAAAAAAGCCAATCTAACTTTTTGGACTAGCTGCAACACGCAATTTTTAACCAAAGTTCCGAAATGGGCATATAATAGAGGTGCACACGATCATTTTTAGTTAAAAATTCTATTAACCATTAATAATTAACTAACAATGATTCATCCCACTAAAAATACCACCACTAATAGCACTAATGCATTAAAAAAGTAAAAAAAAAAAAAAATACAACTCCAAGATCAAAACATCACATCATTACTGGTGGGACCCACTGTCACCTAATTAGTGGGAGCACTAATTAGTGCTCCCACTCATTTTCCATAATTAACTCATCCAAATTTACACAATTCAAAATTTTAAAAACAAAATTAGGGATAAATTACATTGTCAGTCTTTGTATTTTGGTATTTGTGTCATTTTGATTCTTAAAATTTTAATTGAATCAATTTTTATCTTGAATTTTTGACTTTATCTCAAATTGGTCTAATTGATTCTAATTATTAACATTTTTATGGCAAATGTATACATGAGCAGAATGTGTCATATTTTTAGGAACAAAATTGTAAATTTGATCAATTCAATAACTTAACCTCAACCAATTCAGTGAAAATTTTCTGTCAGAAGCCTTAATGACGTTATCAATTGGATTAAATAGATGCAACATCTAAAATTATCTAAACAAGCGGCAAAACGTAAAGATGGCCAATATAATTGTTCCCAAAATTAATATAATTGAAACTATAAAATCAAATTGACACGAGATGAACAACAAATACCACGTGTGTAAATTTTCCAAAACTAAAAACAGTAATGAAGGGGCTTCCCTGCAGTCTAGCAATTGGATTGGAAGATCCAGTTTTTGGAGGTTATAGGCCCATTCTTGGCTCATCTCAGTGACTTGAATTGGTTATTTTATTTTATTTTATTTTTATGTATCCATCACATATTTATATAAAAAATTAAATTAATCATATATAAGTTTTGTTCATAAATAATCTACTGAAAAAGCATTAGAAGAAGAATGTTTCAAATTGTATCTTTCAGTCCAGGTAGATGTAAGTCCAGTACATTACAATGTTTTCAAACTTCGAAGTGTTTTCATTTTTTGGAACTATGAAAAATAAAAAAACAGAAGCAGTAAAAGTTAAACCATACAGTGAAGGCCATGTGTATCATACTTTCAAAGGAGAAAAACTATCATTATGAAAGGAGATTTGCTTCTCTTCAAGGTGATTTACTTGAAGAGATTTATTTTGAGACTCATTTTAATGATTTAAATTGTTACTTTTATCAAATTTATTAAAAAGATAATTTATATAATTAAATTAAGTTGATTGGATATCGATAATTATGTGTTTTGATTACATTTGTTGTGTAAAATTGGATAGGGAATGTAGTTTTAAGAATACGTTAGATTTTTGTAATTGACAATTCTGTTTGACAAAATTTCTTTTAATTGTAATTTTATTTGCTATTTTGTTTCAATAAAGATGTGAGTGTTTATGCAAAATCAACTCGAATTGTACTTATGTAGAGGAGTTTGTGGTATTAAGCCTTTTTATGTTTGCCATTTCGCTGACTATATATGGGGATCGAGTTGCCGGTCAGCTCGCAGGGATCTAGGGGGCAACGTTTCATGGCGGGGGTTGAGAGGGCACTCGAGCGGTAATTTGTGCACTTGAGCAGTAAATAGGAACATCTAGTGAACTTTTGGAAAATATGTTTTACTGCTCGATTGGTGAAATGTGCGCTCAAGTGATCGGCTTATATGCTTTGCACCGCCTTTACTAACACTGCTCGAGCAGTGACGTGTGCACTCGAGCGGCCTTCGCAATCCTATTTACTATAAAGTGCGTTGTTTGCTTTTTGTTGGAAGAGATACATTGGGGTCGGTTCAATTCGGGTGTGGATTCGTTAGGTAATTGAGGGTACATATGTTTAATTCCTTTTTGTCTTCTTAATGGATTGTTTTGTGATTTTGGTTTCTAGTTTTTTTTTTTTTTTTTTTTTTTTTTTTGACGTTAAATGTTTGTATCGATTTGTTATTGATTTTTTGAATTCACTATTTAAAATTGAAATATAAACACGAATCAATATCTTTGAGATTTTAGATTTTTCAAAATAGATTGTCTATGTTTTTAAGACAAATGTAATTCCATTATCTGACTACAGATGTCCAATCAATATAATTTTTTGTATGAAAATTTTTCTTGACGTACTTTACAAAACAAACTATTTGAATTATTCAAAATTAACAATGTTACATTTTCCTAATTTATCACTCGTAAATGATGCCTACTGTTGTGATATTGACGTTAGACCCACATAATGGAATGTTTAACAAATCAAAATTTGATACTTGTTAAATAGATCATTAAATATTATTTTTAGGAGTAATAAATTAAGTATCCTAAACATTTTTTCATTCAAAATTTACTCTGAAATAGGCCTAAAAAATTCAACATACCTGTTCAATTGAATCACCAATTAAAGAAAAACTCAACCCATTATGAAAAGATAATTTCCAAATTTAATGTTATCTTGCTGGCCGAAATGGGATCTTACTTTTGAAAAGAAAGGCAGATGTTGAGGAGAATAAAGCTTAAAAAGCAATCTGAAAAATAAAATACAAAACTTTTGACTTTGTCACCTGAAAAATAAAATACAAAACTTTTGACTTTGTCACCAAAAAGATGTTTTGGAAATAGGGTTTGCTTATGATTATCACGTTTGTAGTGTGAAAAAATAAATAAAATAAAATAAAAATAAAGGCTCCAAAAGCTTTACACAGTAAACAAAAAAACAAAACCAAAAACAAAAAAAAACAAAAACAAAAAAGTTAGTGAGCCGAAAATGTGATTGAAAATTTATTGGAAAACAAGTTTGTGGTGGTAGTAATTCAAAATTTATTTTTAAGCAATTTTTAGATTGTGTTTAAAAATCTTTAGATTTATGGAGAAATTGGTTGAGAGAAGGCAACAATGAGTGAAGTATAAATTAAATTTTTGGGGATAATTATAATAAAAAAAAAATCAAGTGTTTGAATTTTGTAACAAAATAAATCTTAAGTTTTTAATTTTATCAATTTAAACCTTGAACTTAAATTTGTTTTCAATATAAATTATTGTCTATGTTCATTAAGTAAAATCGATGAATGAATGAATATTTTAGTCATTAAACTCAATAAAACGTGTATTTTAGACATTTTATATATATATATGCATTGAGTTTAATGACTAAAATATTTTTTTTCATCGGTTTTACTTAACAAAAATAGGTAAATGGTTTAAATTAAAAAAAAAATCAAAAGATTAGGGTTTACATTGATAATTAAAAACTCATGATTTATTTTGTTATAAAGCTCGAACCCTATTTATTTATTTATTTATTTATTTTTCTATTTGCCCCAATTTTGTTTCTCACTTTTCCCTTCTCTTTTTATTTTCCCTCTACTGTTCAAGATCTAAATACAGTATTAATGTAGTACAATTGGAGTTTTGACATTACGGCCCTTTTTTTTGTTTTTGTTTTTGAGCAAAAAATATTTTTCATTAGGAAATTTGTTTTAGAAATTTTTCTGAATTTTTTTTTCCTATATTTGATTGTGTTTTTTTAACTAATATACTAATTGTGTATTAGTAGCAGAAGGGCAAAGGTGGTGATGGCAATGGTGGCGGGGCGAACGTAGAGGCGGTAATGGGGAAGAGATAGTAGTGGCGACGATAGTGATTGATGGTGGCGGTAATAGTGCGGTAACATTTGAATGACTTTATCCTGGGAAAAATTTTCTTTAATAATGAAAAACATCTTCTACTTAAACAGATTTATTTTTTGTGGACCATAGAAAATATTTTTTATTGGCTTTCATTTTCTGTTAGACCTAAATCCAAAAAATCTGAAACGTGTAACTTTAATCTTTTTCGGTTTATTTTTGTTGGCTATTTTTGACATTCCAAAGGTGAGAAATGTAATTTAAGCTTGCTAGTAAGGATCTGAAAAGTCTTTACGGATAATAAATGTTAATTTTATCAAGCAATTGTGTTAAGGTTTTTTTAACCTCAATGAAGAGAACTTTACTAATTTAATTTGTTTTAGAAATTTTTCTGAATTTTCTTTTTCCTATATTTGATTGTGTTTTTTTTAACTAATATACTAATTGTGTGTTAGTAGCAGAAGGGCAAAGGTGGTGATGGCAATGGCAGCGGGGCGAACGTAGAGGTGGTAATGTGGAAGAGATAGTAGTGGCGACGATAGTGATTGATGGTGGCGGTAATAGTGCGGTAACATTTGAATGACTTTATCTTGGGAAATATTTTCTTTAATAATAAAAAACATCTTCTACCTAAACAGATTTATTTTTTGTGGACCATAGAAAATATTTTTTATTGACTTTCATTTTTTGTTAGATCTAAATCCAAAAAATCTGAAACGTGTAACTCTAATATGTTTTTGACATTTCAAAGGTGAGAAATGTAATTTAAGCTTGCTAGTAAGGATCTGAAAAGTCCTTACAGATAATAACCGTTAATTTTATCAAGCAATTGCGTGAAGGTTTTCTTAACCTCAATGAAGAGGACTTTACTATGTTATTTTGAAAAAATAAACCAATGTTTTAACTCAAATTTGTAACAGACTGTGAGGGAGAAATTGGGCAGAAATTGCAATTGATTAATTGAATAAACAATTACAAAATGTTATTTTTAGTAAGAGCAACTTTGAAACTTTAAACCGACGGAGTTCTGAAGTTACAAAGCTAATCTACTCCTATGAAGTGTAAGTGCAGTACATAAAAGTAAAATGCTGAAATTTAAAGATAAATAAAATTGACAAAGACGTAGAGTCTGGATTTGGTCGAGAGCCTTCTTAATCTTTGCTTTCATCTATTTATAGCATTCTTCTAATGCTTTTGAAGCAGTTAGGCTGCTATCTATCATTATGTTCTCCTTTATTCTAGTTACTTTTTAGGGCCATAATCTTCTCTTCGTGCGTGTGTAATTGCTCTTTGTTAACTCTTTCTTCAAGTCATCATCTTTACAAATTGAAGACTTACATTCGCGGCTCACGTGGGCACCTTCGAAGGTAGGACTCTTCAATGTCGTATCAAATTTCAAAGAATACCCTTTGCTTGCCACATGTCACTTTTGAATTTGATGGTTTAAATGTGGTGCAAACAATACTGTACCAATCCTGACCCATGATTAGCCTATAATTCATGATTAAGAATGCTTAATGTATAATTAAGAAGAAATTCTAAGTTAATTGCATGTGTTTTGTGTTAATTGTGCTTATATCTGTCAGCTGTAGGAATATCTGTTGGTAATTCTGCTTGAATTTGTGAATTGAAGGCCTTATCGGCATCCGAGCATGAAATTGACTAAGTCTATGTGTTATTTAGAATTTTTAGAATTTTATGGTAAGTTTAATTGAAAATTGATTCAGAATCAAATGATTAGAATAAAATAATTATAATTGCTTAGCTTAATCAAGAATTAATTAAGTTTCTCTAATCAAGCCTATATAAGGCTAATGGTGTCTCAACAACATTCCATCTTCTTTTTCTTGAGAGAGAGAGAGAGAGAGAGAGAGAGAGAGAGAGAGAGACTAGAGAAAGAGATTGAATTCAAGGAGATAAAGGGAGAATTGCTAAAGATTGCTAGAAGAATTGAAGGGAATTGGTGAAATTGGGCAAGAAATTACTAGAATTCAAGGGAATTGGGACCTCTAAGTAAGAATCATACTCTTAAACTTTATATTCAAGACATTAGTGAATGAATTCTAGAGGTTTAAGTGTTTAAACATAAGAATTGAGCTTGGAGAGTAGGAGGAAGAGCATTCCGTGCATGCATGTATGTCCATTTCATCACAATTTGAGTTTGATTTCAAAGAATTTTCACAGACATGCGTTCATCTTGCCTTTGTTTTAAGAATTCATGAAGTTTCATACCAAATTACCTCAATAGTTCATGTTTTGAAAGTAATGAATTCATATTATTACATGCATGAGTATTATACAAAGTTTCAAGCTTGATTTTAAACAATTGACTTGCTTTTGGGCTTTGATTTTGCGAAACGACTTTTAATTCATCAAATTTTCTACATGTTTTCTCAAGTTTTGGCCCAAAAGAATATGTTTTCATGCAATGTAATTGTGTTTTGAATATGGAAAGCAAATCTAAAAATTTTAGAATTTGGTCGCATCGCTCGAGCAACCAAAGCTTCGCTCGAGTTTAAAATTCGAGCTCTCAAAAGTTTTACAGAGATTGATGGTAGGCTCGAGCGACCAATCTTTATTTTCAGCCTTGGCTCGAGTGTGAAATGAGAGCTTCCATACTTTTATAGACTTCGCAGACCGCTCGTGCGACAGAAGTTGCACTCGAGTGAACTGCCCTGTTTTCAAAACTTTGGCTCAATATTTCAAAGTGCATTTTTGTATCCTCATTACATTTAAGGCATTCCTAGGCCATGTTTAAGGTACAATAATAGGAATAAGAGTTAGAAACACACGCTAAGGAAGAAGAATGATAAGTTAAACACCTTTGAGACGTATGTCCAATGTGTATCTATCACGTGTTTATGTAGGTCACGTGTTATCGCCCGCCTGATCAGTCTGTTTAGTCCACGTAATCTGTTATGCTACTGGAGCTATATGTAAGTAACAACTCTATAAAGCTATATTTGACTATAAGTATTTTTTGAATGAAATGATATTTTCTATATAGATGAATGATTATCCTATTTCTGAAATGTATCGTGACATCTGTAGTTCATGTGGCCCTCGTCTGGGATTAACAATACTGTGGCCAATATGCACGTAGTCCTTGCCCGGAGGTAATAATACCGTGGTCTATATTCATGTGGCCCTTACTTGGGGGTAACAATATTGAGGCTTATGTTTACATGGCCCTCGTCTGGGGGTAACAATACCATGGCTATACGTGTACAAAGATGTTGACCTTTACGGTCGTTAGTACTGACTACACACATGGTCTTTTGACTAATCTGATCTGTTAGCACTAATGGATATATCACATATGACTATTTACAAATCTGAATATGTATAAGAATATGTTTCTGATAAGAATCTGTTTCTAATCTGAATTCTGATTTTTGAATCTGTTTTGAACATCATTTATAAACCATTTGTTCTGTTGTTATTCGTTGGGCTCCAGCTTACTATATTATTTATGTATATAGGTGATTAGGCACGAGACCAAGCCTAAGTTGCTAGCCTGGAGTATTATTTTGTCAAAGCTAACTATCGTGCCTTCCGAGGAGGTTCCCTAGTGTTTTGTTGTTTGTGAAATCAATGCCAACTTTATTCTCTTTTGTTTGTTGGACAAGTTTATGTATATTTTATAAATAAGGCTAAGACCTTGTTTTGTTTTATCTATGTATGGGTGACGTAAGACTGATGTAAATATGACATCACATATATGCATAAATCAAGTTTAAATTTTTTGTCTCATATACGTCTGCACAGTTTTATGGACATCGTATTTTATGTATTTCCTTCTGCTAGTGCGGCTGGTTTCTCGTGCTCCTCAGAAGGGTTTAGTCTCATTGGATACGATAGCCCTATAGTTTAGACTCTCGTGGTTCTGAATATGGTTTCACAAGTGCAATGTGAAACAGAAAAACACAAATGAGAGTCCAAATTCGACAATTTTGGAAAATCGATTTACAATCAGAAATGCCAAAAATGGACTGCATTGCCAGATTTCAAAGTCGCCACCTAAATATTTTTGAAAAATTTAGGAAACTCGTGACTCATGCCAAAGGCCACTTGTCCGTCATAACGAAAGTGTCTTGGCTCAGGAACTTAGGTATGATAAGGGATGGTCATGAATTGAGCACCCTACTCACCCAATCAAAGATCTGCATCTACTAATCATAATGTGATTTTTATATACAGTATATGCTCTTATTCTGATTTTAATGCTAAACATTACTACGTGAGGCACACAAGTATAGACTACTTCGCCTACTTTGGAATGCTTTGATTTCATGCTTTGTTTGAAAAGGGTTTTGATTATGTGTTACTTTGAAAAAGTAAGCTCATATATGCATTAACCAAATCATTTCAATTTAAGTAAATTAGCCTTCATCCACAGGCATTCAAGAGTTATATCAAATAAGCACTTATCCTCATGGTAATATGCTTGATACGGCAACATTAACATACATGCAATATGTTAAAGCAAAAATGCTCACCTAGTACTCAATTGTGGCAAGCCAAAATAGAAAAAAATAGTTAGAAAAATGCATGCTCTAATATGCAAGTGACTAATGCAACACATACAAAATGCAATTACTAGATTCGGTTTATTAACATGTCATATGGTTTAACTCAAAGTATGCGATGGTGCACGTATTCAAGTAAGTAGGAAATGACAACAATGTTAGAATGATGAATCGAACCCAATGCATGTAAAAATGAATATTTTATACATGGTAATGATATGAAACCAAAATATGATACTTTACACAACTATCGTAAGCAAGTAAATAAAAGGAAGAAAAAAATTGGGGTTGGAAGACATACAAAATATTATAAATGTGCCCTCATACAAGAGGGCCCGAATGGATGTCCTATTTTGCTAATTATTACACCATCAAATAAATGAATAAGCTAAATTAACTAATTATTACAAATCTGAATTAAACTAACTAATTAATTACAACACATTAATATTAAAGCTAATTAAAAGGACTAAAACGGGAGACGAGGGGCTGCGTGCACATGAATAAGAACATCCTCCCGAAAACCTCTTTGTTTGCTGCTAGATTTTGTTCTATTTTGAAGTCAGAAAATTAATCTGTTTTTGCCCCAATTTTTGCTCTATTCTACTATGAAAATGCCACTGCTTGCATAATAAAAGGTGGCCAGCCAACCTTGGGAAGTGGATGGCCGGACAAAAAAGTGGCCAGCTAGCCACAGTTTTTGGGTTCTACTCTGCTGCCACCGCATCAAACCAGAGCAAAAACAAAGTGTTTCCAGAAGATGTTTATCCTCTCTACCTCTCCCTATCATAAAACTGATCAAGGGAGGAGTAGACTCGATTCACAAACCATCTGTCATGACCCGAACCTATCCCTATAGATTAAATTCATAACCGGCCAGTAATCATGAGATTACCTGTGGCCTTAAACAAGAATAAACGTATCTTAATAGTAATAAAGGGGCCAAAATGGAAGTAGGCTTAAAAGTTTTGTCCAATAAGTTGTGCTTACATGGTATATCAAAAACATTCCCCATATATTGATAATAACTCACACCATAACCAAAATTAATATCTTGTATATCTAGGATCATTTAAACATATAGTCAGCCAACCAAAAAGTTTATATACATAGGTGATCCAATAGAACTACCAAGGTTAGCAAAAGAGTAAGACAAAATATCAAAAACAAAGTTTTGTGCGTGAGATGTTCAGGTTGACTCCACAAAACTTGGATTTCTCTTACATTCTTCACTGAGGCTGGGGTTAGACATCTCTTTGCTCACCTACATACATCTAAATAAGAGTGAGCGAAAGCCCAGTGAATAATACCAAAGTAAAGGAGTTATATGAATGAGATTCATATTAAGTACATCGAACCCGTAAATTCCATATACAAACGGCTCTAGGCCCATTCTATGTTTTTATTGTACATATCAAACAACCTTGGGCCCACTTTGATCCTTATCAAACATATCAAACGGCCTCGGGCCCAGTTCAAACGTTTCAGACGTATCAAACGGCCTCAGGCCCAATTATTTTCAATATCTGTATTTAAGCGCATTTCATATTCATGATCATGATCAACTTTTTATTCAAACGGCCTTTGGCCCATCAAAATATTCAAACGTATCAAACGGCCTCAGGCCCAATTCATACATATCAAATGTATCAAACGACTTCAAACCCAATTCATGTTCTTAGCAAAGCCACATACAAAAATTAGGCATATCGAATACTTATTCATAATTCAAACCAACAAATCCATGAAGCTTATACAGAAGTAGCAGTTGAAAAATAACATACTTGAAAATATCTATACTAACTCACAGTGTTATGTCGATGGATTTGCCCTTGCGCTTGACCCTACACATTCATAACACATTGGGTCACAAGCAATTCAATCATTTCTTAACTTGTTTATTTCTCTTAGGCCTCTTTCTTATTATTTAATTCATTTATAATGCATAATGTATGCCTAACAGTGCTTAGAAATGGAAAAGAACAAAAAAGAGAACATGAAACAGCTTTTCAAAATTTTCTGAAACACGACACTCCCCTCGAGCACAATTTTGATCGCTCAAGTGGCCTGTAAAACTCTGTAAAAGTACTGGTTACATGATTTTTACGCTCGAGCGAGATTTCTGTCGCTCGAGCAATGAGTCTTGCAAAACAGGGTTTGCTCGAGTGTAAGGTTTGTCGCTCGAGCTACTGTGCAATTCTCTGTAAAACTTCTGGGAGCTTGATTTTTATGCTTGAGCGAGACTTTCTTCGCTTGAGCGGACAGGCCGAATTCTGGAATTTCTAGAATTGTGTTCGAAGCTCAAAATACATTCCAGAGGTCCAATTTCAAGCATGATTCACCCAAATAGGCAAGAATATTCTCAATTACATTTGTTGAAGTTGATTTCGACCATTAGTTCAAAATTCCATGAATTCAACAAATTTCAAATCGTAAACTTTATATATATATATACATTCTACGTTTTGTATTCTGGAATTTGCAAAATTGTGTTTGAAGCTCAAAATACATTCCAAAGGTCCAATTTCAAGCATGATTCACCCAAATATGGAAAAATATTCTCAATTACATTTATTGAAGTTAATTTCGGCTCTTAGTTCAAAATTCCATGAATTCAATAAATTTCAAATCGTAAATTTTATAGGCCTGTTTGGTAACCATTTCGTTTTCAGTTTTCAGTTTATATTTACAAAAATTTTAAAAACTATCATAAAAACTAGTTTGATAATTTTTTTTGGTTTACAAATGGTTGTCTCATTTTATAAATTTGAGGAAAAAACATAAACTCAAAATATGAGTTTACGTTTTCAGTTTTCAATTTTTTTTTCAATTAATTTTTTTTTCAAATAATTTATTTTCAATTAATTTTTTTTTCAATTAATTTTTTTTAATATTTTTTTTTTCAAATAATTTTTTTTTCAATTAATTTGTTTTTCAATTAATTTTTTTTTTCAATTAATTTTTTTTTCAAATATTTTTTTCAATTATTTTTTTAATTCATTTTTTTCATTTTTTTTTCAAATAATTTTTTTCCAATTAATTTTTTTTTCAATTATTTTTTTAATTAATTTTTTTTCAATTATAATGTGTGTAATCCCATTGTCATACATAATAAAAATAAATATAAATATTTTAGGCCTGAACAAACATATTTTTTAGTTTATGTTTTTAAAATTTTGTAAACATTTTGTTCAAACCAAACGCGTTTGTAATTTATGTTTTTCTAAAAATAAACAAAAATCAGTTTATAAAATTTTTGTAAACATAAACAAAAAACGTAAACATTACCCAACGTTACCTATATATATACATTCTATGTTTTGTATCTTGGATAGACAAGCTCTAAGGCTTGAAATGAAGCTTCAGTACATAAAAATTCTTACATGCATGTGTTAAACAACCCTCAGTATTACATGATCAATATGCTACACATCCAAGTATGCAAAATTATGGTCAATTCTTGCATGCATTCATCTAGTGATCTCAACTTCACTAAACTTAGCTTAATTCATGTATTTAATTTCATATATACTTTGAATTCACATAATTGCAAACTCTAACTCATGAATTAAGAGTTAATTACTCACCTAGAAGTCCCAATCTTCCAAATTCTAGCTATTTCTAGAGTCTAGCTCTTCAATTCTCTAAGCTTTGAGCTAAAATCTTCAAATTGAACTCTCTCTCTCGCTCTCTCTCTCTCTCTCTCTCTCTCTATAATCGGGCTCACTCTCTCTCTAGAGTGTATTTCCAGATCTTTGAGCTCAAAATATGAGCTTGAGTGTGTTTAGCCCATATATATACTAGGTGATTAGTTTAAACTAACCAAACTCAATTAAGACTAACCAATTGTACTTGATTTAATCGATTTAATCTAATTATTTTGATCCGAATCAATTTCTAATTAAATCTCATCGTAGGCTCTAAAAATCATGTTAATCGCAAAAATATGGCCAATTTTAGTTTTTGTCGCCTCTACGGCTTTCAATTTAAATTTTATAATAGAAAATCAAACAAACCTCTACGGTGAACATATATAGATTCAAAAACATAATTAATCACATAATTAGCACCTAAAATCATATTAAGCACATAATCACAATCATAATTAAGGTTAATTAATATAACACAGAACAGAGTTATCACAATCTTCCCCCATTTATGAAGTTTGGTCCTCCAAACTTATTTTACCTCCGTCCAGAAACAAGTGTGAATAGCGTAGTCGCATCTCATCCTCCTTTTCCCATGTAGCGTCTTTCCCATAGTTTTCTTTCCATTCTTCCTTCACCATTGGGATGGACTTGTTTCTAAATTGTTTCACTTGCCAGTCAATGATCCATTCTGGCCATTCTTTGTATTTCATATTTTCATTAAGTGCTATCTAGTGGTAGTCCATCACATGGAATGGATCTCGGAGATAACCCCTTAACATTGATACATGGAACACATTGTGCATTTGTTCAAATCCTAGTGGTAAAGCAACTCTATAAGCAACTAGACCAAGTCTTTCCAGAATTTGAAACGGCCCAATGTAACGGGGTGACAATTTACGTTTCTTACCAAATCTCGACTTGCCCTTCATCGAAATTACACGGACAAATACATGATCGCCAACCTCATACTCAAGAGGCCTTCTTCATACATCCGCATAATTCTTTTGCTGGTTCTATGTTGTCTTGAGCCTTTGTTGGATGATTTGAATCTTTTCAGAAGTGTCTTGCACAATCTCGAGCCCATGTAAAGCTCTATCTTCCGACTTCTGTCCAACAAATAGGTGATTGATACTTTCTGCTATACAAAGCTTCATATGGTGCCATACCGATGCTGGAATGGAAACTGTTATTGTATGCAAATTCAGCTAGTGGCAAATAATCCTCCTAACTCCCCTGAAAGTCTAAAACACACATTCTGAGCATGTCTTCCAAAGTCTGTATGGTCCGTTTTGATTGCCCATCTATTTATGGATGGAACGGGGTACTGAATCTCAGTTCTGTTCCATTGCTTTTTGCAAGCTTTTCCATAATCTAGACACAAATTTTGGATCTCTATCCGATACAATAGATACCGAAACTCCATGTAAACGAACAATCTCATCAACATATATAATGGCTAATATGTAAGCATCAAAAGTAGTTTTCACAGGCAGAAAATGTGCAAATTTGGTCAGTTTATCAACTATAACCCAAATATAATCCATACCTCTAGGAGTTCGAGGTTGGCCAATAACGAAGTCCATGGTCACATGCTCCCACTTCCATTCCGGAATAGGGAGAGGTTGAAGTAGACCGCCTGGTTTCTGGTGTTCGGCTTTACCTTGCTGACATTGAAGGCACTTGGACACATATTCTGCGATCTCCTTCTTCATATTAGGCCACCGATAGCTTTGTTTCAAATCCCGATACATTTTGTTGTTACCTGGATGCATAGCAAACACCGACTTGTGAGCCTCATCTAGGATTCTCCTTTTTAGTCCAGGAATGTTTGGGACACATATTTGGTTTTGAAATCTCAACATTTCACTATCAACGCTGAATTTTGGTTTCGGATTTGCTTTATACTCATCGATTATTTTCTTGAGGAATTCATCCTCTCTTTACCTTTGCTTGACTTCATTAATTATTGTTGGCTCAGCTGAAATGGCAGCTATTAACCCAGTTCGCTCATGTAACACAACTTCAATCTCGATTTTCTCAAAATCTTGCAAGATCTCTTCATGTTCACTGAGTAGACAAGTTAAGTTCCCCATTGATTTTTTGCTCAATGCATCGGCAACTATATTGGCTTTTCCCGGGTGGTACTGAATCTGAAGGTCATAATCCTTTATCAACTCCAGTCATCTTCTTTGCCACATATTCAGCTCTGTTTGAGTAAATAAGTACTTTAAACTTTTGTGATCCGTGTAAACTTCACATCTCGTCCCATACAAGTAGTGCCGCCAAATTTTTAAAGCAAACACGACTGCGGCCAATTCCAAATCATGTGTTGGGTAGTTCGTTTCATGTGGTCATAACTATCGGGAGGCATAAGCAATCACCCTTTCGTTCTGCATTAATACACAACCCAAACCTTTTGTAAAAAGCATCACTGTATATCACAAAGTTTTTCATACCTGAGGGCAATGTCAAAACTAGTGCAATGGTTAGTTTTGTCTTCAATTCCTGAAAGGTAGACTCCCTTTTGTCGGTCCATTCAAACGGTTGTCTTTTGTGTGTGAGTTGAGTAAGTGGTACGGCTAATTTCGAAAAATCTTTCACAAACCTTCTGTAGTACCTAGCTAAACCCATGAAATTGCGAACTTCCGTTACATTTGTTGGAGTAGGTCAGTTCACAATTACTTCTATCTTTTGTGGGTCTACTAAAATCCCCTCTTTGTTGATAACATGCCCTAAGAAAACAACCTCATCGAGCCAAAATTCACATTTCTTTAGTTTACCAAATAATTTCTTTTCTCTAAGTGTTTGCAAGACGGTTCTCAGATGTTATTCATGTTCGAGTTTATTCTTTGAATATATCAAAATATCATCAATAAAAATCACAACAAATTCATCAAGATAAGTTTTGAAAATTCAATTCATAAGATCCATAATTGTTGCAGGGGCATTAGTCACTCCAAATGGCATAACAAGAAATTCATAATGACCGTACCTTGTCTGAAACACAGTTTTCTCAACATCTTCTGCTTTTACCTTCAACTGGTGGTACTTGGATCTCAAATCAATTTTGAAAAATACTTGTGATCCCTGCAACTGATCAAACAAGTCGTCAATACGAGGTAAAGGGTGTTTGTTCTTTATCGTTACCTTGTTCAGTTCTCGGTAGTCAATACAACAGCGCAAAGTCCCATCTTTTTTTTTTTCACAAATAATACCGGTGCACCGCATGGCGAAGTACTTGGTCAGATAAACCCTTTGTCAAGTAAGTCTTGCAGTTGTTTTTCAGTTCTTTCATTTCAGCAGTAGACATTCTATAAGGGGTTTTTGTGATAGGCTAAGTGCCTGGCACAATATCAATAGTAAATTCTATTTCCCTATCAACCAATTCCCGGTAATTCGTCTGGGAACACATCTGAGAATTCTCTAACAATGGGGATATTGTTCAATTCAACATTCATAGATTGTTCAGACAATATGCTACATAAGTAGCCCTGGCACACTTTCTTGATCAGTTTACATGCTTTCATTACAACTATCAAATAAGGTGGAGGCACTACCCCATTACCCACAAACATAATTTCTTCCTACCTTAGACACAATCGATAGTATCACAGTATTTAGATAACCAATCCATACCCAGAATTGCATCAAAATGTCTAAAGTCCAAGGGTAACAACTCTACATACAATGTAGCACTCCCAATACACACCACAAAAACAACACATAGATGTACACAATAACAAATATGGCAATGATTCTAGAAGTCTACTCAATCTAGATGCAAATGCATAAGTTACAAAGGAGTGTGTTGATCTGGAGTCAATTAACACAAAAGCATCCTAATTACATATAGAGATAGTACCTGAGACGACAACCTCTGTGTTCCGTGTATCGCCCAGGACAAGTGCAAAGACTCTCTCCTGCCTTATGGTGTCTCTGGTGGTAGTAGGCCCTGTAGTGTTTCCCAGTTTTGATCCAGTTGAGCTAGCAGAGACACATTTCAATCCCTTGCCATATGCCCCATTTTACCACATTTAAAGCAGGCCCTTGAAACACGTTAGCAAACCTCGTGATGTCTTTTACCACATTGGCTACACATTGGAGATGTATCTCTGGAAGAATTTGAAGTACTTGAGGATCCCGTATTTTGTTTCTTTGAAAAGAAACCCTGCCTTTTACTGCTCTAGTCAGTTAATGGTTTACTCTGGTTGGTTATGTTAGTTTTTGATATTATAGCCCGATCTAGCACATCAATATAGGTTTCTAGCTTTAGTACATTCACCTTCTCTAAAATGTCATCACGAAGACCACCCTCAAACTTTCTTGCTTTCTTATAGTCGATATTGACCATGTGCGGTGCAAATCTAGCCAATTCAGTAAAGTCGGCCTCGTACTCGGCTGCTGTCATGCTACCCTACTTAAGTTCCATAAATTCTGACACTTTTTTGTCACAGACACATTGCGAAAAATATTATCGTAGAAGATTTCCAAGAACTGTGCCCAACCAATATCTTTATTGCTTTCACACATCAACATCCATCGCCTTCTTGTTTCATCTTCCAGTGTAAAGGTGGCTAGCAGTACTTTCTATGTTTCAAGATATGGAAACTCCTCAAACAGTTTCTCTATGCCAAGGAACAACGCTTCAGCCTTTAATAGATCCAATCCCCCATGAAATTGTGGTGGTTTCATGTTCTTAAACTCTTTGGTGAGAGCTACTGTTCGGTCATCATTTTGCAAGTCTTGTACAGGCTATATTTGAGGTGGAGGTGGAGGGTGCGACTGTCGCCACTGTTGCTGTTGCCTTAACGTTTCTGCCACTTCCTGTATTAATCTTTCCATCCTATCCATTCTGGCGGTAGAGGATTCCTCTAACTCATCAGCTCTTGTTCTTACCATTATCTGATTAAACTTGCATTATTCTTCATGCAAAATGTATACAAGTAGGTATATACAAGTAGACAACAATTAATATGTCACATAGTCATTCATATTAATCATTTAAGCATATTCTCGATGCTCTGCATTACATACTTATCACATGAATGCATCCTAGATCTTTTCTAGACACTCTATTGCTCCTCTAGACAAGTGTGTGAGTTATTAACTCGTGCTTTGATACCACTCTATCATGACCCGAACCCATCCCTATAGATTAAGATTATAACCGGCCAACAATCATGAGATTACCTGTAGCCTCAAACAAGATTAAATGTATCTTAATAGTAATAAAGGGGCCAAACCGGAAGCAGACTTTAAAGTTTTGTCCAATGAGCTGTGCTTACATGGCATATCAAAAACATTCCCCATATATTGATAACAATTCACATCATAACCAAAATTAACATCTTGTACATCTAAGATCATTTAAACATATAGTCAGCCAAACTAAAAGTTTATACACATAGGTGATCCAACAGAACTTCCAAGGTAGCAAAAAAGTAAGAAAAAAGATCAAAAACAAAGTCTCGTGCGTGAGATGTTCGGGCTGACTCCACAAAACTTGGATTTCTCTCACATTCTTCACTGAGGCTGGGGTTGGACATCTCTTTGCTCACCTACATACATATAAATAAGAGTGAGCGAAAGCCCAGTGAATAATACCAAAGTAAAGGAGTTATATGAATAAGATTCATATAAAGTACATCGAACCCCGTAAAACCCATACACAAACGGCTCTAGCTCCATTCTGTGTTTTTATTGTACATGTCAAACGGCCTCGGGCCCACTTTGATCCTCATCAAACATATCAAACAGTCTCGAGCCCAATTCAAACGTTTCAGACGTATCAAAGGCCTCGGGTCCATTATTTGCCATATCCGTATTTATGCGCATTTCATATTCATGATCA
Organism: Camellia granthamiana; assembly: GCA_036172215.1. Classification (NCBI taxonomy): domain Eukaryota; kingdom Viridiplantae; phylum Streptophyta; class Magnoliopsida; order Ericales; family Theaceae; genus Camellia; species Camellia granthamiana. The sequence goes on from CM069913.1 coordinate 114,806,132, forward strand.
TGATCAACTTTTTATTCAAACGGCCTTTGGCCCATTACATTCATATTCAGATGGCCTTTGGCCTATCAAAATATTCAAACGTATCAAACGGCCTCAGACCCAATTCATACATATCAAACGTATCAAACGGCCTCAGGCCCAATTCATACATATCAAACGTATCAAACGGCCTCAGGCCAAATTCATGTTCTTTACAAAGCCTTATACAAAAATTAGGCATATCAAATACTCATTCAAAATTCAAACCAACAAATCCATGAAGCTTATACAGAAGTAGCAGTTGGAAAATAACATACTTGAAAATATCTTTACTAAGATATTACTCACAGTGTTCCGTCGATGGATTTGCCCTTGTGCTTGACCCTACACATTTCATAACACATTGGGTTACAAGCAATTCAATCCATTCTTAACTTGCTTATTTCTCTTAGGCTTTTTTCTTATTCTTTAATTCATTTATAATGCATAACGTATGCCTGAGAGTACTTAGAAATGGGAAAAGAACAAAAAACTAAACATGAAACAGCTTTTCAAAATTTTCTGAAACAGGACACTCTGCTCGAGCACAACTTTGGTCACTCGAGCAGCCTGTAAAACTCTGTAAAAGTATTGGTTGCATGATTTTTATGCTCGAGTGAGAGTCTTGCAAAACAGGGTTCGCTCGAGCGCAAGGTTTGCCGCTTGAGCTACCGTGCAATTCTCTGTAAAAATTCTGGGAGCTTGATTTTTACACTCAAACGAGACTTTCTTCGCTCGAGCAGACATGCCGAATTCTAGAATTTCCAGAATTGTGTTCGAAGCTCAAAATACATTCCAAAGGTCCCATTTCATGCATGATTCACCCAAACATGCAAGAATATTCTCAATTACATTTATTGAAGTTAATTTCGGCCCTTAGTTCAAAATTCCATGAATTCAACAAATTTTAAATTTTAAACTTTAGATATATACATTCTATGTTTTATATCTTGCATAGACAAGCTCCAAGGCTTGAAATGAAGCTTCAATACATGAAAATTCTTATATGCATGTGTCAAACAACCCTCAACATTACATGATCAACATGTTACACATCCAAGTGTGAAAAATTATGGCCAATTCTTGCATGCATGCATCTAGTGATCTCAACTTCACTAAACTTAGCTTATTTCATGTATTTAACTTCGTGTATACTTTGAATTCACATAATTGCAAACTCTAACTCATGAATTAAGAATTAATTATTCACCTAGAAGCCCCAATCTTCCAAATTCTAGCTAGTTCTAGAGTCTAACTCTTCAATTCTCCAAGCTTTGAGCTAAAATCTTCAAATTGAACTCTCTCTCTCTCTCTCTATATATATATATATAATCGGCTCACTCTCTCTCTCTAGAGTGTATTTCCAGATCTTTGAGCTCAAACTCAATTATGACTACCCAATTGTACTTAATTTAGTCGATTTAATCTAATTATTTTGATCCGAATCAATTTTTAATTAAATCTCACCGTAAGCTCTAAAAATCATGTTAATCGTAAAAATATGGCCAATTTCAGTTTTTGTCGCTTCTACAGCTTTCAATTTAAATTTTATAACAGAAAATCAAACAGATTCCTCTACGGTGAACAGATATAGATTCAAAAACATAATTAATCACACAATTAGCACCCAAAAATATATTAAGCACATAATCATAATCATAATTAAGGTTAATTAACATAACACAGAACTGAGTTATCACACCATCGATTGTCGCAAAGTTGTTGCATGATGATTTATGAACCGATAAGACAAAAGATCAACAAAGGAAAATAAAAGACCAACAAAACCATTCCCCAATCATGGGGTTACCTCAAGGGAAGTGGTAGACATTGATTCTTGAATCACTAAACATCACTACCAAGTATGTAATGATTCAAGACTCAATGGGTTCAATATAACGTATGATTGAACCCAACTCAATTTTATTACCTTTTTTACATTACCTTGCCATTTTCCTTATCTTTTCTTCATTTTCTCCAAAAGTGACAATTATGTCCACTAAGTGTAAAAAACGATCAAGAGAAGTGTCAAACAAGATGTTGTGCTTAACATGAGAGAGATGTAATGCCTTGGTAATGAACCTCCGAAGAGATTAAACCATTAAGCATGGAAAGTCTCTTTCTCATGCTTTGAACAACAACCAAGTGTTTGAGATAACTCTTAATCAAAGAAAAAAAAGAAAGGAAGGAGGTTGCAGAGATGATTAGGCAAAGATGATGATCATAAGTATGAGTATTAATACAAAAATAATGAATGAAAAGCTATCAACTTGAATGGATTGGTGTTTAAGGTCTAAACTCCCAAATCCATGAGGACTTTACAACACTATAAGCATGGTATTCAAAGCATAAATTAAATAAGCAATTAAAACAACCCTAAAATAGAAGAGGAAAAAAAAAAAAAAAAAGCTAGGAGAAGCAAGTAAAAAAAGAGAAGAACAAAGCTAATAAGCAAGCCAAAGGAGGGGTGACTAATCCCTCCACTTTTTGGACCTTAAAAACACATGTTTTAGCCTCTTCAAACTCTGAAAATTAGTAGCTAAAAGTTAAGAAACAAGTGGGAAGCACAAGGATATAAGCTACGGAATAAGGTTTAAGAAAGGGTGGTTAACCGCTCCACCTTTGATAGTTTTTAAATCACAAGCTTCAGCCCACAAAACCAGTCCAAAACAGTGTAAAAAACAACAAGAAAAAAGTAGGAAAAAGTAGTGTAAAGATGACAAACCACAAGGTGATCACCCTCAAAAACTGAAATTTTGACTCAATAATCTCAACAATGAGCCTCAAAATTTTGGTTTAGGAAGTTTATGTATAGTGTATGTATGTGCAAGATAGAGAGGGAGAGTGTTTGGCAAGTTTTGAGCACTTGGTAAAATTTTCTAACTTAAAACCATGAGGGGTGGTCACCTATTTATAGAAAAAGAGGTTCCTCATAGCAAATATCTATATTGAGCCAATTTGTGCAATGCATGCACATGGGGGGAACAGATGGTAGCAAAATATCTGCTGGCCGCTGTACATGGCCGGCCAACCATGAAGAGGGATAGCCGACCAATAAAAATTGGCCTACTGGCCACTTTTTGGCCAGTAGGCCTCTAAGTGGTCAGGCTAGAAAAAATTAGGTTTTGGTCCAAAGAGGGTGCAAGGTTTGGGCTTTGAAGCTTAAAAACTAAAGCCTTTTGTTGAGGAAATTGAACGATTGTACAGCATAACAATTCATCATTGAGTGTTCACCATGAGGCATCTAAGTTTTAAGGGCGGTCAAAAATGGGGTGTCTACAATTGCCCCTCTTTGACTGAGCTCAAAGTCATGAAATGATGTGAGTGAATGTCAAAGTCCGAAGACAGCCCATTTGACCAGGCTGTAAGACTTAGGCAGGCAATCAAAATGTAAATACAATTTGGTTGAACTCAAAAGTTGCCTACGTATCCCTTTGTAATCAAAATGTAAATGCAAATGATATGCACAAAGAATATACTTGAAAGCTAGACTTACACGCTTCGCGAAGCTGGCTATTTTGAAATTCCATGATCACGAAAGACAATGCAATGAGCAATAACAAGATGATAGCATATGAATGAAAGAAACCTTAGTTTAAATCAAAACAAATCTAACTATGATTCACACGGAAAGGAGTAAGCAAACGATAATTCCAAACACGTTTCTTATGAAATGAGAGGAAATAGCGCAACCAACAGGTATATCTCATTGTATTTCATACAGAGAGAGGGAAGGTTGTAACTAGGCAAAGCAACGTCCTAACGCGTTTCACGCGAAAGAACGGAAGGGTGGTGTAACCGACAGACGTATCTCAATGTATTTCATACGGAGAGAGGGAAGGTTTTAACCAGGAGACAAGGGTGGTGTAACCAACAGATGTATCTCTCTGTATTTCATACAGAGAGAGGAAAGGTTTTAACCGGGATGTAACAGGAGTGGTGGTGTAACCAGTAGGCGTATCCCACCGTATTTCATATAGAGAGAGGGAAGGTTTTAACCGAGAAACAAATGATGATGTATCCAACAAGCATATCTCTCTCTATTTCATACAGAAAGACAAAAGGTTTTAACCGAGTAACAAGAGTGGTGTAACCAACAGGCATATCTCTCTATATTTCATACGGAGAGGGGGAAGGTTTTAACTGAGAAACAAATGATGGTGTAACCAACATGCATATCTCTTTGTATCTCATACAAAGAGAGGGAAGGTTTTAACCGGGAAAGGATGCGAGCCAATCTACGTTTCACACAGAAAAGAGGTGAGATAAAAGGTACAAGCCAAACTACGCCTTGTGCAGAAAGGAAAATGGGGTACAAGCCAAATCACACTCGCGTGACAAGGGTGATAAAATGAAAAGCACGATGTGTATGATGCAACATAATATGACATAATTGTAATAAATGATGTGGAATGCAATACGATGCATGTTCCATGCAACACAAAATATAACACAATTGAAAAGATAAACAGAAAGTGATATTTTTTAAAACACCTCATAAAGATCTCTTACTTATTGCTCAAAGGTCTTTAAATGCTAAAAAAAGATACAACTTGCTCAAGCCATTGGGGCACTTTCCCGCTTCGAAGAAATGATGGGACTTGAAACGGTGAATCCGGAATCACATTTCGAAATTTTCTAAAGCCGAAACAAACCCAATTTCTTTAATTTTCCACTTCATGATGAATATAGGACCATCCATACACAAATTAGGCAACACCACAATAAAAATCCACCTCTGGACCAGAAGAGGGGTCAGCCGGCCAAAACAATGGGACGGTCGGCCACTTAATTAGCTGGCCGGCCACCCGATCAATTTAGGGGACAAATTTGGCATTTTATATCCATGGCTCATTAAAACAAGATCTAAGCCTCATTTTCTCATACCTTTGCATTTGAAAACCTTCTCTCTCCCTCTCTAGGTGTTCTCTCTCTGTAGATTTGCGCTTTATTCGCATTACCCAATGCCCCCATGCAAACTTTATTCACAAAACACTCGTAGTCCTCTTCATTTTGAACCAATTGAAATTTTCTTTGGTTGAGTTTTGTGGATTCTCATTGTTTTGGGCTCATTCCTCATGGGTTTTTCTTGGTTTCTGTGCACTCTCCTGAGTTTTGACTTTTTCTCTCTCTCTCTCTCTCTCTCTCCTAAGGTTTGACTTTTGGTGTTTTCCACGTATTTTTCTCATTTTCACCCACCACTGCTATATTTCCACATGGCGGATGACATTCCATATAACGGTGCCCGTCCTAAGGTGCCAGTACCAAATGAGGCCGGCAGAGCGGCGGAGGACATCCCTGTCGACCTTGTAACGGAGGAGATCTACCCTCCCGAGTATGAGCTTGAGCTACCACCACTGAGGGTGAGGCCATTCGATCCAGCCACTTACCATCCACGGACACACATGATGGCCTCCGGTGGCATGTTGCAGTTTGAGGACTTCATCATAGGCATGCCAGAGGATTTCTTTTTGAGGAAGCGTGCTTCTTACCTCTCCCACGATGCCGTTGAAGTAAGAACTTTGCTTCTTTTGTGCATTTTACTTACTTTGATATTTCATTACTATCTTTCACTCTGTTATGCATCTGACATATTCCCCTGTTATTTCATCACAGGGTGATGCCCTTGCTTAAAGAGGCTATGGAGCGATAACCGCCAGAGATTGGTACTAGGAGCTCCCTGCTCGAGTCCGAGAGCTAGTTGACTGTAGACACCCCATTTTTTACCGTCCTCAAGACTTGGATGTCACCGCTTGTGTACTCGATGATTGTGTATGTTTGTCTTCGTTTTGAATGCTCGAAGTCCTTGGCGGAATGCCTTGTTTTTGAGCCTCTAAACCTTATTCTTTCTATGCCTTGTTTTGGACCAAAACTTGGTGTCTGGACCTCTTGGTGACTTGTCGGCCACCACCCAAGGCTGTCGGCCATGGGATGTTTTTGTTGGCCATGGGTGTGGCCAGTCGGCCACCAGTGGTGGCCGACGGCCACTAGTGCCTTTTTTCAGATATTTATTAACAGTGGTGCCAACTGTTGCACACTAAGCTGCATCTCCATACACGTGTATGGTGAGATGTTTCTAAGCTCAAGGGGTGTTTTTTCTATATATAGGGGGTTCCTCCTCCATTTTGGAGGGTTAGAAAAATTAGAGCAAAAATATATCTCTCTCTAGCTTTCTCTCTCTCTCTCTCTCTCTCTCTCTCTCTCTCTTGATATTTTGTACACATTTGCGCACAAGTCCTTAGCTTTTGCATACAACCCTTAACCAAATACTCTCACCTTTGGGCTGCGATTACTTGGAGTCTTGTTTGAGCTCTAGAAGGTGGTTTGAGCTTGGATTATTTGCTATTTTGTACTTTGCTTCAAAGCTATAGCACTTACCTTATTTATACTTGTTTTGTATCTTTGTTTTGCCATCTTTTCCAACTATTTTTGAGCTGGTTTTGAACTGTCAAAAACTTTGTTTTTGTGACTTAAAAGTGTTGGTTTGAGGTCTCTTTGAGTTAGGGGGTGGTCCATCCTTCTTGCTCCTTTGTTTGTTAAGCTTTTGTACCATTTTTCATCACCTTCAAACCAACTTTTTTGGGCCTTTTAACCACTGAATTTCAGAGGTTTTTTTCAGTGGTAAAAACTTTATTTTGAAGTCCAAAATTTGGAGGGGTTAGCCTCTCCTCCTTGTGTCTTGTTTGCATGCCTAGATAGCTTCACATGTTAGCATGTTTTTCTAGCTTAATTTAGCTTACGTCCAGTATGTTTTTGCCTCTGAGATAACCTGTTTTGGCTCTGTTTTGGGCTGGTTAGTTTAGTTGAGGCTTGTTTTGCATAGTTATAGTATTAATTCCTTCACTAGCTTAGTGCTTTAAGGCTTTAACTATCATTATTTTAAGTTAATAGCATGTTTTAGTGTTGTTTTGCACTTCATTTCAGCACTTAAAATCTCTGCAATCTCCCTCCATTCTTCACTCTTTTGTTTGCTTTGAAAGTGGTTTTAAACCACTTGTTTGCCTAAGTGTGAAATGGAGGTGCTACACCTAATGGTTTAATCCCTTAAGGGGTTCATTACCAATAGTGTAATGCCTCTTTCATGCCCAAAGCAGCTTGTTGTTTGAGTCATCTTTCCATTAGAGGACACTCACTAATGGACTTAATGGATTAAAGAATGGCTTTGGTAATTAAAATGAGAAAACAAAATTGGACAAGTAAAAGAGGCAAGTTAAGCATCTAATTATGTTGCATTGCATGGCTTCAAATCGGACGTTAGTTTGAACACAAGGAAAATGGGACATTTCATACTCAAAAGTGATGAAATGTGCCATTTTCCTAGGTCTACATTGCCCTTGATCATACATGATAGGGTGGTGGTCATTTCGGTCTTGTTTGTGCATTTATTGAACTTGTACAAACTTGGTTCCTTAGCCATCATGCATGGAAATTGCTTGATTGATGGATTGAGGGCCAAGAGTTTCACTCCTTTGAGTTTGTTTGATGATAAGGAGGGTAACAGTACAAACAAACCCCCGAAAGTACACTGTTTTGGCTCTGTTTGCTCTCTGTTGCAACGAGAAAGTCCAAACCAATGGTGGCCGATAGCCACCACTAGTGGCCGACCATCCATCAGCAGTGGCCGACCGGCCTCCCTGTCGGCCACCAATGAAAATTCAGCAGAATGTTCCTGAGGCAAAACAGATGTGATCTGTAGAAGGAGAAAGTGTGAATGCTTCTATGCAACAGAAGCTTGCAACAGCTAAACAGTGGCCTTTCGGGTGGAAAATCGAGCATGCATCCATCCCTCATTTCCCGAGGCCTTTTGGCTAATTGTCTAGTTAATTAGTTGAAGCTAATGTTTGCAAATGTTGTAAATATTTAAGTAGATTAGTTGATTAATTCATGTTGTAATTAATTAACCTAATTGTTTTGTAATTAGTTAGTTAAGTGTTGTAATATTTAATTAGCTTAGAGTAGTTAGTTAAATATTGTGTTGTAATAGTTAGCTTAGCTTAGTATAGCTTAGCTTATTCATTAAGACCCTTTTTTGCGAGGGTGTAATGTTGTAGTAAGTGTGCGTGTGTGTATGTCTTCCAACCCCACGTCTTTCTCCCTTTTATTTAATCGCTTTTGATGGTTAGATTAGGGACATGTTTCAATTAGCATATCACATGCTTGCATCCATTCATTTGTATTGCATTCACCGAGGCTTGGCATATCATTCAAACTGCATTGTCATTTCAAAACCCTCTTTGAATACGTGTTTAATCGCATGTTGTTCAAATCAATCCATATGCCATATTAGTAGTCGAGCCTATTAATTGCATTCTTCGCATGTGTTGCATTAGGCATCTTAACATAGTTAGGATCATGCATCTTTCTAACTAGTTTCTGTTTTGGCTTGGAGTAATAGGTAAGTCTTTACACTTTAGGATACTTGCATAAGTGTGAATGCTACCATGATTAGCATGCTTACCATGAGGCTATGTGCTTAAATGTTAAACTGTATGAATGCCTGTGGATGAAGGCATGTTGTTTAAATTGGAACAATTCAACAAATGCATTTTAAGCCCACTTTGTTGAGTGGCAAATCATGTTTTAAGCCCACTCTGTTTGGTGGCAAATCCACAATCTTTTAAGCCCACTTGAGGTGGCAAATTCAAACCATTTTCGAAAATGAACATGAGTCAAATTATTCCAAGTCTTGCGAACTAGTCTATTCTTGCTTGGGCGCAACACGTAGTAAAGCTAGTTTAATAACTGGAATAAGAACACATAATGTTTATAAAAAATCATATCATGATTAGTAGAGGCCAATCTTTGATCGGGCGAGCGGAGGTGCTCAATTCATGACCTTCCCCTCTCGTACGTAAGTTCCCGAGCTGAGACAACTTTGGTGATGACGGACACATGGCCTTTAGCACGAGTCGGGGTTTCCTAAATTTTCCCAAAACAAAAAATATTTAGGTGGTGACTCTGTATCTGGCAAAGCAGTCCAATTTTGGCATTATTTGATTTAAAATCGATTTTCCAAAAAGATTTGTTGGATTTGGACTCTTTGGTGTTTATCAGTTTCACATTGCACTTGTGAGATTAGATTCAGAACCACAGGAGTCCGAACTGTGAGGCCTTTCTTCCAAACCTTTCCGAAAGGGGGGCGCAAAAAAGGCGAGTCCACAGTTGACAAGGTGGGCTTCGGCTTATTTTGCTTAGGGCTTGTGCGGCTCTAGGCTAGCCAGGCCTTACTCGGGGCTTTGGTGGAGAAATAGTGAGACACTACCAACTCCTTCCACTTCTCTTCCACTAGGGAGATAACAACGACACCCTACGATTTTTTCATGATCACTGGGCAACGAGTAGGGGTGATTCTATCCCTTTTGACATGGATATGGGCCAGTGGGAGGCCGCTTAGGTTCATCTATTCTCTAGACAGACCAGCCATGGTGTGGACTCGCCTTTTTCTTGCGCCTCGCCTTTCGGAAAGGTTTGAAATGAAAGGCCTCACAGTTCGACCTCCCACAGTTCTGCATCTAGTCTCACAAGTGCAATGTGAAACTGATAAACACCAAAGAGTCCAAATCCGGCAAATCTTTTTGGAAAATCGATTTTAAATCAAATAATGCCAAAATAGGATTGCTTTGCCAGATACAGAGTCGCCACCTAAATATTTTATTTTTTGGAGAAAATTTAGGAAACCTTGACTTGTGCCGAAGGCCACGTGTCCGTCATCACCAAAGTTGCCTCGGCTCGAGAACTTCGGTACGAAGAGGGAAGGTCATGAATTGAGCACCCCCGCTCGCCCGATCAAAGATCGGCGTCTACTAATCATGATATGAGTTTTTGTAAATATTATGTGCTCTTATTCCGTCTATTAGACTAGCTTTACTATGCGACACACACAATCAAGTATAGACTAGCTTGCTCGATTTGGAACAATTCAACTCATGTTTGTTTTTTACGAAAATGGTTTGAATTTGCTACCTCAAGTGGGCTTGAAGATGCAGTTTTGCCACCAAACATAGTGGGCTTAAAACATGATTTGCCACTCAACAAAGTGGGCTTAAAATGCATATTCATTGAATTGTTCCAATTCAAACAATCAAGCCTTCATCCACAGGCATTCATGCAGTTTAGCATTTAAGCACATAGCCTTATGGTAAGCATACGAAACTTGGCGATATGGCAATCACACTTCATGCGAATATGATAAAGCGTAAAAACTCACCGAGTACTCAAAGCTAAAACAGAAACTAGTTAGAAAGATGTATGATCGTAACTATACAAGATGCCTAATGCAACAAATGCAATATGAAATTAATAGGGTCGACTACTACTATGGCATATGATTCAATTTGAATAACATGCGATTAAACACCTATTCAAATAAGATATTGAAATAAAAATGTAGTTTGAATGATGCGTTGAGCCTCGGTGTATGCAATACAAGATGAATGGATACAAGCATGAGATATGCTAATTGAAACCTGACTCTAATCTATCCATCAAAAGCGATTAAATAAAAGGGAGAAAGACGTGGGGTTGGAAGAGCTACACACACACGTACACTTATTACAACATTACGCCTTTGCGAAGGAGGGTCCGAATGAATAAAAGCTAACTAGCTAGCTACACTAATTAAAGCTAACTAACTATTACAAACCGAAAGCTAATTAACTATTCTAGTTAACTAATTATTACAAACCGTAATCAAATAACTAGTTAAACTAACTAATTATTTACAACATTTAATTAGCCACAACTAATTAATTACAACACATATCTAGGCTAGATATTTAAGGGACAAGTAAACTTAAAATGCAATGGGGGCTGATGCGTGTGCTCGGTTTCCACTCGAAAAACTGTTGTTTTGTTGTTGTAAGCCTCTGTTTGCACATTTGATCATTGAAAATTCTGCCAACTTCCAGAACATCTCTGCTCCACCTCAGGAGCACACTGTGCAAAAATCACTGATGGCCGACAAGAGGGACAAGGGGCTGGTCGGCTACTAATGGTGGCCAGTTGGCTACCATTGGTGGCCGGTCGGCCATTGATGGTGGCTGTTGGCCACTAATGGTTCACACTTCCATGCTGTAACAGAGAGCAAAACAGTGTATCTTCACAAGTTGTTTATACTGTTTACGCTCCTTAGCATCACACAAGCTCAAAGGAGAGAAACTCTTGGCCCTTACATCATCAATCAAGCAATTTCCATGCATGATGGCTAAGGGACCAAGTTTGTACAAGTTTAATAAATGCACAAACAAGACCAAAATGACCACCACCCTATCATGCATGATCAAAGGCAATGGTGACCAAGGAAAGTGGCACATTTCATCACTTTTGAGTATGAAATGTCCCATTTTCGTTGTGTTCGAATTAACGTTTGATTCGAACACATGCAATGCAACACGAAAGATGCTTATCTTGCCTCTTTTACTTGTCAATTTTTGTTTACTCATTTTAATTACTAACCATTCCTTAATCCAATTGTGCATTGGTGAGTGTCTTCTAAAGTGAAAGAAGTGTCAACCAAAGGGTAGTTCAAGGCATGAGGGAAGCTTCATGCCGTTGGTAATGAACCCTCAAAGGAGGACTAAACCATTAAGCATGAGCCTCAACCTCAAGCTTAAATAACCCTAAGGTTGAAACAACCCTCAAAGGAAATGAAAAAGTGAAGAAATGAGGGAGGTTGCAGAGATTGTATGTGCTGAAATTCAGTGATAAAAGCACTAAAAACATGCGACCAACTCACACCAATGATGGTTAAATCCTTAAAACACTAAACTAGTGAAGGAATTAACACTACAACTATGTAAAACAAGATTCAAACAAGCTAACCAGCCCAAAATAGAGCTAAATCAAGGTATTTCAGAACAAAAACATGTTGGAATTAAGCTAAGTTAAGCAAAAAAAACATGCGAGCATGTGAAGCTAACTTAGCATACAAACAAGACATGAGGAGGGGAGGCTAACCCCTCCAATTTTGGACTTCAAAATGAGTTTTTAGCCATTGAAAAACCTCTGAAATTCATTGGTTAAAAGGCCTAAAAAAGTTGATTTGAAAGTGATCAACAAAAGCACAAAAACTTAGCAAACTAGTAAGCAAGAAGGGTGAAACACCCCTAACTAAAGAAAATGCTCAAACCACCACTTTTGAGTGACAAAAATAGAGGTTTTTTTTTGTTCAAAACCAGCCTCAAAACAGTTAAAATAGATGGAAAAACAAGTACACTAAACAAGTGAACAAAGAAAATAAACTACCTCTTGAAGCAAAGAGCAACTCTAGGCACAAATCCAAGCTAAAACCACTTGCTAGATCTCAAAACAAGTCTCAAGGAACCTCAGCTCAAAGAGAAGTAACTTTGATCAAGGTAGTGTATGCAAAAATGTAGAGAAAACTAGCTTCAAGGCACAAAATTGTAAGACAGAGAGAATCTAGAGAGAGAGAAAGAGAATTTTGTTCTAAAATTGCTAACCTCCCAAAATGGGGGAGGAACCCCCCTATATATAGAAAAAACACTCCTTGAGCTTAGAAACATCTCACATACACGTGTATGGAGATGCAACTCATTGTGCCAACAGCTGGCACAGTTGTCAACAAATATCTGGAAAAAGGCATTGGTGGCCGATCAGCCACCACTGGTGGCCAACCGGCCACACCTCTGGTTGACAACCATCATCCATGGCCGGCAGCCTATGGTGGTGGCCGACAGGTCACCAAAAGGTTCTAGACTCAAACAACAAGGATTGGTCCAAAACAAGACACAAAATAGATAAGGTTTCAAGGCTGAAAGGCAGGGCACTCCGCCGAGAACTTTGAGCACTCAAAACGAACACATGCAATCATAATCATCGAGTGCACAAGCGATGATGTCTGAGTCTTGAGGACGGTCAAAAATGGGGTGTCTATAGTTGCCCCTCTTTGACAGAACTCGGAAGTCATAAAATGACGGCAGTAAATGTCAAAGCCCAGAGACGACCCATTTTTGACAAGGCCGAAGACTCAGACAAGCACACAAACAAGGAAAAACAAATGGTTGTGCCCGCAGGCTGCCTACATAACCCTTTGTAAGGAATCAAACCAGCATAGTTCTGGGGCGACATGCAAATGACATGCACGATGTAGGAACATAACTTATGATCATGTAATGAGGCTGTAACGAAATATTTGAACGCAAATGCAATGCAAGCAAAATCGAAACAAGGTATAGCAATCTCAATCACAAAGGTAAGTAAACACGCCACACGTGGGAATTATGAACCAAACCACATTTCATGTAGAAAGGATGTAAGAAAATTATGCAAAGCTAACTACGCGACGCCCATAAAAGACGAAAAGCGACGGTTGGATGCACCTAAGGTCTCAAACAAGATCCTAACGCGTTGCACACGAAAGAAAACAAGGATGGCGTGAACACCGGGACACACTCGAGCGTGTTAAACCAAAAGGAGTGCTGTAAACACCGAGGCACACCCGAATGCTTTTAACCAAAAGGAGTGGTGTAAACACTGGGACACACCCGAATGCTTTTAACTAAAAGGAGTGTTGTAAACACCAGGACACACTCAAATGTTTTTAACCGAAAGGAGTGGTGTAAATACTGGGACACACCCGAATGCTTTTAACCAAAATGAGCGATGTAAACATTAGGACACACCCAAATGCTTTTAACCACAAGGAGTGGTGTAAACACCGGGACACACCCGAATGCTTTTAACCAAAGGGAGTGGTGTAAACACCGGGGCACACCCGAATGCTTTTAACCAAAAAGAGTGGTGTAAACACCGGGACACACCCGAATGCTTTTAACCAAAAAGAGCGGTGTAAACACTAAGACACACCCGAATGCTTTTAACCAAAAGGAGCAGTGTAAACACCGGGACACACCCGAATGCTTTTAACCAAAAGGAGAGGTGGTTAAAAGGAGCGGTGTAAACATTGGGACACACCAGAATGCTTTTAACCAAAGGGAGTGGTGTAAACACTAGGGCACACCCGAATGCTTTTAACCAAAGGGAGTAGAGTAAACACCGGGACACACCCAAATGCTTTTAACCAAAAGGAGTGTAACCGATGGAAGTGATAAACATCATGATGCACACAAATGTTTTTAACCAAAGGGCGGTAACCAAAGGATACAAGTGATTCTACCTGGAACTCCTCTGAATGAACCGTACATACAATATCGTGCCTACATAAGAAAGAAACTTAACAGGTACAATATAGTAAGAATGCCAGTTCTACGCAAGACAAATAACCAAGACACAATGTTAAAGGCATGTTTTATGCACAACATGTGAGAAACAAAACAAGAGCATATTCTATGCGGCGAAAGCTAGAGCATGTTCTATGCCACATTGGAATGCGTGTTCAATGCAACAATACAAAATGCATGTTCTATGCACTATCAATAGCACAAAATGCAAATTCTATGCAAGATTAATAGCATATGCTATGCATGAAAAGTTGAAGGCATGTTCTATGTAACATATGCACATTCTATGCAACAGTATATGTGAAATGCACGTCCCATGCAACGATAAAGAGATGCACGTTCGATGCACTGACAAAAGCGTATTTGATGAAACCGACTTAGTCGCAATTTCCGACTTACCTCTCGGAAGAGTTGCAATATGTTTTAAAAAGATACACCTCGTTCGTGTTGACTAGCACTGAACATCATGTACTGAAGACACGGTTTGAGCTTCCGCAGAGGCAATTGGAACTTAAAAGTGAACTTTTCTTGCACTGCTTGAGAAATGAAGACATAAAACAGCATCAAAACTCAAAGGAAGAGCATTGGGCATTGGTCGGCCACCAGGGGAGGCCGTCGGCCACCTGTCGGCCAGCCTTATGCACTGTCGGCCACTAATGTGGCCTGTTAGCCACCACTGGTGGCCGGTCAGCCACCGATGGCAGTTCGGGCCCATTTTGGTCATTTCACCACGCATCTTTAAATAGACACACCTAAACTTCATTTCTACACTTCCCCATAGCCGAAAATCCTTCCTCACTCTCTCTAGACACATTCTCTCTCTAGATCTGAGCTTTATACGCGTTTTCTAATGCCCCACGCACGTTTGATTCGCTAAATCCTCTTCGTATACTCCGTTTTGAACCGATTGAAATTCAATTTCTGTGCTTTTTCTTGGAGTTCCACCATTTGAGGCTTGTTTCCCTCGAGTTCTTCTTGGGTTCTATGCCTTTTCTCGGGCTTTGACTTTTTCTTCCCTTTTCTCTCTCCTAGGGTTGACTTGAGTTGACTTTTGGCATTTTCCACCTATCTTGCTCATTTTCGCCCACTTTACCTTCTTATTTCCAGATGGCAGACGACGTTCCTCATGACGGAGCTTCCCCTGAGATTCCACCCCAATTATCCCCAGAGATGGAGACAGAGCCCAAGCCTGTGCTATAACGACCCGGGGTTCGACCCTACGACCCAGGGTTCGACCCTTCAACCCAACGACATATGATCCTCGGACATATGTGCTACCACCTGAGAGTGTCCAACATTTTATGAGGTTTGAGCGAGGTGCACCAGATAATCTCTTGCTAGGAGAGCCGGCCTCCCATTTATCCTACAGCGCCACCGAGGTATACACTATATTCTCATGTTTTCTTCACTGTACCTTACATTTCATGCTTAAATCACACTCTTGCACTATATTTCTTACACTGTTTTTTACCTGCTCGTTTCAAACATATTCTGGCACTGTATTTCTTACACCTGCCTTTCACCCGCTTATTATGAACATAGGAGGATTCCCACTCTATTAGAGGCTATGAAGCCACTTTCGCGAGGGAGTGGTATATAGAGCTCTCGGATGGTGTCCGCCACATTGTTGATGAGGCCGACTTTGGCTTGTTCTGCATGGGGCTATCACGCCTTATAGCGAGTCGACCTCTACTTGGAGCATTGGTAGAGAGGTGGTGAGATACCACCAACTCTTTACACTTCTCTACCGTGGGAAAGATGACAATGACTCCATATGATTTCTCTATTCTCACTAGCATAGAGGTAAGGGGTTGTCTGATTCTTTATGATACTGACATGGGTGAGTGGGAGGCTGCATGGATCTACCTGCTAGGAGCACACCCACATCTCTTCCGATCAGGGATGGTACGGTACAGCTGGTTTGCAGAGCAGTTTCGAGGGAGAGAGTCGGAGACCCTAAAGGAGGTCGAACATTATGCCTAAGGCTTCTTGATGTTCCTTTTCGGCACCACTTTGTTCGCAGACAGGGCGAACACTGTTGGGTTATATCTCTTGAGTGCACTGGTGGACTTGTCTCAGGTCCATGTTTATTATTGGGGCAGTGCTGGCCTTGCGACATTATATGGATATATGAGCTCGACGTCCCGCAGGAGTGGGAACAGGGTTGGTGGCTACTGAAGAACCTGGGAGGTATGCTTTACCTTTTTGCTTTGCATTTATACTTCTGCATACTACACACATATTCTGCTTTCTACACTCACACTTGTGCTTTCTGTACACTACACACATATTCTGCTTTCTGCACTCACACTTGTATTCTGCATACTACACACATATTCTGCTTTCTGCATTCTATATTCTACATTTTTTGCTTTTTGCATTCTGTGTTTTGCATACTCAATATGGCTCTTTTCCTTTTGCAAGTTTGGGTATATGCCTATTTCCCGACCCTTGCCTCAGAGCTAAAGTGGAGATGCCTCATGTCGTGCCATACTGTCACCGGTATGACGGGAGATGTCTGCGGAGGACCAGAGAGACTTTTCCATTCTTCTGCCAATACTTCGATACTGTGACTGCCGCAGAGGTAACTCAAAACCCACAGTTATTTTCATTCTACTTCAGTTCCGATTCATATTGTGATGGAAACTACCAAGCTATGTATTCTTTGTTCACAGATTACGTAGCAGCCTTGGGCGACGATGCCTGATTGAGACGGGGACCAGTTTACTGGAGCTTAGGGGGCTACCCATTTTAGGCTTCTATTCGAGGGTTCAGTTTACCAGGCTTCGTTTCTTGGCGAGTGTTTCGTACGCCAGACCTTGGGCTTGCTGCAGCCAATAGTTCCCATGGCGCCCCCACTATTTATGAGACCTACAGAGCAGCTCACCTCCCAGGAGATGATCCAGTTTACCAGGGGCTTGGATGCCGATTACTTATTGGGAGAGGGTGATTATGCGACATTCATTGAGACACACCTTATGCCACCTTTGACCAATGTTCGTGGAGGTGAGAGGGTGAGAGCTCCAGCTACGACAGAGGGAGCCAAAGTCCCTAGGGCAACCAGGGCACATGGTAGAGGGGTCACCTAGAAGAGGTAGAGGACTGGCTGGCCAGAGCTGCCTACTGTATTGACATGTTGGCAGTATACGGGGGAGACATACCAAATCCCGATTGAGCTTGCCGCAGCGGGACATAGATACGTTAGGTCTCCTGATCCACCACCGGTATGTACCTCATTCTTTAGTTTTCTCATTCCTTCCTAATATTTGTTCCTTCTGGACATTGATCATTTCCAATGCATTTATAGGCACCTCCTCGATACACCGAGGGTCTACTAGAGCTATTGGCCTCATTCGAGGGCATGATCTTGAAGAGGGAGGCACTACTCGGCTTCCATGGCATTCAGGTTATTTCTTCAGTTTTCTTGCATTCCAGTCATCACATTTCCACTGACACACTAAAACTGACATTTCAACTGAAAATTTCCCTACGCTGCACTGATTCATTGCATCTAAATTCATACACTGTACCTGACTTCTGTACATACTCATTCTGCACACCATACTTGCATCTCTAATACATATACAGTGGCTGTCATCTAACAACTGCCTTTTTAGGTCCCACATGTATCGACAGCACCAGCGGCGGCAGCACCAGGACCATCAGTACCCCCTCCAGCAGCAAGGAGAGAAAGACAGGCTCCAGCACGCAGTCGAGGCCAAGCTAGGAGTGCCCGAGCTGAGAGTGGCCCTTCAGAGCCTATTTTGAGCGAGGATGATACTGAGACCAGCAAGGCTGAGGAGGCAGCGAGTCAGCATGCTGATTCATCTAAGAGTAGAGACGATGACATCGGCTCAGGTTCTGCTAGTGGCGATGCTACTGAGCCAGGTTCTGAGGCAGAAAGCAGCGATGACTCTGGTTCCTGTTCAGCATCCGGTTCAGACAGTGGTACAGATAGAAACAGCTCTGAGTCCCCACCCAGGAAGAGGACGAAGAGGGCCTCTCGAGCTTGAGATAGCTGGCACTGATCTATCTATATTTTTGCTTAGTTTCTTTCATCAGAAATGTTAGCACTTTGTACAGTTTCAGACGAGTTTTATTTTCCTTAAAAACTTGTACTGCACTTTTTGTAAAAATAACCATGATCGGAATGAAAATCAAGCCTTTTAAAAAAGTGTTTGTATTTTGCATCATGAGCAGCGTATTGCATGAAGAAGAAATTGAATTTGATATTGAAAACTGAATACTTGTATTGTCACAATAGTCTGAATCAGGTAACGAACCGACCAACAACTGAAATAAACAAAGTAATATAACTCGATAATTAAAATAACAACTCGATAAACAACAAAACAATTCGATATATAAAAAAACAACTTGATAAGCAACTCGATGAACAAAACAACTCGATTAAACAACTTAAATACAACATAGCAAACTTGCTAAAACTAAAAGGACTCAAAACAGGACCTTAACACATACAAAGAGTAGAACAAAACACAGGTTCTCAGCACTCTCAGCACAAAGGTGAATAGCAGGTCTGCAAAAAAGGCTGTCGGCCATGAATGGATTCTGTCGGCCACCAGTGTTGGTCGATCAGCTGCTAAGAAACTGTGGACTCGCCTTTTTCCATGCCCCCTTTAGGAAGGTTTGAAATGAAAGGCCTTACAGTTCGAACTCCCGCGGTTCTAAATCTAATCTCACAAGTGCAATGTGAAACTGATAAACACTAAAGAGTCCAAATCTGGCAAATCTTTTTGGAAAATCGATTTTAAATCAAATAATGCCAAAATTGGACTGTTGTGCCACATACAGAGTTGCCACCTAAATATTTTTATTTTAGAAAAATTTAGGAAACCCTGACTCGTGCCAAAGGCCACGTCTTTGTCATCACCAAAGTTGCCTCAGCTCGGGAACTTAGGTACGAGAGGGGAATGTCATGAATTGAGCACCCCCGCTCGCCCGATCAAAGATCGGCCTCTACTAATTATGATGTGATTTTTTTATAAGCATTATGTGTTCTTATTCTGGTTATTAAACTAGCTTTACTATGTGACGCGCACAAGCAAGTATAGACTAGTTTGCTCAATTTGGAACAATTCAACTCATGTTTGTTTTTTGCAAAAATGGTTTGAATTTGCCACCTCAAGTGGGCTTTAAAGATGTGGATTTGCCACCAAACATAGTGGGCTTAAAACATGATTTGCCACTCAACAAAATGGGCTTAAAACACACATTCGTTGAATTGTTCAAATTCAAACAATCAAGCCTTCATCCACAGGCATTCATGCAATTACTCCAAGCTAATAAAACTTGAGTTAGAAAATAATGCATGATTCCAAACTATGTTAAGATGCCTAATGCAACACATGCAATAATGCAATTATTAGGCTCGGCTACTAATATGGCATATAGATCAATTTGATAACATGTGATTAAACACGTATTCAAATAAGATATTGAAAGGGCAATGCAGTTTGAATGATGCGCCGAGCCGTGGTGCATGCAATACAAGATTAATGGATGCAAGCATAAGGTATGCTAATTGAAACATGTCCCTAATCTAACCATTGAAATCGAGTAAATAAAAGGAAGAAAGATGCGGGGTTGGAAGACATACACACACGCACGCACACTTATTACAACATTATACCCTCATAAAGGAGGGTCCGAATGAATAAGAGCTAATCAACTACGCTAATTAAGCTAGTGTAGACACCCCATTTTTGACCGTCCTCAAGACTTGGACGTCACCGTTGGAACACTCAGTGATTATCCATGTTTGTGTTCGTTTGGAGTTCCCGGAGTTCTCGGCTCGCGCGCCTTGCCTCAGGACCTCCGAACTCGACCGTTTTGTGTCTGGTTTTGCACCAAACACTTGTGTTTTGCGTTGGAAGGGCATGGAATGCTTTGTGAGGCATCCCCACACACCACCGGCACTGGCTAGAGACCACCGGCTGGCTGGTGTTTCCACCGGCACTATATTGTGCCGGTCGGCACTATTTTGTGCCGGTCGGCACTTGTTTTGGCAAAATGACCATTTTGCCCTGCCGACCACTGTGCAGCTACTTTATGAGATATTTTTAGACAGCTGTTTAGCTTTTGCTTCCCCTCCATACACGTGTATGGAGGGGATGAGCCTTTGGTTGACTTAGCTTGTAAGCTTTGTTGCCTATAAGAGAAGGCTCTCTCCTCTTGGCTCAAGGGTTAGAAAAATTGGAGGGTTAGAGAGAAAAGACAGAGGAGAGGCTCTGGTTTTAGGTTAGAAATACTATATCTATCCTATCTCTCTTTTCCTTGCTCATTTTGTACACTAGGTGCTTTAGTCCATACTTTTGCACACAAGCACCTAGTGTTTCACCTTCTCTAGGTTTTTGAGGGTCCAGAGGTTTGTTCTTGGTGCTTTGGAGTTGGATTCAAGCAAAGGAAGGCAACAACACCAACATTATTGAAGAGGTCTTCAAGGGTAACAAAACTACTCCTTTTTACCCCATTCTTGCACCTTGTTTTTACCTAGTTTAGAACTATTTTTGTGCTTAGTCTATAATACAAAAAAGTTCTGTTTTTTAACCCTCTTCATTGTTTATTAAGAGTGTTTGGTGGTTTGGGTAGGTTTGACCACCCTTAGGCCTTGAAAAGGCCCCATTTTGTGCCTTTTTGTGAGAGATCCGAGACCTTGGTGTTAGGATCTCTCCACCACTGAAATCTTGAGGGATTTCAGTGGTGAAGATGATGCCTTAGAGTCTCAAGAAGGAGGGGGCCACCCCCTCTCCTTAATGTCCTTGAAAAGGGCAAGTTTTGGCTTCCTTATGGAGCTTCATGCTTGAGTGTGTGTTGAGCATGTTTGACTTGTTTTTCATGCTTATATTGCCATGTTATAACATGACTTTAAGTTGGTTTTGGTCTCTTATGCATGCTTAGCATAGTTGCCTTCTAATGCCCTTTGATGCCTTAACATGCCTAGGTTGTGTGCCTTAGTTTCTAGCATGTTTTAGGCCTACATTCGTGAAGTTTTTATGCTTATATTTCCATGTTCAAGGTCTGTCTCATGTTGTTTGAGTCAATCATAACATGTTTAATATAGTTTCTTTGCATTTGGCTTGTTGGCCTTAAGAGCATGAGTGTGTGGCATGCCATGCTTGCATTATTTTTGATGGTTTGGAAACATTTATCATGTCATATCAGTCCATTTGACATGCTCATATGTTTGCATTACATGCTCCTTTAATGCTTTAAAAGCATGTGTTGAATGCTTCATTTATTGGTCACTTTGTATGCCTTAGGGTTTAAGCCTCTTAGATGCCATCTAGGTACACCCTTGGCCTTGTTTAGGTCTGCATGTGACCTATTTTGAGCCCCCTTGGCCTTGTGAGGCTTGGTGGGTTTGACCTTAGTTTGAGCCCCTTGGCTTGCCTTAAAGCCTTGAACCACTTGCATGCTTTGTTTGGCTTGCTTTGTTGCATGATTTGGCATCATGTTTTGCATGGTTTTCAGAGCTTATGCTACATGCTAGTAGTCCATGTTTAACTCATTTCAAGTGTGCTTGAATGTTGTTTGTTATGCTTAAGTGTTAGTGCCTTAACCTGTGCATGTGTGCATAATTGTTTGGCCCTCATGCCTTAGCATTTTGGCCGCTGTTTTGAGCCTTGTTAGAGCTGCCCAATTCATGTATAAGTCCATCTCATTCCTTAGTTTGCATACTTGCCTTGTATGCCTACTTGTATGCTTGCATAAGCGCCTTGCATTGTCCATATGGCATAGTAGATAACATGCTTAGGACCTCATTGCATAGGCATGCATGCTAGGCCTCTTGAAGTGAAGTATGATGGAGGTTTGGCACCCTTATTTGCTTGTTTGCATTGCATGCATTTGAAATCAAAATTGCCCTCTTGGTTCTTTGGGCCATCATGCATGGAAACGCGTGATTGGTGGTCCGGGAATCGAGGCACATGCCCCTTTGAGTCACTAATATGATAAGGGCTGTGTTTGGTGCATACATGCTTTGAATTGCCTTGCCATGCATGTTGTTCCCCTCTGCTGCTGTGAGTTGCAGGTTCTGCAGGTATTCAGTGCCGGCCGGCACTATTTAGTGCCGACCGGCAGTCAACAAACAGCCGATGGCTTCCTTTTGTGCCGGTGGCCTCCTCCTTCAGCCGGTGGTGTCCTACCCCAGCCGGTGGTTATCCCCAGTGCCCTGAGAGGCACTCCTGGGACTTTGGCAATTTTCTGAGGAGGAGAGCAGAGGAAACAGAGGCAATCCATGCATGGCAGTGCGGTTCCGAGCCAGTCCCGAGCGCATGCTGCATTTGGCCCTCATCCCGAGGCGATTTACTGTTTAATTAGATTAATTATTTTATTTAATTAATTTAGTTGATTTGTAATATTTTAATTGGCTTGCGTAGTTAATTAATTTGTATATTCTTTCGGTCCCTCCGAGCGAGGGCAAAGTTGTAATAAGTGTGTGTGAGTGGGTGTATGTCTTCCAATCCCCATTTCTTTCTCCCTTTTATTTACCCGCTTATGATGGTAGATTAGGGCACATCTAAATTAGCATACCTTATGCAATGCATGCATGCATCCATGCATTTGTTTACATGCACCGGGCTTGGTACATCATACAAACTGCATCGCACTTTCGATTTCTAAATTGAATACGTGCTACTCGCGCATTTCATCTGCCATGATTAGGGTTAGCCGAGCCTGTTTAGATTACACTCCTGTATGTAATGCATTAGCCATTTAACATGAACTAGGTCATGCATGTTTTGCTAACTGGTTTCTTGTTTTGGCACGGAGTACGATGTAAGTTTTATGCTTTAACATGTCGCATGCGTGTGAATGTTAACATGACGGTATGATTGCCATGCGGCTAAATGCTTATGTGATATTACTGTTTGAATGCCTGTGGGTGAAGGTTGGATTGCTTGAGTTGGAACAACTCATTGAAATCCGTATTTTAGCCTACTTACGAGTAGCAAGATCTAACACGTTTTTCGAGACAAAACGGATATGCAATGTTTATTTCCAAATTAGGCAATCTAGTCTATACTTGTTTGCTGCGCGTATAACATAGTAATTCTAGGCTAATAATCGGAATAAGAACATATAAGGTTTTCAAAATAAGATATCACGGTTAGTAGAGGCCGGTCTTCGGACCGGGCGAGAGGGGGTGCTCATAGCTGACCTTCCCCGATCGTACCCGAGCTCCCGAGCCAAGTCACTTTGGTGATGACGGACACGTGGCCTTCGGCACCGAGTCAGGGTTTCCTAAATTCCCCCATTTTAAAATATTTAGGTGGCGACTCTGTAATCTGGCAAAGCAGTCCATGTTTGGCACTTCTTTTCAACATCTGTTTTTCTTCAAAACGATTTGCCAGAGTTGGACTCTTTGGTTCAGATTTAGAACCGTGACAATTTGAGTCCGAACTGTAGTAAGCCCGATATGAACAGAACGGGAGTTCATCCTCCCGGATGCGTTCGGGGACGTCTACAGCTAGCTAATTATTACAAACCGAAACTAATTAACTATTCTAGTTAACTAATTATTACAAACCGAAAACAAATAACTAGTTAAACTAACTAATTATTTACAACACTTAATTAGCTACAACTAATTAATTACAATGCATATCTAAGCTAGATATTAAAGCAACAAGTAAATTAAAATACAAGAGAAGCTGATGCATGTGCTTGGTTTTCACTCGAAAAGCCACTGTTTTCCTGCTGCAAGCCTCTGTTTGCACATATGATTATTGAAAACTCAGCCAACTTCCAAAACACCTTTGCTTCATCTTACCAACACATTGTGCAAAAATCACTGATGGCCGACAAGAGGGACAAGGGGCCGGTCGGCCACTGATGGTGGCTGTCGGCCACTGCTGGTTCACACTTCCATGCTGCAACAGAGAGCAAAACAGAACAAAACAATGTATTCTCACAGGTTGTTTGTATTGTTTACCCTCCTTATCATCACAAAAGCTCAAAGGAGAGAAACTCTTGGCCCTCAAACCATCAATCAAGCAATTTCCATGCATGATGGCTTAGGGACCAAGTTTGTACAAGTTCAATAAATGCACAAACTTGACCAAAATGACCACCACCCTATCATGCATGATCAAGGGTAACGGTGACTTAGGAAAATGGCACATTTCATCACTTTTGAGTATGAAATGTTCCATTTTCCTTGTGTTCAAACTAACATCCGATTTGAACACATGCAATGCAACATAAAGAATGCTTATCTTGCCTCTTTTACTTGCCAATTTTGTTTACTCATTTTAATTACCAAATCATCCTTTAATCCATTAAGTCCATTGGTGAGTGTCTTCTAAGATGAAAGAAGTGTCAACCAAGAGATAGTTTAAGGCATGAGAGAAGCTTCATGCCATTGGTAATGAACCATCAAAAGAGGATTAAACCATTAAGCACGAGCCTCCATCTCAAGCTTAAACAACCCTAGGGTTGAAACAACCCTCAAAGCAAATGAAGAAGTGAAGAAATATGGGAGATTGCAGAGATTATAAGTGCTGAAATTAGGTGAGAAAAAACATTAAAACATGCAATCAACTCAAACCAATTATGGTTAAAGCCTCAAAACACCAAGTTAGTGAAAGGACTTACACTACAACTATACAAAGCAAAGCTCAAATGCCACTAATAGCCCAAAACAGTCCTAAAATAGGTTAAAAACAATCCTACAACATGCTGGAATTAAGCTAACAAAGGCTAGAATAATAGGCTAAAACATAACACAAGCTAAGCTAGTGAGCAAGACACAAGAAAAGGAGTCTAACCCCTCCAATTTTGGACTTTAAAAGATGATTTTAGCCACTGAAATAGCTCTGAAAAACAGTGCTTAAAAGATATGAAAAAGATGATGCAAGGGCGGGAAACACAAGGGCAAAGGCCTCCAAAACAAGGTACAAAGAAAGGCTATCAACCCCTCAACCTTTAATGGCCTTAGGACCCAAGCTTCAACCCAAAAATATAGAGTTTTTCTAGCCCAAAATCAGTTGGAAAACATCTTGGAATGAAGACAAAAGTAGCTAAAACAATAAACTAAAACATGGAGCTTTTGAGCTAATAAACAAGCATGAAGAGGGGTGGCTAACCCCTCTGTTTTTGGGACCTCAAAACAAAATTTTTAGCTTTTGAAAACCTCTGAAAAATCAGTGATAAAAATCTTTAAAAATTTTGATGAAAAGATGGAAAACACAAGTGGAAAGGCTTAGAGAACAAGGTTCAAAGAAGGGTGATTAACCCCTCAACCTTTAATAGCCTTAAACCACAAGCTTCAGCCAATAAAAATAGTTGAAAAACACTTCTAAATTAGCAAGAAAAGACAAAAAAGAAGTAGTGCAAAGGTGCTCAAAATTATACCTCTTAAAGAGAAATAACACTTTTGTTCACAAACCATAAGTCCTTCACTCCCAAAGGCTGAAATTTGGACACAAGAATCTCAGCAAGGAGAGCTCCAATATTGGTTTAGGGAGTGTAGAGAGAGGGTGTATAGGTTGTAAGATAAAGATAGAGAGAGAATTCCAAGAATTGGACCTTTTAGAATTTTTTTGAACCTTAAATCAAAAGGTTTGGCCTGGTATATATAGAAAAGCTGCCCCTTAGGTCGAAAATATCAAGTGTTGAACAGTTGGAGCTTTTAGGGGATAGCTAGCACAAAATATCTAGTTTTTTCACCAGTGGCCGACTGGCCAGAAGTGTGCATTGTCGGCCACCAAAAATCTACTTCCAGACTCTAATTCAAACGGGCATATCTCCTTCATCCAGACTCCTTTGCAGGTCATTCTTGAGCCTAAATTGAAGCCCTAGAAGTATACTTTCTAATGGAAGTGGCCTCACATAAAAATTCTAAGTGTGCTAAGAGATATGCCTATTTTAGTGAAGGTCGCTCAGTTTTGCCTTAATCAGATTGATGCCTAACTTCAACCAGCCATATCTCCCTCATCCGGACTCATCTCTAGGAGATTCTTGAGTGAAAAATGAAGCCCTGGAAGTCCAATTTCCAATGGTGCTAGCCTCACAACTAAAGTCCAAGTGTACAAAAGGATAGACCTGATTTAGTGAAGGCTGCCCGATTCTCTCTTAACCGTTGATGCCCAACTTCTTCCCCAACAAGGTTTCTTCCCTCTCCTCTAATTTTCGTCAACTCCAAACCTCTAAATAAGATGTTTTAAAGATTTTTTGAAAGAGTTCACCTCTCTTCCATTTATTTCCACTTTTTCCTTGCTCGGTTTACCGAAAAGTGCAATTTTTAACGAAATGCGAGCCTCGGAACATCGTAGAAGAATTTTCAAAAATATTTTAAAAGAGAGGGTTTTAAGGTCTAAAATAGTTTTCGTCCAAAATGGGGTTTAAGCTTGGGATTTAGAAGCTCTTCTTGCTAAAGAAATTGAACATTTGCATAACACAACTTTCATCATCGAGTGATCAATCAATGGCGCCCAACTCTTAAGGGCGGTCAAAAATGGGGTGTCTATAGTTGCCCCTCTTTGACAGAGCTCGAAATCATGAAATGATATGAGTGAATGTCAAAGCCCGAAGACGACCCATTTTGACAAGGTCGTAAGACTTGGGCAAACAAACAAAATGCAGATGTAATTGGTTGAACCCGAGGGTTGCCTACGTATCTCGTTGCAAGGAATCAAACTGGCGTAGTTCAGGGATAAGATGCAAATGATGTATAATTGTAATGTAATCATGCAAATGATAAACAATGTGACAAAATCACCAAACCACAAGCAGTGCAAAACACACAAATATCATAAAGGATTGGCGATGCAAGTTAAACTACGTTTATATAGAAAAGGTGCCGGAGCACTCTAACCACAATTCTTACGGAACAGGCGCATGCACATGCAGAACTATGTTTTTTGTAGAAAGAGAAAGAGTACAAGTAATTAGATGGTATGATATAAGTGAGGAGTGATCTGCTAGGAAAAGATAATGATCCTAAATGCTGAATGCAACAAGACAGAATACGATGCAATGGATGCAGTGAATAAGGCATAAGTTGAACCACATTTTACCTAGAAAAGGTATGGACACAAAATAAACCACGTCTAACACAGCAAATGTGCCACAACCCTCAGACCACAATTCTTGCAAAATAGGCGTGTACACATACAGAGCTATGTTTTAACGTGAAAATGTATGGGCACATGTCAAACCAAGCTTAACATGGAAAGGATGCAGACAATAAAATGGTACGATGCAATAGATGTATGCAATAAATTCTATATGCAATAGAAGTGATAGATGTGATGCAATAGATAATAAATGCGATATAGCAGCTAGGAAGTGAAAGTACCTTATAGAGGCAATTGGTGATGACTCACCTTATGTTGTTGGGGATCTTTTGCTTTTTTTTTTTTTTTTTGGTTGAACCACAGGTACTACTTTTCTCCCTAGCTATGTTCGCAACTTTCCCTATTCTTCAACGGGGTGACAAACTAGATTGGGTCAGTATCCAGAATTGAGGTGCATACAAGCTACCTCAACCTATGGGGCTGCCATACAGATTTGAAGCTGAGGATACACCCCTGGGTATTTAAACCAGACTTTAGTCTCGAAAATTCCGAACCTTTGTGTTCTAGGCCTCGGCCATTCGAACTCTAGTTTCCACCGTCTCAGTTGATCTCCAAGGAACTCAACGCAAACACAAGCAGGTGGCTATACTAGACCACCGAAAGTCATTCGGGCACAACAAACACCAAAGGAATTGCACCTTTAGAGGATTTAAGGTCTCCTAGACCGAAGAGTGCACGAGACAATGCGAGTGGTACAAAAAAAAAAAAAAACAAGGTGCACAAGATAGTGCGAGTGAGGGTGAATGAACGCACAAAATAGTGTTATACAAAATGCAATGCACAAGATAGTGCGAGGTAAGATGAAATGCACAAGACAGTGCGATAAAATACACAAAATAGTGCTATACAAGATGAAATGCACAAGACATTGCTATGCAATGCACAAAATAGTGCGATGTAATGCACAAGATAGTACGAGGGGAAGTGCACAAGACAGTGCTATGCAATGCACAAAATAGTGTGATGTAAGATGAAATGTACAAAACAGTACGAATAAAGTGCACAAGATAGTGCTATGCAAGTGAAATGCACAAGATAGTGCTATGCAAGTGCACAAGATAGTGCGATATAATTCGAAATGCACAAGATAGTGCTATGCAAGGTGAAATGCACAAGATAGTGCTATGCAGGTGCACAAGATAGTGCGATATAAAGTGAAATGCACAAACATAGTGGAAGTAAGATGCACAAAATAGTGCGATAAAATACACAAACACAGTGCAAGTAAGATGCACAAAATAGTGCGATGAAATGCACAAACATAGTGCAAGTAAGATGCACAAAATAGTGCGATGAAATGCACAAGACAGTGCGATGTGAGATGAAAATGTGCAATAGATGCACTGAGTGAGATTATTGTGCGATAGATGCACAGAATGAGATTATTGTGCGATAGATGCACAAAATGAACAAATGAACAAGGCTTACAAATCAATACAGTGACAACGCATGTTTCATGCAAGATAAACAACCGATGCATGATGTTAATTGAAAGCATGTTCTATGCAAGAGACAAGAGCATATTTTATGCAACACTGAAAGCATGTTCTATGCATGAAACAAGAGCATATTCTATACAACATTGAAAGCATGTTCTATGCATGAATGAAAGCATATTCTATGCGACATTGAAAGCATGTTCTATGCATGAAACAAGAGCATATTCTATGCAACATTGAAAGCATGTTCTATGCATGAATGAAAGCATATTCTATGCAACATTGAAAGCATGCTCTATGCATGAAACAAGAGCATATTCTATGCAATATTGAAAGCATATTCTATGCATGAAACAAGAGCATATTCTATGCAACATTGAAAGCATATTATATGCATGAACCATAAACGATACGAGGCGCACATACAACATAAGTGTATATGAAAGTGTACATTCTACGCAGTAGAAGAGAATCAAATATGTGCTTTGGTGCCTCCGATTTACCTCTCGGAGGACTTTACAACATGCTTAAATCAAAAAGAATACACCCTATTCATATTGGCGAGGGGTAACATTTGCATGCTACTTTAATTGCCATTCTGACTTAAAGCGTGCTTGAACTCGGGGTCGAGGTACACTCATATTCCAGAGCAATGGCGAGGCCTGGCGAAGGTGCATCTGGAATGCAGACTTGGAATTTGCTGAAGTTAAAACACACTTAGATGTTCCAATTTTCCCTCTTTTCTTTTGCTTTGCAGTCCGGAACCTATATAGCTTCAAATAGGTCCTGGTTCGATTCCTCTCTCTCTCGACCTGGGTTGAACCCTACAGTTTATGAAAGAAAGAATTTTGTTTTGCAGATCATGTTGAGAATGGCACAGCACTCTAAGCACGAAATGATTTATTTTTGAAATTGAAATTGAAAATGAGTTCTAAACCCGGTATCGAGCCTACGACTGACCACAGTCAAAATGACTCAACAAAGGGAAAACAACCTAAACACGCTAACCGACTCAAAACAAGAATCAAGACAAATAAAAACAACAAACACAACACTCGGACATTCACGGGGAGCCTGTTTCTTTAAGTATTGTTTTCCACCCTTTCTCATTTGTGATTCTCACATCACTTGGCACTCAATCTCTTTTTCTTTGAAAAGTCCTTTCCTCACTTTTTCTCTCAGCGCACATCTCTCTATTCTTTAATCTCTCTTATTTTTTATCCCTCCCTGGGGTGGTTGATGGATAAACAAGGAGTTGTGGGATCTTGCCCCTAGCATTCTGCTAGATTCTCCTTCTTTCACTCACAACTCGTGAACTTTCCCATAGAGGGGTTGTGGTGCGACTGAATGTACAGCAGATTTGCAACTAACATCGGTTGATGATGCCCTTGGCGTAACTTGACCGAGGTGAGTTACAGCATGTCCCGCCAGCCAGGTATACAATTGATTAGTTCTACACATTGCATTTTCTATGTCCCCATTCTGGGTCAGATGCCAATTTGGGTGTGATAAAACCCGTCTAGATGAGGGGGTCGAATATCCCGCTCCATTTTCAGTTCATGCTTCGCACTTGGCTTGATACCTCGCTGCTTGGAGGACGAAAGAACTTTTTGGCCTCTGTTGTTAGCTTCAGTTGTGCCCTTTCTGGTGAATACATTGATAATGGGGAAAAGACAGAAAACCTGACTCAATTGTGCCCTAGTTCACTATTTTGACCATTTTTTATTTTTGGCTTTCTATTAAAACAATTTTGACCAACATAAGAGTTTGATTTGCATGCTTGTTCGGCTTTTTGCTTTGAAATATTGCAAGTTAGGTTGTGAGCACTGAAAATTTTCCTTTTTTGGGTCCAAGAAATGGTCCAATTTTGGAAAAATTGAATAATTTTCGGTAAAACTAGTCAACCTCACTAAAAATCTTCAAAACTGTTTTTGCAAATAGCCATTGCTTAACCAACGCGGAATTTACTCTTGAGACGCACAACCTCGGATCAGAACTTGAATTGTCTTGCAACTGAATCTTGTAACGGAATAGAACCCGCAAATTTGAACGAAAACAAGCCAATTTGCATATGGATAAGATAGCCAAGTTTGAACAAGGATAAGCCAATCAACATGGATAAGCCAAGCAGGCTGAAAATGATTGGGGCTGAACTTCATGATGAAGTTGCCTACGTATCCCAAAGATGGGAATCAGGCCGTACGTAGTTCCGAGTTAAGGTACACTTGGATATTAACACTCTCCTTTTACGCTATAACTTTTTCCAAAGCTGCCCTTCCGGGTTTCAACCTTGCGAGCTATGTTTTTCTTTTCTTTTTATTTCTTTTCCTTTTCTTTTCTTTTATTTTCTTTATTCTTTTTCTTCTTTCTTTCCATTTTTTCATTTTTGTTCTCTTCTTTTTTTTCTTTCATTTTTGTTCGTTTCTTTTCTTTTCTTTTTTTTTCCCTTTTTTCTTGCTTTAACTTTTGCCTGGGTCGCCCTTTTGGGTTTTCAACCCAAGGAGCCTCTCAAGGATAGAAAAGTTTAACTTGTCCATGTTGATTGATTTTGAGATATCGAAGCCATCTGAATCCAGGAGAATGACTGTTATTCACTGATGACGTAGGAGCCTATCCAATCGGGTCTAAATTTGCCCCCAATGTTGTAGATAGGAACTCAATTGTCCTTCAACAATAATTCATCTTCTCTCAGATTCGGGGATTTGGCTTTCTTGTCGATCTCCATTGGCTTAAGAAATGACCCAATTTTGAATTTTCAAGCACATCTGACATTTTTGCCCCTAGTTCTAGGGATGCTTTTCATCTGGCTTTGCAAGCTTCCTTTGATGACATCTGACCTTATTGCCCCTAGTTCAAGAGCTGCTTCCAATCCGAACATGCAAACCTTATATTTTGGTTGATCGTTCAACATTCTAAATCAAAGTTTGAAAGCAAAGGGGTCGAGTCTTGAGGTCGAGAGTGATCCCAAGATAATTCCACGCATGACTTCGTAGGACCACACAAAACATTTTTGAAATCTTTTAAGAAAGTGACTAGTCGCTTGCATTGAAGACAATGCGGAACCAATCTAGATGAAGCCAGGATCCTTCTCAGTACTCACATTAACAAACATGATCTCATTCATTAAGGGCTTAGAATGCCTCTCTTTCTCTCAGTTGATCAAATTTTTTGCAAATCCCGAGGAATTCCTTCCTCTTTGTTTTCATCATAGTGTTAGAAAAGTTTTGAAAAACTTAGGTTAATGCAATGATTTCAAGGCACAGAAAAGTAGGTGAAAATCTCTGTCGTTTCATTCAGAACTTCTGGTGCAACTGGCTCAATGGCAGAAACAGACACAAAAGAAAGAGTGTAAAAGACAAACACAAAACAAGATAGTGATGCCCGAGTTAACATGCTCGAAATCACCCGACTCTAACACAACAGGACTAACTCAATACAACAAGACAGACTCAATACAACACAACAGAACTGACTCAATACCCAAGTCAAAAAGTACAATAAACAACGTTTTCAAATTGCTCAAAACAGTACGTGCCATCCACCATATCTGGAGTAAAATGAGCGCCATCAGCAAGTGGTTCCTCCCTAATCACATAGTCACATTATCCCCCCAGTTCATTGATCCGGTGTTGATAGACTTTGTAGGACCTGGTATGGCGATGACCTCGTTATCAATCAGATCTTGAACTTCATGGCGAAGATGATAACAACTATTAATGGCGTGACCAGTTTGTTGATGAAAGGCATAGTACTTGGCAGCATTATGCTTGGCTGGAAGGGGATCCGAGAGAGGCCGAGGGTCAAGGGGTTTGAGATGGCCTTGTCCTACAAGGATTTGGAAAGCTTTGGATAAGGTCATGTAAAATGGGGTGAAGACCCTCTGGGGTGTTTCTGGTACGACATCCCTTTTCCCGGCTTACCCCTTGATTCAGAATGCTGTCATCATGAGTGGCAAAAGTGTCATTCACAGTCTTTGCAACAACTACGAGCACTTGCTGTTTGTTCAGTCCTTCAGCCTTCAAAGCCTCAACAGCCCACTAAAGATGTTCATAGGGACCAATGCCTGCCCCTACCTTGTTCTTGCCATTTATCTCCACTTTGCAAGGGATTAGCCTTCTTCCAATGCAGCCCGTCCCAAGATTGGGGAGCCTTTTGACATGAAATTCCTAGTATGTGATGTGGTCGATGACGGAGCCAATATCCCAAAGGCTAGATCTGCCACTGTTCTCTAAAGATCTTCAATCATGCTCATCAGCTCAGAAATAGTGGGTTCATGGGTTTGAGATGATTGGGGTTCGAGTGCATTCATTATGTACAAATTCGTGCTTTCTGGAATGAACAACTTAGGCTTGGGTAAATAACCTGGGGTGATATATACGCTGGGGTTATAGGTAGGAAGTAGTGTATGGATGAGGTTAAGGTGTGGATGAGGTACTTGGCCATTGGGGTCTTGAGGTGAAGCTATCGCTTGGTTGTTGATGAGATTCTGGACCTCATGACGAAGGCGGGTAGCAACAATCGGTGCCATGACCACATTGTTGATGGTACACACAGTATTTGGTGGGGTTATGTCTGGCAGGGAGTGGGTCAGGCAGAGGTTAAGGATCAAGGGTTTTGAGATACCCTTTTTCCATCAGAACTTTTAGTGCACTGGTTAGGCTCATATAGAGGGGGTGAAAGTTCTGCCTTGAGCTCGGGTTGGGCCGGCTATTTGTGGGTTGGCATTGGAAAAAAGGTTGGCAATTTTGGGATTAATGGTGACAGTATTGATTTTAGTGGGTTTAGGAATAGTGCTACTCCCAGCATTGGTACTCCCTGAAAACACCCTCTTTGTTGGTTCGCTTGTTCTAGAAATAATCCCCTTGTTGAATGCACTCTCAATTTGAACCCCTAATTCATGCAAATTTTTGAAAGTGAATAGTGGAGCAACTATTAACCTTTGCAGCATATCAGGCTCAAGGTTCTGCACCACTATTCTCACTTGGTCCCTCTCAGAAGGTCGATCTGTCATCTGTGCTGCCTTTGCTCTCCACCTTGCAACAAATTCCACAAAAGGTTCTCCAGGATTCTAGTGGATTGCTTCAAGGTCTTAAGTGGTTATTTCAAGTTGGGTATTGTAACAGTACTAATTGACAAACGCCTCAGTCAACTCTTCCCAGTTTTGCTTCACTGTATCCTCCAACTTGGTGTACCAAGTGGCTGCTATGCCTGACAGGGTTCTTCCATACATAGAGAGTTTTTGAGGCTTAGTCAGACCCATTGGTTTCAGGACGTAAAAGAAAAGCCGAATATGTACCATAAGATCTCCAGACCCGTTGAAACGGTTAATATGTGGGTTTTTGAATATGTCTAGGAGTCTTACGACAGCCTCAGTGTACCCATCTTCAATGTCGGGAATGGAATTAAGGCCCTGTGCCTTTTTGAATTGCTTCTCAAGGTTACCAATTTTTACCAAGGTCGGCTCGAGATCATTAGGATCAAGGGGATAAAGCCTCTCATTAGGCTGTACCAGAGGTCTGAAAACTCGAGCTTGAGCCAACCCTTCTTGAGGATCCGGACCTTGCAAATCTGCAATTGGCAAAGGTAAATCAAAGTTCGACTGGGGTCCCAAGACTAGATGTGTGGTAGATGCCCTAGATGGGCGTTGCATTTCATCGTTGGTCTCATTTTGGATGGCAATTCCCTCGTTTAATGCCACTATCATGGCCACAACTTCTTCTGGACTCTATGTCATCACGGATCTGCTGAGTTGGCAAAGGTGATCTAACTGGTGACTGTCAGATCAGTGGAACCAGTGAGCCCTGTTTGGCCCTTTTTTGCCTTGCCACCGACGAAGGAAACACTAGTTGCTCTTGATTTGATAAAGTCTATCGACACTAGTCCAGAGTACCCGAGAGATATTAGAGCCTTCTAAAGCTATAGTTCCAGGACTACCTAGCAAAAGAGAAAACAGACAGCACCTCAGCCTAATTTCACTAGAACATATATGAGCATAGCTGAATGACTGTACTCTTTGCTGAATTCTGCCCCAAAATCAGATACCAAACTCGCAACTGATATGCACATTCCTGTACAGTTTCACTGTAAAGCACATACCAATTAATTGAAAGTCAAACCACTCCTATGATGGGTAGGGTTACCCTATCCTAGTTTCGTCAGAAGCTAGGGTTCACTATTCAAAACAAGTGGTTTCACCACAATCCTACATTCGGGTAAGTATCCTGTCCTAGTTTGGAATAGTCTCTATGGCTTTTCGATATGAAACTAGGTCAATTGGTCAAAAAGGGTACCTCAGCAAGACTACCTAATATACCTCTCACACCTAACACTGAGAAGTGAAAGAAGGATTAAACGGTACAGCGGTAGTCCAAATCCAAGGGTTATGTTCCCATCGTGGCAGATCCCGCTACCGGTCAGCCTTTTCACAAGCTTTTTCCAAGCAAGCCTCCAAAAAACCGTTCAATAATAACAGATGGAAAACACTGTGACTTAGGCGCACCAATGCAAATGAAAATGTAAAAAAACACATAAGTGCAAATAAAATGTCATATCATGAGTTCGAGTCAAGTTGTCTAAATCCTCAGCAGAGTTGCCAAAAACTGTGGACTCACCTTTTTCTAGCACCCCGCCTTTCGGAAAGGTTTGAAATGAAAGGCCTCACAGTTCGGACTCTCGTGGTTCTGAATCTAGTCTTACAAGTGCAATGTGAAACTGATAAACACCAAAGAGTCCAAATCCGGCAAATCCTTTTGAAAAATCGATTTTAAATCAAATAATGCCAAAATTGGACTGCTTTGCCAGATATAGAGTCGCCACCTAAATATTTTATTTGTGGGGAAATTTAAGAAACCCTGACTCGGCCCAAAGGCCACATGTCCGTTATCACCAAAGTTGCCTCGACATGGGAACTTAGGTACGAAGGGGGAAGGTCATGAATTGAGCACCCCCGCTCGCCTGATCAAAGATCGCCCTCTACTAATCATGATATGAGTTTTTATAAACATTGTGTGATCTTATTCCATTTATTAGACTAGCTTCACTATGTGACGTGCACAATCAAGTATAGACTAGTTTGCTCGATTTGGAACAATTCAACTCATGTTTGTTTTGCGAAAATTGTTTGAATTTGCTACCTCAAGTGGGCTTAAAGATGCAGTTTTGCCACCAAACATAGTGGGCTTAAAACATGATTTGCCACTCAACAAAGTGGGCTTAAAACACACATTCGTTGAATTGTTCCAATTCAAACAATCAAGCCTTCATCCACAGGCATTCATTCAGTTTAGCATTTAAGCACATAGCCTCATGGTAAGCATGCGAAACATGGCAATATGGCAATCACACTTCATGCGAATATGCTAAAGTGTAAAAACTCACCGAGTACTCCAAGCTAAAACAGAAACTAGTTAGAAAGATGCATGATCCTAACTATACAAGATTCCTAATGCAACACATGAAATATGAAATTAATAGGCTCGGCTACTAATATGACATATGATTCAATTTGAACAACATGCGATTAAACACCTATTCATATAAGATATTGAAATAACAATGTAGTTTGAATGATGCGCCAAGCCTTAGTCCATGCAATACAAAATGAATGGATGCAAGCATGCGATATGCTGATTGAAACATGGCCCTAATCTAAACATCAAAAGCGATTAAATAAAAGGGAGAAAGACATGGGGTTGGAAGACATAAACACACACGCACACTTATTACAACATTACGCTCTCGCAAAGGAGGGTCTGAATAAATAAAAGCTAACTAGCTAGCTACGCTAATTAAGCTAACTAACTATTACAAAATGAAAACTAATTAACTATTCTAGTTAACTAATTATTAAAAATCGAAATCAAATAACTAGTTAAACTAACTAATTGTTTACAACACTTAATTAGCTACAACTAATTAATTACAAAACATATCTAAGCTAGATATTTAAGTGACAAGTAAACTTAAAAAGCAAGGGAGGCTGATGCATGTGCTGGGTTTCCACCCGAAAAGCTGTTGTTTTGCTGCTACAAGCCTCTGTTTGCACATTTGATCACTGAAAATTCTGCCAACTTCCAGAACATCTCTGCTTTACCTCAGGAACACACGGTGCAAAAATCACTGATGGCTGACAAAAGGGACAAGGGGCCGGTCGGCTACCAATGGTGCCTGGTCGGCTACCATTGGTGGCCAATCGGCCACTGATGGTCCACACTTCCATGCTGCAACAGAGAGCAAAACAGTGTATTCTCACAAGTTCTTTGTACT
Source organism: Camellia granthamiana (assembly GCA_036172215.1). NCBI lineage: Eukaryota > Viridiplantae > Streptophyta > Magnoliopsida > Ericales > Theaceae > Camellia > Camellia granthamiana. The sequence goes on from CM069913.1 coordinate 114,843,155, forward strand.
GTTTACCCTCATTGTCATCACATAAGCTCAAAAGAGAGAAAATCTTGGCCCTCACACCATCAATCAAGCAATTTCCATGCATGATGACCAAGTTTGTACAAGTTTAATAAATGCACAAACAAGACCAAAATGACCACCACCCTATCATGCATGATCAAGGGCAATGGTGGCCAAGGAAAGTGGCACATTTGAGTATAAAATGTCCCACTTTCGTTGTGTTCAAATTAACATATGATTCGAACACATGCAATGCAACACGAAAGATGCTTATCTTGCGTCTTTTACTTGTCAATTTTTGTTTACTCATTTTAATTACCAACCATTTCTTAATCCAATTGTCCATTGGTGAGTGTCTTCTAAAGTGAAAGAAGTGTCAACCAAGGGGTAGTTCAAGGCATGAGGGAAGCTTCATGCCATTAGTAATGAACCCTCAAAGGAGGACTAAACCATTATGCATGAGCCTTAACCTCAAGCTTAAACAACCCTAAGGTTGAAACAACCCTCAAAGGAAATGAAAAAATGAAGAAATGAGGGAGGCTGCAGAGATTGTATGTGCTGAAATTGAGTGATAAAAGCACTAAAAACATGCAACCAACTCACACCAATGATGGTTAAAACCGTAAAACACTAAACTAGTGAAGGAATTAACACTACAACTATGCAAAACAAGACTCAAACAAGCTAACCAGCCCAAAATACAGCTAAAATAGGTTATTTCAGAAGCAAAAACGTACTGGAATTAAGCTAAGTTAAGCTAGAAAAACAAGCTAGCATGTGAAGCTAACTAGGCATGCAAACAAGACATGACGAGTGGAGGCTAACCCCTCCAATTTTGGACTTCAAAATAATTTTTTGGCCACTGAAAAACCTCTGAAATTCATTGGTTAAAAGGCCCAAAAAATTTGATTTGAAAGTGATGAACAAAGGCACAAAAACTTAGCAAACTAGTAAGCAAGAAGGGTGAAATGCCCCTAACTAAAGAAAAGGCTCAAACCACCACTTTTGAGTCACAAAAAAAGAGGGTTTTTTTGGGTTCAAAACCAGTCTCAAAACAAGTACACTAAACAAGTGAACAAAGCAAATAAACTACCTCTTGAAGCAAAGAGCAACTCTAGGCACAAATCCAAGCTAAACCACTTGCTAGAGCTCAAAACAAGCCTTAAGGAATCTCAGCTCAAAGAGAAGTAACTTTGATCAAGGCAGTGTATGCAAAAGTATAGAGAAAACTAGCTTCAAGGCACAAAATTGTAAGAGAGAGAGAAATCTAGAGAGAGAGAGAGAGAGAGAGAGAGAGAGAGAGAATTTTGTTCCAAAATTGCTAGCCTCCCAAAATGGGGGAGGAACCCCCCCTATATATAGAAAAAACACTCCTTGTGCTTAGAAACATCTCACCATACACATGTATGGAGATGTAGCTCATTGTGCCAACAGCTGGCACAACTGTCAACAAATATTTGGAAAAAGGCATTAGTGGCCGTTGGCCACCACTAGTGGCCGACCGGCCACACCTCTAGCTGACAGCCATCATCCATGGTCGACAGCCCATGGTGGTGGCTGAAAGGTCACCAAAAGGTTCCAGACTAAAAAACAACAGGATTGGTCCAAAACAAGGCACAAAACAGATAAGGTTTCAAGGCTGAAAGGCAGGGCACTCCGCCAAGAACTTCGAGCACTCAAAACGAACACATGCAATCATAATCATCGAGTGCACAAGTGATGACGTCTGAGTCTTGAGGACGGTCAAAAATAGGGGGTCTATACATGGTAAGGTACAGCTGGTTCTACGACCACTTCCACGGGAGCCAGCCCGAGACTTAGGAGGTGGTCGAGCAGTACCCCCGGGGCTTCTTGACATATCTTCTCGGTATCACCTGTTTGTGCACAGGTGGAATACCGTAGGCCTGTATGTGCTGAGCACTCTGGTGGTGTTACTATAGGTCCGGTTCTATAATTGGGGTGGTGCTAGCCTCGCCACCCTATACGGGTATATGAGTTCCAATTCCCATAAGAAAGGGAAGAAGGTCAGCGGCAATTGGAGAGCCTGGGAGGTATACATTGCACTTTCAGTTTCAAATTCTATTTGTTCATTATGCCTTCTGCTTTGTATTTTTTGTATTTATTTCTGTTTGCACCTTATGCTTTCTGTTTTGCACTTTTTTTTCTTTATTTCTATTTGCACATCATGCTTTTTGCTTGTTGACTCACAAACAGATCTTTCCCTACAAAACTGGGTGTATGCATATTTCCCCACTCTTGCCCTGGTTCCACGAGACAAGGTAAAGGCCATTGTGTCCTACTCACGACGATATGATGGCATATATCACCCCCGGCGCCGTAGTGATACCATCTTCACTTACTACCGCCGATATTTAAACACGGTAGCGGCTCGCGAGGTAATCTAAAACCCATTCACTTCTGCTTCATTTCCATTGCTACTACTTTGATCCATACTTTGACAACTAACGGCAACTAACAATTGTGAATTCTCTATTCGTAGATCACATGGCATCCATAGGCTGCGATGCCAGTTGGGACACGGGTCGTATATGCTAAGTCTTGGGCCACCTCCTGATTTCGGATCTTATTGGATGGCCCCTTTTGCCGAACTTGGCATCTCAGGGAGAGATTTGTGCAGTAGACCTTGGGGCCACCAGATCCCGTTGTTCCTGCTCCACCTCTGCCATCTATGAGGACAACTGATGGTCTACCTGTTGAGGCCATCATACAGTTCATAGTGGGACAGGACGCTGACCTTTTTTCATGAGGTTATGGATTATGCTGCCTTTATCCAGACTCATCTGATGCCATCCATAACCAGAGCTCGGGCAGGAGACGTTGTAAGTGCACCCACTGTTGAAGGTACTGCTCACGCTGTCGAGTCTGGTGCTAGAAGGGTTCTCTATGTTGCTCATGTAGCTAATCTGCTAGTGATCCCGACTCCGACTTCGTGTTGGCAGCTGAGTAGGACAGCCTACGAGATTCCGATCGAGCCACCGGAGGAGGAGCATAGGTACGTCAGGGACCCTGACGTGCAACAGGTATACACTTTGCCTCACAGTTTGCTTTTCATACTCCATTTTCCTAGATACTAATGTCCCAAACTTATTTGCAGGTGTGGAGAAGTGGTTTAGAAATACTCTTCTGATCCGAGGGGACGCTAGTGATCCTCTGCTAGTCACCTGAAAATGAATAAACACTCCGGTCGGGGGTGCCGAAATTAGCACTCCGACGGGCAAGTTAGTCTCTGCACTCAAGATTACTTGTATTCTAAGTTAAGCACAATAGTTCTCACATACTTTTCTAGAACTGAAGATCTTGTATTTATAGTATTCTCTTTGGGCCTTGGGATCTGGCCCAACCCTAATCCTTTACATGTACTTCTACTCGGCCCTTATTTCACTGGAAGGAATGCCGGCTACTTTATTCGGCCCTTCAACTGAATAGGGTCAATGCCAGATAGAGGTTATGTTCTGGACCGGACTAGTCCACTCCTGTTGATCTAATATTATTCGGCTCCCACAATTGCCCCCCAAACACCCCACTAACATCAGTTAGTCGGCGTGTTTGGCTTCTAGTCTGGAGGTCAAAAATTCGGCAGTTACTCATCTTCCCGATGAGTGTCAGAAAGCGTACATGCTTTTTGGTCATTGTAATGCTTTCCCACCCCTTCGTACACTGCCTCCATTTAATGCAATTTGAATTTGTCTCTTCGAATGTATGTTCTGAATACTCAAAGATATCTGGCTCGCCTTCTAGTGCAACTCCTACATTCCGCGGCTTCTGCAACCCTTTGTTTCTCGCTCTTTCCTTCATCTCCTATAAGTTTTCTTCTCCTTCATTTTTGATCCCCCTTCTTTATTTGCTTTTAGTTTTCCATAATCCTTGGGTTGGCCAAAATGGCAAAACATCTGAAGGAGCTCCTTTCTGCGGATCGAATCTCCGGCTTTCAACGCCATTTCTCCATCCCCGACGACGTCCATCTGTAACTTTTGGCAGACAGCACCACTAATATGGTGAGGGAAGATGAGAGCACAATCGTCTTTCCTCTCCTATCAATTGCTGAGGGCGGCGTCTGTTTTCCTCTCCACCCACTTTTGAGGGCCGTTCTTCGGTACTGGGGTCTCATCCCTTCCCAGCCCAATATGAACTTCTTTCGCATCATAATGGGGATTGTAGAGATAAATCGGCGTCTTAGAATCAATTTAGGTATTCCCGCCATTCGGCACTATTATGTCCTAGCCAAATCTACCAGTCTGCTAGGACACTACTTTCTCAGAGCCAAGGATATTGATCATCACTTAGTGACCATGCTTGCCAGCTCTGGCAAGCGTGTCGATGACGTGATGGTCGTTGTCCGCGGCAATTGGGAATTCGGCGAAGGTGAAGATCGCCTAGACCCTGTGCCAAGGCAAAAAGGTGAACCAGGTGGCCAATCAGATCACTTTGTTTTTGTTATTTACATATGTATGTATTCGGCACTAAGCTCATCTAATCGTTTTGTTTATACAGGCAGCGACTTGAAGAGAGTGTTGGTTTCAGACGACGACGTTGTGCTCACAGAAATTAAAACCGCACTACAGTTCGTCGGCCGTCTAGACCTTCAAAAACAAGGGAGGGCAGCCCATATTATATTGCGGTATGAGCCAACTTACATGACGTTCTCGGTGGCAGACAATATTCCGATCGCGCGAGGCGACAACCATCTTACAGCCCTCATCTTCCCCAACTTCAAAAACTTGAGACAGATCGGCTTAGAATCATTTGATTCTGAACACGTGGAAGAACAAATGGCCGAACCAATTGCCGAGGACCCGAACCGGTTGGCCGCGGAAGTTGACGAAGCTATTAATTCGGCCTTCGAGGAAGCCGAATTGAACTCTTCTGACCCTCCGTCTATATCAGGCCGACGGGACGCCTTCGAAGATATTTTTTCAAACTTGGGAGACCTTCCCGGCGATTTTTCTAAAGATATGGCTGGGGAAAATCTCACGCAGATGGCACGAAAAAGAAACGCCGAACGCATGGCCGCCTGACAAAAAGCCGTAGCCATCCGTTCTAGACTTGTCCTGACTGAATCTGTTGCCCCTATTGTTGTAGAAGAAACGGCTCACGTTGTCATGGCCGAGACAGAAAAGGAGGTCGAGCGCCCAATTACAGAAGGGCAGCCGATTTTGGAGGATTGGGGCGAAAAACGAAGCGCTAAGGGCGAGGACGGCTCCGAAGAGGGCCCTATTGAAAAACGGCCACGCTTGGAGGAGTCGGCTGTGGTTGCTCTTTTCGTTATTGAGCCAAGGATGAAAAACATGTCGATCTCCTCCAAAACGTCGGCTTTGAAAGATCTAGCTGTGGCACTGAGCTTGGCTGCCTTGGTCTCCCTACCGGCTGACAAGGCGACTTTTCGTACCGAGCCGGATTTGGTGACGATAGCATTAGCTGCCCAGTCGGCTCTTCTGGTACGTGACTAACTCTTTTATTTGGTTTGCATTCGATGTTTCTTAGCATATGACAATCCTTTGTTTTGCAGACGGTTGGAAGGATCGCCGAATTGGGCCGCCGCCAGCATGACACTGTTGAAAGGATCGGCTGTTTGGAATCTGAAGTCAAGGGTCAAAGGAGCAGGGCGGAGTTTGAGGCAATGAGAGTCGCGATGGAAAGTGCGCGGGCCGAGGCTGAGAAGGAAAAGGCCAGGACTGCTGAGCAACTCAGATCTACCGCCGAGGAGAGGGCAAACGCGAGCGAGGAATCGCTCAAGTTAGCCAAGGAGGCGCTTGCCAAGCTGGAGGCCGAGTTGGGAGAGTTGAAGCAGGCTAAGGAGAAAGCTGACTTTGAGGCTTGGGCAGCGTTCGAGGCTGGGAAGAGCTCCGCCCTTAATGACTATGTAGAAGAAGTCCCTAAATTTGAGAATCGGGGATTCAAACACGGCTAGCTCAAAGCCCTTGCTGCCGTTGGAGTTACATTGGCCACGCCAATTCCATACAAGCAAGTGGACGTTGAGCCGCTTGAGTCTGACCTTGAGACTTGATTTGGGAGACATTCTAGTTTTGTTAGGTTTTTCTCAAGTTCAATGTATGTTTTTGTTTAGTAGATTTTTGTTAGTTCAAGGTAATTTTCATGTATAAATTGGTTACTATCTGAGCCTAATTTATTAATGAAAATTTCCTTTTCATTTCATAATTCACTGTACACAGTTTTTGATATTAACGAAGAGTTTTGCTTCTGCTTTTCACTACTTTGGATAAGATGATCATTGTATGTTGTGCCTGCTAATAATCGATCCGATAGGAAATAGGATCATGAGATGAGTAAATTAAATATCCCATTGCATAGTTGCCGATTAGATAACGGTGTAAATCCAAATAAGTAAATCCATTCGGCAACGTCGTATGCCGAATAATATTAGTTCATGGGTAATGTACTAGTAAATCGATTCATGGGACGGCTGGGGCACTCGAGCCGACTAGATTGATGAATCTGCCCTTGCCGCAGCTGGTTCATGAGCGTTGGACACCAAATAACACGTACTCATGAAGTACTGATGAATTGATTCATGGAGCGGCTGGGGCACTCGAGCCGAATAGATTGATGAATCTGCCCTTGCCCCAGCTGGTTCATGAACGTTAGATGCCGAATAACACGTACTCATGAAGTACTGATAAATTGATTCATGGAGCGGCTGGGGCACTCGAGCCAAATAGATTGATGAATCTGCCCTTGCCACAACTGGTTCATGAACGTTGGACGCCGAATAACACGTACTCATGAAGTACTGATGAATTGATTCATGGAGCGGCTGGGGCACTCGAGCCGAATAGATTGATGAATCTGCCCTTGCCCCAGCTGGTTCATGAACGTTAGACGCTGAATAACACGTACTCATGAAGTACTGATGAATTGATTCATGGAGCGGTTGGGGCACTCGAGACGAATAAATTGATGAATCTGCCCTTGCCCTAGCTGGTTCATGAACGTTAGACGCCGAATAACAGAGGGGGGGATTGGTGCACGTGACTCAATCGGTGCCGGGCTGTTGAGGTTTCGATATTAATGAAATTGCCTCGAAGGTGCTGCCTTCGTAGGGAGTAAAAGGGTGTGTACTTCGTGAACGAAGGTCTTATTTATATGTTTTGACAGCAACTCAGTCCAGTTTTTAGTAGAAACTTAAACAAGTGTGAATGTCGAATAGACTTTTCTTCAACAGCAGAGGTGAGGCGAAGACGCTAGCTGAGCTGGGAGGAAACATGAATCAAAGTGGTGAACCTTCACGCACGGGCAGTAGGACTTCGAGGGATCGGGAGAGACACCAATCTCCCCGTCGTCGAAGTAGGTCGCCCAGAAGGGACAAGCAGCCACAGCGCAAGTCTCCTCAACCTCGTCCTAGAAGGGAATCCGACGCGACTCCTCGCCCGTTAAGTTTTGCGGTCTTTGTGGGTAATAGACCAATTGCGGTCTCGTCGCGATTTAAAACAAAGAGATGAACGCATTCAGAAGTTAGAAGCTCACGCCGAGAAGGCTGAGCATGAGCTCAGGAAAATCAAGTCCACCGAGCCTCAATCGACCAGCCACCCAAACCCAGTTGTGGAAGAAAGGGTTACTTAAAGGCTGATTAGTGATGTGATTGCCAATCGGAACACGGCCAGCATGTTGGCAATCGAGACTGCGAGGACTGCGGCCTATGAAAAAGGCTTCCACGACGGCCGAAAGGTCGGAATTCAGAAGACCAAGGAGAAAATCGCCGAAGAAGTTTGCCGATGCGAAAATCGTGGATTTAGGCACGGTTAGATCAAGGCACTTCAGCAAGCTGAGAGTCTCCAGGAAGCAGGGTTGGATCCGGCATTTCTGTTGTACCAACAGAATGATTTCCCCTTCTCTGCTTTCGAAATTGAGAAGAGTGATGATGAAGAAGCCGCCAAACCGAAGAAAACCTTGTAATGATTACATAGATTGAAAGTGAAATTATGTATTTATTGGCTGATTTTAATAAAATGCTTATTTCTCAATTTGTAGCGTACTTGTTATTTATATTAGTACACCTTTTATTCCGAATGTGCGCACGTTTTAGATTACATTTATGCGGCTTGAACAATCTTATTTGAATATTTGCATTTTTCGACCTTTGTTTACGGAGGCTTTAATTTGGATAATAGTACATTGTCTATTTCAACTGTTTGTTTCGTTGTAATTTTTATTCGGCACACGCGTGTATAAACATTGCATAAACATTGAGATAATTGTATAAACATTGATAGGCATAAGTCGTCACGCGCCGAGGGCGCTCCGAACCCAGAGGCTGTTTCGGCCTAAAGACGTCGTGCGCCGATGGGGCTCCAAATCCGGAGTCTTTAATTGGCCAATCGTGATATCCATGAAGGGCACTCCGAATCCGGAGGCTTTTTTGGCCCAAAGACGTCATGCGCCGATGGCGCTCCGAATCCGAAGACTTTAATTGGCTAATCGTGATATCCACGAAGGGCGCTCCGAATCCGAAGGTTTTTTTGGCCCAAAGACGTCATGCGTCGATGGGGCTCCGAATCTGAAGACTTTAATTGACCAATCTTGATATCCACGAAAGGCGCTCTGAATCCGGAGGCTTTTTTGGCCCAAAGACGTCATGCACCGATGGGGCTCCAAATCCGGAGACTTTAATTGGCCAATCATGATATCCACGAAGAGCGCTCCGAATCAGGAGGCTTTTTCGGCCCAAAAACGTCATGCGCTGATGAGGCTCCGAATCCGGAGACTTTATTGGCCAATCGTGATATCCACAAAGGGCGCTCCAAATTCGGAGGCTTTTTCGGAACACCTTTGAATTGGAGATTGACAATAAATAGGGATCTTTGCATTACAGAAAATGAGATGTACATGGCAAACCTTCAAAACAAGTATCATGCCCCACAAGTCGGATCAATGATAAAATTTGTGTAAATGTGTCGAATTCCAAGGTCGTGGCAGACTCCTCCCTGACATGTCTTTGAGCTGATATGCCCCTACTCCTGCGATTGAATCAATCTGATAGGGGCCGTCCCAGTTAGGACCCAATTTTCCATCAGCCGGTTTCTTGGCAGCTGGAAGTACCTTCTTCAGGACCAACTCTCCTAGTGTGTAGCGGCGCAGCTGAACACATTGATTATATGGCTTGGCAAGCTGCTGCTGGTACCGCGCCATCGACGCAAGGGCACGGTCTCTTCGTTCTTCGATTAGAATCAAATCCAATGCCAGCATCATGTCGTTTCGGCCCATATCAAAAACTTGAGATTTCAGGGTTGGGTGGCCGATCTCCAAGGGTATGATCGCTTGGGTTCCAAAGCACAGAGCAAACGGCGTTTCTCCAGTAGATCGCCTCAGCGTAGTTCGATGAGCCCACAATACACTCGGCAATTCTTCGACCCATTTGCCTTTAGCTTTCTCCAGCCTCTTCTTGATGCCGTCCAAGATGGATTTATTAGAGGCTTCGGCTTGACCATTGCTTTGTGGGTAAGCCGGCGTAGAAAAGTAGGGCCGGATGCCATATTTGCTGCATAGCTCTCGGTAGACGCCACAATCAAACTGGGTGCCGTTGTCTGAGATAAGAGCTCTTGGAATGCCGAATCGTGTTATGATATTTCTCCATACAAAACGCTTAACATCAGCATCTCGAATGTGCGTTAATGCCTCCACTTCGACCCATTTTGTGAAGTAATCTGTTGCGACGATCAAGTACCGCTTGTTCCCTGCGGCCCTCGGCAGTGGTCCTACGATATCAAGCCCCCACTGGGCGAATGGCCAGGGACTGGTAATGGAGCTCAACTCTTCAGTAGGCACGTGGGTTAGCAGGGAGAACTTCTGACATTGTTCACATTTCTTCACATAGCATTCGGCGTCAGCTCTCATTGTCGGCCAGTAATACCCCTGTGTTATAGCTCGATAGGCCAAAGATCGCCCGCCAGAATGGGCACCGCAGCTGCCTTCATGTATTTCAGTCAAAAACTCTTCGACTTTGTCAGCGTGCACGCATTCCAAATATGGACCAGAGATGGATTTTTTTATAAAGCCTTCCTTGCGGATCCAAGTAGTATCACAGGGCTTTGTTTTGCAGCTTATGCGCTTCTTTCTTGTCCTCTGGGAGCTGTTCGGAAGACAGGAATGCAGCAATGGGATCCATCCAACTTGGTCCAGATTCTATAACATTGACCTGGACTTCCTCCGAAGGGCTGATGCTTGGCTCCGAGATGAAACCTACTTCGATGATCCGTTTAATCTCTGAGTTAATGGCGGAGGCTAGGCAGGCAAGGGCATCTGCATGTGTGTTCTGATCACGTGTTATCTGGTTCAATTCATGATGGCCAAATTTTGCCAGCAAGGAGTTGGCCGTTTTCATGTAAGCCGCCATTCGGTCGTTTCTTGCTGCATACTCCCCCTTTAGCTGGTTGATCACCAGTTTTGAATCGCAAAATACAAGCAAGCGCTAAGAACCCAAAAGATGTGCATTCTGCAAACTAGCTAGAAGGGCTTCGTACTTGGTTTCGTTATTTGATGCTTCGAAGCCGAGCTTGACGGCCTGCTCAATTATTGCGCCATCGGGGGCCATGATCACAACTCTAGCTCCGCTGCCCCGCTGATTGGATGATCCATCATAGTACAACTGCCAGATGTCCATAACATAAATTCTCCAGTTCGGCTCCGGTCGAATTTCATCGAACTTGAAGTCGGCAAGACCCCCAGTGAATTCGGCAACAAAGTCGACTAGCACCTGTCCCTTAATTAAGGTTCTAGGTAGAAACTGAATGTCGTACTGGCCGAGTTCAAGAGCCCACTTTGAAACACGTCCTGATGCTTTTGCACTTCGTAGTACTGATCGGAGAGGATAATCTGTTAGCACCCCAATGCTATGTCCTTGGAAGTAATGCATCAGTTTTCTTGCCGCCATGACTAGGGCTAGGATGAGTTTTTCCAGCGGAAGGTAGCATGTTTCGGCGTCAACCATTGCCTTGCTCACATAATACACTGGCCGCTGCTCCCCCAGCTCTTCCTTTATCAGTACGGCACTGACGGCCCTATCAGAAACTACTAGATACAGAATGAGCGGGTCACCAGCAGCAGGTGTTGTTACGAGTGGTACTGAGCGGAGGTAAGTCTTGAGGCCGTTGAAGGCGGCTTCGCATTCGGCGGGCCATTCAAAAGCCTTGCCCTGCCGTAGAGTATGGAAAAATTGTCGGCAGCGATCTGTAGACCGACTAATGAACCTGTTGAGTGCGGCGGCCATCCCCATCAACTTTTGAACCTCTTTTACTGAACGAGGGGAGCTAAGTTCCAAGATTACTGTGATTTGCCTTGGGTTGGCCTCGATTCCCCGGTGGTTGACAATGTAACCCAAGAATTTGCCGGAGCTGATCCCAAACGCACACTTGGAAGCATTCAGCTTCATTTTGTATTTGCGTAAGATGTCGAACGTCTCTTCTAGATCGGCTAGGTGGGTTTGCTCTTCTCTGGACTTGACTACCATGTCATCAATGTACACTTCCATAGTGTAGCCGAGTTGCTCCTTGAACATAGTCATAACCAGTCTTTGGTAAGTTGCCCCTGCATTCTTCAGCCCAGAAGGCATAACCTTATAGCAATAGGTTTCTCTTGGGGTGAGGAATGCAGTTTTTTCTTGGTCCTCAAGATGCATGGCGATCTGATGGTAGCCTCTATAAGCATCGAGGAAGCTCATACGCTGATGGCGTGCCGTCGCATCTACAAGTTGGTCAATTCTGGGTAGGGGAAAACAATCCTTCGGGCAGGCTTTGTTTAGATCCGTAAAATTGACACACACTCGCCAAGTCCCATTTTTCTTCTTCACAACCACTGTATTAGAGAGCTATGTAGGGTAGGTCACTTCCCTGATTGCCCCAGCTTCAAGCAGCCTGTCAACCTTCTCAACAACGGCGGCAGTGTGCCCTGCGGTTGACCGCCGGCTTTTCTAAATAATAGGCTTGCATTTACAGTCAACATTCAAACGGTGCTGTGAAACGGACGAATCTATACCCGGCATCTCGTATGGAGTCCATGCAAAAATGTCAAGGTTGCTCAGCAGGAAAGGGATTAGCTGCTGTTTGTCGGCTTGACTCAAGGAGGCGCTAACCATGAAGAACTTCTCTGGGCTTCCGTCAATTTCAACCCGGTCTAGGCCTTCCGTGGCCTTTTCACTTGGAAGCCATCCAACATCGTCAAGGCTCTCCCGATCCGGAAACTCAATGGAATTTACTTGCAACTCCTTTGCCGTCTTTCCAGCGAGGAGATAGCATGCTTGTGCTGATTTCTAGGAGCTGCGGATTTGCTCAATGCCGCGTTCCGTCAGGAAGCGTAGCAGCTGATGATACGTACTCGGCACGGCCTCCATGGTGTGCAACCAAGTTCGCCCCATAATGAAATTATACGGCGATGGCAGCTTGACGACCAAGAATTCTACATCCACTGTTCGGGAGCCCGCTCGGACAGGTAGTGTGATTTTTCCCAACAGGTACTCTGGATTGGCGTTAAAGCCGAATAATGGATAAGGAGCCGGGGGAGAGATCTGATTCGGAGAAGCCGAGTTTGGTGAATGTCTTGTAGTACATGACCTCCGATGTGCTCCCCGGATCAATGAGTACGCGCTCAACTGTGAACCAGTTTACGCGTAACTCAATTACCAAGGGATCAATGTGGGGTAGTGTCACTTCAGCCAAATCTGAATCATCAAAAGTAATGCCTGCGTCTTTATGGGGTCATTTAGCCGGAGTGAGTTGATTTTGAGGGTCGGAGTTCGACTGAATCGTATGCACCGCCGATGACATTGGCAGGCTGTATATCATGTGGATCACGCCGAGCGGAGGTGAATCCTGTCTTAAGGCTATTGCTTTGGTTGGGTTGCATTTTCGGACATACTGTTGTAGGCTGCCGTCTTGTACCAATTCCTCTAAGTGATCCTTCAGTGCATAACAACTCTCAGTATCATGGCCATGGTCCTTGTGATACTCACACCGTCTATCCCGTCTTCTCGTGTCTGGAGGTCCCACCATTTTTTACAGCCACTTGAAAAACGGAAGATGTTGGGTTTTGGACATAACCACACTGATCGGCTCCGTCAACTCCGTATATTTCTTGTCAGTGTGCCTCGTGCGCCTGCTGTCAACTTGCATTTGTTCACTTTCTCGGTGGGAGCAGTGGTCACTTGAACGGCGAGAATCTCGTCGCTTATCTCGTTTCGCCCAATGCCATGGTTCAAGACTCTGAGGTGCTACGGAATTTAACGGCTGAGCAATTTCAGCAGGAGCTGTCTTGTTGGTCACATTGCCGGCTTTAACCCTCAAGGTATCATCTTCCACTTTACAGTATTCTTCAACTTTCTTCATCAACGACCAAACTGTTTTGGGGGGCCGTCTGGTCAAAGAGCTGCGGAGAGCACTGTCAGGATACAACCCCATCTTGAAGGCGGTGATGGCCATGAAGTCATTGCATGCATCGTCTACAAGATTGAAACATTCCCAATACCGCGCCGAGTAGGCACGAAGGGTTTCCCCCGATTGAATCTACATTGCCTAGAGGGAATCGGCTTGCTTTGGCTGGACCTCATTAGTGATAAACCTTGCCTTGAAGGATTTTTGAAGTTGGTGGAAGCTTTTAATCGAAGCCGGCTCCAGTTTGTAAAACCACCTGACAGCTAGTGGTCCCAAACTGCTCGGGAATATTCTGCATATCAAAGCCTCGTCATCTGCATGCAGTGTCATGGATTGCTTGTAATGGCGGATGTGATCGGTGGGGTCTGATTTACCGTCGTACAAGGTGAATGACGGTGCTTTGAATTTCTTGGGTAGTACTGCCTTTGCAATCTGTCGTACAAAAGGATCGTGTTGATCTTCATCCGAACTATTTCTTCTTCGCTTATGCCTTATACAGGGACTCTCTTTAGAAGAACTGGAAGTTTCAGATCGTTCCTTCTTCTTGGGCTCCGGGGATAATGAGTTGGAGTCACTATCAGTGTCTTGTTGTCGGGCTCGAGATCGTCGACCACCTGCCCTCACAGGTCGTTCTGGATCTTGGCATATAGCTTGTTTGGACTTTGCCACTTCCAAGGCCAGATCCTGATGGAGACGTTCGTTCACTGCAATCATGTTCTCCAACCTCTATTCGTTTTGCTTTGCTTGTTCCATGATTGCCTGCATTGCCTCATGCTCTGGAGTCGAGGGTGAGGCGAAGTTCAAAGCACGTCTTGCAATGATAGTCTCCAGTCCAAGCATGTTTGTTGGAGTGAGATCGTCTCTCTGCGTGGTTTCATCAGTGACTATCGGAGGGTCTTCCGTTACGCCCGCCATGGATGTGTTTGAGTATTCCCACAGATGGCGCCAATTGTGGAGAAGTGGTTTGGAAATACTTTCTGATCCGGGGGGATGCTAGTGATCCTCTGCTAGTCACCTGAAAAGGAATAAACACTCCGGTCGGGGGTGCCGGAATTAGCACTCCGACGGGCAAGTTAGTCTCTGCACTCAAGATTACTTATATTCTAAGTTAAGCACAATAGTTCTCACATACCTTTCTAGAACTGAAGATCTTGTATTTATAGTATTCTCTTTGGGCCTTGGGGTCTGGCCTAACCCTAATCCTTTAGATGTACTTCTACTCGGCCCTTGTTTCACTGGAAGGAATGCCGGCTACTTTATTCAGCCCTTCAACTGAATAGGGTCAATGCTGGATAGAGGTTATGTTCTGGACCGGACTGGTCCACTCCTGTGGATCTAATATTATTCGGCTCCCACAGCAGGTGCCAGTGGATTATGTAGACAGCCTTCTTTAATTGGTCACCTCTCTGGTCCAAATGGTGCAGAGGAGGGAGACATTGTTTACTCTCCACGGCTACTAGGTATTTTACCTTCCTCATTCATTTGACTGATCTGATTCTCTTTTCTACCACGTTCATATTATTCTGCATCACACTGTACTAATTTGCCATACTCATACTGATTCTGCATTGATACTGTTCTAATTTTCCATACTCATATTGATACTCTACTTCTTGCTTTTAGCCTCCACCCGCACTTGTGTCACCGGTGGTGCCAGCGGCACTAGTGCCACCTTCTCTAGCTACGGGGAGGAGAGGCAAACAAGCTATTTCCTGCAACAAGGGTGAGGGCATAGGTTGAGGCAGAGGCAAGAGTGCCCAGGGTCAGAGTAAAGAGTCTCGGGTAGAGAAGATTTCCTCCTTCTCGGAGCCAATTTTGAGTAGGGATGATGCTGAGACTAGTGGCACCAAGAAGTCAGTGAGGGGGCGCTCTGAGTCTAAGAGCAAGGATGATGATGCCGACTCTGGATCAGGGACGGAGAGTATTCCGAGACTGGCTCTAGGTCAGGGAGTGGTAAGGATGATGACGGCTCTAGCTCTGAGCCCCACCCTTTTGATGATAGCAGTGCTAATGGCGATAGTGCCCCTAAGTCCCCTCCGCGGAAAAGGACGAAGAGGGCCTCTCGAGCTTGACTCTGATTTTGTATTCTTTTGTTCTTTTCTTTCTTTTTGCTTTGGTAGTTTAGAACTTTGTATAGCTTTAGATAGGTCTGTACTTTTTGTTTTAAACACTTGTATTTTCTCTTTTGAAAAAAAAAATATGATCAGGGTAAAACCCTGCAGTTTTATAAATGGGAGAATTTTATTTTACATAACATCTCGAGAATGGCACCACACTTGCATAAAATTGGAACTAAATTCGAAATTGAAAATGCTTGTATTTGAATGATGTTCGTAATCGGATATTGAGCCTACAACTGACCAAAACATAAAATACAACTCAATAAAGAAAAAACAAACTAAAAACAAACTAAACATAGCTATTCACACTTGCTAGAAACAAAAGACTCAAAACAAGACCCAAAACCAAGAGTGACCAATCATAACATTGCTGCCAATTGCCTGGCCAACTGCATTGGTCGGCCGGCCACTTGAATAGATGGACAGCCAGTTGAGAAGGGTGGCCGGCCGGCCAAGGTATGTGGCTGGACAGTTGGCAATAGCTGTCAACCACTCACACAACCTTATCCTCTATAAAGGTCTTCTCTTGCTCATTCCTTCGACAGAATACCATCTCTTCTACAATTTTTCTTGAAAATGGAGATATTTCTCGCCGATAGGCTCAAGGATTAGATGGCCACTTTGCACGGCATGGGAAAGGTCAATTTTTGCGGTTTTGGCATAAACACGCTTTTTTCATTGAGTCGTACTTCACTTTGTTTTCTGTTCCTTCATGCCGCTGTTCGATGTTGGAACTAAGTTACAGATGTGTTTCGCTTCGAGGCACATGAAATGTGTCCAACTCTTGAAGAATTTCAAGCTTTAATGGAATCCCGGCATGATAAGGAGATTATGTCCCAACCCCATTTTGGTCATGCACGCGCTCTTAAATGGATATGTGGGCTTACTTTACACGAGGCTCGGTCCTTGGCTTATGACGGGGAGTTGGATATACCCAGCTTGATTCATCCATTTTCCGGCATTGGAGACAGAGGTGACCTTCTCTGGCGAGGTTATCATCAACATGCCCTATGCTTATGTTTACTTGCACACTTCCTACTTGCCCCTAGTTGCACCGGAGCTAGCATTAGGTTGGTTGAAGTGACCCAATGCCTTAAGAAGGGTAAGAGTTGCATAGGCTTGGCATTGGTCGAGACTTTGATGGGTTTGGATGCCTTCCATCGGCGAGACACTACTCGGTTTGTGAGGGGTCCACTACTTCTCCAAGTATTGTTTCTCACCCTTTCTTATTTATGATTTCTCACATCACTTGGCACTCACTCTCTATTTTTCTCTCAAAACCCTTTCCTTACTTTTCTCTCAACATACATCTCTATATTCTTTAATCTCTCTTAGTTTTCATCCCTTCCTAGGCGTGGTTGATGGATAAGCTTAAAGTGGTGGACCGATGCCCCGAGTATTCAGCCAAATCCTACTTCTTTCGCCCACGATTAGTAGACTTTCCCACAAAGGGATTGTGGTGTGATTGGATGTGCAGCAGATCTGCACTTGACATTGCTTGGCGTTGCCCCTGGCTTAATTTGACTGAGATGAGCTATAGCATGTCTCACCAGCCGAGTATACAGTTGATTGGCCTTACGTATTGTTTATTCTATTTCCCTTTCCGGTTCAGGCGCCAGTTTAGGCACGATCAGGCCCATTCAAATGAGGGAGTGGAATACCCTGCTCCATTTTCAGTTTGTGCTTCGCACTTGGCTTGATACCTCGTTGCTTAGAGGACGAGAGATCTTTTGGCCCCTGCTACCAACTTTAATTACGCCTTTTCTAGCAAGTGCTAAGGAAGGTTGGGCTTCAGGAAGAGGCACAGTGTAACTTGCTTTTTGTGCTCCTTTCGGATATGATTAGCCCTACAGTTCAGACTCCCGTGGTTCTGAATCTTATTTCACAAGTGCAATGTGAAATAGATAAACACAAATGAGTCCAAATTCGACAATTCTTTTGGAAAATCGATCTTTGAATCAAATGCCAAAAATGGACCACTTTGCCAGATTTCAGAGTCTCCACCTAAATATTTTTGAGAAATTTAGGAAACCCATGACTCGTGCCAAAGGCCATGTGTCCATCTCACCAAAGTGTCTCGCCTCGGGAACTTAGGTATAAGAGGGGGAGGTCATGAATTGAGCACCCACCCAATCAAAGATAAGCCTCTACTAATAATGATGTGATTTTTATTTACATTATATGCTCTTGTTCTGATTTATTTAGCTATGTTACTATATGATACACACAAGTATAGACTATTTTGCAATTAATCAATTCATCCCAATTTTAGCGATTAGCCTTCATCCACAGGCATTCAAACAGGTATATCACTTAAGCACTTAGCCTCATGGAAAGCATGCTTGATATGACAACACAAACATACAATGTGATATGCTAAAACACAAAATGCTCATCTAGTACTCCGAGGCAAACCAAATAAAATAAAATAATTAGAAAACATGCATGCTCCTAAACAATGTAATATGACTAATGTGACACATACAATCATGCAATTAATAGGCTCGACTACTAGCATGGTACATGATTCAATTCAAGACATGTGATAGATCACATATTCATTTAAGGAAGTTGAATGTGACATTGGTTAGTATGATGAGCCGGACCCAAATTCATGTGAGACGAGTGTATGTGACTCATGGGAAATGCTAAGGAAACATGATGCTTTATGCTACCATTATAAGAGGACAAATAAAAGGGAGAAAGAAATGGGGTTGGAAAACACACACAATTATTATATATTTGCCTTCATGCAAGAGGGTTCGGATGAGTGTCCAAGTGTCCGAATTAAACTAATTATTACAAATCCAAATTCAATTATGAATAAATAACTAACTATCTAACTTTCTAACTAATTACAACAACATTAAAATAACAATAAGTGCAACAATAACATTAAAACAATAATAAGTACGACAATAATTACAACAACGATTCTAACAACAAGAATATGCTAAGTAATTACAACGATAATAATATGAACTAAAGATGCACAAGGATCGGATGTGTGTTCATGCGAACAGTCTGCAGAAGCTACTCTATCTGCCTCTCTGGAAATCTACCATGTTTCACCCTCATTCACTGCTCCATGTTTCTACCAAGTACTCTATTTTACCAAACATTGGAGCCCGACTGGCCCCTACTGAGGCCCGGCTGAGTCCAAAAAAGGCTGGTCATGCCCTAATTTCATGCAAAACATGTTTTTGTGCTCTAAGGTGAAAACAGTGCAAATAGAGCCTTTTCTAAGCCCTATTTGTCCTTTCTGCTCTTCTCTGTTGTCACGACCTAAACCTGCCCCTATAGGTTTAGTGTCGTAACCTTCCAGTAATCCACGATTACCAAAGGCCTGACTGAACCAAGCAAGTAAATGGGGTTAGTGGAAGCTATTATATGAGAAACAAAACGTCCAGTAAGCTGTGAGTACACATGAGACAAAAGATATTGCTACAGTTATATATACATTCATGCATAAGTACATCTTGTTGTCACAAGTTCGTCAACAGACAATAAAGAGGGAAAAGTCACCTTTATCGAAAACAAAAATAATGCCAAAGACAACCAATCAAAATACATGAGCAAGTTACAAAAGGGTGCACATTGGCCACCTCAAAACTCAGATAGATAGGAACCTCGCAGTGAGGCACAGAAGTTAGCTTGACAAAACCAAAGCAAGGTCGACGCCACTATGTCCTTTCCTGAGCTGGGTCACCTACATGGCATATCAAAATATAAGCTAGAGCCCAGTGAACAATAGTTGAAATAAAGAGATTTTGGCTAGTAAGGTAGAGTCTTGTCACATTCATTGGTCTCGGCCAATTTACAACAGCCTCTACCTTTTGTGGATCAAGAGAAATATCCTCTTTTGTTATCACATGCCCCAGAAATGTCACACTATCTAGCCAAAATTCACATTTCGACAATTTAGCATACAGTTTCTTGTCTCTCAATGTTTGAAGAGCAAGTCTCAAGTGATGTTCGTGTTCCTCTTTGCTTTTAGAATAGATCAAAATGTCATCAATAAAGACCACAATGAACTCATCAAGAAATGGCATAAAAACTCTGTTCATTAGATCCATAAAAGCAACGGGTGCATTTGTGACCCCAAAAGGCATAACGAGGAATTCATAATGACCGTATCTTGTTCAGAAGGCAGTTTTCTCCACATCTTCAGCTTTCGCTTTTAACTGATGATAACCGGACCGCAAGTCAATTTTTGAAAATACTTGTACTCCTTGTAGTTGGTCAAACAAATCATCAATACGTGGCAATGGGTACTTATTTTTTACTGTCACCTTATTCAATTCCCGGTAGTCAATATAGAATCTTATAGTTCCATCCTTCTTCTTGACAAATAGCACTGGAGCACCCCACAGAGATGTACTAGGCCTGATAAATTTCTTAGTCAGCAATTCTTGTAACTGAGTTTTCAACTCTTTTAATTCAGTAGTTGACATCCGATATGGGGTCTTAAAAATCGATTGGGTACCTGGTACTACCTCAATAGTGAACTCGATTTCCCTATCAATCAAATTCCTGGGCAAATCATCTGGAAACACATCTGGGAATTCTTTCGCTACAAGAATACTAGTTACATCTTGTTTAGCAGTAGTTGACACTGTTAGTACCGAACATAGAAATCCCTTGCACGCCTTATTAATCAGCTTATTCGCTTTCATAGAGGAAATCAAATATGGGGGAGATATAACACTATTCCCGTTAAATATAAATTCAGGTCCATCAGGTAAATGAAACACAACTTGTTTGGTTAAACAATCAATTGTAGTACAATATTTTGCCAGCCAATCCATTCCCAAGATAACATCAAAATATGCAATGTCTAAAGGTAACAAATCCACATACAAACTCATATCTCCAACAAGAATCTCACACGCAGGATACATAGATGCACAAATCATAGTTCCTCCCGCTGGAGAGGTTACAACTAACATATAGTCCATCAGTTCCAAGGGTCTAAGTAGTTTTGGAGCAAAAGCATAAGATACGAAAGAATGTGTGGACCCCAAATCAACTAATACATGTGCATTTTGAGAACAGATAGGAAGAATACATGACACAACCGTCTTTATAGTCTGCACATCACCCGGGTACCAATGCAAAAACCCATCCTTGCTTTAGAGTTTCTTTTCCCATAGCTGCTTTCGAATTTACCCTTGGTGCTGACACTAATGCAGTTGAGTTAGCCCTAAATTGGCTTATGCTTTGAGAAACTAAAGGACAATCCTTAATCATATGGCTTGTTTTTCCACAATGAAAGCATGCACCTGAAATTCTGAGACAGACTCCCTCATGTCTCTTTCCACACTCTGGGAAAATGGGTGTATTAGTCCCTTGGCTTGAGCTAGTAAATGATCCTGTATTCTGTCTTTTATTCGGGGGTGTGTTGAAGTTATTTGGACCTTCTTGAAATTAGATCCCGGCCTTTTACCCTTCCATTCAATCACCAGTGCCTTCGCTTGCTTTAGTGCGGCAACATTCACCTCAACTATGATGGACCTATCCAAAACGTCAACATATTTTTCTAGTTTGAGTACATTAACTCGATCCAAAACCTCAACATCCAAACCACCTTCAAACTTTTTGGCTTTCTTATACTCAGTATCTACCATGTGTGGCACGTATCACGCAAGCTCTGTGAACTTAGCTTCATATTCCGCTACTGTCCTAGTACCTTGCTTTAACTGTTCAAATTCTATCACCTTGAGGTCTCTCACACACTGTGGAAAATATTTTTCATAAAAAACTTCTTTAAACTGTGCCCAAGCCATGGCGGTTTGCTGATTCCGATCAAGCATCCACCATCTTCTCACTTCTTCTTACAAGGTAAAAGCTGCTAACAGAACCTTATGTTCTTCAGTACATGGAAATACTTCTAATAACTTTTCAATCTCCAAAATCCAAGCTTCAGCTTTAAGCAGTTCAAGGCCTCCCGGAAAGGTAGGCAGTTTCAACTTATTAAACTTCTGTGTCAGGGTAATAATGTCACCGTTGTTGAGTGGTTCCACTAGAACTGGTGGGAGAAGAGGTGGTGGAAAGGGTTATCTTGGTTGTTGTCTTAGTGCTTCCGTAAGCAACTCCACCATTCGCTCTAACCGATCCATTCTTGCGTCAGAAGTTTCAGATGTTTCTACAAGTCTTGTTTCTTCCATTGGGCTATATATAAACAGAGTAATAATAAACATAGGACACAAAAGGTTTATACATGCATTATTACCACATAGACATATTAGATAAACCACACACACTCACACATGCAGCTAATATGCCCTAATTTCTCTTCTAGAACATCTTATAGCTCATTTGGACACATGTGTGTGATACAACTCACGCTCTGATACCACTCTGTCATGACCCAAACCCGCCCCTATAGGTTTAGTGTCGTAACCGGCCAGTAATCCGCGATTACCGAAGGCCTGACTGAACCAAGCAAGTAAATGGGGCTAGTGAAAGCTATTATATGAGAAACAAAACATCCAATAAGCTGTGAGTACACATGAGACAAACGTTATTGCTATAGTTATATATATATTCATGCATAAGTACATCTTGTTGTCACAAGTTCGTCAACAGACAATAAAGAGGGAAAACTCACCCCCCATCGAAAACAAAAATAATGCCAGAGACAACCGATCAAAATACATGAGTGAGTTACAAAAGGGTGCACACTGGCCACCTCAAAACTCGGATAGATGGGAACCTCACAGTGAGGCACAGAAGTTAGCTTGACAAAACCAAAGCAAGGTTGACGCCACTATGTCCTTTCCTGAGCTGGGTCACCTATATGGCATATCAAAATATGAGCTAGAGCCCAGTGAATAACAGCTGAAATAAAGAGATTTTGAATGAAAATTTTAATGGAAAATAAAACACACACTAAGCAGGTTCATATGCCATTTGAGAAACATAACGTATCACGTAGTATAATTTAAAGTAATAAATACAGGCGGTCTAGAGGACTGAACAGACGGTCATGAAGACTAGACAAGCGGTCAAGAAGACTGAACAGGCGGTCGTGAAGACCGAAGATCAGATATGATAGCCAACATCATGTTAAACAGGAGTTCCATGAAATGGAACTAACAGATCTGCAATCATACAAATGATACCAGGGTTGCCACAGTAAACAATGAAAATAGTGATAGAATTATCATTCATTAACATAAGAAACTTTTGGAGTACACGTAAATTTGAAGCAGAGAAAAGGTAATTGAAATTAAACATATTTGTACAACAATGTTACTCACAGTTAAGTCCGTGTTGCAAATGACTGGAACGAGGTGTTTGACCTTAATGTGTTAATTAATGAAGTTAGCTCAAATTCTCTCTTTCTTCTTTTTTATCACTCACCCAAGCTCAAACTCTAGAACACTCTCTTACTCTCTCTCTCTTTCGCAGATTATATCTCTCTCTTTTCCTTCTAATTGAAGTCACATATACATATATCTAGATATTTAATTACCTATCTAACTTACCTATCTTAGAGTAAGTAACGTAGAGCCTCATAATTTCACTGACCTAGTTAATTTATTAAAGCACTACATCATCTAATTGAGGTAAACCAACTCTAACCACTTAGTCCAGTAATTAATTTATAACCCTACGTTTTAACGAATCAAACAGGTATTTTCATAAGTGAACATATCTGTTAACAAACATAATGTACAAAAATAAGCATACAATGCACAGATAGATGCATAATTCAGATTAATCACAAAATTAACAGTTAAGTAAGGGGCGGGTGTTACATCTGTCATGGGGAACTTCAAGAGAAGAAAGAATTCGGTTCCAAAATCATCAATAAGCACATTGATGGCTTGATGATTTCGAACACAATTTGGACCACAAAAAAAAAAATGCAATGAAAAGTGACCACTTCTCTCTCCTATCATGAAGGCTCAAAGAGGGAGGTAGACATGCCCCAAGATTCATCAAGATATCATGAATTGATATGTGATGCCCCTTGACGTGATGGACTCGGCATAATGTCCGGCAGAATCTAACCAATTTATCCATCTTCTTTATGTCGATTGAATTGATTTGAAGCCAATTTTATTAGTCCTTTTTTACTTACCTTTCCAATACTTAATCCTTTTGTCCAAAGTGATATTTAAGTCCACTAAATGAGAAGAAATGTCAAATGAGAAGTGATCCATAGCATGAAAGAGAGACTATGCCTTGACGATGAACCTCCGTAGAGATTAAGCCATTGAGCATAGGTCTCTTTCTCATGCCTTGAATAACAATCAATCACTTGAAATAACTCTCAGACAAAGAAAAAACAAGAAAGGAGGGAGAGTGTAGAAATGATTATGCGGGATTGATTATTAAAATGAGACTCTTGACATGAAAGGAAGGTAAAGAAGTCTATCAACTCGAATGACTCGGTGTCTAAGGCCTAAACAACCGAAGCCATGAAGACGTACAACACAACAAGCAAAGTATTCAAAGCATAAACTAATTAAATGAATTTAGACAACCCTAAACAGCCCTTATAGTGTAAAAGACAGTGACTAAAGAAGATGTCTAAAGAGCACAAAAATATAGGAAATAACAAGGAATTACAAGACTAGTAAACAAAAGCAAGGAGATGTGGCTAACCCCTCTATTTTTGAAACTTCTAAACCATTTTTTTTTTTAGCCCTTTTAAACTCTGAAAATCAATTTGTAAGTCAAGAAAAATATTGCTAAAACAAAGGGAATGAGCTATGAAATAAGGTGTAAGAAAGGGTGTTAAGCCTCTCTGCCTTTGGTAGCTATTCAACCCCAAGTTCCAATACTTGAAATGGATCCAAAACAGTAGGAAAACACAAGAAATATATATATAGAGAGAGAGAGAGAGACTGAAATGAAAGCAAAGAAAAAGGTGACAAGCTTATACCTCTTGAAGAGAGCAAGCTTTGGTTGTAAACCAAACTTGATCCCAGAACACTCTCAAGGTTGAATTATGATTCTCAAGGTTCAACCAAGGCTCTAAGGTTTAGCTCTCAGGGTGTGTTTGATGTATAGATATAGTTCAAGGATGGTATAATATCTTAAAGCTAGCTTGCAAAGGAAAAAGGAGCTCTCAAGGGTGTATTGGCTTCTTTGAAATTTTTCTAACCTCTAACACTGAGATATATACTCGTATTTATAGAATTTGAGCCAAATAGGTCGAAAATATCTTCAAAAATAAACAGCTGGCTGATTCCCGCCCAGAACAGTGTTTCTCGTCAAAAAGGCACGGCCGGGCCCTAATGTGGCTCCCATGTTCCTCTATTTTAGGCTCAATGTATATTGGCATAGTGCCATAGGATGGATTTCTGTGGTAAAAACAATGTGGGTGGGAAAGGTTGGGCTTTTTTAGAGCTAGAAACCAGATGCCTTCGTTAAGAATTCGAACTATTGACAACGTACCTTTCATCATCGAGTGCTCAAGACAAAGCGCCCAAGTCTCGCTAGCAATCAAAAATGGGGTGTCTACACACAGGTTAGGCCATCCTTGGTTGTAGAGACTTCCAAGAGAGTGAGCATGAGGCAAAGGATTGGCACCTAACTTACCTGTGCCCCTAGTTTATTGCTTTGATTTTTCTTTTCAAGTTTTTATGATGTAAAAGCAACTTTAATTTAACCTGAGAGTTGGAGAACGTACTTGTGTTGAAATCATGTAATCAAAGTTGTGAGCACTGAAATTTTTCCTTTTTGGTCCAAATAATGGTCTGTGTTGCAAAAGGTAAAATTTTGAGAAAATCAACTTCAATAAAACTTTTCAAAATCATTTTCGAAAACGGTCACTACCTGACACACTCGGGATCAATCCTCAAGACGTACAACCCCGAATCAAAAGATCATAACCGCCTACAACTGCATTCACCATCGCTGCTCTATCTTGCAACTAGTCTTTCTGCCCAAACGGAGGTAACACAACCAAGCTAACAAATGACGGAAAAAGATGGACCTATCAAACAAATGAACAAGACAGTTGAGTTACAAATGGTAATGGCTAAACTTCAGGATAAAGTTGCCTACGTATCCCAAAGATGGGAATCAGGCCTTATGTAGTTCGATTTGGGTTCACTCGAGTATTAACTCTCTCCTTGCGCTCTAACTTTTTCTAAAGTCGCCCTTTCGGGTTTTTAACCTTGCGAGCTTTATTTTTCTTCATTTCCAATTTTTCATGCTCTAATTTTTGCCTAGGTTGCCCTTTCGGTTTTTTGGCTTAGCGAGCCTCTCAGGGATAGTATTTCTTTAACTTGTCTATGTTGATCGGTTGCGAGAACTCCAAACCATTCAAATCCACAAAGATAATTGCTCCCCCTGACTAGATAGACTTGATAATGTAAAGACCAGTCCAATTGTGTCTAAACTTGCCCTTAGGGTCATGGATGGGAGCTTGGTTGTCTTTGAGCACCATATATCCTTCTTTGAGGTTTCTAGATTTAAATTTCTTGTTGAAGGCCCTGGCAATTCTGCGTTGATATTCTTGGATATGATACAACGCCTTCAACCTTCTCTTGTCGAACAACATCAATTCTTCGAACCTGTTCTGTTGCCAATCCGCCTTTGTTATCTGACACTCGGCCATGATTCTCCACGACGATACTTCGATCTCAATCAACAAAACAGCTTCCATCCCATATACTAGAGAATAAGGAGTTGCCCTTGTAAATGTTTGAATTGACATTCCATAACCATAGAGTGCAAATGGCAGTTTATCTAGCCAGCCTTTACAGGTTTCAACCATCTTTCACAGGATGTTCTTGACATTCTTGTTTGTGGCATCAACAGCTTCGTTAGTTTGTGGTCTATACGTTGATGACTTGTGAAAAGCCACATTATATTTCTCAAGCAGATCCACCACCTCTTTCTAGAAGTGTGACCCATTATCCGAGATGATCTCGTTTGGTACCCCATACTTGCAGATGATGTTGTTCTTGATGAACTTGGCCACATGTGATGCTTTCAACACTGAGTAAGATTGTGTTTCCACCCACTTGGTAAAATAGTCGATCGCCACCAAGATGAACTCATGTCTATTTGAGCCCTTTGGCAAGACTAGCCCAATGACATCAATCCCCCAAACTGAGAAGGGCCATGTCACACCCCGAACCCGCCCCTGAAAGTTCGGGCATGACCTATGCAGACATAGGCGTTAAACCTGATACACATAATATAGGGGGCCTGAACGGAAGCATTTAATGTTAAAGAACAACATCAAAACATATCCATTGAGCTACTATTGACATGCCAGGATCACCACATCATATCAAGTAAATAATATACAGAAAACATACACACATACACATCGACTTAGCCCACAATTGGGCATGGAACAAAACATCTTAAGGAAGGACAATCAAGCATAAATCCCAAAAATATAACAACACTTGGCAAAACACACGGGCTACAGATAGTGCCTGGACACACCGAGGTTGACAAGAGGGAGACGAATCTTAAGGGTTAGGACTGGCCTCTTGATTGATAACCTACAGAAACAGACAAAATACAGAATGAGTGAAACTCAGTGAATAATGGTACATAAGTAATGTAAAGTACAACTGAAATAATAATGTATATATCTGTAAAACATATAATTAACTACACTCTGTAATTATATCTCAAACAAACATGAATCCAGAAATATATATACAGAGTGGCCCTCGGCCTAGAATGATACAGAACGGCCCACGACCCAAAATGATACAAAATGGCCCTCGGCCCAGAATGATACAGAATGGCCCACGGCCCAGAATGATACAGAATGGCCCACGGCCCAGAATGATACAAAATGGCCCTCGGCCCAGAATGATACAGAATGGCCCACGGCCCAGAATGATACAAAATGGCCCTCGGCCTAGAATGATACAGAATGGCCCACGGCCCAGAATGATACAAAATGGATTCAAGAGGTGGCTCCCACCGAAGTGTAGCACTTTGTTCTATACCAGAAATCAATAAGTTTTAAAACATCATTGTATACTAAATCATGTCGTAAACGGAACAACTTACAGAACATAATACATAAACAGAATGAATGTCCAGAACAGAATAGCCCCAAATTCACATAAAAAACATCACACAACAGGATACATAAATCATCTCATGATTCCTTCTAAATGGCCATAATCGTCTCACGTATATCAGAATATTACTAATAGGCACGGAATAACTTACTTCACCACAATCCTGAGTCATCCTTGGCAAAACATAAGGATTAAGAATGCCCAAGCATCATTGTTCTTCTTGTTCACTATAAATCAATAAGGGTAAATTACAGATAACAAAACGTTAACGATGTTCATTAACGGTAAACAAAGCACATGACGATAGCACAGTCGATAGTTCTAACCAGCTACTCAATCATGTTCATCCACTATAAACAGGTATCTATATTGTAAAACATGTACTGAAATTCCCAAGACGATGTTCGGGATGTCATGTTCCCATTCAAAATATTATGCCCCAGTAAACAGAGTTTACATTCATAATGTCCTTCTATTACCAACTCCATAGCATCAATAGTTTACATGTCATTTCTGTGCAGAATCAGGGTAATTACAGGTTGTGACACATTATCGATACATTATCGTTAACCACTAAACACATTTCAGATCCTTCATTACTCACATAAGCCTCAACCCACTCATACGTTATCATAATTACCCACAAAGAACAGAATATTAATACCAATGATCATTAACGGTAAATAATGTACAATTGTAGTACTATTACTCACAGTGCAACGACGAAGTGCTTGTCCTTCTCGGGTTATGCCCTACACATGTACACAACTTATACATTAAGGGCATCAAACACAAATTCCAGAAATACCAGAGGGTTAAGCACGTAAAACAGAGCAAACAATATTTTGCAGCATGAAGTTTCAAACCTACTTCTCCAACTCAATATATATATATAAAAGATTACTAGTCTTACAAAACACATTATGGAATTTACACCCATTCATCTTCGATTCAAAGAAAGAAAGGATTTTTATGAACATTTCCATGTTCCCCAAAACTCCTTAAATTTCTAGTGTTTTCACCAAAAACTAAACATTTCCCCATCCCCATAAGAAATCCTACTAAATCATTCTCTTGATTTAATAACTAAGCAAGCCCACAAATATTTAGTAAAATGATTTGGGATTAAACCCATTCTTGAAAACTTCACATTTTAGGTCACAAAAATTAATATCAACATAGTCAATACCATCCCACATAATCATCACAATTCAACATATCTCAAAAGGAATTCTTAAATTCCATTTCAACATTCCATAATCGAATTTATATCATCCACCTTATCAACAAATCTTTTCTCCCAATTTCCCTTTTATTAAAACATAATTTACAATGCATTTAACAAAGTTCAATCGCAAAGTTTAAACATAATTTTCAAACATAACCAAATTCCAATTAAACTTGAACACATCTAATTCAACCTACCACTTTCATGACTCAACTATCAATTTGGGCCAAATCATTGATTATCATCAAAAATCAACCTAGGGTTTCTAAGAAATCTACAAATTTCAAATAAAATTTTAAATCTTCTTAACCCATTACTTTTTATTTCAAATCTTCCCATTTATTAGGCACCCTAGGTCCATAATCCATAAACCATAATCTAAACCCCATAAACCATACTCTAAACCCCATAATAGAACCCCAACATACCTCAAAAATTTCGAAATTCCATTTGGTAGAAAGTGGTGATCTCCTCTTATTCTCCATCCTTGATGCAAGATCCATGGTTGATTTGTTGAGAAAAGTGGAGGAAATCAAGGTTTCGGGAGCTAGGGTTTCGGGCATGGAAGAGGAGAGAAGAAGAGAGGAAAAGAAAATGCAAGAAATGAGCTCAAAATCACGTTTTTGAGCTGCTGCCCGCACATCGCCACACGTGCGCCACATTTCCCGCACGTGCGGTCCTGCTTCCAGCACAGATATGAAAACTTCAAACATGTGTAACTCCCTCATCCGGACTCTGTTTTAGGTCATTCTTGTGCGCAAATTGAAGCCTCGAAAATAATCTTTCCAATGGTTCTAACCTCACATCCAAATTCTAAATGTGGAAAAAGAAAAGGGCAAAAGAGTAACAGCTGATCGTGGGCGGTTTGGTCGAATTAAAGTTTTTGGTCCAATCTTACCTTACCGTCATATTACCACCACAATCAATACCCCAAAATAAAATGGGGAGGTTCCAAATACACTAATAAAAATGCCACATATATAAATCACTTTTCACAGAAAGCAAGTAAATGCACAGAATAACAGATCGAAAATATACCAGAAACAGATATGAGGGTCGGGTTATTACAGGCCATGGCGAAGTCATGTTGTAAAGCTTTGACGGCGGGATGTTCATGCGATTAGCATGAATTTGACATTTGTGGCATCGCTGAACAAAGTTAGTACAATCCTCCTCCATAGTTAACCAATAATAGCCTTGCTTGAGGATCTTCCTAGCTAGCATCACGCCATTCATGTGTACTCCACATTCTCCTCCGTGGATGGCCTCCATGAGACGTTTTGGCTCTTCTTCTTCAACGCAGAGCTTGTGCATTTCTAGATGGCCTCTCTTATAAAACTTATTCCTGCAGATAATGAACTGGACGGCCAGATACTGTATTCCCCATTTATTTTTGGCCCCTAGTAAATACACATACTTCTCCAGAAAGTTTCAAATGTCGTAATACTAGGGATTCTTGTCTTGAACTTCATCTATTACGGCTATCATCTCATAAGCAGGTGTATACTTCTGTTCAATGATGATTTGACGTATCTTAACCCCAAGCGGTATATCTACCATAGAGGATAAAGTTGTCAACGCATTAGCAAATCGGTTGTTTTCTCTTACTAGATATGTAAATGTCAGTTTTTCAAACCTTGGAATCAGAATGTCCAAGATCTGATGATAAACCTTCATTTTCTCTTCCTTGATCTTCCAGTCTCCATTAGCTTAAGAAACAACCAGATTTGAGTCTCTGATGACGTCCAACCTTATTGCCCCTATTTCTAGGGCAGCTTCCAAGCCAAAGATACACACCTTGTATTCTGTTTTATTGTTGGACACTTTGAACCAGAGTTTGAAGGCTAGAGGTATATGGGAATCATCGGGTGCTATCAGCAACATATCTATCCCTTAACCGTACTGATTAATTGCTCTGTCAAAGTACATTATCCATGTCTGCTCTTCTACCTATAGAATCTCCTCATCCAGGAATAGGTACTCTACTACTTTATCTTCTTCCATGGGGTGGTCTTCCAAAAATTCCGCTACTACTCTCCCTTTGACGGACTTGCGAGTGACGTACTTGAGGTCAAACTTGGAGAGAAAAAGCAACCAACGAGCTAGCCTACTCATAAGCGTAGGTTTCTTAAAGAGATATTTGATGGGATCTAATCTCGAAACCAGAATTACAGAATGAGCTAACAAGTAATGTCTCAACTTCCTAGTTACCCAAACCAAAGCTAAGCAAGCTTTTTCCAAAGGAGTGTAGCGGGTTTCGTAACCTAGCATCTTTTTGCTCAGATAGTAAATTGCCTTCTCCACTTTAGCTTCTGATTCTTGAGCTAGCATGCACCCTATGGTTGAATCTGTTACCGATGGATACATGATCAGTGGCTTCCCTAGCTTTATCGGTGACAACACAAGTGGGTTTTGAAGGTACTGCTTGACTTGTTTGAAAGTGAACTGACATCGATCATCCCATCGGAACTTCTTTCTCTTTTTCAAGAGACCAAATAATGGTTCACAAGTCAAGGTTAATTTTAAGATAAACCGTGTTATGAATTGCATTTTGCCTAGAAAGTCACGGTCCTCCTTTTCAATCTTTGGTGGTGGCATTTCTAAAGATGGCCTTGATCTTAGACAGATCTACTTCAATTCCCCTATGTGTGATCAGAAATCCCAGCATTTTCCTTGTAGTCACCCCAAAAGTACATTTCTGTGAGTTCAACTTCAATCTATATTTCCTGATCCATTCGAAGAATTTTTCCAGCGCGGTGTAGTGACCTTCTCGTTCTTTGGATTTAACAATCATGTTATCCACGTACACCTCAACTTCCTTATGGATAATGTCATGCAAAATGGTAGTTGCATCTCTTTGATATGTTGCCCCAGCGTTCTTTAACCCAAATGGCATAACTCTGTAACAGTAGGTACCCCAAGGTGTAGTGAATGCAGTCTTCTCTCTATCCTCAGGCGCCATCAAAATCTAATTATACCTGGAAAACCCATCCATAAATGATAACAACGCATGACCGGCAGTGAAGTCTACCAATTTGTCGATGTGCGGCAATGGAAAGTCATCTTTCGGACTAGCTCTGTTCAGATCTCAAAAGTCGACTCAAACTCTGATTCTGCCATCCTTCTTTAGAACTGGAACAATATTGGCCAACCAATTTGGGTACTTAGACACCAACAAAAAACCTACATCGATCTGCTTAGTGACCTCTTCTTTAATCTTCAGTGCCTAGTCCAGACAAATTTTGCGGAGTTTCTGCTTGACAAGACGGGCCTCTGGGTCAAGAGGGATCCAGTGGTATACGATCTCAGGATCGATTCCAAGCATGTCTTTGTAGGACCACGCGAAAACATCTTTGAAATATTTTAATAAAGTGATTAAACGTTCGCGTTTCTCTGAAGACAACGTGGACCCAATCTGGACTAAGCGGGGTTCCTTCTCAGTATCCACATTAATTGTAATGATTTCATCTACGCAAGGCTTCGCACGCCTCTCCTCCTCTCAATCAATCAAGTTTTTCAAAGCCTGAGGAATTTCTTCCTCTTCGTTTTCATTAAAATTTTGAAAATCTTGGTCAATGCAATAAATTAACGGCATAGAGAAGTAAACAGAATCTACAGCATTCTCATACAGAAGTCCTGGCTCTTCGGTTACAATAGCCTCAAAAGAAAATGTAAAAGAGGACCTAGATAGGACCTTGGCATCCGGGTTACCACTCCCGGAAGTGCCAGGCTCAGACTTCTCAGACTAACTTGAATTAATGTCTACCCCTTCCTTGAGGTAACTCCATGATAGAGGAATGGTTTTGTTAGTCTTTTATTTTCATTTATTGATCTTTTGTCCTATCGGTTCATAGATCATCATGCAACAACTTTGCGACAATTGATGGTTTGTGAATCGAGTCTACTTCTCCCTTGATCAGTTTGATTCTTGAATCACTAAAAATCACTACAAAGTATGTAATGATTCAAGACTCAATGGGTTCAATATAACATCCGATTGAACCCAACTCAATTTTATTACCTTTTTTACATTACCTTACCATTTTCCATATCTTTTCTTCATTTTGTCCAAAAGTGACAACTACGTCCACTAAGCACAAAAAGTGATAAAGAGAAGTGTCAAACAAGAAGTTATGCTTAACATGAGAGAAATGTAATGCCTAGGCAATGAACCTCCGAAGAGATTAAATCATTAAGCATGGAAAGACTCTTTCTCATGTTTTGAATAACAACCAAGTGTTTGAGACAACTCTTAATCAAAGGAAAAAAGAAATGAGGGAGGTTGCAGAGATGATTAGGCAAAGATGATGATCATAACTATGAGTATTGATACAAAAATAATGAATGAAAAGATATCAACTCAAATGGATTGGTGTATAAGGCCTAAACCCCTAAATCCATGTGGACTTTACAATACTATAAGCATGGTATTCAAAGAATAAATTACATAAGCAATTAAAACAGCCCAAAATAGCAAAAACAGTGCTAGAATCATGTTGAAAGCTAGGAAAAACAAGTAAAAGAAGAGGAGAACAAAGCTAGTAAGCAAGCCAAAGGAGGGTTGGCTAGCCCCTCCATTTTCTGGAACTTAAAATCACATGTTTTAGCCTCTTCAAACTCTGAAAATCAGTAGCTAAAAGTTAAGAAACAAGTGGGAAACAAAAGGATATAAGCTATAGAATAAAGTTCAAGAAATGGTGGTTAAGCCCTCCACCTTGGATAGCTTTTAAATCACAAGCTTCAGCCCACAAAACCAGTCCAAAACAGTGTGAAAAACAACAAGAAAAGAGTAGGAAAATGTAGTGTAAAGATGGCAAAAATTATACCTCTTGAAGAAAGGATGCTCTTTGGTTCACAAACCATAAGGTGGACCATAAGGTGATCACCTTCAAGAGTTGAAATTTTGACTCAATAATCTTAGCAAGGAACCTCAAAATTTTGGTTTAGGAAGTGTATGTATAGTGCAAGATAGAGAGGGAGAGTGTTTGGCAAGTTTTGAGTAGTTGGCAAATTTTTCTACCTTAAAACCATGTAGGATGGTCACCTATTTATAGAAAAACAAGTTCCTTAGTTGGAAATATCTGTATTGAGACAGCTGGTGCAAGGCATGCACATGAAGGGGACAGCTGACAGCAAAATATCTGCTGGCCACTGGACATGGCCGGCCGGCCATGAAGAGAGACGGCTAGCCAATAAAAATTGGCCTATCGGCCACTTTTTGGCTAGCAGGTCTCTGAGTGGTCAAGCTAGAAAAAATTAGTTTTTGGTCCAATGGGGTCCAAGGTTTGGGCTCTGAAGCTTGAAAACTGAAGCCTTTTGCTTAGGAAATTGCATGATTGTACATCATAATAATTTATCATTGAGTATTCACTGTGAGGCGTCCAAGTCCTAAGGCGCGGTCAAAAATGAGGTATCTACAGCTTGCCCCTTATTTTGTTAATTTGTCTCAGAGGCCTTCGGTAATCTTAGGATTACTGGCCGATTACGATAGTAAATCTATAGGGGCTGGTTTGGGTCGTGACAAATACCCCCCGCGCTAGTGTAAGCATAATAGTTACACTAGTGGACATAACTTCTAGCATTTTTCCCATGATCACAGCTCCTTAAATGTAGCCTTTACGATCAATGACCTCTACGATCTTTTTGGTTTGCACTCATCGGTTCTGTATTTAATGAGGTTCAAAATGAAAAGTAAGACCCATCAACTTCAAAAACTTTGAAGAAATAGCTACCTTGGATATGAAAAAAGCTGACGATGAGGTTATGGAGGTTGATCCGAACACAACTAAATGTCATGTGTCTCCGAAATTAGATTCTCGTCTCTAGGCTATTCACGTGACTTTCCCTTCTTCCATTCTGTAACCAGAGCATCTTGATGTGTCTAAATCATTTCACTTAGGCTGGGATGCACTTCCCATTTCTCTTTTAATTGACACTATCCCTGGCTGGGGATATTTTTCTTCTTCCACTGGCTGGGATATACCTATTTTTCCTTTATCGGCATCAATTGCCACTGGATAGGACACTTAGGAACCATCTGCAGCAACTATTGCTTGTTTCAAGATTCATCATTATTTCTTAGAGTAAGTAGACCCCAGTACTATCCCATCCAACCATTGTAGTAGGGTCATATATCCTTACCAGCCACTATTTGAGGATCTCATGCTTGAAAATCGTTTTTTTTTTTTTTTTGGCATTTGTCCTCTATCCTCTTCAACTCGACAAAAAGGTTTTTTCTAATGGATCCTCATTGGGTTTCATTCCTACTCCTAATGAGGCCTCATTGGGGTTAGACCCCACTATTTTGGTCAAACAAGCCGAATTATTCCCCCCTAATTGGCTTGAATACGTCATTGACACAATATCTTACTGGGTTTCGAGCTAAACCTTTATTACCATTTCTTCCTTACCAGCTCCAATGGATCTTGGAGCTTCGAATAGCCATCGAAGATTATGCTCTAGATGCCTCCCAAAAATCATACTCTACTTATGGTCCTGCTTGATCTGAGGCTAAAGGGCAATTAGAGGCCTTTAGCCATCTCTCCTTTGACATGCCTGGCGATGAGATTCCCCACAAGAACTTTCTTTGGGCTTATGATGTGCTTATTCGAAGCCATTCTCTTAACTCTGCTGCATTGATTGAAGTTGAGACTTTTCCTCACTATCATGTAGAGTTAAGCCATTCCCTTGCAATGAGATTCCCGATAAGAACTTTCTTTGGCTTGTGATGTGCTTATTCGAAGCCATTCTCTTAACTCTGCTGCATTGATTGAAGTTGAGACTTTTGCTCAAATCTAGGGTTTGAGCAAAAGAGGGGTTTTCCCTCCATTTTGAAGACATTTTCCTACATAGGCTCCCACGAGGTTCACAAGTTCATAAAACCATTTTTATTTGAACTTTATCATGATAAAGTCACTTTTCAACCTTTTCAAAATCCCATATTTCAAATCTCAAGCTCTCTACACAAATCTTAGCAAAGATAAAGAAAACATGCTAAAACCATATATATAACTCAAAAAAACTCCTTACCTCAAGTTTTAGGAGAAATGAAGAGAAAAACATCAAAATCGGCAGCGTCAAAATCCGATCTCCGCCGCACATTACGTAGCCCTTGACGAGCTTTCCAATATTAACAAAGGCACTATGGTCAAAATCCAAATGGATTAAGAAAGATCAAGGAATTGATGAGGTTAATGAGTATTTTCTAGAGAGATATGAGAGAAAATGAAATATATATATATATAGAGAGAGAGAGAGAGAAAGAGATTGAAATGAAAAGTGAAGGAGAAAAGTGTAAGGACTCAACTTTTAAGTGATTGGACACATTTTTCGAAGTTGACTGCAGACAGACCGCTCAAGCGGTGAATTCAAATTCTCATAATCTCTCTCCTTTATAAACAGATCACTCGAGTGATGGAACCTTTGCTCGAGCGGTGAAAACATACTCCCAGTATTTCAGATTTTAGAACAAAGTTCTGGAAGGGTGACATTACTGCTCGAACAACGAAAGTACTGCTCAACTGATCTCAACTCAAAAGTGAGACAAAACAACCTTAAAGCATTCCCACCATTTCTGGATTCACTTCAACACCCAAAGATGCATAGTAACACCTCAGGAATATGAACAACCACAAGGAAAAATAGGTAACTACACGAGACTCAAATGGCTCAACGGTGACGAGGATAATTAAAAGAGACAGAAATTACAGATTAATATACTCAAATTACTTTAAAAGGACTCGTGACATCACATTGAATACTTACTCCATTTGAATTAGAATCTATATCAGGAGAAAATCATGAAAGCTAATAAATATCTTATTTAAAATCTTGATTTTCGTATATATATAAATAATGTTGTGAACTTTAAAATTGTGAAAGTTGAAAAGGTAAACATTCATACTTTCATTAAAGAGAATAATATGTATTTCTAGAACGAAAGCTATAAGTGTAAATATTCACATTACAGTTTGTGTGTAACAATGATAAAAAAAGATTACCTATTGCCGGTCTACCATCATCTCCATTGTGAGTCTATCGCTGATTTACAACTAATCTTCTCTTTCACATGCTCTTCTATGATAGGATCTTGTTACAAAATAATAGTGAAGAAGCAACTAGATCCTTAATCTAGTAAATCCCTCATATTGAGGTAGAGAAAACAGCAAGAATAATAATCTTCCAACGTCGAGCACAAAATTACAAAAATAGAACAACGAAAAATGAAAAATACAAGTTATACATGAATATATCATATATAATCTATGTTTCTATGTGATAAAATATCTACCAGGGTACAAGTCCAAAAAGACTTCAAAAATCGAAAAGGACCTGGTGGAACATAAGTCCAATGTATCCCATTTAATAGGATA
Organism: Camellia granthamiana; assembly: GCA_036172215.1. Classification (NCBI taxonomy): domain Eukaryota; kingdom Viridiplantae; phylum Streptophyta; class Magnoliopsida; order Ericales; family Theaceae; genus Camellia; species Camellia granthamiana. Next base: position 114,880,286 of record CM069913.1, read on the forward strand.
CAAGAATTTTTTATGGATTGATTGGAGTATAAGTCTACTAAAAGTGATTTTTCACTAAATCGCCTTAAAATAAAATATCAAATCTAATTAGTATATTTTTATAATTCTTAAATTCTTTCTAGCAACCTGATTTTTTTTTCCATTTTTTTTTTTATAAATTTTGAATTGGTTATTTTAGTTGTTTTTTCACTCTTTACAAAAAGATATGCACAAAAATAGAAATAGTGATATTACATCTTATAGTAGCTTGTTGACTATATTAACCGATTCCCAAACAATTAATTGGGACAATTATAAATGAATAGCTAATCTTTTTAGGTCAGCAAAGAAGAACTTAATATACAACTTTCCCAAAAGAGAAAAGCAAGATTGAACTATTTTTTCTTGAATTAATCTCAGTCTTAATTTTTTTATTGGGCAAATTACAAAAAAAAAAAAAAAAACTCCAGAGTTTCGTGTGTTTTTCAATTTAAACCCCAGAGTTTTAATTTTGACAAATTAAATCTTGGAGTTTCTTCCGTGTTTCAATGTGAACCCTCCGTTCATATCCATTTGATTAAACTAACGAAATTTAGACAAAATTCTCAGATTCAAGCACACATATTCAAACACTTGTATCTACCTCGTCGTAACTCTGTTTCATCTCATTTTTACGTCGTTGGATTCACCACATTGCCTTGTTTTCATTCCACCTCTCATGCGCCTTGTTCCACCTCTTTTTGTATGCCGTTGGAACTCCGAAACTTGTCCAAAAATAAGATTTTTCTCTCTTTGGGCAAAATTTTCATGTTCAAAAATACATATTCAAGCACTTGTTTCTCCTTCGTCGTAACTCTATTTTACCTCATTTTTGCGTGGTTGGATTCACCTCGTGGCCTAGTATTCATTCCACCTCTTATACGCCTTGTTCCACCTCTTTTTGTGTGTTGTCGGAGTTTTGAAATTTGGCCAAAAATAAAATTTTTCTCTCTTTTTTTTTTTCTTTCTTTGTTTATCTTATATCTCCATACTTCTTCATTCATCATTCCTTTCCACAATTATTCTCTTTTTTCTTCTTCTTTCATAGCCCTTCCCCCACTCTTATGTTTTTTTTTCGTTTTTGTAAGTCATATACATTCATACTCGACGATACCGCCATTGTTGGAGGTTCAGTGGCCACCACGAGCTCAATTGAAGAGCCATGAAGGAAAAGAAAAAAAAAAGTGAATAATTGTGGAAATAAAGTAGGAAGGAAGAAGCATGGAGATAGAAAATAAAGGTGGAAGAGAGAGAGAGAGAGAGAGAGAGAGAGAGAGAGAATTTTTATTTTTGGCCAATTTTTGAAGCTTTGACAGCATGTAAAAAAAGGTAGAATAAAGCGCATGAGAGGTGAAATAAAAATTAGGCTATGAGATGAATCCAACAACGCAAAAATGAGGCAAAGCGGAGTTATGATGAGGGAGATACAAGTGCTTGAATATGTGGGTTTAAATATGAAAATTTTGCCCAAAGAGAGAAAAATCTTATTTTTGGCCAATTTTTAGAGCTCCGACAGTATACAAAAAGAGGTGGAACAAGGATTATAAGGTGTGGAACGAAGACTAGGCCATGAGGTGAATCCAACGACATAAAAATGAGACAAAACAAAGTTACGACGAAAGAGATACAAGAACTTAAACATGTGTGTTTGAATCTAAAAATTTTGCCCAAAGAGAAAAAAATCTTATTTTTGGCCAAGTTTCAAAGTTCCAACGGCACACAAAAAGAGATGGAACAAGATATATGAGTGATGGAATGAAAACTAGGCAATGAGGTGAATCAAATAACACAAAAATGAGGTGAAACAGAGTTACAACGAAAGAGATACAAGTGTTTGAACATGTGTGTTTGAATATAAGAATTTTGTCCAGATTCCGTTAGTTCAATCAAACGGATATAAACAAAGGATTCACATTGAAATACGGAAGAAACTCCAGAGTTTAAGTTGTCAAAATTAAAACTATGAAGTTTAAATTGAAAAACACGTGAAACCCCGAATTTTTTTTAATATAATTTGCCCTTTTTTATTAGTACTTGAACTGATCTACTAGTACTGGGTTCAAAGCTCTGGATAATATTGTACGATAAAAATTATTATTAAATATTTAAATTTAATTTTTGAAGAGAAAAATATTATTAGATATTTAAGGGCCTAACTGATATTTTGATAATAGTTTGGGGGTAAAATAAAATTTTATTGTCATGTTAGCAATTTTCATTTGATTATGAATGGGAGCTCGCTGACAGAGGGTAGTAAAATTAATACAAATATAAATAATTTATGTGTAAAATTGATATTTATTATTAAAAGAAAAAAAAAAAGTTGAATTGATTTTTCAATTTTTGAGTGATAGTTTGAGGAACAAAATGATATTAACAAACTAAAAAATAAATTTGATAAAATTATTGAGGGGAAATTAAAAAAATAAATAAAAAATAAAAAAATAAAAAAGAACACCTCAAGATTTATCCTTTGTAATGAAATAAATCATGATTTTTTAATTTTATCAATTTAAATCATAACCTTTTTATGTAGTTTTTACTTAAGGAAAATAGGTTGATGGTTTAGATTGGAAATAAATTAAAAAATTGATATTTAAATTGAGAAATTAAAAATTTAAGATTTATTTTATTATAATGGTCAAATTCTAAGATTTTTTTTTAAAATAATGTTACCAAGTATTAATTTTAACTTTTACTATTAAAATTATATTGATAATGACATCGTTAGTGTTGTTGGAAGGGTTATTGATCAAATATGTAAATTTACTCAAACACTAAATATAAATAGAAAAATAAAATAAATAAATAAAAATTGATTTGATAAATTATTAGAAATTTGAGTAATTACACTAACTTCTCTTCAAATTAAAAAAAAATATATATATATATATGGGGTAAATTATGCTGGTAGTCCATGTATTTTGATTTTTGTGTCATTTTAATCCTTATAATTTCACTTGACTCGATTTTGACACCCTAAATTTATGATTTTATCTCAATTTAGTCCAATTGCTTATAATTGTTAGCAATTTTTAATGAAAAATATACACATAAGTGACATATACTATGTTTTTCAAGGCAAAATTATAAACACGTTCAACTCAGTGAGTTAACTTGAACTAATTCAATGGTAATTTTTATCAAAACACTAATGGCATTATCAATTAAACCAAATTGATACAAAATCTAAAATTAAGGGTCAAAATTGAACTAATTGAAAATGTAAGAACCAAAATGACATAAGAGGCAAAATATAAGAACTATTAGTGTAGTTTGCCCAAAAATATAAATAGCTCCATAATTTTGATATAATTATACCGATTTCTTTTTAGTAAGGCTAAAGGGATCGAAAATAATACAAATAGTATGAAAATACAATGATAAACAAGTACCAAGTAACAAGTAAAAATATACATTTCAGTATAGTAGAGATAACATCATTTTTTGATTCATATGAATAACGAATTATTGATAAAAATGGAACTAGTTTGTTTTATATGAATTAAAACATTAAGGAAGCTTAGTGTTATTATGTAAAAAACAAGGAAAGATTAAAAAAACAAAAAACAAAACAAATGTTGACTTTTGTAACAAAATAAATTTGAATTTTTAATTTTGTCAATTTAACTTCAGAATTTTCTATTTGTTTTTAATCTAAACCATCTATTTATTTTTGTTAAGTAAAAATGATGAAAAAAATGTTATTTTAGTGATTAAACTAAATGAAAAAGAGTACTGCTATTAGCATTCCATCAATTATTTTGGATCCCCTATTTCTTTGAACCCCTACTTATAAATTCTAAAACCCTTAAATTTTATTTTTTTTTTCTCTCAAATAATATCAAAATTATCCTTGTGAAAATATTTCACCCATTCAATTGAATGCACATCTCCACACTCTAAAAAGCCTCTCTTCTAAAAACCCTAACAAAACTCATGAAAGTGATTATTAGTTCATCTTCACATACTTGTTCATGACCTGAGAAAATAAATGTAAGATTTTTTATTGTTGATTCAAAATTCCCGTTTTGTGCATTCTGTGATTTCCATGAGTTTCGGTTATCTATTCTCGAACAAATAAAAAATGTTTAGTTACATGTTCCTGAACAAATGAACAATATTCAGGCCTGTAATCCCGAATTTCAATCATATATTCGGGAGTTCAATCTTGAAGAAATGACAAACAATTTTTTATTATTTTTGCTAATTTTTTCAAGAAACTTACCCTTACAAAACCAATCTCCCTTGAGCGAAGAATACCATCAAAGTTATGAACCTCCTCAAAGCTTTTATTATTGTACTCCTCTCATCTTATGGAGTTGTAATTGCTACAAAAACTTCCACTGTCATTACCATTACTGGAGAAGTGTAGGTAATCAAGTAGTTTCCACCGTTACCGCCAAGATATTACCTCTAAAAGGTTTTCAAGGTTTTGAGAATGGATAGGTTTCGAAGGTGAGAAGATGGATGGATGGTGACAGAGGTGAGTGCTCTCATAAACCCTAACTCTGTGAGATGGGGTGTCTCAAATTTATTGATGTCCTTTTTAGTAATTTCATTTGAGGTATTATCGTAATTAAAAAAAAAATTTAAATATCGGAAATTCTATTTCCACACACCACATTGTCTCTATGCACATCCTTTTTCACTCCACACACTTAGTAATTTAATTCTTAGATATTTATCTCAGTCCACACACCGTACATTCCAAATATACCCATTTAATAAAAAATGTGTACACACCCTCACATTAGCCCACACAAATTTTCAAAATAGCCCTCACTTCAACTCACCCTCCACCGTGCACAATCCAGCCTCTTTATCATCGTCTAACCTCTCCAGCTTTGACAAGAATTCTCTGGTAGCCTGTAGCTTCCAACCTTCTCTGTTGAAGACCGACATTGAAGAAGATCGACAGGCATCTTCGGCAGCCATTCTCCGGCCGTAAATTTTAACCCATTCGGAAACCAACAATCAAATTACTTTAGACCATTCGATACCATACTTCTGAATTTTAAGTTTTAATTCAGTACTGTACTTCTGAAACTACTATTCATATTCAATTGTTGTTTTCCGTATACTGTCTATGTATTCGACACTGGTTTGCCGAATGGTGATCGCGAACAGAAATGACGTAAAACAATTTCTTAGCAAAAAAGAGTTACCTTTCCGTTACTGCATTGGTTGTTTTGCATATCCTCCTAGTTTTCTGAATTGTTTGGCAAATCTTCCATCAAGTTTTGTTTGACAAACAATGGTAACCCAATGAGTGAACATTGGAAGAATGTTAGCAATGGAGTGTGAGAAATAATGGAGGAAGAAGGTAGGCACTGAAGTGTGTAAGAAAGAATGAAGGAAGAGGTATGCAATAAAATGTGAGAAAAAGTGGAGGAAGAATGTAGCAATGGAAAGTGTTAAAAAAAGTGAAGTGCATAAGAATGAGTGTGAATAACGTAGGCAATGGACAATGGATGTGCACAGAGAGCTTTTACAAGAAAAAGATGTGTACAGAGATTTCTATTTTGGATGTTTAAATGTGTGGATGAATGTCTATTTTGATCATTTTATTTAAGGGTAAATTTGTAATAAAAATAAAGTTCATTAAGTGTGTGTAGAGAGACAATGTGGTGTGTGGAAATACAATTTTCCCTTAAAAATAGAGGATCCAAAATAATTGATGGAGTGCTAATAGTATCACTCATGAAGAAACCTATAGAAAAATAACCAATAAGTCCTATTTTACTCTCAAAATTACTATTAAGGCCAAGTTTGGCTAAACTAAAAAAGTGCACTTATTTCATCTTTTTATCTTTTTTAGGTCACATCAATCAACATCTCCTCTCTACTTTTTCTACACATAATACAAGAAAAGTCAAAAAATGCACTTATTTAGTCTTCCCAAACTTGGCCTAAGTCCTATTAAGTTTTAAAATAGATAACAAAATCCTATTTTTCATAAAATATTCTCAAAAGATTTATTACTCCATAATGGTATCTTATCCTAATTTTACCCTTTTCATTTAATATAAACAACCATTTTATATATAATTTTAATTGCAAAAATTATTAATATTATATTAGAAGAATTATAAATAACAATTGGATTGAAACATGTATATTATAAAATGCATCACTTTCTATTAGCTGAAATTATGAATTTTTTTAGTGTAAACAATAATTCTATTAAAATTACAAAGAGCTATTAAAATTCTATATATTTTGCAATGTATGCAATAGTTGATGAATTTTATACATATTTTAGGCCTCGTTTGGCAAGTGATTTTTTTAGTCAAAAAGTCAAAAAATTACTAAAAAAAACCAAAAAACCAACAATCCATACCAAAAAGTCAAAGATTCTATTTTTTCTCTACTTTTTACACATCTTTTCATAAAAAGTCAAAAAATCATCTCAGGCACCGTTTGGGAAGAAGGTTTCCCGGCTTTTTTGGCTATTTTAGCCACAAAAAACAAAATAGGCTATTTTAGCCACAACAAACAAAACATCACATCCAACCCATAATCATTACACTCTTCTCTCACAAAAAAATTCAAAAAACCTAAAAAGCCCTTCTCAAACCAAACTTTTTAGCCCAGGCTAAAATAACCAAAAAAATCAAAAAGTCAAAAAGCCAACCTACTTCCTAAACGGAGGCTCAAACATACTATTGTTTTTTAACATTACATTTTAGCCAAAAAGTTACTAAAAAGCCTGTTTCCAAATGAGACCTTAATTTATGAATTTTTTTTATTTCAATAATTAAAAATATTTTTACTACAAATTTTAAATAAGTTAAAATTATTTATAAAAATTTTGATTCATATTAATAAAGTTAAAATAAAATGTACTATTATGAATAATTGAACTTTTTTATAACAATTTATAAGAAATGAAGAAGACTTATTTGTTAGTATTAAAACTTCATATTACTCAATACTAGTTTTCCCAACAAAAAAAAAAAAAACAAAAAATAAAAAACAAAACAAAACAAAAACAAAAACAAAAACAAAAAAGGTGAATTACATTAACAGTCCCTATAGTTTGAGTCTTGTTTCACTTTGGTCCCTGACTTTTCAATTGTGACACATTGGACCTTAAATTTTGAATCTTGTTTCAAATAAGGACAATTGAAAATATCATTAGATTTTTCAAGGATAAAATCGTTAATTTGATAAAATATAAATTAATTTGACAAAAATAAATGTCAAACAAATATTTTTGAATTTTTAAAAACTATTTCTACCCACTAAAAATAAAATTATGTAAAATTAATAAATTTTTTAGACATTTATTTATTTTTTTACCAAATTAATTTTTATTATATGTTTAGATGATGATCATGTAAAATTAATTTTTAAAAATTAATCATGTAATTTTTATTAATTTTTATCAATTTTACATAATTTTATCATTGGTAGATAAAAATAATTTTAAAAAAATTAAAAATATTTTTGACATTTATTTTTGTCAAATTAGTTTATATTTTATTAAATTGACGATTTTGCCCTTGAAATTAAACAATGGTATTTTCAATTGTCCTTATTTGGAATAAGATTCAAAATTCATGATCAAATGTGTCACAATTGAAAAGTAAAGGACCGAAGTGACACAAGTCCCAAACTATAGGGACTGTTAGTGTAATTTGTTCCAAAAAAAAACACACAAAAAACAAAAACAAAAACTAATTGATAATTTTTTCATTATGGTTTATGATTTTTTTTAATACAATATCATAATTTTTATAATTAAAAAATATAATTTTACTTAGATCAAAAAATTTTATGAAATTTTTATTCATATTAAGTGTTTGTTTGGGGTATATTATAAAAGGCAAAAAAATAAAAAAGTTATTAAAAAAATTAAAAAAAAATTAATATACTATTCACAAAAGCTAAGGTTACAAAATAAAAATTAAAATATTATATCAACACGGTACAGATCACGGATACAAAACCCCAAAAAAAATAAAAATAAAATTAAAAAACACTTTTTTATATGAGTGATGGAGACGTGCATCACTTGAAAACACTGCCAAAATAAAACCAAATTTCCACTCACAATGTACTAGACCACTGTGGAAAAGAACCAAAACAAAAAAAAAATTCTAACTTTTTCAGTACGCACAGATCTGGCACGCGGATTGCATGTCAGTATTTATATGAGTAAAATCGTAATTTTATTAATTTATACAATATTATATATATATATATTTATAAAACGTTAAAAAATTATCTTAAGCAATCATCTTTTTTTTCTTTCATTTTTTACTAAAAAAATCAAAAAGTATACTTATATAGTTCATCCCAAACAATTCATTAAGGCCCCGTTTGGGAAGTGGGTTGGCTTTTTGACTTTTTGACTTTTTTGGCTATTTTAGCCTGGGCTAAAAAGCTTGGTTTGGGAAGGGCTTTTTGGCTTTTTGGCTTTTTGACTTTTTTGACTTTTTTTGTGAGAGAAGAGTATAATGATTATGGGTTGGATGTGATGTTTTGTTTTTTTGGGACTAAAATAGCCTGTTTTGTCTTTTATGGCCATTTTAGCCCCAACCTTCTTGCCAAACGACCCCTAAGTGATCAAATTGTAATAACATACACCATTATGGACAATTAACTTTCTAAAAATAGTTTGTGAAAAATAAGATGTACTTGTTCATATTAAAACTTGCTAAGGTTTAATAGTAATCTTAAGAATAAAATAACACTTATTGGTTATTTTTTCAAGGTATTTTAGACATTTATTATAGGTGTATATAAATAATAAATATACATAAAATGTCTAAAAGACTAAAATATATATGCACATTAAACGATTTGGGATCACTATTGTGCTTGATATACAACAATGATTGTTGTGCGACATTGGAGATTCGTTTCGGATTTTATTTCAATGATTTGAACCTTTTAAATTTTAAATAATATCAAAAAGAATATATCTGTTAAAAATTAAGTTAATTGGATATCGATAACTCTTCATCAAATCACATTTATATTCAGTTTGATACACACATATTCATTTTTTTATATATACAGATGTGCTTTGATAAAGGGATTATCAATATCCGATTAACTTAATTTTTTACAAATATATTATTATCAATATTCTCTAAAATTTAAACGGTTTAAATCATCAAAATAAAAGTCAAAACGATTCCAACCGGCTACACAACAGTCATCGTTGTGCTTGATGCACAACAATGTCGGCATGTCCTACATAAAATATCTAAAATATCTTTCTTGAATAAGTTCAATGATTAAAATATCTTTTTTTGTTTGTTTTAATTAACGGAAATAGATTGATGGTGTAGATTCAAAATAATTAAAATTTTAATTATCAATTAAAATTTTATAGTTAATTCAGTGTGTTTGGTTTGAGTTTTTTGGATTAAGTTTTTTGAAAATTGAATTTTTTGATTTTCGTGTTTTTTTGTTTTTAGTGAATATTTTTAAAATTTTAAATATTTTTTTTACTTATTTAGATGCACCTTATTTAGATGTATCTAAAAAGTAAAAAATTTGTGAAAAAATATTTAAAAAAATTAATAAATACATAAAAATACAAAAAATATACTGAATTCTCGTATTTTTTTTATATTTTTTGGTATTTAGTGAATTTTTAAAATGTTTCTTTCACAATTTTTTTACTTTTTAGGTATATTTATGTTAGGTATGCCTAAAAAGTAAAAAAAAAATTCTTTAAATATTAAAAAAATTCAGTAAAAATAAAAAAATACGAAAAATAAAAAAGTAGAATTTTCTGAAAAAAAATTTTAGAAAACTCTAACCAAACATGCTGAGGGGATTTTTTTTTTTATATGTAATCTTACCTAAAACTATGAAACTTATTGTGTGTTTTTTAAATTTCAACAAAAAAAAGAGTGTAATTTCTCTTGAAAAGAAATATTAGTTTTTTTTTTTTTCACAAATTTTTTCAAGGTGAGTTTAGATTTATGGGTTGTTTGGGGTGTCCTAAATAAGTATACTTTTTGTCTTTTTGGACTAAAAAATTAAAGAAAAAAATATAGATGTTTGGGTTAACTTTTTGACTTTTTATGAAAAAATGTGTATTAAAAAATTGTATAAATTAGTGTGTAGGGGAAAATTAGGATTGGGAGTAGTGCAGCCGAAATTTTTGACTTTTGGTGAATAGTGATAATTTTTTAACTTTTTGGGCTCTTTTGGGAAGGACGTAAAACGCGGGGTTGCGTTTTGGCTCAAACTTCGAAGCTGCTTTTTTTGGCTCATTTGGGAAGGCAAAAACACAGGTTGGAAAATTACAGAATTGCCCTCAAAGTTTACATTTTGTGGGCTTGAGTGAAATGTAATTTTTTTAGTTGGGTGAGGGTATTTTAGTCATTTTTGTATGATGTGACACCATAAATAAATATTAATCCAAACAAAAAAGCAGCTTTTTACCAACTTCCCAAATCACTCTAAAAAAGCTTGGTTAAAAGCAAAAAAGTTGATTTTTACCATCTTCCCAAAATACCACTTTGAGTAACTTTTTAACTTTTTTTCAACTTGTCAAACTTGACCTCAAGCTTCATTATTAAATAAGGGTTGGTTTGGGGTGTCCTAAAAAAGTGTACTTTTTGTCTTTTTACAAAAGGATGTGCAGAAAAGTAGAGAGGTGATGTGATGAAAAAAAGATAAAAAGATAAAAAGATGGATTATATAGTAGATCCCAAACAAGGCCTAAGTCTAAAAAATAAAATCGAGTTGATTCATTCAAATAAATATATTATATCAGCGCAACTCAAACTGTTGATGAATAAAGGGGAGATGATAACATTCAGTGTGTTTAGTTTAAGTTTTCTGAATTAAATTTTTTGAAAATTAAATTTTTTAAAAATTAAGTTTTTTGATTTTCGTATTCTTTTGTTTCTAGTGAATAGTTTTAAAATTTTAAATTTTTTATTTTATTTTTTTAGATGCACCTTAGTTAGATGTATCTAAAAAGTAAAAAATTTATGAAAAAATATTTTAAAAAATTAATAAATACATAAAAATACAAAATATGTATTGAATTCTCGTATTTTTTTTTATATTTATGATATTTTGTGAATTTTTAAAAGATTTTTTTACAATTTTTTTACTTTTAGGTGTATTTATGTTAGGTGTGTCTAAAAGTAAAAAAAAATTACTTAAAATATTAAAAAAATTTAATAAAAACAAAAAAATACAAAAAATAAAAATATAAAATATTTTGAAAAATATTTTTTAAAAAATAAAAACAAGCAAGCTAATTTGTAATGGTGGAGCTTGGGTTTTACTAGTTAGATCTGGAAACATCAAAAAAACATATACATCGACAAAAAGCTGAGTGACAGATTAACATGATCAATTTTTGATAATTTTTAATATACGCCAAAAGCATCTGGAAAAGCCGAAAAATGAGTGACATTTATTCGTGTTGTCATGACTCATAGGATAGACACAGCACATCTTTCTCTTTTCCCTCACCTTTATCTCCACCAACACCGATGCCGACACCAACTCCAAGGCATAGACCTGTTTAGGGATATATTATTTTAGTTAAAAAGTTTAGAATAAATTAAATTGATGGTCTCTATTTTACTTCTTATGTGATTTTAATTTTTATATTTTTAATTAATTTAATTTTAATTCTTAATTTTAGATGTTATGTCAATTTGATCAAATTAATAATATTGCTAGTGTCTTTTAAAAAAAATTATCACTAAATTAGTTGAAATTAACTTACTGAGTTAAGTAAGTTTCTAATTTTGCCCTTAAAAATATGATACATAATACTTATGTGCATATTTTTCACAAAGAAATATTAAGAGTTATAATTAATTGAACTAAATTGAACCAAAATCATAAATTTATAGTCAAAATCAAATTAATTGAAATTACAATGACTAAAATAACATAATGATCAAAATATAAGAACTATCATCGTAATTTTTCCAAAAGTTCATCCATTCAGATTTTTTTAGATAAGTGGTTGTGTAGTAGAGATTACATTTATGTAGTATGAGTCCACATATAGAATAAATTTGAATTACAATATGATAATTTTAGTTATTTCTAAGTCTAGATTCGTACTATTACTAAAGTTAAAATTCATATCTTTTTATTTTTTTATACTTTTTCTCATAAAAATAAAAAATAAAAACTAAAATAGTGAATTTCCAAACCATTAATGAGAGTGTTGTTTGAATTTTTGAGGTTGATTATGAATTCTATTTTAATGATTTAAATTATTTATTTTGTTTGAAAAATCTAGAAACCTCCTAGATGTTGATTTGTGATTATGTATCAATTTTAAGCAGAATATAAAAATCTCAATCAAACAATCAAGAGAAAGAGACACAAAGATTTTACGTGGAAAAACCACAATTGGACACCTTCCAATTGTGATCAAAAAATCACGGGCCACAGCCACCAGAACAATCCACTAAGAAGATATAAAGGAATTACACAGGTATCACTCTCAATTATCTAGCGAATCCACAACGCCTAATTGAACCAACCTCTATGTGCCTCTTCCAACCCCATCTTCACCACGGAATTGTCTTTCTGATGAGCCACTCCGGATTCCACCACCGAAGCTTCAGACCGAATTCTTCAGAATCCACAACTGAAGAACAACTTTGATGAGCCACTCCAGAATTCACAACTGAAGCTTCAGGCTCGAATTCTTCAGAATCCACAACTGAAGAACAACTCTCTCTTTTGTGTAACAAACAAAACCTTTGATGTAGCCTTTTCAGATCATGAGTTGAATACTCAATAAGACATCAAAGAAAAATAAAATATCCCCAGATATAAACCTTTAAGAACCAAAAAGAAGATCTGGAGGAATAATTAATCAGTAGTCTTGTTTTGGGAGAAAACCAACTACTTATAAAGAACCAAATAAAGAACCAAAATAATCCTTGTCAAGGAAGAAATCCAACTTCTTGTAGAACACCAAAAGAAATCCTGTTTCAGAAGAAAACCAACTCTTTGAAAAAATCCCGGATTCTGAGGCTCGCTCGAGCGAGGCTTTCCTGGCTCGAGCGAGGAGAGTAAATTTCGTGATTTCTACTAGTGCCTTCGCTCGAGCGACGGATCCTTGGCTCGAGCGACCAATCACTGCTTTCAGGTTTTTGTGCGGACGCAATCCTACGCTCGAGCGAGAAAGTCTTGGCTCGAGCGAGCAAGTCTTGGCTCGAGCGAGCACTCCTTGGCTCGAGCGAGAAACGGCTGACATGCAATTTTGAATGCAAATTTGAATTTTGCTTCGGCCGCGAGCTGACCCCCGTAATAATCAGCGAAGTGGCAATCTTGAAAGCATTAATATCATAAACTTCTCTGCAAAAGCTCGATTCGGATTGGATTCGCATCTAAAAAACTCAAAACCTCACTGAAACAAAAATGCGAACAAAATTACAACTCAAAGGAGTTTTGTCAAACGGGGTTGCCAATAATAAAAACCTAACATTGTTAAATTATTTGTGTATATTATTCACATAAAAATTTGGCTGATTCAATATTCCTAATCTATTCAACTTATTGAGTTAGCTAAAAAACAAAAGAAAAATTGAATAGACTATAATTATTGGATCGACCTAACATTTTTTTGTGAATGTTATACATGAAAAATTTTACAAAATAAATAATTTAAATTATCAAAATAGAACTCATAATGTGCCCACAAACCAGACAAATTTTCTAGTCGACTGGTGAAGAGTGTAGTCCTTCCTATATAATTATTTTTCTCAAATTAAAATTTAAAAATATGAAAAATAATATAGAAATCGACTTTTTAAACCCATTTTTAAGACCCATTAATGCGTAAAAAAATAAAAACAAATAGATGATGATGAAATATAAGAGAGAAAGAGAGAATTATTTTATATATTCCAATAAATTATCAAATTATTAAATTTAATTTTTAAATTAGAGTAGCACTGTTTGATAGATCCAACTTATACCAACCAGCCCATATATAGGATTTCTCTTTTGCTTTCAAACTATACAAATATTTCAAGTTTAACATATATTTGCTTTATTTATATGGCTTGGCTTTTCAACTTTTTTGAACATGATATTTAATTTTTTTTAATTTATGATAAATAACTTAGACATTTGAATTTTTTAAACTTTTTTAATCAAAAAGTTATTATTATTAATATTATTATTATTATTATTATTATTTAACAACCCCAAACACATGCTCAGTCATAAATAGTGATTTTGAAATACACTATTTATCACTTAACCCTTACTAATTATTTCTTAAAGACCTAATAAAAAAATTATAAAAAATTAGTGATAAATTCAATCAAAAAAGGGTATAATGCATTTGATCTACTAAATATTTTTATTGGTGAGAGATCTATTCTTTGTGAAATAGGTCAGTAAGAAATCTTCTTGTTAATTTTAAATGACATTTTGTTTTCAACTTACTCCTTAATTTATTTATTGACTTTTTTTTATTATCTGTTCAAATTTATATGTATCTGTTCAAATTTTTTTTGACTATCTATTTAAATTTATATCTATTTGTTCAATTTTGCCCCTATCTTTTAAAATCTGTGGATTTCTCTCTCTATCTGTTTAAAATTTATATGTGGGTTTTGAGTTTCTCTCTCTATTTGTTTAAAATCTATTTATGGTTGCTTAAAAAATACAAAGTTCTGATCTATTTGTTCAAATATTTTTTAAAGATATCAACAAATGATGTAAAAATATTACTACTCAAACCACACCATGAATTTAAGCAACAATCACAGGCTAAAGGGTAAGGTTATCCCCATATTGATTTCAAATGGAAAACGGGAAAAGAATAGCTGTAAAATCCAAGTTGTGTGTAGGATTATTTTGTTGGATAGATTAGTAATTAAATTAATTTATATGGGTCATTTATTAATATCAAAGAATTAGTTATGAGATGGCATTATATTTCCTATTACTTAGATGGGTAATTTTGTAACTTTGGGAAATTAGGTTAATAAGCCCACCTATAAGTCTTGGAAAACAAACAAAACAGAGGTTGTGAATTGCTCAATAGGCGGCTAGGGTTTGAGAAGGTAAAAGAAAAAAAGAAAAGAAAAAGAGAAGATAGGTTCAAGTGATGCTACAATAGGGATTGGAGGCAGCACGTTGGTGATTTTGGGACACCCATTGGTTAAGGTAAAATCTATCTTTACTGTTAATTATTAAGTTTATGTTGAGGAATTTAACAATCAATGCATTAAGGGGATTTGGAAGATCTATAGGTGCCTACTTAGGTTTTGAGAATTGGGTGCAATGTGTAAGTGTAACTTTGGGTGGGTAATAGAAACAATGGAGTTTGTATCATGGGTAAGGGTGTGTTTGGCTATAAAGTTGGGTTGAATGGTCTGATCTCTTGGATATTAAAGCAATACATTAATCTAATATGGTGGGGCTTTTGTGGTTATATGTAACATGTAAAAAAATATTAAATTATTTGAGGTTTTATTTATTAGGTTTGTGAGATTGAAGTGGTGAAGCTGGGGGTTTAGAGTTGGTGTTGGAGTGTTATTTTAGCTGTTTGAGGTAAGTAACCCTCTATCACTGTTGGTTCATTTTTATTCCTATCGAATCGTTTAAAATCATAAATATATATTTATAGCCTTCGTGTTCTCTTAAAATAAAACATGGGTCAAGTATAAAACAACATCGAATATTATTATGAAAGTTATTTGAATATTTTGTAAAACTATTCTGAAAATTGTACCAAATGTTTATTCCGAAAATATCGAATATTTTATTTGAAAGTTGTGTATTGTTTGAATTTTGAACATCACTCTAGTCTGACTATGATTTGGACCCTAGCCAATGGGGGTTATTTATTGGCACAAAAACTAGTTCTTTTGGGGCTTTACCACCGGCCTATGTGTGGTTCTGGGCCTTGTCACGAGCTAAGTGACCGTAGTCATTAAGACTTGGGTTTTGTGAATCGAATAATTGAACTATCTGAATATCGAACCATCGATTTGAACAACGAATTACTTTGAATTATCACATTGGCTTTTCATTTAAAACGTATTGTACATTGTTTATTTTTAGCTATGAAACCATCTTACAAATAATTGTTCATTTATTGAACTGTAGAAAAATTATATTTATTGGTCATCGATTTATTTATTTATTTTTGTATACTTGATCCAGCTAGCAGTGATGGTTGGTTATTTACTGGGCTGTCTGGCTTACCCTTATTTTATTTTTCAGATTCTGAGGAGTAGAGCTGCGCGGGGTTTTTACTTGTGGGAGTGCCGAGAGTAGGACTATGATTTAAGTATTTGGATCATTATTATTAGTATTATTTTATTAGTGGACTTGGTGGACAATTTCATATGATAAGAATTGTCTATTTGTATAGTTTTTAGCATTATGATATTAAAGGATTTAATTTGAGTATTTTATATTGTTGGTTATGTGTTGGACTCTTAGCCTTGCATGCTCACCTAAATGAGTGTGCGGCGTTGTCACGGAGCTTCGGGCGTGACAATTTTATGGTATCAGAGCCAGGTTGTAATTTTAAAAGTTGGTATAGAATAGTGCTGAGATTGGGTAGATGTAGGATTGGGAACGCTTATAATTTGGTAAAATGTTAATTTTATTTACGTGCTATAGGGACTTGAGAATAGAATAAGATGAGGTTTTATTATTGATGCATATAGGTTGCAATGGAACATGAGGAGACATTGGCAAATATGGCTAGGAATACACGCCAAGGTCAAACGAATCGACGAACTGATAATAACAATCGGTGAGGGAATGTGACTAATATTGGTAGTGGTTCTTAAGCAGTCGGAGGAAATCAGGGGCAAAAGTTGAAGGAACAATTATAAAAGTTACTAGATAAGGGCTTTATTAGGCCTAGTGTTTCTCCTTGGGGTGTGCCCGTTTTATTTGTGAAAAAGAATGATGGTAGTTTTTGCCTTTACATTGATTATAGAGGGTTGAACAAGGTAACAATTCGAAATAAATATCATTTGCCTAGGATAAATGACTCATTTGATCAATTGCAAGGAGCACAAGTCTTTTCTAAGATTGACCTTCGTTCTAGATATCATCAGTTGAAGGTTAAAGCGAAAGATATACCTAAGACAGCCTTCCGAACTAGATATGGGCATTATGAATTTTTAGTGATGTCGTTTGGGTTGACCAATACGCCCGCAGCTTTTATGGATTATTTAAACCCTTTCTTAGATCAGTTTGTGGTAATTTTTATTTATGACATTCTTGTGTACTCAAAGAGTAAATAGTAGCATGAAGAACATCTGAGAATAGTGTTGCAGTTATTAAGGGAGAAGAAATTATTTGCTAAATTAAAGAAGTGTGAATTTTGGCTGGAGAGTGTATCATTTTTGAGTCATGTGATATCTAAAGACGGGGTGTCTGTTGACCCCAAGAAAGTGAGGCGGTGGTAGAGTGGAATAGGCCTACTAGTGTCACTGAAATTCGTAGTTTCTTGGGTTTAACAGGATATTATAGAAGGTTTGTTGAGGGTTTTTCCCGAATTTCTATGTCTTTGACTCGTTTAACACAAAAAGGGGTTAAATTTGAATGGTCTGATGATTGTGAGAAGAGTTTCCAGGATCTAAAGAGTCGATTAGTGTGTGCTCCAGTACTTATAGTTCCGTCCGGAGATAAAGGTTTTACCATCTATAGTGATGCATCGAAGATGGGCTTGGGTTGTGTCCTGATGCAGAACGATAAAGTAGTGGCATATGGGTCTAGGCAGTTCAAGCCATATGAGCAGATTATCCTACGCATGATTTGGAGTTGGCTACAGTGGTGTTTGCATTGAAAATCTAGAGGCACTAACTGTATGGGGTGAAATGTGAGATATTAATTGATCATAAAAGTCTGAAGTATATTTTCACTCAAAAAAAGAATTGAATATGAGGCAAAGGAGATGGTTGGAGCTATTAAAGGACTATGATTTGACTATCAATTATCATCCAAGAAAAGCCAATGCAGTGGCTGATGCCTTGAGTAGAAAGACCCTGAGTAATTTGACTACCTTGATCACTAACCAAAAGAATATCTTAGAGGACTTGCAAAGGTTGAATATCAAGATTAGATGGCATAACCATGGAGTGCAGTTGGCAAACCTTAGAGTTCGACCCACATTGATTGATAGAATTAAAGATGCTCAGGGAAAAGATCCTCAGTTGCAAAAACTTAAGGCTGAAATGGAAATAGGGCTATAGATGGAATTTTGTATGCATAAAGATGGAACCTTGAGATTTGGAGAGAGTTTGTGTGTGCCTAATGATTTAGAGCTCAAGAAAGAAATCCTAAGAGAAGCTCACAGCTCAAGATATACGGTACACCCAGGAAGCACTAAAATGTATAAAGACTTGAAGAGGAACTTTTGGTGGAATAATATGAAGAGGGAAATTGCTTAGTCTGTTGCTCAATGTTTGGTATGTCAACAAGTGAAAGTTAAATATCAGAGACCTGTAGGTAAGTTACAACCTCTTCCTATTCCCGAGTGGAAGTGGGAACATATTACCATGGATTTTGTGACGGGGTTGCTTAGGACCCAAGGTGGTAACAATGCTATTTGGGTTATTGTTGATCGATTGACCAAATCCGCTCACTTTCTAGCTTTTAAGGTAGGGTTCTCCTTAGAGAAGTTTGCAAATTTGTATATCAAGGAGATTGTGAAGTTGCATGGTATTCCGGTGACCATAGTGTCTAATAAAGATAGTAGATTTGTATCTATGTTTTGGAGGAGTTTGCATACAGCTCTGGATACTAGTTTGAATTTTAGCACGGCCTTTCATCCTCAAACTGATGGACAGTCAAAGAGAACTATTCAGACTCTTGAAGACATGTTGAGGGCCTGTATTATTGATCTTAGAGGTTCTTGGGATGAGCATTTGGCCTTAGTGGAATTCTCTTATAATAATAGTTATCATGCGAGCATTCAAATGGCACCATATGAGGCTTTATATAGACGGAAGTGTGGATCACCTATTTGTTGGGATGATGTGGGCGAAAGGAAGTTATTAGGGCCTGAGATTGTGCAACAAACAGTGGACAAGATCAATCTTATTAGAGAGCGACTCCGCACTGCACAGAGTAGACAGAAAAGTTATGCAGATAATAGGAGACGTGATTTGGTGTTTGGGGTTGGAGACCATGTGTTCCTTAAGATGTCTCCTATGAAAAGAGTAATGAGGTTTGGTGTTTGTGGTAAATTGAGTCCTAGATTTATTGGACCATTTGAGGTTTCAGATCGAATTGGAGAGGTAGCTTACAGACTTGCCCTACCATCTTTACTAGTTGGAGTTCATAATGTCTTCCATGTTTCGATATTGAGGAAGTATATACCGAATCCCAATCATGTGATTGATTATGTACCGTTGTAGTTTACGGAGGATTTGACCTATGAAGAACACCCTGTAAGAATTGTTGATAAGAAGGAGCAGGTTTTGAGGCGTCGAGTCATCCACTATGTTAAGGTTCAATGGAGCAATCACTCGGAGAGAGAAGCTACTTGGGAACTTGAGGATGAAATGAGACAAAAATATCCACAACTTTTTGAGACTACATGTATGTCAAATTTCGAGGACGAAATTTCTTTTAAGAGGGGAAGAATGTAAAACCCAAGTTGTGTGTAGGATTATTTTGTTGGATAGATTAGTAATTAAATTAATTTATATGGGTCATTTATTAATATCAAAGAATTAGTTATGAGATGGCATTATATTTCCTATTACTTAGATGGGTAATTTTGTAACTTTGAGAAATTAGGTTAATAAGCCCACCTATTAGTCTTGGAAAACAAACAAAACAGAGGTTGTGAATTGCTCCATAGGCGGCTAGGGTTTGAGAAGGTAAAAGAAAAAAAGAAAAGAAAAAGAGAATAGAGGTTCAAGTGAGGCTACAATAGAGATTGGAGGCAGCACGTTGGTGATTTTGGGACACCCATTGGTTAAGGTAAAATCTATCTTTACTGTTAATTATTAAGTTTATGTTGAGGAATTTAACAATCAATGCATTAAGGGGATTTGGAAGATCTATAGGTGCCTACTTAGGTTTTGAGAATTGGGTGCAATGTGTAAGTGTAACTTTGGGTGGGTAATAGAAACAATGGAGTTTGTATCATGGGTAAGGGTGTGTTTGGCTATAAAGTTGGGTTGAATGGTCTGATCTCTTGGATATTAAAGCAATACATTAATCTAATATGGTGGGGCTTTTGTGGGTATATGTAACATGTAAAAAAATATTAAATTATTTGAGGTTTTATTTATTAGGTTTATGAGATTGAAGTGGTGAAGCTGGGGGTTTGGAGTTGGTGTTGGAGTGTTATTTTAGCTGTTTGAGGTAAGTAACCCTCTATCACTGTTGGTTCATTTTTATTCCTATCGAATCGTTTAAAATCATAAATATATATTTATAGCCTTCGTGTTCTCTTAAAATAAAACATGGGTCAAGTATAAAACAACATCGAATATTATTATGAAAGTTATTTGAATATTTTGTAAAACTATTCTAAAAATTGTACCAAATGTTTATTCCAAAAATATCGAATATTTTATTTGAAAGTTGTGTATTGTTTGAATTTTGAACATCACTCTAGTCTGACTATGATTTGGACCCTAGCCAATGGGGGTTATTTATTGGCACAGAAACTAGTTTCTTTTGGGGCTTTACCACCGACCTATGTGTGGTTCTGGGCCTTGTCACGGGCTAAGTGACCGTAGTCATTAAGACTTGGGTTTTGTGAATCGAATAATTGAACTATCTGAATATCGAACCATCGATTTGAACAATGAATTACTTTGAATTATCACATTGGCTTTTCATTTAAAACGTATTGTACATTGTTTATTTTTAGCTATGAAACCATCTTACAAATAATTGTTCATTTATTGAACTGTAGAAAAATTATATTTATTGGTCATCGATTTATTTATTTATTTTTGTATACTTGATCCAGCTAGCAGTGATGGTTGGTTATTTACTGGGCTGTCTGGCTTACCCTTATTTTATTTTTCAGATTCTGAGGAGTAGAGCTGCGCGGGGTTTTTACTTGTGGGAGTGCCGAGAGTAGGACTATGATTTAAGTATTTGGATCATTATTATTAGTATTATTTTATTAGTGGACTTGGTGGACAATTTCATATGATAAGAATTGTCTATTTGTATGGTTTTTAGCATTATGATATTAAAGGATTTAATTTGAGTATTTTATATTGTTGGTTATGTGTTGGACTCTTAGCCTTGCATGCTCACCTAAATGAGTGTGCGGCGTTGTCATGGAGCTTGGGGCGTGACAATAGCAATGCTGCACCTCATATGTGATTTCCTGAAGAGCACTCTTGCTCAATAACTCAGACAATAGATGAAAATAGACTTTTCTAAATATAAAGGAAAAGCTCAAAGTGCCATCATCAAGTATATTTGACTTATGTGTACTAAATTTTTGTAATGTATCTTAATCAAATAACTATAACCTGCACTTGAGTTTGTTGATTATTCAAACACACAAACAACATTTTTTGTTGGGTTAACGCAAAATTCGTCGCATTGATGACAGAAGAAGAGCAAAGCAAAGAGAGAGTTTAGCAGCGAGAGTGGGTGGTGGTGGTGGTGTTTCCGGCTCAGATCTCCACCGTTGACCGCCACGACCAGATCTAGGTTCGAAGTTTCGACAGCCTTGAAAAATACGAACACTTCAACAAGAGTTGTTCATATGTGTAAAAGAAGAGAGAGAGAGAGAGAGAGAGAGAGAGAGAGAGAGAGAGAGAGAGAGTACGGTGATGGTGGTCAAATCTGCTAAAATCTAAATGTTAGGAAACCAATTATATTAGGAAGTCTACTTTTTTTTTTCAATTACTATTTAGGAAGTCTAATTATATTAGGAAGTTTATTTCTTTTCAATTACTATTTAGGAAGTCTAATTACATTAGGAAGTCTATGTTATTTTTCTTATATAAAGAAGTTTATTGTAATGGTTTTGAGGAGATCAAATAATATTAAGAGTTTAGGTGGCTAATCTCCAATTCAAAAGATTGTTGATGGCTTATTGTAATTGGGGATTAACCACCTAAACTCTTAATATTATTTAATCTCCTCAAAACCATTACAATAAACTTCTTTATATAAGAAAAATAACATATACTTCATAATATAATTAGACTTCCTAAATACTAATTGAAAAGAAATAGATTTCCTAATATAATTAGACTTCCTAAATAGTAATTGATAAGAAATAGACTTTCTAATATAATTGGTTTCCTAACATTCGACTGCCCTAGAATCACAGCTTGTCCTCAAGCTGAAAAATTGGGATAACGAGCACAAAAAGCAGCATGGTCTTCCCAAGTGGCTTCATTAACAGAATGACCTTTCTACCGAATGAACCAACATGTGACAGCTTGATTGTTCTACTAAGTCAACGTGTGACAGGTCAAGTTGACCCCATAAGAGTATGTAACGAAATTGCTGAAGTTGGGGGTTCTAGAACACCACCAACTACGGTTTTAGATTCAAAATCCTTAACTTCGACCACCGGTTCACCTTCCAAGAGAGATAATTATGGCTTTTGGCATCGATGACCAGGCTTATAAATCTCATCGCAACTAAAATAAAGAACCCTTCTCACGTCGTTCCTTCTGTTTAGTCCATGACAAACATTTAACACTAGTAGGCAAGGATGTTAATTCGTTAACAGGCTTAGGTACATAAGATATATTAGAAGGCCATAAAGAAGATGGACAAGAAATAGTCTTGGTCATATTATGTGCAATGGTTGCTATAATTGCATCCTCTTGGCCAAGTGCTAATTCAAAGGTCTCGGTTAGACTTATTGGACGAAGCAAACAAACACCAGTCCTTATGTCGACACGAAGTCTAGAAATAAAAATACTAATTTGACGCGACTCAAGCAAACCTGGAACCATATTAGCAGTCGCTCAAACTCCATAATAAATTCACAAATAGTGCCAATCTGAGACAGTTTGGCTAATGAACTACAAGGATCAATGTGTTGTCGATAACCAAAACGGGTGCATATGGCTCGAGAAAATTGCTACCAAGTCAAAACCCTAAGGGACTGTTTAATCCAACGATACCAAGAAATAGCATCGCCTTGAAGGTGCACTACATCCAAAGGAACCATCTGTGAGTCTAAAACACCATTAAGTTCTTGATATTTTTCAGCTTTAAATAATCACCCTTTAGGATCAGTACCGTTAAATTTTAGAAAATCAATTTGGAGAGTTCGACCTTGAAAATTTAGACCAACACGCCAATCGTCATCGTCGCGTTGTGTAGGTGGATTAAGATTGATGCCAGGTTAGGGAAGGCGGGCCTCGCATTGCCTATCCTGCAACAGCACTTGGATATTTTGAAGAATGGTATTATTGGTTTGTCGATCACGTATCAACTCTTGCATATTAGTAGACATCACATCCATCCTAGTAGTAAGAGTAGCAACTTGTTCTTCAAGTTCCTTAATAGCCATGTTGATGATGATGAATGACAGAGTAGGAAGAGATGGAAGCTCCAAGATCAAATGCTCTGATACCAGATGATAGGGTCCTAGACCCTGAATTTGATCCTTTGATTGGGGATCAGCCATCAACAATCCTTTGAATTGAAGATTAGCCACCTAAACTCTTAATATTATTTAATCTCCTCAAAACCATTACAATAAGCTTCTTTATATAAGAAAAATAACATAGACTTCCTAAATAGTAATTGAAAAGAAATAGACATCCTAATATAATTAGACTTCCTAAATAGTAATTGAAAAGAAATAGACGTCCTAATATAATTAGACTTCCTAAATAGTAATTGAAAAGAAGTAAACTTCCTAATATAATTGGTTTCCTAACACTAAAGTTGGAGGAGGGGCTCAATCGCCTGGGGTTTAGATCTATTGTGACTTCGTCAAAGTTAGGGTTTGGCAGTTCTAGTGGCAATGGAAAAAGAGAGACAACCAAGTCAATAGAAGGCATTGCGACATTGGTACTAGAAGAGTACCACCGCAATGTCAGAGCACTGGCCCAACCAACGAAGTTTTGGAGCTAGAATCTGAGTTAGATTGGAGAGCGGGGAGTCTAGGCAAAGATGAAAGAGAGAAAAGATGAGGGAAAAGGAGATGAGGAGAGAGAGAGAGAGAGAGAGAGAGAGAGAAAGAGAGAGAGAGTGGTGTTTTGGGAGGTTGGTAAAAAGTTAGTTTTTTTTTTGTAGTAAAAAAGCTGGGGTTTTTTTTTTTTTTTGGTCTTTTTTATGACTTTTTGTGTAAAAAAACTAAAATGCTAAAAAGCTAGCTTTTTTAGCTTCTTTCCAAATTGCCCCTATGGATGCGTTTAAATTTTATATATAGGGTGGGTGTTTTGGTCATTTTGTAAGAACTTATCTATTATACAGGAAAGCAACCCAAGAGGGAGGTGAATTCGGTAATTAAAAATTTGGCCAGAAAATAGATTTCAAAGACTAAGAGATTAAATGCAGTAGAAAATTAATAAGTACACAGAAAATAAAATGAAGGAAAAAAGAGCTTGACACAAAGATTTATAGTGGTTCGGCTCACCAGCCTACATCCACTCCTCAAGAGACCTCATTGAGAATTTCTTCAATAACAATCAATGGACCACCAAGCTTCACCTAATTTGTGGATTTTTACAAAGGACTTATTTCAATCTGTTGAGGACCTCTCAACTAAATACCTCACTTTACAAGTGTTTCACTCAGAAAATAAGGAACAATAACAAGAGGTACAACTGTCCTCTTTTACAACTATTCTCTCTCAAAAGATGGATATGAAAATGTAGGCTCATAGGTAATTTAAGACTCACTCAGATGTGAAAATGGAAGTACAATGAAGTATATTAAAGGCTCTTGATTGTTCTTGAATGCTCTAGGTTTTTTGTATTGAAGAAGTGTATCTTTCGAACAATGAGAGCTTATTCTTTATAGGATTAATGGCTTCTAGCTGTTAGAGAGAGGTAGAGACACATATTCTAGCCGTTGGAGCAAATCATGGAAGATATCTTCCAGCTGCGTTTGATCAGAGTATGGAGAAGGCAGACTTTAAGCAGGTCTTGGGAAGAGAAGGTTCATTAAATGCACAAGCTTTAATTTAATGCTCAATCTCATAAGTCAACTTCATGAAGAAGATATGGTGCCAGAAGATCTGCTCAAGGGTTAGAAAAAGATGACATACTCTACACATAATTCTAAAAAACCGACTGAGAAAGGGGCTGTGTCAGTACAGATCTGATTTGGAAACTGTATTTTTGAAACCCAGATTTTATGCGTGTCAACCCCTGTAACTTGGGTGTCGACCCTTTGCTCTTCTTTTCTTCCCTGAGTTTTGTTCCAGGTGTTCCTGATGTCAACCCTTATGATTCTTGGTGTCGACCCTTGCTGATAGATTGCATTATGAAATTTAGTGTCGACCTTTACTATTCTTAGTGTCGACCCTTGTTGCTGGATTGCATTCTGAAATTTAGTGTAAACCTTTGCTGTTTTTGGTGTCGACCTTTGCTTCTGGAATGCATTCTGAAATTTAGTGTCGACCTTTGTTGTCTTGGTGTCAACCCTTGCTTCTGGAACACTTAGGCATTTTGAGCTTCACTCCGGTGTTGACCGTTGCTGTTTTGGTGTTGACCCTTAGACCTGTTTCAAGCATAAATAGAATTTTACAAACTAAGTGCTAATCTCGTGTTTTGAGGGGTTAAAAACCATTGAAAAGCAATACTCTAGAATCATAAATCTTCTAGAAATATTAAAGCACAATTTGTATACTATTATTTTGAAAACATGAATAATAAAATGAATTTTAAATATTTGTCAATAATCAAAATCAATAATAATTTAAAGTTGAATAACCTTGAGGCTAACATTGCCTTTATGGAGACAATATTTTAACCCTTGGACCTTTGGGCAAATAAATTTCAATTTTAGATTTATAGGCTGAATGCCCATAAAAATATTAAATCTCACAATTTTATCAAATAAATTTCAAATTAAAATGTCAAATAATTTTATCAAGATGAATACTAGGTGTACAGAGGATACTGTGAACAGAATGCACAACCCTCTTACATGAGAGTGGGGCCCACACATATAGAGTTCATGTCAGGTCCACCCTCATGTGAGATAGCTTTGCATTCCATATTCTGTGCACTTAGCATTTCTCTGTTATCGACAAAAAAATATTAAATTAATAGGCGTGTTACATCCACACTAAAATCTCATATAAAAGCACTATTTCATATACTCAGACCAATAAAAGTCTATTCACTTACAATGTAGCGATAAATTTTTATTAATAATAGTCTATATAAAAATGTACTTATATGAAAGATTTTTTTAGGAATAGATAATTTTTCAAAAAATAATTTCTTCTGAGTCACTATTATGGTGAGCATCTTAGAAATTTTTTAAAATGATTTAAATAAGTATATTTTTTGACTTTCTACAAAAAAATGTAAAGAAAAAATAAAGATGTGATGTGACTTAAAAAAGATTAAAAAAAAAAAAAAAAAAGTGTGTTACGGTAGGTCATGCCAAACGGAGAAATTATTCATTACCACATAAGAATTGTTCCACATCATTCATGTTTGGACAAATGTCCAGTTGTCTCCCCAAAAGATATCAACAAGTAGTGAGATCAACTATTTAAACCAATAATATTTAAGTTAGGACACTATTTATATTTGTCCTTGGGTCAAGAAAATAATTGTTTGCTCCTTGAGTAAGTTGCCGTGGTATTCCAACTTAATTTTTATAAATTAAATTAGTTGAATCCACTACTTTTTTTTATTCTTTTTTACGCTGTGTTTGGTTAGACAATTTGAAGAGGGATTTAGAAAGAGAAAGGGAAAAGTTTGATGAAATATGAATAAAATATACATGCATTTCACCAAATTTCACACACATTTTCTCTTTCCTTTTCTAAATTCCTCCACAAATTCCTCAACCAAACACAGCATTAGAGAAATAAGACACTTGTCCTTCATTAAAAAAAAAAAAAAAAGTGGGGATAATGTTTCAATCAACATTGATTGAGACATTTTTTTTAAGATCTTCACAGCATTCTTTGGATTGCAATTATTGATTTT
The DNA here is from genome assembly GCA_036172215.1 of Camellia granthamiana. Lineage (NCBI taxonomy): Eukaryota > Viridiplantae > Streptophyta > Magnoliopsida > Ericales > Theaceae > Camellia > Camellia granthamiana. The sequence goes on from CM069913.1 coordinate 114,907,378, forward strand.
GTGAACCTTATACATATATAAGTAAGTTCTACACATATATCAATATTAAGATCTAAAGAGAATTCTAAAATTTCAAAAAAAAGGTCCCAATTATTATTATTATTATTATTATTATTATTTTATTTATTTATGTACGGGAAAGAAATACACCTTCTCGTATAATCCTGTTGATCAAGTCTGCACTCCTCCGTACGTCGTCGTTCTACTACCTGAAAACACAAACGTGAGCTAGCCGGCGGGTGTGTGCCGGAAACCTCTCCGATGCCTAAGTCAGTCAACTAGACAAGTAGGAAAAAGCTCTATGTATTCAGGGAGCAAAGTTGCATTACTTCTTCATAGGTGATATTGGTAAGCTTTTATAGGTTTCGCGTGGTACAATTCTGGTTGGACTTTTACTCCTCCATGTAGAGTCCTCCTAGGATTCATACTCCTGGAAGATAATACTTATCCTCAAACACCCCCTCACTGCATAAACCAAGTGAGATGGTTTTATCATGGCCGAACTACAACACGACCGAAATAACACTGCCATGCCAGGCTAACAAGTCGCGACCGATCTAACTGTTACCTCGGTCTTCCTTTCCTTTCTTCTACCTCGGCTTCGCATGCTAGGCCGAGCTATCCATAGAAGAATTAAGCCGAGCTAACCTTTACTTAGGTCTTAAAGCGGGCCCAACATACCTCGGTTCCAAACATCATGACCGAGCTAACAAACAATAGAAGCCGAGCTAAGCTTTCTTACGCCGGCACCATCTTTTACTTCGGTTCGGACTGCCGTACGGCCCACCTTCCTGGCCTCCCCAATACGGCCCAAAGAGTGGCTCATTATCCTGGCTTCGGCCCAATTTATTTTGTATAAATTACCCTCACAATTTATTTATTTATTTTGGATGTTTCAATACCAACCAAAAATTTGTGCTGAGACCATCAATAATTTCTCTGCCAAACCAGCTCTTATAGTGGGCCCATTTTAATCGGTGGCAGAGAAACGTGAGAAAGGTCAGAGCAGGGGACTGACATATGTTAAGAAAGGAGAGAGAGTATGACACATGTTAAAGAAGGGAGAGAGATAAATTAATATGAAGAATTAAAGAAGGGAGAGAGAAATTAATATTGAGATTTTTAAATGTGTAAAAATTATAAATTAATTAAATTTTTTTCGTTCATATATAATAATTTTTAACAATTATTACTGACAGCTAAGTTCTCCAAAGTAATATGAGCTATACACTGTTGCTATTTTTTTTTTCTTTTTCTTTTTTTTATAAAATACTTTTATCACACATTTTAATATCTTCAGTATAATATTCTACACATTCATTAACTACAGTTGTGATTTGTGGCACTAAATTTCCTGGCACTAATGGCACTAATTTCTATATCAGGTAAAAAAAAAAAAAATAAAGTTACCAAAATAAGAAATTAGTGCCATTAGTGCCAGGAAATTTAGTGTCACAAATCATTTTTCCATTAACTATCAATTCTTACCCCCACACACGCTTTTATCATTTTTATGAGTAGATATGCTTTCACGAGAGTTCATTTGGTGTGACTATTTTTAAGCGGACTTTTCTTAAGTGTGCAATTTTTAAGGTTGCACATCATGTGTCACTTACACAAAAAGTGTAAGTGGAAGGTGAAAATAAAAGCAGGACTGCAAACAGAAAAAGCGTAAGTGTAAGGCGTAAGTTGCACACCATAACAGTACCCTTTTTAAGCTTCTAATGATAACCAAATAACAAAAGCAATAATAATAGAGACCACTAATTTTGGAGTTCTAAAACGATCACTAATGACATGACACTCAATAAAAAAAAGAAAAAAAATACAACACCAAAACCAAAACAAAAAATCATTCATGGTGGGCCCTACTGACACATCATTAGTGGGACTCATTTTCCTAACAAAAGTTAGGGTTGGTTTGGGGTGTCTTAAAAAAATGTATTTTTTGTTTTTTTATGAAAAAATGTGCAGAAAAGTAGAGAGGTGATGTGATAGAAAAAAGATAAAAAGATAGATTATACAGTCTATGCCAAACCAGCCCTTAAGCGTATTAATTTCCTTTTTTTTTTATAATTAATTTTTTAAATTAATTTAAATTACTTGTCATATAAGTTATAAAAAGAAGTTTCACCAAACTCTCCACACGAATTTCTAAAATTAAAAAAAAATTATAAATTATATCATATAATACTTATGAAAAATGAGTGGGAGCACTAATTAGTGTTCCCACTAATTAGGTGGCAGTGGGTCTCACCAGTAATGATGTGATGTTTTGGTTTTGGAGTTATTTTTTTTATTTTTTTTATTTTTACTTTTTTAATGCATTAGTGCTATTAGTGGTGGTGTTTTTAGTGGGATGAATCATTGTTGAATACTTATAAATTATAAATAAAAATTACACTAAATATTTTAAAATAATTTTTTAATTCAAAAAAAATTAAAAACAACTCTAATAAATTACAACAAACATTCCAGAACATGCTTTCCCTTGGAATATACCCTATACAAATACCAAATAAACCATGAAACTAAGCAAGCCCTCCTTCCATTAGCAACTTCTCTCTCTCTCTCTCTCTCTCTAGCAAGATGGGGCGCTCTGTGAGTTTCGTTTCAACCATTTTGGTGGTGCTGATGCTTCTCTTGGTCACTGGTTCGTTCTCTATTTTGTTAAACTCATTATATACATACATATATATATATTAATTTTTGATTCTGAAGATTATTATAGTGCTAGAACTTGATATGAACAGTGCTAGTACTTGACATGGAAGTATTTTTGGGCATATCATTAGACAAATTTTGGTTTTTTAATTTAAAAATGCTATATCATTTTTCTCACTATTTTACGTAGGAAAAAAAAGAAAATCAAAGTTGTAAAACGGTAGAGCTACATTCTCACAATTTTATTCCACAAAAATATCCATTTACAAAATTTTACTAGTAAGGTTTATTCACTCGGTCTATAACGGTGAATTCTAACCTTTAAAAAATTTTAAAGGGATACTTTTGTGGGATAAAATTGTTGAAATGAATCATTTTCCGTTTTAAAAGATAGATCCATCTTGTCTCAGGTTTGAGATCAAGATTGGACCGTTTAGTTCGGCTCATAGACGCATTTTTTAACCTCGTTTCGATAATTCAAATTGTTCAATGTGTACAAATCATCGAGTATGATATTCTTATAAAAAATCATATTGAACGGATATCGATAACTATTTGATCGGATCAGATTTATATAAAAAAATGAACAGTGGAAAAATAAATAATTAACAAAAATTTGATCTGATCAAATAACTATCGATATCTGATCAATTTGATTTTTTGTACAAATATAATTCTGGATGAATTCTACATATTAAGCTGTTCAAATTATTAAAACAGGATCTAAAAATAGACTTATGGCCAAATTAGATGGTCTAATTTTAATTTCAAACATAAAATAAGGTGACCCTTAAAAAATGGACTGATACGTACCAGATTTTAACGTTACCGAGTCAGATATGAGTCGGTATTGCTGTGTAATTGGATTTTACAGCTGTAATGGCCGATTCCGTTACGTATTAGTTCATAATCGTTAGACTAGACTGCAACAGTCAAATACAGGCCGGTATACACTGTTTCGGGCAGGTCCAATATGAAAAGACTCGTTTGGGAACATGCTAATTTAGTAATTTTTTGGCTATTTGACTAAAATGTGATATAAAAAAAACTAGTATGTTTGGGATGACTTTTTGACTTTTTACGAAAAGATGTGTAAAAAGTAGAGAGAAAAGGGAATCTTTGACTTTTTGGTATGGGTTGTTGGCTTTTTGAAATTTTTAGTAACTTTTTGACTTTTTGGCTAAAATAGCCTCTTGCCAAACGAGGCCTTAGTGCCATTTTGGGAACATAGTAAAAAGTCACGTTTTTGGATAAAATGTCCAAAAACGCAAGTGCCAAAAACGCAAGAAAATTGGTTTGGCAAGTGCTAAAAATGCAGGTGTAAAATTACAAATTAGGACTTATGAAAAAAAATAAAAAAAATAAAATTCTTATGTTGGGTAAGGGTATTTTGGTCATTTTAATTGATTTGACACCATAAGTAAATATTACACTAAAAAGCAAAAAGTCAGTTTTTTATTAACTTTCCAAATCACTTTTCAAAAAGCTAAAAAGCTTGGTAAAAAACCAAAAGTCAACTTTTTATCAACTCTTCAAAACACCCCTTATTATTATGAGACACTACACCAAAAAAAAAAAAAAAATTTAAAATTTCATCCACTGCGACATTTGATTTCTAATACTTATACCCTGCATTTTTTGAAAAGTACTTTAGAGGTTTATTATAGAGACTTTCTAATATATTATTTTTAATTATGAATAATTTATTTTATTTTTCTTGTGACATATATAGTCGATCTCAGTATAATTTATTTTTTGAGAAACTCTTTTGTAGAAAGTCACTATTATATGTATTGCAATAATATTCTATAAAAATGCATGTGGTTGAAAAAAAATTATTATTATAATTTCGTACGCCAATTAAGGTGATATGTTAGTATTATTAATAATATTCTCTAAACAGTACACGTGTTTGTTAAAAATTTAAAAATAAAAAAAATAACAATTTTTTTAATTATAATTTAGTACATCAATTAAGGGGCTTTCTTCATTTTGTAAATAGCAATATTAGAAATTCAGACTTAATTAATTAAAAAAATATTTAGAATTGTCATCTTATGATTCAAATTTATTATATGTATGGAGTCCATGTTATACAACTTCAATCTCAATTACATAACTCTCATTTAGATTAATTAAAGGTAATTAAATAGGGTTCATAGCATTTTTGTTTTACAAAAATTCTTTTAAAATTTTTAATTATGAAAATCAATTATAAATCATTAATAGTAGGAGAAGATTCGTGAGTAAGATGAAATTTTAGTTTAAAGACAATATATTTTTGAGTAAATAACGATTTTACCCCTTCTGTTTTGGTCTTTGTATTATTTTGGTTTTTGTAATTTTATCTGGCTCAATTTTGACTATGAATTAATGATTTTATCTCAATTTGGTTCAATTAATTACAATTCTTAACATTTTTTTATGAAAAATATGTATATATGTCATATTTTTAAAGGTAAAATTATAACTTATTCAGATCAGGGAGTTAATCTCAACTAATTTAGTGATAATTTTTCATCAAAAGCCCTACTAATATTATCAATTGAACCAAATTGACACAAAATATATAATGAAGGGTTTATTTTGAGCCAATTGAAAGTATAGAGACTAAAATGACATAAGGAGCAAAATGTAAAGACCACTACTATAATTTGCCGCTTTTTTTAATTTTTATTTTAAACTATCATCGTCTAGTAATTTTAATTTTTTGAAGTTACATAAAAAACCAAAATTTCTCTCCTGTATTTGGAGTTTTTCAAATTTATTCTTCTGAATTTAAGAAACTGATGAAGTGGTATATTTATGATATGGATTTTACCTAGATTTAGAATTTAAAATTTAGGTGCTTTTTAATTACTCATAGAGATACTTTTTAACTATTGAGTTTTCAAAATTTATCTTAATTCATGGTTTCTCGTATTTATACTAAAAAATTATAACAAAGATACATCAAATTGAGACCCCTTCTAATTGGGGCCCTAGGAAAGCACCTTAGCTGCTTGGAGCTTCAACCACTATTCATTTTACATTAATTCCTCATTTTTTAAAATTGTAACGGTAAAGCTTTCAACTTTCAATCGAGTTATAACATGGTCATTCCGTTAGTTTGGTATTAAATTGCCTTGAGGAAATTATCAGCAATGCTAGGTATCATGAAAAGTTTTTTATGAAAATGATTATGAAAGATTTATGACCTTTAGATTATACTTAGAATAAAGCACCACACACTAATCAAGGTAATCTAAGAGTCACAAATCTTTCATGATCATTTTCATGATAAAAATTTCATGATCCCTAACATTTCTCGGAAATTATTATCTGACCCTTACATGAAATATTTATTTAAAAAAAATGTAATATTATTATTTTTTATTTTTTAAATTAAATTTTGTTTATTTTATTTTCTCTCTTTACAATATTAATATTTTCCAAACCCACTAAGGAAGGGATGACGGTAAGTATAAAAATGTTAGCAAAGAGAGAAAGTACAGTGAAAAATAGAGAAGAATAAGAAAATGGAAAAAAGAAAAAATTAAGAAAATATGATTCATAATGTTGGCTACTTTAGTTTGAAATAGAAAGGCCACATAAACCATATTTTAAATCAAGGCGTTTGTGTTTGTGTTTTTTTATTTTTTATTTTTTTATCTTTTATTTATCTATTTTTTTTTAGTGTGCGTTTTGCTTAAGTTTATCTATTTAAAATAAGTTTAATCAAACAGTCCAAAATAACTTTTTAAAAACTAGAAGTCATAAGTTGACTCAAAAAAGCTCCACTAAACACCCCCAATAGGTGTGTAAAATGTGATTCACCCAACAGGTGGTGAACATCACATTGACAGATGAAAAATGATGATGATAATAACAATAATAATAATTATTATTATTTATAAAAAAAAGCTTTATTGATAAATATTCAATACACAAACACCAAGTATCAGAACAAATTTTCCATTCCCAATTAAGTTCACACCTTAGTCTTTTCGGTGTCAAGAGAAGGAAAGGGAATAAGAGATAGAAATTACATTGACAGTAATAAGAATCGAACTCAAATTTTAGAGAAGTGCCTCAATGACTAAGTTAGGATTAGTTAAAAATATTACTTCCTACTCTTTTACTAAAATCTCAATCACTAAGGTAGGGTCAGTTAATTACACATTAATACATTTACATTTTTATTAAAATATCAATTTATTTATTTATTTTTTAAACTGGTTTGATTGACTTAGTCATCTTTTGATTGTTGGTGGTGTTAATAAGCAGAGATGGGTTCGGGTCCAAATGGGATGGTTGCAGAGGCTAGGACATGCGAGTCACAGAGCCATAAGTTCAAGGGACCATGTGTGAGTTCGACCAACTGTGGTTCAGTTTGCAAGACTGAGGGCTTTCCTGGCGGCCATTGCAGGGGCTTCCGTCGTCGTTGCTTCTGCACCAAACATTGTTAAAAATATGCATGCATGGGAGAAGATAAAGAGGGATAATATCGTCAAAACACCTCTCCCCTACTTAGTTTAGTTCTTGTGTTGTGTCGTGTCGTCTCGTGTGTTGTGTCTTGCAAATAATAATGTCTCTGTCTGTGTTCTTATGTGGACTTCTTTTGCTTCATCCTTTCTTTCGTGTCTCATTGTCTTCTTGTTTAGAAGTGTGTGTTGCCTTCGGTTTTTTGTTTTGTGTGGATGATGTTGTTTATGTTTGTACTCTAATGTTCATCTATCTTTCTCTCTCCCTCTATTGCATGCCAATGGATGGATGAAGTTTATAATAATATTTTGGCTTCGTTTGAGAACAAATTATTTTAGTAATTTTTTGACTTTTTACAAAATGATGTGTAAAAAAATAAAGAGAGTAATTTATAGTGATTTTTGAATTTTTTGACTAAAATATATAGTTGACAAACGAGACATTTGCTTACTATATTTTTATTATCTTTCATTTATTATTCCACGTTGAAAGTAGTGTATATATTGATAGTAATATAAGTGACGGGACATATTGAATCAAACGTAAAATATATTTTATCTCCTTATGGTACAATTTCGTAGCAAATTTTTTTTTTTTTTTGATCAACAAAGAGAATTAACTTTATTGATAGAAACAATATACAATGTATATAAAATTACATCCATAAAGACGAGATAAGAGTAAAGTGTCATAGTAAACCCTTCTAATCTGAATTAGGTTGACACTAAGAAGGATACCCTATCATTTGTTAATTCAAGTCAAAAGTTGATGAGAGACCAAAAAGACATGAAAAACAAGAGCAAATAAACCTACACTGGCGCCTAATACAACAATCAACCCCATTGCAGCAGTAGCAGAAAGGTCATACAGCATGACCATCCAATCCAACCACAAAGAACTGATCCAACAAGAAGCAGCAAAGCCAGTGTAGAGGAAATGAATTACCAGCCAAACACAAGACTCACCAACTGACTTTTCAGGCCAATCTATGCTCCCCCTCGCAGTATCAATTTGATTCAGGTTGGAGACAATGTCCTGCACTAAGTAGTTCACTCCTTTCAAGTTGTTCTTAGCCCATAGAGCTGCCCTCACCTTCACCAATTCTTTTAACTCGTCAAAGTTAGGGTTACCTTCATTGAAAAGACATTCATTTCTTAATTTCCATACAGATCACGTTACAGCAAGAGGAACCATCTTCCAAATACACACAACTGACTTCTTGAACTTGGCACCTGACCACTAGAGAAGAAGACTTTCTATAGATCTAGGTATAGCCCATTTCAATCCTCTCCAATTGGGCAATACAAGAGAATATGGTTCACTGATTCCTTCTCTAGTTTGCAAAAATGACACAAGGTATTACCTGAGTTGATTAGTACACCAATCCTCTGCATAAAAACAGAGGTTTTAATTCTCCCTCTCCAAGCAATCCATCCAAAAAATTGCACTCTGGGAGGTTGCTGCATTGAACCATAAACATTTTGGTATTCTACTAATAGGCCCTCTGCTAGACTGCCCCCATTTCCAAGCTGAAGCTACACTGAATAAGCCCAATTGTATGGGCCAACCCCATGCATGTGTCCTCCTCACCAATGTTTACATTAGGAACATCAACCAACTCATAGAGTTTGTGAACTTCTTCCTCCTCCCAAGCTAGCAACTCTCTTCTAAAAGTCAATTTCCAATCCCTTCATTGTCCTTCTCTATGGTAAAAATGACTAAGCAGCCCCTCCTTTTCATTAGATAGACTGAACAACCTTGGGGATTCACTCCTCAAACACAGATTAGTATGCCATTTGTCAAGCCAAAAATGTGTCCTACTCCCATTACCAACCACAACCTTGAAATTAGTCAAATAGATTCAATCAAAGCAGAGTTGGCTGATGCTAACTGACATATATCTTGCCAAACATTAGAGATCATGCCTGATTCAGGTGTCACAGGGGTCCAACCCCCTCCTGATCTTCCATACTTGCTGCACAAAACTTGCTTCCACAGTGCTTCATCCTCCTTACCATATCTCCACCCGCCATTTTAATAAAAGACATTCTTTCACTTTCCCTATGCTTCTCACACCTAGCCCTCCTTGGTTTTTATTCTAAGTTGCCTCAGTCCACTTAACCAATTGCACCTTCTTTTTAAGCTTTGAATCACCCCACAAAAAACCTGATTGCGCTTTCTCAATTATTTTTGCAATTCCCACTGGCATCTTAAACATAGAGAGATAATAAACAGGTAAATTTGAAAGCACAGATTTTATCAATGTTAATCTACCTGCAAAAGACATGAACTTCTCTTCCAATATGCTAGTTTCTTTTTTATTTTGGCCACAACTGGCAGCCATGCGCTCTTCCTTCAAGGATTAGCCCCCAGGGGTAGCCCCAAGTAATTAATTGGCGACTTGTGGCTGAGACAATTCAGCTTAGCAGCAAACTCCTTGATCAGCTTATCATGCACCCCAATCCCACACACTGTGCTCTTATGGAAGGTTATCTTCAACCCAACATCACCTCAAAGCACCTTGAATTTTTCTTTACAGTAATTAGCTCATCCCAATCAGCCTTATAGAAAATTATGGTATCCTTTGTGACACTCTAAAAATAGAGAACATCAAGGAATATATTAATAAATAAATATAAAGTTTTTCTAAGGTCACAAATCTAAAAATAAATAACGATACATCAGAGTTAAATGTATTACAAATAACGTTATCCTAATTTTACAAATTATAAGTAAAAATAAAATTTCAATAGCAAGATGAAAAATCCGACGCTGGTCCATGCCTGTTGCAACTTCCCGAGCCTTTCCACAACATTTTCTTTGCCAGTGACATTTTTTCAGAAATTTGGCATTAATGCTAGGGCAATGAAAATAGCCATGAGCTGTGACGCCCAATAAGAACACACACACACCTCAACTTTTTAAACTCTTGAAATATACAAACAACAGTATGAACAAGTAGAAGTATGACATTTAATTTGCATAAATAAAAATTTACAGAGAATGACGAATAGGTACATCAATGCACAGTTGCAAATAACAGCAATAAGTCACAATCAGCTAGTAACACTTAATTGTTAGTAGCAACAGTGAGATCAAGGCGACTAGAGTCCCCCAAAGAAAGTCATCCTCCTAACCGCTAAAACTGGATGCCAAACTATTCGAAACTCTCTTTTTTGCTACTTTGCAGACATTACTACGAATGCTTGCAACGATTATATACCGCACAATGCCATCAATGGACCTCAAAAGGAACGATAAAAGAAAAATATTTTATTATCCTAAAGCCAATCTTATTCATCCAAAACAAAAAGGTTTTATCCTCCTGAATGTCCCATCTAGACTCATCCTTATCTCACCAAATCAAACCACCGCATAGAGTCAAAATATGTCCATTCCATCCTTCGGTACCGTGACACACCACACTCTAAGCTTAGCTGTAGGCAAACTGATACTCTTCCTAGTCACAATCCGTTGGCCACAAGAATTCTCATTTGTGTTCCGATCTGCCACAGGAATTCTCATCTGTGCTACAAGAATTCTCATTTGTGTTTTGCAAGACCACCGTATGGCTGACATTAAGGACTGCATTTTAAACCTATGGCAACTTGAGTGCCTCGACACGACTTGCACAAGACTTAATGCAAAGGGAACACGTCCCACTATAACTCATTACAATGCCAACACTTACAAGTTACAATTATCTTTTCAATTCATTATTGGTGAACGTAAATCCATTACCATCCCATTTAGTTTCCTCTTTCGTAGGTTTTTTATGAAATTAATAACAGTTGATCACAACAAAGTCAACCATAGTTAAATATGAGACAATCAGGGCATAATAAAATAAGTTCATAAACTAAGCATATATGATATCACAAAACTAAAACACACAAGATATAGCATAAAGATGATAATCCATAATCTCACTAATAATTTCAAATACTTTCCTAAGAATTACTTAGACTATTAAAACGCATCATGTTAGACTTTACCAAATCACACATACTATACATATACCAAATACCGCCCTATTTAAACAGATTTCAATCTCATAATTATCTGTCATTTTAACAATTTTTTGAAATATTAGGGACAGCTTACCAAATAAATAAATAATCATGATATAATCACCAATCTCATGCATTATATAATTATTCTATCTAGGGTTTTTCACCAATCGAATTGCAGTTTCGTCGACGTCGGTATAGCGATTCCGGTTTTGACCCGACCTATCTTGTATTCTGGACTCGGGTTTTATGATTTCTGAATGTTGTTGATACCTTTTCCCCTTTATTCGTACTTGAGTTTGGTTATTGAGTTGGTCGGAGCATGTTTAGAATAGGTTGATTGCTTAGTTTTCAAACCTTTGTTGCCCAGATTTTTGCTCTTCCACTAGAGCGGCACTTCTTGCGCTCGAGCGGGCTTTGTGAACTCTCAATATTTTTGCAGGTCTGCAAAAATACTGGGAGAGTGTATTCTACGCTCGAGCGGTCATTTCTTGTGCTCGAGTGATGGTCTGCTCTCTGCAAAACTATTGGAAGTATGTATTCTGCGCTTGAGCGATGGTCTGTTCTCGGCAAAACTACTGAAAGTGTGTATTCTGCGCTCGAGCGGTCATTTCTTGCGCTTGAGCGAAACTACTTATTGTGTTTGACGCTTAAGCATCAACTCTTGAGCTCGAGCGGATTGTGCGTATATCAGTTCATGAAAATGGCTTTTATATCACTTTTTCAGATCTATTTCTCTCCAAACCCTAAAGTTAAGACCCTCTCTCTCTAGAACTTACCTTCTCTCTACTTTTTCATCTAGATCTAGTGATTTCTCCACCTTTGTGCCTTTGTTAAAAAGGTAAAGCACGTCATGGGCTCTCTTTTCATCAGAACAAAAGTGGGTTTCGATGTCTTTGAAGTTTCCTCTTTGCTTTGCTTGTTTTCTCACTTTGAGGTAGGGACTTTATACACTCTTCTATGAGTTCTAACTTGGTTATTTGTTGATGGGTAAGAAATGTTGAGACTTTTTGCGATTTTGAACAAAACTAGGGTTTGGGTTAAAATAAAAAAGGGGGTTTTCGAATTAACGTATTAAAAATTGTTATGGGAGTAGATATGAGCTTGTGTTGTGTTAAAATGATTGATTTTGGTGTTTGGAATGAGATTGGGATAAATGGGGTTTTGCCCTAAAATGTCTTGAATAATTATTTTGTATAAATAATAAAATTGGTATTTGGAATATGAAATTGGATGGATGTTTATATAAATGGTGGAATTAGCTATGAATTATCTCGCACCTTTGGAAATTTAGACAATTTACCTATTATAAAGATTGTATATCTGTTTAGAAATATCAGTTTTGGGCTATCGGTGGAGGATAGCCAGGATTGTTGTGGAAATTGCATGTGGATTAGGCAAATTGAAACAAATCTCTTCGACATTATCCTTGAATATGATTATGACACATTGTAGATGTATGATGTTTGGAAGGAGAAAGGGAATGTACTCCATGTTTGGGAGAAGAAAGGGGATGGACTCCTTAAACTAAGTTGGCCTGTGTGTCCAGGTTGAAAGTCCCGAAAACCACGCGTATACATGGGTGCGGATGAAATTTTTGTAAAATGGCAAGTGAATGTATTTTGTATGATAATTATGTTGGTTGGAGGCCTATGGGGTGTATCCTCTGTTTGGTTGACTAAATGAAGTGGGCATAGCTAATGGATTGAGATGTAAGTTTGACATAATATGGTTTTGGTAAAAGTTGTAAAAGATTTCTCATTTGGGAATTGAACATGTGCATCGTACTTATATCTTTGTTAATATTCATATATTGTGTTAGATCGTTTCCACTGGGCTTTGGCTCACCCTACTTGGGAAACCATTTTATTGTTTTGTGTTTAATATTTGTACAAGCCTAGGGCTTTATATGTATGGAGCTTAAGACTCTGACTTTTGTTGTAACCAAGCATAGTCTTGGAAAAGATGTAAGCCTGTAAGGCATTTATTTTGTTGATCATTAAGTTGGTATCGCATGCTATTGATTCAAGGAAAAGCTTATGAATGTATAATGCATGTGTCACTTTTTGTAAATGAACTCTGATTAATGAAAGATTACTATTTTGTTTATATCGCTGTGCACATGTTGTTGGGGGCCAATTTATGACATTTATTTCAGGGGGTTGCAACTTGGTATCAGAGTGTACCGGGTTTGAATACTTTGGGTACGTGAGAAGTAGTTAGTACCATAATAGGTTTGTCTTGCTTGTTAGAGACTTTAGTATGAACGATATGTGCTTATATGATAACATGCTTATATGATTATATGGGTATGAGATTTAATTTCTAGGATGCTGATTGAGTCTACGGGTTTCTAGAAGTCCTATTAGAAGAGCACTTGATCACTGTTGTTTCTAATTAGAACTCTGGCAACGCCGCGGGACGGTTATTATCTAGGAATGAAATTCGTATGTATTTACGTGACTACGTGCTTATGTAGAGTGAATTTCTGTTGTCCACCACATTAGGACATGAGTGAGTTAGCTTCGGCATATTTGTAAATGTGCTAATCTATTTTGTTACCTTCATTAGGATGTCAGGACGTAGATGTGGAGGTGGTAGGCGTGGTAGGCCTAGGAGGCATGAAGTGCCTTTACCGGATGATATTCTGGCGTAGGAAGAAGAGGTTGGCCTGGCCAATGTGGTCGAACTAGTGGGTCAACAGGCCATGGATGCCTTACCTCGTGAAATAACCAGAGCATTGCGGAAATCCATGGACATTCTCAGGGCTGAGAATTAAGTCCAGGCCCAAGTAGCTGAGGTAGGGCCATCTTTTCTGAAGCAGGAGTTCTTTCGGTCAAATCCGGATGAGATTTTAGGCGATCCCGAAGTGCCATTGAAAGCGGATGAGTGGCTAGAGTAGACGGTGAAAACGTTTGAGATGTTAGGCATCAAAGATGACGGGTTAAGAGTGACCCTGGCATCCTTCCAGCTAAAGGGAGATGTGGGTCAGTGGTGAAAATATGCGCGTGGGCACATTGAGGTGACTTGGGAGGCTTTTGTCAACGCCTTCCAGGATAAGTTTTTGCCTTCCACGATTAAGGAGAAGTTGAGAGATCAGTTTTCTCAGCTCAAGCAGTTGAACACACTGGTGGCCGAGTTTGAGGCAACCTTTACTAGCTTCTCTAGGTTTGCACTAGAGTTAGTGGCGACTGAGGAGCTCCGTTGTTTGGAGTTTGAGAAGAGGTTGAGGACCGGGCTTATGTTTAAAGTGGTCGGGTTGATGATTAGGAATTATGGATGCCTTGTGGAGGTGGCGGCTCATCTGGAGACTGTGATGCAAATGGAGGAGGAAAGGATGAGGGGCTCTAGAAGGAGTCAGGATATTCAGAGGGACAGTAAGTGGCAAAGGGGTGCTAATCCACAACCGTCCCAGGGAGCTTAATTGAGGTCTACCTTTCCAGTGCCGAGTTTGAGTTCTGAGAGAGGTGGTCAGGGAGATTTTACTTGTTACAAGTGTTGTTAGTTGGGCCACAAGTCTCCAGCTTGCCTGTAGAGAGGAGAAGGGCAACGATCTGCTTCGTCTTCGGTTCGTTCTCAGAGCCAGAGTCAGGGGAGAGGCCAGCCATTCACTTGTTATCAGTGTGGGTAAGTGAGGCACCTGAAGAGGTTTTGCCCTCAATTGGGGGCACACCTGGTGCGTCTGGTTTAAGACAGACACAGAGCCACCAATCGGCACAGTCAGCACAGGCCTCGAGGGCCAATCAGGGAGCCTTTTTGGCTTAGTCAATGCATCAGGCCTATGCTCTGAGAGTTGAGCAGGTAGACCAGAGGCCTACAGGGTGTGTGTATGCTGTTACCGCCATCAGTAATGAGAGGTACCTTTTTGTTTTGCAATTCAGTTGCTAATGTGTTGATTGATTCAAGTCCAAGTTCCTCTCTAGTGTCACAGTCTCGCTATGCCATTTATAGCACACATTAAACTTCAATATAGATTACGTTGTTCAATTACAATTGCAAAACATAAATTATAGATTCTATAATTAATACCTCATCATATTGCACTTTTCTAAAGGTCTTTGAGCTATCAGTGTGGAGGACTTTCAACTTCTCTCGATTCAACTTATTCTTGCCACATCTCACCTATTATTGAATGCATAAGTCAGAGTCCAAGGTAAGAAGTATTCATAAGCCTATTCAGATTATCACAAGGTAAGGAAGGTTCTTTGAGTGAGTTTTATAAGAAGAGAGTCAACTCAGAAAATTGTAATTTGGCATTTAGAAGGGTTTTATATGATTAGGAGGTGAAGAAGGTGTCTAGACTTGTTAATCCACTGTAGTAGAAATAAAACCATCACAGAGAACCCATATGTCATGACCTAAACCTGCCCCTAAAAGTTTGGTGTCGTAATCGGCCAATAATCCAAGATTACCAAAGTCCTTCTTGTACAATCAAAATAATCGGGGCTAGCGGAAGCAATATATAAAAATACCAATGGTCCAATGAGTTGCGCATCCAATGAGCTGTGCATCTACATGAGCAAACATGTACATACATAATCGTTAATTACCCACATACATATACATATCTTATAACAGAATGTCTTATGCAACACATGTGCACGCATCGAAAGTGTACATTATGATCAAAAGCTTGACAGCAGCATGCCAGCCTAGCCCCAAGTTGGAGGCACTCAAACTAACTCGGTAGGCTTCAAAACGATGGCTCGACTAAAGACACCTTCTAGACTTGTCCCCCTGAACGCTCACCTATATAGATATATAAAAACAGTGAGCTAAAGTCCAGTGAATAACATTAAAGTAAAGAGGTTAGTGAACAAATTCCACATATAACATATCCGTAAAACAAGTCATGACACAATCATTCATATCGGTCTCATATCAGAACATAACATAATGGTACATCCCACAGAACATATCACATATTGTCTTTCGACTAGAGTAATCAGTTCCGGATACCGATTAAATACATATCACCACAATGAAGTGGCTAATGAGATCTCGTACCACATATATGTCATGGACCCACATTTACATGTCGTCCCCCTGACTTGGGACTATTTGTGGATGACATAATAGATTCGCAAATAGGACATTCGTTCACATAATCAAAATAGCATTTATAGCGATCCCAGTTTCTAACTCGACCTTTATGGTGTTTCGAACTCGGGTCTTGTGGTTTAATATTGTTGTTATGTCTTTCCTCTTCTTACCCTTTGAATTTGAGCTTTGGAATGTTGTGGGTGTGTTCAGAATAGGTTAGTTGGTTGTTAGTCAAGAACCTTGTTGCCTAGAATTTTGGTCTTCCGCTCGAGCGGGCTTTGCATTCATTCAGTACTTGTGCGTCTGCAAAATTACTGCAGAAGTGTTTTTCACGCTCGAACGGAGTTTCTTACACTCGAGCGGGTCTAAGATTGAGCGGTCGTTTTGGCGGTTGATCGACTGTTTGAAGTCTGTAAAATACTGGACGTGTGTATTCTACGCTCGAGCGGGTCTCTTTGCGCTCGAGCGGGTAGTGCCTTGCTATTATGTCTTGGCGCTCGAGCGGCCTTTATTGCGCTCGAGCGGGCTTAATTTTTGTGTCTGACGCTCGAGTGCAATAAAGGCCGCTCGAGCGCCAAGACACAAAAATTAGGTTTTTACAAGGCCGAGCAGCCTTTATTGCGTTGACTGTACGTATTATGCGGCCTTTATTTCGTTAACTATATTTATTTATTGTGCTAGTCGTAATTTTTATTAGGTTTTTATTGCTCGAACTGTACGTATATCAGATTTATTGCACGGACTGTACGTATTTTTGTGTCAAACTCTCCGCTCGAGCGGACTGTTCGTATATCAGATCCCGTAAGTGACATTTTAAATCACTTTTTCTATCATTTCTCTCTCTCCAACTTTCCAAAACCCTAAGTTGAGAGCTTCTCTCTCTAAAACACACACTCTCTCTCTCTCTACATTTTGACCTAGATCTAGTGATCTCTTCACCCCCTTCCTTCATTAAAAAGTTGGAGTTTCTCAAGATCTTCATTTTTATCCTAGTGGAAGTTGATTTCGGCGTCTTTGGAGTTCATCTCTTGCTTGGCTCATTTTCTCTTCTTGAGGTAAGGATAAACTACTCATCTTTATGAGCTTTGACATAAATTTTAATCATTTTGATGAAATTGTGAAACTATGGAAATTTTGGAAAGCTAGGGTTTTAAATTTGAAATGTATAAAAGAGGGGTTTTCAATTGTTGAGCTCCATGTGTATGTGAGACCTTGGAAAATGGGGTTATTGGTGTAAAATTGATGAAATTGAGCCTTGGGGTTGATGTTGAGGAAAGGGGAAAAATGCCCTAATTGGGATTAAATAAATTACTTGTGGAAATAATGCAATTAATTATGGAAATATGAAATTGGTTGTGAATTATGAAATTTGGAAAGAATGTGATTAAGTGGTGTGGTTGGATTGATAAATCACTCACCCATGGGAAAATTGATAAATTATTTGTTTGATGAATTGATTTAACTGTTTAGAAATAACTGTTTGGGGCTATCGGTGGAGGATAGCCATGATTGTTGTAAAAACTGCATGATGATTAAGTGAACTAAAACTAATCATTTGGTTGATGTCATTGAATATGACGATTGGATATAAATGTTGAATAGGTGAGTTGTTGGGTCATTGTATATGCCAACATGTTTAATACATTGTATATGTATCTTTGTGTGGGAGGAGATAGGGGATGTACTCCATTGTGTGGAAGGAGATAGGGGATGGACTCCATTGATAATTAAGTTGGCCGGAGTGTCCTGGGTGAAAGTCCCAAAATCTTATTTATTTGGGTGCCGGTTCCCTTGGACGTAGATCAGTAAAATGGCAAGGTGAATGGAAGTGAATGAATGATGTTTATGATTGAAATGTTGTTAAATGAGTTGTAGTCTCATAATGAACTGTTTAAATGATAGTGAACTGTGTCAATGATTTGACTTGGGTACATAACTAGAAATGATTTGAAATACGAGCATTAATGTGATTGATCTTGGAGAGGAGTAACATGGCTCAAATGTTAAACATTTATCAAATGCTAATGTTTTAGTTAATTCTCATATAATGTTTAGCGTATCTCTACTAGGCTTTGGCTCACTCTACTTGGGACACCATTTTTCAGGTACAGGTGATATGCTGCCTCTAAGGCCTTAGTTTGTGAGGTTTAGGAGTTGAAGACTCTCTTTTTGTTATTTTGTGGATCTTACATGTAAATTCAAGCTGAGGGCTTTTTATGTATAGAGTTAGAACTCTTATTTGATATAACCAAGTTATACTTGGAAAGCTGTAAGCCCGTAGGGCATTTATTTTGTTTCACGCATGTAATATCTTTTGTAAGCAAAACTCTGATATATGAAATACAAGATTTCTTCTATGCTTATGGATTATATGGATGAATGTTTTATACTGTGTTTTGAGGGCGTTATAGCATTTTCAAAATTATAACTTATCGGTAATAGGTAAACATAATTCATATTAACATATCTTTATAGAAATGTTACTCACAATGGGCTTCTAAAACCGATTATTCGGTCTTTGAGTCTTGACCTACAAACACAAACATCATAGCACAATTTCTCAATACACATTCGAATTACTCAGTTGATTCTTAACTTTATTCGGTTATCCGTTATTCATTCATTCAGTTACTTCTATTCTTCTTTTACTTTATTTCATGCTTATGAGATGCTAATGGATGTAAATTATACGTGAAAATCATGTAAATGATGGCCTGAAAGTAAAAAAACGGAAATAAATTAAAATTGGAAAATTTTCCCTATTTGGCTGCATGTGCGGTGGCCTGGTTGCTCATGCAGTGGCCTTGGCCACATGAGTAGTGGTGAAGCAGTGTGCAACTTTGAGCAAAAGAGGCCCAGCCGCTCGTGCGGTGGCACAGGCCGCTCAAGCGGTTTGGGTGTAAAACCAATTCGAAAATCTATAAAAAATGGACCTTCTCCCTTTTGGCTATCTCCACTTCTTTGTATACAAAATAAGGCTCAAAACTCTTGGAAACATGTTGAATTAAACATGTCTTACTTGAATCAAATTTATAACGTCAAATCAAACTCAATAATTTTTCTATGAAAATGATCAAAACCCTGAATTCAAAGTATAAAGTTCCAAATCATGCCAATCTTGAGTTTCATGCTCAAAATTCATGGAGTTTTCTCCTCAAGTAAAGAACCATGCAAGATTTCACATGTATAAACAAGAATTCATGAACTTATGCCATGGATGATCCAATCTTAAGCTATTTCTTACACTTCATCTCTTTAGGGTTCTTAACATCAACCCAATGCCTAAATTCCCCTTCTAGGATATCATGGAGGATACAATTTAGATGCAAGAAATTAGAGGAAAAGTCTTACCTTTGAGTGTTGATCTTTGAAGCTTGTTTGATTTCCCCTTTGTTCTTCTTCTTCTTCTCTTCTAAGTCTCTAGAACTCTCTCTCTCTCTCTCTCTCTCTCTCTCTCTGATTTTTCTTCTTTTGTTGAGTCTAAGACTAAGATTCACATAGATATTTATATATAATTGTATAAATGATGAGCCAAACACAACTTAGTGAATCAAACGAAATCAATTTTCAATTAAACTCCCCAAATGGTTCCAAATATTTCGATTAATCTAACCATGTGCTCAATTTTGGTTTATGAACCCATTAAGGTCGTCAATTTTAGTTTCAAAGTCATAGCTCCCATAGATATTTTCCCATTCTAGACAGATATTCTCAGATGAAATCATATTAACTCATAATTCAATCAAGATAATTGTGATATGCATTTTGGGGTCATTACACCATAAATGTGATCGCTTCTAAATAAACTTCCTAAATTACCTTTAAATAAATAAACCAAACCAAACCAAACCAAGCCTTAAGTCTCATCAAATGGGGTCGGCTACATGAATCCTTCTTCTCTACGCGGCCCTATCAAAGGCCATTTTGTTAGACAAATTAAGTAGATCCATATCTCTATTTACAATGCTAACCAACGTTAATCTAGGCCTACCCCGTCCCCTAATACTTCCATCTACCGTTACAGCATCGCATCTCTTCACTACTATCTTTGTTGGTCTCCGTTGAATATGACCAAACCATCTTAATTAATTCTCTCTTAACTTATTTTCTATCGGTGCTACTCCTACCCATTCCCGAATACACTAATTCCTAATTCTGTTTTGTCTAGTCTTGCCACACATCCACCTTAGCATTCTCATCTCAGCCACACTTATCTTATCTACATTTCGTTTCTTGGTTGCCCAACACTCCGTCCCATACAACATCGCTGGTCTAATAGCCGTTCTATAGAACTTACCTTTAAGTCTAGTGGGTATTTGTTTATCGCACAGTACCCCAGACACACTTCTCCACTTACACCATGCCGCCTTAATCCTATGGGCCACATTCGCATCAATCTCCCCTCTGTTGTGATAATCGACCCTAAATAACGAAAATGTTCACTCTTAGGCAGTTCTTAGTTCTTAATCTTCACTTCTCCTCTGCTTTCATTGTTACTGTTACGAAATTTACACTCCATGTACTCTATCTTAGTTCTGCTTATTCGAAATCCTTTAGATTCAAGAGCTTTTCGCCAAATCTTCAACTTTGTATTAACTCATTCTCTAGTCTCATCCACTAGCACTATATCGTCTGTAAAAAGCATACACTATGGCACATCATCCTGGATATTTCTCGTCAACTCATCCATAACTAAAGCAAAAAGATAAGGACTTAAGGTAGATCTTTAGTGTAACCCTACAGTGATAGGAAATACATTTGTCTCTCCAGTAGGCGATCTAATAGTGGTCACTACTCCTTCATACATGTCTCTAATCACATCAGTGTAACCTGTTGTCACCCCTTTCTTCACTAACACCCACCATATTATATCCCGAGGTACTCTATCGTATGCTTTCTCAAGGTCAATAAACATCATATGAATGTCTCTTTTCTTTTCTCTATACTTTTCTAGTAGTCTCCTCAAAAGATAGATCGCTTCCATTATTGACTTGCCAGGCATAAACCCAAATTGATTCTCTATCACTTCTGTTATATCTCGCAATCGGCGTTCTATCACCCTCTCCCACACTTTCATTATATGACATATTAGCTTGATTCCTCTATAGTTGTTGCAATTCTGGACATCTACTTTATTCTTATAGATTAGCACTAAAATACTCTTTCTCCACTCATCTGGCATGTTCCTAGTCAACAAAATTTTACTAAACAACCTAGTCAATTAAGCAACCCCCTTTTTACCTAAACATTTCCAAGCTTCAATAGGGATAGCATCTGGTCCAAAAGCCTTATTTGATTTCATCTTCTTAAGTGCAATCTCCACTTCAAAGTTCCTAATCTTGCGATAGAACCTATAGTCTTGATTTATCGTATTACCGGTTATTTCTTCCCCTATTGCCATACCTCCATGTTCCTTATTTAATAGTTTCTCAAAATAGTTCTTCCATCTTTCCTTAATCTCTTCATCCCTCACCAATACCTTAGAATCCTCACTCTTGATGCACTTAACTTGATTAAAATCTCTTGTTTTCTTCTCTCGTATCTTAGCAAGTTTGTATACCCTCTTCTCTCCCTCATTACTATCTAGTCTAGTATATAGGTCATCATAAACTTTTAACTTAGACTACCTTTAAATAAATAAATAACCAAGGAAAAAAAAAATTTGCATGCCTTTTCAATGAAGTATAACATATTTATATGCACCTTGCTCTGAATAACCTATTAATTTTAGTCACATCACTTTTATGTTGGATAAATATAAATCCATCATTTGTGTTGTGAGTATGGACAAATCAAGGACCACTATAATTGAAATAGATATAAATTTCACAAATTAGCTACTATATGTAACTTGATCAAGATCAATATTCAATCACAGCCAGGATTATCTATCAGGTCACCCCAAATCATTTGAAGAAAAATATATAATCATACATGCAATAAGACAATGCTAAAAGTACACTGATTTTCTAAACAGATTGACAGAAAATGAGCCAAGATTACAAAGTTACCTTATAGTCCTTGTCAGACCACTTTTCACCCAAGAACCTCCACACCTTTTTTTCCAAATTTTCAGGTGGATCTGCAAGGGCAGAATCTATTGTAGGAAAAATTCTAAAGCGTTGTCGTAGGTCATGGCGATAGTTCTTATACCGGTCGTGCATCAATTTGAGGATAGATTCGATAGCATAGTGTTCATTGGTAAACTTAAAATCTTTCCGTCATACCAAACAAGAGAAAAATTAAAGCACATTGAAAAAGAGTTTCAGACCACTTGAACTAATCTAGACACACTTGTACCAAAACTGTTGTAATATATTGCTATTGAAAAAACTGAGGAAATGTAAAGAAATTTAACACAGGCTTTCGATTTCTAGAGAACAACACAACCAATCTAAATCTCAGCAGTTGTACCATTTATTTGAAGGTATGTAATCAATGTTTCTTTATCCTCTTCGCTAATATCAGTCCACGATGGCACATTTTGTAGGGCAAATTGCCTAGTGACAATCCCTAATTCACTGGTAAATTTTTCAGATGCTTCACCATATGGTCGCCTACTAACCTTACAAATCTGAATAGGCAGTCGCACTCCTTGATTTTTTAGCTTGGCTAATTTGAGGCTTTGTGACTTCCCACGTCCTCTCTTAGCCTTGGATGTGCCTACTAGAAACAATGAAAAATTATCATGTTAATATATAGATTGAAAAGAAGAGACCACCAACCAAGACAAAACATAAACTTAAAATATTTACAAACTATTAGTGCTGCAATGTGTGCCAAAACTATTCAAGTGTGAAACTTGTGACGTAACTTCATGCATCGATTCTAATGTAAATGGGTGCAATGTAGATGATCGAACTGATTTAATGGATGCATGGGGTCTAGGTGTTGATTGACTGGATGAGCGAATTGATTTAGTGGATACATGGGGTGTAGGTGCGTGGTGTAGAAGCTGGATAGACACAACAGATCAAAAGAAAAGTCATCTCCAATTGAGTTAGTCCTCTAAAATAGCATATTTCTGTATGATGAAAAGATTATAAGAAAAAGAGAGAGAGAGAGAGATTTGTTATGATGAAAAGATTAGAAGAAAAAAAGAAAGAGAGAAAATTCAATGTCTATGCTGTACACAAAACCAAGGAACAATTCAATATAGAACATCTTAATTTCAAGGTCACAACAAGTAAAGGCTGAATCATATCATCATTGACTATCATCATCAATCATATCATCGTCATCAATTTCATCTTCATGATTGCTATCATCATATGGTGATCAAAAGAAACACCTTCTTGTTATTTATTATAGGGTGATCAAAAGAAAACGCCCAAGTCTTAAGGCCGGTCAAAATGGGGTATTTACACACATCATTGGAGGGAGTTTTGGAGGAAAAAATTGAGGAGATTGAGAATTTTTTATAAACACCCCTTAGGCCTATATATATATATATACTAGTGTATGTTCGTGCCTAAAGGTACGGTGTAAATAATATTAGGATTAAAATGCAGTTGTAATTTATACGTATTATGTTAAAATTTGTGTCATTTTTTGATAAAGATACTGAAAAAATATATTGAAATATTTTTCTTCTTAAAGAACTTGTAACAATTTTGCTTGCATTACACGCTCTACAAAACTCAAATAAAATAACAACTCATCCTAACCTTAATGCAAATTAAGAAACAAACATATAATATTTATAATGTTTACCAACATTGCAAATCAAAATATAAGAGCAAATAAAAAAAAATTATAAACACTGAACAAAAAGTAAAAATTAAAGCTATTGTATACTTGTTAACGTTCTATAATAAAAAGAAAAAAAAAAATTATATAATAAAGCACATCAGTAAGTGCTTTGCAATCTCAACAAATTAAATTGAAAATTAAACATCAAACAATGCATACCAGCATGTACTCTACAATTCCAAACAAATCAAATTTAAAAAAAAAAAAAATCAAATAATGCACACCAGCCGATGCTCTGCAATCTAAAAAAAATTACAATGCACACCAGTTAGTGCTATTGCTGCCAATCAAATTATAACTACATGAGAAAAACAAACATTATATTGTCATACACCAAAAGAATGGATTAAAACTTTCCAGAATATGTATGCTTTACAAAAGATGTGTCGATAACATGTCTTCAAACATGTGTTTGTCCAAACTTCCTCTTCATTACTTTCAAAAAAAGTCTTTTTATTAACTTGTATGTATTCCCAATAAGGAACATGCACAACAATATGGTAATTTGTGGAAATAAAAAAAATTTAGATTAGTACATTTGTTGGAAATATATATATATATATATCAAAACCCTTTGAGATTGAAATTACCTTATTACATCCCCATCGAAGCAAGCTAGTCATATTTCTTCTTTTAAGTTCCATAGATTTTTCGATCCAATCCTACAAAATTCATATTTCCAATTATTATTAAATTAAAATTTTATAAAAAGTTATATAATCAATAGAAATAAATCTACATGGTTACCTTTTGATAAAACGTGATTTAATTTACATGGAATACTACAACAACACTTCAGGATAAACAGTATTTGTGGTAGAAACCAAACTATCTTTAGGAACTTCTTATAAGAAAACTGTCGCTTTCTTCTTTCCTTAAGAACTTATAAGAAAAATAAAAAGTAAAAAAATTATATTCTATAGTTTCCTTTTCATCACATATTTGTTCCTTCTTCTTCCTTTCCTTTTTCATTTTCTTCTCTTATATTTTTATTATACTATGTTGTAAATGCAGCATGTGTTCATACAAATAGACAAACATATTAAAAATTCACATTACTGTTCATACAAATGCATTTGCATTTTGTACAAATGCTTACTTTAACATGCTTCAAAAAAATATTTCACAATCAGTCGAAAGAATTGAATAAATATTTGAAAAAGAAACTTTTAAAAAATGTACATAAAAAAGAGCGTATGACACTATGCAATTCTTTAAAAAAATCTGTATAAAAACAAAAATTTAATAAATATTCAAAAAAGAAATTTTTAAAAAATGTTGAGAAGCCATACTATGAGATATGCATTTTCCTTTCCTTTGCCATAAGGGATAGCCTTTTCTATTTCTTTTGATATTGCTTTGTCTTTTTCCCTTACCTTTGCCTATAAAAATAAGTAGAATATATTTATAAATTATTTTTAAAATGATAAGAAGACGCATATCCAATATTCAAGTGACTTTTAGGCTTATCTTACGAATGCGAATAGTATTAAGGTCACATTCATCACAGATAACAATATTAACATTTCTTTTTTGAAGAAATCGAACCTATATATATGGAAACTTTAGAGTGATAAATAAAACTTTATACACATAAATAAATAAAAATTAGTAAATGGAGTTGATATTACAGTTCAGTGTAAGTCTCCACCCACTTATAAAGTATGAGAAAAAAAAGCATTTTATTAGAAGAAATTTGATATGATTAGTTGAAAAAAAAATAAAAAATAAAAAAGGCCTTCCATTATAAGAGAGGTACTTAAATTTATATGAAGAAAAAAAAAAAAAACCTTATATACTTGATCAAAAATAATAATATTGTCCACAACTGTTGTACTTCAACCTAAAAATGTTTGGTTATATAATTTTAGACACCAAAAAAATAAAAAGTTAGCAATATTAAAAGTTAACATGGATTTCATTGGCAGTGAAATGTTATTTCCAAATCACTTACTACCAAATTGAATAATAAAATCTAAAATTTTATTTAAATAACTCCTATTGATAGAAAATATTTAATGGGTTACAATCAAGAAGAGAGGAAATAAAAATATAAACACCTAAGAAAAAGAAAAGTCTAAACTAATGTTTACAATAGATGTATTTTAACAATCACATTAAAGTGATAAATTTAAATATTAAAATCAGCCCTAGCAACCTGAAGAGTATTAAAATCGGAGCACAACAATTGTAAAATTTAAATTAAATAATAATTTAATAGAGATGAAATTAAAACTAAAATCAAAACCCGTTACAATTATAAATATTTTGAAATTCACTATTTATCACTTAGAAAGTTCAAACATAAATTTATGCCCAAAAAAAAAAATAAAAATCACCCGACAACGAAGTATTTTGCAACCCACATTATTCTTTTAGGATAGTGAAGATGATGCGTATGAACCCACATTTTCTCTGTAAATCAAAGTATAACGCAGCGAGAAAAACATTTAGATCATACCTTTAGGTGATAGAACCTGAAGCGAAGAATCTCGTGGGTAAATCACGTGTTTCAAGAATGCGAACAACGAACACCCAGCAGTGGAGTGATACCACAATATGAGTATTACCCACACAAGTCACAGTGCAAAGGCTGGATCGTTCTTTTCATGGGAGAGAGTTAGAGAGAGAGTTTGGAAAAAAAGGTTATGGGTAAAATCCACATAACGTATATCTGATATCAGTATATTATATAAATATATAATTAGATATATAACCATATATATCAATCTATCCATATCAGTTGATATGATAGATATAGATATCATGAGTTGTTATCCAAATAAGTTTTGAATTCAAATTCAAACTTACATGGATACGGTTCAAAAAGTTCAAAGGGTCATGCCACATGGGCGCCCAATTTCTAACATCTCCCACTCGCACATGAGTTGGCATGACACTGCCACATCTCTATCTCAATCTCCCAAAAAAATGAACAATCTCATACTAGCCAATGCACCGTGCGACTGTTGAGAACACCTGCATGTGGGAGCTCTATACTAGAAACTCAAAATGAGCCAGCATAGAGACATCAATCCAAAAAGAACAGAAATAGTGTCTCATATACCCTAGACCCATCTAATTACACTGGTCCAAAAAACATCTCTAATCCCTCAAAAAGGGCATGTTTGGCCCTCTCAATTCTTGCAATATATTCACACTCAATCCGCCTCTCATACAGAGCGATGCGAGTTGCCGGTAGTGAATATACAGCAGTGGTGTAATACTAGATGATCTTCCCTTTGCCCTCATGCCATTAAGTTTAGGATTGACCGCTTTCCCAGTGATGTCCCTTAAGGCCGAATCATACATGACCGTAGGCAACATATTAAAGTAGCAGAACATCAACCCCTTACCTTATGACATAGTCAAAAGTCACAAAAGGGTACATAAATGAAAGTCATATCAATAATGACACGTAAGACTCACACGGTGAGGAAACAGGGCTCCATTCTCTCACCTCATTACTCGGTTGCCAAGCACATATAGTATGAATACATGTTACGGTGGAGTAACTCTTCCAAAAGAGTGATGTCATACTCGATACACCGTACAGATCTTAGTCTAGTCGCTTTCTAGCGCCTAACCCGAATTCTCTATTTGCTCGCCTTCCAGGCGCCAAATGAGATCTTGCATCTGGCAAATCATAACAGGCACAACATGGAAAGTGGGTACTAACATCCATGTTTGGTCCTTAACACAACCTCATCTTGGTAGTAACCAATGCGACATAAATAGTGGATAATTTAAGCCTCTCTTGGCTCCAAATAAAAATAAACCACTAGTCTCATCCTTGCTCGCTCCCAAGCGCCAAGGGCGATTGTTCATGTGAGTGAGCCAATCTTGCCTGCTGACATCATCATCTGCTAATCATTATGACACAAACCATAATAGTGTCAACATTCCATCATCTCACAACAAATAAGTGATCGATTTTTTTTTTAAAAAAAAACATGACCACAACTTGCGCAATTCTAGATTCCAAACATAAGCATTATCAGCACCTCTTGTGTCACGACCCGAACCCGCCCCTAAGGGTTAAGGACATAACCGACCAGTAATCATGAGATTACCTATGGCCTCAAACCAAACCGGACATAACTCGTCAGAGTAAAGGGGTCAAACGGAAGCAAAGTTTAAAACTTTGTCCATAGAGCTGTGCTTACGTGGCACGTCATAACAAACCATACACATACATATTAATAACTCACTTCAAAAAATATAGTAGCATAAGGTTTTGTACAGACAGGATCATTTAAGTCTAAGTCAACCCATGAAGACTATATACAACAGATTCAAAGTCTTCGCCAACATGACAAAATATAAATACATGACAAAAGGGCGAAGACGAGTCTCATGTGTGAGACGCAAGGGCTGACTCTTCAAAACCTTGGTTGTTCCACACAGATTTCACTGAGGCTGGGTCTGGACCTCTCTTGGCTCACCTACAAACACATGAATGAGCGTGAGCAAAAGCCCAGTGAATAATACCAATTGAAGAAGATGCATTGGAACAATATACGTCGGACGGCCTTAGGCCCAATTCATATTTCTATCTAGTATATAAATAGCTATAGATCAAGTGACTTCGGTTCCGAACACATCATACGGCCTCGGGCCCAATTCGTTCATGTCGTACTGGCCTCTGGCCCATTTATCTTTTTTTCAGATCAAATTGGCCTTTGGCCCATCCATTTTTTCATTCATGTCAGACTGGCCTTTGGCTCATTCAGACTTTCATATCAGACTGGCCTGTGGCCCATTCATACTTTCGTGTCGAACTGGCCTCTGGCCCATTCAGACTTTCATGTCAAACTGGCCTCTAGCCCATTCAGACTTTCGTGTCAAACTGGCCTTTGGCCCATTCACACTTTCATGTCAAATTGGCCTATGGCCCATTCAGACTTTCATGTCAAACTGGCCTATGGCCCATTCATTTGGCATAGCAAACATTGTCCACTATTCAAATTATTGAACTTATAAGACTTACATAGAAATAAGCAATTGGACAAACAACAGATTTCAAATATCTTTGTTCAGATATTACTCTCAGTGATCGGTTGGTTGATTTGTCCTGGAGCTTGACCTTACACATCACATAACACATATGGGTCACAAATGGTTCAATCCGTTCCTTAATTCACATATTCCTTTTTAGGCTTCATTCTTATCTCTTTAACTCAATTACAATGCTCAATGTATGCCTAAGAGTACTTAGAAGTGAAAGAGAACAGAAAACGAAACACAGAATGCCTTTTTAAAATTTTCAGAAACAGGGTCCCCGCTCGAGCGGACCCATGAGGTCGGCAAAAGTACTGGATGCATCAAATTTACGCTCGAGCGTGAAGTCGGCCGCTCGAGCTGAAGGTTTGTCCACATAGCTCCCCGCTCGAGCGGATACTTCGCCTGCAAAAATATACTGGGAGCATGAATTTTACGCTCGAGCGGAGGTTCTCCCGCTCGAGCGGACATCAAAATTTCTGGAAAATCCAGAACATGTTCTTGAGCTTCAACTTGATATTCAAAGGCTCTAAATGCATACTTTTGGCTCAATCTTCGCATATACATATACTAACATGGTATAAATACCAAATTACATCATTTTGAAGCTCAATTCCACAAATTAATCACATGCATGTCCCAAATTACACAAACTCATTTCCAACATGACAAATTCATGCATTCAACACTTACACCCCTATGAATTGTACATGCATGTGACATCTTACTCTCATTCTCAACTTACAGGGTGCAAATGGTGATTACAAACATGAGCTTTAACCAAAATTCTACATGGATCATGTATTTCAAGCTCAACATGCGAATTCAAAGCAATTACATACATGTATGCATACATTGACCTTCAATTCAACATGATCAACTCAATTCATAGTCTAACTCCCTAATTAATCTTCAATCCACAAAATTACAACTCAACTCACAAATCAAAGGGTTGATTACTCGCCTAGAAGCTCAATCTCCCCAATGTATGCTTAATTAATTCTTCAGTTCAACCTTCAAATTTCTCAAACTTGAGCCAAACACATAATTTTCCCTCTTGTTCCCTCTCTAGCCGACCCTCTCTCTCTCTCTTAGAGTTGATATCAGCCAAATGAACCCAAAACAGAAGAATTGAGAGTGTAATGGCCCTTATATAACCCCACTAAGTCACATTAATTTAATATTAGATATTTGAGCACTTAATTGATTAATTAAATCAATTTAATCTGATCCGAATCAATTTCCAATTAAATTTCACCGTAGGCTCTAAAAATTATGCTAATCACAAAGGCGTAATCAATTTCGGGTTCTGTGGCCGATAAGGCCTTCAATTAAATTTCCAAAGCAGATAATTCAACAGATATTCCTACGGTGAACAGATAGAAATTCAAAATCACATATTTTCACATAATGGCACACAAAACCATATCAAACACATAATCACATTCATAATAAGGACCAATTAGCATAATACGGAACAGGGTTATCACAGTCTTCCCCTCTTTAGGAAGTTTGGTCCTCCAAACTTATTTTACCTTTATCGGGGAACAAATATGGGTAGCGTAGTCGCATTTCCTCCTCTTTTTCCCATGTGGCATCTGTCCCATAGTGCTCTTTCCATTCCACTTTCACTATCGGGATGGACTTGCTTCTCAATTGTTTCACTTGTCGATCAACAATTCGTTCCGGCCATTCGGCGTATTCCATATTTTCATCAATGGTTACTCGGTGATATATAATCACATGAAACGGGTCTCGGAGGTAAGCCCTCAACATCGACACATGAAACACATTATGGATTTGTTCAAATCCCGGTGGCAAAGCAACTCGATAGGCAACTGGACCAAGCCTTTCCAGAATCTGAAACGGCCCAATGTAACGGGGCGACAACTTGCCCTTCTTCCCAAACCTGACTTGGCCTTTTATCGGAGACACACGGATGAACACATGGTCACCAATCTCATGCTCGAGAGGTCTTCTCTGAACATCTGCATAATTCTTTTGTTGGTCCTGAGCTGTTTTGAGTCTTTGCCGAATAGTTTTGATCTTTTCAGAAGTGTCTTGCACAATTTCAGGCCCAAGTAAAGCTTTATCCTCGACTTTTGTCCAACAAATCGGTGATCTACACCTTCCACCATACAAAGCCTCGTATGGTGCCATGCCAATGCTAGAGTGGAAGCTGTTATTGTATGCAAATTCTGCAAGTGGCAAATAATCTTCCCAACTCCCCTGAAAATCTAAAGCACACATCCGAAGCTTATCTTCCAAAGTCTGTATTGTTCGTTCTGATTGCCCATCTGTCTGTGGGTGGAATGTAGTACTAAATCTCAATTCTGTTCCCATAGCTTCCTGCAAACTCTGCCACAATCTAGATACAAATTTCGGATCTCTATCCGACACAGTAGATACCTGAACTCCGTGTAAACGGACAATCTCATCAACATAAATGGTAGCTAGTCTATAAGCATTAAACGTAGTTCTAACTGGTAGAAAATGTGCAGATTTAGTTAGTCTATCAACTACAACCCAAATAGAATCCATATCTCGAGAAGTCCGAGGTAGGCCAACAACGAAATCCATAGTCACATGCTCCTACTTCCATTCAGGAATATGGAGAGGTTGAAGTAGACCGCCCGGTTTCTAATGTTCAGCTTTAACTTGCTGACACTGAAGACATTTGGACACATATTCTGCAATTTCTTTCTTCATCTTAGGCCACCAATAACTTTGTTTCAGATCCCGATACATTTTATTGTTGCCCAGATGCATGGCAAACACTGATTTATGGGCTTCATCTAAAACCCTTTTCTTTAGTTCCGGAATATCTGGGATACACATTTGGTTTCGAAAATCTCAACACTTCACCTTCAATGCTGAACTCTACTTTCGGACTTGTCTCAAATTCATCAATTACTTTCTTGAGGAATTCATCCTCTTTTTGTTTCTGTTTAATTTCCTCAATGATTGCTGGTTTAGCTGAAATAGCGGCTATCAATCCGCCCTGTTCACACAATACTACTTCGATTTCAGACTTCTCAAAATCTTGCAAGATTTCTTTCTGTTCAGTAAGCAAACAAGCCATACTCCCCGTTGATTTTCTACTCAAGGCATCAGCAACTTTATTAGCTTTCCTGAGGTGATACTAGATCTTAAGATCATAGTCTTTTATCAATTCGAGCCACCTCCTCTGTCGCATGTTCAACTTCTTCTGTGTAAAGAAGTATTTCAGACTTTTGTGATCTGTGTAGACTTCACACTTTGCCCCATACAAATAATGCCGCCAGATTTTCAAAGCAAACACAACTGCGGCCAATTCCAAATCGTGTGTTGGGTAATTTTTCTCGTGTGGTCTCAACTGTCGGGAGGCGTAAGCAATAACCTTTCCATTCTGCATTAATACACAACCCAAACCTTTATAAGACGCATCATTGAAAATTACAAAATTTTCCGTACCTGTGGGCAATGTCAGTACTGGTGCAGTGGTCAGTCTCATTTTCAGTTCATGAAAGGCAGATTCTCTTTCGTCATTCCATTCAAATGATTGCCCCTTGCGTGTTAGTTGGGTAAGAGGTACAGCTATTTTTGAGAAATCCTTCACAAATCTCTTGTAGTACCCAGCTAAGCCCATGAAGCTGCGAACTTCTGTCACATTAGTTGGTGTAGGCCAATTCATAATTGCCTCTATTTTCTGTGGGTCCACTGAAATTTCTTCCTTGTTGATCACACGCCATAAGAAAACAACTTCATCCAACCAAAACTCACATTTCTTTAGTTTAGCAAATAATTTCCTTTCCCGAAGTATTTGTAGGACAGTTCTCAAATGATGTTCATGTTCAAATCTATCTTTAGAATATATCAAAATGTCATCAATAAAAACCACAACAAATTCGTCCAGGTAGGTTTTAAAAATTCGGTTCATTAAGTCCATAAATGTTGCCGGAGCATTAGTCACTCCAAATGGCATGACAAGAAATTCAAAATGACCATACCTCGCTCTGAATGCAGTTTTCTCAACATCTTCTGCCTTTACTTTCAGCTGATGATACCCGGATCTCAAATCAATCTTGGAAAACACTTGCGAGCCCTGCAACTGGTCAAATAGGTCATCAATACGGGGTAAGGGATATTTATTCTATATTGTTACCTTGTTCAGTTCTCGATAGTCAATACACAAACGTAGGGTCCCATCCTTCTTTTTCACAAACAATACAGGTGCACCCCATAGCGAAGTGCTAGGTTGGATAAACCCTTTGTTAAGCAGGTACTGCAACTGTTCTTTCAATTCTTTCATTTCAGTAGTAGCCATTCTATAGGGAGTTTTAGAAATAGGTTGGGTGCCTGGCATAGTCTCAATTGTAAACTCTATCCCCCTGTCTACCAATTCCCCTGGTAGTTCATTTGGAAACACATCTGGAAATTCTCTAACAATAGGGATACCATTTAATTCAACATTTATAGATTGTTCAGACAACACATAACACAAATAACCCTGGCACCCTTTCCTAATCAGTTTGCATGCCTTCGTTGCAGATATTAAATAAGGTGGAGGCACTACCCCGTTACCTACAAACACAATTTCTTCCTGTTCTGGTGGTCTAAACACAACCCGTTTTGTCACACAGTCAATAGTGGCACAATATTTAGTTAACCAATCCATGTCCAGAATTATATCAAAGTGCCTAAAGTTCAAGGGTAGTAAATCCACATATAGGATGGCATTCCCAACACGCATGTCACAAAAACGATATACAGATTCACATAACACAGATTCCCCGGATGGAGTAGATACACATAGTAGATATGGCAATAATTCTAGAGGTCTACTTAGTCTAGATGCAAATGCACATGTCACAAAGAGTGTGTTGATCCGGAGTCAATTAACACAAGGGCATCCTGATTACATATAGAAATAGTACCTGAGACAACTGCGTTGGCATTCCGTGTATCGCCCGGAACAAGCGCAAAAACTCTCCCCTGTCTCACGCTATCCCCGGTGGTAGCAGGTCTCATGGTATTCCTCGACTTCGGGATTGATGCAGTTAAGCTAGCTGCTAGCTTCCCACTGTTCTGATTATAATCTCGGGCCATGTGCCCTTGTTTACCACGCTTGAAATAGGCTCCTGATACACAGTAACAAACCCCACGGTGCCTTTTGCTACAAATGTTGCACATGGGAGATGTGTCTCGGGAAGAATTCGAAGTATTTGAGGAGCTCGTGTTTTGCTTTTTCGAAAATTTCTTCTTTGAGAAGAAGCCTTGCCTTTTATTGCCTTTCCAGTCAGTTGTGGACTTAGTCTGTCTAGCTATGTTAGCTTATGATATTATGGCCCTGTCTAGCACCCCAATGTAGGTTTCCAGCTTCAAGACATTCACCCTTTCTAAAATGTCACTTCGAAGCCCACCTTCAAAATGTCTCGCCTTCTTATAATCAGTGTCCATCACATGTGGTGCAAACCTGGCCAATTCAGTGAATTTGGCCTCGTACTCGGCTACAGTCATACTGTCTTGCCTAAGTTCCATGAACTTTGACACCTTCCTGTCCCGAACACATTGTGGGAAGTACTTGTCATAGAAAATTTCCAGAAATTTCACCCAGTCAACATCTTTGTGATTTTCTCGCATTAACATCCACCATCTTCTTGCCTCATCCTCTAGCATAAAAGTGGCTAGAAGCACTTTCTGTGTCTCTGAACATAGGAACACTTCAAACAATTTTTTGATGCCGAGAACCCATGCTTCGACCTTCAACGGATCTAATCCACCATGGAACTGTGGTGGTTTCATTTTCTTGAATTCTTTGGTGAGAGCTATTATCCGATCATCATTCTGATTATCTGGCACGGGTGGTGCCAGAGGTGAAGGTGGAGGATGTGGTTGCTGTCACTGTTGTTGCCATTCCTGTTGTTGCCTCAATGCTTCTACCATTTCCTGAATCAACCTTTCCATTCTATCTATTCTGGCAGTAGAGGACTCTTCTATCTCATCACCTCTTGTTCTCACCACCTGATTAGATTTACATTATTCTTTGACCAATTTGCGTTCATTCTGGATACGCCCAACTAGCGCAGATGCACCCAACTAGCGCATTGAATCTTACAAGGGGCAAATTTATATACTACTAGTAAAGCATTCTATCCACAGTCTAATGAGCAAGGTCAATGTTTAAACAACTCAGTTGACCATTTACCAAAGATAACACTTATCATGCCGAATACGCTCACATAGCGTACTTCAGGTTCCTACAACAAAAAAGATCAATGAATATAGGTCATCTGTTTCTCCCAAAGACAATCCGAGGATTCACTCAATAGCTAAGGCTCTGGCTTTTACTGATAGGTAAGTCAATGGGTTTGCAATTTTGCATCTAGAATCGTTCTAGGATATTCCTTATGTAAGTCATCGAAGACAACCCGGGAATTCTCCCAAAACAATCCCTAAGAATCGTACATTCGAGCATATAAATTACATCACCCATGTCCATCATATCTAAAATAGAGGACTGTCCACCCTACATAGGTGGCGACAACCTTATAAATTTCTGGCTCATAATGATTAAGGAAAAACTTCTTTTGGACCATTGATTATGCCTCAGTGGTCTTCATCGATCATCGTTTGCCTATCATGGCTTGACGAAATCTAAGAACCACTATTTGGATAACTGTTTTAGGCTATAAAAGATTTATTGGAACTAGCAACCTTTTTGCACTCCTAACTTTGCACCATAAAAGCAGAAGGTAAATCCCTACGGATCTACTTATCCAATTCTCCAACGAGAAGTTGGGTCACAATGTCCACAAATCAATGTTCCGAACTTATGTCAATCATAGCCTAAGTCAAAATAACCTTACTCCCCAGGAGGAAGTCTTCTCATGGTCTACACTTTTCTCAATGGTGCGACTTTTCGGTATCTAGCAAGCCTTATGCCTCAACAATGACTATCCAAATCACGCATAACTTTAGAACAGTTTCGCATCATAATGGAAAGTTAACCAAATTATAGAAATGGTTAATCCTCAAAGACTTTGTCTTAAACTGCGCAACATTATTCCACTTTCTAAAAATAGGAGACTAGAGCCTTTGGCATTATCCTAGGCTCTTTATCATCTTGCAAAGCAATCATGAATGTTTCCCTCTCAATCACCCAGTGATGACGTGGAAAAATTTCACAATCCCTACCACGCAACTAAGAATGTAGAGTATTCTTCTCTAATGGATTAATCCATTAGTAGGTACATCGCTCCCACTGTCCCTAGGATATTGGAAATTTCTTTCCATTCTTAACTAGGCTACATAAAGCGCTATGCTTAGAATTCTCTATCTTATAGAGTTCCAAAACTCTGTTCACGTCACCTTTACTAGGAAAACTTTATGTGACTTAGTTATACTACCACAAAGCTGCTTACCTATATGCACATGACTCGGAGGGTTTACATGACAGCATACAATAATGTGCCACATAACCCTATGTGTTTACAAGACAGCATATAATAATGCGCTATAGAACCCTAGGTCTTAACTTCACAAACTTATGGGAAGTAAAATAAAGATAAGCTGCTTAACGGTTACAGATCACCCATAGATGGCTCTCCGCTAACCCATTACTCAAATGGAGTGTAAAATCTGATATTGAGGGCACTTAGTTAGGGATATAGGCAACAAACTAGTGCAATTCCCAATTGGGAAACATTTTGCACCATCATCCACCTAACATTAACAATACTTAATTCTTTATCTCAACTACACTTTTGTGTTGCTAAGTACTGGGAATAATCAATTTTCTAAGCATCCATTTCTCTTCACAGAGCTTTCTAAAAAATAACTCAAATAGATACTCGCCACCTTGGTCAAAACTAAAAGCACAAAAGCTCTTATCTAATTGATCTCGACCTCATATGTGTAATGTCAAAAATCATCTCAAAACTTTTGACTTATGGGAGATCAAATAGTCTTGACTCAGATGCGTATCGTAATCTATAAATGTGTCGAGATTGAGGCGTAGCTATCATACCCTTACACATATCTAGTCACAAATATCATAGTGGACTAAATGCGCCAATATAGATGCCCTTCTACGGCTTACCTACTTACTTGTGCGCAACCATTGCGAACAAAGTTACACATTCACATGAGAGCAGGATGTCACAAGCGAGTGGGCCCGAGAAGGCCTACTCAAACCATCCTGTCATCATCTCATTAATGTGATTAAGTATAATAATCCACCAGTTCATGACCAATGTTAATGAACTAATTCCAATCATCTTAATGTGTGAGTTCTCGAAGACAAGTTTCAAAGGTTTAGGCCCAACTAGGTAACGACTCACAACTAATTCATATTCACTAGATCATAAAAGGATGTCATGGAGATATCAAGTGCGTCTAAGTCACAAATTTAACTAGTAAGTGCTAATCCCCTGCACCTTCAAGTCAATTTTATTCTCCATACACTTTACTGCATCTAGTTGAAAAATGATGATGCTCCTCTTGCCATCTCTGTTTCTCGCTTCATAGTTACTTGCAATTAATTTTACTATCCACAAGAAGGAGAGAATAAGCTATCAATCTATGATAGCTTTCGAAGTAACTTAAGCGCGAATTAGGCTAAAGAGTCTAATTCAACACAATGCTCTCACGAGCCATGCGTCAAATTCTTAGAGTCATAACAACCTTGTCGGCCTTGACCTTTTCATTACTATGCTGCAATGTTTGCGCTTAGTGGTAAACGTTATTCAAAAACATTAGCCTAGCTAAGGAACTATACAAAGAAGCACCTCCTCATGTCTCACACTCAAGTGTGGAAACAGTAAGTGTCCAGACTTAGACAAGTTGGCAATGCTAATAGATTTTGCAGCCACTTGGCGCTAATCTCTTCACTTAACGTTAATATATTTTGCTGCTACTAAGCGCTAATTTTTTAACTTCAAGTGATACTTCAATGCACACTATTACAGTGCATAAAATTTTGCTCCATCCACTCTCAACAGTTGGATAGAGAGCAAAACACTGCTTATACTAGCTAATCATCTTACACTTAATGACTAATTCATTTAAGCTTGCATTTCTTGGATGACGTGACTCTTGAATGTTACTTCATCCAATGATGCAACATCATTACAAGTCAAATTACAAAGTCAATCCGCGCAGCTTAATAGTCAAGATCATATACAGATCTATTGAGGGCTTACTAATTTCATAACTCCAAAACTCGCCAACCAAAACTACATAGCGTGCCGCTAACCATAGCGCACACATTAGTTTTTATTGTGCCAAACAAGGCAACAAAACCACGGCGACTTTGAGTCATGTTTCCTTTGGCTCAATTAAGGTCTAACCTAAAGTCTCCAAGACTTTTGCTCATCTAAAGAATAGAATTACATTGTTCACATTTGAACATCTCTACTAAGTCTAGGTTAACCAAATTAACTTCTATAAGCTAAGTCAATTTAGAGGGAGATTCGCATTGGGATTAATTTTGATTAACATAGTATAATTTTGCCACAAAAATCTAAATTAAATAGTGACAATATTACACAAGTCGCAAGATCGAAAATCCACTATGCTCGTAATCATCTCTTGCGCCACAGGTGACAATTATCCAAAATTTAATTTAATTCATGCGCAAAATATTAGTTTTCGGGAGTAAATCTACAAAGATTTCTTTCAACCGAACAACCTCCCACTGATTATGGCATATCTAAAAAACATGATAAAATATTCTCATTCCATACAGTAGCATCATAATGTAGATTCACAATCAATACATGCTATGTTACATTTAATAATGGAATTAAAATAAAAAATAATTAATCATGGTATTCTAATTGCAACATATTAGAAACTCTAGGTCAAAAACAACAATATCTTGTATTTAATATTCAGATTATGCCATAACAGAAACTATATCACTTCTAGAATTTTCTGGAATTTTCTGCTATTTTCTGGAATTTTAAATAATTAATAAACACACATGAAATCATAAATAAATATTCCAGAATCTAGGAAAATACAACAATCATACCAGTAAATAGTAAACCATAACAGTAGTCTACAATAAAAAAATTCAGCCCCCAAAACTTAATCATGTAACACCAGATGCATTTTAAAGCAGAAATAATGAATTATTATTTCAGAAAAAATATTTTTTATTTTCATAAAATTTTAAAATTTTTACAAAAGATAGAAAATTTAATTCTGAGTCTAACAGTACCAACCATGCTTAAAATAAAGCTATAATGAATTACTTATGACCATTTAACGCAATTCTGGATTAAAAAAAAAACAAACAGACCCTAAACATCAGCAGCCAAGTTGGCGGAGAAAAAACAGCACGACGCAGCGTGCGGCTCAGCACGCGGCTCAGTGCACGGCGCGTGCGTGTGTAGCACGGACATCGCGGCTAACGCGCACGTGATGGCGCGGACAGCGCGCGTGGCACTGAGTGAAAATAGCGCGCAACGCATGGAAGCACGTGGCGGCGCGTGAAAGCGCGTAGCGGCTGCTGACAGCGTCAGATGGCGCGTGCAGCCCACGCGGCGCCTTCCAGGGTGTTTTCTGGTCTAATTTCAGTACTGCCGGACTCCATTTTTCACAACAAAAACATTTATGGTCTCAAAAATGACATTTAATGACCATAAAAAATAAGGTGTTTTACACTCTCAATCTAATGAGAGTGGAAGTGCAGAAACCCTGCACTTCATCTTCCTCCTTCATTAATTTTCATGCATATAATGTGTGTATATATATATAATTATACACATGATTAAAGAAAATACGAAAATACCCATATAAGCTTTGATACCAATGTAAATCAAAGTATAACGCAGCAGGAAAAACATTTAGATCATACCTTTAGGTGATAGAACCTGAAGCGAAGAATCTCATGGGTAAATCACGTGTTTCAAGAATGCGAACAACGAACACCTAGCAGTGGAGTGATACCACGATATGAGTATCACCCACACAAGTCACAGTGCAAAGGCTGGATCGTTCTTTTCATGGGAGAGAGTTAGAGAGAGAGTTTGGAAAAAAAGTTATGAGTAAAAACCACATAACGTATATCTGATATCAATATACTATATAAATATATAATCAGATATATAACCATATATATCAATCTATTCATATCAGTTGATATGATAGATATAGATATCATGAGTTGTTATCCAAATAAGTTTTGAATTCAAATTCAAACTTACATGGATGAGATTCAAAAAGTTCAAAAGGTTATGCCACATGGGCGTCCAATTTCTAACATTCTCAAACGTGTAGAAACCCACATTATTATTTTAGGATAGTGCAAATGATAAGTATGAACCCACATTTTCTCAAACGTGTAGAAACCACATTATTATTTTAGGATAGCGCAGATGATAAGTATGAATCCACATTTTCTCAAATAAATTAGGATTATTTGCTTTTATCCAATCATGAGTATACACTACTCTATCTAACCTGTTGAAATTGATGTTATCTGTCAGCAAATGTCAGTTCATTTAGAAATTGATGTAGAAGCCCACTTCAACGAAATATAGAGAAAGAGCCATTTGAAGAGTGAAAGGATAGAAAAGAATAGTAGTGTCAACTGTGCAGAGTTGATGGAGGTTGCATAATCAAAACTGAGAGAGGAAAAATGAAGAGTTGCTGGAGTATGTAAGAAAAGAGAGAGATGAATGTATCTATATAATATGGGCAAGAGAGAGACGGAAAAGCAAACACAAAGAATTATATAGATGTTAATTTTTTAGTATATAATTAAAAGTATAGCTTACATGGAAAGAATATTGTGGGTGTTTGGAAAGTTATTATTTTAGTAGGTAATTTTAATTTTTAGTTATTTTAGGAGGCTAAAATTTTTGCATTTGGAAAGATAGTTGGATTTTTTTTTTTTGTAATTGAATGTGATGTTTGTGAGAAAAAAATAAAATGATTATGAATTTGATGTGATATTTTATTTTATTGACTATTTTAATCTATTTTATCTTTTAATGTTATTTTAACCACAAAAATTTAAAAAAACTTCTTCCCAAACACCCTTTTGTTTATGGCTATTATAGTCTCCCAAAATTATTTTAAATTATATATGTAGGAACCCAATTAGTGTCACTTTGCCCCTTTGTTTATGGCAGAACCCATACCCTTATCTTATCATTTCCCAATATTTAATTTTCTTGTACAGACCAATAGTAAATTTTAAAAATTTTGAATTTGTGAAGGTGTAACTTAGTGGTTGTTTGGGATGTGTTATATAAGTGTACTTTTTAACTTTTTAATTAAAAATATAGAGAAAAAAAAGATATATGTTTAGAATAATTTTTTAACTTTTTACAAAAAAAAAAAAAAAAAAATATGTAATAAAATATTATAATAAAAGTAAAATGACCATCCTGTTCTTTTTGACTTGACTTGACCATTCTATCCCACCTACTTAAATGGTTATCAAACATGCCTTGATTTTGTATTTTAGTTGTTTAATGTGGAATAAATATTGGAAAATGGTTGAGAGCTCGACAAATGCCGAGCTCGAAACGGCTCGAAAGAGAGGGAGAGGAGAAAGAGAAGGGAGGGAGAGGAAGAAGGTCAGCGTCGCAGCTCCCCCTCCGTTCGTCTCGCCACCCGCCGTCGTGGCCTCGCCGCCCGCCGTCGTCGCCCAGCTCCAGATCGTCAGATCGTCACCGCCGTCCTCCCTCCGCTAGATCGTCTCGCCCTCCGCCTCCGCCTCCGCCGCCTCCGCCTCCTCCTCCCCTGTTATTAGGGCCCCCTCCCCCTCCCCCTCCTCCTCCTCCTTCTCCCCCTCCCCCTCCGTCTTCTTCTTCCTTCGTTCTGCAACAAAGCCAGGAAAGAAAAGGACAAAAAAAAAAAAAAAAAACTCGACACCAAAACGACGTCGTTTTGGTGTCGAGCCGCGATTCGGGCCGCGTTATTCGAGCTACGTAGCATGATCGATAAATATTTAAGTAATGGGAATGATTATCTCTTCTCGCACGGGAAAGTCCTCAGAGACATCATCACGTTTTTTTACTATTTTGTTTCTCGTCTTACAATTATTTTCACAATCAATGTAATGTCATATATATATATATATAGAAGTGATTACATCTATAAAAATTAATTAATTAATTAATTAGATTTTCACTTTTAAACTTTCACTCTAATTTTTTTAATCCCTCATTTTTTAATTGTAAGAATTAATTTTTCAAATTTCAATACGTATTTTAATTTGATTATCCGATCACTTATCATTAAAAATTTAGACAAAAAGTGCTTATATCACATGCTTCAACTTGATCCTCCTATCTTTTACTATTAAAAATTTTAACAAAAATGGTCATGTCGCCACATGATCATCTTCTAAGGGCATTATAGACAATAATTTGTATGAAAAATTACATTTTTACCTCTAACTTTCATTTAAATTTCACTTTAATTTTTCATATTTCAACTTTCACTCAAATTTCAATGGAATGATAAGACAACTACATCAAGATACAAAATTTTGTCTAAGAATTATTGTAATTGGAAAATGAAATTTCAATGGAATGATAAGACAAACTACATTCACAAACATGGAATGATAAGACAACTACCTACACAAATTTTTGTCTAAGTATTAATTATTGTAATTGGAAAATGAAGGACCGACGTTAACTTTGGCTAAAAGGCTAAAAAGATGAAATGCACAAATTGTCCACCAAAAAAAAAAAAAAAAAGAAAAAAAAAAAAAAAAAACCTATCATATCTTATGAAAAACTATATAAGAGGTGAATTTTTTTGATGAAATAGTCTCAAAATATGTAACATCTATCTAAACACTACAAAAAATTAAGGTTTTAAGGACCAAAATTTAGGGATAAAATTATTTTTTAAGGACCAAATATTTTTGTTGCGAAAAGCGTAGTCATTATATTTTTAGCAATAAAAATTGGATATTAGTGATGAATTATTATCATTTTGGAACCAAATTTTTTGTCTCAAAATATAAATCATTTTGAGACCAAATTATTTTGTCCTTAAAAATCTATTTATTAGTGACATTTTCAAAATTTTGTCATTAAAAGTTTCGTTTTTGACTTTTCGGGACGACCTTTTAGCGATTATCCTCACGACGATAGAAATTAGTCCCTAAATGTCTTTTGTAACAAAATTTTTACTTTTAGAGACCAAAAAAATTGGTCTCTAAAATTTTTATATGTTATAGTGAAACTTAGTTTTATCATGTTACAAAACCCCTTTTTCGATTCTCTATATTTTCACAAAAATATCACTCTAACATCTTCATTTCTAATTGAGCCCAAAAAAATATCTCTTGTGGCACATATGTCAATTTTTGTTAACCTCACTAGCCTCGCTACTACAATTAAGTTGGAGAAAAGGGCAAAACTACACCACTATTGTCCTAATTTGCCCTTAATATTGTGTTACAAAATTGAAATTTTGAGTTTTGTAGTAGGTAAATCTGTATTAATGCATATTTATCAAGACATGTAGCCAAACAAGACCAAGTCATATTGCAACTATAGATTGAACATTTAGCTACACGGTTTAGCAGACAATAGTAGACTTTTAAACCTTGAACCACTTGCATTAATTGCATTGCGTTGCCCTATAAATTGACATGTTCCTTACACTACTTTCTCATTCATCTTCAATCCTAAATCCACATCTCTCTTAGTCACTTGCATTGCATTGCATTGCACTTTGAGCTTGTATTGTTTTGTATTTCAAGGCTATCAATTAATATTATTAGCCATGACTTCTTCACCATTGAATTTTTCTAGCATTTCTTCTGCAACTATTGCTTCATTCTTGCTTCTCATGCTTTTGATTTTGAATTTGAACACACCTTGTAATGCACAGCTATCTTCCACCTTTTATGACCAAACATGCCCAAATGCACTCCGCGCTATTAGAACTTTTATTCGACAATCGATTTCACGTGAGCGCCGAATGGCAGCTTCTCTTATTCGCCTCCATTTCCACGATTGCTTTGTTCAGGTAAACTTTGGAGACCGACAGTGTATTAACCCAACACAACTGTTAAGCCATCTCATATATTACTTTAGTTTGTTTATTATTGTTGTATTAATTATAATTCTTTTGGCTTTGTAGGGCTGTGATGCATCAATCTTGCTTGATAATGTTAGGACTATTGGACATCAGGAATCAATTCCACACAATAACACAAGAATATTTACGTGGTTCGGCAATTGCCTACGTCCACGGAGAGCGATATATTATCTGGAGAAAGATTACAGAACTCTCTCACAAACACTCTCACACTTTGTTCTCTCTGTGTTGCTCATCTTTCTCTCCTCTCAGCCTCTCCATTTATACACATAGATGGTAGGTGAGGAGAGCCAGCCTTCATCTTCTCCTTTCGATGATCGTCGCTAATCCGTCCATCTTTGCGGCTTGCCAACTGACAAGCTGCATTCCTTGACAAGCAATGCCATGCTTTCACATGGAGAAGTTGACTGATATCCTTATGAGCTGCTGGAGCTAACAATTCTCCCCCTCCACGCCTATAAGGATAACTGACTTCTCACTTGAAGTCCATCTTGGTCAGATTCTTGCAAACTTCCAATTTGTCTCTGG
Organism: Camellia granthamiana; assembly: GCA_036172215.1. Classification (NCBI taxonomy): domain Eukaryota; kingdom Viridiplantae; phylum Streptophyta; class Magnoliopsida; order Ericales; family Theaceae; genus Camellia; species Camellia granthamiana. Next base: position 114,951,900 of record CM069913.1, read on the forward strand.
TGACACCTTTGGTCATCATGTCAGAAAGATTCTTGTCTGTGTGAATCTTCACTAGCTTCATTAGCTGCTTTTCCATCACTTCTCGTATCCAATGATACCGGACATCAATGTGTTTTGTACGTAAATGGTACATGGAATTCTTGCTCAAATCAATTGCACTTTGACTATCACAATGTACCTTGTATTCTTCTTGCTGTAGACCCAATTCTTGGAGAAACCACTTTAACCACAACATTTCCTTTCCAGCATCTACGGCAGCAATGTACTCTGCCTTTGTTGTAGATAAAGCAACACACTTTTGTAGTTTGGACTGCCATGAAACAGCTCCCCCTGCAAAGGTGAATAGAAATCCTGATGTAGACTTTCTACCATCAAGATCACCTGCCATATCGGCATCTGTAAAACCCTCCAAAATTGGTTCAGCTCCCCCGAAACATAAACACATCCTTGAAGTTCCCTTCAAGTACCGAAGAATCCATTTGACCGCCTCTCAATGCTCCTTTCCTGGATTGGTGAGGAATCTGCTCACAACACCAACTGTATGAGCTATATCTGGCCGGGTACACACCATTGCATACATCAAACTTCCTACTGCGGAAGAATAAGGGATTGCCTCCATTTTTTTCCTTTCAGAGCTGGTCGTGGGACACAAACGCTTTGACACATTGAAATGGTTGGCCAGTGGTGTGCTGACTGGCTTGGCATCTTTCATGTTGAACCTTTCAATTACCCGTTCAACATATTTCTCCTGTGACAGCCATATCTTCTTGGCTTTCCTGTCACGAACAATCTTCATGCCCAAAATTTGCTGTGCTGGGCCTAAATTCTTCATGTCAAAATACTGCGACAAGTCCTTTTTCAACTTGTTGATCATAGTAGTATCATGTCCAATGATCAGCATATCATCGACATACAACAGTAGGATAACGAAGTTTCCATCCGAAAACTTGCAGAAATATACACATTGGTCTGCCACCGTTCTTGTGTACTCGTGATCCACCATAAATGAATCAAACTTCTTATACCATTGTCTCGGCGCCTGTTTCAGGCCGTAGAGACTCTTCTTCAGTTTACAGACTAGATTCTGTTTTCCTTTAACTTCAAATCCTTCTGGTTGCTCCATGTAGATCTCTTCCTCCAACTCACCATAGAGAAAGGCAGTCTTGACATCCATTTGTTCTACTTCCAGATTCAAACGAGCTGCTAATCCCAGAGCTACTCGAATAGAAGTCATCTTTACAACTGGGGAGAAGATCTCATCAAAATCAATTCCTTTCTTCTGCCCAAAGCCTTTGACCACCAAACGAGCTTTATGCTGCAATAGTTTACCGTTTCCATCTTTCTTTAACTTATACACCCATTTGTTTTTCAAGGCTCTCCTGTCTCTTGGAAGTGGAACAAGCTCATAAGTGTGGTTCTTCTGCAAAGTAGTCATCTCCTCCTTCATGGCTTGTATCCAACAGTCTTTCGGGCTCCCCCTCATCAGTAATCAGAATATACTGAGAAGTGGGATATTTGGTTGATGGCACGGCAGCTCTTCCAGTTCTCCGTAACTGAGGCCCAGTTGCCTTTGTTTGAGGGGCTTGCTCCCCCTGCTCAACACCCTCTTCATCCGGGTCTTCATCTCTTTTCTCCTGATCCTCAATTTCTGGCATAGGATCCTGCAACTCTGGCACTTCTTGTTGCACATCATCACATCTAGCATTTTGTGATGGCTTGGGAGATGGAAACAAGTCTGGAGTGATGACATCTCTGGACTTTGTAGATTTCTCAAAATCTGCTACTGTCTGGTCTTTTTGGAACACAACATCTCTGCTCTTGAACATCTTCTTGTTCACTGGGTCCCACACCTTGTACCCAAATGCTGCATCTGAATAGCTCACAAATATGCATGGCGTGGATTTGTCATCAAGCTTCTGTCTGTTTTCCTTAGAGATGTGTGCAAAGGCCTTACACCCGAAGACTCTCAAGTGAGAATATGATACCTTTCTTCTGGACCAGACTTCCTTAGGTATCGCAAAATTCAACGGGACTGAAGGTGACCTGTTGATGAGGTAACAGGCTGTACTAGTGGCTTCAGCCCAGAATGATTTTGGCAAATTTGCCATTTTGAGCATACATCTGACTATTTCCATAATAGTGCGGTTCATCCTTTCTGCCACACCATTGTGTTGTGGGGTGCCGGGAACTGTTGTCTCGTGCCGGATACCTCTGCTGGCACAGTATGCTGCAAAAGCATTGGAAATGTACTCGTCTCCATTGTCTGTGCGAAGACACTTCAACTTCTTCCTTATCTCTCTTTCTACCATTGCATGGAACTCCTGAAAGTGTTGAAATACCTCATCTTTTGTCTTTAGGAAATACACCCACAACTTCCTTGATGCATCATCAATGAAAGTCAGAAAATACTTGCGGCCGCCATGTGACTCCACTTCGATTGGGCCACAAACATCCGAGTATACCATATTGAGCACTTCTATTTTCCTCTTGCTTGTTGAACTGAATGATACTCGATGTTGCTTGCCATAAAGGCAATGATCACACGGCTTCAAAGCACTCTCTTTGGATAAGGGTATTCTGGATTGCTTTGCCAATAGATGCAATCCTTTCTCACTTATGTGAGCTAGTCTTCTGTGCCATAAGTCCGGTGACTCCTTGTCTTCTGCTGTATTAAGACTTTCCAGACAGATCTTCATTTGAGTCTTATACAGTGTTGAAGACATCTCTCCTCTGGCGATTGTCAAAGCTCCTCTTGTCAGCTTCCAACGGCCATTTCCGAATGTACTTGTATAGCCCTGTCGATCCAGGGCGCTTCCAGAGATAAGATTGAGGCACAAATCTGGAACATGCCTCACATCTTTGAAAACCAGCTTGTTCCCGACATTAGTTTGAATACTAATGTCTCCAATACCCACAATCTTCGAATAGCTAGAATTCCTCATTCGAATAGTGCCAAAATCTCCAGCGTTGTACGAGCTGAAGAGTTCTCTGTGGGAAGTGGCGTGATAGGATGCAGCTGTGTTTATCACCCATTCTGTGTAGCTGTAGTCAGCCACGTGAAGGCAATCTTCCTCTTCACCAACTGCAAGAAGTATTTCATCAGTTGTTGTGGCTGTTGTGTTCTCATCTCCTTTTGACTTACTGCTTTGGCCTTTCTCTTTCTGGTTTGGACAGTTTCTCTTTATGTGACCCTCCTGGTCACAGTGATAGCAAGTGAAGCTGGAGTTACCTCGACCTTTGTTGTCTCTGGATTTACTCCTGCTGTTCCAGCTGCTTCTACTCTTGCTTCTTCCTCTACCTCTTCCTTTACCTTTGTCTCTGCCTCTATCTTCTGTAACAAGAGCATGGGACTGATTACCTCCCATGTCCTTCCTTCTTGTTTCTTCATTGTACATGGCATCTGTGACCATACTCATGGTCAGTTTCCCTTCTGGTGCAGAGGTGCTGAGAGAAACCACCAATGTCTCCCAGCTGTCCGGTAAAGAACTGAGCAGTAGTACGGCTTGCATTTCATCATCCAATCGCATCTTGACAGTTGCAAGCTGATTCACCAGATTTTTAAATTCACTAGTGTGCTCGGCGATAGACACACCATTCTTCAACTTCAGATTTACTAGCCTTCTCATCACCAAGGCTTTGTTTCGGGCGGTCTTTGACTGGTACATGTTGTTTAACATTATCCAAAGAGCATAGGCATCTATCTCTTCGGCAACATGATGGAACACACTGTGGTCTATCCATTGTATGATACAAGTGATAGTCTTGCAGTTCATCTTTATCCAGTCATCATCTTTTACTCCTTCAGGTTTAACCCCCTTTATAAAAATGGGGTCAAACAAGTCCTTTAAAAACAGGATATCCTCCATCCGTGACTTCCAAATTGCATAATTGGAAGGAGTTAACTTGAACATAGATTCTGAAGTTGATGTGGACGCCTCCATTGTATTCTGTCGTTTTACAGAAAACTCCGAATGAAAAATCTGACTGTACGGATGTGTCCGGAATACTCCAAATAGTCAAAAAACACTATTGGATCGTCAAAAACGGACTCAAAATGGCCCTGATTAAGCCAAAACAGTTTAGACGGTTCAGATCTGCGGAATCTGGTGCGCCTGCGAAGCACCAGATGATTTTCGCGGTTTGGCTGAGTCAACGGCTCAGTCAACGAGCCGGTCAGCACGGCTTGGCAAGCGGCGCAGCTCGGTCAACAGCTCGGCTCGGCTCGGCTCGGCCCGGTCAACGACTCGAGTCCACAATGCCACGTGTCTGCCACGCGTTGATGACGTGGCGCCATGCAGTCGTCTTCTTCCTTGCGCGCGCGTGATGGGGCGTACGTGCGTTGAAACTAACGCGCCGGCTGGTAATCGGCGCATGACGGAGCGTGGTGCGCGTGGGGCTGACGCTCTTTCTTTGGTGGGCGCGTGGAGGCGCGTGCGTGCTCTTCTTGAGCTCTGATTTGCAGTTCTGGACTCCTCTCGTTGAGACCTTGCTCCTGGTGTGCTCAAAACCGGATTTCGAGCAACTTAATTTTTGGACAGTTTCGAAAAAAACTCTGTTTTTGTTCCGAAACGCAACCGATTCGGCTCTGATACCACTTGTTAGGACTATTGGACACCAGAAATCAATTCCACACAATAACACAAGAATATTTACGTGGTTCGGCAATTGCCTACGTCCACGGAGAGCGATATATTATCCGGAGAAAGATTACAGAACTCTCTCACAAACACTCTCACACTTTGTTCTCTCTGTGTTGCTCATCTTTCTCTCCTCTCAACCTCTCCATTTATACACATAGATGGTAGGTGAGGAGAGCCAGCCTTCATCTTCTCCTTTCGGTGGTCGTCGCCAATCCGTCCATCTTTGCGGCTTGCCAACCGACAAGCTGCATTCCTTGACAAGCAATGCCATGCTTTCACATAGAGAAGTTGACTGATATCCTTATGAGCTGCTAGAGCTAACAGATAAAGCGGCTACCCCGACAAGCGAGAGGAGTGCAGGGTCTAATGTCGGTTCTGTCTGAGGTTTTGAACTGATGGATGCCGTGCAGTCTGAGGTAGAGAAAATATGCCCTGGAGTTATTTCTTATGCAAACACACTTGCAGTAGTAGCACGCGATGCCTCTGTCTATGTAAGTAAATATGATATTAAGAAATATAGATACACTGACATTTTTCAAAAACTTGTCTGTTTTATTAAATAAAATATAGCTAGATGCATTTTAAATTAGTTCTATGCCAATTCTTGTCTAGTGTGCATATAAACTTGAACTAATCATTGTTTGGTTTTCTGTTAATTGATTAGGTAGGTGGTCCATCATGGGCAGTGAAGCTTGGAAGAAGAGATTCGACAAGTGCAAGTCGTAGACTAGCAGAGAGTGATCTTCCACGTTTTACAAATAACCTTGACCAACTTATTTCCAACTTTGCTAGAAAGGGTCTTAGTGCAAGGGATATGGTGGCCTTGTCAGGTAATAAAATAATTGCTCTTTAGAAACATTTAAAATAATTTTTTTTTCCTTTTTTTGATTAAAAAATTATTATATACAGTTCATTAAATTCTTATGACAAAAAAAGTTAATTTTACTATGTTTGAAAGAGTTTCATTCATTTCTCTCTTCCATTCCCTTCGGCCACCACTACCACTCATCACCACATTTGGCCACCCCACTAGTGATCTCATCTGGTCACCCACGCCTCCGACAGTAATACTGAGCTAGCTAGGCAACTACCTATTGCCACCACCTCTGGCCATCACCTTTCGACAGTTGGCAATTACCTCGGGCCACAATCTCCCATGTAAACAACCACCTTCATCGACCACCTCAGAGCATCTCCAACGGTGAATTAGATTTTTCACCAAATCTGAGTAAAAAATGACCCATTTCATCAAATTTGATACCACTCGCTCCAACGGTGTATCAAATCTCATATCAAATCCCGTGGGTCAACCGGTTGGTCGACCGGTGAGTCGACCGGTTGGTCGACTGGTAAACATAAATTTATTTATTTATTTTTTTGCAGCTTTAAACGCCGGGGACAAGAGAATGAACCATTCCATATGATTATTACTACTCTCTCTCTCTCTCTCTTCTGAAACCCACCCTCCCTCTTAATTAATTTCACCCTCCACACTTCTCTCTATCTCTCTCATTTGCTGTACTAACAGCCTCGTCAATGGTGAACATACCAGGAGAGTTAATTTTGTGTCTTGTGCCTGTCAATGTGTCTTGTGCCTGTCAATGTGTGTGTGTTTGTGTGATGAGAGTGTGGGTGAGTTTCTTGTGTCTTGTGCCTGTCAATGGTGAACATACAAGGAGAGTTGATCTTCTTCTCTTTCAGAGTGCAGAATTGGTCGACCGGTTGGTTAACCGGTCGGTCAACCGGTAAGTTCAAATTTTTTTTTTTTGATCTGTTTGAACTTTTTTTGATCGGTTTGAACCCACCTATTTGAACCCAAATCGGTCGACCGGTTGGTCAACCGGCGAAGCAACCGGCTGGTTGACCGGTTCCTCCATTCAACGGTCACAAACAGTGTTTTGATGAAATCTGCTTTCTGTACTCAGTTTGATGAAATGTTTGGTGAAATTTTATTTTGATATCGATTTGGTGTAACCGTTGGAGCATCAAACAGTAACTTTTTCACCAAATTTTAAATTTGATGCTGAGTTTGATGAACCGTTGGAGATGGTCTCATGCATCCATCCACCTTCAACCATTCTCTCTCTTACTTGCTTTCAAAACAAATTTCTAAAAAATACGTATACCAAACTTATTTTTTGTTTTCAATTTTCCAAACAATAAACATAAGCATGTTGAAAGTTGTTGTTGTTGTTTTTTTTTTTTTTGTGGTTTTAATCGTAAGTAGCCTGTAAACATTATCAAACGGTTGCACAACATTATTATTAGTATTTTTTTATTCTCTTGTGGACAAACAACAGCTAAACATACTTTGATTTGAAATGTAGGATCACACACCATCGGCCAGGCACGATGCTTCACATTTCGTAATCGGATACATGACAATCGGAGCAACATTGATGCTGGCTTTGCTAGCAGCCGACGCCGTGGCTGCCCTGCTGCTACCAACAATGGAAATGGTAATTTAGCATCACTTGATTTGTTGACACCCAATTCTTTTGACAGCAACTACTTCAAGAACCTGATTCAGAAGAAGGGTCTGCTTCAAAGTGATCAAGTACTTTTTAATGGAGGATCAACAGACAGCATTGTCTCAGAATATAGTAAGAATCCTTCGGTTTTCCAATCCGATTTCGCATCGGCGATGATCAAAATGGGAGATATTAAACCTCTCACTGGTCAACATGGGGTCATAAGGAGGATTTGCAGTGCTTTAAATTAAGATTGGTTTAGCAAATGTTTTTTTGTTTTTTGGTTAGATTTGTTTTGTTTACTTTTTTTTAGGATAAAGTTAATTAAAAATTAATGTGTTTAACGAATGTTAAAAAATTAGTTTTGGCCTTTTGCTTTTTATTTCACTTTCATTTTGTTTCATTTTTGGGTGTTGGGTTTGCTCTTTTGATAAGTGTATATGAATTTGTGTTATTATATTTTAACAGTGAATCAATAATAATATTAATGGTCTGGTTCAATTATTTTTTATTTCTATTCCAAATGAAAAAAAAAAAAAAAACAAAGACTTTACTAATATTATTGAAGTTGTTAAATTGCTCTAATTGTTGAAAGGACAAACATAACTATGACTGTAGCAGTGATAAGAGTGATATGGCTCAAACATAATATAAGGCCTCGTTAGGCAAGTGACTGTTTTAGCTTAAAAGGCAAAAAATTATTAAAAAAAATTAAAAAACCAACAACTTATACAAAAAAGTCAAAGATTTTATTTTCTTTCTATTTTTTTGTACATCTTTTCGTAAAAAGTCAAAAAGTCATCCCAAATATACTAATTTTTTTTTATCTCATATTTTAGCCAAAAAATAAAAAAATTATTAAAATAACGTATTCCCAAACGGGGCCTAAGAATCCCAAAACAAACACGGACCTCTCCAGGCACATCTCTCTCTATCCTCCCTCCCCGTGCTTTTATTTTTACTTTTTCAAGCTCCCAGTATACAAAAAAGTTGGGTTGAACTAAATTTTAAATTGATCATATTTGATTTGAAAATTTAATAAATTTTAAAATGTATTATTATTTACATTTTAATCTCAAAATTGTTGTAATCAAACCCAACTTGAATAGTTTGAATTTGCACAGAGCATATAAGCAAGTTGAGTTTGGTAAAAGGCTGCTTAAATTTAAAAGTTAAAAGATTTGTAATATGTTTAAATTTGACTTATTAGCATAATAAATCAATCATAAATGAGTTTTTAAGAGTAAATTACACTGTTACTCTGTACTTTGCCCCTGAACTTTTAATTTTATTTTAAATTAATCTAATTGATTCTAATTATAATATTTATTTATGACAAATGCACACATAAGCGGTATGTGCTATATTTTTAGGATTAACATTATAAAGTTGATCAATTCAATGACTTAACATCAACCAATTTAGTGATAATTTCCGTTAAAAATCTTAATGGCATTATAAATTAGACCAAATTGACACAAAATTATAAGAACTAAAATAACACAAATAACAAAATGTAATTTGTTCAGTTTTTAATAAGTCAAGCACAAATCAAACTTAAATAATATGATATATATTACAATCACCATATATGAAGCGGATTAATAATCCGGAGAAAATGTAAGGATAAATAATCCTTATATAAGAGATTAATAGTCGGGTCAAAATTATTAATCTAGCCAAACAAACATACAATTATGAGTCACCCGAATGAAAAATTCTCAACTATCAACGCCACATATTCCCCTAATATATTTTATTTAATTTTAATTTTGTTTTCCTAATACTCACACAAATCTTGCATGTCTAGTTTTTGGAAAAACAAAAAAACGAGACCCTAGTGGTTTATTAATATTTCATTGACACTATTCATGTAATATGAAATTTCTCCAAATAAATCATATATATATATTGTTGAGAAAATTACTATTCAGTGTTATTTTTTTTTAAAAATTAATTACAGATATTAATTATAAAATTTTTAAATTTTTTCATATCTGTCATTATTTTGTGGACCATCTATTGGATTGTAAATTTTCCAATTTTTGTTTAAAGAACGTAAGGCATCACCGAACGGGATAATTATTCAGTGATTTCAGAATATGGACATGTGCTATTTCATAATATTATGATTGGTGGAGAAAGTCGGTATGTGAGATATTGTGTTGGATGATTGAAGAATATGAAGGAACATATTAAATAATGATTGATTAGAAAGTACAGACACGTGATATTTCGACAATATTAAATAATGTCCCGAACGGATGACCTGTGTGGGTTGGTGTGCGTTTTTGTGGGCATGAGATATTTCCGCTCTTCAGGTCTTGGCCTCACCTCACTCACTCATCAACAGGAGTGATTATTCAGTATTTTCAGAGTATAGATATGTGGTGTTTCCTAAGGTTTTAATTGGTAAAGAGGAGTAGGGGTTTATGATTTATGTTGGGAATAGAAACAAAGTATTGGCTTGGAGTATGATCACGCGATATTCCGAAATTATTGAATAATTTTCTCATTAACAGTGGAATAATTTGTGAATAAATAGCTAATGGATTTCAAATTAGCTTCAACTCTCTCTCATTCAAAAAGTATATACATTACCATCCCATGACACAACACATATATGTACATACATATATATATATATATATCGTTCTTCGCTTTATATAGAATCAAATTATTTATCCATGCCTGCCAATCCTTCAGTGACGGCACCCCGTGTTCTCATCGTCTCAAGACGATATGCTCGCAAGAACAAATTTGTTGATTTTGTTTTTTTTTTGATCGGCAAAGAAAATCTTTATTGATGAAACCAACAAGGTATGAAAGATTACATCAATAAAGAGGCGCTTAGGGCTAAAAAGCATTAAGCGCCAGTTGGTGAGAAACCAACAAAAGAGAGGAAGACAAAAGACAACAGAAGCAAAACACCAAGAAATAAAAACACAGCAGCAGCCAAGCTTTGCTTTCCAAAACTGAAACACAGCAGCAGCCTCACTTGACAAGCTTTGCTTTCCAAAAGCAGTGATTCTGAAGCACAAGCCACAGTCATATACTCTCCTTGAGTAGGATTGAAATAACCATCTGAATATGAACATGTACACCAGCCAAACCATCCAACCATGGCACACAGCACACAGCCACTGCAGACCACAGAGCAGCTACCAAAAGGAGAGCAAAGTGAAACTAACACTACCACTGCAAAACAGCTAACCAGAAGGACATCACCCGCACAAGGCAGCCACAGAGAGGACACACTCCTGTACAGATCAGAACAGCACACACCACCTAAACAACCATAACAGCACACAACCCCGTTCACCTTCAGCAAATACCAGAACCAGCACACAACTCCAGGGTCCACTAATGAGAAATTCAGCCCATAGAAATTCAGCCCATAGAGCTTCCAAGTTCTGTTTGAACAGTGCAGACATCCATTTTTCTGAGTTATGGATTTGTAATGCTGAATCCAAAATTCACATGGAGATGATCCCAAAAAATCTGTTCAATCTTACAGCAGCCCTTCAACCAAACCAATCTCCAATATTGTTAAAACCAACACAGCAGCATAACAAAGCAGAACAGATTCATCCCACAGAAACAGGCAGATCAGAATTACCTTGAGCTACAATGCCCTGACTTACCACAGCCCAACAGTCATACCAAATACATTGCCTTAAGCTACAGCAGCCCTTCAACCAATCCAAGCACCAAATCAAAACAGATTATACATGATAGTACACATTATGGGCAAGCTTGGATGTTGGAGCACATAAGCAAAACAGTGTAAACCCTCAGTGCATGATGCAGAATTTCACATTTTGTAAATTAGACACCAAATCACCAACTGAATAACAGAATGAAGGACTAGAAGCTCTGAACCACAATGCAGTCCGTGTTTTGATAAGATCACACAACTTTTCGAAGTCCAACTGTGCCTTGTTAAAAATAATTTCATTCCTCTGCTTCCATAAAGACCAAAGCACTGCCAGTGGGATTAACTTCCAAATTACCTTCAATCTGTTAGTGCATCGAACCCCAGTCCACCATTGAATGAGATCCACTACTGACCCCGGCTGCACCCAAGATACACCCCACCATCCAAGAATATTAGACCAAACTCTCCAACTGAACATACAACACAGCAGCACATGGGACGCAGTTTCACTTTCCTTCATGCAGAAAACACAGTTGACAGCAGAGTTGGCACTTAGGATCCCAATTCTTTGCGAAAAGGTAGAAGTCTTGATCCTCCCTTCCCATGCTAACCAAGCAAAAAATTGCACTTTCGGAGGTGCAGCATTCTTCCAGATGAGATCCACCACTTTTGTAGGCATATTAGATGGTAACTCACTCCACTTGTAGACAGATTGATACGTATCCTGTCTTTCTATCAGTCTTATTAAAACATATAGTCCGTTCATTTTTTTTATTATAATTTATTTGATTTGTAAATGTAATTTTTCAGTGAATATCATCTGGATCTCTTGGACTTCATTTAGAATATGAGTTGACTTTTTAATTTTTTTGGTTATTTTAACCTAGGCTAAAAAGCCTAGTTTGAGATAGATTTTTTGGCTTTTTAAACTTTTGTGAGAGAGAAGAAAATGAAATGATTATGATTTAGATGTGATGTTTTATCTTATTGAACTAAAAAGTCTATTTTGTATTTTTTGTGACTATTTCCCTGGCGTTCTTCTCTACAAAAGTGAAGATATCAATCCCTCTCTTTATAACATCAACACCAATGGCCTCTCATCAAAACAATTGCGTGAAATCAAAGAATCGCACCCCAGCCATACCTCAATCGACCAAGGAAAAGACTTTTGAAGTGAGACTAGCCAAGCTCTGCCTCCAAAGTAACATATAGGAATGGCAACGGGGCGGGGCCGGGGACTACCCCCCCTCCCCCCCGGTCCCCAATCCCTGAAAGTAATATATGCCTCGTCCCCGCCCCCGATCCCCGACGGGGACCCATACCCCGGCTCCATCCCCACCCCCGATCGGGGATTGGGGATCCCCGACCTCGAAAAATCCCCAGTGGTTTTTTTTTTTTTTTTTTTTATATGTAAAAATCTGTAAATAGATTAAAATATATTTGTCATATTTGCCAATTAAAAAAATTCTATAAACATCCAATTCAAACATTTGTCTAGCAGCATCAATAAATCAATAAATATGTCCTAAACATCCTGTAGCAACATACAAAACATCCATTACATCCTGTAGCAACATCTTGAAAATTCATTACATCCTGAAAAATCAACATCCATTACATCCTGAAAATTACATCCTGAAAATTCAGCTTCCATTACATCCTGAGAATTCAGCATCCATTACATCCTGTAGCAACATCCTGAAAATTCAACATCCATTACAGAGGCACAAATTTAGTAGCCCATACACAACCCACACACAAAACATCTTGTAGCAACAAAATAGCACAAACAAAACATCTGTCTAACAGCCCACACACACAATAAAATTCAACAAGTAGCAAAGAAAATAATTAATCCCAAGTACAACTTGCAAGGGATAGGTTACCCAAAAATTGAAATTAAAAAAAAAAAAAAATATCCATTACTACATAAAAAATCAAATCCATTGTTTCTCCAATACCCATACAAACCACACAACTTTCATCATCTCCTTCAACTTGAATTCTTGTTAAATAACAAAAGGAAAAAAACAAATAATTAATACTAATAATAAAATGTAAAAAATGTTAACAATTAAAACAAAAAAGATGACAACTAACACAAAAGTGGTACATGACTGATCCGACTCGATTTCATCATCATCATATATAGTTGCATAACCCACCGATTCCAATGTTGAATTTCCTAAAAAGTAAAGAATATAAATTCAGTATTGAAATTATTCCATGGTAATATAAATAATAAAAAGTAAAATAATAATATGTAGATTGGATGAAACAATACCTTTCATCTCTCCACCCCACAACCAACTTTGTGCAGACATTAATGCTTCTAATGTGTTTGGATGAAGTCTACTATGATGTGGACTCACCAACCTTCCACTAGTACTAAATGCTGACTCAGAAGCAATAGTGGATACAAGAATAGCTAAAATGTCCCTAGCTATTGCCTGTAAGGTCGGATACTTTGGTCCATTAGCTTTCCACCAATTCAAAACATCAAAACCTGAAGTTCTTGGCAAAACATCATCTTCTAGATAATGGTCTAACTTTGATCTTACATTCTTCATTTTTTTACTTCTCTTTCTACTAATAAACAAATCAAATTCTGAAAGGGTCTCTGTAACAATTTCTGGATGAGTAGAAGAGTCACCAACAACATCGGTCTTCATACCAACTCGGTGCTGATACTCTTGCAACAAATCATAACAAATATGACGAAGCCAAGCTTGAATAAACTGGTATGATCAAGATCAAGGTAAATTTGAGCTTGATAGAAACATAACAAAGCCAAGCTTGAATAAACTGGTATGATCATTTCATCCTTGGGTCAAATGAGAGAGCACATAATATTGTTACTGATTTTCAGAAGGCATAAGTTCCACACAACCCATAATCTAACCTCAACTTTAAACAAAAATGCATGTCTATAGTCTACATATATGGATGCAAGAGGAGGACTGCCTTGCAAGTCATTGTTGTGCTCGGGTTTTGGCCCTTGGTTAATTTTTCAACGGTCATTCATTGTAATTTAAAAAATGATGATAAATTGACAAAAAGCGAAAGCTGGAACAAAAGACAACTAATTCTGGAAACTTACTTCTTCGCTTAACTCCCAATTTCAGCTGTGTAGTAGTCAATTGCATCCACAATTTTTCCCTAAAGGCCCCAAAAACCTGCCTATACAGAACGGAAAAGTGAGATGGTGAACTTAGTAGTTGTAATTCACTTTAATAATAAGAGATCCATAATCATTTGTGGATGCAAAATGTATAAAAGAAACTCCAAATATGCTACTTCTCTTTTCCTATGTTACTGCATAAAAGTTCTATTACAACCCAAAATATTACAGATTCACAAGTACAGAAACTTGAGAAAGAGATAAACCTGATGTGAAAGATAATGATCAGGATGATTTACGCAAAAGAAATGTTCAACGTGCTCACTAACTGATTCATCAGGGTCTGGAGGTACATTTCTCACAAGAACCTGCAGAAGAAATTGGAGTTAAATACAGCAAGAAGTAAACTGAAAATACATCATGTTAGTGTAAGACATAGGCACACAGATATATATTGCTTCAGATAGGAATCATAGGAAGCATACATTTGAAACCATTAATAAATTGATTATTTTTAGATAATACTAGCTTGTCCAAATTGTTGCTACAATCAAATTTATATTTAACCATAATTAAATTAAAAAGTAACAAAACAAAGAAACTAATGAATCTTTAAGTCCTCATAATCTACAAAAATAAACTGCATGATGTTGGAAATTTAGTCCAGATGTCACGGATGTTAGCTCCTTAACAATTAAAGAGTTTAACTTACATTGACGTAAGTTTAAACACAAACTACAACCAAATGTCAGTAGTGAGCAAACCAACTGAACCTAATTTCTACACACAGATTAACATCATCAACATCATAACAGAGTTTGAATAAATCTGTGTGAACATTTATTTTTATAAATCTGCATAAAAAATACAACATCATCTACACATAGAACCCAAACAGATCTTCAATAAAAATAATCCTTCAAATTCATACTAAAGAAATATATAAATAGATATATTATATATATATATATAAAATAAATAAATTTAGAGGGAAAAAAAAAAAAACAGATCTATACAGATCTAAAATAAACAGATCTATACACTCAGATATATATATAATATATATACATGTATGTAAACCCTAGATCGAAATCCCTAGAGAGAGAGAGAGATACCTAAACAGAGAGAGCAGCGACGGAGGAGCGGCGTTAAGGGAGGATCGGAGGATCGCCGGTGAGGAGGGAGGCGCGGCGGTGATAGATGAAAGAGAGAGGGAGAGACCAGTGGCGAGTGAGAGAGAGAGAGAGAGAGGAGCGTCGTGTGTGAGTGAGAGGCTCGGTGGTGACGGAGGATCGCCGGTGAGGAGGGAGGCGCGGCAGTGACAGATGAAAGAGAGAGGGAGAGACCAGTGGCGAGCGAGAGAGAGAGAGGAGCGCCATGTGTGAGTGAATGTGTGTGTGTGTGTCTGTGAAACCCTAAACAAATACAAGCATATATATATATATATATCTAGGGACAAAACGGTAATTTTACCTCGGGAACTAAGCGGGACGGGGCCGGGGCCGGGCCGGGTCCAGGTCTGAAACACCTATCCTCGTTCCCGGCGCGGATATCATCGGGGATGAATTTTTGAATACCATCCCCGGTCCGTAGGGGATATTTTTCGGTGAATAACCACTAAATTCGAGGTCGGGGGGTCGGGTCACCGTCGGGCCGGTTTCAGATTGCCATCCCTAGTAACATACCATAACACTACAAGAATTTGCATCTTTGGCAATCACTTTTGGCGATTAAAACATGTATTAGTCGGCGTCGGTATAGGATGTAGCTACCAAAAGTTTTTAGTCGGGAAATATTATTTATTAGCGACTAATTTTTTTTTTTTAGGCAAAAATGTCACTTTTAGCTACTAAAATATTTATTAGTCGCCGTTAGTCTAAATTTTAGGCTACAAATTTTTTTTAGTCGTCTTATATTATTTTTTGCCTGCAAAATAAATATTAGTAGTAAAAAACCAGGTATATTTTTATGGTTACTCTTTAGCGACTAAAAAATTTAGTGGGCAAATATTATCTTTTCCCGACCAAATGGAGATTTAGTCGCCAAATACTTTTGGCAACCAATAAAATAGTCGCCGTTGATTTACCTGTGGCTACCAAATAGGATAGTCGCCAATAAGCACCCTTTTGCCGAAAAAAATTGATTTTAGTTGCTAAAGCTTGAAATTTTTTAGGACGCGAACTCTTTTATTGCTGTCCGCCTCTTTCTCTGTTACACAAAACAACATTCAAACCTATCAGACAAAGACAATCAGACACCAAACCTCAGAGAGAAACACCTTACTGCAGCCTATCGTGCGGAGGACGTTGCCACGGCCACGACCACCATTGCAAAGCACCACCAGCATAGTCGCAGATCACAGATTCCCTTTCTCTCTCTCTCTTTCTCTCTCTCTCTCGCTCTCGGTATGTCTGTCTGTTTGTCTCTCTCGCTCACAATCTCTCTCTGCATCTCTCTCTCTCTTTCTCTCCCTCTCTGTCTTCCTTCCTCTGTTTCCCTCTTTTCTGATTGTGGCTTTAGGGTTTTATATGCTTGAATTAATTGAATTTTGTGTTCATTTTTGAAATAGGTTTGGCTGTTGTGGATTGATTTCTAAGTAGTATGGGTTTGATGTCCGAAATATGGTTTGATTTTACTAGGTTCATATACTTCCCCCTATTTTTCCTTTCTCTTTCATTAGTTTGAGTATGAATTTGTTGCTGATATATGCACTTTCAAATTGTATCTGTAATTCTGTTTTGAAAGTGCTCCATGTTTAATGTATTTGGATAGAATGGATGCATTTGTCTGATTTCTAAAATTAGAATCACAATTGGGCATAAATTATAAATACACCTTTGCAAATATTTTGTAGTTTTGTACTGTACAATTTTTTGTACCATTTGCTGATAAATAAGAATTTCCAGTAGGTGAAAGGATATTTGGGTTGATTGACCTATGGAGTTAAATGCTTATCAGAACTTTCTAAAGCAGTGATAGTTGATTTGGCTAACGGCTTCCTTATAATGTTGTAAATCAGTTACTATTTGAACCATCTTTTCACTTTGTTTATATTATAGTTATGATCATTTTTAGATCTTTGATTTTTTTTTTATTTGTTTTTATTTGTATAACTTTAGGGAACTCCTGGACTAATAGGATCAGTGCTTGGGGAAGTTCTTAGAGCATGCTGTAGAATCAAGGACAATACTTCTTCAAGGCAAGAAGGTCGTTGAATTGGGATCTGGCTGTGGATTAGTTGGGTAATAATAACAACTATTTTAAAGTTCCATCTTTGTCATTATACCGTACCATATGAACAAACAGAGTCAATTTATTTTCCAGTTAGTGAAATGGCTTTCAAATGAGGGAAACAAAAAACTAAAAATAAAATTACATGGTCAATAAAATAGGACTTTTATTAGAATTCTAAGCTGATGAGATGGTAGACCATGTCTATGAATGTTATTAGTAAGTGTGTAGCATGAGAAGTGGAATTTCCACTTAGATTTTTCTATATTTATTTACTAATTTTATATGAAAGTCATTGCTTCTCTTAAATTATGATTTTCTTCTGTTGTGTTTCCAGCTGCATTGTTGCCCTTTTGGGTGCTGAAGTTATTCTTATTGATTTGCCAGATAGATTAAGGCTGCTGAGGAAGAACGTTGGAACTAATCTGTACGGAAATGTTCATGGTTCTGCAACACTGAGTTAACTCATTTGGGGACAGTAGCCTGTTGTAGAATTGATTTGACCATTACCTGATTATGGTACAAAGATCTTATATCTTCTCTTTCACATAACAAAGGTTTTAAAAATTGGCTGTTTTAATAACCAAGTAGGTATAATGGGCGTTACAACTCCGTTGAGTGCCTGTTATGGTGCCATTACAACTGTTATGGCTGTTGTAATCAATTTTCCTAAGAACCAAGACCAACTCTTGGTTGTTGGATTTTGCACTTGGACCTTCCACATAGTGTGTCTTGACCTACAAATTTAGTCCCCTCCATATACATTGTCATAAAATTACCTAGTACTTGTTTAATGCTTTTAGGCCAAGTAGTGATCTTTTGTGAGTTGTTTTGGTGCTCATTTAAAGTTTTTGAATTTTAGAGGATTTTTTTTTTCCTTCTTAATTTTATATACTCTTATTGTGTTTTTCTCTTATTTTGGATGAAAAAAGTGTTGGGGTTGAATGTAATTTATAGTAAGGATGCGGTGATGGGTTTATTGGCCACATTACTAGAACTTTGTGGCACCCAAACAACAATTATTTTGGCTGGAGAACTTCGAAATGGTACCAAATTTTAAGTTTGCTTTGTTCAGCCAAAACCACGAGTGTTTTGCACTTGTTTAAATTTCATGGCACAAAGTGCTCAAGGCAAAAATTATAGGGGAATTAAAGAGAATTTTTCCAAAAAGAGTACGTTGGGGGTGGAATAGGTTAAAAGGACATAATGAATTTGAAAATGACAAAAGTAGGAAAAAAAGATAGATGGTTGAAAATAGGACAATCTTGCTTTACATTTGCTTGTACTTGGGGCTATTTGCGCCATCTCACTCAAGGTAAAAAGGAATCACATTATGATCTTGTAACTAACATAGATTAACTAACTAAATTTTCCATTTGCTTGGTGTCAACATGAGAGTTTGATAGTTAACATGTTTTATCATTCTGTACAAGAGTAAGGAAATAGGGATTACTCTATGAATTGCAGCTCAACTATTAAAATACCTCTGGTGCAGGGACTTTTGTATGCTACAAAGTGTCTCTTTGGAGATGTGTTGGGCTCTATTGGGTGTGGTTTTGGTATGTAATAATCCTGTTAGCTCTTCTTTGTTGCTGTGTTTCATATGTAGGCATATGGGAATATGAATAGTTTATGTTCCTTCGAAGGACCTTTGAGTAGTTCTAATCCTGATGCTTTACAAACAATAAAATGGAGTTGAATTGGATTAATGCAAGTTGTTCCTTTAATCCCATCATATAATTCATGGATCTTAGTACTGTGTGGAGTGTGCTTTGAATTGATTTTTGATAAATGATTTATGTATGTGCCTCTTGTGAAATGTCATTGAACTCAGTGAGCACATGCTGCAGAATTTATGTTGAGATTTGTGAAGAGATTAGGGGTTCAATTAGCTTTCATGTCTAGTGGACACACTCTTGGGACTCTATCTACTTTTTTGGTGGGAATATTGAACTTATTGAGCCCTTTTTAACTATTCACATGTCTCTTTGGATTAGAATGTGAATAATGTTTTTAAGTAAAAGAAGCAAAAGAATGTTAGATAACAACATAGTTGTATAGCTTTTGCAATCCCTACACCAATGATTGACATGGATCACTTACAAATGTAAAGCAATGTTGATTATGCTTTCATCCTACAAAGATGCAGGAAACTTTTTCCTACTGGGGTCTGCTTGTTATTCTAGTGTAGTTCACCCTACACAAAAATGTGGTTCTTTTTATTTTGTCTTATATGGATTTTTTGTTCTTAACTATCCTACTACTTGTGTCCCTTAAATTCTAAGATGATGGTACCATGTATTCTAGAGTTTGACTTATAAGCAGATCAATTTCTTAGGGAGTGTATAATAAGATCACAGTTAGATGTTGGTTTTGATGTTGAAATACTGGGTGAGTAGAACATCATCTTGATATCTGATTATTTATGTATATATATATATATATTTGTCATGTAGAGTTTTGGTGTTGCTCTAAAGATAATAGATGTCTTGAAGCTAAACAAATAAAATAGAAGTTTTTCTAGGAATCCACATTTTGGTACTTGTGTTTTGGAATGGAAAACTTTCCCTTGAGAACAATAATTTTTTATTTTTTGTTTTGAGCAGCCAAGAACACTAAATTTGGAAACCTGGATTTTTTTTCTTATTGGGTTTCTTTTATAAGACAAAACATCAAATAACATTATGTATGTACCCATTCTTTTGCCTCCCAAACACATTATTGTGAATAGGTTGTTTTGTTTGTTCCCTCTTTGTTTGTTTTAGTTTTTTCCATCACCATTTATTAGGTATCTTTAATTTCTTTCAAATTTAGGGAAAAAATTTAAAACAGCCACCACATTGTCCAGAGACCATCACGGGTACCTCATCCTATAGGATGCGCGATTAGAGAATTAGAGACAAAAATGAAAGGAAAAAAAAAGCGAACACGAGCCGTTGGGTTGGCAAAAATGCAAAACATCTACCAATCTACTTGAAGACCATCACAAACATCTCACTCTAGATTAAACAAACTAGTGAGAGCAAGTGGTGCATTGATACAACCCACAGTTAAAGAATTAGAGAAAAATGTGAGAAAAAAGGCAAAAATGAGCCTAACAAACTTGTGAGAGCAAGTGGTGCATTGATAGGACACACAGTTAAAGAATTAGAGAAAAAATGTGAGAAAAAAGGCAAAAACGAGCCCCCAAGGGGCATAAATGCATAACAACTTCCAATCTACCCAAAGACCATCACTGGCACCTCGCCTTACATTAAACAAACTTGTGAGAACAAGAGGCATGTCGATAGGACGTACAGTTAAAGAATTGTAGATAAAAATGTGAGAAAAAAGGCAAAAACGAGCCATTGGGGACAAACAACCAAAACAACCCCCGGAACCACTGTACAAATGTTACGGATAGCTTTCTCATGGCAGATAAGACCTGTGGGGATAGATTGGACGTAATTAGCACATCTAGGTTGGGAGTTAGAGTCAAAAACGCCTTAAACTTAGTCGAAAAAGGATGCTTGGGGGGTAAAAATGCAAAACAACCCTTGAACCATTGTACAGATGTCACAGACATCTTCCTTATAAAAATTAGGACCTATGGGGATAGATGACATGAAATTAGCAACGTAAGTTGGGAGTTAGAGTCGAAAATGCCTTAAACTGAGTCGAAAAAGGGCGTTCGGAGGGGAAAAATGTAAAACTGCCCCTGAACCACTCTACGGAAGTCACGAGTAGTTTCCTCATGTCAAATAGGACCTATGGGGGTAGGCGACATGTAATTAGCACACATAGGTTGGGAGTTAGAGTCGAAAATGCCTTAAACTTAGTCGAAAAAGGCTGCTCGGGGGGCAAAAATGCAAAACAGCCCCCGACCCACTGTATGGATGTCACAGCCAAATTCTCCTTGACAAATAGGACCTGTGGCAAAAGACAGAATGTATTCGCACTTGTAGTTTGGGAGTTAGAGTCGAAAACGCCTTAAACTTAACTGAAAAAGGGCGTTCAAGGGGCAAAACTACGAAACAGCCCCCAAACCATCATATGGATATCCTTGCTAGCTTTGCCATGACAAATAGGGCCTATGACAATAGATGGAATGTAATTTGCACGTGTAGGTTGGGAGTTAGAGCCGAAAATACTTTAAACTTAACTAAAAAAGGGGCGTTAAGGGGGCAAAAATGCGAAACAGCCCGCCAAACCACTGCATGGATGTCACCACCAGCTTCCCCATGATAAATAGGACCTGTGACAATAGACGGAATGTAATTTTCATGTGTAGTTTGGAAGTTAGAGCCAAAAACGGCTTAAACTTAACCGAAAAAAGGGCATTAAGGGGGCAAAAATGCGAAATAGCCCCCGAACCACCATATGGATGTCACAACTAGCTTCCCCATGATAAATAGGACCTGTGATAGCAAACAGAATGTAAGTCACACGTGTAGTTTGGAAGTTAGAGCCGAAAATGCTTTAAACTTAACCGAAAAAGGGAGTTAAGGGGGTGAAACTATGAAACAACCCCCAAACCATCATATGGATGTCACGGCCATCTTTCTCGTGACAAATAGGGCCTATGCAAATAGAAGGAATGTAATTTGCACGTGTAGTTTGGGAGTTAGAGCTGAAAATGCCTTAAACTTAATCGAAAAATGTCGTTCAAGGGGCGAAACTGCGAAACAGCCCTTGAACCACCGTATGGATATCACGGCTAGCTTCCCCATGACAAATAGGACCTGTAACAATAGACGGAATGTAATTAGCTTACGTAGGTTGGGAGTTAGAGCCAAAAATACTTTAAACTTAAAAAGTGAGAGTTTGACATCCAATCAACTTTCAGCATTTTGATTGTAAATGATGTCATTGTTTCATCATACAGTGGTCATTTGGGTGGTACACGTATTAAGAAAGCATGGTATGGTTGTGGAGATAACTCCGTAGGTTACTCATTTATTTTACTTTGACTAGGAAAATAAGAATGAAGAAGAGGTAAATAAAATTACAACCAAAACATTCGAACAATAAGCATTTATTTTATGAAGATGTATGCTCTTAAAAATTGTATTTTTGTAAATTGAAATCAAGTTTGGAATAAATCTTTTATGATACATATATATGATTGTATTTCGAAAAAGGCTTAAATAGATTGTTCTACCTTAAATGCATGTTACAACCATTTTCCTATGTCTGAATCAATTATGTTTTGTAATGGGTGCAATTTTTTTTTGTGTGTGTGTGTGTGTGTGTAGATGGCTTTTGGCATGGACTTGTGGATAATCCCTTTTTGTGTACGAAAGATGCTTTACACTTTTGTATAATCCTGCTAACTATGTCGTCCTTTACTTTTGTGTATATTAGTATTACTAATACAGATAACTTTTGTAATCCAATTGATCATTACTGCGGTGGCATATAGATCACCTTTTGTGGTGATACAAATTACGATGGTAATTTGTACCACTCCAAATGGTCATTTCGCATGGTAGTAAACATTTATATATATATATATATATGGAGGGTCGGATTTTTGTATGATTCTCTATTTTGTATGGAAATATAATTTTAGTTTGAACAATAGTTAGTTTGTATGGAATACATACATTTAAAGTTATTTATTTTTGGATGGTTGGAAGTAATATGAATTGTGGAATGATTGATAAAATATGTATTATTTTGTTTATATACGTACTACAAGTTGCACGGAATACGGACAGGTTGTGGAGAAATTACAATTTTGTGATAAAATATAATATCATTTTTTTGACGACTAAACAATTTGTAGTAAAAAAAAAGAATTACATGTTTTAGCGACTAAAATGTTAATTAGTAGCTAAAACCCAAAAACAAATTTCGAAAAACAATTATGGTGACCTCATGCTTAGTAGCCAACAAAAAGCAGACATTAGGCGACTAAATTTTAGTTGTCAAAAATAATCAAATATTTGGTGACTAAAATATTTTGTAGTTGAAAAAATAAAAAACTTTTGCCGACTAAAAGTTTAGTGGCTAAAAATGTGTAGCTAACTAAACAGTTTTTACTCCTAAAACTTTAGTAGTCAAAAAAATCAGACTTTTAATGACTAAAAGATTAGTAGCCAAAAAGAAAACCAAACTTTAGGCGTCTAAAACTTTAGTAGCAAAAAATAATCAAACATTTAGCGACTAAAATATTTTTGTGGAGAAGTGGTTTGGAAATACTCCAGGATCCAGTCAGACGTCCTTGATCCTCTGATTGCTACCTGAAAAAGGGATGAACATTCCGGTCGGGGTTGCCAGAATTAGCACTCCGACGGACAAGTTAGTATTCTTTGCAGTTTACTTCTATCTCAAGTTATTTTGTCTATTCTCACATACCTTTCTTTGGTTGATGTTTCTCTTTTTATATTACCCTTTGGGCCTAAGGGTTGGGCCCACTCTTAATCTCACACTTGATTGCTTACTCGGCCTTCCGATTGCGTGCTGGTTCCCATTCGGCTCTTCATATGGCCAATCTGTATATTTGGCTTCAAAAGCCCTTAGATTATAGCCGAATTTCCTTTAGCCTGATGTCTTCATATGTCTTGGCCTTCCGTAATATGTAATTATTCGGCCCTCACAATTGCCTCCCAAACATCTGACTAACGCCAATTAGTTGGCATGCTTGGTTCTAATATATGGAAAGTCAAAAATACGGTGCTTGCACTCCTTCCAATACCAAAGCGTCAGAATGACCACGGTTTAGAAATCATTACAATTACCTGCCCCTTTGTACGCGTTGTTCATTTAATGCGATATGAAACCGTGATGTCCCTTCGAATATTTTTTGAATTTGCAAGGCTCTTTGGTTGCCTCTCAGCATCTATCTTTCACTTCACGACCTTTGCAACTTCCATCTGTTCCCCATTGTCCTTCTCTCTCTACCCTGTCAGTTCTTCTCTTCTTTGCATTTCTTTTTCATTCCAACTCCCATTTTCTTATTTGTTTTTAGTTTAGTGTATTTTCTATTCTGATTCGGATGGTGAAACATTTGAAAGCTCTTCTTTCTGCAGACTGTGTTTCCACTTTTCGACGCCACTTTTCTATTCCAGATGACGTCTATCTATCACTTGTGGCAGATAGCGTACTCAACATGGAGAGGACTGATGCGAGTACGATTATCTTTCCTCTCTTGTCAATCGCTGAGGGCGGAGTCCGTTTCCCCCTTCATCTATTTTTTAGGGCCGTCCTTCGTTACTGGGGTCTACTTCCTTCACAACCTAACGTAAACTTTTACCGAATCATAATGGGAATAGTAGAATTAAATCGTTGACTTAGGATTAATCTTGGAATCCCTACTATTCGGCATTGTTATGCCTTGGCGAAATCATCTGGTCAGCAGGGATGCTACTTTCTTAGGGCCAAGGACACTGATCACCATCTAGTGACTATGCTTGCCAGCTCTAGTAAGCGTGTTGACGACGTCATGGTCGTTGTTTGAGGCAATTGGGAATTCGGCGAAGGCGAAGATCGCTTAGACTCTGTGCCTAGACAAAAAGGCGAACCAGGTGGCCGTATAGTCCCATTTCTATGCGCATTTGTTATATGTTTATTCGGCTCAGATTCTATGTACTTACCATTTTATTTGTGCTGGTAACGATTTGAAAAAAGTACTCATCTCAGCTAACGACGCTGTGGTTGAGCAAATCAAAACTGCTCTCCAATTCTTCAGTCGTCCTCACCTCCAAAATAAAGAGAGGGCCGCCCACGTGCTATTATGATACGAACCAACGTATATTACTTTTTCGGCTGCGGATCATATTCCGATTCCAAAGGGCGAACAACAGCTTACGGCACTCATTTTTCCAAATTTCAAGAGCCTTAGGGATATTGGTCTTGAAGTTTCAGATTCAGAGCAGGTCACCGAGCAGGTCGCTGAACAAGTCGTTGAACAGTCGAATCAGTTCGACTTGGACAGATCTGAGAGTCTAGGGGAGGAGGTTGACGCGACTCTTAATTTGGCCTTTGAGGAAGCCGGTTTCAACCTTCCATCCACTTCAGACTGAGTTGACACATCGTTAGAAGACGATATTTTCACCTGTTTAGGAGACCTTCCCGGCACAGATCCTGAGAACATGGCTTGGGAGTCGCTCGTACAGATGGCCAGGAGAAAAATGCTAAGAAGATGGAAGCCTAAAGGAGGGTTGAAGTCGCCAGATCTGAACCCCCACCACCTGCTCTTGTTGGGGCTGAGTCTTCTCCGCCTGCTTTTGTTGAGGAAACATAGCAAATTGTTATGGTTGAAAATGGAGCAAATTGTAATTGAACAATCGGACGATCTGGTGGCCGAACAGAGGGGGGAGAAATGCCCCGCCGAGCACGAGGCCGACTTTTCTGAAAACTTAATTGATAAACGGCTGGGCATAGAAGAGTCGCAGGACTTGGCTATGCCGTTTATCATACAACCTAGAATAAAGAACGTGCTAGTTGCTTCCGATGCGTCAGCTTTCAAGGATGCCGCCATGGCCCTAAGTGTGGCCTCATCGATTTCTTTGTCGATTGACAGGGCAGTGTTCTGTGCAAAGCCGGATGTGGTGTCGATAGCACTAGCCACTCAATTGGCGATATTGGTATGTAATTGACTTGAAAAAATAATTTCCTTTTTATGCCAGCTATCTTATTAATCTTTTATTTTAGTTGGCGGGTAGGATCGCAGAAATCGGTCACTGTCACTATGACGTTATCGAGCAAATCGGCTTGCTCAAAGTCGAAGTCAAAACTGAAAGAGGTAAGGCTAAAGAGGCGTTAGCTGAATTGATGGAAGAGCAAGCGAGGGCGAGTGCCGAGGAAGAGAAGGCCAAATGCTCCGATCAACTCAGGCTGGCCGCCGAAGAGAGGGCGAATGTAAGTGATGATGCGCTTAAGTTGGCCAAGGAGGTGATTGCCAAACTGGAAGCCGATTTGAAAGAATCAAAGAAAGCAAAAGAAATCGCCGACTCCGAGATCTCCAAGGCGTTTGAAGCTGGAGAAAACGTAGCCTTGGAAAAATACGTAGATAAAGTACCCAAGTTTGAAAATTGGGGCTTCAAACACGGCTGGCTCAAAGCCCTGGCTGCTGCTAATGTGACATTGGAGCAGCCAATTCCATACGAGCAGCTAAAGGTTGAGCTGTTGGAGTCTGACCCTGAAGAATGAGTAGTGTCAATATAATTTTGCTTTTTGTTTAGTATTTTCTATACGTAGTTTTTATAGATTTTTGCTTATTTATTTTGTTTAGAAGTCAAATATAGGGCAATTTTCATGTGTAAGATGATGATTGTTTGTACTCAATTTATTAATGAAAATCACCTTTTTGTCTGTCTTCTACATGTGCTAATTAATAGCTAAGTAGGGTGATATAACTTAATTCGGCGATAAAAATAATGGCCAAGACATTGTGAGCAGTATCACAATTTGGCTATAACATAATCTGTTGAATTATGTATATATTTTAATGCCAAACTCGACTGGCTAGGTGGGGTGATGTATTATAATTCGGCTATGACATCATATGTCGAGTATAATGGTATATTTGCCCTTGCCCCATTTGGACAAGTCATTCCAAAGCCGAATAATCATATGTCTTATGCCAATTTGAACATTGAAGAGCCGAATAAAACATATGGCTTGCAACGTCACATTGAATAAAACCTGCCGATCAGATGGGCAATTGTAATTAATATATTTATAAATAGAGGTCAAATAGATTACCGAATCTGCCCTTGCACCAGCTGATTGATGAACTGAATCGCTGAATATGTGTAGTTCATGGATTAGGTGGGGCACAGTAACTTGTCGGTGCAATGCATTGCAAGTACGCCGAGTAGATTAATGAATCTGCCCTTGCCCCAGTTGATTAATGAACCGAACTGCTGAATATGTGTAGTTCATGGATTGGGTGGGGCACAGTAACTTGTCGGCGCAATGTATTGCAAGAAGGCCGAATAGATTAATGAATCTGCCCTTGCCCTAGTTGATTAATGAATTGAATCGCTGAATATGTGTAGTTCATGGATTGGGTGGGGCAAAGTAATTATTTGGCAAAATGCATTGAAGCGATCACTTTGGGAATGCTCCACCCATAATTAATAAGTGGGGTTGGGGTAGGCATGCTTGGGTTCTGTGTTGTTGATAGATATATAGTGCTCAAATTCAACAAACTGCGAGAGGAAAAAGAGCGTTGTGTCGAACTGACAAAATTTGGATGTCAAGAAGAATATTCTTCAATAGCAGAGGGGAGGGTAAGACACTAGCTGAACTGGACTTAGAGATGAATCGAGGTGGCAAACCTGCGTGAACGGGAAACAGGACGTCGGAGGAGCGTGAGAGGTGTCGCTCCCCCTGTCGTCGAAGTAGGTCTCCAAGAGGGGACAGCGTAGAGAAGTCACCCAGGAAGGAGAGGCAGTAGTAAGGGAGCTCCCTCTGTTCACGAAATGAAACCAGCAGGCTACCACGCTTGTTGAGTTTTTCGGTTTTTGTTGGGAATAAACCGATGACTGAAGCAGATTCGATTATCCGCGATCCAAATGTGGCAATCGAGTTTGCTCGATAGATTTTTTTGCCCGAAGTCCAGCAATCAATGGTCAGTCGGCCTGATTATGAAGTTTTTCGGGAGGGTGTCCATGGAGCGGTAAAGGGACTAAACACCTCTTATGAAATCGGCATGCATCTTCGTGCCGTGCGGAGAGAGATAGAGCAGAAAGACAGGTGCATTTGGAGCTTGGAACATCGCATAGAGAAAGCTGAGAATGAGCTGAAAAAAGCTAAGGCTTCCGAAATGCAGTTGGCGAGTCAAATGAACCCGATTGTGGCGGAAAGAGTAAATCAGCATCTTCTGGATCATGTGATTGCCGACTGAGATACAGCAAGCATGTTTGCAAGAGAAGCAATAAGAACGAAGGCCTACGAACAAGGTTTTCATGACGGCTGAAAAATTGTTATTGAAAAGGCAAAGGAAAAGTTACCTGAGGATGTCTGTCGGTGCGAAAATTATGGATTTAAGCATGGATGGATTAAGGCTCTGTAGGTCATGGGTATCGATTCGGCGTCACCGCTATATCAGAATTACAAATTTCCCTTTGAAGCTTACGATGCCGAGAAAACCGACGATGAAGAGGGTGCCGAATAAATTTAGATATCAATACACATTATTCTACTTTTGAATTTGTCAAAAGCCATGTATTTGTGTTTATTTAATGAAATAAATTTTTGCTATATTGTTTCGATTAAAGTTTGTATATACTTGTGACAATCGTATATTGATTCATGCCATTCTATTGCCAAATTTGGTCCTTTTGAATTCAGAGGATCACTCGGCCGTTCATGGTTATAAATGAAGGGCGTCCTAAATTCGAAGACTTATTCGGCCTAAACGTGACATCCACAAATGGGGCTCCGAATTCAGAGACTTTTTGTGTTGGCCTATCGTGATATCCATGAAGGGCGCTCTGAATTTGGAGGCTTATAAGCCCAAACGTGACATCCACGAAGGGCGCTCTGAATTCGGAGTCTTTTTGTGTTGGCCAATCGTGATATCCACAAAGGGCGCTCCGAATTCGGAGGCTTATTTGGCCTAAATCCGAATTCGGAGTCTTTTTGTGTTGGCCAATCGTGATATCCACGAAGGGCGCTCCGAATTCGGAGGCTTATTCGGCCTAAACGTGACATCCACGAGGCTTTTTTCAGCTTAAACATGACATCCATGAAGGGCACTCCGAATTCGGAGTCTTTTTGTGTTGTCCAATCATGATATCCACGAAGGGCTCTCCGAATTCGAAGTCTTTTTGTGTTGGCCAATTGTGATATCCACAAAGGGCGCTCCAAATTCGGAGGCTTATTCGGCCCAAACGTGACATCCACGAAGGGCACTCTGAATTCGGAGTCTTTTTGTGTTGGCCAATTGTGATATCTGTGAAGGGTGCTCCGAATTCGGAGGCTTTTTCAGCCCAAACGTGGCATCCACGAATGGGGCTCCGAATTCGGAGTCTTTTATTTGTTATTAAACCATTATTATCAAGACTGCGATAAAAAAGGGCATTGCATTGGGGAATTGAAAGATGTATACATAACATATCAGCAAAAATTCGAAACAAACTAGCACGCCATACAAGTTGGCTTAGTGATAAAATTCGCGCAAATGTGTGGAATTCTAGGGGCGTGGCAAACTTCTCCCAGCCATGTCTTTGAGTCGATACGTCCCTGTTCCGGCGATTAAATCAAGCTGATAAGGGTCGTCCCAGTTGGGGCCTAATTTTTCGTTTGCCAGATTCTTAGTAGTAGGAAGAACTTTCTTGAAGGCCAATTCTCCTGGTGTATAACAACAAAACTATACGCGTTGATTATATGATTTAGTGAGCCGTTATTGATACCATGCCATGCACGTAAGGGCACGATCTCGGCGTTCTTCAATCAGAGTCAAGTTTAAGGCCAACATCATGTCATTATGGCCCATGTCGAAAACCTTGGATTTCAACATAGGTAGGCCGCTCTCCAGGGGGATAATTGCTTGGGTTCCAAAGCACAAAGAGAACGGCGTTTCCCCAGTGGATCGCCTTAGAATAGTGCGATGAGCCCACAACACACTGGGCAACTCTTCGACCCATCTACCTTTAGCTTTTTTCAACCTTTTCTTGATCCCGTCCAGGATGACTTTATTGAAGGCTTTTGCCTGACCATTGCCTTGTGGATATGCTAGTGAGGAAAAGTAAGGCCGGATACCATACGTGTTGCACAATTCTCGGTAGAGGCCACAATCAAATTGGGTGCCGTTATCTGAGACAAGTGCTCTTGGTATGCCGAATTGCGTTATGATGTTTTTCCATACAAAAAACTTAACATCGATACCTCGAATATGTGTTAATGCCTCTGCTTTGATCCACTTTGTAAAATAATCTGTTGCGACAATAAAAAATCGCTTGTTCCCTGGAGGTCGTGGTAATGGTCCAACGATATCGAGTCCCCATTGAGCGAATGACCAAGGACTAGTGATAGAGTTTAACTCCTCGGCAGACAGATGAGTTAAAGGGGAAAACTTCTGGCATTGTTTGCATTTCTTGACATAATTCTTGGCATCTGTTCGCATGGTCGGCCAATAATACCCCTGTGTTACGGCTTGGTGGGCCAATGAGCGTCCTCCAGAATGGGCACCACAGCTGGCTTCAGGTATTTCAACCAAGAGTTCCTTAACTTTATCTGGGTGAACACATTCTAAGTACGGCCCAAAAAGGGATTTTTTGTAGTGCTTTCCATACGGATCCAAGCAGTATCCCGGGGCTTTGTTTCGCAGTTTGTGGGCATCTTTCTTATCCATTGGGTGTTGTTCTGAGGAAAGGCATGCAGCGATAGGTAATGCTCTGCTTAGGGATGAATCCTACTTCGATTGTCTGTTTGATTTCTGAGTTGATGGTAGAGGCTAGGCAAGTAAGGGCATCTGCATGCGTATTCTGATCCCGGGTTATTTGGTTCAATTCGTGGTGGTCGAATTTCGTGAGCAAGGAATTTATCGTTTTCATGTGGGCTACCATGCGGTCATTTTTAGCTGCATACTCCCCTTTCAACTGGTTGATGACTAATTTCAAGTCACAGAAAACAAGCAACCGCCGCACACCAAGGTGAAGTGCATTCTGAAGTCCGGTTAGCAATGCTTCATATTCGGCCTCATTATTTGATGCATCAAAGCTTAGTTTGACCACATGCTCGATTATTGCCCTTTCAGGGGTCATGATTACTACGCCTGCCCCAGTGCTACATTGGTTGGATGACCCGTCACAGTACATCTGCCAAATGTCTCCAACATATATTCTCTAGTTGGGTTTAGGTTGCACTTGATCGGACTTGAAGTAGGCAAAGCATCTCGTGAATTTGGCTACAAAGTCGGTGAGCACTTGCCCTTTGATAGCAGTTCTAGGCAAAAACTAGATATCATACTGGCCAAGTTCCAAAGCCCATTTCGAAACGTACCCTGATGCTTCAGCACTACGGAGCGCTGACCGGAGAGGATAGTCCGTTAGTACCCCTATGGTGTGCCCCTGAAAATAATGCATCAGTTTTCTTGCAGCCATGATGAGAGCAAGGATAAGCTTTTCTAGTGGTAGATAACGTGTTTTGGCGTTGGCCATTGCTTTGCTTGCATAGTAAACTGGTCGTTGCTCCCCGAGTTCTTCCCTTAAAAGTACGGCGTTGACCGCCCGGTCAGATACTGCCAGATACAAAATGAGCGGATCACCTGCCGAGGGGGTTACCAAGAATGGTACTAATCGGAGATAAGTTTTCAAGCTATCCAAAGAGGCCTGGCACTCAGGGGTCCATTCAAAAGCTTTGCCTTGCCAAAGTGTGTGAAAGAATTGTCGGCAGCGATCTATGGAACGGCTGATAAACCTGTTGAGCGCGGCGGCCATTCTCATCAGCTTCTGAACCTCTTTGATCGACTGAGGAGAGCCAAGTTCTAGAATTGCTGTGATCTACCTCGAGTCGGCCTCTATTCTACAATGGTTAACAATGTAGCTAAGGAATTTGCCGGATCCGATGCCGAATGCACACTTTGAGGCGTTCAATTTCATTTTGTACTTTCAAAGAATGCCAAATGTATCTGCCAAATCGGCTAGATGGGTGTGCTTTTCCTTGGATTTGACCAGCATGTCGTCGATGTATACTTCCATGGTGCGGCCGAGCTGTTCCTTGAGCATGGCAGTAACTAGTCTCTGGTAAGTTGCCCCCACATTCTTTAGCCCAAAAGGTATGACCTTATAGCAATAGGTTCCACTTAGGGTGAGGAATGCGATCTTTTCTTGATCCTTCGGATGCATGGCAATCTGGTGATAGCCTCTGTAGGCGTCCAAGAAACTCATGCATTGATGATGTGCCGTTGCATCTACGAGTTGGTCTATTCTGGGGAGGGGAAAACAATCTTTGGGACAAACGTTGTTCAAATTCGTGAAATCCACACAAACACGCCAAGATCCATTCTTTTTCTTTACAACCACAGTATTGGACAACCATGTAGGATAGGTTACTTCGCAAATTACCCTGACATCAAGCAATCGGTCAACTTCTTCAATAACGGCTGAAGCATGCTCTGTGGCTGACCACCGACTTTTCTGAATGATTGGCTTACATTTTGGATCAACGTTTAAGCGGTGCTGGGCCATAGATGGATCCACCCCTAGGATCTCGTATGGTGTCTACGCAAACATGTCGAGGTTGCTGAGTAAGAAGAATACAAGCTCGTGTTTGTCAACTTCGTTCAAAGAAGTGCCGATCATGAAGAACTTGTCAGGACTCCCATTAATTTTGATCCGATCTAGGTCCTCAGTTGCCTTTTTGCTGGGGATTTTCCCAATGTCCTCAAGGCTCTCCCGATCCAGTACTTCAATCGAATTCACTTTCATTTCCTTTGGTCTCTTTGCAGCAGCAACAAGGTATCATGCCTGTGCCGATTTTTGAGAACCCCGAATTTGTTCAATGCCATACTCAGTCGAAAAATGAAGTAATTGATGGTAAGTGCTTGGCACAACTTGCATGGTATGCAACCAAGTTCTTCCCATGATGAGATTGTCTGGTAACAGAAGTTTGACAACCAGAAATTCTATATCTACTAATCTGGTGCCCGCCCGAACTGGTAGTGTGATCTTGCCCAAAGGATACTCGGGTTTAGCGTTGAAGAAGAATAATGAATAATCGGCCGACAACAAATCCGGGTTAGTGAAGCTGAGTTTAACAAACGTCCTGTAATACATTATTTCCAAAGTGCTTCCCTGATCGATGAGAACACATTCAATGGTGAATCTGTTCACGCGTAGCTCGATGACGAGGGGATTGGTGTGGAAGAGAGTTACTCTAACTAAGTCGGTGTCGTCGAAACAAATCCTCCTAGTTTAATAGGGCCGTTTTGCTAGTATGATTGGCTTATGCAGGCTAGGTTGCAACTGAATTGTATGTACCTCAGCTATCGACGGCAGGTTGTATATCATGTGAATTACACCAAGTGGAGGTGAATCCGGCCGTAGGGCTACCGTGTTCGATGGATTATTCTTTCGAACGTATTGCACCAGCCAGCCTTCTTATACCAGCTCCTCCAGGTGGTCCTTCAGTGCGTAACAACTGTCGGTGTCATGACCATGGTCCTTATGGTATTCGCACCGCTTATCCCTTTTCCTTGTATCGGGAGGTCCCATCATTTTGGATGGCCATTTAAAGAACGAAAGGTGTTGGACTTTCGACAAAATCTTGCCAATCGGCTCGACTAATTCCCTGTACTTCTTGTCCGAGCGTCTTGCGTGCTTGCTATCCACTTGATATTGTTCATTTGATCGGTGTGAACACTAATCACTTGATCGACACAAATCACGCCTTTTGTCTCGTTTAGCCCGATTTTCCCATTCGGGGCTCCTTGATGGCATGACGCTTACCGGATGAACGATACTAGACAGAGCCGTCTTAACGGCTTTCTGTCCGGCCTTGACCCGCAGGGCATCGTCTTCCACCTTACAATATTCTTCGACTTTCTTCATTAATGCCCAAACTATTTTGGGGGGCCGTCTGGTCAACGAACTGCGGAGGGGATTATCAAGATGTAATCCCATTTTAAAGGGGGTGATCGCCATGGAGTCATTGCAGGCATCACCTACCAGGTTAAAACATTCCGAATAGCGTGTCGAATATTCACGAAGGGTTTCTTTTGGTTTAATTTGCATTACCCAGAGAGAGTCGACTTGCTTTGGCTGAATTTCGTTGGTGATGAATCTTGCCCTGAAGGATTTTTGGAGTTGATGAAAGCTTTTTATTGATGCTGGCTCCAGTTTATAGTACCATTTGATAGCCAATGGTCCCAGACTGCTTGGAAACATTCGACACATGAGGACTTCATCGTCAGCATGTAGTGTCATCGCTTGTTTATAATGACGAATATGGTTAGTGGGGTCTGATTTTCTGTCATACAAGGTGAACAAAGGTACTTTGAACTTCTTGGGCAGCACATCCCTTGCGATGCATCGCATAACAGGGTCATGCTTGTTTTCTTTATCCGAATCATCACTTCTTTTCCCTCACTTGTGCCGTACGTACGGACTTCCTTCGGATGAGCTGGATACATCGACTCATCCCTTCTTTCTGAGTTCTTGGGATGGTGAGTCAGAATCACTATCATTATCATGTTTCCAAAGTCGACGTTGTCGATCATCCTTTTTTCCTGGGGGTTGACCCAGGTCATGGCATGTGGCTTGCTGGGACTTGGCTAGCTCCAGGGCCAATTCCTGGTGCAGGCACTCGTTCTTAGCTATCATGTTTTCTAGATGCTGTTCATTTTGCTTTGCTTGATCCATGATTGTTTGCATCGTCTCTTGCACCGAAGTTGAGGGTGAGGTCTGAGCTATTGAGTCGAAGTTCAAGGCTCGTCGCACAGTGATATTCTCCTGTCCAAGCATGTTTCTTGGAGTGATGTCATCTGTTGGCGTAACGTCGTCAGCAACTACTGGAGGATTAGTTGTTACACCTGCCATGGATGCGCTTGAGTATTCCCACAGATGACACCAATTGTGGAGAAATGGTTTGGAAATACTCCAAGATCCAGTTAGACATCCTTGATCCTCTGATTGCTACCTAAAAAATGGATGAACACTTCGGTCGGGGTTGCCGGAATTAGCACTCCGACGGACAAGTTAGTATTCTCTCCAGTTTACTTCTATCTCAAGTTATTTTGTCTATTCTTGCATACCTTTCTTTGGTTAACGTTCCTTTTTTTATATTACCCTTTGGGCCCAAGGGTCGGGCCCACTCTTAATCTCGCAGTTGATTGCTTACTCGGCCTTCCGGTTGCGTGCT
Organism: Camellia granthamiana; assembly: GCA_036172215.1. Taxonomy (NCBI): domain Eukaryota; kingdom Viridiplantae; phylum Streptophyta; class Magnoliopsida; order Ericales; family Theaceae; genus Camellia; species Camellia granthamiana. The sequence continues at coordinate 114,986,817 of CM069913.1, forward strand.
GGTTCCTATTCGGCTCTTCACATGGCCGATCTATATATTTGACTTCAAGAGCCCTTAGATTATAGCTGAATTGCCTTTGGCCTGATGTCTTCAAATGTCTTGGCCTTCCGTAATATATAATTATTCGGCCCCCACAATTTTGTTGCCAAATATTTTTTGATGAAGAACAAAAACACCTTTGCCTACTATAATTTTAATAGTGGTTATAGTGGAAAATGTGACACTTTAGTGACTAATATATTTAGTAGCTAAAACAAATAATAAGGCGAACAAAAAAAATTTTTGGGGACTAAATCTTTAGTCGCTGGATATAAATAAGGTTTTTGGAGAAAAAAATTTTTAGTCACTAAAAAGTGATATTTAATTTTATTTCAAGGCTTTTGTCTACTAAAAAATTAGTCAGCATTTGAGGGTAATTGGCGACCAAAATAATTTTAGTCGACAATTACCTTTCCCAACAATTTTTCAGCGACGAATTTTGTGACTAAAGATTTTAGTTGCTAAAGAGTTTGGGTTACTAAATATGGCTTTTGGAGACTAAAAATTTAGTCGCCAAAAGTGTAAATTCTTGTAGTGTAAACAAAGACCTGACTAGCGCTCTTTACCATAGTTGTGCTATGCAAACCCACAAATTAGGACAGTCCAAGACTGCACATTTCTATCTTGCATCATTTCAAAAACCCAACTAGCACTCTTTAAGAATACACACTTGGCATACATGTCAACAAAACTGTGCCAAGTTCCACATTCAATACCCAACCATTCTTCACAATAAGTCCATGAATTGATTTCCCAAGCAGCAATCCTATAGAACCCATGTGGACACACCCTACTAAAATCGATCCCAAAGTCACTTGGTCAGGTTTTAATTGCTCAACCACCAATATTTTGAGAAAGAGTGTTAACTCATTTCCCTAATGCCCATTATTCACGTAACATGCGATCATGGCAGACCATGAGGCAACATCCTTCAAAGGCATTCTATCAAACACGCCCCAAGCTTTTTCAACATCTCCCGACTTTGAATAGCCTGTAATCATTGTATTCCACGTGACCATGTTTCTCTCAAGCATTTCATCAAACAGGTCACATGCATCAGGAAACGAAGCGACAACGTATGCGTTGCAAAGGGAAGTGGTGACGTAGATGTGGGAATTGAAGTTGAGTTTGAGGAGATGGGCATGGAGATTGTGGGGAAGTATTTTGTGAATGACGCCATGCGGTCGAGGTGGCTCTGAGATTTCAGCTAAGGTACCACGCAAGCGAGTCACAGTGTAGACATGACTTTCTTCACGTGCCCCCCCCTTTCGGAGAAGGCGCAAATAGGTCCTACAGTTCGGACTCTTGTCACGATTCTGAATCTAATCTCACAAAGTGCAATGTAAGACTGATAAATCACCAAAGAGTCCAATCCGGCAAATCATTTTGGAAAATTAGATTTTAAATCAAATAATGCCAAAATTGGACTGCTTCACTAGATTACAGAGTCGCCACCTAAATATTTTATTTTGGGAAAATTTAGGAAACCCTGACTCGTGCCAAAGGCCACGTGTCCGTCATCACCAAAATTGCCTCGGCTTGGGAACTTGGATACGAGAGGGGAAGGTCCTGAAATGAGCACCCCCACTCGCCCGCTCAAAGGATCGGCCTCTACTAAGCATGATATGTTGTTTTATAAACTCATGTGTTCTTATTCCGGTTATTATCTGACTTTACTATGTGACGCACACAACATACAAGTATAGACTATATCGCAAGAATTAGAACAAAACAACTCATGTTTGTTTTTGAAAATGGTTTAAAAGTGCCACCCTCAAGTGGGCTAAAGCGCGGATTTATCACCCTCAAGTGGGCTTAAAACATGATGATTTGCCACTTCGCAAAGTGGGCTTAAAACTCGCATTTGATGAATTGTTCCAATTCAAGTAATAAAGCCCTCATCCACAGGCATTCATGCAATTTAGCACTTTAAGCAAATAGCCTCGTGGCAAGCATGCTATCATGGCAACACTCACACTCATGCAAGTATGCTAAAGTGTAAAACTTACAGTGTACTCCAAGCCAAAACAAAAGCTAGTTAGAAACAATGCATGATCCTAACTATATTTATGATGCCTAATGCAACACATGCAATAATGCAACTAAATAGGCTCGGCTATCTAAGATGGCATATGAATGCAACAATTGATACATGTATTCAAATAGGTATTGAAATACGATGCAGTTTGAATGACGAGCCGAGCCTGGTGCATGCAATACAAATGAATGATGCAAACATGGAAGCATAAGATATGCTAATCAAAACGTGCCCTAATCTAACCACCGAAAGCGAGTAAATAAAAGGGAGAAAGACATGGGGTTAGAAGACATGCACACACACACGCACGCTTATTACAACATTGCACCCTCTCGAAGGAGGGTCCGTATAAATAAGCTAACTAGCTATGCTAAGCTAAGCTACTTATTACAAATCAACTAATTAACTATTCTAGATAATTAATTATTACAACACAATTGAATAACTAGCTATGCTAAGCTAATTAAAATATTACAAAACGGATTAAGCTAATTAATTACAACACATGTAATAATCAGCTATAATTAGCTAATAAAGCAATAAAATGGCCTCACGGGCGAGAGAGATATGCATGCTCGATTGCTTCGTCCCGAAAATCCACCACCTTGCCATTGTGGCCTCTGTTTGCACATCATTGAACCTCTGAAAATTATGCCAACCTCCAGATTGCTTTTGTTTCATCTCAAGAACACACTAATGGATGATCGGCTAGAAATAGTGGCCATCGGCCACTACTGATGGCCGGTCGGCTGGCTTTGGTGGCCGATCGGCCACTGCTCTCCTGAACTTCCTCCTTTTGTTGCAACAGAGAGCAAATAGAGGCAAGGCAGTGTATTTTGCATGGAATGTGTGTACTGTTGCACCCCTTATCATTTCTCAACCTCAAAGGAGTGTGGCACTTGGCTCTCAAGCCACAAATCAAGCATTTTCAATGTATGATGGCCAAAGAACCAAGCTTGTACAAGCTTAATGAATGCACACATAAGACTCAAAGGGCCACCACCATATCATGTATGATCAAGGGTGTCGACGACCAAGAAACGTGACACGTTTCACCACTTTGAGTGTGAAACGTCCCACCTTTCTTGCGTTTGGATTAACGTCCAATCCAAACGAATGCAATGCAACACAAATATGCTTATCTTGCATGTTTTACTTTGCTCAATTCTTGTTTACACATTTTACATTACCGATTAATCCTTTAACCGATTAAGCCCAATGTGATTGTCCTCTAATGAGAGAGGGGTCAACCGAAGGATGGTTCAAGACATGAGAGATTTCATGCCTTTGGCTAGGAGGAACCCTCAAAAGAGGGTTAAAGCCATTGAGCACAAGCTCTATCTCAAACTTAAACACAACCTAAGGCTAACCAACCCTTAAAGAAAATCAAAAATGAAGAAATAAGGGAGGTTACAGAATTTCAGTGCTGAAATGGCATGAAAAAGACACTAAATCATGCAAGCAACATATGCACAACATATTCAAAGCCAAAAACACCAAAGCTAGTGAAGTGCATTACAATTGAAGCATGAAATATCAAGCTCAAACGACCAAACCAGCTCAAAACAGAGCTAAATTATGCTAAAACAGTGGCCTAAACATGCTGAAACTTAGGCACAAAAGGCAAGAAAAACATGCTCGCATGTTGGCTCACAAACGAGACACAAAGCACAACTCTCAAAAGCAATAAAAGAGTGGAATATGTGAGAGTGTGACAGTGAAATATGCTCTGAAATCACATGCTAAATGATGCTATGGCATGCAAACAACCCAAGCAAAGCATGCTAGAGGCTTCAAAACACAAAGCTAGTAAAGGCATTACACTATAGCCATGCAAGGCAAAGCATATATGACCAAGACCACTCAAAACAGGGTTAAAACATGACAAAACATGAGCAAAAGCATGCTGAGATGGAGCTAACACAAGCTAAAATGATAGGCTAACTCATTAAGCATGTTAAGCTAGTAAGAATGATTACACTACAAGTGTAAGAAGCCAGCAAGAAGTGACTTAACCAGCCAAAAATAGAGTCAAAGCAAGTAAAAAAAGTCACAAAAACATGTTGAGATCAAGCCATGAGATGGTAGAAAAACATGCTCACATGTTGGGCCATCAACACTTGCAAAGAAGACACAAGGAGGGGAGGCCACCCCCTCCTATTTTGGACCTCAAAACCAACTTTTTGCCACTGAAATTCCCCTGGATTTCAGTGGTTAAAAGGCCAAAAAGTGGTTGTTTGAAAAGCTTTAAAAGGTAGCACAATTCTTAGCAAATAAGCACCAAAAGAGGGTGGACCACCCCTAACTCCAAAAAGGCCTTAAACTACTATTTTTAAACCTTAAAAACAGAGGTTTTTTCAGTTGGAAACTTGGCCAAAAACAGCATGCAAAGGTGGCCAAATAATTAAATGAAACAAAGCTTAAAAGGGGGTAAGGCCTTACCCTTGAAGAACAGCAGCAAACAGCCAATATTCTGAGCCAAAACTAGCTTTGAGAACCCAAATAAGGCCTCCAATAACCTTAGCCACAAGGTAGTCCAATTTGGTTAAGGGGTTGTATGCAAATATGTAGAAATTTCTCACTTTTAAGCCTAAAATTGGTAGAGAGAGAGAGAATTCTAGAGAGAGAGGCAGAAATTTTGCTCTGAAATTTTCTAACCCCAAAAATGGGGGAGAGGCCTCCCCTTATATAGAAATACAAGCTACAAGCTTGTATTCATCCCTCCATACACGTGTATGGGGATGAGCATCAGTGATCAACAGCTGGCACAACTAGCAAAGAAATATATGAAAAAGGAGAAAAATGGTCGTCGGCCATTAGTGTAGCCGACCGGCCACCACTGATGGCCGATGGGCACAAGCCATGGCCAATGGACTGCAGGGATGGCCAGCAGGCCATCCTCCCCTCCAGAAGCAAAGCAACAAGCTTTTGGTCCACAACCAAGCACAAAACAAAGAAGTTCGAAAAGCTCAAAGGCAAGGCACTCCGCCAAGAACTTCGGGCATTCAAAACAAACACAAACATGGATGATCATCGAGTGTTCAAATGATGACGTCCAAGTGTTGAGGATGGTAAAAAATGGGGTGTCTACAGTTGCCCCTCTTTGGTAGAACTCGAAAGTCATAAAATGACGTGAGTGAATGTCAAAGCCCAAAGACGACCCATTTTTGACAAGGCCGAAGACTTAGACAAACAAACAAGCAACAATTCCTAGATGTGCCTGCAGGCTGGGGCAAAATACAAATGACATGCATGATGTAAGAGCATAACTTATGATCATGCAAAGAGGGCTGTAATGAAGCATTTAAATGCAAGTATTATGCAAAGAAAATACGACATTTTAAGCAAACCAACAAGTACAATCTCACTCGTGAGAAGAGGTAAGCCAATAAATACGCCACGCGTAGGTAAGCCAATAAACATGCCACGTGTGAGAATCACAAGTCGAACTGCATTTCACACATAAAGGATGTAAGAAAATTATGCAAGCTTAACTGCATCTCGTGCAGAAAAGGCAAAGAACAACAACCATCAGGCGTACTCGAGTCGGCAAACAAGATCCCAAAGCATGGCACATGGGAGGAAAGAAGCAATGATAACAAGTGAAACACATTCAACCTGCATGCAATCAAAGCAAAGAACGGTGTAAGCATCGGAATACGTCCAGATGCATTTAACCAAGGCATCCTAACACGACACACGCGAGAGGGAAAAGAGAGCGGTGCGAACACCGGAGGGTGGTCTAAACATCGGAGCACATTCCAATGTTTCTAACCAACGGGGTGGTATAAGTGTCAAACACACGTTCCAAACGCTTCTATCCGAGGGGTGGTATAAACATCGGGCGCACGTCCCAATGCATCTAACCAAAACAAGGTGGTATAAGTGTCGGACACATGGTCCAAATGCTTCTAACTACAAGGGTGTCGGTGTAAGCATCGGGCACACAACCCAATGCTTCTAACCAACGAGGAGGTATAAGCGTCGGATACACGTCCCAAACGCTTCTAACAAGAAGGGTGTTAGTGTAAACATCGGGCGCACGACCCAATGCTTCTAACCAAAACAAGGAGGTATAAGCGTCGGACACATGTCCCAAACGCTTTTAACTAAAAGGACGTCGATGTAAACACCGGGCGTACCCGAGTGTTTCTAACCAACAAGGAGTTCAAAGGACAAGAATGATCTTACCCGGAATTCCTCTGAATGAACCATACATACAATATCGTCCGGTTGCACCAACTTTAAATGAACCGTACATACAATATCGTACCCACATAAGAAAGAAACTTAATAGGTACAATATAATACAATGCATATTCTATGCAAGATGCATATTCTATGCAAACATGAGGAATGCATGTTCCATGCAATGATACAAAATGCATATTCCATGCAACGACAAAAAAATGCACATGCTATGCAAGAGTGAGACGCGCATATTCTATGCAAAGGGTAACAAATGCATGCTCCATGCAACATCGAGATGCATATTCTATGCAAGATGAGAAATGCATATCCCATATGAGAGTGACAAATGCATGTTCTATGCAACTCACAATGCACATCCTATGCAATAGGTATGGACAACTTCTATGTGAATTGAAAGGGCATGTACCATGCAATACAATGCAGCATGCATATTCTATGCAAATAGGAGAACATGTGTAATGTAATGCAATTGTAGCATACATATTCTATGTACAATAACAATGTATAGTCAATGCAAAACACTGATTGAAGGTATGTACGTCTTAGCAAGACTAACTCACGGTGTAAACTCCGATTCACCTCTCGGAGGAGTTACAATGTATTGTAAAAAGGATACATCTCGTATGCGCTGAGCATCACGTACTGGAAACACGATTCGGGACTTCCGCAGAGGCCATTTGAGCTCGAAAATGCAGTTTCCTTACATTCTCCCGAGGGAAGAAGGCACAAACCAATAGAAAAACACCCAATGAGAGCACTGGAGGCCTACCGGCCACCCTGGGGAACCACCGGCCACCCATCGGCCACAAAAATAGGTCATCGGCCAACATTGGTGGCCGTTCGGTCACCGATGATAGATTCGGGACAATTTCAAGATTTCACTTCGGGTTTTTAAATATAGGGTTCTAAACCCTATTTCTTCACTTCCTCAAGCCCGAAATCCTTTATCCTCTCACTCTAGACCATTTTCTCATTTTGATCTGCGCTTTATACGCATCTTCAAACATCCCACAAACATTCGATTTGTTAAACCCTCGTAGAGTACAACGTTTTGAACCGATTGAAAAGTGTCTTCGGTGCCTCTTTCTTGGTTTCCACCACTTGGGGTTTGTTTCCCCCGAGTTACCCTTGATTTCTGTGCCCTCTCCCGAGCCTTGACCTTTTCTTCCATTTTTCACCCCTTGGAGTTGACTTTTTGTTGACTTTTGGCATTCCTGCCCATTTCCACACTTTCAACCATTTTCTCATCTTTCTTCGAGATGGCGGATGACATGCCACACGACGGAGCTCCTCCAGGGATGGAGATGGACCCCGAGTTCGAGCCTTTGCCACTCGGTATTCGACCATTCGACCCGGCGACGTACTAGCCCGAGGTACACATGTTACCTCCTGACAGCATCCGCCAGTTCAGGGGGTTTGCATGAGGTGCACCAGAGGACCTCCTGCTACGCGAGTCAGAGTCACACCTATCCCATGGCGCCTCTGCAGTATACACTTTCTCTTTATTTTTCGCAATGTACTTTGCATTTTTTGTATAGTTCTCACTACTTTACACGTGTTTATGCCAAACACATCTTGCACTGTAGTTCTTACATTGCCTTGCATCTGCTTGTTCTGAACATACCCTTGCATTGTATTTCTTACATTGCCTTGCATTTGCTTATCTGAACATACCCTTGCACTGTATTTCTTACATTGCCTTACATTTGCTTGTTCTGTTTACAGGGAGATTCACATGCCTTCCGGGGCTACGAGTCCATCGCCGTGAGGGATTGGTACATGGAGCTGCCCAACGCAGTACGCCACATCATTGACGAGGCTGGCTTCAGCGCATTTAGCATGGGGCTCTCACGTCTCACTGCGGGCAGGCCTTTACTTGGCGTTTTAGTAGAGAGGTGGTGGGATACCACCGATTCCCTCTATTTCTCTACAGTAGGGGAGATGACGATGACTCCTTTTAACTTCTCCATGCTCACTGGCATAGGAGTAGAGTCATCCGATTCCTTATGACACCGACATGGGTGAGTGGGAGGCCACTCAGGTCTACTTGCTGGGACTCGCCTACCCTTTTTTTGACCAGGGATGGTGCGGTATTCATGGTTCGCTGACTACTTCAGAGGGATGACGCCGGCGACCCGCGAGGAGACCGAGTACTACGCCTGGTGTTTCCTTATATTCTTGTTAGGTACCACTTTGTTCGCCGACTAGGCGAACACCGTCGGGCTCTACCTCTTGAGCGCATTAGTGGACTTGTCTCGCGTCCGACTCTACGACTAGGGCGGCACAGGCTTGGCCACACTATATGGATACATGAGCTCCTCTTCTCACTGGAGCGGACACCTGCTAGGAGGCTACTGGAGAGCCTAGGAGGTACACCCTTCCCTTCTGCTTTACATTTTTGCTTTACATTATCTGTACACCGCATACACTGCACAAGACACACTGCATCACACACAATCTGCTTTCTGCTTTATATTATCTGTACACTGTGCACACTGTACGCTTTCTGCTTTACCTGCATTTATCTGATTTCTGCTTTATCTACACACTGCTTTACATCCGATAGATATACTCATTATTACCCTTCGACCTTCTACAGCTATGGGTGTATGCCTACTTCCCGAGGCTTGCCCTAGAACCAGAGGTAGAGATACCTCCCACGGTGCCGTATTCACACAGATACGACGGGAGATGCCAGCGGAGGCCTCGAGAGTCATTCTCATTCTTTCGCTGATATTTTGATACTGTGGCCGCAGTAGAGGTACTTCAAACCTTACAATTATTTTCAGCTTTACTTCACATTACATCTTCAATGGCATCTAACAATCTGTACATTCACTAATTGCAGATCACCTGGCAGCCGTGGGCAGTGATACCTGACGGGGTTAGAGACCAGTTCGTAGGTGCTTGGGAGGCTTCCCGATTCCGGATCTTGCTCAAAGGCCCAGTTTGTCGGGCATGGCTCTTAGGAGAGCAATTTCTGCCACAGAGCCTTGGCTTACCCGAGCCAGTAGTTCCGATGCCGCCTCCTACATATATGAGGATTACAGAGAAATATACCCTGCAGGAGATGATCGACTTGACCAGAGGTTGGGATGCTGACTTCTTCAGACTTGATGGCGACTACACTGTCTTCATCCAGACATATCTCATGCAGCCTCTGACCGGCGCTCGCAGGGGTGAGAGAGACAGATTTGCGGCTGCAACAGAGAGAGGGGGAGGATCCAGAGCGACTCAGGTCCATGGCAGGAGAGGCTCCCAGAAGAGGCAGAGAGCAGGATGGCCAGAGCTGCCTACCACCATGACCTGCTAGGGACGTGCTGGAGAGACTTATCAGATCCCCATCGAGCCTGCACCAGCTAGTCACGAGCTTGTCGGAGTTCGAGGCCCGACCCCAGTATGTACCATATTACGTTTTGTACATTCAATTCATTTCAGTTATGCTTTGAAGATCACCAATCTTCTCAACATATTTGCAGGCGTCCATAGAGTACACCGGGCAGGCTCTCGAGCTATCGGCTTCTCTGATGGAGATGGTTCAGACGTGCATAAACCTGCTCAGTGTTTACAGGATTCCGGTGAGCTTTCTTCAGTTTGCACTTTATGCCATGAAAAACAACACTGCACCTGATACTCTATTCCCATATACTGCTCACAGCATTCATACACTGCAATCATTTACTGCTCACGACACATCATTCTTTTGAATCTGGTATACTACATCTGATACACTGCATTTGACATACATCACAACTAATGTATTCTGACAAACTGTCCTTTTCAGATTCCTTTCCAGATGTCAGCCCCATCGGGCGCCCCAGCAGGAGTTGCAGCAGGACCTTCAGTGCCTCCCCCAGTAGCAGAGAGAGAGGGACAAGGGACGTCGGCACATAGCCGAGGCAGGGCTAGGCGCACTCACACCGAGAGTAGTTCACGAGAGCCTATCCCGGAGGATGAGGAGCCAGCGAGTCCGCAGTTAGAGTTGTCTCAGGGTGGTGACAAATGCTGGAGATGGCTTCGGTTCAGATTCGAGCAGCGGTGCTGACGGTGATAGCTCCGAGGCCATGCCCAGGAAGAGGGCGAAGAGGGCCTCTCGATCTTGAGGTGGCTGGCACCGATGCAGACGTTCCTTTTTTGTTTAGTTTCTTTTCTTTTTACTTAGCCTTCTTTTTGCTAGTAGTATTGGCACATTGTACAGCCTTAGGCAGTTTTATTTTTCTTTAAAAAACTTGTACTCTTTTGCAAAAAGGAAACCATGATTGGGAATGGAAACAGCCTTTTGTTTAAAAAGTGTTACATTTTGTATTCAAAGCATTCATCGCATCGCATCACACAACATGAAAATGAGATTGATCTTTGTTTGAAAATTGCGCATTCAAATTGCATTGTCTTAATCAGGTGGTGAACCGACCAACAACTGAAAGAACAAAACAACTCGATAAACAACAAAGGAACTTGACAGGCTAATCAAATGTAAATACAACTCGATAAGCAAGACAAGAACTTAATAAACAACATAAATACAACTCAATAAGAAAATTGCAACAATTCGATAAACAAATTGACAAAATTCTCAAAGAGAGACAGAAGAAAGACACCAAGAGTGGAACCAAACATAGGTTCTCAGTACTTCCAATTCAAGGATGGCTCAGGGAGCAAAAGAAGAGGCCACCGGCCTTAAGAGGAAGCTGCCGGCCACCAGAAATGGCTATCAACCACTAGTACTAGCCTATCGGCTACAAACATGGCCGGTCGGCCATCAGCATTGGCCGATCGGCTGCTAATGCAGAGAACCTCCAAATTGCTGCCACTTGTCTTCCACTCAGCACCTTATCTTCTACAAAAAGCCCCAGCTTCAAAGTTTCTTCATTTCAATTCTGTTTTTTTCTCAAATGGAGCCATTCTTTGTCGAAAAACTCTCAACTTGGATTGCAGCTTTAGATGGCTCAGAAAAGTTGAATTTCCAAGGTTTCGGGATAAATGCACTATTCCTGCTGAGTCGTACTCCATTGTGTTTTCCATTCCTCCATGCCGCGGCTAGATGTTGAAACCCGATTACACATGTTTTCAGCTTCGGGGGGCAAGAGATATGCCCCACAATCGAAGAGTTCCAAGCTTTGATGGAATCACAGTGTGAAGAGGAAATCTTACCCTAGTCATGTTTTGGCGACATCTAGGCTTTGGGAAGGATGTGTGGGTTCACTTTACATGATGCTCGATCTTTGGTTCAGAATGGGGAGTTGGACATTCCTAGCTTGATTCATTGATTTTCTGATGCCGGCGACTGCAACGACCGTCTCTGGCAAAGTTTTTGGCAACATGCCCTCTGCTTGTGTATGTTAGCACATTTCCTGCTTGCCCTTAGCTTCGGAGGGTCTAGCATTCGCTTGATCAAGGTAGCTCAAGGCTTGAAAGAGGGCAAAAGCTACATTGGCTTGACACTAGCCGAGACTTTGATGGGTTTGGATGCTTTCCATCGACGGGAAACAATCAAGTTCGCAGGAAGTCCACTACTCTTGCAGGTAATGTTTCCCACCCTACTCACATCACTCGGCCCTCAGGCTCTTTTTTTCTCTCAAAACCCTTTTCTCACTTTTCTCTCCACGCACACCTCTCTATTCTTTAATCTCTCTTATTTTTCATTCCTCCCCAGATTTGGCTCATGGACAGGTTGAAAGTAGTGGACTTTTGCACAAGATATTTAGTACGTGGCTATTTCTTCCACCCACGGCTAGTCGATTTCCCAAATGAGGGATGGTGGTGCCAGTGGATGTGCAACAGGTCTACTGTTGACATTGCTTGGCGCTGCCCCTGGTTTGATCTACCGGAGATGAGCTACAACACGACCCGACAACTTGGCATTCAATTGATTGGCCTGACACACTGTGTCTTCTATTTTCCATTCCGGTTCAGGCGTCAGTTTGGACGCAATCAAATTTTCCCAGGAGAGGGGGTAGAATACCCAGCTTCATTTCTGATCCGAGGCTTACAGCTTGCTCGGTATTCCACTGCTTGGAGGACAAGAGAACTTCTGGCTCCTGCTCCCAATTTCAGTTGTGCCCTTTTTGGCGAATGCATAGCTTGGCTTGAGGAAGAGGCACAAACCGGACCTACTTTAACATCCGAAGCTTCCACAAGCTCTGGGAGGGGAGGTAGGAACACTTGACCTAACTATGCCCCAAGTTTATTGCTTTAATCTATACTTTCAAGTTTTCTTTTTGAATGTAATAAAAAGCAATTTCAATTTGTATCTAGAGTCGGAGAGCTCTGTATTGAAATCAATGAAATTGAAGGTTGTGGGTACTAAAAATTTTCCGTTCGGTCCAAAAATGGTCTAAGTTGTAAAAAGATTAATTTGAACAAAATCAATTTTTATTAAAACTTTCCAAAACCATTTTCGATATGGATCACAACTGGACACACCCGGGATCTATCACTGAGATGTACAACCCCAAATCTAGCAATGGAAAATTGCCCCTTGTCTGAATGGCACTGCAGTACACCAAATCCAGCAAAGAAAAGTTGCCTCTTGTCAGAATGGCACCGCAGCACATTGTAACCAGTCCTTATAGTGAAAGCCACAACCGAACTCTCGGATACAGAGAAGACAAAGATGACCAAAACAATCACATGGACACAGTTGATTTGGAAGTGTTTATGGCTGGACTTTAGAATGAACTTGCCTACGTACCCCAAAGATGGGAATCAAGCCTTACATAGTTCGGTTCGGGTTCACTCGGGTATTAACACTCTCCTTTTGCGCTCTAACTTTTGCTAAGGCCGCCTTTTCTGGGTTTTCAATCTTGCGAGCTCAGTTTTTCTTATTTCTAATTTTTGTGCTCTAACTTTTGCCTAGGTCGCCCTTTCGGGTTTTCGGCCTAGCGAGCCACTCAGGGATAGTATTTCTTCAACTTATTCATGTTGATTGGTTGGGAGAATTCTAGGCCATCTAGGTTTATAAGAACGACAGCTCCACTCGACTAGATAGACTTAATGATGTAAGGACCAGTCTAATTGGGTCTGAACTTGCCCCTAGGGTCATGGATGGGAGCTCAGATGTCATTGAGCACCAAATCCCCTTCTTTAAGATTCTTGGACTTAACTTTCTTGTTGAAAGCCCTGGTAATCCTGCGTTGATAACCTTGGACGTGATACAGTGCTTTCAGCCTTCTCTCGTCGAATAGCATAAGTTCTTCGAATCTACTTTGCTGTCAATCCGCTTCTGCTATCTGGCACTCAGCCATAACCCGTAGTGATGGTACCTCAACCTCAATTGGTAGAACAACTTCCATTCCATAAACCAAGGAATACGGAGTTGCCCTAGTAGATGTTCGAATCGATGTTCTATAACCCCAAAGAGCAAATGGCAGCTTGTCTGGCCAATCCCTGTAAGTTTCCACCATCTTCTGCAGAATGTGCTTGATGCTCTTGTTGGTGGCCTCAACAGCTCTGTTGGTTTGCGGCTGATATGTGGATCACTTACGAAAAGCCACGTTGTACTTCTCCAACAAGCCGATCACTTCCTTCTTGAAGTGGGAACCATTATCAGAGATGATCTCATTCGGGACCTCGTAGCAACAGATAATGTTGTTCCTAATGAACTTGGCTACATGTGATGCTTTCAACACCGCATAGGATTGGGCCTTGACCCACTTTGTAAAGTAGTCTATCGCTACCAGGATATATTCATGCCCGTTCGACCCCTTCGGAGTAACTGCCCCAATGGCCACGGAGAAGTCATGTTGTATAGCATTGATGGCAGGATGTTCAGGCGGTTTGCATGGATCTGACACTTGTGGCATCGTCGAACAAAACCGATACAATCCTCCTCCATGGTTGGCCAGTTGTAACCCTGTCTGAGAATCTTTTGAGCGAGCATCACTCCACTCATGTGCGATCCGCACTCTCCTCCATGGATGGCCTCCATTAGGCGCTTCGACTCTTCAGCATCAACCCACAGCTTGTGCATTCCCATATGGCCTCGTTTGTACAATTTACCCCTGTAGATGATAAACTGAGCAGCCATTTGACGTATTGCCCTTTTGTCTTTGGCATTTGCCCCCAATGGATAAGCCTCTTTTTCCAAAAAGTTCCAAACATCAAAGTACTAGGGGTTTTGATCTTGTACTTCATCTATTGTGGCAATCAACTCGTAGGCCGGCACATACCGCTGTTAAAAAATGATCGGACGTATCCGGACTCCAAAAGGGATGTCTATCATGGAAGATAGAGTTGATAAAGCATCATTGAACCTGTTGTTCTCTCTTAATAGATGGGTAAAGGTTAGCTTTTCAAATCGAGGAATCAGAACATCCAAGGTCTGGTGATAGGTTTTCATCATTTCTTCTTTAACTTTCCAATCTCCTTTTGCTTGAGATACAACTAGGTTCGAGTCCCCAATGACGTCCAACCGTTTTCCCCTAGTTCCAGGGCGGTTTCTAAGCCAGCAATACATGCTTCGTACTCTGCTTCGTTGTTTGATACCTTGAACCGGAGTTTAAAGGCCAAGGATATGTGGGAATTGTCGGGCGCTATCAGCAACACCCATATCCCATGCCCATACTGATTAGACGCTCCGTCAAAGTACATAGTCCAAATCTCTTCTTCGATATGCAAAATGGCCTCATCTGGGAATAGATACTCTACTGCTTCATCTCCCTCTACTGGGTGATCGGTTAGGAACTCCGCTACCGCTCTCCCTTCCACAGACTTACGAGTCACATACTTCAAATCGAATTCCGAACGGGCTAGCCTACCCGTAAGCGATGGTTTCTCGAAGAGGTATTTGATTGGATCTAATCTCGAAACCAGTATTACAGAGTGAGCTAGCAGGCAGTGCCTTAACTTCTTGGTGGCCCATTCCAAGGCTAAACAAGCCTTTTTCCAGCGGCGTATAGCATGTCACATATTCCAGCATCTTCTTGCTCAGATAATAGATGGTCTTCTCCACCCTATCCTCAGATTCCTGCCCAAGCATGCAGCCCATTGTCGCGTCAGCTACTGATAGATACAAAATCAACGGTTTCCCTGGCTCTGGTGGTGACAACAGGGGTGGGTTCTGTAGATACTGCTTGATCTGCTCCAAAGCGACTTGGCATCGGTCATCCCACTAGAATTTTTTTCCTTTCTTCAGGAGACTAAACAGTGGTTCACAAGTCAAGGTTAATTTTGTAATAAACCATCTTATGAATTGCACTTTACCCAGAAAGCCGCGCACCTCCTTTTCAGTCCTTGGTGGTGGCATTTCTAAGATGGCCTTAATCTTGAAAGGATCGACCTCGATGCCCATTTGTGTAATCAAGAACCCCAACATTTTCCCTGCTATGACACCAAAAGTACATTTCTAAGGATTCAGTCGCAACCGATACTCCCTGATCCGCTGGAAAAATTTCTTCAAGGCAGTGTAGTAGCCCTCTCTTTTCTTGGAATTGACAATCATGTCGTCCACGTACATGCAACCTCTTTGTGGATCATGTCATACAAGATTGTAGTTGCAGCCCGTTGATAAGTAGCCCCAGCATTCTTCAAACCGAATGGCATCACCCTATAACCGTAAGTTCCCCACGGGGTGGCGAAGGCAGTCTTCTCCCTGTCCTCGGGTGCCATCAAGATCTGGTTATACCCGGAAAATCCATCCATAAAGGAGAGCAACGCATGCCCTGCTGTGAAGTCCACCAATTCGTCGATATGCGGTAGTGGAAAGTCGTCCTTCGAACTAGCTTTGTTCGGATCTCTGAAATCCACACATACCCGAATTCTATTGTCTTTCTTCGGCACTGGAACTATGTTGGCCAACCAAGTAGGATACTCAGATACTAGCAAGAACCTTGCGTCTATCTGCTTGGTGACCTCTTCCTTAATCTTCAAAACCCAATCCAGGCGTATTCTTCAAAGCTTCTGCTTAACGGGTCGGGCCTCAGGGTTAAGAGGGATCCGGTGCTATACAATCTCAGGATCAATTCCAGGCATGTCTTTGTAGGACCACGCAAAAACATCTTTGAAATCTTTTAATAAAGCGACTAAGCGCTCGCGTTCCTCTTAAGACAACGTGGAGCCAATCTGGACCAATCACGGATTCTTCTCAGTACCCACGTTAGTTGAAGTGATTTCATCAACTAAAGGTTTTACAAACCTTTGCTACTCTCGATCAATCAAATGCTTTAAAACTGGAGGAATTCCTTCCTCGTCGTTTTCATCAAAGTTTTGAAAGTTCTGATTAATGCAATAAACAAGAGGCATAGAAAAGTACTCAAAAGCAGCAGCAATACCATTCTCATTCACAACCTCCAGTTCGTCTAATTCTTCGGTTACAACAGACTCGAAAGAAAATTAAAAGGACGACTGGGACAAGACAACGGCATCCGGGTTATCAACCCCAGGAATACCGGACTCTGACTTAGAATAACTGGAATCTAATTTCAACTCCACAGACTCTGTGGAATCAGATTCCGACTCACCACCTGATTTAGAACTGCCAAACAAAAAGCCCTCCTCGAACTGCCAAACGAGGGAGGGTGCGATAGATGCATCCAGAATGCCGGCAGAAGGGTCCACAGCTGATTGATCCCCAATCATGGAAACAGAGAAGTCAACCCCCGAGTTCTCTGGTGTGATCTGAGGATCTAAGAGGAGACAAACCAGCGCTACCTCCATTTCAAGTTTTGTACCATCGAACTCATCCTCTGCATTCTGTTCTGCCTCAGCAGGCACGTCAATTTGTTCTTCTGGGGCTTCATCCCCTTGTAGTTGTAAATCAAAAAAGATCTCAAAGCTGGGCAAACGCCGCTTCTCTGAATTCAACCAAGGCTCTGGAAAGCCGCAGAATGGGAAATCTTCCCCCTCCAGGACAAAGTGTCCATTCAGGGTTCCTTGAATCGGTCTATACACTAACTCATAGTGTTTCCCAGTCTGTCTTGCCCTGGCCCTTCCAGCCATTTCTTTCCCCTTTCTTACCCAATCCTCTTTGGTAGGCGTGTAACCTAAACCAAAGTTATAAGGGTTGTGTGGCACTTCGGCCAATGTAGTGACGCCCTTCTGGCCACTTCTCCCTAATCCCATTCCTGGCATTTGTTGAAGCTTATTCATGAGGTAGACTGACTGCACACTGACATATAATCCCTTATCAACAGCTAGAATATCTTACACTACCCGAGCCTCAGCCAGGGTAAACCCAAACAAAAAAACATCTTCCTCACCATGCACAATTTCCAGGACCGGCGTAGTGACCTCAGGCGGATGATGGATTGAAGAGTTCCCAAAAACAATAGCAACCCCCTTCCCCGTGGAGGTATTTCAGCATTTGATGCAAAGTGGAAGAGACAGCCTTCACTTGGTGCAGCCACGGCCGCCCCAGAAGTAAGTTAAAGGTGGCTGGAACATCTAAGACATGAAACTCAATGTCCTGCTGCACCAGGCGTACTTGCATTCTAATTCGGACCGTCCCCATCATTTCTCCGCTCGTATTATCATAAGCCTGAATTACCTGGGCTGTTGGTGCTAAATCTGCCAGCTTCAGACCGATAGCATAGGCCATATGCGACTGGCATACATTGATCGCAAAGCCGGTATCAACCAAGACAAAGGATATCTACTTCTTTTTGCATTCAACAAAGATGTACAGTGGTTTATTGTGCTCAGAGCCCTTAGATGGCAATTCTTTGTTTGTAAAGGTCAAAGTCGGTGAAGCCCCTCTCAGGAAGACCAGACCCACTAATTGCTCGAGTGTTATCTTGATAGAGAGCTTTGCCTTATCCATTGCTGAAAGGACGGCCTGTCTATGCACCCGCGATGCCATGAGCAATCCCCAGATGGAGATGTCTGCTTGAATCTTTTTTAGCTGCTTCAATGCAGCTTCCTCTTCTAGCAGTCTCTCTTTCTACTTCTCTGCCTCCTTGTCCTTCCTAGATACTTCCGGTTGATCTAGATGCGGGGGCTTGAAGTACCGGCCACTCCGAGTCATATGATCCACTTCTTCTGTGTACCATGTGTTATCCGGTAGATTTTGTCCCCAGTCCTCATTAGTATGGACAAGACGCAAATCATCGTCTTCCCACCAGGTTCCTCCAGAAACTGACAAGCAATTGTCTGATTTTGCTAAAATTGTTCCTGTGTTCACAACACATCCTGTCCCCGTAGGGCCCTTGGCTTTTCTAGCCCTCTGATCATCCCGAAATCTTTCCTTTTCAAACTGCTTCAGCGCAACCTCTTGCTCTGTATCAGTTGTACAAACACTGCTTGATTTTTGAGCAAAATTCTTCGTATCAGTGCTCTCCGGCAATTTCCCTTTGTTATAGACCATTCCGGCTGTTGCAAACGTTCCTGTCCCTGACTGTTCCTATTTTGGTTTAGACCCTTCGTCAATATTTGGTTCATCGCTGAGCCATCCTGCATTATTTGTTGACTGTTCATGTCAAACCAATTGATGCGCACATCCCCTGGGTCCTGCTCGTCAAAGAACTGAAGATTAGCAATGTCCTCCTCAAGTTTAGCCAAATCATCCAGTCCCTAGCTTGGCCCGTCCTCCCGGACTACGTTGATTTCCATTCCCTTCAAAAATTCCAACTCTGGTTTGGCTTGACTTGTTGGCACAATATAGCGACATGGGTTGTATTCTTCCTCTTCTAAGTTCCCAGATCCCTCAGGTTCTGAACCAACATTCCCATCCTTCTCCAAGATCACCCTGACTTTGTCTTTAACAGTCGCCACCACTGGCTTGGGTTGGGTTAATGACGCGCTCATCATGCACAAGTTTGTGCTTTTTGGCATGAACAACGTCGGCTTGGATAGGTGGGAAGGAGTGATGTATATGCTAGGATCAAACGGGTTTGCCATTGTTTGGATGAAATTTACCTGCCTGGGTAGAGGGTTTTAGTTATGTGGTGGGAGAGGGTTGGTAGTGACATTTGGCTTTTCTGGAGGCGCTATCACCTTATTGTCAATGAGATCCTGGATCTCATGACGAAGTCTGAAGCAGAGGTCGTTGTTGTGACCATGCTGCTGGTGGAACGCGCAGTATTTGGTTGGGTTATGTTTTGGAGGAAGAGGATCGGGTAGAGGGCGAGGCTCCAGGGGCTCCAGATGCCCCTATCTGATCAAGACGTTCAAGGCCGCTGACAGAGACATGTAAAGTGGAGTGAACACCCTCTGGCCCCGAGGTGGGTATTTTGCAAGTTGTGAGGTGGGTGCGGAGGTTCCGGTAAAGGGTGTAGCTATTTTTGGAGTGGTGGTGACCATGCCCACATCAGAGGTCCTCGCAGCTGCATTGCTACTCGTAGCTGCATTCGAACTGGGTGAAAAGGCCCTCTTGGGCTGCTCCTTATCGTGGTTGATCAGACCTTGTTTCATGGCATCTTCTATCTGTACCCCAATCTCATGGAGGTCAGGGAAGGTAGGGAGGGGTCAGAGAATCATCTTCTGCATCAGCTTCGGTTATTGATTTCTAACGACCATTCTTATCTGGTCCTTCTCGGCTGGCCTTGTTGTCATCATGGAGGCCTTGGCCCTCCACCGAGTGACAAAGTCAGAGAAACCCACTTTCGGCTCTTGCCAAGTTGCCTCAAGATCACGAGTTGTGACCTCGATTTGGGTGTTGTAAGAATATTGAGCAACAAAGGCCTCAGCCATCTCTTCCTAACTTCTTTTTACAGAGTCCTCCAACTTAGCATACCAAATGGCCACAACACCTGACAGGGTCCGACCAAAGAGGGAATGCTTTTGCAATTTGGAGAGGCCCATTAGCCGTAAGATATCTGAGAACAACCGCAGATGTACCATAGGATCCCCCAAACCGTCAAAACAGTCTATGTGTGGCATCTTGAATTTGTCCGGCAATGTCACTGCCGAGTCGGTGTAACCGTCCTCGATGTTCGGGATAGAATTAACATCGTGAGCCCTCTTGAACAACTTTTCTAGCTTGCTTACTTTTAATGCAGGTGGGTCAACTTCGAACTCGAAGGGGGCCTCAGTTGGGTAGGCCCGTGCTTTGGATGTCTGAGGTGGAATAGGATCCACTGGAGTGTCCGTATTTTCCTGGACATTGGCAGTAGGGATAGAAGCCCTAGGTGCAGGAATTTCTACTGGAGGTGGGTGGGATGTATAAGCTGTTGCCTGCTGTGGTTGTTGCTGTTGTTGTTGGAGCCTAGCAATTAGTTTAGCTTGCTGAGCTGCAACCTCTGCTTGGTGAGCGGTAACCTCCGCTTGGCGGGCAGCATCCCGCTGCATGGCCTCGATGGTTTGCTGGAGCTGAGGCATCATATCCTCTATACTCATACTGACTGAGGAGTGCTGATCTATCTGATCCTGTGTATACACTCTTTCTGAGATGGAAGTAGGAATCTGAGCCAAACTGCACACAGGTGAGGTAGATAGTGACCGCTGAATCGGAGACTGTTGAACCAGTGATTTGTGCCTGACTGACCTCCGTTTAGTAATTAAGGGTAGCGAAGAAAATACTGGTTATCCTCCTATAAGATCCTCAGATCGATGAATCCTCCCAACTCTGGTCCAGAGTGCTCGGGGGGTGTCTGTCTCGTCAGAAGCAATGATGAAAATACTACCCTGCAAAAAGGAAATAAAGGAAAAAAGAAAAGAAACATCAATCAGGAAACAGACAGCAACTTGGCTTAGATAGAAACAACACACAGTTGAAATCATAAACTGGACAGTATGTTCTCAAACACTAATTTTTGCCCCCAAATTTTTTGCCTCAAACTGATACCTCCAAACTGATACCTCCAAACTGATACCTCTAAACTGATACCCAGACTTGCAACTGATACATACATTCCTGTAGAGACACACTCTAAAAGCACATATCAAGAAAGTGAGAACCAAAACACCCCTATGGTGGGGTAGGGTTTCCCTGTCCTAAGTTCGTCAGGAACTAGGGTTCGCTACGCAAGCAAACGGTTTCAAACAACCTACATTTGGGTAAACAACCTGTCCTAGTTTGGAATAGTCTCTATGGCTTTCGATATGCAACTAGGTCGAATGGTCAAAAAGGGTGCCTCAGCAAGACCACCTAATATACCTCTCGCTAACACTGACAAGTGAAAGACGGATCAAACAGTACGGCGGTGATCCAGATCCAAGGTTTGTGTTCCCATCGTGGCAGAGCCCGCAACCGGTCAGCCTTATGGCACACTTTTCCAAGCAAACCTCCAGCAAACCGCTTAGGAATAGCAGATGGCAAACACTGTGACTTAGGCACACCAATGTAAATGCACTACAAAGAAACACATAAATGTAGATAACACAATATATTATGAGTTTGAGTCAAGTTCTCTAAATCCCTAGCAGAGTCACCAGTAACTGTAGACATGACTTTCTTCGCGCTCCCCTCCTTCTGGAGAAGGCACGAATAGGTCCTACAGTTCGGACTCCTGTGATGGTTCTGAATCTAATCTCACAAAGTGCAATGTAAGACTGATAAATCACCAAAGAGTCCAATCCGGCAAGTCATTTTGGAAAATCAGATTTTAAATCAAATAATGCCAAAATTGGACTGCTTTGCCAGATTACAGAGTCCCTACCAAAATATTTTATTTTGGAAAAATTTAGGAAACCCTGACTCGTGCCAAAAGCCACGTGTCCTTCATCACCGAAGTTGCCTCGGCTCGGGAACTTGGGTACGAGAGGGGACGTCCTGAAATGAGCACCCCCGCTCGCCCGATCAAAGGATCAGCCTCTACTAAGTATGGTATGTTGTTTTATAAACACATGTGTTCCTATGCCGGTTATTATCTAACTTTACTATGTGACGCACACAACATACAAGTATAGACTATATCGCAAGAATTGGAACAAAACAACTCATGTTTGTTTTCGAAAATGGTTTGAAAGTGCCACCCTCAAGTGGGCTAAAGCGTGGATTTGCCACACTCAAGTGGGCTTAAAACATGATGACTTGCCACTTTGTAAAGTGGGCATAAAACTCGCATTTGATGAATTGTTCCAATTGAAGTAATAAAGCCTTCATCCACAGGCATTCATGCAATTTAGCACTTTAAGCAAATAGCCTCGTGGCAAGCATGCTATCACACTCATGCAAGTATGCTAAAGCGTAAAACTTACAGTGTACTCCAAGCCAAAACAAAAGCTAGTTAAAAACAATGCATGATCCTAACTATGTTTAAGATGCCTAATGCAATACATGCAATAATGCAACTAAATATGCTCGGCTATCTAAGATGGCATATGAATGCAATAATTGATACATGTATTCAAATAGGTATTGAAATATGATGCAGTTTGAATGATGCACCGAGCCCGGTGCATGCAATACAAATGAATGATGCAAACATGCAAGCATAAGGTATGCTAATCAAAATGTGCCCTAATCTAACCACCGAAAGCGAGTAAATAAATGGGAGAAAGACGTGGGGTTGGAAGACATGCACACACAAACGCATGCTTATTACAACATTGTGCCCTCTTGAATGAGGGTCCGCATAAATAAGCTAACTAGCTATGCTAAGCTAAGCAACTTATTACAAATCAACTAATTAACTATTCTAGCTAATTAATTATTACAACACAATTGAATAACTAGCTATGCTAAGCTAATTAAAATATTACAAAACGGCTTAAACTAATTAATTACAACACATGTAATAATCAGCTATAATTAGCTAATAAAGCGATAAAATGGCCTTGCGGGTAAGAGAGATATGCATGCTCGATTGCTTCGTCCCGAAAATCCACCACCTTGCCATTGCGGCCTCTGTTTGCACATCATTGAACCTCTGAAAATTATGCCAACCTCCAGATTGCTTCTGTTTCATCTCAAGAACACACTGATGGATGATCAGCTAGAAATGGTAGCCATCGGCCACTACTGATGGCCGGTCGGCTGGCTTTGGTGGCCGATCGGCCACTGCTCTCCTGAACTTCCTCCTTTTGCTGCAACAAAGAGCAAACAGAGGCAAGGCAGTGTATTTTGCATGGAATGTGTGTACTGCTGCACTCCTTATCATTTCTCAAGCTCAAAGGAGTGTGGCACTTGGCTCTCAAGCCACAAATCAAGCATTTTCAATGCATGATGGCCAAAGAACCAAGCATGTACAAGCTTAATGAATGCACACATAAGATTCAAAGGGCCACCACCCTACCATGTATGATCAAGGGTATCGACGACCAAGAAACGTGACACGTTTCATCACTTTGAGTATGAAACGTCCCACATTTCTTGCATTTGGATTAATGTCCAATCCAAACGAATGCAATGCAACACAAATATGCTTATCTTGCATGTTTTACTTTGCTCAATTCTTGTTTACACATTTTACATTACCGATTAATCCTTTAACTGATTAAGCCCAATGTGATTGTCCTCTAATGAGAGAGGGGTCAACCGAAGGATGGTTCAAGACATGAGAGATTTCATGCCTTTGGATAGGAGAAATCCTCAAAAGAGAGTTAAAGCCATTGAGCACAAGCTCTATCTCAGACTTAAACACAACCTAAGGCTAACCAACCCTCAAAGCAAATCGAAAATGAAGAAATGAGGGAGGTTGCATAATTTCAGTGCTGAAATGGCATGAGAAAGACACTAAATCATGCAATCAACATATGCACAACATGTTCAAAGCCAAAAACACCAAAACTAGTGATGTGCATTACACTTGAAGCATGCAATATCAAGATCAAATGACCAAACCAGCTCAAAATAGAGCTAAATCATGCTAAAATAGTGGCCTAAACATGCTAAAACTTAGGCACAAAAGGCAAGAAAAACATGCTCGCATGTTGGCTCACACACGAGACACAAAGCACAACTCTCAAAAGCAATGAAAGAGTGGAATATGTGAGAGTGTGACAGTGATATATGCTCTGAAATCACATGCTAAATGATACTATGGCATGCAAACAACCCAAGCAAAGCATGGTAGAGGCTTTAAAACACAAAGCTAGTAAAGGCATTACACTATAGCCATGCAAGGCAAAACATATATGACCAAGACCACTCAAAACAGAGTTAAAGCATGACAAAACATGAGCAAAATCATGCTGAGATGGAGCTAAAACAAGCTAAAATGATAGGTTAACTCATTAAGCGTGTTAAGCTAGTAAGAATGATTACACTACAAGTGCAAGAAGTGACTTAACCAGCCAAAAATAGAGTTAAAATAAGTCAAAAAAAAGTCAGAAAAACATGCTAAGATCAAGCCATGAGATGGTAGAAAAACACGCTCACATGTTGGGCCATCAACACTTACAAAGAAGACACAAGGAGGGCAGGCCAACCCCTCCTATTTTGGACCTCAAAACCAACTTTTTGCCACTGAAATTCCCCTGGATTTCAGTGGTTAAAAGGCCAAAAAGAGGTTGTTTAAAAAGCTTTAAAAGGTAGCACAATTCTTAGCAAATAAGCACCAAAAGAGGGTGGACCACCCCTAACTCCAAAAAGGCCTTAAACTGCTATTTTTAAACCTTAAAAATAGAGGTTTTTTCAGTTGGAAACTTGGCCAAAAACAACATGCAAAGGTGGCCAAACAATTAAATGAAACAAAGCTTAAAAGGGGGTAAGGCCTTACCCTTGAAGAACAGCAGCAAACAACCAATATTCTGAGCCAAAACCAGCTTTGAGAACCCAAATATGACCTCTAAGAACCTCAGCCACAAGGTAGTCTAATTTGGTTAAGGGGTTGGATGCAAATATGTAGAGAGTTCTCACTTTTAAGCCTAAAATAGGTAGAGAGAGAGGCATAAATTTTGCTCTGAAATTTTCTAACACCAAAAATGGGGGAGAGGCCTCCCCTTATATAGAAATACAAGCTACAAGCTTGTATTCATCCCTCCATACACATGTATGGAGATGAGCATCAATGATCAACAGCTGGCATAGCTGGCAAAGAAATATTTAAAAAAGAAGAAAAACGGCCGTCGGCCATCATTGGTGGCTGACCGGCCATCATTGTAGCTGACCAGCCACCACTGGTGGCCGATGGTCACAATCCATGGCCGATGGACTGCCAGCCATCCTCTCCTCCAGAAGGAAAACAACAAGCTCTTGGTCCACAACCAAGCACAAAACAGACAAGTTTCAAAAGTTCAAAGGCAAGGCACTTCGCCAAGAACTTCAGGCATTCAAAATGGACACAAACATGGATGATCATCGAGTGTTCAAACGATGACGTCCAAGTTTTGAGGACGGTCAAAAATGGGGTGTCTACACATAGTTGCTGAGATGATCGCGGTATTGTCAAGGTTCGGTGCGGTAATACCGAAATTATGGGATATCAGGATAAAGGACAAGAGTCCTAGATAGGAGAGAACTCTTAGTCTGGATAAAAATAAGGTTCTTGAGGAGTCCAAGATGAGCATCGTACTTGAGTCCTATGAAGTGAGACTTCTAGGGGACTAGATCATTGCTGGCTATAAAGGGGAGGCACCCCCGTGGGTCTGAGGTATGCGTTAATTTGTTCAATGAGTACTTGTGCAAGATTTTTGAGAGGTTGTTTGACTAACTTGATAGTTGGAGTGCTCCCGGATGGACAAACCACCATGGTATTCTTGTCTTCTTGTTGGTAGGTGATTGACTTAATCTATTTTGATGTGTGCTCTCCAGCTAAGTTCCCTATTTGGTTATGTGGTTGGAAATCAACACCCACAATTTGGCACTGTCCGTGGGAACTTAGTAAGAATAGATGGCTAATGACGGATAGGAAGTAAGGATCAAGGATGACATTTACAGTGAGGAAGAGGAACATATGGGTCCTAACATTGGAAGAGGAAACAATAACGAAGAAGTATAGGAGGTTGACCTTGAGGAGAACAATGTCGCTCGGGGCTGAAATGGAAGGAAGAAGGCTAGTTGAGATGAGTACTACCACGAAGGCGATATCCAGGTATGGAATGATAAGTGATTGAGAAGAGATGAAGAATTGAAAGACATGGTGAGTAAGTTGATAGACTTGTATATAGTAGTTAACTTCATGATGCAGAACAACGTGATGTAATTAGCATTTTCCTTACAAGACACACTGACACCAGCAACTAAGGCCAGTGTCCAAAAGGACAGACAGAAGATAATGCTCGTTGTATCACAACACATTAAGGGACAAAGAACTTCACATCAGTAATCACGAGATGCCGGGAGGATAGAGTCTGTATGAGGAGAGTCACAGAGAACACCACGGACCAACGAGACCTATGTCAGGGGATGTCGACAGATCCAAGGGCAAAGCCTTTGTTTTGATGATGCAGTGGACGTGGAGAAGTCCAAGAGAATGCATCCTAACATCGGAAGTAGCGCACAGACAAGGTTGAAGTCGATTAATAGCGAAGCTCCCAGACGAACGAAGGAGGACATGAAAGATTACATCCAAAGGAAGAGACACAATACCGAGATCACATCAAATGTCCAGCCGAAGAGGCCATTATCGGTGGAGTTAGATGCGTTTGAAGCAACGAAGAGGTTTAGCATGCCAAGGTTTCAGGTTTATGATAGTAAGTCTGACCCAAACTTTCATGTTGGTTTATATTTAAATTCAATGGCTTTGTGTAGTGGGAATGAGCAGCTATCGTGCAAAGTATTCACGTCGTCGTTCGGGGAAGTAGCATCAGATTGGTTCGACAAACTCCCTTGTTACAATCAAGTTGCAGCCACTAAGGATAGACTCCCTACTGGCTTTGAAGATTAGCAATGGCATAGGTCTTAGGGCCTACGCCAAGAGATACTATAAGGTTTACAACCAGACTAACTAGGAACTCGTAGTTGTGTTCTTTAAGAATGGCTTGGATGACAATTGCCCACTTCGGCAGTTGCTCGCAAAGACACTCCCAAAGAACATAGAGGAAGAAAGGAGAAAAGTATGCCAGGGTAGAGGAAGACAAGAAGGCGAAGAAGACAAGTGCATCAAAACAAGAAAGGAGAAATGGCTCGCCAAAGCGAGGCCGAGGAAATATCAGTGTTGGCAAGTCGAAGTTAGGGTTGAGATCTATGCAGGCAGTAAGTATGGTTTTCAAGATCCCCTTCTATAAGGTCTTGGAGAGAATCAGGAACCAACCATACTACAGGGCACCACAGAAGGTCCTGGGGGAGTTCATGGGTAGGAACCCTAAGAAGCACTGTGCTTACTATGAGGAAGAAGGGCACATGACCTAAGGGTGCCGGGCTCTGAAGTCACACCTGGAAGATTTGATCAGATAGGGACACATGAGATACCTAATTAACCAAGCAAAAACAAGAGAGGAGCAGGCAAAACTGGCCTCGGCATCGACAACACCACAGCTACTACTACTGCTGCAAGTAGAGGGACCACAGGTAATAAATGTGATTCACTTGAAGGTCAACGAGAATGAAGTTTGAAGGGAGACTGAGAGGGTAAAACACTTGCATCATGTCTACCAGGTCCAATAGAAGAAACTCAGGACAAGTGGACTTTAGGGGCCTACGATATCCTTCTCTGAAGAGGACATTGATATGGAACAACATCCGTATAATGATGCTCTGGTGGTGACATTGAAAATAGGAGATTTCCAGGTGAGGCGCATCCTAGTTGATCAAGGCAGCTCTTATGACACATGTACGTCAGATATTATAAGGAGATCGGCCTCCGCAAGGATGATATAGAGCAATCTGACACCTATGGTCGGATTCGATAGGATGCGAACATGCCTTTGGGAGCCACGAGCCTAGAGGTGCAGGCAGGGACCAAGAAGGTAATTATAGAATTTACCGTGATAGATATCCCTTTCCCATACAACATCATTCTGGGAAGACCTTGGTTGCATGCAATAAGGGTTGTTCCTTCAATGCTACACCAACTGTTGCGATTCCCAACTAAACAAGGGATTGAAGAAGTAAGGGGGGAATAAGTATAGGCAAAAAATTGCTCCATGGTAGCAATGAAGTACACTTACAGTGTAAGGGAAGTAGAGACAGTAGAGATTGACAATGAAGACTGCGAGGTCTTGGATGACGTCAGCAAAGAATATACTGACAAGAGTGAGAACCCTTGAAAAAGGTCTTTGTACATGAAGGAAATCAGGAGCGATTCTTCCTCCTCGGCTTTGGCTTAGCTTAGGAGAAAGGAAACTAGAGACTTTCTTGAGAGAAAACATAGAAGTGTTCGCTTGGACAACCTATGAGATGCCGGGGATCAATCCCGAGGTCACCTGCCACAAACTTAACGTAGACAGGACGACCAAACCAGTAATTCAGAGAGAAAGAAGACCAATTTGGTCTATGTCCAAGTAGTAGAAGAGGAGGTGGAGAAGTTGCTAGAGGCACAAGTAATCCGGGAAGTGAACTACCCCACCTAGCTGTCTAATATTGTGGTGGTAAAGAAAAAGAATGGCAAGTGGATGGTCTGTGTAGACTTCACCAGTCTGAACAAAGCATGCCTGAATCACTACTTCTCCTTGCCCAAGATTAATCAGGTTATTGATGCCACATCAAGGCATAGAAGAGTGAGCTTTCTGGATGCATATAGGAAGTACCACTAGATAGCAATGTATGCCCCAGATGAAGAGAAGACAACATTCATTACCTCCAAAGGACTTTACTAGTATAAGGTGATGCCCTTTGGGTTGAAGAATATAAGAGTGACATATTAGAGATTGGATACCAAGATGTTCAAGTACTTAACTGGAGGGACTGTGGAAGTCTACATTGACAACATGGTTGTCAAGAGTAAGGAACTAGTAGATCATCTGACAGACCTAACATAAGTTTTTGACATATTGAAAGCATTCAGCTGAACCTAAAAGTGTGCATTTGGGGTAGGATTTGGTAAGTTCCTGGGGTACTTGGTAACTAGGAGAGGAATTGAAGCAAGCCTAGATCAAATCAAGGCCATTTTTGGTTTAAAGAGCCCAACAACAACGAAGGAAGTCTAGATTTTGACTGGCAAGGCAATGGCCCTGAACAGATTCATCAGTTGAAGTTCAGATAAATGTAAGTCATTCTTTCAGTTGTTAAGAAGGTCACAAACTTTCTGTGGGCAGAGGAGTGAGAAATCGCCCTGGCCAATTTGAAAAGGTACTTGACAACAACATCAGTATTGTCGAACTCGGTACCAAGAGAAGAGTTGTTCTTATACTTAGCAGTTTCAGACCACACTGTTAGTGTCGTGGCAATCCGAGAGGAAGAGGGAGAGCAGAAAGCAATGTACTATGTCAGCAAGACCCTGGCCAGTGCAGAAACTAGTCTTTGTTGCAACATGGAGACTTGACATGCAGAGTGGTGTGATGGGATATAGTGTTAGGTTAGTATGACTTAAAATTTAGGCCACGGACAACGAGAAAAGGTCAAGTTTTAGCTGACTTCATGGCAAAATTCACACCCAGCGCTTGCCCAAGACCGACATTGGCGAACCTCGGCCTAGGGTGCCTAGGAGAGTCGGAGGAAAATCAATTGGGACCATGGAATCCCATGCTGGCCAGATAGAAGAAGAGTGAAGAAAAGTTGAAACCTCGCAATATTTACATCGTGACTTTTTCTGTCTCTTTGTCGATGGTGGTTCAAACCAATAAAAGGCGGGTGCATGAGTGGTTTTGGTTTCGCCAGATGGACGAATGATAGAATAATCTATCCATTTGGGGTTTAAGGCCTTAAACAACAAATCATAATATGAAGCACTAATTGTTGGCTTGAAACTTGTAGCAGTGGTGGAAGCTGAGGAGGTGGTAGTCTTTTGTGACTCCTAGCTTATTGTAAATCAAGCGATGGGCGAATACATAGCCCGAGATGAAAAGATGGTGGCCTACATAAAGAAGGTCATCAAGTTACTTGCATAATTCCAAAGCTGTTGGTTGCAACAGGTCAGCTGAGATAACAACAGTCATGCTGACACCCTACCAAACCTTGTTAGTGTTATAAAGTCAAGCGAGCCAAGAACAATTATGATGGATTATCTGTCAGGCACAAGTATTGAGCCTCTGATAATAGAGTATGAAGCAATGTGTGTAGAGATGGGTCCAAGCTGGATGGACGCCATAGTCATGTTCCTCAGAGATGACAAGCTACCAGCAAAGAAAAGCGAAGCACACAAAACTAGACTAAAGTCAGCTAGATTCTCTTTGACAGCAGAAGGTCATTTGTACAGGAAATCTTTTACCAGACCTCTACTACGATGTGTGCACCCATCCTAAGTAGAAGATTTATTGTACGAGATCTATGAAGGAGTATGTGGAAGCCACACAGGGGGCAGATCACTAGCCCACAGAGTCATATCATAGGGATACTGGTGGCCCTACATGCAAAAAGATGCCAAAGCCTATGTGAGGAAGTGCGATAAGTGTCAAAGGTTTACACCTTTCTTACATCATCTAGCTAGAGATTTGAACCCAGTATCCAGTCCTTGGCCATTTGCCCGGTGGGGCATGGATCTTGTTGGACAACTACCTAAGGCAACTAGATAGAGGAAGTTCCTACTGGTAGCAACTAATTACTTTACAAAGTGGGTAGAAACTGAACCCCTTGCAAAAATCTGAGATGTGGATGTAAAAAACTTCATCTGAAGAAATATAATCACCAGGTTTGGGATCCTCAAAGCCATTATGGCAAACAATGGTACCCAATTTGACAGTAAGCTGATTAAAAACTTTTGTGCAAAGTATAAGATCAAGAATTACTATTCCACTGCCAGCTTCCCCCAAAGCAATGGTAAGTTCAAGTGTCTAACAAGACCATCTTAGATGGAATCAAGAAAAGGCTGGAAGTTGCCAAAGGCAAGTGGGTGGAGGAACTGCCCAATGTCCTATAGGCATATCGCACAACGTTGAGATGATCAATTGGGGAATCACCTTTTGCTATGGCTTATGGCACTAAAGCATTCATTCCACTGGAGATCGGCATCCTTGGAATTAGAACCTAAGGAGTGGAGAATGGAACAAATGAGGCATTTCTTGCTCGAGATCTGGACCTAATCGAGGAAAAAAGAGAGAGAGCAGCAATTCGGCTGGGGGCGTATCAACAACAACTTGTTAATGCATACAAAAAGAAGGTCAACCCTTGGGAGTTCCAAATTAGAGACCTCATCCTAAGGAAGGTAATTGGCAACAAGAAGGATCCCAGGGAGAGCAAGCTTGGCCCAAACTGGGAAGGACCATATCATATCATCTCGATCGCCGACAATGGCGCTTACCGGCTTGAAGACACTAACGGCAAAAAATTGCCAAGGCTTTGGAACACCAGCAATTTGAAGTTCTTTTATCATTGAAGCTGTAATTTTTTTTTAATGTAAATAGTTATTAGCAGAATTATTATTAAAGATTAGTTCGATTTTGTTTTTTACGAAATGTTGTTGAAATTTATGATTGAACGATAAGATTGAGATAGTCTTAAGAAGATGTTCCCATGGTGAACAAGGCGATTAACTTAGACTTGCCATAGATGACAGAGTTGAACTAAGTCGGTAATGTTTCTGTATGAAACAAGGCAAAAATGACCACGTTTTGGTCAGTTTGAGCGAAAAGCCAAGGTAGATAGTACTTTCAATACACTAAGGTAAAGCCTCAATTGTTTAGTTTGGACGAACCAAACGTGATGACCTCAGTCGTGGATATCTAAGTTTAGGCAAGAATCTGGTGATGCGCCCTTAATGTGAACATAAGTGATACTTAGGTTCACATTAGGGGGCAGGAAGTACGAATGAGCATAACACTTATGTAATTTTTGACAAAATTTTACAAGTTGAATTTATCCAAGATGATTGATAAGAGATACTATCTAAGATATGTTAAACTGAGATGATTAATTAATCTGGTAAATCTGAGATGATTAGTACCAATATGTTCTAATCCAAAAAGATTATGTAAGTAAGTTCTACTTAGAAGAGTTTCAAAAGATTCGAAGTATAAAAATATACAAGGCATAAAGCATATATGGAAGGCAATCAACACTTAGAAGAAAAAGAAGAAAAACTTGCATTCACAATGAAAGGAAACATGTTTAGTTAAAAAAGAGAGCACGTCGGCCCGACGTGGCAGCAAACTGATCAAAAGGAAAAGTTATAACTGAAAGAGGAAAAGCACAGCTTTAAAGAAAAAAAATCCTAAGTACTAGTTTGAGGCTCATTGTTATGAGCAACCTCAACATTGATCTCTTGCAGCGTTTGGTCAAGACTACTTTCAGCAGCAAGGACCTTGACCTCAAACATGAAGGTTTTCTTCGGCGAGGTGCTCTTAGAGACCTCGTCCCCATCCTCTTCAGTCAGATCTAGGATTTGATCATTCAGAATTGGGGACTTGGCCTCAGCAGTAACCTCTGTGCCAGCTTCCTCTTCGGCCTCCCCAACATTAGTCTCTTCGTCTTCTTCTTCTTTCTCGGACTCAGCAGGGGAGGGAGGAAAAGGCACATCGAGTTGGCTAGTATCCCCAAGTGGCGAATCCTCAGGAACATATAGTTTTTTCAGTGCTACCATCCACTCTAGGTAGTAACCTTTGTTACAGGCTAGGTTCACTTGTTTTCTATACTACTCCCGAATATTGGCTTTCCCTTCAGAAAACGCCTTCTCGTGTATGACATTCATCTTGGCCTCCTTTGTCTCGAGAGCCTCTTTGAGTTTGGCCTCGGCTTCGGCTACTCTGACTTCGACGGCCTTGGTGTTAGCCTTGGCAGCTCCAGTAGTAGCCTCAGCAACTTCGGCTTTGGCCTCGGCCTTACTTTGAGCGGCCTTAGCTGCATTAGCCTTGTCTATCAAATGGTTGATCTGGGCTTCAGCTTTATTAAGTGAAAACAGAAAGCTTGTTGCTTCTTGAGTCTTCTTGACCAAGTCCTTCTTCATCATCTCAGTCTGCACCGTGTAGACACCCCATTTTTTACCGTCCTCAAGACTTGGACGTCATTGTTTGAACACTCGATGATCATCCACGCTTGTGTTCGTTTTAAGTTCCTGAAGGTCTCAGCCGCGCACCTTGCCTTAGGATCTCTCAACTTGTCTGTTTTGTGTTTGGTTGTGGACCAAGGACTTGTGTTTTTGCTTCTGAGGGAAGAGGGTGGCTTGTCGGCCAACCCTGCAACCCATCGGCCAAGGCCTTGTGCCATCGGCCTTGTTTTCTTGCTATCGGCCATAAGTGTTGGCCGATCGGCACTCTTTTTGGTCGATCGGCCATATTTCTTGGCCGAGACCTTTCCACCTATTTTTGCAGATATTTTTGTGCCAGCTGTGACAGCTGGTGAGCACAATTCTCATCCTCCATACGTGTATGGAGGGATTGCATCAAGACTCAAGCTTGTTCAACAAGCTTGAGAATTGAAATTCTATAAGAAGGGAGGCCCCTCTCCCTTTCCAGAGGTTCTAAAAATTGATATACAAGATATATATCTCTCTCTATATATTTTACTTCTCTCTCTCTCTCCATTTGCTCTTGTTTGTGCTCAAAAGTGTAAAATCTTCACACTATTGCACACAAACACCTACTAGAACACCATCCTTTGGTTGCTGAGGTCCTTAGGAGTTGGTTTTAGAGTTTTTGGAGTGGTTTAAGCTCAAAAAAGGTGCTGGAGTTGTGTTCTTGAAGGTGTTCTTCAAGGGTGAGAAACTAACATTTTAATCCCTTATTTTGGCTTAGGCTTTTAGACCTACTTGCATGCTGATTTAAGCTTAACTTTCTACTGTAAAAAGTTCTTATTTTTCATGCTTGTGATGTTTGTTTAAGGTAACTTTTGTGTTGGGGGTAGTCTACCCCCTCTTAGGCCTTGTTTGGCCTTGTTTTGAACCATCCTTTTAAGCTATTGGGACCACCTTGTTTTGGCCTTCTCACCACTGAAATCTAGAGGATTTTTGGTGATGGAAAGGTGGTTTTGAGGTCCCAAATAGGAGAGGGTCATCCCCTCTCCTTGTGTTTTGTATGCTATTACAAATGGCTCATAATAGTAGCATGATTGCTTAGCTTGTTTTGGCTCCATTTCAGCAAGTATTTGGTGTTATTTTTCCATGTTATACCTCTATCTAAAGTTGGTTTGATGACCTCTTGCATGCACCATACACTTGTAGAGCAATTTTGCATGCTAGCATAACATGCATCTTGTGTTTGGACCATCATTCTTGCATGTTTTGGCTCAACTCAAAGGAACCTTTTACCTTGTTTTACCATGCTCTAGCTCTGATTTGTATTGTCTTGGTCATGCATGCGTTGCTTTGTATAGCCATGGTTCAATCGAGCTTGTTAGCTTTGGGTGTCTGAGTCACTAGTATGCATTGCTTGGACCATTTTCATGATTTGGCATCATTTCATATGTGATTTCAGTCCATATAGTGTGGTCATGCACCCACATTTGTCACCTCTTCCATGCATTGGGAGGTTTGTGTTTTAAGCCTTGAACACGAGTCATTATGCATGTCTTATTGTTTGAGCTTTCGGGATGCCATCTCAGTGGGTTTTTGAGCTTATTTTGACATGCCATAACTCTGATTTTTATTGGTTAAGTCATGCCATGTTTGGTTTTAATGGGTGTAGTGTAATACCCCTTTGTAGCCTTGCATGCTTCATGCTTTTGGTCTTTTGTTCTAACTTGTGTTGGCTAGGTTCAAGTATGCTTTTGGTCTTGTATTGACCTGCCTTGGGACTGTTTTGATTGCCTTTGGCCCTGTGGGGCTTGCTTTGTATGGTCATGGTGTAAGTCCCTTTGCTAGTTTCAAGCTTTGAGCTTTCTTGCATGCCATACTTGCATTGTTGGGGTGGTTTGGCATCATTCCATGCATGATTTCAGGGCTTATAGTATTGTCATACATCCATGGTTTTCACTCATTGCTCATGCGCGGGAGTTGTTATCTTCATGTCCTGTTTATGAACCAAAGTGTATGCATGCTTGCATGTGCTTTTGTACTTCATTTCCATAGCATTTTGGCCACTGATTTGGGTATGGCTGAGGTCTGTCCATTTTTAGTTTAAGTCCATTGAGTATGTGGTTTGCATGTTGTTGCATGCATATTGCATTGCATGTTGTTGCATGCTTGTTATATGACCTCATATTTGCATGCTTGTGTTGCCTTGTTAAGTTAATCATGCATGCATTACATTGATTTAATATGCTTGTCTTTGCATGTTGTTGTATGCTAGTTGCATTGCATGACATTGTTGTTGGCATACTCATGTTGCATTAGCTTTGCTTGCATGCTTAGGTTACATTGCATTGAGTTGGCATGCCATTAGTTTTGATAAGTCAATCATGTTGCATTACATAGCAGTTTGCATGCTTGCCGCATTGCATTGTGTGTGCATGCCTTGCCTCTTGATCAAGCATGATAGAGGTTAAGGTCCCTTATGTGTTTTTGTGCATTTCATTCACATTGAATTGTGTGACTCGGCCTCTTTGGCCATCATGCATCGAAATGCGTGATTGATGGCTCGAGAGCCGAGCACTACACTCCTTTGAGTTCCAAACATGATAAGGGGTGTAGTTGCACAACATTTTCTTGCAAATGTATTGCCATGCCTCTGTTTGTACTCTGCTGCAGCAAAAGGAGCAGTTTGCAGGAAGAGATGGCCAATCGGCTATCTAGTGTGCCGATCGGCTATCTAGTGTGCCGATCAAAAGTGGTCGATGACCCTTATCCCTTGGCCGATGGCCTTAACTCTTGGCCGATGACCTCTTAGCATATCTATGAGGTGGATCAGAAGTGTTTCAGAAGTTGGCACAATTTTCAGAAGTGCAGAAGTATGAAAACAGAGGCAACATGATGGCAACGGATTTCCAAGCGAAGCCGACCGAGCATGCATCTCTTCTTCGCCCGCGAGGCCATTTCACTGCTGTGGATTAGTTTGAATGATTAATTATCTGATTTGTTGTGTAATAACTAAACTAGCTAATTCGTTTAATTAGTTAACGTGTTGTAATAATTAGCTTAGTGTTAGCTAGTTATTCATTATTGATTATGTAATAATTAGTTTAATTAGATTATTAGATTAGTTGCTTAGCTTAGCGTAGCTAGCATAGCGTATTCATTTGGACCCTCCGTTGAGAGGGCGAATTTTGTAATAAGTGTGCGTGAGTATGTGAATGTCTTCTAACCCCACGTCTTTTTCCCTTTTACTTAACTGCTTACGATCGTTGGTTTTAGGTCATGTTTTGATTAGCATCCTTATGCTATGCATGTTTGCATCATTCATCTGTATTGCATGCACCGGGCTCAGCGCATCATACTAACTACATTGTATTTCAATACATTTACTTGAATACGTGTTAAACAGCATGTTATCAAGTTGCATTTCACATGACATCTTAGAATAGCCGAGCCTATCTTAGTTGCAGTTTTGCATGTGTTGCATTAGGCATCTTAACATAAACTAGGATCATGCATGATTTCTAACTAGTTCTCTGTTTTGGCTCGGAGTACACTGTAAGTGTTTATGCTTTAGTATATTGCATGCGTGTGAGCGTTGCCATGACAGCATGCTTGCCATGAGGCTATTTGCTTAAGTGATATAATTGCCTGAATGTCTGTGGATGAAGGTTGGATTGCATGAATTGGAACAATTCATTGAAATGCGAGTTTTAAGCCCACTTGGGAGTGGCAAAATCATGTTTTTCTAAGCCCACGTGAGGGTGGCAAAATCCACGTCTTAGCCTACTTGCAAGTAGCACCTTCAAACCATTTTCAAACAAACAAACATAAGATGTTTTGTTCTAACTTAGGCGATCTAGTCTATACTTGTATGTTGTGCGCATCACGTAGTAAGCTAGCTAATAAACCGGACTAAGAACACGTGTTTTCAAAAACAAAATATCATGCTTAGTAAAGGCCGATATTTTTGATCGGGCGAGCGGGGGTGCTCATTGCGTGATCTTCCCCTCTTGTACCCAAGTTCCCGAGCCGAGGCAACTTTGGTGATGACGGACACGTGGCCTTAGGCACGAGTCAGGGTTTCCTAAATTCCCCTAAAATAAATATTTAGGTGGCGACTCTGTATCTGGTAAAGCAGTCCATGTTTGGCACTTATTTATTAAAATCAATTTTCCAAAACGATTTGCCGGATTTGGACTCTTTGGTGATTTATCGGTCTTGCATTGCACTTTGCGAGATTAGATTCAGAACCGTGACTTTGAGTCCGAACTGTAATAGCTAATGAACAAAATGGATTTCGCGCCATTCGCACGCGGAGCTGGGACGTTCGGGCATGTCTACACACCGTATGGGAGTGAGCATACTAGATGGCCTGTAAAAGAAAAGGCAAGTTAGCAAAATTTGATTATGTATAAATGATTAAAGTAAAAGCTGAATGAAGAAATGAAAAGATTCAGAGACCTACCAAGACTGAATGTCGCATTATCATGGCAAAATTCTTATATTAATTGAAATCGGCCAGATGGTTCATGTCGGCTAGAAGAAACATGACCGTGGACAGAGCGGCACCAACCTCCAAACTCTCAATGGTGCTATCACCGATCTTGAGAGGTCGGTCACCAACTAGAAGCTCGGGCACCCAGGTCTCCTCGGGGTGGAAACTACTCCTACCCTCCAGACTTTCTAATCTCAGCTTCTTCGACGGCAGCGCATCAAACGACTCAGCCTCAGTTGCTCGCTTCTCGACGTCGGCTAGTTTGGATATGGGGACCATGTCCTCTAGATCCTTTTTAAAATCTGAGGGAACAAGGGTGACTGTGGCCTTGGCTTTGGCGTTTTTCACCTTTTTTGGTTTTGGCTTCGGCTAGCATTGCGAGGAGGGAGTAGACTGAAGTGTCACTATGTCGGGCAAGCTAGCAAGTAAATCTTCAACTATTGCTGGTTTTGGTCACATGTCTTCGGCGGTTACAGCGATGGTTACTCCGGTGCCAAATCGGATTGCAGGAAAAGCAATGGAGGGATTCGCCAAATCGTACACCGACGCCTCTAAACCTTAGCGCTTACGGCTTCAAGTTCTACCAGCAGGAGTGTTTAGAGGTCGGCTTCGACATTGGCGTTGCGATGGTGGAATGCATTGGGTTGGAGCAAAAGTAGATGGCTGGTCCACAAGGTCAAACGTTGAAGCTTGGTCTGGCCTTGGTGAAGAAACGACAGGTGGAGTTGAAGCAGATGAAGAAGTCTTGCTCCTTCTTGGGATATCAGAGAGCGGGGATCGGTAGGTTGGCACGTAATTTAGTAGGATGCCTTGCAAACCTGATGGATAGGCTGAGAAGTCAGATAAGATCTTGGCTTCTTTGGTAGCTGAGGAAGAGCTACAAAAATAATAAGAAAACATCAGAAACAGATATAAGAGATAAGTGCTTAAGTGTAATAAGAATGACATTTTGACTAAGTTCTTGCCCCTGTCGTCTCTAAAAACTCCTTAGCGCAGAGGGTAGAGATAGAGATCATTATTAGGTGTGAATTCTCAATTGCCTGAGTCAATTAAGTAGTTAGCTCCAGTACCTTTATTAGAGTCTGAGAGGTCGGCTATGAGTTTGTACTTGGTGGATCTGGGTTTGAGGTAGTATGTGTAACCATTGGTGGATTTGATACCACACATAGCATAGTAGTATTGGATGTTGGATAAAGTGATAAAGTGATCCTAGCTTTTTGCCGACGAGCCAACCCGACAATATCGTTTATGACCCTAAAGGTGTTTATTTCTAGTTGCATACAGTTGAGTTTGTAGAAGTGGATCACTTCCTAAAAAGGATGTCAAGAGGGAATCTAATTCCACTCTCGATGATAGACACTATAGGGAATGACATATAGGTCTCCTCAGGCATCATGGAATCCTCCTTTCTAGCCAACCTAAGTTGAACGTCGGTTGGAATGGAGAACTGCTAGCGGAAATATTCTAGTTTGCTGGGTGAGTCTACTCTCTATTTGAACATTCCCATGACCTCAGCTAGGGTGAATCTAGTGTGGTTTACTATTAGGAAAGAGGACTAAATGGGTTAAAGGACCTCCACGAGGGCTTAGGGAGAAAGTTTGTTTCAATTTTTCCTAAGTATGGTTTCTAACAAATCCCAAACCTAAAATGGACTAGGATCAAAGGCAGAAATCTGGAAAATAGAAAAAGAAAACCAGAAGAACACGATTCAAAATATGAAACAGTGACAAAAATAGAAAGAAGGACACATATATGGACAGTACAGTGGTGTGCATTCAAGAACACATTCAAGGCATGCAATCATTACAAATTCAAGAACACAAGCAAGATCGAGGCGTTTGTAGAATCAAAGCATAAGAGGACGGATTCAAGAAAGTTTGGCCCATAGTACCTATTGCCAGTGTGCAAAATTTGTAAATAGTGTACAAGAATTATGAGCAAAATTCAAAAAACGCAAAGATGAGATCAAAAACATGAGGAACACTAGAGGAATCAGGGCAAAAGACATACAATGTGTGATATATAACAGTTTAGAAAAAAATACAATTGAAAATAGTACAAGAAAAATAGAAAGAAATGGGGCACTTACAAAGTGGAGTCGAAGAAATAGACACTGGGATAAAGTCTGACGGAGTCAAACGATGAAGATGATTGGAATCGAACAATGAGAGGCTCGCTGGAGGAGTTAAACGGGACGGTTGCAGAATCTTGAAAACACAACAATGGAGGTTGAAGGGAAATTTTGTAGAGACAGAAAATTTGAGGGAGAAAGAGAAATCGAGGATGAATAGTGAAGAGACGAAGAGAGAAGGAATGAAGTTTTGTTAAAAAATGAAAATGTGGCAAACATGATGAAATTGCCTTGGACGATGTGTTTGGCAGGCGGCATAACAGATTCGATGTAACGTGATGGTGCATGACAGGTACTAACCAATAAGAAGGGGACACGTGGAAGAAATGGTTGAAATAATGGTGTGTGACAACTCATGCGCAAGTGGGGTCTCTTGCAATTGTCGAACTGGAGGGGTAATGACCTCGGCTAACAAAGTTATCTCAGATGAGATGTTGAAAGAACTTGGTTCTTGATTCTTGATAAGAGGGGCATCTGAGTCCTAGTTACCTAAAATTAAAGAGTCATGATCTCGGTCGGAGAAGTACATTTATAGGTTCTATCACCTCAGGTTGCTGGGGTAATGGAATCTAGAGGGTAGTTGTGGGGAAGTATTTTGGAAATGATGCCACGTGGCCGAGGTGGCTCCGAGATATTGGCTAAGGAGCCATGTGGGCGAGTCATAGTTGTTGAGATGATCGCAGTATTGCCGAGGTTCGGTGTGGTAATACTGGGATTATAGGATATTAGGATAAAGGACAAGAATCCTAAATAGGAGGGAGCTCTTAGTCAGGATAAAGATAAGGCTCTTGAGGAGTTTATCCCTATCTAGCTGAAAGTCCAAGATGAGCATTGTGCTTGAGTCCTATGAAGTGAGACTTCTAGGGG
This sequence comes from Camellia granthamiana, assembly GCA_036172215.1. Classification (NCBI taxonomy): domain Eukaryota; kingdom Viridiplantae; phylum Streptophyta; class Magnoliopsida; order Ericales; family Theaceae; genus Camellia; species Camellia granthamiana. The sequence continues at coordinate 115,027,334 of CM069913.1, forward strand.
ACTAGGGCATTGCTGACTATAAATGTGAGGCACCGTCATGAGTCTGAGGTATGCTTTAATTTTTGCATTGAGTACTTGTGTGAGATCATCGAGAGATTGTTTGACTAATTTGATCATCGATGTGCCCCAAGTAGACGAACCACCGCGGTATTCTTGTCTTCTTATTGGTAGGTGGTTAGCTTAATTTATTCTGCTGTGTGCTCTCCAACTAAGTTCCCTATTTGGTTGTGTGGTCGAAAATTAACACCCACAGAGATGATTGATGAGAGGAAAGTTGTGCATATGGGTACAAGATTTTAGAGTGAAGAGTATGGAGAAACTATCTAAAGGTATAGAGTGGCGTTGCATTTAAGAGAAAAGTTGCAAAACTTTGTTGGGTGAAGAAGCATTTTTAATGGTGAATGACCATGAGTTAAAGCTTCTAACAAACCAAATGATTGTGGGTTTTAGTGAGTTAGAGAGAAATAGTCACACAACTTTGTTTCCATTAAGCAATGGCATACATTAAGCAATGGCATATATGCAGGGACAACAAAACAACCCACTATCTGTATAAGATTGTTGTGTTAATTAATATGATAGATTTTGAAGGCAATGAGTTTCAAATTCAAATGTTATTACAATTTTATTATTTAAGATTTTTTCCCCCCCTTATACTTAACAATGGTGTTTGTTTACAATTTATTTTTTTAATAGTTATCACTCCTATAGAATTATTATTATTATTTTTAGATGATGGTTATTCTTATAAAATTTAGTGTTATGACTTGTATATTACACACCCATTTAGAAAAAAAAAATAATAATAATTTAATATCTCTAAAATTTTAGTAATAAAAGAAATTCATAATATTTTTATTTTTATTTTTTCTAAAGTAAATCACCCATACTACTATAACACCATCATCTCTACTGCTCCCTTGCCTCTTCTCTCTATCTTATTTCCACCATCATCTAACAAATCTCTATGTCCCTCTCTCTATAAAATATATACTAGTTACTTTCCCTGTCCAACAAATAGTGTTGGGATCCTCTACAGTGATTTGGTGAAGTGATCCTCTAGAGTGATCCTCTAGAGTGATCCTTTATGGCCCGACACCTATCCCACTAATGAAGCCAATGGTTGAGATCAATCCCTCACCAAAACCACGTCGTTTTGGTGACCTAAAAAAAATTCTTTGTTTTACAGTTTGAACGCAAGAGGAGAAGAGAGAGAGAGAGAGAGAGAGAGAGAGAGAGAGAGAGAGAGAAAGAAAAGGAGAAGGGGCTGAGAAAGAACTTGAAGAACAGCTTTGTCGGTGTTGATGGCGGCGGCGGCGACCACCTGGTCCCCCACCCTTGCTGACGGTAGCCAGTTGCTCCCCAACCCTCCTCCCGCCAACCATCTTTTCCCCCATCCCTCCGCCTCCATCCATTGCCGGATTGTTCCATTACCAAATCGAACTCAAAATCTATAAGGAAAAAAAAAAAAAAATTTCTCAAATGCTCAACAAATCTGGATCGAAGAGAGAAGATCAATTTAAAAAACTCATCAAAATTGGAAGATCAATTGATAGTTCACACATAATTTTGAAATTAATTTTATTTTTTTCCTTTGAATCTTGTTCCCAAATATATATAGATATATACACATTTTGAAGCCTCTGTCCTTTTTGTTCCATCACACCAACACCACCTGTGTGTTCCTTGAAGCTTCTTGAAGAATAGTTTCGCTAGCGAGACATCGATTTTGAACCAGTAGCACCAGTGGAAATCACATCCAAATACAGAGACAATTCGAGTCCAGCCTTGTGAGCATAAATCAAACCCTCCACTGCCTTCTTCCCCACTCCCCTCTCTGTGTTTGCACTACTGAAAGTTTGAAAGTCAGATTTTTTTTTTTGGTCACCAAAACGACGTCGTTTTGGTGAGGGATTAATCTCAGCCATTGACTTCATTAGTGGGACAAATGTCACACCATAAAGGATCACTCTAGAAGATCACTTCACCAAATCACTCTAGAGGATCCCAACACCAACAAATATAGACGTACATATATCATCATCACAATCACAATTATATTCACAGCCTGGACCAGCGTTCCATAGAGAGAGAGAGAGGGAGGGAGAAAGAAAGAGAGAAACAATCTAGATTCCTAGAGATAGGAGAGGGAGAGAGAGAGAGAGAGAGAGAGAGAGAGAGAGAGAGGATTGGGCCATTGGGGTCTATATTTGGAGTAGTGGATGTGATGGGTTCGGTGTGCTAAAACCCTAAATTCTGAGATGGAGTTCAAGAATTGAAAGGAAGGGAAGATCTATAATGGCAAACAATGTAGATCCAATGCTCACTCTAGTATTTCTCACGGTCACTTTCTTTAATTCTCTTTCTCTTTCTATTCCCGTGTTTTTCTAGATTGATCGATTTCTTTTTAGACATAACAATGTTTGTACTGAAATTGAAACATTGAATGAGCTATTTTTCTCTTCTTTTTGCTTGTTTTGTCCATCTTTAGTTGTTTTATTAAATTATTGATACAAAAAGGTAGCGTTTTTGTGGGTTTGTGAAGGATGTTATTTTGAAGGACACAATTAAGGCATAATCACATGCACATAATCAAAAATGATATACGGAGCTTGAATTTTTCTACTTTGAACTTAAGCTACTATGCTTATTTGAAAATAATAAATATTTTTTCCCAATCAATTTTAAGTTTAGTTTGGTCACTCAAATGTTTGTTTTGCTATGTTTGGCTAAATAAAGGAGTCAACCACATGTGCCTCATGGTTCAAGGAAGCAACGGATGAGCTTAATGGGTGTTGAATTTGAAAACATCCTTCTCTGTAATTATGTATGTGGGTTTGAACTTTAGCTGTTAATTTGTCTATAATTTGTGTGGAAGTAGAAAATTTCAAATTAGAGAAATTTTAGAATATAAAGAAAAGTGGTCAAGATACAAAGAAATTTATGAACAAATTAGAGAAATTGAGTAAAGTAGAGAAATTTCAAAACACTGGAAAAATGTTGAGGGATTCCAACCGTTATGAAAATATTACATTTTTTTTATCCTATAAAATCTTGAAACCCCAATCATTATAAAAATATTACATGTCTTTTATCCTATAAAATCTTAATACTGAGGACTTTAAAAAAATTTCCCAATATATTGCACTGCTCTTAAAAAAAAGTCTTGTATATTTCAGAACAGAACAGGGTAGTCATTATGGGCCGATCTCAAATTGGAATCGGATTTCCCAAATGTTAACCCAATTAAGCCCCAAAGAAAAAACAGGTAAAAAAACAAAAACAAGACCCCAAAAAATTCGATTGTACAAGCAAGAAATATTCTTTCTTGTATAATCCTGTTGATCAAGTCTGCGCTCCTCCGTACGACGTCGCTTTACTCCCTGAAAGCACAAACGTGAGCTAGCCGGCGGGTGTGTGCCGGATACCTCTCCGATGCCTAAGTCAGCAAAATAGACAAATAGACAAAAAGCTCTGTGTATTCGGGAATCAAACTTGTGTGTTACCTCTCCATAGGTGATGTTATGAGCTTTTATAGGTTCTGTGTGGCACAATCCTAGTAGGACTCTTATTCCTCCATATAGAGTCCTCCTAGGAATCACATTCCTGAAAGATAATGTTTATTTTTCAACACCCCCCTCACTGCTTAAACCAAGTGAGATGGTTTTACCGTGGTTGGATGCCAATATGACCGAGATAACATGGCCATGATAAAGCCGCAGAATAGACCGAGCTCCAACTAGCTCGGTCCTTCCTTTCTCTGCGCGTGTATCTCGGTGCTGGGTTGTTTGAAATCGTGCTAACCATGATGAGTTTGGACCGAGCTAACTAATAGCAAGGTCTTGTGGCAGGCTTCAACATACCTCGGCTCAAAAAGGTGTGACCGAGCTAACTATTGTCACTCTAGCCGTGGTGACCGAGTTAACTGCAAAGCCCTTTTGGACCGGGCTAACTACAATACTCTCTGGGATCAGGCTAACTACAAGGCTTTCTATGACCGGGCTAACTCCTGGGCCCTTTTTACCCTACCCTTCTTACCGTGGCCCACAGAATGGCCCACTACCCAGCTCGGCCCAATTTACATATAAATTACCTTCTCAATTGCCCCTAAATTCCATCTGCGCAGCATGATAGGGATTATCTTTTACCAGCTGAGCTAAAAAACTTTAGCCTTTCAACCGAGCTTAAAACTTTTAGCATTCCAACCGGGCTAAATTCTTTAGCATTCCAACTGAGTTAAGTTAACACCGGGCTACTCAAATATGCCCGGTCAAAACGTCTCTTTAGGCGCAGTAACTGAATCGATTTCCATTCCAAGGACACGTGGCAAACTCTGATTAGCCCAATGCAGCTGTCACGCCATCTTCGTACTTCGTGTTTTTTGAACGGTCCCCCCTTTTTGTCCTTCCCTCTATGCAAAACAAACCCTTCATTTTTGAATCAAACACTTCTACTATTCATCTTCTTCTCTCTCTCTGAGCCTCTATTTCTCCTCAACCTTACTCTTGTAGAGCTCGTGTTTTTTCGTTGTTGCAACCTCCATCTTCAGTCCCTTCATTTTGAACTGGTAAGTGGTTCAAATATACTTCTTTTTCGTCGATTTCGTACACATTTCGAAACACATGGCATGTTTATTTGTATGTTTTTCAAAGCATACACCATTTTTGCTTCCATTTTTCTAGGAAAAACTACGCGATAGAACCACTTGATTTTATGAATAATCTGAAAAATACTGTATTTAATCCAAAATCACACATCAACCGAACTAGGATACTGTTTGTATTAGATGTAAGTCTAGCCATACCCAACGACCGCACTAAAACTTCACACCATACTTGTGGTTTCCATAGGTTAGGGATCTTTTGTTTCTTTTAACTGAGCTACCGAACCGTACTAGGTTTGTGCAATACCACGATAGAAAGCCTCAACCACCAACCGAGCTAAAACTTGGGGCTAAGCCAGCTCCCCTAGTTCAAACCGAACTAAGAATGCTGCCCCAAAGGCTCAACCGGGCTAAAGCCCCTTGCTAAAAAATCGAGCTAAGACTAGATAGCATCCCACGTAGCCGAGCTACGACTTAATTTATTTTGCCTATGTTTCTTGTAGCACGGTCCCACGATCTGTGCTTAACACCTTTCTTTTTCACTTTGCAGACTTAGGTTGGCCAGGCACTCCTCTGATTGCTCAACCGAGCTACTAGGCGCCTTTTCTTGACCAAGCTAATCCTTCAGCTAATTTTTTGATAATTTAATAACCAATGGGTAAATGTAGGTTTTTAGTAAACTCACCAGGGGCCATAGCCGAATTCCGTAAGGACTACCAAATTCCGGATGATGTCCATCTTTCACTGGCCGAACTAGACACCGTCCCCTGGGGAAAACAAGGCTTTGTCCCTTTTAACGTTATTTCCACTGTAGAGTGCGGTCTGCGATTCCCTGTACCGCCCCTTCTTTGTGAATTCCTTAGGCAAACCAAGCTCTGTCCTACCCAACTTTCCACCAATTCTTACCGCATAATAAACGGTATTGCCGAGCTAAACCACCGAGCTGGCCTTAATCTCGGTCTAGCCGAGCTCTTCCATCAATACTCCATAGGCTCGGCCGAAGATGGCTGGGTTTACTATTTAAGAATAAGGCGCCGGCGTGAAAAAATAATAAAAGATACCTTGGATAAAGACGTGAATGATGATGATTTCTTCTGGGTATCTGGGAATTTTGAGGACCAAAAAGCCCAGATCCCTGGCCACAGAATAAACTGGAACAAGGGTGTAGCCGGTAAGGTTACCTCGGCTTCATTGCATGCTTTTCTATACTTCGGTTTTCACTTCCTGAACCGAACTAACTGTTGTCTTCCTTCATGCAGATTTGAACTTTCTCAAGTCCCAATACAGCTACCCTAACTTGGATGTTCTTTGCGCCGCACTGCGATATCCAAATCGAAGTTGGGCCGAGCTACTGAATTTTGAGCCGACCTACCGATACAGTGGCAAACGAAAGACCAAGGTAACTGACTTCTTGTTGGAAGCCTCTCCTGAACCAGACCCATCCTTGCCTCAAATCAATCTCATCCCACTAACCGCCGAACAAGAAATGGCCAAGAAGAGAGCCGTACGAGCCCTTTTTATCGAAACAAACCAGACCGAGGTACCACTAGCCGGTCAAACTCAAGAAACCGTGGTAGCTCTGCCAACCCACCAGCCTTTGTCATCCCACCCAAACAAGCGTGCTCGGACTTCCACAACCAAGCAACGCCTTGTTGACGAAGACGAAACCGTGGTTCCACAAACCACTCCGCCAAGCCCCCCACCTGAGCGCTCAGACCGAGCTACCTCCTCAAAGTGGGTACCCAAGACCATGTTTCAGAACCGTGCTATCAGCGATTCTGATTCAGTGGTTGCAGAGAAAGACCACCTTATGGCTTTCAACCTTGCCAAAGCTGTCTATCTTCCAGCCGACATGAAGCACCATGATCACCTAACCGAGCTAAAGTCTATTCGCTCGTCCACAAAATCCATGGTGCTGGTAAGTAGTCTGTCTGTTTATCTTTCTATTTTTTTGCAACTTTCTGCTCGGTTTAAAAGTTTCTTACCATCCTTTTGTAGGCCATATAGAAAAACCACATCGCTCATAAGCGAGTGTTGGAACTGCGAAAAACCACAAGGCAGGCCATGGCAGAAGCTGATGCCAAAACAATCAAGCTAGAGGACTCAAGGAAGCAGATAGCCGAGCTACGGACCGAGATGGCTCGTCTGGCCAATGTTGTCAGCTCGGCTGAGGCAAAGAAGAAAAAGGCCGCGGCCGTGGTAAAAGACAAGTACCTGCGCGAGCTTGCCCAGCTTGAAGGGAAAAAGAATACCGAGATAAAGGAGTTGGAGAAGAAGGTCGAAGACGCGGAGAACCGTGGTTTCAAAGAAGGTGAGGTCTTGTACATCAAGCAGTGTGAAGCTGCGAAGGACCTGTTCTTCAAATGCGGGTGGAGGGCAGCCGTGGTACAGCTCGGTCATGGTCCAGAGACCGAGGTCTTCAATCCTCCTCCATACTTTGTACCGAGCTCTACGGTGGAGTACGCTGCTGCCATTCAGCAAAAATTTCTGGAAGAGGAGGATGAAGATGAAGCTCCAGAAGACAATACTCAGCCCGGTCGCCAGTCTACCTCCCCAACTCCAGAGGTCTCCATCCCACCTTTGCCTGCTGATGCGGATCTTTCAACCGAGCTTGACCAAGAGGTGTCTGCCACAACTGAGCTACCCCTGGGTGAAGACCGTGTTGTTCTTGATGCTGATTTAGATGACCTTTTTGCTTAATCTCTGTAATTTCTTCTTTTTGCTTTTGGAAAGAAAAAACTGTAACTGGGCTGAGGTCCTTCTTTTGTACTTGTTTTGAATCTTTAACGAAAGCTCCTTTTGGTTTCAACTGTTTATCTCGGTTTTCTTTGATGCATATATTTACTTTCTAACTGTAATTTGAGTAAAGTATAACATTCTCCGGCCGAGATACTTTATCCCGGTCTTAACTTTGCAATTTGATCGGCCATACCTGCCAACCTTTTTAGCCTTGATCCTTATCTCGGCTAAAGAATCAATAAGTGTTGGTTTTTCCAGCCAACCACTCTTCAGCCTTGATCATTAACTCGGTTGAAGAGTACTAAGTGTTGGTTTTTCCAGCCAACCATTCTTCAGCCTTAATCTTTACCTCGGTTGAGGAGTACTAAGTGTTGGTTTTTCCAGCCAACCACTTTTCAGCCTAAGTCCTTATCTCGGTTGAAGAATACTAAGTGTTGGTTTTTCCAGCCAATCGCTCTTCAGCCTGAGTCCTTATCTCGGTTGAAGAGTACTAAGTGTTGGTTTTTCCAGCCAACCTCTAAGTTAGTTTTTCCTGCTAACCTAGAGTAAAGCGTTTGGTTTTTCCTGCCAAACTTCCTGCAGCCTGGATCCTTATCCTGAGCTTAGGAGGGGTGTTGGTTTTTCCAGCCAACCTCTAAGTTGGTTTTTCCTACCAACCTGGGGTAAAGTGTTTGGTTATTCCGGCCAAACGTCCTGCAGCCTGGATCCTTATCCTGGGCTTAGGAGGGGTGTTGGTTTTTCCAGCCAACCTCTAGATTGGCTATTCCTGCCAACCTAGAGTAAAGTGTTTGGTTATTCCGACCAAACATCCTGCAGCCTGGATCCTTATCCTGGGCTTAGGAGGGTGCACAGTTGGTTATTCTGGCCATCTGTGCTTGCAATGCCCCTAACTCACTAAAACAATCTCTTACAAAAGGAAACAAACATACTGAAAAGAAAACTACTTGTTTTGTTGAGGAAAAGAAAATTACAAGTATTTAAAAAAAAAAAGGCTAAAAATAAAATAGTTTGAGATTGGCAGTGTTCCATGGCCTGGGAATGGCTTTGCTATCTTTATCTTCCAAGTGGTATGCCCCTTTGCCTGCTAATCCAACCACCTTGTAAGGTCCTTCCCAATTAGGTCCTAACTTGCCATCTTCGGGTACCAAGGTGTTTCCCATTACTTTGCGCAGCACCCAATCTCTAATCTTGAATTGTCTTGGATGTACTATCTTGTTATACTTTCTGGACAACTCTTGCTGGTATGAGGCAATGTGAACCAGTGCGCTTTCTCGTCTTTCTTCTGCGAGGTCGAGCTCCAATGCTATGGCTTCTCCATTTAGGTCTGGATCAAAATTTTCACTTCTAATTGTGGGGAGGCCAACTTCTAGTGGGATTACTGCTTCCATGCCGTAGGCTAAGGAGTAAGGTGTTTCCCCAGTTGATCACCGATGTGTGGTATGGTAAGCCCATAAAACATGAGGGAGCTCCTCCGCCCACTTACCTTTTGCTTTTTCTAACCTTTTCTTCAATCCATCCAAGATGACCCTGTTTGATGCTTCCGCCTGGCCATTTGCTTGAGGGTATGCTGGTGTAGAATTGTAGAATTCTATCTTGTACTCCTCACAAAAGCCTCGAAATCTTTTTCCGTCGAACTGAGTGTCGTTGTCTGATATTAGCGCCTTGGGTATGCCAAACCGAGTGATGATATTCTGCCAGACAAACTTCTTCACATCTTTCTCCTTTATTGATGCTAGTGCTTCTGCCTCCACCCACTTTGTGAAGTAGTCTGTCGCTGCAAGAAAGAACTTTCTGTTGTCGGGTGCTGTTGGGAGTGGTCCTACTATGTCTAAGCCCCACATTGCGAAGGGCCATGGGCTAGTTAGAGGTAGAAGCTCTCTGGCTGGCTGATGTATTTGGTGTGTGAACTTCTGACATTTCTCGCACTTTTTGACATACTTCTCCGAATCTGCTTGCATGTATGGCCACCAATATCCATGCGAAATTGCTCTGTATACGAATGATCTTCCTCCTTGATGGCTTCCGCATACACCTTCGTGTATGTCAAACAAGAATGCTTCCACTTTGCTGGGGTGGACGCACTTTAGGTAAGGTCTTGTGAAGGATTTCTTGTACAAGGCCATTGATGGGGAGAGCCAAAAACGCTGTGACTTTGCTCTTATTTTGTTGGCCTCTTTCTTTTCTTCCGGTAAGACGTCGTCTTTTAAGAACAGTATGGTGGGATCCATCCATGAAGGGCCTAGTTCGGCGCAACATACCTCGGCTACTTCAGGTTCTTCAATGCTTGGCCTTGGTAAGTAGTCAATCAATAACGATGAGGGATGGATGTATCTACCATCGAAGCAAAGCCTGCTAGTTCGTCTGCTCTGCTATTTTCTTCCATGCCAATCTGCTTTATCCGAACTACTTCAAACTTCTTGATCTCCTTTCTGACTAAATCTCGGTATTTGGCCATCCTTTCATCCTTTGCTTCGTAATCGCCTGAAATTTGGTTTACCACCAGCTGTGAGTCGCTGTAAACCATTAGCTCGGTGGCCTTCATGTAGAATTCTGATTTTAATCCTGCAAGAAGCGCTTCGTACTCCGCTTTGTTGTTTGATGCTGGAAAACCCAGGTTGACTGCTTGCTCCACTACTAGGCCATCTGGTGAGATGAGGACTATGCCTAGTCTTGCACCGTGCCTGTTGGATGCTCCATCCACGAAGAGCTTCCACATCTCGCCAACGAATAATTTCCAACAAGTGGAGGGATCAGATGATGCCTTGGGGTCAAAAGTGTTACTGGTGTTTTCTTCAAGGTCCATGCTTGTTGTTTGCCCCTTGCTATCTGATTGTACCAAGTCTTTATTTGTTGGTGAGTCTTGGCTTGGTGTAGCATGGTTTGCTTCTTCCTCCCTTACTTTACTCTGGTCTGCCTTGGGGTCTGACTGGGTATCCTGCACCAGGGGTTGCGCTGTTCCGGTGTCAACTTCCATCCCTAGTTGGGTTGTTTCAGTCAGGTCGACTGGGCAGATATGATGACTTCCTGGGGTGAATTCTGCGACAAAGTCTACCAATGCTTGGGCCTTTATCGCGGTTCTGGGTTGGAACTTGATGTCGAACTGTCTCAACTCTACTGCCCACTTTAGGATCTACCCAGAAAAGTTTGCCCTCTCAAACAAAGCTTTTAATGGAAAGGCTGTGAGGACGACTATGGTGTGGGCGTGAAAGTAATGCGACAACTTTCTTGAGGCCATCATCAAGGCTAGGGCCAGTTTTTCCAATAGTAAGTACCTTGTTTCTGCGCCTAGTAATGTCTTGCTGACATAAAAAATCGGCAGATGTTGGATTCCTTTCGCTCGGACCAATACTGCGCTAATTGTGTGTTGTGAAACTGCCAGGTACAGAAAGAGTTCTTCTCCAGGTATTGGGGTTACAAGCAGTGGTGGAGAAGACATATATTCTTTCAAGCTTTCTAGAGCACGGTCGCATTCTTCGTCCCACTTGAACTTGGCTTTCAATGCTTGGAAAAATGGTCGGCATTTGTCTGATGAACGACTTATGAATCGGTTGAGTGCAGCTGCCATGCCAGTGAGATGCTGCACTTCTTTTATTTAGTTGGGCCTCTCCAGATCCTGAATTGCTTTGATTGGAGAGGGGTCTACCTCAATACCTTGGTTGGTCACCAAGAAGCCTAGGAATTTGCCAGATCCTACGCCAAATGCGCACTTGGATACACTAAGGCATAGCTTGTGCTTCTTTAGGATCTGAAACATCTCACCTAGGTCCTTGAGATGGTCATTCTCATCCTTGCTCTTGACCACCATGTCGCCGATGTAGGCTTCCATTGTTCTGCCTAACAATGGTTCGAACATCTTGGTGACCATCTGCTGGAATGTTGCCCCTGCATTCTTAAGGCCAAAGGGCATGACCTTGTAACAATATAGTCCTCTTGGTGTCGTAAAAGAGGTGACCTCCTGGTCTGGCTCATGCATAGCGATCTGATAGTAACCTCTGTATGCATCAAGAAAGCTACAACGGTTGTGTCCTGCTGTCAGATCTACCAGTTGGCCTATCCGTGGTAGAGGAAAGCTGTCCTTTGGGCATGCCTTGTTGACTGTTTTGTAGTCCACGCAGACACGCCATTTTCCATTCTTCTTTGGCACCACTACTGTGTTGGAGATCCATCTGGGGTAGTGCACTTCCCTGATAGCTCCTGCTTCCAGCAAGTTTTCTACTTCTTCTGCCACTATCTCGACGTGGTGGAGTGCTGATCTACGAGTGCGCTGTATAATTGGCCTGGCAGTTGGGTGGACGTTCAATTGGTGATAGATGAAGCTTGGGTCAATGCCAGGCATGTCATATGGCGTCCAAGCAAACACTTCGATGTTAGAGATCAAGAACTCCATGACCTCTATTCTCTCAGTGCTGGACATAGATGAGCCAAGCAAAAAGAACTTATCCGGGTTCTTTTCATCTATTCTTACCTATACCAAGTCTTCCACTACCTTCTGTTCAGCGGATTTGCCAACATCCGCGAACAATTCATTGCTCTCTGGTTCTTCTACCATCTATACAAATCCCTTGGCAGCTCGGCTGCTGTAACAAGCCCGCAGGGGACCTCGCTACAGCTTGGACTCGATTTGTTGTCACGGTTCTTAATCTTGAACCAAAGAGTCCAAATCCGGCAAATCGTTTTGAGAAAATAGATTTTTTGAAAGAAGTGCCAAACATGGACTGCTTTGCCAGATACAAAGTCGCCACCTAAATATTTTATTTTTGGGAAATTTAGGAAACCCTGACTCGTTGCCTAAGGCCACGTATCCGTCATCACCAAAGTTGCCTCGGCTCGGGAACTTGGGTACGATTGGGGAAGGTCACTTCGTGAGCACCCCTGCTCGCCCGATCAAAGATCGGCCTCTACTAACCATCATATCTGGTTTTGAAAACATTATGTGTTCTTATTCCGGTTATTAACCTAGATTTACTATGTGATGCGCACAGCATACAAGTATAGACTGGATCGCCTGAATTGGAACAACGCATCTCATGTTTGTTTATTTGAAAATGGTTTGATGGTGCTACTCGCAAGTAGGCTAAGACGTGGATTTGCCACCCTCGGGTGGGCTTAGAAAACATGATTTTGCCACTATCTAGTGGGCTTAAAACTCACAGTCAATGTTTTGTTCCAATCCAAATAACCCAACCTTCACCCATAGGCATTCAGGCAGTTATATCACATAAGTATATAGCCTCATGGTAAGCATGCTATCATGGCAGTCACTCACACGCATGCAAGGATGCTAAAGCACAAAAACTTACCGAGTACTCCAAGCCAAAACAGAAGCTAATTAGAAATCATGCATGATCCTAATTATATAGAAATGCCTAAATGCAAAAATGCAACTATAGCAGGCTCGGCTATTCTAAACATGGCATATGAGATGCAACAGTTAGCAAGTATTCAATTTGGAATTGAAATACAAATGCCTTTAGTATGGTGTGCCGAGCCCGGTGCATGCAAAACAGATGAATGAATGCAAACATGCTATCATACTGTATGCTAATTGAAACATGCCCTAATCTAACCATCATAAGCTGGTAAATAAAAGGGAGAAAAACGTGGGGTTGGAAGACATACATCACACACACGCACACGCAGACGCACACTTATTACAGCATTGCCCTCGCACAGAGGGTCCGAATAAAATAATATACAGTCCCGAATAGTATAGTCCAAATAAATAATACAGTCCAAGGTATGTACAAATTCCTAATTAATTTAACAAATTAACTAAGAAACAATAAACTGGCATGCAAGTTAGGGACTGCCTTGACTCTTCTTCAGATGATGAATGACGCATATCCGGGTTGCCTTTGCGCGGAAATCCACTGTGATGCCCCAATTAGCCTCTGTTTTGCAATGGTTTTTGGAAAGCGCGCCAAGCCTCGGAAGACTGCTGATTCTTGATTTGCTGCAACAGAGAGCAGGAAAGGGGCATGGCAATGTATTTTCACAAATGTATGCATGCCTCGATCCTCGTGCCACCAATCACGCATCTCAATGCATGATGGCCGAGGAGTCGAATTGCACAACTCAATATGAAATGAATGCATATGAGGACACAATGAGACCTAACTCCATCATGGATAATCCGGAGTGTCGGTGACTGGGAATTGAGACACGTTCCGTCACTCGGAGTACGAAACGCACCTCGTTTCCCGTGCTCGGGCTAACCCCTATCCCAAACACGATGCAATATGCATGACATGCATGAATGAAACTAAGATACAACCTAACATGCACAATGCTATGGAATGGCATACACAATGCACGAGGTAACATGGCATACACAATGCGCTAACATACACCCTAGCATACACAATGCTATGAAATGAAATGGCATACACAATGCATAATGGGCTTACACCAACATGAGTGGACCTCAGCCACACTCACATAGGAGGCCATTAGATGAAAATGAGACACTCGAAATGCGTGCACACGTGCACGCAAACCGAGGACCGACCCTAAGGCACGGAATGCCACTCTAACAAGGCATGACAAAGCATGGAACATGGCATGCAAGCATGCAAATTTCAATACTGAAATGTGATGCAAAACAGCCCCGAAACGTGGCAAAATGACACCCGATGGATGGAATGAGTCCCGAAACATGAAATTAGGCGCATGGAATGACCTATGGCTACGCAATGCATGCATTATTTGAAAATGAGACCTAAATACAGAATCAAGGAAGTCCCAAAATAAGCATATTTACAGTTTTGAGCAAGGCCAAAAGGTGAACACAAGTAGGCCTAAGTTAGCATGCAAAAATGGGCCAAAAAGAGGGACAAAGAAGCAAGTGATGCTTTCTGGCCTCAAACACAAGAGGGACCTTCAACAATGTTGAAGAGGGGCCCAAAATATGGCATTTTACAGTTGATGATCAAACCCAAAACAGTGCACAAGCATGCTTAAAATATTATGCAAAAATAAGGCCAAAAGAGGGTATAAAGGCAAGTGGAAAATTGAAGCCACAAACAGCAAAAGGTCCTTAATCAAACATGAAAAGGACCTCAAAATATGACTATCTCAAGTTTAGGTTGGAGCCCAAAAATGCAAAATGAAGGTTCGGGAGCCAAAACACGCAGTTCAGGGCCCCGAAAGTGGGCTGTTAGGCACCGGAAGTGGTGTCCGACCACGAAGTTGGTCTCTCGGACCACAGTGTCCCTCAAAAGGGAGGAAATAAGGTATGTACCAAAAATTGGAGCAAACGGAGGTGGTTAAGCGGTCCCGAACCGAGGCACACGGCCGATAGCTCCGAAAAATCGGGAACCGAGCTCCAAACAGGGAAAATGGCCTACGATCACGAAACGTAGCCTACGGCCACTGAGAGATGGTCTACGAGACCTCTCCCTCCCATTGGGAAGAGAAAATGAAAAAAACAGAGCCTGGTTCGCAAACCGAGGCAAGGAACAAAAGAGTCCGGAAGTCCGGGGGCAAGGCTCGCAGCCGAGACTCTGGAACCTCTGAACGAGCACGATATGCAATATCACCAAGCGCTCAATCAGTGACGTCTGAGTCTTAAGGTCGGTCAAAAATGGGGTGTCTACAGTTGCCCCTCTTTGACAGAACTCGAAAGTCATAAGAATGACGGGAGTGAATGTCAAAGCCCAGAGACGACCCATTTTTGACAAGGCCAAAGACTTAGACAAAGCAGACAAGATAGACAAAGATGTGCCCGCAGGGACGCCCGCAGGCAGGGGCAAAATGCAAATGATAATGCAAGAAGCCGAACATAACTTATGATCATGCAAAGAAACATAGGGACGTATCCCGGTGTTTCGGAAAGGTATAAGCATTGGAACGTATTCCAGATGCTCTTAACCAAAGATGGAGAAACATGGGGACATATCCCGGTGTTTAGGGACGTATCCCAAGATTTAGGGACGTATCCCAAGGTTTAGGGACGTATCCCGGTGTTTAGGGACGTATCCCAAGATTTAGGGTCGTATCCCAAGATTTAGGGATGTATCCCAAGGTTTAGGGACGTATCCCAAGATTTAGGGATGTATTCCAAGATTTAGGGACGTATCCCAAGTTTAAGGACGTATCCCAGAGGTTAGGGACGTATCCCAGAGGTTAGGGACGTATCCCACAGATTAGGGACGTATCCCAGAGGTTAGGGACGTATCCCAAAGGTTAAGGACGTATCGCAAAGATTAGGGACGTATCCCAAAGATTAGGGACGTATCCCAAAGGTTAGGGACGTATCCTAGGATTAGAAAAGAAGGAGAAACATAAGGACGTATCCCGGTGTTTCAGGAGGAAGGAGAAACATAAGGACGTATCCCGGTGTTCTGCAAGGAATGTGAAACATAGGGACGTATCCCGGTGTTCCGCAAGGAATGTGAAACGTAGGGACGTATCCCGGTGTTTCAGAAAGAAGAGAGAAACGTAGGGACGTATCCCGGTGTTTCGGAAAAGGGATAAGCATTGGAACGTATTCCAAATGCTCTAAACCAGAGGAAGTCTGACCCGTCGCACGTGCGAGGAGAAAGAAAGACAATTGCAAGTGAAAAGGTGCATAACAATGCAAGATAGATGTGCATAATTAATGCAATGAATGAGAATAACAATGCTAGTGAAGTGGGTGCATAACTATGCAATTGGAATGGGCATCACAATGCAAGCATGAGAAGTGCGTAACAATGCGGGTGGAAGGATGCATAACAATGCAAGTGGAATGTGCGTGACAACGCATATTTGAGACAAAATGCCGAATAAGGGAATACAAGCCTTAACGAGGACAGATTAAAACGCGACCTCCGATTTACCTTTCAGAGGGGTTTGCAACACATTCAGCTCAAAAATAGGCACACCCTGTTCATATTAGAGAGAGATAACATCTGTTGCTGCTTTAATCGCCATTCTGACTTGAAGCAGGCTTACACTTGGGATAGAGGCACGCTCATTCTTCGGAACACTGACAAGGTCTAAAGAGGTACATCCGGAATACAATCTCAGAATTCGCTGAAGGTGAAACACACTCAGATGCTTCGATTTTCCCTCTTTTCTTTTGCCTTGCAGTTTGGAACCCACATAGCTTCAGATAGGTCCTTGTTTCACTGTTCTCACATGACCTGGGTTAAACCCTGCAGTTTTCGAAAGAACAAATTCCTTTTTTGCACAAATATGGAGAATGGCACAGCACTCTGAGCACACAACAAATCATTTTTGAAATTGAGAAAATGAGTTCTCGACCGGGTATTGAGCCTACAACTGAACACAGCAAAGACGACCCAACAACGAAAAATAAAGGTAAACAACCTAAACACACCGAGACACACTCGAAACGACTCAAAGCAAGAATCGAGAAAAACAAAACAAAAGACACGACACACAGACGTGTTACAAAGACAAGAGACCTCTCAGTGCACGAGGAGCCAGTTTCTCTGGGTATTATTTCCCACCCTTTCTCATTTGTGATTCTCACATCACTCGGCCCTCAAGCTCTGTTTTTCTGAAAAAAACCCTTTTCCTCACTTTTTCTCTCAGCGCACATCTCTCTATTCTTCAATCTCTCATTTTAAATCCCTCCCCTGGGTGGTTGATGGATAAACAGCAAGTTGTGGGCTCGTGCCCCTAGCATTCTGCTAGATTCTTCTTCTTCTGCGCGCAGCTAGTGAGTTTCTCCCACAGAGGGGCTGTGCTACAACTGGGTGTGTAGCAAATCTGCAGCTGACCTCGGTTGACGATGCTCTGCCGAGGAGTTTGGACGTTATCAGATATGTCCAGATGAGGAAGTGGAATATCTTGCCCCATTCCAGTTCGTGCTTCGCACGTGGCTTGATACCTCGTTGCTTGGAGGGTGAGAGAGCTTTCAGCCATTTGTTGTTTGCTTCAGTTGTGCCCTTTTCTGGCAAGTAGAGTGCCCTTTCTGGCAAGTGCGTTGATAAAGGGAAAAAGACAGAGAACCTAACTCAACTGTGCCCCTAGTTCATCATGTTGACCATGTTTTGTTTTTGCTTTCTACTAAAACAATTTTGACCAAAATGAGAGTTAGATTAACATGCTTGTTCGATTTTTGATTTGAGATCATGCAAGTTGGGTTATGAGCACTGAAAATTTTCCTTTTTGGGTCCAAGAAAGTGGCCCAGTTTTAGAAAAAATGGAATAATTTTCGAGAGAATTAGTCAACCTCAATAAAAATTCTCAAAAACTATTTTTGCAAACAGCCACTGCTCAGCGAGCAGGGAACCTACTCTTGAGATGCACAACCTCAGATCCAAAGGAAAACTGCCCCGTGCTTGAAGAGAGCTGCATGGCAACGGAAAGTTGCCCCTTGTTTGAACGGCACTGCGGCGCCTCGAATGGCAACAGAAAGTTGCCCCTTGTTTGAATGGCACCACAGCGCATTGTAGTCAGTCCTCAGAGTGACGAACACAACCAAATCCTCAGATACAGAGAAGACAAAGATGACCAGAACCATCGCATGGACACAATTGAATTTGAATTGTTTACGGCTGGACTTCAGAATGAAGTTGCCTACGTATCCCAAAGATGGGAATCAAGCCTTACGTAGTTCGGGGTTAAGGTACACTCGGGTATTTAACCTCTCCTTTTATGCTCTAACTTTTGCCAAGACGCCCGTTGCAGGTTTTCAACCTTGCGAGCTTTGTTCTTCTTTCTTTTTCATTTCTTTTCTTCTCTTTTTTTTCTTTTTTTTTTCTCTTTTCTTCTTTTTTTCTTTTTTCTTTTTTCTTCTTTTTTTCTTTTTGCTTTTTGTATATATCTTTTCTTGCTCTAACTTTTGCCTGGGTCGCCCTTTCCGGGTTTTCGGCCCAGCGAGCCTCTCAAAGGGTAAAAGTGTAGCTTGGTCCATGCCAATTGGTTGTAGGGTTTTGAAACCATCCATACCCAGGAGAGTGGCTGTTGATTTGCAAAAGGACTCATCTTCGGCTCTTCGAGCACATCTGACATCTTTGCCCCTAGTTCGAAGGGTACTTCTGTTCTAGCTTTGCAAGCTTCTTCTGATCTTCTTGATCCGACTTTCCTGGCTTCTTGTTCGAGGGCTGCTTCAAATCTGGCCACACAGGCCTCACATGGTGGTTGACCGTTGAACATTCTGAATGTGAGTTCAAGGTTTGAAAGCAAGGGGTCGAGTCTCGAGGCTGAGAGCGATCCTAAGCTGCACAATCTCAAGAGCGATTCCACACATGTCTTTGCAGGACCGCGCAAAACATTTTTTTGAAAGTTTTTAAGAAAGCGGCAAAATTGCTTGCGCTGAAGACGGTGTGGGACCAATCTAGATCAAGCTAGGATCCTTCTCAGTACTAACGTTAACAAGCATGATCTCGATCATTAAGGGCTTAGCATGCCTCTCTTTCTCTCAAATGATCAAAGTTTTGCAAATCCCGAGGAATTCCTTCCTCTTTGTTTTTACCGCAGTGTTCAAAAAGTTTTGAAAAACTCAGATCGTTATAATGACTTCAAGGCACAGAAAAGACAGAGTTCTTAGTCAAATACTGTCATCTCTTTCAGAACTTCCGGCATAACTGGCACAAGGCAGAAGCAAACGCGAGAGCGTGAAAATCACTACTGTTTCATTCAAAATCTGTTGGCAATACTGGCTCCAAGGCAGAAACAGACTCAAAAGAAAACAAAAAGAAAGCACAAAACAAGAAAGTGATGTCCGAGGTAACACTTCCGAAATCACCCGACTCCAACAAAACAGGACTGACTCGGTACAACAAGACAGACCCAACTGACTCAGTAAGAAAAGACTGACTCTGTACAAAACAACAAGACTGACCCAATACCCAAGTCAAAAAGTACAAATTAACAACATTCGCGAATGTGCTCAAAACAGTGCATGCCATCCACCATATCTGGAGTCGATCGAGCACCGCCCGCAGGTGGTTCATCCCTTGATCACATCACATTATCCCCCACAAGTTCACTGATCAAGTGCCGATAGACTTTGCAGGACCTGGTGCGGGGATGACCCCGTTGTCAATCAAATTTTGTATCTCGTGGCGGAGACGGACGCAACTGTCGGTGTCATGACCGGTTTGTTGATGGAAAGCACAGTACTTAGTCGGGTCATGCTTTGGAGGGAGAGGATCGGGTAGAGGCCGTTGCTCTAACGGTTTCAGATGTCCTTTCCTGAGTAGGACCCCCAGGGCTTTAGACAAAGACATATAGAGTGGGGTGAAAACCCTCTTGCCTCGGGGTAGATAGTCTGAAGTTCGGGGGTTTGAAGTGGATGCACCAACAAAGGGGGTGGCTGTTCTTGGTGTGGTGGTGGCGACCATGCCCACTTCAGAAGATCTTGCAGCTGCATCACCACTGGCGGTCGCATTCGAACTGCGGGAAAATGCCCTTCTGGGCCACTCTCTGTCATTGTCAATCAGGCCCTGCTTCAAGGCATCCTCAATCTGTACTCCCATCTCATGCAGATCTGAAAAGGTAGGGAAGGGAAGCACAATCATTTTCTGCATTAGTTTGGGCTGGAGGTTGCGCACAACCATCCGTATTTGATCCTTATCCATTGGCCTAATGGTCATCATCGAGGCCTTGGCCCTCCAGCGGCCACGAATTCTGAGAAGCTCTCCTTAGGCTCCTGCCTCGTCGTCTCAAGATCACGGGTCGTAATCTCGATTTGGGTATTGTATGAATATTGTGCGACGAAGGCCTCGGCCATCTCCTCCCAGCTTCGTTTCACTGAATCCTCCAATTTGGCGTACCAGATGGCCGCAATACCCGACAGGGTCCTGCCAAAAAGGGAGAGCTTCTGTAATCTTGTCAAGCCCATTGGGCGCAGAACATCTGAAAACAAACTCAGGTGGACCATGGGATCTCCTGACCCGTCAAAACGGTCGATGTGAGGCATCTTGAACCTGTCCGGCAATGTCACCACCGAATCAGTATATCCATCTCCAATGTCCGGGATGGAGTTGACTCTCTGAGATTTCTTAAACATCTTCTCAAGTTTGCTTAATTTCAACGCTGTAGGGTCGACCTCGAACTCGAAGGGAGAGTCCGGCAGATTGGTAGGTGCTTTGGATAGCTAGGGTAAATTGGGGGCGGAGCAGGCCCTACTGGAATGTCCGTATCTTCCTGGACATTTGGCATCTCCCCAGGTGCTGGAGCTCCTGCTGGGGGAGGAACTTGTTGTGAAGCAGACGCGCCGCTTTGCTGTTGCAGCCTGGTGATGAGCTCAGCTTGCTGAGCCATGATTGCAGCCTGCTGCTTGGAAAATTCCGCTTGGTGGACAGCGTCTTGTTGCATGAGTTTCATAGTTTCCTGCATTTGACGCATCATTGCCTCCATCCCTGATGTATTCTGCTGATCCATCTGACTGACCGGTAGATCTATCTCTATGGCAACAATTGAGACCTCAGTCCGACTGTTAAGGGCCACTGATCTGGTAACTGCTGAACTGGTGATCTGTGCCTGACTGGCCCTTTTACCCTGTTTTTGGCGAAGGAACACTGATTGCCCTTGAACTGAATCTCTGACCTGACAAAGTCTATCAGCACAAGTTCGATGAACCTCAGGGGATATCGGAGCCTTCTGAAGCTATGGTTCCAGGACTACCTAGCAAAAGAGAAAACAGACAGCAGCTCAGCTCAACTTCACCAAAACAGATACGAGTGTAGCAGGATGACTGTGCCCTCTACTGAATTCTGCCCCCAAAATTCAGCCTCAAATCTGATACCCTCAGGTAAACTGAATCCCAAAATACTGAACTGGCGCCCGTAGGCCTGATGCCCAAACTTGTAAACTGATACATGCATTCCTGTAGAGACGCACTCTAAAAGCACATAGCAAATAAGTGAGAGCCAAAACACCCCTATGTTAGGGTAGGGTTTCCCTGTCCTATTTTGTCAGGAACTAGGGTTTCACTACGCACGCAGCGGTTTCAAACAACTTATATTGGGTAAGCAACCTGTCTTAGTTTGGAATGGTCACTATGGATCCGAATATGCACTAGGTCGAATGGTCAAAAAGGGTGCCCCGGTAAAACCGGGGTTTGTGTTCCCATATTGGCAGAGCCCACAACCGGTCAGCCTTATGGTCATACCTCGACAAGACAAGCCTCCGGCAAACCGTTCAGGAATAGCAGATGGCAAACACGGTGTCCTAGGCGCACCAATGCAAATGCAATGCAAAGAGACACACAAGTGTAGTCAAAACCAGATATCATGAGTTCGAGTCAAGTTCTCTAAGTCCCCAGCGGAGTCGCCAGAAACTGTAACAAGCCCGCGGGGGACCTCGCTACAGCTCGGACTCGATTTGTTGTCACGGTTCTTAATCTTGAGCCAAAGAGTCCAAATCCGGCAAATCGTTTTGAGAAAACAGAATTTTTGAAAGAAGTGCCAAACATGGACTGCTTTGCCAGATACAGAGTCGCCACCTAAATATTTTATTTTTGGGAAATTTAGGAAACCCTGACTCATTGCCTAAGGCCACGTATCCGTCATCACCAAAGTTGCCTCGGCTCGGGAACTTGGGTACGATTGGGGAAGGTCACTTCGTGAGCACCCCCGCTCGCCCGATCAAAGATCGGCCTCTACTAACCATGATATTTGGTTTTGAAAACATTATGTGTTCTTATTCCGGTTATTAGCCAAGATTTACTATGTGATGCGCACAGCATACAAGTATAGACTGGATCGCCTGAATTGGAACAACGCATCTCATGTTTGTTTATTTGAAAATGGTTTGATGGTGCTACTCGCAAGTAGGATAAGACGTGGATTTGTCACCCTCGGGTGGGCTTAGAAAACATGATTTTGCCACTATTTAGTGGGCTTAAAACTCACAGTCAATGTTTTGTTCCAATCCAAATAACCCAACCTTCACCCACAGGCATTCAGGCAGTTATATCACATAAGCATATAGCCTCATGGTAAGCATGCTATCATGGCAGTCACTCACACGCATGCAAGGATGCTAAAGCACAAAAACTTACCGAGTACTCCAAGCCAAAACAGAAGCTAATTAGAAATCATGCATGATCCTAATTATATAGAAATGCCTAATGCAACACATGCAAAAGTGCAACTATAGCAGGCTCGGCTATTCTAAACATGGCATATGAGATGCAACAGTTAGCAAGTATTTAATTTGGAATTGAAATACAAATGCCTTTAGTATGGTGTGCCAAGCCCGGTGCATGCAAAACAGATGAATGAATGCAAACATGCTATCATACTGTATGCTAATTGAAACATGCCCTAATCTAACCATCATAAGCTGGTAAATAAAAGGGAGAAAGACGTGGGGTTGGAAGACATACATCACACATACGCACACGCACACGCACACGCACACGCACACTTATTACAACATTGCCCTCGCACAGAGGGTCCGAATAAAATAATATACAGTCCCGAATAGTATAGTCCAAATAAATAATACAGTCCAAGGTATGTACAAATTCCTAATTAATTTAACAAATTAACTAAGAAACAATAAACTGGCATGCAAGTTAGGGACTGCCTTGACTCTTCTTCAGATGATGAATGACGCATATCCGGGTTGCCTTTGCACGGAAATCCACTGTGATGCCCCAATTAGCCTCTGTTTTGCAATGGTTTTTGGAAAGCGCGCCAAGCCTCCGAAGACTGCTGATTCTTGATTTGCTGCAACAGAGAGCAGGAAAGGGGCATGGCAATGTATTTTCACAAATGTATGCATGCCTCGATCCTCGTGCCACCAATCACGCATCTCAATGCATGATGGCCGAGGAGTCGAATTGCACAACTCAATATGAAATGAATGCATATGAGGACACAATGAGACCTAACTCCATCATGGATAATCCGGAGTGTCGGTGACTGGGAATTGAGACACGTTCCGTCACTCGGAGTACGAAACGCACCTCGTTTCCCGTGCTCGGGCTAACCCCTATCCCAAACACGATGCAATATGCATGACATGCATGAATGAAACTAAGATACAACCTAACATGCACAATGCTATGGAATGGCATACACAATGCACGAGGTAACATGGCATACACAATGCGCTAACATACACCCTAGCATACACAATGCTATGAAATGAAATGGCATACACAATGCATAATGGGCTTACACCAACATGAGTGGACCTCAGCCACACTCACATAGGAGGCCATTAGATGAAAATGAGACACTCGAAATGCGTGCACACGTGCACGCAAACCGAGGACCGACCCTAAGGCACGGAATGCCACTCTAACAAGGCATGACAAAGCATGGAACATGGCATGCAAGCATGCAAATTTCACTACTGAAATGTGATGCAAAACAGCCCCGAAACGTGGCAAAATGACACCCGATGGATGGAATGAGTCCCGAAACATGAAATTAGGCGCATGGAATGACCTATGGCTACGCAATGCATGCATTATTTGAAAATGAGACCTAAATACAGAATCAAGGAAGTCCCAAAATAAGCATATTTACAGTTTTGAGCAAGGCCAAAAGGTGAACACAAGTAGGCCTAAGTTAGCATGCAAAAATGGGCCAAAAAGAGGGACAAAGAAGCAAGTGATGCTTTTTGGCATCAAACACAAGAGGGACCTTCAACAATGTTGAAGAGGGGCCCAAAATATGGCATTTTACAGTTGATGATCAAACCCAAAACAGTGCACAAGCATGCTTAAAATATTATGCAAAAATAAGGCCAAAAGAGGGTAGAAAGGCAAGTGGCAAATGGAAGCCACAAACAGCAAAAGGTCCTTAATAAAACATGAAAATGACCTCAAAGTATGACTATCTCATGTTCAGGTTGGAGCCCAAAAATGCAGAATGAAGGTTCGGGAGCCAAAACACGTAGTTCGGGGCCCCGAAAGTGGGCTGTTAGGCACCGGAAGTGGTGTCCGACCACGATGTTGGTCTCTTGGACCACAGTGTCCCTCAAAAGGGAGGAAATAAGGTATGTACCAAAAACTGGAGCAAACGGAGGTGGTTAAGCGGTCCCGAACCGAGGCACACGGCCGACAGCTCCGAAAAATCGAGAACCGGGCTCCAAACGGGGAAAATGGCCTACGACCACGAAACGTAGCCTACGGCCACTGAGAGATGGTCTACGAGACCTCTCCCTCCCTTTGGGAAGAGAAAACAGAGAAAACAGAGCCTGGTTCGCAAATCGAGGCAAGGCACAAAAGAGTCCGGAAGTCCGGAGGCAAGGCTCCCAGCCGAGACTCTGGAACCTTTGAACGAGCACGATATGCAATATCACCAAGTGCTCAATCAGTGACGTCTGAGTCTTAAGGTCGGTCAAAAATGGGGTGTCTACAGCTGCCATTTACTGTGACGAAGCATTGCTTGGACATAATTTGGTCTCCAAAGACCTCTTCAATTACTCCGGCTTCGCCAAGATTATGTTGTAAGTGGAAGGGACTTTCAATACCCAGAATTCCACTTGTTTCGTCATGCTTCCTGCTCTGACTGGGAGGATTATCTTGCCCACTGGCCATTCTGGCATTGAGTTGAATCCGATCAGGAGAGATACAACAAGTGCCAAGTCTTTATCTTCTAGTTTTAATTGTTTGAATGTTTCATAATACATTATCTCACATGAGCTCCCTTGGTCAATCAAAATCCGCTTGACGTCAAAATCCTTGACTCAGAGAGTGACGACCAGTGTATCATTGTGAGGGCAGTATATCCTTGCCAAGTCTCTATCTGAAAAAGATATGACGTCTGTGGTTTCTGTTCTCCCATTTTTGATGGTAGGTTGGGCGCTTAGTACCTCCCTTAAGTGCTCAGCCTTCTTGATCATGCCCCTGAGCTCGCATATGCGCTCAGGTTCGAATACCCCATGGATTACGTTGATCACGCCTTGAGGTGGGGCGTCGATTGGCATTCCGTTTGGGTTGTTGTGGTCCTGGGGGGCTGGCTGCATCCCTCCTTCTATGTACTTGTCCAGATGGCCAGCTGCCACCAACTCCTCCAGATGTTGCCTCAATGGTGTGCAATTTTCAGTGCGGTGCCCCTTTTCCTTATGGAAGGTGCACCGGGATCTTTCGTCATAGTCCTTTTGCGCTTCTTCTAGCTTAGCTGGCCATCTGACGAAAGGTTCATCGCGTATCTCGCTTAGAATCCGATAGATCGGTTTTTTGAATACCGTGGTAATTGCAGTGCGGACTCTCAACCATCTTTTATCCTGGTCCTCTCCGTTGTCTCGCCTGCCTCGCCCATTTCTGCTTGGACGTTCTACCGCATTGACTTTCGCCGTGGTCTTTTTGTCTGGTACTGCGGTTGTACCAGACTTTGTTTTAGCACGGGCGTCATCCTCCTCCACCCGAATGTACTGGTGTACCCTCTCCATTAAGGCCTCTATTGTGAGGGGTGGCGTCATGGTGATTGAGTCCCTCAGCCTGTTCCCGACTGGAAGACCTCTTTTGTACTGCGCGATGGCGAGATTGGTAGGGCAATCCCCAATCTGGTTGAAGGTCTCCCAGTAGCGACTATTGTAGGATCTTAATGTCTCCTTGTCACCCATGTCAATGGAGAGAAGCTGGTCGATCTCCACTGGCGTTTTG
Source organism: Camellia granthamiana (assembly GCA_036172215.1). NCBI lineage: Eukaryota > Viridiplantae > Streptophyta > Magnoliopsida > Ericales > Theaceae > Camellia > Camellia granthamiana. Next base: position 115,053,202 of record CM069913.1, read on the forward strand.
GTGTTCGTCCTGAACCTTGTCACGAACGCCTCTGCTAATTGTGCCCAAGAGGTGATGCTGTCTTCTGGTAGCCTTTCGAACCAGGTTAATCCTAGGTTGCCAAGGCTGGATGGGAATAGGATGCACATCAAAGCCTCGTTTCGTCAGTATATAGCCGTAACCTGGCGAAAGTGGCTCAAGTGCGAGTAGGGGTCCGTCTTCCCCTCATACGTGGTGAATTTGGGCTGCAGGAAGCCAGAAGGTAAGGGCGCGTTCTCAATTGCCGGAACGAGCGGCGAAGTCTGCTGTCTCGCTAATGCTTTGTCCGTAGGTTCGTAAGCAGGGTGCGGTATTGGCATTCCTACCTCGACGCTTCCATGCGCCCGAGGAGCTAACCGCTGAAGGGTGGAAACTCAGTTTGGGTCGCGCGCCCTGGCATCCTCCTTCCATTGTGCCCTTTCTTCTAGCACAGTTCGTAAGTCGGACGATCTAGGTAACTCCGTCTGCCTGGATGATGTCTGGTGCGTGCACGAGGGCCGATATGAGCTTCCCTTTGTGTATGACCTCTCAGATCTCGTCCTCTCAGACCTGGAGTGACGAGTTCTGGAAGTCCTGGATTGAGTGTCACCTGTTCTGAGGCTCCTACTCTCTGCTTGTGATGGCGTGGTATGCCTACTGCGATCTTCTGAGTGGCGAGGGAGCGTGTTGCCTTTACGCCCCTCTCCTGTCGCCACCCTTTTTCCCTTGATCTGGCGCTTCATGGCCTTCATATCCGCCGCCATCTTCCTTATTAGTTCATCCTGCTCTTTCACGCGATCCTCAAGAGCTTGAGGGTCGATTCTTCGCTGCTGCCTTTCAGGACTTTGTGAGTGAGAGTGACGGGGGTTGTTGTTCCGTCTCCCCCTTGCATTCCTCCGGGGGTTCTGTCGCTGGGGCTCCAAATCCGCCATGGGAGAAATAGGAGGCAAACCTTCGCGCCACCCACCTCCTTCTGGGGTTTGTCCGTCAATGGCGGACTACGGCAACTCTTCATTGTGTGCCATTGCTTCCAATTAGCGAGGGAAACTTGATCAAGAGGTTTTGTTCTTTCTGTTATTCCCACAGACGGCGCTAATTGTACGAGCAAGAAATATTCTTTCTCGTATAATCCTGTTGATCAAGTCCGCGGTCCTCCGTACGACGTCGCTTTACTCCCTAAAAACACAAACGTGAGCTAGCCGGCGGGTGTGTGCCGGATACCTCTCCGATGCCTAAGTCAGCAAAATAGACAAATAGACAAAAAGCTCTGTGTATTCGGGAATCAAAGTTGTGCGTTACCTCTCCATAAGTGATGTTATGAGCTTTTATAGGTTCCGTGTGGCACAATCCTAGTAGGACTCTTATTCCTCCATATAGAGTCCTCCTAGGAATCACATTCCTGAAAGATAATGCTTATTTTTCAACACCCCCCTCACTGCTTAAACCAAGTGAGATGGTTTTACCGTGGTTGGATGCCAATAAGACCGAGATAACATGGCCACGCTAAAGCCGCAGAATAGACCGAGCTCCAACTAGCTCGATCCTTCCTTTCTCTGCGCGTGTACCTCGGTGCTGGGTTGTTTGAAACTGTGCTAACCATGATGAGTTTGGACTGAGCTAACTAATAGCAAGGTCTTGTGGTAGGCTTCAACATACCTCGGCTCAAAAAGGTGTGACCGAGCTAACTGTTGTCACTCTAGCCGTGGTGACTGAGTTAACTGCAAAGCCCTTTTGGACCAGGCTAACTACAATGCTCTCTGGGACCGGGCTAACTACAAGGCTTTCTATGACCGAGCTAACTCCTGGACCCTTTTTACCCTGCCCTTCTTACCGTGGCCCACAGAACGGCCCATTACCCAGCTCGGCACAATTTACATATAAATTACCCTCTCAGCGATTATTATATATTTATTTTTGGTTTCCTAGTTTTTATTTTTAAGTTCAGAAAATGATTAACAAACAGAATATTTATACACGAAATGGATACAAAATGTTGTGGAGTATCATATTTGTAATTTTGAGCCACAATGATAAGTACTTTGCTTTCAATTAAAGGATCATAAGTGAAAGAACCACAGAAGAGCGAATTAGTATATATGAAAATTTTATTTGTATGACATTGTCTTTTTAAGTTTATGCATTTATTTGTATCATGAAAAAATGTTATTCTCCTTTACCCCTTCTATAACAAATAATTGGGAACTTCTATTTACACCACATTTTAAATCTTTATACCTATCTTTTCACCACACCCTTAGATTTAAATTTTTTATTTTATCTATTACATATTTATAATTCTAACCATACTCTCATCCTTAACCTCACACTTTCTTTCATAACCCTCTATCCTCTATTCTTCTTCCATCCCTCTTTGTCTTCTTCCCTTCCCTCTTCCATTTCTTTCACCTCTAGAGTCGAGGGCATCGACAGAGTGGATGATTTATAATTTTGAAGAGGAGAACAACGATTAGTAATGGTAAGCTTAGGGTTTGTAAGGAAAGACAGTGGTGGGGAATGAAGAAACGAGGAGTTGGGGTGTCGAGGCAGGAAATGAAGGGAGTTAGGTGGCATTTGGAGGGAGAAGGCTTTTTATTTTGTCAATTTAAATTTTAAAATTTAGATTCGTTTTCAATCTATATCATTTGTTTATTTTCGTTAAGTAAGACTAACAAAAAAGGTATTTTACTCATTAAACTTAATAAAAAATGATATTTTGGATATGTTATATACATACATTAAGTTTAATGATTAAAATATCAATTTTTTTCCCATTGATTTTACCTATTGAAAATAGGTTGGTGGTTTAGATTAAAAATAAATCAAAAGATTATAGTTTTAAAAATAAAATTAAAAATTCAGGGTTTATTATAGAGAAAATTGTTGAAAAGACCAATCTAGCAATTGCGTAAGGCGTTAAGTCCAATGAATATTTTTTTGTTGGTAAGAAGTCCACTCAATGTGAAATAGTTTGGTGAGAAGTCTTTTTGTTGTTTTGGACGACATTTTATTTCTTGTTTTATCCCTAATCTATCTATTGAATTTTTTTAACTATATGTTCAAATATTTTTTGTTATCTATTTACTTTTTTGACTATCTATTTAATTTTTTCCCCTTAGCTATTCAAATATCAGTCCAAATTTTATTATTTGTTAAATTTTTTTTCCTGAATTCCATTTGTACAATTTTTTTCATATCTGTGTGAATACCAAGCCAAACCAAATACTATCTATTGAAATACAAAGCCAAACCAACCCCTATCTATTGCAATACAAAGCCAAAGCAAAGCAAAGCAAACCAAACCAAACCATATTTGCTCAAAAATTCTATTTGTTGGGATTTTTCACCACAAACACTCAAATGACATAGATATATTTTTTTTTAATCTGTTGTAATTAACAACAATAACAAAGAAAAAAAATTACCAGATTTGTTCAAATTGAGAGAGTAATCTACTCAAATTCTATACTTTTTATCTGTTTAAATCCATCATAAATAGATTTGTTATTTTTATCTATTCATTCACCAAAGCACTGTGTCGATTTCATACAGATATGCAATTATTGTTTATTCACTTCGATTGCAAGATCATATATGGATACCAGAATCGAAATCGGAATTCAAAACTAGAATTCATAATCAAATCCAAACTGTAATTTCTCGCAGAATAAAAAAATAGAACCAAAAAGGCAATGTGCAAATCACAACAGATCTAGGTCAAAACCTAAACCAAAGCTCAAGCTTCAAAACCGAATTTAGATTTGGACTAGATCTGCTCCAATTAAGGTTCAAAATCAACGAAAGAAACCTCAATCGATTCATTCACACCATTCCACTAGATTTCGCAAAGCACTAGAAATCACAATCATGATATAAAGGTTATGTTGGAGTTCTTAAATGGAGGTGAGCTATTTCGTGAAGGTCGAAAAAGGACAGTTTAGTGAAGATCTCAGCCATTGGTATTTCTAGCAGTTGATATCCACTGCCGAATTCTGTCACTCCAGCTGCATCTTCCGTAATGATCTGAAGTCGGAGAATCTCTTTCTCGATGAGAACTAGGACCTGAAAGTCATTGATTTTAGATCGTGTACACATATACATACATATGTATAATGAGAGAGAGGAATAGACATTTGTTGATGGTTTTGATCTCAGCATCGAAGTGACAAGCGACGTTGTCGGCTTTCTCATCCTTTCTTGTAGCGGCTGTCGAAGCCTTCTTGCGTATTGCCACCAGCTTCCAGTCTTGTGCTATTGGACCAACTCCTAACATTCTTGAATGCTTCTCTCTCTCTCTGAGATTCAAATATCAAAAATTAAATTTCTTGTCTCTCTTAGTTATCTAAAATTGATTTGCCTAATTCATCAATGGACATTGCGGAGAGTGGATCAAGTGCGCTTGTTGGGGAGACGTAAAAGTATATTTTCTAGAAGGAGGAGCCACTGTCATCAAAGATTAGGCAGCGAAGTAAGGATCTGGTGTGATGATTTTCAGATCTGAGATGGAGATGATAGAGAAGAGGAAGAGAGCGGCTGTTATCAGAGATGAAACGACGGAATAGGGATCCAGCGCGGTGATTTTCAAATTTGAGATGGAGATGATAGAGAGAGAGAGAGAGAGAGAGAGTCAATTGAGAGAATGAGGGTTTGAGGGAGTTAAGATCCTCTCCTCGGTTTTTCTCCTTGCCTTCCTACTTATAACGGTGGAGATGCATTTCAAGATGATCCACGGTCCAGATTTGACTATTTTAATTTGTTCTATTTATTTTATTTTATTTTATTTTATTTTTTTGAAATGGCCAGATTTGGACTGTTGGATCATCTTGGGGTGTATTTCTACCATTGCAAGTAGGGAGGCAAAGAGAGAGAGAGACCAAGGAGACAATTTGAACTCGGTTTGAGGAGAGTTTTTTTTTCTCTTGAGATATCGTTAGTATGTTAGTATAGTTAAATTACAACTGAAGGGCCGATGTTGCTCTATCAACTCGAACCCATGACCTCCCATTTACTACACCCTAAGATGTAGCTATACGATATATATATACCTGGGGCATTTTGGTCATTTTGTGAGAGCTTGTCCTTATGGACATAATATTCCAGAGTGTGAATCTTTGGATGAAGAAATCCAAATTTGAATTTATAGTTCGAGTGCCCTTTATTTTATTACAATTATCAAATTATAAGAACTTTTTTTTTTTTTAATTTCTCTTTTATTTTTTCTTAAATATTTTTATTTTAAAATTTTATTTATTTATTTTTAATAACCCACTAGCTTACAAAACAGACTATTCTTCTCGAACTTTGATCTTCTCTAGGGGTGTAAATTGGCTAGCCAAAAATCGGTGTCGGGCAGGTGTGACAACCCTGTTCCGTATTAAGCTATTATTTCATTAATTATACATGTAATTATGTGCTTAACATGCTTTTGAAAGTTAATTATGTGTTTTGTAAGAGTTTTGACTCTATATATGTTCATCGTAGGAAAATCTATTTTGAATTCTGCTAAAATCTGAAATTGAGAGCCATAAAGGTGACAGAAACCGAATTTGATTAATTTATTATGACTAGCATAATTTTTAGAGTCTATTGTGAAATTTAATTAAAAATTGATCTAGACCAAATTAATTAGATTAAATTTAATTATCCTAAACTCTAATTATCTAGCTTAAGCTTTGATTAACTAATCAACTAATTAAGCCTATATATTTTGTGATGTATATGTGTTTAAGCTCCGATTCTTGAGCTCAAATATGAGGGAGTTAGTGGGCTTTGTAAAGAGAGATATACAACTTGAGGTAGAGAGTTTTCTAGAGAGTTTAAGGAAGACATTGAAGATCAAGCTTAAAGATTCATAAATCATCAACTCAAGGTAGGAGTTTCATCCCAATTTCTTGAATTTAAAACATCTACACTCATAGTCTTCTAAGATGTAAGCTTAATTAGAATGATTCATGGTCAATTGGGAGTTTTGTGGTATAATGGAAGTAGAACACTTATATGTGAGCATGCATGGCAATAATTGAAGTAATACTAGCACGTGAACTTAACATGCATGGCCTAAATTCATAAGATTCATGTTCATACACTTGATTTCTTGCATGGTTCTTGAGAATTGAGGAGGAAACTCCATGGATTTTGAAGTTGAAGCTCTTAACTTTATATTTTATACTTTTACAATCTAATTGAAGTTTTTAAGCTTTCAATTGGCAAATTGGGTTTTGGTTATGAAGTTATAATTGGTGATTTGAGTTCATAAACATGACATGCATGGTATTAATGTACAGCAAATCATGTTCAAATATTTGTTTCTTTCATGGTTCATGCATGGTTCATGAAATTTCATAGGATTTATCCATAAAAGATGAGTTTGGAACTCTCAAGTATATATTTTCTAGTTTAACACTTTAATTTAAAGTTTTGATCTTTTGCATGAAAATTGAGTTTGATTTGGAAGCTATGATTTTTGTTTAAAGTTATGTGTGTTAAATTCAAGATGTTTTTGAAGATTTTTAGGCCTTGAAATGTATGAGATTGAGGTTTAACTGACAAAAATTGAGCTTCAAAACTTGAGCAAATTTTCGGATTTGAGAAAACCCAAAACCACACATACGGTGGTGGTTCCGCACGTGTGGCCAGTGCCTCTGCACATGCGGTTTTCAGACCGGTTTTCGTTTCGTTTTCTCTCCATTTCCTAACTCCGGGCCTCCATTTGCATGGTTTTCACATGTATTTCAAGTTTATACACATGTCATGAACATAAAAGGAATTAAAGAAAGAATATGAATAACCAAATGAATTAGTAACGAATGAACTGAATGGGTTGAAAATCGACTGAATGAATTGAACAAATTTTGAGATGTTACGATTGAATGTGTTTTGTAGGTCGCTTGCACGAGGAGTATCATCCGGCCAAACGTTGTGAGTAATGTCTTTGTAAAGATATTTTTGTACAAACTACTTTTAAATTAGTTTTGCTATACAATGATTATGCAATCCATATTTTGATTACGAAATATTCATTAAGACAAGTATACGAATTCCTAATTGTTCATGATGTAATAAGTTTTCCGAATAAGTGTTTTTGAAAGATAAGTTATGCTATGAAATTTCAAATTGAGTATGATATGATAAGCTTCGAAAATGAAATTTGGCTAAAAATGAAAGAGTTGCCTTTTGAAACAACTATGGTAACAATATGGGAAAGGCCTTTTGATCCCCAATGACTTTCGTATTGTTTTCAAGTCGTCATGTATGTTCCGTATAAGTTATTAACTCATTGTAACATTTTATATGATGTCGATATTTAATGATTGTTCTGCATGATTTAGATTGTAATCGTTTTGTATGATATCTATCCGTTATAGACGTTTCAAATGAAGTCGACCAAAGTGGGTGTTCCGTATGAGCTCGTCCAAAATAGACGTTTTGTACCAAGTCGTCCCAAGTGGACATTTTGCAAAGTCATCCAATGAGGATATTTTGTATGAAGTTGTCCTATACGGGCATTCTGTATGTGGTCGTCCAATGTGAGCATTCTGTATGAAGCCGTCCAATGAGGGCGTTTTGAATGCTTCTTTCCACTGTGAATATTTTGTGCAGTAATCTCTCAAGTTTGATAAGCCTATTGGGTACTACGAAATGTGTTAAGCTATGAAAGGTTCGATGATCCATATTTGCTATTATACGTTTCCGAAGTGTGCTTTAACTATGTTAAAAACGTTATATATTTTGCTAGAGTTATGGAACACATTCATTTAACCTCTTTACATTGAGATTATTCATTGGGCTCTAACTCATTGTTTATGTATGTGTATGTAGGTGATCAAGCATCGAATCAAACTTAGCAGTGTTGATCTGAAGCTAGTTTTGTCAAGCCAACTACCGTGACTCACTGCGAGGTTCCAAACTGTCAAGTACCAAGGTTTTGGGTGGTTTAGAATTCGCCCATTTGTAGATGTGATCATGTGTTATAAAGTTTTTGTTTTAAGACTCTTTTCTTTGACTGTTTGTTATCAGGATTAAATCCCTAAGTCGTATTTTGCTTTTGTAATCAAGCTTCATGCTTGGACTCACGTGTGTATAAAAGCTGTTTGTTCATGTAGGTCCTCACAGCTCATTAGACAATATATTTAATTATTTATAGGCTTCCAGTAGCCCCGTTTATTGTATTATTGTGAAGCAGTCATTTGGTAATCTCGGATTACTGGCTGGTTATGATGCTAAACTTATAGGGGTGAGTTTGGGTTGTGATAGCAAGGCTAGCCCACTTGTGCAAAATTGTGGCCTAGGCCCAAGCAAGGGTACTCGGGTCTCGGGCTTGGGGAGGGCTTGACCATCTTTTAATATTTTTTTTCTATTTTTTCCACCAAAAATGACATTGGGCCTCGAGTAGACCGGGCCTTGGGTCGGGCCTTGAGCAAGCCGATGGGCTAAGCTTAGAAACAGACAGACCATGCCTAGGCCTAAGGTCTCGGGCTAGCTTGGGACCGAGCCATAGGCCAGTGGGCCATATTCACACCCCTATTCTCCATTTCATGTATATAATGGAATATTTTTATTATAAATCTAACGGCTATGAAATAGAAATGTAAATTTATAATTACTTCAACTTAAAAAAAAAAATCATTACACTTACCATAAAATGATGTAGTAGAATTTTTCCATTACGAATATGCATTGAAAATTATTACAATCCATTATGCTCAACGACCATTCTACTCTATAGCTTTATAGAAATTAAAAGATGAGAAGAAAAAAAAAAGGTGAGAAGGTATGCATTTTCTAGGGTTTTAAAACGGTAGCATTCTACTTTATAGGGTCTTCATAGATAGGGACAGAGCTACATAGGGTCCAAGGGGGGCACGTGTCCCCCCTCAGTTTTTGAAAATTCCACTTTTACTTCTAATTAGAATTTTTTTTTTTTTCATTTAACTCCCTTTTAATTTTCAAATATGTTTCAAAATATTTATATCTCATATGCCTTTTCTCTTTCTTTTTAATAAATTCCTTAGAATTTACCATTATAAATGTTTAATTTTATCAAAATATTTTCTTATAATTATTTATATCTCTCATTTCTCTCTTGTTTTTCTCTACATCTATTTCCTTTTTTTTCTTTTTTTTTTCTTTTTTTTTGTAAACATGTTATATTTTAAATCGTGATTATCATCATATCTAGCAACTAAAATAGCAAATAAAGAAGCATCAGTTAATTAAAACATATCTAAGGCACATAATTTTGATATTACGCTGATCTTGTTAGGGAAAATATATGATTTCCCACAAGTAAATCAATCAATGGGAATAAAAATTAATGCGGAAAAATTAAATCAAAAGCAACACAAGAATTTTACGTGGTTCCCTCAATGTGAGGTACGTCCACGGGATCGAAATCTGATTCCACTATCAACCAAATAGTTTCCGAACGATTACAAACGAGACACAAATGGTCTCACAAAACCACCCTTAGGTGAATTCCAAATAATAACAAATAAACAAAGATGAAAGACCTCACCAAATAGATGAACCAAAATCTTCAAACCAGAATTGTAGAAGATCCAAAATAATCAACCCAAAATTAGCCGAATCTCACAAAGACCAATGAATTCGTCCTTGCCAAAATAATCACCCAGAGCTGTGAGAGACCAAACACCAAATTTGCAAATCACACAGCACCATCACCGAGAATGAATTGAAACATAATCAGCCGCGCACTTGGAAACAATATATATTTAGATATATATATTATTGAATCTTGAGTTTTGTAATCAAACCCTAATTGTATCCAAATTGAATTGGGTCTCCACAAATTAGATATAATATATATATATATAAAATATATTATACCCAAGCCAAACCAAATTAGAATTCTTTTAACAAACCAATTGGGTCCCACACTCCAATAAGGAGGTATACCCAACAATATTCTCCCTCTACCGACTTAGGTGGAGAGATCAACCATACCCGCCAAAGTTCGACACTTCAAATGTTTGTCCTTTGACAAAGTCTTTGTCAACATATCTGAAATATTATCATCTGCGTGAACCTTTTCGAGTTGCAACAATTTCGAATCTAACACATCACGAATCCAATGGTATCTCACATAAATGTGTTTTGATCTCGAATGAAAGGTAGAATTTTTGCTCAAGTGAATAGCACTTTGACTATCACAATAAAGCACATACATTTCTTGCTTCAAACCCAACTCTTGCAAAAATTTCTTCAACCATAACTCTTCTTTGCAAGTTTCTATAATGGCAATAAATTCAGCTTCGGTAGTTGAGAGAGCAACACATTTTTGTAGTTTAGATTGCCATGCCACAGCTCCCCCTGCAAAAGTCATCAAATACCCCGAAGTAGATTTCGTAGAATCAATATCACCGGCCATGTCAGAATCTGAGAACCCATCAAGCATCGGCTTACCATCCCCAAAATACAAACACACCTTCGAAGTCCCTCGAAGATACCTTAGAATCCATTTTACCGCTGCCCAATGTTCTTTACCCGGATTAGAGAGAAAGCGACTCATCACACCAACGACGTGAGCAATATCTGGCCCTGTACAAACCATGGCGCACATCAAAGAACCAACTACTGAAGCATAAGGAACTTTCAGCATCTCTTCCTTGTCTTTCTCACTTGTAGGACATTGATTCGAACTAAGCTTGAAGTGACCCGCAAGTGGACAACCAACCGGCTTTGCTTTATCCATGTTGAACCTCTCAAGAACTTTTTCAATGTAGCTTTCTTGAGACAACCAAATCAGCCCCTCTTTGTGATCATGAACAATTTTCATACCAAGTATTTGCTTTGCCGGTCCCAAATCTTTCATAGCAAAAGACTTGCTCAACTCCGATTTCAACCTGTTTATCATGGTAGAATCTTGACCCACAATTAACATGTCATCAACATAAAGCAAAAGAATAATAAATTTGCCATCCGGAAAATTTTTCACAAACACACAATGGTCCAAAGTGGTTTTAGAAAAACCATTATTCATCATGAAAGAGTTAAATTTTTTGTACCATTGCCGTGGGGCTTGCTTGAGGCCATACAAACTTTTCTTCAATTTGTAAACAAATTTCTCTTTCCCTTTCTCCCAAAACATTCTGGTTGCTCCATGTAAATTTCTTCTTCAAGATCACCGTGAAGAAATGCGGTCTTCACATCAAGTTGCTCAACTTCAAGGTTCATACTTGCAGCCATGCCAAGTACAACCCAAATAGAAGACATCTTCACAACCGGCAAGAAAATCTCATCAAAGTCAATACCTTTCTTTTGCCCAAAGCCTTTCACAACAAGACGTGCCTTGTACCTCAGATTCTTGCTATCATTCTTCAATTTGAAAACCCACTTATTTTTTAGAATTTTCCTCCCCTTAGGCAACTTCACTAAATCATAAGTGTGATTTTCAAGTAAGGAATTCATCTCCTCTTCCATTGCCTTTTTCCAATCATCTTTCTTTGCATATTCAATTGCTTCTTAGTAGCTCTCCGGCTACCCTTGATCAGAAATCAACACAAACTCATTGGGAGGATACTTTCTTGAAGGTTGTCGGTCCCTTGTAGATTTTCTCAACTCAAGTTGTGGTGGCGGTTCTTGAGTTGGATGCTCTTCCTCAATTTCTGGCTCAACTTCATTAGGATTAGCATTATCCTCTACATCTTCAATGGATGGTTGCACATCTCCTCCATTTTCATCATCAACTGAAGATGAAGGAGATGGATCCATGTCAATGAGATCACTAGTTTTTGGCTCCGGTTGATTACCTTTGCCAAAGTCCTCAATTGTTTGGTCTTCAAGAAATACAACATCACGGCTTCAATAACTTTCTTGTCGACCGGGTCCTATAATCTATAGCCAAACTCGTCACGCCCATAGCCAAGAAAAATGCATTATCTTGACTTGCTATCAAGCTTAGACCTCTCATCTTTTGGAATGTGAACAAAAGCTCGGCAACCAAACACTCTCAAGTGCTCATAAGACACATCTTTACCGGTCCAAACTCTTTCAGGAACATCACCATTCAAAGGATAGGAAGGAGACAAATTGATCACGTCAACCGCTGTCTTCATTGCCTCACCCCGAAAGGATCTTGGCAATTTAGCTTGTGAAAGCAAACACCTTGTTCTTTCTACAATGGTGCGGTTCATCCTCTCAGCAACGCCATTTTGTTGAGGAGACTTCTTAACTGTCTTTTGGTGCCGAATACCTTGGCTGCGACAATACTCATCAAATGGCCCAATGTATTCACCACCATTGTCTGATCGGATGCACTTCAATTTCTGCACTATTTCTCTTTCAACCATGGCCTGAAAATGCTTAAATACTTCTAGAACTTGATCTTTAGTTTTTAATAAAAAAGCCCAAACTTTCCTTGAATAATCATCAATGAAAGTAACAAAATAAAGTGCACCACTATGTGTTCTAACTTTCAAAGGACCACAAACATCCGAATGAATCAACTCCAAAACATTTTCTTTTCTAGAAGCAACATTTTTATGAAAAGAAACTCTATGTTGTTTACCCGCCAAACAATGAACACACGTTTTAAGATGTGTACCTTTCAAACCGAGTAGAAGCTCTTTCTTGAACAATACTTGCATCCCCTTTTCACTCATATGGCCAAGCCGCTTGTGCCATAATTCGATAGAAGTATCATCTTGAAGTGCATTGACAACACCTTTATAAATTTTTCCTTGCATCGAATAAATATGAGTCTTCTTGCACTTAGCCACCACCAAAGAACCCTTTGTGAGCTTCCATATTCTATCACCAAATTTGTTGTTGAAGCCTTCATCATCTAACTTCCCAGTAGAGATCAAATTGAGGCGAATGTCAGGAACATGCCTCACATCTTTAAGCAACAACTTGCAGCCCAAATTTGTTTCCAAGCAAACATCACCCATGCCAATAATCTTGGACAAACCTTCATTACCCATTCAAACAGAACCATAATCTCCTTTTGTGTAGGTAGTGAAGAAATCAACTCGAGAAGTCACATGAAAAGAAGCACCGGAATCAATCAACCAATTGCTCTCTTGGCCCACAAAATTGATACAATCATCTTCACAAACAACCATGAGATTATCGGTAGTAACTGCCGTTGTGTCTTCTTACTTCTTATCCACACTTTTGTCATGCCTTTTCTCCTTATTTTTGACCTTTCGGCATTCCCGCTTCATGTGCCATTTCTTATGGCAATAATAGCACTCAATGTCTTTCTTTGAAAAAGAACCATCTTTTGATTTGTCACGGCTTTGATCACGACCATGAGGAGTCTTACTCCTCCCCCTTGTTTTACTTCGGCCTCTCACAACAAATGCTTCTGAATGAGAGGAACCCGTTGATTTTCTTCTAGTTTCTTCATTCAATAGGCTACTAGTGACTTGGCCCATTGTGACAACTCCATCGGGCGTCGAATTACTAACGGCCACAACCAAAGTCTCCCAACTTTCAGGCAAAGAACTAAGTAGCATCAAAGCTTGCAACTCATCATCAAAAATAATTTTCATAGAAGCAAGTTGGTTAACAATACTCTTTATTTCATTCAAATGTTCTGGAATAGGGCTGCCATCTTTATATTTTAAATTAACCAACTTACGAAACAAAAAAACTTTATTTGTGGCTGATTTTCTATCATAAAGGCCTTCTAATTTATTTTTTTTCCATAAATCATGTGCTGAAGTTTCAGTAGCAACATGATGAAACACACTGTCATCAATCCATTGACGAATAACACCAACGGCTTTTCGATTAAGCCTCTTCCACTCATCATCTTTCATACCTTCGGGTTTGCCACTATCACCCTCAGTGGGTCCATACAAGTCTTTACAAAATAATAGGTCCTCCATTTTAGTTTTCCAAGTTACCCAATTGCTTCCATTGAAGCTAGACATACGACCCACATTCTCCTCCATTGATTTACACAAATAAATGAACCCAAATAAACCGTAAGCTCTGATATCAGTTGTTAGGGAAAATATATGATTTCTCACAAGTAAATCGATTAATGGGAATAAAAATTAATGCGGAAAAATTAAATCAAAAGCAACACAAGAATTTTACGTGGTTCCCTCAATGTGAGGTACGTCCACGGGATCGAAATCCGATTCCATTATCAACGAAATAGTTTCTAAACGATTACAAATGAGACACGAATGGTCTCACAAAACCACCCTTAGGTGAATTCCAAATAATCACAAATAAACAAAGAGGAAAGATCTCACTAAATAGATGAACCAAAATCTTCGAACTAGAATTGTAGAAAATCCAAAATAATCAACTCAAAATTAGTCAAATCTCACAAAGACCAATGAATTCGTCCTTGCCAAAATAATCACCCAGAGCTGTGAGAGACCAAACACCAAATTTGCAAATCACACAACACCATCACCGAGAATGAATTGAAACATAATCAGCCGCGCACTTGGAAACAATATATATTTAGATATATATATATATATATTATTGAATCTTGAGTTTTGTAATCAAACCCTAATTGTATCCAAATTGAATTGGGTCTCCACAAATTAGATATAATATATATATATATATAAAATATATTATACCAAAACCAAACCAAATTAGAATTCTTTTAACAAACCAATTGGGTCCCACAGTCCAATAAGGAGGTATACCCAACAATATTGGCTATTCTATCACCAAATAAAAATTGAATTTGATTAAATTTTGTAATTGATATTGCTAAGGATTAATAGTGCCCTCCATGAATCAAAATTCTGGCTCCGTCATTATTCATAAAAATTAAAAGGTGAGGAAAAAAAGGTGAGAATGTATGCACTTTCTAGGGTTTTAAAACGGTAGTTAATAAATAGATGGCTCGACCATGATTAATTTTAGAGAGATTTTCATTAAATAAAGAAAGGAGAGAGAGAGAGAGAGAGGTCATACATCTCCCTAATATATCATTCTTATTTTGACTTTTAATAAAGGGGAGAAAGAGAGAATAGAGAGATAGAGAGAGGAGTGTGTATCTCTCCTTCGCATGGTTTGTTTCATGTTATTAAGAATGAATTATGAGTCCAAATATTTTTAAAAATAAAATACAACTGCGATATCACATCTTCACATACCCGTGTTACTACTATTCAGTAATAAACTTATAAAATCCACATTTAAATAAAATTACCTCCTTTAACTATCACATATCTGTATAGTATTATGTCATCATATATATACATTTATTATTATATGATAATATTACATCAATAATAACGTTATATTAGGCTATTTTTGACCTAGATTATGTGGATTAAAATAATTACAAAAAAATAAAATAGACTAAAAAGTTAATAAAATAAAATGTCACATCCAAATTATAATTATTTTATTTTTTTCTCTCACAAAAGTTTAAAGAGTCAAAAAATCTATTCTAAAAGAGACTTTTCAACACCAAATTAAAATAGTCAACAAGTTAAAAAGTCAAAAAATCAACTCACATCCCAAACTAATAAGGTGGTATTTGATTATTTTTTTATTTTATTTTTTATACCACTCTTCAAATTTTGCTGATGTGAAGGCCAATTGGTCCACCTCCACAAACTGGTATACGGTGTAACGGTGAGACATGTCAAACTGTCGGAGGGTGGTAATCTCCTCTCATGCATTATTGTCTACTAAGATGCTACCCTTCTGTAATAGTTTGTTTAGATTTTTATTTTTTTAATTTATTTTTTAATATAAATTTTTTAAGTTAAAAAAATTAAAACGTTGAAATAAAATATCAGATTTGTGAGTTTGAACAAATCTGTTGAATAGTTGATTTTCAACAGATAAAATAACAAATCTGTTGAATAGTTGATTTTCAACAGATAAAATAACAAATCTGTTGAATAGTTGATTTGTAACAGATAAAAGAAAATATCAGATTTGTTTCAACTGATAAAAAAAATTGATTAGATAAATAAATTTGTACAGATAAAAAATTAGATAGATATCGTTTGGGTAGATAATAAAATTTGGACACATATTTGATAGTTAAAGTGAAAATTTTGAACAAATAGTCAAAAATTTGAATAGATAGATATAAATTAAAACAGATACTCAAAAAAATTAAAATAAAAAAAAGTCAACAGATAAATTCATGAGTAAATTTATAAACAAACTATCCTTCAAAACAACAAAAAAGACTTCTTATCAAATTATTTTACAAAGGGTGGACATTTTACCAACAAAAAATATGTACTAGACTTAATGCAGGAAATAGGGTGACTGTTGTGCAACCATATGGGCCTATTTCAGGAACCGTTTCGATAATCCAAACCGTTCACTTTTTAGAGTACAAAGAGTACAGCATACTTGTAAAAAAATTAAGTTTATCGGATATCGTTAACCCAAATCCACTCACATTTTTATTCAGTTTTATAATTCAAATCACATTTGTCATTAATTTTTTAGATACAAATTCAATTCGATAAAATAGTTAACGATGTCCGATTAACTTAATTTTTTACAGGTATATTCTACTCAATATATCTTAAAAATAAAATGTTCGAATTATCAAAACGGACCCCAAAAGGAGCCCATATAGCTCCACAACAGTGGCTATTGTGCGGGAGGCACAATAGTCACCCCTTTTTCCCTTAATGCATTATATACCCTCCATAAATTAGACTTTTCAATATTTTTTTCTATTATATATTGTACATATATTAAAATTATGTTATATATAACATAATAGAACTCAATAATATATTGTAGAAATATTATATATATGTATATATATTCTATGAAAATTTCATAATATAGTATACACATATTACATATATGTAATATTATTGTTTATTTATTATTATATTTTCGGGTTAGGGAGGGTTTGAGTAAAAAATACTCTTCTCCACTCCCGGCTTGAACTGATTTATTCGATTTTGTAATTATGTGAACCGAACAAACTGAGGTACATATATAAATTGCACCAAACCAGTCTATGTGGTTTGGTGCGGTTCGGTACGATTGTTACGGTTTTGGGATTTAGAAAGGATTTGCCAAATATATATAATGATCTAGAAAAGATTATATATAATACAATAAATTGATTCACAAACATATATATATATATATATATGATAGTATACACCATGAAAAACCAAATAGCAAAGAGATATTGATCATGATTAAAATCTAATGTTGAAACCAAATGGTGTTTTCAAAAAGGTTCAAAAAATTAAGGCCTTCAAAATTAAAATTAGGGTTTTCAAAATCAAAAGTTAGGACTCAAAATTTACCTTAGTTCTATGTCGAAATCGTTACACCAAAAATAGAGTAAAAGAGGAGTGAACAAGTCTCTACAAGATAGAGGGTTTTACCCAAGGTTATTAAAATCGGGATCCTATGTTGGATCGTTGGAGGTGTTTATAGGATCGGATCGTAGAATCGGATCGAGGATCGTAAGATCCTACCGAAAAAGACAAATTACATAATAATTTAATTTAAATAAATATTTCTTATAAAGTATACACAAAATGAGCCTATATCCTATTAAAAAGAAATGAAGATATTGTAAAAAATACAATACTCCATGTAAAATGTACATATAATATTATACAATAGAAAAATCGATGGTAAAAGTTTTGTATTTCATCAAAAAAGAAGGTGAAGAAGAAGAATTCTATAACAAAATACTTTACAATCTATAATAATGCATAAAAAGTAAAGAAAAAAATATTTAACAAAATTGGATATGAAAATAGATTAAGAACTCAAAAGAGTAGCTTAGTCGAATAATAAGGTTTGTCGTTAGCATCATTGGTGGAGCGGATTCAAGTCACAAAAATAATCTCTCCAAAAATTGGGATAAAGCTGCAATCATCTTACCCTCCTTAGACTCTGCTAAAGCTAAGTTTGTTTTTCCGACTATTTAATTTTTTTAAATTACCGCAGTATTTGAATGTTTGTTTCCTAGTTTGTTTTTCTTAGTCTATTTGATTCAACACTACTTAATTTTTATTATTTATTTTGACCACATAAATTGGTATTTAGACAACAAACATAAAATTTACAATAAAATATGTCATACAATACAAAATAAGGCTTGTAAATTGGATCGGATAGGATCGGATTCGGATTCGGATCGGGATTCCACGATCCTATAAGATCCCACTACCAAGATCGAAAGATCCTACTCATAAGGAGTTTTTTACACGATCCGGATCAATTGTACTCAAATGGATCGTAAGATCGTAGGATCGTAAGATCCGGATCAGGATTCGAATTAAGTTTGTATTGGAATGCCCAAATTTTTTTTTTATAAAAGTAGTAATATAATATGTATAGTACTACGGAACGAAAGAAAATTAAGAAGAAAAAGAACTATTGTTTTTGTGTCTTCAAATTGTAGAGAGTGTTTTTATAGGATAAGACTATTTATGCTTTTGTAACTGTGGCATTGGTTCGGTTTAAATTCAAAACTTTTTATATTTAAATTTAAATAGATACAAATTCAATTTAAAATGGAGTTCGTTAACCAAATAAGGTTTCATTTGAAACTTCAAAAGCAAATTTAAAGTTTTTATTTATTTACTTATTTTTATAAATTGTAAATTATTATATTTGTAATTTATACTTTTATATAGAAATTTTAGAAAACCACGGTTAAGTGAACATGAATAGAAGTTTAGCATCACATTATATGGTATTTTATATTTAGAAATTTCGAATTTTTAAGAAAGAATGATTATTGGTGGTTATTTGACAATGGTGAAAATGTGGTGGTAGTCCCAAAGGCGAACGTGGTGGCGGTAGTGAAATAATGATAGTATCTTTTGTGACAATGGCATTGGTGGTGCAAATAGTGGTAGGCATGGTAGTAGTCGTGGTTGTCGCGGGGATAGTTATGTAATAATGGTACACTTTGGTACTTATGCATAAGTAACTATAAATTTAGTGAATATTAAATAAGAATGTTGCTAGTTTAAAATTTTTTAACCAACATTTTATGATTCAATTAAAATTTTAAATATAAGAGTTATAATTATTAAATAGACTTAATTGATTTTATTGGGATAGAAACCTAAACAAATTGTAAATTTTATTTATTTATATGTTATTATAATGATGCCTAATTAATTACAATTTCAATGAAAATCAAATACAATAGATAATATATACAAATAAACTCTCAAAGTTGGAAAAAAAACCTAAACAAATATATGAGAAATAAGACAACACACGCAAATGAATAAATTCGAACCATGAATAATGATTGATCTCTTAATAAACTGTAATGAAAGCAAACAGAGAGAGAGAGAGAGAGAGGGAAATTTAAAAAATCTATTTGGTTCACCAAATACATTTTTATTTACATCACAACTAAAAAATAAAATCACAACTAAATGGGCACAAACAGTAGAGTTAGTTAGATCCAAACAATCCAAAGCATTCACATCTAGTTGTTCTTTAGGAAATTATTAATAAATATGTGTACCAAATATATTTTTGAACTTTTTTACATTAAAAATAAATATAAATATATTTAATATTTTTTGTAAATTAAAAATAATAAATTGTAAATATTGCAAAATGAGATTCACGTAGTTTACTTTTTTTGTGAAAATAATTTTTACATATTCAAAAATTACATTTTGATATCTTCTAATAAGTGGATTATTTTTAGAAAATTTTCTCCAAATCAAAATTAAAAAAAAAAAAAAAATTTTGAAAAAAAATTTATTTGTCTTTAGAAAAATAAAAAAATAGAAAATGAAATCACAATAAAATAGGTACAAACTGTGGATATATATATATATATTTTAGTAGCAAGAATTAGTTGTTAGTTGTTAGATTAACATTTATAAGAGTTAGCCTTCCCATCTTTGTAAAACACCAAGTGTAAAACACCAAGTGATTGCCTCCTCAACTCCCTCTTAGGGAAAGTTGAATCCATAACTTTTTTTTTGAAACTAAGCCCTTAAAAAAGTTATAGTGGTCCAACTAAGTTAGGCCTAATTGGTTAAATCCAAACAATCAATAACATGCACTTTTTGTAGTTGTTCTTTAAGAAAATCATTGACTTTTATATTTAGGGGAACTGATGAAGTTTGCATATGATGGTTTGGAATTTGATCTTTCATATTCGTTTTCATTCTTGATTATAGATATCAAAATGGCTTTGTTCCTAAAATATAATTCGGTCGCGCATGTAAAAACAACATTTCTTGTCACTTTTTGTATTCTGTTTGTAATCTTCTTTTTTTTTGTCCTAATTTTTTTCTCTCAATTATTACACTGTAGTGTCCATCTTTTGCAAATCCAACAGTGTTTATTTGTTGCAAACTGTTTATCCAACATCATCCATTTTTTTTCGCTTCAAAGACATTGTTCCCATTTTTTAAATTTCAGAACAATAATTTAGAGTTTTTATCTCGATTTTTTGATTTCAAAACCGAGTGCGACCATTTTTCTTCAATTGTTTGTAAAATCTATAAGTCAAACATTTGTTCATAAAATCTATAAGTCAGAAATTTTATTGCATAAATAACACATACGTAGTTTTTTTCAACAAAAGTGTACATCTTGAACAACTATAAAAAAAATGGGAGACTTATTTATAAGTCATTTTTTAGACACTTATGGTAGGTTAAGTCCTAAGTAAAAACTTATATTCTCATAAGTCTTATGGAAATTTATTTGACACATTTACCCTTAATAGAAGATGTTAATATCATATCCATATACATTAATTTGGAAATTCGAAAAACATTTCGAAACCCCCAAAAAATATTTCGAAACCCCCAAAATAGGCTGATTCAGTTGTTAACATTTCGAAACTCACCACGAACAGGAGAAGGGGTGCGATTCGACGGAGACGTTCGACGGGAAGGTGACAACGGTTGCCGTTTATGGAGAGAAGGAGGAATGATGACTCCGAAATGTAAGTGTGGATTTGCCCCTGTTTCGCAATGTTAATTTATTTAATTTTTATTAACAACCCAAAACTAGGGTTTATATGACCTTCCATCGTAATCTGCTATGCTATTTGTATGTTTTGTGAGAATTGTGATGAATAATTGATTTTACAGTTTTTGAATTGGAAATAGTATGTATGTTGTTGTATGATGGAGGTCTTGCGGGTTGACCAGTGTGAGTGATTTATGCTTGATTTGTTGTTGTATTGGGTTTGGTAGACTATTTTGGGGGCCACAGTCACATTCATTAATTGATTTTATTTGTTTTTTTTTTATCCGAGCATAGTATTGGGTTTGGTAGACTATTTTGGGGGTTTGGTAGACTATTTTGGGGGTTTGTCGTTGTGTGTTGTACAGTTAATGAATGTGATTGTGGCCCAATATGAAATTAGTGTCGGATGTGAGTGGAAGCACATGTAAGTTGGACTGTGTATACAGTGCCACGTTGTGGTACGATGCCGTTTGGTTGTTTTCACTCAGATATACAAATGTGACAAATTACAAATTTGACAAATTACGCGCACACCTTTGTCACAGTTACGTCAAGTACTTCTCAGTCACATTTGAAACCATGGTGCGTAATTTGTCACAGTTACGTCAAGTACTTCTCAGTCACATTTGAAAATATGGCCGTGAATGTGTGCGCGTAATTTGTCACAGTCATGGCCATGAATGTGTGCGCGTAATTTGTCACAATTACGTAAAGTACTTCTCAGTTACATTTGAAACCATAGCCGTGAGTGTGTGCGCGTAATTTGTCACAGTCATGGCCATGAATGTGTACGCGTAATTTGTCACAGTTACGTCAAGTACTTCTTAGTTACATTTGAAACCATGGTCGTGAATGTGTGCGCGTAATTTGTTACAGTCATGGCCATGAATGTGTGCGCATAATTTGTCACAGTTACGTCAAGTACTTCTCAGTTACATTTGAAACCATGGCTGTGAATGTGTGCGCGTAATTTGTCACAGTTACGTCAAGTACTTCTCAGTCACATTTGAAAACATGGCCGGGAATGTGTGCGCGTAATTTGTCACAGTAACATCAAGTACTTCTCAATCACATTTGAAAACATGGCCGTGAATGTGTGCGCGTAATTTGTCATAGTTACGTCAAGTACTTCTCAGTCACATTTGAAACCATGGCCGCCTATGTGTGGTGTAATTTGTCACAGTTACGTCAAGTACTTCTCAGTCACACTAGTCACGTCACGAACATACTGACATGCAATGTTACGTATTGCTATTAAATTACATATTCACATATGTTATTAGTGGGATCTTGCCTGTATATGAAATGTGAATTTTTGGTGGCATTTTTTTCAGGAGGCACAATTAAACGTACACCACAGACAGGCTCCAAGGCGAAAGTGAGCAGTAGTGAAGGGACTAGAATTGGTAAAAGACGGCGGTCTCAAACTCCGTCACAGAATGTGAATGCATTAGGGCAAAGCAGTGCCCGAAAAGGAAAGAAGCTGAAATATGAGCCTCAACAACGACTGAACAAACAACCAACATTTTGCTATCGTTCCAACATTACTGGAATTGTGAAGCTGGTGGCAGTGTCAAAACTGAAAGATGAGCATTTGCAACGTCTTCAGAAAACACCATTCCGGTTGTTGTTGGATGCGATGGGAAAAATCGATCTAAACCAACATGAATTCCAAAAATGCGATGACATTGTAATGAGGATCATTCAGACATTTGTTCCAGATAAGCTGAAATTGCAAATGTGAAAGTGGTTGAGTGAGGGTGAAGTTATATGTAAATGTGATGGTGATTGTGACAGCGAATGCGAATGTGAATAACAGAACAGGTTTGGTTGTGTACCTGTAACACCCAAAAAGCAAATGTGAATGTATCACAGTGTTTTGCACTTTTTTGCAAATGTGAAATACAAATGTGAATGTGGTTATGTGAATGTGAATGGTTACGTTTATGTGATGGTGAATGTGAAATTGGATGTGATTGTGAATGACATAACAGGTTTGGTTGTATACCTGCTACGCCCAAAATGCAAATGTGAATGTATGACAGTGTTCTGCACTATTTTTGCGAATGTGAGTTATTATGTTTATATGATAGTGAATGTGAAATAGGATGTGATTGTGTTTGTGTTTGTTAGAAAATGTTTTGTTGTCTACTGTAACAAGTCTGCGAGGGACCTCGCTACAGTTCGGACTTGATTTGTGCCACGGTTCTAAATCTTGAACCAAAGAGTCCAAATCCGGCAAATCGTTTTGAAAACAGATTTTTTTTGAAAGAAGTGCCAAACATGGACTGCTTTGCCAGATACAGAGTCGCCACCTAAATATTTTTTAAATGGGAAATTTAGGAAACCCTAACTCGGTGCCAAAGGCCACGTGTCCGTCATCACCAAAGTTGGCTCGGGAACTTGGGTACGATTGGGGAAGGTCACATCGTGAGCACCCCCGCTCGCCCGGTCAAAGACCGGCCTCTACTAACCATGATATCTGTTTTGGAAAACTTTGTATGCTCTTATTCTGGTTATTAGCCTAGGTTACTATGTGATGCTCGCAGCAAACAAGTATAGACCGAGTCGCCTGAATTGGAACAAAACATTTCATGTTTGTTTGAAAGACGGTTTGCTACCCGCAGGTAGGCTTAAAATGCAGATTTTGCCACCCTCGGGTGGGCTTGGAAAACGTGGTGTTGCCACTATCTAGTGGGCTTAAAACAAACAATCGATGAATTATTCCAATTCAGATAACTCAACCTTCACCCACAGGCATTCAAGGCAGTTATATCATATAAGCACATAGCCTCATGGCAAGCATGCTATTCATGGCAGTCACTCACACGCATGCAAGGATGCTAAAGAATAAAACTCACCGAGTACTCCAAGCCAAAACAAAAGCTCATTAGAAATCATGCATGATCCTAAATATGCTGAAATGCCTAATGCAACACATGCAAAATGCAACTATAGCAGGCTCGGCTATTCTAAACATGGTATGTGAAATGTTACAACTAACATGTATTCAACTTGAAATTGAAATACGATGCAGTTTGTATGATGCGCCGAGCCCGGTGCATGCAAAACAGATGAATGATGCAAACATGCTGTCATACTGTATGCTAATTGAAATATGCCCTAATCTACCATCATAAGCAGATAAATAAAAGGGAGAAAGAAATGGGGGTTGGAAGACATACATCACACACACCCACACTTATTACAGCATTGCCCTCGCGCAGAGGGTCCGAATAAATAATACAGTCCGAATAAAAGAATAATACAGTCCGAATATACAGCCCAAATTCCTAATTAATTATCAAATTAAATAAGAAAGCTGTCAACTGGCATGCAAGCCAGGGACTGCCTTGCCTCCGCCCTGAATAATGAAATGATGCATGTTGGGCTGCCTTGCGCGGAAATCCACTGGGATGCCCCAATTAGCCTCTGTTTGCGATGTTTCTCGAAATGCGTGCCAGACTCCGGAAAGTTGCTGATTCTTCATTTTGCTGCAACAGAGAGCAGGAAAGGGGCATAGCAATGTATTTCACAAATATATGCATGCCTCGATTCTCGTGCCACCAATCACGCATATCGATGCGTGGTGGCCGAGGAGCCGAATTGCACAACTCAATATGGGGTGAATGGAGATGAATGCTACAACAAAACCTAACTCCATCATGGATAATCCGGAGTGTCGGTGACTTGGGAATTGAGACCCGTTCCGTCACTTGGGGTGCGAAACGTGCCTCGTTTCCCGTGCCCGGGCTAACTCCTATCCCGAACACTATGCAATATGCATGATATGCATGAAATGTAGCTAATATGCAATCCTAACATACACAATGTTATGAAAATGAGATGCCTCGAAATGCGTGCCCACGGGCACACAAGCCGAGAAAATGGCATACGGAATGCAATGATGGGCTTACGCCAACGTGAGAGGGCCTCAGCCACACTCACATAGACTGCCATCGGATAAAAAAGAAGTGCCTCGGAATGCATGCCCGCGGGCACGTAAACCGAGGCGGTGACATACAGGCATGAAATAACAAATTGGGCTTACACTAACATGAGAGGATCTCAGCCGCACTCACATAAGCTGCCGAGAGATGAGAATGAGCTGCCTCGAAATGCGTGCACACGGGCACGCAAACCAAGGCAGTGGCATACGCAATGCAAATGACATGGAAAATGCAAATTGGGCTTACACTAACATGAGAGAGCCTCAACCACACTCACATAAGCTGCCGAAAGATGAAAACAAGCTGCCTCGAAATGCGCGCACACGGCACGCAAACCGAGGCAGCGACATACAGGCATGAAATGGCATGCAAATGAAACGTGGCATATGGCATATGAAAAATGCAAATTTCAGTAGCTAAAATGATGCACAAATAGCCCCCGAATTATGACAAAATTACACCCGATGCCCGAAATGCAATGTTATGCACCCGAAACGGCCTACAGCCCTACTAAACATGCACAATATGGACATAACATGTAAAACAGTAGCAAGGCAGCCCCTAAACTAGCATTTTTTCAGTACAAAGTATGGCCAAACAATGATCACAAGTATGGCAAAAATAGCTTGCAAAAATGGGGGAAAAGAGGAGAATTACAAAGCAAGTGGTATATACATTGCTCAAACTGAAAAACACAGTTCTACAAAATTAAAGAGGGGCCAAAAATATGCACATTTACAAGAGATGACATCCCCCAATTCAGTATGTAGATAGGCTAAAGATAGCATGCAAAATAATGAGCCAACAAAGGCTATAACATGAGGTACCAAAAGCATGCATCAAACAACCTAAGACCCTTAACAAAACATTATGAGAAGGCCAAAACAAGGCTCTTTCCAGGCCTGATGAAGACTCAAAACAGAAGCCAAATAAGCTCAAAGGGGCATGCCAAATAGGAGTAGAACATGAATTCAAAGCAAGTGGCATGTAGAGCATGAAAACCAGGTTGAGCCCTTCTTCAATGTTGAAGAGGGGCTCAAAATAAGCATAATATCAGTTCATGAGATGCTCCAAATCAGATCACAAATAGGCCAAATAAATCATGCAATTTTACGAAAAATATGGAGGATTACAAAGAAAGTGCATGATAGAGAGTGCAAACATGATTGAGCCCTTCTTCGAAGTTGAAGAAGGGTTCAAAATAGGCCCACTCACAGTATATATCAGGCTCGAAAATAGATCACTCAAAAGCCAAACAAAGCATGCAATTTATTGGCCTAAAGAATGGTATTGAAAGAGGTGCATCATGGAGACACCAAACAGAGCTGAGCCCTTCTACAAAGTTGTAGAGGGGCTCAAAATAAGCCTAAAACCAGTAGGGGTCGGAGCCCAAAACAAAAGGCAAATAGGGTAAAGAATTGACTCGAAATTGTGCTCAAAAAAAGGAAATAGAGTCTTACCCTTGAAGATCTAACTTTGGTGGCTTCTTGGCTTCAATTTGTTGATCCTTAGCCTTTGAAAATCACTCCTTTGCTGCTGAAATGGAGGTGGTGATGGTGGTGCTTAGGGTTGATGAAGAGAGGAGCTAGAAACTTGAAGCTTTTTAGGGTTTTTGGCTATGGAAATGGAGGTTTTGGAAGAGAGGCTCTTGAGATGAAATTTTGTAACCTCAACCAAGGAGCTGTCCAGCCCCTTAAGAGGACCAAAAAGGGTGTAAAAGGGGAGGGAAATGCATCCAAGCTTTCCCTCCCAAAATATCCCCCGGAGGACAGGGATATTTTGAAAAGCAGCTGGACAGCTGTAAAGGATTCAAAAGCAGAAAGCTGGCCGGCCAGGTGGATTTCTTGAAGGTGGCCGGCCGGCCACCCCAACTGGTCGGCCAGCCACTCCCCCTGGCCGGCCGGCCATGGCCAAAAAAAGAAGTGAAGAATTGCTGGCCGATCACCATGTTTTGGTGTCCTCCCAGGTGTGTAGAACAAGGTTCCAAGGTTGGAATTTGGCAACTCTGAAACAGGAGTCACAACATTGAACTTGAAGGAGAGGCTCAAAAATGAAAGTAACAATTACTGGCCGACCAGTACTTTTTAGGGTCCTCCCATGTGTGTAGAACAAGACCCCATGGTTGGAATTTGGCAACTCTGAAACAGGAGACACAACATTGAACTTGAAGGAGAGGCTCAAAAATGAAAGTAACAATTACTGGCCGACCAGTACTTTTTAGGGTCCCCCCATGTCCCCTCATCACAAATATGTAGTCTCGGCTCGAAGAAAATATCCCTAGGGTGTTCAACATTAGCCCGGAAGTGAGCAAAACGGACGCCGGAGGAGCGAAACTGGTTTTTCTGAGACAATTGCTGTCCTCCCACCCTCTAGTGATCTTCCTGGTGCTAAAACAGAGGTACCTGCCAAAATTGAACAAAAACTAATGCAAGACGAAAGCTCGGGGACCAAAACCGCGCGGTTCGGGGTCCCGGAAATGGGCTGCAGACACCGAAAGTGGTGTTCGGCCACGAAGTGGGTATCAGAGGCCCCAGTGTCCCTCGGAATGATAAAACAGAGGCACTTGCCAAAAAACGGAGAAATCGGAGATGGTTGGGCGGTCCCGAACCGAGGCACACGGCCTGACGGTCCCGAAAACCGGGAACCAGGCTCCGAAATGGGCAAAATGGCCTACGGCCACGAAAAGTAGCCCACGGCCACTGAGAGATAGTCTACGGGACCACTCCCTCCCCTCAGGAAAGAAAACAGAGAAAACCGAGTCTGGTTCGCAAACCGAGGCAGGGCACGAAAGAGAGTTCGGAAGTCCGGAGGCAGGGCGCACGGCCGCGACTCTGAGGCTTCTGAACGAGCACAGTATGCAACATCACCGAGCGCTCAATCGGTGACATCTGAGTCTTAAGGTTGGTCAAAAATGGGGTGTCTACAGTTGCCCCTCTTTGACAGAACTCGGAAGTCAAGAAGTGACGGGAGTGAATGTCAAAGCCCAGAGACGACCCATTTTTGACAAGGCCGAAGACTTAGACAATCATACAAGATAGACAAAGATGTGCCCGCAGGCGTGCCCGCAGGCAAAGGGGGCAAAATGCAAAATGACATGCACAGAGCCAGGTGATCACGCAAGTGCAGCAAGCTGTAATGAAGCAAGTATTGACAAATAGATGCAACAGTTTTAAGCAAGAATGCAAAGCAACAACTACATTTCATGTAGTTAGGAATGCGGAGAATTATTCAATTCTCGTCGCGTCTCACACGGAGAAGATACGATACCTGCGCGATTCGTCTGGTCGCACCAGCCTCAAATGAACCGTACATACAATATCGTGCCTGCAAAATAGAGAAATTCAACAAGAACAATATGCCAACAACATATATTCAATGTGATTCCTGTGATTCTGAAAGTTTGACACACGCAGTGTCGGCGAGTGGATGCATCACAATGCGAGAAAAGATAATGCGTGACAACGTATGCTCAAGCATAGAAGTATTGTACACCAAGAAATCACGCATGACAATGCAAAACATTCATGAGAATGCAAATTATGAGCCAAATAATGCAAAACGAGCACAAATCAGGGTGCCTGTTTGTTGCGCAACAACGAGCTGGGAAACGCGCATTTCGGCGACGGCAACTCGATCGCGGCCTCTGATTCACCTCCCAGAGAGGTCACAACATGTTTAAAAAGGATACACTCTGATTTTGATGAATAATGATGAGACACATGTCAGAAATTGCAATTGAAGTTCCGGTGGAGCAATTCGGCGCCAGAAAGTGCACTTTTCTTGAACTTTTTCAGGTCCCGGGAACTCTGATTTTCCTCAAAATTTGCAGAGAGGTAGGGGAGGGGGTGGGGACCATGGTCGGCCAGCTCATTGCCCTAGGAGAGGCCATCGGCCAGGGGAGGAAAAGCAAATGGCCGGCCAGCCAGAAAAGGTGGCCGGCCGGCCACCTGCCAAAAGCAGGGGCATTTTGGTCATTTTGGAGATTCCTATATATACACTTGCCCACTCACTCCGAAATCACACCCACAGCCGTGAAATCTTCTTCTCTTGCTCCCTAAACCATTTTCTCCTTCAAATCTGCATTTTATACGCGTCCTCCGGCCTTCCACGCAAGTTGTTTTCGCGAAATCTTCCAGCGTTAAGCACTTTGAGCCGACTAAATTTTGATTCCGGGGGTTCTCTTCTCATTGTCACCACTTGAGGTAAGTTTGTCTCATTATTTGGAAGATTTTTCCGGGAGTTGACTTTTGTTGACTTTTCATTTCCCGAGAGTTGACTTTTGTTGACTTTTTCCAATTTTGGCTCATTTTGCTCATTTTTGCTTCTCTTTGCAGATTTCTTGACATGGCGGGTCATTTCCCTCACGGTGGAGGTTTTCCCGGCGCCGGAGATGATTTTGATATTATGACATTGCCCCCGAGGGTTCGCCCTTTTGTTCCCGATCGATACGCCCCAGCGGTACATAGGCTTCCGCGAGCCGTTTTCCGTCATTTCACCGAGTTCAACGATCGGGTACCAGGGGATCTTCTTCTGCGAGAGCCGGAGCAGCACCTCTCCCACGATGCAGAGGTATTTTACTTTATTTTCTGTATCTTTCGTGCATTTTGTACCTTTGCCATGCTTAGACACACAGTTTAGCTTATGACATAGTACTTGCATCCTGAGCATGTGACTTAGCCACTTGAATTTCATGAACACAGCTCATTGACTGATTGTGAACGCACGGCACACATTAGTTAAGAATTGAACACACGGCTCAAACACTGATTCACCGAACACACAGCCCGAAGTTGAAAATGAGCACACAGCACATACTGACTAAGAGTAGAACACACAGTCCCAAACTCAGATTTTCTGAACACGCAGCCCAGATTTGAAGCGAACACACAGCCCACTGGTTAAGAGTAGAACACACAGCCCTAAACTCTGATTTACTGAACACACAGCCCAGATTTGAAGTGAACACACAGCCCACTGATTAAGAGTAGAACACACAGTCCCAAACTCTGATTTACTGAACACGCAGCCCAGATTTGAAGTGAACACACAGCCCACTGATTAAGAGTAGAACACACAGCCCTAAACTCTGATTTACTGAACACGCAGCCCAGATTTGAAGTGAACACACAGCCCACTGATTAAGAGTAGAACACACAGCCCTAAACTCTGATTTACTGAACACGCAGCCCAGATTTGAAGTGAACACACAGCCCACTGATTAAGAGTAGAACACACAGTCCCAAACTCTGATTTACTGAACACGCAGCCCAGATTTGAAGTGAACACACAGCCCACTGATTCAGCCCACTGATTAAGAGTAGAACACACAGCCCTAAACTCTGATTTACTGAACACGCAGCCCAGATTTGAAGTGAACACACAGCCCACTGATTAAGAGTAGAACACACAGCCCTAAACTCTGATTTACTGAACACGCAGCCCAAATACCAAATTTACACACAGCTCATTTTCACTTCATTTGCACATAGCTCATTTTCACTTCATTTGCTGATACACGCATTTACTCTAAATGCAGGCTGGCTCTCGCACAGTACGAGGATATGGCTCCACTGCCGCGAGGGAGTGGTATGCTGAGCTTCCGGAAGCTGTCCGAGACTTGGTTGACTTTGCAGGATTCGGACCATTCTGCAGGGGGTTGTCTCACTGTCTTATCAGTAGGACATTGTTTGCTGCTCTGGCGGAGAGATGGTGGGACACCACCAATTCTTTCCATTTTTCTGCGACCGGGGATATGACTATGACCCCACTGGACTTCGCTGTACTCACCGGCCTAGACATAGGCGGTGGACCCATTCCCTACGACGAAGATATGGGTCAGTGGGAGGCTGCTTGGATGCATCTATTGGGGGCACTCCCGCCTGTAGACAGAGCTTCCGGGAGGGTTCGGTATACTTGGTTCTCTTCCCATTTCCGGCGGCCACAGATGGAGCCTGAGTCTCCCGAGGAGGTCGAGCAGTATACCCGTGGTTTCCTCATGTTCCTCTTTGGCACCACTCTGTTTGCTGATAGAGGGAACATGGTCGGGCTGTATCTCTTGAGTGCCCTAGTAGACCTATCACAGGTCAATCAGTATGATTGGGGCGGCGCTGGCCTGGCTACCCTTTATTGTTACATGAGCGCAGTCTCTCGCACGCGGGGGGACTTACTCGGCGGCTACTGGAGAGCTTGGGAGGTACATTCTGTCCTCTTGATTTACATTTTTGCTCCTCATTACTTGTTCACTGCACACATGGCGCACTTTGCATTCTGTATTCTGCCTTTAGCACTTTGTATTCACATTCCGCACTGCTTTTCTCAGCTATGGGTATATGCATATTTCCCCACATTAGCCCCGGAGATGGAGGTGGCAGGACCTCCTATGACTCCGTTTTCATTGATGTTTGAGGGCGAGCACCTATCGAGGCCTCGAGAGACTCTCTTCTCTCTGCGACAGTACTTCGACACCGTGCGCGCGACAGAGGTATTTCAGAACTCTCAGTTCCTTTCATTTTCATCTTTGATTTGCTTTGTATTTCTTGATTTCTGATTGATTTGTACACTGGTTATCCGCAGATCACCTGGCAACCCTGGGCAGTCTTTGGCGACGATCTCGAGAATCAGTACCCCGGAGGGTCGACTAGTTCCTAGTATAGGTTCCTGCTCGAGGGACCAGTCGGCAGGGCTTGGTTCCTGGGGGAACGCTTTCAGCGTCAGGTGTGGGGGTATGATTCTCAGGACCCTCCCGCTGTGCCTCCAGCCACTATGCGGACTGCCGACAGGCTATCTACTGAGGAGGTCACTAGGGACATGCAGGGCACCGATGCTTTATTACATCTCATTGAGGGGAACTACGCCACCTATCGCCGCATATATCTGATGCCCCCCTTGACGGGAGTACGGGCTCCACCATTGAGGCCCACTGGCGCACCATCTTCGAGTCGTGCCCGTGCTGCAGACATCCCCTCTTCTAGCAGGGCTGGTGCATCTAGAGGTAGAGGCAGTTCGATTCCTCCGATCTCTCCGACTCTCGATCATCCTGGATGGCCAGATATGCCGACTGAGTTGACGAGTTGGCAGTATGGGACTACTTCTCCGATTCCGATCCCTATAGAGCCTCCGATGCCTGGTCACAGATATGTCAGTGATCCTGACTCACCACCGGTATGTTCTACCATTTTTCATTTATCACACAGACATTTTGGCAGTTGCTTATTTATTGATGAGTTGAGCTTGTGTCTGCAGCCACCTCGGGAGTACATAGACCAGATGCTCGGGGTGGTGGCCTCACTTGAGGGGATGGTCCTGCGTAGAGAGGCACAGATGTCCATCATGGGCTTCCAGGTACCCTTCATCTCTCTTGCATTTATCATATTTCTGTTAACATGCTGGTTTTGAGCATTCTGCTGCACTGATAGGCTGTGTAGAACACATCTGGCACACACCCCACTCACATACTGTACTTGCACCTGCTTTTTATGTTTGAACTGATGTATTGCACTTTTCATTTTCAGATGCCTCCCGTATATGCTTCGACACGAGGTGGGCCACCCGGGCCTTCTCAGAGAGGTCGAGGTGTTAGACCTACTCGAGGTACTGGGCCCCGAGGAGCTGGGCCATCCAGGCCTTACCGAGGAGCTCGAGGAGCAGGGTCGTCTCGCAGACGCAGGGCACCCATTGTCGAGGATGAGGAGGAGGAGGTCGCAGACCTTGTGTCAGAGGCATCTCCTGGGGAGGGAGGCTCCGGTCTTGGTTCCGGGAGCGGAGGCGAGGCTGAGGGGGATCCGGAGGATGACAGCTCTGATCCGGATGGTGATGATGGTGCAGAGGTTGTCCCGCAAAAGAGGATGAGAGGGCCTCCTCATTCCCGTTCCCGAGGATACTGATGTTATTTCCTGCTTTATTTTACTTTTTGGCTAGTAGTTTGTAGCACTTTGCACATTATTAGGCAGTTTTATTTCCTGTAAAACTTGTACCTTTATTTTGTTGTAAAACATGATGGAATGAAACAGCTTTTTGAAAAGATGCTTGTATTTGAAATTCTTAGCATCGCATCGCATCATTTTGCACAAAAATGGACTTGAATGGAAATGTGCCTTGTGTATTTACCGGGTCAGGTAATGAACCGACGCAACAAATCAAAACAACTCGACTCACTAAGAAATAATAGAATCTTAGCAAGTTTACAACTCGATAAGCAAAGTACAACAATGTTAACGACTCAATAGACAAGACTTAACAAAATTGTGTAACGAAAAAGTAACAATTCAAAACACAAAATGCGACAGCTCGACAAAACTTACAACTCGATAAACAAAACAACAACTCGATAAGCAAAATACAACAGAACAAACTTCGGACGGACAATCCGGATGATGGAACGCACCCGTAACTGAGAGAAATGGAGGCCTTCGACATTCCCGATGCATGAAAGTGCCTCAAACTTCCTTTCGGCGGGCAAAACAGGACCAACGCGCGGCCGAAAACATTTTGCATTTGGAGACTAGAGAGTGGCCGGCCTACTAGAATAGATGGCCGGCCGGCCACCTCCCCCGTAACCTCCAAAAATTTGACACGTGTCCTTTAAATAGTGTTTTGCCCCTCTATAAAAGCCCCACCCTTGAACCTTATTCATTTCATCACCTTTCCTCACAAAAATGGAGGCATTTCTCGCAGAAAATCTCACATCTTGGATTTCTTCTTTAGATGGCTCGGAGAAGTTGAACTTCCGGGGTTTTGGCTTGAATGCACTGTTCACGCTGGGCCGGACTCCACTGTCTGTTGCTAAAGTAGACTACTGTACCAGTAATCTCTGCTCTGATGGACTGCGTTTCCTCGGCCTCCTTCTGATAACCGGGGGTAGTGAATGGAACACCGGATGTCCGTTAACTAGATCCTCGGATCGAGTAAGTCGGCGACCTCGTGTCCAAAGTGCTTGGGGAATATCTGATGGTTCGGAAGCAATTGTGCCACAAACTGCCCCTAGCAAAAGGTAAATAAAGCGAAAAGGAAATAAATAACCAGAAAAACGGGCAGCACAACAGCTTAATTTAAATACACACAACACACAGTCGGGCATACAACACGCAGTTTGATAAGTTGGAAATACACTGCCCTCAACCACTGATCATTGTTCCTGTATCACTGTTCCCCAAAACTGAATCGGATATCCGCAGACAACTGATTCTCAGATACTGATTGATGCCCGCAGGCCTGACGCCCAAACTCAACTGATACATGCATTCCCTGTGGAGACGCACTCTAGCAAGCACATAACAGATAAGTGAGAGCCAAAACACCCCTATGTCGGGGTAGGGTTTCCCTGTCCTATTTTGTTAGGAACTAGGGTTTCACTACGCACGCAGCGGCTTCAAACAACCTATAAACGGGTAAGCAACCTGTCCTAGTTTGGAATGGTCACTATGGATCCGAATATGCACTAGGTCGAATGGTCAAAAAGGGTGCCCCGGTAAAACCGGGGTTTGTGTTCCCATGCTGTCAGAGCCCAGAGCCGATCAGCCTTACGGACATGACTTGACAAGACAAGCCTCCGGCAAATCGTTCGGGAATGGCATATGGCAAACACGGTGTCCTAGGCGCACCAATGCAAATGTAATGCAAAGAAACACACAAGTGTAGTCAAAACCAGATATCATGAGTTCGAGTCAAGTTCTCTAAATCCCCAGCAGAGTCGCCAGAAATTGTAACAAGTCCGCGAGGGACCTCGCTACAGTTCGCACTCGATTTGTGCCACGGTTCTAAATCTTGAACCAAAGAGTCCAAATCCGGCAAATCGTTTTGAAAACAGATTTTTTTTGAAAGAAGTGCCAAACATGGACTGCTTTGCCAGATACAGAGTCGCCACCTAAATATTTTTTAAATGGGAAATTTAGGAAACCCTAACTCGGTGCCAAAGGCCACGTGTCCGTCATCACCAAAGTTGGCTCGGGAACTTGGGTACGATTGGGGAAGGTCACATCGTGAGCACCCCCGCTCGCCCGGTCAAAGACCGGCCTCTACTAACCATGATATCTGTTTTTGAAAACTTTGTATGCTCTTATTCCGGTTATTAGCCTAGGTTACTATGTGATGCTCGCAGCAAACAAGTATAGACCGAGTCGCCTGAATTGGAACAAAACATTTCATGTTTGTTTGAAAGACGGTTTGCTACCCGCAGGTAGGCTTAAAATGCAGATTTTGCCACCCTCGGGTGGGCTTGGAAAACGTGGTGTTGCCACTATCTAGTGGGCTTAAAACAAACAATCGATGAATTATTCCAATTCAGATAACTCAACCTTCACCCACAGGCATTCAAGGCAGTTATATCATATAAGCACATAGCCTCATGGCAAGCATGCTATTCATGGCAGTCACTCACACGCATGCAAGGATGCTAAAGCATAAAACTCACCGAGTACTCCAAGCCAAAACAAAAGCTCATTAGAAATCATGCATGATCCTAAATATGCTGAAATGCCTAATGCAACACATGCAAAATGCAACTATAGCAGGCTCGGCTATTCTAAACATGGTATGTGAAATGTTACAACTAACATGTATTCAACTTGAAATTGAAATACGATGCAGTTTGTATGATGCGCCGAGCCCGGTGCATGCAAAACAGATGAATGATGTAAACATGCTGTCATACTGTATGCTAATTGAAATATGCCCTAATCTACCATCATAAGCAGATAAATAAAAGGGAGAAAGAAATGGGGGTTGGAAGACATACATCACACACACCCACACTTATTACAGCATTGCCCTCGCGCAGAGGGTCCGAATAAATAATACAGTCCGAATAAAAGAATAATACAGTCCGAATATACAGCCCAAAATAATATACAAATTCCTAATTAATTATCAAATTAAATAAGAAAGCTGTAAACTGGCATGCAAGCCAGGGACTGCCTTGCCTCCGCCCTGAATAATGAAATGATGCATGTTGGGCTGCCTTGCGCGGAAATCCACTGGGATGCCCCAATTAGCCTCTGTTTGCGATGTTTCTCGAAATGCGTGCCAGACTCCGGAAAGTTGCTGATTCTTCATTTTGCTGCAACAGAGAGCAGGAAAGGGGCATAGCAATGTATTTCCCAAATATATGCATGCCTCGATTCTCGTGCCACCAATCACGCATATCGATGCGTGGTGGCCGAGGAGCCGAATTGCACAACTCAATATGGGGTGAATGCAGATGAATACTACAACAAAACCTAACTCCATCATGGATAATCCGGAGTGTCGGTGACTTGGGAATTGAGACCCGTTCCGTCACTCGGGGTGCGAAACGTGCCTCGTTTCCCGTGCCCGGGCTAACTCCTATCCCGAACACTATGCAATATGCATGATATGCATGAAATGTAGCTAATATGCAATCCTAACATACACAATGTTATGAAAATGAGATGCCTCGAAATGCGTGCCCACGGGCACGCAAACCGAGAAAATGGCATGAAATATGATATACAATGAGACTAAAATGAAATGCCTTGAAATGCGTGCCCACGGGCACACAAGCCGAGGAAATGGCATACGGAATGCAATGATGGGCTTACGCCAACGTGAGAGGGCCTCAACCACACTCACATAGACTGTCGTCGGATAAAAAAGAAGTGCCTCGGAATGCATGCCTGCGGGCACGTAAACCGAGGCGGTGACATACAGGCATGAAATAACAAATTGGGCTTACACTAACATGAGAGGATCTCAGCCGCACTCACATAAGCTGCCGAGAGATGAGAATGAGCTGCCTCGAAATGCGTGCACACGGGCACGCAAACCAAGGCAGTGGCATACGCAATGCAAATGACATGGAAAATGCAAATTGGGCTTACACTAACATGAGAGAGCCTCAGCCACACTCACATAAGCTGCCGAAAGATGAAAACAAGCTGCCTCGAAATGCGCGCACACAGCACGCAAACCGAGGCAGCGACATACAGGCATGAAATGGCATGCAAATGAAACGTGGCATATGGCATATGAAAAATGCAAATTTCAGTAGCTAAAATGATGCACAAATAGCCCCCGAATTATGACAAAATTACACCCGATGCCCGAAATGCAATGTTATGCACCCGAAACGGCCTACAGCCCTACTAAACATGCACAATATGGACATAACATGTAAAACAGTAGCAAGGCAGCCCCTAAACTAGCATTTTTTCAGTACAAAGTATGGCCAAACAATGATCACAAGTATGGCAAAAATAGCTTGCAAAAATGGGGGAAAAGAGGAGAATTACAAAGCAAGTGGTATATACATTGCTCAAACTGAAAAACACAGTTCTACAAAATTAAAGAGGGGCCAAAAATATGCACATTTACAAGAGATGACATCCCCCAATTCAGTATGTAGATAGGCTAAAGATAGCATGCAAAATAATGAGCCAACAAAGGCTATAACATGAGGTACCAAAAGCATGCATCAAACAACCTAAGACCCTTAACA
This sequence comes from Camellia granthamiana, assembly GCA_036172215.1. NCBI lineage: Eukaryota > Viridiplantae > Streptophyta > Magnoliopsida > Ericales > Theaceae > Camellia > Camellia granthamiana. The sequence continues at coordinate 115,090,513 of CM069913.1, forward strand.
AAACATTATGAGAAGGCCAAAACAAGGCTCTTTCCAGGCCTGATGAAGACTCAAAACAGAAGCCAAATAAGCTCAAAGGGGCATGCCGAATAGGAGTAGAACATGAATTCAAAGCAAGTGGCATGTAGAGCATGAAAACCAGGTTGAGCCCTTCTTCAATGTTGAAGAGGGGCTCAAAATAAGCACAATATCAGTTCATGAGATGCTCCAAATCAGATCACAAATAGGCCAAATAAATCATGCAATTTTACGGAAAATATGGAGGATTACAAAGAAAGTGCATGATAGAGAGGCCAAACATGATTGAGCCCTTCTTCGAAGTTGAAGAAGGGTTCAAAATAGGCCCACTCACAGTATATATCAGGCTCGAAAATAGATCACTCAAAAGCCAAACAAAGCATGCAATTTATTGGCCTAAAGAATGGTATTGAAAGAGGTGCATCATGGAGACACCAAACAGAGCTGAGCCCTTCTACAAAGTTGTAGAGGGGCTCAAAATAAGCCTAAAACCAGTAGGGGTCAGAGCCCAAAACAAAAGGCAAATAGGGTAAAGAATTGACTCAAAATTGTGCTCAAAAAAAGGAAATAGAGTCTTACCCTTGAAGATCTAACTTTGGTGGCTTCTTGGCTTCAATTTGTTGATCCTTAGCCTTTGAAAATCACTCCTTTGCTGCTGAAATGGAGGTGGTGATGGTGGTGCTTAGGGTTGATGAAGAGAGGAGCTAGAAACTTGAAGCTTTTTAGGGTTTTTGGCTATGGAAATGGAGGTTTTGGAAGAGAGGCTCTTGAGATGAAATTTTGTAACCTCAACCAAGGAGCTGTCTAGCCCCTTAAGAGGACCAAAAAGGGTGTAAAAGGGGAGGGAAATGCATCCAAGCTTTCCCTCCCAAAATATCCCCCGGAGGACAGGGATATTTTGAAAAGCAGCTGGACAGCTGTAAAGGGTTCAAAAGCAGAAAGCTGGCCGGCCAGGTGGATTTCTTGAAGGTGGCCGGCCAGCCACCCCAACTGGTCGGCCAGCCACTCCCCCTGGCCGGCCGGCCATGGCCAAAAAAAGAAGTGAAGAATTGCTGGCCGACCACCATGTTTTGGTGTCCTCCCAGGTGTGTAGAACAAGGTTCCAAGGTTGGAATTTGGCAACTCTGAAACAGGAGTCACAACATTGAACTTGAAGGAGAGGCTCAAAAATGAAAGTAACAATTACTGGCCGACCAGTACTTTTTAGGGTCCTCCCATGTGTGTAGAACAAGACCCCATGGTTGGAATTTGGCAACTCTGAAACAGGAGACACAACATTGAACTTGAAGGAGAGGCTCAAAAATGAAAGTAACAATTACTGGCCGACCAGTACTTTTTAGGGTCCCCCCATGTCCCCTCATCACAAATATGTAGTCTCGGCTCGAAGAAAATATCCCTAGGGTGTTCAACATTAGCCCGGAAGTGAGCAAAACGGACGCCGGAGGAGCGAAACTGGTTTTTCTGAGACAATTGCTGTCCTCCCACCCTCTAGTGATCTTCCTGGTGCTAAAACAGAGGTACCTGCCAAAATTGAACAAAAACTAATGCAAGACGAAAGCTCGGGGACCAAAACCGCGCGGTTCGGGGTCCCGGAAATGGGCTGCAGACACCGAAAGTGGTGTTCTGCCACGAAGTGGGTATCAGAGGCCCCAGTGTCCCTCGGAATGATAAAACAGAGGCACTTGCCAAAAAACGGAGAAATCGGAGATGGTTGGGCGGTCCCGAACCGAGGCACACGGCCTGACGGTCCCGAAAACTGGGAACCGGGCTCCGAAATGGGCAAAATGGCCTACGGCCACGAAAAGTAGCCCACGGCCACTGAGAGATAGTCTACGGGACCACTCCCTCCCCTCAGGAAAGAAAACAGAGAAAACCGAGTCTGGTTCGCAAACCGAGACAGGGCACGAAAGAGAGTTCGGAAGTCTAGAGGCAGGGCGCACGGCCGCGACTCTGAGGCTTCTGAACGAGCACAGTATGCAACATCACCGAGCGCTCAATCGGTGACATCTGAGTCTTAAGGTTGGTCAAAAATGGGGTGTCTACAGTTGCCCCTCTTTGACAGAACTCGGAAGTCAAGAAGTGACGGGAGTGAATGTCAAAACCCAGAGACGACCCATTTTTGACAAGGCCGAAGACTTAGACAATCATACAAGATAGACAAAGATGTGCCCGCAGGCGTGCCCGTAGGCAAAGGGGGCAAAATGCAAAATGACATGCACAGAGCCAGGTGATCACGCAAGTGCAGCAAGCTGTAATGAAGCAAGTATTGACAAATAGATGCAACAGTTTTAAGCAAGAATGCAAAGCAACAACTACATTTCATGCAGTTAGGAATGCGGAGAATTATTCAATTCTCGTCGCGTCTCACACGGAGAAGATACGATACCTGCGCGATTCGTCTGGTCGCACCAGCCTCAAATGAACCGTACATACAATATCGTGCCTGCAAAATAGAGAAATATAACAAGAACAATATGCCAACAACATATATTCAATGTGATTCCTGTGATTCTGAAAGTTTGACACACGCAGTGTCGGCGAGTGGATGCATCACAATGCGAGAAAAGATAATGCGTGACAACGTATGCTCAAGCATAGAAGTATTGTACACCAAGAAATCACGCATGACAATGCAAAACATTCATGAGAATGCAAATTATGAGCCAAATAATGCAAAACGAGCACAAATCAGGGTGCCTGTTTGTTGCGCAACAACGAGCTGGGAAACGCGCATTTCGGCGACGGCAACTCGATCGCGGCCTCTGATTCACCTCCCGGAGAGGTCACAACATGTTTGAAAAGGATACACTCTGATTTTGATGAATAATGATGAGACACATGTCAGAAATTGCAATTGAAGTTCCGGTGGAGCAATTCGGCGCCAGAAAGTGCACTTTTCTTGAACTTTTTCAGGTCCCGGGAACTCTGATTTTCCTCAAAATTTGCAGAGAGGTAGGGGAGGGGGTGGGGACCATGGTCGGCCAGCTCATTGCCCTAGGAGAGGCCATCGGCCAGGGGAGGAAAAGCAAATGGCCGGCCAGCCAGAAAAGGTGGCCGGCCGGCCACCTGCCAAAAGCAGGGGCATTTTGGTCATTTTGGAGATTCCTATATATACACTTGCCCACTCACTCCGAAATCACACCCACAGCCGTGAAATCTTCTTCTCTTGCTCCCTAAACCATTTTCTCCTTCAAATCTGCATTTTATACGCGTCCTCCGGCCTTCCACGCAAGTTGTTTTCGCGAAATCTTCCAGCGTTAAGCACTTTGAGCCGACTAAATTTTGATTCCGGGGCTTCTCTTCTCATTGTCACCACTTGAGGTAAGTTTGTCTCATTATTTGGAAGATTTTTCCGGGAGTTGACGTTTGTTGACTTTTCATTTCCCGAGAGTTGACTTTTGTTGACTTTTTCCAATTTTGGCTCATTTTGCTCATTTTTGCTTCTCTTTGCAGATTTCTTGACATGGCGGGTCATTTCCCTCACGGTGGAGGTTTTCCCGGCGCCGGAGATGATTTTGATATTATGACATTGCCCCCGAGGGTTCGCCCTTTTGTTCCCGATCGATACGCCCCAGCGGTACATAGGCTTCCGCGAGCCGTTTTCCGTCATTTCACCGAGTTCAACGATCGGGTACTAGGGGATCTTCTTCTGCGAGAGCCGGAGCAGCACCTCTCCCACGATGCAGAGGTATTTTACTTTATTTTCTGTATCTTTCGTGCATTTTGTACCTTTGCCATGCTTAGACACACAGTTTAGCTTATGACATAGTACTTGCATCCTGAGCATGTGACTTAGCCACTTGAATTTCATGAACACAGCTCATTGACTGATTGTGAACGCACGGCACACATTAGTTAAGAATTGAACACACGGCTCAAACACTGATTCACCGAACACACAGCCCGAAGTTGAAAATGAGCACACAGCACATACTGACTAAGAGTAGAACACACAGTCCCAAACTCAGATTTTCTGAACACGCAGCCCAGATTTGAAGCGAACACACAGCCCACTGGTTAAGAGTAGAACACACAGCCCTAAACTCTGATTTACTGAACACACAGCCCAGATTTGAAGGGAACACACAGCCCACTGATTAAAAGTAGAACACACAGTCCCAAACTCTGATTTACTGAACACGCAGCCCAGATTTGAAGTGAACACACAGCCCACTGATTAAGAGTAGAACACACAGTCCCAAACTCTGATTTACTGAACACGCAGCCCAGATTTGAAGTGAACACACAGCCCACTGATTAAGAGTAGAACACACAGCCCTAAACTCTGATTTACTGAACACGCTGCCCAGATTTGAAGTGAACACACAGCCCACTGATTAAGAGTAGAACACACAGTCCCAAACTCTGATTTACTGAACACGCAGCCCAGATTTGAAGTGAACACACAGCCCACTGATTAAGAGTAAAACACACAGCCCTAAACTCTGATTTACTGAACACCCAGCCCAGATTTGAAGTGAACACACAGCCCACTGATTAAGAGTAGAACACACAGTCCCAAACTCTGATTTACTGAACACATAGCCCAGATTTGAAGTGAACACACAGCCCACTGATTAAGAGTAGAACACACAGTCCCAAACTCTGATTTACTGAACACGCAGCCCAGATTTGAAGTGAACACACAGCCCACTGATTAAGAGTAGAACACACAGCCCTAAACTCTGATTTACTGAACACGCAGCCCAGATTTGAAGTGAACACACAGCCCACTGATTAAGAGTAGAACACACAGCCCTAAACTCTGATTTACTGAACACGCAGCCCAAATACCAAATTTACACACAGCTCATTTTCACTTCATTTGCACACAGCTCATTTTCACTTCATTTGCTGATACACGCATTTACTCTAAATGCAGGCTGGCTCTCGCACAGTACGAGGATATGGCTCCACTGCCGCGAGGGAGTGGTATGCTGAGCTTCCGGAAGCTGTCCGAGACTTGGTTGACTTTGCAGGATTCGGACCATTCTGCAGGGGGTTGTCTCACTGTCTTATCAGTAGGACATTGTTTGCTGCTCTGGCGGAGAGATGGTGGGACACCACCAATTCTTTCCATTTTTCTGCGACCGGGGATATGACCATGACCCCACTGGACTTCGCTGTACTCACCGGCCTAGACATAGGCGGTGGACCCATTCCCTACGACGAAGATATGGGTCAGTGGGAGGCTGCTTGGATGCATCTATTGGGGGCACTCCCGCCTGTAGACAGAGCTTCCGGGAGGGTTCGGTATACTTGGTTCTCTTCCCATTTCCGGCGGCCACAGATGGAGCCTGAGTCTCCCGAGGAGGTCGAGCAGTATACCCGTGGTTTCCTCATGTTCCTCTTTGGCACCACTCTGTTTGCTGATAGAGGGAACATGGTCGGGCTGTATCTCTTGAGTGCCCTAGTAGACCTATCACAGGTCAATCAGTATGATTGGGGCGGCGCTGGCCTGGCTACCCTTTATTGTTACATGAGCGCAGTCTCTCGCACGCGGGGGGACTTACTCGGCGGCTACTGGAGAGCTTGGGAGGTACATTCTGTCCTCTTGATTTACATTTTTGCTCCTCATTACTTGTTCACTGCACACACGGCGCACTTTGCATTCTGTATTCTGCCTTTAGCACTTTGTATTCACATTCCGCACTGCTTTTCTCAGCTATGGGTATATGCATATTTCCCCACATTAGCCCCGGAGATGGAGGTGGCAGGACCTCCTATGACTCCGTTTTCATTGATGTTTGAGGGCGAGCACCTATCGAGGCCTCGAGAGACTCTCTTCTCTCTGCGACAGTACTTCGACACCGTGCGCGCGACAGAGGTATTTCAGAACTCTCAGTTCCTTTCATTTTCATCTTTGATTTGCTTTGTATTTCTTGATTTCTGATTGATTTGTACACTGGTTATCCGCAGATCACCTGGCAACCCTGGGCAGTCTTTGGCGACGATCTCGAGAATCAGTACCCCGGAGGGTCGACTAGTTCCCAGTATAGGTTCCTGCTCGAGGGACCAGTCGGCAGGGCTTGGTTCCTGGGGGAACACTTTCAGCGTCAGGTGTGGGGGTATGATTCTCAGGACCCTCCCGCTGTGCCTCCAGCCACTATGCGGACTGCCGACAGGCTATCTACTGAGGAGGTCACTAGGGACATGCAGGGCACCGATGCTTTATTACATCTCATTGAGGGGAACTACGCCACCTATCGCCGCATATATCTGATGCCCCCCTTGACGGGAGTACGGGCTCCACCACTGAGGCCCACTGGCGCACCATCTTCGAGTCGTGCCCGTGCTGCAGACATCCCCTCTTCTAGCAGGGCTGGTGCATCTAGAGGTAGAGGCAGTTCGATTCCTCCGATCCCTCCGACTCTCGATCATCCTGGATGGCCAGATATGCCGACTGAGTTGACGAGTTGGCAGTATGGGACTACTTCTCCTATTCCGATCCCTATAGAGCCTCCGATGCCTGGTCACAGATATGTCAGTGATCCTGACTCACCACCGGTATGTTCTACCATTTTTCATTTATCACACAGACATTTTGGCAGTTGCTTATTTATTGATGAGTTGAGCTTGTGTCTGCAGCCACCTCGGGAGTACATAGACCAGATGCTCGGGGTGGTGGCCTCACTTGAGGGGATGGTCCTGCGTAGAGAAGCACAGATGTCCATCATGGGCTTCCAGGTACCCTTCATCTCTCTTGCATTTATCATATTTCTGTTAACATGCTGGTTTTGAGCATTCTGCTGCACTGATAGGCTGTGTAGAACACATCTGGCACACACCCCACTCACATACTGTAATTGCACCTGCTTTTTATGTTTGAACTGATGTATTGCACTTTTCATTTTCAGATGCCTCCCGTATATGCTTCGACACGAGGTGGGCCACCCGGGCCTTCTCAGAGAGGTCGAGGTGTTAGACCTACTCGAGGTACTGGGCCCCGAGGAGCTGGGCCATCCAGGCCTTACCGAGGAGCTCGAGGAGCAGGGTCGTCTCGCAGACGCAGGGCACCCATTGTCGAGGATGAGGAGGAGGAGGTCGCAGACCGTGTGTCAGAGGCATCTCCTGGGGAGGGAGGCTCCGGTCTTGGTTCCGGGAGCGGAGGCGAGGCTGAGGGGGATCCGGAGGATGACAGCTCTGATCCGGATGGTGATGATGGTGCAGAGGTTGTCCCGCAAAAGAGGATGAGAGGGCCTCCTCATTCCCGTTCCCGAGGATACTGATGTTATTTCCTGCTTTATTTTACTTTTTGGCTAGTAGTTTGTAGCACTTTGCACATTATTAGGCAGTTTTATTTCCTGTAAAACTTGTACCTTTATTTTGTTGTAAAACATGATGGAATGAAACAGCTTTTTGAAAAGATGCTTGTATTTGAAATTCTTAGCATCGCATCGCATCATTTTGCACAAAAATGGACTTGAATGGAAATGTGCCTTGTGTATTTACCGGGTCAGGTAATGAACCGACGCAACAAATCAAAACAACTCGACTCACTAAGAAATAATAGAATCTTAGCAAGTTTACAACTCGATAAGCAAAGTACAACAATGTTAACGACTCAATAGACAAGACTTAACAAAATTGTGTAACCAAAAAGTAACAATTCAAAACACAAAATGCGACAGCTCGACAAAACTTACAACTCGATAAACAAAACAACAACTCGATAAGCAAAATACAACAGAACAAACTTCGGACGGACAATCCGGATGATGGAACGCACCCGTAACTGAGAGAAATGGAGGCCTTCGACATTCCCGATGCATGAAAGTGCCTCAAACTTCCTTTCGGCGGGCAAAACAGGACCAACGCGCGGCCGAAAACATTTTGCATTTGGAGACTAGAGAGTGGCCGGCCTCCTAGAATAGATGGCCGGCAGGCCACCTCCCCCGTAACGTCCAGAAATTTGACACGTGTCCTTTAAATAGTGTTTTGCCCCTCTATAAAAGCCCCACCCTTGAACCTTATTCATTTCATCACCTTTCCTCACAAAAATGGAGGCATTTCTCGCAGAAAATCTCACATCTTGGATTTCTTCTTTAGATGGCTCGGAGAAGTTGAACTTCCGGGGTTTTGGCTTGAATGCACTGTTCACGCTGGGCCGGACTCCACTGCATCTTCCTTTCCTCTATGCCGCGGCAAGGTTTTGGAACCCGGTGACGCACGTCTTCAGCTTCGGAGGGCAAGAGGTATGTCCCACTTTTGAAGATTTTCAAGCCTTGATGGAATCCGAGCGAGGCGAGGAGATCTTGCCCCAGCTCAATTTTGGCTATGCCCAGACCTTAGGGCGGATGTGCGGACTCAATGCGCATGATGCTCGATCCCTGATTTGTGACGGAATGTTGGACATTCCGAGCCTGATTTACCGATTCTCTGATGCTGGTGACCGTAGCGACCACTATTGGCAAGGTTTCCGGCAGCATGCCCTCTGCTTGTGCCTACTATCTCATTTTCTGTTTGTCTCGGGCTCCGGAGGAGGTAGCATCCGTTTGATTGAAGTCACCCAAGGTTTGAGAGAAGGAAAGAGTTGCATCGCCATGACTCTGGCCGAGACACTGATGGGCTTGGATGCTTTCCACTGCCGGGAGACAACCAGGTTTGTAGGGAGTCCACTACTGCTACAGGTAATGTTTCCCACCCAAGCTCACATGTATATTTGCTCACATCACTCGGCCCTCGGGCTCGTCTTTTCTCACAAAACCCTTATCTTACTTTTCTCTCATCGCACATCTCTCTATTCTTTATTCTCTCATTTTTCATCCCTCCCCAGATATGGTTGATGGATAAATTGCAAGTTGTGGATTCTTGCCTTGCTTATTCAGCCCGCGGCTACTTCTTTCGGCAACGCCTAGTTAATGCTCCGGATGAGGGATGGTGGTTTGAATGGATGTGCAACCTGTCGGCAGATCGCATTGCGTGGCGTTGTCCTTGGCTCAATCTCCCGGTAATGAGCTATAGCATGTCACGGCAGGTCGGGATTCGACTGATCGGTTTGACTCACTGTGTGTTCTATTTCCCATTCCGTATTCTACGCCAGTTTGGCCATGATCAAACTTGCCCACCGGAGGGGATAGAGTATCCGGCTACATTCCCAGTTCGAGGTGCACAGCTGGCTCGGCAGGCCGCAGCCTGGAGAATTAGAGAGCTTCTGGCCCCCGCTCCCATTTTCAACTGCAGTTTATCTGACGAATGCTGGGATTGGCTTAATGAAGAAGCACAAGTTGGGCCTAGGTTGGCATCGGAGGCTTCAACCAGCTTTGGGAGGGGGCGCAGGGACACCTGACTTGACTATGCCCCAGATTTATTGCTTTATTAGTACTTTCAAGTTTTCGTTATGAGTGTAATAAAAAAAAACAACTTCAATTGTATGCAAGAGCAGGAGAACCCTGTTTTGAAATCAATGAAATTGAAGGTTGTGGTACTGAAAATTTTCCGCTTTGGTCCAAAAATGGTCTTAGTTGTGAAAAGATTAATTTTGAACAAAGTCAACTTTTATTAAAACTTTTCAAAACTATTTTCGATATGGATCAGAACTGGACACGCCTGAGATCTGTCACTAAGACGCACAACCCCGGATCCTAGCAACTGGAAAGTTGCCCCTAGTCTAAATGGTACCACAGCACTTCCTGGCAACGGAAAGTTGTCCCTAGTCTGAACGGCACTGCACCGGAGATTACGATGAATGCTGATGGACAAGGATGACTGAGATGATCAAAATGGACAAAGTGGATCGGGGAAAATGTTTATGGCTGAACTTCAGGATGAAGCTGCCTACGTATCCCAAAGATGGGAATCAAGCCTTACGTAGTTCAGGCTCAGGTTCGCTCGGGTATTTTTACTCTCCTTTTGCGCTCTAACTTTTGCCAAGGCCGCCCTTTGCGGGTTTTCAACCTTGCGAGCTCAGTTTTTATATTTTCAAATTTTTTGTGCTCTGAGTTTTGCCTAGGTCGCCCTTTCGGGTTTTCGGCCTAGCGAGCCTCTCAGGGGTAGTATTTCTTCAACTTGTCCATGTTGATCGGTTGTGAAAACTCTAAGCCATCTAGATCCATCAGAACCACAGCTCCACCTGACCAGATTGACTTGATGATGTAAGGACCAGTCCAATTGGGTCTGAACTTGCCTCTTGGGTCGTGGATGGGAGCTCGGTTGTCCTTGAGTACCAAATCTCCTTCTTTCAAGTTCCTGGACTTAACCTTCTTGTTGAAAGCCCGGGCGATTCTGCGTTGATAACCTTGGATGTGGTACAGTGCTTTCAGCCTTCTTTCATCGAAAAGCATGAGTTCCTCAAATCTATTTTGCTGCCAATCTGCTTCGGCTATCTGGCACTCAGCCAATACTCGTAATGACGGGACCTCAATCTCAATAGGCAGGACGGCCTCCATCCCATAGACCAATGAGTACGGAGTCGCCCCAGTAGAAGTTCTGATCGAAGTCCTGTAGCCCCACAGAGCGAACGGCAGCTTATCTGGCCAATCCCGATAGGTTTCCACCATCTTCTGCAGTATGCGCTTGATGTTCTTGTTGGCGGCCTCAACTGCTCCGTTGGTTTGCGGCCGGTAAGTAGACGACTTATGAAAAGCCACATTGTATTTTTCCAACAAGTTTATCACTTCCTTCTTGAAGTGGGAACCATTGTCTGAAACGATTTCATTTGGGACCCCGTAGCGACAGATGATGTTGTTTCTGATAAACTTTGCAACATGCGAAGCCTTCAACACCGCGTAAGATTGGGCCTCAACCCACTTTGTGAAATAATCTATCGCTACCAAGATGAACTCATGCCCATTCGACCCCTTTGGCGTGACAGCTCCGATCACATCAATTCCCCAGACTGAAAATGGCCATGGCGAAGTCATGTTGTACAACTTTGAGGGCGGGATGTTCATGCGATTTGCATGGATCTGACATTTATGACATCGCCGAACAAAACCGATACAATCCTCCTCCATGGTGGACCAGTAATAACCCTGTCTGAGAATCTTCCGTGCTAGCATTACCCCATTCATATGTGCTCCACATTCCCCTCCATGGATGGCTTCCATTAGACTCTTTGACTCTTCGGCATCAACACACAGTTTATGCATTCCCAGATGACCTCTTCTATACAGCTTACCCCCACAGATGATGAACTGAACGGCCAATCTTCTTATTGCCCTTTTGTCCTTGGCATTTACCCCTGGCGGGTACGCTTCTTTCTCCAAGAAATTCCAGATATCGTGATACCAAGGGTGTTCGTCCTGAACTTCATCTATGGCTGCAATCGACTCATAGGCAGGTGCAAAATTCTGATCAATGATGACTGGACGCATCCGGGTTCCAGTCGGGATGTCTATCATAGATGATAGAGTTGCTAAAGAATCTGCGAACCTGTTGTTCTCTCTCAGTAGATGAGTAAAACTTAACTTTTCAAACCGAGGAATCAGCAAGTCCAAGGTCTGGTGATACATCATCATATTTTCCTCTTTTACTTTCCAGTCTCCTTTAGCTTGAGACACAACAAGGTTCGAATCCGCAATGACATCCAGCCGTTTTGCCCCTAGTTCTAGGGCTGCTTCTAAACCAGCAATGCACGCCTCATATTCTGCTTCGTTGTTCGAGACTTTGAACCGGAGTTTGAAGGCTAGAGGGATACGGGAATTGTCGGGTGCTATCAGCAACACTCCTATCCCATACCCATGTTGATTTGACGCTCCGTCAAAGTACATCGTCCAAATTTCATCGTCGATATACAGAATTGCTTCATCTGGGAATAGATACTCAACTGCTTCATCCCCCTCAACCGGATGGTCGGCAAGGAACTTTGCTACCGCTCTTCCTTTGACTGACTTGCGTGTGACATACTTCAAATCAAATTCGGAGAGCAACAGCAACCAACGAGCTAGCCTACCCGTAAGTGCTGGTTTCTCGAAAAGATATTTGATGGGATCGAGACGTGAAACCAACATTACGGAGTGAGCTAACAAGTAGTGCCGCAGCTTCCTGGTAGCCCATACCAGAGCTAAGCAAGCCTTTTCCAACGGTGTATATCGGGTCTCATATTCTAGCATCTTTTTACTCAGATAGTAGATGGCCTTTTCCACCTTGTCTTCTGATTCTTGCGCGAGCATGCAGCCCATTGTAGTTTCAGTCACTGACAGATACAAAATCAACGGTTTCCCTGGTTCTGGTGGCGACAAAACGGGTGGGTTCTGTAGATATTCTTTAATCTGTTCGAATGCAGCTTGGCATCGGCCGTCCCATTGGAACTTCTTTCCTTTCTTCAGGAGGCCAAAAAGTGGTTCACAAGTCAAGGTTAGTTTTGAAATAAACCGTCTTATGAATTGCACTTTACCCAGAAAGCCTCGCACCTCCTTTTCAGTCCTTGGTGGTGGCATTTCTAAGATGGCCTTGATTTTGGAAGGGTCGACCTCGATGCCCCTTTGCGTAATCAGAAACCCCAGCATTTTTCCCGCTGTAACACCAAATGTACATTTCTGAGGGTTTAGCCGCAACCGGAATTCCCTGATCCTTTGGAAAAACTTGTGCAAGGCGGTGTAGTGGCCCTCTCTTTCCTTGGACTTGACAATCATGTCGTCCACGTACACCTCAACCTCTTTGTGGATCATATCATGTAGTATTGTGGTCGCGGCCCGTTGATAAGTAGCCCCAGCGTTCTTTAACCCAAACGGCATTACCCGGTAGCAGTATGTTCCCCACGGGGTGGTGAATGCAGTCTTTTCTCTATCTTCTGGCGCCATCACTATCTGGTTGTACCCTGAGAAGCCATCCATGAATGAGAGCAATGCATGCCCTGCTGTGAAGTCCACTAACTCATCGATGTACTGTAGGGGAAAGTCGTCCTTCGGACTAGCTCTGTTCAAATCCCTAAAGTCTACACACACCCGAATCCTGCCATCTTTCTTTGGCACCGGAACAATGTTGGCCAACCAAGTCGGATATTCAGATACCAGCAGGAAGCCTGCGTCAATTTGCTTGGTGATCTCTTCCTTAATCTTAAGAGCCCAATCCGGGCGGATCCTTCTGAGCTTCTGCTTGACAGGTCGGGCCTCGGGGTCAAGGGGGATCCGATGCTGTACAAACTCAGGATCGATTCCAGGCATGTCTTCGTAGGACCACGCGAAAACATCTTTGAAATCTTTTAATAAAGCGACTAAGCGCTCGCGTTCCTCCGAAGACAACGTGGACCCGATCTGGACCAGCCGCGGGTCTTCCTCAGTACCAATGTTCACGGTAATGATTTCATCCATTAATGGTTTGACAAATCTCTCTTGCTCCTGTTCAATTAAACGTTGTAAAACCGGAGGAACTTCGTCCTCTTCGTTTTCATCAAAATTTTGAAAGTCTGAATTAATGCAATAAATTAGGGGCACAGAAAAGTACTCGGAAACCACAGATGGTTCATTCTCATTAGGCACTGCCAGATCATCCAATTCATCGGTTACAACAGACTCAAATGAAAAGGAAAAAGACGACCTAGACAGGACTGTGGCATCCGGGTTAACATCCCCAGAGGTACCAGACTCAGACTCAGTCGAGCTGGAACCTGATTCCGACTCACAAGACTCGATGGAATCAGATTCCGGCTCACTACCTGACCCGGTGCTGCTGGACAAAAATCCCTCCTCGTACTGCCAAGTGAGAGAGGGTGCGATAGATGCATCCAAGATAGCTGCTGGTTGGCTCGCAGCCGTTTCATTCCCAATCATGGAAACCACAAAGTTATCCCCCAAGCACTCTTGGTCGATCAGAGGATCAGAGAGGAGACATGCCAGTGCTACCCCCATTTCAAATTCAATGCCCTCAGGATCCACTGCTTTATACTGCTCAACCTCAGCTGGTGGGTCTGTCTGCTCTGCGGCAACGTCATCCCCGGATAGTTGCAGGTCGAAAAAGATCTCGAAGCCTGGCACGCGCTTTTTCTCCGCGTTCAGCCACGGCTCTGGGAAGCCGCAAAATGGAAAGTCCTCCCCCTCCCGGACAAAGCGTCCGTTCAGGGTACCCTGGATGGGCCTGTGCATTAGATCAAAAAGCTTCCCAGTCTGCTTCGCTTTGGCTCTGCCGGCCATTTCTTTTCCTCTCCTCACCCAATCTTCTTTGGTGGGCAGATAACCCAGTCCAAAGGTATGCGGGTTATGTGGCACTTCGGCCAACGCTGCGACTCCTTTCCTGCCGCTTCTTCCCAATCCCATCCCGGGGATATGTTGTAGCTTGTTCATGAGGTAGACGGATTGAGCACTGACGTACACACCTTCATTTACAGCCATAATGTTTTGCACCATCCGGGCCTCAGCCAAAGTAAATCCCGATATAAACACGTCCTCCATGCCGTGTTCAATCTCTAAGACTGGCGTAGATATCTCCGGAGGGGGATGGATTGATGAGTTCCCAAACACAATGGCTACTCCCTTTCCATAGGGGTATTTCACCATTTGATGTAGAGTGGATGAGACGGCCTTTACCTGATGCAACCAGGGTCGCCCCAAAAGCATGTTAAAGGATGCAGGGACCTCCAAGACATGAAAATCTACCTCGTGTTGTCCAGGCCCAATCTTGGTTTGGATTTTTACTGTCCCTAGGACATCCCTACTTGTATTGTCGTAGGCTCTGATTACTTGAGTGGTCGGTGTGAAGTCTGCGGGCTTCAACCCAATTGCATACACCGTTCTGGCTGGGCAGACATTGATAGCGGACCCGGTATCAACAAGTACCACCGGAATCCATTTGTCCCTGCATTCTACAGAGATGTAGAGGGGTCTGTTATGATCCACGCCCTCAGGCGGCAGCTCCTTGTCTGAAAAGGTCAATGCCGGGGAACCTCCTCCCGGAAAAACCAGCCCAACCAGCTGCTCTGGTGTAGTTTCGATGGAGAGTTTGGCCTTGTCCATAGCAGATAGGACAGCCTGTCTATGTACCCTTGAAGCCATAAGCAGTCCCCAGATGGAGATGTCTGCTTGTATTTTCTTTAACTGCTTCAGTACAGCCGCTTCTTCAATTTGCTTCTCTCTCTGTTTCTCCGCCTCTTTATCTTTCCCCGATGCTTCGGGTTGATCAAGGTGTGAGTGCTTGAAATACCGCCCACTTCTAGTCATATGGTCTATCTCTTCGAGATACCAGGTGCTGTCTGGTTGGCCATCCGCCCAGTCTTCGTCTGTGTGGGCGAGATACAAGTCGTCATCTTCCCACCACATTCCATTAGCATTTAACAGGCACCTGTCTGGTTCGGGCTTGTTTGCGCTCTCAGCATTTTCCTCCCACATGCTCACAGCATGTTCAGTTTTCGTGCTTACAGCACTTTCAACTTCCTCATGGTTCTTTGCTTTTCGGATCCTCTCAGAATCCCATTTCTTTTCTTGTTCCTCCAGCGTTAATTGTTCGGTTTTCAAAGTGTCTTGCTCCTGAGCGAAATTCTTCGTACCGGCGCTCTCCGGTAATTCAATCTGACCCTCGGCCCTTCCGGCCACAAATGGTACAATATCTGGCTGATCATCCAACCACCCGACGACTTCTGCTGACTCCTCGTATTCGAACCAGTTGATTGATGCATCCCCTGATTCTTGGTCGTTGAAAAACTGGAGGTTGGCGAAGTCCTCTTCCATCGTTGTTAGATCATCCCCCACTGATTCAAGTTTGTCCCCCCGGATCATACACAATTCAGCCTCTTCCGGCGGCCCCACACTCAGCTTAGGCTGGCTCATTGACAAGATATATCCACTCGGATCATAAGCTCTGCCAACTAAATTCTCAGACTGCTCCACCCCAGACTCAACAGTTTTGCTCTCCTCGGAAGCCTGCCCCGTTCCATTTTCGGTGGTCACCACCTTTGGCTCAGGTTGGGTTGTGGAGGTGTCCATCATGCATAAGTCAGTGCTATCAGGAAGGATCACCTTTGGCTTGGGTAGGTGGGAGGGAGTAATGTAGATACTAGGGTCGTAAGACACGTCCCCAGTTTGGATGAGATTGATTCTTTTGGGTGGATCTTGGTTATGTGCTGGGAGTGGGTTAGTTGTGACGTTGGGTCTCTCGGGAGGTAGAATGATGTTCTTGTCAATGAGGTCCTGAATCTCATGACGCAGCCGGAAACATTGGTCTGTGTCATGGCCATGCTGCTGGTGGTATGTGCAATACTTGGCTGGGTTGTGGGAAGGGGGGAGTGGATTTGGTGGAGGTCTCGGTTCCAGGGGTTTCAGATGCCCCTTTCTGACTAGAACCCCGAGGACTTTAGACAAGGGCATATATAGTGGGGAGAAGGTTCGTTGGCCTCTGGATTGGTATCTTGAGGCTTGGTTACTGCTCCCGGATACATTAGAAAAGGGTGTGGCTGCTGCGGGCCTTGGTTGGGGAGGGGGAGTGGTGGTGACCATACCGACCTCTGAAGTCCTTGTGTTGGCGGAGCCACTCGGGCCCGCATTGTTATTACGGTTGAATGTTCTTCGGGGCTGCTCCCGATCCTGATCGATCAATCCTTGCTTCATCGCATCTTCGATCTGTACCCCCATCTCGTGTAAATCTGAGAAGGTGGGGAAAGGGAGTACGATCATTTTCTGCATTAACTTAGGTTGGAGATTGCGCACAATCATCCGGATTTGATCTTTATCAATTGGCCTTAAGGTCATCATCGATGCCTTTGCTCTCCACCGAGTTACAAAATCAAAGAAAGTCTCTTTTTGTTCCTGCCTCGTCGTTTCGAGATCACGTGTTGTAATCTCGATCTGAGTATTATATGAATATTGTGCAACGAAGGCCTCGGCTAGCTCATCCCAATTTCTCTTCACATCATCTTCCAATTTTGCGTACCAGATGGCCGCAACCCCTGACAAAGTTCTGCCAAATAAAGAAAGCTTTTGTGGTCGGGTTAGGCCCATCGGCCTCAAGACGTCTGAAAATAGCCGGAGATGGACCATAGGATCCCCTGATCCGTCAAAACGATCAATCTGCGGCATCTTAAATCTGTCCGGCAGTGTCACGGCCACGTCAGTGTAGCCGTCTTCAATATCTGGGATGGCCTTCACCCCTTGTGATTTCTTGAAGAGCTTTTCCAATTTGCTCAATTTCAGAGCTGTCTGGTCTACCTCGAACTCAAATGGGGAGTCCGGGTGATTAGGTGTAAGATTCTTGGACAGTTGCGGCGGAAGCGGGGGCGGAGCCAGCCCCGTTGGAAGACTCGTGTCCTCTTGAGTGTTTTGGAAGTTTGGCGGAGCGTTCTGTGGATTTGGGGGGCTATTATGGGTGTTCTGGGTATTCTGAGGATTTGGAGGGGCATTCTGAGGATTTAGCAGGGTATTCTGGCCAGTGGGTGCCTGCTCAGGCAGTGGAGCCGCCGGTGGAGGGGGAATCTGATGCGCCCCTAGTGGAGGAGGGACCTGGTGTGAGGCAGATGCTGCATTCTGCTGTTGTAATCTGGTGATCAGCTCAGACTGCTGGGCCATGACAGCGGCCTGCTGTTTAGAAAATTCCGCCTGGCGGATAGCATCATCTTGCATCTGTTTCATGCTCTCATTCATCTGGCGCATCATTGCCTCCATCCCTGATGTATCCTGATGTTCCATCTGAATAGCTGGCAAGTGTATCTCTATAGCGGACACAGAAATCTCAGTTCGACTGTCTGTTGCTAAAGTAGACTGCTGTACCAGTAATCTCTGCTCTGATGGACTGCGTTTCCTCGGCCTCCTTCTGATAACCGGGGGTAGTGAATGGAACACCGGATGTCCGTCAACTAGATCCTCGGATCGAGTAAGTCGGCGACCTCGTGTCCAAAGTGCTTGGGGAATATCTGATGGTTCGGAAGCAATTGTACCACAAACTGCCCTTAGCAAAAGGTAAATAAAGCGAAAAGGAAATAAATAACCAGAAAAACGGGCAGCACAACAGCTTAATTTAAATACACACAACACACAGTCGGGCATACAACACGCAGTTTGATAAGTTGGAAATACACTGCCCTCAACCACTGATCATTGTTCCTGTATCACTGTTGCCCAAAACTGAATCGGATATCCGCAGACAACTGATTCTCAGATACTGATTGATGCCCGCAGGCCTGACGCCCAAACTCAACTGATACATGCATTCCTTGTGGAGACGCACTCTAGCAAGCACATAACAGATAAGTGAGAGCCAAAACACCCCTATGTCGGGGTAGGGTTTCCCTGTCCTATTTTGTTAGGAACTAGGGTTTCACTACGCACGCAGCGGCTTCAAACAACCTATAAACGGGTAAGCAACCTGTCCTAGTTTGGAATGGTCACTATGGATCCGAATATGCACTAGGTCGAATGGTCAAAAAGGGTGCCCCGGTAAAACCGGGGTTTGTGTTCCCATGCTGTCAGAGCCCAGAGCCGATCAGCCTTACAGACATGACTTGACAAGACAAGCCTCTGACAAATCGTTCGGGAATGGCATATGGCAAACACGGTGTCCTAGGCGCACCAATGCAAATGTAATGCAAAGAAACACACAAGTGTAGTCAAAACCAGATATCATGAGTTCGAGTCAAGTTCTCTAAATCCCCAGCGGAGTCGCCAGAAACTGTAACAAGTCCGCGAGGGACCTCGCTACAGTTCGGACTCGATTTGTGCCACGGTTCTAAATCTTGAACCAAAGAGTCCAAATCCGGCAAATCGTTTTGAAAACAGATTTTTTTTGAAAGAAGTGCCAAACATGGACTGCTTTGCCAGATACAGAGTCGCCACCTAAATATTTTTTAAATGGGAAATTTAGGAAATCCTAACTCGGTACCAAAGGCCACGTGTCCGTCATCACCAAAGTTGGCTCGGGAACTTGGGTACGATTGGGGAAGGTCACATCGTGAGCACCCCCGCTCGCCCGGTCAAAGACCGGCCTCTACTAACCATGATATCTGTTTTTGAAAACTTTGTATGCTCTTATTCCGGTTATTAGCCTAGGTTACTATGTGATGCTCGCAGCAAACAAGTATAGACCGAGTCGCCTGAATTGGAACAAAACATTTCATGTTTGTTTGAAAGACGGTTTGCTACCCGCAGGTAGGCTTAAAATGCAGATTTTGCCACCCTCGGGTGGGCTTGGAAAACGTGGTGTTGCCACTATCTAGTGGGCTTAAAACAAACAATCGATGAATTATTCCAATTCAGATAACTCAACCTTCACCCACAGGCATTCAAGGCAGTTATATCATATAAGCACATAGCCTCATGGCAAGCATGCTATTCATGGCAGTCACTCACACGCATGCAAGGATGCTAAAGCATAAAACTCACCGAGTACTCCAAGCCAAAACAAAAGCTCATTAGAAATCATGCATGATCCTAAATATGCTGAAATGCCTAATGCAACACATGCAAAATGCAACTATAGCAGGCTCGGCTATTCTAAACATGGTATGTGAAATGTTACAACTAACATGTATTCAACTTGAAATTGAAATACGATGCAGTTTGTATGATGCGCCGAGCCCGGTGCATGCAAAACAGATGAATGATGTAAACATGCTGTCATACTGTATGCTAATTGAAATATGCCCTAATCTACCATCATAAGCAGATAAATAAAAGGGAGAAAGAAATGGGGGTTGGAAGACATACATCACACACACCCACACTTATTACAGCATTGCCCTCGCGCAGAGGATCCGAATAAATAATACAGTCCGAATAAAAGAATAATACAGTCCGAATATACAGCCCAAAATAATATACAAATTCCTAATTAATTATCAAATTAAATAAGAAAGCTGTAAACTGGCATGCAAGCCAGGGACTGCCTTGCCTCCGCCCTGAATAATGAAATGATGCATGTTGGGCTGCCTTGCGCGGAAATCCACTGGGATGCCCCAATTAGCCTCTGTTTGCGATGTTTCTCGAAATGCGTGCCAGACTCCGGAAAGTTGCTGATTCTTCATTTTGCTGCAACAGAGAGCAGGAAAGGGGCATAGCAATGTATTTCACAAATATATGCATGCCTCGATTCTCATGCCACCAATCACGCATATCGATGCGTGGTGGCCGAGGAGCCGAATTGCACAACTCAATATGGGGTGAATGCAGATGAATGCTACAACAAAACCTAACTCCATCATGGATAATCCGGAGTGTCGGTGACTTGGGAATTGAGACCCGTTCCGTCACTCGGGGTGCGAAACGTGTCTCGTTTCCCGTGCCCGGGCTAACTCCTATCCCGAACACTATGCAATATGCATGATATGCATGAAATGTAGCTAATATGCAATCCTAACATACACAATGTTATGAAAATGAGATGCCTCGAAATGCGTGCCCACGGGCACGCAAACCGAGAAAATGGCATGAAATATGATATAGAATGAGACTAAAATGAAATGCCTCGAAATGCGTGCCCACGGGCACACAAGCCGAGGAAATGGCATACGGAATGCAATGATGGGCTTACGCCAACGTGAGAGGGCGTCAGCCACACTCACATAGACTGCCGTCGGATAAAAAAGAAGTGCCTCGGAATGCATGCCCGCGGGCACGTAAACTGAGGCGGTGACATACAGGCATGAAATAACAAATTGGGCTTACACTAACATGAGAGGATCTCAGCCGCACTCACATAAGCTGCCGAGAGATGAGAATGAGCTGCCTCGAAATGCGTGCACACGGGCACGCAAACCAAGGCAGTGGCATACGCAATGCAAATGACATGGAAAATGCAAATTGGGCTTACACTAACATGAGAGAGCCTCAGCCACACTCACATAAGCTGCCGAAAGATGAAAACAAGCTGCCTCGAAATGCGCGCACACGGCACGCAAACCGAGGCAGCAACATACAGGCATGAAATGGCATGCAAATGAAACGTGGCATATGGCATATGAAAAATGCAAATTTCAGTAGCTAAAATGATGCACAAATAGCCCCCGAATTATGACAAAATTACACCCGATGCCCGAAATGCAATGTTATGCACCCGAAACGGCCTACAGCCCTACTAAACATGCACAATATGGACATAAAATGTAAAACAGTAGCAAGGCAGCCCCTAAACTAGCATTTTTTCAGTACAAAGTATGGCCAAACAATGATCACAAGTATGGCAAAAATAGCTTGCAAAAATGGGGGAAAAGAGGAGAATTACAAAGCAAGTGGTATATACAATGCTCAAACTGAAAAACACAGTTCTACAAAATTAAAGAGGGGCCAAAAATATGCACATTTACAAGAGATGACATCCCCCAATTCAGTATGTAGATAGGCTAAACATAGCATGCAAAATAATGAGCCAACAAAGGCTATAACATGAGGTACCAAAAGCATGCATCAAACAACCTAAGACCCTTAACAAAACATTATGAGAAGGCCAAAACAAGGCTCTTTCCAGGCCTGATGAAGACTCAAAACAGAAGCCAAATAAGCTCAAAGGGGCATGCCGAATAGGAGTAGAACATGAATTCAAAGCAAGTGGCATGTAGAGCATGAAAACCAGGTTGAGCCCTTCTTCAATGTTGAAGAGGGGCTCAAAATAAGCACAATATCAGTTCATGAGATGCTCCAAATCAGATTACAAATAGGCCAAATAAATCATGCAATTTTACAGAAAATATGGAGGATTACAAAGAAAGTGCATGATAGAGAGGGCAAACATGATTGAGCCCTTCTTCGAAGTTGAAGAAGGGTTCAAAATAGGCCCACTCACAGTATATATCAGGCTCGAAAATAGATCACTCAAAAGCCAAACAAAGCATGCAATTTATTGGCCTAAAGAATGGTATTGAAAGAGGTGCATCATGGAGACACCAAACAGAGCTGAGCCCTTCTACAAAGTTGTAGAGGGGCTCAAAATAAGCCTAAAACCAGTAGGGGTCGGAGCCCAAAACAAAAGGTAAATAGGGTAAAGAATTGACTCAAAATTGTGCTCAAAAAAAGGAAATAGAGTCTTACCCTTGAAGATCTAACTTTGGTGGCTTCTTGGCTTCAATTTGTTGATCCTTAGCCTTTGAAAATCACTCCTTTGCTGTTGAAATGGAGGTTGTAAAAGGGGAGGGAAATGCATCCAAGCTTTCCCTCCCAAAATATCCCCCGGAGGACAGGGATATTTTGAAAAGCAGCTGGACAGCTGTAAAGGGTTCAAAAGCAGAAAGCTGGCCGGCCAGGTGGATTTCTTGAAGGTGGCTGGCCGGCCACCCCAACTGGTCGGCCAGCCACTCCCCCTGGCCGGCCGGCCATGGCCAAAAAAAGAAGTGAAGAATTGCTGGCCGACCACCATGTTTTGGTGTCCTCCCAGGTGTGTAGAACAAGGTTCCAAGGTTGGAATTTGGCAACTCTGAAACAGGAGTCACAACATTGAACTTGAAGGAGAGGCTCAAAAATGAAAGTAACAATTACTGGCCGACCAGTACTTTTTAGGGTCCTCCCATGTGTGTAGAACAAGACCCCATGGTTGGAATTTGGCAACTCTGAAACAGGAGACACAACATTGAACTTGAAGGAGAGGCTCAAAAATGAAAGTAACAATTACTGGCCGACCAGTACTTTTTAGGGTCCCCCCATGTCCCCTCATCACAAATATGTAGTCTCGGCTCGAAGAAAATATCCCTAGGGTGTTCAACATTAGCCCGGAAGTGAGCAAAACGGACGCCGGAGGAGCGAAACTGGTTTTTCTGAGACAATTGCTGTCCTCCCACCCTCTAGTGATCTTCCTGGTGCTAAAACAGAGGTACCTGCCAAAATTGAACAAAAACTAATGCAAGACGAAAGCTCGGGGACCAAAACCGCGCGGTTCGGGGTCCCGGAAATGGGCTGCAGACACCGAAAGTGTTGTTCTGCCACGAAGTGGGTATCAGAGGCCCCAGTGCCCCTCGGAATGATAAAACAGAGGCACTTGCCAAAAAACGGAGAAATCGGAGATGGTTGGGCGGTCCCGAACCGAGGCACACGGCCTGACGGTCCCGAAAACTGGGAACCGGGCTCCGAAATGGGCAAAATGGCCTACGGCCACTGAGAGATAGTCTACGGGACCACTCCTTCCCCTCAGGAAAGAAAACAGAGAAAACCGAGTCTGGTTCGCAAACCGAGACAGGGCACGAAAGAGAGTTCGGAAGTCTGGAGGCAGGGCGCACGGCCGCGACTCTGAGGCTTCTGAACGAGCACAGTATGCAACATCACCGAGCGCTCAATCGGTGACATCTGAGTCTTAAGGTTGGTCAAAAATGGGGTGTCTACAGTTGCCCCTCTTTGACAGAACTCGGAAGTCAAGAAGTGACGGGAGTGAATGTCAAAGCCCAGAGACGACCCATTTTTGACAAGGCCGAAGACTTAGACAATCATACAAGATAGACAAAGATGTGCCCGCAGGCGTGCCCGCAGGCAAAGGGGGCAAAATGCAAAATGACATGCACAGAGCCAGGTGATCACGCAAGTGCAGCAAGCTGTAATGAAGCAAGTATTGACAAATAGATGCAACAGTTTTAAGCAAGAATGCAAAGCAACAACTACATTTCATGCAGTTAGGAATGCGGAGAATTATTCAATTCTCGTCGCGTCTCACACGGAGAAGATACGATACCTGCGCGATTCGTCTGGTCGCACCAGCCTCAAATGAACCGTACATACAATATCGTGCCTGCAAAATAGAGAAATATAACAAGAACAATATGCCAACAACATATATTCAATGTGATTCCTGTGATTCTGAAAGTTTGACACACGCAGTGTCGGCGAGTGGATGCATCACAATGCGAGAAAAGATAATGCGTGACAACGTATGCTCAAGCATAGAAGTATTGTACACCAAGAAATCACGCATGACAATGCAAAACATTCATGAGAATGCAAATTATGAGCCAAATAATGCAAAACGAGCACAAATCAGGGTGCCTATTTGTTGCGCAACAACGAGCTGGGAAACGCGCATTTCGGCGACGGCAACTCGATCGCGGCCTCTGATTCACCTCCCGGAGAGGTCACAACATGTTTGAAAAGGATACACTCTGATTTTGATGAATAATGATGAGACACATGTCAGAAATTGCAATTGAAGTTCCGGTGGAGCAATTCGGCGCCAGAAAGTGCACTTTTCTTGAACTTTTTCAGGTCCCGGGAACTCTGATTTTCCTCAAAATTTGCAGAGAGGTAGGGGAGGGGGTGGGGACCATGGTCGGCCAGCTCATTGCCCTAGGAGAGGCCATCGGCCAGGGGAGGAAAAGCAAATGGCCGGCCAGCCAGAAAAGGTGGCCGGCCGGCCACCTGCCAAAAGCAGGGGCATTTTGGTCATTTTGGAGATTCCTATATATACACTTGCCCACTCACTCCGAAATCACACCCACAGCCGTGAAATCTTCTTCTCTTGCTCCCTAAACCATTTTCTCCTTCAAATCTGCATTTTATACGCGTCCTTCGGCCTTCCACGCAAGTTGTTTTCGCGAAATCTTCCAGCGTTAAGCACTTTGAGCCGACTAAATTTTGATTCCGGGGCTTCTCTTCTCATTGTCACCACTTGAGGTAAGTTTGTCTCATTATTTGGAAGATTTTTCCGGGAGTTGACTTTTGTTGACTTTTCATTTCCCGAGAGTTGACTTTTGTTGACTTTTTCCAATTTTGGCTCATTTTGCTCATTTTTGCTTCTCTTTGCAGATTTCTTAACATGGCGGGTCATTTCCCTCACGGTGGAGGTTTTCCCGGCGCCGGAGATGATTTTGATATTATGACATTGCCCCCGAGGGTTCGCCCTTTTGTTCCCGATCGATACGCCCCAGCGGTAGGCTTCCGCGAGCCGTTTTCCGTCATTTCACCGAGTTCAACGATCGGGTACCAGGGGATCTTCTTCTGCGAGAGCCGGAGCAGCACCTCTCCCACGATGCAGAGGTATTTTACTTTATTTTCTGTATCTTTCGTGCATTTTGTACCTTTGCCATGCTTAGACACACAGTTTAGCTTATGACATAGTACTTGCATCCTGAGCATGTGACTTAGCCACTTGAATTTCATGAACACAGCTCATTGACTGATTGTGAACGCACGGCACACATTAGTTAAGAATTGAACACACGGCTCAAACACTGATTCACCGAACACACAGCCCGAAGTTGAAAATGAGCACACAGCACATACTGACTAAGAGTAGAACACACAGTCCCAAACTCAGATTTTCTGAACACGCAGCCCAGATTTGAAGCGAACACACAGCCCACTGGTTAAGAGTAGAACACACAGCCCTAAACTCTGATTTACTGAACACACAGCCCAGATTTGAAGTGAACACACAGCCCACTGATTAAGAGTAGAACACACAGTCCCAAACTCTGATTTACTGAACACGCAGCCCAGATTTGAAGTGAACACACAGCCCACTGATTAAGAGTAGAACACACAGCCCTAAACTCTGATTTACTGAACACGCAGCCCAGATTTGAAGTGAACACACAGCCCACTGATTAAGAGTAGAACACACAGCCCTAAACTCTGATTTACTGAACACGCAGCCCAGATTTGAAGTGAACACACAGCCCACTGATTAAGAGTAGAACACACAGTCCCAAACTCTGATTTACTGAACACGCAGCCCAGATTTGAAGTGAACACACAGCCCACTGATTAAGAGTAGAACACACAGCCCTAAACTCTGATTTACTGAACACACAGCCCAGATTTGAAGTGAACACACAGCCCACTGATTAAGAGTAGAACACACAGTCCCAAACTCTGATTTACTGAACACATAGCCCAGATTTGAAGTGAACACACAGCCCACTGATTAAGAGTAGAACACACAGTCCCAAACTCTGATTTACTGAACACGCAGCCCAGATTTGAAGTGAACACACAGCCCACTGATTAAGAGTAGAACACACAGCCCTAAACTCTGATTTACTGAACACGCAGCCCAGATTTGAAGTGAACACACAGCCCACTGATTAAGAGTAGAACACACAGCCCTAAACTCTGATTTACTGAACACGCAGCCCAAATACCAAATTTACACACAGCTCATTTTCACTTCATTTGCACACAGCTCATTTTCACTTCATTTGCTGATACACGCATTTACTCTAAATGCAGGCTGGCTCTCGCACAGTACGAGGATATGGCTCCACTGCCGCGAGGGAGTGGTATGCTGAGCTTCCGGAAGCTGTCCGAGACTTGGTTGACTTTGCAGGATTCGGACCATTCTGCAGGGGGTTGTCTCACTGTCTTATCAGTAGGACATTGTTTGCTGCTCTGGCGGAGAGATGGTGGGACACCACCAATTCTTTCCATTTTTCTGCGACCGGGGATATGACCATGACCCCACTGGACTTCGCTGTACTCACCGGCCTAGACATAGGCGGTGGACCCATTCCCTACGACGAAGATATGGGTCAGTGGGAGGCTGCTTGGATGCATCTATTGGGGGCACTCCCGCCTGTAGACAGAGCTTCCGGGAGGGTTCGGTATACTTGGTTCTCTTCCCATTTCCGGCGGCCACAGATGGAGCCTGAGTCTCCCGAGGAGGTCGAGCAGTATACCCGTGGTTTCCTCATGTTCCTCTTTGGCACCACTCTGTTTGCTGATAGAGGGAACATGGTCGGGCTGTATCTCTTGAGTGCCCTAGTAGACCTATCACAGGTCAATCAGTATGATTGGGGCGGCGCTGGCCTGGCTACCCTTTATTGTTACATGAGCGCAGTCTCTCGCACGCGGGGGGACTTACTCGGCGGCTACTGGAGAGCTTGGGAGGTACATTCTGTCCTCTTGATTTACATTTTTGCTCCTCATTACTTGTTCACTGCACACACGGCGCACTTTGCATTCTGTATTCTGCCTTTAGCACTTTGTATTCACATTCCGCACTGCTTTTCTCAGCTATGGGTATATGCATATTTCCCCACATTAGCCCCGGAGATGGAGGTGGCAGGACCTCCTATGACTCCGTTTTCATTGATGTTTGAGGGCGAGCACCTATCGAGGCCTCGAGAGACTCTCTTCTCTCTGCGACAGTACTTCGACACCGTGCGCGCGACAGAGGTATTTCAGAACTCTCAGTTCCTTTCATTTTCATCTTTGATTTGCTTTGTATTTCTTGATTTCTGATTGATTTGTACACTGGTTATCCGCAGATCACCTGGCAACCCTGGGCAGTCTTTGGCGACGATCTCGAGAATCAGTACCCCGGAGGGTCGACTAGTTCCCAGTATAGGTTCCTGCTCGAGGGACCAGTCGGCAGGGCTTGGTTCCTGGGGGAACGCTTTCAGCGTCAGGTGTGGGGGTATGATTCTCAGGACCCTCCCGCTGTGCCTCCAGCCACTATGCGGACTGCCGACAGGCTATCTACTGAGGAGGTCACTAGGGACATGCAGGGCACCGATGCTTTATTACATCTCATTGAGGGGAACTACGCCACCTATCGCCGCATATATCTGATGCCCCCCTTGACGGGAGTACGGGCTCCACCACTGAGGCCCACTGGCGCACCATCTTCGAGTCGTGCCCGTGCTGCAGACATCCCCTCTTCTAGCAGGGCTGGTGCATCTAGAGGTAGAGGCAGTTCGATTCCTCCGATCCCTCCGACTCTCGATCATCCTGGATGGCCAGATATGCCGACTGAGTTGACGAGTTGGCAGTATGGGACTACTTCTCCGATTCCGATCCCTATAGAGCCTCCGATGCCTGGTCACAGATATGTCAGTGATCCTGACTCACCACCGGTATGTTCTACCATTTTTCATTTATCACACAGACATTTTGGCAGTTGCTTATTTATTGATGAGTTGAGCTTGTGTCTGCAGCCACCTCGGGAGTACATAGACCAGATGCTCGGGGTGGTGGCCTCACTTGAGGGGATGGTCCTGCGTAGAGAGGCACAGATGTCCATCATGGGCTTCCAGGTACCCTTCATCTCTCTTGCATTTATCATATTTCTGTTAACATGCTGGTTTTGAGCATTCTGCTGCACTGATAGGCTGTGTAGAACACATCTGGCACACACCCCACTCACATACTGTACTTGCACCTGCTTTTTATGTTTGAACTGATGTATTGCACTTTTCATTTTCAGATGCCTCCCGTATATGCTTCGACACGAGGTGGGCCACCCGGGCCTTCTCAGAGAGGTCGAGGTGTTAGACCTACTCGAGGTACTGGGCCCCGAGGAGCTGGGCCATCCAGGCCTTACCGAGGAGCTCGAGGAGCAGGGTCGTCTCGCAGACGCAGGGCACCCATTGTCGAGGATGAGGAGGAGGAGGTCGCAGACCTTGTGTCAGAGGCATCTCCTGGGGAGGGAGGCTCCGGTCTTGGTTCCGGGAGCGGAGGCGAGGCTGAGGGGGATCCGGAGGATGACAGCTCTGATCCGGATGGTGATGATGGTGCAGAGGTTGTCCCGCAAAAGAGGATGAGAGGGCCTCCTCATTCCCGTTCCTGAGGATACTGATGTTATTTCCTGCTTTATTTTACTTTTTGGCTAGTAGTTTGTAGCACTTTGCACATTATTAGGCAGTTTTATTTCCTGTAAAACTTGTACCTTTATTTTGTTGTAAAACATGATGGAATGAAACAGCTTTTTGAAAAGATGCTTGTATTTGAAATTCTTAGCATCGCATCGCATCATTTTGCACAAAAATGGACTTGAATGGAAATGTGCCTTGTGTATTTACCGGGTCAGGTAATGAACCGACGCAACAAATCAAAACAACTCGACTCACTAAGAAATAACAGAATCTTAGCAAGTTTACAACTCGATAAGCAAAGTACAACAATGTTAACGACTCAATAGACAAGACTTAACAAAATTGTGTAACCAAAAAGTAACAATTCAAAACACAAAATGCGACAGCTCGACAAAACTTACAACTCGATAAACAAAACAACAACTCGATAAGCAAAATACAACAGAACAAACTTCGGACGAACAATCCGGATGATGGAACGCACCCGTAACTGAGAGAAATGGAGGCCTTCGACATTCCCGATGCATGAAAGTGCCTCAAACTTCCTTTCGGCGGGCAAAACAGGACCAACGCGCGGCCGAAAACATTTTGCATTTGGAGACTAGAGAGTGGCCGGCCTCCTAGAATAGATGGCCGGCAGGCCACCTCCCCCGTAACGGCCAGAAATTTGACACGTGTCCTTTAAATAGTGTTTTGCCCCTCTATAAAAGCCCCACCCTTGAACCTTATTCATTTCATCACCTTTCCTCACAAAAATGGAGGCATTTCTCGCAGAAAATCTCACATCTTGGATTTCTTCTTTAGATGGCTCGGAGAAGTTGAACTTCCGGGGTTTTGGCTTGAATGCACTGTTCACGCTGGGCCGGACTCCACTGCATCTTCATTTCCTCTATGCCGCGGCAAGGTTTTGGAACCCGGTGATGCACGTCTTCAGCTTCGGAGGGCAAGAGGTATGTCCCACTTTTGAAGATTTTCAAGCCTTGATGGAATCCGAGCGAGGCGAGGAGATCTTGCCCCAGCTCAATTTTGGCTATGCCCAGACCTTAGGGCGGATGTGCGGACTCAATGCGCATGATGCTCGATCCCTGATTTGTGACGGAATGTTGGACATTCCGAGCCTGATTTACCGATTCTCTGATGCTGGTGACCGTAGCGACCACTATTGGCAAGGTTTCCGGCAGCATGCCCTCTGCTTGTGCCTACTATCTCATTTTCTGTTTGTCTCGGGCTCCGGAGGAGGTAGCATCCGTTTGATTGAAGTCACCCAAGGTTTGAGAGAAGGAAAGAGTTGCATCGCCATGACTCTGGCCGAGACACTGATGGGCTTGGATGCTTTCCACTGCCGGGAGACAACCAGGTTTGCAGGGAGTCCACTACTGCTACAGGTAATGTTTCCCACCCAAGCTCACATGTATATTTGCTCACATCACTCGGCCCTCGGGCTCGTCTTTTCTCACAAAACCCTTATCTTACTTTTCTCTCATCGCACATCTCTCTATTCTTTATTCTCTCATTTTTCATCCCTCCCCAGATATGGTTGATGGATAAATTGCAAGTTGTGGATTCTTGCCCTGCTTATTCAGCCCGCAGCTACTTCTTTCGGCAACGCCTAGTTAATGCTCCGGATGAGGGATGGTGGTTTGAATGGATGTGCAACCTGTCGGCAGATCGCATTGCGTGGCGTTGTCCTTGGCTCAATCTCCCGGTAATGAGCTATAGCATGTCACGGCAGGTCGGGATTCGACTGATCGGTTTGACTCACTGTGTGTTCTATTTCCCATTCCGTATTCTACGCCAGTTTGGCCATGATCAAACTTGCCCACCGGAGGGGATAGAGTATCCGGCTACATTCCCAGTTCGAGGTGCACAGCTGGCTCGGCAGGCCGCAGCCTGGAGAATTAGAGAGCTTCTGGCCCCCGCTCCCATTTTCAACTGCAGTTTATCTGACGAATGCTGGGATTGGCTTAATGAAGAAGCACAAGTTGGGCCTAGGTTGGCATCGGAGGCTTCAACCAGCTCTGGGAGGGGGCGCAGGGACACCTGACTTGACCATGCCCCAGATTTATTGCTTTATTAGTACTTTCAAGTTTTCGTTATGAGTGTAATAAAAAAAAACAACTTCAATTGTATGCAAGAGCAGGAGAACCCTGTTTTGAAATCAATGAAATTGAAGGTTGTGGTACTGAAAATTTTCCGCTTTGGTCCAAAAATGGTCTTAGTTGTGAAAAGATTAATTTTGAACAAAGTCAACTTTTATTAAAACTTTTCAAAACTATTTTCGATATGGATCAGAACTGGACACGCCTGAGATCTGTCACTAAGACGCACAACCCCGGATCCTAGCAACTGGAAAGTTGCCCCTAGTCTGAATGGTACCACAGCACTTCCTGGCAACGGAAAGTTGTCCCTAGTCTGAACGGCACTGCACCGGAGATTACGATGAATGCTGATGGACAAGGATGACTGAGATGATCAAAATGGACAAAGTGGATCGGGGAAAATGTTTATGGCTGAACTTCAGGATGAAGCTGCCTACGTATCCCAAAGATGGGAATCAAGCCTTACGTAGTTCAGGCTCAGGTTCGCTCGGGTATTTTTACTCTCCTTTTGCGCTCTAACTTTTGCCAAGGCCGCCCTTTGCGGGTTTTCAACCTTGCGAGCTCAGTTTTTATATTTTCAAATTTTTTGTGCTCTGAGTTTTGCCTAGGTCGCCCTTTCGGGTTTTCGGCCTAGCGAGCCTCTCAGGGGTAGTATTTCTTCAACTTGTCCATGTTGATCGGTTGTGAAAACTCTAAGCCATCTAGATCCATCAGAACCACAGCTCCACCTGACCAGATTGACTTGATGATGTAAGGACCAGTCCAATTGGGTCTGAACTTGCCTCTTGGGTCGTGGATGGGAGCTCGGTTGTCCTTGAGTACCAAATCTCCTTCTTTCAAGTTCCTGGACTTAACCTTCTTGTTGAAAGCCCGGGCGATTCTGCGTTGATAACCTTGGATGTGGTACAGTGCTTTCAGCCTTCTTTCATCGAAAAGCATGAGTTCCTCAAATCTATTTTGCTGCCAATCTGCTTCGGCTATCTGGCACTCAGCCAATACTCGTAATGACGGGACCTCAATCTCAATAGGCAGGACGGCCTCCATCCCATAGACCAATGAGTACGGAGTCGCCCCAGTAGAAGTTCTGATCGAAGTCCTGTAGCCCCACAGAGCGAACGGCAGCTTATCTGGCCAATCCCGATAGGTTTCCACCATCTTCTGCAGTATGCGCTTGATGTTCTTGTTGGCAGCCTCAACTGCTCCGTTGGTTTGCGGCCGGTAAGTAGACGACTTATGAAAAGCCACATTGTATTTTTCCAACAAGTTTATCACTTCCTTCTTGAAGTGGGAACCATTGTCTGAAACGATTTCATTTGGGACCCCGTAGCGACAGATGATGTTGTTTCTGATAAACTTTGCAACATGCGAAGCCTTCAACACCGCGTAAGATTGGGCCTCAACCCACTTTGTGAAATAATCTATCGCTACCAAGATGAACTCATGCCCATTCGACCCCTTTGGCGTGACAGCTCCGATCACATCAATTCCCCAGACTGAAAATGGCCATGGCGAAGTCATGTTGTACAACTTTGAGGGCGGGATGTTCATGCGATTTGCATGGATCTGACATTTATGACATCGCCGAACAAAACCGATACAATCCTCCTCCATGGTGGACCAGTAATAACCCTGTCTGAGAATCTTCCGTGCTAGCATTACCCCATTCATATGTGCTCCACATTCCCTTCCATGGATGGCTTCCATTAGACTCTTTGACTCTTCGGCATCAACACACAGTTTATGCATTCCCAGATGATCTCTTCTATACAGCTTACCCCCACAGATGATGAACTGAACGGCCAATCTTCTTATTGCCCTTTTGTCCTTGGCATTTACCCCTGGCGGGTACGCTTCTTTCTCCAAGAAATTCCAGATATCGTGATACCAAGGGTGTTCGTCCTGAACTTCATCTATGGCTGCAATCGACTCATAGGCAGGTGCAAATTTCTGATCAATGATGACTGGACGCATCCGGATTCCAGTCGGGATGTCTATCATAGATGATAGAGTTGCTAAAGAATCTGCGAACCTGTTGTTCTCTCTCAGTAGATGAGTAAAACTTAACTTTTCAAACCGAGGAATCAGCAAGTCCAAGGTCTGGTGATACATCATCATATTTTCCTCTTTTACTTTCCAGTCTCCTTTAGCTTGAGACACAACAAGGTTCGAATCCGCAATGACATCCAGCCGTTTTGCCCCTAGTTCTAGGGCTGCTTCTAAACCAGCAATGCACGCCTCATATTCTGCTTCGTTGTTCGAGACTTTGAACCGGAGTTTGAAGGCTAGAGGGATACAGGAATTGTCGGGTGCTATCAGCAACACTCCTATCCCATACCCATGTTGATTTGACGCTCCGTCAAAGTGCATCGTCCAAATTTCATCGTCGATATACAGAATTGCTTCATCTGGGAATAGATACTCAACTGCTTCATCCCCCTCAACCGGATGGTCGGCAAGGAACTCTGCTACCGCTCTTCCTTTGACTGACTTGCGTGTGACATACTTCAAATCAAATTCAGAGAGCAACAGCAACCAACGAGCTAGCCTACCCGTAAGTGCTGGTTTCTCGAAAAGATATTTGATGGGATCGAGACGTGAAACCAACATTACGGAGTGAGCTAACAAGTAGTGCCGCAGCTTCCTGGTAGCCCATACCAGAGCTAAGCAAGCCTTTTCCAACGGTGTATACCGGGTCTCATATTCTAGCATCTTTTTACTCAGATAGTAGATGGCCTTTTCCACCTTGTCTTCTGATTCTTGCGCGAGCATGCAGCCCATTGTAGTTTCAGTCACTGACAGATACAAAATCAACGGTTTCCCTGGTTCTGGTGGCGACAAAACAGGTGGGTTCTGTAGATATTCTTTAATCTGTTCGAATGCAGCTTGGCATCGGCCGTCCCATTGGAACTTCTTTCCTTTCTTCAGGAGGCCAAAAAGTGGTTCACAAGTCAAGGTTAGTTTTGAAATAAACCGTCTTATGAATTGCACTTTACCCAGAAAGCCTCGCACCTCCTTTTCAGTCCTTGGTGGTGGCATTTCTAAGATGGCCTTGATTTTGGAAGGGTCGACCTCGATGCCCCTTTGCGTAATCAGAAACCCCAGCATTTTTCCCGCTGTAACACCAAATGTACATTTCTGAGGGTTTAGCCGCAACCGGAATTCCCTGATCCTTTGGAAAAACTTGTGCAAGGCGGTGTAGTGGCCCTCTCTTTCCTTGGACTTGACAATCATGTCGTCCACGTACACCTCAACCTCTTTGTGGATCATATCATGTAGTATTGTGGTCGCGGCCCGTTGATAAGTAGCCCCAGCGTTCTTTAACCCAAACGGCATTACCCGGTAGCAGTATGTTCCCCACGGGGTGGTGAATGCAGTCTTTTCTCTATCTTCTGGCGCCATCACTATCTGGTTGTACCCTGAGAAGCCATCCATGAATGAGAGCAATGCATGCCCTGCTGTGAAGTCCACTAACTCATCGATGTACTGTAGGGGAAAGTCGTCCTTCGGACTAGCTCTGTTCAAATCCCTAAAGTCTACACACACCCGAATCCTGCCATCTTTCTTTGGCACCGGAACAATGTTGGCCAACCAAGTCGGATATTCAGATACCAGCAGGAAGCCTGCGTCAATTTGCTTGGTGACCTCTTCCTTAATCTTAAGAGCCCAATCCGGGCGGATCCTTCTGAGCTTCTGCTTGACAGGTCGGGCCTCGGGGTCAAGGGGGATCCGATGCTGTACAATCTCAGGATCGATTCCAGGCATGTCTTCGTAGGACCACGCGAAAACATCTTTGAAATCTTTTAATAAAGCGACTAAGCGCTCGCGTTCCTCCGAAGACAACGTGGACCCGATCTGGACCAGCCGCGGGTCTTCCTCAGTACCAATGTTCACGATAATGATTTCATCCATTAATGGTTTGACAAATCTCTCTTGCTCCTGTTCAATTAAACGTTGTAAAACCGGAGGAACTTCGTCCTCTTCGTTTTCATCAAAATTTTGAAAGTCTGAATTAATGCAATAAATTAGGGGCACAGAAAAGTACTCGGAAACCACAGATGGTTCATTCTCATTAGGCACTGCCAGATCATCCAATTCATCGGTTACAACAGACTCAAATGAAAAGGAAAAAGACGACCTAGACAGGACTGTGGCACCCGGGTTAACATCCCCAGAGGTACCAGACTCAGACTCAGTCGAGCTGGAACCTGATTCCGACTCACAAGACTCGGTGGAATCAGATTCCGGCTCACTACCTGACCCGGTGCTGCTGGACAAAAATCCCTCCTCGTACTGCCAAGTGAGAGAGGGTGCGATAGATGCATCCAAGATAGCTGCTGGTTGGCTCGCAGCCGTTTCATTCCCAATCATGGGAACCACAAAGTTATCCTCCAAACACTCTTGGTCGATCGGAGGATCAGAGAGGAGACATGCCAGTGCTACCCCCATTTCAAATTCAATGCCCTCAGGATCCACTGCTTTATACTGCTCAACCTCAGCTGGTGGGTCTGTCTGCTCTGCGGCAACGTCATCCCCGGATAGTTGTAGGTCGAAAAAGATCTCGAAGCCTGGCGCGCGCTTCTTCTCCGCGTTCAGCCACGGCTCTGGGAAGCCGCAAAATGGAAAGTCCTCCCCCTCCCGGACAAAGCGTCCGTTCAGGGCACCCTGGATGGGCCTGTGCATTAGATCAAAAAGCTTCCCAGTCTGCTTCGCTTTGGCTCTGCCGGCCATTTCTTTTCCTCTCCTCACCCAATCTTCTTTGGTGGGCAGATAACCCAGTCCAAAGGTATGCGGGTTATGTGGCACTTCAGCCAACGCTGCGACTCCTTTCCTGCCGCTTCTTCCCAATCCCATCCCGGGGATATGTTGTAGCTTGTTCATGAGGTAGACGGATTGAGCACTGACGTACACACCTTCATTTACAGCCATAATGTTTTGCACCATCCGGGCCTCAGCCAAAGTAAATCCCGATATAAACACGTCTTCCATGCCGTGTTCAATCTCTAAGACTGGCGTAGATATCTCCGGAGGGGGATGGATTGATGAGTTCCCAAACACAATGGCTACTCCCTTTCCATAGGGGTATTTCACCATTTGATGTAGAGTGGATGAGACGGCCTTTACCTGATGCAACCAGGGTCGCCCCAAAAGCATGTTAAAGGATGCAGGGACCTCCAAGACATGAAAATCTACCTCGTGTTGTCCAGGCCCAATCTTGGTTTGGATTTTTACTGTCCCTAGGACATCCCTACTTGTATTGTCGTAGGCTCTGATTACTTGAGTGGTCGGTGTGAAGTCTGCGGGCTTCAACCCAATTGCATACACCGTTCTGGCTGGGCAGACATTGATAGCGGACCCGGTATCAACAAGTACCACCGGAATCCATTTGTCCCTGCATTCTACAGAGATGTAGAGGGGTCTGTTATGATCCACGCCCTCAGGCGGCAGCTCCTTGTCTGAAAAGGTCAATGCCGGGGAACCTCCTCCCGGAAAAACCAGCCCAACCAGCTGTTCTGGTGTAGTTTCGATGGAGAGTTTGGCCTTGTCCATAGCAGATAGGACAGCCTGTCTATGTACCCTTGAAGCCATAAGCAGTCGCTAGATGGAGATGTCTGCTTGTATTTTCTTTAACTGCTTCAGTACAGCCTCTTCTTCAATTTGCTTCTCTCTCTGTTTCTCCGCCTCTTTATCTTTCCCCGATGCTTC
Source organism: Camellia granthamiana (assembly GCA_036172215.1). NCBI lineage: Eukaryota > Viridiplantae > Streptophyta > Magnoliopsida > Ericales > Theaceae > Camellia > Camellia granthamiana. The sequence goes on from CM069913.1 coordinate 115,126,693, forward strand.
GGGTTGATCAAGGTGTGAGTGCTTGAAATACCGCCCACTTCTAGTCATATGGTCTATCTCTTCGAGATACCAGGTGCTGTCTGGTTGGCCATCCGCCCAGTCTTCGTCTGTGTGGGCGAGATACAAGTCGTCATCTTCCCACCACATTCCATTAGCATTTAACAGGCACCTGTCTGGTTCGGGCTTGTTTGCGCTCTCAGCATTTTCCTCCCACATGCTCACAGCATGTTCAGTTTTCGTGCTTACAGCACTTTCAACTTCCTCATGGTTCTTTGCTTTTCGGATCCTCTCAGAATCCCATTTCTTTTCTTGTTCCTCCAGCGTTAATTGTTCGGTTTTCAAAGTGTCTTGCTCCTGAGCGAAATTCTTCGTACCGGTGCTCTCCGGCAATTCAATCTGACCCTCGGCCCTTCCGGCCACGAATGGTACAATATCTGGCTGATCATCCAACCACCCGACGACTTCTGCTGACTCCTCGTATTCGAACCAGTTGATTGATGCATCCCCTGATTCTTGGTCGTTGAAAAACTGGAGGTTGGCGAAGTCCTCTTCCATCGTTGTCAGATCATCCCCCACTGATTCAAGTTTGTCCCCCCGGATCATACACAATTCAGCCTCTTTCGGCGGCCCCACACTCAGCTTAGGCTGGCTCATTAACAAGATATATCCACTCGGATCATAAGCTCTGCCAGCTAAATTCTCAGACTGCTCCACCCCAGACTCAACAGTTTTGCTCTCCTCGGAAGCCTGCCCCGTTCCATTTTCGGTGGTCACCACCTTTGGCTCAGGTTGGGTTGTGGAGGTGTCCATCATGCATAAGTCAGTGCTATCAGGAAGGATCACCTTTGGCTTGGGTAGGTGGGAGGGAGTAATGTAGATACTAGGGTCGTAAGACACGTCCCCAGTTTGGATGAGATTGATTCTTTTGGGTGGATCTTGGTTATGTGCTGGGAGTGGGTTAGTTGTGACGTTGGGTCTCTCGGGAGGTAGAATGATGTTCTTGTCAATGAGGTCCTGAATCTCATGACGCAGCCGGAAACATTGGTCTGTGTCATGGCCATGCTGCTGGTGGTATGTGCAATACTTGGCTGGGTTGTGGGAAGGGGGGAGTGGATTTGGTGGAGGTCTCGGTTCCAGGGGTTTCAGATGCCCCTTTCTGACTAGAACCCCGAGGACTTTAGACAAGGGCATATATAGTGGGGAGAAGGTTCGTTGGCCTCTGGATTGGTATCTTGAGGCTTGGTTACTGCTCCCGGATACATTAGAAAAGGGTGTGGCTGCTGCGGGCCTTGGTTGGGGAGGGGGAGTGGTGATGACCATACCGACCTCTGAAGTCCTTGTGTTGGCGGAGCCACTCGGGCCCGCATTGTTATTACGGTTGAATGTTCTTCGGGGCTGCTCCCGATCCTGATCGATCAATCCTTGCTTCATCGCATCTTCGATCTGTACCCCCATCTCGTGTAAATCTGAGAAGGTGGGGAAAGGGAGTATGATCATTTTCTGCATTAACTTAGGTTGGAGATTGCGCACAATCATCCGGATTTGATCTTTATCAGTTGGCCTTAAGGTCATCATCGATGCCTTTGCTCTCCACCGAGTTACAAAATCAAAGAAAGTCTCTTTTTGTTCCTGCCTCGTCGTTTCGAGATCACGTGTTGTAATCTCGATCTGAGTATTATATGAATATTGTGCAACGAAGGCCTCGGCTAGCTCATCCCAATTTCTCTTCACATCATCTTCCAATTTTGCGTACCAGATGGCCGCAACCCCTGACAAAGTTCTACCAAATAAAGAAAGCTTTTGCGGTCGGGTTAGGCCCATCGGCCTCAAGACGTCTGAAAATAGCCGGAGATGGACCATAGGATCCCCTGATCCGTCAAAACGATCAATCTGCGGCATCTTAAATCTGTCCGGCAGTGTCACGGCCACGTCAGTGTAGCCGTCTTCAATATCTGGGATGGCCTTCACCCCCTGTGATTTCTTGAAGAGCTTTTCCAATTTGCTCAATTTCAGAGCTGTCTGGTCTACCTTGAACTCAAATGGGGAGTCCGGGTGATTAGGTGTAAGATTCTTGGACAGTTGCAGCGGAAGCGGGGGCGGAGCCAGCCCCGTTGGAAGACTCGTGTCCTCTTGAGTGTTTTGGAAGTTTGGCGGAGCGTTCTGTGGATTTGGGGGGTATTCTGGGTGTTCTGGGTATCCTGAGGATTTGGAGGGGCATTCTGAGGATTTAGCAGGGTATTCTGGCCAGTGGGTGCCTGCTCAGGCAGTGGAGCCGCCGGTGGAGGGGGAATCTGATGCGCCCCTAGTGGAGGAGGGACCTGGTGTGAGGCAGATGCTGCATTCTGCTTGTAATCTGGTGATCAGCTCAGACTGCTGGGCCATGACAACGGCCTGCTGTTTAGAAAATTCCGCCTGGCGGATAGCATCATCTTGCATCTGTTTCATGCTCTCATTCATCTGGCGCATCATTGCCTCCATCCCTGATGTATCCTGATGTTCCATCTAAATAGCTGGCAAGTGTATCTCTATAGCGGACACAGAAATCTCAGTTCGACTGTCTGTTGCTAAAGTAGACTGCTGTACCAGTAATCTCTGCTCTGATGGACTGCGTTTCCTCGGCCTCCTTCTGATAACCGGGGTTAGTGAATGGAACACCGGATGTCCGTCAACTAGATCCTCGGATCGAGTAAGTCGGCGACCTCGTGTCCAAAGTGCTTGGGGAATATCTGATGGTTCGGAAGCAATTGTGCCACAAACTGCCCCTATCAAAAGGTAAATAAAGCGAAAAGGAAATAAATAACCAGAAAAACGGGCAGCACAACAGCTTAATTTAAATACACACAACACACAGTCGGGCATACAACACGCAGTTTGATAAGTTGGAAATACACTGCCCTCAACCACTGATCATTGTTCCTGTATCACTGTTCCCCAAAACTGAATCAGATATCCGCAGACAACTGATTCTCAGATACTGATTGATGCCCGCAGGCCTGACGCCCAAACTCAACTGATACATGCATTCCCTGTGGAGACGCACTCTAGCAAGCACATAACAGATAAGTGAGAGCCAAAACACCCCTATGTCGGGGTAGGGTTTCCCTGTCCTATTTTGTTAGGAACTAGGGTTTCACTACGCACGCAGCGGCTTCAAACAACCTATAAACGGGTAAGCAACCTGTCCTAGTTTGGAATGGTCACTATGGATCCGAATATGCACTAGGTCGAATGGTCAAAAAGGGTGCCCCGGTAAAACCGGGGTTTGTGTTCCCATGCTGTCAGAGCCCAGAGCCGATCAGCCTTACGGACATGACTTGACAAGACAAGCCTCCGGCAAATCGTTCGGGAATGGCATATGGCAAACACGGTGTCCTAGGCGCACCAATGCAAATGTAATGCAAAGAAACACACAAGTGTAGTCAAAACCAGATATCATGAGTTCGAGTCAAGTTCTCTAAATCCCCAGCAGAGTCGCCAGAAACTGTAACAAGTCCGCGAGGGACCTCGCTACAGTTCGGACTCGATTTGTGCCACGGTTCTAAATCTTGAACCAAAGAGTCCAAATCCGGCAAATCGTTTTGAAAACAGATTTTTTTTGAAAGAAGTGCCAAACATGGACTGCTTTGCCAGATACAGAGTCGCCGCCTAAATATTTTTTAAATGGGAAATTTAGGAAACCCTAACTCGGTGCCAAAGGCCACGTGTCCGTCATCACCAAAGTTGGCTCGGGAACTTGGGTACGATTGGGGAAGGTCACATCGTGAGCACCCCCGCTCGCCCGGTCAAAGACCGGCCTCTACTGACCATGATATCTGTTTTTGAAAACTTTGTATGCTCTTATTCCGGTTATTAGCCTAGGTTACTATGTGATGCTCGCAGCAAACAAGTATAGACCGAGTCGCCTGAATTGGAACAAAACATTTCATGTTTGTTTGAAAGACGGTTTGCTACCCACAGGTAGGCTTAAAATGCAGATTTTGCCACCCTCGGGTGGGCTTGGAAAACATGGTGTTGCCACTATCTAGTGGGCTTAAAACAAACAATCGATGAATTATTCCAATTCAGATAACTCAACCTTCACCCACAGGCATTCAAGGCAGTTATATCATATAAGCACATTAGAAATCATGCATGATCCTAAATATGCTGAAATGCCTAATGCAACACATGCAAAATGCAACTATAGCAGGCTCGGCTATTCTAAACATGGTATGTGAAATGTTACAACTAACATGTATTCAACTTGAAATTGAAATACGATGCAGTTTGTATGATGCGCCGAGGCCGGTGCATGCAAAACAGATGAATGATGCAAACATGCTATCATACTGTATGCTAATTGAAATATGCCCTAATCTACCATCATAAGCAGATAAATAAAAGGGAGAAAGAAATGGGGGTTGGAAGACATACATCACACACACCCACACTTATTACAGCATTGCCCTCGCGCAGAGGGTCCGAATAAATAATACAGTCCGAATATACAGCCCAAAATAATATACAAATTCCTAATTAATTATCAAATTAAATAAGAAAGCTGTAAACTGGCATGCAAGCCAGGGACTGCCTTGCCTCCGCCCTGAATAATGAAATGATGCATGTTGGGCTGCCTTGCGCGGAAATCCACTGGGATGCCCCAATTAGCCTCTGTTTGCGATGTTTCTCGAAATGCGTGCCAGACTCCGGAAAGTTGCTGATTCTTCATTTTGCTGCAACAGAGAGCAGGAAAGGGGCATAGCAATGTATTTCACAAATATATGCATGCCTCGATTCTCGTGCCACCAATCACGCATATCGATGCGTGGTGGCCGAGGAGCCGAATTGCACAACTCAATATGGGGTGAATGCAGATGAATGCTACAACAAAACCTAACTCCATCATGGATAATCCGGAGTGTCGGTGACTTGGGAATTGAGACCCGTTCCGTCACTCGGGGTGCGAAACGTGCCTCGTTTCCCGTGCCCGGGCTAACTCCTATCCCGAACACTATGCAATATGTATGATATGCATGAAATGTAGCTAATATGCAATCCTAACATACACAATGTTATGAAAATGAGATGCCTCGAAATGCGTGCCCACGGGCACGCAAACCGAGAAAATGGCATGAAATATGATATACAATGAGACTAAAATGAATTGCCTCGAAATGCGTGCCTACGGGCACACAAGCCGAGGAAATGGCATACGGAATGCAATGATGGGCATACGCCAACGTGAGAGGGCCTCAGCCACACTCACATAGACTGCCGTCGGATAAAAAAGAAGTGCCTCGGAATGCATGCCCGCGGGCACGTAAATCGAGGCGGTGACATACAGGCATGAAATAACAAATTGGGCTTACACTAACATGAGAGGATCTCAGCCGCACTCACATAAGCTGCCGAGAGATGAGAATGAGCTGCCTCGAAATGCGTGCACACGGGCACGCAAACCAAGGCAGTGGCATACGCAATGCAAATGACATGGAAAATGCAAATTGGGCTTACACTAACATGAGAGAGCCTCAGCCACACTCACATAAGCTACCGAAAGATGAAAACAAGCTGCCTCGAAATGCGCGCACACGGCACGCAAACCGAGGCAGCGACATACAGGCATGAAATGGCATGCAAATGAAACGTGGCATATGGCATATGAAAAATGCAAATTTCAGTAGCTAAAATGATGCACAAATAGCCCCCGAATTATGACAAAATTACACCCGATGCCCGAAATGCAATGTTATGCACCCGAAACGGCCTACAGCCCTACTAAACATGCACAATATGGACATAACATGTAAAACAGTAGCAAGGCAGCCCTTCAGGCCTGATGAAGACTCAAAACAGAAGCCAAATAAGCTCAAAGGAGCATGCCGAATAGGAGTAGAACATGAATTCAAAGCAAGTGGCATGTAGAGCATGAAAACCAGGTTGAGCCCTTCTTCAATGTTGAAGAGGGGCTCAAAATAAGCACAATATCAGTTCATGAGATGCTCCAAATCAGATCACAAATAGGCCAAATAAATCATGCAATTTTACGGAAAATATGGAGGATTACAAAGAAAGTGCATGATAGAGAGGCCAAACATGATTGAGCCCTTCTTCGAAGTTGAAGAAGGGTTCAAAATAGGCCCACTCACAGTATATATCAGGCTCGAAAATAGATCACTCAAAAGCCAAACAAAGCATGCAATTTATTGGCCTAAAGAATGGTATTGAAAGAGGTGCATCATGGAGACACCAAACAGAGCTGAGCCCTTCTACAAAGTTGTAGAGGGGCTCAAAATAAGCCTAAAACCAGTAGGGGTCGGAGCCCAAAACAAAAGGCAAATAAGGTGAAGAATTGACTCAAAATTGTGCTCAAAAAAATGAAATAGAGTCTTACCCTTGAAGATCTAACTTTGGTGGCTTCTTGGCTTCAATTTGTTGATCCTTAGCCTTTGAAAATCACTCCTTTGCTACTGAAATGGAGGTGGTGATGGTGGTGCTTAGGGTTGATGAAGAGAGGAGCTAGAAACTTGAAGCTTTTTAGGGTTTTTGGCTATGGAAATGGAGGTTTTGGAAGAGAGGCTCTTGAGATGAAATTTTGTAACCTCAACCAAGGAGCTGTCCAGCCCCTTAAGAGGACCAAAAAGGGTGTAAAAGGGGAGGGAAATGCATCCAAGTTTTCCCTCCCAAAATATCCCCCGGAGGACAGGGATATTTTGAAAAGCAGCTGGACAGCTGTAAAGGGTTCAAAAGCAGAAAGCTGGCCGGCCAGGTGGATTTCTTGAAGGTGGCCGGCCGGCCACCCCAACTGGTCGGCCAGCCACTCCCCCTGGCCGGCCGGCCATGGCCAAAAAAAGAAGTGAAGAATTGCTGGTCGACCACCATGTTTTGGTGTCCTCCCAGGTGTGTAGAACAAGGTTCCAAGGTTAGAATTTGGCAACTCTGAAATAGGAGTCACAACATTGAACTTGAAGGAGAGGCTCAAAAATGAAAGTAACAATTACTGGCCAACCAGTACTTTTTAGGGTCCTCCCATGTGTGTAGAACAAGACCCCATGGTTGGAATTTGGCAACTCTGAAACATGAGACACAACATTGAACTTGAAGGAGAGGCTCAAAAATGAAAGTAACAATTACTGGCCGACCAGTACTTTTTAGGGTCCTCCCATGTCCCCTCATCACAAATATGTAGTCTCGGCTCGAAGAAAATATCCCTAGGGTGTTCAACATTAGCCCGGAAGTGAGCAAAACGGACGCCGGAGGAGCGAAACTGGTTTTTCTGAGACAATTGCTGTCCTCCCACCCTCTAGTGATCTTCCTGGTGCTAAAACAGAGGTACCTGCCAAAATTGAACAAAAACTAATGCAAGACGAAAGCTCGGGGACCAAAACCGCGCGGTTCGGGGTCCCGGAAATGGGCTGCAGACACCGAAAGAGGTGTTCGGCCACGAAGTGGGTATCAGAGGCCCCAGTGTCCCTCGGAATGATAAAATAGAGGCACTTGCCAAAAGACGGAGAAATCGGAGATGGTTGGGCGGTCCCGAACCGAGGCACACGGCCTGACGGTCCCGAAAACCGGGAACCGGGCTTCGAAATGGGCAAAATGGCCTACGGCCACGAAAAGTAGCCCACGGCCACTGAGAGATAGTCTACGGGACCACTCCCTCCCCTCAGGAAAGAAAACAGAGAAAACCGAGTCTGGTTCGCAAACCGAGGCAGGGCACGAAAGAGAGTTCGAAAGTCCGGAGGCAGGGCGCACGGCCGCGACTCTGAGGCTTCTGAACGAGCACAGTATGCAACATCACCGAGCGCTCAATCGGTGACATCTGAGTCTTAAGGTTGGTCAAAAATGGGGTGTCTACATCTACACTTAATAGCAAGATTGTGCTGCCGAATGTGTAACAATTTTGTGCACTTTTCTTACTGAGTGGGAAAAGAGGAATGTGAATGTGTTTGTGTAAATGATATTGCCAAATTTAATGTGATAAGAAATCTTGGTTGGCTTTGACAATTTAATATGTCAAGAATTTGCTGTAATTTAACATTGACTAACTGGTTGCACGAGAACCTGTCAGACGGAGACAATAACAACACCACCTATGTTACAAAATAAATGTCTTCTCACATACAAGGCCAGCGTGCAACACATTTTGTCTAACATGTTTTGCAAGTCTGAAACATACGTTTGCATGACCAAATAATAAACATGTAACAACAACATATGAATGAGACAGTGTAAAAGAAAAAATAGCTGAATGATCAATTGTAAACAGTGTCTTCACTTATTAAAATCTGTCATCAATTGGCTTCGATACATGCTACTACGATAATACGATGTTGCTGTTCAAAACAGATAACAAAAGTGAATGCTAAATGCCTATTACTAAATTGGTTCTTTACATGTCTTTCGGTTGTGGCTGTCCATGCACCCACATCGACCGCACCTAGTCTGACTTAGTTTCTCTCCCCGAGATGGTATTCAATTCTTCTTGGGTCGCCCTAGAGGACGTTTAACTGCCGGTGGATATATGATGAAGTCGTTTTCCGAGAATGAGGGTTTGTCAACTGTTGGTATTGGCTGAATGTATCTAGAATAAGCGGCTTTATACTGATCAACAGTGAAAAATCGTTCAACAAATGTACTGAAATCCCTTCCACTACTCTGTATTGCAACCACCGCATGTGCACATGGGAATCCGTTCAATTGCCACTGGAAACAAGAACATGAATGATTGCCAACATCTACCAACACCGTCGGAAATGAATGGACCTCATATATGTCTTCATTTGACTGGCTAACAATCCATGTGCAACCAGTGGAGTACGCCTCCCTAACACGACTTTCTATTTTCGGACAAAGTAACCCATTCCAATTAGTAGCCAAAACTTTACGCTCAGCCCTCATAGTCATTTTTTGATTTCTGATTGTATCAACCAACCTTGTGATTGGATAATTACGGGCATCAAGTATCCATTTATTAAACGATTCTGCAGCGTTCGAGGTCATCTCCCTATACAGTTTGCCCCTGTTCACATTATGAAAACATAATGAAAATGCTATCACATATTGGGTACTTGCAATGTTAGCACATGTAAGTCTCGTACGAACCTGAAATATGCGTTGGCCCAATGCTTCGGTGGCATATCTTCCAAGAAATTATTTATTCCAGATTGTCCTGTTCCTTTTAGCTTCTTCCAATGCTGCTGAAATGAAGCCTTGGTTGGAGCATACGCACATTCACGCAACTTCGCCATTAAACCAAAGCGTACACGGTTGTCAACCCATCGTAATTTGTCCCTCAAATTTGCTTGGAGATGTTGTAAGCAGTACGAATGGTGTGCAGATGGGAATACACCAGGCAATGATTCAAGCAGCCCAATATTACGATCGGATATGAAAGTTAATGTGCGAGCACTACTAACAACCTTTGTTAGTTGCTATAAAAACCAAGTTCAATTTGCAGTTGTTTCAGAGTCAACAATAGCAAAAGCTAATGGGAATAAACCTGGCAGATTCAACAGGTTTACCATTAGATGAAATATTTTTAACAAAGTTTATGTCCACATTAACAATTGTTCACAATTCGAATCGCACCACACACAATGTTAGTAAAATAACATTAAATTGGAAACAATATTGCAATTGGGGATCATCCACTACTGTAGTGGACTTAAAAAAAAAAAGGTTAGCCACAATGTAATGCGTTACTATATGGAAGTATAAAGTAATCATCGTAAGAGACATACCTTTGTTGCCATCCTTCCCCGTCGCTGCAAGCAAATTGCCTTTAAATCTCTCTTTTAAAAAAGTGCCATCAAGAAACAATAATGGGCAGATATGGTTGAATTTGTCAATGCAAGCTTTGAATGAAATGAAGAACCGCTTAAATCGGCCGGTAGACTGCTCAAAATCCAAGTTGACATAACTCCCAGGGTTTTAATGAATAACCGCATCCGCGTACCGCCTAAGTTGATCAAATGAAGCATGATAGTCACCATACACTTCGCCTCTTGCCTTCTCCACACCTAACCATGCTACGTGGTAACTAACATTAAGGCCGTACTCCTTTTTTAGCTCAAACACGATGTCAGTAGGACGTGTAAGCGGCTTATCACGTAACCGATCACCGATAACATTGCAAACCAATTCAGAGTTAAGCATGTTATTCTTCCCAGTGCGAACAACAGCACCACAACTATGCAAGTTGTTCAACCGCTTCAAGTAAAAATAACCATTGCATGTTTGAACCCTTCCATGTACCAACCATGAACACTCTTTTTGCTCTCGCAATGTGCACACAGCCGTAACCCGAACTGAGTCATTTTTAACAAATTTAAAGTCAAACCCACACTCAATAGCATATTTGGACAAAACCAAATGGAAAGCAGCAACACCCCCTTCGAAACATTGGCCTACATGACTAATGCCATGTGACCAATCAACTGTCATCAACATTTTCTCACTACGGTGACAATAATTGGCCAACAAATCTACGCTAGGTTGGGGACCTGTAAATGGTTCACTGTGAGGATCCAGATGATTTGCAGACATAGTCCCACTGAATTGAGTACCTCGATTCAAATCATCCACCTCATTTTGTGAGTCAATCACAACGTTGATATGGGTAACGCCAATGGACCTTGCAATGGAAAACATGTTTTCCATGTCTACATCATTACACAACATTACTTGATTCTCGTGACACGGTAATTTGTAAGATATTGAAATCGATGATAGTGTCACATCCACCCACCTATCACATAAATTTTCTATCAATCGTTTTAATGTCAATCTATTAACACCCCTGACAGTAACCGTGGATGAACCGAAGGTGCAAAAAAGCATGATGTCCATATCATGCACAACAAAATCAATGAAACATTAACCATGGCATACATTCTACAAAAAACAATCACAAAACAATCACAACGTGGCCCAACCCACATTCAATCACAATCAATCACATTCAATTTTATATCTGAACAATGACAACCCAAATTAAATAACATACAAAGAGAAGTTAGATTAACATTAGTATACATTCCAATAAATTCCATCAACCGATATAATTGTCACATTCAATTGTAAAAAATAGAAACCAAAGACTTTGCGAAACGAAATGTGACACATATGTCCATAGTAAATACAAGAATAAGAAAATACAATACAAAAACCAAGTACTTCTCCATGTGTATGTGAGCTACATTTACATACATTCCAATAGTATCCACAGACAAGCGAATATGACATTGAGAAGAAAAAAATGAAGGCCAATAATTTTGCGATTCGTAACTGTAGACGTCCCCGAACGCCCTGGGAGGGTTAAGTCCCGTTCTGTTCATTTGGGCTCACTACAGTTCAAGGACTCGATTGTCACGGTTCTAAATCTTGAACCAAAGAGTCCAAATCCGGCAAATCATTTTTGAGAAAACAGATTTTTGAAAGAAGTGCCAAACATGGACTGCTTTGCCAGATACAGAGTCGCCACCTAAATATTTTTTTTGGGGAATTTAGGAAACCTTGACTCGGTGCCAAAGGCCACGTGTCCGTCATCACCAAAGTTGCCTCGGCTCGGGAACTTGGGTACGATTGGGGAAGGTCACTTCGTGAGCACCCCCGCTCGCCCGATCAAAGACCGACCTCTACTAATCATGATATCTATTTTTGAAAACATTGTGTGTTCCGGTTATTAGCCTAGATTACTACGTGATGCGCACAGCATACAAGTATAGACTGGATCGCCTGAATTGGAACAACACATTTCATGTTTGTTTTTGAAAGATGGTTTGCTACCCGCAGGTAGGCTTAAAATGCGGATTTTGCCACTCTCGGGTGGGCTTAGAAAACATGGTTTTGCCACTATCTAGTGGGCTTAAAACAAACATTTGATGAATTGTTCCAATCTAAGTAACCCAACCTTCACCCACAGGCATTCAAGGCAGTTATATCACATAAGCATTTAGCCTCATGGTAAGCATGCTATTCATGGCAGTCACTCACACGCATGCAAGGATGCTAAAGCATAAAAACTCACCGAGTACTCCAAGCCAAAACAGAAGCTCATTAGAAATCATGCATGATCCTAAATATGCTGAAATGCCTAATGCAACACATGCAGAATGCAACTATGGCAGGCTCGGCTATTCTAAACATGGCATATGGAATGCTACAACTAACATGTATTCATCTTGTAATTGAAGTACAATGCAGTTAGTATGGTGCGCCGAGCCCGGTGCATGCAAGACAGATGAATGAATGCAAACATGCTATCATACTGTATGCTAATTGAAACATGCCCTAATCTAACCATCATAAGCAGGTAAATAAAAAGGAAGAGAGACGTGGGGTTGGAAGACATACATCACACTCACGCACACTTATTACAACATTGCCCTCACTCGGAGGGTCCGAATAAATATACAGTCTCGAATGAAAGAATAGTATAGTCCAAATAATACAGTCCAAATAATGTACAAATTCCGAATTAATTTACAAATTAACTAAGAAAATAATAAAACTGGCATGCAATCCATGGACTGCCTTGATTCTGCTCCGGATGATGGAATGATGCATGTTTGGGCTGCTTCACGCGAAAATCCACTGGAATGCCCCAATTAGCCTCTGTTTTGCAATGACTCTTGAAAAGCGCGCCAAGCCTCGGAAGACCGCTGATTCTTGATATGCTGCAACAGAGAGCAGGAAAGGGGTATAGCAATGTATTTTCACAAATGTATGCATGTCTCGATCCTCGTACCACCAATCACGCATCTCGATGCATGATGGCCGAGGAGCCGAATTGCACAACTCAATGTAGAATGAATGCATATGAACACTACAACAAAACCTAACTCCATCATAGATAATCCGGAGTGTCGGTGACTTGGGAATTGAGACACGTTCCGTCACTCGGAGTACGGAACGTACCTCGTTTTCTGTGCCCGGGCGAACTCCTATCCCGAACACGATGCAATATGCATGATATGCGTGAAATGCAACTAAGATACAATCCTAACATACACAATGTTATGGAATGGCATACACGCTATACGAGGTGATACACAACTGAGCATACACAATGCTATGGATGAAATGGCATACGCAATGCAATATGGGCTTACACCAACATGACAGAGCCTCAGCCACACTCACACAAGAGGCCATCAGATGAAAACAAGACAACTCGAAATGCGTGCACGCGTGCACGCAAACCGAGGACCGACCCTCAGGCACCGTAACGCCACTCTAATGAGACATGACAAAGACATGGAACATGATATGCGAACATGCAAAAATCAGTAGCAAAATGAGGGGGAAAACAGCCCCGAAACAAGGCGAAATGACACCCGATGCATGGAATCTCTCCCGAAATGCAAAACTAGGTACATGGAATGGCTTACAGCTATACAAAGCATGCATAATTGGTACATGGAATGAAAAGACAGAAGCAAGGCAGCCCCAAAATAAGCATTTTCACAGTTCAAAGCATAGCCAAACAGTAAGCACAAGTGGGACTAAATTAGCATACAAAAATGGCTCCGCAAGGGAGGCAATGAAGCAAGTGGTAGATGCAAAGCCCAAACAGAAAAAGACCCTCCTACAACACTGAAGAGGGACCAAAAATATGGCTATTTACAGTTTATGGTAGCCCCCAAAACAGTATACCAACACACTCAAAATGTCATGCAAGATGGGGCTCAAAAGAGGCTATAACACAAAGTATACAAAATATTCATCAAAAAGCCAAAGACCCTTAATGAAACATGACAAGGGGGTCAAAATATGGCCACTTTCAGTTCTGATCAAGGTCCAAAAGCAGAAGCTCAATAGGCTAATAAAACATGCAAAAATGGGGACCAAAGAGGGGTACAATGGCAAGTGATATATGGAGGTCCCAAAAAGTGTTGAGCCCTTCTTAAATGTTGAAGAGAGGCTCAAAATATGCCTATTTACAGTTTACATCAGGCCCCAAAACAGATCACACAGAAGCTAAAAATATCATGCAAGAAAATGACATTCAAGAGGGTATTGAAGCAAGTGCAACATGAGGGGCTCAAACAGTGTTGAGCCCTTAATGAAACAAGAAAATAAGCTCAAAAAAATGACCTTTTCAGTTTTGGTCGGAGCTCAAAACAGCAAGCAAAGAGGTTAGAAAAATGTTGCAAAATTGAGCTCGAAAGAGGGGAAATGATGCTTACCCTTGAAGACTACCCCTTGGATGCTTCTTGGCTTGAGAAGTGATGCCTCCTAGCTGCTGGAAAGGTCTCCAAGCTGCTGGAAATGGAGTGGTGGTGGTGGTGCTTGGTGGTGATGAAGAAATGAGGTGTAGGACTTAGGAATTTTTAAGGAAATGAGAGAGATAGAGGGAGATATGTATGTATGAGCTCTTAGGGATTTTTTGTAACCCTAAAACCAGAGCTGGGCAGCTGGTTATATAGGCCAAGAGAGGGGGAGCAAAGGAGGGAAGAATGGGAGGGAAATTACATCAAGTTTCCCTCCAAAAAAGTTCCCTCCGGATACAGGTTTTGGAGGGAAAAACAATGCACAGCTGTAATGTACTCACCCTGAGGAAGCTGGCCGGCCAACTATTGGAGCTGCAGGTGGCCGGCCGGCCACCCCCCATAGCCGGCCGACCAGGGGTCAAAAAGGCCAAGTTAAATTTCTGGCTGGCCACCACAAATTGGTGTCCTCCCAGATGCCCTCAACACAACCCTGTGGTTCAAAACTGGCAACTGTAAAACAGGAGAGAGAACAAGCCACTTTTCAAAGGGGTTCAAAAGGTTCAAGTAGAATTAATGGCCGGCCATATAATATTTGTGTCCTCCCAGGTGTCTACAACAGAAATATGGGGGTTAGGTTTGAAGAAGGTGACCCTAGGGTGGTCAACATTGGCTTGGAAGTGAGAAAAACGGGCGTCGGAGGGCGACGGAGGAATATAACTGGTTGCTGAAACAATTGCTGGCCTCCCACCCCTCTACGGCCTTCCTGGTGATGAAACAGAGGTCCCTGCCAAAAATGAACGAAAACCGATGCAAAATGAAGGTTCGGGGGCCGAAACGCGCAGTCCGAGGCCCCAAAAACTGCCTGTTAAGCACCGAAAGTGGCGTTCGACCACGAAGTGGGTCTCTCAGACCTCAGTGTCCCTCAAAAGGGAGTAAACAAGATGCATGCCAAAAACTGGAGCAAACGGAGGTAGTTAGGCGGTCCCGAACCGAGGCACACGGCCTGACGGCTCCGAAAACCGGGAACCGGGCTCCGAAACGGGCAAAATGGCCTATGACCACGAAATGTAGCCCATGGCCACTGAGAGATAGTCTACGAGACCTCTCCCTCCCTTCAAGAAGAGCGACAGAGAAAACCGAGCCTGGTTCGCAAACCGAGGCGAGGCACAGAAAAGCCCGGAAGTCCGGAGGCAGGGCACACGGCCGAGACTCTGAAACCTCTGGACGAGCACGACATGCAACATCACCAAGCGCTCAATCGGTGACGTCTGAGTCTTAAAGTCGGTCAAAATTGGGGTGTCTACAGTAACGTGACACATATGTTTTGAAAAAGTAGCACAACTGCAAAAACACAAACTAAATACAAACGAATGTAACACAGACCATCACCACATAACAGCCTTCGAGTCTACAGAATTGCGCCAATGTAAGGCTGTACCATTTCGCAGAACGCAGCAACATTCTCACATTCTCAATTTCTAATCTCATAAGCTATCGTAAAATACTATTACGAAACGTGATGTGATATGTATGTGAACATTACAACACAATATCATTACCACGGAAGTTGATACAAGATTACCATAACAAACTCTACCAATGGATTGCTATGACAGATTGCGAAATCCATACGATATATGAGGACATTGAAAACAAAACATTCGGAAAAAAACCAGATCAACACTCACCAATTGAATAAGCAGACAACTTGATCTCTTTCCCTCAAACAATCTGAGTCGAAAGCGGCAAGATGAAACAACCAAACCAGAGCAACACTCACCAATTGAAAACCTAACAGACTCCGCGATCATGGCGCATATCACGGCACCAAACAATATGGAAAGAAAACGGTTAAAATATTGCAACCTGTATCAAGGGTATAATAGTAAACTAATTCAATTAAAACACAATAGATAAGACTTAATGGAATACTTTCTAATTTAAATAGGACTTCAAACTTAATAAGAAATTTCTTAGGACTTAACATAGTATACGTCTCCCTAATAGGACTTATAAATAATTTTTCCTAAAAAAATATATAATTGTTTAACTAAACATAAGATGGAGACTTGGACATACCTAGATCCTCCCCAACTTAGACTTTCAATTAATTTTCTTATCAGTGCTTTAGCACTCCATTCATAAAAATCCAATACATATACTCGTGATGTTATTCCCGCCTTTTGATTTCAGAATAATATTTGAGAGACATTGTGCCAACGTTCTAACTTTATTGGATTGTTTGTAGGTTTTTTTTGATGGTTAAAATGAATTGTATGAAATATGGCCTTAATATTAGTTTCCTTGCCAAAGTCAAGCAATTTCATTTTAGTAGGACTAAATAAAAATAGTTGTTTTGACGTTTTTTCTTTTTCTTTTTCTTTTTTTCTTTTAATTTTTTTTTTGAAGGAGTTGATTTTATGGAGAAATTCAATTTCCAGTGTGCTACATTTTTTAAATTGACGGGACTATAAATATCAATTAATAAGGATGGTGTTTTGGGAATAAAAAATAAATAAAAAACATTTTATGGTCTTCCTATTTTTTAATATAGAGTAGATATATATATTAAAAAAAAATTGAAAAATCAAGGGAGGGGTTTGAAATTGCTTAGGGGTCTATTGTTTTATGGGATTGAGGTGTATGATTCAATTTCATATCTAATAAATTTACAAATTTATCGTTTAGTTAGTTTAGTGAATGTCAGATTAATAGTTAAATACAAATTATTTTTAATTATATAGTTCAGGGATTATTTATTTAGGGCTAATAACTATTATATTATAATCTGTCTTTATCTAGTCCATTCAAACAAACACCCCCTAAGTGTTAAATTCAGTCCGATGTATTAATTTACCAAGGGGTTGTTTTGGACATAAGTTGTTTTAGTAATTTTTTATTTTTTATGGAAAAATATATTAAAAAAATAAAAAAAATAATAGCTTGTTTGGTTTGGATTTATAGTATTCACTTTTCAGAAAATTAAATTTTTTAGTTTTTATTAATATTCTAATCAATTTTTATTTTTTATTTTTAGATACACCTAATATAAATGCACTTAAAAAGTATAATATTTCTAATAAAAAAATCTTTAGAAAATTCACTAAATACCAAAAGTACAAAAAAAAAAAAAAAAGAAGAAGAGAATTTAATACATTTTTGAATTCTTGTATATTTCTTATTTTTCAAAATATTTTTTTACAAATATTTTACTTTTTAGATGCATCTAAATAAGATGCATTTAAAAATATAAAAATTATTTAAAAATTTAAAAATATTCACAAAAAATAAAAAATATGAAAAAAAAAACTCAATTTAAAAAAATTGAATCCAAAAAATTAAAACCAAACACCCTAAATATATTCCAAATAAAAGGTGATTTGTCCCAATAAAATAAAAAAGGCAAAAAATATATTAAAATACGTTATTCCCAGAGAACCCCTAATACTTAGGCTTATTTTGGAAAGATGATTAAAAATTAATTTTTTAAAATATTTTAAATTTAAAAAACCAACGACTGCACATGCGGCTTTCACATTACAAAGAGTGGTAGCTGAATCTATGAAACATGAATTTTATCCTCTGAATCATGATAGCTATAACACTCAGTCATGTAGCCCTTTCTTTGACATTTTCACAAAAAAAAACACAAGGTAAGGTTATGCTCTCATTATCACACATTGGTCATTTGAATCTGGACAGTGCTCAAGAGATGAGAACACGATCATGAAGAAGATTATCCAAATCTTTCATGTACAAAGACTGAACTTTTAGACCTCTAGAAAATGTGTACGAAATGAGATCAAAAATTCATCAGCCCTGAATTCTTAAAAAAAAAAAAAAAAAAAAAGAATCCCACACAAAATGATCAAATCAATTCTTTGTTTTTATTTATTTTTTGTGTGCAAAACACAAGTCTTGAAAAACCAATGACGAACATAGGATTCATTTTGAAGAAAAATGAGAGAATCAATCAATGAGCAAAACCCCTAAAGACGTTCTAAGGTATTCAAACCTAAGTAGATCTAGCGGTTTAGTGAAAAAATTAGCTTTTCGATTCTTGGTTGAAACATAGTCAAGAAGAAGCGATCCTTCTTCGACTAACTCATGAATAAAATGACGATGGATGTCAATGTGTTTTGTACGTGAGTGTTGGACAGGATTTTTGGAAATGTAGATAGCACTTGTGTTATTACAAAAAAGAGTGAGTTTTTGTCGGTCCAAACTGTAGTCATGAAGCATTTGCTTCATCTAGAGCATTTGTGCACAACAACTTCCTGCCACAATGTATTATGCTTCAGTGGTGGAGAGAGAAATTGGCATTTTGCTTTTTGCTATGCCAAGACACCAAGTTGTGACCCATGTAAAAATAAACCCTAGATGTGCTTTTTTGATCATCGGCACATTCTGCCTAATCAGCATCAGAAAACCCAATAATAACAGATGAGTCAAAAGAGTACCAAATCCCAAGTCCTATTGTTTCATTCACATATTTAATGATGCATTTATCTACAGATAAATGAGACTCTTTAGGACATGACTGATATTGAGCACAAACCCCTACATTGAAAAAGATATCTGGATGACTTGCTGTGAGATAAAGCAAGCTTCCTATCATGCTTCTGTATAGTGTGGGATCAACATCTTTATTGGTGTCATCTTTAGACAACTTAACACTAGTGCTCATGGGTGTCCGTGCATGCTTAGTAGACTCAAGACCAAATTTAGAAACAAGATTCTTAGCATATTTGGTTTGAGACACAAACATTCCATTAGGTAATTGTTTGATTTGAAGACCCAAGAAATAAGACAACTCACCCATCATACTCATTTCAAATTCATGTGTCATGCATTCAGAAAAATAGGTGACAAGAGATTCTAAAGTTGATCCAAACATAATATCATCCACATAAATTTGGGCAACAAGAATGTGATCCTTGGTTCTTTTAACAAACAATGTTTTGTCTACCCCGCCCCTTTGAAACTCATTATCAACAAGAAAAGATGTCAATCTCTCATACCAAGCTCTGAGGGCCTGTTTCAGACCATAAAGGGCTTTGTCTAATTTGTAGACATAGGAAGGGTTATGTGGATCCTCAAAACCTTTAGGTTGTTCAACATAAACTTCTTCTTTGAGAAATCCATTCAAGAAAGCACTTTTGACATCCATTTGATACAATTTGAGCCTAAGATAACAAGGAGAATTCTAATAGATTCAAGATGTGCAACAGGGCCAAACGTCTCATCATAATCCACACCCTCAACTTGAGTATATGCCTGCGCTACCAATCTAGCCTTGTTTCAAGTGACAATACCATTTTTAGTAGATTTATTTTTGAAAATCCATTTAGTACCTATCACATTAGTATCTTTAGGTCTAGGGACAAGAGTCCAAACTTTGTTTTGTTCAAATTGGCCAAGTTCATCATGCATAGCATTTATCCAAAAATTATCATGTAAAGCTTCTTTTACATTTTTAGGTTCAATCATTGACACATAACAAAAATAAGATACCTTTTCTCGAAGTTGTTTTCGGGTTTTCATCCAGTCTGTGACATTACCTAGCACTTGTTGCACAAGATAATTAAGCTTTACCCTTGATGATGGCTCTAATGTTGGAGTTGGACGTGTTAATAAATGAGTTGAAGCTTCCACAGTTTCTTTGTTGGGTATTTGAGTCTCATGCATAGTTGGTGTGATGTCGAATATGTGATGTCGACTATATACCACATCTTCACATTGGCTTGTGGAACTTCCTGCATCATCTACAATCACATTTATGGATTCCATAACAGTGAATGTGAGAGAATTATAAACACGAAAAGCACGACTTGTAGTGGAATAACCAAGAAAAATACCTTCATTGTTCCTGGAATCAAACTTACCTAATTGTTCTATATCTTTGTAGATATAACACTTGCTTCCAAAAGTTTTGAAATATTTGACATTTGGTTTTACTCCTCTCCAGAGCTCATAAGGGGTATGGAAAGTTCTAGGCCTCAAATACAAACGATTTATGACATATCAAGCAGTATTAATAGCTTTGGTACAAAATTTGAGAGGGAGTTTCTTGCTAATGAGCATGATCTTAGCCATTTCTTGAACAATATAATTTTTCCTCTCAACCACTCCATTTTGTTGTGGAGTAATGGGAGCGGAAAATTCATGTTTAATACAGTGCAAATCACAATAACCCAAAAAAGAGCTATTTTCAAATTCACAACCATGATCCGTTCAGATTCTTCTGATTTGCCCAATAGCCCACCCTTGTTCATTTTGAATTCAATGGACCAAAGATTTAAAAGTCTTAATAGTTTCAGATTTTTCCTTCAAAAACATTGACCAGGTAAAACGGAAAAAAATCGCCAACAATTAAGAAAATATACTTTTTACCTCCATGCTTTCAGTTCGTGTTGGTCCCATCAAATCCACGTGAACAAGCTCAAGGGGGCACCTAGTTGCAAAATGCTCTTCTTTTTATGAGGAGCTTTGGTTTGCTTACCCAATTGGCATGATCCACGCACAGTGTTAGATGGTTTTCCCAATTTAGGAATGCCTTGAACAAGTTCCTTCTTGGCCACTTTGGCTAGATCTTTGAAATTAATATGTCCAAGTCACTGATGCCAAAGATCAACATTGCTCATGATGGCTGAATAACAAATGAGGTCATTTGTGGAATGAATCCCATAGCAATTGCCAAATGTGCGAATTTCATGAATCACAATATTTTCTTGTAAATACAAAATTTGACATTTGTCTTTTGAAAATAAAACCTCATAATGTGAATCGCACATTTGACTAATGCTAATCAAATTTGCCATGAGTCCATCCATAAGTAAAACATTATCAAGTTTTGGTAGTCCTGGAGCACTTATAGAACCCTTGTCGATGACCTCAGAAGTTCTACCATCTCCAAATGTGACATGGCCTCCTTCAAATTGATCAATTGTGGTAAAAAATTATTTGTCACCAGACATGTGACGAGAACAACCGTTATCAAGATATCACACACTAGTGTCATTAGCCTTAAGGGTGGTGTGTACCACAAAACATGTTAGGTCACTCTTTCTAATCCAAACTACCCTGGTTTTGTCATGAGTTTTGACAAAATTCTGTTTTGACGTAAAAGGTTGTCTCCTCACCCAAGAAGTGTTGGATTTTCTGTCACTTCTTTTAACAAAACCATACAAATCAAAACAAATACAAGCGTATATGATCAATTTTACCACGGTGATGACATACAAACTTGTCATTTTTCATTTTAGTAATCTAAGGAACAAGAGGAGTTGTGGAAATTTTACCGTTTGCAGCAAAAAACCCTTGCACTCCTTGGGAATTGGTTGAGATGGAAGACTTGGATTTGGAGTTGACACCTTTGATGTAGCCTAGATTGCTCTTATCAAACCCCATTTCCTAAGCACTAAGGACTTCATTCAAGTTCTTTGAGTTGGTGTTCCAAAGCTTGAGAGTAGCATTGGCTCCTATCAGTTCTAGTTCCCTTTTTGCACATTTCTCTTTAAGTTCCTTTATTATTCCAACTCTTTTCTCTGCCTCTTCTGAAAGAATGCAAACTTTCTTTTTTAGCTGATCGTGAGCACTAAGAAAAAAAAGTTCTTTTGTTCTCACAAATGTTGAGTTTGTCAATCAGGAAGGCTTTGTCCATGATGAGGATTCCCATTTTTGCTTGAACCCCATCGAGTTCTTTCTTCAAGGAATCTTTTTCTTCCTCACATTTCTTCAGATTTGAAGTGAGTACAAAATTTTTCTTTGTGAGATTGCGGCATTCCTTGCACATTTTCTTGTAGGTTTCCTTAAAGTCTTCTTCTTCATTATCAGAAGACTTATCATTAGAGTGTTTGCTAGGAAGGTCAATCCTAGCAACCAATGCCTTTTCATCCAGGGTTGCATGAAATGCCATGAATGAACTTCCACTTGATCTTCCTTCATCTTTCTCCTGGTCTGAATCGCTTTCATCATACCAAGTGACATCAAGAACTTTCTTCTTGTTTTTCTTAGATGGACACTCAAGACCAATATAACTAAGTCCACCATATTCATAACATTTAACTTCTTGAAATCAAGAAGTACACTTATCAGATTTTACAAAATTTTTGAGTTTCTCATTCCCTTCTTCTTTAAAAGTTGAATCCTTGAGATTAGACTTTTTCTTTTTCAAGAATTTTTTGTACTGTTTTGTGAAAAATGCCAACATCTCAGATTCAAATTCATCATCAACATCAGATTTATTTACATCCTCATGAGAACTTTTGAAAGCTAAGGCATCTTTTTGTTTTTTCTTCGAGAGAAGATTTGTTTCATAGGTTTGTAAATTCCTAATCAACTGTTTCAGCTTTAGAGTGCCAATGTTTTGAGCTTCTTCTATTGCTGTAACTTTTGATTGAAAGTGATCGGGAAGAGATCTCAAAATTTTTGCTACAATCTTAGATTCAGGAATTTTCTCGCCTATGGTAAAACTTGCATTGACAACGTCACTAAGTTTGGTGTAAAATTCATCAAAAGACTCATTATCTTTCCTTATAAGAGTTTCAAAATTAGCGGTGAGTCTTTGAAGTTTTGATCATTTAACAGAATTTGTGCCTTTATGTATTGTCTCAAGGATATCCCATGCATTTTTAGCTACTTCACACATGCAAATTCTACAAAATTCCTCTAGTGTGACAAAGCTAAATAGAGCATTAATGGCCTTGCTATTCCAGTTTGAACTCGAGTAATCATTATTATCCCATTTGTTAACAAGTTTAGGAGTAGTAACTTCATCAACAGTGATCGTAGGTTCACTCCTACCATTCATAACAAATTGCCAAACTCTCTCATCGATAGACTTTAAATAAGCCCTCATACGAGCTTTCCAATAAGAGTAGTTTGTTTCGTCAAGTAAAGGAGGACATTTATTGTTATTTCCTCTTTGGTTTGAATCGATAGTCAATGAACACAAATTTCAGATTTTGTTTACAAAATAAAGGGCAACCATCCCGTTCTGATACCTATTGAAATATTGTAGCCCCATGATCTAGTGATTAATGATTTAAGAGTTTCAAACTAACTGAGCTCAACAATAAAAGAAAAGATAAATAACAAACAACACAAAGAGTTTTATGTGGAAAGACCACAGCTGGAATCCACCAACATGTGATTAAAAAAACCATGGGCCCTTGGCCACAATAACAATTCACTATGAAGAAAAGTAGTACAAGAGATTTCTTACACCGACCAATCCAGGCACACATGCTCGCTCGAGACCTATAAGTAGCTGATTGTAACATGGTTGGGGGGTACCCATGCATGTTAAACAGTTCGGACCTTCGATCTCTTTGATCTAGTCTCACGAGTGCAATGTGAAACATAGATGAGATTCCAAATTCGGTAACTTTTATAAAAAACTCATTTTATTGCAAAACCTTTGCCAGAAATGGACTGTGTCACCAGTTCTTAGAGTCACCACCTAATATTTTGGAAAATTAGGAAACCCGTGACTCGTGCCAAGGCCAATGTTCGTCGTAACTAAAGATGTTTGGGTCGGAACCTTAGGTATGAGGGGAAAGGTCATTAATTGAGCACCTTCACTCACTCAATCAAAGATTGGCCTCTACTAAACCATGATATGAATTTTATTAATTTTATATGTCTATATTCCGATTATTAATAAATCCTACAATTTACTATGTGAAGAAAACAAGTATAGACTATGCCATTCATTTTGGAACAACTTGATTTCATGTATTTTGAAAGAGGTTTGAAGATGTACAACTCAAAGGAAATTGAGTTTACAAACATGAAAATCAACATCATTCCAAATTAAGCAACACAACCTCCATCCATCGACATTCATACAGTTATATCAAGTAAGCAAGTAGCAACATGATAGAATGCTTAAACATAGTAAGAAAAACACACACAACCAGGATGTTAAAGCATAAAAACTTATATATTTACCGACTTCCTGCGAACAACTATAAAACAAAGTTAGTAAAACATGCATGATCTTATATACAAAATTCTAATGCGATTCACTCATTAATTCAACTAAAGATTCGACTTCTAATATATGGCATGTGAATAATCCCAAAAACATGAGGTAGTGCACATAATCATATAAGAATTGATTAAATCCATAGATGCAAACTTAGCCGAATCAAGATGTGTAAAACATGGACACAAAGCATGGATATGATGAAAAGACAAAATATGATGCTTATGTACAAATAAGGAAAGTAAGTAAAGAACGGGGCGGAAATTATTACAGCACTTTGAATAAATAATTACAAACTGAATGTGTGTGTGAGAGAGAGAGAGAGGAAGAAAATATTTTAACAAAATAAAAACCTCATAAAACACTCAAATGAAAACAAAATGTAGACACCCCATTTTGGACGGCCTTTTAAGACTTGGATGTTCTTGCAGGTACATCCGATGATAAGTCTGATTGCTTATCGAGTGCTCGAAGTCTGCGACGGAATGCCACAGGTTTGAGTTTTCCAAATCCTGCATCCATTTTGTCTCATCTTTGGACCATGTTTAGGTCTTTTCATAATGAGGTTGTTGATGGCCTGCCGGCCATCCTTGAAGGCGGCCGGCTATGGCTCTTGGCCTGCCGGCCATTCATGTGCCTTGCCGGCCATTAATGAAGCCTTGTTGGCCATCAGTGTTTCCTGTAGATATTTTGTGATATTTTGTGCCAGCTGTTTGCATAGGTTCATGAATCTTCCAACACGTGTGTGGCTGGGTTTTTGTGAGGGGATTTTGTATTTTCTATATATAGAACCCCTCTCTTGCATGTGAGGGGGTTAGAAAAATTTGAAGACAAAAATTCTCTCTCTCTAGATTTCTTTCTCTTTTACAATTTTATGCCTTGAAGCTTGTTTTTCTCCACACTTTTGCATACACTTCCTTGATAGAAGTCACTTCTCTTTGGGCTGAGGTTACTTGGAGCTTTGTTTGAGCTCTGGAAGGAGGTTTGAGCTTGGTTTGACGCTTATTTTGTGCCATAGCTTCAAGAGGTACAATACTTATCATTTAAGCTTGTTTTAAATACTTGTTTTTACCATCCTTTTAATCTGTTTTAAGGTTGTTTTTGAAGTGTACAAACCTCTATTTTTATGCTCTAAAAATGGTGGTTTGAGGTTATCTTGAGTTAAGGGGTTGTCCACCATTTTTATTCCTTTGTTTGTTAAGCTTTTGTGCTATTATTCACCACTTTCAAATCAATTTTTTTGGGCCTTTAAACCACTAAATCTCAGAGGTTTTTTAGTGGTAAAAATCAACTTTTGAAGTCCAAAATTGGAGGGGGTAGCCTCCCCTCCTTGTGTCTTGTTTGCCTGCCTAGACAGCTTCATATGCTAGCATGTTTCTCTAGCTTAATTTAGCTTAAGTCCAGCATGTTTTTGCCTCTGAAATAACCTGTTTTGGCTCTATTTTGGGCTGGTTAGTTCAGTTGAGGCTTGTTTTGCATAGTTGTAGTGTTAATTCCTTCATTAGTTTGTTGTTTTGAGACTCTTAGCATCATTGTTTTAAGTCAATAGCATGTTGTAGTGTTGTTTTGCACTTCATTTTAGCATCTAAAATCTCTGCAATCTCCCTTAATTTGTCACTCTTTTGTTTTCTTTGAAAGTGGTTTTAAATCACTTGTTTGCCAAAGTGTGAAATTGAGGTGTTGCACCTAATGATTTAATCCCTTAGGGAGGTTCATTACCAATAGTGTAATACCTCTTTCATGCCCAAAGCACCTTATGGTTTGAGCCATCTTTCCATTAGAGGACACTCACTAATGGACTTAATCGATTAAGGAATGAATCGGTAATGTAAAATAAGTAAACAAAATGAACAAGTAAAAGAGGCAAGATAAGCATCTTTGTGTTGCATTGCATGTGTTCAAATAGGACGTTAGTTTGAACATAAGGAAAATGGGACATTTCATACTCAATAGTGATGAAATGTGCCACTTTCCTTGGTCTCCATTGCTCTTGATCATGTATGATAGGGTGGTGGTCTTGTTGGTCATATTTGTGCATTTATCGAAATTGTACCAACTTGGATCTTTGGCCATCATGCAATGAAATTGCTTGATTGGTGGTTTTGGATCTAAGTGTGTCACTCCTTTGAGGTTTTGAGATGACAAGGAGGGGGGTAGTAC
Organism: Camellia granthamiana; assembly: GCA_036172215.1. Taxonomy (NCBI): domain Eukaryota; kingdom Viridiplantae; phylum Streptophyta; class Magnoliopsida; order Ericales; family Theaceae; genus Camellia; species Camellia granthamiana. The sequence continues at coordinate 115,153,039 of CM069913.1, forward strand.
AAACATACCCCTAGAAAAACTTTCATTTTGCTCTGTTTGTGCTCTATTGCAGTATGGTGACTCAGAGTATCAGTGGCCGGTAGTGCCTTATCAATGGTCGACAAGGCTTCATTTCTGGCCGGCAGATGGCCGGCAACAACCATCCATGGTCGGCAGGCCACTAGTGTCAACCTCAGGGAATATTTGGTAAGGTGGACCAGAAAGGTTCTGAAGTATGTTCAACCTTGCAAACAGAGCCTTTCAAGTGCAAAACAGAAGACTTTTTGAGGCGAAAACCGAGCATATGTATCCTCCACTTCTTGAGACAGAGCAGTGGCGGTATAGTTTATTGTCTCGCATGCTTAGTTAGTGTGCATTCATTTTAATTAATTAGTTTACTAGTTGATTAAAGTATTGTAATAATTAGTAATTAGTTTGCTAGTTATTCGATTGGTTTGTAATAATTAGTCTAATTAGTTTAATTAGATTAGTTAGCCTAGCTTAGCATCTGATTAGCTTAGCTTATTCATTCAGATCCTCATTCGCGAGGGCGCAATGTTGTAATAAGTGTGCGTGCGTGTGTGTCTGTCTTCCAACCCCCCGTCTTTCTCCCTTTTATTTAATCGCTTTTGATTATTAGATTAGGGATATGTTTCAATTAGCATATCACATGTTTGCATCCATTTATTTGTATTGCATGCACCGAGGCTCGGCGCATCATTCAAACTGCATTGTCATTTCAAATAATTCTTTGAATATGTGTTTAACCGCATGTTATCAAATCGATCCATATGCCATATTAGTAGCCGAGCCTATTAAATTGCATTATTGCATGTGTTGCATTAGGCATCTTGTATAGTTAGGATCATGCATCTTTCTAACTAGTTTTTGTTTTGGCTCGGAGTACTAAGGTGACTTTTTACGCTTTAGCATACTTGCATAAATGTGAATGTTGCCATGATTAGCATGCTTGCCATGAGGCTATGTGCTTAAATGATAAACTGCTTGAATGCCTGCGGATGAAGGCTTGTTGTTTGAATTGGAACAATTCAATAAATTTATGTTTTAAGCCCACTTTGGTGGCAAATCATTGTTTCAAGCCTACTATGTTTTGTGGCAAATCCGCATCTTTAAGCCCACTTGAGGTGGCAAATTCAAACCATTTTCACAAATAAACATGAGTTGAATTGTTCCAACTTGAGCAAACTAGTCTATATTTGTTTGTGCGCATTACGTAGTAATGCTAGTTTAATAACCGGAATAAGAACACATAATGTTTATAAAAAGCATATCATGATTAGTAGAGGCCGATCTTTGATCGGGCAAGCGGGGGTGCTCATTTCAGGACCTTCCCCTCTCGTGCCCAAGTTCCTGAGCTGAGGTAACTTTGGTGATGACGGACATGTGGCATTTGGCATGAGTCAGGGTTTCTTAAATTTCCCCAAAATAAAATATTTAGGTGGCGATTCTGTATCTGGCAAAATAGTCCAATTTTGGCATTATTTGATTTAAAATTGATTTTCCAAAAAGATTTGCCGGATTTGGACTCTTTGGTGATTATCAATTTCACATTGCACTTGTGAGATTAGATTCAGAACCACGGGAGTCCGAACTGTAGGGCTTCTTTCGAACCTTCCGAAAGGAGACCCAAAAAAGCCGAGCTACAGTTTTTGGCGACTCTGCTGGGAATTTAGAGAACTTGACTCGAACTCATAATATGTTGTTTTATCTACATTTACATGTTTCTTTGCATTGCATTTGCATTGGTGCACCTAAGTCACTGTGTTTTCCATCTGTTATTCCTGAACGGTTTTTCGGAGGCTCGCTTGGAGAAAGCTTACCAAAAGGCTGGCCGGTTGCGAGCTCTGCCACGATAGGAACACAGCCCTTGGATCTGGACTACCACTGTACTGTTTGATCCTCCTTTCACTTCTTGGTGTTAGGTGTGAGAGGTATATTAGGTGGTCTTGCTGAGGTACCCCTTTTTGACCAATCGACCTAGTTGCATATCGGAAGTCGTAGAGACTGTTCCAAATTAGGACAGGATGCTTACCCAAATGCAGGATTGTGGTGAAACCACTTTGTGTGAATAGTTATCCCTAGTTCCTGATGAAATTAGGACAGGGTAACTGTAGACGTCCCCGAACGTCCCGAGAGAAATCCCATTTTGTTCATTGGGCTCACTATAGTTCGGACTCGATGTCACGGCTCTGAATCTAATCTCGCAAAGTGCAATGCAAGATCGATAAATCACCAAAGAGTTTAAATCCGGCAAATCGTTTTGAAAAACTGATTTTAGAAAGAAGTGCCAAACATGGATTGCTTTGCTAGATACAGAGTCGCCACCTAAATATTTTATTTTGGGGGAATTTAGGAAACCCTGACTCGTGCCTAAGGCCACGTGTCCGTCATCACCAAAGTTGCCTTGGCTCAGGAACTTGGGTACGATTGGGGAAGGTCATTTCATGAGCACCCCCGCTCGCCCGATCAAAGATCGGCCACTACTAAGCATGATATCTAGTTTTTGAAAACACATGTGCTCTTATTCCAGTTATTAACCTAGAATTACTATGTGATGCGCACAACATACAAGTATAGACTAGATTGCCTAAGTTGGAGCAAAGCATCGCATATCCGTTTGTTTTGAAAATGGATTGAAGTTTGCTACTCGCAAGTAGGCTAAAACACGGGTTTTGACGAATTATTCCAACTCAAGCAACCCAACCTTCACACACAGGCATTCAGGCAGTTATATCACATAAGCATATAGCCTCATGGTAAGCATGCTATTATGGCAGTCACTCACACACATGGAAAGATGCTAAAGCATAAACACTCACCAAGTACTCCAAGCCAAAATAGAAACTAGTTAGTAATCAATGCATGATCCTAGTTCATGTTAAGATGGCTAATGCAACACATGCAAAATGCAACTAAGATAGGCTCGGCTATTCTAAGATGGCATATGAGATGCTATAGACAACATGTATTCAACTTGGAATTGAAATACGATGCAGTTAGTATAATGCGCCGAGCCCGGTGCATGCAAAACATATGAATGGATGCAAACATACGAGCATAAGGATGCTAATTGAAACGTGCCCTAAAGCTAACCATAATAAGCTGGTAAATAAAAGGGAGAAAGACGTGGGGTTGGAAGACATACATTACACACATGCACACTTATTACAACATTGCCCTCTCTCGAAGGGTCCGAATAAATAATACAGAACCAACAAGCTACAGCTAATTATTACACAACTCTATTTAATCAACAAATTAACTAAGTAAGCATGTAAACTAAATGAAGTAGGCTACCTCGGCTCTGTTTTGATTGAAAAAGGATGCATGCATGCTTGAACCGCCTTGTCAGGAAATCCCTCGCGATGCCCCGACTCGCCTTTGTTTGCAATTGATGTCAGAAACTTGCACAAGGCTCCAGAAGGCTGAAACTCCACCCTCGGAAGTTGTGGGAAGGTTGCCGACCAGCCCTTGGCCTTGGAGACCACCTGCCGACCACCTTTTGTGGTGGAGACCAAAAGAGGTGGTCGGCCTGCCAGAAAAGCTGGTCGGCCTGCCAGTTTCTGCCTCCTGTTCCTGGTTTTCTACAACACAAAGCAAGAGAGAGGCATAGCAAGTTATTTTCAACAAATGTGTGCACGACCACTCTCCCATCATCGCACAAGCTCAAGGGAGTGTAGTTCTCGACCCTCAGGCCACCAATCACGCATCTCGATGCATGATGGCCGAGGAGTCGAATTGCACGACTTGATATGGAATGAATGCACATATGAACACATAAATGCCTAAACTCCATCATGTATTAGTCTAGAGGGTCGGCGACCGGGAGTTGAGGTACGTTTCGTCACTTTGAGTACAAAACGTTCCTCACTTCCCGTGTTTGGACTAACTCCTATTCCAAACACAATGCAACAAGTATGGCATGCACAATGCGACTCTAGCATGCAAGCTAAATGCACTGCAACTTGGTCATGCAAACATACAAGGGGTGAAACATGCAAACATGCACCTAGCATACACAATGTCAATATGGAATGCAACATGAACAACCTAGCAAGGCTAATGGCATACACAATGCACAATGCTAATGTACACATACTAAATGCGAGACAATCATAAGCATGCAACAATATGACCAAATGAGACTAGCATACACAATGCGAATGTCACATAGCATACTCAATACGACGAACTACATGGCATGCTCAATGCTAAATGGACTTAAACCAAGATGGATAGGCCTCAGCCATGTCCAACTCAGTGGCCAATGGATGATGAAATCAAAGCAACAAGACACACACAAGCATGCACAATGCAAAGGCTCCAAGCCAAGGGCACAAGATGTAACTCTCGAAGAGCATGGCAAGGATGAAATATGGCATACAATGACACATATTCCAGCTCTGAAATGGCATACAAAAAGGCTCCGAATCATGCAAACGACTCACACAAGGCACGTTGGAAGGCTCAAGTACCGAAACTAGTGAAGCACATTACACTAGAGGTATGCAAAGCAATGCTCAAATGACGAAACCAACTTCTAACAGACCTTATGCAGGTCCAAAACAGTGGCAAAATGAGCTAAAATGATGGCTTGGCATGCACCAAAATGAAGCTCATGCAATGGCTCACAAATGGGGTATAAAAGCACAACTCTCAAACACATTGAAGGCATGATAAACATGAGAATATGGCACACCTATAAACTCTAAAATATCATATTCAATGATGCCAAAACACTAAAATGCCTCAAGCAACACATGCAAGGGACCCCAAAACTCAAAGGTAAGCAAGGCTATTACACTACAACCATCCATGGCAAGCACCAATCGATCAAGAGGCCTAAACACAGAGCTAAGGCAGCCCAAAATATGAACAAAACATGTTTGGAGTGTGGCCAAAAGGTGCTAGAATAGAGAGCCAAAACAACATGCAATGTGAGCTAGTAAGCATGATTTACACTACAAGCCTATGAAGCATGTGAGGGGCCACCAAACCAGCCCAAAAAAAGAATCATGGCATGCCAAAATATGACCAAAAAACCCACTGAAACATGGTTAATGCAGGCAAGAATGAGATGCTCCTTTGATATGCTATGAAGAGGGTTATTCTACACATGCAAGATGGAAATCCAATATGGAAAAACAAGCTCTAGAAAGAGCCTATGAAGGTCCTAAAACTCATCAAAAATGGCCTGAAACAACCTCTGAAAATGGCCTCCAAGATCCTTAGGTTGATGGTGGAAGTGTTAGGCTAAGAGGTGGTGTGCAAAGGGCCAAGAACCTTACACTTCTAAGCCTAAAATGGAGAGATACAAAGAGATATATGCTATGCCTTCTACAAAAATTCGGAACCTCTCTAAAGGAGAGGAAGGGCCTCTCTTATAGAGAAAGGGGGCCAAAGCTTCTCAAAGAAGCTAAAAACCAAGGTTGAAGATCCTCCATACGTGTATGGAGGATCCAGTCTGTGGCTTCCAGCTGGCACAGCTGGCTACAACTCACAGAGGCAAGACTGGGGGAGGCAGGCCGACCAGTTCAGGTGGTCGGCTAGCCACGTTAGGTGGTCGGCCAACCAGTTCAAAAGGGTCAGGTGGTCGGCATCCCCAATTGGTGGTCTCCACATTGAATTCAAGCTTGTGGTATGGTGGGAGACCTGCAAAAGTGGCTCAAAGACCAAGGAAACCAGCTTCCTGACAAGAAAATTGGCCGACGGGAGAAAAGGTGGTCTCCAAGAGAAAATGTGGTCTCCCACCCTTGTGCCACCTTCCAAACAATGAAAACAAGGGTCCATGCCAAAAATGAACAAAGACGGATGCAAAACGAGGGTTCGGGTGTCAAAACGCGCAGCCGGGTGCCCCGAAAACAGGCTGTTAAGCATCGAAAATGGCGTGCGACCACGAAGGTGGTCTCCCGGGCCACAGTGTCCCTCTAGAGAGAGGAAACAAGGTGTGTGCCAAAAATCGGAGCAAACGGAGAAAGTTAAGCGGTCCCGAACTGAGGTGCACGGCCGACGACTTCGAAAATCGAAAACTGGTCTCCAAACGGGAACAGTGGTCTACGACCACGAAAAGTAGCCTACGGCCACTAAGAGATGGTCGACGAGACCTCTCCCTCCCTTCGTGAAGAGAAAACAGAACCTGGTTCACAAACCGAGGCAAAGCACAAAAGAGTCCCGAAGGCCGGAGGCAAGGCTCTCTGTCGAGACTCCGTAACCTCAGAACGAGCACAACATGTGCAATCACTGAGCGCTCAATCGATGACATTTGAGTCTTAAGGTCGATCAAAAATGGGGTGTCTACAGTAACCCTACCCCATCATAGGGGTTTTTTTTGGCTCTTACTTGCTTAATACGTGCTTTTAGAGTGAAACTCTGGAGGAATGTATGTATGAATCGCAAGTCTAGGTATCAGTTTGAGGGTATCACTTTTGGGGTAGAAATTAGTGTTTGAGTATAGTTGTCCAACTTAAGATTGCAACTGCGTGTTGTTTCTGTCTGAGCCGAGGTGCTGTGCGGTTTCTGATTTTTGTTTCTTTTTGCTTTATTTCCTTTTTGCAAGGTAGTTTTTTACCATTGCTTCAGATGAGTCTGTTACCCTCCAAGCACTCTAGACCCGAGTAAGGAGACTTTACCGATCCGGGGATCTAGTTAGGGGACAACCAGTGTTTGCTTCACTCTCGCCGGTTACAAGACGAAGGAGGATTAGGCATAACTCACCAGTACAACAGTCACCATTTGCTTCACCTATGTCCAATCAGGCCTAGCCTTTTGCTTCTACTCCAGAAAGGGAGTATTCACTAATTCTGATAGCTCAACATCCCTTAGTTAGCATGGAAGATATGTTCTGTCAGCTCCAGTAGACCATTGAGAATATATAGCTAGATGCTGCTCGCAAAGCCAAGGTCACCGCCCGTCAAGCAGAGATTGCAGCCCAGCAAGCTGAGTTGATCAATATGCTTTAGCAGTAACAACAACTCTAGCAACCAGCAGCTTCAGCTTCTCATCCACCCCTAATCAGGGTTTCAATACTCGGGGTTACAACTAATGTCCTGGAAAATGCTGACATTCCGGCAGAGCCAATTCCCCCTCAGACTTCCAAGGCACTAGTGTACTAGACGGAGGTGCCGTTTGAATTTGGGGTTGACCCTACTACACTAAAGGTCAACAAATTGGAAAAGCTTTTCAAGCAGGCATGGGGCGTCAATTCGATCCTTGATATTGAGGACGGCTATACTGATTCCGCAGTGACTCTACCGGACAGATTTAAGATGCCACACATAGATCGGTTTGACGGCTCTGGGGATCCCATGGTCCATCTTCGTCTATTTTCAGACATTCTGTGGCCTATGGGCCTTACTAGACTGCAGAAGTTATCCCTATTTGGCCGGACCCTGTTGGGTATAGCGGCCATTTGGTATGCCAAACTTGAAGACTCTGTGAAGAGAAACTGGGAGGAAATGGCTGAGGCCTTCATAGCGTAGTATGCCTACAACACTCAAACTGAGGTCACTACTCGTGATCTCAAGACAACTCGCCAGGAGCCAAAAGAAGGTTTTCCAGATTTTGTAACCCGGTGGAGGGCTAAGGCCTCCATGATGACTAACCGACCAGCTGAAAAAGACCAAATCAGAATGGTGGTCCGTAACTTGCAAGGAAGACTGTTGCAGAAAATGATAGTCTTGCCTTTGTCTACGTTTGCTGAGTTCTACGAAATAGGAGTTCAAATCAAGGATGCGATGAAGCAAGGGTTGATAGATAATGAGAAGGAACAACACAAGAGAGGTTTCACACACAGTTCTAATGTGACTACGAGTGGTAGCGTAGCTGCAAGGCCTTCCAATGTGAGTATGGTCACCACCACATCTAAAACTGCCAACCCCTTTTGTAGACACCCCATTTTTGACTGTCCTCAAGACTTGGACGTCATCGTTTGAACACTTGATGATCATCTATGCTCGTGTTCATTTTGAATGCCTGAAGTTCTTGGCGGAGTGCCTTACCTTCGAACCTCTCAAACTTATCTGTTTTGTGCTTCGTTGTGTACCAAGAGCTTGTAGCTTTGCTTCTGGGGGAAGAGGGTGACCTATCGGCCAGGGCTTGTGCCCATCGGCCATCAGTGGTGGCCGGTCAGCTACACTGATGGCTGGTCGGCCACCAATAATGGCCGGCGGGCATTTTTCTACTTTTTCAGATATTTTATTTGCCAGTTGTGCCAGCTATTGATCACTGAGTGCATTCTCCATACACGTTTATAGAGGGATTCAAACAAGCTTGAAGCTTGTTTTTTCTATATAAGGGGAGGCCTCTCCCCCATTTTTGGGGTCAGAAAATTTTCAGAGCAAATATTTTCTGCCTCTCTCTCTAGAACTCTCTCTCTCTCTCTACCTATATTGTGCTTAGAAGTGAGTTTTCTCTACAATTTTGCATACAACCCCTTAACCAAATTAGACTACCTTGTGGCTGAGGTTCTTAGAGGTCTTATTTGAGTTCTCAAAGCTGGTTTTGGCTCATAAAGTTGCTGTTTTTGTTGCTGTGCTTCAAGGGTAAGACCTTGTCCCTTTAAGCTTTGTTTTGGTTAAGTGTTTGGCCATCTTATTGCACTACTATGAGGCTGGTTTTAACCTCTAAAAACCTCTATTTTTAAGGTTTTAAAATGGTGGTTTGAGTCTTGTTTAGCTAGGGGTGGTTCCCCCCCTTTTGCTCTTTGGCTTGTAAAGCCTTTTGAGCCATCTTTTAAAACTTTTGAGTCCATCTTTTCTGGCCTTAAAACCACTGAATTCCAGAAGAATTTCAGTGGTAGAAAGTTTGTTTTGAGGTCCAAAATGGGAGGAGATGGCCTCCCCTCCTTGTCTTTCTATGCCATGCCTTGTTAACATTACAAAGTAGCATGTTTTTGTGGCTTGTGATAGCCTAGTTCAAGCATTTTTTTGGCTGGTTTGGCCACTTCTTGCTTGCATCGTACACTTGTAGTGTAATCATGCTTGCTAGCCTAGCACACTTGATGATTTAGCCTATTGTTCTATCTTGTGTTAGCTTGATTCCAGCATGTTTTTGTCTTTAATTTACCATGTTTTAACTCTATTTTGAGTGGTCTTGGTCATATATGCTTTGTATTGCATGGCTATAGTGTAGTTGGCTTCACTAGCTTTGTGATTTAGGCTTCTAACATGCTTTGCTTGAGTTGTTTGCATGCCATAACATCATTTAGCATGTAATTTTAGAGCATATACCTCTGTCACACTCTCACATATATCACTCTTTCATTGCTTCTAAGAGTTGTGATTTGTGTCTTGCTTGCGAACCAACATGTGCGCATGATTTTATTGCCTTTCATGTCTAAATTTCAGCATGTTTTAGCAAACTGTTTTGGCATGATTTAACTTTGTTTTGAGCTGGTTTGATCATTTGAGCATTGTATTGCCTGCCTCTAGTATTGTGTCTTGCACTAGCTTTAATGCTTTTGGCTTTGAACATGCTTTGCATGCATTGCTTGCATGATTTAGTGTCTTGAGTATGCCATTTTAGCAATGAAATTCTGCAACCTCCCTCATTTCTTCACTTTTCCTTTTGTTTTGAGGGCTTGTTGGCCTTAAGGTTGTGTTTAAGCATGAGTTAGAGTTTGTACTCAAATGGCTTTAACCCTCTTTTGAGGGTCCTCCTAGTCAAAGGCATGATCTCTCTCATGTTTTAGACCATCCTTTGGTTGACCCCTCTCTCATTAGAGGACTCTCACCTTGGACAAATTAACTAAAGAATGGCTTGGTAATGCTAAAATGTGTAAACAAGAATTGGACCGAGTAAAACATGACTAAGATAAGCATGTTGTTTGCATTGCATGTGTTTGGATGGACGTTAATCCAAACACAAGAAATATGGGACGTTTCATACTCATAGTGATGAAACGTATCACATTTCTTGGTCGCCGACGCACTTGATCATGCATGATAGGGCGGAGGCTCTTTAAGTCTTATGTGTGCATTCACTAAGCTTGTACAAGCTTGGTTCTTTGGCCATCATGCATTGAAAATACTTGGTTGGTGGCTTGAAAGCCAAGTGCCACACTCCTTTGAGCTTGAGACATGATAAAGAGGGTGGCAGCACACACATTTCCTTGCAAATACACTGTCGTGCCTCTGTTTGCTCTTTGTTGCAGCAAAAGGAGGAATTTCAGGGAAGTAGTGGCCGACTAGCCACATGCACTAGCCGACCGGCCACCAGATCCATCCGACCGACCATCAGTAGTGGCCGATGGCCACCATTTCTAGCCGACCAGCCCTCAGTATGTTCTTGAGATGAAACAGAAGCAGTCTGGAAGTTGGCATAATTTTCAGAGGTCCAAAAGAGTGCAAACAGAGGCATCTAAAGGCAAGGTGGTGGATTTTCGAGAGGAAGCCTACCGAGCATGCATGCATCCCTCGCTTCCCGAGGCCATTCATTTAAATTGCTTAGCTAATTAGTTCATTAGCTTAGTCTTTTTGTAATTAATTAAGTGTTTAATTAATTCATTCTGTTTGTAATATTTTACTTAGCTTAGCATAGCTAGTTATTCAATTGTGTTGTAATAATTAATTAGCTAGAATAGTTAATTAGTTCGTTTTGTAATAAATAGCTTAGCTTAGCGTAGCTAGTTAGCTTATTTATTCGGACCCTCCTTCGCGAGGGCGCAATGTTGTAATAAGCATGCGTGAGCGTGTGTATGTCTTCGAACCCCACATCTTTCTCCTTTTTACTTAATCGCTTTTGATGGTTAGATTAGAGACATTTTCAATTAGTATACCTTATACTTGCATGTTTGCATCCATTCATTTGTATTGCATGCACCAGGCTCGGCGCATCATTCAATCTGCATTGTATTTCAATACTTCTTTGAATACATGTATCAACTGTTGCATTCAAATGCCATATTAGATAGCCGAGCCTATTTAGTTGCATTATTGCATGTGTTGTATTAGGTACTTAACATAGTTAGGATCATGCATTGTTTCTAACTAGCTTTTGTTTTGACTTGGAGTATACTGTAAGTTTTACGCTTTAGCATACTTGCATGAGTGTGAGTGTTGCCATGTTAGCATGCTTGCCATGAGGCTATTTGCTTGTTTGCTAAATTGCATGAATGCCTGTGGGTGAAGGCTTTATTACTTGAATTGGAACAAATTCATCAAATGTGAGTTTTAAGCCCACTTTGCGAAGTGGCAAATCATGTTTTAAAGCCCACTTGAGGGTGGTAAATTCGTGCTTTAGCCCACTTGAGGGTGGCACTTTCAAACCATTTTCGAAAACAAATATGAGTTGTTTTGTTCCAATTCTTGTGATTTAGTCTATACTTGTATGCTGTGTGCATCACATAGTAATGTTAGATTAATAAATTGGAATAAAAACACGTGTTTATAAAACAACATATCATGCTTAGTAGAGGCCGATCCTTTGATCGGGCGAGCGGGGGTGCTCATTTCATGACCTTCACCCCTCGTACCCAAGTTTCTGAGCCGAGGTAACTTTGGTGATGACGGACACGTGGCCTTTGGCACGAGTCAGCGTTTCCTAAATTTCCCAAAAACAAAATATTTAGGTGGCGACTCTGTAATCTAGCAAAGCAGTACATTTTTCGCATTATTGATTGAAAATCGATTTTCCAAAACATTTGCCGGGTTTGAACTCTTTGGTGATTTATCAGTCTTATATTGCACTTTGTAAGATTAGATTCAAAACCGTGACAGAAGTCTGAATTGTAGGACCTATTCGTGCCTTCTCCGAAAGGGGGGCACGCGAAGAAAGTCATGTTTATAGTTTCTGGCGACTTTGCTGGGAATTTAGAAAACTTGACTCGAACTCATGATATGTTGTTTTATTTACACTTATGTGTTTCTTTGCATTGCATTTACATTGGTGCGCCGAAGTCACAGTGTTTGCCATCTGCTATTCCTGAGCGGTTTGCAGGAGGCTTGTTTAGAAAAGCTTGCCATAAGGCTGACCGGTTGCGGGCTCTGCCACGATAGGAACACAAACCTTGGATCTGGATCACCGCCGTACCATTTGATCCTCCTTTCACTTCTCAGTGTTAGAAGCGAGAGGTATATTAGGTTGCTAAGGCACCCCTTTTGACCATTCGATCTAGTTGTATATCGGAAGCTATAGAGACTGTTCCAAACTAGGATAGGTTGCTTACCCGAATGTAGGTTGTTTGAAACCATTTGCTTGTGTAGTGAACCCCTAGTTCCTGACAAAATTAGGACAGGGAAACCTTACCCCACCATAGGGGTGTTTTGGCTCTCACTTACTTGATATGTGCTTTTAGAGTGTGTCTCTACAGGAATGTATGTATCAACCGCAAGTTTGGGTATCAGTTTGAGGCAGAAATTTGGGGGTAGAAATCAGTGTTTGAGAACAGATTATCCAGCTTATGATTTCAACTAGGTGTTGTCGCTATCTAAGCTGAGGTTGTCACGCCGCAAACCCGCCCCTAAAAGTTTGGGCATGACCACTTCAGAAACGGACACTTAACTCGATGTACATAAGATATGGGGCCTGAAAGGAAGCATTAATAATATAAAATAACATAAAACAATATCCATTGAGCTACGCCTACCATGCCAGGATCATAAACGTCGCATTAGGTAAATAATTTACAAGAAACATACACCCGAGCTTTAGTTACATACATACACCTACATAGATCCAGCCCTACAATTGGGCGTATAATAAAAGCCTTAGTAAGGAAGGGGTTATACACATGTTAATCTAAAGCAGGCTATTAGAACACAAAGCCAAAAGCTTGGCAAAACTCCACAAAATGAATAGCTTTCTTTAAGTGCCTGAACACACTGCGGTTGACAAAAGAGGTACGAATGCCATGGATTAAGATTGACCTCCAGGTCAAGTGCCTACAGAAACAGACATAACATAAGGTGAGCCAAGCTCAGTGAATAATATTGCGTAATAATCCAATAAATAACTTGAATCACAAGGTATGTAAATGCAGAGAACTTATAGTTAATCTTATCCTATAATTGTTTCTAGAACGGCCTTGGGCCCAATCTTCAAATAAAGTGGCTTTAAGCCCAGAATACAGAACGGCTGTAAGCCCACAGATTTCACAGAGTGGCCCTCGGCCTAATAGGTTCACAGATTGGCCCTCGGCCTAACAGATTCACAGTTTGGCTTTAAGCCCAGATTTCACAGATTGGCCATAGGCCTCACAGATTTCACAGAACGGCCATAGGCCGCACAGATTTCACAGAATAGCCATAGGCCCAGACATTAACAGATCGGCATTAAGCCCAGTTCATATATGTATGGACTCAAGAGGTGTCTCGCACGGATTCTAGAGGTGACTCACACTGTAGCACTTAGTTTCATACAACACTTTGTTCCATACCAGAAAACAATAGGTCTTACAGATTATACAAAATGGCCATAGGCCAAGATATTATTAAAGCAGACTGGTCTCAGAGTTATACAGAGGCACATAGATTCCTTCAATCATTCTCATGTGTTAACATAGTTAACTTGCGTTTAACAGAGTGCTAATGATAACTATTAACAGGGGGCACATATATCATTACAGTATTCTTAGTAAGGACAGAACGATTCACATTCTAACGTGGGTCACATAATGATCTTAGACCTTTACATTCATATTATAGGTTCTGAACGACCTCTGGTTCATGTATAACACAACAGAATAATCTTAGATTCACACAGATACCATTGTTCAAGGATGAACATAAGTTCCATTTATTCATTAAGAAACGACGTAGTTTGCTTACGGATAACAAAATGTTAACATTAATTATTAATAGTACACCAAATGTACTACACAGTACTATTACTCACAATGCTGTGGTGGAGCGTTAGTCCTTCCCGGAGTGTGTCCTGCACACACACATAACTCACCAATTAGTTTTTTTTTCTTTGTTGAATCATTTCTTGACTCACTTCGCTTCAAATGAATTTTACAAATATCAGAAGGCATCAAATACAGATTTCAAGAATATTGGAGGGTCGAGCACGTAAAACGGAGCAGACCATTTTTTCCAGCATGGGCCGCACGTGCGGCTAATAGCCCTGCACGTGCGGCAATAGGGTCTCACACGTGCCTTCTTTTTCAGTGTCTTTAACCCAATTTTTCCTTGTTTTCTGCACGTACGGCTGTGAGCCCCACACGTGCGGTAAGGCTTCCCGCACGTGCAGCAAGGCTTCCCGCACGTGCGGCCATGACCCCTACATGTGCGGCGATTCTGCCCTATTTGAGCAGTCCGAAACAAAACCTTCCCACAACTTGGTAGGCACACACTAAGGCTCAAAATAGAGGGAAATTAAGGCAATACAATAGCTTAACATCATGGTAACATAGATTATGAGTATATAATACTACAATAATCATGAATTATAAGCTCAATTACATTAGTCATTTTCAATTTCATAACACAAATCACTTCTCCTTAACATACAAACAATATACATGCACAAACATGTAGTTTCAACATGAGAATTCAAGGAATAAGTTACAATTCCTCCATATAATCCTATTTATCTCCAAAACAACTAATTACTAAGAATACTCTTCCTATTAAATAGTTACCACACACTTAATCTCAATAACAAACTCCATGAAAGTAAGAGAAGCTTTAAAAAGAGGTTAAAGAGAAGGTGATTCATACATACCTTGACTCAAATTTCTACAAACCCTCTCAATTTCTTAATCTTCTTCCTTGATAAGCTCTTCTCCCATGGTTCTTTCTCTCAACCTCACCACTTTCTCTCAGAAGATATTTTTGAGGGACTTCCCAAGTTAAGAGCATAAAAGACAAATAGATATATATAAAAGTTGTTTAAAACAAAATTAATCAGTTTAATCATTCCAAATAAGATTTTTATAGAAAATCATATCATGCTCTAAAAATCATGTTGATCCCAAATATAAAGTTAATTTCAAATTACCATGCCTCTAAGGCTTTCAATTTCCGATCTGAACATTACAATTAGAACATATATTTCTCATAGTTGACAGGTAGAAATCCATAATCAAATAATTCACGCAATTGAACTTAATTTCACGTGGAATCTCACATTACCCAGATAAACGCACACAATAGGAGACTGAAAGTATACCAGAAAGCATATAAGAGGGTCGGGTTATTATAGAGGTGCTATCCATTTTTCTGATTTTTGTTTCCTTTTTTTTTTTTTTTTGCTTTATTTCTTTTTGCAAGGTAGTATATCACAATTGCTTCCAACGAGGTAGATATCCCCCGAGCACTCTGGACCAAGGGAAAGAGACTTTACCGATCTGAGGATCTAATTGGAGGACAACCAGTGTTCATTTCATTACCCCCAGTTACTAGACGAAGGTCAGTCAGGCACAAATCATCAGTTCAACAGTCTCTGATTCGGCGGTCTTTATCTACCTCACCTGTGCACAGTTGGGCTTAGTTTCTTGTGTCTACCTTAGAAATAGAGAATACACCGGAACGGATAGTTCAGTACCCCTCAAGCAGTATGAGTATGGAAGACATGATGCATCAATTCTAGCTGACCATTGAGGCCATGCAGCGGGATGTTGCCCGCCAAGCGGAGGTTACCGCTCGTCAAACGGAGGTCATGGCCCAGTAGGCTGAACTCATTGCCAAGCTTCAACGGCAACAGCTACAACAACCACAGCAGGCAACAACTTCTGCATCCCACCCACCTCCAGTAGAAATTCCTACACCAAGGGCTCTTGCCCCTACAGCCAATGTCTAGGAAAATACGGACATTCCAGTGGATCCAATTTCCCCTCAGACATCCAAAGCACAGGCCTACCCAATTGAGGCTCCCGTTGAGTTTGAAGTTGATCCAATTGCATTAAAAGTGAGCAAGCTAGAAAAGCCGTTCAAGAGGGCTCAAGGTGTTAATTCCATCCCGGACATCAAGGACGGTTACACTGACTTGGTAGTGATATTGCCAGACAGGTTCAAGATGCCTCAAATAGTCCGTTTTGACAATTTGGGAGATCCAATGGTACATCTCCAGTTGTTCTCGGATATCCTACGGCCAATGGGCCTCTCCAGATTGGAAAAGCTTTCCCTCTTTGGTCGGACCCTGTCGGGTGTTGCGGCCATCTGGTATGCCAAGTTGGAGGACTCTGTAAAAAGGAGCTGGGAAGAGATGGTCGAGGCCTTTATTGCCCAGTATTCATACAACACCCAAATCGAGGTCATAACTCGTGATCTCGAGGCAACTCGGCAAGAGCCGAAAGAGGGTTTCTCTGACTTTGTCACTCGGTGGAGGGCCAAGGCCTCCATGATGACAACTAGGCCGATTGAGAAGGACCAGATAAGGATGGTCATTAGAAATCTACAACCCAAGTTGATGCAGAAGATGATTGTCTTACCCCTCCTTACCTTCGCCGACTTCCATGAGATTGGGGTACAGATAGAAGATGCCATGAAACAAGGTCTGATCGACCACGACAAAGAGCAGCCCATGAGGGCCTTTTCACGCAGTTCGAATGTAGCTACGAGTAGCAATGCAGCTGCGAGGACCTCTAATGTGGGCATGGTCACCACTACTCCCAAAATAGCCACACCCTTTACAAGAACTTCCGCACCCACTTCATGACCTGCAAAATACTCACCTTGGGGCCAGAGGGTGTTCACTCCACTTTACATGTCTCTGTCAGGGCCTTGAAAGTCCTAATAAGAAAGGGGCATCTGAAGCACCTGGAGCCTTGCCCTCTTCCCGATCCTCTCCCTCTAAAACATAACCTAGCTAAATACTGTGCCTTCCACCAGTAGCACGGTCACAACACCGACCTCTGCTTCAGACTTCGTCATGAGATCCAGGATCTCATTGACAACAAGGTAATAGCGCCTCCAGAAAAACCACATGTCACTACCAACCCTCTCCCACCACATAACCAAAACCCTCCACCTAGGCTGGTAAACTTCATCCAAACAATGGCCAACCCGTTTGACCCCAGCATATACATCACTTCCTTCCACCTACCCAAGCCGATTTTGTTCATGCCAGAAAGCACAGACTTTTGCATGTTAAGCGCGTTATTAACCCAACCCAGGCCAGTGGTGGTGACTGTCGAAGACAAAGTTAGGGTGACCTTGGAGGAGGATGGGAATGTTGGTTCAGAACCTGAGGGATCTGGGGATTTAGCAGAGGAAGAGTACAACTCCTGTCGTTATATTGTGCCAACAAGTCAGGCTATACCAGAGTTGGAATTTCCGGAGGGAATAGAGATCAACGTAGTCTAGGAGGACAGACCAAGCCAGGGACTGGATGATTTGGCTTAACTAGAGGAGGACATTGCCAATCTACAGTTCTTTGATGAGCAGGACCCAGGGGATGTGCGCATCAATTGGTTTGACCTGAATGGATCAATAGACAATGCAGGATGGCTCAGTGATGAACCAGATATTGATGTTGAGGGGTCTTAACCAAAACAGGAACATTCAGAAACAGGAACGTCTGCAACGGCCTAAACGGTCGATAACAAAGGGAAATTGCCGGGGAGCACTGGTGTGAAGAATTTTGCTTAGGAATCAAGCAATGTTTGTATAGTGGCTACCGAGCAGGAGGCTGAGCTGAAGCAGTTTGAAAAGGAAAGATTTGAGGATGATCAGAGGGCTAGAAAAGCCAAGGGCCCTGTGGGGGTAGAATGTGTTGTGAGTACGGGAACGATCTCAGCAGAGTCGGACAGTTGCTTGTCAGTTTCTGGAGCAACTTGGTGGGAAGACGACGATTTACGTCTCGCCTATACTGATGAGGCCTGGGGACAGAATCTCTCGGACAGTACATGGTACACCGAAGAAGTGGACCATATGACCCAGAGTGGACGGTACATCAAGCCCCCATATCTAGACTAGCTAGAAGCATTTGGGAAGGACAAGGAGGCAGAGAAGCAGAAAGAGAGATTGCTAGAAGAGGAAGCTGTACTGAAGCAGCTGAAAAGGATTTAAGCAGACATCTCCATTTAGGGATTGCTCATGGCATCGAGGGTGCATAGACAGGCTGTTCTTTCAGCGATGGACAAGGCAAAGCTCTCTATCGAGACAACACCCAAGCAGTTAGTGGGTCTAGTTTTCCCAGGAGGGGCTTCATCGACTATGACCTTTACAGACAAAGAATTGCCGCTTAAGGGCTTTGATCACAACAAGCCACTTTACATCTTTATTGAATGCAAAGAGAAGTAGATACCGTTTGTTTGGTCGATACCGGGTCTGCGATCAATGTATGCCCGTCGCGTATGGCCTATGCTATTGGGTTAAAACTTGTAGACTTTGTACCAACAGCCTAGGTGATTCGGGCTTATGATAACATGAGTAGAGAAGTGATGGGGACAGTCTGAATTAGAACTCAGGTGGGCCCGGCGCAACAGGACATTGAGTTTCATGTCCTTGATGTTCCAGCCACCTTCAGATGCTGAAATACCCCTACGAGAAGGGGGTAGCAATTGTTTTTGGGAACTCTACAATCCATCCTCCGCCGGAGGTTACTACGCTGGTCCTGGAAATTGTGCACAGCGAGGAGGATGTCTTTCTATCCGGATTCACCCTGCTTGAGGCTCGGGTAGTGCAAGCTATTCTAGCTATTGATGAGGGGCTATACGTCAGTGCGCAGTTACTTTACCTCATGAATAAGCTTCAACACATGCCAAGAATGGGATTGGGGAGAAGTGGTCGGAAGGGCATCGCTGCATTGGCCGAAGTACCACACAACCCTTATACCTTTTGGTCTAGGTTACACGCCTACCAAGGAAGATTGGACAAGAAAGGGAACAGAAATAGCCGAAAGGGCCAGGGCAAGACAAACTGGGAAGTACTATGAGTTAGTGCATAGACCAATCCAAGGAACCCTAAGCGGATGCTTTGTCCAGGAACGGGAAGATTTCCCATTCTATGGCTTTTTGGAGCCTTGATTGAATTCAGAGAAGCGGCGTTTTCCCGGCTTTGAGATCTTTTTTGATTTACAACTACAAGGGGATGAAGCCCTAGAAGAACAAATTGACTTGCCTACTAAGGCAGAACAGAATCCAGAGGATGAGTCCAATGGTACAGAACTTGAGATGGGGGTAGCGTTGGCTTGTCTCCTTTCAGATCCTCAGATCACACCAGAGAACTCGGGGGATGACTTTTCCGTTTCCATGATTGGGGATCAATTGGTTGTGGACCATTCTACTGGCATTTTGGATGCATCTATCGCACCCTCCCTCATTTGGCAATTCGAGGAGGGCTTTTTGTCTAGTAGTTCTGGATCAGGTGGTGAGTCAGAATCTGATTCCACAAAGTCTGTGGAGTCAGAATCAGATTCCAGTTCTTCTGAGTCAGAGTCCGGTATTCCTGGGGTTGATAACCCAGATGCCGTTGTCTTGTCCCGGTCGTCTTTTTCTTTCTCTTTCGAGTCTGTTGTAACCGAAGAATTAGACAAACTGGAAGTTGTGAATGAGAATGGTACTGCTGCTGCTTTTGAGTACTTTTTTGTGCCTCTTGTTTATTGCATTAATCAGGACTTTCAAAACTTTGATAAAAACGACGAGGAAGGAATTCCTCCGGTTTTAAAGCGTTTGATTGATCAAGAGGAGGAGAGGTTTGTAAAACCTTTGGTTGATGAAATCACTTCAATTAATGTTGGTACTAAGAAGGATCCGTGGTTGGTCCAGATCGGGGTCCACGTTGTCTTCTGAGGAACACGAGTGCTTAGTCGCTTTGTTAAAAGATTTCAACGATGTTTTCGCGTGGTCCTACGAAGACATGCTTCGAGTCGATCTTGAGATTGTACAGCACCGGATCCCTCTTTGACCCTGAGGGTCGACCTGTTAAGTAGAAGCTTCGAAGAATATGCCCGGATTGGGGCTTGAAGATTAAGGAAGCGGTCACCAAGCAGATTGATTCAGGGTTTCTGTTAGTATCTGAGTATCCTACTTGGTTGGCCAACATAGTTCTGGTGCCGAAGAAAGATGGCAGAATTCGGGTATGTGTGGATTTCAGAGATCTGAACAAAGCCAGTCCGAAGGACGACTTTCCACTACCGCATATCGACGAATCGGTGGACTTCACAGCAGGGCATGCATTGCTCTCCTTTATGGATGGATTTTTTGGGTATAACGAAATCTTGATGGCACCCGAAGACAGGAAGAAGACTATCTTCACCACCCCGTGGGGAACTTACTTCTATAGGGTGATGCCGTTCGGTTTGAAGAATGTTGGGGCTACTTATCAATGGGCTGCAACCACGATCTTGCACGATATGATCCACAAAGAGGTTAGGGTGTACGTTGACTACATGATTGTCAAGTCTAAGGAAAGAGAGGGCCACTACACTGCCTTAAAGAAATTTTTCCAAAGGATCAGAGAGTATCGGTTGTGACAGAATCCTCAAAAATGTACTTTTGGTGTCACGGCAGGGAAAATGTTGGGGTTGTTGATTACACTGAGGGGCATTGAGGTCGATCTTTCCAAGATTAAGGTCATCCTAGAAATGCCACCACCAAGTACTGAAAAGGGGGTCCGCGGCTTTTTGGGTAAAGTGCAATTCATAAGACGGTTTATTGCAAAATTAACCTTGACTTGTGAACCACTGTTTGGTCTCCTGAAGAAAGGAAATAAATTCTAGTGGGATGATCGATGTCAAGTTGCTTTCGAGCAGATCAAGTAGTATCTACAGAACCCACCCGTGTTGTCACCGCCAGAGCCGAGGAAACTGTTGATTTTGTATCTATCAATAACCGAGATAACAATGGGCTGCATGCTTGCGCAGGAATCTGAGGATAGGGTGGAGAAAGCCATCTATTACCTGAGCAAGAAGATGCTGGAATATGAGACCCGCTGCACGCCGCTGGAAAAGGCTTGTTTAGCTTTGGTATGGGCCACCAGGAAGCTGAGGCACTACCTGCTAGCTCACTCAGTAATACTGGTTTTGAGATTAGATCCCATCAAATATCTCTTCGAGAAGCCAGCGCTTACAGGTAGGCTAGCCCCGTTGGTTGCTTCTTCTCTTTGAATTCGTCTTGAAGTATGTGATGTGCAAGTCTGTGAAAAGGAGAACGGTAGCGGAGTTCCTAGCCGATCGCCCAGTAGAAGGAGATGAAGTAGTGGAGTATCTATTCCTAGATGAGGCTATTCTGCATGTCGAAGAAGAGATTTGGACTATGTACTTTGACGGAGCGTCTAATCAGTACGGGTATGGAATAAGGATGTTGTTGATAGCACCTGATAATTTCCAATTACCCTTAGCCTTCAAACTCCGGTTCAAGGTATCAAGCAATGAAACAGAATATGAGGCATGTATCGCTGGCTTAGAAGCCGCCCTGGAACTAGGGGCAAAACGGTTGGACGTCATTGGTGACTTGAGCCTGGTTGTATCTCAAGCAAAAAGAGATTGGAAAGTTAAAGAAGAAAGGATGCAAACCTATCACCAGACCTTGGATGTTCTGATTCCTCGGTTTGAGAAGCTGACCTTCATGCATTTGTTAAGAGAGAACAATAGGTTCGCTAACGCTTTATCAACTATATCTTCCATGATAGACATCCCTTTTGGAGTCTGGATGCGTCCGATCATTATTGAACTATGGTATGTGCCGACCTACGAGTTGATTGCCGCAATAGATGAGATTCAAGACCAGAACCCCTGGGATTATGATGTTTGGAACTTCTTGGAAAAGGAGGCTTATCCGCCGGGGGGCAAATGCCAAAGATAAAAGAGCAATAAGGTGAATGGCTGCCCAGTTTATCATCTACGAGGGTAAATTATACAAACGGAGCCATCTGGGAATGCATAAACTGTGTGTTGATGCACAAGAATCAAAGCGCTTAATGAAGGCCATCCATGGAGGGGAGTGCGGATCGCACATGAGCAGAGTGATGCTAGCTCGGAAGATTCTCAGACAAGGTTACTACTGGTCAACCATGGAGGAGGATTGTATTGGTTTTGTTCGGCGATGCCACAAGTGTCAGATCCATGCAAACCGTATGAACATCCCGCCATCGATGTTGTACAATATGACTTCTCCATGGCCTTTTTCAGTTTGAGGAATTGATGTTATTGGGTAAGTTACTCCGATGGGGTCGAACGGGCATGAGTACATCCTGGCAGCGATAGACTACTTTACCAAGTGGGTTGAGGCCCAATCCTACGTGGTGGTGAAGGCGTCACATGTGTCCAAGTTCATCAGGAATAGCATTATCTGTTGCTACGATGTCCCGAATGAGATTATCTCTGATAATGGTTCCCACTTCAAGAAGGAAGTGATCGACTTGTTGGAAAAATACAACGTGGCTTTTCATAAGTCATCCACATATCGGCCGCAAACTAACGGAGTTGTTGAGGCTGCCAATAAGAACATCAAGCACATTTTGCAGAAGATGGTAGAAACCTACAGGGATTGGCCAGATAAGTTGCCATTTGCTCTTTGGGGTTATAAAACATCAATTCGGACTTTTACTGGGGCAACTCCATATTCCTTGGTTTATGGGATGGAGGCTATTCTGCCGATTAAAGTTGAGGTATCGTCGCTGCGGGTTATGGCTGAGTGCCAGATAGCAGACGCAGATTGGCAGTAGAGTAGGTTCGAAGAACTTATGCTGTTTGACGAGAGAAGGCTGAAAGCACTGTATCACGTCCAAGGTTATCAACGTAGGATTACCAGGGCTTTCAATAAGAAAGTTATGTCCAGGAATCTGAAAGAAGGAGATTTGGTGCTCAAAGACAACCGAGCTCCTATCCACGACCGTAGGGGCAAGTTCAGACCCAATTGGACTGGTCCTTACATCATCAAGTCTATTTGGTCGGGTGGAGCTGTCATTCTTATGGACCTGGATGGCCTTGAATTCTCCCAATGAATCAACATGGACAAGTTGAAGAAATACTATCCTTGAGTGGCTCGCTAGGTTGAAAACCCGGAAGGGCGACCTAGGCAAAAATTAGAGCACAAAAAATTGAAAAAAAAAAAAAAAAAACTGAGCTCGCAAGGTTGAAAACCCAGAAAGGGCGGCCTTGGCAAAAGTTAGAGTGCAAAAGGAGAGTGTTAATACTCGAGCGAAACCGAACCGAAATACGTAAGGCTTGATTCCCATCTTTGGGATACGTAGGCAACTTCGTTCTGAAGTCCAACCATAAATACTTCCAAATCAACTGTGTCCATGTGATTGTTTTGGTCATCTTTGTCTTCTCTATATCCGAGAGTTCGGTTGTGACTTTCACTATGAGGACTGGTTACAGTGTGCTGCGGTGCCATTTAGACAAGGGGCAACTTTCCATTGTCGTGCAGTGCCTTTCAGACAAGGGGCAATTTTCTGTTTGTTGGATTTGGGGATGTACATCTCAATGATAGATCTCAGGTGTGTCCAGTTGTGATCCATATCGAAAATGGTTTTGAAAAGTTTTAATAAAAGTTGATTTTGTTCAAATTAATCTTTTTACAACTTAGACTATTTTTGGACCATAACGGAAAATTTTTAGTATCCACAACCTTCAATTTCATTGATTTCAATATAGAGTTCTCCAACTCTTGATACAAATTGAAGTTTCTTTTTATTACATTCAAAAAGAAAACTTCAAAGTACAGATTAAAGCAATAAACTTAGGGCATAGTTAAGTCAGGTGTTCCTGTGCCCCCTCCCAGAGCTTATGGAAGCTTCAGATGCTAAAATAGGCTCGGTTTGTGCCTTATCTTTAAGCCAAGTTATGCATTTTCCAGAAAGGGCGCAACTGAAATTGGGAGCGAGGGCCAGAAGTTCTCTTGTCCTCCATGCAATGGGATACCGAGCTAGTTGTGAGCCTTGAATTCGAAATGAAGCTGGGTATTCCATCCCCTCTTCTAGGCAAGTGTGGTCTTGTCCGAATTGACGCCGAAACTAGAATGGAAAATAGAAGACACAGTGTGTTAGGCCAACCAATTGAATGCCAGGCTGCTGGGACATGCTATAGCTCATCTCAGGCAGATCAAACTAGAGGTAGCGCTAAACAATGTCAACAGTAGACCTGTTGCACATCCAGTGGCACCACCATCCCTCATTTGGGAAGTCGACTAGCCGTGGGCGGAAGAAATAGCCGCGTGTCGAATATGCTGGGCAAGAGTCCACTACTTTCAACCTGTCCATAAGCCAAATCTGGGGAGGGATGAAAAGTAAGTGAGATTAAAGAATAAAAAGGTGTACATGGAGAGAAAAGTAAGAAAGGGTTTTGAGAGAAAAACATAGCCTAAGGGCCGAGTGATGTGAGACATACATGTGAGATAGGGTGGGAAACATTACCTGCAAGAGTAGTGGACTTCCTGCAAACTTGGTTGTTTCCCGGCGATGGAAAGCATCCAAACCCATCAAAGTCTCGGCTAGTGTCAACTCGATGCATCTTTTGCCCTCTTTTAAGCCTTGAGCTACCTCAATCAAGCGAATGCTAGACCCTCCGAAGCCAGGGGCAAGCAAGAAATAAGCTAACATACACCAGCAGAGGGCATGCTGCCGAAAACCTTGCCAGAGACAGTTGCCACAGTCACCGGCGTCAGAAAAGCGATGAATCAAGCTGGGAATATCCAACTCCCCATTGTGGACCAAAGATTAAGCATCATGTAGAGTGAACCCGCACATCCTCCCCAAAGCTTGGATGTGACCAAAACGTGACTGGGACAAGATTTCCTCGTCGTGCCGGGATTCCATCATAACATGGAATTCTTCGATTGTTGGGCATATTTCTTGTCCACCAAAGTTGAAAACATGAGTGACCAGGTTCCAACATCTAGCCGCGACATGGAGGAATGGAAAACACAACGGAGTGTGACTCAGCGGGAATAGTGTATTTATCCTGAAACCCCAGAAATTCAGCTTTTCCGAGCCATCTAAAGTTACAATCCAAGTCGAGAGTTTTTTAGCAAAGAATGGCTCAATTTGTGTCAAAAACAGAGCTGAAATGAAGAAACCATGAAGCTGGGGCTTTTGTGGAAGATAAGGTGCTGAGTGGAAGACAGGTGGCAGCAATCTGGAGGTTCTCTGCATTAGTGGTCGACCAGCTAATTCTGATGGCTGACCGGCCATGTTTGTAGCCGATTGGCTAGTGCTAGTGGCCAATAGCCATTTCTGATGGCCGACAGCTTCCTCTTGTGGCCAGTGGCCTTTTCTTGTGACTCCTTGAGCCATCTATGTATTGGAAGTATTGAGAGCCTGTGTTTGGTTCCACTCTTGGTGTCTTTCTTCTGTCTCTCTATGAGAATTTTGTCAATTTGTTTATTGAGTTGTTGCAATTTGCTTATTGAGTTGTATTTATGTTGTTTATTAAGTTCTTGTCTTGCTTATCAAGTTGTATTCATATTTGATTAGCTTGTCAAGTTCTTGTGTTGTTTATTGAGTTGTTTTGTTCTTTCAGTTGTTGGTCGGTTCACCACCGGATTAAGACAATGCAATTTGAATATACAGTTTTCAACAAAAATCAATCTCATTTTCTTGCTGTGTGATGCAATGCGATGAATGCTCAGAATATAAAATGCAACACTTTTTAATCAAAAGGTTGTTTTCATTTCCAATCATGGTCACTTTTTGCAGTACAAGTTTTAAAGAAAAATAAAACTGCCCAAGTCGTGAACTGCTCCCGGTATGAGTGCGCCTAGCCCTGCCTCGGCTGTGTGCCGACGCCCCTCTCTCCCTACTGCTGGGGGAGGCACTGAAGCTCTTGCTGCAGCTCCTGCTGGGGCGCCCGATGGGGCTGGCATCTGGAAAGGAATCTGAAAAGGACAATTTTTCAGAATACATTAGTTGTGATGTATGTCAGATGCAGTGTATCAGATGCAGTACACTAGATTCAAAAAGTGAATGCTGTGTGCAGTAAATGATTGCAGTGTATGAATGTCGTGAGCGGTATATGGGTGCAGTGTATCAATGCAGTATTGATAACGAAATGAATCAGATTAGTGTGGAGCAGATTGCAGAGGGTTTTGGAATGTAGGTTGAAGGAACTTATCAGAATGCCGTAAATGCTGAGCAGGTCCATGCTCGTCTGCACCATCCCCATCAGAGAAGCCGATAGCTCGAGGGCCTGCTCGGTGTACTCTATGGAAGCCTGCAAAAGTGTTGAGATGATTAGTAATTTGCAAAGCATAAACTGAAATGAATTGAATGTGCAAAACGTAAAGTATGATACATACCGGGGTCGGGCCTCGAACTCCAACCAGCTCGTGACCAGCTAGTGCAGGCTGGATGGGAATCTAATAAGTCTCTCCAGCTCGTCCTCGGCAGGTCATGGTAGTAGGCAGCTCTGGCCACCCTACTCTCTGCTTCCTTTGGGAACCTCTCCTGACATGGGCCTGAGTCGCCCTGGATCCTCCCGCTTTCTCTGCTGCGACTGCAGGTCTGTCTCTCACACCCCTGCGAGCGCCGGTTAGAGGCGGCATGAGATATGTCTGAATGAAGACAGTGTAATCACCATCAAGCCTGAAGAAGTCAGCATCCCAACCTCTGGTGAAATCGATCATCTCTTGCTCGGTGTATCTCTCTGTGATCCTCATGTATGTAGGAGGCGGCATCGGGACCACCAACTCAGGCAAGCCGAGGCTCTGTCATAGGAAGCACTCGCCTCAGAACCACGCTCGACAAACTGGCCCCTCGAGCAAGATCCGGAATCGGGAAGCCTCCCGAGCACCCGGAAACTAATCTCTGACCGTGCTAGGCATCACTGCCCACGGTTGCCAAGTGATCTGCAGTTAGTGAATATACAGATTGTTAGCTGCCATTGAAGAAGTAATGTGAAGTAAAGCGAAAATGACTGTAAGGTTTGAATTACCTCTGCTGCGGCTACAGTATCGAAATATCGGCGGAAGAATGAAAATGACTCTCAGGGCCTCCACTGGCATCTCCCGTCGTACCTGTGTAAGTATGGCACCATGGGAGGTATCTCTACCTCTGGCTCTGGGGCAAGCCTTGGAAAGTAGGCATATACCCATAACTGCAGAAGATTGAAGGGTAACAGTGAGTATATCTATCGGATGTAAAACGGTGTACAGATAAAGCAGAAATCAGATGATATGCAGTGCATTGTGAAGTGTGTACGGTGTGCAGTGTACAACTAAAGTAAAGCAAAATTGTAAAACAGGAAGGTAGGATGTACCTCCCAGGCTGTCTAGTAGCCTCCCAGCAGGTGCCCGCTCCGGCGAGAAGAGGAGCTCATGTATCCATATAGTGTGGCTAAGCTTGCGCCGCCCCAGTCGTAGTGTCGGATACGAGACAAGTCCACTAATGCACTCAGGAGGTAGAGCCCGGCGGTGTTTGCCCGGTCGGCGAACAAAGTAGTGCCAAACAAGAACATGAGGAACCCCTGGGCGTAGTACTCGGTCTCCTTGCAGGTCATCGGCGTCGTCCCTCTGAAGTAGTCCGCAAACCATGAATATCGCACTATCCCTAGTCGGGAGAGGGGTGGGCGAGTCCCCAGCAAGTAAATCTGAGTGGCCTCCCATTTGCCCATGTCGGTATCGTAAGGAATCGAATGACCCCCTACCTCTATGCCGATGAGCATAGAGAAGTCAAAGAGAGTCATCGTCATCTCCTCTGCTGTAGAGAAATGAAAGGAGTCGGTGGTATCCCACCACCTCTCTACCAAAGCGCCTAAAAGAGGCCGGCTCGTAGTGAGACGTGAGAGTCCTATGCAAAATGCGCCGAAACCAGCCTCGTCGATGATGTGACATATGGCATCGGGCAACTCCATGTACCAATCCCGTGCGGCAATGGTCCCGTAGCCTCGGAAGGCATGTGAGTCTCCTTGTGAGTAAGATAAACAGATGCAAGGCAGTGTAAGAAATACAGTGCAAAGGTATGCTCAAGATAAACAGATGCAAGACAGTATAAGAGATGCAGTGCACAAGTGTGTTTGGGTTGAATAGCTGAAAAGTAGTGTGAATGTGATCTACATTGCGGAAAATAAAGAGAAAATTCTTACCGCGGAGGCGCCATGGGATAAGTGTGACTCTGGCTCACGTAGCAGGAGGTCCTCCGATGCACCTCGCGCGAATCCTCAGAACTGGCGAATGCTATCAGGAGGTAACACATGTACCTCAGGATCATACGTCGCTCGATCGAACGGTCGAATGCCAAGCAGCAAAGGCTCAAACTTGGGATCCATCTCCATCCCCGGAGGAGCTCCGCCGTGTGGGATGTCATCCGTTATCTCGAAGAAAGATGAGAGAATGGTCGAAAATGTGGAAAATGGGTGGGAACTCCAAAAGTTAATAAAAAGTCAACTCCGAGGGGTGAAAAATGGAAGAAAAGGTCAAGGCTTGGAAGAGTGCATGGAAATCAAGGGTAACTTGGCGGAAACAAACCCCAAATTATGGGAATCAAGAAAGAGCCACCGAAAACACTTTTCAATCGGTTCAAAATGTTGAGAATTATAAGGGTTTTACGAATCGAATGTTTGTGGGATGTTTGACAATGCGTATAAAGCGCGGATTGGAAGGGGGAAGATGGCCTAGAGCAAGAGGAGAAAGGTTTTCGGCCTTGAGGAAGTGAAGAAATAGGGATTAGAACCCTATACTTAAAGACAAGTGGCAAAATGGCAAAATTACCCCGAATCTGCCATCGATGGTCGACCGGCCACCAGTGTTAGCCGATCAGCCAAATTTGTGGCCGATGACCTTGTTTTGTGGCCGATGGATGGCCGGTGGTTCCCCAGGGTGGCAGATGGGTCTCCAGTACGCTTCTTGGATGTTTTTTAGTTGGTTTGGGCTTTCTTCCCTCGAAGAAGTGCAAGGAAAGTGCACTTTCAAGCTCAAATAGCCTCCGCGGAAGCTCCGAACTGTGTTTTCAGTTTGCGTTACTCAGTACGTATGAGGATGTATCCTTTTAAATTGATTGAACTCCTTCGAGAGGTAAATCGGAGGTTACAACTGAATTGGTCTTGTTAAGACACACATTTCTTCATCAATCATGCTATTGTTATTGCATCGAATATACGTTGTCATTGTGCATGGAATATGTATGCTACGATTGCATTACATTACACGTGTTCTCTTGTTTGCATAGAATATGCATGCTACATTGTATTGCATTGTACATGCCCTTTCAATTCGCATAGAAGTTGTCCATACTTGTTGCGTAGAATGTGCATTGTAAGTTGCATAGAACATTGCATTTGCCACTCTCGCATGGAATATGCATTTCTCACCTTATATAGAATATGCATCTTGATGTTGCATGGAGCATGCATTTGTTACCCTTTGCATAGAAGTTGTCCATACTTCTTGTATCACATGTGCGTTTCTTTGTCGTTGCATGGAATATGCATTTTGTATCATTGCATAGAACATGCTCTCGCTCATGCTGCATAGAATATGCCTTTGTTTTCTTGCATGCTGTGTATAAAACATGCCTCTAACATTGTGTCAGAGTTAGTCATCTTTGCATATGTACTTCTCACATTAGCATAGGGCATGCTGTTGATCTCACATGGAACATGCATTGTATTGCATTGTACTTGTTAAGTTTCTTTCTTATGCAGGCACGATATTATATGTACGGTTCATTCAAAGCCTGCGTAACCGGACAATATTGTATGTATGGTTCATTCAGAGAAATTCTAGGTAAGATCATTCATGTCCTTTGAATTCCTCGTTGGTTAGAAGTACTCGGGTACGCCCGATGCTTACACCGCTTCCCTCGTTGGTTAAAAACATTCGGGTACGCCTGGCGTTTACACTGACACCCTTTTGGTTAGAAGCATTTGGGGCATGTGCCCGACGCTTATACCTTGCTTTGGTTTGAAGCATTTGGGACATATGCCCGACGCTTATACCTCGTTTCGGTTGGAAGCATTTGGGGCGTGTGCCCGAAGCTTATACCTTGCTTCAATTGGAAGCGTTTGGGGCGTGTGCCCAACGCTTATACCTTGTTTTGGTTGGAAGCGTTTGAGGCATGTGCCCGACACTTATACCTTGTTTCGATTAGAAGCATTTGGGGCGTGTGCCTGACGCTTATACCTTGCTTCGGTTGGAAGCGTTTGGGGCGTATGCCCGACACTTATACCTTGCTTCGGTTGGAAGCATTTGGGGCGTGTGCCTGACGCTTATACCTCACTTTGGTTAGAAGCGTTTGGACTATGTGTCCGATGTTTATATCACCCCGTTGGTTAGAGACATTAGGACGTGTGCCCGATGTTTATGCCACTCCCCGGTTAGAAGCGTTTGGGACGTGTGTCTGACGCTTATACCACCCTTTTGGTTAGAAACATTGGGACGTGTTTCGATGTTTATACTACT
Organism: Camellia granthamiana; assembly: GCA_036172215.1. Lineage (NCBI taxonomy): Eukaryota > Viridiplantae > Streptophyta > Magnoliopsida > Ericales > Theaceae > Camellia > Camellia granthamiana. The sequence continues at coordinate 115,183,256 of CM069913.1, forward strand.
CCTCGGTGTTTTCACCATCCCTTTTTTCTCCTTTCGTGTGCGACGCGCTAGGATGTGTTTCATTTGAGGCCTCGGGTATGCCCGATGGTTGCTTTTGGCTATTTCTGCGTGAGGCGCAGTTCAGATTGCATAATTTTCTTACATCCATTCTGTGTGAAAGGTGGTTCAATTCGTGATTCTCACGCATGGCGTGTTTATTTGCTCACTTTTTCTCATGTGTGAGACTGTTGTACCTTATTAGTTTGCTTGAAATGTCGTATTTTCTTTGCATAACACTTGCATTTAAATGCTTCATTACAGCTTTCTTTGTACAATCATAAGTTACGCTCTTGCATCATGCATGTCGTTTGCATTTTGCCCCGGCCTGCGGGCACATCTATGCATTGTTACCTCGCATGTTTGACTAAGTCTTCGGCCTTGTCAAAAATGGGTTATCTCTGAGCTTTAACATGCACTCCCGTCATTTCATGACTTTTGAGTTCTGTCAAAGAGAGGCAACTGTAGACACCCCATTTTTGACCATCCTCAAGACTTGGACATCATCGTTTGAACACTCGACGATCATCCATGCTCGTGTTCGTTTTGAGTGCCTGAAGTTCTTGGCGAAGTGCCTTGCCTTCGAACCTCTCAAACTTGTCTATTTTGTGCTTGGTTGTGTACCAAGAGTTTGTAGCTTTGCTTCTGGGGGAAGAGGGTGACCTATCGGCCAGCCCTACAACCCATCGGCCAGGGCTTGTGCCCATTGGCCATCAGTGGTGGCTAGTCGGCCACATTGATGGCCAGTCGGCCACCAATAATGGCCTGTGGCCATTTTTCTACTTTTTCAGATATTTTATTTGCCAGCTGTGCCAGTTGTTGATCACTGAGTGCATCCTTCATACATGTGTATGGAGGGATTCAAACAAGCTTGAAGCTTGTTTTTCTATATAAGGGGAGGCCTCTCCCCAATTTTTGGGGTTAGAAAATTTTTAGAGAAAATATTTTCTGCCTCTCTCTCTCTCTCTGTGTCTCTCTCTCTCTCTACCTATATTGTGCTTAGAAGTGAGTTTTCTCTACAATTTTGCATACAAACCCTTAACCAAATTAGACTACCTTGTGGCTGAGGTTCTTGGAGGTCTTATTTGAGTTCTCAAAGCTGGTTTTGGCTCAGAAAGTTGTTGTTTTGATGCTGTGCTTCAAGGGTAAGGCCTTGTCCCTTTAAGCTTTGTTTTGGTTAAGTGTTTGGCCATCTTATTGCACTACTTTGAGGCTGGTTGTAACCTCTAAAAACCTTTGTTTTTAAGGTTTTAAAATGGCGGTTTGAGTCTTGTTTAGCTAGGGGTGGTTCCCCCCCTTTGCTTTTTGGCTTGTAAAGCCTTTTGAGCTATCTTTTTAAAGCTTTTGAGTCTATCTTTTTTGGCCTTAAAACCACCGAATTCCAGAAGAATTTTAGTGGTAGAAAGTTTGTTTTGAGGTCTAAAATGGGAGAGGATGGCCTCCCGTCCTTGTCTTTCTATGCCATGCCTTGTTAACATTACAAAGTAGCATGTTTTTGTGGCTTGTGTTAGCTTAGTTCAAGCATGTTTTTGGCTTTGTTTTGACATACTTCAATTCTGTTTTTGGCTGGTTTGGCCACTTCTTGCTTGCATCTTACACTTGTAGTGTAATCATGCTTGCTAGCGTAGCACACTTGATGATTTGGCCTATTGTTCTATCTTGTATTAGCTTGATTATAGCATGTTTTTGGCTCTGATTTAGCATGCTTTAACTCTATTTTGAGCGGTCTTGGTCATATATGCTTTGTATTGCATGGCTATAGTGTAGTTGGCTTCACTAGCTTTGTGATTTAAGGCGTCTAACATGCTTTGCTTGAGTTGTTTGCATGTCGTAGCATCATTTAGCATGTAATTTCAGAGCATATACCTCTGTCACACTCTCACATATATCACTCTTTCATTGCTTGTAAGAGTTGTGATTTGTGTCTTGCTTGCGAGCCAACATGTGCGCATGATTTTATTCCCTTTCATGTCTAAATTTTAGCATGTTTTAGCCACTGTTTTAGCGTGATTTAGCTCTATTTTGAGCTAGTTTGATCATTTGAGCATTATATTGCATGCCTCTAGTGTTGTGTCCTTCACTAGCTTCAATGCTTTTGGCTTTAAACATGCCTTGCATGCATTGCTTCCATGATTTAGTGTCTTGAGCATGCCATTTCAGCAATGAAATTCTGCAACCTCCCTTCTTTCTTCACTTTTCCTTTTGTTTTGAGGGTTTGTTGGCCTTAAGGTCGTGTTTAAGCATGAGTTAGAGTTTGTGCTCAAATGGCTTTAACCCTCTTTTGAGGGTTCCTCCTAGTCAAAGGCATGATCTCTCTCATGTTTTAGACCATCCTTTAGTTGACCCCTCTCTCATTAGAGGACTCTCACCTTGGACAAATTGACTAAAGAATGGCTTGGTAATGCTAAAATGTGTAAACAAGAATTGGACCAAGTAAAACATGACTAAGATAAGCATGTTGTTTGCATTGCATGTGTTTGGATTGGACGTTAATCCAAACACAAGAAATGTGGGACGTTTCATACTCATAGTGATGAAACGTATCACATTTCTTGGTCACCGACGCCCTTGATCATGCATGATAGGGCGGAGGCTCTTTGAGTCTTATGTGTCATTCACCAAGCTTATACAAGCTTGGTTCTTTGGCCATCATGCATTGAAAATGCTTGGTTGGTGGCTTGAGAGCCAAGTGCCACACTTCTTTGAGCTTGAGACATGATAAGGAGGGTGGCAGTACACATATTTCCTTGCAAATACACTGCCATGCCTCTGTTTGTTCTCTGTTGCAGCAAAAGGAGGAATTTCAGGGAAGCAGTGGCCGACTGGCCACATGCACTAGCCGACTGGCCACCAAATCTAGCCGATTGGCCATCAGTAGTGGCCAATGGCCACCATTTCTAGCCAACCAGCCCTTAGTATGTTCTTGAGATGAAATAGAAGCAGTCTGGAAGTTGGCATAATTTTTAGAGGTCCAAAAGAGTGCAAACAGAGGCATCTAGAGGCAAGGTGGTGGATTTTCGGGAGGAAGCCTACCGAGCATGCATGCATCCCTCACTTTCTGAGGCCATTCATTTAAATTGCTTAGCTAATTAGTTCATTAGCTTAGTCTTTTTGTAATTAATTAAGTGTTTAATTAATTCATTCGATTTGTAATATTTTACTTAGCTTAGCATAGCTAGTTATTCAATTGTGTTGGAATAATTAATTAGCTAGAATAGTTAATTAGTTCTTTTTGTAATAAATAGCTTAGCTTAGCGGAGCTAGTTAGCTTATTTATTCGGACCCTCCTTCGCGAGGGTGCAGTGTTGTAATAAGGGTGCATGAGTGTGTGTATGTCTTCCAACCCCACGTCTTTCTCCCTTTTACTTAATCGCTTTTGATGGTTAGATTAGGGACATTTTCAATTAGCATACCTTATGCTTGCATGTTTGCATCCATTCATTTGTATTGCATGCATCGGGTTCGGCGCATCATTCAAACTGCATTATATTTCAATACTTCTTCGAATCCATGTATTAACTGTTGCATTCATATGCCATATTAGACAGCCGAGCCTATTTAGTTGCATTATTGCATGTGTTGCATTAGGCACTTAAGATAGTTAGGATCATGCATTGTTTCTAACTAGCTTTTGTTTTGGCTTGGAGTACACTGTAAGTTTTACGCTTTAGCATACTTGTATGAGTGTGAGTGTGAGTGTTGCCATGTTATCATGCATGCCATGAGGCTATTTGCTTATTTTCTAAATTGCATGAATGCCTGTGAATGAAGGCTTTATTACTTGAATTGGAACAAATTCATCAAATGTGAGTTTTAAGCCCACTTTGCGAAATGGCGAATCATGTTTTAAAGCCCACTTGAGGGTGGCAAATCCGCGCTTTAGCCCACTTGAGGGTGGCAATTTCAAACCACTTTTAAAACAAACATGAGTTGTTTTGTTCCAATTCTTACAATTTATTCTATACTTGTATGCTATGTACATCACATAGTAATGTTAGATTACTAAATCGGAATAAGAACACATATGTTTATAAAACAACATATCATGCTTAGTAGAGGCCGATCCTTTGATCGGGCGAGCGGGGGTGCTCATTTCATGACCTCCCCCCCTTGTACCCAAGTTCCCGAGTCGAGGTAACTTTGGTGATGATGGACACGTGGCCTTTGGCACGAGTCAGGGTTTCCTAAATTTCCCAAAAACAAAATATTTAGGTGGCGACTGTGTAATCTAGAAAAGCAGTCCATTTTTGGCATTATTTGATTGAAAATCGATTTTGCACAACATTTGCCAGATTTGGACTCTTTGGTGATTTATCATTCTTACATTGCACTTTTTAAGATTAGATTCAGAACCGTGACAGGAGTCCGAACTGTAGGACCTATTCGCCCCTTCTCCGAAAGGGTGCGCACGAAGAAAGTCATGTCTACACCTTTGCCGTTACATCCAATACAACCTCACAAGCCTCGAGCCACCAACCCCGAGGCCAAAGGGTCTTCGCCCCGCTTTACATGTCCTTATCTAAAGGTATGGGCGTGTTGATTAAAAAGGCCATCTCAAACCCCTAGAGCCTCAGCCACTACCCAATCCTCTTCCCCCGAAACACAACCTGGCCAAGTATTGCGCTTTCCACCAACAACATGGTCATGATACTGATCTATGCTTTCGACTTTTTCATGAGATGCAAGATCTTCTTGACAATAAAGTGATAGCGCCTCCCCATAAGCCAAATGTCACTACAAATCCTCTCTCGCCACATAACCAAGTCCCCCCACCCCAGCATATAAACCTCATCCAAACATTGGCCATCCCTTATGACACCAATATATACATCACCCCTTCTCACCTACCCAAGCCGACGTTGTTCATTCCTGCAAGCACAGATCTGTGCATGATGAGCGCGTCCATATCCTAACCCAAGCCTGTGGTGGTGACCGTGGTAGATGTAGGTAGGCTAGCCTTGGTGGAGAATGGGAATGTCAGTTCAGTGCCTGAGGGTTCCGTGGACTTATTTGAGGAGGAGTACAACCCATGCCACTACATTGTGTCGAGCAATCAGGCCAAATCAGAGGTGGAGTTGCCAACAGGGATGGAGGTTAGTGTAGTCCGGGAGGATGGACCAAGCTAGGGATTAGATGATCTAGTCGACCTGGAGGAAGATATCAACAATCTGCAGTTCTTCGACGAGCAAGATTTGGGGGATGTGCACATTGACTGGTTTAATTTGGATGAGTCTGCGAACAATTCAGGGTGGCTAAGTGATGAGCCTGATGTGGATGAGGGATTTCAACCAACGCTCGAAAAGCAAGACGCAGGAACTGATACAAGGGCCGAAATGATAGAAGACAAGGGAAATTGTCGGACAACACTGGTACTAAGAATTTTGCTCTGGAATTGGGCATCATTAGTACTACTTACACAGAACAAGAAGCCACACTTAGGCGGTTTGAATAGGAAAGGGATGAGAACTGTCAGAAGTTGGAAAAGCTAAAAAATCTACAGGAGATTATCTCAGTGTGAGAATGATTAGAATGGTACTAGACAATGGTTTGTCAGTTGTTGAAGGAATGTGGTGGGAAGATGATGATTTGCATCTTACTCACACTGATGAGGATTGGGGCCAAAACTTGCCAGATGACACTTGGTACTCTGAGAAGGTGGATCACATGACCAGAAGTGGGCGGCACTTCAAGGCCCCACACTTAGACCAACCCGAAGCATCCGGAAAGGACAAGAAGGGTAAGAAACAGAAAGATAAGCAATTGGAGGAGGAAGCTTTACCGAAGCAGCTTAAGAAGATCCAAGCGAACGTATCTATCTGGGGTTTGCTCATGGCTTTGCGGGTACACAGACAAGCCATGCTGTCGACAATGGACAAAACCAAGTTGTCTATTGATACAACTCCCGAACAACTAGTAGGACTTGTCTTTCCAGGAGGTGCTTCGCCTACTTTGACCTTCTCGGATAAGGAATTGCCACTTGAGGGCTCTGCACATAATAAACCACTCTACATCTCAGTTGAGTGTAAAGAGAAGTGGGTGCCGGTTGTATTGGTTGATACTGGGTCTGTAATCAACGTTTGTCCATCTCACACGGCCTAAGTTAATGGTTTGAAACCGGCAGAGTTTGTACCTACGGCCTAGGTGATTCGGGTGTACGACAATACAAGCAGAGAAGTGATGGGAACAGTACAAGTCAGTGTACAAGTTGGTCTGGCTCAACAGGATATCATGTCCTGGATGTTCCAGCCACTTTCAACTTACTCCTTGGACGGCCGTGGCTGCACCAAGTGAAGGCTGTTTCTTCCGCTCTTCATCAGATGTTGAAGTACCCACATGGGAAGGGGGTGGCTATTGTGTTTGGGAAGTCATCTATTCATCCTCCGCCAGAGGTCACTACACCTGTGCTGCAAATTGTGCATGGCAAAAAGGACGTTTTCTTGTCTGGTTTTACCCTGGCTGAGGCTCGGGTGGGGAGCTGTTGATGAAGGCTTATATGTTAGTGCTCAGTCAGTGTATCTCATGAACAAGCTACAACATATACCCAGGATGGGATTGGGAAAGAGTGGCTGGAAGGGTGTTGCTACATTAGCTGATGTGCCACATGACCCTCATATCTTTGGTCTTGACTACACGCCTACCAAAGAGGATTGGGTTCGAAAAGGGAAGGAAATGGCAGGAAGAGCCAAAGCTAAACAAATTGGGAAGCACTATGAGCTTGTGCATAGGCCAATTCAGGGAACTCTGGATGGCCGCTTTATCTGGGAGGGGGAAGACTTCCCATTTTGTGGCTTTCCTGAGCCATTGTTAAACTCCGAGAAGAGACGTCTACCCGGCTTCGAGATTTTCTTTGACTTACAACTGGAAGAGGGTGAAGCCGCAGGGCAATAGACTGAATCAACTGCTGAGGCAGAACAGAGTACAGAGGATGAGTCCAACAACAGTGAACTTGAGATAGGAACAGCACTGGCATGTCTTCTTTCAGATCTTTTGATCAGCTCAGAGAGCTTGGGGGATGACCTGACCGTTTCCATGATCAGGGACCAATCAGGTGTGGACCCTTCCGGTAGTATTCTGGATGCATCTAGCGCACCCTGTCTCACTTGGTAGCTGGAGGAGGGTTTTCTGTTTAGTAGTTCTAAGTCAGGTAGTGAGCCAGAATCTGATTCCACAAAATCTGTGGAGTTGGAATCAGATTCCAGTTCTTTTGAGTTGAAGTTCGGTATTCCTGGGGTTGATAACTCAGATGCCGTTGTTTTGTCCAAGTCGTCTTTTTCCTTTTCTTTTGAGTCGGTTGTAACCGAGGAATTGGATGAGCTGGATCTTTTGAATGAGAATGCTGCGGCAGATTCTGAGTACTTTTCCGTGCCTGTTGTGTATTGCGTTGATCATGACTTTCAAAATTTTGATAAAAACGACGAGGAAGGAATTCCTTTGGTTTTGAAACATTTGATTGATCGAGAGGAGGAGAGGTTTGTAAAACTCTTTGTTGATGAAATCACTGCAATTAATGTGGGTATTGAGAAGGATTTGTGTCTGGTCCAGATCGGGTGTACGTTGCCTTCGGAGGAACGCGAGCACTTAGTCACTTTATTAAAAGATTTCAAAGATGTTTTTGGGTGGTCCTACGAAGACATGCCTGGAATCAATTCTGAGATTGTACAGCATCAGATCCCCCTTGACCTCGAGGCCTAACCCATCAAACAGAAGCTAAGGAGAATACGCTCGGATTGGGCTTTGAAGATTAAGGAGGAGGTCACAAAACAAATAGATGCGGGGTTCTTGCTAGTATCTGAGTATCCAACTTTGTTGGCCAACATTGTTCCGATGCCAAAGAAAGATGGCAGAATTCAGGTATGTGTGGATTTCAGAGATCTGAACAAAGCTAGTCCGAAGGACGACTTTCCTCTACTGCACATCGATGAATTGGTGGACTTCATCGCAAGCTATGTGTTGCTCTCTTTTATGGATGGATTTTCTGGGTATAACCAGATTTTGATGGCACCTGAAGATAGAGAGAAGACTGCCTTCACCACGCCATGGGGAACCTACTGCTATAGGGTGATGCCGTTTAGACTGAAGAATGTTGGGGCTACCTATCAACGGGCTGCAACCACAATTCTGCATGACATGATCCATAAAGAGGTTGAGGTGTACGTGGACGACATGATTGTCAAGTCAAAGAAAATAGAGGGCCACTACACCACCTTAGAAAAATTCTTTTAATGGATCAGAGAGTACAGATTGAGGTTAAATCCACAAAAGAGTACATTTGGCATAACAGCAGGGAAAATGCTAGGGGTCTTGATCACATAGAGGGGTATCGAGGTCGATCCTTCCAAAATCAAGGCCATCTTAGAAATGCCACCACCAAGGACTGAAAAGGAGGTGTGAGGCTTTTTGGGTAAAGTTCAATTCATAAGATGGTTTATTTCAAAATTAACCTTGACTTGTGAACCACTTTTTGGTCTCCTGAAGAAAGGAAAGAAATTTCAATAGGATGACCAATGTCAATTCGCTTTCGAGCAGATCAAGCAGTATTTACAGAATTCACCCATGTTGTCACCGCCAGAGCCGGGGAAGCCGTTGATTTTGTATCTGTCAGTAACGAGCTTGACGATGGGATGCATGCTTGCACAGGAATCTGAGGATAAAGTGGAGAAAGCCATTTATTACCTGAGCAAGAAAATGTTGGACTATGAAACCCGTTACACCCCTTTGGAGAAGGCTTGCTTAGCCTTGGTATTGTCCACCAGGAAGTTGAGGCACTACCTGCTAGCCCACTTTGTAATTCTGGTTTTGAGATTAGATCCCATCAAATATCTCTTCGAGAAACCAGCACTTACGGGTAGGCTAGCCCGTTGGTTGCTTCTTCTCTCCGAATTCGATTTGAAGTATGTCACTCACAAGTCTGTCAAGGAGAGAGCGGTAGCTGAGTTCCTAGCCGATCACCCAGTGGAAGGGGATGAAGAGGTAGAATACCTATCCTAGATGAGGCCATTCTGCAAGTCGAGGACGAAACTTGGACAATGTAGTTTGACAGAGCGTCTGACCAGTACGGTTATGGGATAGGGGTGTTACTGATAGCACCCGACAATTCCCATATACCTTTAGCCTTCAAACTCTGATTCAAGGTATCTAACAATGAAGCAGAATATGAGGCGTGTATCGCTGGCTTGGAAGCCGCCCTAGAACTAGGGGCAAAAAGATTGGACGTCACCGGGGACTCAAACCTTGTTGTATCTCAAGCAAATGGTGACTGGAAAGTCAAAGAAGAGAGAATGAAGATTTATCACCAGACCTTGGACATTTTGATTCCTCAGTTTGAGAGGCTAACTTTCACCCATCTTCTAAGAGAGAACAATAGGTTTGTTGACGCCTTATCGACTTTATCATCAATGATAGACATCACTTTGGGAGTTCGAATGCGTCTGATCATCATTGAACAGAGATACACGCCGGCTTATGACTTTATCGCCGCAATAGATGAAGTACAAGATCAAAACCTCTGGTATTATGATATTTGGAACTTCTTGGAAAATGAGGCTTATCCACTAGGGGTAAATGCCAAAGATAAAAGGGCAATACAGCGGATGACCGTTCAGTTCATCATCTGCAGGGGTAAGTTGTACAAATGAGGTCATTTGGGAATGCACAAGCTGTGTGTGGACGCAAATGAGTCAAAGTGCCTAATGGAGGCTATCCATGGAGGGGAGTGCCTGGAAGATTCTTAGGCAGGGTTACTACTGGTCAACCATGGAGGAGGATTGTATCGGTTTTGTTCGGTGATGCCACAAATGCCAGATTCATGCAAATCGCATGAACATTCCGCCGTCGAAGCTGTACAATATGACTTCACCATGGCCTTTTTCAATCTGGGGAATTGATGTTATTGGGCAATTACACCGAAGGGCTCAAATGGGCATGAGTATATCTTAGTAGCAATAGACTATTTTACAAAGTGGGTGGAAGCCCAGTCTTATGCGGTGCTGAAAGCATCACATGTAGCCAAGTTCATCAGGAATAACATCATTTGTCATTATGGGGTCCTAAATGAGATTATTTCAGATAATGGTTCCCACTTTAAGAAAGAAGTGATAGACTTGTTGGAGAAATACAATGTGGCTTTTCATAAGTCATCCACATACCGGCCAGAAACCAACGGAGCTGTTGAGGCCACCAACAAGAACATCAGGCACATTCTATAGAAAATGGTGGAAACCTACAAGGACTGGCCAAACAAATTGCCATTTGCACTCTGGGGATATAGGACTTCAATTCAGACATCTACTGGGGCAACTCCGTATTCTCTAGTTTATGGGATAGAGGCTGTTTTCCCAATCGAAATAGAGGTTCCGTTGCTGCAGGTTATGGCAAAATGTCAGATAGCAGAGACAGATTAGCAGTAGAGCAGGTTTGAAGAACTAATGCTCTTTGACGAGAGGGGGTTGAAAGCACTGTACCATGTTCAAGGTTATCAACGTAGGATTGCCAGGGCTTTTAACAAGAAAGTTAAGTCTCGGAATCTTAAAGAAGGGGATTTGGTATTGAAAGACAACCGAGCTCCTATTTATGACCCTAGGGGCAAGTTCAGACCTAATTGGACTGGTCCTTATATCGTCAAATTTGTCTGGTCGAGTGGTGTCGTTATTCTTATGGACCTAGATGGCCTTGAATTCTCCCAACCAATCAACATGGATATGTTGAAGAAATACTATCCTTGAGAGGCTCGCTAGGCCGAAAACCCAGAAGGGCAACCTAGACAAAAGCTAAAGCACAAAAAAATTGAAATAAGAAAAACTAAGCTCGCAAGATTGAAAACCCAGAAAGGGCGGCCTTGGCAAAAGTTAGAGCACAAAAGGAGAGCATTAAAACGCGAATGAACCTAAACCGAACTACATAAGGCTTGATTCCCATCTTCGGGATACGTAGGCAGCTTCATTTTGAAGTTCAGCCGTAAACACTTCAAACTCAACTATCTTGTCCATGAGATTGTTCAGGTCATCTTTGTCTTTTCTGTATCCCAAGAGTTTGGTTGTGATCTTCACTATGAGAGCTGGATACAGTGTTGAGCAGTGCCAGTCAAACAAGGGGCAATTTTCCATTGTTTTTTATTCGGAGTTGTATATCTCGAGGATAGATTACATGTGTGTCAAGTTGTGATCCCTATCAAAAATGGTTTTGAAAAGTTTTAGTAAAAGTTGATTTTGTTCAAATTAATTTTTTACAACTTAGCCCATTTTTTGACCAAAAGGAAAATTCTCAGTGCTCACAATTTCAATTTCGTTGATTTCAACACGAAGTTCTCTAACTCTCGACATGAATCAAAGTTGCTTTTATTACATTCAAAAGGAAAACTTGAAAAGATAGATCAAAGCAATAAACTTGGGGCACAGATAAGTCGAGTGTTCCTGTGTCCCCTCCCTACGCTTGTGGAAGTTTTCGATGCCAAAGTAGGCCCAGTGTGCGCCTCATCTTCAATCCAAGCTATGCATTCGCCGGATAAGGCGCAATTGAAATTAGGAGCGGGGGCCAGAAGCTCCCTTGTCCTCCAAGCATTGGGGTATTGAGCCCATTGTGAACCTCGGATGAAGAATGAAATTGGGTACTCAACCCCCTCTTTCTGGGAAAATCTGGTCTTGTCCAAACTGACGCCTGAACCGAAATGGAAAGTAGAATACACAATGTGTAAGGTCGATCAGCTGAATACCTGGTTACCGAGACATGCTGTAGCTCATCTCAGGCAGATCAAACTAGGGGCAACCCCAAGTAATGTCGACAGTAGACCTATTGCACATCCAATGGCACCACCATCCCTCGTTTGAAAAATCAGCTAGCCATTGGTGAAAGAAATAGCGTCATGCTGAATATGCAGGGCAAAAGTCCACTACCTTCAACCTGTCCATGAGCCATATCTGGGGGGGGGGGATGAAAAAAAGAGAGATTAAAGAATAGAGAGGTGTATATGGAGAGAAAAGTGAGAAAGGGTTTTGAGAGAAAAATAGAGCACGAGTGCCGAGTGATGTGAGAAATACATATGAGATAGGGTGTGAAACATTACCTGCAAAAATAGTGGTCTTCCTGCAAATTTGGTCGTCTCCCGTCTATGAAAGGCACTCAAACCCATTAAAGTCTCAGCCAATGCTAAGCCAATGCAACTCTTGCCCTCTTTCAAGCCTTAGGCTACTTCGATCAAGCGAATGCTAGACCCTCCGAAACCAGGGGCAAGCAGGAAATGTGCTAACATACACAAACAAAGGGCATGTTGCCGAAAGCTCTGCCAAAGATGGTCACCGCAGTCACCGGCGCCAGAAAACTGATGAATAAAGCTGGGAATATCCAACGCACCATTTTGAACTAAAGATTGAGCCTCATGCAAAGTGAGGCCGCACATCCTTCCCAAAGCTTGGATATGACCAAAACGCGACTAGGGCAAGATTTCCTCGTCACGCCGGGATTTCATCAAAGCTTGGAATTCTTCAATTGTAGGGCGTATCTCTTGCCCCCCAAAGCTAAAAACATGTGGGATCGGGTTCCAACATCTAGCTGTGGCGTGGAGGAATGGAAAATAAAATCGAGAATGACTCAGCAGGAATAGTGCATTTATGCCAAAACCCTAGGAATTCAGCTTTTCCGAGCCATCTGAAGTTGCAATCCAATCAGAGAGTTTTTCGATGAAAAATGGCTCCATTTGTGGCAAAATAGCAGCTGGGATGAAGAAATCACGAAACTGGAGCTTTTGTAGAAGATAAAGCAGTGAGTGGAGGCCAAGTGTCAACATTTTGGAGGTCCTGTGCATTGATGGTCGGCAAAGCTCATTGACGGCCGGCAGGGGTCCATTGGTGGCCGGCAGGAGGAATAGATTGCCGGCAGGCCACCCTTCATGGCCGGCAGCCCTCCTTTTGTGCCTTCTGTCCTCTTTTGTGAAGATTCAATTGTTTGTAGGAGTTTTATTCTGTTATTTGTGTGTGCTAAAGTCTTGTTTTGAGTCCTTATAACATTAGCAAGTTTGTTGTGTTGTCTTTATGTTGATTATCGAGTTGTATTACTTTGATTATTTCAGTTGTTGGTCGGTTCATTACTTGATTCAGAAAATGCCAATACAATGTGCAATTTTCAATCAAGATCAATCTCGTTTTTATGCTATGCGATGTTATGCAATGCTCAGAATGCAAAATATAACACTTTTTCATCAAACAGCTGTTTTCATTCCTATCATGGTCACTTTTCACAAAGAGTACAAGTTTTTAAAGAAATAAAACTCGTTTGAAGCTGTACAAAGTGCTAAAACTACTGATAAAAGAAACTAAGCAAAAATAGAGATAGATCAGCGCTAGCTATCTCAAGCTCAAGAGGCCCTCTTCGTCCTCATCCTCGGCGGAGTGAACTTTGCAGCACTGTCTCCATCGGCGCCATTGTCTGAATACGAATCAGAGTCTGAGTAGGAGCCATCTCCACTCTCTGCTCCGGAGCCCTCCTCAACCTTAGCAACCTCACTACTAGCAGAATCTGAGTCACTATCATTGTCTCCGCTCTCGGATGACATGGCATGCTGACTCGCTGCCTCCTCAGCCTCCCTGGTCTCAGTATCACCCTCACTCAGAATGGGCTCTAAAGGGCCACTCTCAGCTCGGGTGCTCCCAGCTCGGCCTCGGCTGCATGCCGGAGTCTCTCTCTCTCTCTCCTTCTTGCCGTCGGAGGGGGCATTGATGGTCTTACTGCAACAGCCGCTGGTACTGTCAGAATGGATGGGTCCTGAAAAGGTGTTTGTCATATGTTAGCCACAGTATGAGTATCAGATACAAGTATGATGTGCGGAATGGATGTATGAATTTAGATGCAGTGTATGAGTACAAGCCGGAAGTGTAGTATTTCATATGCAGTGTTTGGATGCAATGTATTAGTGTAGTGTGGGTCAGATTCAGTGTTTAGGTGCAGTATATCAGATCAGTGCAGTGTGAGAATAGATTGAAGTTGAAATGCTAGTGTATTAGTAGAAAGTTTGATGGCACGAAAAGTAAATAGAAGAAAATTCACCTGAATTTCGTAGACGCTGAGCAGACTCATGCTCCTCTGCACTATCCCCATTAGGGAAGCCGCTAGCTTGAAAGCGTCCCTGGTGTACTCTATAGATGCCTACAAGTGCGTTGAGGAGATCAGGGTTCTATAAGCATAACTGAAATAAATTTGACATACAAAATGCAAAGTGTGGTACATACTGGAGTCGGGCCTCGAGCCCTGAAAAGCTCATGCCCAGCTGGTGCCGGCTCAATAGGGATCCGGTAAGCCTCCCCGGTATGTTGCCAACAGGTAAGTGTAGTGGGAAGCTCTGGCCAACTAGTCCCCTGTCTCGTCTAGGAAGCCTCTCTACCGCGGGCTCTGCTCCCCCGACTCGCTCTGCGTCTCACCCTTGTGGCATGAGCCCTCACTTCTTCATCCCCACGAACGCCGGTCAAAGGCGACATCAAGTGTGTCTGGATAAAGATCGTATAGTCGCCCTCTATACGGAAATACTCTACCTCCAGCCCTACTATGAATTGGATCACCTCGTCGGTAGATAGACTGTGTGTCGCTCTCATGGACTCTGGAGGTACCATCGGTATAAATGGGGCAGTCAGGCCCAAAGTTTGACGGACGAAATACTCACCTAAGAACCAGGCTCAGCAAATCGGGCCCTCGAGAAGACTGTGATGGCGGGTAATGATCCGAGCTATATTATACCGGGCTCGAAGCTCTGTCGGTATCATGGCCCAGGGCTGCCATGTGATCTAAAATAGAAGATGAATAGATTGTTAGTCGCTGTCAGTCACTAATGTATGGATCAAAACAGTCGTGAAGCAAAAAAAATGACTTTGTTTTGGGCTACCTTATGCGCCGCTACCATGTCAAAATACTAGCGAAAAAACATGAAGGATTCGTGGGTCCTACGGCCGAGCTGGCCGTCGTATACCCGAGAAAAGGGGACTATCTATGGAACCTCATCCAAAGTCTCTAGAGCAAGAGTCGGGAAGTATACGTGCACCCATAGCTGTAAGGAAAGTGCAATGATATACGATCAATACAGTGATGAACAAATGTAGAAAATGCAAAGCAGAAAGCATACAGTGCATGAACAGGTACAGAAAGTACAAAGCAAAAAGTACATGTGTTGAACAGATGTAAAGCGAGAAATGCTGAGCAAAAAATGTAAAGCGTAAAGGGGGGAACTAAGCTGTGTACCTCCCAAGCTCGCCAGTAGCCTCCAATGAAGTGCCCACTCCTGCAGGAAGTCAAGCTCATATATCCGTACAATATGGTGAGGCTGGCTCCGCCCCAATCATAAAACTGAACTCGATGGAGCACTACCAGCGCACTCAACAAATACAGGCCCACGGTGTTCCACTTGTTCGAAAACAAGGTGGTACCAAAGATGAACATGAGGAAGCCTCTAGCATACTACTCTATATCCTTGATCGTCTCGGGCTCATTCCCCCTGAACTACTCCTCAAACCAACTATACCGCACCATGCTCGCCGGAGTATCGGTGGATGTGCCCCAAGCAGCTCGAGCCATGCTACCTCCCACTCCCCTATATTAGGGTCGAGAGGGATCGGATCACCCCCTACGCCTAAGCTGGTGATCATGGCAAAGTCGTAAGGAGTCATCGTCATCTGCCCTGTGGTGGAAAAGTGGAAGGAGTTGGTGGTGTCCCACCACCTCTCCACCAGTGCTCCTAAGAGAGAACGACTTGCTATAACTCGAGTCAAGCTAGAGTAAAAGAGATCGAAGCCTGTCTCATCAACAATGTCATGAACTCTGGTTTGGAGCTCGCCGTACCAATCTCGAGTGGTCGTTGTACCATAGCCCCTAAAGGCGCTAGACCTGCCTTGTGGCAATGCATGAAGTGTAGTATAACCATGGCAATGTATGAAATGCAATCAGATATAGTGTATAGATGAAGGCAGTGCAAGAAATGCAAACAGTTAAGGGCAGTAGTTCATAAAAACAGTTTTCGTACCTCAACAGCAATGGCCGACAAGTGAGACGCTGGCTCCCTCAACAGGAGGTCCTTTGGTGCGTCCTCAGCAAAGTCAGTAAAAGATCTGATGCCTGCTACAGTGGGCAATATGTGTGTCTGAGGATGGTACCTCGCTGGATCGAAAGGCTGTATACTCAACAGTAATGGCTCTGGCTCAACCTCTGGCTCAGCCTCAAAGTCCGCTTCGAAGTCTACTAGAGGAAGCTTGGTAGGAACCCCATCATGAGGGAGATCATCCGCCATCTGGAAATAGGTGTAAGATAGGTGGAAAATGAAGAAAAGTGAAGAAAAAAGGGTAAACTTTGAAAAAGTCAACCCTAGGAGAGAGAAAATGGAAGAAAAAGTCAAAGCCGGGAAAAATGCACAGAACTCGAGAGAAACTCAAGGGGAATGAGCCTAGAATGGTGGAAATGAGGAAAGAAGTGTTGAAATCAAATTCCTATCGGTTCAAAGTAAAGAGAACTAGGAGGGTTTAGCGAAGAAAATATTTTGGGGGTGTTGGAAAACACGTAGAAATCGCATATATAAAGAGAAGGAGCACCTAGAGAGAAACATAGAAGAATTTCGGATGTGGGGTTGTGTGGAAATGAAGTGTCATGCCTTATTTTTTAAGACCCAAGCCAAAAAACCCATTTTGCCCTCGGCCTGCCATCGATGGCTGGCAAGGCACACCAGTGGCTGACAGGTGGCCGGTGGCTCCCTATTGTGGCTGGCATGTGTCCAAGGGTCTCCTATGTGTCCTTGGTTCTGTTTTGTGTTCTTGGATTTCAAGAACTGAAGGGGATGTTCAGTGTTTGGTTCAAAATGTCCCTGCGAAGGCTCAGGATCGCGTTTCCAGGGTACAATTTTCGTTGCTTATCGACTTAAGCGAGGTGTATCCGTTTTAACATATTACAACTCTTCCGAGAGGTACATCGGGAGTTGTTCTTGAATTGATTTAAACGAATGTTTTTTTTTTGTTTGTTATCACATAGAATATGTGTTTCATTGTCGTCGCATGGAACGTGCATTCCACTTATATCATCGCATAGAACATACTCTTACTCTAGCTGTATGGAGTGTGCTTCCGCTCCTGCATTATGCATAGAACATGCTTACTGCCTTTGCTCTTGTACTATGCATAGAATATGCCCTCGGATTGTTTGGTTTGCATAAAACATGCCATTATATCTCAGTTGTCAATCATGCATATAATACGCATTTTTCCCAATCATGCATAGAACATGCATCCTTAATATGTTGTACTTGTTGAGTTTCTTTCTTATGCAAGTACGATATTGTATGTACGGTTCATTCGATAGAGCTAATGCAGACAAATGATATTGTATGTACAGTTCATTTAGAGAAGTGCCAGATAAGATCATTCACATCTTAGTAAGAGAATGTTCTCCTTAAACTTTGTGCATCTATCGTACTTGTTCACCATGTGCATCTATCGCACTCCCTTAACTCGTGCATTTATCGCACTTAATCACCCGTCAGTTCACTTCCCCCTCTCGCGTTTGGACATGTTGGGACCACTCCCTGTTTTGGTTAAAAGCATTTGGACGTGTTTCGATGTTTATCACCGCTCCCTATTTTGGTTAAAAGCATTTGGACGTGTTCCGATGTTTATCACCGCTCCCTGTTTTGGTTAAAATCATTTGGACGTGTTTCAATGTTTATCACCCACTCCCTGTTTTGGTTAAAAGCATTTGAAAGTGTTCCGATGTTTATCACCACTCCCTATTTTACTTAAAAGCATTTGGACGTGTTCCGATGTTTATCACCTCTCACTGTTTTGGTTAAAAGCATTTTGACGTGTTCCGATGTTTATCAAACACTCCCTATTTTGGTTAAAAGCATTTGGATGTGTTCTGGTGTTTATCACCCCCTTATTGTTTTGGTTTAAAGCATTTGAACGTGTTCCGATGTTTATCACCCCCTCCCTGTTTTGGTTAAAAGCATTTGGATGTGTTCCGATGTTTATCACCCCGTTCGTGTTTTGGTTAAAAGTATTTGGACGTGTTCCGATATTTATCACCCCTCCTTGTTTGGGTTAAAAGCATTTGGACGTGTTCCGATGTTTATCACCACTCCCCATTTTGGTTAAAAGCATTTGGACGTGTTTCGATGTTTATCACCACTCCTTGTTTTGGTTAAAAGCATTTGGACGTGTTCTGATGTTTATCACCCCCTCCTCGTTTTGGTTAAAAGCATTTGGAGGTGTTCCGATGTTTATCACCACTCCTTTTGGTTAAGAATAGTCGGGTGCGACCCGGTGTTCATACCACCCTTTTCATTCTGATGTGTGTAACACATTAGGATTTTGTTTGACACCCCGGGTGCGCCCGACAATTATGTTATTCTTTGCCTTTCTTGCGTGATGCGTAGTTAAGTTTGCATAATTTTCTTACATCCTTTCTGCATGAAATGTGGTTCGGCTTGTGGTTCCCATGCATAGCGTGTTTTCGTTATTTACTTGTTTTCGTGTATGAGATTTCTATACCTTGTTTTGGTTTTTATGAATGTAGCATTTTTTTTCATAACATTTACATATAGATGTTTCATTACACCCTCATTGCATGATCATAAGCTATGTTCCTGCATTGTGCATATCATTTGCATCTTGCCCCAGAACTACGCTAGTTTGATTCCTTGCAAAGGGATACGTAGGCAGCTTGCGGGCGCAATTATTTACTGCTATCTTGATTGTTTGTCGAAGTCTTGTGGTCTTGTCAAAATGGGTCGTCTTTGGGCTTTGACATTCACTCACGTCATTTCATGACTCCGAGTTCTATCAAAGAGGGGCAACTATAGACACCCTATTTTTGATAGCCCTTTAAGACTTGGATGTTCTTGCAGGTACATCCGATGGTAAGTGTGATTGCTTACCGAGCGCTCAAAGTCCGCGGCGGAACGCCACAGGTTTGAGTTTTCCAAACCCTATATCCATTTTGTCTCATCTTTGGACCATGTTTAGGTCTTTTTCAAAATGAGGTTGTTGATGGCCAACCATCCTTAAAGGCTGCCAGCCATGGCTCTTGGCCTGCCAGCCATTGATGTGCCTTGTCGGCCATCAATGAAGCCTTGCCGGCCATCAGTGTTTCCTGCAGATATTTTGTGATATTTTTTGCCAGCTGTTTGCACAGGTTCATACATCTTCCAACACGTGTGTGGTTAGATCTTTGTGAGGGGCTTTTGTATTTTTTATATATAGGACCCCTCTCTTGCATGTGAGGGGGTTAGAAAAATTTGAAGACAAAAATTCTCTCTCTCTCTCTCTCTCTCTCTCTCTCTCTCTAGATTTCTCTCTCTTTTACAATTTTATGCCTTGTAGCTTGTTTTTCTCTACACTTTTGCGTACACTTCCTTGATAGAAGTCACTTCTCTTTGGGCTGAGGTTACTTGGAGCTTTGTTTGAGCTCTAGAAGGAGGTTTGAGCTTGGTTTGTTGCTTATTTTGTGCCATAGCTTCAAGAGGTATAATACTTGTCATTTAAGCTTGTTTTAAATACTTGTTTTACCATCCTTTTAAATTGTTTTCAGGCTGTTTTTGAAGTGTACAAAACTCTTTTTATGCTCTAAAAATGGCGGTTTGAGGTTATCTTGAGTTAAGGGGTTGTCCACCCTTTTTATTCCTTTGTTTGTTAAGCTTTTGTGCTATTATTCACCACTTTCAAATCAAATTTTTTGGGCCTTTAAACCACTAAATCTCAGAGGTTTTTTAGTGGTAAAAATCAACTTTTGAAGTCCAAAATTGGAGGGGGTAGCCTCCCCTCCTTGTGTCTTGTTTGCATGCCTAGATAGCTTCATATGTTAGCATGTTTCTCTAGCTTAATTTAGCTTAAGTCTAGCATGTTTTTTCCTCTGAACTAACCTGTTTTGGCTCTGTTTTGGGCTGGTTAGTTCAGTTGAGGCTTCTTTTGCATAGTTGTAGTGTTAATTCCTTCATTAGCTTGTTGTTTTGAGACTCTTAGCATTATTATTTTGAGTCAATAGCATGTTGTAGTGTTGTTTTGCACTTCATTTTAGCATCTAAAATCTCTACAATCTCCCTTAATTCGTCATTCTTTTGTTTGCTTTGAAAGTGGTTTTAAACCACTTGTTTGCCAAAGTGTGAAATTAAGGTGTTGCACCTAATGGTTTAATCCCTTAGGGGGGTTCATTACCAACAGTGTAATACCTCTTTCATGCCCAAAGCACCTTATGGTTTGAGTCATATTTCCATTAGAGGACACTCACTAATGGACTTAATTGATTAAGGAATAAATCGATAATGTAAAAGAAGTAAACAAAATGAACAAGTAAAAGAGGCAAGATAAACATCTTTGTGTCGCATTGCATGTGTTCAAATCGGACGTTAGTTTGAACATAAGGAAAATGGGACATTTCATACTCAATAGTGATGAAATGTGCCACTTTCCTTGGTCTCCATTGCCCTTGATCATGCATGATAGGGTGGTGGTCTTGTTGGTCATATTTGTGCATTTATTGAAATTGTACCAACTTGGATCTTTGGCCATCATGTAATGAAATTGCTTGATTGGTGGTTTTGGATCCAAGTGTGTCACTCCTTTGAGGTATTGAGATGATAAGGAGGGGGGCAATACAAACATACCCCTGGAAAAACCTTCATTTTGCTCTATTTGTGCTTTATTGCAGTGTGGTGACTCAGAGCATCAGTGGCCGGCAGTGCCTCATCAATGGTCGGCAAGGCTTCATTTTTGGCCCATAGTGCACCCCTCTGGCCGGCAGATGGCCGGCAACAACCATCCATGGTCGGCAGGGCACTGGTGTCAACCTCAGGGAATATTTGGTAAGGTGGAGCATAAAGGTTCTGAAGTATGCTCAACCTTGCAAGCAGAGCCCGTTCAAAAGCAAAACGGAAGACTTTTCGGGGCGAAAACCGAGCATATGCATCCTCCACTTCCCGAGATAGACCAGCAGTGGTATAGTTTATTATCTCGCATGCTTAGTTAGTGTGCATTCATTTTAATTAATTAGTTTACTAGTTGATTAAAGTATTGTAATAATTAGCAATCAGTTTGCTAGTTATTCGATTGGTTTGTAATAATTAGTCTAATTAGTTTAATTAGATTAGTTAGCCTAGTTTAGCATTTGATTAGCTTAGCTTATTCATTCGGACCCACCTTCGCGAGGGCATAATGTTGTAATAAGTGTGCGTGCGTGTGTGTATGTCTTCCAACCCCACGTCTTTCTCCCTTTTATTTAATCGTTTTTTATGGTTAGATTAGGGACATGTTTCAATTAGCATATCGCATGTTTGCATCCACTCATTTGTACTGCATGCACCGAGGCTCGGTGCATCATTCAAACTGCATTGTCATTTCAAATAATTCTTTGAATACGTGTTTAACCGCATGTTATCAAATCGATCCATATGCCATATTAGTAGTCGAGCTTATTCAATTGCATTATTACATATGTTGCATTAGACATCTTGTATAGTTAGGATCATGCATCTTTCTAACTAGTGTTTGTTTTGGCTCAAAGTACTAGGTGAGTTTTTATGCTTTAGCATACTTGTATAAATGTGAATGTTGCCATGATTAGCATGCTTGCCATGAGGCTATGTGCTTAAATGATAAACTGCTTGAATGCCTATGGATGAAGGCTTGTTGTTTGAATTGGAACAATTCAATAAATGTATGTTTTAAGCCCACTTTGGTGGCAAATCACTATTTCAAGCCCACTATGTTTTGTGGCAAATCCCCATCTTTAAGTCCACTTGAGGTGGCAAATTCAAACCATTTTCGCAAACAAACGTAAGTTAAATTGTTCCAACTTGAGCAAATTAGTCTATACCTGCTTGTGCGCATCACGTAGTAATGCTAGTTTAATAACTGGAATAAGAACACATAATGTTTATAAAAATCATATCATGATTAGTAGAGGCCGATCTTTGATCGGGCGAGCGGGGGTGCTCATTTCAGGACCTTACCCTCTCGTACCCAAGTTCCTGAGCTGAGGCAACTTTGGTGATGACGGACACGTGGAGTTTGGCATTATTTGATTTAAAATTGATTTTCCAAAAAGATTTGCCGGATTTGGACTCTTTGGTGATTATCAGTTTCACATTGCACTTGTGAAATTAGATTCAAAACCACGGGAGTTCGAAGGGGACACGAAAAAGCCGAGCTACACAAAATAGAAGCTTCATACGCCTTGAAGACCATCGGAAATTGTTATGCCCAACACTGGAAGACTACTCTGTTATGTTCAAAAGAAGTTAGCCAACTGGCCTAGGCCTAGCAAAACCTGTCTTGTTACAACACCAAGAAAAGAACAAATATGGAATATGTAGGTGGCTCAACTAACCACTTCTAGTTAGATTACAACAAGTTTAAAATATGAAATCAAAGCAAGAAAATTAACATAAGAAAGATAATACAAGAAAAATGAGAGAAATTGAAAATTCATCTTCCAAAGAAAAGATGAACTTCTTGATTTCCAAACTTCCTTTTGATCACCCTCAAGGTTATGAAGTATGTTCTCAATCCTCAATTCAAATCTTAGAATTTGAGCTAGAATGGTGACTTGAATTGTGTAACACTATATGTGAAGGAAAATCGTAGAACTCTTTGATTTTCTCTCTTTCAACAACAATCATTCTCTCTTTGATCAAAGCTCTAGAATTTGAGTATAACAACATGATTTGGATGACTTTTATAATAGAAGATGAGATATGGTGTATAACTGGAGAAAATGGAAGTTCACAACTAACACTCAATTTTGGCCAACTCTTGAATTCAAATCTTAGACTCTTTCTTTCTATATCTCTAGTCTTCTCTAATCAATCTATCCTCCCAAACTCATTATTCTCTCTACAATTCTTCTCTCAAATTCATCTCCCAAAATCAAGACTTGAACTCTCCTTATATAGGCAATGCAAGTGGAGCAATGGTGGAAGACAAAATGGAGACCTAATGGGAGCATTATTTTCAATGGATCAAGCACTAGGCAATGGAGGCTGAGTATACATCCATTCAATGCATATGCATAAATGGGTCAAAAAATGGGGTTGTGAAGTTCTCCACTCGAACCAACAAAAATCTAGGTTGCACTATCCTTGGGTAGTCGACTGACCAGGGAGAATTTTGTCTTTTTGCTTCGGTTCAATCCCACTTCGCTTCAGTTGTCCGACGGGGCTTAAACACTTGGCCAAAGCAGGCCTAGGGTTAGGAATAAAGCTCAAATTTCATCTCTGATACTGAAGATAATGTGAGAAACACATTCTGATTTTCATCATCTAGTAATCAAAAGAAAGCGCCCAAGTCTTAGGGCCGGTCAAAATGGGGTGTGTACAGTTGCCCCCTCTTCAATAGAGCTTGAAGTCATTTCATGACGTGAGTAAATGTCAAAGCCAGAAAGCAACTCTTTTGACAAGGCTGTAAAACTTGAGCAAACAAACAAGTTGCAAATGTAGTTGGTTGAACTCGAGGGTTGCATACGTAACCCTTTGCAATGAGTCAAACCAACGTAGTTCAGGGGTAAGATGCAAATGATAATCTCGAAATGCAATTGAAAGTTGAACTTACATGCTTCGCGAAGCCAATTTTTTTTCTTTTTGAAAGTTCATGATTTATGTAATGCAATGCAACAGGTAATATGCGAGGCAAGCCTTATGCAAATGATATGAAGCATAACAAGGGTACAATGCAATCACACTCACATAAGAGAAGGAAATGAAGGTTTTAATCAACAAGCGAGATCCAAACCATACCTCAATATGAAATAAGGGATTGATTTCAACCGGGTAAAGGAGACATGGGTCTTAATCAACAAGCGAGACCTAGAGTGTACCTCAATATGAAATCAGGGATTGATTTCAACTGGGTAAAGGGGAAATGGGTCTTAACCAACATGCGAGACCTAAATATGAAATAGGGGACTGGTTTAAACTGGGTAAAGGAGAAAAAGGTCTTAACCAACAAGTGAGACCTAGGTCGTACCTCAATATGAAATAGGGGACTAGCACCAACCGAGTAAGGAAGAAAAGGTTCTTAGTCAACAAGTAATACCTAGGCCATACCTTAATATGAAATAGAGGATTGGTTTCAACCGGGTAAAGGAGAAAAGGTTTTTAACAAACAAGAGAGACTTAGACCGTACCTGAATACGAAATAGGGAATGAGTTTCAACCGGGTAAAGGAGACATGGGTCTTAACCAACAAGCGAGACCTAGACCATGCCTCAATACGAAACAGGGGATTAGTTTCAATCTGGTCAAGAGGAAAGAGTTGTAATCAAATGTCAGGATAATTATAGCCAAGTGATGTGAATAGATATTTGCCAAGTGATGTAATAGTGTGACAGTTCTAACCATGTATGATAAACATAATAGACAGTTGTAGACACCCCATTTTTGACCGTCCTCAAGACTTGGTTGTGCTCGCAGGTACATCCAGCCACAAGTTTGATTGCTCGTCGAGTACGCAACTGTCGTGGCAGAACATCACAGGTTTGAGCTTTCCAAACCCTGTATCCTTTCTACCCCATTTTTGGACCATGTGTTGCTCCTTAAGCTTGATTCTCATAGTGCACTGCCGGCCACAGTTTGGCACTACTGGCCATGCATTTTCCCCTGCCTGCTACTGATGATGCCTACCGGCCATCAGTGAGCCACTGCTGGCCACAACTGATGGCCGGCAGAACACTTTGTCTCAGCAGATTTCACTCCAGATCTTTTAAGCCAGCTGGTTTTCACTCATCTCTCCTCCATACACGTGTATGGAGGGATGAGCCTCTTTTCAAGCTTGTTTAACAAGCTTTGCTTCGCCTCTCTTCTATATAAGGAGAGTCTTCTCCTCCATTTTAGAGGTTTAGAAATTTGAGGCTTGAAAGATAGATATACATTTGTATCTATTCTTCCTTGTTTGCTCTTGTTTTGTGCTTAAAAGTGTCATTTTGTCTCACTATTGCACACAAGCACACACTCAAACACCATACTCTTGGAGCTGAGGTCCCTTGAGGTTGTTTTTGAAACTTTTGGACTGGTTTTGGATCAAAAAGGGTGCTAGAGTTGCAGCCTTGAAGGTGGTCATCAAGGGTGAGTTTCTAACCTTTAAATCCCCCATTTTTGCTTAAGTCTTTAGCCCCTTTTGCATGCTATTTTGAGCTTAGCTTCCTACTAAAAAAAGTTCTAAATTTTGGTGCTTAAAAAGTTTGTTTAAGGTTACTTTTTCATTGGGGGTTGTTTACCCCCTCTTAGGCCTTGTTTGGCCTTGCTTTTGTCCCTTTTTTGTGAGCCTTTGGGACCACCTTGTTTTGGCCTTCTCACCACTGAAACTCAGAGGAATTTCAGTGGTGGGAAGGGTGTTTTGAGGTCCCAAAAGGGAGAGGGTCATCCCCTCTCCTTATGTCTTCAATGTTTGCTTTAAATGCCTCATGTGTAAGCATGTTTGTCAAGCTTATGTTGGCCATATCTTAGCATGTATTTGGGCTTATTTTAACATGGCATGCCACTTTTTTTACTTGTTTTTGTCACTTCATGCATGTATCATACACTTGTAGTATAAATCACACAAACTAGCTTTGTATGCTTCATGAAGTAGCATGTCATTCTAGCTTGTTTTGTTTCCATTTCAGCATGTTTTTGGTGATGTTTTGCCATGTCATGACTCTATTTTGGTTTGGTTTGGTTGGCCCTTGCATGCTCCATGCACTTGTAGTGTAATTCCATGAATTGGCCTAGTGTGTCTCATGCTTTAACATGTCATTCTAGCATGCTTTTGGCTTAACTTCAAGAAGTTTTTGTCCATGTTTTACCATGCTATAGCTCTGATTTTGATTGTTTTGGTCATGCATGCCATGCCTTGTATAGCTATGGTTCAATCTAGCTTGTTAGCTTTGTGCATTTAGTCCATTAGCATGTATTACTTGAAGTATTTTCATGATTTGGCATCATGTGAAATGTGATTTCAGTCCATGTTTCATGGTCACACACTTGCATCTTTCACCTATTCCATGCTTTGGATAGTTTGTGTTTTATGCCTTAAAATGAGCCATTGCGCATGCCCTCATGCCTAAGCTTGCGAGCTACCATTTCAGTGTTTATTTGGGGTTATTTTGCCATAATATAACTCTAATTTTTATTGGTTAAGTCATCCAATGCTTGGTGCTAATAGGTGTAGTGTAATCCACCTTGTTTGCCTTGCATTCATCATGCCTGATGCCCTTTATGCTAGCATGTTTTGGCTTCCGTCCATGCATGTTTTAGACTCATTTTAACATGTTCTAGGACTATTTTGGGTTGCCTTTGCCATATGCTTCATGCTTTGTATAGTTGTAGTGCAATTGGCCTTGCTAGCTTTATGTTTTGATTACTCATGCATGCTATCTTTGAGTTATTTAGATGATTTGGCATCATTTAATACTTCATTTCAGAGCTTATAGCATGACCATGTTCACACTTCATTCATGCTTTGAATGCCTTTAAGTATTGTGCGTTGTTGCCTTGTTTATGGCCTAGCTCGTATGCTTGCATGCCTAGGTCTTTGAGCCTCCATCTTAGCATGTTTCGGTCATTGTTTAGACCTATTTCAACTCTATCCATCATTGGTTCATGCATATTTGCCATGTATTGCATGCCTCCTTTGCAGTCCTCTTTATTAGCCTTCACGCTTTAGGACCTTGGCATGCTATACTTGTGTTTGTTTGAATGATTTGGCATCATTTCTTACTTAATTTCAGTGCATTTAGTGTTGTTACACTTCCGCATTTATCACTCCTTGAGCTTTCTTGAGGGTTGTGCTCTTAGGCCTAGTTGATTGGCCAATGCATTGTGCATGCATGCCTTGTCTTTTGGTGCCTTTGTTTTGGTGTTATGGCCACTAATTTGGGCATGGCTGAGGTCTACCCATTTTGGTTTAAGTCCATTGAGCATTGTGTATGCCGTGTAGTTCATAGCATTGTGTATGCCATGTAGTTCATTGCATTGTGTATGCCATATAGGTCATTGCATTTGTGTATGCCATGTTCATTGCATTGCATATGCTAGTTGTCATTTAGCATTGTGTATGCTAGTTGTTGTTCTTAGCATTGTGCATTGTGCATGCCATTAGCCTTGTTAGGTTGTTCATGTTGTTTGCATATTTTGCATTTTGTTCAATCGGTTGTCGTATTGAACACAAGGCGGCTTAGCTCATTTCGTACTTGAAGTGATGAAGTGAGCCAATCACCCTTGGTCTCCATTTTCTTTGACTTCCCATGATAAGGATATGGTCTTGATGTCTTGTTTGTCATGCGTTTATTGATTTTGCACAAGTTGGATCTTTGGCCATCATGCATCGAGACGCGTGATTGATGGTCTTGGATCCGATTATGCCTCTCCCTTGATGTCTTGAGGTGATATGGAGTGGCATAGTGCGTACATACCCTTGGGAGACCCTCCATTTCCTCTGTTTTGTGCTCTGTTGCAGCTTGGTGTCACGGCACACCAGTGGCCGGCACCCTCTCATTTTTGGCTGGTAGCCCCTTCATCCTTGGCCGGCAATGTGCATCATTGGTCAGCAGGGGGATCGGCAGAAGCTTCTCATGGCCGACAGGCCACTGGTGCACTCCCCAGCACTGTTTTTGTAAGATCCAGCAGCTAGTTCTCAAGGACACCTTGCAGACAGAGCCTCTAAGAGCATTTGGAGAGCTTTCGGGACAGGAATCGAGCATGCATCTTCAACTTCTTCAAGGCAAAGCTGAGGCAGCCTAGTTTACATATTTTAATGCTTACCATGAATTTGTAATTTAATTAATTCATTTGTTAATTAGTTAAAGTTTTGTAATAATCAGTTGTAGCTAGTTATTCAATTTGTTGTGTAATAATTAGTCTAATTAGCTTAATTAGATTAGTTAGTTAGCTTAGCTTAGTGTAGCTTAGCTAAATTCATTCGGACCCTCCGTCGAGAGGGCGAATTTTGTAATAAGTGTGCGTGTGTATGTGAATGTCTTCCAACCCCACGTCTTTCTTCCTTTTATTTACCCGCTTTCAGTGGTTAGATTAGGGCATGTTTCAGTTAGCATCCTTATACTATGCGTGTTTGCATCATTCATCTATATTGCACGCACCGGGCTCGGCGCATCATACTAACTGCATTGTATTTCAATACCAAGTTGAATACATGTATCAATTGTTGCATTTCACGTGCCATTTTAGAATAGTCGAGCCTATCTTAGTTGCATTTTGCATGTGTTACATTAGGCATTGTTGACATAGCTAGGATCATGCATTGATTACTAACTAGCTTCTATTTTGGCTCGGAGTACTAGGTAAGCTTTTATGCTTTAGCATACTGCAAGTGTGTTATTGATTGCCATGTTTAGCATGCTTGCCATGAGGCTAACTGCTTAAGTGATATAAACTACCTGAATGCCTGTGGGTGAAGGTTGGATTGCTTGAATTAGAACAATTCATTGAAATCCTCGTTTAAGCCTACTTGCGAGTAGCAAATTCCAAACCATTTTCAAAACAAACAAATATGCAATGTTTTGTTCTAACTTAGGCGATCTAGTCTATACTTGTGTGCTGTGCGTATTACATAGTAATTCTAGATTAATAACCGGAATAAGAACACATGTGTTTTCAAAAACAAGATATCATGTTAGTAAAGGCCGATCTTTGATCAGGCGAGCGGGGGTGCTCATTACATGACCTTCCCCTCTCGTACCCAAGTTCCTGAGCTGAGGCAACTTTGGTGATGACAAACACATGGCCTTAGGCACGAGTCAGGGTTTCCTAAATTCCCCCAAAACAAAATATTTAGGTGGCGACTCTGCATCTGGCAAAGCAGTCCATGTTTGGTACTTCTTTACAAAAATTAGTTTTCCAAAATGATTTGCCGAATTTGGACTCTTTGGTGATTTATCGATCTAGCATTGCACTTTGCGAGATCAGATTCAGAACCGTGACATTGAGTCCGAACTGTAGTAAGCCCAATGAACAAAACAGGATTTCGCGCCCATTTTCGCGCGCGGAGCCTGGGATGTTCGGGCGCGTCTACAACAATGCAAGTGTGACAGTGAATGCAACAAACATGAAGGGTGCAATGTGAGACATGTAATATGCAATTTGATGATTTGATGCAAAAACAAATGAATACACAAAATGATTTTTTCTTTTTTCTTTTTTCTTTTTTTTTGTTTTCAAAATTTTCTTTTTTTTCAATTTTGTTTTTATACATACCATATATACATATATAGATACAAACGATATATACAGATATACATACATAGACATATATAGATACATACAGTCATATAGATACACATATACATATTATATACATACGGTATATAAATATACATATACATATACATATAGACACATACATACAGATACACATATACATATTATATATATATACGGTATATACATATACATACAAACAAATGCATACAGATACATACATACGGTATACATATACATATACAAATGCACAATGTATACATCTCTCTCTTTCTCTTTCTCTCCATTGTTCTTGTCTCTCTCTCTCCCTCCTCTGTCTCCTTCAAATGTTGCGTTTGGCGCATGATTTCAACAATCACGGTGCCTGACTGACAACAGCTGGACTGGTCATGATTTTCAATGATTTCCTCAGCAATCCCTCTCCTTTGGGTTCTTTTTCTCCTTCATTTTTTTCCCTCTCTTCTTAAGGACAATCTATGAGGGAGAGGCAGAGCAAAACCAACAACTATAAAATCACTCTACAACTCTCTCTTTTGGCATTACTCTCATTTGCCATGGCCTCATCCCGTCGTACTCTTTTGATCTTCCCAGACCTTAATGACTCCCTGATAGAGATTGCTGACGCCAACTCCTCTGAGCCTCAACAGAGAGCCCCTACCTCTATTTTCAATTTTCCTGCGTTGTTAGTCGAGCAATTGATGGAAGCATAGTTTGGCATCAAGGCCAACTCTTACACTTTGAAATCCTACGTGGAGATCATGACCGCAGTCTCCAATTTGTCCCACCGCCTGCAGGGTCGGACAAGCGAAGCACATTGGTTAAATGCACAACTCACCCTACTCCAGCATATGTACAAGGATGCTTGAGAAGAGATTAACAACTTGAAAAAGAAAAACAAAGAGTTAAAATAACAGACGACCTCTGTGGCCTGATTCAGAGCTCCTTGGTGTTCTTCATTTGACGGATGATGGGGAGTAATCTCTTTTGGAAGCTTTGCCAATGCTGAGGCAAAGTCTTCAAGGGCTTTCCGAGAGTAATGATGAAGTGAGGCAACTGACAATGGAAGTGGGTGGTAAACCTAAAGTGTCAGCTGGTAACCTTTGTCATCGAAAACACAAGTTGCCAGAAACCATGAACAATGATTGCATTCTCTATTTTATTTTTTTTATTTTTTGTATTTTTGCTTAGGAGTGGGAACTTAGAGGTTCAAATCTCTTTTGTATAACTTTGATGGAGGTTTGATCCTAACATTTATTATATAAAAAAAAAAAAAAAAGTTTTGTTTTGCAAATTCGAATGGCGTGAAAGGCATTTGAGCATGAAAACCATTTTGTTTTGAATTTTGAAATTGAAAATGGCTGCATTTCAATGCATTCTGCACTAAAATATAACTCAATGAAATAAAAACAAAGCAAAAATCATCCCAAATGCACCCATTTACGCTTGCCAGAACAAAATGGATACTAAACAAAACATCACCGGTCGGCCACCTGACTAAAGGACATCGCCGGAGACAACTACTGTGCATTTTTCAGCGAGTGCTCGACTTAAAGAAAAAGTACAAGTTAGTGTCAACTTGGTGACAAGGACTCAAGAGTGCGGGGAAATGACAGAAAACTTGACTTGACTATGCCCCTAGTTCATCACTTTGAATTTTTTCTTTTTTGTTGTCTACTAAAAAGATTTTGATCAACATGAGAGTTAGATTAGCATGCTCGTTCCACTCTCTGTTTGAAGTCGTGTAAGTTAGGCTGTGAGCATTGAATTTTTTTCCCTTTTGGTCTAAAGAATGGTTTGCGCCTTGGAAAAATGAAATAATTTTTGAGAAAATCAATTACCCTCATTAAAAGTCCTCAACATTTGTTTTCACAAATGGCCACTACTCGGCCAACATGAAATCAACCTCGAGATGTACCAACTCAAATTAGACAACTTGAGTAGGATATATTGTATTACCACTGAATCTGCCTTGGAACTGAACTCGTTATGGAAGAAGAATAGAACAACTAAATCGAACTGAGATGGGCCAATCACACATGGATAGGACAGCCGAGTCGAATAAAGATACACCAATCAAACATGGACAAGATGAGTGAGTTGAAAGTGGTTGGAGCCGAACTTCAAGATGAAGCTGTCTATGTATCCCAAAGATAGGAATCAGGATTTACGTTGTTCACGCTAAGGTTCACTCGGGTATTAACACTCTCCTTTTGTGCTCTAACTTTTGCCAAAGCTGCTCTTTCATGTTTTTGACCTTGCGAGCTTTTTTTATTTTTTCATTTTTTATTCTTTCATTTTTCATTTTGTTCATTTTTTTCGTACTCTAACTTTTTCCTGGGTCGCCCTTCTCGATTTTCGGCCTAGCGAGCCTCTCAAGGGTGGTACTTTGTTTTAGCTTGTCCATGTTAATTGGATATAAGAACTCTAGGCAATCTAAATCCATGAAAATAGCCGCTACACTTGACCAGATAGATGTGATGATGTAGGGACTTGGCTAATTGGGTTTGAATTTGCCTCTAGGGTCGTGGATAGGAGTTCAATTATCCTTCAGAGCTCAATATTCTTCCCTCAAAATCTGGGATTTGATTTTCATTTTGGTCTCCATTGGCTTAAGAAACAACCTCGTTGGAATCTCCAATCACATCCAGCCTTATTGCCCCTAGTTCAAGGGTTGCTTCCAATTCGGCAATGCAAGTCACATAATTTGGTTGATTAGTGGACACCCAGAATCAAATTTTGAAAGCTAGGGGGGTCAGCACTTAGGTCGAGAGTAATCCTATGCTATGCAATCTCAAGATAAATTCCAAGCATGTCTTCATAGGACCACGCAAAAATATTTTTTGAAACCTTTTAATAAAGCAACTAATCACTCATGCTCCTCTGAGGACAATGTAAAACCAATCTAGACCAAGCTAGGATCCTTCTTAGTACCCACATTAACTGAAACAATCTTATCAATCAAGGGCTTAACATGCCTCACTTTCTCCTAGTCAATCAAATTTTGCAAATCCCGACGAATTTCTTCATCTTCTTTTTTATCAGAGTTTTGGAAAGAGTTTTGGAAAAAGTTTTGAAAATTGTGGATTAAGGCAATGAACTAAAGGCACAAAGAAATAGGCGGAATCTACAACACTTTTATTGAAAAGAAAGTTTGACTCAGTGATGACAACAAACTCAAAAGCAAAAGAAAAGACAAAAATGGAAAAGATAGTGATATTTGGGTTATCACCACTGAAATCACCAAACTTAGACTTACTAGAATGACTCGCGCCTGATCCTAACTCTACAGATTTTGTGGAATCAAACTCAAACTCAATGCTCAATTCAGAACTCAGAATAGAACCATTTTCAATAGTTAAGTGCAGGCCATCACCTGCACCTAGAAAATTCGTGCAATTCACATGTGGTCCACCCCCAATTGTAGAATTGGTCACAATATCTCCCAAGTTTACTGGTCTTGCGCTAGTCTCAAGTTCTATCACAGATTCAGCCAATGCCAGACCTAGAATTTTTCCCGTGCTTCTTTGTTTCTTGATCACTCCATGGCTTAAGAAAATCATATAGAGGGAAGTGCATGCCCGTGAGAATATTTACCATAACATTCAGTTCTGGCTCCAAATCATTTGCCACAAGGGGGTTTTGGGGTTTTGGTTGGGATCGAGGCACATATATCATGAATAAATTAGTGCTCTATGGAATTAGCACCTCAGGCTTGGGAAATGGAAAGGTGTGATGTATATGTTGGGGTGGAAAGTGAGTGGTAGGGTATGGATGAGGTTGTGCTGGGAAGATAGTGGGGGTTTGGTCACAGGGTGGCAATGGGTTGGAGGTGGCCTTGCCTCTTTAGGGTTGAAGCAGAGTTATGGTTTTGCTATCGATGAGATCTTAAATTGCATGGTATAGACACCCCATTTTTGACCACCCTTAAGACTTGGGCGCCACTAGTTAATTACTTGGTGATGAAAGTTATGTTGTGCAAAGGTTCAATTTCTTCAGCAAGGAGAGCTTCAAATCCAACCTTACACCTCATTTTGGACCAAAACCATTTTGAACAAAATGATTTTTAGACTTGAAAAACCCTCTCTTTCAAAATATTTTTGAAAAAGTTTCTACGATGTTCCGAGACTCGCATTTTGTTAAATGTTGCACTTTTCGGCAAACTAAGCAAGGCCAAAGTAGAAATAAATGAAAGAGAGGTGAACTCTTTGAAAAATATTTCAAAACATCTTATTTATAGGTTTGGAGTTGAAGAAAATTGGAGGAGAGGGAAGAAACCTTGTTGGGGAAGAAGTTGGGCATAAATGTTAAGAAAGAACCAAGCAGCCTTCACTAAATCAGATATATCCTTTTGTACACTTCAAATCTAGTTGTGAGGCCACCACAATTAGAAAGTGGACTTCTGGGACTTCATTTTTCACTTAAGAATCTCCTAAAGACGAGTTCGGATGAGGGAGATATGGCTAGTTGAAGTTCGGCATCAATCCGGTTAAGCCAAAACTGAGCAACCTTCACTAAAATAGGCATATCTCTTAGCACACTTAGAATTTTGATGTGAGGGCACTTCCATTGGAAATAAGACTTCCGAAGCTTCAATTTAGGTCCAAGAATGACCTGCAAAGGAGTCTAGATGAAGGAGTTATGGCCGTTTGAAGTTGGGCTTGGAAGTAGATTTTTGGTGGCTAACCGGCCACCATTGATAGCCAACCAGCCACTACTGAAACTTCTTGACAAATAGTGAAAAACCAAGATATTTTGCTGCCAACTGTCCCCTAAAAGCTTTAGTTATCCAGGGCTTGATATTTTCGACCTAAGCTCACATATTTCTATATATAGAAGACCTTTTCTATTGTTTTCAAGGTTGGGAATAATTTTGGGAGCCTCTCTCTGTAATCCTCTCTCTTTAGATTTCTCTCTCTAGACTTCTTTCTCTCTTGAGCTTTTGTGCTTAGAAGCTTGCATACTTCAAACTTTAACCTATCAACCCTTAACCAAAGTGGTTCATCTTTGGGCTAAGGTTGCTTGAAGCTCTCTTGGAACTCCTTAAGTGGGTTTTGGCTTGAATTGTGGCCTAGAATCACTCTTCCCTTCAAGAGGTATAACCTTTACCCTTTAAGCTTGTTTTTCATATTTGTTTTGCCATCTTTCTATACTGTTTTGGGGCTAGTTTTGAACTGAAAAAACCTCTGTATTTATGACCTAAAAGTGGTGGTTTGAGCCCCTTTTGAGTTAAGTAGTGGTCCACCCTTCTTACTTCTTAACTTGTTAAGCTTTTTGTGCTATTATCCATCACTTTGAAATCAAACTTTTTGGGCCTTTTAACCACTAAATCTCAGAGATTTTTCAGTGGCAAAAACATTGTTTTGAAGTCCAAAATTGGAAGGGTTAGCCTCCAGTCCTTATGTCTTGCTTGCATGCCTAGTTAGCTTCACATGTTAGCATGTTTTTCTAGCTTAACTTATCTCAAGTCCAGCATGTTTTAGCCTCTGAAATAACCTATTTTAGCTATGTTTTGGGTTGGTTAGTTTGTTTGAGTTTGTATGAGTCTTGTTTTGCATAGTTGTAGTGCAACCCCATGCATTAGCTTAATGTTTTGGCTTTTCGTGTCTTGAGTCCAACATGATTTCCAGCTGATTTTGGGCTATAAAAACTTTGTGTTTTTGGTCTGAAGCTTGGTTCTTAAGGCCATTAAAGGTTGAGGGGTTGATAGCCCTTCTTTGTACCTTGTTTTGGAGACCTTTGCCCTTGTGTTTCCCACACTTGCATCATCTTTTTTAGAGCTTTTAAACACTGTTTTCCAGAGCTATTTTAGTGGCTAAGAACATATTTTGAAGTTCAAATTTGGAGGGGTTAGCCTCCCCTCCTTGTATCTTGCTTACTAGTCTAGTATGCTCCTTATTTTAGCCTATTAATCTAGCCTTTTCTAGCTTAATTCCAGCATGTTTTAGGAGCTATTTTGGACTAATTTAGGACTATTTTGAGTTGTTGGCTATATTTGAGCTTTATTTTGTATGCCTCTAGTGTAATAGTCCTCACAATTTTGGTGTTCTAGGCCGTAGACACCTTGTTTGAGTTGCTATCATTTGTTTATGCCTTTATCACTCATTTGCAGCATTTAATCATTTTTGCAACCTTCCTTCTTTCTTGGTTTTACTTTTGCTTTGAAAGTGGTTCAAACCATTTGCCTGTTTAAAGCATGAAATTGAGGTTTTTGTGCTTAATGGTTTAATCCCTTTAGGGGTTCATTACCAACGGAATGAGGTCTCTTTCATGCCTAAAACAACTTGTGGTTTGAGCCTTCTTTCCATTAGAGGACAATTCACCATTTGGACTAATTGATTAAAGGATGATTTGGTAATTAAAATGTGTAAATAAAATTGGCAAGTAAAAGTGTACAAGATAAGCATTCTTTGTGTTGCATTGCATGTGTTCAAATCGGACGTTAATTTGAGCACAAGGAAAATGAGACATTTCATACTCGAAAGTGATGAAATGTGTCATTTTCCTTGGTCACCATTGCCCTTGATCATGCATGATCATTTGAGTCTTGTTTTGCACTCATTAAACTTGTACAAACTTGGTTCTTTGACCACCATGCATGGAAATTGCTTGATTGGTGGTTTGAGAGCCAAGAATTGCACTCATTTGAGCTTGTGTGATGATAAGGAGGGTAACAGTACAAACACTCCGTGAGAATATACTATTTTGCTCTCCATTGCAGCATGCAAGTGTGAACCATGCAGTGGCCGACCGGCCACCATTGGTAGCCGACCGGCCCTTTGTTGGCCATCAATGATTTTAGCACAATGTGTTCCTGAGGTGGAGCAGAGGTGTTCTGGAAGTTGGTACAATTTTCATGTAATAACCCGACCCTCTATATGCTTTCTGGTATACTTTTTGTCACAATATTTATCTGGCCAATGTGGAATTCTGTGCGCACTTAAACTTAATTGTGTGAAAAATATGGTTATGGAACTATATCTGTTACCTAAGAGAAATATATGCTGCAATTGAGATGTTCAGATCAGAAAATAGGAGCCCTAGAGGCTTAATAATCTGAAATTGATTTTATATTTGTGATCAACATGATTTTTAGGTCATGATATGATTTTCTGTGAAATTTTGATTTGGAATGATTAAACTGATTGATTTTCGTCTTTAGTCACCTTTTCGATATATATTTAAGTACTTTGAACATTTGACTCAGAGCCATTACAAGAATATCTCCTGAGAGAGAGAGAATTAGAGAGGAAGAGGGTTTGAAAGGAAGTTCATCAAGGAGAAGATTGGAAAAATTGAGAGGGTTCATAGAGATTTTAACTCTAGGTATGTTTAACCCATTCTAATTGACCCCTCTCTTTGATTTGGATAGGAATTCCTCTATATTATGTAAGTTAGGGTTCATAATATAGATCAAGCATGTATTAAGTGATTAATTGGGATGATGTCTCTTGTGTTTGATTGATTTGGAATTATATTGAATATCTAATGAGAACTATATCTTATTTCTTCAATTGCTAAGTTGAGCTCATCTATGTGAACAAATGGCTTTATGTGTATATATATATGTATGAGGAATTGGAAATATTATGGAATTGAGTTATGTTTATGAGTTTTAAGGATTAAAGATTTAATTCATGTTTAGATTGATATATGATTGTAATTCCTATGTACATGTTTTGAGCCATATTCTAGCAATTAATGGACCTATTTTGAGCCTTGTAAAAGCTTATCAAAATTGGGTTTTTGCTTGAAATTTCGAACTGCATCTGGGCAGAATCGCTGCACGTGCGGGGGTGTAGACGTCCTCGAATGCCCCGGGGGGATGAACCCCCGTTCTGTTCGTTTGTGGGTCTACTACAGTTCGGACTCGAATTGTCACGGTTCTAAATCTGAACCAAAGAATCCAACTCTGGCAAATCGTTTTGAGAGAAAAACAGATTTTGAAAAGAAGTGCCAAACATGGACTGCTTTGCCAGATACAGAGTCGCCACCTAAATATTTTTTAATGGGGAAATTTAGGAAACCCTGACTCGGTGCCAAAGGCCACATATCCGTCATCACCAAAGTTGCCTCGGCTTGGGAACTTGGGTACGATTGGGGAAGGTCAGCTATGAGCACCCCCTCTTGCCCGATCCGAAGATCGGCCTCCACTAACCGTGATATCTAATTTTGAAAACATTATGTGTTCTTATTCCGGTTATTAGCCTAGAATTACTATGTTATGCGCACAGCAAACAAGTATAGACCAAATCGCCTAAGTTGGAACAAAACATTTCATGTTTGTTTTGAAAATGGTTTGCTACTCGCAACCAGGCTAAAATGCAGGTTTTGCCACCTTCAAGTGGTCTTTAGAAAAGACGGTTTTGCCACTATTTAGTGGGCTTAAAAAAGAACTCACAGTTTTCATGCATTGTTCCAACTTAAGTGATTTGACCTCCATCCACAGGCATTCAAGCAGTTATATCACATATGCAACTAGCCTCATGGTAATCATGCTATTATGGCAACATTCACACACATGCGATATGCTAAAGCATAAAAGCTTACCTAGTACTCCAAGCCAAAACAGAAACTAGTTAGTAATCAAATGCATGATCCTAGTTCATGTTAAGTGGCTAATGCAACACAAGCAAGGATGCAATCTTAGACAGGCTCGGCTATCCTAAACATGGTATATGGAATGCTACAAATAACATGTATTCAATTTGGAGTTGAAGTACGATGCAGTTTGTATGATGTGCCGAGCCCGATGCATGTGAGACAAATGCATGGATGCACGCATGCATAGCATAAGGTATGCTAATTTAAACATGCCCTAATCTACCATCATAAGCAGGTAAATAAAAGGGAAGAAAGACGTGGGGTTGGAAGACATGCACACACCCACGCACACTTATTACAAATACGCCCTCACTCGGAGGGACCAAATAAATATACAGACCGAATAAATAATTAACTACCCTGGCAAATTAAATATTACAAACCCTTAACTAATTAACAAATTAATTAAGCTATTTAAAGCAGTAAAATGGCCTCGGGAAGAGGGATGCACGCATGCTCGGTCTTGCTCGGAATTGCACTGCCATGTACAAACTACCTCTGTTTTCCCTGCTCTGCCCTTCTGAAGACTGCCAAAGTCTCTGAATTGCTTCCCTGGACATTGGGAGACACCACCGGCTGAGTAGGATTGCCACCGGTAGTGGGATGTGGTCATCGGCTGACAATGCATCCATCGGCCACCAATTGATTGCCGGTCGGCACTGAATACTGCCGGTCGGCAAAGAATGCCTGCAGAACCTGCAATTGACAGCAGCAGAGGGCAAGGCATAGCATGGCAATGCAATTCAAGAAATGTATGCACTAACCCTATCCCTTATCATGTGTAGGACTCGAAGGGACATGGTCCTTGGTTCTTGGACCATCAATCGCGCATTTCAATGCGTAATGGCCCAAGGAACCAATTTGTGCATTTTCATGTCAAATGAAATGCAAACCAAATAAGCACATAAAGGCCTAACCTCGATCACTTGATTTCAAGAGGCAAGGCATGCATGTTCAATGCAATGCAACCTAAGCACGTTAGCTAGTATGCAACGTGGTCAATGCAAACAAGCAAGCAATGAATAAGTATGCAAGCTAGTGGACATGCAAGACATGATGCAATCAAGGCATGCAAAGTGTAAGACATGTAACAACATGTAAAGAGTGGACTTAAACTAATTTGGGCAGCCCTATACTAGGCCCAAAACAGTGGCTATGATAATGCAAATGAGGCAACAAAATACATGGAATGCATGCACAATGCATTAACCAAGCTTAAGGCACAAAAACACAACTCTACCAAAACATGGCAAGGAGGAAATATGGCATACAACGGGGCATGTTCCAGATCTGAAATGGCATGCCAACTGACTCCAAGATGACTCCAAAGCATGCAAACACTCATGCAATGCATTGTTAAGGACTTAAGCACTAAAGCTAGTGAAATGCAATACACTATAAACATGCAAAGCGATGCTCGAATGATGAAGACAGCCACAAACAGTCCCTATGCAGCCCAATATAATGCTAAAACATGTATGGAATGTAGCCAAAATAAGCTAGCGTGCTTGGCCAAAACAACATGCAACATAGGCTAGTAAGCATGAGTTGTATGGCATGTATCTGAAGCATATGAAATCTGACCAAACCATCAAAAATCAGTGAATAAAACATGCAAAAATATGCCTAAATAACCACTGAAATGAAGCCAACACATGCAAAAATGATGAGCTCCTTTAGAGGGCTATACAAGAGGTTATTAAGCACATACATGATGGACATTCAACAAGGCCAAACCAGCTCTGGAAATGGCCTATAGGGGTCCTAAAACCCACTGAAAAATGCCTGAACTAAACTCAAGAAGTGTGCAAATAAGGGCTCCTTTGAAGGGCCAAACATGCTAGTAAACAAGACAACAAAGGAGAGGATCACCCCTCTCCTTCTTAGGACCTCAAAACACCATCCCCACCACTGAAATCCCTCTGGATTTCAGTGGTGAGAAGGCCAATACAAGGTGGTCCCGAAGCCCACAAAAAAAAGCACAAAATGGGGCCAAACAAGGCTTAAGAGGGGTCAAACAACCCCAAACACCAAAGTGGTCTTAATGAAGTATCTTAAACACAAAAAAATAGAACTTTTTTATGTTATACACCAAGCTCAAATCAGTATGCAAGACAGGCTAAAAGTGTATGCAAGATTGGGGAATATAAAGCAACTAACTCACCCTTGAAGAACACTTGAAGAACAGCCACTCCAGCCACCTTCTTCTGATCAAAACCAACCCAAAACTTCAAGAACAAACCCTTCAAGCCCCTCAAGGTCGAAGCAAGGTGTAATGGTGTGTGTCTTAGTGCAAAACTAAGGTAGAAACACACTTTCTAGGCTTCCAAACACACACAAAGGATGAGAGAGAGGGAGATATAGAGAGAGAGGGTGATATATATCATATATGTATGTATTAGGGCTGGTTTTTGCTGAACCAAACAAAGGAGAGGAGAGGCTCCCTTATATAGGCAACGGAAAAGGGCTTGAAGCTTATAAGACAAGCTAAAAGGAAAGGGTCAAGGGGTGCAAAGGGGGCAAGGCTTATTAAGGAAGCCAAGCTGGGGGTGCAAGCTTCTTGAGGAAGCCAAGACAAGGGATCAAAGCTTCCTCAAGAAGCCTTGAGCAAAGGGTGCAAAAAGAGGGGTCAAAAAGGGTCAAAGGTTGAAAATAGCTATATATATGCACGGGGGAGCAGGGTCTGTGCATCCCAGCTGGCACAACTGGCATGCACCATGCCTGGGAGGTGCAAAAGGATCAAATCGGCCATGAAAAGAGGTCATCGGCCAAATAAATTGCCGGTCGGCACAATAGTTATGCCCTTTTTGGTGAAGCCGCGCAGACTCGATCCAACCAGGATGATGCCCAACTTCAACCAATCATACCTCCCCCACCCGAACTTGGTTTTGAGAGATTCTTGAGTGAAAAACGAAGCCCCAGAAGTCTTCTTTCCAATGGTTATGGCCTCATAGCTTAACTCCAAGTGTATAGATAGATGACCTTGATTTAGCGAGGACTGCTCGACTCTCTTCTACCCGGATTCATGCCGAACCTCTTCTCCAACTTGTTTTCTCCCCTATTCTCCTCTTCTCTTCAACTTCAAACCCCGAAGTAAGGTGTTTTGAAAGATTTTTCAAAGATTTCATCTCTCTTTCATTCATCTCCACTTTGTCCTTGCTCGGTTTACTGAAAAGCGCACCATTTACCGAAATGCGAGCGTCGGAACATCGTGGGAATTTTATTTCAAAAATGTTTTGAAAGAGAGGGTTTTAAGGTCTCAAAACCATCCAAAATAATTTTGGTTCAAAATGGGGTGTGAAGTTGAGATTCGCTTCTCTCCTTGCCGAAGAAACTGAACCTGCGCCCTGCACACCTTTCTCCACCAAGTAAACCATCAGTAGTGCCCAAGTCTTGTGGGTGGTCAAAAATGGGGTGTCTACAGTTGCCCCTCTTTGACAGAACTCGTAAGTCGTAACAATGACGGGAGTGAGTGTCAAAGCCCAGAGACGACCCATTTTTGACGAAGCCGAAGGCTTGGACAAACAAAAATACAAATGAATAAGTGGTTGTGCCCGCAGGCTGCCTACGTATCCCTTTGTAAGGAATCAAACCAGCGTAGTTCAGGGGCGGGATGCAAACGATATGCAGGAAGACTTTGATAATTGGACTTATACGCTACGCGAAGCCGGTTTGAAAATTGGACTTATACGCTACGTGAAGCCGGTTTGAAAATCCAAGATTTATGCAAAAACACAATGTGCACAAAACAATGTGATGCAGAGTGAATGCACAAAACAATGCTAAGGAGATGCACAAAATAGTGCGAAACAGGTTGGAATGCACAAGATAGTGCTAACAAGATGCACAAAACAGTGCAATGCAAGAGTGAATGCACGAAACAGTGCTATACAGGTGCACAAGAGAGTGCGATGTGGCATAGATGCACAAAACAGTGCGATGCGCAAAATAGCGCGAATGAAATGTAATGCACCAACAACTGCAGGTAAGGTGCGCAAGAAAGCGCGATGCAAGTTCAAAGCAAAAGATACAAGCATTTTCCTTTATGCAAGATGAGAGTATGTAATGAAATGCACAGGATAGTGCGATAAAATGCACGTGCAATGCAAGTAAAATACACAAAATAGTGCGATGCGCAAAATAGCGCGAATGAAACAATGTAATGTACAAAACAGTGCGACGCGCAAGAAAGCGCAAAAGTGAATTGTACAGAATAGTGTGATACGCTAAACAGCGCGAGTGTAATGGAATGCACAAGATAGTGCGACTGAGATATAGCATGTAAGTGCACAAGATAGTGCGATGCGCAAGAAAGCGCGAGTGCACAAGACAGTACGATGCGCTAAATAGCGCGATGCGTTAGACAACGCGAGTGCACAAGACAGTGCGAATGCACAAGATAGTGCGATGCGCTAAACAGCGCGATGCGTTAGACAACGCGAGTGCACAAGACAGTGCGAATGCACAAGGTAGTGCGATGCGCTAAGCAGCGCAATGCGTTAGACAACGCGAGTGCACAAGACAGTGCGAATGCACAAGATAGTGCGATGAAATGCATCTTCTATGCAAGTATGGGGGCATTTTCCATGCAATTTTGAAAGCAAGCATATTTTATGCATGAATCATAACGATGCGCGGCACACATGCAACAACAGTGTATATGAAAGTTCATATTCTATGCAATAGAGGAGCATCAAATATGTACTCTGGTGTCTCCGATTTACCTCTCAGAGGGTTTTGCAACACACTCAGGTCGAAAAGGGTATACCCTGTTCATATTGGCAAGAGATAACATCTGCTGCTGCTTTAATTGCCGTTCTGACTTGAAGCAGGCTTACACTTAAGGTAGAGGCGCACTCATACTTCGGTAGCATTGACAAGGCCTGAAGAGGTACATCCGGAGTACAATCACAGAATTTGCTGAAGGTGAAACACACTCAGATGCTTCAATTTTCCCTCTTTTCTTTTGCTTGGCAGTCCGGAACCATTATAGCTTCAGATAGGTCCTGGTTCTACTGTTCTCACACGACCTGGGTTGAACCCTGCAGTTTTTGAAAGAACAAATTCCTTTTTGCACAAATATGGAGAATGGCACAGCACTCTGAGCACAAAACTATTTTATTTTTGAAATCGAGAGATGAGTTTTCGACCAGGTATTGAGCCTGCGACTGAACACAGCAAAACGACTCAACAAGGAAATAAAAGGCACACAACCTAGACACATCGAGACACGCTCGGAACGACTCAAAGCAAGAATCGAGACAAACAAAACAAAAGACACGACACACAGACGTATTACAAAGACGAGAGACCTCTCAATACACGAGGAGCCAGTTTCTTCGGGTATTATTTCCCACCCTTTCTCATTTGTGATTCTCACATCACTCGGCCCTCAGGCTCGGTTTTTCTCTCAAAAACCCTTTTGCTCACCTTTTCTCTCATCGCACATCTCTCTATTCTTCAATCTCTCATTTTTCATCCCTCCCCTGGGTGGTTGGTGGATAAACAATAAGTTGTGGGCTCTTGCCCCTAGCATTCAGATAGATTCTTCGTTTGTTCACAACAGTGAGATTCTTCCACAGAGGGGCTGTGCTACGATTGGGTGTGTAGCAAATCTGTGGTTGACATTGGTTGATGATGCCCTGCTGGGGAGTTTGGACGTGGTTAGATCTGTCCAGATGAGGGAATGGAATATCTGGCCCCATTCCAGTGCGTGCTTCGCACTTGGCTTGATACCTCGTTGTTTGGAGGATGAGGGAGCTTTCTGCCCTTTGTTGTTGACTTCAGTTGTGCCCTCTTCTGGCAGGTAGAGTGTCCTTCTTGGCGAGTATGTTGACAATGGGGAAAAGACAGGAAGCCTGACTCAACTATGCCCCTAGTTCATCATTTTGACCATTTTTTATTTTTGAGCTTTTGCGAAAGTAATTTTGACCGACATGAGAGTTAGATTAACATGTTTGTTCGATTTTTGATTTGAAGATCATGCAAGTTAGGCTATGCGCACTGAAAATTTTCCTTTTTTGGGTCCAAGAAATGGTCCAGTTTTTGAAAAAGATGGAACAATTTTCGAGAAAATAGTCAACTTCAGTAAAAATTATCAAAAATTGTTTTTGCAAACGGCCAATGCTGGGCGAGCATGAAACCTACTCTCGAGATGCACCACCTCGGATCTGAAGGAAAATTGCCCCTTGCTTGAAGAGAGCTGCATGGCAACGGAAAGTTGCCCCTTGTTTAAACGGCACCGCGGTGCATTGAATGGCAACGGAAAGTTGCCCCTTGTTTGAATGGCACCGCAGCGCATTGTAGGCAGTCCTCAGAGTGATGAACACAACCAAACCCTCGGATACAATGAAGACAAAGACCAGAACCATCACATGGACATATTCGAATTTGAAGTGTTTTGCGGCTGGACTTTAGGATGAAGTTGCCTACGTATCCCAAAGATGGGAATCAAGCCTTACGTAGTTCGGGGTTAAGGTACACTCGGGTATTAACCTCTCCTT
Organism: Camellia granthamiana; assembly: GCA_036172215.1. NCBI lineage: Eukaryota > Viridiplantae > Streptophyta > Magnoliopsida > Ericales > Theaceae > Camellia > Camellia granthamiana. Next base: position 115,227,590 of record CM069913.1, read on the forward strand.
TTTAGGCTCTAACTTTTGCCAAGGCGCCCGTTGCAGGTTTTCAACCTTGCGAGCTTTGTTCTTCTTTCTTTTTCATTTCTTTTCTTCTCTTTTTTTTTTTTTGTTCTTTTCTTTGCATTTTTCTTTTTTGTTCTTTTCTTCTTTTCTCTTTTTTTTTGTTCTTTTTCTTCTTTTCTTGCTCTAACTTTTGCCTGGGCCGCCCTTCCGGGTTTTCGGCCCAACGAGCCTCTCAAGGGTAAAAGTGTAGCTTGGTCCATGCCAAATGGTTGTAGGGTTTCAAAGCCATCCGTATCCAGGAGAGTGGCTGTGGTATTGATTTACTGAAGGATCCATCTTCGGCTCTTCGAGCATATCGGACATTTTTGCCCCTAGTTGAGGGGGGGGGGGGGCGTCTGATCTAGCTTTACAAGCTTCCTTTGATGACATCTGATCTTCTCGCCCCTAGTTCATGGCCTGCTTCTGATCTAGCCACACAGGCCTCACATTGTAGTTGACCGTTGAACATTCTGAATTCAAGTTCAAGGTTTGGAAGCAAAGGGGTTGAGTCTCGAGGCTGAGAGCGATCCTAGGCTGCACAATTTCAAGAGCGATTCCACACAGGTCTTCGCAGGACTGCGCAAAACATTTTGTTTTTTGAAAATTTTTAAGAAAGCGACAAGTCACTCGCGCTGAAGATAGTGTGAAACCAGTCTGGATCAAGCCAAGGGCCTTCTCAGTACTCACACTAACAAGCATGATTTCATTCATTAAGGGCTCAGCACGCCTCTCTTTCTCTCAATTTGATCAAAGTTTTGCAAATCCCGAGGAATTCCTCCCTCTTTGTTTTCACCGCAGTGTTCAAAAAGGTTTTGAAAAACTTAGGTCGATGCAATAATTTCAAGGCACAAAAAAGACAGAGTTCTTAGTCAAATACTGCCATCTCATTTAGAATTTCTGGCACAACTGGCACACAGCAGAAGCAAACACAAGAGTGTGAAAATCGCTGCTGTTCCATTCAGATCTGTTGGCATAACTGGCTCCAAGGCAGAAACATACTCGAAAGGAAGCAAAAAGACAAACACAAAACAAGCAAGTGATGTCTGAGGTAACACCCCCGAAATCACCCGACTCTAACAAAACAGGACTGACTCGATACAACAAGACAAACCCTGACTGACTCAGTATGAAAAGACTGACTCAATACAAAATGACAAGACTGACCCAATACCTAAGTCAGAAAGTACAAAACTAGCATTCGCAAATGCTAAAAGCAGTGCATGCCAAACGCCACATCCGGAGTAAATTGAGTGCCGCCCGCAGGTGGTTCATCCCCTGATCACATATTCGTACTATCCCCCAAGTTCACTGATCCAGTGGTGATAGACTTTACTAAGCTGGTGCGGCAATGACCTTGTTGTCAAACAAATCTTGTATTTCGTGGCGAAGACGGAAACACTTATCGGTGACATGGCCGACCTGCTGATGAAAGGCACAGTACTTGTCCGAATCATGGGAGGGAGGAAGTCTATCTGGCAGGGGTCGCGGCTCCAGGGGTTTCAGGTACCCCTTTTTAATCAGGACCCTCAAGGCCGCTGATAGAGACATGTTCAGTGGGGTGAATACCCTCTGGCCCCGAGGTAGATAGTCCGATGTTCGGGGGTTTGAAGAAGATGCGCCAACAAAGAGGTCGGCAGGTGCTAGCCGGGTTTGCTGCTCTTTTTCAAGAGTAGGGTTAGAGCTGAAAGGAACATTCCTGACATGACGACCCTTCTCCTGGCTTGCCCCTTGATTCAAACTGCCCCCGACTTGAGTGGCGAAAATGTCATCCACAGTTTTTGCCATAACTGCGAGGACTTGCTCTTCGTTCAATCCCTTGGCTTTCAAAGCCTCAACAGCCAACTGAAGATGTTCATGGGGACTAATGCTTGCCCCTGCCTTGCTCTTATCACTGGCCTCCACTTTGCTAAGAGATTGGTCTTCTCCCAATGCAGCCCGTCCCAAGGTTAAGGAGCCTTTTGACATGAACTCCCTAGTATGTGATGCAGTCGATGACGGAGCCAAAACTCCAAAGGCCAGATCTGCCACAGTTCTCTGAAGATCTTCGATCATCCTTATCAGCTCAGAAGTAGTGGGTTCATGGGTTTGAGATGATTGGGGTTCAGATGCACCCATCATGCATAAGTCCAGGCTCTCTGGGATAAACACCTTCGGTTTGGGCAAATGGGCTGGGGTGATATATACGCTGGGGTCGTAAGGGACGGCCAGTGTGTGGATTAGATTGAGATGTGGATGAGGTATTTGGTCATTGGGGTCTGAAGGTGGAGCTATCGTTTGGTTGTCAATGAGATTTTGGATCTCATGACGAAGGCGGTAGCAACGGTCGGTGCCATGACCGCACTGCTGATGGTACATACAATACTTGGAAGGGTTATGCCTGGCCGGGAGTGGGTTTGGAAGGGGTTGGGGTTCTAGGAGTTCTAGGTGCCCTTCTTCTCGCAGCTTTTTCAAAGCTTGAGAGAGACTCACGTAAAGAGGATGGAATTTTCGGGCTTGGGGCTGAGTTGAAGTGGTTGGTTTTTGGCCATTGAGGGAGGTGGTGATAGTACCTACTTCTGAGCATTTCGCAGCTGTGCTACCATCAGTAGTAGCATTGGGACTGCGAGCAACATTCCTCTTCAAAGGCTCATTATCTTCTGCAAAGATCCCTTGTTTGATGGCATCCTCGATTTGAACCCCCATTTCATGAAGGGCTGGAAAGGTAAACAGAGGTAGAACGACCATCTTTTGCAGCAACTTGCCATGCAGATTCTGAACAATCATCCTGATCTGATCTTTGTCGGAAAGTTTTGTAGTCATCATTGAGGCCTTTGCTCTCCATCTCGTCACGAACTCTGAGAAACCCTCCTTTGGCCCTTGGCGGGTGACTTCAAGATCACGAGTGGTGACCTCAATCTGTGTGTTGTAGGAGTATTGATCACTGAAGGCCTCAGCCATCTCTTCCCAGTTCTGTTTCACAGAGTTCTCCAATTTCGCATACCAGATTGCGGCTATCCCAGACAGGGTTCGGCCGAATAGTGACAATTTCTGGGCTGTGGTCAAACCCATTGGTCTCAGAATATCAGAAACCAGGTGGAGGTGCACCGTTGGGTCTCCAGAACCATCGAATCGATCAATATGTGGCATCTTGAACCGATCTGGTAATGTCACCATTGAGTCGGTATAACCATCCTCTATATCAGGAATAGAGTGAGCCCCCTGAGACTTTTTGAACAATTTCTCAAGCTTGCTCACTTTCAATGCTGTGGGGTCCGTCTTGAACTCAAAGGGGGAGTCTGGCAAGTTGATGGGTGTTTTAGATAGCTGGGGTAGAACCGGGGGCAGAGCCGGCCCTGTTGGAATGTCCGTATCTGCTTGGACATCTGGTGTCTCCTCGGGTATCGGAACCCTTGGCGGGGGAGGAGCCTGGTGTGAAGTAGATACTCCAGTTTGCTGCTCTAGCCTGGCAATTGTCTCTACCTGTTGGGCTATGACCACAGCCTGTTGCTTGGCGAATTCCGCTTGACGGACAGCGTCTTGCTGCATGGCTTTCATACCATCCTGGAGTTGGCGCACCATCTCTTCCAGACTTGACATATTGTCCTGGTCTAACTGAGCAACCGGTATATCTGTGCCTGCTGTAAGTTCGGAAATCTCTACCCAACTGCTCAAAGATCACTGATCTGGTAGCTGTGGTACTGGTGGTCTATGTCTGACTAGCCTTCTCTGGCCCTGATTACCCTTGAACTGAGCCTCTGACCTGACAAAGTCTATCAGCACCAATCCAATGTACCCGGGGGATAGTGGAGCCTTCTGAAGCTATAGTTCCAGGACTACCTAGCAAAAGAGAAAATAGACAGCATCTCAGCTCAACTTCACTGGAACGGATATGAGCAAAGCTGAACGACTGTATTCTATTACTGATCACTCTTCCCCGAAATCACTGCCCCAAATCTGAATCTGATACCCGCAGATATAACTGATTCTCAAAAACACTGATACTGGTGCCCCCAGGCCGGATACCCAGACTCGCAAACTGGTATATGCATTCCCTGTAGAGATACACTCTAAAAGCACATAGCAAGTAAAAGAGAGCCAAAACACCCTTATGTTGGGGTAGGGTTTCCCTGTCCTATTTTGTCAGGAGCTAGGGTTTCACTACGCACGCAGCGGTTTCAAACAACCTAACATCGGGTAAGCAACCTGTCCTAGTTTGGAATGGTCACTATGGATTCCAAATATGCACTAGGACGAATGGTCGAAAGGTGCCCCGGTAAAACCGGGGTTTGTGTTCCCATACTGGCTGAGCCCGCAACCGGTCAGCCTTATGGTCATGCCTTGACAAGACAAGCCTCCGGCAAACCGCTCAGGAATAGCAGATGGCAAACACGGTGTCCTAGGCGCACCAATGCACATGTAATGCAAAGAAACACATAGATGAAATCAAAACAGGATATCACGAGTTCGAGTCAAGCTCTCTAAGTCCCCAGCAGAGTCGGCAGAAACTGTAGACGTCCCCGAACGCCCCGGGGGGATGAACCCCCATTCTGTTCGTTTGTGGGTCTACTACAGTTCGGACTCGAATTGTCACGGTTCTAAATCTGAACCAAAGAGTCCAACTCTGGCAAATCGTTTTGAGAGAAAAACAGATTTTGAAAAGAAGTGCCAAACATGGACTGCTTTGCCAGATACAGAGTCGCCACCTAAATATTTTTTAATGGGAAAATTTAGGAAACCCTGACTCGGTGCCAAAGGCCACGTGTCCGTCATCACCAAAGTTGCCTCGGCTCGGAAACTTGGGTACGATTGGGGAAGGTCAGCTATGAGCACCCCCTCTCCAGATCGGCCTCTACTAACCGTGATATCTAATTTTGAAAACATTATGTGTTCTTATTCCGGTTATTAGCCTAGAATTACTATGTTATGCGCACAGCAAACAAGTATAGACCAAATCGCCTAAGTTGGAACAAAACATTTCATGTTTGTTTTGAAAATGGTTTGCTACTCACAAGCAGGCTAAAATGCAGGTTTTGTCACCCTCAAGTGGTCTTTAGAAAAGACGGTTTTGCCACTATTTAGTGGGCTTAAAAAAGAACTCACAATTTTCATGCATTGTTCCAACTTAAGTGATTTGACCTCCATCCACAGGCATTCAAGCAGTTATATCACATATGCAACTAGCCTCATGGTAATCATGCTATTATGGCAACATTCACATGCATGCGATATGCTAAAGCATAAAAGCTTGCCTAGTACTCCAAGCCAAAACAGAAACTAGTTAGTAATCAAATGCATGATCCTAGTTCATGTTAAGTGGCTAATGCAACACAAGCAAGGATGCAATCTTAGACAGGCTCGGCTATCCTAAACATGGTATATGGAATGCTACAAATAACATATATTCAATTTGGAGTTGAAGTACGATGCAGTTTGTATGATGTGCCGAGCCCGATGCATGTGAGACAAATGCATGGATGCACGCATGCATAGCATAAGGTATGCTAATTTAAACATGCCCTAATCTACCATCATAAGCAGGTAAATAAAAGGGAAGAAAGACGTGGGGTTGGAAGACATGCACACACCCACGCACACTTATTACAAATACGCCCTCACTCGGAGGGACCAAATAAATATACAGACCGAATAAATAATTAACTACCCTGGCAAATTAAATATTACAAACCCTTAACTAATTAACAAATTAATTAAGCTATTTAAAGCAGTAAAATGGCCTCGAGAAGAGGGATGCACGCATGCTCGGTCTTGCTCGGAATTGCACTGCCATGCGTAAACTGCCTCTGTTTTCCCTGCTCTGCCCTTCTGAAGACTGCCAAAGTCTCTGAATTGCTTACCTGGACATTGGGAGACACCACCGGCTGAGTAGAATTGCCACCGGCCGTGAGATGTGGTCATCGGCTGACAATGCATCCATCGGCCACCAATTGATTGCCGGTCGGCACTGAATACTGCCGGTCGGCAAAGAATGCCTGCAGAACCTGCAATTGACAGCAGCAGAGGGTAAGGCATAGCATGGCAATGCAATTCAAGCAATGTATGCACTAACCCTATCCCTTATTATGTGTAGGACTCGAAGGGACATGGTCCTTGGTTCTTGGACCATCAATCGCGCATTTCAATGCGTGATGGCCTAAGGAACCAATTTGTACATTTTCATGTCAAATGAAATGCAAACCAAATAAGCACATAAAGGCCTAACCTCGATCACTTGATTTCAAGAGGCAAGGCATGCATGTTCAATGCAATGCAACCTAAGCACGTTAGCTAGTATGCAACGTGGTCAATGCAAACAAGCAAGCAATGAATAAGTATGCAAGCTAGTGGACATGCAAGACATGATGCAATCAAGGCATGCAAAGTGTAAGACATGTAACAACATGTAAAGAGTGGACTTAAACTAATTTGGGCAGCCCTATACTAGGCCCAAAACAGTGGCTATGATAATGCAAATGAGGCAACAAAATACATGGAATGCATGCACAATGCATTAACCAAGCTTAAGGCACAAAAACACAACTCTACCAAAACATGGCAAGGAGGAAATATGGCATACAACGGGGCATGTTCCAGATCTGAAATGGCATGCCAACTGACTCCAAGATGACTCCAAAGCATGCAAACACTCATGTAATGCATTGTTAAGGACTTAAGCACTAAAGCTAGTGGAATGCAATACACTATAAACATGCAAAGCGATGCTCGAATGATGAAGACAGCCACAATCAGTCCCTATGAAGCCCAATATAATGCTAAAACATGTATGGAATGTAGCCAAAATAAGCTAGCGTGCTTGGCCAAAACAACATGCAACATAGGCTAGTAAGCATGAGTTGTATGGCATGTATGTGAAGCATATGAAATCTGACCAAACCATCAAAAATTAGTGAATAAAATATGCAAAAATATGCCTAAATAACCACTGAAATAAAGCCAACACATGCAAAAATGATGAGCTCCTTTAGAGGGCTATACAAGAGGTTATTAAGCACATACATGATGGACATTCAACAAGGCCAAACCAGCTCTGGAAATGGCCTATAGGGGTCCTAAAACCCACTGAAAAATGCCTGAACTAAGCTCAAGAAGTGTGCAAATAAGGGCTCCTTTGAAGGGCCAAACATGCTAGTAAACAAGACAACAAAGGAGAGGATCACCCCTCTCCTTCTTAGTACCTCAAAACACCATCCCCACCACTAAAATCCCTCTGGATTTCAGTGGTGAGAAGGCCAATACAAGGTGGTCCCGAAGCCCACAAAAAAAAGCACAAAATGGGGCCAAACAAGGTTTAAGAGGGGTCAAACAACCCCAAACACCAAAGTGGTCTTAATGAAGTATCTTAAACACAAAAAAAATAGAACTTTTTTATGTTATACACCAACCTCAAATCAGTATGCAAGACAGGCTAAAAGTGTATGCAAGATTGGGGAATATAAAGCAACTAACTCACCCTTGAAGAACACTTGAAGAACAGCCACTCCAGCCACCTTCTTCTGATCAAAACCAACCCAAAACTTCAAGAACAAACCCTTCAAGCCCCTCAAGGTCGAAGCAAGGTGTAATGGTGTGTGTCTTAGTGCAAAACTAAGGTAGAAACACACTTTCTAGGCTTCCAAACACACACAAAGGATGAGAGAGAGGGAGATATAGAGAGAGAGGGTGATATATATCATATATGTATGTATTAGGGCTGGTTTTTGCTGAACCAAACAAAGGAGAGGAGAGGCTCCCTTATATAGGCAATGGAAAAGGGCTTGAAGCTTATAAGACAAGCTAAAAGGAAAGGGTCAAGGGGTGCAAAGGGGGCAAGGCTTATTAAGGAAGCCAAGCTGGGGGTGCAAGCTTCTTGAGGAAGCCAAGACAAGGGATCAAAGCTTCCTCAAGATGCCTTGAGCAAATGGTGCAAAAAGAGGGGTCAAAAAGGGTCAAAGGCTCAAAATAGCTACATATATGCACGGGGGAGCAGGGTCTGTGCATCCCAGTTGGCACAGCTGGCATGCACCATGCCTGGGAGGTGCAAAAGGATCAAATCGGCCATGAAAAGAGGTCATCGGCCAAATAAATTGCCGGTCGGCACAATAAATTGCCGACCTGTAATTTGTACTGGCCGGTCGGCTAAATAGAGTGGCGATGGGTGGCTGATGAGGTCAAAAAGTTCCGCTGGATGTCCAGATTGAAGCCCCGGAAGTTAGATTTCCAATGGCGCAAACCTTGCATAAAAATTCCTTCTGTGGAAAAAGTTATGCCCTTTTTGGTGAAGCCGCGCAGACTCGATCCAACCGGGATGATGCCCAACTTCAACCAATCATACCTCCCCCACACGGACTTGGTTTTGAGAGATTATTGAGTGCAAAATGAAGCCCCAGAAGTCTTCTTTCCAATGGTTATGGCCTGATAGCTTAACTCCAAGTGTATAGATAGATGACCTTGATTTAGCGAGGACTGCTCGACTCTCTTCTACCCGGATTCATGCCGAACCTCTTCTCCAACTTGTTTTCTCCCCTCTTCTCCTCTTCTCTTCAACTTCAAACCCCGAAGTAAGGTGTTTTGAAAGATTTTTCAAAGATTTCATCTCTCTTTCATTCATCTCCACTTTGTCCTTGCTCGGTTTACCGAAAAGCGCACCATTTACTGAAATGCGAGCGTCGGAACATCGTGGGAATTTTATTTCAAAAATGTTTTGAAAGAGAGGGTTTTAAGGTCTCAAAACCATCCAAAATAATTTTGGTTCAAAATGGGGTGTGAAGTTGAGATTCGCCTCTCTCCTTGCCGAAGAAACTGAACCTGCGCCCTGCACACCTTTCTCCACCAAGTAAACCATCAGTAGTGCCCAAGTCTTGTGGGTGGTCAAAAATGGGGTGTCTACTGGGGGTCATTGTTGCACGTGCGGGAGCACCACCGCACGTGCGGAGATGATGGCCGCATGTGCGGAAAATAGGGGAAGATTAGGCTGAAGGCACTGAAAAAAAGGCACGTGCGGGGTTTCCTTGCCGCACGTGCGGGGCTCACAGCCGCGCGTGCGGCCCATGCTGAGAAATTTTGCCCGCTCCATTTTACGTGCTTGACCCTCTAATATTATTGAAATCTATATTTGATGCCTTTAAATGTTTTTAAATTCGTTTAAGGCGAAATGAATCAGAAAATGATTTAAAAAGGAAAAAAAACTAATTTGTGAATTATGTTTGTGTGTAGGACATACTTCAGGAGGAACTATCACTCCACCACAGCACTGTGAGTACTAGTACCGTGGTTGTACATTTACTTACCATTAATAATTCTTGCTATTAACGCTCTGTTCTACACAAGTTAATTACGTTAACACTAATAAATGATTGGAAAATCTGCGTACATTCGTACGACTCTGGAATTACTCTGCTTTGTGGATATCTAGGCCTAAGGCCAATCTGTAAACTCTGTTGGGCCTGAGGCCAATCTGTAAACTCCGTTGGCCTAAGGCCGATCTGTAAAATCTGCTAGGCCTAAGGCCGTTTTGTATGTTACAGGCTTAAAGCCGCTCTGCATAAAATCTGGGCCAAAGGCCGTTCTGCAATTATTTACAGAATAAGCTTAAGTATATATATCCTCTGCACTTATGTAATTATAATTCAGGTTTAAACATTGAATTATTTGGGTACTATTATTCACTGAGCCTGGCTCATTCTGTGTTATGTGTGCTTCTATAGGTAATCAACCTGGAGGTCAGTCTTAACCCATGACGCTCGTTTCTCTTTTGTCAACCTCAGTGTGTCCAGGCACTTAGATGAAGCCCGCTCATTTTTGTCAAGTTTTGCTAAGCTTTTGGCTTTGTACTCTAATTGTCTACCTAAGGTTGAAATGTATATAACCTCTTTCTTCACCAATGTTTTTGTTATACGCCCAATCATGGGGCTGGGTCTGTGTATCTATATGTACATAACTGATTCTCAAGTGTATGTTCACTGCATGTTTATCTACCTGCTGCGATGTTTGTGATCCTGGCATGTCAGTGGTGGCTCAATGGATATTATTTTATGTTATTAAATGCTTCCGTTAAGGCCCTATATATTATACATATCGAATTTGACGCCCGTTTCTGAAGTGGTCATGCCCAAACTTTTAGGGGCAGGTTTGGGGTGTGACATTTTAGTGATCAAATATGTGCAAACAAAGGCTACAGTAGCAAAGTAGTGGCTTTTTCGGGTGAAGGATGTAGCATGCATGAATTCCTTGCTTCTTGGGATTAGCTAGTTAGTTTAATTAATATCTAACTTAGAAGCATGTTGTAATTAATTAGTTGTAGCTAATTAAGTGTTGTAAATAATTAGTTAGTTTAACTAGTTATTCGATTTCGGTTTGTAATAATTGATTAGCTAGAATAGTTAATTAATTCGAGTTTTGTAATAATTAGTTAGCTTAATTAGCATAGCTAGTTGGTTAGCTCATTTATTCGATCCCTCTCCTTCGTGAGAGCATAATGTTGTCATAAGTGTGCGTGCATGTGTGTATGTCTTCCAATCCCATGTCTTTCTCCTTTTTATTTATCTGCTTTTGATGGTTCGATTAGGGGAGATGTTGCAATTAGCATATCGCATGCTTGCATCCATTCATCTTGTATTGCATGCACCGAGGCTCAGCGTATCATTCAAACTGCATTGCCATTTCAATATCTTATTTGAATACGTGTTTAACTGCATGTTCTCAAATTGAATCATATGCCATATTAGTAGCCGGGCCTATTAATTGCATATTGCATGTGTTACATTAGACATCTTGTATAGTTAGGAATTATGCATATTTTTCTAACTTCTTTCTTTCCTAGCTTGGAGTACTAGGTAAGTTTTCAGAGCTTTAGCATCCTTGCATATCACATGAGTGTGAATCATGCCTTGTTCCGCATGCTTGCCACGAGGCTATATGCTTAAATGCTAAACTGATTGAATGCTTGTAGATTAAGGCTTATTGTTTTAATTGGAACAATTCAATGAATGTGCATTTTAAGCCCACTTTGTTAAGTGGCAAATCATGTTTTATGCCCACTATGTTTGGTGGTGAAACCGCGTCTTTAAGCCCACTTGAGCGTGGCAAATTCAAACCATTTTCGAAAACAAACATGACTTGAAATGTTCCAATTCTTGCGACATAGTCTATACTTGCTTGTGTGCATCACATAGTAACGTCAACTAATAACCGGCATCAGAACACATAATGTTTATAAGAAACATATCATGATTAGTAGAGGCCGATCTTTGATCGGGCGAGCAGGGGTGCTCATTTCAAGACCTTTCCCTTTCATACCCAAGTTCCCAAGCCGAGACAACTTTGGTGATGACGGACACGTGGCTTTTGGCACGAGTCAGGGTTTCCTAAATTTGCCCAAAATAAAATATTTAGGCGGTGACTCTGTAATCTGCAAAGCAGTCTAATTTTGGCATTATTTGATTTAAAATCGATTTTCCAAAAAGGTTTGCCAGATTTAGGCTCTTTGGTGATTATCAATTTCACATTGCACTTGTGAGATTAGATTCAGAACCATGGGAGTCCGAACTGTAGGGCTTCATTCAAGGTTCCGAAAAGGGGGCGCAGAAAAGTCGAGCTACAGTTTCTGGCAACTCCGTTGGGGATGAACTTGACTTGAACTCATGATATGTTATTTTATCTACACTTATGTGTTTCTTTGCATTTGCATTTGCATTAGTGCGCCTAAGTCACTATGTTTGCCATCTGCTATTCCTGAACGGTTTGCCAGAGGCTCTCTTGGAAAGGCTTGCCAAAAGGCTGACCGGTTAGGGGCTCTGCCACGATGAGAACACAACCCTTGGATCTGGACTACCGCTGTACCGTTTGATCCTACTTTCACTTCTCGGTGTTAGGTGCGAGAGGTATATTAGGTAGTCTTGCTGAGGCACCCTTTTGACTAATCGACCTACTTGCATATCGGAAGCCATAGAGACTGTTCCAAACTAGGATAGGATGCTTACTCGAATGTAGGATTGTATGAAACCACTTGTTGTGTGTTGATTACCCTAGTTCCTAACGAAACTAGGATAGGGTAACCCTACCCCCTCATAAGGGTGTTTTGGCTCTCTTTAACTAGTATGTGTTTTACAATGAAACTGTAAAGGGATGTGCATATCAGTTGCCAAGTTGGTATTTGTTTTGGGGCAGAATTCAATAGACAGTACAATCACTAAGTTGTGAATTGGGCTAAGATGCTGTCCGTTTTCTCTTTTGCTAGGTAGTCCTGGAACTATGGCTTCAGAAGGCTCTGATATCCCCCGGGTACTCTGAACTAGTGTCGATAGACTATGTCAACTAGTGTTTCCTTCACTGGTGGCCAGACAAAGAAGGACCAGACAGGACTCACTGGTTCAACTGATCCGACAACCACCAGTTAGATCACCTTTGTTCAATTCAGCAGATCCGTGATCGCACAGAGTTCGAAAGAAGTTATGGTCATGATAGCGCATTAAATCAGGGAATCGCCATGCAGGATAAGACCAATGCTGAAATGCAACGCCCATTTGGGGCACCTACCACACATCCAGTCCTGGGCCCCCAACCGAACTTTGACCCACTTCCACCAGCTAAAGATTTGCATGGTCTAGATCCCCGAGAAGGGTTAGCTCAAGCTCAAGTTTTCAGACCCCTGGTGCAGCCTAATTAGAGGCTTTATCCCCTTGATACTAATGATCTCGATCTGACCTCGGTGAAAATTACGAACCTTGAGAAGCAATTCAAAAAGGAACAGGGCCTTAACTCCATTCTCGACATTGAGGATGGATACACCGAGGTTGCCGTAAGGCTCCCAGGATAGATTCAAAATGCCACACTTTGACTGTTTCGACGGGTTTGGAGATCCTATGGTACACATCTGGTTTTTCTTGGACATCCTGAAATCGATGGGTCTGACTAAGCCTTAAAAACTCTTTCTGTATGGAAGAACCCTATCGGGTATAACAGCCACTTGGTACGTCAAGTTGGAGGAAACAGCGAAACAGAACTGGGTAGAATTGGCTGAGGCATTTGTCTATCAGTATTCTTACAATACCCAAGTTGAAATGACCACGCAAGAGCTTGAAGCAACCCACCAGAATCCTATAGAACCTTTTGTGGAATTTGTGGCAATGTGGAGAGCAAAGGCACCACAGATAACAAATCGCCCTTCTGAGAGGGACCAAGTCCGAATAGTGGTACAAAACCTTGAACCTAATATGTTACAGAAGTTATAGTTGCTCCACTATTCATTTCAAAACTTTGCATGAATTAGGGGTTCAAGTTGAGAGTGCATTTAACAAAGGGATTATTCCCAGAACAAGTGAACCGATAAGGAGGGTGACTTCCGGGAGTACCAATGCTGACGGTAGCACAATTCCCAAACCCACTGAAATCAATACAGTCGCCACAACCGACCCTTTTGCCAAATCAAGTCTACAAATAGCCAGCCAAGCCCGAGCTCAAGGAAGAACTTTCACCCCTCTCTATATAAGTCTAACCAGCGCACTAAACATCTTGATGGAAAGAGGGTACCTCAAAGCCCTTGATCCTTAACCTCTGTCTGACCCACTCCCTACTAGACATAACCCCACCAAATACTGTGTGTACCATCAACAGCGTGGTCATGGCACTGATCGTTCCTACCGCCTTCGTTATGAGCTTCAGAATCTTATCGACAACCAGATGATAGCTCCACCTCAAGACCCCAATGCTACCATTAACTCATCACCTCTACATCTCAATCTAATCCATGCATTGCCATCCACCTATAACCCGAACATATACATCACCCCAGCCCATTTACCCAAGCCTGAGGTGTTCATTCCAATCAGCATGGACTTATGCATGATGGATGCACTCGAACCCAATCATCTCAAAGAGCTGTCGCAGATTTAGCTTTTGGTATATTGGCTCCATCATCGACCACATCATATACTAGGAATTTCATGTCAAAAGGCTTCCCAATCTTGGGACGGGTTGCATTGGAAAAAGACCAATCCCTTGGCAAAGTGGAGGCAAATGGCAAGAAAAAGGCCAGGGCCGGCATTGTTCCCTATGAATATCTTCAGTGGGCTGTTGAGGCCTTAAAAGCCGAAGGACTGAACAAACAGCAAGTGCGTGTGCAAACTCGACTTTTTCGCGCCCCCTTTCGGAGAGCTCGAATTGGTCCTACAGTTCGGACTCTTGTCAAGGTTCTGAATCTAATCTCACAAAGTGCAATATGAAATTGATAAACACCAAAGAGTCCAATCCGGCAAATCATTTTTGAAAATCAGATTTTAAATCAAATAATGCCAAAATTGGACTGCTTTGCCAAATTACAGAGTCGCCACCAAAATATTTTATTTTTGGAAAATTTAGGAAACCCTGACTCGTGCCAAAGGCCACGTGTCCGTTATCACCAAAGTTGTCTCAGCTCGGGAACTTGGGTACGAAAGGGAAAGGTCTTGAAATGAGTACCCCCGCTCGCCCGATCAAAAGATCGGCCTCTACTAACCATAATATGTTTTTTTATAAACCTCATGTGTTCTTGTCTGGTTATTAGCTAACTTTACTATGTGACGCACACGCGAGCAAGTATAGGCTAAAATCGCAAGAATTGGAACAAATTCAACTCATATTTGTTTTTGAAAATGGTTTGAATTTGCCACCCTCAAGTGGCCTTAGAAATGCGGATTTGCCATATCAAGTGGGTTTAAAACATGATTTGTCACAACAAAGTGGGCTTAAAACTCACATTCATCGAATTGTTCCAATTCAAGTAATAAAGCCTTCATCCACAAGCATTCATGCAGTTGATCATTTAAGCATATAGCCTCATGGAAAGCATGATAGACATGGCAACATTCACACACATGCAAATATGCTAAAGCATAAAAACTCACCTAGTACTCCGAGCTAGGAAAACAAAAGTTAGAAAGATGCATGATCCTAACTATACAAGATGCCTAATGCAACACATGCAGTAATGTAACTAAGATAGGCTCGGCTACCTAACATGTTTGTTTACAACAATTTTGATAGCATGCTTTGAAACACGTTTTCAAAGAAGTATTGAAATTACAATGCAGTTTGAATGATGCGCCGACCCTCGGTGCATGCAAGACAAATGAATGAATGCAAACATGCAAGCATAAGGTATGCTAATTGAAAATGTCCCTAATCTAACCATCAAAAACGATTAAATAAAAGGGAGAAAGACATGGGTTGGAAGATATTCACACACTCATGCACACTTATTACAACATTACGCCCTCGCGAAGGAGGGTCTAAATGAATAAGCTAAGCTACACTAAGCTAAGCTAATTATTGCAAAACGAACTAATTAACTATTTTAATTAATTAATTATTACAACAAAATTGAATAACTAGCTGTGCTAAGCTAATTAAGATATTACAAAATGAATTAATTAAACGCATTAACTAATTAATTACAACACTGATATGAATGAGGTAGCTAACTTATTCTAAGCTAACAAAAGCGATGAAATGGCCTTGAGGCAAGGGATGCATGCATGCTCGGTTGCTCCACTCGAAAATGTCATTGCCTTGCCATCGGATGCCTCTGTTTGCACTTGTAAACTGTACCAACTTCCAGATTGCCTTTGCCCCAACACTGGAACACATTTGTACAAAAATTGGCTGGTGGCCGGCCGGCTACAACAAGTGGCCAGTCGGCTAGTTTAAGTTGCCGGTTGGCTACTTCAGGTGGTCGGTCGGCTACTTGCTTTCCTGGACTTCTACTTTTGCTGCAACAGAGAGCAAACAGAGGCAAAGCAATGCATTTTCAAGCAACATGTGTATTGTTACCCTCCTTATCATCTCTCAATCTCAAAGGAGTGTAATTCTTGGCTCTCAAGCCATCAACCAAGCATTTTCTATGCATGGTGGCCGAAGAGCCAAGCTTGCACAACGTCAATGAATGCACAAACAAGACTCGAAGGACCACCACCCTATCATGCATAATCAAGGGTGACGGTGACTAAGAAAAGTGGCACATTTCGTCACTTTGAGTATGAAACGTCCCATTTTTCTTGTGTTCGGATTAATGTCCGATCCAATGCAATGCAACACAAAGATGATTAACTTGCTCAAGTTTTACTTGTCATGTTTTGTTTACACATTTTAATTACCGATTAGTCCTTTAACCGGTTAAGTCTAAGGTGATTGTCCTCTAATGGAAAGAGGGCTTGAACCACAAGTGCCTTAAGCATGAAAGAGGCCTCATGCTGTTGATTAGTAGAAACCCTGAAGAGAGAACTAAAAGCATTAGGCATGAGGGTCTCAATTCCACACTCAAGCCAACAAGGGGTTCAAAGGTACTTTCAAAACAAATGAAAGAGTGAAGAATGGTGGAAGATTACAGAGATTTCAGAGCTGATATGAGATGCAAAAGGACACTAAAGCATGAAAACAACACATGCAGGTCATGCTAAGAGCCTAAAACATTAAGCTAGCAAAGGAGGTTGCACCACAACCATGCAATACAAGTCTCGAAGGGCCAAACCAACTTAAAATAGAGTTAAAACATGCCAAAACAGTGGCTAAATCACACTGAGACTGAGGCTCAAAAGGCTAGAAAAACATGTTCACATGTTGGCTCGCAAACAAGGCTCAAGGCATAACTCACAAAAGCAATGAAAGAGTGAAATACATGAGCACATGACAGAGGTTATGATGCTGAAATCACATGCAAAATGATTCTATAACATGCAAACTACTCAAACACTTCATGCTCAAAGCCTCAAAACAATGGACTAGTGACAACCGTTACACTATAGCATGCAAAACAAGCCTTGAAGGACTTAATCAACTCAAAATAGAGTTAGAGTAGGCCAAAATAATAGCTAAAACAAGCTGGAGTTAAGCTAACATAAGCTAGAATAATAGGCTAACTCATTAAGCATGCTAGACTAGTAAGCACAATTGCACTACAAGTACAAAAGGCATGCAACAAGTGTCCCAACCAACCCAAAACAGAGTTGAAACATGTCAAAACAAAGTCTAAAACATGCTAAGATTAAGCTAAATTAAGCCACAAAATCATGCTACTATGTAATGCTAACTAGGCATGGAAAAGAGACACAAGGAAAGGAGGCTAACCCCTCCATTTTTGGACTTCAAAATACACTTTTTACCACTGAAATAACTCTGAATTTTAGTGGTTTAAAGGCCTAAAAATTTTGACTTTTGCATGCGAAAAGATGGTGCAAAGGCTCATACAATTATGCTACAAAAAGGGGTAGACAACCCCTTAGCATCAAATGGCCTCAAACCAACATGTTTAGGCCTAAAAATCAAAACTTTTTGTAGTTGAAAACTAAGCTCAAAGTAGCATAGAAAGATGGCAAAACACGAGTGTATAAAGAGCTTAAAAGAAGTAGTCCTTATACCTTTGAAGCACAGCACTTAAATAGCCACTTTCTAGGCTCCAATGACCTTCCAACAGCCCAAAAATCAATCCCAAGAGACCTTAGCTCCAAGGTGGTCCAATTTGGTTAAGGGTTTGTATGAAAATATGTAGAGAATTCTAACTTCCAAGCATACACAAGAGGAGAGAGAGAGAGAGAGAATTCTAGAGAGAGAGGGAGAAATTTTGATCCAAAATTATCTAACCTCTCAAATGGGGGAGAGACCCCCCATTATATAGAAAATCAAGCCAAAGGCTTGCATTCATCCCTCCATACACGTGTATGAAGATGGCCTTCAGTGGTCAACAACTGGAACAGTTGGCAAGAAAATATCTGAAAAAAGGAACAAATGGTCGTCGGCCACTTTAGGTGGCCGACCGGCCACCTTAACTAGCCGACCGACCACCTCAAGTGGTCGATCAGGGGAACAAGTGGCTGCTAAGGCCAAAAAGTGGCCGGCAAGGCCTCTCCGCCTTCCAGGCAAGAGGTACCAAGGTTTGGCCCAAAAACAAGCACAAAACAAAAAGGGTTTAGAGGCTCAAAGACAAGGCGTTTCGCCGAGAACTTCGGGCGCTCAAAAAAAGCATAAACAAGCACAATCATCGAATGCACAAAATGATGACATCTAAGTCTTGAGGTCGATCAAAAATGGGGTGTCTACAGCTCGAAGTTGTTGCAAAGAGTGTGGATAACACTTTTGCCGCTTAGGTTGGAGGGATTTCGAATCAAGGGGCAAGCCAGGAAAAGGGATATCATACTAGAAACACCCATCTCAACTCCAGTCCTACATCTGTCGGAGATCAGTAAACCCAGTCAATACCTGTCAACCCTTTCGCCAGTACATCCAAAACAACTGCACAAACCTCAAGCCATCAGGCCCAAGGCCAAAGGGTTTTCACTCCGCTTTACATGTCCTTATCCAAAGCCATGGGCATGTTGATCAAAAAGGGTCATCTCAAACCGCTAGAGCCTCGGCCTCTCCCGAATCCCTTTTCTGGCCAAGCACAATGCTACCACGTACTGTGCCTTCCATCAACAAATTGGTCATGTCACTAACAGTTGTTTTCGTCTTCGCCATGAAATACAAGATCTGATTGATAGCTAGGTCATTGTCACACCAGGTCCTGCAAAGTCTATTGGTACTGGATCGATGAACTCGGGGGATAATGTGACTATGTGATCGGGGATGAACCACATGTTGATGGCGCTCAGTTTACTCCAGATATCGTAGATGGCACACACTGTTTTGAGCAATTTATGAGTGCTATTTACTTTACTTTCTGACTTGGGTGTTGAGTCAGTTCTGTTGTATTGTGTTGAGTCTGTCTTGTTGTATCGAGTCAGTTCTATTGTGTTAGAGTCAAGTGATTTTGGGTAGGGGTGTGCCCGGTGTGGTTCAGGCGGTTTAAGGGTAAAATTACAAACCGAATGGCGGGTTGGCAGATTGACAAATTGCGGTTTGGGCAGTTTTTGGCGGATTGGCGGATTGAAAAATATTCTAACCAATTATCATACATTTGCATAATATATAACACTAATTTGTATAATATTTTTTAGATATATGACACAAAGTAATTTTACATAATATGTTTCATATATATAACTACTAATTTGTAATAAATTTATATCTTAAATCTCTCTCACACTCATTTTTACATTGAAATTTCATTGGAGGTTAAAAAATATATATGTATTAACTATGGCGGAGCGGACTGGTTCAGTTGGCGGATTACAAATTTTAAAGTTTAAACTGCAGTTAACGGTTAGAGCGGTGCGGATTGATGGGGATTGGAGCGGTTTTAGCAGATTAGGTGGTATTTTGCACAGTCCTAATTTTGGGTGTGTTAACTCGGGCATCACTTTCTTGTTTTGTGTTTGTCTTTTACACCATTCCTTTTGCGCCTGTTTCTGCCATTAAGCCAGTTGCGCCAGAAGGCTTGAATGAAATGGCAGTGCCTTTCACCTGCTTTTCTGTGCCTTGAAGTCATTGCATTGACCTAAGTTTTTCAAAACTTTTCGAACACAGTGGCAAAAAAACAAAAAAGAAGGAATTCCTCGGGATTTGTAAAAATTTGATCGATTGAGAGAAAGAGAGGCGTCCTAAGCCCTTAATGAATGAGATCATATTTGTTAATGTAAGCACTAAGAAGGATTTGGTTTGATCCGGATTGGTTCTGCATTGTCTTCAAGAGAGCATGAGCAACTAGTCGCTTTCTTAAAAGATTTCAAAAAATGTTTTGCATGGTCCTACGAAGACATGCATGGAATCTCTCTCGAGATTGTACAAAATAGGATCACTCCCGGTCTCGAGACTCGACCCCTTTGCTTTCAAACCTTGAACCTTAACTTAGAATGTTCAACAATTAATCACAATATGAGGTTTGCACGGCCAGATTTAAAGCAGCCCTTGAACTAGGGGCAATAAGGTCGTATGATATCAAAGGAGGCTCTCCAGGAAAAATTTGAAGCAACCCTTGAACTAGGTTGCAAAGAAGGTCAGATGTGATCAAAGGAAGCTTACAAAGCTGGATGAGAAGCATCCCTTGAACTAGGGGCAAAAATGGTCAGACGTGCTCAAAGATTCAAAAAATGAGCCATTTCGCAAACCAATGAAGACTGGCAAGAAAGCCAAATCCGAGAAATAGAGAGAAGAAAGTTTTTTGCTGAAGGATAATCAAGTTCCTATCCGTGACACTAGGGAAAAATTCAGACCACAATTGGATGGGCTCTTACGTCATCAAGACCATTTAGTCAGGAACAACAACCATTCTCCTAGATTTAGATGCCTTCAAGATCTCAAAACCGATCAACATGGACAAGTTAAACATTTCTATCCTTGAGAGGCTCACTAGGCCGAAAACCCAGAAGGGTGACCCAGGCAAAGGTTAGGGCAAGTACAAAGCAAAAAAAGAAAAAGAACAAAAAGGAAAAATGGAAACAAAGAAAAAAGAAGAAGGAAAAAATAAAGAAATGAAAAATGAAAAGAAAATAGGTTGCAAGGTTGAAAACCCAGAGGGGTGGCCTTCGCAAAAGTTAGAGCACAAAAGGAGAGTGTTAAGACCTGAGCGAACCTCAACTCCCCGGAACTACGTACGGCCTAATTCCCATGTTTGGTGTACGTAGAGAACTTCATCCTGAAGTTCGGCCCCAACCATTTTCAACTTGCTAGTCTCATCCATGTTGATTGGCTTACCTTTGTTCAACTCGGCTATTTTATCCATGTGCAAATTGGCTCATCTTCGTTCAAAATCAGACTGTCCTATTCCGTTAGAAAGATTCAGCTGCAAGATAATTCAAGTTCAGATCTGAGATTGTGCATCTTGAGAGTAGATTCTGTGTTGGTCAGCTAATGACCATTTGCAAATAGCTTTGAGGATTTTTAATGAGGTTGACTAATTTTCTCAAAAATTATTCAAGTTTTTCCAAAACTGGACCATTTCTTGGACCCAAAAAAGAAAAATTTTCAGTGCTCACAAACTGACTTGCATGATTCAAATCAGGAAGCTGAATAACCATGTTAATCTAACTCTCATATTGGTCAAAATTGTTTTAGCAGAAAGCCAAAAACAAAAATGGTCAAAATAATGAACTAGGGGCACAGTTGAGTCAAGTTTTCTATCTTTTCCCCATTATTAATGTATTCGCTAGAAAGGGCACAACTAAAGTTAGCCGCAGGAGCCAAAAGCTCTCTCATCCTCCAAGTAGCGAGGTACCAAGCCAAGTGCGAAGCACTGATTGAAAATGGAACGGGATATTCGGTTCCGACCCAGAATGGGGACGTAGAAAACACAATGTGTGAGACCAATCAATTGTATGACTGGCCGGTGGGACATGTGGTAATTCATCTCGATCAAGCTAAGCCAAGGACATTGTCAATCGATGTTAGTTGCAAATCTGCTGCACATCCAGTTGCATCACAACCCATCTGTGGGAAAGCTCACTAGTTGTGAGCGAAAGAAGGAGAATCTAGTAGAATACTAAGGGCAAGAGTCCATAACTTCCTACTTTTCCATCAACCACTCAGGGAAGGGATAAAAAAATAAAAGAGATTAAAGAATAGAGAGATGTGCGTTGAGAGAAAAAGTGAGAAAAAGGGCTTTTCAGAGAAAAAGAGATTGAGTGCCAAAGTGATATGAGAATCACAAATGAGAAAGGGTGGGAAACATTACCTGGAGAAGCAGTAGGCTCCTCGTGAACTGAGAGGTGCCCCCCGATGGAAAGCAAATATCCAGTGTTGTGTTTGTTGTTTTTGTTTGTCTTGAATCTTGTTTTGAGTCGTTTCTGTTTAGGTTGTTTTACCTTCATTTTCTCTTTGTTGAGTCGTGGTGTATTGTGGTCAGTCGTAGGCTCAATACCTGATTAAGAACTCATTTCTCAATTTCAATTTCAAAAATAAATCATTTTGTGCTCAGAGTGCTGTGCTATTCTCCACATTTGTACAAAACATGATTCTTTCTTTCATAAACTGCGGGGTTCAACCTAGGTCATGTGAGAACAATAGAACAAGGACCTATCTGAAGCTATATAGGTTCCGGATTGTGTAGCTCAACTTTTCCACGCCCCCCCTTTTGGAAAGGTTTGAAAGGAAAGCCCTACAGTTCAGACTCTTGTCACGGTTCTGAATCTAATCTCACAAAGTGCAATGTGAGACTGATAAACACCAAAGAGTCCAAATCCGGCAAATCGCTTTGGAAAATTAATTTTGAATCAAAAAGAGCCAATAATGGACTGTTTTGCCAGATTACAGAGTTGCCACCTAAATATTTTATTTTGGAAAAATTTAGGAAACCCATGACTCGTGCCAAAAGCCACGTGTCCGTCATCACCAAAGTTGCCTCGGCTCAAGAACTTGGGTACGAGAGGGGAAGGTCCTGAAATGAGCACCCCCCACTCACCCGATCAAAGATCGGCCTCTACTAATCATGATATGTTGTTTTATAAACCTCATGTGTTCTTATCTAGTTATTAGCTAACTTACTATATGACGCACACAAGCAAGTATAGACTAGTCACAAGAATTGAAACAATTCAACTCATGTTTGTTTTCGAAAATGGTTTGAATTTGCCAGCCTCAAGTGGACTTAAAACATGATTTGCCACTTCGCAAAGTGGGCTTAAAACATACATTCGTCGAATTATTCCAATTCAAGCAACAAAGCCTTCATCCACAAGCATTCATGCAGTTTAGCATTTAAGCAAATAGCCTCATGGCAAGCATGCTAAACATGGCATCATGGCAATCGCAATCATGCAATATGGTAAAGCGTAAAACTTACCTAGTACTCCAAGCTAGGAAAAAAAAGAACAAATTTAGAAAAATGCATGATTCCTAACTATGTTAAATGACTAATGCAACACATGCAATATGAAATTAATAGGCTCAGCTACTAATATGACATATGAATCAATTTGATAATATGCAATTAAACACGTATTCAAAGAATTATTGACAATAACACTGCAGTTTGAATGATGCGACAAGCTTCGATGCATGCAAGACAAATGAATGATGCAAACATGCAAACATAAGGTATGCTAATCAAAACATGTCCCTAATCTAACCATCAAAAGCGATTAAATAAAAGGGAGAAAGACGTGGGGTTGGAAGACATTGACACACACACGCACACTTATTACAACATTATGCCCTCGCAAAGAAAGGGTCCGAATGAATAAGCTAAGCTAATCTAAGGTAAGCTAATTAAACTAATCTAATTAAGCTAATTAGACTAATTATTACAAATCAAATAAATAACTAGCAAACTAATTACTAATTATTACAACACTTTAACTAATTAGCAACTAATTAATTAAAACAAATGCACTCTAACTAGACATGCAAGGCATTAGACTATGCTGCCACTACTCCGCCTCGGGAAGTGGAAGATGCATATGCTCGGTTTTCGCCCTGAAAAGCCACCATTTTGCTCTTGAGAGGCTAGGTTTGCAGGGTTGACCATACTCCAGATCTTTCTGCTCCACCTTACCAAATCAATGCTGAGGATTACACCAGTGGCCTACCGGCCCCCTGCCAGCCGAAAATGTGCCCTGCCGGCCAAGAATGAGGCACTACCGGCCATCAGTGAGCCACTGCTGGCCACTGGTGTTTTGAGTTACCACACTGCAACAGAGTACAAACAGAGAAAAATGAAGGGTTTTTCAAGGGTTTGTTTGTACTATGCCCCTCCTTATCATCTCATAACATCAAAGGAGCGGCACTCTTGGATCCAAAACCACTAATCAAGCATTTTCAATACATGATGGCCAAAGATCTAAGTTGTACACTTTCAATAAATGCAAAAACAAGACTCAAGACCATCACCCTATCATGTGCAATCAAGGGCAATGGAGACCAAGGAGATTGGCTCATTTCATCACTTTGAGTATGAAATGCTCCAATCTTCCTTGTGTTCAATATAACATCCAATTGAACACATGCAATGCAACTCAACATGCTTATCTTGCTAAAGTTTTACTTGCATGTTTTGTTTACTCATTTTAAGTTACCAACTCATTCTTTAATTGATTTAGTCCATTGGTGAGAGTCCTCTAAAGAGAAAGAAGTGTCAACCAAAGGATGATTTAAGGCAAGAGAGTGGTCATGCCTTTGGTTAGTAGAAACCCTCAAAAGAGGATTAAAACCATTAAGCACAAACTCTATCTCAAGCTTAAAGGATCCCAAACTTGAAACAACTCTCAAAAGCAATTGAAAGAGGGGAACAAATGAGAATGTGACAGAGCTATGTATGCTGAAATTATATGCAAAGTGACACCACAACATGCAACCAACTCAAGCAACACATGTTTAAGGCCTAAAACAATGAGCTAGTGAAGACTATTACACTATAGGCATGCAATACAAAGCTCAAAAGGTACAAACACTTTAAAAAATTCCTAAAACAGCCTAACAAGAGTCCTAAATCATGTTGGAATTGAGCTAAAAATAGCTAGAATAATAGGCCAAAACATAGCACAAGCTAGACTATTAAGCACAATTGCACTACAAGCATTCAAAGGAAGCCTCAAGTACTTCAACCAGCCAAAACCAGAGCTGAAACATGCCAAAATAGAGCCTAAAACATGCTTGAATTAAGCAAAGTGAAGCTAGAAAATCATGCTCACATGTTAAGCCATTAAGGCATGCAAACAAGACACAAGGAGGGGAGGCTAACCCCTCCAATTTTGGACTTCAAAACAAGGTTTTTAATACTGAAATAACTCTGAATTTTAGTGGTTAAAAGGGCCAAAAAGTTTGAGTTAAAACGGTTGAAAGATGGCACAAAAGCTTAACAAACCAAGGAACAAAAGGGTGAACCACCCCTAACCCGAAAGAGGCCTTAAACCACCATTTTTAAACCATAAAAACAGAGATTTTTGGAAGTCAAAGCCAGCTCAAAAATAGTATGTGAAGATGGCAAAACAAGTATTTAAAATAAGCTTAAAATACAAGTGTTCTACCTCTTGAAGACAAGATGCAATTTAGGCACCAAAATCAAGCCAAACCAAACCAAACCAATATCTTCTCTTAAAGCTCAAAGAGGGCCTCAAGTAGCCTCTACTCAATGGTGATCAAGTTTGATCAAGGGTTTATATGCAAGAGTATAGAGAATTTAGGCTATAAGGCACAAAATATCTAAAGAGAGAGAGAGAGAATTTTTGTCTTCAAAATTTTCTAACCCCCCCCCCTCCCACATGCAAGAGAGGGCTTCTATATATAGAAGATGCAAAATCCCCTCAAAAAGATCCAGCCATACACGTGTTGGAAGATGCTCCAATCTGTGCAAACAGCCGGCACAAAATATTAGAAAATATCTACTGATACACTGGTGGCCGGCCGACCATCAGTGATGGCCGACAGGGGCTCATTGATGGCTGGCAGGGCACATCAATGGCCGATAGGCCAAGATCCATGGCCAGCAGTACCGAAGGATGGCCAGCAGGCCATCAACAATAACATGATGAAAGGACCTAAACATGGTCCAAAGATGAGACAAAATGGATGCAGGGTTTAAAAAAAACTCAAACCTGTGGTGTTCCGCCGTGGACTTCGAGCACTCGACAAGCAATCAAACTCATCATCGGATGTACCTGCAAGAACATCCAAGTCTTGAGGACGGTCAAAAATGGGGTGTCTACAGACTGCAAAGCAAAAGAAAAAAAAGAAAATTGGAGCATCTAAGTGTGTTTCAACTTCAGCAAATTCCAAGTCTACATTCCAGATGCACCTTCGCCAGGCCTCGCCATTGCTCTGCAATATGAGTGTACCTCGACCCCGAGCTCAAGCTTGCTTCAAGTCGGAATGACAATTAAAGCAGCATGCAAATGTTACCCCTCGCCAATATGAACAGGGTGTATTCTTTTTTAGTTAAGCATGTTGTAAAGTCCTCCAAGAGGTAAATCGGAGGCACCAAAGCAGATATTCGATTCTCTTCTGGTGCATAGAATGTGCATTTTTACATATACTTATGTTGCAAGTATGCCTTGCATCACTTATAATTCATGCATAGAATATGCTTTTAATCATGCATAGAATATGCTTTCTATCATGCATAGAACATGCTTTCTATTTTGCATAGAACATGCTTTCACTGTTGCATAGAATATGCTTTCTATTTTGCATAGAACATGCTTTCAGTGTTTGCATAGAATATGCTCTTGTTTTTTGCGTAGAACATGCTTTCAATTAACATCATGCATACGTTGTTTATCTTGCACGGAACATGTGTTGTCACTGTATTGATTTGTAAACCTTGCTCATTTGCTCATTCTATGCATCTACTGCACAATAATTTCATTCTGTGCATCCACCGCACAATAATCTCATTATGTGCATCTATTGCATAATAATCTCACTTAGTGCATCTATTGCACAATTTCATCTCACATCGCACTGTCTTGTGCATTTCACCCTGTATCGCACTATCATGTGCACCGAGCATCGCACTATTTTGTGCATCTTACTTGCACTATGTTGGAGCATTTCATCGCACGATTTTGCGCATCTTACTTGCACTATGTTTGTGCATTTCGTCGCACTATTTTTTGCACCTTAATTGCACTAGTTTGTGCATTTCATCGCACATTTTTGTGCACCTTACTTGAACAAGTTTGTGCATTTCATCTCATTATGTTGTGTATCTCACTCGCACTATTTTGTGCACTTACACTCGAACTATCCTGTGCACCTGCATCGTACTCTCTTCTGCACTCCCAGTCTAGGAGACCTCAAATCCTATATCTTGATTCGCACTCTCTTGTGCACTCCCGGTCTAGGAGACCTTAAATCCTATATCTTGATTCGCACTCTCTTGTGCACTCCCGGTCTAGGAGACCTTAAATCCTGTATCTTGATTCGCACTCTCTTGTGCACTCCTCTAGTCTAGGAGACCTTAAATCCTGTATCTTGATTCGCACTCTCATGTGCATCACACTCTCTTGTGCACTCCTCCGGTCTAGGGGACCTTAAATCCTATATCTTGATTTGCACTTTCATGTGCATCTCACTCTCTTGTGCACTCCCAGTCTAGGAGACCTTAAATCCTGTATCTTGATTCGCACTCTCTTGTGCACTCCTCCTGTCTAGGAGACCTTAAATCCTGTATCTTGATTCGCACTCTCTTGTGCACTCCTCCTGTCTAGGAGACCTTAAATCCTGTATCTTGATTCACACTCTCTTGTGCACTCCTCCAATCTAGAAGACCTTAAATCCTGTATCTTGATTCGCACTCTCTTGTGCACTCCTCTGGTCCAAAAGACCTTAAATCCTGTATCTTGATTCGCACTCTCTTGTGCACTCCTCCGATCTAGAAGACCTTAAATCCTATATCTTGATTCACACTCTCTTGTGCACTCCCGATCTAGGAGACCTTAAATCCTGTATCTTGATTCGCTCTCTCTTGTGCATCGCACTCTCTTGTGCACTCCCAGTCTAGGAGACCTTAAATCCTGTATCTTGGTTCGCACTCCCTTGTGCACTCCTCTAGTCTAGGAGACCTTAAATTCTGTATCTTGATTCGCACACTCTTGTGCATCGCACTCTCTTGTGCAGTCCCTGTCTAGGAGACCTTAAATCCTGTATCTTGGTTCGCACTCTCTTGTGCATCACACTCTCTTGTGCACTTCTCTAGTCTAGGAGACCTTAAATCCTGTATCTTGGTTCGCACTATCTTGTGCATCGCACTCTCTTGTGCACTCCTCCGGTCTAGGAGACCTTAAATCCTATATCTTGATTTGCGCTCTCTTGTGCATCACACTCTCTTGTGCACTCCCGGTCTAGGAGACCTTAAATCCTGTATCTTGATTCGCACTCTCTTGTGCACTCCTCCTGTCTAGGAGACCTTAAATCCTATATCTTGATTCGCACTCTCTTGTGCACTCCTTCGATCTAGGAGACCTTCAATCCTATATCTTGATTCGCACTCTCTTGTGCATCGCACTCTCTTGTGCACTCCCGGTCTAGGAGGGCTTAAATCCTGTATCTTGATTCACACTCTCTTGTGCATCGTACTCTCTTGTGCACTCCCGGTCTAGGAGGCCTTAAATCCTGTATCTTGGTTTGCACTGTCTTGTGCACTCCTCCAGTCTAGGAGTCCTTAAATCTTGTATCTTGATTCGCACTCTCTTGTGCATTGCACTCTCTTGTGCACTCCTTCGGTCTAGGAGACCTTCAATCCTATATCTTGATTCGCACTCTCTTGTGCACTCCCGGTCTAGGAGACCTTAAATCCTGTATCTTGTTTCGCACTCTCTTGTGCACTCCTCCAGTCTAGGAAACCTTAAATCCTGTATCTTGATTCACACTCTCTAGTGCATCACACTCTCTCGTGCACTTCTCCGGTCTAGGAGACCTTAAATCCTGTATCCTGATTCGCACTCCCTTGTGCATTGCACTCTCTTGTGCATTCCTCTGGTCTAGGAGACCTTAAATTCTGCGTCTTGATTCGCACTCTCTTGTGCACTTCTAGTCTAGGAGACCTTAAATCCTCTAAAGGTGAAATTCCTTTGGTGTTTGTCATTCCTAAACGACTTCTGGTGGTCTAGTATAGCCACCTGCCTGTGTTTGCAGTGAGTCCCTAGGAGATAAATTGCGACGGTGGAACCTAGAGTTCGAATGGCCAATTCCTAGAACACAATGGTTCGGAATTTCTGAGACTAAAGTCTGGTTTAAATACCCAGGGATGTATCCTCGGCTTGAAATCTGTATGGTAGCCCCATAGGTTGAGGTAGTGTATATGCGCCTCAATTCTGGATACTGAACCAACCTAGTTTGTCACCTTATTGGAGAGTAGGGAAAGCTGCGACCATAGTCAGGGAGAAAAGTAGTACCTATAGATGAAACAAGAAGATAAGAAGACCCATAGCAGCATAAGGTGAGTCATCGCCGATTGCCTATGTAAGGTACTTTCACTTCCTAACTGCTATGTTGCATTTATTATCTATTGCATCACATCTATTACTTCTATTGCATTGTATATAGAACTTATTGCATGCATTTACTGTATTACCCATTTTATCGTTTGCATCATTTCCATGTTAAGCTTAGTTTGGTATGTGCCCATATATTTCCTTCATTGAAGCATAGCTCTACATGTGTACACGCCTATTCCACTAAGAGAATTGTGGTTTGAGGGTTTTGGCACATTTTCTGTGTTAGACATGGTCTGTTTTGTGTCCATACCTTTTCTAGGTAAAATGTGGTTTGGCCTGCGCCTTCCGCACCGATTACATTCATTGCATTGTACTTTGTTTTGTTGCATTCAGCATTTAGGATCATGATCTTTCCTCAGCAGATCATTCCTCACTTATATCATACCATCCAATTACTTATATTCTGTTTGTGAAACACATAGTTCTGCATGTGCACACGCCTATTCCACTAAGAGAATTGTGGTTTGAGGGTTCTGGTACCTTTTCTGTGTTAAACGTAGTTTGATGTTGCATCTCCATCCCTTTATGGTATTTGTGTGGGTTTGCATTACTTGTGGTTTGATGATTCGATTACATTGTATATCATGTGCATTGTTTTGTTGCATTGCATATCGTTTGTATTGTTTTGCTATATTGTGTATCATTTTGCATTCTACCCCTGAACTACGCTGGTTTGATTCCTTGCAAAGGGATACATAGGCAACCCTCGAGTTCAACCAACTGCATTTGTCTTTTGTTTGTTTGTCCAAGTCTTCGACCTTGTCAAAAATGGGTAGTCTCTAGACTTTGACATTCACTCACATTATTTCATGACTCTGAGCTCTGTCAAAGAGGGGCAACGGTAGACACCCCATTTTTGACCGTCCTTAAGACTTGGGCACCACTGGTTGATTAGTTGGTGATGAAAGTAATGTTGTGCAAAGGTTAAATTTCTTCGGCAAAGAGAGCTTCAAATCCCAACCTTACACCCCATTTTGGACCAAAACTATTTTGACCAAAATGATTTTTAGGCCTTAAAAACCCTCTCTTTCAAAATATTTTTGAAAAAGTTTCTATGATGTTCCAAGACTCGCATTTCGTTAAATGTTGCTCTTTTCGGTAAACTGAGCAAGGACAAAGTGGAAATAAATGAAAGAGAGGTGAACTCTTTGAAAAATCTTTCAAAACATATTATTTAGAGGTTTGAAGTTGAAGAAAATTAGAGGAGAGGGAAGAAACCTTGTTGGGGAAGAAGTTGGGCATAAACCGTTAATAAAGAATCAGGCAGCCTTCACTAAATCTAGTCTATCCTTTTGTACACTTGGAATTTAGTTATGAGGCCACACCATTGGAAAGTGGACTTCCAGGGATTCATTTTGCACTCAAGAATCTCCTAAAGACGAGTCTGGATGAGGGAGATATGGCTAGTTGAAGTTAGACATCAATCTGGTTAAGCCAAAACTGAGCAACCTTTACTAAAATAGGCATATGTCTTAGAACACTTAGAATTTTGATGTAAGGACATTCCATTGGAAAGTAGACTTCTGGGGCTTCAATTTAGGCTCAAGAATGACCTGCAAAGGAGTCCAGATAAAGGAGTTATGGCCGTTTGAAATTGGGCCTGGAAGCAGATTTTTGGTGGCCGACCGACCAACATTGAAGCTTGTTGACAAATGGTGAAAAACCGAGATATTTTTGTGTCAGCTGTCCCCCAAAAGCTCCAGCTGTCCAAGGCTTGATATTTTCGACTTGAGCTCACATATTTTTATATATAGAAGACCTTCTCTATTGTTTTCAAGGTTAGGAAGAATTTTGGGAGCCTGTCTCTCTGTAATCCTCTCTCTCTAGATTTCTCTCTCTCTTCAGCTTTTGTGCTTAGAAGCTTGCATACTTCAAAATTTAACCTATCAACCCTTAACCAAAGTGGTTCATCTTTGGGTTGAGGTTGCTTGAAGCTCTCTTGGAACTCCTTAAGTGGGTTTTGGCTTGAATTGTGGCCTAGAATCACTCTTCCCTTCAAGAGGTATAACCTTTACCCTTTAATCTTGTTTTTCATATTTGTTTTGCCATCTTTCTGTATTGTTTTGGGGCTGGTTTTGAACTGAAAAAACCTCTGTTTTTATGACCTAAAAGTGGTGGTTTGAGCCCCTTTCAAGTTAAGGGGTGGTCCACCCTTCTTGCTTCTTAGCTTGTTAAGGTTTTTGTGCTATTATCCATCACTTTCAAATCAAACTTTTTGGGCCTTTTAACCACTAAATCTCAGAGATTTTACAGTGGCAAAAACCTTGTTTTGAAGTCCAAAATTGGAGGGATTAGCCTCCCTTCTTTATGTCTTGCTTGTATGCCTAGTTAGCTTCACATGTTAGCATGTTTTTCTAGCTTAATTTATCTCAAGTCCAGCATGTTTTAGCCTCTGAAATAACCTATTTTAGCTATGTTTTGGGTTGGTTAGTTTGTTTGAGTTTGTTTGAGTCTTGTTTTGCATAGTTGTAGTGCAACCCCATGCATTAGCTTAATGTTTTGGCTTTTCGTGTCTTGAGTCCAGCATGATTTCCAACTGATTTTGGGCTATAAAAACTTTGTGTTTTTGGTCTGACGCTTGGTTCTTAAGGCCATTAAAGGTTGAGGGGTTGATTGCCCTTCTTTGTACCTTGTTTTGGAGACCTTGCCCTTGTGTTTCCCACACTTGCATCATCCTTTTTAGAGCTTTTAAACACTGTTTTCCAGAGCTATTTTAGTGGCTAAGAACATATTTTGAAGTTTAAATTTGGAGGGGTTAGCCTCCCCTCCTTGTATCTTACTTACTAGTCTAGCATGCTCATTATTTTAGCCTATTAATCTAGCCTTTTCTAGCTTAATTCCAGCATGTTTTAGGAGCTATTTTGGACTAATTTAGGACTATTTTGAGCTGTTGGCTACATTTGAGCTTTATTTTGTATGCCTCTAGTGTAATAGTCCTCATAAGTTTGGTGTTCTAGGCCGTAGACACCTTGTTTGAGTTGCTATCATTTGTTTATGCCTTTATCACTCATTTTCAGCATTTAATCATTTCTGCAACCTTCCTCCTTTCTTGGTTTTACTTTTGCTGTGAAAGTGGATCAAACCATTTGCTTGTTTAAAGCATGAAATTGAGGTTTTTGTGCTTAATGGTTTAATCCCTTTGGGGGTTCATTACCAACGGAATGAGGTCTCTTTCATGCCAAAACAACTTGTGGTTTGAGCCTTCTTTCCATTAGAGGACAATTCACCATTTGGACTAATTGATTAAAGGATGATTTTTTAATTAAAATGTGTAAATAAAATTGGCAAGTAAAAGTGTACAAAATAAACTTTCTGTGCTGCATTGCATGTGTTCAAATCGGACGTTAATTTGAACACAAGGAAAATGAGACATTTCATACTCGAAAGTGATGAAATGTGTTATTTTCCTTGGTCACCATTGCCCTTGATCATGCCTGATAGGGTGATGGTCATTTGAGTCTTGTTTTGCACTCATTAAACTTGTACAAACTTGGTTCTTTGACCACCATGCATGGAAATTGCTTGATTGATGGTTTGAGAGCCAAGAGTTATACTCATTTGAGCTTGTGTGATGATAAGGAGGGTAATAGTACAAACACTCCGTGAGAATACACTGTTTTGCTCTCTATTGCAGGATGCAAGTGTGAACCATGCAGTGGCCGACCGACCACCAATGGTAGCCGACCGGCCACCATTGGTAGCCGATCGGCCCCTTGTCCCCTTTGTCGCCCATCAATGATTTTTGCGCAATGTGTTCCTGAGGTAGAGCAGAGGTGTTCTAGAAGTTGGTACAATTTTCAGTGATCAAATATGTGCAAACAGAGGCTACAGTGGCAAAGCAGTGGCTTTTTCGGGTGAAGGATATAGCATGCATGAATACCTTGCTTCTTGGGATTAGTTAGTTAGTTTAATTAATATCTAACTTAGATGCATGTTGTAATTAATTAGTTGTAGCTAATTAAGTGTTGTAAATAATTAGTTAGTTTAACTAGTTATTCGATTTCGGTTTGTAATAATTGATTATCTAGAATAGTTAATTAATTCGAGTTTTATAATAATTAGTTAGCTTAATTAGCATAGCTAGTTGGTTAGCTCATTCATTCGGACCCTCTCCTTCGTGAGAGCGTAATGTTGTCATAAGTGTGCGTGCGTGTGTATGTCTTCCAATCCCACGTCTTTCTCCCTTTTATTTATCCGCTTTTGATGGTTAGATTAGGGGATATGTTTCAATTAGCATATCGCGTGCTTGCATCCATTCATCTTGTATTGCATGCACCGAGGCTCGGCGCATCATTCGAACTGCATTGCCATTTCAATATCTTATTTGAATATGTGTTTAACCGCATGTTCTCAAATTGAATCATATGCCATATTAGTAGTCAAGCCTATTAATTGCATATTGCATGTGTTGTGTTAGGCATCTTGTATAGTTAGGAATCATGCATATTTTTCTAACTTCTTTCTTTCCTAGCTTGGAGTACTAGATAAGTTTTCAGTGCTTTAGCATCCTTACATATCGCATGAGTGTGAATCATGCCATGTTCAGCATGCTTGCCATGAGGCTATGTGCTTAAATGTTAAACTGATTGAATGCCTGTGGATGAAGGTTTGTTGTTTGAATTGGAACAATTCAATGAATGTGTGTTTTAAACCCACTTTGTTGAGTGACAAATCATGTTTTAAGCCCACTTAAGGGTGGCAAATTCAAACCATTTTCGAAAACAAACATGACTTGAAATGTTCCAATTCTTGCGACATAGTCTATACTTGCTTGTGTGCATCACATAGTAACGTTAGCTAATAACCGGCATAAGAATACATAATGTTTATAAGAAACATATCATGATTAGTAGAGGCCGATCTTTGATCGGGCGAGTAGGGGTGCTCATTTTAGGACCTTCCCCTCTCGTACCCAAGTTCCCGAGTTGAGGCAACTTTGGTGATGACGGACACGTGGCCTTTGGCACGAGTCAGGATTTCCTAAATTTCCCCAAAATAAAATATTTAGGTGGCGACTTTACAATTTGGAAAAGCAGTCCAATTTTGGCATTATTTGATTTAAAATCGATTTTCCAAAAAGGTTTGTCGGATTTGGACTCTTTGGTGATTATCAATTTCACATTGCACTTGTGAGATTAGATTCAGAACTGTGGGGGTCTGAATTGTAGGGCTTCATTCGAGCTTCCGAAAAGGGGCATGGAAAAGTCGAGCTACACATGGCGTAGGCGAAAATAACAATCAATCTCATGACCATGTTGATGATGAAAGGCATAGTATTTATTAGGGTCATGTCTGGCTGGTAGAATATGAATGAGAGGTCTAGGATCAAGGAGCTTGAGGTGCCCTTTTTCTACTAGGATTTCCATGGCAAGAGTTGGAGATGTGTGGAGCGGATGAAAGGGTTTATTTGGGGGTCGGGTTGACTTGGCTGTTTGTGGGCTAGTGTTGGTGAAGGGATTGGCTATTTTTGCAGTGGTGGCAATGACTGTGTTGACTTCTGAAGGTATAGATTTGGCAATTGTGCTACTATTGGGAGTAGCATTGGAACTGTAAGTGAATATGTTTCTCACAGGCTCATTTCCTTTTGTAATGATTCCCTATTTGACAGCATCCTCAATTTGAACCCCAATCTCACGAAGGTCCTTGAAATTGAAGAGTGAGAAAACTATCATCTTCTGCAGTAATCTTCGATGCAAATTATTGACAACCATATGGACTTGATCT
Source organism: Camellia granthamiana (assembly GCA_036172215.1). Classification (NCBI taxonomy): domain Eukaryota; kingdom Viridiplantae; phylum Streptophyta; class Magnoliopsida; order Ericales; family Theaceae; genus Camellia; species Camellia granthamiana. The sequence goes on from CM069913.1 coordinate 115,262,158, forward strand.
TTTTCCAAGGGCCTGTTTGTCATCATGGCTGCCTTTGTCCTCCACCTGGTGATAAATGTCATGAAGCTCTCGTTGGGCTCTTGTCGGGTCGCCTCTAGTTCCTGAGTGGTTACTTCGATCTGAGTATTACAGGAGTATTGTGTGACAAATGTTTCAGCTAACTCCTCCCAGTTTTGCTTGACCAAATCATCTAACTTGGTGTACCAAATAGCAGCCACTCCTGACATGGTTCTTCAGAACAAGGAAAGCTTTTGACCTCTAGATAAGCTTATGGGCTTCAGAATGTCTACAAAGATGCAGATATGAACCACAGGGATCACCAGCCCTATCAAATCTATCTATGTGCGGCATTTTGAACTGCTCGGCAACCTCACAGTTATTTCTGCAAACCTATCCACAACGTTTAGAACGGAGTTGATCTTTTGTGATTTTTTGAACATTTTCTCTAATTGTGGATATTTTCAACACAACCGGGTCAACTTCATCAACATCTGTAGGGAAAAGTCCTCCCATTTGTAGATTAGGTTCATAAAGTTCCTCAACTGTAGAGGTGGTTCCAGAATCGGATAAACCACTAGATGTAGATGAAGTGTAGATGCCCCAGATGGGCGGTAAAATCCGGCAAGAGCCTCACTGTTGGCGGCAACCCTATTGGTAAGAGCATCCATGCTTCGTTGAAGAGATAAAAACAAGTTTGCTATATCTACCAGAGGTTGGTCATCTATCACCATTGGAGGTGGATCCACCACAAATTCTAGAAATTATAGCTGGAAAGGTACTGACTGTGAGGTTTTAGTCTTTCTCCTTGTAACTGGTGGTAGAGAAACTAACACTGGTTGTCCCTGAACCAAATCTATCTAACGGCACGAGTCTACAAAACTTGGGGGATATTAGATCGTTCTGAAGCTATGGTGCTACGACTTCCTAGCAAAAATAAAAACAAAACTCGCAATCAAAAATTCAGTAGCATTCCAGCTCAACTGATCATTATATAACACGCTGAAACATTAAACTCAACCCCACAAACTGAAATGCCTAAACTACTCGTCTGAATTTGAGAAACCCGATATAAATCCCATACATTGCACATAGCAAGAAAGAGAACAAACACCTCTATGAAGGGTAGGGTTATACTGTTCTAGTTTTGAAATGATTTAGGGTTTCACCATTCAAACAAGTGGTATCATAATCCTAGAAATGGGAGAGCATCATGTCCTAATTTTGGAAGGTACTAGGGGTCACAATATGTACAAGGTTAGCTCTACGCTAAGGGATTGAAGTCATGGTGATGTCACAAAAGAGTCAACATAGCCTCTCTTCGAAGTCTAATAACCTTAGATAGCGGAGCTACCTTTTTGACTCATCTTAAAAAGTATTAACACAAGTTCTCAAAAGTAACTTGGAGATAGGTATAGCGTCACAAAAAGTTTGGCTGTGTTCCTATCAGTATCTGGGCAACATAGGGATTGTAAGTGCACCAATGGATGCAATGCAATAAACATATAATTAAATATAAAAGTCATATCGTGGAGTTCAAGTCAAGGTTTCATAAAATCCCCAGTAGAGTTGCCAGAAACTATAACATGCTCGAGGGTACCTGCGCGCGTTAAACAATTTGGACCCTTAATCTCATCTAGTCTCACGAGTGCAATGTGAAACATAGATGAGAGTCCAAAACTGGAAATTTTTATAGAAACTTCATTTTATTTCAAAACCTTTGCTAGAAATGGACGACATCACCAGATTTTAGAGTCTCCACCTAATATTTTACAAAATTAAGAAACCCGTGACTCATGCCATGGCCACTATTTGTCGTAACCAAAGATGCTTAGCTTGAAACTTAGGTATGAGAGGGAAAAGTCATTAATTGAGCACCCCCACTCACCCGATCGAAGATCAGCCACTACTAAACCATTATATGAATTTTATTAACATTATATGTCTATATTCCGATTATTAATAAATCCTACAATTTACTATGTGAAGCAAACAAGTATAGATTATACCATTCATTTTGAAACAACTTGATTTCATGTATTATGAAAGAGGTTTGAAGATGTACAACTCAAAGGAAATTGAGTTTACAAATATGAAAATCAAACATCATTCCAAATTAAGTGACAAAACCTCCATCCATCTGCATTCATACAATTATATCAAGTAAGCAAATAGCCACATGAAAGGATACTTAAACATAGTAAGAAAAACACACACAAGCAGGATGCTGAAGCATAAAAACTTACATATTTACCGACATCCCGCAAACAACTACAAAACAAAGTTACTAAAACATGCATGATCTTATATACAAAATTCTAATGCAATTCACTCATTAATGCAACTAAAAATTCGGCTTCTAATATATGATATGTGAATCATCTCAAGAACATAAGGCAGCCCACATAATCACATAAGAATTGATTAAATCTAGAGATGCAAACTTAGCCGAATCAAGATGAGTGAAACAAGGATACAAAACATGGATATGATGAAAAGAAAAAATATGATGCTTATGTACAAATAAAGAAAGCAAGTAAAGAATGGAATAGAAAGAAGCGGGACGGGAAAATATCACAACACTTTGAATAAATAATTACAAACCAAATGAGAGAGAGAGAGAGAGAGAGAAAATATTACAACAAAATAAAAAAACCTCACAAAACACTCAAATGAAGACAAAATAAAAGCATCATGTGCCTTAAAGACCACTTGTTATGCCCAACACCGGAAGACTACTCCCTTCTGTCCAAGAGAAGTTGGCCAACTGGCCTAAATAGGCTGGCTGACTGACTAGGCCTGTCAAAACTTGTCTTGTTGCAACACCGAGAAAAGAACAAACAGGGAATATGTAGGTGACTCAACTAACCACTTCTAGTTAGATTACAACAAGTTTATAATATGAAATCACAGCAAGAAAATTAACAACAAAATTGACTTTTTACGGCACCACATCAACAGCATACAATGAATGCAAGCCGTAATTTCTCACTTTTACGACTTGTTTTTTTTGCATGTCGTAAATAATATACTAACCACAGCATGTCTATTGCGTAGGCGATTAATGGTAAAAATGATAAATTTTTTTCGGCTTGCAATTTTAGTCATAAATAATAAAACTTTCTACAACATACATATGGCATGCCATTAATACATCAGTTATATACGACACACGTATGACAGTCGTTAAAAATAAGTCACTTTTTACAACTTACCATGTGTGTCGTGAATGGTATGCCCAAAAAATTTCGAGCGCCAAAACCCAATATTGTAGCGCCACTTATCCAAAAAAATATAACTATAAATATTTAATTTATTTTTTTATTATCAACCATACTGATACAGTTCAAAAAAAACAAAACAAAACAAAACACACCGAGTTTCTAAGGGGAAAGGAAGCTTCAAACACTTGATCTTTAATCAATTGAATCGGTGGAGATCGAGACGCATAGCAGTCCATTGACGCCGTCTGCTTCCTTCATCAACAAAGCAATCATGCTTTCCATTGAATCAATTTGTAATCTGCTTCGACTGCTTCGACTTGGACTTGGCTTCAATTTCTGATTCCATCAGTTCAATTGAATCAATTTGTAATCTGTTCTATTCGCGTAGGCCCTTTCGAGGTTCATCAAAGCCACATGCTGGTAAGGCACTATCTCTTCTCTTCTTTCTTCCTAAAACCCTTGTTTCGTCTCTCTCTTTCTCGGTATATATATATATATATTTATATCCCCCTCCTCCCATCTTTTCTCTGTTTTTCTGTTCTCTTCTCTCTATACATACATACATACATACATACATTCACCTTCTATATCTATCTACATTTTGGGGGTTTTTGTTTCATCTTTCATTTAGGTAACATCATCTCTCTCCATTGCCATCGTCTTTTGGGGTTTTTGTTCTCTGCCATTTTCACCTTTTTTTTTTTCTTTTGGTTTTCATTTTTATTTTTTTTGAGGATTGTTGTTTATTGATGATGTCTCGTGAATAAATTTTCTGCCAGAGCTGCATGACATTTTTGATTTATTTCTCTTTTACAGACAGGGAATCGAGATGGAACCATTCAGTGCTTCATTAAGAGAGACAAAGATAATTTAGCTTACCGCCTTTTCCTTTGCCTTAGCCCTGGTAAGGAAAGATTTCTTTTAACCATTCAATAGTCATCTTAAACTGAATGGAATCAGCTTCCCTATTTTTCTTTATTTAATGATGACTTGGAGTTGGGCAAAAGTACAATCATTTGATTCATAATTTTGTAATATTTGCATTGGGTAAGATTTGTTGAACTGAGTTTACTAATGCAATGTCAACGTGGAATAATGCAACTCATGCTTCTTTTTTGCTTTAAGAATCTATTTTGAAACATAGATGAATCTTATCCTCCTTGTTTAGCCTAGAGCTAGTTGCTTTCTATGATATGTATGACAAAACTTGCTCCTCTATGGGACAAGAATCCCAGCATTGTTGTTCTGAATCTAACATTGGTTTGTGGAAATCCTAGTACTCATGAATGCAACAGTAAAAGGTTCAATCAATGTATTAATGAGACCGCAATGAAACCGCTAACCATATCTTTTGCATCTGATCTTATTTAAATATGTTATGCAGCTCTGTTAGAGTATTGTTGTGACCCTTTGTTTTTTACTGTTATTAAGTCATTCAACTCCTACTCCTCATCTATGTGGTTACTATTGAAATATCATTGATTCTGAATTTATCTGTTGGAAACTCGTCCAAATTTTCCCTTCAAGCCAACTATGCATTTGTTAATTGTTTTGACTAAGCCAGCACTAGGGATTGAGGGCCGTGTTGTGATTGTCCACTTTAAAGCTTCCAAGTGTTACTTACTGAACATAGTTGCCCAATTTTCTCTTTTTGTGATGGAATTGTATGCAGTTCTACTTGCGTGCTTCCTAGAATTTCATTTTGACCATCTGGCCTTGTCAAGCAATTAGCTCAGCTATAACTGTTGCCACTGCTTTGAGAGGAACAATCTATTTATTCAATTTCTATGTATATGTGTAGCAAATCATGCCTGCTCTATCTCAGATAGGGTGAGTTAAGTAAGCCAAAAACAAACCGAACATTTCTATTAGCTAAATAAACATAAAGTTCAATTAGGTGAATATTCAGTAGCCTTGACTTCTCATAGTCTAGTGCTAGGGTTAATCCAGTTATTTCACTTGATCTTGTTGAACTCAAATTGTCTCTCAATCAATAGCCTTCAATTTATTTTTCCTAATTGTGATTCAATGCTTTGCTTTTGCAGCCTTGCTTGTTGAAAATGGGAAATTTCATATTCTAAATTACTACTGCACTGCTCTGCTCTGTGCACACTCTTGTTCTAGGAATCGTTATATGGATGTTGTGCTGGGAACAATTTGCTCTGGCCTTCTATAGTAGTTTTTTCAAAGTGCTGCTGACCAACTATCAAAGCCTTCTTGTCAAAGAGCTAAAATAATTATATCGATCTATGAGAAGGAAGGAATCAAGCAATTTCGAGTTTACAAGGTAAACTTTGTTTTTATTTGCCTAAAGTTCGTTAAACTTTTTCACAGAATAATTATGTAGTTGTCATCTAGTATGTTACTAAGTTGCCTATCAAACACCAAAATTGATATTCAATTGTTTGTTGCGTACTTGATATTTCCAGAATTTTATGGTATTTGATTACTGTAGACACCCCATTTTTGACCGTCCCCAAGACTTGGACGTCACTGATTGAACACTCAGTGATCACCCTTGTTCGTGTTCGTTTTGAGTTCCCGGAGGCCTCGGCTGCGCGCCTTGCCTCAGGATCTCTGAACTCGTTCGTTTAGTGTTTGGTTTTGCACCAAACACTTGTGTTTTTGCCTTGGAAGGCAGGGAATGGCTTGTTGGTCATCCCCACACTCCACCAGCCCTCCCTTTACATCACCGGCCATTCCTTGTTGCTACAGGCCGTGGTTGCTTGGTATCAATGACCGGTCGGCACTCTCTGTGGCCGGCCGGCACTTTATTTGGCCAGTGACCTATTTTTCCGGCCGGTGACCCTTCTGCACCCCTTCAAGCTTGGTGCATGCCAGCTGGAATACACCAACACCACTCCCCATGCACGGGGATGGCTATTTTGAGCCCTTGACCCCCTAGTTCCTTCTAGAAGGATGAACCCTTGGCCAAGCTTCTTGGGGAAGCTTGGCCAGCTGTCCCAGCTTCTTCAAGAAGCCATGAACCATTTGCACCCTTTTGCCCCTTTTCATTTAGCTTCCTTGAGAAGCTTAGAGCCTTTTCTTTGCTTATATAAGAGCCCTTCTTCCTCCTTTGTCTAGGGTTAGAAGTTTGAACAAAAAAACCAGAGAATATATACATACACATCTGTCATATACTCTCTCTCTATATATCCCCCTCTCTCTCATCCTTTGTGTGTGTTTTGTGGCCTAAAAGTGTAGTTTTACCTTAGTTTTGCACTAACACACACTACCACACCTTACTTCAACCTTGAGGGACTTAGAGGGTTTATTCTTGAGTTTTTGGACTTGTTTTGACCAGAAGAGAGTGGCTGGACCTGCTGTTCTTGAGGTGTTCTTCGAGGGTAACTACTTTGCTTTAGTTTCCCCAATTTTGTAACAGCTTTTTACTTGTCTTGCATGATGATTTGAGCTTTGTGTATAACTAGAAAAAGTCTTATATTTTCATGCTTTAAATACTTCATTAAGGTCATTTTGTGGTTTGGGGTCGAAATCACCCTCTTAGGCCTTATTTGGCCCTTTCGGTGCTTCCATTGCTAGGCTTGATTCGCTTGAGTTTTTTGTTCTCTTCACCACTGAAATCTAGTGGATTTTCAGTGGTAAAGAAGAGGGTTTGAAGTCTTGTATAGGGGAGGGACACCCCTCTCCCCTTTGTCCCTCTTTTATCCTTGTTTTGGCTTAAAGGGCAACATGCATGCTTGGTTTGTTCTTGGCTCCATATCAGATGTTTTTGGTGCTATTTAGGTCGCATGTTATCTCTATTTTTGGTTGGATTTGTGGCCCTTTGCATGCTTAACATACTTGCTTTGTATTCCCTTGTTTGTGCCTAGAAATGCATCATGACTTTGACTACCATGCTCTCATATCTTGGCTTTACTTTGTGAAGTTCTTAGCCATATTTTATCATGCTTAAGGTCTATTGGCCACTGATTTGGTCTTGTTTAGCATGTTCGGTATAGTTGCTTCACATTTTGGCTTGTGAGCCTTGAATGTGTGAATCATAAACACGCATTGGTTAGGCTATTTCAATGATTGGGAATCATTTAACATGCTATTTCAGTCCCTATACCATGCTTACATGTCTCCATTTATCATCTCATTCATGCCTTGAAGAGTTAGCCTTTCATGACTAGGAATAGGTCATTGTGCATAGCCCTATGCTTGAGGCTTTGGGGCTGCCATATCAGGGGTATTTGGGGCTTATTTTGCATGTTAAAATTATGTTTTTGGTTGTATGGTTCATGCCATGTTTGCTTGGAGTAGTGGTAGTAGAATGCCCCTTTGTTATGCCTTAGCTTTGGGCCTCTTTGACTTGCATGCTTGTTGTGCATTTTGTCCATCATTTGGGATGCTTTTGGCCACTGTTTTGGGGTGGGCTGAGGTCTGCCCCTTCATGGTTTAAGTCCACCATTGCTTACTTGTCACATGTTTGTTGCATGTTTGATTCATGATGTGTTGTCACATGCTAGTTCTTTTGCATACTTGCCATGACATGTTGCATTGCATTTGGCATGCCTTGCATCTTAATCTTATGTTGCATCTTTGAGCCATGTTTGCATAACATGCATTACATTGCTTGGTTTGGGGTGTCAAGCCAAGTATGAGGATTGAGAAGTGTTCATACTCCAAGTGATGTAACACGTCTCAACTCTCGGTCACCGAGGCCCTTGACTTTGACATGATAGGGTCTTGGTATTCATTTGTGTGTTGCATGCATTTTCATTGAATTGTAACCTTGGCCTCTTAGGCCATCATGCATCAAAATGCACAATTGATGGCCCGAGGATCGAGGGCCATGCTCCCTTGAGTCCACTGCATGATAGGGAGTGTGACCATGCTTACATTTGCTTGAAATTCCATGCCATACATTGTCTGTCCTTTGTTGCTGTCAAAAACCAGTTCTGCAGGAATTTTTTGCCGACCGGCCGTTTATAGTGCCGACCGGCCATGGATGAATGGCCGATAACATGAAGTCCAGCCGATGGACATTTTCTATGGCCGGTGGGTATTTCCTTTAGCCGATGGTGCTCTACAGTGTGCAGGGAATATGTCCCAAGACTTTGGCAGTTTTCAGAAAAGCAGGGCAGTGTAAACAGAGGCAGCGGTGGCATGGTACGGGTTTTCCGGGCGAAACGGACTCAAGCATGCATCATTCGCGCATTCCAAGGCGGGGCTGTGGCCTTTTCCCTTCTGCATTTATTTTGTTAATTAATTAGGAGTTTAGTAATATTTAATTTGTAATAATTAATTTAGTATTATTTATTCGAACTGTAATATTTATTTGGACCCTCCGAGTGAGGGCAATTGTGTAATAAGTGTGTGTGAGTGCGTGTATGTCTTCCAATCCCACGTCTTTCTTCCCTTTTATTTACCTGCTTATGATGGTAGACTAGGGCATGTTTAAATTAGCATACAGTATGATAGCATGTTTGCATTCATTCATCTGTTTTGCATGCATCGGGCTCGGCGCATCATTCTAACTGCATCTGTATTTCAATTCCAAATTGAATACGTGTTAGTTGCAGCATTTCACATGTCATTGTAGATTAGCCGAGCCTATCTAAGTTGCATTCTGCATGTGTTGCATTAGCCATCTTAACATGAACTAGGATCATACACTTGATTACTAACCAGTTTCTGTTTTGGCTTGGAGTACTAGATGAGCTTTTATGCTTTAGCATACTGCATGCGTGTGAGTGTTGCCATAATAGCATGATCACCATGAGGCTAGCTGCTTATGTGATATAACTGCTCAAATGCCTGTGGGTGGAGGTTGAATCACCTAAATTGGAATAATGCATTAAAACTGTGAGTTTTAAGCCCACTAGATAGTGGCAAAACCTTCTTTTCTAAAGCCCACTTGAGGGTGGTAAAACCTGCATTTTAGCCTACTTGCGAGTAGCAAACCATTTTCAAAACAAACACGCAATGTTTTGTTCCAATCTAGGCGATTTGGTCTATACTTGTTTGCTGTGCGCATAACATAGTAATTCTAGGCTAATAACTGGAATAAGAACACATAATGCTTTCAAAACAAGATATCACAGTTAGTAGAGGCCGATCTTCGGATCGGGGGAGAGGGGGTGCTCATAGCTGACCTTCCCCAATCGTACCCAAGTTCCCGAGCCAAGGCAACTTTGGTGATGACGGACACGTGGCCTTTGGCACCGAGTCAGGGTTTCCTAAATTTTTCAAAATAAAATATTTAGGTGGCGACTCTGTATTTGGCAAAGCAGTCCATGTTTGGCACTTCTTTCAAAAAAAAAACTGTTTTTCTCAAAACGATTTGCCGGATTTGGACTCTTTGGTTCAGATTAAGAACCGACAACAAAAAGGAGTCCAAACTGTAGAGTGAAGCCCAAGGGCGCGTCTACAATTACAATTCTAGATTCTAGATTATTTGAAACTCTAAAATACCATCTTAGTGTATTTGCTAATCATTTTGAGCATTGATGCTATAGCTAATTTTAGTAGTTTTTGTGGATGCAATTTGTTAGCAAGTGGAAAGTTCAAGATGGACAAAACATGGGTACATTTTCCAAGGTTTATTTCTAAACACAACCATAAATATGCTTTCAAATGTTAAGTTGCTCATTTTGTTTGGTTAGAATTAATAATAATTTAAAGTTTTCAGAATATCAAATGAGTATGTGAACAAAGCGAGAAAAATTGTCAACATGGCTAAGGCAAATTGAGGGATTACCGATATGATCATATGCCCTTGTGGAAGTTGTCAAAACCTGTCACAACAACATTGTCATACTATTTTCGAGCATTTGGTCATGGTAGGGATGGATCCTAAATATACGTCACGGGTTCTTCATGGGAAACGACTAAGTGAATCTGTAAAAGTTCAGGACAATGTCGAAATTCAGGAGACATATAGGCTGTTTACGGATTCCATGTACACCGTGATATGTTCCACTTATCTATGGCAGGCTGAGCAAGTCATTGTATTATATATTTTATGATGCCCAATCAGCGTTGTTAGTTGTCCCACCAAATAACGGCATGCAAAAATGGTCGTAGAAAAAGTAACAACGACACACAAAATCGGCTGTTAAATAGTTTTTAATAGTGCACTAGCATGCCGTAGAAAAAGTAACACCGACGCGCAAAATCTGTTGTTAAATAGTTTTTAACGGCGTACTATAGCATATCGTTGAAAGTGAATGACTTTCCATGACTGGTCATAATATGACGTCCTACTGCACGTCATAGCAGTGATAAGAAAGATAATAGAAGAAAATTAAAAATTCACCTTCTAAAGAAAGGATGAACTACTTGATTTCCAAACATTCTTTTGATCACCCTCAAGGTAGTGAAGTATGTTCTCAATCCTCAATTCAAAAGCTCATAATTTGAGCTAGAATGGTGACTTGAATTGCGTAACTCTATATGTGGGGGAAAATTGTTGAACTCTTTGATTTTCTCTCTTTCAACAACAATCACTCTCTCTTTGATCAAAGCTCTAGAATTTGACTACAACAACATGACTAGGATGACTTTTGTAATAGAAGATGAGATATGGTGTGCAGCTTGAGAAAATCGAAGTTCATAACTAACACTAAATTTTGGCCACTTCTTGAATTCAAAGTTTAGACTCTTTCTCTCTCTATCTTTAGCATTCTCTAATCAATCTATCCTCCCAAACTCATCATTCTCTCTACACTTCTTCTCTCCAATTCATCTCCCGAAATCAAGACTTGAACCCTCCTTAAATAAGCATTGCAAGTTGAGCAATGGTGGAAGACAAAGGGGAGAACTAATGGAGCATTTATGGAAGATAATGCAGCTAATAGAGTAGCAAAATAGAGCATTATCTTCAGTAGATCAAGCACCAGGCAATGAAGGCTAAGTATACATGCATTCAATGCATAAATGGGTCAAAAAATGGGGTTATGAAGTCCTCTACCTAAACCAACAAAAAACTGGGCTGCACTATCCTTGGGTGGTCGACCAGCTGAGGAGAATTTTTCTGTTTTGCTTTAGTTCAGTCCAGCTTCACTCCAGTTGTCCGACAAGGCTTAAATACTTGGCCAAAACAGACTTAGGGTCGGGAATAAAGCGCAAATTCTATCTTTCTTACTAAAGATTATGCGAGAAACACATTCTGATTTTTATCATCAAGTAATTAAAAGAAAGTGCCCAAGTCTTAGGGCCAGTCAAATTGAGGTGTCTACACTAATCTTTATCCATCAATCTATGGATATCCGCCTTCACTAGAGAGATGTCAAATGCACGACACTCTCACTCCTCAAACAGAACTCATGAACTATTTTGTGATTTTGGTTTAGACTTGATGATTTTCATGAATGAACAAATGTGAATGAATCATTAAGCAAACATGAGAGAAATATACAATGTAACCTCACCACAACTTTCTCTCAAAAGACACACTCAAAATACAGACTCAGGGGATGCACCTACACAACTGAAATAGACTGCTATATATAGGCACTAAATCATTGCGGGCACTATACATTACATCGTAGGCGCAATGCATGAACTTTGCGGGTGCTAACACTCTTCACGAGATGCAGAGAAAATGTACTGGGAGTGTATTTTGCTTGTAGCCTCTTCACAACTTTTGCGCAACCTTCATTTGCATATATCACGGGCGCGAGGTCCTATTCGCTGGCACAGAGATCAACTGAAATGGAGATACGGAGAGCATGTTTTCATTGTGGCTTGATCGGGGGAGCCAAAGTTCCAAATCCCAGCGAGGTGATATGTCTCGTGGCCATGATTACGTATTGCAGACAACCCAAATTGTTGACATTTTTTTTCATGTGCTTGAGGCATGATTTTCAATAACTTTTCATCAGTCAACCAGACAACCTTTGGCCATGCTTTCCATCCTTACACATGCTTGATATACATTGTTTTCCACTTTTTGACCATCCAACACGAATCTCGTTAATCTAAGATAGATATAGAGAATCAAAAAAAAAAAAAAAAAAAACTAAGAGCATGATTGTCAAATCTCTTTTCACAAAACCCAACTTTTGAGATTGTTAAGATAGATAGACCAAAATGGCACTAAGATAAAAACGCGTGTTTTGTGAGGAACTTGCCCCAAAAAACAAAACATAAGATTATAATCCTAACATAAAGCACATGCAGTGTGTGATGCTAAGATTGAGGGTTGGTTTGGGAACTAACTATTTTAGTTAGCTTTTTAGCTTTTACTAAAAAACGTGTAAAATAGTAGAGAGAAGAGTTGACTATTTAACTTTTTAGGTATATTAGCTGATTGCTAAATCAACCCTAAATCTCCTGAGATGTCTCAAATTCAATTGGATAAGCAAGTCATGAAGGCAGCAGATGAGCTCAAGCATGCTAAAGCTACTATTAGTTTTTGGAACAAAGGATCAAAGACTTTGAAAAATATCATAGGCACATAATAGATGGGGTTTGATAAAAGTAAACTAGGCTTTGGTGATGACAAATTGCAAAAGTGGAGTGTATCCACTTCTAGTGATACAAGGACCCAAAGAAAGGGGAACCAAAAGATGTAACATTAGAAAATGTAAAAACTTTTTTTGTTTTGTTTTATTTTATTATCAATTAGTTAGGCTGCCAAATATTTTATGAATGGTTTCGAACAAGGTGAATGGAGTTATTTTGATATTTGAAAGATTCTAATTAAATTCTATGAATAATATTTACTGATGATTATATATATTGTGATTAAAAATAATATTTTGTTTATTGAAATTTTTAATTCACAATGCTAGAGCTTGTTTTGTTTTAAGAGTCCAATTTGTCTCCTAGGTGGGTTTGACAATACAACATATAAGAGTTTTAAAGATGAAATGTTTTGGTTTCTAAAATTGAAAATTTTGTTGTAGAAGAAATTTAGGGACCAATTTTCATCGTGATAAGGTTAGTCGCTAAAAAGTCGTCACGAAAAGTCAAAAGTAAGGCTTTTAGCGACAAAATTTTGAAAATGTCACTAATAAATAGATTTTTAGGGACAAAATCATTTGGTCTCAAAATGATTATTTTTTGAGACAAAAAATTGTCCCAAAAGGATAATAATTCATCACTAATGTCCGATTTTGTTGTTAAAAATATAATGACACTTTTCGCAACAAAATTATTTGGTCCCTAAAAAATAATTGTCCCTAAATTTTGGTCTCTAAAATCTTAATTTTTTGTAGTGTGATTAGACCATCTTCTCACTTCGATAATCTATTTTATTTATTTTTAAGGCACTATTTTTAAATAATATGAAAGATAAGGATTTGATAAGATAATCACAAGCTATCATTTATGTTTCTTCTCAAATAAATGAACGATACATTAAAAAACTATTACAACACTAATATGATAAAATTATGTGATTATAATTATTAAATTATTTTTTTGATATGTAACCAACACACAGAATCCTAAAAAATGAGTAGGCATAATCATCGTAGATGTAGTAATAATGAAAAAATTATTAGGTACTCTCGGAGTATCACGTGTACATTATTTCATTAATCATCATTCACCATGCTCCTTGATTTTTTCAACCACTTAATATAAAATCATAATAGTATACTTTTTTCACCAATTATAATACCATAAAACACCATATGATCTTGCTCCTAAAGTAATGGGCCACAAACCCAAATTGAATGGTCCATTTAAGTCTGCCAACTAGAAGCAAAACCATTTTCATAAATCTACCTTAAAAATTCAAAATCAAACAACTTTTATACTATTTATTTGGGTTTACAAAATTTGAGTTTCATGTACTTGCGTAGTCTGACTAAGGCCTCGTTTGGGAAGTAATAATTTTAGTTTAAAAGACAAAAAGTTACTAAAAAAATCAAAAAACCTATAACATATACTAAAAAGTAAAAGATTCTCTTTTCTCTCTACTTTTTACATATCCTTTCGTAAAAAATTAAAAAATCATTCGACACATAAAAAAATTTTTACCCCATATTTTAGCTAAAAAGCCAAAAAGTTACTAAAATAGCATGTTCTCAAACGAGGCCTAAGTTTATCAAACTCTTCAGTTGTATTTGTTGAACAACAATGCTAGGGATACTAAATATTTTATCAAAAAAAAATTATAAAATGCTTAAATTTTTTGGTAAAATATTTAGGGGTTCTTCCATTTTTCTTTTTTGAAATTAATCAAAGTACAAAAAAATAAAATCATTTAATTATGAGATCAATTTGATTTATTTTTCACAAATTAATAGCGGTCCAAGGCTTTTTTTGAAACTTTAGGCTAATTGTTATAATTAGACCTTGTTTTACCGGGCCATTCAAAATTCAGATCCTTCAGCATTAAGAATTTTTTGAAATTTTTTTAATGACCTTAGACAACATGTTGAATGACCTAATAGTTGAACAACCTCTATCATAAATGATCCGTGAACAGGGTCAACATAGGACCAGTTGAAGCCTAAAGCAATTGAAGCAATGGTTTTAGGCCTCAATTGCAAAAAGGCTCCAAAATTTTCCTATATAACCATAAGTCAAATACAATTCAATTGTTTCTCATAAGGTCTACTTTGTTGAAGGCCTCCACAAAACTAACACAAGAAAAATGAAAACAAAGATATATTTCCATGAGCATAATACAAGTTTTAAAATTTTGGTAAAAACGTCGATCGGTTTAGTATATGTTTGTCATATGCACACATTTTTTCGTTTTTGTTTCTTATATATATATATATATATAAAGGTTCGCATTGAAAAGGACTCCATAAATTTTAAAAAGTATATAATATATAATTTTAAGACGGCTCACTTTAAAAGAGGGCCCACCAATTTAAAATAGGTTCTTCAAACCTTTATTAGTTTTCATTTTGAATTTATAAATTTTATTTATTTGTTAACTTTTGGCACTTTTAATTAAGTAATTTTTTTTTTCTCATAACTAAATATTTTAAATAACTTTCAAATTTTAGTCATGAGAATGGAAGAGACATGAATTTTACATGATAATTTACTAAAAATAATAAATATTATTTACATTTAACTTTAAAATATAAAAAGCTTTGCAATAAAATTTTTCTTTAAGCCTCGCAAAGGCTTAAGCCAACCCTGGTCCAACAAAATGAACAATCCAAACATCAAAGTGGCAACTGTGGTGAGTCCCACTTCACAAAATTCTCCCTTTATTTTACTTTTTAGGAAAAATTACAAATTAGAGAAATTGTGAAAAAAAAATTAAATTATAGATAAAAAAAATTTCTAGTGCAACTCTGACACAGAAAAATAATTTGAACCATGCGGACAAAAAATTTACAACCTTCATGAAAATGTAAATATTCTTTTACTATCCCATTAATTTACAATTTCCCATACTTTTTATGTGTATCTTTCTATAAGTTATGCATACTTTTTGACTTTTTACAAAAAGATGTGCAAAAAAGTAGAGACATGATGTGACTCAAAAAAATAAACTGATAAAAAGTGTGTACTTATTAGTTTATGCCAAACTAGGACTCATCATATCAGAATATAAGAAACGAAGTGTTTCATTAACATATTTCAATTATATATAAATTATAAAAATAAAAATAAAATGGTGCAATTTGGATGTTTGTTTATCCACTTAATCCAAAATTCTGTCATTTATATTCATGATCAATTCATCAATAACATATTTGAAACTCAATAACCCATTGAGTATTAAACTTCATCGGAGTTCATTTTCTCATTATCTTCTGTTTTCGGAATACTATTAATATGAAATTTTTTTCTCATTTCATTCATGACTATTTAATTTTTTTTTTTCAAAAAATAAAAATAAATAAATAAATCACTTCAACTCAAAACTGTTACATTGCATTGAGATTTGCACGTCTCTTCGCAATCCATATATGGCCACTTAAAAATCCAGGTATCCCAACAATATGGATACCGTCTTTGACATACATTTTCACATATCCTTCTGCCTTCTAGATCCAAATTTGGCAATGGATTTGTACAGTTCATATCATCCAAATTTCGCAATGGATTCTTCTGGCAAGAATCACCAGCCACAAGAATCACCAACACGAACACAAGCACAAACACAAACAACCTCTTCAAAGACATATTTTCCAAACCTAAAACAAAGGGAAAGGAAAAGACTGGATAAAGAAAAATGGTTGAAGTTGTGGTTACAATGAACTATCTATAACAGATTTATGAACTCTTCACATTTAATAAGACATTTAATTAGAATGTATTGACATTAAAATTATCAACTGAAATGTATTTAGATCAAGGCATTAATTGTGCATTAAAATTTGGTTATCTGAAGGAACTGCAACCTAAACATAATTTAATCCCTCTTGACATTGATGTGCGTTGGATTTTGATTAGATTCTCTTGTTTAATCCTTCAAATTAGCTTCTTTTTATATTTTATTTTTAAATATTTTGTTTCTAGTAATACGTTTGTCTAGGAACATCCACTTTAGGTGTTCCATGTTTTGGCACATTTTAAAACTTTTTAGCATCCAAATTTGGGATTTAAGACAAGTTTGTCAATTTTGGTTGCAAAAGCAATTGCAAAAATTGCAAGTTCTTGCACTGTCTGTCAAGAAATTAGCATAAATACTCAAATTTTCTCTTAGTTTTTTAGTTGATTCCCAATTCTTGGATATTGACATTCGTTGTCCAATTTTTTCACGCGTCACACAATTGCCATCATTTACGATTATTGGCATTATTTGTTTTAGAATAATTTGGAAATAGATTTTTTTTAAATAAAAAAAATAAAAAAAATAAAAAAAAAATAAGCCCATTTCTTCACTGAGGGTTTTTTTTTTTTGGTATATTTAAGAAAATAAAAGGAAATCCAGGGGAAAAAAAGAAGAATTTTGATCCTCTCTCAATTTCACAAGATTACAAGAAGTTATCAAATACATGTCAACAGTCTATAATTAACATGATAATGTAAGTATTATAACTTCTGTTAATCGTTTTCTTAATTTAAAATCAAAAGAAAATACCATTTTAGTGGAATTTAGAAGAAATATTGCACATTGATGAAAAACTTTGCAATATAAAAAAATTAATTCACAAAATTTTCCATTAAATTGAGATTATTTTATGAAATTTACTGAAGTACTATTTTCCCTAAAATCAATAATTGTGGATGTAGTTTTTAATTTTTTTTTTTCTATTTTTATCTTTTTGTTCATCCAAAAAAACACTACGAGAAATAACACTTTTAGCGACCAACTTTTTGGTCGCAGAAAGCTGATATCTGGTCGTGAATAGTTTTTAGTGACCAAAAAAAGTTAGTCATCATTTAGTTGCCAAAAGCCCATCGCAGAAGGTTTTGGGCGACCACAATTGAAGTTGGTCGTAGAAAGTTACCATTAGTGACCATATATTTTAGTCGCGAAAAAGATTTAAATTTGTTGAAGATTGGTCATTTGTGACAAAAGAAACTGGTCACAAAAATGGAGGTTTTTGGCAACCACAAATTAAGTTGGTCCCGGAAAGTCTATGTTTTAGCAACCACAGTAGGGGTCACCAATAGTTATTCCTAGAACCTTTCTCAAAGACCTACTACGACTAAAATGTTATTGGTCGTAAAAGAGCTTTTAATTTCAAAAAATAATTTTTTAAATGTAATGCTAATTTTTTTGAATACCTATAATACCTTTGCAATTAATACATAATTCATATCCATCCAATCAATTTCAACATACCAATCCATCAACAATCCAATCTAAAAACAAAAAACCATCAGTTGTAAAGTCAAAATAGTAGTTAATCTATCTAATTATTACCACCTGTCAACATGAACACATTACAAATCCAAAATAACCATCCATCCTTTTAGTTTACAATGAATTCACCACATTAAAAATATATTTAACAAAACCATCAAAGATTTCAAATGTGTGTCACATTTGTCCAATGCAAAGTATATCAAAAACTCCATGTATAAGCACAACTTAGAATTAATGCACCAAAAAACTCAGGTCCATAAACAGGCATGACTATGCCTTTAGCTACCTGCAATAAAAAAAAAAAATTAAAAAATGAAGAAAGCGTTGTTAATAATAATATTTTTGCTTACATTTCTATTTTAATTTTGTAAAAATCTATGGATCTAACTCCACTCCCAAAACTAGGAATCATACACAACCTTACTGCCCCCCCTTTCCTCCCCCCCCCCCCCAAAAAAAAAAAAAAAAGAAAACCACCAAAGAAAATAGGGAATTAATCTAAATAGAGAATGCTTCATTGATGGAAAATAAATGGAAAATATTAATCAAACTTGAAATGTAGTCCCTGCAAGAATGAATAAACAGATGGAAAAAATTAAAATCACCCTTTCTGTGTATCATTAATCACAATTCACAAGTATTGCACATACTGACCTCATGCAAAAGATTATTGAATTCTGAGGGCAAATCATAAACATATATAAGGGGCCTTTTCTTTTCCACCACAGCATTGAGATTCACAAGATTCCCAACGTGTTGTGGACTGTCAGGAACATCAACCTGAACTGGTCGAAGCCATTGAGGCCAATCCCTTATAACTGATAAAACAAATGGTATGGTGCAATCTATTCCATACCAGCCATTGTCACACTATAGAAAGAAGAAAAAAAAATCAAATAATTTTAGACACAAATTTGGAGCAAATTTGACAAGTTCTAATCTAATTATGTAAGGTATTGGAAACTATTCTTGTATTTTTCCCTAAAATTATACTCTAATCCTGTACACACTTAACTCCGGAATAGATTGGACAAACAACCTAGAGCATCAAAAAACGTATCCATTACTTCTCAAAATTAAAGAGAATTTATTTTTTTAGATTACAAATTTTTAGGAATTATTAAATTCATATTATCCACTATTTGAGGAGTATTGAGATCCAATATAAAAACGATAACGAAACAATTCCTTTCTAAGAATACTTCATAGCACAGAGCACGTTTTTTTGAAATTTGTACTGCACATGGATTCCTTCATTTGGTAAAGAAGATTATATGCTCTTCTTTTATAAATGCATGTATACAAGGTAGTGCCTCTTCTAGCACCTTTCAATGTTGTTCATAGTTACTTAAACCAAACCATTCTAAACCTTGTGTCTCGCTTAAGTGAGTCGGCTGCATGAATCCTTTTTGAGAATAAGATTAGATACAGCACATTCTAATAGTATTAAATACATAATTACTACCTGACAAAATCCACCACGGCAATGTCCATGGCCAGAGCATTGATTAATACAAGTGCACAGCACAGACACCTCACAAAATTGCTTCCACAAACAATCATATTTGCAATCGCATTCCTCTTTGAAGCAAACCTTGGAAGGATATGCTTCTGCTGGGTTCATATTACACCATCTAGGTATGCTACTATTTGTTGTGAAAATATTATCCAAGCCAGGTTTTGTCCAGTCAGTCAGTTTAGGACCTTCAGGTTCAGAAGGTAAGTTGAAATAAGGGCATTAACTTGTTAATGTTTAGTTTAGATCATATTCTAATAGAAGTGTCTATTAGGATTCTAAGTATGCTTACTTCACTTTAAACCCGCATGCCTCAGCAACAGGACGGTTTGGGTATTTTAGTACCTTCGCGACAGAAACACATTGCCCTTGTTCTGTCACAATAAGTAGCGTATATTGAAACGACCCGATGCCCATGTGGTTGCTCCTTTGATCCTGGAAAATTGCAGTCCAGTTGTAGTCTTTCAGAACACCCTTCCCCTAATCCATTAAAGATATTTTATCCAACAAATTATATGATTGATCAAAAAGCAGCATAACAAAAAGAAATATCACATAACAAAACACATACTATTAAGTGCGAGAATAAGAATAATGGCCATGACAAATGGGTTATTGAAATGAAATTGCACAATATAAATATTGCTTTTGAATATAAGAGTAACTATAAAAGGAAAATTAGAAGCCAAACAAAAGAAAGAGAGGTGATGAGGATTAGCAATGTGACACCCCACCCACCAATTGTTGAATTAAACTTTAAAAAAAAAAAATACCAAAATACAATAGGGATATACCATAATCTATAATTTGACAAAACTGAATCAGACCCATCTCCAACAATCCCTTTCAGATACCTTTCTTATTATTATTACTCACCCCACTCTCTCTCTCTCTCTCTCTCTCTCTCTCTCTCTCCCTCTCTCTCTCTCTCGGTATATATATATATTTATATCCCCCTCATCTCATCTCTTCTCTGTTTTTTTGTTCTCTTCTCTCTATACATACATACACCTTCTATATCTATCTACATTTTGGGGGGTTTTTGTTTCATCTTTCATTCAGGTAACATCATCTCTCTCCATTGCCATCATCTTTTGGGGCTTTTGTTCTCTGCCAGTTTCATTTTCTTTTCTTTTTTTTGGTTTTGGTTTCGGTTTTGGTTTTTATTTTTTTGCGGATTGTTGCTTATTGAAGATGTCTCGTGAATAAATTTTCTGCCAAAGCTGCATAACATTTCTGATTTATTTCTCTTTTACAGCCAGGGCATCGTGATGGAACCATTCAGTGCTTCATTAAGAGAGACAAAGCTAATTTAGCTTACCGCTTTTTCCTTTGCCTTAGCCCTGGTAAGGAAAGATTTCTTATAACCATTCAATAGTCATCTTAAATTGAGTGGAATCAGCTTCTATATTTTTCTTTATTTAATGATGACTTGGAGTTGGGCAAAAGTACAATCATTTGATTCATAATTTTGTAATATTTGCATTGGGTAAGATTTGTTGAACTGAGTTTACTAATGCAACGTCAACGTGGAATAATGCAACTCATGCTTCTTTTTGGCTTCAAGAATCTACTTTGAAACATAGATGAATCTTATCCTCCTTGTTTAGCCTAGAGCTAGTTGCTTTCTATGATATGTGTGACAAAACTTGCTCCTCTGTGGGACAAGAATCCCAGCATTGTTGTTCTGAATCTAACATTGGTTTGCGGAAATCCTAGTACTCATGAATGCAACAGTAAAAGGTTCAATCAATGTATTAATGAGACCGCAATGAAACCGCTAACCATATCTTTTGCATGTGATCTTATTTAAATATGTTATGCAGCTCTGTTAGAGTATTGTTGTGACCCTTTGTTTTTTACTGTTATTAAGTCATTCAACTCCTACTCCTCATCTATGTGGTTACGATTGAAATATCATTGATTCTGAATTTATCTGTTGGAAACTCGTCCAAATTTTCCCTTCAAGCCAACTATGCATTTGTTAATTGTTTTGACTAAGCCAGCACTAGGGATTGAGGGTCGTGTTGTGATTGTCTACTTTAAAGCTTCCAAGTGTTACTTACTGAACATAGTTGCCCAATTTTCTCTTTTTGTGATGGAATTGTATGCAGTTCTACTTGCATGCTTACTAGAATTTCATTTTGACCAACTGGCCATGTCAAGCAATTAAACTGTTGCCACTGCTTTGAGAGGAACAATCTATTTATTCAATTTCTATGTATATGTGTAGCAAATCATGCAGGCTTTATCTCAGATAGGGTGAGTTAAGTAAGCCAAACAAAACCAAACATTTCTATTAGTTAAATAAGCATAAAGTTCAATTAGGTGATTATTCAGTGGCCTTGACTTCTCATAGTCTAGTGCTAGGGTTAATCCAGTTATTGCACTTGATCTTGTTGAACTCAAATTGTCTCTCAATCATCTCTTGGCTTCAAGAGGTAGGGGTTTCTAGTTCTCTTTCAATACCCTCATTTTATGGATGGATTTGTGGTATTTTCTTTATATAAATACAAAAGTTTATCTTTTTATGCATATTGTGATTAATCATGAGATTGGGGGTTAGGGTTTGAAGAGTTGGGGTTTACTTGATGGGTTATGGTTTGGGCCATGAGTTTGGGTGTAAAAGTAATAGAAGGGTTGGAACAAAATGTGTTTTTGTGAAAAGCTTTAACTTCTCTTAAAAACCCTAGTTTGGCTCATGAAGATGGTTGATGGTTTTGCTTTAATTGATAGTTGAATCATGAAATTGGTGTTAAATTACAAATGTACATGTTTAATTGAAATTTTAAAGAGTTTGCAAATTTATGTAAAAGTTGCAATTGAACCCTCAATGTTGATGTTTTCAATTATGTTATCATATGAAACCAAACTTGGGGGAAAAGAAATTACTAATGATGAAACCAAACTTGGGGGAAAAGAAATTACTAATGGTATGGATGATATGAGCTTTGTGTTGAAATGGTTGTGTTGAATTTTGTTGTGTGTTATGTGAATTGTATTGGGTTATGTTGTATTGAGTTGAGTTGGGTTGTGTTGTGTTGAGTTGAGTTGGGTTGTGTTGAGTTTGGTTGAGTTGTGTAGTGTGGAGTTGAGTTGTGTTGGGTTGTGGTTGGTACCCGCGTGGGGAGTTGAAAAATGTTTTGGGTGCCCACGTCTTGCCGTATAATAGCTGGCAAATGTGGGGGATGGTTTTACACATTGAAAAAAAAAAATGGTTTTTCGGTGCCCACAATCGTCCATATAATAGCCGGTAAATGTGGGGGTGGTTTGAACTCAAGGTGCCCAATTGCCTTGTCTAAGCTTATCATTGGACGAATGTGGAAAAAGTAAAGTGGAAAAATGATTTTTGGGTGTCCACACAGTCCTGCCGTATTGTAGCTGGCAAAAGTGGAAAAGCGGATGGTTTTCGAAAATGTTTTGGGTGCATCCTGCCGTATAATAGCCGGCAAATGTAGGGGATGGTTTTAAAAAGTTGAAAATGGTTTTCGGAAAAAGACGTGGTTTTTGAGAAAATGATTTTTGGGAGTTCACTTCCCGCCGTATAATAGCCGGTAAAAGGTGGAATTTGCTATGAATTGGGTGCCTGCTATCCTGCCGTATCAAGTCGGCAAAAGGTGGAATGTGTTGTGACGTGTGCTGAGGTCGGTGATGATATGTGTGACTTGTGATGAACTAGTGAAATTACCATTTGTTGTGTAATTTGATATGGAAGGGGAATGTTTATGGAAATTATTTGAAAAGAATGGGTACTGAAATGGTAATTGGATAAGGGGTTAGTGATAAAGAACTCACCAGGTTGTTTGTATCTATAAGGAAAGATTAAGAGTTTTGCTTTGTGATTAATTGAGAAATTGAATCAAGAAGGGTTTGTTATCGTTGTGATGTGTTGAGTTATAATTGATAATACAAATGTAGATGTGATGTAATTGTTCTTGGATTTCTACGTTAAAGAGTTATAGTAATAAAGGATGGACAGGTGGGAATGGAGTGTATGAGGGTTGTTTTGGGTATTAAGGGAACATGAATTTGAGGTTATGGAGTTTTAATAAATGTAACTAGTAAAAGGGGAGAATGGAAATAAAAAGAGGAATGTTAAGATGAGAATTTAGTAAGGAATATTTTTGGAATGGGTTAATAAATATAAAATTATGTGATTCCTTAAACATGATGTTTTCAAAAAGGATTATGGTTTTCTAATGAAAAAGGATAGTTTTTGATGGTCGAAGATTTTCCTTAAATGTTCAAATAAATTTCGAGAAAAAGATACTCTACGTATGATATTTTGAAATTACAAAACGTCATCTACTATATGGTATCACCCTACATGCATGATCATTTCTATCTATAGGATGGTTATTGTTTTAGAACTATGAGATTTCCTACTGGGCAATTGTGTTTACCCCTTATTGTTTCATTTTTTTTACAGGAAGAGAATTTGAATTGATTGGTTGAAGGATTAGGAAGTTCATGTATATCTTGTGTGTAATCTCATTGTACTTTGATGTTTGTGATTATTTATTTAAAACTCCATAGCGGGAGCTTGGCATGTATTATTAGTATTATTGTTGTATTCATCATGATAGAGATCATGTACTATTATGTTTCTATTACTCAAGAGTAATAGATATTTTTTTTAAAAAAATGGACCTAAATTTCAGGCTCTTGGTAATGTTTTTGAGTAAATAAAATTTGGGGCTTGTTAGTCTCTCAATCAATAGCTTTCAATTTATTTTTCCTAATATTCTTTTGTGATTCAATGCTTTGCTTTTGCAGCCTTGCTTGTTGAAAATGGGAAATTTCATCTTCTAAACTACTGCTGCACTGCTCTGCTCTGTGCACACTCTTGTTCTAGGAATTGTTATATGGATGTTGTGCTGGGAACAATTTGCTCTGGCCTTCTGCAGCTGTTTTTTCAAAGTGCTGCTGACCAACTATCAAAGCCTTCTTGTGAAAAATCTAAAATAATTATTTCGATCTATGAGAAGGAAGGAATCAAGTAATTTCGACTTTACAAGGTATACTTTGTTTTTATTTGCCTAAAGTTTGTTGAACTTTTTCACAGAATAATTATCTAGTTGTCATCTAGTATGTTACTAAGTTGTCTATCAAACACCAAAATTGATATTCAATTGTTTGTTACGTACTTGATATTTCCAAAATTTAATGGTATTTGATTACAATTCTAGATTCTAGATTATTTGAAACTCTAAAATACCATCTTAGTGTATTTGCTAATCATTTTGAGCATTGATGCTATAACTAATTTTCGTAGTTTTTATGGATGCAATTTGTCAGCAAGTGGAAAGTTCAAGATGGACAAAATATGGGTACATTTTCCAAGGTTTATTTCTAAACACAACCATAAATATGCTTTCAAATGTTAAGTTACTCATTTTGTTTGGATGGAATTAATAATAATTTAAAGTTTTCAGAGTATCGAATGAGTATGTGGACGAAGCGAGAAAATATGTCAACATGGCTAAGGCAAATTCAGGGAATACCGATATGATCATCTACCCTTGTGGAAGTTGTCGAAACCTGTCACAACAACATTGTGATACTATTTTCGAGCATTTGGTCATGGTAGGGATGGATCCTAAATATACGTCATGGGTTCTTCATGGGAAACGACTAGGTGAATCTATAAAAGTTCAGGACAATGTCAAAATTCTGGAGACATATAGGTTGTTTAGAGATTCCATGTACGCTGTGGTATGTTCTACTTATCTATGGCAGGTTGAGCAAGTCGTTGTATTATATATTTTACGGCGCACAATCAGCGTTGTTAGTTGTCCCACCAAATAATGGCATGCAAAAGTGGTCGTAGAAAAAGTAACAACGACACACAAAATCAGCTATTAAATAGTTTTTAACAACGTACTATAGCATATCGTAAAAAAAGTAACAACAACGCACAAAATCTACTATTAAATAGTTTTTAATGGTGTACTATAGGATATCGTTGAAAGTGAAGGACTTTCTATGACTGGTCATAATATGACGTCCTACTGCATGTCGTAGTAGTGATAAGAAAGATAATAGAAGAAAATTAAAAATTCACCTTCTAAAGAAATGATGAACTACTTGATTTCCAAACTTTCTTTTGATCACCCTCAAGGTTGTGAAGTATGTTCTCAATCCTCAATTCAAAAGCTTAGAATTTGAGCTAGAATGGTGACTTGAATTGTGTAACACTATATGTGGGGGAAAATTGTTGAACTCTTTGATTTTCTCTCTTTCAACAACAATTACTCTCTCTTTGATCAAAGCTCTAGAATTTGACTACAACAACATGACTTGGATGACTTTTGTAATAGAAGATGAGATATGGTGTATAGCTTGAGAAAATCGAAGTTCACAACTAACACTAAATTTTGGCCAATTCTTGAATTCAAAGTTTAGACTCTTTTTTTCTCTATCTCTAGCATTCTCTAATCAATCTATCATCCCAAACTTATCATTCTCTCTACACTTCTTCTCTCAATTGCATCTCCCGAAATCAGGACTTGAACCCTACTTAAACAGGCATTGCAAGTTCAACAATGGTGGAAGACAAAGTGGATAGCTAATGGAGCTAATGGAGCACCAAAATAGAGCATTATCTTCAATAGATCAAGCACTAGGCAATGAAGGCTGAGTATACATGCATTCAATGCATAAATGTGTCAAAAAAATGGGGTTGTGAAGTCCCCCACCTAAACCAACAAAAAACTGGCTGCACTGTCCTTGGGCGGTCGACCAGCCAAGGAGAACTTTTCCATTTTGCTTCAGTTCAGTCCAGCTTCGCTCCGGTTGTCCGACAAGGCTTAAATACTTGCCCAAAATAGACTTAGGGTTGGGAATAAAGTGCAAATTCTATCTCTGTTACTGAAGATTATGTAAGAAACACATTCTGATTTTTACCATCGAGTAATCAAAAGAAAACGCCCAAGTCTTAAGGCCAGTCAAAATGGGGTGTCTACACTAATCTTTATCCATCAATCTGTGGATATCCGCCTTCACTAGAGAGATGTCGAATCCATAACACTCTCACTCTTCAAACATAACTCATGAACTATTTTGTGATTATGGTTTAGACTTGATGATTTTCATGAATGAACAAACGTGAATGAATCATTAAGCAAACATGAGAGAAATATACAATGTAACCTCACTACAACTTTCTCTCAAAAGGCACACTCAAAATACAGACTCAGGGGGTGCACCAACACAACTGAAACAGACTGCTATATATAGGCACTAAATCATCACAGGCACTATACATTACATCGTAGGCGCAATGTATGAACTTTGCGGGTGCCAACACTCTTCACGAGATGCAGAGAAAATGTACTAGGAGTGTATTTTGCTTGCATCCTCTTCATGACTTTTGCGCGACCTCGATTTGCATATATCGCAGGAGCGAGGTCCTATTCGCTAGCACAGAGATCAATTGAGATGGAGATGTGGAGAGCTTGTTTTCATTGTGACTTGATCGGGGGAGCCAAAGTTCCAAATCCCAACGCGGTGATATGTCTCGTGGCTGTGATTACGTATGGCATACAACCCAAATTGTTGACATTTTCTTTCATGTGCTTAAGGCATGATTTTCAATCACTTTTCATCCGTCAACCAGACAACCTTTGGCCATGCTTTCCATCCTTACACATGCTTGATATACATTATTTTTCACTTTTTGACCATCCAACACAAATCTTGTTAATCCAAGATAGATATAGAGAATCAAAAAAAAAAAAAAAAAAAGCTAACAGCTTGATTGTCAAGTCTCTTTTCACAAAACCCAACTTTTGAGATTGTTAAGATAGGTAGACCAAAATGGCACTAAGATAATAAAATAAAATAAAATAAACCGCGTGTTTTGTGAGGAATTTGCCAAAAAAACAGGACATAGGATTAGAATCCTAACAGAAAGCACATGCAGTGTGTGATGCTAAGATTGAGGGTTGGTTTGGGAACTAACTATTTTATTTAGCTTTTTAGCTTTTACTAAAAAACGTGTAAAATAGTAGAGAGAAGAGTTGACTATTTAACTTTTTAGGTATATCAGGTGATTGCTAAATCAACCCTAAATCTCTTGAGATGTCTCAAATTCAATTGGATGAGCAAGTCATCAAGGTAGCAGAAGAGCTCACGCATGCTAAAGCTACTATTGGTCTTTAGAACAAAGGATTAATGACTTTGAAAAATATCATAGGCACATAATTGATGTGGTTTGATAAAAGTGAACTGGGCTTTGGTGATGACAAAGTGCAAAAGTGGAGTGTATCCACTTCTAGTGATACAAGGACCCAAAGAAAGGGGAAACAAAAGATGTAACATTAGAAAATGTAAAAACCTTTTTTGTTTTGTTTTATTTTTAATATTTATTTTATTTTATTATCAATTAGTTAGGCTGCCAAATATTTTATGAATGGTTTCGAACAAGGTGAATGGAGTTATTTTGATATTTGAAAGATTCTAATTAAATTCTATGAATAATATTTACTGATGATTATATATATATTGTGATTAAAAATAATATTTTGCTTATTGAAATTTTTAATTCATAATGCTAGAGCTTGTTTTGTTTTAAGAGCCTGATTTGTCTCCTAGGTGGGATTGACAATACAACATATAAGAGTTTTAGAGATCAAATGTTTTGATTTCTAAAAGTGAAAAATTTGTTGTAAAAGAAATTTAGGGACCAATTTCCATCGTCATAAGGATAGTCGCTAAAAAGTCGTCCCGAAAAGTAAAAAATAAGGCTTTTACCGACAAACTTTTGAAAATGTCAGTAATAAATAGACTTTTAGGGACAAAATAATTTGGTCTCAAAATGATTATTTTTTGAGACAAAAAATTGTCCCAAAAGGATAATAATTCATCACTAATGTCCAATTTTGTTGTTAAAAATATAATAATGACACTTTTCGCAACAAAATTATTTCGTCCCTAAAAAATAATCTTGTCCATAAATTTTGGTCTCTAAAATCTTAATTTTTTGTAGTGTGATTAGACCATCTTCTCACTTCGATAATCTATTTTATTTATTTTTAAGGCACTATTTTTAAATAATATGAAAGATAAGGATTTGATAAGATAATCACATGATATCATTTATGTTTCTTCTCAAATAAATGAACGATACATATGATTTAAAAAACTATTACAACACTAATATGATAAAATTATGTGATTATAATCATTAAATTAATTTTTTGATACGTAACCAACACATAGAATCCTAAAAAATGAGTAGGCATAATCATCGTAGATGTAGTTATAATGAAAAAATTATTAGGTACTCTCGGAGTATCACGTGTACATTATTTCATTAATCATCATTCATCATGCTCCCTGATATTTCTCAATCACTTAATATAAAATCATAATACTATACTTTTTTCACCAATTATAATATCATAAAACACCATATGATCTTGCTCCCAGAGTAATGGGCCACAAACCCAAATTGAATGGTCCATTTAAGTCTGCCAACTAGAAGCGGAACCATTTTCATAAATCTACCTTAAAAATTCAAAATTAAACAACTTTTATACCATTTATTTGGGTTTACAAAATTTTAGTTTCATGTAGTTGCCTAGTCTGACTAAGGCCTCATTTGGGAAGTAATAATTTTAGTTTAAAAGTCAAAAAGTTACTAAAAAAAATCAAAAAAACCTATAACCTATACTAAAAAGTCAAAGATTCCATTTTCTCTCTACATTTTACATATCTTTTCGTAAAAAATTAAAAAATATTCCAAACATACAAATTTTTTTACCCTATATTTTAGCTAAAAAGCCAAAAAATTACTAAAATAACCTGTTCTCAAACGAGGCCTAAGTTTATCAAACTCTTCCGTTGTATTTGTTGAACAACAATGTTAGGGATACTAAATATTTTATCAAAAAAAATTATTAAATGCTTAAATTTTTTGGTAAAATATTTAGGGGTTCTTCCATTTTTCTTTTTTGAACTTAATCAAAGTACAAAAAAATAACATCATTTAACTATGAGATCAATTTGATTTATTTTTCACAAATTAATAGCGGTCCAAGGTTTTTTTTGAAACTCTAGGCTAATTGTTAAAATTATACCTTATTTTACCAGGCCATTGAAAATTCCGATCCTTCAGCAATAAGAATTTTTTGCAATTTTTTTAGTGACCTTAGACAACATGTTGAGTGACCTAATAGTTGAACGACCTCTATCATAAATGATCCGCGGACAGGGTCAACATAGGGCCGATTGAAGCCTAAAGCAATTGAAGCAATGGCTTTAGGCCTCAATTGCAAAAAGGCTCCAAAATTTTCCTATATAACCATAAATCAAATACAATTCAGTTGCTTCTCATAAGGTCTGCTTTGTTGAAGGCCTCCACAAAACTAACACAAGAAAAACGAAAAAAAGAGATATTTCCGTGAGCATAAATACAAGTTTTAAAATTTTGGTAAAAACGTCCATCGGTTTTGTATATGTTTGTCATATGCACACATTTTTTCGTTTTTGGTCCTTATATATATGTATATATATGTAGGTTCGCATTGAAAAGGATTCCATAAATTTTAAAAAGTATATAATATATAATTTTAAGACGGCTCACTTTAAAAGTGGCCCCCACCAATTTAAAATAGGTTCTTCAAACCTTTATTAGTTTTGGTTTTGAATTTATAAATTTTATTTATTTGATAACTTTTGGCACTTTTAATTAATTAAATTTTTTTTCTCATAACTAAATATTTTAAATAACTTTCAAATTTTAGGCATGAGAATGGAAGAGACATGAATTTTACATGATAATTTACTTAAAAATAATAAATATTATTTACATTTAACTTTAAAATATAAAAAGCCTTGCAATAAAATTTTGCTTTAAGCCTCGCAGAGGCTTAAGCTGACCCTAGTCTAACAAAATGAACAATCCAAACATCAAAGTGGCAACTGTGGGGAGTCCCACTGTACAAAATTCTCCCTTTATTTTACTTTTTAGGAAAAATTACAAATTAATGAAATTGTGAAAAAAAAAAAATTTATAGATAAAACATTTTCTAGTGCAACTCTGACACAGAAAAATAATTTGAACCATGCGGACAAAAAATTTACAACCTTCATGAAAATGTAAATATTCTTTTACTATCCCATTAATTTACAATTTCCCATACTTTTTATGTGTATCTTTCTATAAGTTATACATACTTTTTGACTTTTTACAAAAAGATGTGTAAAAAATAGAGAGATGATGTGACCCATAAAAAATAAAAAGATAAAAAGTGTGTACTTATTAGTTTATGCCAAACCAGGACTCATCATATCATAATATAAGAAACGAAGTGTTTCATTAAAATATTTCGATTATATATAAATTATAAAAAAAAAAATGGTGCAATTTGGATGTTTGTTTATCCACTTAATCCTAAATTCTGTCATCAATTCATCAATAACATATTTGAAACCTAATAACCCATTGAGTATTAAACTTCATCAGAGTTCATTTTCTCATTATCTTCTATTTTCATAATACTATTAATATGATTTTTTTTTTCTCATTTCATTCATGACTATTTAATTTCCTTTTTCAAAAAATAAAAATAAATAATAAATCACTTCAACTCAACACTGTTACACTGCATTGAGATTTGCACCTCTCTTTGCAATCCATAAATGGCCACTTAATTAACCAGACGTGCAAATCAACACGTTTTAAAAAACGTTGTGGTATACCTCAATAGTCATCATGTTTTCCAAGGCGTGATGCTTGTTGATGGTCTTAATGAGCCAAGTCTGTTTAACTTAACCAACACTTAACCCCATTCTAATTACAAAAGTAACACACAATCTCTCTCATAAACTGCTCTTCTCTGTCGTGATTAATATCGATATCTCTCACTCCAGCTGTTCTTCATCTAACTCGATCTCTCTCTCTCTCTCTCTCTCTCTCTCACAAATCGCATATCCGAAATCGAAAAAGAAAGTCAATCTAATCTGATCGAAATCCAAACTCGATCTGATCTGATCTCTCTTGCATTTTGTTAGATTTGATCTCTCTCTCACAAATCGCAGATCCAGAATCGAAAAAGCAAGTCGTTTTTATTTTGTTTTTCATTAACAAGGGTTAATCGGTGTTTGATTTCTTTGTAGGTGGCAATGAAGTGTAGAGATTAGTTACATGAACTTGTAAAGGACGAAATAGAGAAGAAGGATTCGAGTACGGAGGAGTGGAAGATCGCGATGGAGAGAAGCTTTAATCGCATGGACAATTAGGTGATTACATGGAACGACAGCATTCTACACGCCGAGAAATATCAATCCGTTGTTAAAGGATCTGAGTGAGAAGAAGCAGAGCTTCCGGCGGAACGTGGTGTCGCTGGCGGTGGAGCTCAAGGAGGTCCGAAGCCGTCTCACTTCACAGGAGCAGTCATTTGCTCTCCAAACCCTAACAAGATAGGCATGTCAATTTGTATATTTGTTTATATGTTTCTATGTATATTTGTTTGCATCTGTGTGTACTTTGGAAATAAAATCATTTCATTTCACCTTTTTGTTCTTCTCTGTAAAGTGATGTTCTTTGTGGGACCATCTCTAATTTTGTGTATTTTTGGCTTTTTTTTTTCCTAGGCAGAGGCCCAAAGCTAAGAAGATGGAGGAGGAGATGTATAGATTGCAGAAGAGCTTAGAGAAAAGAAATCGGCTGCTTCAAGCATCAGCATCTACTATTGGGAAGGTATGATTTTGCTCTGTTTTCTTTCTATGCACTTGATTACATAGCTTTCTCTTGATTTCTATTAAAGTATATATATATATTGAATTTGGTTATTAATTCCATGATTGGGCTTTGGTTGATTTTGCATGAGTTTATGTGGTTGATTTGTGTATTTCCAGCATCTTGTTGTTTGAGGCTTCAACTTGCCGGACGCATCTGATCCTCATCTTTTTGGCTTTTCTTGTTTGTTTTCTGGCTGAGTGAGAATATTATAAGAATCATGAGATTCATGATTAGATATTATTGTTTCTCTTTGTGGTTTGATTAGTTCAATAACTGTGACTTTATTTATTGGGAAAGTTGGGAAAAGAAAGAATATTATAGTAGGAAATCAGAAACCAAACCATTTCCAGCTGGGTGAGCCATTTTTTTATTTGTCAAGTAATTTGTGAAATGTATATGTATATATAATTAAAGTAAAATTCTATTATTGTGTGTGCACATACATGTATACAATTGTACTGTCTATTGTGTCAATTTGGTTATTATAGTTTTAATTGCATCAATTTTGTCCTTAAATTTTTCAGTGTATCAATTTAGACCTATTGATAACATACTTTGAAAATTGGACCACAATTATTGGGCAAACTAGTTCATTTACTCTCCTTAAAGAACATAACAGGTTTTAACAGGATTAGCACCAGTAAGGTGAATGGCTCCCTGAATGGCTCCCTGACGTTGGAATTCTCTATAAAGAACATAACAGGATTAGATGCATATGAAATGCAGGACCTACCATAAAAATAATGAATATTTTATCAGAATGCTGAGATCAATGTACTTCTAATGTCAAATTTGTGTCAACTAGGATAAAATTAAAGTAGTGGATTGGAATTTTCTTCGCTGTCAAGATAATAGCCATGAATAGTGAACCTACATCAGGATTCCAATTGAACATTACACCTGGTGAGGGAATGCCTCATCTTTTAGGCCAATCCTTGGTCTTAAATGAGAGGATCTATTTAGGGATTTTGGTTTAATACAGTTCTGTTTAGCAAAGGTTGCGCAAAGGCTCTTCCAAGGGTAATTAGTTAATGCGTGGAAAAGAGGTCATTGTTTTACCAAGCAGGGAAATGCAAATGATTCTAAAGCCAAAAACCACATTAAAGGTTTTATTTTTATTTACGGTGTGTCTAGGTTTTGCTTCTCTGTCTGAAAGCCCTTATGGTAAGTTCGCCAATTAATCTATTTTCTCTAGTTGTAAGACATGATTAGGAGCCACAATTTGGTTTGATTCATAAATTCTGTTTGATGATGATTCGTATAGAAATTTCAATGAAATAGGGCTAATTACTATAGCCCTTATGGTAAGCTGGCCAATTAATCTTTCTTCACTCACCTAATTATAGCAATCAATCATATAGATATCGTGGATGCTCTCTAGTTAATGCTCTAGTTATGGAATTGTTCATGACCAAAAAAGAAAGTTTTCCCTAACAACCTCTTTATTAATTTTTTTTTTCCTGGTTGTTCTTTCAATTATCAAAGACATGCAGGAGCTCAAAGATTTTGCTAAAAGTCGAGGCACTGTAGAATCTGAAGAATTGACCCACTGGGACATTAATTTCTGGAGTGGGAGACTTCGAGAGTCAAGTTATAACTTAAATGAGGTAGGCCCTCTCTCAATATGTCTTACAGTAGTAACACGAATATCAAGTGAATTGCAAAAGGGGAATAAACTCCACAGGCCCTCTCTCAACACTTCCTTTATGTGCATTCGGATGTGCACATTTTAACTACCTATTATACCATACAATATATTGGATTTAAAAGAGTAACATGTTTTACTTTAGACATGGAGATATAAGCATGTGGAACTTTTTAGTTGTTAAAGTCTTCTAATCGAGGGTATGATCTGACTTTTGATTCTGGTAATTTAAGACGATCGGCCGGATGGATAACAGGCTTATTGATGGAGCAAGTAATGATCCTTAACTTCAATAAGTGTAAACCAAGCACTCTTGCAACAAATCTGGCCATTATTTGGGTGTGTTTTGTTTTAACAAGCCTTCATAGGCTTTGGAAATGTAACGCCCTCAAAATAACAACATAAAACCCAACAATATAGACATGCATTGATATAATAAAGATCCACGTTCTTCCATTAACAGAGTTTCATTACAGAAGTATTACATGTTAACAACAAAAGCAAATGCCCTACGGGCTTACAGCTTTCCAAGTTAACACTTGGTTACAAAAAAGTAGAGTACTAACTCATTTACATATTAAGCCCTTGGCTTGAATTTACATGTAATACATCAAAAAGAAAGATAACAAAAAGTCTTCCCGCCCCTAGCCTCCCAAGCTATGTCCTTGGAGGTGGCATGCTACCTATACCTGAAAATAATGTTCCCATATAGGGTGAGCCACAGCCCAGTAGAAATACACTAAACCAGTTATGAATAATGACTAAAAGATTAGCAGCTGATAGGTGGCCAACACTTTACATTTTCATCCCCCATTTCCTTAAGAATTCTCGGTTTATAACCATGGCTCAGAACCTGGCCAACAACTCATGTGGGACAGTAACTCGTGTCCAACAATTACCCATTTCACAAAAGACAAGCATACTAGCTATATCAATACTTCCAAAGACAAGCATAAGAGCTGTGTCAACACATCACTAGATAAGCATATGAGCTATATCACTGGAGTCCATCCCCTATCTTCTCCCAAACAACATCCGGTTTAGAGGTCCATCCCCTATCTTCCCCTAAACCGTGGAGTACATCCCCTATCTCCTCCAACACAACACACAATGCATATAAACAATTATTATACACATCAATCAATACATAAATTTAATGTATTCCTTCAACCGTCACACTCAATGACACACTTCAATGATCAGTTTTAGTTTGCCTAATTATCATGCATTGTCTATAACAATCAAGACTATCCTCCACCGATAGCCCAAAGCAGTTATTTCTATACAGAAAATAAATGCAACAAATGGATATAAAATCAACATTTCAATTCCTCATTTCTTACAATTAATTATCCCAATTAATTAATCAATGTAATTAGGACATTTTCCATAATTAACATTACAACCCTTAGGTTCCATTTTCCATCACTATTTCAACATTAATCCCATGTTTCTACACCAAACATGCCTCTAGGTTCATTATAAATAAAACCCCAACTTTTGTAAAATTACACAAAGGCCCAAAGTTTTCTCAAAATTACACAACAACCTCCAACACATCAAATGCTAAAATTAAAAGACAAAATCCATAAAGAGGAGTAGGATATCCCTACCTCAAAGATTGAGCTCAAAAGGAGATGATGCCCAACACCCAACTTGCTCCAAAACCAAACTTGTTCCGATTAAAACGAAGCCCAAGTCACCCTCTATCTTTTTAACAAAGGCCTAAGGGTAGGAAATCACCCTAGGTAGATCAAATCTTAGAGAGAGAGTAATTTTAGAGAGAAGGGCTCTCAAATTTTAGGGTTTGAGAATAAAAAAAGTATGAAAAAGTGAAGTTTAACTCGGTGCTGCCTTGCTGATATAAACAGGCTCGCTCGAGCGAAGACTCGGTCGCTCGAGCGACCAGACACAACAATTGAACTCGCTCGAGCCAACAGTGCAAATTTCCCGATTTGCAATACGACGCTCACTCGAGCGAAGGACCGCTCGCTCGAGCGAAGAACGAACCAGACCGCTCGAGCGAAGAAAAGCTCGCTCGAGCCAAGAAATGCAACTTTCAGGTCTGAGCCAGACGCAATCGCTCGCTCGAGCGAAGCCACTCTGGCTCGAGCCACCAGACACAAAACCAACTCTCGCTCGAGGGACCAAACCCTCGCTCGAGCGACCAACCAAAATTCTGGGCAGCAACACTTGGTTTCCAAACACAACCAACCTGTAACGAACCTGCCCAATACATCCTATAACTCAAATACAAAGTAGGAAAGGATGTAAACAAGACAATACTCAACTACTAACATCCACGGACACATGTCCGGATCACAGTACCACAAGGGGTAAACCCGGGATCGCTATAGGAAAGCATATACAAATGTAGGTGAAACTCTTTTGGGAGGCAGTAACAAATGGACCTGTATGGATCTGTATGTTTTTGAAACACCTTATAGGATTACCTGGGATTATTATTTCTCTGCCCGAGACCATACTTTGAAATTTGAATCTTGGGAGGAAGAAGCAGAGCTGGAATATGTATTATTGTGTTCATCTTTTTTCTTTTTATTCTTCTATAGAAATCAGTTATAAAAGGTTGGCTCAGAAGCCTTCTGGTTTGATTGGATTTGGTGATATGGTTCTATTATGGTCATTGCTTTGGAATTATAATGGTTTCATTACATAGGTAACATAACATGTGGATAATGTGTTGAAAGTACACATGCATAGTTTGCCATAATAACAAATGGCAAATGGATGAGCAGCCTAGCATGACTTGTACTATGCATAGTTTGCCAGAATTATTAATTTTAGGAGTCACTTTTTTCGTTCGTTTTATTTTTTTGTGCCTTGACAGTCATCTTCACTATTTTATTTTTGCCAGCGAAAAAATTCTATGTAGTTGATACCATCATTCATTTGCATTACATGTGAATAAATGCGAGGATGTTGAGAACTTTGCTAAATTTCTAACTGGCAGACTCTGTTCACAGGTCATTTCTGTCATGTCTATGTGGACTAGAGTGCAGCCAGCATATGCTGCAAATATGTGGAATGAAGCTCTAAATAAGCGGCTTGGAACTGAGGTACTTTTCCTATTCTTGAATGCAAAAAACTGTTGTGCAATGACAGAGTACCCTTTCATCTTTCCCAACACACCAACCCTTCATCACCCAGTGGCGTGATGTTGATGAGAATCTGTGTATTGTTGTATTGGTAAATTACTTCCATCTTTGTGGTAGGTAGTTTAAATTTCAATGGGTATTTATCATACAGATGGGACTT
This sequence comes from Camellia granthamiana, assembly GCA_036172215.1. Lineage (NCBI taxonomy): Eukaryota > Viridiplantae > Streptophyta > Magnoliopsida > Ericales > Theaceae > Camellia > Camellia granthamiana. The sequence goes on from CM069913.1 coordinate 115,299,253, forward strand.
TTATCCTGTAAAGTGGGATAAAGTTGAAAAAATTGTGTTGTATTTAACTACACATGTTGGCATTAGGAAGGAGGAAATGATTGAATAATACTTGATTTGAGACTCTGAGCACAATGTTGCACCTAGATTTTTATGTTCCTTGTAGAAGGAAGCAAGGGAAATACTCCCAGTTAGGTTTGACGCGAAGCTTGTGATGGGGAGAAACTGTGTTCACTTCAAATGATCTCAACCAAAGAAAAAAAGGGATTAAAATATAGTTATAACGCTAAAACCAACTTTGTTATGGTTAATATATATTCTGAACCACATGTTGTACAATTTAGTATGGAAAACTGAAGCATTAGTAGCTGTTTAAGTTGACTTAGGATCAACAGTATGCCTTTTAATTTCTAATAGTAGTAATTATTTTTGTGAACCATTCCAGTTATTGTGATGGTTGTCACATTTGCATTTTGCACCTTATTTCTTATTATTTATTTATTTTTCTTTTACTTTCTCTTCTTAGGATTTGGACTTGTATGGAATTCTAGCTGAGACTGAAAGGCAAGGCATAACCTTTGATCAATTACTTACAATTCCGGAACAAGATGACTGGGTCTACAGTGATGGGAAATCAACAACATGCGTAGCCTTTATTTTGGCAATGTATAAAGAGGCGGTAATCCTTGGTCCTTATGCCAACTCTATTCAAGTGACCGAGTTTACAGTAAGTGTCTAAGACCATAAGCGATGACTTGTTGACCATTATTGTCAAATCACAGATTGAATCATAAATTGTTTTGCGAAAATAGTGGATCATGACTCGTATCAAATCGTGATTCTTAAGATTCATGTTATTTAGTATAATCTATAATTATATATATTACTTCACAATGTTTAAAATGAAATAAATATTAATATAACATATCTAAATTGGAAAAATTCATATTTTATTAGTTTGCTAAATACAATATTAGGCTTTTCTAATTATATAGTTGCGTTGTTAGTGCCTCTAAGAAGGCTGTAATTGATCTTCACAAGTAATAATGAATAGTTTGTCGGTGGTGAAACAACTACTTCATTTTATTATTTATTGTTTTTGCATAATTAATGTTTTCTTGCATTAGTAACATTTATTTTACTTTTAACAAGTTCTGGTGGTGCTCTCCATACTCGAACTATTTGTAATCTCTCTTATGAGTATATATTTATGTGATGAACATGAAGTTTGAATGTGGTGCTTGCAAGTGGAGTTGAGAGTTTTGAACCTAGCTTGCGATTGATGTGCTAACTTTTTGCTCACTTTATTATTGGCAATGATTATAATTTGCTAACTTTATATATATATATATATATTGGGTTAGTTTCTTTATTTTTTTATGACTGATTCCAGTGTTTTTTTTTTTTTGTAAGAGCATTGGCCAGCTTGTTCCTTGAAATAAGCATTGGCCCATGAATGAGTTATCCAATATTTTGATGGTTTTTTTAACATTTTTTGGGGTATGGTTTGTGGTTAAATATAAATAGGAAGGAAATGTTGCAATTTTTCTTCTATTGTTTGTCAAATGTAAAGTTTTAGCAATCTGGAAGAGGAATTAAACTTGTTTGGTTTATTTTTAGTTTATGTGTTTCTGTATAGAATCCTTAACTTTTAGATTTGACCTTATTTAGCTAATAGTGCAATTTGACAATTGAATCCTTATTTTGCAACTTTTTTTTTTTATTTTTTTAGAAACATTATTTTGCAGATTTAGTGAGTGCAAATGAAATTTATTTATAATTTATATTTCTTTCTATTTATAAGCAGTGCTTTTTTTTTTTTAAATAAGGAGAAAAGATGGCGTTTTCGAAAAAACGTCATTAAATGTCGTCATATGATGTCAGTGACTGTAACGGAAAAGATGGCATTTTTTTAGAAAACGTCACTAAATGTCGTCATATGACGTCAGCGTTTAACTGTGACGGTTTTCCCATAAAGGATGTTTGAGAATTTATGGCGTTTTAAAAAACGCCGGCTAAAGTCATTAGTGACGTTTAATAAACGTCATATACCTAAGACGGCGGCCGTATTCTCGACGTAAATTTATAAATGTAGCCTTTAACGGCATTTTTAAGGCTTATAGTGGCGTTTTTTAAACGTCGCTAATGCCAAAAATTCCTGCAGTGTCACATACATTTTCACATATCCTTCTAGTTTCTGGATCTAGATTTTACAATAGATTTGTACACTCAATATCATCCAACAAATCACTAGCCACAAGAATCACCAACACCAACACAAACAATCTCTTCAAAGACATATTTTCCAAACCTAAAACAAAGGGAAAGGAAAAGATTGGATAAAGAAAAATGGTTGAAGTTGTGGTTACAATGAACTATCTATAACAGATTTATGAACTCTTCACATTTAATACGACATTTAATTAGAATGTATTGACATTAAAATTATCAGCTGAAATGTATTTAGATCACGGCATTAATTCTGCATTAAAATTTGGTTATCTGAAGGAACTGCAACCTAAACATAATTTAATCCCTCTTGACATTGACGCGCGTTGGATTTTGATTAGATTCTCTTGTTTATTCCTTCAAATTAGCTTCTTTTTATATTTTATTTTTAAATATTTTGTTTCTAGTAATACGTTTGTCTAGGAACATCCACTTTAGGTGTTCCATGTTTTGGCACATTTTAAAACTTTTTAGCATCCAAATTTGGGATTTAAGACAAGTTTGTCAATTTTGGTTGCAAAAGTAATTGCAAAAGTTGCAAGTTCTTGCACTGTCTGTCAAGAAATTAGCATAAATACTCAAATTTTCTCTTAGTTTTTTAGTTGATTCCCAATTCTTGGATATTGACATTCATTGTCCAGATTTTTTTGTTTAAAAAAAAAAAAAAAAACCTTTTCTTCATTGAGTTTTTTTTTTTTTTTTTTTTTTTAAAGAAAATAAAAGGAAATCCAAGGGAAAAAAAGAAGAATTTTGATCCTCTCTCAATTTCATAAGATTACAAGAAGTTATCAAATACATGTCAACAGTCTATAATTAACATGATAATGTAAGTATTATAACTTCTGTTAATCGTTTCTTAATTTGAAATCAAAAGAAAATACCATTTCAGTGGAATTTAGAAGAAATATTGCACATTGATGAAAAACTTTGCAATATAAAAAAATTAATTAACAAAATTTTCCATTAAATTGAGATTATTTTATGAAATTTATTGAAATACTATTTTCCCTAAAATCAATATTTGTGGATGTAGTTTTTAATTTTATTATTATTATTTTTTTAAATTTTTATCTTTTTGTTCATCCAAAAAAACACTACGAGAAATAAGACTTTTAGCGACCAACTTTTGGTCACAGAAAGATGACATCTGGCCGTTAATAGTTTTTAGTGACCAAAAAAATTTGGTCATCATTTAGTCGCCAAAAGCCCTTCACAGAAGTTTTTTGGCGACCACAATTGAAGTTGGTCGCTAAAAGTTACCATTAGTGACCACATATTTTGGTCGCGAAAAAGATTTAAATTTCTTGAAGATTGATCATTTGCGACAAAAAAACAAACTGGTCACGAAAATGGTGGTTTTTGGCACCACAAATTAAGTTGGTCCCAGAAAGTCTATGTTTTAGCAACCACAGTAGTGGTCACCAATAGTTATTCCTAGAACCTTTCTCAAAGACCTACTACGACTAAAATGTTATTGGTCGCAAAAAAGCTTTTAATTTCAAAAAATAATTTTTTAAATATAATGCTAATTTTTTTTGAATACCTATAATACATTTGCAATTAATAATTCATCTCCATCCAATCAATTTCAACAGACCAGTCCATCAACAATCCAATCTAAAAACGAAAAAACATCAATTATAAAGTCAAAATAATAGTTAATCTATCTAATTATTACCACCTGTCACCATGAACACATTGCAAATCCAAAATAACCATCTATCCTTTTAGTTTACAACGAATTCACCACATCAAAAACATATTTAACAAAACCATCAAAGATTTCAAATGCGTGTCACATTTGTCCGATGCAAAGTATATCAAAAACTCCACGTATAAGCACAACTTAGAATTAATGCACCAGAAAACTCAAGTCCATAAATATGCATGACTACGCCTTTAGCTACCTATAAAAAAATAAAATAAAAAAAAATAAAAAATGAAGAAAGTGTTGTTAATAATAATATTTTTGCTTACATTTCTATTTTAATTTTGTAAAAATCTATGGATCTAACTCCACTTCCAAAACTAGCAATCACACACAACCATACTCTCCCCCTCCCCCCCCCCCCCCCCCAAAAAAAAAAAAAACCACCAAAGAAAATAGGGAATTAATCTAAATAGAGAATGCTTCATTGATGGAAAATATTAATCAAACTTGAAATGTAGTCCCTGCAAGAATGAATAAACAGATGGAAAATATTAAAAATCACCCTTTCTGTGTATCATTAATCACAATTCACAAATATTGCACATACTGACCTCATGCAAAAGATTATTGAATTCTGAGGGCAAAACATAAACATATGTAAGGGGCCTTTTCTTTTCCACCACAGCATTGAGATTCCCAAGATTCCCAACGTGTTGTGGACTGTCAGGAACATCAACCTGAACAGGTTGAAGCCATTGAGGCCAATCCCTTATAACTGATAAAACAAATGGTATGGTGCAATCTATTCCATACCAGCCATTGTCACACTATAGAAAGAAGAAAAAACAAATCAAATAATTTTACACACAAATTTGGAGCAAATTTCACAAGTTTAATCAAATTATGCAAGGTATTGGAAACTATTCTTGTATTTTCCCTAAAATTATACTCTAATCCTATACACACTTAACTCCAGAATAGATTGGATAAACAACCTAGAGCATCAAAAAACGTATCCATTACTTCTCAAAATTAAAGAGAATTTATTTTTTTAGATTACAAATTTTTAGGAAGTATTAGATTCATATCAGCCACTATTTGAGGAGTATTGAGATCCAATATAAAAACAATAACGAAACAATTCCTTTCTAAGAATACTTCATAGCACAGAGGACTTTTTTTGAAATTTGTACTGAACATGGATCCCTTCATTTTGGTAAAGAAGATTATAGGTTCTTGTTTCATAAATGCATGTATACAAGGTAGTGCCTCTTCTAGCACCTTTCAATGTTGTTCATATTTACGTAAACCAAACCAAACTAAACCTTGTGTCTCGCTTAAGTGGGTCAGCTACATGAATCCTTTTTGAGAATAAGATTAGGTACAGCACATTCTAATAGTAGTAAATACATAATTACTACCTGACAAAATCCACCACGGCAATGTCCATAGCCAGAGCATTGATTAATACAAGTGCACAACAGCACAGGCACCTCACAAAATTACTCCCACAAACAATCATATTTGCAATCGCATTCCTCTTTGAATCGAACCTTGGAAGGATATGCTTCTGCTAGGTTCATATTACACCATCCAGTATTTGTTGTGAAAATGTTATCCAGGCCAGGTTTTGTCCAGTCAGTCAGTTTAGGACCTTTAGGTTCAGAAGGTAAGTTGAAATAAGCGCATTAACTTGTTAATGTTTAGTTTAGATCATATTCTAATAGAAGTGTCTATTAGGATTCTAAGTATGCTTACTTCACTTTAAACCCGCAAGCCTCAGCAATAGGACGGTTTGGGTATTTAGTACCTTCAAGACAGAAACACATTGCCCTTGTTGTGTCACAATAAGTAGCGCATATTGAAACAACCCAATGCCCATGTGGTTGCTCCTTTGATCCTGGAAAATTGCAGTCCAGTTGCAATCTTTCAGAGCACCCTTCCCCTAATCCATTAAAGATATTTTATCCAGCAAATTATATGATTGATCAAAAAGCAGCATAACAAAAAAGAAATATCACATAACAAAACACGTAATATTAAGTGCGAGAATAAGAATAATGGCCATGCCAAAGGGGTTATTGAAATGAAATTGCACAATATAAATATTGCTTTTGAATGTAAGAGTAAGTATAAAAGGAAAATTAGAAGCAAAACAAAAGAAAGAGAGATGATGAGGATTAGCAATGTGACACCCCACCCACCAATTGCTAAACTAAACTTTAAAAAAAAAAAAAATACCAAAATACAATAGGGATATACCATAATCTATAATTTGACAAAACTGAATCAGACCCATCTCCAACAATCCCTTTCAGATACCTTTCTTATTATTATTACTCACCCCACTCTCATATCTCAGTTGAAAGTTGAAACCACTACATAAATCCCTTACAGTTTCCAAAATGATGTATCTCAACTCCAAAAAACAAAACATGGATGACCACTTCATTTAAACATAATCCATTAGCATCTCCCTTCACTCCCCCTTTTCTCCTTTGAAGACAACCCTTTCATATCACCTTCTTTTCAAATGTGTATCCTTCACCTTAATGACATACAAACACACAAAATGGCCATTGGCCTCAAATTCCACATCTTTTTTTATCTCTTTAGCCATTGGCCTGTCAAACCAATGTTCCAGAATTATCCACCAAACGGCTCTTCGTAGTTTAACACAAAAGCTCATAACATTAGGCAATCAAAAAAGTGGTAGTTTTATTATTTTTAAAAGCACCATCAAAAGTAAATTGACATGCAACAACCTCTTATGAATTAAATCCAGCAGAATCGAAAGGGCAAAGCAGGGCCGAAATGAACTTCATAGAAAAACCACCGGTAGTCAATTCAATTTACTATGATACTGCCTTCGATGCATAAGCCATTCTACCCTTCATGCAACCCATCCACAATGCGCGGTCTATTTGTCATTCAGGGCTAAGAATTAATTGAAATGACCATATAATTTTCTCCATATGACAATATATTTGGAAACAAATCACGAAAAGTTATTACGAAGATGTAAAATATAGACCAAGATTCATTATAGGAAAAAGAAAAAAAAAAATTTGTAGAAAAAAAAAAATCTTTGGAACACCTTGCGTCTATTGTTTTGGTTGATATCACAGATGTAAAGAAATTAAGGATCAAAAGAAGTTTACCTAGATTGTAAGACCTCATCAAATTTGCTAAGGGAAGCACATAAATATATAGAGGGTTAAAGGTTAGCCAAAGGACTCAAGTCTTTATGTATAAGACCCAAAAAAAAAAAAAAATCCACTCTTAACAATCAAAAGCCATATTCAAAATCAATATCAAAGTCGAGAACATGTAAAGATAACAATATAATTTCCCAACCAATAAAAAAAAGGAAATGAAGCAAATAAACAAAGTATCACAGAAACTAAAAAACCACCGGTGGGTCTTTAACTTAAAAAAAGAACTCGCAAAATCAAATAAAAGCTTCAAAATCAAACCATAGCTTCTGTTCCAAATCATTTTCTTTTCCAATGATATTTGAATAGATAAAGGTAATGTAGCTTTATAATGTAACTTAAGCTAATGAAACAGCCAAAGCTCCACATAAGAAGATGAAGTTCACACTACCAATGTGTTTATATGTTATGTAAAGCACCCAAAACTCCACATAAGAAATGCATCTAGTAACAACAATAAACCAAATGAAAGGTCAGCTTTTTTTCCCCCTTGAACTCACCACAATTGTTTTCTACTTTAAACCAAATTGCCAAGCAAGGCAACAAATGTTCTCTGAAGAACTGGTAACAACAATAAATAAATAAAAAACGTTCGTGTGATGATTTTGACCGTGAGTTGGACCTTCCCTACATGTTCAACTTTTTGGGCTATAAAAAACTAAGAGCAAAAAGTGATCTCTTATTGTAGTAGCAGAAAACGTGAAGACCAAATGGGAGGCATTTGGATGAGAAATGTTTGGTAAAGCTAATATTTTAGTGAATAAAATTCAGATTTGCAGTGCCTATATAAGCGTCTTTGTTGCTGCTTTTATTTTTTGTTTTTGGGTAGAAATTGCTTGCTTGAAGTTGAATATTTGTGCAAAAAAATCAGATTTGCAAGTGTTGTGTTTGTGCCCTGTTATGCCATTGACATGTTTGTAGCTGTTTCTTTTAATGATTCTTCTACATGTATTTCACACCAAATCCCCCCAACACAGATTTATAATTAAAAAACAGTGCATTCATAATATCTAAAAAGCAATAACACCATCAATGGATACAATAGCTCTGACAAAAGAAAAAAATAGTGAAGTAGCATGAACAATATCTTTTATAATGGAACAAAAAAATTAAAATCCCTTAACTAGACAATAACCAAAAACTTAGAATTAGATATAGAGGAACAATCAATCTATAGCAAATTCAAAGAAACTGACCAAGCTATAATGGTGATTTGTGGTACAATTAGAAGAAACATTCATGAGTGTTGACCTAATTACCTTGTGTGTGTCACCAAGAAACACATGATCAATCATGTACCTCCAATCTTCTTCGCTAAAAACGATTTGGTCCTCTAAAAACAATAGGTACATTTATCTGGCTAGCAGACATGTAATTTGATTTTGTAGTAGAATTAATGACGTCGTCAATTGCCTACAACAAAATGAAGATTGAGATCCCTTGGAGACATTAACTGCGAAAGAAAGGCACCCAACAAATTATAAAGAGAAACTCATATGCAACAAGAGTTAAGATAAAAGATTTTAAATTAATTAGCTATTAGTTAAAGCTCCATAGTAAGTTCGACCATTGCAACCAAGTAAAACAAATATAAATAGAATATCAGAAATTTTCTCTTTGCAAGGTATTGGGAATGACAAAAATATAAAACAACTCTGACCTGCATCGAAAGATTAAACGTCATAAACTCTACAACAGGCCTAAGACCATAATAAGCAGCGCCTACTCCAAAGCCTGCAAATCCAGTCTGCAAAATAAGCATTTATACATGAGACAGAAGAATTATGGAAAAACAAAAAGCATAAGTATATACACACAAAAGTCAATCATCATTGCAGAAATTCAAGAATTCAAATCAGCAAGTTTACTTAAGAAGAGAGAATGAAAATAATTTGGTAAATTAAGCGTGGAAATTAACAAAAGGAGCAAACCATAGCAAGTCTAATAATAGGTCCCACCTCTGTGATTAGAGCATCAACGACCCTATTGGGTCCATACTTCTCTAAGAACCCTGTGGAAATCTATACAAAGGTAGTATAATTGACGGTTATATGACCATGGACATCATCTATATTCTTAAGAGGGAGAGAGAGAGGGAGAGAGAGAGAGAGAGAGAGAGAGTGATGTCTAACCTTGTATGCACCTTGGTACTTCCCAACCTGCAATAAGAAAAGGGCACATAAGGAAAGAACAAAGTGAAATCTTATTAAAAAGCCAAAAAATTTGAGATGCTACTAAAATAGCATACTTTTTGTCATTTTATATTTTTTGGGTCATATCACTTCTCTACTTTTTCTGCACATCTTTTAGTAAAAAGTCAAAAAGTTACTAATATAGCACTTCCTCAAACAATCCCCAATCACGATTCCTTACCTCTTCACCCATTAAAAAAAACTCTAGGATCAACATACATTTCTTCATCAAGAGCAGAGTTTAGAGCATCTCTCATAGTCATCTGTTTAAGTAATATCCAAAATGTAAATATCAGTGTTTTTATGAAAGAAAAACAGCACAACTGCAAGCATGAATACAAAAAGGAAAAAGAAAAAGATTTTCAGATTACTTCTATAAATTGAATTAGTAACACTACAATACGAACTAACTATCTATATGACTAGGTTTTGCTTTCCTTCTTGTTTTATTTTTGGGTAAGATATTAAGTACCCCTTTTAGTATTTCATATTTAGCAAAGCATCTGAAGTGATCAATTCTAACTCCACCAGTGTCATGCTTAGTGCTTAATCTTTTATATAGAGTCGGTCACACTTGATTGGAACACAAGGCTTAATTTGGTTTGGCATATGAAGTAATCAATTCCAACACATCTAAGTCTATGTCTACACAAATTGTAAATTATAATAGGGGAACCCAGCCAAAAAATATAGAAATACGGACAATGGCGCTCACATGCAGTCACAAGATCAAACTAGAAATTTATAAAGATGGTTCACATGCGAAAACAATAACCTCAAGTCCAATGTCGATTCCCCTGAAACCCCCCAAGTGCAAACCCTTTAAGCCAAAGCATAATAGTGTACATATAGAGCAATTTCCAAAACACAAGTTGAAGCTTTAAAAAGCTCCAAATTAAAGCCTACTTCACAGAAAGCAGAATCACCAACTACTACACCTTAACATGCGATGGAATAAGCAGAAATCACATAACACAATAGAGACCCCTGAACCAACCACAGCTCTGTAATTTGGTTTTTTTTTGTAGACCTAAGAAGGTCAATTGTTTCTCACAAAATGGCAATGAAATGGTGGGTATTCAAAATGTGATAAACAAGTGAAAAGGGTCGAAAAGCGAGAGACAAAATGTGAAACAGAGGAGCAAAAAGAGATCAACGAACACTCGGTTCACCTGAATCGAATGCAAGCGACCCGTTTCAATCATTAAATCTCAGATCTGTCTGTGTGTATGTGTGTGTGTGTGTGTGTAAATACACTTTTACATGAACTTCACGGTTGGCTTCTTTCTCGAAAATGATAGAAGATGGTTGTCAGACACACACACACACACACACACACACACATATATATATATAGAGAGAGAGAGAGAGACTAACTTGGTCAGGAGATACAACGATGAAGAGAGCTGAAGATGAAGAGGCAGCAAAACAGGGAATGAAGTGAATGGAGATGGTGGCTAGGGTTCATTACTGATTGGGAGTGTAGAGAGTGAGGAGATACAACGATGAAGAGAGAAACCAATCTGACTATGGAGAGTCGAATGAAGAAAGCAACAATGAAAAGGAAGCTCAATCGATTGAGGAATTCATTTTTGATTTAGTTAATTTTGATACAAAATATGGTTTTTTTTTTCTTTTTGTGACCGCAATAAGTTAGTCACCAAAGGTTTTGACATCTGCTTTTTTATTTCTCTCTCTCTCCCACCATTACTTTCTGCGACTATATTACATTTTTTGGTCGCAAAAAATTACTTACTAGCCACTAAAAAGTTGTTGGTCACGAAAACGCAACCTATCAGCAACCAAAAAAATGTTAGTCACAGAAAGTGAACTATCTGCAACTAACTCAAAAAATGTGGTCACCAAAAGTATTTTTTCTTGTAGTGAAAGAAATTTATTAATGAAATCTAAGTACACAACAAGAGATATCTATAATAATAAAACAAAATAGTTTTGAAAATCTCTATCTAAGACAATTGGTTACAATAGTTCAGATCAATTCATCCATAAGATTAACTATATTGCCCCCAAATAAATAACATAAAGATAAATCTGATTAATGCATTCAATTATACTAATCTCAAATCAAGTGGTAAAATCTCTATATTTGTATTCTATTCGTGATAGCAATTATAAAAGGAGCCCACATGTAATACAAATTTAGACTTCAAAAGAGTGAATCCATAGCTTGTGCGGCAATGAAAACAAAAGAGAATAAAGCAACAAAATAAATGCCCCAAGGGCTACAAGTTCCAAAACTTAAACTCGGTTATACAAAAATGGACACACACCCATACAAATAAATGTTGTATAAAATGTGTATTTAAATAAAAATAAGCAATTTCATGTTTAATTAATTTAAATTACAGAATAAGGAATCAAACATCTGAAAATTAGTTTAAAAGGCAAGAAAAGAGTATAGAACAAGGGTGTGAGCTATGAAGTAGAGTGCAAAAAAGGGTGTTAACCCTTTCTACCCTTTGGTAGCTATTCAAACCCAACTTCCAACACTTGAAATAGGATCAAAACAATACAAAAACACAAGAAATAGGCAGAGAAAGACTTTGTAAGGTCGGAGATCTTGTTCGGGGACAGCCAGTGTTTGCCTCACTGTCACCAGTTGTAAGGCAAAGAAGAGTCAGGCAAATTTCACAAATTCAGTTCTTTCAGTAATCACCCCTCAGCTCGCCAATATTCAGTCTACCTCAAGCACAGGCACCTACTCCTAGAATGGCTCAGTATCCACCATTTGCTTTAGAGGAACTACTACTCTATTTACAGCAGCAGTTAGTCAACTCACTCCAACACGACATGACCCGTCAAGCTAAAGTCACAAACAAGTTACAACAACAACAACAACAACAACCAGTTGTGGCTGCTACTTCACACACACCTAATGTGACTATCCCCATACTCGGTACTACTACCAATACTGTTACAACTTAGGATCCACAAATCGAGGGAATTCTAATTTTTTCCATCCCAGCAGACCTAATTCTAGCACAGACTTCTAGAACCCCAATCTACCAGACTGAGGCACCTTTTGAATTTGAGGTTGACCCAACTATGCTCAAAGTCAACAAGTTCGAAAAACTATTCAAAAAGGTAGAAGGGATTAACTCCATTCCAAATATAGAGGATGGGTACACCAAATCTGCTATTACTTTGCCGAAGCGGTTCAAAATGCCGTATATTGACCGATTTGATAGCGCTGGGGACCCGATGGAAGATCTACTTTATTTTCGGATATCCTACGACCAATGGGTTTGACCAGATTGTAGAAGTTGTTGTTCTTTGGCCGAACCATGTCGAGTATAGCTGCCATCTGGTATGGTAAGTTAGAGGACTCTATGAAGAAGAACTGGGAGGAACTAGCCGAGACTTTCATTGCTTAATACTCCTACAATACGCAAATCGAGGTCACAACTCGTAATCTTGAAGCGATGCATCAAAAGCCGAATGAGGGTTTTTCAGAGTTCGTAACTAGATGGAGGGCCAAAGCATCAATGATGACCACTCGTTCCTTAGAAAAAGACCAAATTTGGATGGTTGTCCGGAATCTTCATGGCAAGCTACTACAGAAAATGATTGTTCCCCCCTTATTTACATTCAAGGAACTTCATGAAATGGGGGTTCAGATCGAAGACACAATGAAGTAGGGGATCATCACTGATGACAAGGAGCTAGCCAAGAGGCCTTTTGTTCGCAGTTCCAATACTACCAAGGGTAGCACAGCTTTGAGGCCGTTAGAGGTGAGTGTTGTCACTACAACCAAAATTGTCGACCCCTTTGCCAACATGCGCCCACAAACCTCCAATCTTACCCTGACCTCTGGGAAGGACTTTCAACGAGCTCTACAAGACTCTATCTCAAGCCATGCAGGTGCTATTCAAAAAAGGGCATCTAAAACCCCTAAAACCTCAACCAGTTCCAAACCCTCTTCTACCCAAGCACGATCCCCCTAAATATTGTGCTTTCCATCAACAGCACGATTATGAAACGTTCTGTCTACATCATGAGATTTAAGATCTCATCGACAACAAAGTCATAGCTCCACCTCAAAAGCCAAATGTAACCACCAACCCACTCCCTGTCCATAACCAAGTCCCCCCACCCAGAAATATCCACCTTATCCATACACTACCACCCATCGTCGACCCGAGCATCTATATCACCCCCTTTCACTTACCAAAGCTGGTGTTGTTCATTCCTGAAGGCACGCACTTATGCATAATGAACACATCCAACCCACAACCTAAGCCTCACAAATCTATGGTGACAACACCTGAAGAAAATGAGGTTTTTCCCTCAGAAGGAGGTGTCAGTCTGTCACTAGGAATTCCCAAGGAATTATGTAAGAGGGATTATGACCCAAGCCACTACATTGTTCCCGTCACTCAAACCAAGCCTAAGGTAGTACTGCCAACCTCAATGGACATTAATGTGGTTAGGGAAGATGACCCAAGCCAAGGGTTGGATGATCTTGCGGATCTAGAAGAAGATTTGAACAACCTACAATTCTTCAAAGAATAGGAGTAAGGCAACGTACAGATTGGCTGGTTTGATCTAAGCCAGTTGATTGACAACAAGGGATGGCTGAGTGATGAGTCCGATAAAGAAGAGGAAACTGGAGTTAAACCAGAGAAAAAAGAAGTCGGCGCAACTGTGGTAGCTGAGAAAGCTGAGGAGAAAGGAAAAGGGCTAGAGAGCAGTAGTACGGAAAAACAAATCGAAGAATTAGGTGTTGTGGAACCTACAAACGCTGAACGGGTAGTTGTGTTGGGGTAGTTTAAACAGGATAGGATCGAAGATAGCCAGAAGGCCACACCATCTTGTTTCCCTTAGAGGGATAATTGTACTGTAAGAGTGATCCGAGTTGAGTCGAACAACTGTTTGTTGGCAGCTGAAGGTAAATGGTAGGAAGACAGCAACTTGCATCTCGGCCATACAAATGAAGATTGGGGAGATCATATCCTAGGCAGTATTTGGTATGCGAAGGAAATAGACCACCTCACCAGGAGTGGACAGTATTTCAAACCTCCACATTTGGATCAGGCCGAACCCTTAGGAAAAGACCGCGAGGTTGAGAAGGAAAAGGAAAAGAAGCTGGAGGAGGAGCTGGTTCTAAAACAACTCAAAAAGATCCCGGTTGATATTTCCATTTGGGGCCCTCCTCATGGCGATGGATAAGGCTAAGTTGTCCATTAATATTATGCCTGAGTAACTTGTTGGCCTGATCTTCCCAAGTAACACCCAACCCATGCTTACCTTCTCCAAGAAAGAGCTATCGCGTAAAGGATCGGCTCTTAACAAGCCACTGTACATATATGTCAAGTCTAGAGGGAAGTGGGTTCCAGTGGTTTTGATGGACACCGACTCTGCAATCAACATCTATCCTTCTTGGACTGCCTATGTGATAGGCCTGAAACTAGTAGATTTCATCCCCATAGCCCAGGTGATCCGAGCATATGACAACACGAGCAAAGAAGTTATGGGAATAGTGAAAGTACAAGTCCAAGTGGGCCCTTCCGAGCATGAGATTGAGTTCCATGTACTTGATGTTCCAACAACCTTTAACCTACTTCTAGAGAGGCCCTGGTTGCATTACATGAAGGCTGTGTCCTCCACCCTCCATCAAATGCTAAAATACTATCATGAGGGAGAAGTGACAACCATTTTTGGGAATTCATCTATTTATCCACCGGCAGAGGTAACTACATCTTTGTTGGAAATCATTCATGATGATAAGGATGTATTTCTTTCAGGATTCACTCTAGTGGAAGTCCAAGTGGTACAGGCCATCTTAGCCGAGGATGAAGGCGTGTATTTTAGTGCTCAGTTCATTTACTTCATAAACAAGTTGCGGTATATTCCAAGAATGGGGCTAGGAAGGAGCGGGAGGAAAGGTGTTGCGATGCCAACTGAGGTGCCACGTAATCCACATACCTTTGGGTTGCTCTATGTACCCATCAAAGAGGACTAGAGAATGAAGGAAGAAGAAATGAGAGAAAAGGCCAAGGCCAAAAGAGACGGGAAACATTACGAGCTGGTCCACAGGCCAATTTGGGGAACACTGAATGGGCGTTTTGTCAGAGAATGAGGGGATTTCCCCTTCTACGGCTTTCCTTAGCCTTGGGTGGATTCTTCAATGAAAAAGCGTTTCCCAGGTTTTGAAATCTTTTTCGACCACCAACTTCAATACAATGATAAAAAGGGGACTGATCTAAGTATCAAAGTTGGCCAGAGCAAAGAGGACGATTCAGACAACAGTGAAGCTGGAGTAGGGGCAACACTAACCAATCTCTTGGCAGATCCTGAGACCAGTACGGAGAACTTGGGGGATACCTTTACCGTCTGTATGATTAGAGAGGAACCGGTTGTGGATTCCACCAGTTGCATTCTAGATGTATCGAGAGCTCTACACCTCACTTGGCAGTTAGAGAAGGGCTTTATCACCAGTTCCAAATCGGATGATGAGTCTGAATCTGATTCCACCGAGTTTGTTGAGTCAAAATCAAATTCGAGTCCGTATGGGGAGTCTGAGTCTGGCACTTTTGAGGGTGGTAGCTTGGGTGCCAAGCTCCTGTCTAGGTCCTCTTTTGCATTTGCTTTTGAGTCTGTTATAACCGAAAAGCCAGAACTTCTAATTGAGAATACCGTAGATTCCGTTTACTTCTCTGTGCCATAAATTTATTTCATTAACTAAGATTTTCAAAATTTTAATGAAAACGAAGAGGAAGAAATTCCTCAGGGTTTAAAAAACTTAATTGACTAACAGGAGAAGAGGCATGCTAAGACCTGCGTAGATGAGATCATTGCAATTAATGTGGGTACTGAGAAGGATCCACGCTTAGTCCAGATCGGGTCTACTTTGTCTTCGGAGGAACACGAGCGGTTAATCGCTTTATTAAAAGATTTCAAAGATGTTTTCGCGTGGTCCTACGAAGACATGCCTAGAATTGATTCTAAGATTTTACAGCACCAGATCCCTCTTGACCGTGAGGCCCAACCAGTCAAGCAGAAACTCCGCAGAATCCGTCTGAATTGAGCATTGAAGATTAAAGAGGAAGTCTCCAAGCAGATTGACGCTAGTTTTTTTGTTGGTGTCTGAATATCTGACTTGGTTAGCCAACATTGTTTCGATTTCGAAGAAGGACGGCAGAATCAGAGTTTTCGTCGACTTCAGGGATCTAAATAAGGCTAGTCCAAATGATGACTTCCACTAGCGCACATCAACGAATTGGTAGACTTTATTACCGGCCATGCCTTGCTATCGTTCATGGATGGATTTTCGGGGTATAACCAGATTTTGATGGCACCTGAGGACAGAGAGAAGATTGTATTCACTACGCCATGGGGTACCTACTACTACAAAGTTATGTCTTTTGGGTTGAAGAACGTCGAGGCTACCTATCAGAGAGCTGCAGCCACCATCTTGCACGACATGATCCATAAAGAAGTCGAGGTGTATGTGGGCGACATGATTGTAAAATCCAAAGAGTGAGAAGGCCACTACACCGCGTTGGAAAAAAATTTCGAACGGATCAGGGAGTATAGACTAAGGTTGAACCCACATAAATGCACTTTTGGGGTGACTATAGGGAAGATGCTGAGATTTCTGATTACATAGAGGGGAATTGAAGTAGATCCATCTAAGATCAAGGCCATCTTAGAAATGCCACCACCAAGGACTGAAAAGGATGTGCGTAGCTTTTGGGTAAAGTCCAATTCATAAGAAGGTTTATCTCTAAATTAACCTTGACTTGTGAACCACTATTTGGTCTCTTGAAAAAGGGAAAGAAGTTTCGATGGGATGATTGTTGTCAGTTTGCTTTTGAACAGGTCAAGCAGTGGTTTCAGAATCTACCTATATTATCGCCGCCCGAGCTAGGGAAGTCGTTGATCATGTATTTGTTGATAACAGAGTCAACCATGGGTGCATGCTAGCACAAGAATCAGAAGCTAAGGTAAAGAAGGCCATCTACTACCTGAGCAAGAAAATACTGGATTACGAGGCCCGCTATACTCCTCTAAAGAAGGCTTGCTTAGCCCTAGTTTGGGCAGCTAGGAAGTTGAGACACTACCAGTTAGCTCACTCCATAATTCTGGTTTCAAGATTAGATCCCATCAAATATCTCTTCGAGAAATCGGCACTTACGAGTAGGCTAGCTCATTGGTTTCTTTTCCTCTCCGAGTTTGACCTCAAGTACGTCAAAGGGAGAGCAGTAATGGAATTTTTGGCGGACCACCCAATGGAAGGAGATGAAGCAATAGTGTACTTATTCTCAGATGAGAAGATTCTACAGGTAAAGGAAAAGACTTGGACAATGTACTTTGACGGAGCAGCTTCAATACGGTTATGGGATAGGCGTGTTGTTTATAGCACCCGATGATTCCTATATACCCCTAGCATTCAAACTCTAGTTCAAAGTGTCCAACAATAAAGCAGAGTATGAGGCGTGTATCGCTGGATTAGAAGCTGCTCTAGAATTAAGGGCAATAAGGTTGGACGTCATCGAAGACTCAAATCTGGTTGTTTCTCAAGCCAATGGAGACTGGAAGGTCAAGGAAGGGAAGATAAAGGTTTATCATGAAACCCTAGACATTTTGATTCCAAGGTTTGAATAGCAGACATTCACACATTTGCTGAGAGAACAACCGGTTTACTGATGTGCTGTCAACGCTATCTTCCATGGTAGACATACCGCTCGGGGTTAAGATGCGTCTGATCATCATTGAACAAAAGTATATGCCTTCTTATGAGATGATAGCCGTAATAGATGAATTTCAAGACAAAAACCCCTGGTATTACGACATTTGAAACTTTCTAGAGAAGGATATATATCCACCAGGGGAAAATGACAAGGATAAACAGGGAATACGACATCTGGCCATCTAGTTCATTATCTGCGAAAATAAGTTGTACAAGAGAGGGCATCTAGGAATGTACAAGCTCTATGTCAAAAAAGAGGAGTCGAAGCGTCTCATGGAGGACATCCACGGAGGAGAGTGTGGGGCATACATAAATGGTGTGATGCTGGCTAGGAAGATCCTCAAGCAAGGCTATTATTGGCCAACTATGGAGGAGGATTGTATTAACTTTGTTTGGCGATGCCACAAATGTCAAATTCATGCCAATCGCATGAATATCTCGCCATCACAGCCCTACACCATGACTTCACCATGGCCTTCCTCCGTCTGGGAAATTGACGTCATTGGAGCAGTCTCGTCAAAGGACTCAAATGGATATGAGTTCATCCTGGTGGCAATTGACTATTTTACTGAGTGGGTGGAAGCACAGTCATACTCAATATTGAAGGTGTCACATGTGGCTAAGTTCATCAGAAACAATATCATCTGCAGGTATAGGGTGCCAAATGAGATTATATCGAATAATAGGCTCACACTTTAAGAAAGAGGTTGCGGATTTGCTCGAGAAATACAACATGGCTTTTTACAAGTCATCAATATACAAACCACAGACTAATAGAGCTGTTGAGGCCGGCAACAAGAGTGTCAAGAACATCCTGCGAAAGATGTTGGAAACTTACAAAGACTGGCCAGATAAGCTGCCATTTTCACTCTAGGGTTGTAGAACGTCAATTTGAACATCTACAGGGGCAACCCCCTACTCTCTAGTATATTGGATGAAAGTTGTTCTGCCAATCGAGATTGAAGTACCGTCACTAAGAATCATGGCCGAGTGTCAGATAGCCGAAGTGCATTAGTAGCAGAATAGATTCAAAGAATTGATATTGTTTGACAAGAAAAGGTTGAAGGCACTATTTCACATCCAAGGATATCGGCGTAGAATTGCCATGGCCTTCAAAAAGAAATTCAAATCCAAAAACCTTAAAGAAGGAAATATGGTGCTCAAAGACAACTGTGCTCCCATCCATGACCCTAGGGGCAAGTTCAAATCCAATTGGACTGGTCTTTCTATCATCAAGTCTATCTGGTCAGGAGGAGCAACCATTCTCATGGATTTAGATGGTTTGGAGTTTTTGCAACCAATCAACATGGACAAGTTGAAGAAATACTATCCCTAAGAAGCTCACTAGGCTGAAAACCTGAAAAGGCGACCTAGTCAAAATTAGAGCATGAAAAATTAGAAACAAAGAAAAATAGAGCTCGCAAGGTTGAAAACCCGAAAGGGTGCCTTTGGAAAAAGTTAGACTGCAAAAAGAGAGAGTTAATACACGATTGAACCCTAATTGAACTACATAAAGCCTGATTCCCATCTCCCGAAGTTCAGCCATTACCGTCTCCAACTCAATTTTCCTGTCCATTTGTTCGATCGGTCCATCTTTTTCCATCGTCTGTTAGCTTGGTTGTGTTACCTCCGTTTTGGCAGAAGGACTAGGTGCAAGACAGAGCGGTGATGGTGAATGCAGTTGTGGCCAATTATAATCTTTTGATTCAGAGTTGTACATCTTGAAGATTGATTCCATGCGTGTCAGGTAGTGACCATTTTCAAAAATTGTTTTGAAAAGTTTTAATGAAGCTAATTTTCTCAAAATTTTACCTTTTAGAACGTAGACCATTATTTGGACCAAAAAGGAAAATTTCCAGTGCTCACAACTTTAATTCCATGATTTCAACACAAGTACATTCTCCAACTCACAGGTTAAATCAAAGTTGCTTTTACATCATAAAACTTAAAAAGAAAAGTCAAAGCAATAAACTAGGGGCACAGATGAGTCAAGTGACTATCCTCTACCTCCTGCATGCGCTCTCAGAAGTCTATGCAGCTAAGTATGGCCCAACCTGTGCCTCGTCCTCAAGCCAAGCCAAGCCAAGCCAAGCCAAGCACTCGCCAAAAAATACATAATTGAAGCTAGCAACAGGGGCCAGAAGCTCTCTTGTTCTCCAAGCAGCAAGGTATTGAGCCAAGCGTGAAGTACAAACTGGAAATGGAGCAGGGTATTCAACCCCCTCATCTGGATGAGTCTGATCACGCCTAAACTAACGTCTAAACTAGAATGGGAAGTAGAACATGCAGTGTGTAAGACCAATCAACTATATACCCGGCTGGCAGGACATGCTGTTGCTTATCTCGATCAAGTTCAACCGGGGGCAACACCAAGCAATGTCGGCTACAAATCTACTGTACATCCAGTCACACCAAAATCCCTTTATGGGAAAGTCCACTGGCCGTGTGCGAAAGAAGTATGATCTAGCCGAATACTCGTGGCAAGGGTCCACCACTTTCAGCTTATCCATCAACCACACCTGGGAAGGGATAAAAAGAAAAGAGATTAAAGAATAGAGAGATGTACGTTGAGAGAAAAAGTGAGGAAAAGGGCTTTGAGAGAAGATAGAGAGTGAGTGCCAAGTGATTTGAGAAATCATAAATGAGAAAGAGTGGAAAACAATACCTGAAGAAGTAGTGGAGTCCCCGTAAACCGAGAAGTCTCTCACCGATAGAAAGCGTCCAAACCTATCAAAGTTTTGACCAATGGCAAACCTATGCAGCTCTTACCCTCCTTGAGACATTGGGCCATGTCGATCAACCTAATGTTAGCTCCGCTGTAACTAGGGGCAAGTAAGAAGTGTACAAGTAAACATAAGCATAGGGTATATTGACGATAAACTTGCCAGAGAAGGTCACCTCTGTCTCCAATGCCGAAAAATCGATGAATCAAGTCAGGTATATCCAACTCCCCGTCATGAGCCAAAGATCAAGCCTTGTGTAAAGTAAGCCCATGCATCCGTTCAAGAGCCCGTGCATGGTCAAAACGGGGTTGAGGCATGATCTCTTTATCACGCCGGGACTCCATTAATGCTTGACATACTTCAAGAGTAGGATAAATTTCTTGTGCTCCTAAGCGAAACACGTGTGTAACTGGGTTCCAACATCAGAAAACAACATGAAGGAACGGAAAACAAAACAAAAAAAAAAGAGCGAAGTAAGGCTCAACGAAAAAAGAGCATTTATGCCAAAACTGCAAAAATTTACCTTTTCTGTGCTATCCAAAGTGGCCGTCCAATCCTTGAGCCTCTCAACAAGAAAGATCTCCATTTCTTGAGAAAACAGTAGAAAAAATGATGTTCTGTTGAAGGAAAGAGCAAAAGAAGACCTTTATAGAGGATAAGGTTGTGTGGGTGGCTGATAGTTGTTGCCAGCTGTCCAGCCACTGGTATCGGCTGATCGGCCACTGTAGACACCCCATTTTTGACCGTCCTCAAGACTTGGACATCACCGCTTGAACACTCGGTGATCATCCATGTTTGTGTTCGTCTTGAGTTCCCGGAAGCCTTGGCGGCGCGCCTCGTCTCAAGACCTCTCGACTTGACCATTTTGTGGTTGGTTTGGCACCAAACACTTGTGTTTTGCCTTTGAGAAGCAGGGTAGGGCTTGTAGACCATCCCTTCCCATCACCGGCCATGGCTTGAGGCCACCGGCTCTGTTTTGTGGCCACCGGCCAAATGTTTGGCCGGCCGGCACTATAGATGGCCGGCCGGCTATCTTTTTTGGTCAATTGCATTTTTGGCCGGCCGACTACTGTGCACCTACTTTTGCAGATATTTTCTCACAACTGGCATGCATTTGGCTCCCCTCCATACACGTGTATGGAGGGATCTCCCTCTTGTTAGCTTCCTTTGGAAGCTTTACAAGACTAAAATTCTCTATAAGAGGAGCTTCTTCTCTCTTGCATCAGGGGTTAGACATTTTAGACAACATTTTTAGGGTTTGAGTTCTAGGGTTAGGGTTTGCTCATATCCTATCTCCATATCTCTCTCTCTCTTGTGTGTGTTCAGGCTTAGATTTTCACACAAACACCCACCATCACACCTTTTCTTGGAGCTGAGGCCCTTGAGGGTTGTTTTTGGAGTTTTGGAGCTGGTTTCAACCTAAAGAAGCTACTGGAGCTCTATTGGTGAAGAGGGTCTTCAAGGGTAAGAAGCTTGTCCCTTTATTCCCCATTTTTGCACACTCTTTTTAACTACCTTGCAACTATTTTTGAGCTTTGTGTATAACATATAAAAGTTCTTTTTTTTAGTGCTCTAAATAGTTGGTTAAGGTTGCTTTAAGCTTTGGGGTTGTTTGACCCCTCTTAAGCCTTGTAAGGCTCCATTTTGTGCCATTTTGAGTGAGCTCCGGGACCGTTGAGTTTGGGCCTCCTCACCACTGAAATCTTGAGGGATTTCAGAGGTGAGGATGGTGCCTTAAGGTCCTAGGAAGGAGAGGGCCACCCCCCTCTCCTTGTTGTCCTTGAAAAGGACCATTTTTGCCTCTTGAGAGAGCACCATGTCTAGGAGTATGTTGACCATGCCTTGACTGATTTTCATGCTTATTATGTCATAATATAGCATTGTATTGAGTTGGTTTAGACACACCATGCTTGTTCAGCATACATGTCTTGTAATGCCATATTGTAGCCTTAACATGCATCTAGGTTTTAACCCTTGTTCAAGCATGTTTTAGGCCTAGCTTTGTGAAGCTTTCATGTTTGTTTTGCTATGTTTGAGGTCTGTCCTTGGGTGTTTTGGTCGACCAAGGCTTGCATTGCATAGCTCCTTTGCATATTCGCTTGTTAACCTTAAGTTGTGGACCATTGTTGCATGTTTAGCCTATCTTGTTTGCTTGGTTTGGCACCATGTTCTAGCATGATTTCAGAGCTTTCCAATGCATGCTAATTGTCCATGTTTGCATCTTCTTAAGTGTGCTTAGAAGTTGTACTTCATGCTTAAGTGTTGGACATCATTTTCATGCATGTTTGTATGTCAATTGGCCCTCATTCCTTAGCATCTTGGCCACTGTTTTGGGCCTAGTTAAGGCTGCCTAAATCATGTTTAAGTCCATCTCTTTGTTTGTTGCATGTACTCCTTGTATGTTGTAGCATATCGATGAGTTGTTGCATGATTGAGCTTGCATGATTGAATGAAGTCACATGCTTGCTTGCATGCTTGAATGAAGTCACATTATGCCTTGCATACTTGTTGGTTGCATTGTCTCATGCCTTGCATCTTGTATGCTTCTTTTGCATTCCCATGTTGCATACTAGCCAACATGCCTAGGATTGCATTGCATAAGCATGCATGCTAGACCTCTTGAAGTGAGTATGATAGAGGTTGGGCCTCCTTGTGTGTTTATTTGGTTTGCATTCATTTGGAATTGAAGTTGCATGCTTGATTCTTTGGGCCATCATGCATGGAAATGCGTGATTGGTGGTCCAAGAACCAAGGTTCATGTCCCTTTGAGTCATAAACATGATAGGGGATATGATTGGTGCATACATTGCTTGAAATGCATTGCCATGCCAAGTATTGCGCTCTGCTGCTGTCAAACCAGATTCTGCAGGAACTTTTGTCCGGCCGGCCATATTTAGTGCCGACCGGCTACCATTGTTGGCCGATGGATCAAATTTGTGGCCGGTGGTGTTCTCCTTTAGCCGGTGGTGTTCCCTGGAATCCATAGAGCAAACCCTAAGACTTTGGAAGTCATCAGAGAAGCAGAGCAGGGAAAACAGAGGCATCTTGAGCATGTCAGTGGATTTTCGGGCAGAACCGAGCGCGCATGTATCGAGCCCTCTCCCCGAGGCTGCTGTTTATCGCTTTCTTAGATTAATTAATTCGCTTAATTAATTTAATGGTCTATAATATTTAATTAGCTTGTTAGTTAGTTAAATTGTATTATTCTTTCGGTCCCTCCGAGCGAGGGCAAATTTGTAATAAGTGTGGGTGAGTGTGTGTATGTCTTCCAACCCCTACGTCTTTCTCCCTTTTACTTACTTGCTTTCAATGGTTAGTACTAGGGCATATTTATTTTAGCATACCTTATGCTATGCATGCGTGCATCCATACATTTGTCTTGCATGCACCGGGCTCGGCGCATCACGCTAACTGCATTGTATTTCAATTCCAAATTGAATACGTGTTATCTGTTGCATTTCACATGCCATGTTTAGGATAGTCGAGCCTGTCTAGATTGCATCTTTGCATGTGTTGCATTAGCCATTTTAAACATGAACTAGGATCATACATATGATTACTAACATGTTCTTGTTTTGGCACGGAGTACTTTGTAAATATTTTATGTTTTGGCATCTCGCATGAGTGTGAATGTTAACATGACAGCATGCTTACCATGTGGCTAAATGCTTATGTGTTATAAACTGCCTGAATGCCTGTGGGTGAAGGTTGGATTGTTTGAGTTGGAATAACTCATTGACATCCGTGTTTTAGCCTACTTGCAAGTAGCAAATTCCAAAGCGTTTTCCAAATAAACGGATATGCAATGCTTGTTTCCAAATTAGGCGATCTAGTCTATACTTTTGTGTTGTGCGCATCACTTAGTAATTCTAGCTAATTAACTGGAATAAGAACACATAACGCTTTCAAAATGGATATCACGATTAGTAAAGGCCGAACTTCGGATCGGGCGAGAAGGGATGCTCATAGCTGACCTTCCCCAATCGTACCCAAGTTCCCGAGCCGAGGCAACTTTGGTGATGACGGACACGTGGCCTTTGGCACCGAGTTAGGGTTTCCTAAATTCCCCCATTAAAATATTTAGGTGGTGACTCTGTATCTGGCAAAGCAGTCCATGTTTGGCACTTCTTTACAAAAATTTGTTTTCCAAAACGATTTGCCGGATTTGGACTCTTTGGTTCAGATTAAGAACCGTGACAAAATTGAGTCCGAACTGTAACCCGTGAGCTCCCTCTCGGACCTGTTACAGCCACCTTTTCCAGTCGACTGTCCACTCTAATGGTTGGCCGACCAACCTTGCTAGTTAGGTAGCTGGGCAATAGTGTTACGTTTGGTCCTTTTTATTTTTGAGTCTTGTTTTGAGTCCTTTGTTTCTAGCAAGTGTAAATAGTTGCATTTAAGTTGTTTTTACATTATTTTTCCTTTACTGAGTTGTATTTTGTATTTTGGTCAGTTGAAGGCTCAATATCCAATTACGAGCATCATTCAAATACAAGCATTTTCAGTATCGAATTCAGTTCCAATTTTATTTCCAGTGTGGTGCCATTCTCAAGATGTTATGCAAGACAAAACTCTTCTTTTTATAAATTGCAGGGTTTTATCCCAATCATAGTTTTTTACAAAAAAGAAAGTATAAGTTTTTAAAACAAAAGTAATAGTCATGTCTGAAGCTATACAAAGTTTTAAACTACCAAAGCAAAAGAAAGAAAAGGAAAATACAAAAATCAGAGTCAGGCTCGAGAGGCCCTCTTTGTTCTCTTATACAGAAGGAACTTAGGCACTATTACCATCAGCACCACTGTCATCAGAGGAGTGCGATTCAAAGCTAGAGTCGGTGCCATCCTCTCTCCTCTCTAATCTAGAGCTAGCATTATCATCCTCACTCCCAGACTCAGAGCGCTCACTCACTATTTCCTCAATGTCGCTGGTCTCGGCATCGTCTCTGCTCAAAATCCGCTCCGAGGATGAAGAAGTCTCTTATACCTGAGAATCTCCATGCCGAGCTCCCCTACCTTTGCCCCGGCCTCTACCATTGCCTCTATCGCGTCCAGGAGCCTATTTTCCTCTCCTCCCATAGTCGGAGGAGGTGCCTCCAGTGCCGCAGGTGTAGATAGAGGCTGAAAGCAAGAAATAGAGTATAAGAATAGTATCAGTGTAGAATTAGCATGAGTATGGAAAATCTAGTTAGTATTGGTGTAGAACAATATGAATATGGAATAAAGAGAATCAGTGCATGTCAGATGAGAAAAGAAGGCTACCTGATAACCGTGGAGAGTAAGTAATGCTTCCCTCCTCCAAACCATTTAGACCAAAGAGGCGGCCAATTGAAAGAGGCCGTTTACGTAGCCCACCAGTACCTATAAATGAGTTTGAACATCAGTAACCAGAAAAGGAAATGTGATATACAAATTGTGAAACAAAGTGCATACCCACTACATGTCAGGGTCCCTGATGTACATATGCTCCTTCTCCGGCTGCTCAATCAGAATCTGGTAGGTAGTCCCACTCGGGCACCAATATGTGATCACAATCAGAATCACAGGAAGACCTGCCACATGAATAATAAGGGGAGTCTCTCCAGCATCAGGCTCAGTGGTGTGAGCAGCACCTTGGGCTGTGAGCACATCTGTAACACCTCTCGCATAAGCTCTGGTCAAGGATGGCATGAGATGAGTCTTGATGAACTCAGTATAGTCCCTGACCCCACGAAAAAGGTCAGCATCTTGCCCCGCCATGAACTACATGATGGCCTTGACTAGTAGACCATTGGCTGCCCTCATCGATGTAAGGGGAAAAGCAGGAACAACATGGATATGTAGGCCTAGGGTCTGACGCACAAACCTCTCCCTGAGATACCAGGTCCTGTAGAAATGACCCTTCAGCAAAATCCGTAGCCTAAAGGTGTCCCACAACTCGGTGTACTCGTCCCGCATCCCGGGTGGCATCGCCACCCATAACTACCACATAACCTGCGAACAGAAAATTCACAGTTGTCAGTTGTCTCAGTTGTTAGAGTATGGATCAAAGAAGTGGCAATGTAAATGAAACAGAAGTGAGTATGGGTCTTAGATTACCTCATGTGTCGCCACTGTATCAAAGAACCAGTGGTAGTAAGCAAAGACAGTATCACCACGGCGCTAGGGGTAGCACCGACCATCGTACTGCCTGGAGTAGGGCACAATAACCACCACCTCATCTCTCGGAATGGGGGCAAGCATGGGAAAGTATGCATAAATCCAAAGCTACAAGAAAAGATCAGTTTGTGAGTCAGCAGACAGAAATAGAAATAAATACAAAAAGTGCAAAGTAGAAAGCATAATGTATGAACATAAATGGAAATAGAAAGTGCAGTGTGTACCTCCCAGGCTCTCCAATCGCCCCTGACCTTGTTCCCCTTCTTGCTGGAACCGGAGCTCATGTATTTGTATAAAGTGGCTAGGCAAGTGCCACCCCAGTCATAGAACAACACCCGTGACAAGACCACCAGGGCACTCAGCAGATATAGACCTATGGTATTCTACCTGTTCGCAAACAAGGTGGTACTGAGGAGATAGATCAAGAAGCCCCGGGTATACTGCTCAACCTCCTCTTGAGTCTCAGGCTGGCTCCTATGGAAGTGATCATAGAACCAGCTATATCTGACCATGGCCAGCCAGTCGAAGGGAAGGTGCGCTCCAAGTAGATAAATCCAAGCTGCCTCCCACTGGTCCATGTCAATGTCGAAGGGGATCGGATTAACCCCTACTCTCAACCCAATGATCATGGAGAAGCCATAGGGGGTCATCGTTATCTCCCCGATAGAGAAAAAGTGAAAGGAGTTGGTGGTGTCCCACCACCTCTCCACCAAGGCACCAAGTAAAATCCGGCAGGCCTACAGTCGCACGAGTCTTAAGAAAAATAGGCTGAAGGCTACCTCATCAACCAGCTCTCTGACTCGAGCGGGGAGCTTTGGATACTAGTCTCTCGCTGTCACGGCCCCGTAACCCTTCTAGGAGAGAGCATCACCCTGTGTTGAAAGACAAGAATGTGTTAGATGGATAATAGAATGAAAGACTGTAATGAAATATCAAAGAAACCAAATTGTATAAAAAAGAGCAAAGTTTCTTACCTCAACGGCATCGTGGGAGAGATGAAAGGCATGCACCCTCAAGACAAATTCCTCAGGAACACCCCTGGCGAAGTCCTCAAAAAGCAGCATGCCTACGAGCACCATCGCATGCGTGCGTGAGTGGTAGGTGGCCGGATCGAAAGGCCTTACCTACAATGGTAGTAACTCGGGCTCAGGTCCCAGAGGGTAGATCTCCTTTGCAGCAATGTCAGCGGTGATGTCCTCCGCTGTCCCGTCAGCCTCGTCAATCACTGGTTCCTTGACCTCTACAACAGATGGAAGCACATGTACCTCGAGAGGAGCATCATCATGTGGAATGTCATCCGCCATACAGAAAAATAGTGGGTGGTGAGGGAAAATGAGCAAAAGTAAAGGAAATAGGCCAAAAAATCCAAAAGTCAAGCCTTAGGAGAGAAAAATAAAGGAAACAATCAAAACTTGGGAGAAAGTACCAAAAGCCCAGAAAAACCCGTGAGAATGAGCCTAAAACAATGAAAAGCCCAAAAACTCAACCAAAACAAAATCCAATCGCACTATAAGAAAAAACACTTTCCGTGACCAACATTTTGGTAGCGAAAAGTACCATATTTGGTCGCTAAAACCTTTTCGCGACCAAAATATGTTGGTCGCGAGTTGGTCGCTAAAGCCTCGTCATAGATAGTTTTCTGCGACCAAAAAAGCCTTTGGTTGCTAAAAGTGACCATTCGCGACCAAGTTTTTTGGTCGTGGAAAGTCCAATTCATATTAGCCAAAAGTAAACTTTTAGCGACCAAAGATAAGTTGGACGCCAAAAGTCAGCGCCTTGACCCAAAAAAAATAATTCTTTCGTGCTGCCTAGGACTTGAACTCTTGACCAAGGAGTCACCATGCACCCAATCCACCCTGACAATAACATGCTTCTTGTTCATATTTGGCAAAAAATATATATAACCCATAAAAATTGAGTTATATATTATTTTATAAAACTTTTAATGCCTAAACAGAAAAATAACATGTAATTACAGTAGTATCATTTTTTAAAAAATTTATCCCGCCATAACTTTCCACGACCAACTTTTTTTTTTGGTCGCCAAAGGGTAATCTTCCGCGACCAAAAAAGCCTTTGGTCGCTAATAGTATACTTTTTGCGACCAACTTTTTTTTTTGGTCCCCAAAAGGTAATCTTCCGTGACCAAAAAAGCCTTTGGTCGCCAATAGTATACTTTCCATGACCAACTTTTTTTTTCGGTCACCAAAGGGTAATCTTCCGCGACCAAAAAAGCCTTTGGTTGCCAATAGTATACTTTCCGTGACCAACTTTTTTTTTTGGTCACCAAAGGGTATACTTCTGTGACCAACTTTTTTTTTGGTCA
The DNA here is from genome assembly GCA_036172215.1 of Camellia granthamiana. NCBI lineage: Eukaryota > Viridiplantae > Streptophyta > Magnoliopsida > Ericales > Theaceae > Camellia > Camellia granthamiana. The sequence goes on from CM069913.1 coordinate 115,328,415, forward strand.
CCAAAAGGTGATCTTCCGCGACCAAAAAAGCCTTTGGTCGCCAATAGGTATACTTTTCGCTACCAACTTTTTTTTTGGTCGCCAAAAGGTGATTTTCCTTGACTAAAAAATTGTGGTCGCCAAAAGTTAAATTTTAGTCACAGAAAGTGGACTATTTGCGACCAAAAAAAATAGGTGGTCGCCAAAAGTGTTTTTTCTTGTAGTGTCGGTTCAAAGTGTAGAGGGCTACATGCGTTTTACAAAAAAAGTTTGTGTGGTTCGTTGGGTAACGCTCATAGGGTGAAAATCTAAAGAGAAAGAGAGAGAGAGAGCACCTAGAGAGAGAGGGGGAGTGTTTTTGGATGTTATACATGTCAAAAAATGAGCCCTTGTTATGTTTTAAAGACCTACGGAGTCGAAAACCCCAAACTGTCCCACTGCAGCATCGAGTGGCCAGTTGGCCAATTAAGTGGCCAGCCGTCCAATTCTTTTGGCCGGCCCACTCCTCAAGTGGTCCATAGTGGATTTTGACTAAGATCTTGTATATTCTATGCATGGAGGGTCTTGTGTTCATCTTAAAGTGGAAAACTGAAGAATTTAGGTTTGTTTCAGCTTCTGACAATTGCGAATTGTGATTCTAGGTGCACCGTTTCAAGTCCCGTCATTTCTCTAAGGTGGGAAAATGCCCTGATCTCAAGTGTAAACAAGTTGTACCCTTTTTTAGCATTTGAGGACCTCCGAATGATAAGTCGGAGATCCTTCCGAGGTGTTTTCAAAATACTATTTTATGTTTATCTTTTTAATTTTGTTGTCTATTGTGTTGTATGGAACATGCATTGTGTTGTGTTTCGCATCGGTTACAGCAATTATATTGCATTTATGTTGCATTCATGAACATTGTGCTTTGCATTTATAGTGTTTATCCTTGTCACAAGTGTATGACTTGGCTTATACCCCTTTCCCCTTTTTGCGCGACGCGTAGTTTGGCTTGTACCTTTTGTCTCACCTCCTCTCTGCGTAAAACGTAGTTTGTCTTGTATCTTTTACTCGGTTAAAACCTTTCCTCTCTCTATATGAAATACGGTGAAATACGACTATTGGTTACACCACCCTTGTTCCTCGGTAAAAACATTTTTTCTCTCCATATGAAATATGGTGAGTGTAGACTGCCCAAACTTCCTCCGCGTGCCCCCTTTCGGAGAGGTGCAAATTGGGTCCATGCTACTACAGTTCGGACTCCTATCACGGTTCTAAATCTAATCTCACAAAGTGCAATGTGAGACTGATAAACACCAAAGAGTCCAAATCCAGCAAATCGTTTTGGAAAATCGATTTTAATCAAAAAGCGCCAAACATGGACTGCTTTGCCAGATTACAGAGTCGCCACCTAAATATTTTGTTCTTGGGAAATTTAGGAAACCCTAACTCGTGCCAAAGGCCACGTGTCCATCTTCACCAAAGTTGTCTCGGCTCGGGAACTTGGGTACGAGAGGGGAAGGTCCTGAAATGAGCACCCCCGCTCACCCGATCAAAGGATCAACCTCTACTAAGCATGATATGTTGTTTTTGTAAACACATGTGTTCTTATTCCGATTATTAATCTAACTTACTATGTGATGCGCACAGCATACAAGTATAGACTAAATCACTCAATCTAGAACAAAACATCTCATGTTTGTTTTTTGAAAATGGTTTGGAATTGCTACCCTCAAGTAGGCTAAAGTGCGGATTTGCCACCCTCAAGTGGGCTTTAAAACACGATTTTGCCACTCCGCAAAGTGGGCTTAAAACTTACATTTGATGAATTGTCCCAATTCAAGCGACCAAGTCTTCATCCACAGCATTCATGCAGTTAAATCACTTAGGCACATAGCCTTATGCCAAGCATGCTAAACATGGCAATCACTTGCACACATGCAAGGATGCTAAAGCATAAACACTTACAGTGTACTCCAAGCCAAAACAAAAGCTAATTAGAAATCAATGCATGATCCTAACTATGTTAAGATGCCCAATGCAACGCATGCAATAATGCAACTAAAATAGGCTCGGCTTTCTAAGATGGCATATGAATGCGACAATTGATACATGTATTCAAATAGGAATTGAAATACGATGCAGTTTGAATGATGCGCCGAGCCCGGTGCATGCAAGACAAATGGATGATGCAAACATGCAAGCATAAGGTATGCTAATCGAAATATGCCCTAATCTAACCACTGAAAGCGAATAAATAAAAGGGAGAAAGACATGGGGTTGGAAGACATACACACACGCACGCACACTTATTACAACATTGGGCCCTCTCGAAAGAGGATCCGAATAAATAAGCTAACTAGCTACGCTAATTATTACAACAACAAAACTAATTAACTATTATAGCTAATTACTTATTACGAACCAAGACTTAAAATTAACTAACTATTCTAAGTTAGCTAAATATTACAAAATGAATTAATTAACTAAACACATTAACTAATTAATTACAAAAACCGGCAAATTAACTAGCTAAGTAAAGTAGTAAAATGGCCTCGAGGGGAGGGAGACAGGCATGCTCGGTTTGCTTCGCCCGAAAATGCATTGCCTTGCCATGAATTGCCTCTATTTGCACTCGCGGTGATCTCAGAACATCATATGAACTTCCAGGTTACATCTGCCCCAACATAGGAGCATTTTGGACAATTTCTCCTGCAAGTGGCCAACCGGCCACCTCAACTGGTCGGTAGGCTACCTCAACTAGCCGGTAGGCTAGTACTAGTGGTCGGCAGGGTAGTGAAAGTGGCCGGCCGGCCACTTCTCTTTCCAGAATTCTACTTTGCTGCAACAAAGAGCAACAGAGCTAAGACAATGTACTTGGCAAGAAATGTGTGTACTACCACCCTCCTCATCATGTCTCAAGCTCAAAGGAGTATGGTACTTGGCTCTCGAGCCACCAACCAAGCATCTCAATTCATGATGGCTCAAAAACCAAGCTTATACAAGCTTAATGAATGCACAAACAAGACTCGAAGAGCTTCCACCCTATCATGCATGATCAAGGGGGACGGTGACCAAGAAATGTGACACGTTTCATCACTATGAGTATGAAATGTTCCATATTTCTTGTGTTTGGATTAACGTCCGATCCAAACACATGCAATGCAACACACATATGTTATCTTGGCATGTTTTACTTGATTCATTTTCTTGTTTACACATTTTAGCTTACCAATTAGTCCATTAGCCAGTTAAGTCCAATGTGAAAGTCCTCTAACGGGAAAGATGGCCTCAACCACAAGCACCTTGAGCATGAAAGAAGCCTCATGCTTTTGGTTAGTTGAAACCCTCAAGAGAAGGCTAAAACCATTAGGCATGAGAGCCTCAATTCCATGCTCAAGCTAACAAGGGGCTTAAGACTACTTTCAAAGCGAATGAAAGAGTGAAGCATGGAGGAAGATGGCATGTATTTCAACACTGAAATGGCATGCAAAATGACTTAAAATCATGCAAACAAACCATGCAAGGCATGCTAAAAGGCCAAAAGCATTAAACTAGTGAAGGACTTTACACTAGAGGCATGCAATACAATGCTCAAATGATTAAACCAGCTGTGGACAAACCTAAAACACACCAAATTAGTGGCCTAATCATGTTAAAACTTAAGCACAAAAGGCAAGAAAATCATGCGCACATGTGGGCTCGCAAGCAAGGCATAAGGCATAACTCTTAGAAGCAATGAAGGAGTGACACATGCAAGAGTGTGGCAAAGATATATGCTCTGAAATCATATGCTAAATGATTCCATATCATGGAAACATCACAAGCAAAGCATGCTAGGGGTCCTAAGACTCAAAGCTAGTTAAGGCCATTTACACTATAGCTATGCATAACAAGTCTCACATGACCAAGACCACTTCAAACAGAGCTTAAGCATGTCAAAGCAAGGCCAAAAACATGTTGGAGTGGAGCCAATACATGCTAGATCAATAGGCTAAAACATGAAGTATGCTAGGCTAGTAAGCAAGATTGCACTACAAGTGCAAGAAGCATGCAAGAGGTGACCAATCCAGCCCAAAAAAGAGTCATAACATGGCAAATCAGTGGAAAAAACATGCTTAAACCAAGCTTCAAAAGGGCAGAAAAGCATGCTCATTTGGTAGGCCATCAACACATGCAAACAAGATAAGAGGAGAGGGGACCACCCCCTCCCATTTGGGACCTCAAAACAAGTTTTCTACCATTGAAATTTCTCTGGAATTCAGTGGTTAAAGGGCCAAAAAAAGATTGTTTTAAAGGCTTTAAAGGATGGCTCAACACTTAGCAAATAAGCAACAAAAGAGGGTGGACCACCCCTAACTCCAACAAGACCTCAAACTACCATTTTAAACACTTAAAAATAGAGGTTTTTGTAGTTGACAACTAGGCCAAAACAGCATGCAAAGGTGGCCCAAACTAGTATACAAAAACAAGCTCAAAAGGAGAAAATGCTTACCCTTGAAGAACAGCAGCAAGACAACAACTTCTAAGCCAAAAATCAACCTTCAACAGCCCAAATAAGACCCTTAAGCACCTCAGCAACAAGATAGTCTAAGTTGGCTAAGAGGTTGTGCGCAAAAAATGCAAAGAAAACTCACTTTCAAGCAATATATATATATATAGAGAGAGAGAGAGAGAGTGAAATTTTGTCTCTAAAATTTCTGAACCCCTCTAAAGGGGGAGGGACCTCCCTTTATATAGACAAAGCAAGCAAAAGCTTTCTTAACAAGCTAAAAGCTTGTTTCCATCCCTCCACGCACGTGTATGGAGGATGGCTTCAGTGCTCAGCAGCTGGCTTAAAAGATCTGAAAATATCTAAAAAGGAGAAAAAATGGCCACCGGCCAGTTAAGGTGGCCGGCCGACCACTTGAAGTGGCCTACAAGGGAGAAAAGTGGCCAACAAGTGCCACAAGTGCCCGGTAAGGCCTTCCCTCCCCCCCCCCCCTCCCCCACGACAAGAGGCACCAAGGTTTGGCCCAAAAACAAGGCCAAAACACAAAGTGTTAAGAGGCTCAAAGACAAGGCACACAGCCGAGACCTTCGGGCGCTCAAAACAAGCACAAACATGCGTAATCATCGAGTGCACAACCGATGACGTCAAAGCCTTGAGGTCGATCAAAAATGAGTGTCTACAGTGAGATACACCTGTTGGTTACACCACCCTCCCGTCCTTTTGCGTGAAACGTGTAAGTACATTGCTTTGCCTGGTTATAACCTTCCCACTCTCTGTATGAAATACAGAGAGATATATTTGTTGGTTACACCGTTTTTCCTTCTTTCACATGAAACGTGTTTGGAATTGTTCTTTTCTTACTCCTTTTCGTGTGAGGCACGGTTAGATTTGTTTTAATTTAAGTTTGAGGCTTGTTTCATTCATATGTTGTCATCTTGATTATTGCTCATTGCATTGTCTTGCATGATCTTGGATTTACAAAATAATCGGCTCCGCGAAGCGTGTAAGTCCAGTTTTCAAAGTATATTCTTTGTGCATACCGTTTGCATCTTGCCCCTAAACTATACTGGTTTGATTCCTTGCAAATGGATACATAGGCAACTTTCGAGTTCAACCAATTACATTTACATTTTGATTGCTTGCCCAAGTTTTACGGCCTTGTAAAAATGGGTCGTCTTTGGACTTTGACATTCACTCATGTCATTTTATGACTTTGAGCTTTGTCAAAGAGGGGCAACTATAGACACCCCATTTTGATCGCCCTTAAGACTTGGGCGCCTCACATTGAACGCTCGATGATGAAATGTTACGATGTACGATCAATCAAATTCTTCAGCAAAAGGCTTCGATTTTCAAGCTTCAGAACCTAAACGTTGCACCCCCTTTGAACCAAAACCTAATTTTTTCTAGCTTGACCATCCAAAGACCTATTGGCCAACAAGTAGCCGACAGGGCATTTTTGGTTGGCCGGCCGTCCACCTTTATGGCCAACACAGATATTTCTGACGTGAGATAGTTTTTTTTCTATAAATAGATGACCACCCCTCATGGTTTGAGGTTAGAAAATTTTGGCCAAAACCAAAAACTTGTCCAACACACTTCCTCTCTTGCAAAATACATACACTACCCATACACTTCCTAAACGAAAAACTTGAGGCCTCTTGTTGAGATTCTTGACCTTAAATTTCCGCTCTTGAGAGTGTTCATCTTGTGGTTTGCTTAACCAAAAGCATCTTCTCTTCAAAAGGTATAACCTTTGCCATATTTTGCCTTGTTTACACTACTTTTCTCTTCTCTTTTTCTTGTTGTTTATACACTGTCTTGGACTGGTTTTAAGTGCTGAACCTTGTGATTTAAAAGCTACCAAAGGTGGAGGGGTTAACCACCCTTTCTTGAACCTTATCCCATAGTTTGTATCCTTGTTCTTCCCACTTGTTTCTTTTCTTTTAGCTACTATTTTTTAGAGTTTTCAGGGGCTAAAATATGTGATTTAAAAGTCCAAAAAGTGGAGGGGTTAGCCACCTGTAACAACCCTCACTTTACTCTAGTCATGCTTGCATATATTACATGATCTTTCCTTGATATGTTGCATTTGCAACCCTTGACTTGTCTTGCATAAGTGTTACTTGCATGCTTCGTTTCTTGCTTCGTGTAAGTTTTACCCGAGGTCATCTTGAGTCTAGGTCACTCCTTTGATACTCCTACACCTAGAACTATCTTGGAATTTCTTTGGTTGACCTCCACTCGCACCCTGACGTATTGGCCGAGATGTCATTATCTAGGTCGAGGTGTGAATTACCTACGCCGAGATGTTGTCCTTGAACCCAAGTGATCTTGTTCCTGGACTGGTATGACCTAGACCGAGGTATGGCACATCTAGGCCAAGGTGTGGCACAGCTAGGTCAAGTGTTGTCCTTCCTAGCCAAGATCATTGAGACCTTACTTGCCGAAGCCTCGTTCTTAGCCGAGATTGTTACTTGCCGGAGTACCCTTGTCACCTAGCTTGTTGAACACACTTTGTCATAGTCTTGTCTTTTCAATCAGTCACCTTTTTGAGTTGAACCAACCAACCGTTGCCACGTGTCCGGGCTGAGAGTTAAGTCAGCCGGCAAGCCTAGAAATGTATCATTTTGTATCATATCTTTGTTCTTGAGGAGAGAGAATCTCTAGTAGAGGAAGAAGGAGTTTTGAGTGAGAAAGTAGACTTCCAAGCTTGATCGTTGAAGTTTAAACCGTTAGAGTCGAGTTTTGAGGTTAGAATCTTGACCTACTCTCGTTGTTCTTGTTGATCATCCAACTGCATTACATGATCGAACCTGTTCTGTGTGCCATGCATTGATTTAAAGTTGGTTTTAGAAAGAGAAAATAGTGTTCATGTGTTCTTGAATAAAAGTCTTGTTTTGATCCGAAAGCTTGCATCAAGATTCATGTTTTTGTGTTTGTCTTTATAAGATCTTCGAGTATGGGTACCCAGGTCCATGTTTTCAAACTCATAGCATGAAATCTCAGATTTTGTAATAACGAGTTGTGATTGAGCATTCATGTTTTTCATATTCTTCATGTTCATGGTCTTTATGTTCTTCAGCAGAGGGAAACCCAGATTTTCCCGACTTCATTACCTTGAATGTGGCCATCGGGACCTCACCTCGGCGAGGAGGTGTGGGACCTCGGCCAAGACCTGGTTGGTGCCCAGCATGTTTCCCCGAGATGAGAAACAGTGTTTGTTTCGATTTGACTTAGTTTTGAAGAATGCCGATATCATTTGTATGCATGTGAAGCTTGTTTAATAGTGCATTCAATAAACTTGCCATGTGTTTGTAGGACTTGGACTTGCCTCGACCCCGACGTTTGAAGAACTATGTGAGTGGTATTTTTAATAAAGATATGTTATAAAGCTTTGATAAAACCTTGTTTTGCCTCGTTCGGAAAGTATTTGTAAGCATGAATGATTATTCCTAGTTGCAATAAAAATTATCTTGTTTCGATGACATTCTTGGAAGTCCGTACGTGCTAAGGGACTATAAACATTTGTAGCACAACCTTTGGAAGTCCGTACGTGCTAAGGGACTATAAGCATTTGTAGCACAACCTTTGGAAGTCCGTACGTGCTAGGGGACTCTAAGCATTTGTAGCACAAGTCCTTAGTGTCCGGGGACTATAATGCAACGACACCATTGATTTGAGATATCTCCCTTGTCTTGTCTTGTCTTGCCTTGCCACCAATGGTTTTACCGCGTGGGTTTGTTTGTCCGCAATGTCATCCCTTGTACTATATTGATGCTAGTAAGCATCTCTTGAAGCTTTGAAAGATTTGATAGATGGACTTGGTTCATCCTTTGACTTTGTACTGGATATATGTTATGTATTGTTTTGTCAAAATCCTGAATATCAATCATGCAAACCCCTTTATTATTTATACCATTCACTGAGTATCCAAGCTCACCCTCTCTATATATATGTAGGTGATGAGCAGGACGGCGGCGACGCCTAGATGTGTTTTCCTGACGTGTTTTGCCGATGTGTTTTGGATTCGTGTTTTACGACATCTTGAAGATCATGCTTCTTGGCTTATAGTTAAATTCTTTTATATATGTCGGCTAGAGAAGCCTTTTGATCAAGATGTATTTTGCACCTTACTTTGTTTGTATCTAAGTGGTAAAGCTATGTAAAGATATATGTCATTTCATTTGATCTACGCACAGCTCTTATGGACTGATTAGATTTGTATATATTGCTTCTGCACTTGTAAGCCCCATATGTATACTCTGATTGTGTGTGAATCCTTGTAAGTTGGCCTTTGGTAATCTTGGATTACTGGCCATCATGGCACCATTCTACTAGGGGCGGGATGGGGTCGTGACAGATTGGTATCAGAGCATGAGTTTCCTATAGTACATTATTCACACACTTTGAGTCCAAAAGAGCCTAGGATATCCCACAGAATGATGTTAGAATTGCATCATGTTGCTTGCTACTTGACAATGTGTGCATCATCTCGGCATAACTATCTGTTACTTGTATACATGTTTATTTGCACATTTTGTTTTAAAGTCATATTTTACATACTCATAGCATTATGAGGAGAGGAAGACCACCAGTTGGCCGAGATCAATCAGAAGACAGATTAGACAGACTAGAAAGACTAGTTGAAGGTCTAGCCCGTGAGTTGAGGCAAATGAGGCAACAGAATGCTAGTGCTACCTCCACCCAGGCCGAACAGACCAATGGACGACAGGCAATTCCGCCTCCACCTCCTCCAGTACCACAGGTGCCTCCACATCCAGCCTTGTATGGGGATGGAATGATGACTCTGATTAAGGAGTTCAAGAAGATGAACCCGTCAAGATTCCAAGGGGGTATAGAGCCAATGAAAGCTGAGGCGTGGGTTTTAGGAATGGAGAAGTTGTTTGAGATCTTTCCCAGCACCGATGCTCAGAAGGTGGCATTGGCCGCATTCACATTGGACGACGACGCTCGAAGATGGTGGATGATGACCCGAGAAGGTAATCCTGACTTAACTTGGGCCAGATTTTTGGAACTGTTCTACAACAATCATTTTCCTCTTAGTGTCCGAGATCGCAAGACCACGGAGTTTCAGACTCTGACACAAGGAAACAAGACGGTGGCAGAATATGAACGTGCTTTTACTGAATTGGCGAGATATGCGCCTCACATGGTCGATGATGAGTATAGAAAAGCTAGGGAGTTCGAAAGTGGACTACGTGGACCGATTCAGGATCGAGTTAACATGCTCAACATGCCGACTTACGCCGGAGTATTGGACAAGGCTATCTTTGCAGAAGCTAACTTGAACCGATATCACAATTCAGGAGAGAGTCAGAGGAAGAGACAGAACTATGATAATCGCTGAGTTCCGTTTAACGCCAAGAAGAAAGCGAATGTGGGCAGCTCCAGTAACTCGAGCCAAGAAGGTAATACTAAGCCGATGTGTGCAAGTTGTGGAAAGCCGCATTCCGGAGTTTGCCGTTGGGCGTCAGGAGCTTGTTTTGAATGTGGAGAAATGGGTCATCGTGTGAGAGACTGTCCGAAGTCGAGGATTGATGATGGCAAGAAAAATGGGAGCACCTCGGGCTCTGCACAGGGAAGCAACGTCGGAAGGACACAGATGAGACAGGGCAGGGTTTTCGCTCTAGTGCCAGGAGACACCCAAAATGCTGAGACAGTAGTGACAGGTATACTCCCAATCTGCTCTCAAGATGCATACATATTGATTGATTCGGGTTCTACGCATTCATTTGTATCTGCTAAGTTTGCCAAGAAGTTGAATAGAGAACAAGAACCCCTTGACTATGTGTTACATGTGTCTACTCCATCTGGGAGAACTATGATTGTTGCATCCATCTATAGGGCATGTGTTGTTGTGATTGAGGGTGTAGAATTATTAGTTGATTTAATGCCGTTAAGCATGACCCATTTTGACGTCATATTAGGAATGGACTGGTTAGTAATGAATCATGCATCTATTAATTGTGTTTCGAAGAATGTCACACTGAAACTCCCAAACCAAGCCGAGGTTATTTTCCAGGGTAAAGGGGTAGTACCCCCACCTTACTTGATCTCGTCCATGAAAGCCTCTAAGCTAATTCAGAAAGGGTGTCAAGGCTACCTATGTAGTATATTGAGCGATTAGAATGGAAATGTTAATTCAACCGACATCCCAGCTGTTAATGAATTCCCCGACGTCTTTCCAAATGACTTGCCTGGCCACTTAGTCGATAGAGAAATAGAATTTACTATTGACGTCATGTCGGGAACGCAACCTATCTCCAAAACACCGTATAGAATGGCCCCAGCCAAACTCAAGGAACTGAACTACAATTACAGGAATTGTTAGATAAGGGGTTCGTTAGGCCGAGTACTTCGCCTTGGGGAGTACCAGTCCTATTTGTTAAGAAGAAGGATGGCACACTTCGTCTTTGCATTGATTACAGAGAACTTAACAAGGTAACCATTAAGAATAAGTACCCGTTGCCGAGGATTGATGATTTGCTTGATCAACTACAAGGAGCACGAGTCTTTTCAAAGATTGATCTTAGGTCGGGCTACCATCAGCTCAAGGTTAAAGCCGAGGATGTTGAGAAGACTGCTTTTCAGACAAGATATGGCCACTACGAATTTCTAGTAATGCCTTTTGGGGTAACTAATGCGCCTGTAGCGTTCATGGATTTAATGAACAGAGTCTTTAAGCCGTACCTTGATGAGTTTGTGGTTGTTTTTATTGACGACATATTGATCTACTCTAAGAGTACAATTGAGCACGAGAATCATCTGAGACTCGCCCTACAAACCTTGAGAGACAGGAAGTTGTATGCTAAGTTGAGTAAGTGTGAGTTTTGGCTTTCCAGCATTTCATTTTTGGGACACGTGATTAATGAAGAGGGTATCTCAGTTGACCCCAGTAAGATTGAAGCCGTCGTAGATTGGCCGACGCCGACCAACGTGTCTGAGGTTCGTAGTTTTCTGGGTTTGGCAGGTTATTACAGAAAGTTTGTGAAGGACTTCTCAAGGATTGCAGTACCATTGACACAACTAACTCAGAAAGGAGTGACGTACGAATGGACCGAGGATAGAGAATCAGCCTTCCAGGAGTTGAAGACGAGGCTAGTTACAGAACTAGTTCTTGTACTTCCATCAGGTAATGAGGAATTTCAGATTTTCAGTGATGCTTCACATAAGGGCTTGGGCTGTGTGTTAATGCAAGGGGGTAAGGTAATAGCTTACGCATCTCGTCAGTTGAAACCCCATGAAAAGAACTATCCCACCCACGATTTAGAGCTAGCAGCCGTGGTGTTTGCTTTGAAGATTTGGCGTCATTACTTGTATAGAGCTTCTTGCCAAGTTTTCACAGATCACAAGAGTTTGAAGTACTTATTCACTCAGAGGGAATTAAATTTGAGGCAGAGAAGATGGCTTGAATTACTGAAAGACTACGACATGCAGATTCAGTACCACCCAGGTAAAGCAAACTCAGTGGCCGATGCTTTGAGCAGGAGGACAATGGGAAGTTTGGCATGCTTAGCCATGATCACAGCGGAGCCAACTATCATTGGAGAAGTAAAGGCAAGGCAGATGGAGGATGAACTCCTGAAGAAGGTAGCCGATGAAATTATCACCAGGCCGAGGTTCGGGTACACCTTTGAGAATGAAGTGCTTAAGTTTGAAGGAAGATTGTGCGTGGCCGACATCCCAGAGTTAAAAGGGAAGATTCTGCAAGAATCTCATGGTTCTAGAATTGCTGTTCATCCAGGGAACACTAAGATGTATCAAGATGTGAAGCAGACCTTTTGGTGGCCGAACATGAAGAGAGAAATAGCCGAGTTCGTATCCCAGTGCTTGCATTGTCAACAAGTGAAAGCAGAACATCAAAGACCAGCAGGACTCCTTCAACCTTTGTCAATTCCTGAATGGAAATGGGAACACATCTCCATGGACTTTGTGATTGGTTTGCCGAAAACACAGAAAGGTATGGATTCGATTTGGGTTATCATTGACAGATTAACCAAGTCAGCACACTTCTTGCCTGTTCAGACTACATTCAATGCTGACCGATTAGCTGTACTGTATATGAATCAGATTGTGAGACTTCATGGAGTGCCGATGTCCGTTTTGTCAGACCGAGATCCGAAGTTTATTTCTAGATTTTGGCAGAGTCTACAAGGAGCCTTGGGAACCGAGTTAAAGTTTAACACAGCTTTCCACCCCCAGACCGATGGGCAAACAGAAAGAACGATTCAGACACTCGAAGATATGCTCAGATTATGTGTGTTAGATTTCGAGGGAAGTTGGGGAGCACATCTACCGTTGGTAGAATTCGCCTACAACAACAGTTATCAAGCTAGCATTGGCATGGCGCCATACGAAGCTTTGTATGGAAGGAAGTGCAGATCGCCGATATGTTGGACAGAAGTAGGAGATAAAGCTTTGATTGGTCCTGAACTGGTCGGAGTTACAACCGAGAAAATCAAGCTCATTCGGCAAAGGATCAGAACTACCCAGAGTCGGCAGAAGAGTTATGCCGATCAGAGGAGAAGAGAATTGGAATTCGAGGTTGGGGATCATGTGTTTCTAAAGGTTTCGCCAATGAAAGGAGTTTCCAGATTTGGGAAGAAAGGTAAGTTAGCACCTCGTTACATCGGGCCGTTTGAAATACTTGAGAAAGTTAACCCAGCTGCCTATAGACTTGCTTTACCGCCAGAACTAAGTCAAGTTCACAATGTGTTCCATATTTCAATGTTGAGGAAGTATATTCGGGATCCACTGCATGTGATTGACTATTCCGGGATTGTGGTTAACGGAGATTTGGGCTACGAGGAGAAGCCGATGAAAGTTATTGACAGACAAGTGAAACAGTTGAGGAACAAATCTATACAAATGGTGAAAATTGAATGGAAGGAGCATTACGGCAAGGATGCTACATGGGAATTGGAAGAAGAAATGAGAGTCCGATATCCAGAGTTATTTTCGGATCAAGGTAACTCAAGTTTGGGGACCAAACTTCTTTAAGGGGGGAAGGATGTAACAACCCTCACTTTACTCTAGTCATGCTTGCATATATTACATGATCTTGCCTTGATATGTTGCATTTGCAACCCTTGACTTGTCTTGCATAAGTGTTACTTGCATGCTTCGTTTCTTGCTTCGTGTAAGTTTTAGCCGAGGTCATCTTGAGTCTAGGTCGCTCCTTTAATACTCCTACACCTAGAACTATCTTGGAATTTCTTTGGTTGACCTCCACTCGCACCCTGACGTATTGGCCGAGATGTCATTATCTAGGCCGAGGTGTGAATTACCTAGGCCGAGATGTTGTCCTTGAACCCAAGTGATCTTGTTCCTGTACTGGTATGACCTAGACCGAGGTGTGGCACATCTAGGCCAAGGTGTGGCACAACTAGGTCAAGTGTTGTCCTTCCTAGCCGAGATCATTGAGACCTTACTTGCCGAAGCCTCGTTCTTAGCCGAGATTGTTACTTGCTGGAGTACCCTTGTCACCTAGCTTGTTGAACACACTTTGTCCTAGTCTTGTCTTTTCAATCAGTCACCTTTTTGAGTTGAACCAACCAACCGTTGCCACGTGTCCGGGCTGAGTGTTAAGTCAGCCGGCAAGCCTAGAAATGTATCATTTTGTATCATATCTTTGTTCTTGAGGAGAGAGAAGCTCTAGGAGAGGAAGAAGGAGTTTTGAGTGAGAAAGTAGACTTCCAAGCTTGATCGTTGAAGTTTAAACCGTTAGATTCGAGTTTTGAGGTTAGAATCTTGACCTACTCTCGTTGTTCTTGTTGATCATCCAGCTGCATTACATGATCGAACCTGTTCTGTGTGCCATGCATTGATTTAAAGTTGGTTTTAGAAAGAGAAAATAGTGTTCATGTGTTCTTGAATAAAAGTCTTGTTTTGATCCGAAAGCTTGCATCAAGATTCATGTTTTTGTGTTTGTCTTCATAAGATCTTCGAGTATGGGTACCCAGGTCCATGTTTTCAAACTCATAGCATGAAATCTCAGATTTTGTAATAACGAGTTGTGATTGAGCATTCATGTTTTTCATATTCTTCATGTTCATGTTCTTTATGTTCTTCAGCAGAGGGAAACCCAGATTTTCCCGACTTCATTACCTTGAATGTGGCCATCGAGACCTCACCTCGGCGAGGAGGTGTGGGACCTCGGCCAAGACCTGGTTGGTGCCCAGCATGTTTCCCCGAGATGAGAAACAGTGTTTGTTTCGATTTGACTTAGTTTTGAAGAATGCCGAGATCATTTGTATGCATGTGAAGCTTGTTTAATAGTGCATTCAATAAACTTGCCATGTGTTTGTAGGACTTGGACTTGCCTCGACCCCGACGTTTGAAGAACTATGTGAGTGGTATTTTTAATAAAGATATGTTATAAAGCTTTGATAAAACCTTGTTTTTCCTTGTTCGGAAAGTATTTGTAAGCATGAATGATTATTCCTAGTTGCAATAAAAATTATCTTGTTTCGATGACATTCTTGGAAGTCCGTACGTGCTAAGGGACTATAAACATTTGTAGCACAACCTTTGGAAGTCCGTACGTGCTAAGGGACTATAAGCATTTGTAGCACAACCTTTGGAAGTCCGTACGTGCTAGGGGACTCTAAGCATTTGTAGCACAAATCCTTAGTGTCCGGGGACTATAATGCAACGACACCATTGATTTGAGATATCTCCCTTGTCTTATCTTGTCTTGCCTTGCCACCAATGGTTTTACCGCGTGGGTTTGTTTGTCCGCAATGTCATCCCTTGTACTATATTGATGCTAGTAAGCATCTCTTGAAGCTTTGAAAGATTTGATAGATGGACTTGGTTCATCCTTTGACTTTGTACTGGATATATATTATGTATTGTTTTGTCAAAATCTTGAATATCAGTCATGCAAACCCCTTTATTATTTATACCATTCACTGAGTATCCAAGCTCACCCTCTCTATATATATGTAGGTGATGAGCAGGACGGCGGCGATGCCTAGATGTGTTTTGCTGACGTGTTTTGCCGATGTGTTTTGGATTCGTGTTTTACGACATCTTGAAGATCATGCTTCTTGGCTTATAGTTAAATTCTTTTATATATGTCGGCTAGAGAAGCCTTTTGATCAAGATGTATTTTTCACCTTACTTTGTTTGTATCTAAGTGGTAAAGCTATGTAAAGATATATGTCATTTCATTTGATCTACGCACAACTCTTATGGACTAATTAGATTTGTATATATTGCTTCCGCACTTGTAAGCCCCATATGTATACTCTGATTGTGTGTGAATCCTTGTAAGTTGGCCTTTGGTAATCTTGGACTATTGGCCATCATGGCACCATTCTACTAGGGGCGGGATGGGGTCGTGACACCACCCTTCCTTAGGCATGTTTCCTAGCTTTGTTCTCTTCCATTTTTGTCTATATTCCCCCCATCCCCCCTTTTCAAAGTGATTTCAGCATTGTTTTGTGCTATTTAGGGGTTGTTTAGAGTGTTTATTTAGTTTATTCTTTGAATGCTATGCTTGTGTTGTAATAAGTCCTCATAGATTTGGATGTTTAGGCCATAGACACCAATCTATTTGAGTTGATAGTTCTCTTTACATAGTTTTCATACATATACTCACACTTGGAATAATCACCTCTGCAATCTCCCTCATTTCTTTGCTTTCTTTGATTAAGAGTTGTATCTAACAGTAGGTTGTTGCTCAAAGCATAAGAAAGAGGCTTTTCATGCTTAATGGTTTAATCTTTTCAGTGGTTCATTACCAAGGCATTACATCTCTCTCATGCTAAGCACAACCTCTTGTTTGACACTACTCTTTATCGTTTTGTGCACTTAGTGGATGTAATTATCACTTTTGGACAAAAAGAAGAAAAAAAAAAGAAAATGGAAAGGTAATGTAAAAGAGGCTAATAAAATTGAGGTAAAAAAGGTAAAAAAATTGAGTTGGGTTCAATCGGACGTTATATTGAACCCATTGAGTCTTGAATCATCACATACTTTGTAGTGATGTTTAGTGATTCAGGAAGCAATGTCTACCCCTTCCCTTGAGGTAACTCCATGATCAGGAGGATGTGTTATCGGTCTTTCATTTTTTTTATTGAGCTTTTATCCTTTTAGTTCATAGATCATCACGCAATAAATTTGCGACAATTGATGATTTGTGAATCAAATCTACTCTTCTCTTGATCATTTTCATGATAGGGAAGGGCATAGAGGATAAACATCTCCTAGAAACACTATGTTCTGCTTTGTTTTAGATTTGTTATAGTAGGGTAATCCCCAAAAATAGTGGTCAGCCGGCTACCACTCTGTCCAGTCAGCCACTTTCCAACGCTGGCCGGCCACCATTTTGTACAGGCAGTGGTATTTTTGTGGCAAAACAAAGTAGAAGTTGAGGCAAAAGCAGAATAATTTTCTGACTGCAAAACAGAACAGAATCTGGCAGCAAACAGAGAGGTTTTCGAGATGATGTTATCGGATGTGCGCTTGTGGGTCCCCACCTCCCATTCCATTAATTTAGTGTTTTAATTTTAGTGTGTTGTGGTTAATTAGTCGGCTTAAATTGAATTTGTAATAATTAGTTAATCTAGTTTATTTATTTCTTTGGTGTTGTAATAATTAGCAAATTAGGACATTTTATTCGGCCCCTCTTGTACGAGGGCCAATTTGTAACACTTGTAATATTGTGTATGTTTTCCAACCTCCATTCTTTCTCTCTTTTATTTACTTGCTTACGATGGTTGCATGTAGTATCATATTTTGGTTTCATATTATTACCATGTATAAAATATCCATTTTTGCAGGCATCCGGTTCGGTTCACAATTCTAACATTATTGTCATTTCCTACTTTCTTGAATACGTGCGCTATCGCATGCTTTGAGTTGAGGCATATGTCATGCTAATAAATCGAACCTAGTAGTCGCATTTTGTGTGTGTTGCATTAGTCATTTGCATATTAGAGCATGAATTTTTCTAACTATTTTCTTTTATTTTGGCTTATCTCGGGGTACTAGGTGAGCATTTTTGCTTTAGCATATTGCATGTATGTTTGTGTTGCCATATCAAGCATATTTACCATGAGGCTAAGTGCATATTTGATATATCTCTTGAATGCCTATGGATGAAGGCTATTTCGCCTAAATTGGGATGATTTGATTAATACACATATGAGCTCGCTTTTTCAAGTGGAACATAGACAAAACTCTTTTCAAATAAACATGAAATCAAAGCATTCCAAAGTGGGTGACTTAGTCTATACTTGTGTGCCTCACATAATAAGTTAGCATAATAATCAGAACAAGAGCATATACTATACATAAAAATCACATCATGATTAGTAGAGGCCGAACAAGTGGCCTTTGACATGAGTCATGGGTTTCTTAAATTTCCCAAAAATATTTAGGTGCCGACTCTGAAATCTGGCAATACAAGTGGATTTTCTAAGACTTACCGGATTTTGACTCTCATTTGTTTAAATCTATTTCACATTGCACTTGTGAAGCTAGATTCAGAACCACGGGAATTTGAACTGTAGGGCTATCGTATCTGAGGAGACTAAACCCTCCAAGGAGCACGAAAAACGAACTACACTTGCGCTCGAGCGAACTTTGAGAACTTCCAGTACTTTTGCAGATCTACAAAACTACTAAGAATGAGGTGCTTTTAGCTCGAGCTATTTTTCTTGCACTAGAGAGGTCTTGGCTCAAGCGGTCTTTCTTGCGCTCGAGAGGTCTTGGCTCGAGCAGTCTTTCTTGCACTCGAGTGGTTAGCCTCTGTCTGCAAAACTTCTGGAAGGGTGTCACTATTCGCTCAAATGGTAACTTTGTTATTTCGAGCAGTTTCACTTATTGTGTCTGGTTGCTCAAGTGGTGTTTTGGTCGGTCGAGCAGTCTGCGCATATATCAGTTCGTAAAAGTCACTTTTTGGATCACTTTTTCATTTCTCTCTCTCTCTCTCTCTCTCTCTCTCTCTCTCTCTCTCTCTAAAACTCATCTTTTAGCTTCAAATACACCTTGATCCATTGATCTCTACACCCTAATTCCTTTGATAAAAAGGTAGAGCTCACCTAGAGCATCATTCTAATCTGAGCAAAGTTGGTTTTCGGCTTTGTCGAGGTTTCTCCACTCTCTGTCTTGCCTTCCAGCTTTGAAGTAGGGACTTCTCCACACTTTAGCATGGATTTTAGCTTGGTTATTTGTCTTTTTAAACAAATCATGAGATTTGGGGATTTTGGATAAAATCTTGGGTTTTGGTTTCAAATGAAAATAGGGGTTTTCAAGTGAAATCTTGAAAACGGGTATGGGATTGTAAATGTGATTGAGTTGTGATAAAATGGTGTATTTCTATATTTGGAATTGATTTATGAAAAGATGGGGGATTGTGTCCTAAAATATGAATATTTGATTTTGTAAAGAGGAAATGAAAATGATATTGGATTTTGTGAAATTGGAATGATGTTGATGATGATGGTGGAGTTGGATATGCATTATCACTCTCATCTCGAGATTTTTGAAAGTAAATCTTTAATGGAAATTTATTTGTCTATTTAGAAATATCTGTTTTGGGCTATCGGTGGATGATAGCTATGATTGTTGTAGAAATTGCACGAGGATTAGGTGAATTGAAACTAATTTCTCATTCATTGACATTGCGCATTGTTGCATATTTAACACATTGAAAATGTACATTATTTTGAGAAAAATGGGTGAATAACATGGTGAATCTAGATAGAGGGTGTGGTTGTGGTATTACGTTGGTCTTTGTGTCCTTGGTGAAAGTCCACAAACCTACGCAGATAGGTGCTCAATCTTCCGGTTAGTACCGGTAAAAATGGCAGTTGGTAGTGCTTGTATAGCCTACTTGCAGACACGTACCTAAAGATTCACAAAGTGTGTACTCACTACCCTGTTTTCTGTTGTAAATGAAATGTTTTTCATAAATCGCAATATAAACTTGGCATAGCATAGTTTTGAAAAAGAAAATGTAATATGTTTTTGTCACGAGTATTGCATATGCATTCACCTTATAATTTTGTTAAGATTCATATATTGTGTAGATTATCTCTACTGGGCTTTGACTCACCCTATGTGGAAAACCATTTTTAGTGCTAATGATATGCCTCTGCCAAGAACATAGCTTGGAAAGAAACTTGGAGCTGAAGGCTTCTTTTTGTTATTTGTTGTATTTGTTCTGAACAAGCCTAGAGCTTTATTTGTATTGAGTTGAAACTCATTTTTATTGTAACCAAGCATTGTGTTGGAAAGTTGTAGCCGTTAGGGCGTTACTTTGATTGTTTAACTTTTATTTTATATGTTCCACACTTGGCATATGTTATAGATTCAGGGTTAGAACTTATGAATGTATAATTGCATATGTTTCTTTTGTATAATGAAATCATGTGAATGGAAAGAGTATTATTTCAGAATGTGGTTGTTAATCATTTAATATTGTGGATGGGTTATCATTATTATTTCGGGCGTTACAACTTGATATCAAAGCTACCAGATTTGAATATTTTGCGATCGTGGGATATGGTTATTACCCCAATGTGTTATCTCGCTAGTTTATAGTAGAAGTAAACCTGGTATGCTATGTGATAACATGCTTATGTGACTAAGTGGGTATGGGATTTAATTTCTAAGATATTGATTGGGCCTACGAGTTTCTAGAATTCCAATTAGAAGAGCACTTGATCACTGTTATTTTTAACTAGAACTCTAGCAATGTCGCGGGATGATCCTCATCTAAAAAGGAAGTTCGTATGTGTTTATGTGATTATGTGCGTATGTGGAGTGAATTATTTGTTGTCCATCGTATTAGGACACGAGTGTGTTAGCTTCGGTACATTTGTAAATGTGCTAATCTCTTGTGATACCTTCATTAGGATATTAGGACGTGGATGAGATGGTGTGGCAGGCCTAGACGGCAGGAGGTGCCATTACCGGATGATATTCCGACACAAGAGGAAGCGGTTAGTCATGCTAGTTTGGCCAAACCAGTTGGTCAGCAAGCCATGGGCGTTTTGGCTCATGAAATGGTCGAAGCATTACGGGAATCCATGGACATTCTCAGAGCTGATTATTTAGTCTAGGCCCACATTGCTGAGACATGGCCATCTTTTTTTGAAGAGGGAGTTCTTCCGATGGAATTTGAATGAGTTTTTGGGTGATCCGAAGGAGCCGTTGAAAGCAGATGGGTGGTTAGAACAGATGGTAAAGACGTTCGAGATGCTTGTCATCAGGGACTATGGGCTAAAAGTGACCTCAATATCATTCTAGCTGAAGGGAGATGTGGGTCAGTGTAAGAAGTATGCGCGAGGTCGCATTTGGGTGACTTGCGATGCCTTTGTCAACGCCTTACAGGATAAGTTTTTACCTCTGACTGCTAGGGAGAAGTTGAGACAACAGTTTCTAAAGCTCAAGCAGCTTAACACATCGGTGGCTAAGTTTGAGGCTGCCATTACTAGTCTGTCGAGGTTTGCACCGGAACTCGTGGTGACGAAGGAACGCCGTTGTGTTGAGTTCGAGAAGAGATTGAGGATCAAGCTTCTTTTCAAAGTGGCTAGGTCAATGATTAGGGATTACGGACGACTTGTGGAGGCGACAGCTAATCTTGAGACAATGATCCAATTGGAGGAGCGGATGAGGGGCTCCAAGCAGAGGAGTTGGGATGTTCATTGGGAGACTCAAGACAGTAAGAGGCAAAGGGGTTCCACCCACAGCAGTCCCAGGGAGCATAGTCTAGATCCACTTTTTCGGTACCGAGTTTGGGTTTTGGGAGAGGTGGTCAAGGAGGAATCACTTGCTTTAAATGTGGTCAGTTGGGACACAAGTCTTTTGTTTGCTCGTAGAAGAGAGGAAGGAAATAGTCTATGCCGTCTGTGGCTTGTTCTTAGAGCCAGAGTAAGGGGGAGAAGGCAGCCGCCTACCTGTTACTGGTATGGGTAGTCAGGGCACGTGAGAAAGTTTTGCCCTCAATCAGGTGGCACATCTAGTACGTTTGGTTCAAGGGTGACACAAAGTCATCAGCCTATACCGTCAATACAGGCCTCAAGGGCCAATTAGGGAGCCTCTTCAACTCAATCTGTGTTTCAGACTTATGCTCCGAGGGATGAGCAGGTAGACCAGAGACCTACATGGCATGTGTATGCTGTTACCACACTAGATTTGTTGCCAACACCTTCAGTAGTCAGAGGTAACTTCTTGTTATCTAATTTTATTTTCAACGCGTTGATTGATACGGGTGCATCCCATTCTTTTATTTTGTCTGCATTTGCATCAGCCTTGGGCTTAGAAGTGGTTTAGTTATCTTCTCTACTTAGGGTAGAGTCACATGTTGGTTGTGAGGTTGTGTTGGATTAGGGATGTCGGGATTGTGAGATAGAGGTTACCGGTCGCCGACTTCTTTTTGCTTTGTGTTAATTGATATGATGAGTTTCGATGTCATATGGGCCATGTATTGGTTGTCATCCTGTCAGGCCATTATAGATTGTTACTATCAGAGAGTTATGGTGTGCATCTTGAGTGGTGACTATTTTTATTTCTTGGGGGACCGAGTTGATAGAGCTTTATTGCCAATATATGACCCACATGGTTAGGGCAAGCTTAGTCTCCTAGTTGCTACTTTTTTGGGTGTTAAGAGTGATGTGGTCCGAGTTGAGTTGCCGAGGGTAGTTTGTGAATACCCGGACGTCTTTTCCGAGGATCTCACTAGTTTACCACCTCACTGTGAGATCGAGTCCTCTATTGATTTAGTACCTGGCACGACACTGATTTCTATGGCACCGTATAGATTTGCACCTGTTGAGTTGAGTGAGTTGAAAATTCCACTCCAAATCCACCCTAGTACTTCGCCTTAGGGAGCACAAGCTCTTTTTGCCAAGTAGAAGGATGGCACTAGAGGTGTGCATAAAACTGTAAAACCCGACCCATCTGACCGACCCGCCTGGACTCGACGTTCTACGATCAATTTCGAATTAAGAAGCGGTCGGCAGTAGTTCCGTACATAGCAATTTATCGGATTCACAATCAGCACTAGTTTTTTATTCCACCAACCCGTCGAAATCGTCCCGACTAAATATATACAAATAAAAAAATATAAATTTATATAATTTAATAATATTCCATCTTTCAAGAAGACTCCTTGAAAATAGAGAGTTGTCTCTCAACTTTGTCTCTTTCACTCTCTCTCTCTCTAATCAAACATTACTTTTCCCCCTCTCTCATTACCTTCTCTAGAAAACCTATCCCCTCTCCCCCTTTCACCATTTTTTCTTTCCACTGTCTCTTTCACAAATCTATATTTATATATAAGTTCTAAGATTTTGTTATTTGAACTTCAAACCCCATTTTTTGTCAATTTATTTTCCTCTACTTTCATTCAATAACAGAGATTCGAAATCAACCGATCAAATTGTGAAACCAAGTGATTTGATTCGGTCAATTTTGAACCATAAATCGGTCGACGATGGTTGAATTTTTTGTCAACCCAATTATGTCAGTTCAACTGAAAAATTAGGGATAAACCTGAGTCGAACGGACCCGTGCACACCCCTAGATGGCACCTTGCGACTTTGTATTAATTATCGGAAGTTGAACCAGGTAACTGTTAAGAACAAATACCCATTGCCTTGTATAAATGACTTGTTTGCACAGTTGAAGGGGTCTTGTTGTTTTTCTAAGATAGAACTAAGATCAGGTTATCACCAGTTGAGAGTGAAAGAGAAGGACATCCAGAAAACGGCATTCCGTACATGGAATGACCATTATGAGTTCCTAGTGATGCCTTTTGGGCTAACCAATGCACTGGCCTTGTTTATGGATTTGATGATCAAATATTTTGTGAGCTCTTAGACCGTTTTGTGGTTGTCTTTATTGATGACATCTTGATTTACTTACCCTCTAAGGAGGAACATGAGAAACACTTGCGGGTTGTGCTTGAGTTAGTTGGAGCCCATAGATTGTATACTAAGTTCAGGAAGTGTGAATTCTAGTTGATAGAGGTGAAGTTTTTAGGCCATGTGGTATCCAGAGAAGGGTTACTGTAGACTCTTCTAAGACAGAGGCAGTGCAAGATTGGGAACAACCTAAGAATGCCTTTGAAATCCAGAGTTTCTTGGGGTTAGTTGGGTATTACCGTCATTTTGTGAAAGATTTCTCCAGATTAGCCTCACAGTTGACTAGACTGATGAGGTAGGGAATCAAGTGTGTGTGGAATGAGACTTGTGAGAAGTCATTTCAAGAGCTTAAAGTTAGACTTACCACTACTCCAATATTGATTATTCTAGAGAGGGGTTTGGGCTATTTAGTGTATTGTGATATGTCTCGAGAAGTTTTGGGTTATGTCTTCATGCAAGAGGGGAAGGTAGCGGCATGGGGCTCACATCTGTTGAAAATACACAAGAGAAACTATCCTACTCATGACCTAGAACTAGCAGCAATGATTTTTGCCTTAAAGAACATGAGGCATTATTTGTATGGTGAGAGATTTGAGGTATTCTCTGATCACAAAAGCTTGAAGTATCTGTTTTCACAGAAAGATTTGAATCTGAGACAGAGAATGTGGATGGAGTTTATGGAGGATTACGACCTTGAGTTGCACTATCATCCGAGAAGGCCAATGCACTAGCTGGTGCTTTGAGTAGAAAATCCATTAGTAGTATAGCTAGTATTGCCATTAGGGAATGGGATATGTTGGGCGCTATTGGCGAGTATGACTTGCATCTTGGCGAATGTGTTAAGTCGGCAGCTTTCTTTACCATAGTTGCACAACCTACACTTGTGAGCCGAGTTATAGAAGCACAGCGGGGTGATCATGAGGTAAAAACCATTCGGAAGAAAATATCTAGTGGGCAGTAGAGAAGGGCTTAAACATTTATTATGACTCTAGTATTAGAAATCTTGACCGTCTTTTCGTGTCGGAGTCTTGTAGAGAGGAGGTACTCCAAGAGTTCCATTATTTGTGCCTTGTGGTACACCCAGGAGGCACAAAGATGTATCACAGCTTTAGTAGCCAGTTTTGGTGAAGGGGAATGAATAGAGATGTAGCCTTGTTTGTTTTGAGGTGCCTTACTTGTCAACAAGTGAAGGACGAGCATCAGAGGCCAGCATGTTTGTTGCAACCCTTGTCTATAGCCGAGTGGAAATGGGAGCATGTCACGATGGATTTTGTTGCGTGTCTTCTGAGAACTCAACAAAATAATGATGCCGTATGGGTGATAGTTGATCGGTTAACTAAGTCAACACACTTTGTACCTATGCGCGCGGGTGATAGTTCGACTTCACGAGGTCCCTGTGACTATTGTTTCGGATAGAGATTTGCGTTTCAAGGCTCGATTGTGGTAGAGCCTACAGAATGCCTTGGGCACTAGATTGACGTTTAACACCTCTTATCATCCTCAAACTGACGAGCAGTCAAAGCATACCATTCAGATCCTTGAGGATATGCTTTGGGGTTATGTTCTTAATTTTAAGGGGTCGTCAGAGAGGCACTTGCCTTTAGTGGGGTTTGCCTATAACAATAGCTTTCACTCGAGTATTAGCATGGAACCTTTTGAGGCCTTGTATGGTCGACCGTGTAGATCTCTAGTGTGTTGTGCCGAGGTGGGTGGTGCACCTATGATAGGTTCTAAGTTAGTCCGGAAAACAACAGAGACGGTTGGGCTTATCCATAAGAGGTTGTTTTCAGCTTAGAGGCGTTAGAAGAGTTATGCCCACCGTAGGAGGAGACCGTTGTCATTTGAGGTAGGAGATCACGTCTTCTTAAAGATATCACCCAGACAGGGTTTGATAAGGTTTGGGAAGTGTGGGAAGTTGTCTCCTAGATTTATTGGACCTTTTGAGATTTTAGAGCGTATTAGGAAAGTAGTTTATCATTTGGCCTTGCCGCCACAGCTGTTCGGGGTTCATGACGTGTTCTACATTTGTATGCTTCAGAAGTATGAGCCGGATCCTTCACACATGTTGAATTGGACCGAGTTATAGGTAGATGAGGATGTTTCGTATGAGGAGAGACCAGTTAGAGTTTTAGACACTCGAGATCAAGTCTTGAGAGGCAAAGCGATCTAATTGGTTAAGGTGTTGTGGAGACACCATGGTGTTGAGGAGGCGACTTAGAAACGTGAGGCAGAAGTCCGTGGGAACCATTCGAACCTTGTTGTTAATGTTTGAACACTTGTATTGAAAATCTTATTATGTTGTGAAATGTGAACATTGTATATGTTTTGGAAAGGTGAATTGTATATTTAGTATTGAAAACTTTGTTTATCGTTATTATGAAGATGAATGACCGGTGAATGGGTTATGGTTATGAGTTCCACTTGTTATCATTGTTTTAATTGGTTTAAACACGGTGTTGTTGTTTGATTTAAATTTCGGGGATGAAATTCTTTAAGGGGAGGAGATTATAGTATTCTTGTTTAAACTCGACTTGTTTGTTGTCTTGGATTCAGGAGTCCTTGTCTTATTTTGTTGTTCATGTCTTTATTCTTCCTATCCCTCATTGAGTTTAGTTATTGGAGTGTCATTGTTGTGTTTGGAATAGGTTGGGAGTGAGTTTTTCAAAATTGTTGCTGCCCAGGTGTTGGCCTATTCGCTTGAGCGAACTTTGAGAACTTCCAGTACTTTTGCAGGTCTACAAAACTACTAGGAGTGTGGTGTTTTTATCTCGAGTGGTTTTTCTTGTGATTGAGAGGTCTTGGCTCGAGCGGTCTTTCTTACGCTCAAGTGGTTAGCCTCTGTCTGCAAAACTTCTTAGAGGGTGTCATTATGTACTCGAGCGGTAACTTTGTTAGCTCGAGCGGTCTCACTTATTGTGTCTGGTCGCTGGAGCGGTGTTTTGGTCACTTGAGCAGTCTGCGTGTATATTAGTCCGTAAAACTCACTTTTTGGATCACTATTTCATTTCTCTCTCTCTCTAAAACTCATCTTTTACCTTCAAATACACCTTGATCCATTGATCTATACACCATAATCCGTTTGATAAAAAGGTAAAGTTCACCCAGAGCTTCATTATAATCTAAGCAAAGTTGG
This sequence comes from Camellia granthamiana, assembly GCA_036172215.1. NCBI lineage: Eukaryota > Viridiplantae > Streptophyta > Magnoliopsida > Ericales > Theaceae > Camellia > Camellia granthamiana. Next base: position 115,354,900 of record CM069913.1, read on the forward strand.
TTTTCAACTTCGTTGTGATTTCTCCACTCTCTCTCTTGCCTTCTAGCTTTGAGGTAAGGACTTGTCCACACTTCAGTATGGTTTTTAGCTTAGTTATTTGTCTTTTTAAGCAAATCATGGGATTTGAGGATTTTGGATAAAATCTGGGGTTTTGGTTTGAAATCAAAAAAGGGGTTTTCAAATGAAATCTTGAAAATGGGTGTGGGATTGTAAATGTGGTCGAGTTGTGATAAAATGGTGTATTTCTATGTTTGGAATTGATTTATGAAGAGGGGTGAGTTTGCCCTAAAATATGAATATTTGATTTTTTTAAAGAGGAAATGGAAATGATATTGGATTTTGTGAAATTGGAATGATGTTGATGATGATGGTGGAGTTGGATATACATTATCACTCACATCTCGAGATTTTTGAAAGTAAATCTTTAATGAAAATTTATTTGTCTATTTAGAGATATCTGTTTTGGGCTATCGGTGAAGGATAGCTATGATTGTTGTAGAAATTACACGAGGATTAGGTGAATTGAAACTAATTTCTCATTCATTGACATTGAGCATTGTTGCATATTTAACACATTGAAAATGTACATTATTTTGAGAAAAATGGGTGAATAACATGGTGAATCTAGGTAGAGGGTGTGGTTGTGGTATTATGTTGGTCTTTGTGTCCTTGGTGAAAGTCCAAAAACCTGAATAGATAGGTGCTGAGTCTTCCAATCAGTACTGGTAAAATTGGCAATTGGTAGTGCTTGTATAGCTTACTTGCAAACACGTACCTAGAGATTCACACAGTGTGTACTAACTACCCTGTTTTCTGTTGTAAAGGAAATGGTTTTCATGAATTACGATATAAACTTGGCATAGCATGGTTTTGGAAAGAAATGTAATATATTTTTGACATGAGCATTGCATATGTATTCACCTTATAATCTTGTTAAGATTCATACATTATGTAGAGTATCTCTACTGGGCTTTGACTTACCCTGTGTTGAAAACCATTTTTAGTGTTGATGATATGCCCCTACCAAGAACATAGTTTGGAAGTGAACTTGGAGCTGAAGGCTTCTTTTTGTTATTTGTTGTATTTGTTTTGTACAAGCCTGGGCTTTATTTATATTGAGTTTAAACTCATTTTTGTTGTAACCAAACATTGTCTTGAAAAGTTGTAGCCGTTAGGACATTACTTTGATTATTTAACTTTTATTCTATATCTTCCACACTTGGCATATGCTATAGATTCAGGGTTAGGACTTATGATTGTATAATTGCATATGTTACTTTTGGTATAATGAAATCACGTGAATGGAAAGAGTATTATTTTGGAATGTAGTTGTTAATCATTTAATATTGTGGATGGGTTATTGTTATTATTTTGGGACGTTACATGAAGCATCCATAACTCCGTTCATTCAGGAAATTTGGATGCCCTAAAGGGCTCATGCCCTTATGAAAAACTTGGGTTTAAATACCCATTAAAACTTTCCTCTACAACAAATGTGGGATAGGTGGTTATATACCATTCCCATTACTTTATTCATGAGGCCAACTCTATGATACAATTTCTCATTCAAAATCTTAATAGCTTTTGGTCATTTTTTTTGTGGTGTAAAGATCTTGTTACAAAGAATCTAAACCTATTTGATCCCACCTCAACCGACGGATGGGTCCTACTTTAATTTCACATCAAAGTCATCATAAAACCATTTTTTTCCAACAATAAAGCCCTTAGCTTGTCAGAAAATACTCAACAAAAGAAATGAGTCTCGTGCGCTACAAATACCTCCACACCTCTAGTTTGGTGGAATTACCACATCTTTTCCTACACAAATCCACTAAGGGTGAGCACAAAACCCAATAGAGATATCTTAACAAAGTATATATGTTTAATTAATCTCATATACATGGATGCAAATGACATGTCGTGCTCCAAAATCACAAATTTTATTCCTTACAAATACATGTGCAATGATCTCTTAACGACACTTTGTTGTCTCAATAAATTTCAAACTTTGAATACAGGGTGATAAATATGACTCAGGTAATCCCTAAACTGATGTCTGCAAGTAAGCATAACAAGTACTACAAATTCCCCACTTTACCAGTTCATAACCAAAAGGCACGTGGTACCTCCTTTGCGCGTGTTTTTGGTCTTTCACCTTGGATTATAAATTACAAAACAGTCCCACTATCCCATAAATTTTGCCCCATCAATTCCACCTCCAATGACGTGGCTAAGACCCATGTGAAGCGATCTCACACTCCTCTCTCTCTCTCTCTCTCTCTCTCTCTCTCTCTCACATCTTTAACCTCCTTCAATTCCACACCACTGAAGCAAAATTAGGTGATGAATCACTTTTCGTTAAATGACCCTACTTAATAAAGATTTTATTATTGAAAAATCTAAAAATTTTATTTTGTCTTTATAATGTGTTTTATTTCATTGTGTATTTAAATTCGTATTAAATTCTGATTCTCAACCTTACCAATAAAATTATACGAATATTAGATATACTAAAAAAATAGAATCAGATAAATTAAATAATAACACCTCACTACAAATAATAATAATAATAATAGAACGAAAATAATATATTAATTAAGTTATAAAAAGAACTTAGTGAAAATTTAAAAACAATCAATTAGAAATTATAAACGAAATCTAGCATATAATACATGATAAAGACAAACACATAACTATTGTAGAAGATAAATAAGAAAATATTATAGATAATTACCTTTACCATTATAAAGAAAATTCACTATAGGAACTTATTCCCACTTTTTAAAGACAGAACAAAAATTTAAAGATATTTTTTTAAATAAATTTTAAAACAAAATTCAATTTATCCCCCTTGTGGTTAAGCGCTGGAGTAGTTTATCCTTCTTATAGTTCAAATATAAGCAGAGACAACCCTATGATTTCGGATTAAGTGCAACCTTAACACTTTCCATCCAATTTGATAGAGATTGTCACACTTAGAGCTGTAAAAGAACCGAACTGTTCGTGAACTAGTTCGGCTCGACTCAGCTTATTTATTTTTATTTAAATTATATAATAAATATATGTGGGGAAGTGGTTCGAAAATACTCTTTGGATCCAGTAGCACGCTCGTGATCCTCAGCTAGTCACCTGAAAAGGAATGAACACTCCGGTCGGGGGTGCCAGAATTAGCACTCCGACGGATAAGTCAGTGTATACTCTCCAGATTGCTTATATCTCAGGTTAAACTTACTTGTTCTCACATACCTCTCTATGGTTGATGCTCCTCTATTTATATCTTCCCCTAGGCCTCAGGGTCGGGCCCACCTTTATCCCATCGTACAATTATTTACTCGGCTTCTTCTGTTGCAGACCAATCTCTACTCGGCTTCTCGCTCAACTGGTTCTATGGCCGATTAGGATGTCTGAATTTATATAAGACAAGGCCGAATGCAATGTATATATTTTGATTCTTTATGAATATTATTCAGCCTCTTTACATCCTCTAATACTCGACTCCCACAATTGCCCCCCAAACACTCCACTAACAGTTAGTTGGCGCTGAAATTCGGTGATTGACTTCATCCCAATGTGTCAGAACGCACACACTTTTCAGTCATCATTACAACTTCCGCCTCTTCATACGCTTCTTTCATTTATTATTATGGTTTAAAATTTTGTTGTCTTTTCGAATGCATGTATATTTTTTTGAATACTTGAAGCTCTTGGTCTGCCTTCCGATACACCTCTACAACCTCTGTCCATTACTCGTTGTCTCCTCCGTCTCTTGTAAGTTCCCTTCCTCTCTATTTCGAATCCCATTTCTTTTCTTGTTTTCAGTTTTGCGTGTTCCATAGATTGACAAAAATGGCAAAGCATTTGAAAGACCTCCTTTCTACGGATCGAATCTCTAGCTTTCGATGCCATTTTTCCATTCCCGATGACATCCGTCTATCGCTCATGACAGATAGCACCCTTGATATGGAGAGGGCTGATGAAAGCACAATCGTCTTCCATCTCTTATCAATTGCTGAGGGCGGAGTCCATTTCCCCCTTCACCCGTTTCTTAGGGCCATCTTTTGCCATTGGGGTCTAATCCCTTCCCAACCTAACGTAAATTTCTTCCGAATCATAATGGGGATTATAGAGTTAAACTGTCGCCTTAGGATCAATCTCGGCATACCTGCTATTTGGCATTGTTATGCCTTGGCTAAGTCTTCTGGCCGACATGGGCGCTATTTCCTCAGGGCCAAGGACACCGACCATCAATTAGTGACTATGCTTGCCAGCTCTGGCAAGCGAGTTGATGATGTCATGGTCGTTGTCCAAGGTAACTAGGAATTCGACGAAGGCAAAGACCACCTAGATCCTATTCCTAGGCAGAGAGGCGAACCAGGTGGCCATATTGCTCCTTGTGTTTATCTTTCCTACATGTATTCAGCTTTATTTTTGTGGTCTCATGGTTTTACTTGTGTAGGAAACGATTTGAGGAAAGTTTTGACTTCAACCGACGACTCCATTCTTGTGGAAATTAAAGTCACGCTCTAATACTTTGGCCGGTCAAGCCTTCAGAAACAAGGGAGGGCGGCCCATATTCTTCTTCGATATGAGCCGACGTATATGACCTTTTCGACAGTGGACAATATTCCAGTTCCGAGGGGCGAAGAGTATCTCACGGCCCTTATCTTAACTGATTTTAAAAACTTGAGGCAGGTTGGTTTGGAGGCATCCAACTCGGAGCAAGTGGAAGTAGCCAAAGAGGTCGCTGAGGAGTCAAACCAGTCCGAAGCTGAGGTAGACGAGGCTTTAAAGTTGGCCTTTGAGGAAGCTGGCCTCAATTCATCCAACCCTCCGTCCACCTCTGGCCGAGGGGACGTCTCCTCGAAGACATCTTTACAAGCTTAGAGGACCTTGCCGGTGCGTATCCTGAAGATATGGCTGGGTTGTCACTCACGCAACTTGCCAACAAGAAAAACGCTGAACGGATGGCCGCCCGGAGGAGGGCCGAGACCCTCCGTTCTGAACCTACTACCGTTACTAAATCCTCTCCACCAGTTGTGAAAGAAATGGCTCAGGTTGAGACTGCCGAGACGCAAAGGCCAGTTGAGCCGTTAAGTTAGGGGGGCGATCAGAGGGGGGAGAAACGGCTTGCCGAGAGCGAAGTCGGCTCCGAGGGATTTCCAACCAACAAGCGGCCGTGCATGGAAGAGTCAGACTCGGTTGTGGATGAACGGCCGCGCATAGATGGGTCAAACTCGGTTGTGCCATTCGTGGTTCAACCAAGGATAAAAAATGCGCCGATTTCCTCTGACGCATCGGCTCTTAAAGATCCGGTCGTGGCCTTGAGTATGGCCTCCTCAACTTCTCTACCGGCTGATAGGGTAATCTTTCGGACGGAGCCTGATTTGCTAACGATAGCATTGGCCGCTCAATCGGTTATACTGGTACATGACTCGATCCTTGTGTACTTCATTCCGCTTATATTTTTATTATTATTATGTTTTTATTCTAATTCCCTGTTTTGCAGGCGGCGGGAAGGATAGCCGAGATGGGCCACCGTCAACATGATGCTATTGAACAGATTGCCCTTCTAAGGACGGAGATTGAAAGCGAGAAGGGCAAGGTTGTGGAGGCCACTCAAAGGGCTGACCGCGAGGCGGTGAGAGTGGTAGAAGAAAGTTTGAGGGCTGATGCCGAGGCCGAAAAGGCGCGCGGTTCTGACCAGCTCAGATTGGCCGCCGATGAGAGGGAAAATGCGAGCAAGGACGCGCTCAAGTTAGCCAAAGAGGTGATTGCCAAGCTGGAAGCCGACTTGGTAGAAACGAAGAAGGCAAAGGAGTAAGCCGACTCCGAGTTTGCCAAAGCATTCCAGGCTGGTCAGGACGCCACGATGGAGAACTATGTGGAGGAAGTCCCCAAGTTCGAGAATCGGGGCTTCAAACACGGCTGGCTCAAAGCCCTTGATGCTGCGAATGTGACATTGGCCCAACTGATTCCATTCGAGCAGGTGGACGTTAAGCCGCTGGCGTCTGACTTTGAAGACAGACTTGGGTGACACTCTGATTTTTGTTAGGCATCTTTTATGAACAATTGTAAAGCTTTTTGTTTTGTTTTTTTTTTGTTTGGTATATTTCTGTTAGTTTAAGGTAATTTTCATGTATAAAATGAGTACTGTCTGCACTTAGTTTATTAATGAAAATTTCCTTTTCATTTCACTATTAGTTGTGCTGAATTTTTTATATTAATGAAGAGTTTTGCTTTGAACTATTTTGGATTAAATGATTGCTGTCTGTTATGCATGCTAACTATCGATCCGATAGGAAGTAGGATCATGAGATGAGTAAATTAAATATCCCACTGAATAGCTGCCGATTAAATAACAGTGTAACTTGCCAATGTAGTAATTTAGCTGAATGAGTAAATCGGCCCAAGGCCTCGTCGTCTGGCCCGAATAGACTAATGAATCTGCCCTTGCCCCAGCCAATACTTGAACTGGAACGCTGAATTCTATTAGTTCATGGAGTGGCTGTGGCACATGAGTAGATCGGCGCCAAGTTTAGATATTTGGCCGATTGGATTAATGAATCTGCCATTGCCCCAGCTAATACTTGAACTGGAACGCCGAATACTATTAGTTCATGGAGTGATTGTGGCAAATGAGTAGATCAGCGCCAGGCTTAGATATTTGGCCATTTAGATTAGTGAATCAGCCCTTGCCCTAGCCAATGCGTGAATTGGTACGCCGAATACAATTAGTTCGTGGAGTGGCTGTGGCACACTAGTAGATCAGCACTAGGCTTAGATATTTGGCCGATTAGATTAATAAATCTGCCCTTGCCCCAGCCAATGCGTGAATTGGTACGCCGAATACAATCAGTTCGTGGAATGGCTGTGGCACACAAGTAGATCGGCGCCAGGCTTAGATATTTGGCCAATTAGATTAATGAATCTACCCTTGCCCTAGCCAATGCTTGAACTGGAACGCCGAATTCTATTAGTTCATGGAGTGAGTCTTTTGAAGTTTAGCATTAATGAGATCACCTTGGGGATGCTGCACCCGTAAGGCATAAATGGAATGAGTGCTTCGTGTACGTAGGTCCTATTAGTGTGCTCAGACTCAATAACCCAAACCAGTCTGTTGAGGAAGGTTTGCAAGTGCAAATATCAAATAGACTATTCTTCAACAGTAGAGGAGAGGGGAGGGCATTGGCTGAGCTGGACACAGAGATGAATCGAAGTGGCGAGCCTATGTGCACGGACAGTAGGGCATCGAGGGCGAAGGAGAGACGCCAGTCCCCACGTCATTGAAGTAGGTCACCCAGAAGGGAAAAGCAGCAACGGGGCAAATCCCCTCAACCTCGCGCGTAGAGGAGAATCCGATGGGACACCGCGCCCGTTGAGTTTTGTGGTTTTTGTAGGGAACAAACCGATGACGAAAGCGGATTCAATCGTTCACGACCCAAATGTGGCAGTCGAGTTCGCTCGACAGATTTTTTCGCCAGAAGTCCAGAAGTCGATGGTTGGTCGGCAGGACTTTGAGGTGTTTCAGAAAGGCATTCACGGGGCGGTGAAAGGGCTGTACACCGCCTATGAAATCGGCAAGCGCCTTCGTGCCGCTCGGTGGGATATAGAGTAGAGAGACGAACGCATTCGAAGCTTAGAAGCTCACGCGGAGAAGGCTGAGCATAACCTAAGAAAAGTCAAGACTGCCGGGGCACAATCGGCCGGCCATCCTAACCCGATTATGGAGGAAAGGGTGACCCAACGGCTAATAAGTCATGCGATTGCCGATCGAGATACGGCTAGCATGTTTGCAATTGAGACCGCTAAGTCCAGGGCTTACGAAAAAGGCTTTCATGACGGCTGAAAGGTTGGTATAGAGAAGACTAAAGAAAAACTCGCTGAGTAGGTCTGCCGATGTGAGAATCGTGGATTCAAGCATGGTTGGATCAAGGCACTTCAGGCCACGGAAAATCTCTGGGCAGCAGGCATTTATTCGGCGTTGCCGCTTTATCAAGGCAATCATTTTCCCTTTGCGGCCTTCGAAGTCGAGAAGAGTGATGATGAGGGGGATACTGAATTAAATTAGACATTGTAATGCCCCAACGCAGATTGGGAGCAAATTATGTATTTATTGGTTAATGTAATAAAACACTATTTTAAATGTTTTGCATGTTTCAATTTATGTTTATACATTCTGTGCCAATCTTCTAATTTAATGAAACATTTTATTTTAAATGCTTGAATGTTCCAACTTTCGCCAACTATGCATGCACATTTTAATCGTAATATTCACGTAATACACGCCGAATCCAAGGCCTTTACGTAGGCTAGTCGCGAGCATGAAGAGCACTCCGAATCCGGAGGCTCATTCGGCCCAAACATGACTTGCACTTGTGGGGCTCCGAATTTGAAGACTTTAACTTGGCCAATCATATCCACGAAGGGCGCTCTGAATTCGGAGGCTTATTTGGCCCAAACAGGACTTGCATGGAAGTGGCTCCGAATTCAGAGACTTGGCTAATCGTGATATCCATGAAGGGCGCTCCAAATCTGGAGGCTTATTCGACCCAAACGTGACTTACACGGATAGGGCTCCGAATTTGGAGACTTTAACTTGGCCAATCATGATATCTACGAAGGGCTTTCCGAATCCAGAGGCTTATTCGGCCCAAATGTGACTTGCATGGAGGGGGCTCCGAATTCGGAGACTTGGCCAATCGTGATATCCACGAAGGACGCTCCAAATCCGGAGGCTTATTCGGCCCAAATGTGACATACATGGATGGGGCTCCAAATTCGGAGACTTTAACTTGGCCAATCATGATATCCATGAAGGGCACTTCGAATCCAGAGGCTTATTCGGCCCAAACACGACTTGCATGGATGGGGCTCCGAATTCGGAGACTAACTTGGCCAATCGTGATATCCACGAAGGGCGCTCCGAAACCGAAGGCTTATTTGGCCTAAACGTGTCATGTACGGATGGGGCTCCGAATTCAGAGACTTTAACTTGGCCAATCATGATATCCACGAAGGGCGCTCCGAATCCGGAGGCTTATTTGGCCCAAATGTGACTTGCACGGATGGGGCTCCGAATTCGGAGACTTTAACTTGGCCAATTGTGATATCCACGAAGGGCGCTCTAAATCCGGAGGCTTATTCGGCCCAAACGTGACTTGTACAGATGGGGCTCCGAATTCGAAGACTAACTTGGCCAGTCATGATATCCACGAAGGACGCTCCGAATTTGGAGGATTATTCGGCCCAAACATGACTTGCACAAATGGGGCTCCATATTCTGAGACGTTAACTTGATGAACTGAATTTCGTAGTGAAGAAACAAGAAACTTTGCATTGTAAAATTGAAATTTGTACACGATGATCATTCAAAACAAGTTATCATGCCCCCACAAGTCGGGTTAATGATAGAATTTACGCAAATACATGGAATTCCAAGGACGTGGTAGGCTTTTTCCATGCAAGTCTTTGAGCCGATATGCCCCTGTTCCCGCGATTGAATCTATCTAATAAGGGCCGTCCTAATTAGGACCTAATTTTCCATCGCCCGGATTCCTGGCAGCTAAAAGAACTTTCTTCAGGACCAATTCCCCTGGTACATAGTGGCGTAGCTGAACACGTTGATTATACGACTTAGCAAGCTGCTGCTAATATCGTGCCATGGATGCAAGGGCACGATCTCTTCGTTCTTCAATTAGAGTTAAATCCAAGGGCAGCATCATGTCATTTCGGTCCATGTTAAAAACTTTTGATTTCAAGGTTATGAGGCCGATCTCCAAGGGGATGATTGCTGGGGTTCCAAAGCATAAAGCGAATGACATTTCCCCAGTGGATCGCCTCGGAGTAGTGCGATAAGCCCACAACACACTCGGTAATTCTTTGACCTATCTGCCTTTAGCTTTCTCTAGCCTCTTCTTGATGCCGTCCAAAATGGCTTTGTTGGAGGCTTCAGCTTGACCATTACTCTGTAGATAAGCCAGGGTGGAAAAATAAGGCCGAATACCGTACTTAGTGCACAATTCTCGGTAGACGCCGTAATCAAACTGGGTGTCGTTGTCTGAAATAAAGGCTGTTAGAATGCCGAATCGTGTTAAGATATTTCTCCATACAAAATGCTTCACATTAATATCTCGAATGTGCGTTAGTGCCTTCGCTTCGACCCATTTCGTGAAATAGTCTATCGCGACGATCAAAAATCGCTTGTTGCCCGAGGCGCGAGGCAATGGTCCGATGATGTCAAGTCCCCATTGGGCGAACGGCCAAGGACTGGTTATAAAGCTTAACTCTTCAGCGGGCAAATGGGTTAAAAGGGAAAACTTCTGGCACTGTTCACATTTTTTGACGTAACACTCGGCATCAGCTCTCATTGTCGGCCAATAATACCCTTGTGTAACAGCTCGATGAGCCAAAGAGCGTCCGCCAGAATGGGCACCACAACTACCTTCATGTATTTCAGTCAGGAGTTCCTCGACTTTATCTGGATGAACGCATTCCAGGTATGGACCAGAAAGGGATTTCTTATAGAGCTTTCCTTGCGAATCCAAGTAGTACCGCAGGGCTTTGTTTCGCAACTTGTGTGCCTCTTTCCTATCGGTCAGGAGCTGCTCAGAAGATAGGAATGCAGCAATAGAGTCCATCCAACTCGAACCTAATTCTATGACATTGATCTGGACAGACTCCGAAGGGCCAATGCTCAGCTTGGGGATGAATCCCACTTCAATTGTCTGTTTAATCTCTGAGTTAATGGCGGAGGCTAGGCAAGCCAGGGCGTCTGCATGTGTGTTCTGATCTTGGGTTATTTGGTTCAATTCATGGTGGTCAAATTTTTCCAGCAAGGAATTTGTCGTTTTCATGTAAGCTGTCACACGGTTGTTTTTGGCCGCGTACTCCCCCTTTAGCTGATTGATCACCAATTTTGAGTCACAAAATATAAGCAAACGCTGAGCACCCAGGAGATGTGCATTCCGTAATCCGGTTAGCAGGGCTTCGTATTCGGCCTCGTTGTTCGATGCTTCGAAGCTGAGTTTGACAGCCTGCTCGATTATTGCTCCCTCGGGAGCCATGATCACTACTCCGGCCCCGCTGCCTCGTTGGTTGGATGATCCATCACAATACAACTGCCAAATGTCCCCCACGTAGATTCTCCAGTTTGGCTTAGGTTGGATTTGGTTAGACTTAAAGTCGGCAAGGCATCCAGTGAATTCAACCACAAAGTTGGCGAGCACTTGCCCCTTGATTGAAGTTCTAGGCATAAATTGAATATCATACTGGCCGAGCTTGAGAGCCCACTTTGAGACGCGTCCCGATGCTTCCACACTATGAAGTACTGATCGGAGGGGATAGTCCGTTAGTACCCCGTTGGGATGCCCCTGAAAGTAAAGCATCAGTTTTCTTGCTGCCATGAAGAGTGTAAGGATGAGTTTCTCCAACGGTAAATAACGTGTTTCGGCATCAATCATTGCTTTGCTCACATAATAGACTGGCCGCTGCTCCCCAAGTTCTTTCTTTATCAGTACGGCGCTAACGGCCCGGTCGGAAACTGCCAGATATAGAATGAGCGGATCACCTGCCGAAGGTGTTGTCAAAAGTGGGATTGATCGGAGGTAGGTCTTCAAACCGTTCAAAGCGACTTCACACTCGGAGGTCCATTCAAAAGCTTTACCCTACCGGAGGGTATGAAAGAATTGTCGGCAGCGATCTGTGGAACGATTGATGAACCTGTTGAGTGCGGTGGCCATCCCCATCAGCTTTTGAACCTCCTTGACCGACCGAGGGGAGTTGAGTTCTAGAATTGCTGTGATTTGCCTCAAGTTAGCTTCGATTCCACGGTGATTAACAATGTAGCCAAGGAATTTGCCTGATCCAATCCCAAATGCACACTTGGAAGCGTTCAACTTTATTTTATACTTGCGTAGGATGCCGAATGTCTCTTCCAAGTCGGCTAGATGAGTTTGCTCTTCCCTGGACTTCACCACCATATCGTCAATGTAGACTTCCATAGTACGGCCGAGTTGCTCCTTGAACATGGTGGTGACTAATCTTTGGTAAGTTGCCCCCACATTCTTCAGCCTGAAAGGCATAACCTTGTAGCAATAGGTTCCTCTTAGGGTGAGGAATGCAGTCTTATCTTGGTCCTCCAGATGCATGGCAATTTGATGGTAGCCTCGGTAGGCATCCAAGAAGCTCATTCGTTGATGATATGTTGTGGCATCTACGAGCTGGTCTATTCTGGGGAGGGGAAAGCAGTCCTTGGGACAAGCTTTGTTCAAATCCGAGAAATCCACACAAGCATGCCAAGTCCCATTTTTCTTCTTTACAACCACAGTATTCGACAGCTATATAGGATAGGTCACTTCACGGATTGCCCCGGCATCAAGCAACCGGTTAACTTCTTCAACAACGGCAGCAGTATGTTTTGCGGCTGAACGCCGGCTTTTCTGAATAATCGACTTGCATTTGGGTCAACGTTTAGACGGTGCTGAGAAACAGATGGATCCACACCCAGCATCTCATGTGGTGTCCATGCAAATACATCAAGGTTGCCGAGCAAGAAGGAAATTAGCTGCTCCTTGTCAGCTTGATTCAAAGAGGCGTCGACCATGAAGAACCTGTCAAGATGCCCGTTGATTTCAACTCGATCCAAGGCTTCCGTTGCTTTTTCACTTGGGAGCCAACCAACATCGTCGAGGCTTTCTCGATCCGTCACCGCGATAGAGTTCACTGCCAGCTCTCTTGGTGTCTTTGCGGCAGACAGATAACATGCCTGCGTTGATTTCTGGGAACCTCGAATTTGCTCGATGCCGCGTTCAGTCCGAAAGTGAAGTAATTGATGATATGTGCTAGGCACGGCCTGCATAGTATGCAGCTAAGTTCTTTCCATGATAAGATTATATGGCGAAGGCAGCTTGACAACCAAAAACTCTACATCGATTGACCGGGAACCCGCCTGAACTGGTAGTGTGATTTTGCCCGACGAATATTTCGGATTAGCATTGAAGCCGAATAATGAATAAGGAGCTGGAGATAGGTCTGACTCAGTGAAGCCGAGTTTGATGAATGTCTTGTAATACATAACTTCCGAGGTGCTCCCCTGATCAATGAGAACACGCTCAACGGTGAACCGGTTTACGCGTAGCTCGATAACCAACGAATCAATGTGGGGAAGTGTTACGCCGGCCAAATCTAAATCATCGAAAGCAATGCTCGCAGCTTCATGGGGCCATTTACTGGGGTGAGTTGCTTTTGAGGGCTAGGATGCGACTGAATTGTATGTACGGCGGAGGCCGTTGGCAAGCTGTATATCATATGGATTACGCCGAGCAGAGGTGAATCCTGCCATAAAGCAACTGTTTTGGTTAAGTTGTTCTTTCGGACGTGTTGCTGAAGCCTACCATCTTGTACCAACTCCTCGAGGTGATCTTTCAAAGCATAGCAACTGTCGGTATCATGACCGTGATCTTTGTGATATTCGCATCACTGATCCTATCTCCTTGTGTCAGGAGGTCCCACCATTTTGGGCGGCCATTTGAAGAACGACAAATGTTGAACTTTAGTCATAACCGTACTGATCGGCTCCGACAACTCTATATATTTCTTGTCCGTGCGCCTTGTGTGCCTGCTATCCACTTGAAGTTGTTCATTAGTTCGGTGGGAACATTGGTGATTTGATCGGTGCAAATCTTGCCTCTTGTCTCGTTTAGCCTGACTCCGTGGTTCAGGGCTTCATGACGGAGCAGAATTTATTAGCTAAATGATTTCAGATGGGGCCGTCTTGCTAGCCTTCTGCCAGGTTTTAACCTGCAGGGCGTCATCTTCAACTTTGCAATATTCCTCAACTTTCTTCATTAACGACCAGACTATTTTGGGGGGCCTTCTGGTCAAGGAACTACGGAGGGCACTATCAGGATGCAATCCCATTTTAAAGGCGGTGATGGCCATGGAATCATTGCAAGCGTCGTCTACGAGATTAAAGCATTCTCAATAGCGCGCCAAATATGCTCGTAAGGTTTCCCCTGGTTGGATTTGCATTGCCCAGAGAGAATCGGCCTGCTTCAGCTGGACCTCATTGGTGATGAACCTTGCCCTGAAGGATTTTGGGAGTTGATGGAAGCTCTTAATCGATGCCGGTTCCAATTTATAATACCATATGACGGCCAATGGTCCCAAACTGCTTGGAAATATTCTGCACATGAGGGCCTCATCATCTGTATGCAACGTCATGGCTTGCTTATAATGGCAGATGCGATCAGTGGGGTCTGATTTCCCGTCGTACAGGGTGAACAATGGAGCTTTGAACTTTTTGGGTAGTACTGCCTTTGCGATCTGCCACACAAAGGGGTCATGTTGGTCCTCTTTTCCTGAATCATTTCGTCTTCGCTTACTCCGTGCACGCGGACTCCCTTCGGAGGAATTGGAAGTTTTGACTCGTCCCTTTCTTTTGGATTCTAGGGGATAATGAGTCAGAATCACTATCACTATCTTGTCTCCGAACTTGAGGTCGTCGACCATCCTCTCTCAGAGGTCGTCTCGGATCTTGGCGTGCAGCTTGTTGAGATTTTGCCACTTCCAAGGCCAAATCTTGACGAAGGCGCTCGTTCTCAGCGATCATGTTTTCTAACCTTTGTTCGTTTTGCTTCGCCTGGTCCATGATCGCTTGCATTGTCTCATGTGCTGAAATCGAGGGTGAGGTCTGGGCAACTGAGTCGAAGTTCAAGGCACGTCTCACAGTGATGTTCTCCGGTCCCAGCATGTTTCTTGGAGTGAGGTCATCTCTTGGTGTAGTTTCGTCAACAACTATCGAAAGATCTTCCGTTACGACGGCCATGGATGTAGTTGAGTATTCCCACAGACGGCGCCAATTGTGGGGATGTGGTTCGGAAATACTCTTTGGATCCAGTAGGACACTCGTGATCCTCAGCTAGTCACCTAAAAATGAATGAATACTCTAGTCGGGGGTGCCGGAATTAGCACTCCGACGGATAAGTCAGTATATACTCTCCAGATTGCTTATATCTCAAGTTAAACTTATTTGTTCTCACCTACCTCTCTATGGTTGATGCTTCTCTATTTATATCTTCCCCTGGGCCTTAGGGTCGGGCCCACCTTTAACCCATCGTACAATTATTTACTCGGCTTCTTCTGTTGCAGACCAATCTCTACTCGGTTTTTCGCTCAACTGGTTCTATGGCCGATTAGGATGTCTGAATTTATATAAGACGAGGCCGAATGCAATGTATATATTTTGATTCTTTATGAATATTATTCGGCCTCTTTACAGCCCCTAATACTCGGCTCCCACAATATATTATTTATATATTAAATAATACATAAATATATTTAAATCATATAATAAATATATTATTTACATATTAAATAATATAAGTAATAAAAAAAACTTATCAATTGGAGCCGAACTGAACTTGAGTTTCATAAATATTATCAAGCCGAGCCGAACTTGAACCCAATTATTTATAGAGTCGAACTCGAGCTCAATAAATAAGTTCGATAAGCCAACGAACTGAGTTTGAGCTCAACAAAACTCGGCTCAATTTATTTGCAAAAAAATATTCAATTAAAATAAAATTTTATTCAAAAGAACATTTTTGCCCTTGACTTCATCTTCCTTCTTCGTTCCTTTTGAAAAACGTAAGATTTCCCTTTCCACTAGACCAATCTCACACATCCACATCCATACCTCAAGGTGTCGCAATGCAATTCCAGCTATCTACAAGTGTTGAACAGATTGCTCAAACTCTCACCCCTCTTTAATCTCTACTTTTTCTCACTAGATTATGAACAAAATATTAAAATCATAAAAATAAATATCAATTTAAACTGATGATGTATGTGTCAAATTTGAAATTAGACCCTTTTTTCCTCAATAATTTGAAATTAGATTAAAATTATATAAATATGTTTATTAATTTAGTTTAAAAATTAATAAATATTTACAAATAAAGTTTAAGGGGTTTTAAACAGAAAATTTATTTTGGTAAGTTAAAAATAAATAAATAAATTTCTTTTCGCAAGAAACAATTTGTAGAAGAAGACAAAAAGGGTATAAATGTCTTTCTACCATTAACCCTAATAGAATTAGTGTTTCAATTTGGTCCAAAATCACATGGGATACCTTTGCGTATATTAGAACTGGAGGGGGATAAAGTGATTCAACCCATAACTACATGGGAGGAAAGTGAATTTAACCCAAACTTTTAACATATAGGGTGTTTTATTAATTTATAATATTTATGAGTTTGTATTTTAATTTTGTAATCATTTTAGAGATTAAATATTTTTAAATTAAATAATATAAAATACGTATAAGAAATAGGATAAATATGTTATTTATATATTTAAATTATTTCTATGTAAATAATAGCTAACTAAGATAATACATTTACATAATAGTAGTGATATAGATATTATTATTTTAGTAAGATATGTCTATATATATTGTATATATAATTGTATAATCAAAATTTCAATTGTAACTTTAGTCTCATACGCAAGTATGAATTTATAATTTTTTTGGTTCATTAAGGCTCGTGAACATGCTTGAGCTTGAGTCAAATCTAAGCCAACTCGGCTCGAGCTCAATTCGTTAAATTTTTATTGAGTTTGGACTTGAATTCAAACTTGTTAAAATATTAATAAACAAGTCCAAACATACTAAAACTCGACTCGGCTTTGCTCGTTTGCAGTCCTTCCTCCCTCAAGTTTTGGAAATTTACACTACTACCTCTATTTTTGTAAGTATTTGTAAATATATCATAGAATTGCCTCTTAAGTTTTTAAAAATCGTTTTACTAACTTTATATTTCATTAATTTTTCACAATAGATAATGAAATGATCTCTATTTATTTTGTATAATACTTAAATAGCATCAATATGACGTACTCAATTTTATTTATACAATAAATCTATGTCACTTCTTTTTATTTTTAGTTGAAAAAAAAAAAAAAAAAAAAACTCTCCATACTTTTATTTACTAGATAATGTCAACTAATACAATGCCTTCATTAATAGTTTACAGCTTAAAAAAAACAAAAAATTTGTTAAATGTATTATTTTTATTCATAAAATAATTTTTTTTTTACATCCTTTATGTAAAAAATTATTTTCTATTAATAATGTACCAAATATTTTTTAATTTTTTTTTTTTTACATACGCAATCACCTTGGCCCCCTTACACGTAATTTCTAGTTTCGTCCCTGCTTACATGAACTATTGGTATTTTTTTTTTACACTTTTACCAACCACATTTTTGCCGACTAAATTATTTTTAATTGCGAAAAGATCACATTTGCCAACTAAAAAAAAAAAATTGGTATTCAAAATTTTTTATTTTCCGTGAATAAACTTTTAGTGACTAATTTGAATTATTGGTTGTGAAAAATCAAGGCAGAAGGGTTAAAAAAAGAAAAAAGCGGGACACAAAACTTTTAGCGACCAATAAAATTTGGTTGCAGATAGAAAGACAGCCACTTTTTCCGACTAAATATTATTTAGTCGTGAAAATCACATATTTGCCGACAAAAAAAACTTGCCAAAAGTTTTTATTTTCTACGACTAATGTGATTTAGTTGCAGAAATGCTATGCTCTACGACTAATTTGAAATATTGGTCGTGAAAACTAGAAGCGGGAAAGTGAAAAAAAAAAAAAAACAGAAGCCAAAAAACTTTTAGTAACTAATGAATTTTGATCGCATAAATCAAAACGACGTCGTTTTGATGGTTAGCATAGCTATTGTATTATGTGGCGACCAAAACATGTAGTGGGGAAAAAAAAAAATTCAAACCCTTATGAAATTTCACAAATTCGCGACCAAGTGATTTATCGGGAAAAACAACTAATACTTTTGGCAACTGAAACTGTTAGTTGATGTTTCACTACTCACTAATGTTTTAAAATCGGATCAATGAGAGAACTGGAAAAGGGATTTGGTAGAGGGGTCACCAGTTCAACCAATGGGTCAAATCAGAATCAAACCGTAACATCATAATTATTTTATAAATATATTAAAATTTATTAATAATAACATAAGAATTAAGATATATTTATTTAAATTAATTTTAAATTTTAAGATAAATTGATAATTACATAAAAATATTTACATTTATTATTTGTAAAATATATTAATTATATGTAATGTTTAAAAGAAAATGTAATATAGATATATATATATATACCAAATATAAACAAAAGTTGAATGTGACATGTAGTCATTTGTCATACTACCTTCATGTTGTTCTGTGTTCAACTCTCTCTGCAACATAGACCTTACACTAGTCGACGGTACAACCGGCCAGTCCGATTCAATTTTCAAAATATTGTTACTCACATTTGGCGATCAATGTTGGTCGGCAAATTCATATAATTACTGACTAAAGTTTTAGTTACCAAAAACAATACTTTTGGCACCTAACGTTTTTGGTCGGGAAAACAGTACTTTTGACAACTAACTTTTTTAACTACCAAATAATTTAGTCATAGTAGTTATATATTTAGTCATATAACTTTTTGCTGACTAATATTTTCTTTAGTTGTGAAATAATTTCCGCGATCATGTATTAACAACAAAAGGGGTGATTAAATTTTTTTTGTTTCAAAATATTTTTACCCATTAAAACAACTTTTTTACGACCAAAATTTCAATCGGTAAAAGTGATCAGCAAAAGGGTCATTATTTAAATGATGCTGCAATGTCATGTACATATGTATGACATATAAATATAAGCCTATGTATTTACATATTTATTATAAGCCTATGTATTTACATATTTATCTCACTATAAAACTTTGCCTCTATCTGTCTGTCTCTCTCTCTCTCTCTCAATAGTATTCATGATGAAAAGTGGCAAATGATGACAAATTGTGTGGCTACCACACCACCATGTAGGCTGTAGGTATCACCTTTGCCTCTGTCCCCATCTCTCGTCTTATTTGGTATCTTCTTGCAAGCCTCCAGGCAAGCATCCCTTTCATCGTTTTCCCACTTCATCTCTGACATGGTCTCTCCCATTCTTACCAGTTTTAAAAATAATTAATGTTATGTATTCATTTTCTATATGATCCAAATCACATTAACTTTAAAGTTATTGTAAGATTTTATTTAAAAAATCTAAACCCAAGGTCCTAAATTACACCGAGTGTAGAAAATAATAATCAATATGTACCTGCGCCATTGATAAAGATAATTCAAATAGTAGACTCTTTGGTATTATTATTTTTCGCCTCTAAAACTCTACTCTTGTTATTCTCTCATATAATAATGGAAAAAGTATGAGTTAGATATTATCATTTGAAATGGTGATCTTAACTATATATTTATAAAGTTTTATTTTTATATTTACCAATTATAAATAAAAAGAATTACAAGTGATCTTTAATTAGTTTGTACATATATAGTTTAGTTCGTACATACATTGATTTGTGCTCCTCAACTAGTCCATGACTTGGTTATATTTTACAATTTAATATGTCTAACCAACATCACTCATGCCTTATTCAACAGTATACAATCTGATCTATATAGGTTTACTTACAAAAAAATTCTTATAAATTTAATTTTAAAAAGTTAAAAAAACAAAAAATAAAAATAAAATAAAAAAAGGTTGGCAAAGCTCAGTACAACAAATTGAACTTTTGGCAATTAAAAAAAAATTTAGTGACCAAAACTTATGGAATTGGCGACCAAAAAATATATTTGTTGGCAAAAGTACAATATTTAGTTACTAATTTTTTTTTAGCCACGGTATACTGATTATTGGCGACAAAAAAATAGTCGCTAAATATGCCACAATTGGCGACTAAAAATTTTTTTAGTCACTTATAGTGTTTTTGGCTACTAAAACTATTTAGTCGCCGAATGAAAAACAAAAATTAACTTTTATCTTTGGCGACCAAAAGTTTGGTTGCCAAAAATTGATTTTCAACGACTAAACTAAAATTATTTAGTCGCCGAATCAAAAACAAAAATTTACTCTTTTTTTTTTTTTTTTACTGACCAAAAGTTTAGTCGCCAAAAATTGATTTTCAGCGACTAAAAAATATTTTAATAGTTGTATAGTTAGTTTTGGCTACTAAAATTATTTAATCGCCGAATCAAAAACAAAAATGTACTTTTGATTTTTGCCGACTAAAAGTTTGGTCACCAAAAATTGATTTTCAGCGACTAAACAATTTTAGTTGCTAAAACAAAAAGCATATTTATTGAAAACTTTGGGCGACTAAATTTTTAGTCTCCAATTGACGACTTTCGGTGACTAAAAAAAAATTAGTCACCAATACCTTTCCTTTTGGCAACTAATTGTTTAGTCGCCAATTTTCGCACTTTCAACAACTAAATATTTTTTAGTTGCCAATACCTTCCCCGACTGTCTCCCCGCGACCAAGCCAGCGACCAAACTATTAAGTCGAAAAAACTTTTCAGCAACTAAAATTTGACTTTTGTTGACTAAAAATTTAGTTGTCAAAAGTGAAATTTCTTGTAGTAGCTACATCCTTAGAGTATAATATAACTCCCTAACCAGCAAAAATAAGGAAACTACTAATAATCAAATTTATAGTGATTCTGGTTTTGACTCAACTCTTGTTGCATTCTGGACTCGAGTTTCATGGTTTAATGTTGTTGTTCATCTCTTTTTCCCCTTTGTTGTTCCTTAGATTAGCTATCTGGAGTGTATTGTGTTTGGAACAGGTTGGTTGCTTGTTTTTCTAAACCTTGGTTGCCTAGATTTTTGCTCCTCTGCTCAAGCGGCCATTTTTGCACTCGAGCAGGATTTGCAAACTCTCACTATTTTTGCATACGTGCAAATACTGGAAGAGTGTATTCTACGTTCGACCGGATGGACGCTCGAGCATCAAATCTTGAGCTCGAGTGACGTCTTTCATCTGCAAAACTTCTGAAAGTGTGTATTCTACGCTCGAGCATCTCTTCTTGCGCTCGAGCAGAACATTATGTCTTACGCTCGAGCTGAATGCGTGCATAAAAGATCGCAAAGATGACCATTTTCATCACTTTTTCATTCCTCTCTCTCTCTCTAAAAGTTTCCAAAAACCTAGATTTTGAGTTTCTCTCTCTAAAACTCATCTTCTCTCTACTATTTCACCTACATCCATTGGGATCTTCACCCTAGTACCTTTGAGAAAAAGGTAGTGCGTCTCAAGATCTTCATTTTTGATCTGAACAAAGTTGGATTTGAGCATCTTTGGAGTTTCCTTGCTTTGCCCATCTTCTCTCTTTGAGGTAGGGATTTTTTACACTTTCATATGGTCTTTAACTTAGTTATTTGACGATTGTGTAACAATGGTGGGTTTTGGGTGTATTGTAGACAAACCTAGGGTTTGGGTTGCAAAATTAAAAAAGGAGTTTCTAAGTGTATGTTATGGAAATGGTTATGGGGTTAAATATAAGATGATATAGTTACAAAATAGTTGATTTTGGCCTTGGGTTGATACTTGAGAAAAAGAGGAGTTTGCCCTAAAATGATTTAATTATTAATTTTGTATAAATAAATGAAATTGGTGTTGTAAATGTGAAATTTGGCGAATATTGAACTAGATGGTGGAGTTGGATATGTAATACCTCTCACCTTTGGAAAATTTGAATAAATTATCTGTCTTGAGATTGAATATCTGTTTAGAAATATCTGTATTGGGCTATCGATGGATAATAGCTATGATTGTTGTAGAAATTGTATGAAGAATAGGTGAATTGAAACTAAACTCTTGTTGATTTTTATCGAATATGACTATGTTTGTAAATACATTGTATATGTATGATGTTTGGAAGGAGAAATGGGATGTACTCCATATTTGAGAGGAGATGGACTCCATTGAAATTAAATTGGCCGGAGTGTCCTGTGTGAAAGTCCCGAAACCGCGCGTATACATGGGTGTTGATCCCGCGGACGAAATTTTCGTAAAATGGTAGATTGAAGTGTTTGTGTGGTTAATGTATTGATTAGATAACCACTAAGTTGTAGTCTCAGTTGGGTTATTGAAAGAAAATGAAACTGACTCATGAATTGAAATGAGTTAAAGGAAAAAGGAATAAGATATGCATTCGGTACTTTATGATTATAAATATATATATATATGAATGTTTTGTCATAGGCATTGTATATGCACATTGTACTTATATCTTCGTTAAATCTCATATATTGTGTTAGATTATTCCTACTGGGCTTTGGCTCACTCTATTTGGAAAAAACCATTTTCAGGTGTTGATGATATGCCTCCGCCAAGGCAATAGATTGGAGACATTTGGGAGCAAGAGCTTCTTTCTTTTGTGTATTTATTTTGTATAGCCAAGGGCTTTAACTGTACTGAGCTAGGCTCATTTTGTTGTAACCAAGCGATGACTTGGAAAGATGTAAGCCTATAGGGCATATGATTACTTGTTTAGTTTTTAATTCTCTCATCATTGTAACACAAGTTGTAGATTCAGGATGAACATTTGTAAATGTATATCGCATATGTTATCTTTTGTATATAAACTTGATGAATGAAAGCGTATTATTCCTATTATCTTTCTGCTTATGGGTTATGTTTATTGTATAATTTTCAGGGCGTTACAAAATTTGAAAGACCCAAGTGACAACACAATAAACAAGATAAACTCCCATCTAATGAGAATTTTTTCAGACATTGAGATGCATCTTACACAACAGTCACTATATATATATATATGATAAAAAGTAAAATCCAATACTGTCAAAAAAATAATTATAGAATCATTAAAAATTTGTAACTTTAATTATTAATATTGATAAAGTTTTTCAATGATTTGTAACTATTTTTCTGACACTATACTGATATGTAATATTCCCTAAAAAAATTAAGATTTTAGAGTCAAATTTAGAGATAGAATCACTTTTAGTTGCTAAAAGCAATGTTTAGGAAACTGGATGGGACCTAGTTCTGGTCTGGATGAACCTCTAAACCCGTTCTATGCTCAAAATCTGCTTTATTTGTGAAAACTAGAACAACCCGCTAGGTTTGAAGAATGGAATTCTTACAAAATATTGTTATGGAGAGGGTTTGAACATGGAATCAGGTGCATAAGAAACAAGAAACAAGAACTCTAACCACTAAGTCATCAACAAAATTTATGACAATGTAATAAGTATATATACTATATATTCAATGTAATCTTAATTATTTTTACTAAAAATCAATGTATAAAAAATGTAAAATAAATTCTAAGAGATGTATTTTTTATAATTATTTGTTATTTATTATTTTGTAATTTTAATATCTATGTTTTTTATATTTATAAATTTTAATATATTTATGACATAATTATGGCATCACGGTTTAATTCTGGTTCACCAGTGGTTGAACTAGTGACCTGTCCACTAATCGCTTTTTCTAGTTTACTCACCGGTCCGATTTTCAAAACATTGACTAAAAGTGTCATTATTATATTTTCAGTGAAAAAGTTGAACATTTAGTAACAGATTATAATTCTTTTGGAGACTAAAATTTGTCAAAAAAGGTAAAATTTTTTGCCACTATGTTGTTGTCCCTAAAAATACATTTATTAGAAACATGTTTAAAATTTTGTCCCTAAAAATATGTTTTTGACTTTTTAAAATATTTTTTTAGCAATGACCCTCATCGTTATTGGTTCTAAATAATTTTTGTAACAAAAATTTTATTTTAGAGACAAATTATTAATATTTTTTTAATTTTGGCGACAAAAAAAATTAATCCCTAAAATCCTTACGTGCAGTACCGAGTCATAATGTAAGATAATGATGGAATATATTAAATAGAACACTCTTAGAGCCCATGATGAAAAATAATCTTAAGAATCACTCATTATATAAGGTAATCATGTGTTTATTCTCACACAATCTATGAAGCACGGATACTCCGAAAGGGCCCCCGTACGCGTGTCGGATACATATCGGATACGGATACACGTCCGATATGGCGGGATACGTATCAGATATGGCAAAGAAGTATCCTATTTTTAAAAAATAAAAAATAAAAAATTTTGAATTTCGAATACGTTTGGGATACGCGAGGATACTTTAGGATACGTTCGGGATACTTTCGGGATACGGCGGGGCGAAAAAATAATTTTAAAAACTTATAATGGGGGTCAAACTGTAAAATAACAAAAGTAATGTAAAATAAAACAAAAAAATCAACCAACCAAGCCCTAGATTTGCGAGCAGCAGCAGTAAGGAGAAGGAGGAGGAGTCTATATTGTTTCTATCGCAAGGAAGGTTCACAAACAGCAGGCAGCAGCAAAGAGGACGATGAGGAGTCGTCGATCAAGTTCGTCCTCTCTCCCTCTCCCTTTCGCTTCCCCTCTTTCTCTCTCTCTCCCCCTCTCGCTCGATCTCTATGTCCCTCTTGCTCTCTCTCTCTCTCTCTTTCTCTCTCTCCCAGTTCCTGTTTTGATTTTTTTTTTCCTTGTGTTTTTTGCTTACCCATGTGAGAGTTTTAATTTTTGGACCTGTCTACTAGAGTTTTGAGTTATTAGGATGATAATTCTAACTCTTTTTTTTTTTTTTTGACCCTTTTTTATTTAAAATTTAAAATTTAAAATGTCAGAATTTGTGTTATTAGGTGAATTTTGACTCTTTTTAAAATAAAAATAAAAATGTAAAAATAATATTTTTTATGAACGTATCCCCGCCATACCCGTATCCTAGTTTTTCAAATTTTGTCGTATTGCTGTATCCGTATCATATCGTACCCATATCCCGTATCGGTATTCGTGCTTCCTAGCACACAATAAGCTTTCAAACTCATTTAAATGGAGTATATCATTATGGAGCGAGTAGGATCTATACCAATTTATGTTTAGCCAATTTGTAGATAATGTAAAAATACAGTAGGCTTTGAGGCGTAGTAAAAAACGCTCGCTTATTATCTTCTAATTTGAATTGTTGATTAGGGGGTCCCAAAAATAATAATAATAATAATAATAATAAGAACATATTAACAATTTGATCTATCTTTGACAAACCGCTCAGTGTGTAAAATGGTGTGCTCAAATTATTACATATGATGCACAATGCACAACATAGATCATATCACATTTTGAGATAATCTAATCCATGAACCAACATGGGTCTTATACAACTCAATTCAAGAAGAAGATTTTCAATTTTAACAAGAAGTTACTCCTGGAATACAGTCACGTGGTGTTCTAGAGTATTATGATCGGTAGAGAAAGTGAGGCTTATAATTTTGTGTTGGGTGATTGAAAAATATGAGGGAATATGGTGAATGATGACTAATAAAAGAGTATAGACACGTGGTACTTAGTAAATATCCAATAATTTTCCCAATTTTAACCTAACTCGCTATAAATTATTAAATTCGGATGTTGGAGAAGCACATAGTTACACAATAAAAATAATGAAAATTTTATTTAATTTAAGTAAGATTTTGCTAATTAATGAAAAAAAAAATGCAAGCATTGTTGAAATTTCATTACAATTTTCATATATTTTCAAGCACTTTTATATATTTCTATTCATTTTTATTAGTAATGTGCATATAAAATAAAAAATATACACACAACTTATTAGAAGAATGATATAATTGTATTATGACTTATCATTTTAAAACGGGCACTTAGGCCCCGTTTGGGAACAGGCTAATTTAGTAATTTTTTAGCTATTTGACTAAAGTATGAGCTAAAAAAAATAGTATGTTTGGGATGACTTTTTGATTTTTTACGAAAAGATGTACAAAAAGTAGAGAGAAAAGAGAATCTTTGACTTTTTGGTATGGGTTGTTGGCTTTTTGGCTTTTTTAGTAATTTTTTGACTTTTTGGCTAAACCGGCCCTTCCCAAACGAGGCCTTAGGCCAGAAGTTCAATTTAAATATTTTTGGACCAAAAGAACATTATTTGTCCAAAAAACTTATCTATCTGTCTCTATGTTTAAATGTCACTTATTTACACACCACGTACCACCACTACAAGAAATAACACTTTTGTTGACCAAAAAATTAGTTGCTAAAAGCCCATTTTTAGTCCGCAAAAGTTATCCGTAACCAATTTTTTTGGTCGCTACTTTGGTCGCCAATTGAGGGTCGGCAAAAGTAATTCGCAACCAAAATTTTGGTTGGTTAGGAAAAGTTGGATTTGTCGACTAAATTTTTGGTCGCTAAATATGTCATTACTGCGACTAATCCATTTAGTCGCGAAAAGTGACATATTCCCGACCAAACATGTTAGTCGCCAATTGTCACATTTCATGACCAAAACGTTCGGTCGCCAAATATCACATTCCACGACCAAAAAGTTTGGTCGCCAATTGTCACATTCCACGACCAAAAGGTTTAGTCGGCAATTATCACATTCCACGACTAAAAAGTTTGGTCGCCAATTGTGACATTTTAGGACAAAAAAGTTTGGTCACCAAAAGGAATGTTTGCGCCAACATGCAACAAAATAAACCTGTAATTTATAATAATCTATCCAATCTATTCAATACAATCTGTAATTTACAATAATCAATCAAACCAACAATTCACTTGAATCATGAACATTCAACAAACTATATAAATCATCAAACTCTGAACCTGTTTAATTAAAGTCAGCAATTATTATAAGTTTTCATCGACAAGTAATTCCAAACTACATATTCCTTCAATTAAGAATTCGCTTGTAATCTATATAATCATCCAATTCTCATCCATTTAGCATTAAAATTTAAAACATATTCCTTAAGTGAAGAGTAGAACTCCCTTCACAGAGCATCAATAGCTTTCATTGATTGAGCAAAAAGAAAATTCTTCCAACAGTATTCATATACGTCTTTCAGCTTCTTTCCAGGCTTCATAAGCCCGAACAAGAGCAAGGTGATCACTGTAATCGCATGAAAATTGTGCTTTTGTTGCTTCTACTAGCTGCAAAGAGAAAGACACACAAATCAATTAGTGAAACAGATAAGATAAGATACTCAATTATTCAACAAAAGCTATCTATTAGTGAAACCACAACTAAAATACCCAGTTAACAACTATAGACATAAAATTATAATAGCATAAAAAGTCGAGAAAAATCATGATGGATCCAAATATTAAAGTTATAACAGTTTGTTATGATTAGCCAAAGTCAGAGCAGATAGGGCTGTAGCTTCAGTCATGCTCACGTGTTATAAAGAGAACTAGCATAACTGTTTCAAGTAGTTAGGCTGTTAGAATTAAACTGTGGTTAGATTAGTTTGTTATGATTAGATTAAATATAAAAGCACTAAATCTTTGTAATCAATTCATCAATCATGGTTTTTGCTGGGTTAAAGGAATTGAGCCTAACAAGTGTAAGGATAATATAGCTTTGAGCACAATAAGAAAGAAAGTTTTGATGTAAAAGAAAAACTCTGTAAAGATTGAAACCTCAAGAGATACCTCAATTTTGACACCACCTTTGGCTTCTACAGCTTGATGAATCCCCTCAGACCATCTCATTTTCTCTTCAACTCTCCCTGTCAACTACAGAAATGTCTTGTTGTGCTAATGTGAGTATTCTACTCAACTCTCCCCTAAGACCATTTATGTACTCTGTTCAACCATTTCATAATTGAAGTCCTTCAGAGTATCCAAACTACAGGTCCTCTGCTGCTAAGTCTCCTAATATAACGCATCAAAACCTATTCAAACAATAAGTTCATAAAATTAACAAACATTGGCAGACACCAATAGCCCAACAGTGTGATAGACAATGTAACTAATCAAAAAGTAAATGGCAGTACTACAAGAATATCATAACAAAAAAATTTAAATAACATAAAAACACAAATGCCAAAGTCAATTCCACTGATTTTTAAAAAATCACTGAATGTAAATAATCTGGAACAGTGAACCACACACCAACGAACTGAGAGAGTATGAAGTCAAGGGTACTCAAGTAAGTCTTATCACAAGCAGAACTCTACCTCCCATGCTACTGCCTCCCATGTACCAGGAGAAAAAAAGAAAAAAAGAAAAAAAAAAACCAAAATACATGTTCAACACAACACAACAATTTAACAAATCCAACAATAATCACACAATTATAGAACGAAACCAATTCAGACAACCCAAAATAGTTTTTAATTCAGCATCAACAGAAAGAACTTAATTCAGACAACCCTAAAATATGTTATATGTGCCTTTTTTTGGGTGAATAATATGTTATATGTGCCATTAATATGAAAACTCAATTAAAAATTACACTCTTTAGTCCCTCAAATATACCATATATATCACTTTAAAATATACCATACATGCTGATGCTTTACTGTTAAGAACATAAATTTAGGAATAGTTGGCCATGTTTTGAAGGGAGTGAACACTGGAAATTCAAGAAAATTCCTGCTATACTTTTAGGACTGCAGTTGGGTATTTAGAATTAAGCAGATTGTGAATAAAGTAGGGATTTCATGGCTGTTTGTGGACAGTAGCTAGGCTGAGTTTTTAGCTTTTTTGGTATTAGGCTAAGACGTCTGAGGAGAGTAGGATTTAGGCTTATCAAATAGCATTTTAAGTGTAGGAGAAGGTTAACAATGTCTAATTTTAAGTTCAGCTAATATTGTATAAATTAAAAGAAAAATGAAGAGAAGTAAAAGAAGAAGATAGGCATCACATCGCATTCAAATTCCCTAAGGCATCAAGCCTGGGGATGAAAGTATAGCACATAGTTTGCCTCTCCATATCAAACTACAATTAATATTTTTTTTAATTGTACTCTAAAGACCTTACCAAATTCCACTGCTATCAAATATAATAGGCACATGGGAATATGGAGAGACATGAAGTCCACTACTATGTGTTATAAAAAGAACAAGTCAACTCAATAAAGCATGATGATTCATGATTGCAATTTGATATTTTTGGTTGCAATTTGCAATTTAATATTTTCAATTAACAGAGATCCATTGTCCATATGATAAGTAGAATCGCAAGACATTGCACTATATTGGTTGCCATCACTTAAATCAGTCACTATCCAATAACTCACACCAATAGAATTCTTAAATATATGTAACACAGATTATTTTAGGCCTTCCAGTTTGAGAAATCCACCAAGTGGATCAAAGAGCTGTTGTGAAATCTACCTAATCAGACTAGTAGTATCTAGGAAAATTCAAGTAAAAAATTATAGTTTTCCCATGATCCATGTTTGTCACTGCAACCAAACCCATCAATCCTTCAAATAACTCTCCAAACTATATGACTCTTAGTAACTTTTAAGCCATCAAATTAACAGTAGCATGTTAAGGAACAATTGAAAATAATTCATAGGCTATAATTTTTACACTAGATGAGTTGATTAAATATAAATTTTCTACCTTGCAAGTAGAATTTAAAAAATTCTTCACCACAAAAGAATTTTTATATACCTTTGTACAATCTGCCACAACCTTTTTATACTCCCCAACTTTGTAACATGAAGCCCTGCTAGATAAGACCTCCATGGAAGCAGCACCATCACCAGTCTTCTCAAGAAGAATCACAGCCCAAGAAAGCCACTTTATGGCATCAGCATACTTCCCCTGTTTGTAATTATCCATCCCCTTGTTCTTCGAAGCTGAGGCTAAAACACCAACAGGCGGTGTTTGGACAACAGATGGTGAGGCGAGGTGGGGTGAGGACAACATTTTATATGACAACTTCTCAATGGAAAAATTAACCAAGAGAAATTAAAACAAAATCAAAAACTAAAGATGACAAATCAAGAAAAACAGGGGAAGCTAGAATTGAAGCACCTAGAATTGAAAGCTAGAATTGGCATAAAGTAAAAGGTAAATGCAACTAGAATTGAAATTCCAAAACAGAAGTAAAAACTAGAACCAAGATAGTGAAGCACCTTTGGAAAAACAAAATATGCAATGCGCTTCTTGTTGAGACCAACATCCCACCGTATCGGGACATTGTTTTTGCTTTGAGATTCTTTCATCATCTAAAAAAATAGAATTTATGTAAGGCTGCACAAAATACTTCAATTGGAGCAAAAATTTGGGTAAGAAAGGTTTTAATGTCATTGATTGAAAAATAAAAATGACAAAACAGTAAAAGTGAAACAATGAAAGAAATTAGAAAACATAATGCACACTTTTCGTAGTCAGCTTCAAGCTTGATAAGCATGGCGAAAACATTCTGATACTGCATTGGGAAATACATCATCAAAAATTTATTAGTAAAAAACTGATTTAGATAGATAACTACAACTCCTCCACATCATTCTCATGTTGTGAAAACAATCATACGATGTGAACCACCAATTCAAAGCTACAGCTTAGTGTTGTAAAAAATGGAACCTGATATGTATCTTCGTACTTCAAGGCAACGGGTTGAGGTTCATCATCCACACCAGGCTTCTCAAGATCTTCCAGGGTAGCATCTAGATTGGTCTTCCAAAGTTCTTCAACTTTATTTATTTGCTGAGCACTGATTTGGAGTGCCCTCAACTGCTCCTGTTCAGATGGAATATCATAAACAATAGCATAAACCTCCCGATATAGAAAATTATCAAAGTAGAAAATCAAATTTATTCCAAAATAATTTATGTTATAATACCTTTAACCAAAAAGGGAAAAGGAAAAGTCTCGAACAACCGATTACCAAACGCATTAAGCTCTTCCCACTCTTTTCTCATTCCAAAATCATCCAATTCCGGAACTGAAGCAGTCAATCTAAACTTAACACCTTCAAGATTCAACTCAATCCCATCGGTCTTACCAACAACCGATCTTCTCCAATCCAGAAACTTCTTCTCGAGTTCCTTAACATCGTCTTCTCCATCTATACCATGAAGAATTTCGGATCTGGAAAACTTGGATAGAAACCCTAGGTCGCGGATGAAGAGAGCGCCGTGAGCGATAGGATCATCGCGCTTGCGCTTCTTGAGGTCCTTGAATCTGCTAACGACAATGTCGTCTTCGGGAATGGTGAGGTAGAAGGAGGATTTGAGGAAGTCGGTGAGGGAACGCTTGAGTTGCCACTCATCGAGGGGCTTGACGGAGTGGTCTGCACAGTGGATAGTGAGGAGGAGCTGAAGAGGGAGTGTGTTTTTATAGAGAGAAATGGAAGGAAAACTAATAAAAACACAAAAAAAAAATGGGGGAAAACTAGTAGCCAATTTTATTTTTTTTTTTCATTACCTGCTCAATATGTCAAAATCAGTTGTGATTTGTGGCACTAATTTTTTGAGCACTAATGGCACTAATTTCTATATCAGGTAAAAAAAATAAATAAATAAACAAAGTTACCAAAACAAGAAATTAGTGCCATTAGTGCCAGCAGTTTTAGAGCCACAAATCATTTTTCTTTCAAAATTCTCCCTCTAAAATTTGTGACAAAATAATTTTTCCACGAAAAGATCTCAAAATATTAAAAATTATAGGCCATGAAAACATACTCCTCACCAAATGATATCAAAATATTTAGACTCATTGGTGACGAAAATATATTCCTCACTAATAATTTTATAATTTGTAACAAATTTTTTCCTCACCAAAAATCTCAAAATTTTAGCACCATCCGAACAAATTTAGACAAAAAATTTTTTACGATGAAACTTAATTTTTTTCTCACCTAAAAAGAAGTATTTATTGACGAAAATAAATTTTCTCACCTTTTACTTTTCTTTTTTTTTTTATTATATGTGACAAAATTTATAATTTGTCACAAATCAATCTTATTTAGTGACGAAAATTAGGAGGACAAGGGGTGCTAAACAAAGAGAGCTAACTTGTGTTTTGTTTTGAGAGAGAGAGAGAGAGAGAGAGAGAGAGAGAGATAAGAGGAAAACTAATAAAAACAAAAAAGGGGGAAAATTTAGTATTCTATTTTTTTTTCATTACTGCCCAATATGTCAAAATTCTCTCTCCAAAATTAGTAACAAAATAATTCTTCACCAAAAAGACTCAAAATATTAAAAATTTCAATTCTCGATCGACAACTGATGTGATGTTAGATGTTAGATCCTCATCAACTAATATTCACCGGAGAGAGATGAAAGAGATGGAGAGAAAGAGGGGGGTAGGATGTCGACTATGAGATACCGATCGACAACGAGAAGAGAGAAAGTGAAGGGGATCGGCGACGAAAAGAGGCCCCTACTGATAGTCCCTTTTTCATCGAAGAGAATAATGAAGAGAGAGAGAGAGACTCTCACCGTCGTTGATGAGAGAGAGTGAAGGGGTCGGTGATGAGAAGCTTCTGGATTGAGAGAGCACAAATGAAGGAGAGATGAGAGAATGAAAATGATGGAGGGAGGGAGAGAGAGAGAGAGAGAGAGAGAGAGAGAGACCAAGTGGTCTGATGATCCCAAAAAAAATAATTTTTAAGTAATTATTTTTTTCAAACAATAATCGCAAGTGATTTTTATTTTTTTAATGGTGGAGTGAATTATATATATATTTAAATTTTAAATTTTTGTTTAGTTAGGTATAATATAAATATTTAATTCTTTTTTATAAAAAAAATTTTAAACTCATAAAAGACAAAAAAAAAACAAAAAAACAAAAAAACGAGAGACGCCATTTAACAATCGGCCATCAAATTTTTTTTGTTGCAAAAAAATTTCAATTCCCGTCCCCACATTTCAAATTTCCCTCCCAAACTTTTGGCGACCAAAAGATCAGATTAGTCGCAGAAAAGGTACCTTTGCCGACAAACTTTTTTAGTCGCCAAATCTCAATCAACGGCGACTAAAATATTAGTCGCTAAAAGTACTAATTTGGTGACTAAATTTTTTTTGGTTGCTAAAAATAAGTTTTTGGCAACCAATTTTTTGGTCGCCAAAGAAAAAAAAAATATTTTCCATTTGGCAACTAAATTGTTTTAGTAGCCAAAACTCAATATACGGCGACTACAATATTTTTAGTCGCTAAAAATAAGTTTTTTAGCAACCAAAATTTTGGTCACCAAAAGATAAAAAATGATTTTTTATTTTCCATTCGGCGACTACATTGTTTTAGTAGCCAAAACTCAATATTCGGTGACTAAAATATTTTTAGTCGCTAAAAATAAGTTTTTGGCGACCAAAATTTTGATCGCCAAAAGATAAAAAATAATTTTTTATTTTCCATTCGGCGACTACATTGGCGACTGAAATATTTTTAGTCGCTAAAAATAAGTTTTTGGCGACCAAACTTTTGGTCGCCAATTCCACAACCAACTTATTTTTTGGTCGCTAAAATGTAACCTTCCGCGACCAAATTTGTAGTTAGTCGCCAAAACCATACCACTTTCTGTGACCAACTCATTTTTTGATCACCAAAATATGACCTTCTGCGACCAACTCATATTTAGTCGCCAAAAATAATGATCATTCATGACTAATTAATATTTGGTCGCCAAAAGATAACTTTTAGCTACCAACTTTTATATTGGTCGCGGAAAGTCGTCGCTAAAAGTGCAGATTCTTGTAGTGCACCTATCTGTTCAATTAACTGTCCAAATATCACCAATATGTACATGTGTCACCTCTCAATGTCACATATTTCTTTAATGTCATCTATCTGTCCACCTCTTCATCACCCGCTACTATCGTCGGCCACTAGCGACTTTTTCAATACCAACGGCTTTTTCTAACAACCTTTTACACGTGTCCTTATCAACCAAAAAAAAAAAAAAAAGATTAAACGTTGAATTAAATAATATATAACCTCATAAGTTTAGATTTTTTTACCAATTAATCTTTTTAAAATAGAGCATTTACTGAAATGATATTTAATTACCGAAATATTATTACAAAACTCAAGAAAAATTCTAAAAAATAAAATAAAATTGCAGTATCCTCACTCACTGGTAGGATCATTTTTTTTTTTTTTGGCTTGAATAATCTCACCGGTAGGACATTTCTTCCCGTGACACCATTTCTTACGGAGAAGTTACATTTTATTTAGACTTATAATTTTATAATAAAATATTTATTTAAATAATATTTAATTATAAGGATATCACTATCCCCTAAATTCTATACCAATAAACGTTTTTCTTTGGGAAAATTATAATTCAATGTAATTTTATAAAAATAATTATAAATATATGAAAAAAAAATTATATTTTTAATTATTAAAATTGATTTAAAAAAAAACTCAAGTCACAAGTCCATTTTTGAATTACAATTATGGGGCAGTTTGGGAAGAGGCTAAAAAAGCCAGCTTTTTGGCTTTTTAGGCTTGGTTTGGGTACCCACAAAAAAGCCAAAAAATTAAAAAGTTACTCAAAAAATTAAAAAGTTATCACTATTTACCAAAAAAATATATTAAAAAATTAATTTACACAAAATTACTTTTCAAACAGCTATGACGGCAGAGCAGGCGAACTGACTTTTGGGAAAAATTACTTTGTTTAGGTGTACAAATAACACATTGATGTTCGGCCCATGGGGGCCCATCACGAGTCTCTTTTTAATACTCTGAACCGTTCAATGTGTAGAACTCGTCCAGTACTATATGTCTGTAAAAAATCACGTTAATCAGATATCGGTAACTATATGATCAAGTCAGTTAAAATTTATAAAATGAATGGTGTTATAGTTAACGATTGATAAACAAACTAATCCGATGAGATAGCTATTTATATTCGATCAACGTGATTTTTTACAAAAATATAGTACTCGACGAGTTCTACATATTGACGGTTTTGATTAGCAAAACGGGACCCGTAGTGGGCCCTCACGGGCCGAACAACACCTCCAATTCAATACCCGAAAAACAGGGAATCATCTCCCAGCCACTACTCTCCGACATTGTCCTTGAATTCACCCGATCGTACAGCCTATTCCATCCAATCTTCTCCGATACACTAATTTATATAATTTTTTAATATTCATTTTTTCGTAAAAAGTCAAAAAATTATTCCAAATAATCATATTTTCTTTCTCAACTTTTTAGTCCAAAAATTCAAAGAAAGTGAACTTATTTAGGATACCTCAAACAACCTCTTAGTTTTTTTAGCTAAAAAAGCTAACTTTTGTACCCAAAAGAACCCAGCTTTTTACCAACAAAGCCACCAAAAAAGTCAAAAAGTCAAAGAGTCAGCTTTTTACCAATTTCCCAAAACATCACTATCTGTTGAAATGAAGTCAACATATCTCTTGAAATTATCATATTGGTCTATCTTCTAATTCACTAACATTATTTGTCTAAATATTGAAATTTACCAAACTAACTATATGCTGAAATGGGACACACGTCACTCATTTAACATCTTATTTATTAAATATCACACATTTCTCTATCTCACTACCACCATCCCTGTTGTCGCGGACCGTCAGCGGCAATGACTTTTTCGACGTTGGTGAAATTCTGTCAATGACTTTTTTAATGTGTTCTTATCACCAAATAAGATTTTTCTTAGATCTTATGCCTTATACTCTATTTAAAAGGGATTTTTTATCAATTTTTTTTTTTTAAATTTATCATTTTGTAATAATTTTCATACAATTACAATTAATTTCACAAATTTTTCCTTTTTCTTTAAATAAATTGATTGTGAAGTAGTGGGGTCTTATCTTGATGGGAAAGAGGTCGTGACGTGTGTATGGATTCCTTCTAACAGTGCGCATGGTTGGAGGGAAGGGGCCATGGAGCAAGTGAGCCGTTAACTGGGCTCACCTGACCCATCTTCTATTAAGGACACTCACCCGAAATCAAGATTCTCTCCTTGAGATTTCTAGCTAACTTCTTACTTACTAGATTATTGGGTTCACTTTTAGGCTCAATTTTGATAATTCGAACCGTTCACATTTTAAGATTTGTTGAGCATATCATACCTATAAAAAATCAAGTTGATCGGATATCAAAAAGCATGTGTTCGGAATACTGTTTATTAAATTTTTAAAAAGAATAGTTTTTAGTTCGATAATCCGAACACATGCTTTCTGATATTCAATCAATTTGATTTTTTACAGGTATGATATACTTAACAAATCTTAAAATGTAAACGGTTCGGATTATCGAAATTGGACCTAAAAATGGACCCAATGACCTAACAAATAAGAAATCAAAGAGGAATATCAAGAAGAGGATCCTAAATCCCCACCCCCAATAGTAGGACTCCTCGTCAATAATGTTTGAGAATCCTTCTATTAAAGACACCCACCCACAATAGGGAGACCCTCATCAATAATGTTTGAGAATTTCTTCTATTAATGACACTCACCCACAATAGTAGGACCCTCATCAATAATGGGGGTGTTCGTTTCAGCTTTTCAAAGTTAACTTATGGTTTTTAGTTTTGAAAAAGTTATTTTGGACTGTTTTGTTAAACTTATTTCAAACAACTTCTGATTCTAACAACTTATTTTAACTCAAAAAAGTTGATTCTGAGAAGCTGCTCATCTTTTACTTCTGATTATCAGATTCTGCTGTGGACATGTTAATTTATGCTTATACTCTTAGATTTTTTTATTTTTTATTTTTTTAAAAA
Organism: Camellia granthamiana; assembly: GCA_036172215.1. Classification (NCBI taxonomy): domain Eukaryota; kingdom Viridiplantae; phylum Streptophyta; class Magnoliopsida; order Ericales; family Theaceae; genus Camellia; species Camellia granthamiana. The sequence continues at coordinate 115,391,303 of CM069913.1, forward strand.
TAGAAAAAGACCCAAATAGATTATAGAATATTATTATTATTTTTTTATGAGAAATGTAGACAAACAAAAAATAAAAATTAATTGAAAAAGCTATTTCACAACTTATTTAATAAACACTACTCAGTAACTTAAATCTATAATTCAATAGTTACACCAAACAGATTAACAACTTCTGATTAAAGTCATAATCTATAATCTGTTAAGTTATAATCTATAAGTTGTTTTAACAGCTACACCAAACAGGCCCAATGTTTGAGAATTCTGATGTAATTCTAATGATGTAGAGTGTACCTATATGAAGGTGGAGCCCACACTCCTTTCTCTATCTCTCTCTACTCTCTATCTCTCTCTCTCTCTCTCACTTCACCAACACTCCATTTATAGCTCTCAAATTAAAAATATATATCATTACTCTTTTTCAGAAGAGGCCTTCATATTTGACATTTGAAAAGCCTGACTTTCGGTCGACCCTGCACTTGCTGCACTATTGGTGGCTGTCTTTCAATGAGACATTATTGATTAGCCTTGGATCCTGCCAGGGCCGGCCCTGAGTTTTCAGGGGCTAAAGCGAAATAATTTTTTGGGACCTTTTAGATATTTATAAAAGTAAAAATAAAAATTACTTGAATTTTTAAAAATAATTATTTGAGTTTGCAATTCGTATTTTTTTTTATAATTTTTGTATTTGGCAACTTTTTTTGTTTTTTTCAAAAAAAAAAAATATTATAGTTTTTAAGTGTATCTAAATTAGATGTATCTACAAAATAAATAAATAAAATTACGTAAAATATTTAAAAAAAACCACTAAAAAACACATAATTGGGCCATAAAAAGAGAAGAAAAAAAAAATAGGCCCCATAGACATATACATATATTTTATATTTTATTTTTTTTAATTGGGCTAACAACTAACACTTACAAATATTTTTTAACTGGACCTTTTATCAATTGGGCCAAATAAAACTTTTGAGGCATTTTAAAATGACCTAAATTAATTAAACAAAATTGGACCATTTTGAATTTTTGATATATTACAAGATAATGAATTTTGAGACCCTTTTTTGGGCCTAATTTTTGGGGCCTTAGGCACGGGCCTCACTGGCCTTATCACAGGGCCGGCCCTGGATCCTGCTATGTAAGTTCTTTTGGAAAGTAGTAACTTTTAATATATTTTGTGTCATAGTATTTTTCATATTTTTTATATATCTTAAAAAAGTCAAAACAAGTCAAAAAAATTAATTTTTTAAAATAATCCCTAATATCCTAATATAAATATGATTGATGAAAGAAATAAGATTTACAAATTTATATTGAATAATTAAAATAAATAAAAAATATAATAAATTATAATTTGTGAAAAATATTATCAGATGACATCTGGAGCAACTAATAATTTTTTGTCAACAATGTACAACCAAAAGAAAATTTGAAAAGTCACGGCGGCATCCCTTAAATCCGCCCTTGCATTCTTACTTACCATTATTGTGATTAGGTACTGTTGGTTAGAAGACCAAGACCTCGATACAAGACCCAAGCCTGCATGCTCGTTTCCACCTCATGCTAACATTATTTTTAGGGTGAATTACATTAATAGTCTCTATAGTTTGGAACTTGTGTCACTTTGGTTTCTGATTTTTCAATTGTGACACATTTGACCATGAATTTTGAATCTTGTTTCAATTAAGGACAATTGAAAATATCATTAGCTTTTTCAAGGGTAAAATTGTCAATTTGATAAAATAAAAACTAATTTGACAAAAATAAATGTCAAAAAAATATTTTTAAATTTTTAAAAATTATTTTTACCCACTAAAGATAAAATTATGTAAAATTGATAAATATTTTAGTCATTTATTTATTTTTTTACCAAATTAATTTTTATTATGTGTTTGGATGATGATCATGTAAAATTAATTTTTAAAAATTAATCATGTAATTTTTATTGATTTTGATCAATTTTACATAATTTTATCTTTAGTGGATAGAAATAATTTTTAAAAAATTAAAAATATTTTTTTGACATTTATTTTTGTCAAATTAGTTTATATTTTATTAAATTGACGATTTTGCCCTTGAAATTAAATAATAGTATATTCAATTGTTTTTATTTAGAACAAGATTCAAAATTCAGGGTCAAATGTGTTACAATTGAAAAATCAGGAACTAAAGTGACACAAGTCCCAAACTATAGAGACTGTTAGTGTAATTTGCCCTTCTATTTATACCAAAAAATCTGCCCGTTTGGAGGAAAGATGCTCCTTTTTTGACGATGGATGACATGAGCTCAAGATGCTCTTTTTTGACTTTGTTTTTTTCAATCACGTGGAGTAATAACAAAAGTTTGAAAATGTTGGTCAAGTCATTCTCAATGGATAGTGATCTGCTAACTTTTTTCTAAAACAATAATGTGAAAACAAATTTACATAGTGACTTGTATATAATAATTTTTTTATTTAAAAAATTTGATTGCACAGTAAAATCTCTTTAAATAATATTCATATCAAATAAAATATATATATATATACCCGGGTTAATTACACTAATAGTCCCTATAGCTTGGAACTTGTGTCACTTTAGTACCTGACTTTTCAATTGTGACACATTTGACCCTGAATTTTGAATGTTGTTCCAAATAAGGACAATTGAAAATATCATTAGATGTTTCAAGGGTAAAGTCGTCAATTTGATAAAATATAAACTAATTTGACAAAAATAAATGTCAAAAAATATTTTTAATTTTTTTAAAATTATTTTTATCCACCAGTGATAAAATTATGTAAAATTAATAAAAATTACATGATTAATTTTTTAAAATTAATTTTACATGATCATCATCCAAACACATAATAAAAATTAATTTGGTAAAAAAAATAAATAAATGTCTAAAAGATTTATCAATTTTACATAATTTTATTTTTAGTAGATAGAAATAATTTTTAAAAATTCAAAAATATTTGTTTAACATTTATTTTTGTCAAATTAGTTTATATTTTATCAAATTGACAATTTTACCCTTGAAAAATCTAATTATATATTCAATTGTCCTTATTTGGAACAAGATTCAAAATTCAGGGTCAAATGTGTCACAATTGAAAAGTCAGGGACCAAAGTGACACAAGCCCCAAACTATAGGGACTATTTGTATAATTTGCCCTTATTTTTATGCAATATAAAACTAGAAAGAGACCAATTAGGTCTCTCACATTTCATGCTCCAGCGAATTGAAGGAGAGAGATAGAGAGAAGAGGAAGAACGAGAGAGGAAGACACCTCTTTTAATGGTATGAATCTTCACATTTCATCTTTTAATTATTGTTAAATGGAGAAGAATCTACTAAAACAATGATAAAAAAATGAAAGTATAGTTTTTTTTTATTTTTTATTTTTATTTTAATTGATAGAATTGTGGTAGTGTATGAAAATAATCAATGAATATAAAAAATAATAGAAAAAATATCAGTTTAGCGAGTGCAAATAGTGATGGACTTTATAACATTAATTTGCTATTAATGTAAGATTTTTTTTTTTTTTTAAAGTACCACTAAAAGGATATTTCTCCAAAATAATAATTAGTATTCATAATTTAGTTCTCATTGGATGGGATTAGGATCCTTTATTATGGATCTCTTTATTAGCTCAATGTCCATTCCTAATATGATTTAGATTTGGAATTTTATTTTCTAATTAGAATAGGATTTGGGGGTAGTCAAACATTAACTTCATTTTGACTCTCATATTGGTTTGGATTTATGAGAGACTTATTTGCCTTGGTTTAGACTTTCTAAAGTTTTGGATTTAGTATTTCCTAGTTGATTTTGGATTGGATTGGATTGGATTGGATTAGAGGGAAACCTATTTTGTTTTAGGAATGATTCTTTGGCAGAACTTTTAGTTCCTTTGGTAGAAATTTTGAGGACTTTGTAGTTCATTGGAGCCTCCATGGGAGGTTTTGTTGGTAGTTTTTCGAGTTTTTGATGTGGCATGTGGTCACTTGTTATCTCTTGGTTGGAACTTTAGTTTCATGAGACTTGTATAGAGAGGATTTGAGTTTAGTAAGAGAACTTATATTTCGGGTTTGGTGAGCTTATTTATTTGTGAGAGATTGTTTTATTACCATTGTAGCTCTTCAAGCCATTGTTCTCTTTAGTAGTGGAATCCTTCTCTTGGTGATTGTCCGTGTACGTAGGTTTAAACTGAACGACGTAGATCTTGGTATCTTTTTAGTTTGTGGTTATTTCTCTCTTTGTATGGTTCTTCTTCATATTCGAAGCCATCAACTATCTTGGTGTGGTCGAGTTTTGTAGGAGCTCTTCGTATAACAGGTTATATATTTTGCTGACATGTCTTGTTATGATAAAAAATACAATATGATTCTTAGCCTCTTGTATTTTTAATAAGGCTGTTGGTGTCTATAGAATCATTCTAAGATTATTGCACAAAAAACATGACAAAATCTTTTATCCATTGGATGGGATGGGTCCAATCCGGATCTTTTAGATTGATTTTTCTTAAAGTGATATCGGAGTGATTTTTTAAATGACTACGATTTAATTATATAAAAATTAAAGGTGTGATAGTCAAAAGTTGAGGGTATAACAACTATACAAAAAAAAAAAATAAAAAATAAAAAAAATAAAAAAATAAAAAATTCACTGCAAGACCACAAAATTCACTCTAAAATATCTGGACTTGGGACTAAGAGGGGTAAATTGAATGAGAATATAAACCTAATATTTGGCATAATTTACCTAAAGTGCCTTGTCTCAGGTTCAAACCCAAACACCTCAAGATGACTTTCCCATTACTAAAATGGTAAGATTACTCAACATCATAAATGAATTAAGGTATGCTTTATTTTGATTTACAGTCATTTTTAAGATTATTTTGGAATAAGCCCTAGCACCCTTGTATCATTCTAGCTAGGCAATAAAAATAACCACAAAAATTATGTGGGTCCAAACATTGTCACGTGACATAATTATGGATTATCACATGTATGATAGTTGTCAAATTTTCATCAAATACTGGATTAGTGTTTTATGTTATGCAAAACTCATCAGGAGATGAAATCTTATCAATATAGGAGTCTTAAACAAGTGGAGATTGTTTGAGATAGGACTTTTGAAACATTCAAACTAATTGCAAGGCAAGTCACTGGCTATTATAAATAGACCATACTTCTATGAGTTGAGGTATGCAATTTCTCTTTATGAATTAGTCCATTAAATATTTTTATAATATTGGAGGACTGACTTCGGCATCGAAGGGCTCTCAACCATTCAACAGCTGGGGGAGCTTTATCTTGTAGATGGTAATCACATGGTGGCTCTAATCATCTTCTTCGTTGGATTCTTCATCAACAAATACAATATTTTTCTATGTCCGTACAAATGTCATGATCAAACCACTTTCAGTCATAACTGAAAAGATCACAATGTATCATAATCAAACACTACTTGAAACATAATTAAAGGCTTCTTTGATTATAACTGAAATAACAACAATAATGAACATGACAATGAATCATAATCAATTCATAACTAAGTATCATTATCAAATATTACTTGAGACATAGTCAAATAACAATCACAATAAGTCATATAACCGAACATCACATTGACTCATTACCAATACTATAATAGGTTACAGCCAAAGATCACAAAAGTTATAACTAAGGACATATGGCACACACATTTTTTTGAAGTCTGTATCATAGAATTTTCTTATTTTGACACTATTTGCATAATTAACAACCCTAGGTTTTTAAAAATTGATAAAAGGCTTAACAAAGATCAGACCTAAAATCAAAGCTAAATTGATAAATTATGAGTGTATATTCATAACTATAAATAAGAGAGCGAGTAAGAGAGAGAGAGATAGAGAGAGAGAGATTTATTTATTTGGGTATATCAGATATAAAACAAAGAGTCAAGGGGACTAGGCCTCTCCCCTACATAATGTTTGCCGAATCAAGATCCTCTCCTTGAGGTTTCTACTTGATTTCCTACTTGCTGGGCCATTGGGCCCACTTTTAGGCTCAATTTCGATAATCTGAACCGTTCACATTTTAAGATTTGTTGAGTATATCATACCTGCAAAAAATCAAGTTGATCGGATATTAGAAAGCATCTGTTCGGATCGTCAAACTAAAAACTATTTTTTTTTTTAAATTTAATAAGCAGTTTTCAAAACACATGCTTTCTGATATTCGATCAACTTGATTTTTTACAGGTATGATATACTCAATAAATCTTAAAATATGAACGGTTCGGATTATCGAAATTTGGCCTAAAAGTGGACCCAATGACCCAGCAAGTAGGAAGTCAAGTAGGAATCATGTTTGCCACAAGCAGCCTATGAATTTCAGTAGGAGGATCGTTAACTACAAGAAGGTCCTCCAGTTGGTTAGCTCCAAATTTCACCAGTGCGTCAGCACATAGGCTTCCTCCTCTTCCAACATGTTGGATGGTGCATTTACATCCTCTCAAAATGATTCGCGAGTCTTCCACTAGTCCTTTGAATGGACATTTGTCATCTGGCCCATCATTAAGCAATGCAACCACTTGTACCGCGTCCAATTCCACAATGACTTTGTTCATTCCTTTTTGAAGAAGGATAGTTATGCGTCTTTTTCATCTGGGAACATGCCACCAAATCCTCCAAATCATGACATTGTTTTAGTGCATCCATCTACATTAAGCTTAATTGTACTTGCATTAGGACAAGATCAAATTGTTAGACTTTTAGATAGGAGAGGGGTGGTAATGTCCATGCCAAAAGCCTGAGAAATCTCTTTGAAATAGTCTAATATGGTATCCACACTCTCTTGGACAATAAAATTTTTTCCCTCAAAAATCTTTTTGTTCCAATTTTTCCAAATATTCCAGAGAGTGGTAATAAATAAACGAGAAAAATTTGTTTTTCTTTTTGGAGTTAAAAACAAATCCACTCTTTGAAATTTTTACCAAACATGGACAAAGTACCACTCCCTATCAAACATGGCAGTCCAAATAATTTCAGCTTTAAAGCAAGTACGAAGAAGATGATTTAGGTCCTCCACTTCATTGCAGTGGGGATATTTTGGATCTTATGTAAGGCCCCAGATTAGCCTCGTCTTATTGGTTAGCAATTTTCCAAGAAGCATTAGCCACAGGAAGCTTTTAAGCTTTTGAGGAATTTTTAGTTTCCAAATCCAACTCCAGTAACCCTCTAGGCATGGTTCACTAAAAATAAGATCATAGGCACTAGATGTTGAGTGTTCTCCATCATTGGAGTGCATCCATGCAGGTTTATCCTTCCTGTGAGAATATCTGGGTGGTTGGAGTTTCAATAGTTCAAGCACTATTTGAGATAGAAATAAATTTTGTATAACATTAAGGTCTCATTTCCCATCCACATCCAACAGATCTACAACAGCTAACTCAGGGACATCAGTGAGATTAGTGGTGTTAATGGGTGTTTCATGCAATGCCTTATCCCTACACCACCAATCTTTCCAAATTCTGACTTTAGAAATTTTCCCAATTCTTCATTTAATTCCTTTGGAGAGAATATCCCGGGTATTCAAAATACCTTTCCAAACATGCAAAATAGTTTTGCCTTTATTTTTGATAAATATAAACTCACTTCCTAGGTACTTACTTTTGAGCACCTTCACCCACAGCCCTTTCTTCTCAGTTAACATTTTTCAGCCCAATTTGGATAAGAAAACTAGGTTCTGATCTCTAGCTCTCCTTGCCCCCAATCCCCCATCTTTTTTTTCCTTTGCACACTTGGTTCCAATTCGTCAGGTGCACCTTCTTTTTTTTTCACCATTCTCACTCCAAAGGAAATTACGATTGATTCTATTAATATCATTACACACTTTCCAAGGGACTTCCAATGTTTGCATAGTATAAGCAAGTATGACATTTGTGACAAATTGTATCAACGCTGCTCTCACTACTAAGAAAAGAACCTTAATTTTCCACCCTGCCAGTTTACTTTGCATTTTCTCCAAAATAGAGCCAAAATGATTTTTACTAAGGGGTTCTCTGATATGATCTATATAAGTGCACTTTTTAACTTTTTGGCTAAAAAAATAAGGAAAAAAAAAAGATGATTGTTTGGAATAACTTTTTGACTTTTTATGAAAAAATGTGCATTATAATATTATAACAAATACCAAAATTACTGTATTACCCCTATGCCTCCTATGCGTACTGACAGTGACGGATGTGAAGCCAGTACGAATTGCTTTTTCATTGTGTGGTGGGCAGGGATACTTCAGAAGATATATATATATATGTATATATTTACATGTTTCATGTTCACACATGAAGTTCAGTTTGTACTTGTTCACTTCAATTTGTGGTTACAAATTTGGCTTTTACTTTTTCTTTTCACCTGCCCGTGCAAATTTTTTATTTTTAATTTTTTTTTTCTTTCTAATTATTTTGATTATGTAAGAAATTTAAAAATACAATTACAATTTATTAGTTTTTGTAATTTTTATTTTTTTGTAATTATTTTGATTATGTAAGAAATGTAATGTGTGTACGAAATTGAATGTTGTTGATTATTGCAATATTTTTTTTATTTGTTGCGAATTTGGCATAACAAATTATTTCATTGCAATTAATGATATAATAATACACATCAGTGTTACACAACATACAACGAATATAACACCCGCCACAGCAACAAATGCGTTGGCCTTAAACGTGTGCTTACTGTCGCAGTGCATAGGTAATATTCGCTCTTACAGTTGCCATATGGGGATTTGAATCCCCTAGCTCCATGATATCGCCAACCTGGGTGTATTCAGGGTGGTCGGGCTTTTGTGGCGCAACATACTCGTCGTCGTCTGGGAGATTATGTGTCATCGTGTCAGATTGGCTGTGTTGGCGTATGAAGTTATGTAAAGCCATTGACGCACATACAAAGGATACTTGATCGGAAAATTTTATCTTCAGCATCTTCCGCAAAGCCCCCCACCTCGACTTCCAAGCACCGAATGTCCACTCGATATAATTATGCAAGGACGAATGTGCCTTGTTGAACCGTTCGTACTCGTTCTGTGGTATTCGGTTGCGATAAGCATTTTGGTGATATCGATATCCCTTGTACGGGGCTAGATATCCTGTCTTGTTACTGTACCCGCTATCGACCAAGTAGTATTTGCCTGCAAATGTAGAACAATATAACTTATAAACATGAAATGGCATTTTTTTGAAATCGTATAACGACTTTTTCACTTTCGTTTTTACTTTTGTCCTTCATATATTATTGATAAACTCTTGTTTACTAACTTATGCTAATAATTGAAATACAAAAATGACAGTAACCCTTTACATAGCAAAAATATTATATTAATTTAACGATGAGATTGCTTGGCAATTTCAAACTTTAAATCGTATGTGGGACCAATAAAAAAAACATGTATTGTTCGTACTTGTCGACCCCCTATTTGTTTTTTGTTAGCATGTACTCTAACATTTTTGTAGTTCTTATTTGAAATCGATATAATCTAGTTTTTATTGTACCAAAAAACCTTTTGTTGCCATCACCTCTATGATTAATTTTTTACATTTTGTCAAGTTCATTGTCAAGCGGGAATTTGTTACTGGGCGCGGGGTGTAGGAATCGATGTTTAGGCTCGGTTGTGACATAGTGCAACACCTTGTTGTCGTGTATGCTCCCGTCCCAACTGGAGGACACAAACGTGAAGCACAAATCAAAGTCAGAAACAACAATAATATTTTGCGTTGACATGCCTTTTCGGCCGTAGTATGAAAAGGCGTATCTGTTGGAGACACGGGCCATAACGTGCGTCCCGTCCAGTGCCCCAATGCAATCTTAAACATGTAAAAATTGCAAAATGTAATTTTTTTATTGCATGTGCTATGAATGATTTCGTCGCACAAAAATCTATACACGACATCACCTTGAATGGCCGGTACTGCGGCTTGGAGCGTAAATGTGGATGGCCTCCTTGTTGGACTTAATCGGGTGCAAGACTCCTACTATGAATTGACGTAAATGGTATCATAAATTGTAAAACCACGTGGAAATGCTATGACAATGTCTCCTTGGAGCGTCGAAACCGTTCTTGCCTATTTTTCGATGAAATTCCCTACAAAATAGAAATGAAAATCGCTACCTTCTCTTCGAGCGGCACCCCATGCTTCCGCTGCGGCACTGTCAATCCAAAGTCATGCAGAGCATCACACAACAACAAGAACACTACTCAAGGCATACTGACTGCATCTTCAAACTGGCCCTGGTGGCCGTTAAACAACTCGTACATCCATAATCGTCCCGACAAGATTGATGTATTTTGCGAGACTTTGTAGTAATTGTTGTAATAATACGTTGCCGCAATGTTCCATGGTTCTACCAAGTTGTGGTCAGTTTCTACCACCATTTCCCGTGCAATGTCATCGATTGCTTCCTGTAACGGTGCATTTTCGTAGATGTTACTAGGACCGACTTCATCCGCCATGTTACCTATACGAAGCTCAAAGGGTGAGCAACAATGGAGGAAGAGAGAGAGAAAGAGAGAGAGAAGAGGGGGGAAAGAAAGCCTCTGCCAAATGCAAGGAAAAACCTAATGTGAAGGAAAAGATGGGCAAGGACAATAGCACGGCAGCCCCACGTGGGTTGCCTTGCCAAGGATTTGAATTCCCAAAATAATACAAAAACTTTTTGTACTAGTATGAAAAAAAAAAATTTACATTAATTCTGAAATGATATAATTTTTCTCACCACAAAATCTAATATTTTTGTACACCACAATAATATTTTTTGACTTCGAAATATACACATTTTCATTCACTACAAGGATATATAATTTTGTTCACCGTATGGTACATACCATAACTTGAACTGAACACCAATCAGTCCGTGAATTTTCATAAAATAAAAATTCATCATTATATTCTGTAATTTTTATCAAAAATGATTTTGCAAAACATAGTAAATACTCATCATTATTTTGAAAAAATTATTTCAAAAATTATTAAATACCTATCATTATTTTGAAAATTATTTTTATTGAAAATTATGTTCAAAATTTTAAATTCAGAAACTATTTTGAACCAAAAACAATTACAGACTGTTTTCGCATAGAAATTACACAGCAATCCAAATTCGAAAAATTCCTATTTTGTGTATGGTTCAAATAAATTAAAAAATGATTCTAAAAAAAATGTCGCATCCAAACCATAATCATGATTGTGTTTAAACTGATTTGGTCCAACTCCGAGATCTTTTTTTTTTTTTTAAAACTTATTTGGTCCAACTCATGATTGTGGTTTTTTACATGCCATTTCAATCACATGGTGAGAACAAAATTTGGTATTGAGTTTTTTAACATGCTGTGTTTTACAAAAATTAAAAAATAATAATAATAATAATTATTGTGTTTTTCAAATCTATTTCACTAAATAACCAACATATGTTGTGTTAGTAGTCATGTAACCATTTTGCTTCATGTGTCATTAACCTTTTGTGTAAACGTAAAAAAAAAAAAAATAGGCTCTTTTTCCCTACGAAATTGTTGACAACTTCAATTGAGAAATATGGTCCCGGTATGAATTGGTAGGAAACAAAGTTAAAACATTAACATGCATACTATTAAAACTAACCGAAATCCAATAACAAAACACAAATATTCGTCAAAGTCGCAGAATTTAGGGAGGAAAAAAAAAGTAACGAAAAAAATTCAGCATAACTTATGTTTGAGTTTTTTTAAACTGCAAGAACTATGAGGTGGAACAACTCCTCAACACCAACCCCCCATTCTAAATCCATGCGTTGGGCTGGATGGGCCCCCCGAAATCTAGGATTGCTTGATTCGAAGCCAACTAATTACTGCGTTGCCCGTGGAAAGTTGCAACAGTATGGCATGATTTGCCGGGTTGTCCATTTGGGAAACAGCAAAAGGTATGAGTGAGTCATCTAGGCCAAGACTGCTCAGGGAGTACAATCTTGCCAGGCACTTATCAATCACCTCCTGCATTGAATTTCCGTAATCATGATGCCCTCGGACCTCGCGTTGTTGTGATTTCATTGATGATGCAAGGTTTTCCATGCTACTCACCAACTTCGAAGCTCCCTCGCTCTGCTCGTTTTTTCGCTGCCCCTGATTGCTACTTTTGAATTTTCGTTTCGTCAGTCTAGTCGTTGGAGTCTGTTCCATAGACGCATCACAGTCCTCAACTTTGTGCTCACTGTTGGCAGCAGGTTGGAAAAGTGGCAGCCCCTACTATCCTCGCAATCTTCTTCATCCATAGGGGAAGGCACGTCATCCATTGTGACTAGGTTGAAATCAGTGCCGGGTGTCCATGCAAAATTTCCTGTTGTCGTGGCACCTTCGTACACCATTCGCATAAGTTCCACATGCTCCAATGGCTTCGTTTTGAACTTCACATCATTCTTGTCAATCTGAATAAAAAAACAAATACACACATGGAAGTAAATAATAATTGTTTCAGGAAAATATTAATAGCTATATTATATATTGTTACATTGTAGTTAGTAGACAGAGTTGAACAAGTTTATCCACTAATGTAAGCCAACTTACTGGTTGGTCTGACAACCCTACTCTGTGTTATGCTAATTAATCTTAATTATGCTTATAATTATGAGCTTGATATGATTTTGAATGCTAATTATATGATTATATGTGTTTTTGAATTTCTATATGTTCATCGTAGGAAAATCTGTTTGATTTTATTTTATAAAATTTAAATTGAAGACCGTAGAGGCAACAGAAATCGAAATTGACTGTGTTATTGCGATTAACCTAATTTTTAGAGCTTATAATAAAATTTAATTAAAAATTGATTCGAATCGAATTAATTAGATTAAATTGATTAAATTAAGCACAATTAATTAGTTCTAATTAAGGTTGATTAGGGAAGTGCATATATAGAAGCTAAATATTAATTGACTCCGGATCAACACACTCCTTTGTAACTTCCTTTGTAACTTGTGCATTTGCATCTAGATTGGGTAGACCTCTAGAATCATTGCCATATTTATTATGTGTACCTGCTCCATCCGAGGGAATCCGTGTTGTGTACATCTGTGTGCCGATTTTGTGATATGCGAATTGAGAGTGCTACTTTGTATGTAGATTTGTTACCCTTGGACTTTAGACATTTTGATGTAATTCTGGGTATGGACTGGTTATCTAAATACTGTGCCACCATCGATTGTATAACGAAACAAGTTTTATTTAGACCACCAGGGCAGGAAGAAATGGTGTTTGTGGGTAATGGGGTAATGCCTCCACCTTATTTTATATCTGCAATGAAAGCATGTAAATTGATCAAGAAAGGGTGCCAGAGTTACTTGTGCAGTGCATTATCTAGACAATCTACGAATGTTGAATTGAATAATATTTCTGTTGCCCGAGAATTTTCGGATGTATTTCCTAATGAACTGCCAGGGGGATTGGTGGACAGAGAGATAGAGTTTACCATTGATGTTGTCCCGGGCACCTAGCCTATCTGAAAAACTCCCTATAAAATGTCCACTGCTGAAATGAAAGAACTGAAAGAACAGTTGCAAGACTTACTAGACAAAGGATTTATTCGACGAAGCACTTCGCCATGGGGTGCTCTCGTGTTGTTTGTAAAGAAGAAAGATGGAACCTTACGTTTGTGCATTGACTACAGGGAACTAAACAAGGTAACGGTCAAAAATAAATATCCATTACCCCGAATTGAAGATTTATTTGAACAGTTACAGGGTTCACAAGTCTTTTCAAAAATTGATTTGAGATCCGGCTACCACTAGTTGAAGGTGAAGGCAGAAGATGTTAAGAAAACTGCATTTAGAATGAGGTATGGTCATTACGAATTTCTTGTTATGTCGTTTGGAGTGACTAACGCACCTGCAACATTTATGGACCTTATGAACCGGGTTTTCAAAACTTATCTTGATGAATTTTTTGTGGTTTTTATAGATGATATTTTGATATATTCAAAGAATAGATTTGAACACAAACAACATCTGAGAACTGTCTTGCAAACACTTAGAGAAATGAAATTATTTGCTAAACTTACGAAATGTGAATTTTGATTGGATGAGGTTGTTTTCTTAGGGCATGTCATTAACAAAGATGGGATTTCGGTAGACCCACAGAAGATAGAGGCAATTGTAAACTGGCCTACACCAACAAATGTAACGGAAATCCACAGTTTCATGGGCTTAACTAGGTACTACAGACGGTTTGTGAAAGATTTTTCAAAAATAGTTGTACCTCTTACCCAACTTACACGCAAGGGACAACCATTTGAATGAAATGACAAAAGAGAATCTGCCTTTCAAGAACTGAAAACGAGACTAACCACTGCACCAGTGTTGACATTGCCCACAGGTACGGAAAATTTTGTGATTTACAGTGATGCGTCTTATAAGGGTCTGGGTTGTGTGTTAATACAAGAAGGACTGGTAATTGTTTATGTCTCCTGGCAATTGAGACCACATGAGAAGAATTACCCAACATATGACCTGGAATTGGCCGCAGTTGTATTTGCTTTAAAAATTTGGCGACATTACTTGTATGGGAAAAAATGTGAAGTTTGCACAGATCACAAAAGTTTGAAGTATTTCTTTACTCAAAAGGAGTTGAATATGCACCAGAGCAGATGGCTTGAACTAATAAAAGACTATGACCTTCAAATTCAGTATCATCCTGGGAAAGCCAATACAATGGCTGACGCCTTGAACAGGAAATCGACGGGGAGTTTAGTTTGCTTACTGAATGAACAGAAGGAAATCTTGCAAGATTTTACGAACTCCAAAATTGAGGTAATATTACATGAACAAAGCAAGTTGATAACCTCCATTTCAACCATACCAGCAATCATCGATGAAATCAAACGGAGGCAAAATGAGGATAAATTCCTCAAGAAGATAGTTGATGAATTTGAGAAAAATCTGAAATCGGGATATAGTGTTGTAAATGAAGTGTTTAAATTCCAAGATAGATTGTGTATTCCAAACATCCCTGAGTTGAAGAGGAAAATTCTTGATGAAGCTCACAAATCAATGTTTGTTATGCATCCGAGTAATAACAAGATGTGTCAGGACTTAAAGTAGAGTTATTGGTGGCTAAATATGAAACGTGAGATTGCAGAATATGTATCTAAATGTCTTCAGTGTTAACAAGTTAAGGCTGAACACCAAAAACCGGCAAGTCTACTTCAACCTCTCCCTATTTCAGAATGAAAGTGGGAGCATATAACCACGGATTTTGTTGTTGGCCTACCTCGGACACCTAGAGGTGTGGATTCTATTTGGGTTATAGTTGATAGACTGACTAAATCTGTACACTTTTTCCCAGTGAAAACTACATATAATGCATACCGATTAGCCACTATTTATGTTGATGAAATTGTTTGTTCTCATGGAGTTTCGGTGTCTATTATGTTGGATAGAGACTCGAAATTTGTATCTAGATTCTGGAAAAGTCTACAAGCGGCAATGGGGACGGAGTTAAGGCTTAGTACAACATTCCATCCACAAATTAATGGATAATCGGAACAGACTATACAGGATCTAGAAGATATGCTCAGAATGTGTGCTTTAGATTTTCAGGGAAGTTGGGAGACTTACTTATCGTTGGCTGAATTTGCGTATAATAACAGTTTCCACTCCAGCATTGGCATAGCGCTATATGAAGCTTTGTATGGCCGAAAATGTAGATCTCTAATATGCTAGACTGAAGTGAGGGATAGGGTCTTGCTTGGACCTGACTTTTGCAGACAACTACTGATAAAATGAAAGTCATCCAACAAAGGCTTAAGACAGCTCAGAGCCGACTAAAGAGTTATGTAGATGTTAGGAGAAGGCCTTTTGAATACGAAGTTAGTGATCATGTGTTCATCCGTGTAAATCCGATGAAAGGCCAATTAAGGTTCGGCAAGAAGGTCAAATTATCGCTCTGTTACATTGGACCGTTTCAAATTTTAGAAAGGCTTGGTCCAATTGCTTATAGAGTTGCCTTACCACCAGGAATGGAACAAATGTACAATGTATTTCACGAATCAATATTGAGAGGCTATCTCCGAGATTCGTTCCATGTGATTGATTATCGCCAAATAGCACTTAATGAAAATATGGAGTACGGAGAATGGCCAAAATGGATCATTGACCGACAAGTAAAGCGGCTAAGGAACAAATCCATTCCAATGGTGAAAATGGAATGCAAAGAACATTACGATAAGGATGCCACGTGGGAAAAAGAAGAAAAAATGCAACAACACTACCCACATTTGTTTCCAACGGAAGGTAACATAAGTTTGGGGGACCAAACTGCCTAAAGGGGGGAAGAATGTGATAACCCTACTCTGTGTTATACTAATTAATCTTAATTATGCTTATAATTATGAGCTTGATATGATTTTGAATGCTAATTATATGATTATATGTGTTTTTGAATTTCTATATGTTCATCGTAGGAAAATCTGTTTGATTTTATTTTATAAAATTTAAATTGAAGACCGTAGAGGCGACAGAAATCGAAATTGACTGTGTTATTGCGATTAACCTAATTTTTAGAGCTTATAATAAAATTTAATTAAAAATTGATTCAGATCGAATTAATTAGATTAAATTGATTAAATTAAGCACAATTAGTTAGTTCTAATTAAGGTTGATTAGGGAAGTGCATATATAGAAGCTAAATGTGCTTAAGCTCATTACATGAGCTCAAAATCTGAAAATAAACACTCTAGAGAGAGAGTGAGCCGACTTTAGAGAGAGGAAGCGAGCATCCTTGTAGATTTTGCTAGAGAATTCAAGAATTGAGAGAATTAGCTCAAGAACTAGCTAAAGTTTGGAAGGTTGAAGCCTCTAGGTGAGTAATTGAACTCACATTCATGAGTTTAAATTCATATCTAAGTGAATTCAAAGAGGATATGAAGTTAAGAACATGATTTGAGTTGGAAATGATGAAATTGAGATCAATATGTACACGCATGTAACAAATTGCTATGAATCTTCATGTTTGTGTATAAGACATGTTAAATAAGTTGAATTGGTAGTCATTTGAGACATGCATCCATGAATAATGAGGTTATGAGGATTAATTACATGTTTTGAAGATGATGAATTCATGTAAGATCATACATGCATGAGTCTCAAAGTTATGAACATGAAATTGAATGATTTGAGCTTGTACAAAGAATTTCATGGCGAATTGAACTTCAATTCTTGTAAAATTAACTTTTATTTTCATGTTAGAAGTTATTTGCCCTAGATATGAAACTTAACATGCAAGAAAAACAAGTTAAAATCAAGTTTTGAACTTCAAACACAGTTTTGGAAATTCTAGAATTCGTCATGTCCGCTCGAGCGAGGAAAGTGTCTCTCGAGTGTAAAAATCAAGCTCCCAGAAGTTTTGCACACATTGATGTCCACTCGAGCTGGAAGAATTGCGCTCGAGCGCCCACTCACATGTTTTGACTCTTGGCTCGAGCGGCCAAAGTCACGCCCGAGCACAAAAATGAGGCAACCAGTACTTTTGCGGACCAAGGGGTCCGCTCGAGTAAAGGGCCCTGTTTCAGAAAAGTTGTTTATGTTCCAAATTCCGTTCTCTTTCATTTCTGGACATCCTTAGGCACACATTGAGCATCCTAAATGAATTAAAGGACACGAAAGAGGCCTAAGAACATTAAATAAACTAAAGAATGGATTTTATTATATTATAACCCAATGTGTTATGAATTGTGTAGGGTCAAGTGCAAGGACGAATCAAGCACCGGAACACTGTGAGTAATATCTTAGTAAAGATAACTTGAGTATATATATATATTATTTGCTAAATGATACCTGTGTGGTAAGTTTCTAAACTTCTGATTGATACTGTGAATGAAATATGTGAAGCAAATGATATATGATTATGAAACGGGCCTAAGGCTATTCAGTTTACTTGAAGAGGATATAACGTGGGCCTAAGGCCGTTTTGGATGAAGAAATGATTGGACCTAAGGTCGTTTTGAATGCAATAGTGAATGTGAACATGATCATGGATCATGAGTGCGCACAAATGCAAATATGGATTGGTTGGACCCATGGTAGTTTTGTATACGAAATGGATCCAAGGTTGTTTTACGTATGGAGGACCTAAGGTCGTTTCACATATATTGGACCGAAGGCCGTTATGCCTAAGGATTGGACCTAAGGTCATTTTGTCTATAATGGACCAAGGGTTGTTCTGTAAATACGAGTTGGACTCGAGGTCGTTTGGCACATGAATACGGATATGATATATGATATGTTGGACCTCAGGTTGTTTTGTGTTGATATCGATCCAAAAGTTTGGTCTATAACTTATGATTAAAGAAATCTCATTCATGAAATCCTTTACCTTGGTATTATTCGCTGGGCGTTAGCTCACTCTCTATTTATATGTGTGTAGATGAGCAATGAGGTGTCCTACCCCAGCCTCAGTGAGTTAAGAGGAGCCGAGTTTTGAGGAGTCAACCAAGGTTGCCTCACGCAAGAGGCCTTGTTTTTGTTTTACTTTTCCTTTTGTCCTTTTGCGGTCATGTGTGGCCGAGTTGTGTATAACCTTGGTTTTGTCAACACTGACCCTTGAACGATCCTGGACTTATGTAGTACATAATATGGATGTGTGTATAGTGTGAGTTATTTCACTATCATATATGAGAAATTTTTTGGTTAAGCCATGTTTGCACAGCTCATTAGACAATCTTTGTAAGTTCTTGCTTCCGCTATTTGGCCTTTGTAATTGAATATGATTTGATTTCTGACTGAGGCCGTAGGTAATCTCATGATTATTGGCCGGTAATGACCCTAATCTATGGGGAGGGGTTGGGGCCATGACAGTTGGACTTAAAACAAATAATTTATACCCCTCAACAACAAAGTGCAATACAAGTGTAACAATTAAACCTTGTCTAAAGACAAACCATGAAGGTGATTAAAGAGTTGAAAGATCCAACAATTGGCTCACCTAACAGTTTTTACCACCAAACAATAATTTGAGTAATCAAATACCAATACTAATCCGAATTGAAGTTTGAAACTCATGTATCACCAAACAATAATGTGACTAATCAAATACCAATAATAATCCGAATTGAAGTTTTAAACTCATGTATCACCAAACAATAATGTGACTAATCAAATACCAATAATAATCCGAATTCAAGTTTGAAACTCATGTAAAACTAATTTGAATTTTAAAAACCTATTTCATTCAACTATTCTATAAACAAGAAAAAATGCACACTTGAAACTACATTTTGAAAACTTAGATGTTGCCAATATCAGACCTTAAGGTCTTTCATTCAAAAGGCTAACCAAACACTGATTTCGATCTTATTGCCTAATGAAGTCCACCTTGAAAATGTTGCGTAGAAGAGCTCCAGTTTATTTTCTTCTTTAAGAACAAAATGGTACTTTTATTTTATTTTATTTTACATCATTATTATAGAAGAAAACAGTGGCCATTGAGCACTATTGTGGTTTCCGAATATGGTTAGTGAAGGCAGCTACTATTTTGTTGTCAAACTTCAAAGCATCAATATGAAACTAATAGTTGTTTCTGATTGTAGGTTCACCATACATAAGGTATAAGTACCATTAAGCAATAGTAGATGTTAAGTTGGTGAAATTTGGGAAAACAGGTTGTTATACAATCATTTGAATCAATGTACTCTGGAATTAACAAAAAAATTACAAGCACGTCACCAATCAAACAAACAAATAAAAAAATGAAGTGCAGTTGTTTAGAAATAAGAACTTTCTACTTAGGAAAATATCCCAAGAATACTAAAATCCCGATTCAATAAACTACATTCTAAGAGTTGGTATTATTGATGGGCTCGTCACAGTTTCTGCAAAAATAACAATAAGGTTTTATACCTATAGTTGAAGCCACTTTATGCACATTAAAAGCATCTTCAAAAAATTAAAAAAATCCCTATGGAATTGTGCTTCTAAGAAAATTTGTTGTCAAACTTCTAAGAAAAATAACAATAATAGTGCATGATTCAACTTAAAGTGCAGATAGCTTGACATGGAATTGCATTTCTAAGGAAAAAACAAGACTTGGAAACATTACCTTCTCATATTTGGCCCACCATTTGTCTGATGCTTGTATCAACCCGGTTTCTTCGTTGTAACTTATGCCGGTTAGGCTGTGTCTTGTGTCCATAAGGTGTGCCCATGATTACCAGTCCTTTTTCAGCAAGTTGTACTTGTTTTGGAGGTGTTTCACCTCATGGAACCTATTCGTACGATCTTGGAAAGGCCTTGGACATAGCCCTGTAGCCGTGCACTGTCATCGTATGGACACATCCCTTGTAACCGAATTCCAACTCCGTCACAACAAGTTCCAAGAACAACTTGATTGCATCTAAGTCCCAAACTACTTTGTGCACATATGTAGAATTTGGGTGCAGCTGACTACTACCCTACTTACACAAATTTTTTGACGGCGTAGACAGTGTTCAGGATTGATCCATATGGCTACAACATTGGAGCAATAATTGTGGCATACGTGCATCATATAATGTAAAACATAACATGCACATTCATAACATGGGAACATGAAAGAGAAGCAAATAATAGTCGAGCAAACAAGAGAATATTGCATTGTCATCGTACGAAACTAGCATTCTACACATTGTACTAGTAGGAAAACAAATAAAGTATCACATGGCAAATACATACAACCTACGAACCAAAATAAATCAAGTATGAAACAACAAAATTACAACGACAACATACAAGATGAATGCCACAATTTGTAGGAGATGCAAAGAGTGCTGCAAGTTGATCATACCCTTAACTGGAAGACCATGTCCTTAAGTGAATATTGAGTGTCAAGCATGGATGTTTGGCCATATTCGTCACACCAGCCAATCCAAGAACGACATGGCTGAATAGACATATGTATTAGTGTAGTTCTAAAACATGTAAATGGACTTATGCATGTGAATACTCACCACTGCACGAGGGCATTAGTAGTAGGCACGACTCAGATTTCTTAAAGATCTTGAAATCTTCACAACACACATCCCAAAGCCACAGGCACAGAAGGGCGCTGTACGCGTTGATGTGGCAGAGGACACAAACGAAGCCATTGTCTATTTTGGGAACAACCATAGATGAAAGCAATGAAATGACAAAATGGACATGGTTTACAAGTTCTCTTATATATTAATTTTTCCTTGTGTGGACGTAGTGTTTGTGTGCAATTATTTGAGAAACCATGCATTCGTGCATCCCCTCATACCAACCTTATTGTTGCATCAATATTCGTTACCTTGACAAATGCATTATCATATGTTTCGTCATTTTTATGTCCAATTTGCATGCATTGTCAAAAGAAAATGACAATGGTTTCCCTCATGTATATGACATTAATTTTTTAATTTATTTATTTCTTTATAATACCTTACTCTTGCCATAATGGAAATTTTCAAACAAAGAGTTTCAAGTGCCGCTAGTAATTTGATCTTTTTGTACAGTGTGTGTGTGTGTGATTTCATAGGTAATAAAATGTTATTGTTTTTAGTGGCCAACAATTTTGATTTCTTAATTTCCTATACTTTTCTATTACTACCAAAAATGCGAATCATGTACATATATTCAGAAACAAGAATGTATAAATATAATCTAATAATTGTTAAACATTAATTTTAACAAGTGTTTTTGGGTATTATTTAGAGTGAAAAGTGTTTTGCAAAACATGAAAACACTTAAAAAAAATTTCCTTTCAATAAACAGTTTGTCAAATTTTGAAACTCAAAATTCAAATCCTCATTTGTGATATGTTATATGAATTAAATGATATCATTAATCTAATCGACTGCATTTCCTGCACAGTTGATGTACCAAAATGGGACAGACCATGTCTTCTAAGCTAATGATTTGCGGGCACATTGTAGGATACCCTAGCTAAGACCATGAAGAAGTAAGACAATAACAGTCAAAAACAAAAGCAATAAAATCGTGTTTTTAAACTGAGAAATAACGATCGTATCGGGACATTGTTCTTTTTAAAAGGAAAATCCAAATTGAAGATAGTAAAAACATTTACATTTGTAATGTTAGGCACACATTTGTTTTGAAGATGTATGTTGGCTACATATTTTGTACAAGCCAATTATAATTCGACGCGTGGTAGAATAAGGGTAATACAGGAAGACTATTCAAGTCTTCAATCCTGATCGTACATGTGGCAGTTAGTATTGGTTATTACGAGATCTGAGTAGTAGTGAATCAACAAAGAGATGCAAGGTGATGTGGCTTCAACGGTTACTCACATTTAAATTCAAATTTAGGAGGGAAGCCTAACTGCAAGTGATGGCACAGTGGAGCTAATTATAAGGCAACACGATCAGCGATCATGGAGGAGCACTTCGACGGTTGGAAATACAGTTCGATGGTCATCCTCGAGAAGTATAAATAGCAGAGAAGGCCCAGAAAAAGACCCCCATACTCAGATCCAAAAAACCAGTCTTATTCTACTTATTTTCCTTCTTAGTTTTACATTTCCAGTCTTACATTTCCTGTTCTTTACATTCTTGTACTTTAAATTCCTGCACTGCACTTCGTTCATAGGAGTATTTTCAAGTAGTAGATTGTTGCTGTAAACCTCTACGAGGCTGAGTTTGGATCATTGTAAGTTTTTCATTTTTATGAAATGCTTCAATTGTTCTTCATTTAATTGTTATCTTGCTTAATTCTCCTAAATCAAGCCACCAGTAAAAGTCCTCTTCATTGAGGCTGAAAGAACTAAAACACAATCGTCTGATAATTGGTTGGCAATTAATTCTCTATAAGAACTGATTGATCCTTGCTGGCACGCTCGCAATTACAAAAATAACCTTCGAAAGCCAAAAAGCCAACATATATTTTTGGCATGCCCGGTGGGACTAATTGAAATGGCTAGACGTAGGAGACAAGGAGAAAATGAACGCTTGGAAGAAGGCATGGAAGGAGAGGTAGAGATACCTAATCCAGAGGATAATGTGATAACACATCCTGTGGAAACTCCCATTTTATCATAACCTATGGTCGAACAGACCAGTACTTCAAAACAAGTACCACATGTTCGTAATATTGGACGAGACCAAGGAATTGGACCATCCACTGTTCCATCTACTCAGCCAATAAATCCATGGGGTGGCCTAGTAGATGCCATGGGACAGCAGTTAATGAACACGATGAAAAGGTGGGCAACAACCTTTTTGGATTGAATGAATAACCACCAACCAACGAACTCAAGACACATGAAGGAAGTTTTAAATGTTCCTCAGCAAAGATTGGCTAGAGATAAACAGCCTATGCAAGTTAATGGACATTCTAATGCTCAAACTAGTGATCAGAACTATGAAAGATTATCACATCAGTCTTGGTACGAACCTGTTTCGAGGCCTATAGCAGGTCAAAATGCCTCAGTACTTAACAGTGAAGCCATGCAAATTGGTGGATCTGGCCCAGTACAAGAAAATGGCGTAAGAATGATTCCAAATCCCATGTTTGAAGCCATACCTGGCACGAGGGGGTTCACTAATCCCTTACTCGAATTTATACCCGGGGGGTTGGAAGGTTTTCCTTCAAATGGAAGAGACACAACACCTGTTCCAGCACCTTTCACAGGTCCTTTTGCAGGACAGGCTCAAAGGGGTTACCCACACCCCCAACAGCAACCTGCACCACAGGGACAACCAGTCCCAAATATACCACCTTATGGAGCAAGAGGACCATAGGCACAAGGTTGTCCACCAAATCCTGTGTTTGTCCCTCCAGTAGTGGTTCAACAGGCACAAAATATGGTCCCTAGGGGCCAAATTGCTGACATTGTTAAAGAGATGTGCGGACCGATGGCTCGGGGGGTCCAGACTCCTGTCTACAGGAAACCATACCCAGAATGGGTAGATAGGGTACATGAATACCCAAGAGGTTTTAGGATACCAGATTTTGCCCATTTTTATGGGAATGAAAACCAATCAACAGTGGAGCACATTGCTAGGTTTGCTACTCAATGCGGTGAATTTACTAATAATGACTATATGAAGTTAAGGTTATTCCCAAATTCCTTAACTGGGGGAGCATTTGTATGGTATATTAACCTTACACCTAGCTGTATCTAGACTTGTCAACAAATGGAAGAGGCTTTTCATGCTCAATTCTTTCAATCGGAGCTAGAGGTTTCCATGGCAGACTTGGCAAGATTGAGTCAAAGGCCTGATGAGAAGGCTACCCAGTTTATTGACAGATTTAAAAGGGCTCGAAATAAATGTAGAGTCATCCTACCAGAGCCAGAATTCGTGAGATTGGCTCAAAATGGTTTAGAGTTTAGGCTTCGAAAGAAGTTTGACTCAACTAAGTTCAGAGACTTAGTGGAACTGACTTATAAGGTGTCTAGGTACGAAGCATTACTAGAGGAGGAACAAGATCGAAATAATGCATCGTACAAGACATATTATAGAGATCCTAATTATGAGATCGATGCAGCAGAGATTGTAGGGAAAGAACCTGTGATCTGTGAAGCATTAATTCATAAGGATACAACAATTGACCAATAGTTTAAAAAGAAAGACCTTCATAGGAAATACTCTTTCGATTTAACCAAGGCAGATGACATTTTTAATCATTTGCTTGCGGCCAACTTCCTTAAGTTACCAAAAGGAGTCAAAATTCCATCTCCAGATGAACTTAAAGGAAAAATATATTGTAAATGGCATAATTCTTGGTCTCACTCGACTAAAAATTGTATTGTTTTTCGAGACAGGATCCAAGAACAAATTCGGAAAGGAAGTCTAAAATTCCCAGCAAAAGCAGAAAAGGCCATGGGGATCGACAGTAATCCATTTCCAAAACTTGGAGAAAGCGCAGCTAATGTTGTTGTACCAAACTTCCAGAATTTATCTCTGCAGGAATTGGAAGAGGTCAATGTGCAAATGCATGTTGCCAGCCAGCTTACTGTTAAGAAAGACACTAGAAGTCTGCCAGTTGTTGGACAAGGCTCTACAAGTCAGAGAAAAGACTCTGATGAAGAAACACAGGATGATGATTCCTTAGAGGCAACAGCTATCCAAAGAATGTGTCCCAGGTGTAGGTTGAGCTATAAGTGGCTAAAAGGGCTCCCAATTGATGGGAAGCAATACTACAGGGATGTGCAGAGACGTCCTAAACCAACCAGTGCTCACAACAAAAGGCCATAACCAACTAGTGTTAGGCAGCAGCCATTAATGGTTGAGCCAACAGCTGATAGAATGCATTCCAAAAGCAAAAGGCCTTTATATGAGTCCAGGCCACCTAACTATTACAGAATGGAGAGCAGTCATTTTGAAAGGAGGTCGGAAAGGGGCTCAGTTTGTGGGATCAGAGCCAGAGATTGGCCCCTTAGACCAGCATCATGCAGGACAGAAAGTGGCTATTTCCATCAAAGGTCTGAGTTAGGCCCGAAACATGAAGCCAGGGCCAAGCAGTGGCCTTCGCAACCAGCTTTGAAGATGGCCTCGAAGGAGGAAAAAAACAGTTCAACAGCTGAGTTAGTAAGTTCGTGGGTACCTGGAGTTCCAGATTAGTTTGTGATGCAGAACAAACCTAGGGAAGTGTCCACCCAGAGAGATGTTGTTGGAAACCAAGGTAGGATGGTCAAACCTCGTTTGGTGGCTCCAAACAATTGAGTATTGCTTAAACACCCGAAAACAAAGGAACTAGATATGGTCCTCGTAATTTCTATACTACAAAGAAGGAAGATTCAGCGTAGGTACACTCAGTACCAGAAAGACCTGAAAGAAAGCAGAGAAAGCTCCTCATTGGTCCAGACAGAAGGAAAGAATAATCCAAAGTCAGGCCATACTCCAAAACCAACTCTACAAGACAAAGTGGGTTGTAGCAGAGAACAATTGGCCAAAGTTCACTCTAAGTTAAAAGCCAGAGAGAAGTCCAGTCTAGCAGGATTGGAGAAGGCTCTGATGGAGAGTGATAGCGAGACAGAAGAAGAAGTTGGCCTAGGCTAAAAGAAATGAATGGTTGAGGAAGAAATGTTCGAAGCCTTCATGGTTGAACAAACATTTTTGGTTGAAAAGCCAGTCGGAAAAGACCATTTGAAGGAGTCTGTTAGTAATCAGGTGCCAGAATGCAGCACGGAAGATGCTTCTGAAGTGACTGAACAAGGTGGCCAAGAGAAGAAACAGGCACAGCCGGCCATTCAATTTGGCTCAGTATCAGTGAATATGGTGCACATACTACCACATGAATTCCAGGCTGGAGATGAGGACCAAGAGGGGCAAGAAATTGACCCAATTCCAGTCTCTAGCGAAGACTCACAAGTGAGTATGGTGCAAGATAATTCTGGAATGGCTACCCCAATGTTAACTGAATATGAGAATGAAGAAGAGGTGAGTATTAACCTCTCATATCCTTTTGAGTATCCCTCGAACTCTATGACACAGCATGTCAAGCCTTTGTATATCAAGGCCTTCTTCGATGGGATACAATTGAACCGAGTCTTGGTGGATAATGGGGCAGTGGTGAACTTATTACCGAAATCTTCCTTGAAGAAACTAGGGAAAAGGAACCCCAGGTTAATCCCGACCAGCACAACCATTGCTGGTTTTGCTGGAGACAAACAGATGGCTCTGGGAATTCTGCCCATCAACCTGAGTGTGGGAACCAGGGACTGCATGACGGCATTCTTCGTGATCAATAGCAATGCTAAATACAATGCTTTACTTGGTAGAGATTGGATCCACACTAACAAATGTGTGCCTTCCTCTTTGCATCAGAAAATAATGATGGCCTTGGGCAATGGAGAGACAGAGGAAATTGATGCAGATCCTCAACCCTTCATAGCCTGTGTGGACTTCGTAGAGGCCAAATTGTATATTGAGGGAGTGACACCACTCAGTATACTGAGGAAACCTGATGGCTTAGCCGAAGTGATGGTTGATGAGGAAGTGACACACCTGAAGCACTTAGTCCAGGAAAGTGCTGATGAAGAGGTTGTCGTTAAGGATGACAATGATGCCTGGTTGTAGGCAAAGAGATGAAGCACAAGAAGCCAGGTCTTTGGCTCTAATTAAGTTTTCAATATTGGATGTAAAATCAATAGTCCAGAAAGTGCAAGAGCAAGAGAAAGAAGCCATGATAATTGGCTGCAAGCAGAAGCAGCAACAAGCCAGAGTTTTGGCCCTTGATAAATACTGTGCATTGGACATTGAAACAAAAGTCCAGGAGATACAAGAAGAAGAAGCCTTATGGACAGACTTTGTCTATGAGGAGGAGGGTAAAGATGTTGAATCAATGAATCTGGGAGCAAAACAAAGCAAGGAGATTGCTTTAAAGCCAGAAGGGATCAAAGAAGGAGCTTCAGTAAGTTCTCAGATACAAGACCCCTTAGAAGAAGTAAATTTAGGGGAAGGTTCTATACAACAGCCCATCTATATAAGTGCTTGTTTGAATGCTTGGGATAGGGACCAGTTGTTAGTTGTTCTGAAGAAATATAAAGATCGTTTTGCATGGTCTTATAATGAACTACCAGGATTTGATAGGTCATTAGTGGAACATAGGCTCCCCATGAGGCCTAATTTCAAGCCATTCAAGCAAAAACCAAGAAGAATTAATCCAGAAGTGATTCAGAAAGTTAAGGAGGAGATTCTTAGACTACTCAAGGCAAGCTTTATTAGGACAGCCAGGTATGTTGAATGGCTATCTAATATTGTGCCTGTGGTTAAGAAGAATGGTAAAATGAGGGTATGCATTGATTTCAGAAACTTAAATCTAGCAACTCCAAAAGATGAGTATCCCATGCCTATAGTAGATTTTGTTGGCAGATAGTTCAGCAGGGCATCAAATTTTATCAATGATGGATGGGCACTCTGGTTATAACCAAATCTGCATTGCACAGGAGGATGTTCACAAGACAGCATTCAGATGTCCTGGGAATATTGGCACCTTCGAATGGGTTAAAATGCCATTTGGCCTGAAGAATGCTAGGGCTACATATCAGAGGGCTATGAACACTATCTTTCATGACCTTGTTGGGGGGGTATTTAGACTGTTATATTGATGACATTGTAGTTAAATCCCAATCTATGGAGGTGCATCTGTTTCACTTAGAAGTAGCTTTTGAAAGAATGAGAAAGTTCAAGTTGAAACTCAATCCTCTCAAATGTGCTTTTGGCGTATCATCTGGAAACTTCTTAGGCTATGTAGTACACCAGAAAGGAATACAGATTGATCAGAATAAAGCCAAAGCCATCATTGATGCCAGACCTCCATCAAGTAAGAAAGAATTACAAAAGTTCCTTGGATAGGTTAATTTTCTTCGAAGATTCATTTCTAACACTACAGGGAAAACTAAAGTCTTTTCTTCCTTGTTAAGGCTAAAAGATGAAGAAGAATTTGTGTGGACAACAGAGCATCAAATTGCTTTCGAAGGAATCAAAGCTTACTTGGCCAACCCTCCAGTGCTGATGCAACTAAAGAGTGAGAAGCCCTTGAAGTTATACATAGCTGCAGCAGAGGATTCATTGGGAGCTTTCTTAGCCCAAGACAATGAAGAAGGCAAGGAGCAAGCTGTTTATTACCTTAGTAGGTTTTTAAATTCTTGTGAATATAAATATTCAACTATAGAAAAGCTGTGCCTTGCATTGTATTTTGCTACAATGAAATTAAGATATTATCTTTTGCCTACAACTGTCTTGGTAATTGCAACCACAGATTTGGTTAAGTATATGTTATCTAGACCTATGTTGAGGGGAAGAATTGGCAAATGGATACTAGCCTTATCAGAATTTCATTTAGAATATGTTCCCCAAAAGGCAGTGAAAGGACAAGTTTTAGCTAATTTTTTGGCAGACCATCCATCTCAAACAGAAAGTCAAGAAATAATGGAACTTGGTATGGCTAGTGTTGAGCCATGGCAAATGTGGTTCGATGGATCAAAAGTCAATGGCCTAATTGGAATTGGTATAGTGATTAAATCACCACAAGGAGTAGAAACTACACATCGTTTCAGGGTGGATGAGATTACTTGTTCTAATAATCAAGCTGAATATGAAGCCTTAATAGTGGGACTGGAAATTCTTATTGGATTGCAAGTTCATTCAGTTGACATATTTGGAGATTCTTAATTGGTGGTTAACCAAGTGAAAGGGATTTTCAAATATCAAAGTATAAGCATGTTGCCATACTATGTTGTTGCATTACATCTGCTTTCTCAATTTCAAATAGCAAATGTAACTCATGTCCCAAGATTCTTGAATAATAGAGCTAATGATGTGGCTCAGAAAGCTTCGAATTTCAAGATAAAGGATAATGCTTAAAGGGACATAAGCCAAATAACATATCAGAAATTAATACTACCCTTGAATAAAAGGAATGTGGTCCTGGAAGTCAACCACAGTGACTTACAAGAACAAGATTGGAGGCATCCAATAATGCAGTACTTGGCTGGCCCATCTTCGAAGGCCAGCAGAAAAATTAAATTGCAATCTATGCAATACATGATGTATGGTAATGCTCTCTACAAAAAAGGGGGAGATGGTTTATTACTGGAATGTTTAAGCCTAAAAGAAGCATTAAGAGCTATGACTGAGATTCATGAAGGCATCTGTGGTGCTCATCAACCTGGGGTGAAAATGAGATGGTTGCTTCGAAGGCGTTCCTACTATTGGCCAACTATCCTTAAAGACTGCATAGAATATGCAAAAGGTTGCTAGGCATGTCAAAAGCATGGCACAATAAGGCATGTGCCCATAACTGACCTGCATGCAGTAGTAAAGCCTCGGCCATTTAGAGGATGGGCCATGGATATGATGGGGAAAATACACACACCTTCTTCGAAGCATCATTGTTTCATTTTAGTGGCCACTGATTACTTCACTAAGTGGGTCAAAGCTAAGCCATACAAGCCTGTAGACCAGACTGAGGTCATTGGATTCATTAAAGATTTAATCCATAGATTTGGTAGCCCACAGACTATAACTATTGATAATGGGACTGTATTTGATGGGAAGATGGTAAAATCTTTTGTGGCAGAGTTTGGAATTAGCCTTGTTAATTCCACCCCCTACTATGCACAAGCCAATGGTCAAGCTGAATCATTCAATAAGTCCTTGAAAAAAGGAATACAAAAGGTTGTGGAAGACAATCCTAGGGATTGGCATAACTTATTGTTGGATGTATTATGGGCTTATAGAACTTCCCCAAGGTCAAGCACAAGAGTCACTCCTTATGCCTTAGTATATGGACATGATGCAGTGTTAGCTGTGGAAATTAATGTCAAGTCCTTGAGGGTAAGATGCCAAGACCAGTAAGATCCTGAGCAATACCATCAGAGTATGTGCTTGGAATTAGAAAGTATACATGAAGCTAGAATTCTGGCATTAAATAGTATTCTTTTTCAAAAGAAGAAAGCAGCCAAAAATTATAACAAAAAAGTCAAATACATTGGCTTTGATGAAAGTGATTTGGTATGGAAGACAATACTCCCAATAGGGATTAAAAGCCATAAGTTTGGCAAATGGTCACCTAATTAGGAAGGACCATATCAAGTTCATAGAGTTCTGCCTTTTGGAGCGTACCATTTGAGAAAGTTGAATGGATACATACATCCCAAAAAGACTAATGGTAGATATTTGAAGCCTTATTTTCCAATCATTTGGGAAACACAAGGAATAAAATAAACATTAAGTACAAGAACACGAGAATACTCAAATGATAAATAAGAATTTGTTCTTCATAAAGAATTGAATACATTCTGCCATAAATTGGCCCAGAAATCATTACAATGTCTCAGTTATTCTTTTACAATGGATGTTCTATTCTTAAATGATGAGAACAACTGGATGGTAGTGGTCATTTCCTCATTTCGGTCAGCCAGTCCTTGGTTGGTGATCTGCAATTTGGTGTCAGTTCGGATTAAGGCCTGGTTCACTGCAGATAGCTCCTCCTCAAGTCGAGCTTTCTTCTCCAGTAGTTGAGTTCAAAAGTGGGAAACAGAAGAATGTTGTTCCTTTAGTTCTGATACTTCAGTATGCACTGTGGAAACAAAGTTATGATCTTCAACCAATTTCTCATCTGCAGCCTTGGCAGCATGGCAAATGTTGATATAAAAGTCAATAGTGGCTGCAGCCTGGGATAAATGGCTTGAGACAGTCATGCCAAATTGCTCAACAATTTTGCAGCACTGAAGGAAGCCATTTCTTAGTATAGGTCTCTCTAAGGCCTCGAAGGGTATCCTCAAAAAGGATGTCAATAGCTCCAGGCAGTTGACCAAGTCTATCAGAGGTGAAGAAGGCTTACTACTGGAAGAAGACCTCTCAAAAATTTCTAGTAAGGAATCAGCCAAAACTAATGGCTCAGTCTCATCACTAGCCATTGGAGAGGTAGAAGGCAAGTCGAAGAGACTAGCTAGTCTTGCTTCAAAAATGTCTATCTCATCTGTGGACATGAAGGGGGCAGAAAGGGCTATGGTGGAAGGCACAAAGGACTGCATAGGGATAGAAGAAATAGGTGGAGCATCTTCAACAGTCTCTATGGTTCTAGCCACCAATAGGGAAGAAGGGCTGGAACTAGGCAAAGGTAATAAACTATGAGTTGGAGAGCTGCCAGCACCCTCTATAGGGGAATCAGCTACCATCGAAGAGAAGGTAATAGCTGGAACTTCCTTAGGAGGAGAAGGAAGAGCAAGGCTCGAAAGAGAATTAAATTGAGACAGGTTAAAAGACAAGTAAGGAAGCTATGGAGTTAGGCCAAAAGAAAGTGATGCAGGAATACTTGGCCTTAGGAAAGGTATAGAAAATATAGGGCCTAGAAGTGGTAGAATTATTTAAATGTTCTCCACATGTTGAGTTTGTTCCACTTCAACTGAAACTAAGGTAGCCCTTATTGGAAGACAGGCTCAGTAGTTGTTGCTGCAAAAGAAGAAGTACAAAGTAATGTCAAGTCTCAGTACCTAAAATCTGATAAGGAAAAACAAGTAGAGGCTTAAAAGAAGTTACTTGTTTCAGAAAAGCCACGAAGGGAATAGTGCTCAGCAATATGTTGCCTTCTTGCAGTTTCCCTTTAGATTGCATCAGCAGCAGCAGCTTCATCTCTTAAGAATTGCTGTTGCCGTCTCTTCTTAGCTCTCTCAAAAACAATTATGGCCTTAGAATGTTCCTGCTCCACTGCCTTGGCAGTTGCCTCATGAATAGGGTCTTCGACCAAATCAAAAGGGGAGACAGTCATCTTCCTTCTCTTTTTTCTCTGTATTGGTATTGCCTGCTCTTTCTCAATTTCTCTCTCTTCAATCTGGGATTCAGATTCCTTAGAAGTGAATTCCTCTGCTACTACTTTGGCAGTTGTCTCATGAGTAGGATCTTGAGCCAAATCAGAAGAAGAGACAGTTACTCTCTTTCTTCTTTGTAAGAGTGTCTCTTGCTCCTGAGCTTCTTCTTCTTCTTCTTCTTCTTCTTCTTCTTCTTCTTCTTCTTCTGCTGATTGAACTGCAGGTGCTTCCTTTTCAGGATCAGGTAAGAGTTTCCTTTTCTTCTTTTGCTGTTTGCTCCTGAGGAGCTGTAAAGCTTGGATCTTCTGAGGAGAATCTCTCTGTGAAGCACCCACACCACCTTCACAAAAGAAGAACTAAAGATAAGGCTAAGAAGCATTATAAAAAAAAGGGGGCAAAAATGAGAAGAAACAAGGGTATATACCTTTCTTAGAAGCAGCTCGAGTAACTCTAGGAAGAGTGGAAGCAGCAGAAGTAAACTGTGTGGTGGCAGGCATAGGAACTGAAGTGGTAAGAACAATGGAAGAAGTGGCAGCTCCAGCTCCTTTGGGCTTAGATTGGGGCACATCCAGCACCATCAATAAGTCTTGAGGAGCAATGGCCAAGTATACTTCCATGTTGGTCACCCACCAGTTTTGGTACCTCTTCAATGGGTTACCTTGAGGAATGAAAGCGATATATTCAAAATCAATCAAGTCCTGTATAAACTTAGAAGTTGCTTTTTCTAGTCTGGACCTTCGAACCTTTAAATCCCTGCTAGTAAGACTCAGATTGGTGTTACTACAGAGAGGTATTGGGACCCCTTGTGAGAAGCCAAATTGTCTAGCAAATTGAGCAAGACAATAAGGCTCAGCAATGCATTTGTAGGCTCTGGGGTTCATAGTCCCAATAAATAGCTCTCTAGGGATCAGAATAGAAGCCCACATATCTTTATGAGGAGGTGAAGCACAAAACCTATCGCTTAGAAAATTCTTCAGCCAAGATGGGCCAATAGTAATGGGTTCAAAGGGACGAAAGCTGTAAGAAGGAAGGGAAGCTGGAAATTTGTGGAAGAAAGAGAAGTAAAAAGCAAAGGTAGAAGGATAAAGTGAAGCATTAGCTAGTCTCATGCCATGGGTAGGAGGGTTTGGCTCAAAAAATTTAAGGCACTTAGACTGTAGCTCAGCAAAATAAGCAAAAAGCCAAAGCTGAAGTATCCAAAATGGACCTCCTTGATTGGCATCTAAGGGTTTCTCACAGAAAAGAGAACAAGCTCTCTATACATGACCTAGAACATATGGGGCTAAGACCACCTTTTTCTGTAGGACAAGAGCTTTGGCAAGAGGGGCAAATTCAGGCATAATTCTTTGAAAAGAAGTGCAAAAAAGAAATTTGCACAGCCAATATAATATGAAATAAAAGAATTCCTTATCAGTTATAGGACCCTCCCTTCTATTCCCAGCCTTGACAAAGTCACTGTAGGATGAGTTAAGGGAGGAGAGGGAAAAGGGGACTGGTAAGTCAGGATAATCTGGTCCAATGGGGGTACCAATGGGAGACAATCCTAGTAGATGGCAGATATCAAGAACAGTGGGGGCCATCATCCCACATCTGAATTGGAAAAAATTAAAAACAAAATTCCAGAAACAAAGGGCAGCAGGAATTAGGA
This sequence comes from Camellia granthamiana, assembly GCA_036172215.1. Classification (NCBI taxonomy): domain Eukaryota; kingdom Viridiplantae; phylum Streptophyta; class Magnoliopsida; order Ericales; family Theaceae; genus Camellia; species Camellia granthamiana. The sequence goes on from CM069913.1 coordinate 115,425,213, forward strand.
AAGGGTCCTCTGAGATGGTAAACCTGGATAGTCGAAGGGCATCGAAAAGGCAGAGCTCTTGAAGGTCCAAAGTCCTAGCAGGGACAACCCGATCGTACCATTCTTGCCACTCCAGTCTCACCGTGGGCCAGCATCGGTGGGGACGGTTCATCCTCCAGGTACCCCAGTCAAGACCACCTTCATAAAGGAGACAGTGGTCTTCTAGACGTGGATATAACGCTGGAAGCTCAGTAAGAATCTCCTTGCAGATGGGCCCAAGCATATAGTCCTGTTGCTCATGACGTCGAGGGATGAAAATGCGTCCATCAATGGCGCTTTTCTCACCGGCCTTGTACTTTTCACATTCTGCCTCAATGATCCTTTTTAGGGTTGCAGATGGGCTCGCGCGCTCTACAACTGGTACTTTCAATGAAGAAGAAGCCATTGATTGAAAGCTTTCTCAAAAGACGAAGTTAGGAAAGGGAGTAGAGAGTCAGTAGAGAAAAGGGTTTGTGTGTTAAACGAGCAAGTGATTTCAAAACACGAAGTAAAAGGGTTTTAAAGACCTTTGTATCTGGGAAATGTATCGCGTAATTCGTTAAGTATTAAAAGTACAGATACGAAAAGTTCCCTTCAATATTGATACTTTTGGAGGGAGAAACACATCCCAGATGTCGATGCCAGCTTCGAAGTAAAATATTTGGCTTCGAAACCAGATTTTGGCGCCAAAAGTCAAATAACAACCGCTTCGAAGCAAAGAAGCCGACTTCGAAATACATCCCATACCTAAGGATGAAAGAACGCTCAAGTATTTGTTCGCGTAATTCGTTAAGTGCTCAAAGAACAAATACGAAGAATTTCCTTCAATATTGGTATTTTTGGAAGAAAGAAACACACCCCAGATGTTGATGCCAGCTTCGAAGTAAAATATTGGCTTTGAAACCAAATTTTGGCGCCAAAAGTCAAATAACAACGGCTTCGAAACAGAGAAGCCGACTTCGAAACACATTCCATATCTAAGGATGTAAGAATGCTCAAGTATTTGTTTACTTCAAAAGGATTAAAGACCTGTTTTAGGTTTCTTAAATGAGAGTGATGTCCTTCGAAGCAAAACTTGAGACTCCTTAAGGATGGGAATTGGTATTCGAAACATCAAAACCATTAGTTGGTTTATATATATACAAAAAGAGATTGTCTTTTCGAACTAAAACAGTGCAGCCCTCAAAAGGAGCTTCCATATTTTTTGGATTGTTGTTCGAAGGAAAGAAGGACAATTTAAAATTGATTAATCATACTAACCATAGCCATATGTTGGTTATGATGAAAACAAGCTTTAAGGGGTAAGATTGTTAAAATTTGAAGCACTGATTCCAAATAAAATCAGCAAAAATTGTCAACTTTATTCCATAAATTGGAAAAAATTCATGTTGGTTTTTTGTAGTGTTTTGTTTAAAACGATTGAGTCCAGATTCGAAGGATAAGATTGTCCAGTTCAAAACCCTAAATTTACTTTTAAAGACAAATGGAGACAAGACGAAACAATGCCGAACAAAGAAAAGTCTTAGTTGTATTAAAGCAAAAGCAATTACATTGAATGGCCCTCTTTGGGTACAAATTCAAGCTCATAAAAGTAGGGAATAGAATAAATAACAAGATCATGAAATTTGGTCCAACTATGATCAATGAATTTCTGTTCTTTCTGTATTCTATCCTCTATTTCTTCTAGGATTGGCTGCATAAGTTGATGTGCTCTCACTTCATAAAAGAGCTCTTCAGCCCTTATTTTGAATGTTGTTTCTCTCAATCCTTGTTTCAACTCGTCTATATCCAAGTCATCCCAGTACGCAGAATCTTTATTCTTGAAGCTTTCAAATTTTTCAATGAAGTTCTCTACTTTGTACTGGGCATGAACTCAAAGGGACGAGAGTTGGTCCAAAGATTGAGTAGTGGCCACAGAGGTCCGATGCCAGTGGAGGAGCAATGGAAATTGGTCTAAAAACATGTGAAGCTCTGCTTGGGCAAGAGGGTTGAGGACATGACCCCGAGTCAGAATGCCACAAGCCCATCGAAGGTTCTTAAGAGGGATGTCGTCCTCAAGGACATTAAAGGGCAAGTAAGAGAAGGCCGCAAGTAGAAGTTGGGCTTGCTTCCGCTCATCTGGAGTAGGAGAAGGTGGAGGCTTGTAGGGAGGAAAGACCTTATCCTCAGAGAGGGCAAGCCTCAGTTTCTCTGTCCAGCAAGGAGTTGGCGGAGGAGAAGGTATGGAAGTCTCCACTTCAGGAGGAGGAGCAAGGGCAGAAAGAACGAGGGCATTAATATAATCGAGCCAATCAGAAAAGCAAAGCTTTGCCTTCTGGGCTAAGAACGACGGATTGTACCCTTGTGCCTCTTCGGAGCGTTGGACAGTGTGCACTATCTTGGTAGGCATGGAGGATGTGTACCATGCTACAAGTAGATTCTCCTCTAAACTGCGTCGACAGTCTATAGGCACGTAAGGATAGACCACTGAGCTTCGCACATAGGAAGGGAATTCTAATGGGTCAGTAAACTCGACAAAGTGATGGTTGATTCGCTTCCTTAAATTACAGACCTCAGGTTTTGACCAGCTTGTCCAGTCAGAAGCCCTAGAGGAAGAAGAAGCTACAGCCTTATCCCATGCAGAGGGTTGTGAAGAAGAACTTCCCATGTCCATATTTGCGACTTTCTGAATCAAAGGATTGAGAGCAGTTTGTTCATAGTCCAAGGGTGAATCAGAAGAAGAACTTCCCATGTCCATATTTGTAAGTTTCTGAATCAAAGGATTAAGGGCAATGTGTTCATAGTCCAAAGGTTGATAATTTGTAAAGGCATCCTTGACCTGAATATAGAAAGGTGGGTAAAGGTGCCTAATTAATGCATGGAGGTTCTTTCGAGAAGGAACAGCATCATCAGATGACTCTTCATGTGCTCGATCAATGGAGGAGAAAGTTGATTCGGCCATAGGAAGTGTATCAGTCTGTTCGAATACTAAGGTGGTGGGAGTGTTCAAAAGATTGAAGGAGAGTTTAATGCAAGTGATGAATGACAGTTGCATTTCTGGGAGAATGCAAAGCCCATGCACGTTCTAAGACGTGGATAAAAGGCCTTGATCTACTAATATCACCAAGTATTGGGTATATTAGTGCGGGGGATAATGTTGGCTACATATTTTGTACAAGCCAATTACAATTCGACGCGTGGCAGAATAAGGGTAATACAGGAAGACTATTCAAGTCTTCAATCTTGATCGTATAGGTGGCAGTTAGTATTGTTATTACGAGATCTGAGTAGCAGTGAATCAACAAAGAGATGCAAGGTGATGTGGCTTCAACGGTTACTCACATTTAAATTCAAATTTAAGAGGGAAGCCTAACTGCAAGTGATGGCACAGTTGAGCTAATTATAAGGCAACACGATCAGCGATCACGGAGGAGCAGTTCGATGGTTGGAAATACAGTTCGATGGTCATCCTCGAGAAGTATAAATAGCAGAGAAGGCCCAGAAAAAGACCCCCAGACTCAGATCCAAAAAACCAGTCTTATTCTACTTATTTTCCTTCTTAGTTTTACATTTCCTGTTCTTTACATTCCTGTACTTTAAATTCCTGCACTGCACTTCATTCATAGGAGTAGTTTCAAGTAGTAGTAGATTGTTGTTGTAAACCTCTACGAGGCTGAGTTTGGATCATTATAAGTTTTTCATTTTTATGAAATGCTTCAATTGTTCTTCATTTAATTATTATCTTGCTTAATTCTCCTAAATCAAGCCACCAGTAAAAGTCCTCTTCATTGAGGCTGAAAGAACTAAAACACAATCGTCTGATAATTGGTTGGCAATTAATTCTCTGTAAGGACTGCTTGATCCTTGCTGGCACGCTCGCAATTACAAAATTAACCTTCGAAAGCCAAAAAGCCAACAATGTACAAACAAAATGGAACTCATTATTTTCTTGCGTATTTCAGTTTGTAATTGTTCATATCGTAAATCAAAATTAACAGATTTGTTTTACCAACACAAATCACTGTAGTCATGCAGGAAATGTAAATAGGTAGAAAAAAAATAAAACAAGCTTCTCAAATTTGAATGTGGTATGTAAACAAAATCTAACTCCCTTACAAAATCCTCAACTACAAAATAAACTATGATTTGTTCTTCGTATTTTTAGACTCATGTGAAACTATAAACCTATACAATTTACGTAGCTATAAAAATAATCAATCAAACCAACAACAAAGGGGGTAAGGGGAGACACAACAAAACATAGACAGTGAGGAACGACAAAAAATATGTACAAGCCATAACAATTTTAACAATTTTGTTACACCTGCCAATGGCAATATTAGAAGTGTGGCTTCGAAAACAAAAGTAATCAATTTTTGCAAATTGGGGAAACATACGATTTCGTAGACATGGGCAAAATTATTGAGTGTAAGACATGTTACCTTCTACTGTGGGAGGTACGGGCCGAAATGGTGAAGATTTGGTTAGCGATGGTGCAGATCTGGAAGCCAACAGCTCCTTCACGTCTGCTACTGGTCTGATGCGCTCGTGTGGTGGAACGGCTTACGTGATGCTGTAAGGGGAGGTTGTGACAGAGCTCCAGCAGTCAGCGGTGTGACCCTGACGGACTGTTGGCGCCTTGAAGGAGGAATGTTCACGTGTGTGTGTGGAGATGGAGAGGAGCTGTTAAGGGGAGAAGCCGAATAATGAGGTGTATTTTTACAAATCCCTAGCTGTCTATTTGTGTTTTCTTGGAGAAAGGGACAAAATGAAGGGCCTTCCAGTCTTTTTCCCCTCCGTCTCAGTTTTTTTTTTCCCGCCCAAAAACATAAATAGTGTTAACTTTTTTACTTTTTCAGTGACTCTCTGTCTTTTTTAAGCTATGCCAAATACCTACTAACTCTAGTATGCATCAGTGGGACCCCTAAGTACTTCCCCAAATCCTGGGTCAAAAGGATGCCACATAAGTTACTCAGGTCTTTGGCCTTGATTTTCTTAATGTTATGTGAAACATACAAATTGGATTTCTATAGGTTCACTCTAAGCCCAGAGATCATACTAAATTCCTGTAAAACATTCATGACAATATTACAGTTAGCATTGTTAGCCTTAGTAAAAATAATGAGATCATCAGCAAAGAAAAGATGGGAAATGTTAGATCTTCTTTAAACCATGCAACTCCTTATCTTCTACATTTTTTATTATCATATTTGATCATCTCTCCATGCATAGGACAAAAAGGCAGGGAGAAAAAGGGTCTCATTGTCTAAGACCCTTCCCAGGTTTGAATTCCTCCAAAGGTTCTCCATTTCAAAGAATGGTAGTACTCACACAATCTTGTCATCAAAGTTAAACTCCTTGAGCGTATGCTCAAGAAAGCTTCAAGATATATTATTGTAGGCTTTTTCAAGGTCTATTTTACAAATTATGTGCCCCCACTTTACCTTTTCTCTTCCTCAAAGTATGAATAGCTTCTTGAGTAATTACGATGTTATCATTTGTAGATTTCCCAAGTACAAAGCTAATCTGGTTGGGACTGATGACGTTACTCATTCTCTCCAAAAGGATTTTGGTGATGACTTTGTAGGTAACACTACAAAGGCTAATGGGTATGAATTGTTTGATAGTCTCAAGATTAGGAATTTTAGGTATGAGGGCTAAAAGAGTTCTGTTGATGTTTTCAGGAATTTTGCAAGTAAAAAAGCAGTTTTTCACTAGGTCAATCACAAATTTTCCCACAATATCCTAGTGGGTGTGGTAGAAAATGGCTTGGAAGCCATCTCTCCCTATGGCCTTCAAAGCTTTAGTATTCCTCGTGGCCCTCCAAACATCATTATTAGTGTTATTCTAGGTAGACAACCCAAGAGGCAGGGTGAATTAGGTTATTAAAAATAATTTCACAATATTAAAAATAATAATCAAAATACTTGAATTTTAATAAATAAAATAACAAAGTAATAATATTCTTTAAATAAATTTTCAAATTTAAATTTAACCCAAATAAATAAATAAATAAATAAATGTGCTCAACAATATCAAATAGAGTAACGAAATAAAATGAGCAAATGGAAGAAAAAGCAAACTCAACAATTTATAGTGGTTCAGCATGCCAGACCTACATCCACTCTCCAAGTATCCTCCTCGTGAATTTCTTTAGTGTTCTTCAAATAGTAATTATACCACTAACTTCACAAGTGCTAGTAAACCTTTACAACAAACGACCAAATCGAAACACCCCGACTAATTTTGAATCCGATACTTAGTCTCACATAACCCAAGTGATTTTATCTCGAAAAAATCACTCACAAAAATGCTTCTTTACAAGAATAATAAGAGTAAGGGATATAAGCCCCTTTTACAATTTTGCTCGAATTCTCAACAAATTTTTACATAGAAAATACAATCCAGTGAAGCACAATACAATATTTGAGAACGATTCAATATCACAAAATTTTCTTTTCTTTACTTGATATTTTTCTCCAACCAATACACTTCTATTTATACCCAAAAATATATCCACTGGGGGAGGAGAGACGCTCATTTGACAGATCAGGCGCTCCCTTCACGCGATACTCCAGACAGCTCATAGAAAAAGGAGATTAAAATGATGCCCAATCCATTTTCTTCATGTTATTATATTAATATATATATATATATATAAAGGATGTAAATCCCACCACCACTAACCTTTTAATTAAAATATTATATTATATATATACATATAATATATTCAAAAGATGCACAATATAATCAAATATTTTTATAATTGGGGCAATATACACAATATATTTTGTGTCAAATGATTGTAAAATATGTATAAAAAAATCACAATTTATCAAATAATATTTAGACATCACCAAAATTAAACAACATAATTAACAGTCAGTGACATCTCTAAGCAAATCAAAATTGTCCTTTTAACTAACTTTACATGCCAAATTGTTCCAATGATCAAGAGTAGCAGTGGGGTTGTAAGACAACAACCATTTAAAACAATCATTAATCATCTCTTCCAACTGAGTAAGGTTATCAACCCACTTACCCTTTTCATTTTCCAAAACAAGAATCTTGAGTTTTCTCCTCTTGATGATAGTGGAGATATGAATTTTTTTTGTATTTCTTTCCCCCTGGGTAATCAAGGAGGCCTGAGATTTTGACAACCAGAGTATCTCAATATTTTATTATACTGATCAATAAGCTCCCTTTCAAGACAATGCAAATTATGAGAGTATTTAAGAGATTGTGAAGTTTGAATGCTATTGATTCTCCCCAACAACGATCTCTTTTTCTTGAAAATACTTCCAAAAACATTTTTGTTCCAATCCGTAGCCGAAATGCCATGGATTCCAGATTTTGAAGAAGATAGTTATTATGGTGATCCCAATTATTCTCAACAACTAAATGAAAATCCTTATGAGTAATCCAAGCAACTTGAAATTCAAGGGACCTAACAGAAGTATTAGGTAGAGATTTACCTTGGGTGAGAATCATCAATGGTGAATGATCTGAATAAGTTCTGGGCAGGTTGCGAGCAAAGCCTTCAGGAAATAGGGTTCTCCATTCAAAGTTGTAGAGTGCTCTATCCAGTCTTACCATGGTGTTGGCCTATCATTTCCTGTTGTTGGTCCAGGTTAGTCTGGGACCCACACAACCCATATCCATCAGATTGTAATTGTTAATTCTTTCAGAGAATTTATGGTTTCCCCTTCGGGTTTGAGTTTGACTTTGGCTTGAGTTTTGTTGACTAAGAAACTCCTTTTCTCCTTTAATTTGAGTAATCATTAAAATCACCAGCTACTAACCAAGTGTCTTGGGTGACCAAGTGTAGCCTAGCCAAAGTAAGAAAGCTCTAGTTCTCTCTCTCTCTCTCTCTCTCTCTCTCTCTCTAGTTAAGAGATTCTCTCTCTAAACTTTTCTCCTCTTAGAGTTTCAAGGGTGTAACGACAGTCAAGGTGGGGGAGGGGGCTTCCGGAGGCCTCTGACCTCCTCTTACCCCTCTTTTCTCCTCCCTTTTTTTGCTTTTGTTCAATAACCTAGAAGCTTTGGCTTTCCAGCCTCTCCTTCCTTTGTGAGGTGTTTCATTTTCCCTTCGCCTCAACTCTGGTCGTGGCCTTCGCCGAATCTGTCATTCCCCATCTTCTCCGCCTCCACCTGGCATTGCCTTCACATCTACCTCTTGTTCGACCATCATTGCCAGATTCGTCGCCTTCACCAGATCTGCCAGATTTGCCGCCTCCCTTCCTTAGATCTGCCACAGTCTCCACTACCAGATCCGCTACTGCCGCTGCTAAAGTTTTAGATTGTGGGTTTGAGTTTTGCTCTTTTTTGGTTTTTCTGTTTCCTTGTTTTGCTGTTGTTTGTTGTTTTGTGAGTCCATCAGTGGTGTGATGTTAAACTTACCCTCTCTGTGGTTGGGGTCTATAATTTATCTCAGACATGCTCTATTGCCGACTCTTATAATCGACTCTACTTCGCAGAACGAGCATAAGCATGAGATGTGCATCTGAATATTTTTATAGGTTATCTCATTTGTGCTTCTTACTATATTTTTCTTTTGTTTGGTTTAAGTTTTAAGTTGGATGGACTCGTATAAGTGCTGTTTGGCTTTCCTTAATGGATTTTTCTAAAGATCAAAAAAAAAAAAAAAAAAAAAAAAAATTGAATTAAGGGTCTTGGTGTTTTGGGCTATGGACTCTAGGCTATCCCATAGTTGATCTTTGAGTTTGAGGTTAGGGCTAAGCAAACACGGCAGAGAGGATCCAGTTTGGATAATCTTGGTGAGATATTGTGGCTGTAATCATTTGGGAATTAGCTTCTGTCACTCGAACATTAGCTTGAGTAGGGTTCCGAAGCATCCAAATTCCACCACTTCGACCTATTGGGTCTACATGAGTTGATACAGTAAATCCCAAACTATTGAAGAACATTCCTGAGTGTGGGTACTTGTATCAAGCTCAATACGTGGTAAGCCCTACAGGTGCCACATCACCAAAACCTCACCCACGTGGCAGACCAATAAGACACCACGTCGAGCATGTCGTATGTTTGATACATGGCGAGCCCTATGGGCGCCATATGCCAAGGCAACCAAGACTATATGCTTAGCCTAAACGAGAGCATATATATAAGCCCAAATATATCTAGATATGAAGAGCCCTGCAACAGGCAGCACCATGGCCCGCAGGGCCCATGGTCCTTCATACCTCGCCCCAAGACCAAACAATAATACAATTAGCCCCCGGTTCACTTGGACTTGAATTGATAAACACTGGCTCTCCTAAACATTGAAATAAGCCCGCGGCCCATTCTCCTACTTGGTCGCTTGGAAACGAGCCCTTGGCTCTCCTAAACACTAAGGTGGGCCCTAGCCCATTCACCTACTTGGATACCTGAGTTGGGAGCAGGACCCAAGCACTACTGCTAGGGATCATCAGAGGAAACTGGACGGGCAGCTGAGGTCATGGGATCGTCGAGATGGTTGTCTTCTTGTTAAGACAACTCCATCTCGACCAAGCTTGGAAAAGAGACAACAATGACCTTACATTCATGTCATCCGATGCATATATGAAACGTTACTTTCTGCCTGCCATGAAACGTTGCTCTCTGCCTACCATCAAGCCACAGACGGCAGAAGGGCTTATATCACTTCTGGCAGAGTTAAGGAGAACGAGCCACCTGTCCAACAATTTGCTTGGGCTCCAATACTCCTGTGGCCTATATAACGTATCGTATATGCAGCGAGACACAACAACAACAACACAACTCCATAATTCTAGCACAACCAAGTTTCATGCTTAAACATCCTCTCTCACATCCTACATTAGTGTTCAAGGTCTATCACTGCCAACCTCTCCCTCTCCAAGCTTGCCTTGACCTCCTCCTCTCCACCTCCAATGATCTCAGGCCATTGAAGTACCCGCCATCTTCCCGGACTACCTCTAACCACACCTCTCAACCACATTATTTTATATATATATATATATATTATAAAATATATATATATAATAAAAAACTCTTTCCCTCGCTAAGGCTAAGGCACTATTTTGAGATAGCCTCTTTCCCTCACATAACAAAATCCATCCCTCGCAACTCTCCTCCATCCCTCGCGCTCATCTTCATTTCCCTCGCATAACAAAACCCATTCCTCAAAACCCATCCCTCGCACTGAAAAAAAAAAAAAAGAACAACTCTTTCCCTCGCTAAGGCTAAGGCACTATTTTGAGATAGCCCCTTTCCCTCGCATAAAAAAACCCATCCCTCGCAACTCTCCTCCATTCCTCGCACTCATATAACGTATCGTATATGCAACGAGACACAACAACAACAACACAACTCCATAATTCTAACACAACCAAGTTTCATGCTTAAACATCCTCTCTCACATCCTACATTAGTGTTCAAGGTCTATCACTGCCAACCTCTCCCTCTCCAAGCTTGCTTTGACTTCCTCCTCTCCACCTCCAGTGATCTCAGGCCATTGAAGTGCCCACCATCTTCCCGGACTACCTCTAACCACACCTCTCACCCACATTATATGTTGTTGGGGAAGAGTGGTGCTCGCTTCACATGGCACCCAAAAAGAACACTGGAACTGGAGTAGCGACATCTCAAGGCGGGGGTAGGGAGACCCTGGCAGAGACCTCAGAACACAACTCCGATGGTTCTCCGGAAGAACAATCCTCCCAACCGGTTATAGCAGATCAGCTACGTATATTGACTGAGAGCGTCACCTCTCTTCAATAGAACCAACAACTCTTAATAGATGCCCTACTAGCCTTACAAAGGGCACCTATGCTTCCATCATCATCTAACCCCCCTTCATTATCACAAAATGGTGCTCCGCCATTAGCCCAGAATGGCTCAGAAGCCAACCTCGCTACACAAAACAACTTGCAAACCCAAGCGGGAGGACAAACAGTCACCTCGCTCACTCCATTAGCTCCCAGCCAAACACTTCCACCACAAGTAGGATCCGTTAGCGGAGCTCCCACCACAGTGGCTTCGACTGGCTCTCCAGCTCTTCTGGTAGATCAGAACCCTTCCCAGCCATTAACAATGGAGGTAGTAAAAGAGCACATACACAACCTACTTCAGATGAACAAAGGTCACATCCCTGCCTCCCCAGAGTTGGACCTTCATCCCCCTTACCCTATTCACGTCGCAAGTCTTCAATATCCAGTAGGATATACAGTACCCAAGTTTGTTCGTTTCGACGGATGAAAAGGGAATGCCAGGGAGCATGTTTCATGCTTTGTTGACGCTCTTGGAGCTCATTGAGAGGACCGAAACCTCCGCATGAGAGAATTCTCCAAATCCCTCACAGATCGAGCATTCTCGTGGTATGCCAACCTCGCTGCTGGCTCTATCTCTTCATGGGAAGACTTGGTAAAAAAGTTTTACATCAAGTTCTTCTACGTTGAAGAAAGGTTAACCACCCTTCATCTTATGAGGGAAACACGATGACTTGGGGAGGACATCCTTGTTTACGTCCGCCGTTTCAGGGAAAAAGCAATAGACATTCAAGACCTGATGGAAGAACACCGATTGGTGTCATTGTGCATCAAAGGGATGCTCACGACTTATAAACTCTAGTTGGTCAACCACCACTTCCCTGACTTTTCCGCTTTATGTGCTGCGGCCCGAAACATAAGTGAAACAGTAAGATCAGGGGCACGAATGACAGCACCATAACCCCATTCATGGAGGCCTAACCAACGCAACCACACTGTATATGTAGCCAAAGGTTGCACTGGAGGAAGAGGAGACCCGCAGGCAAAAAAGAGAAAGTTTGATCAAATTCCCCTGTCGTTACCTATCTCAGTGAACGAGGCACAAACACTCCTCAACGCCTGGGTAGAAGATGGAAAAGTTCACCTCCCCGAGCCAAGGCGACCTGTTACCAAAAATGATCAAGCACGGTCAGACTATTGCATATATCATCGTTCCATTAAACTTCCTACTACGGAATGTTGGGCACTCAGATCCCTAGTTCGAAAAATGATGTTTGACAACACTTTGGAGCTACCCCGCCAAACAGAAGATGTCTTGAAAGATCCTCTCCCGCGCCACAAGGATAATGGCAAAACGGGCATGATGCTTTTACATTATGACGAGATGGAAGAGGCAATGGTGTGTGAGCTCTCTGAACTCGCAGCTCCCACTTGTTCGGACTTTGAGACCAGGCGTGTGATAGCGCTTAAGAAATCGACAAAGTTCAAGTGGTTCTTCGACTAATTCGGCCTGTCTAAAGCAATACGCTTTGAAGCCACCAAGGCCTTTTTAAGACTTGCGAGCAGAATGGTGAAACATGTATGAGTGTAAGCGGATCAATAAGGAAAGTATTTCGGGATAACTCCTTGGCGATAACCTTTACCGAGGCCGATAAACAAGTATTGTTTCCACATAACCGTCCCCTCTACGTCCCAGTATTCATCAATGGGATGGAGTTTCAAAGAGGATTCATGGATGGAGGAGCTTCACTCAATGTAATGCCTTATTCTACTTTCCAGGCAGCCGGGATCCCACAAAAGCAATTGATCAGACAACCCATCTCCATCACCAATTTTGGAAGCCAAAAAATTAAAACCATAGGTCATGTCCAATTAGACTTAGCAGTGTGGCCAATTCGCTCTACTACTAAGTTCCATGTTATAGAAGCAGAGACGACCTATCAGGCTCTCCTAGGGAGAACTTGGCTTCACAAATATGCTACGATCCCCTCCACCTACCATCAATGTGTCAAAGGAATCTACAACAATGAGGTAGTAGCCATAGCTGGCTCTCAAAAGCCTTTTCGAGTAGATGAAGCTCACATGGCAGATGCAGTATTTTACAATCATGTCGATGAAGATGAACCTCCCTTGCCGCTTCAAGGAACTCCTATACCCAATTGGGATGACCTCTCTGAAGAAGATTCATCACCACCTCGCCGAAAGACATTCACCAAATCAGAGCCCTCAAGAAAGCTCCCTAAAGTCACCAGGTTTCAAACAAAAGATGGCAGAGTGGTATACCGTTTATAACGGTGCGTGGGGTTGGCAAATGTTACCAATGCCGACCCCCAGCTAGACAAAGTAGCCTTCTTTCCATCGCTAGGGCACTATTTTGAGTTAGGCCTCTATCCCTCGCATGAAGTACACCTTCGCTCCAATTCCCCTCTTCTTCGCCTTCCAGGTATGTTTCTATCCCTCAGTAATTTTCTAACTATTTCCACCGAAGTTTAAAAAAAAGAAAAAAAGGAAAAAAAAAAGCACTATTTTGAGTTAGGCCTCTTTCCCCTCGCTAAGGCACTATTTTGAGTTAGGCCTCTATCCCTCGCATAAAGTACACCTTCACACTAATTCCCCTTTCCCTCCCGCCTTCCAAGTATGTTTCTATCCCTCGCTAGTTTTCTAACTATGTCCACCGAAGTAAAATATATATATATAAATAAAAAACTATTTCCCTCGCTAAGGCTAAGACACTATTTTGAGATAGCCCCTTTCCCTTGCATTACAAAATCCATCCCTCGCAACTCTCCTCCTTCCCTCGTGCTCATCTTCATTTCCGTTGCATAACAAAACCCATTCCTCAAAACCCATCCCTCGCACTAAAAAAAAAAAAAGAACAACTCTTCCCTCGCTAAGGCTAAGGCACTATTTTGAGATTGCCCCTTTCCCTCGCATAACAAAACCCATCCCTTGCAACTCTCCTCCATTCCTCGCACTCATCTTCATTTCCCTCGCATAACAAAACCCATTCCTCAAAACCCATCCCCCGCACTAAAAATAAAAATAAAAATTTTTCCCTCGCTAAGGCTAAGGCACTATTTTGAGATAGCCCATTTCCCTCGCATAACAAAACCCATCCCTCGCACTCATCTTCATTTTCCTCGCACAACCAAACCCATCCCTCACAACTTCCCCCACCCCTCACATTAATCTTTACTCCCCTCGCCACTCCCCTCGCACCAATCCTCATTTCGAAAATATAACATAAAATCAAATGGCCCCTCGCTTAAAAAAAAAAAAAAAAAAAACTCTTTCCCTCGCTAAGGCCAAGGCACTATTTTGGGATAGCCCCTTTCCCTCGCACAACCAAACCCATCCCTCGCAACTCCCTCCACCCCTCACATTCATCTTTACTCCCCTCGCACCAATCCTCACTTCCAAAATATCAAATAAAATCAAATAGCCCCTTGCTTCATTATTTTCTTTTCTTTTCCCAAAAAAAAAAAAAAAAAAAACTCTTTCCCTCGCTAAGGCCAAGTCACTATTTTGGGATAGCCCCTTTCCCTCGCTCAACCAAACCTATCCCTCGCAATTCCCCCCATCCCTCGCCTCATCTTTACTCCCCTCGCACCAATCCTCACTTCCAAAATATTAAATAAAAACTAATAGCCCCTCGCTTCATTATTTTATTTATTTATTTATTTTATTTCTTTACATACTTCTCGAAATCCTTTTGTGGGCTTCCCTTGCTTCAACTTTTTTGTTAAAAAAAAAAAAATCCATAAATTCTCTCATAGCTCTCAGTACAACCTTAAAATTTTGTCAAGTACAAGTCTCCAACTCCATAACTCTCCAATATTTATTCTAACAGTTTATTATTATTTTCTAAGCATACACCTCTCTAATATTTGTTATTAATTTTACAACTTTCCACCCTTTTGACTCTTTACCAAAATAACATTTTATTGATTTGCCTCATCATCATCACAAAAAAAAAGAAAAAAAAAATTTTAATTATTATAGGAGGCTCACCATCTTCTTTAAGACTCTCCAACATTTTTATCACAACTCATACCTCATTTTGACTCTTCCCTAACCCATATCTTATATATATCAATATATAAAACTCAACTGAGCAAAACACATACCTTTACAGCCCACGGAATCCCTAATCGCGACGAGCTCCACGAATGTCCGCGGCCCTTCTTTCTTCCCCTTTCTGGTTCGATTGCTCCTCTCAAGCTCCACCCATAGCAATAACCCTTGGAAACCCAACTTTACTGAGTCAAACAAATCGAAACCCCAGCCCTTCTCTGACGATGGCTCTCACACAGATTCTTCAATCAAGACCCAAACCCACTCGCGATCGGCAAGACCCCAGCCCTAGCAACCAACCTAGAATCAAAACTCAACATCTAACCTCCTAACCGATTGCTTCGCAGCACCCCTGCAGCTCACCTAACGGTGACTTCCGCGACTCGCAACACTTTTCTTTCCTCCTTTCTCTCTTTGCCCGACTCGTCTCTCTTCTCCTTCGCGACTTCGAAGTTCGATTCACCAGCTTGAAGCCAACAATACAAAAATCTAGCCCCTCACAGTTCGATCCCGCAACAACAGTGTGAGAAAAGCCATGATGCCTTCGTACCACACAGGCGCTATCGGGTCTCACTTCGGAGCTCGTCGGCGACAACCCTTTTCCTCCTTCGTAGCTGTCAACCTTCCTCTCCCAACTGTATTCTGGATTTTCTAGTCTTTCCCTCTAAGTTGAATTCTAGGTTTTTAGAAAGTGAACAGAAAAGTCTACCCAAACACAAACTTGCCAAGCCCCTCCCTTAATGGTATAAGAAACCCAGCTACTGGTATCCACGTCAATAAACCCCCCTTCTACACAATGGGTAAAATGAGCCGACATGGCAACCAGCCGGAAAATTTAGAGGTCCTCTCTGATAATAAAAAATAAAATCAAATAAAATAATATATATATATATGTATGTATATATATGCACAGAATCCATATTTCTGCAAACAGGCGAGCTCCCTATTCGAACGGTTCGAACAAGTTCAAATTATACCCAGAATATACACAAAACTTTTACGTGGCAACAATGCAATATTTAAGCGAATGAACTTCAAAAAAATAAAAAATAATAAATAAATAAATAAATAAAATTAAAAAAAAAAAAGAAAAAAAAAAGAAAAAACAAGAAAAAAAAAAAAAAACAGATTGTATACACGTATACTAAGGTTGTACATTCCCAAGGAAAATCCTTAAACCAATCAAAAAATTCTCTTTGCCTGTTACAAACATTAAAAAAATCAAACTGCAACAACCTTAGACTCTCCAAAAAGTCACTCAAGCTATCGTACGCTACCAAGCAGCTCCAAATCAGCAGCTATTAGTAGTCTGCTCTAAAACTATAAATCCAATTGATGAGTTGTCCTTTCCATAGATCGCTCTTTTCCAACAAAAAGTTGCAAAAGTCAATAAATTCACTCCCTCTTTCACGATGCAACCCTGTCTTTATAAGAGACAAATGCAGGACAACATACAAAACGCAAGCAAATTCATATCAAATTGCTAAGACTCTCCTTTCATCTTCAATAACTCATTCTCTCTAAATAGCTTCCGGAGGCAAGGGACACTGTGATAACACCGTTTGGCAGCCATTGAACAAGGTTCCAAACCAGAGAGGTTCAAAACATAGAGCCTCAAGCTCCAACTCTAGAGCATCGAGCTCTACTCCCACTCCCACTCACCACCACCGCCCAGTGTGTGAGTTCTTTCGAAGGATCCTCTCCATGCCTCCATGGCAATTCCAAGATCTCCTATTTGAATCCCCTTGGATCCAACACCCAATATCCGCTTCTACAGTCGTAGAGGTGCCAGAAGATTTTCGAGATAAAATAAGAGGATGGTACAAGGTAGTAACCATTCTAGAACTCTACACAATACCACCGTCCCATACGTGGTTTTTGCAAAACCAAGAAATCAACCTCACTCTCCAGGGATCCACCTGCCAAGCAAATCAGGTGTTAGTCCCACATTTCGAGAGGATCCGCATCAACATTCTCTTGCAAAGACCGACAGAGAGAGATCTAGACCACCATATCTCCATCATGTCAGCATCATTGGAAAACCCAAATGAAGGTTTCGGACTTGGGTGGGTGTAGACGTCCCCGAACGTCCCGGGAGGAGGACCCCCATTCTGTTCATTTGTGGGTCTACCACAGTTCGGACTCAAATTGTCACGGTTCTTAATCTGAACCAAAGAGCCCAAATCCGGCAAATCGTTTTGAGAAAAACAGATTTTTAGAAAAGAAGTGCCAAACATGGACTGCTTTACCAGATACAGAGTCGCCACCTAAATATTTTTTATGGGGGAATTTAGGAAACCCTGACTCGTGTCTAAAGCCACGTGTCCGTCATCACCAAAGTTGCCTCGGCTCGGGAACTTGGGTACGATTGGGGAAGGCCAGCTATGAGCACCCCCTCTCGCCCGATCAAAGATCGGCCTCTACTAACCATGATATCTAGTTTTGAAAACATTATGTGTTCTTATTCCGGTTATTAGCCTAGATTTACTACGTGATGCGCACAGCAAACAAGTATAGACTAAGTCGCCTAAATTGGAACGAAACATGTCATGTTTGTTTATTTGAAAATGGTTTGATGGTGCTACCCGCAAGTAGGCTAAGACATGAATGTTGCCACCCTCAAGTAGGCTTAGAAAATATAATTTTGCCACTCTCAAGTGGGCTTAAAACTCGTATTCAATGCGTTGTTCCAATTTAAGTAACTCAACCTTCACCCACAGGTATTCAGGCAGTTATAACACGTAAGCACATAGCCTCATGGTAAGCATGCTATCATGGCAACACTCACACTCATGCAAGGATGCTAAAACATAAATGCTTACCGAGTACTCCAAGCCAAAACAGAAACTAGTTAGTAATCATATGGATGATCCTAGTTCATGTTAAGATGGCTAATGCAACACATGCAAGATGCAGCTACAATAGGCTCGGCTAATCTATGGATGGCATATGATGATGCTACAACTAACACGTATTCAACTTGGAATTGAAATACAAAAACATGGCATGTAAAATGCAACAGATAACACGTATTCAATTTGGAATTGAAATACAATGCAGTTAGCATGATGCGCTGAGCCCGGTACATGCAAGACAAATGTATGAATGCACGCATGCATAATATAAGGTATGCTAATTTAAATATGCCCTAAACTAACCATCAAAAGCTAGTAAATAAAAGGGAAGAAAGACGTGGGGTTGGAAGACATACATACACTCACACACACTTATTACACAATTGCCCTCACTCAGAGGGTCCGAATAAATATTACAGGCTGAATAATAAATCGACTATCCTAGCTAATTAATTATTACAAACCCTTAATTTAACAAATTAATTGCAGAAAAAAAAAAAGAAGAAGTGGCCGCAGCCCTACCTCGGGATGATGGAATGATGCATGCTTGACTCGTCTTGCTCGGAAACTCGGTACCATGCCACTGTTGCCTCCGTTTACACTGCCCTGCTCCTCTGAAATTTATGAAAGTTTCCAGAACCCTTCTGAATCACTCCTTGAGTGTTTTGGAATGTCACCGGCCATAATTTAAGCCCACCGGCCATGTGAATGTGATCATCGGCCAATTATTGCACCATCGGCTATTTATCTTTGGCCGGTCGGCCAAATGTTCCTACAGAATCCTGTTTTGACAGCAGCAGAGGACAGACAAGGCATGGCATGGGATTTTCAAGCAAATGTGTGCATGGCCACACTCCCTATCATGCAATGGACTCAAGGGAGCATGGCCCTCGACCCTCGGGCCATCAATCACGCATTTCAATGCATGATGGCCCAAAAGCCAAGTGTGCAACTTCGATATCAAATGACATGCAAGCACAAAACACATCAAAGGGCCCCAACCCCTATCATGATTTATCAAGAGGCAAGGGATGCATGCTCAATGAAATGCAACCTAGGCATGGAGGCTAAGTATGCAACATGAACATGCAAATGAGCAATGTATGCTAGGCACGCAACCTAAACATGTAAGCAAACATGGCATGCAACAACATGCGATGATAGACTTAAACTAACATGGATAGCTCGCAAGCATGCCAAAATCAGTGGCCATGTGATGAAAATGAGGCAACCAAGATGCATGCAAACATGCACAATGCAATGGCCCCGAGTCTAAGGCACAAGACACAACTCCACAAAGGCATTGAAAGGATGAATTATGGCATACAATGGCATATGTTCCAGCACTGAAGTATGATGCTCAATGGTCCCGAAACATGCAAATATGCCACCCAATGCATGAAATAGCCCCCGAAACTCAAAACTAGGCACATGTATTGAACTATAACTATGCAAAGCAAGCATTATTTGACCATGAAGCACAAAGACAGAGCCAAGGCAGTCCCAAAATATGCACAATACTAGTTTAAAGCATGGCCAAAAAGTGCCAACATGTAGGGCTAAAATAATATGCAAGATTGGCTAGTAAGCATGGTTTACATGGCATGTATATGAAGCGTATGAGAACTCATCAAACCAGCCAAAAACAGTGAATAAAACATGTCAAAATATGCCCAAATAACCACTGAAATGCAGCTAATATGTGCAAAAATGATGAGCTCCTTTAAAAGGGCATGCAAGGGGTTACTCAACACATATATGATGGACACTTAGCATAGCAAAACCAACTCTGGAAATCAAATATGACAGCCCTAAAACTCACCAAAAAGGGCCTCAAATTGATCAATAAAGCATACAATGAAAGGTCATCTTGAAAGGCCTTGAGGAGGGTTGTTCCACACATGCATGAGGGACGTAAAATATGGCCAAAAGGGCTTTGGACAGAGCTAAGGCAGACCTCAAAATCCTCAGAATGAGGCCTGAAACATGACTTCAAAGCATGCAAAAAGGGGGTCCCTTTGGAAGGCCAACAAGACCACCAAATAAGACAAGGAGAGAGGGGGTCACCCCCCTCTGATTTTGGCTCTCAAAAGTGCATCTAAGCCACTGAAACCATGGCCAATGCAAGTGCTCTAATGCATAGCCCTAATCATGAAGAGATGAAGCATGCACAGGGGGAAGATGACCCCAAACAGAAAAGAGACCTTAACCAAACTTGAAGAGGAGATTAAAACAAGATCTTTTTCAGTTTATGACAAATCTCGAAAATGTTCACAAGTAAGGCTAAAATATGATGTAAAAATAGCCCTAAAAGAAAGATAGAGGGTAAGGGGAAGTAGATGACCTCAAACAGCAAAATTCCCTTAAACAAAGTTGAAGAGGAGATCAAAACAAGACACTTTACAGTTTAGGTCAAGGCCCAGAAATGCTTGCAAATAAGGCTAAAGAACGAAGCAAGATAAGGCTACAAAGAGGGAGATAGTGACTTACCCTTGTAGCACAGCAATGCAGCAGCTTCTGGACCAAGACGGTGAGCTCTCAACCTCTAAAAATCAGCTTCAAGGTGCTGGAATGGGCGATGGAGGTGATAGGTTATAAGGTGTAATGCAATGGGACCAAGAACCTTACACTTTGAAGTTAAAATGGAGGAGATATAGAGAGACAACGAGGGATATATGTATATATGCCCTTACCAAGTTCTGAACCTGGTATATGGAGAGGGGAGCCTTCCTTTATAGATCCAAGAGAATAAAGCTTCTCTTAGAAGCTTCAAACTAAGAGCAAAGATCCTCCATACACGTGTATGGAGGATCCAGTCTGTGCCCTCCAGCTGGCACAGCTGGCATCCATTCAATCTGTAGAATACACCGGAAGGTCGTCGGCTAGCAAAATTGGTCGGCTGGCTACTTTAACTGGTCAGTCGGCCATCTATTTGGTCGGTCGGCCATATATTTGGTAGGTCGGCCATCTATTCTGGTCGGTCGGCAGGAAAAATCTGCTCTGCAGGTCCAACTTCAAACGGGCATAACTCCTTCATATGAACTCCTTTTCAGGTCATTCTTGTGTCCAAATTGAAGCCCCAGAAGTAAGCTTTCCAATGGCACCAGCCTTGCATCAAAATTCCAACTGTGCAAAACGTTATGCTTGTTTTGGTGAAGGTTGCTCAGTTTCGGTCCAACCGGGATGATGCCCAACTTCAACCAATCATATCTCCCCCATCCGGACTCGGCCTGAGGAGATTCTTGAGTGCAAAATGAAGCCCCGGAAGCCTTCTTTCCAACGATGGTGGCCTCATAGCTCAACTCCAAGTACACAGACAGATAAACCCGATTTGGCAAGGACCGCTTGACTCTCTCTTAGCGATTCATGCCCAACTTCTTCCTCAGCTAGGTTTCTTCTCTCTTCTCCTCTTTTCTTCAACTCTGAACCCCTAAACAAGGTGTTTTGAAAGATTTTTCAAAGATTTCATCTCTCTTTCATTCATTTCCACTTTGTCCTTGCTCAGTTTATCGAAAAGCGCATCATTTGATAAAATGTGAGCCTCGGAACATTATAGAAACTTTATTTCAAAAATATTTTGAAAGAGAGGGTTTTAAGGTCTAAAAACCATCCAAAATAGCTTTGGTCCAAAATGGGGTGTGAAGTTGAGATTTGTCTCTCTCCTTGCCAAAGAAACTGAACCTTTGCCCTACACACCTTTTATCACCAAGTATACCATCAGTAACACCCAAGTCTTAAGGGCAGTCAAAAATGAGGTGTCTACAGTGGGACAGAGAGAACTTTGCAGATCTCAACATGGGAGAAGAGAGCGCTTCTCGCAATGCTCAGCCAAACATTCCCCACAACATTCCGCTCAACATCCTCTTCTTCAACACTGAGGGCGTCGCTCGCCCTAACTTCCTCCAACATTACATACACCTACATTCTAGCGAACACTTCCGCCTCGTCATCATCACAAACATGAAAAAAAATGGGAAGTAAGGCCCAGTTCCAGAGCCAAATCATGGGCTATCCTAACACCAAGACCAGGGTCCCCCTCCTAGCGGCATGGAAAGGGTGATGGGCGGAATTTGGTGCCTATGGAACGAAGCCGAAATCTCTTGTGAAGTAGTGGAAATTCCGTGTAATCAAGCCATCGCCCAACAAGCCCACATCTTTATCCGGCCAGCTCGCACCGGATGAAACTTAAAATGTAAACTCTTCATGAGCAATCCCAATTCCTCCGTTGTATCAAAAGTCTAATTTTAGACGACTCTATCTGAATACTTGTCTACATGAGCTAATATTTTCAAAAAATTTTAACATAGTCATGTACAAATACTCTCATTAGCTATAAGAGCATCTGTACAGGGGGCATTATTGTGGGTACTTGTATCAAGCTCAATACGTGGTAAGCCCTACAGGTGCCACATCACCAAAACCTCACCCACGTGGCAGACCAATAAGGCACCACATCGGGCATGTCGTATGTTTGATACATGGCGAGCCCTATGGGGCCATGTGCCAAGGCAACCAAGACTATATGCTTAGCCTAAGCGAGAGCATATATATAAGCCCAAATATATCTAGATATGAAGAGCCCTGCAACAGGTAGCACCATGGCCCCGCAGGGCCCATGGTCCTTTATACCTTGCCCCAAGACCAAACAACAATACAATCAACCCCCGGTTCACTTGGACTTGGATTGATAAACACTGGCTCTCCTAAACATTGAAATAAGCCCGCGGCCCATTCTCCTACTCGGTCGCCTGGAAGCGAGCCCTGGGCTCTCCTAAACACTAAGGTGGGCCCTAGCCCATTCACCTACTTGGATGCCTGAGTTGGGAGCAGGACCCAGGCACTACTGCTAAGGATCATCAGAGGATACTGGACTGGCGGCTAAGGTCATGGGATCGTCGAGATGGTTGTCTTCTTGTTAAGACAACTCCATCTCGACCAAGCTTGGAGAAGAGGTAACAATGACCTTACATTCATGTCATCCGATGCATATATGAAACGTTACTTTCTGCCTGCCATGAAACGTTGCTCTCTGCCTACCATTAAGCCACAGACGGCAGAAGGGCTTATATCACTTCTGGCAAAGTTAAGGAGAACGAGCCACCTGTCCAACAGTTTGCTTCGGCTCTAATACTCCTGTGGCCTATATAATGTATCGTATATGCAGCGAGACACAACAACAACAACACAACTCCATAATTCTAACACAACCAAGTTTCATGCTTAAACATCCTCTCTCATATCCTACATTAGTGTTCAAGGTCTATCACTGCCAACCTCTCCCTCTCCAAGCCTGCCTTGACCTCCTCCTCTCCACCTCCAGTGATCTCAGGCCATTGAAGTGCCCGCCATCTTCCCGGACTACCACCTCTCACCCACACTAAGGAACTTAGTTCAACTTTAGACTCCACGAGGATAAGGATATCAAGCTTGTGAACACTTATCAAATCTCGAAGATTTTTCTTGAATCTGCCATTACCTGCACCCCAATATCAAGTGTTTCAAAATCTGCTTGTAAGTTCCATAGCTTCCTCATCTTGGAGATGAAAACGTTATAACCAATGTTTTTCCCAAGGAGACGTATAATGAGACACTTTTTCCATGGTTCTCTTACCTTTTTGAGTAGTCTAGAGGGTATTATGAGACCACTGGATTGGTCCCATTACCCACCACTTCCAATTTTCCCTCTGTTTCCTCATCGTTGTCCGTTTCCTCATCCGAGGAAAGATTGGGTACGCCACAGTCGAAGCCCCTTGCACTTTCATTTTCACTAAATCGAGACCTCAATAGAGCTTGCTTGAAAGACCTTGTTGCAGTGTTACTAGGTTCCTCAGCCTTATCTGGATTTCCTCCATTTGCTTCAGCCATTTGTTTATCCTCCTTAGGATTTCCCAATGGCTCTGTTTCTATATTTGAGATTCCTTTGATCTTTTTGTTACTCTAGTCGAGATGGTCTTGCTCTTCCGGCAAACGTTCTAGGTCGTCAATCTCCTTACCAACAGCCATTTTCTAAAGAGAAAAAATGTTCCTTTCCTTATTAGTAGAGAGAGATATTTAAACCATAAATTATACGAGCGAGAGATTTTAGAAATTGAATGAGAATGAGAAGGTTTGGTTTTTATTTGGGATAAAGTAAGAGAAAATATCATTATTTTCCCTTTAAATTATTATGTATTTTTCAATTTGGCACTTAGATTTTTGTATTATTTTAATTTGATCCCAAAAATTGATGTTGTCGTTTTGCATCAAAATATTTTATTTAAAACTACCTAAACACAATTACTCCGTAAAATAGTGGTTAAAACCAGGTGTCGATCCACAAAGATTAATTGAATTGTGTTAATTAAAAAATAATAATTAAAATAATTTGAAACAATTGGTTTGAAAATATTAAAAGTAAAACTAATTAAGACAATAAAATAAAATAAGAAATTTTTTAGGGTTTTGAATCCGCCATTAACCTCGTAATCAGGGAGTTATTGATATCTAGTTCTTAAAATTATTGATTTGGATATTATGATGTAAGTTGATAAGAAATACATCTTCAAGAGGATTTGTACATTAAAATCAGAAAGCCATAAATGATCTTCGCTTAGCATGGATCATCAACACTAAACTTCGATTGATGCACAACCCATCTTAATAGGTATGACTAGTCTAACAATTTTAATATACAATAGTGAAAACCATTGTATGATATATACTCAATGCCTTGAATACATAATTTGAATAAAAATATTTACTGCACAAATAATCTTAGTTGGACAACTATATTCAAATCAAATCAAAACTGAAATTACTAAATACAATAAAATCCCAATTATTTAATCAACATTTCATCTCTACCTTAAGAAATCACTCCACAAAAGAAAAAGTCTACACTCTCTCACTATTTCCTTCCCTTCTTGGAGCTCCCCTCTTAACTCTTTGCCTAAACTCCCCCCTTTGGTTCCTGGCCGAATGCTTGGCCTTTTGTAAAACCTAAAATATATATATATATATATATAATAACAATAATTAAAGTAAAAGAATGATGGACGGTGGTGTGGGTGCTGATTATGGTGTTGCCAAGTGCGGCACCATCATATATTTTTTTTAATTATATATATATATATTATTATTTTATTATTTAATATATTAATATAAAATATTTAAAATGTATTATTTATAACAATTTATATACAAGCTCATAAAAAAATTAGGAGTCAAATTAAAATAATGTGAAATATGAGTATCAAATTGAAAAACACATAATAATTTAGAGGGCAAAATGCTATTTTCACTAAAAATAAAGATAAATTATAGGATAACTCATTTACACTTTGTCGTATTGAATTTCAAAATTCGACAGTTTACCCCCTCAAAATATTATCTTATTGTAGTTAATCATTTTTGTAAGAATTCTATGAAAATTTATAAAAGATCAGATCATGTATAAATCACGTGACACATTTATTGAATTTTTAAGATAATAATACCAATTATTGATTGTTTTAATATAATTATACTATTATCTGGTGATTTCATTTGCACTTTGTCTCTTATCTTAATGACAAAGTGTAAACATGTCACTAAATATGGGCATTATTGTCACGCCCGAAGCCTCGTGACAACGCCGCACACTCATCTAAGTGAGCATCTAAGGCTAAAAGTCCAATCAAATAAATCAACAATATAAAATACTCAAATTAAATATTTAAATATCATAATGTCAAAATCCATAAAATAAATAAATAAATAAACAATCCTTATCATATAAAATTGTCCACGAAGTTAACTAATATAATCCACTAACAAAATAGTAATCCAAGTAACTTATTAAAATTGTAGTCCTGCTCTTGACACTCCCACAAGTAAAAACTCGCGCAACTCTACTTCTCAAAATTTGAAAATAAAATAAAATAAGGGTAAGCTAGACAACCTAGCAAATAGCCAACTATCACCGCTAGTTGGATCAAGTATACAAAGAAAATAATTGATAACCAATAAATATATTTTTGCTACAATTCAATAAATGAATAATTATTTTGTAAGATGGTTTCATAGTCGAAAATAAACAATGTAGCAATACATTTTCATTGAAAAGACAATAAGATAATTCAAAATAATTTCGTTGTTCAAATGAATGGTTTGATATTCAAATGGTTCAACGATTCGATTCACAAAACTTAAGTCTCGGTGATTACAGTCACTTAGCTCATGACAAGGCTCAAAACTGCGCATAGGCCGGTGGTAAAGCCCCAGAAAAAACTAATTTTTGTGCCAATAAATAACACTCATTGGCTAGGGTCCAAATCGTAGTCAGACTAAAGTGATGTTAAGAATTCAAACAATAAACTCCTTTTAAATAAAGTGTTCAATATTTTCAAAAAAATATTTGGTACAAACTTTCAGAATAGTTTCACTAAATATTTAAATAATTTTCAAAATAATATTCGATACTATTTTATACGTGATCTATATTTTATTATGAGGACAATAAATAAATATTTATAATTTCAAACGATTCGATAGAAATAAAAATTAACCAATAGTGATAGAAGATTACTTACCTCAAAAATTAACCGAGGGTGGTGGTCTAGTGGCGAAGGCATTGCCTTCTCACAGCCATGAGTCAAGTTCGACTCCTGGGGGCCGCGAAAATACTGGATTTTCCAGTGGCTCTCTGCGGAGACCTCGCGCTGTACTCCGATGGAAACTTGGCATTGGCCGGGGCGGTTGATGAGCTCCACTGGTGCCTCGGTGGTAGGTCCTTTCCTGTGGATTGCGTTAAATGAGGCTGGCAACCGGTAGACCCCGAGGCCTCAGTCTACGGATACCGTGATGACACCTCAAAACATTCTTTTTTTTAAGCTCAAAAAATAAATAAATAAATAAATAAAACGAAAATAATACTTCAACACCTACTCCAAGCACCCAACTCCCTACAATCACTCAAACCTAATAAATAAAAGCTCAAATAAATTAATATTTTTATACACCCACAAGAGCCCCGCATCTTAGATTTATGCACTGCTTGGAAATCCAAAAATACAAACCATTCAACCCGACCAAATACCAAACACCAAACACCCCTTAATCTTTGTACAGAACTTTAGTGTCAAAACTACATCCACACACACCATTATTACACGTTGCATCATACATCGATTTTCCAAAACGTAGGCAGACACAAGCTGTTCTTTCACATAAAATATTAACTGTTTATTTCTTAATATAAAATATTAATAACGAATGGTACAAGAAGAGTCTACCTCAAATAATAGAGTCCAGATCTACTACTTGCACTCTCTCCTTACATCCCTATTTGTAATGATAGAGATGTATCTTAGGATGATCCAACGATTTAGATCTGATTATTTCAAAAAATAAATTTTTTTTAAAATTTTAAAATAGTCAAATCTAGGCCGTTGGATCATCCTAAAATACATTTTCATCATTACAAGTAGGGAGACAAGGAGAGAGTGCAAGTAGAGGATCCTAATTCCAAATAATAGATGTCAAACTCTCACCAAAGTTCTGTGCTTTCAATTCCCTATCACAGCCTCCCACTCCAATCCTCCGTAAAATTATCATAAAACATAACGTGAAACCTTTTTGTTTTTTTCTTTTTCTTTTTTGAAAAAGGGTTATGAACCTAATTTCTTAAATTACAAAATTTCCCATACTAATTAGTTTAATTACTAATCTATCCAAAAATAATTCTACACATAACTTAGGTTTTACAATTATTACCTTAAAATTTTAATAAATGTGTCATGTGCTTGACACATGATCTAAATTTATGTAAATTTCTAATGAAATTCTAACAAAAAAAAGGGGTTAATTGTAATAAAATAATACTTTAAAAGGATTCATGTTAAATTTTCAAGTTCAAGAGGATTTCCTGTAATTTACCTTAAAAATAATGACTGCAATTTTATTTTGTGTACAATGTGATTCTTTCCATTCCCCCGATTTGGGTTAAAAAAAAGAGGAGAGGATTCTATCCATTCCAGGGTACAACTTTGTATGTAAATAATCTACAATATATATATATATATATAATCATATAATTTTATTAATATTTATACAAAAAACTGACTTGTTGATGCTTATACAATTAATCATTTGTGCAGGATTACAACCATACCATGAGCAGAATTCAACCCAGTTTATCATCCTGGATCAATTCTAGATGTGCAATTCTCGTCACATTCTCTTATGTGGTGTCTTTGCTCATCAAATTCAGCATGGCCACAAATGATGTGACCAGCATGATCAAATGTATAGACACAGAAAAAGAAGCACTGTTTGCCTTCAAACAAGGCCTCATAGATCCTTCAAATAGGCTTTCTTCCTGGACAGGCAATGGTTGCTGCCAATGGAGTGGCGTTGAATGCAACAAGTCATCTGGACATGTCATCAAGCTTGATCTACGAAACCCATTTACATACAGAAGTTCTGCAATTTACAACACAGCATATGAAAGGTCATATTTGGGCGGTGATATAAGCACTTCTTTGCTTGACTTGAAATATTTGGAGTACTTAGATCTAAGTTCAAATGATTTTACAGGAACTCCAATTCCTAAATTCATCGGTATGCTTAAAAACTTGAGATACCTTAATCTCTCTTTCGCATCATTCACTGGAGAGATTCCACCTCAGCTTGGAAATCTATCAAACCTGAATTATCTTGATCTCGATTTTAATGGATTACGCACTGTAAACTTGAAATGGGTTTCCGGTCTCTCTTCTTTGCGTTACCTTAACATGGGAGTAGTAGGACTCGACATTAGAAAAGATTGGTTACAAGCAGTTAATATGCTTCCTTCTCTTGTAGAGTTACATTTGCCTTCGTGTAATCTTCGGAGCCTTCCAATCTCGCTTCCATTCATCAACTTCACTTTGCTTTCAGTCCTTGATATCTCAGGCAATTCATTTACTTCTTCAATCCCTGATTGGCTGTTTAATATTACAAGCCTAAGAACACTTGATCTCAGCTCGAACTCTTTCCAGGGTACCATTCCTAGTGAAATAGTTAATTTGATTTCTCTGGAATACCTTGATATGTCTGGTAGTGGGAATTTTGAAGGTCAGATACCAAGATATTTGGGGAATCTTTGCAATTTAAAGTTCTTATACCTTTCGGGAAACAATTTCAGCGGTTCCATGGATGAATTTTTTAGTGGATTCTTGGACTGTCCCAGCAATAACATGGTGTCACTTGATTTAAATGTTAATTCACTTGGTGGGGAATTGCCTGATTCATTAGGAATACTTGAGAATTTGCAACAGCTTTACCTTGGTGGTAATTCATTCTGGGGTTCAATTCCAACTTCAATTGGAAATATGTCATCATTGCAATATTTGGACCTCAAATTCGATAATATGAATGGAACAATTCCTGAAAGTTTTGGAAAACTCTCAAAACTTGTTCAGTTGTATCTTGAAGCAAATTCATGGGAATCTGTCATAACAGAAGTTCATTTGATGAATCTCACAAGATTAAAAACTCTAATCATAGCACCACAGAATAAAACGTCCTTGGTTTTCAATGTTACATATGAATGGGTTCCTCCTTTTAGGCTCAAATCTCTTGATCTAGAAAACTGCTTGGTTGGCCCCAGATTTTCTGTATGGCTTCAAGTTCAGAGTGAACTCACCGAGGTGACCCTTAAAAATGTTGGAATAGAGGACAACTTACCTGAAGAATGGCTTTCTAAGATTTCTGCTCATCTCACCAGTTTGGATCTATCTAACAACCAAATCAAAGGGAAGCTTCCGAACAAGTTAGAATTTCCAAAAACATACTTTATTGACCTGAGCTATAATCGCTTTGAGGGTCCACTGCCACTTTGGTTAACTAATGCATCTGAGTTTCGTCTGCAGAGCAACTTGTTTTCAGGATCTATACCATTAAATATTGACGAACTAATGCCGCAATTGCAATATTTGTATCTCTCGGAGAACCTTCTAAATGGAACAATTCCCTCATCCATATGTACCATGAATAGCTTGGAAGTACTTTCCCTAAGGACAAACCAATTATCCGGGGAGCTTCCGCAATGTTGGAATGGGTCACAACGCTTATCGGTTGTAGACGTGGCAAACAATAGTCTCTTTGGTGTTATTCCAAGTTCAATGGGGGTCATCAGTTCTCTCAATATATTGATGTTGAGCAATAACAACCTAGAGGGTGAAATTCCTTCTTCCTTGCAGAATTGTTCACTTTTAAGTATTGATTTTGGAGGAAATAAACTATTTGGAAAATTACCCTTATGGATAGGGGAGACTATATCTGACCTTTGGATGCTACGGTTGCGATCAAACTCTTTTAGTGGAATCATCCCATAACAATGGTGCAATCTTCCAAATCTTCATATCTTAGATCTTGCAAACAACAACATTTCGGGGGTTATTCCTAACTGTTTACACAATTTAACTGTATTGGTTTATGATAATAGGAGTATTTCATATTCAGACTTCTACAGCTATCGCCGATATAGTTATGTGGAGCAAACAACTGTGGTGGCAAAAGGTAGAGAACTTGAATATGGAAAGACTCTTCAATATGTCAATATAATTGATCTATCTGGAAACAATCTAATGGGTGAAATTCCTGAAAATATCACAAGCCTCATTGCATTGGGAACCTTAAATCTTTCGTGGAATCAGCTAACAGGAAGCATCCCTAAGAAGATTGGAAACATTAGATCGTTGGAAACACTTGATCTTTCAAACAACAATCTTTCGGGACCCATTCCACAAAGCCTCTCATCTTTAATGTTTTTGAGTCACTTGAATCTATCTCACAATAGCTTGTCAGGTAGAATCCCATCAGGAAACCAACTCCAAACACTCGATGATACGTCTATTTATGCAGACAACCCATTATTGTGCGGGTTTCTTCTTCCCACCAAGTGCCCAGGCGATGAAGATCCTACATCTAATTCATCTGCTTCTGGTAGAGGAGGCTTAGAAGACAATGGTGCTAAGAATGATAATGAAATGCTTTGGTTCTATGTTAGCATGGGATCTGGATTCCTTGTGGGACTTTCTGGTATTTGCTTCACTTTATGGATAAAAGAGTCATGGAGAAGAGTTTATTTCCGGTTTGTAGGGATAGCATAGCTATTGTTTATTTTACTATGTTAGTTGTTGTAATAAGGTTTGTGTCACGCCCCAAACCCGCCCCGAGAGGTTTGGTGACGAGACCGGCCAGTAATCCTAGATTACCACAGGCCTTACTGTACAAAGCATAAATAAACGGGGCTCGCGGAAGCGAAAACAAGCTACGATAGACCAAAGAGCTGTGCATAAATATGAACATACATTTACATGCCAAAATAGTAATTTACCCACCATATTACATAAACAAAATCCATGTACAAAACATATAGGCACCTGCCACAAGTACATAACAAAACAAACTCACTATACGGCCTTCCAGGCCTAGCCCAGCAAGGGCATACAAAACTCAGGTAGGCTTTCAAAACGGCGGCTCGACACGAAATCCGCCTAGGCTTGGCTCCCTGACTGCTCACCTATAAAATACATAAATACAGGGGTGAGCCAACGCCCAGCAAGTAACATTAACGTAAAGGGGTAGTGAACGAATTCCACATATATCATATCCGTAAAACAAATCATTCATAAACATAATCATTTCATAACAGAACATACGTAATGGCATATTCCACAGAACATAAACATAACAGAACGTCTTCCGACTAGAGTAATCAGTTCCGGATACTGATTAAACACATATCGTCACAATGAAGTGACTCACGAGATCTCGTAAACTAGTCATGGACCCGCATTTTCATGCCGTCCCCCATGACTTGGGACTCCCTATGGATGCCATACTAGATTCGCAAATAGGATATTCGTTCACAGAAAACATTAACGTTTCAGAAATCATAACATAACATAGCATTTTCAGAACATACTTTATAAGAACATAACTTTACAGAAATGTTACTTACAGTGGTTTTCCAGAACCGGTTGTACAGTCTTCACGCTTTGACCTGCAAATATCCACAGTATTGCATGATCCTTTAACACATATCACTATTAAATCAAGTCCATGTATGCTC
Organism: Camellia granthamiana; assembly: GCA_036172215.1. Lineage (NCBI taxonomy): Eukaryota > Viridiplantae > Streptophyta > Magnoliopsida > Ericales > Theaceae > Camellia > Camellia granthamiana. The sequence goes on from CM069913.1 coordinate 115,456,946, forward strand.
TTAATGACGTTTCAATCTCATGACTTCATTATCATGACTTAATTAAGCCTCAAGAATGCTAAAAATGCAATGAGGACGCCAGAATCATGCATTGAAACACTTTTTGATTTTCCTGGAAAACAGGTCTACGCTCGAGCGGCCAAACCCCCGCTCGAGCGGACTGAACACTGGGCCAAAATGCTGGATGTGCGAAATCTCCGCTCGAGCGGCCAAACCCACGCTCGAGCGGACAGTGAAAATCTGAGTGAAAACCAGACCCATTTTCTGTCAAACCATGGCTTCCATTTTAGCAAAATTCAACTTCCAATTCATGAAAATCAAGGCCCAAACACTTGAAATAAAGCTTCATAACCTCCAAATAAACTTCAATATGCATCATATCATAGGAACCATAAACATGAATATGTACATACAAGCTTCATATTTCAACATTCATGGAGGTTTCCCTCAATTTGCCAAATCTAACTTAAATCATGCCATAGATGCTCGATTTAAACATATGTCCCCTTCAATCCTCTTATTTAACATGAGATCATTGATGAACCAACCTTAATTGAAGGAAATAGGAAGGAATTCTTACCTTGATTATTTAATTTGGAGAAGATCAACTTGTTTCTCCCCTTTTCTCACTTCTTCTTCCTCTTGACTTCCTCTTCTCCCGAATTCACTCTCTCTCTCTCTTAGATATTTTATTTCCTTTGCCTTTTGAGTCAACATTGGGTCAATAAGCCTTATCTTTAAACATATGTATCCAATATAAACAATTGTGCCAAATATTTGAGCCAAACATGGCCTAGCGAATCAGACGAAATTCAGTCCTCGATTTATTGTTCCAAATAGCTCTAAAAATTCCCAGTTTCACATAGGCGTGTTCAATTTCATTTTCTGAACCCATTACGGTCATCGATTTCGGTTCCGAAATTGCAATTCCAACAGATGTGTTTCCAATTCCAACAGATAATTCCCAATTAATTTATATAAATACATGATTAATTACCGATAATTATGACGTACATTTCGGGGTCATTACATTCTTCCCACCTTAAGAAGTTTGGTCCTCCAAACTTTACTTATCCTGGCAGAATCTCAATCAGAAATCATAGTCACACGTCATTCAGTAGTTCACAGAAGTGTCATCATGTAAAGAGAACACTACAACGGTTCCATTCAGTTACTCAAATAGTTCATGTATTAATCTCATAGCAGTTTGTCATATAATAACCATATTTCACACATGCTGAAGTCAACTAACAAGTTCTATAATGTTCAATGCAAAGGTAGTCACGTAATTAGAACAATCCATAGCAAAGGTAATAGCAAAGGGAAGTTATTCCATCACAGTCATAGTCAATTGTTCTAACATCAGTTAAATATTCCCATGTTCGATATTCTCCATCGCATAGGTAATGTCACCAATATGACAATAGGCAATAAAATCATACCTGTCTTCGCTTTGCCAGTATTCTGCGTCTTATCTGAAATTAAGGTATATACTTTTGCTTGCCTCAAAGTAGTCCCCTCAGGAGTCGATGTTGTCGTTGTCTTCGGTGCCACTGTTGATGTATTTCCACTAGCAACGGGTCTTTCAGTTCCTGGATAACCTTGCGGACAGGCTTTGGCTAAATGTCCCTTCTGTCCACATTTAAAACATGCTCCTGATATTCGGCGACAAACGCCCCAATGCTGCTTTCCACATTCCTTACAAATAGGCATACTTACACTTCCTCCACTTTCCCTTTTTGTATTGTCACTAAACTTTGAAGCCAAATTTTCATTTACCGAAATCATTGATTCACCAACGGCTTCTATTTTCTGTTTCTTAAATCTCTTACTCTCTGCTTCGATCATTGGTGGCTGGGACATTTTCAAGGCTGCGATATTTGTTTCCGCCATCAAGGCTCTATCAAGGACATCAACATATTTCTCCAATTTCAATACATTTACTCTATCAAGTACTTCAACATGCAACCCACCCTCAAACTTCCTTGCCTTTTTGTACTCTGTGTCCACCATATGGGGAGCATAGCGGGCTAATTCAGTGAACTTCGTTTCGTACTCTGCTACCGACATGGTGCCTTGCTTCAACTGTTCAAATTCAGATATTTTTCTGTCTCGCATACATTGTGGAAAATATTTTTCATAAAACTTTTCTTTGAATCGGTCCCAAGTCAAATCTCTATCTACCTCGCGAACTAACATCCACCATCTTCGGGCTTCCTCCGTCAAAGTGAATGTTGCTAACAGAACCTTATACACATCAGTACACGGGAATACTTCAAAAATCTTTTCTGTTTCTAGTACCCATGCCTCTGCTTTTAGTGGCTCAATGCCTCCTGCAAATTCTGGTGGTTTCAACTTCTTATATTTCTGAGTCAAACTGATAACATCATCATTATTCATCTGTTCCACTTGGACAGGTGGTGGAGGAGGAGGCGGAAATGGCTGTCTCTGTGGTGGTTGGCCTTGTTCCAATTGTTGTCTAACTAATCCAGTCAAAGCTTCTACCATTCTTTCCAATCGAGTCAGTCTAGCATCAGAAGATTCTGTTTCATCTATATGCCTTGCATTGGTATCTTCTATTGGTCTAGAGAATCCATAACAGATAGAGCATTTCAATCTCAACATCATGTTTCCTCTACTGTCTTTTCATTTCCAGTTCTTGCTTCTCATATTCAGAAACACACACACACGTGCACATATGCTCATGCCATGCTCTAGTTCTTTTCTAATGCATCTTACAGCTCTTATGGACACGTGTGTGGGTAAATAACTCGTGCGCTCTGATACCACTCTGTCACGCCCCAAACCCGCCCCGAGAGGTTTGGTGACGAGGCCGGCCAGTAATCCTAGATTACCACAGGCCTTACTGTACAAAGCATAAATAAACGGGGCTCGCGGAAGCGAAAACAAGCTACGATAGACCAAAGAGCTGTGCATAAATATGAACATACATTTACATGCCAAAATAGTAATTTACCCACCATATTACATAAACAAAATCCATGTACAAAACATATAGGCACCTGCCACAAGTACATAACAAAACAAACTCACTATACGGCCTTCCAGGCCTAGCCCAGCAAGGGCATACAAAACTCAGGTAGGCTTTCAAAACGGCGGCTCGACACGAAATCCGCCTAGGCTTGGCTCCCTGACTGCTCACCTATAAAATACATAAATACAGGGGTGAGCTAACGCCCAGCAAGTAACATTAACGTAAAGGGGTAGTGAACGAATTCCACATATATCATATCCGTAAAACAAATCATTCATAAACATAATCATTTCATAACAGAACATACGTAATGGCATATTCCACAGAACATAAACATAACAGAACGTCTTCCGACTAGAGTAATCAGTTCCGGATACTGATTAAACACATATCGTCACAATGAAGTGACTCACGAGATCTCGTAAACTAGTCATGGACCCGCATTTTCATGCCGTCCCCCATGACTTGGGACTCCCTATGGATGCCATACTAGATTCGCAAATAGGATATTCGTTCACAGAAAACATTAACGTTTCAGAAATCATAACATAACATAGCATTTTCAGAACATACTTTATAAGAACATAACTTTACAGAAATGTTACTTACAGTGGTTTTCCAGAACCGGTTGTACGGTCTTCACGCTTTGACCGGCAAATATCCACAGTATCGCATGATCCTTTAACACATATCACTATTAAATCAAGTCCATGTATGCTCTTAATGACGTTTCAATCTCATGACTTCATTATCATGACTTAATTAAGCCTCAAGAATGCTAAAAATGCAATGAGGACGCCAGAATCATGCATTGAAACACTTTTTGATTTTCCTAGAAAACAGGTCTACGCTCGAGCGGCCAAACCCCCGCTCGAGCGGACTGAACACTGGGCCAAAATGCTGGATGTGCGAAATCTCCGCTCGAGCGTCCAAACCCACGCTCGAGCGGACAGTGAAAATCTGAGTGAAAACCAGACCCATTTTCTGTCAAACCATGGCTTCCATTTTAGCAAAATTCAACTTCCAATTCATGAAAATCAAGGCCCAAACAATTGAAATAAAGCTTCATAACCTCCAAATAAACTTCAATATGCATCATATCATAGGAACCATAAACATGAATATGTACATACAAGCTTCATATTTCAACATTCATGGAGGTTTCCCTCAATTTGCCAAATCTAACTTAAATCATGCCATAGATGCTCGATTTAAACATATGTCCCCTTCAATCCTCTTATTTAACATGAGATCATTGATGAACCAACCTTAATTGAAGGAAATAGGAAGGAATTCTTACCTTGATTATTTAATTTGGAGAAGATCAACTTGTTTCTCCCCTTTTCTCACTTCTTCTTCCTCTTGACTTCCTCTTCTCCCGAATTCACTCTCTCTCTCTCTCTTAGATATTTTATTTCCTTTGCCTTTTGAGTCAACATTGGGTCAATAAGCCTTATCTTTAAACATATGTATCCAATATAAACAATTGTGCCAAATATTTGAGCCAAACATGGCCTAGCGAATCAGACGAAATTCAGTCCTCGATTTATTGTTCCAAATAGCTCTAAAAATTCCCAGTTTCACATAGGCGTGTTCAATTTCATTTTCTGAACCCATTACGGTCATCGATTTCGGTTCCGAAATTGCAATTCCAACAGATGTGTTTCCAATTCCAACAGATAATTCCCAATTAATTTATATAAATACATGATTAATTACCGATAATTATGACGTACATTTCGGGGTCATTACAGTTTGTAAGCTACATATGATTAGCAGTAACATTTATTACTAAACTTGTTTATGTTGTCGCCTAAGCCTTGTGATTAGAGGCAACTCAAGCCACATAATTAGTAATTAAATTTCATTCATATGGAGAAAGAGAATTTATATTGTTAGAATTAATTATTGCTAATATAGTGCAACATTATCACACATAATCAACCACAAAATTAACCAAAGAAAAATGTTTTTTTGAACTCACCACAGAACAATGTCTTGTAAATATTTTTTCTCTCACATTTCACTTGTTTATGTGCGCTTTTTAATTTGATAGAGAAAGAAATATAATGATGAATCCTTTTCTTTTCACCAAGAGATATGCATAATGAAGACTACTTTTTGTTTGTATATTAACAAACAATTTTATTATTTTAAAGTGGATACCATCAACAAATCTTATAAAAACATTCGTGTGTTTTTTGTATTCTAAGGTTTGATTCCTAGCATTATTGCTTTGAATTTTGGGTTGATCTATTTTTTGAAAAAAAAAAGAATGAAAAAGTTCTCTTTTTTTGGTTTGGTCTATGTACAAATAATCTATATGAAGTTTTAAGCACATAGCTCCCTATAATTTTTGAATTCAGAAAAATCATTATGGCTCACCTGAATTGAAGAATTCACAGCTAGTTTGATCTTTTGTTTAAAAGAATAAAGATTAAAAATACATTTACCATAGAGAACATGATAATTCGAAACTTTTAAATGCCTATAATCTGAATTTTCTTTCTAATCTCTTCTTGTTCAAATAAATAATCGTTAACAATTGGGATGTCAAAAAATTCCCCTTTCATCTCAAAGGGTTGTACTGTGCTTCAACTAAATCATTTGTATGATAAACAAAACACAACACCAACCAAACAACTTGGGAGCTCAAACCATTAATATTATTGTTGATTATCTCCACTTAAAAGTTAATGAGTTGCCCAAGAAGACAAAACAACAATTTCTCTGAATGCTAATCTAATCTAAATGGTCTTATTCTGTGTCTTGTCCTAGGAAGCATTACTCTTTTTGTTCAAATTCAATAATACAAGCGATACAAATTGATTGGTCTGTGTACCTCTGTTATTACGATCTGTCTAGCCTGTTCCACTAATGAAACTTGATTCCCTTGCTTTCATGACATTTCGGTTCAACATTAATTTCCTCACTCTTTTCGCATCATCCCACTTATCGCTCAAAACATACAAATCAGAAACTAGAGTATAAACCCCTCCATGATTCTCCGGCTTCACCATCTCCAGAACCCGATCAACCACTCTCTTGAACATATCAAATTTCTTATGCACTTTACATGCTTACAAGAAGGAACACCAAACAAAAACATTGGGTTCAAGTCTCATTGTCTCACTAACCCCATACGCTTCCCCCAAAAGCCCAGCCTTCCCAAACATGTCAACCACGCAACCATAATGCTGAATTGTGGGCGCCAACCCGCATTCTTCAATCATTCTAAAATATATGCAGCCTTCCTCAACCAACCCTGCTTGTGCACAGGCACTGAGAACTCCGTTGAATGTCAATTCGTTTGGTCTACACCAACTTCTTTCATCATCCCAAACATAGACAATGCTTCTTTGCCATAGTTCTGCTGGGCAGACCCACAAATTATGACAGTCCAAGACTTCACATTTCTGTCTTGCATCATATCAACGACCTAACTTTAAGAATCCACACTTGGCATACATGTCAACCAAAATCGTGCCAAGTTCCACATTCAATACCCAACCATTCTTCGCAATGAATCCATGAATTAATTTCCCAGGCAGCAATCTTATAGAACCCATGTGGGCACACCCTACTAAAACCAATCCCAAAGTCACTTGGTCAGATTTTAACTGCTTAACCACCAACATTTCGAGAAAGAGCGTTAACCCATTTCCCCAATGGCCATTATTCACGTAACACGCGATCATGGCAGACCATGAGGCAACATTCCTCAAAGGAATTCTATCAAACATGCCCGAGGCCTTTTCAACATCTCCCGACTTTAAATAGCGCGTAATCATTGTATTCCACGTGACCGTGTTTCTCTCAAGCATTTCATCGAACAGGTCACAGGCATTGGGAAATGAAGAGACAGCGTATGCATCGAGGAGGAAAGTGGCAACGTAGACGCGGGAATTGAAGCTGAGTTTGAGGAGATGGGTATAGAGATGATTAATGAGAGGAAGGTTGTGCAAATAGGTACAAGACTTTAGAGTAAAGAGTATGGGGAAACAGGCGAAAGGAATAGAGTGAGAGAAACAATCGCATAGCTTTGTTTCCATTAAGCAATGGCATATATAAAAAAAGACGGAAAACAACCCACCACTATTTAATTTTTTAGTTTATTTGATTTTTTGTGGTTTTTTGTGTAAAAAACACTAATTTTTTTGTGTAAAAAAGTTAAAAAGTCAAAAAATTAGTTTTTTTAACTTATTCCTAAAACACCACTATATATTGGCTTCATTTGAAAAGTTGGGTTGACTTTTTGTTTTGTTTTGGCTATTTTAGTACACATCAAAACGTTTGTTTAGATTGATTTTTTTAATTATTTTAATTTTTGTGAAATGAAAAGTAAAATAATTATAATTTTAATATAACATTTTATCTTATTAATTTTTTAACTTATTTTATTTTTTTATAATTAATTCAGGTAAAAAGTCAACCCAACAGTGGTGCTGGAGTCCGCCAGCACCCCCACACTTTTTGTGAGAGAGAGGAAGGAGAGAGAGTAAGGAAAAATAAAAATAAATAAGTGATCACAAATCAATTGGGAATTGTGAGGGTCCTAAATTGTGGGGTCTCAAGTATTATTCCCCAACCCAATTACCAAACCACACCACTACATAAGGTTGTGGTGTAAATATATGATACATTTGAAAGCAATCCGTTTCAAAGGTTTTTTTTTTTTTTTTTTTTTTGATCGGAAAAAGAAAAGATGTTCTGAAGTGTCATCACTACATCCGTAGGCCCAGGCCCCGGGGTAGTCGGTTGCCAGCCTGATTTAACCCAACTCATAGGAAGGGACCCACCACCGAGGCATCAGTGGAGCTCATCAACCGCCCCAGCCACGGACAAGTTTCGATCGGAGTACAACGCGAGGTCGCCGAAGTGAGTCCCTGGAAAATCCAGAATTTTTCACGCCCCTCAGGAGTCGAACTTGACTCATGACTGTGAGAAGGTAATGCCTTCACCACTGAGTGCGTGTTTTTGGTGTTTGTTTGTTTATTTATTTTTTTATCTTTAGTTGGGCCAGCCGCGAGAAAGCCTTTTGATATTTCCCCAATATCAACCAAAGCCTAGCCCAAAAATTCTAGGCCTGACCTAAAAAATCTGCTTATTTATTTATTTGGATAAATTACACTTTGTCCCTTTTATGTTTGACTACTTTTCCATTTTGGTCCTGAAAGTTTTTTTTTTTTTTTTTTTTTTTTTCACTTTAGCCCTTTTAAGTTTCAAGTTTTTCCCATTTTACTTCTAAACCTAATTTCTATTTAAAATTAGTCAAAAAAATGCTATAATGGCTGTCATATAATATAAAAAATATATTACTATATTAGAGTTTAATTTTATTTTAAGGATGTGAGTTATATATAATAAAATATTTTTATGTCACCTGAATTGTTAATGTGTTATTTTCTATTTAATTTTGAACATATATTAGTTTTACTAGTAAATTGAGAAAAACTTGAAATATGAAGGAAAAAAAAATTGGAAAAAAATAAATTTTAAGGGCCAAAGTGGGAAAGTGACTAAAAAGAAAGGGGACAAAGTGTAATTTACCCTATTTATTTATTGGTTTCTTGGTTTTCAATTTTATGTTTGTAAAACAATTTATAAATAAAAAGTTAAAACATGAAATAAATACAAAATGATGGGGTAGTGCAATATTTGTAATTTTGAGCTATGCTGACGGGCCATTTATTTTGAAATGAAAGACACACAAGATCACCTTAGTCAATATGAACTTTTTGTATGAAAATTTTATTTGTATAACATTGTCATCTTTTTGTTGTTGTTGCCTACTTTGTGTTTTCATCAATACAGGTTTGTCTTTTGTTGATAAAAAAAATTAAAAAATGCAAACCATGGCAAAATATTATTCTCTGTATTTTCCATGACAATTTTTTTGGTTAATAGGTTAGTAGAATTATATTATTACAATAGACTAATGTCACTTCATTTAGATAGCACGAAACTATATCAAAATATTATAAAACAACATCCAAACATCTCTTAAACACCAAAATTTCATATAAATTATTATATATATGTTGAGTTATCTAAATTCTTTTACTTCATGTTATTGATCACTATGTATTGTTATTTGAAAAAAACATAATAATAAAAATGGAAAGAAGATGGGTTAAGAGAGTAAAAGAAAGGAGAGAAGCTGTCAATGATCAGTGGAGGAGAAGAGGTGGTATAGGGGGATGGGAGAGAGAGGGTGTGTAAATTTTTTTTTTTTTTTTTTTTTTTAATAATTGAAATACATATTGTGCCTTCAAAAGTAATTTTTCTAAAGAGTATTGTTAGGTTTTTATTCTTGGCAACCTCGTTTGACAAAACTCCTTTCAGTTGTATTTATTTTCACACTTTTATTTCAGTGAGGCTATGAGTTTATTAGATGCGAATTCAACCCGAATTGTGCCGTTCAGAGAAGTTTGTGATGTTAATGCTTTCAAGATTGCCACTTCGCTGATTATGACGGGGGTCAGCTCGTGGCCGAAGCAAATTGCAAAATTGTATTCAAAATTGCATTCAAAATTGCATGTCTGCCCATGTTCGCTCGAGCCAAGGAATGCTCGCTCAAGCGAAGTTCGCTCGAGCCAAGGAGTTCTTGCTCGAGCTAAGGATTGCGTCCATACAAAAACCTGAAAGAGTGGTGTGTTCGCTCGAGCCAAGGCACTAGTAGAAATCACGAAAGTTAAGGTTCTCGCTCGAGCGAGCTTCAAAATCCGGATTTCTATAGGAGTTGGTTTTCTTCCAAAACTAGGATTATTTTGGTTTTCTATAAATAGTTGGTTTTCTCCCAAATCTAAGGTAATTCCTCCATATCTTCTTTTTGGTTCTTAAGGTTTATATCTATGGATATTTTGTGAGTTTTCTTTGATGTTTTATTGAGTATTCAACTCATGGTTTAAAGAGAGTACGTCAAAGGTTTTGTTTGTTATACACAAGAGAAAGAGAGTTGTTCTTTGGTGGATTCTGAAGAATTTGAGCCTAAAGCTTCGGTGGATTCTGGAGTGGCTCATCGCAAAGACAATTCCGAGGTGAAGACGGGGTTGGAAGAGGCACACAGAGGTTGGTTCAATTAGGCATGGATTCGCTAGGTAATTGAGAGTATACTTGTGTAATTCCTTTAAATCTTCTTAGTGGATTGTTTTGTGGCGGTTGCCCGTGGTTTTTTAATCACAGTTGGAGGTGTCCAATTGTGGTTTTTCCACGTTAAAATCATTGTGTCGATTTGCCTTGATTGTTTGATTGGGATTGTTATATACTGCTTAAAATTGATACATAATCACAAATCAACATCTAGGGGATTTCTAGATTTTTCAAGTATAATTATAATAAAATGAAATAAAAGAGTCACAATTTGTGGGTATATAGAGTTAAAAGTGTGGTAGAAATAGAAGCTTCACAAACAATTTCAAAGTAAGAAATCTGTGAGACTTAGAAAATCCTCTCACATGCATTGTTGAGGAAATCCAACGAATATATGAGCTTTCCTAGTAGATCTGCAAAGATGAATATGGTTGGCACCGCCCAACCGAGGTTGCGACCAGGGACACTCCGATGATAAAGTTAGTCACTTGAATCAAGGAAAGCAGATGCAGAAATGAAGGGTGTTGTGTGTACTCTATTGCAGAGAGATGAGGCATACCTTTATTTCTTGGGATGCCCCCTTTTTATAGATGGTGAGTGTGATATTTGTAACATGAACTTCCTTGTTTGAGCTGGGTCCATTGTCAGGACTTGTTTGAGTTACCCCCAATAAGCTAATATTTTTTTGGGCTCCCACAATTGCCCCAAAACTTTCATTGTCTTCGATAGAAAGAATGAGAGTTTTGATTACCAAGCTACACCGTTCAAATAGATGTTAGGTTTCTTGACAAAGAACATGCTTGACGAATGAATAAAATGAATGAATGAATGACTGTATAAATGCATGTATGCTTAAATGTATGTATAAATGTATATCTTGCTCCAAATTCGGAGGCTTTTGCTGATGGCGCTTTATGTCGAGCACGAAGAGAGCTCCGAATGCGGAGGCTTTTGTTCATGGCGCTTTGTGCCGAGCACGAAGAGTGCTCTGAATTTGGAGGCTTTATTGATGGCGCTTCGTGGAGATGAATTTCCGACATTGCAAGGATTGTGAATAATGCATTCTGTGTCATTGATTTCCTGTACCAAATAATGTAGACTTGTTAGGTACAAAAAAGTAGAAAGCTGAAAAACCTACTCTAGTGGTAGAGCATTAAAAAAATATCATTGCTCCGTTGTAAGGAATTGTCGAGTGGAGCAAATTGAAGCACATTGTTAAGTTTGTTAGGTTTTTATTCTTAGCAATCCCGTTTGACAAAACTCATTTCAATTGTAATTTTATTCATTTTTTTATTTCAATGAGGCTATGAGTTTTAGATGCGAATCCAACCCGAATTGCACCTTGCAGAGAAGTTTGTGATGTCTATTATTTCATGTTTGCCACTTCGTTGACTATGGCGGGGTCAAGGGGCAGTGCCCCTGAAGCAAAAGGCAAAATTGCAGTTGAAGTTATTTGTCCGCTCGAGCAGCCATTCCTGCGCTCGAGCGGAGATCGCGACCTATCAGAAGTTTCACTCACCTGCAAAAGTAATGGGAGTTGTTTTTTTCCGCTCGAGCGGCCATTCCTGTGCTAGAGCATAGATCCGCTCGAGCGGCAATTCTTGCGCTCGAGCGGACATCGCAAATCTGTTTTCTATAAATATATGTTTCAGTCTTATTTTAGGGTACGACTTCCAAATCTTCTTCTTAAGTATTAGGGTTTTTATCTAGAGCTTCTTTGCTTATTTCCTTTGATATCTTTGAGAGTTTATATCATGAATTGAGTGGGTTATATCAAAAGGTTTGTTTATTTTGTTTTATTCACAAAAGAGAGATTTGTTTTTCGATGGATTCCGTGGAATTTGGACCTGAAGCTTTGGTGGATTCTGGAGTGGCTCATCGTCATGGATTCGACATCGACGTTGTGGATTCAACGTTGGACAAGACGATTCCGAGGTGAAGACCCTGGTAGAAGAGGCATAGAGGGGTCGATTCAATTCGGGCATGGATTCGCTAGGTAATTAAGAATGCACTTGTGTAATTCCTTTTGTCTTCTTAGTGGATTGTTTTTTGGCTTTTGCTTGTGATTTTTTTTATCACAATTGAAGGTGTTCCAATTGTGGTTTTTCCACGTTAAAATTGTTGTGTCGATTTGTCTTGATTGTTTGATTGAGATTGTTATTTACTACTTAAAATTGATACATAATCACAAATCAATATCTAGGAGATTTCTAGATTTTTCAAAGTTGATTTCTTGCCCTTGAGCTAGTATTTATTGAGGTTGTGCGAAGTCAGAGTAAGCTAGTACTACATTGTATACAACATATATTTGCCTCATTGCTTTCAAATAAGATTTGTTATTTGAAAAGAATAAAATTGACTTTGGCCAAAATTGCCGAGGAATAAACCGATAACAATTTGTTGAAATGGATTACTTGCCCCTGTTTTGTGCCGTAGCGATATTGAAATGAAGCCGAGACAAAGTAGGATGCTTGGTAACATTTGAAATGAGATCAATTGCGCGCAGTTTGCACTTAATTTTTTTCCTTTTTTTTTTTTTCTTTCTCTTTTTTTGGTGTAGGTCTTCAAATAAAATCTACTATTTTTCTGAGTTGAATTTGCAAATTCTGACCACATGGATGTGCCTGGAACATGTCAAATAGCTGGAAACAACTATTGGATTGTTGTGATTGGACTCTGAATGGCTTAAATTTAGCCAAAATAGATCGGATATTTCAAAATAACCAATTGCAACTCAATCGCAAAGCACGGGATAATATCTCTATTGGCTGTCTGGGTTGTCTTCTCCGGTGAAACAACTGATTTTCTAGGCAAACTTTGACTGGCCCGTATGGCTTCGTTTTAGGTCCAATTTTGATGCGGTTTTGTGCGTTAGATTTGTCTCGATGAGTTCTTCACATTGGCGTACTCAAAACTGGAGTGCGATGATTGGATGTCATTGGACCTCCTAAAGTTGACCAAAAATAAGATAGTTTTGCTTTGTTTTTTTTTTCTTTTTAAATATATTTTTTGTTCGGCTCTTGTCCTCAGCTAAATTATGGTCCATGGAAGAATGTGCTTGGCAGGAGAATGTTCTTGGAAAAAGAGGTTGGCAAGGCTTATTGTTGAATATTCACTCGGCAGAGAATAATTGAGGACGTTCTTGTTGCTAGAGCCACCAAGCCAAGCGAAAGTGATGCCGAGAGAGGTTGTAGAGATGCCGACTAGCCTTGTACGAGGTACAGTACTACTGAACAACTTTGTAGCTTTGTCGAGCAATCTTCTATAAGTTGCGGTATTGCCGAAATGCACATGCATGGGCTCGAATGCCGAATAACTCTTGCCGGAATCGCTTGGTTGGCTTGTCCTCTTTGTCTTTGCTAAGAGCTTGGTTGGAAATGGTTGGCAACTTGGCTTTTTGTCTTGCTGAGACATTTGGAAGGCAACTCATATTAGCTCTTTGATTTGCCGAAACACTTGGTCGGCGACTCACCTTTGGCTCGCCAAAAATTAAAGATTGTCGATAATGATGCTAGAAAGAGAGAGCCATGGTCAGCCTATAACATCTTGTTTGTGAGCTGAACAAACAAGTTAGATGCATGCAAATATTAGTAGCTATGAATATATATATATATATATTATACATATGGAGAAAGCTTCTAGAACGGAGAGTTAGAATAACAAGAGAGTTGACGGGCAACCTAATAAAGAGGTACTGTTGAGGAGTTTGATGGTCAACCCAAATAAAGTGCCAGCTAATAGCTATTGGTACTCGGTAACCTGTGTTGTCTTGCTGGCCAAACAACTTTTAGAGAGAGAAAGTAAAGACCCAAGTTTGGAGTCCATAGAAATTGTTAGTATAGGTACACGTATGTATGTCAAGAATCAACTTTAAAATAAGCTTTCAGAGACAAAGAATAAATAAATAAACAAAGACCCAGGGGTGAGTTTGGCCGAGCAATCTTGTGGGATTGCTGAAAAGATGCTCTCTCCAAGAAAAGTGTGAAACCCATTTTTAGAGAGAGAAAATGGAGATGCAATCGTATATACGATAGGAGCATATTGTTTGAAAATTAACCACTCTGAACACTTATTATAGATGGAGGTAGAGCATTAAATTGCAATACATATTTATTAGAATTAATATTTTAATATATACGTTTTTAGAAAGAACAATTTTTGTCGTTCTTGGTTTTATACTAATGGTGAACAACATACTGCCATCATTCATCAGAGCACAAGTAGCTCATAAATCATACCTGCTAATTCAAGCTGGATCTCAATCTCTTTGTTGAACTCATTCGTTTCCCACGTACGGGGCCAATTATGAGACCTAGAAAATTCTCTCACATGGATTATTGAGGAAATCCAACGAAGATATATGAGCTTTCCCAGTAGATTTTCAAAGATGAACATGGTCAGCACCGCCCAACCGGGGTTGATGGCAAGGGACACTCCGATGATAAATTTAGTCACTTGAATTAAGAAAAGAAGATGCATAAATGAAAGGTGTTGTGTGTGCTTTGTTACTGAGAGATGAGGCATACCTCTATTCATTGGGATGCCCCCCTTTATAGATGGGGAGGGGGGGTGATATTTGTCCCATGGACTTCCTTGTTTGGTCTGAGCGCATTGTCAAGACTTGTTTGGGTTACTCCCAATAAACTGATATTTTTTTGGGCACCCACAGAATCAATCACCAAATGTTGCTAGGTGGAGCAAAGGTTTCTAGCGAATCCATATGATAATGTGCATTATGTTCAATTATTTGAAGTATGAATTTTTCTTTATTCACTTCCACACTTCACCTCCTAAAATCTATCTTCTCTCATAGTTCCAAAAAAACACAACAATTTTAAAAACAAGACTTGATGTTGTAAACTCCAATTTTAAAATATGTCTGACACAACATATTTCTTAATTTTATGTAAACATCAATTGTTTGAAAGCAAAGTTTCAAACACTATATTGTATGTTTTTAGTTAATTAATTTTGTTTCAATTTCAAGGTATGGCGGTCATGAGTTGTAGTATTTTTTTTTTTTTCCTTGATATGTCTCAGTGATCATTTTCACAAGAAATAATCTCTGATAAAAAGGATTGGATTGCTAGCAAAAGAAGATTGATAAATCATCACAAGAAATCTACTATGGTCAAAATTTGATTGGCTACAGATGAAAAATTATATGTATAGATATATATTATCAGTTGAGATGTAAACCAATTCAAACTTGAAAACTTGTAAGACTAAGGAAGAAGAGTTCCTACTACACAAAGTACAAAAAAATAAGTTGAAGGCTAGATAAAGGTGTCAATTAATAGGTGTAGACACCCCATTTTTGACCGTCCTCAAGACTTGGATGTGCTTGTAGGTACACCCAACAACTGGTTCGATTACTTGCCCAGCATTCGACTGTCGCGGCGGAACGGCACCGGTTCAAGTTTCCCGGACCTTGTATCCTTTCTGCCTCATTTTTGGACCCTGACTAGGTCCTGTTAGAGTGGCCCTCATAGTGTACTGCCGGCCATGGCATGGCACTGCCGGCCATGGATTTTCCACTGCCGGCCACTGATGAAGCCCTGCCGGCCATCAGTGTGGCACTGCCGGCCATTACTGATGGCCGGCACCCCCCTGTCTCAGCTGGTTTTCAGGCAGATCTTTTGAGCCAGCTGGATTTTCATTTGCTACCCTCCATACACGTATATGGAGGGATGGAAGCCAAGAAAAGCTTGTTCAAGAAGCTTTGGCTTTGCTTTGTTCTATATAAGGAAGAGCCTTTTTCCTTAAGCAAGGGTTCTGAGTTTTGGAGAGAAAAAAAGCTGTCTCTCTCTATATTGTGTGTACTTTGTGCCTTAGAGTTGGATTTCTTTGCACTTTTGCACTACAACATCTAGATATACACCTCCATCCTCCATTCCAGCACTTTGGAAGCCATTTGAGGAGGTTGGAAGCTCAGAATATTGGACCAAAACCTGCTGGTTTTCTGCTCTTCTAGGGTAAGTCTCTATTTTCCCTAAACTTGCACTTTCTTTGTTCATCTATAAGCCTTGCTTTCAAGAATTTTTGGACTTTTTCATGAACTAAAAAAGATCATATTTTGAACTCCTTTACATGTCTGATCAAGGACTCTTTGCTGTTTGAGGCCTCCTCCTACCACTGATCTCTTTATCCCTCTTTTAGGCATTTTTCTTGTATGATAGTTTGGCCTTATTTGTGATCATTTTCGTGGCTTGATATAAACTGTAAAGTATCTTGTTTTGAGTCCCTCTTCAACTTTGTTGAAGGGCTCTTTGCCATTTGGGGCCAGCTTCTGTCCCTTGTGCTTTATCTCTCCTTATAGGACCATTTTTGCATCATATCTTAGTCCTACATGTGAGCATTTTTGGACTTGGTCATAAACTAGAAAAAGTTTCATTTTGAGCTTATAAACATGTTTGTTTAAGATACTTTTTCTGTTTGGGGTCATTTTCTCCCATGCATGCTTTATCTCTTCATGTTTAGAGCCATACATGTGAGTATTTGTATTGGCTTTGTTTTGGCCTATTAACCACTGAAATCCAGCAGATTTTCAGTGGCTTAGACACTGTTTTGAGAGCCCAAATTAGAGGGGGGTGACCCCCTCTCTCCTTGTCTTATTTGGTGGACTTTTTGACCTTCCAAAGAGACCCCATTTTGCATGCCTCTAGGCCTTGTTCCAGGCCCTTTTCAGTGGGTTTTGGGACCCTCTTGAGCCATTTCCAGAGTTGGTTTGGTCTTGTTGAATGTCCATCTTGCATGTGCCTAATGATCCCTTGCGCGGCCTTCCAAAGAGGCCCCTCATTTTTGCATGCATTGACTGCATTTCCATGATTATTTAGGCGTATTTTCACATGTTTAGTTCACTGATTCTGGCTGGTTTGATGAGTTCTTACCTGCTTCATGCACTTGCCATGTAAACCATGTTTGCTAGCCAATCTTGCATGCTATGTTAGTCCATCATGCTAGCACCTTTTGGCCATGCTTTGAACTAGAGATGTTCATGTTTTGGGGCTGCCTTGCCTCTGTATTTATGCTTCTTAGTCAAATAATGCATGCTTTGTATAGTTGTAGTGTAATTGACCTTGCAAGCTTCGTGTTTCGGTGACACATGCGTGCTATCTTTGAGATATTTAGATGATTTGGCATCATTTAATACTTCATTTCAGGGCATGTACCATTGCTACATTTCCACTTCATTGATGCTTCAAATGTCTTTGAATGTCGTGCATTATTGCCTAGTTTAAGGCTTAGCTTGTATTCTTGCATGTCTAGGTGTTTGGGCCTTCATTCCAGCATGTTTAAGTCTTTGTTTAGACCTATTTAAGCTCTGTCTATGCTTAGTTCATGTGTTCATGCCATGTATTGCATGCCTCCTTTGTATTGCTCTTTGCTAGCTTTCATGATTTAGGACCTTCGCATGCTTTACTTATGTCGTTTAAATGATTTGGCATCATTTATCATCTCATTTCAGTGCACATGGTGTTGTTACACTTGCACATTTGTCACTTCTTAGGCACTTTTGAGAGTTGCCCTTTTAGGCCCCTTTGATGAACCTTTCGCATTTTGCATGCTTGAGTGTGTTGTGTTGCTTCATTCATCGTTTTGGCTACTAATTTGGACTTAATTGAGAGTTGTCCATCTTTGGTGTAAGCCCATTTTGCCATGTTGTCGCATGCTCGTTACATGTAGTATGTTGTTGCATACTTGTTTAGCTTTACATGCCTTGCATGTTCATATGTTCATATTGCATTTTGTTATAGGTTGTTGCCTCACATCATGCTTATGTTCTTGTTGCATGTCATTAGCCTTGTTAGGTTGTTCATATTGCATGTTTGCCATGCTTATGTGTTGCATTGTTTGGGTTAAGTGTTAATCCGAGCACGAAGAACGAGGGACGTTTCATACTTCAAGTGATGGAACGTGTCTCAATTCTCGGTCGCCGAAGCTCTTGATGATTCATGATAGAGTTCTAGGCTTTACTTGCTTTATTTGTGCATTCATTTTCATATTGATTTGCACAAGATTGCATCTTTGGCCATCATGCATCGGGATGCGTGATTGATGGTCCTGGACCCGACTTGGCCTCTTCCTTCATGTTTTGAGGTGATTTGGAGTGCCATGGTGCGTATATATGTCCTTGGGAAACCCTCCATTTTCTCTATTTTGTGCTTCGTTGCAGTTTGGTGTCGTAGCACACCAGTGGCTGGCAGCCTGCCATTGATGGCCGGCAGTGTGCCACCCCTGGCCAGGAGTGGGCCATCTCTGGCCGGCAGTGCTCCTTTCATGGCCGGCAGGCCACTGGTAGCTTCCCCTGCAGTGTTTTGGTAAGTTGCAGCATCAAGCACAGGAAGACACCCTGCAAACAGAGCCTCTAAAGAGCAACCGGAAGGCTTTCCAAAGCGAGGAAGCGAAGCAGGCATGCATGCCTCCCTTCTTCAAACAGAGCTGGAATAGCATCGTTTACTGCTTTCCCTACTTGCTTGTTGTCATTCATTAATCAGTTAATTAATTTGTTAATTAATTAAGTTGTGTAATAATTAGTTGTAGCTAGTTATTCATTTGGTTCTGTAATAATTAATTAGCTTGTGAGTTAGTTAGTTAGGCAGCTTGTATTATTTATTCAGACCCTCCGAGTGAGGGCCAATGTTGTAATAAGTGTGCGTGGGTGTGCGTATGTCTTCCAACCTCACGTCTTTCTTCCCTTTTATTTAACCGCTTACAATGGTTAGATTTAGGGCATATCTCGATTAGCATTCTTATGCTCCGCATATTCGCATTCATTTGTCTTGCATGCACCGAAGGCTCGGTTCATCATTCAAACTGCATTGCAATTTTCAATACACTTTCTTGAATATGTGTTTTAAAGCATGTTTTGAAGTAAGTGCCATGCCATGTCATTAGTAACCGAGCCTACTTAGTTGCATTTTTGTATGCGATGCATTAGCCATTTAACATGAACTAGGGTCATGCATGTTTTGCTAACTAGCTTCATTGTTTTGGCACGGAGTACGATGTAAGTATTTATGCTTTAGCACCTCGCATGAGTGTGAATGTTAACATGACAGCATGCTTACCATGTGGCTAAATGCTTAGTTGATATAACTGCTTGAATGCCTGTGGGTGAAGATTGGATTACTCAAATTGGGATAATCCCTTGAAAATCCGTATTTTAGCCTACTTGCGAATAGCAAATTTCAAAACATTTCCAAACAAACGGATATGCAATGCTTTGTTCCAAATTAGGCGATCTAGTCTATACTTGTTTTGCTATACGCATCACGTAGTAATTCTAGCTAATTAATCGGAATAAGAACACATAACGTTTTCAAAATCAGATATCATGGTTAGTAGAGGCCGATCTTCGGATCGGGCGAGAGGGGGTGCTCATAGCTGACCTTCCCCAATCGTACCCAAGTTCCCGAGCCGAGGCAACTTTGGTGATGACGAACACGTAGCCTTTGGCACCGAGTCAGGGTTTCCTAAATTTCCCCATTATAAAATATTTAGGTGGCGACTCTGTATCTGGCAAAGCAGTCCATGTTTGGCACTTCTTTCAAAAAATCTGTTTTTCTCAAAACGATTTGCCGGATTTGGACTCTTTGGTTCAAGATTAAGAACCGTGACAAATCGAGTCCGAACTGTAGCATGAGGCCTAAGGGCGCGTCTACAATTTTGTAGACATCCCATTTTTGACCGTCCTCAAGACTTGGATGTGCTTGTAGGTACACCCAACAACTGGTTCGATTGCTTGCCCAGCATTCGACTGTCGCGGCGGAACGGCACCGGTTCAAGTTTCCCGGAACTTGTATCCTTTCTACCTCATTTTTGGACCCTGACTAGGTCCTGTTAGAGTGGCCCTCATAGTGTACTGCCGGCCATGGCATGGCACTACCGGCCATGGATTTTCCACTGCCGGCCATCAGTGTGGCACTGCCGGCCATTACTGATGGCCGGCACCCCCCTATCTCAGCTGGTTTTCAGGCAGATCTTTTGAGCCAGCTGGATTTTCATTTGCTACCCTCCATACACGTGTATGGAGGGATGGAAGCCAAGAAAAGCTTGTTCAAGAAGCTCTGGCTTTGCTTTGTTCTATATAAGGAAGAGCCTTCTTCCTTAAGCAAGGGTTCTGAGTTTTGGAGAGAAAAAAAGCTATCTCTCTCTATATTGTGTGTACTTTGTGCCTTAGAGTTGGATTTATTTGCACTTTTGCACTACAACATCTAGATATATACCTCCATCCTCCATTCCAGCACTTTGGAAGCCATTTGAGGAGGTTGGAAGCTCAGAATATTGGACCAAAACCTGCTGGTTTTCTGCTCTTCTAGGGTAAGTCTCTATTTCCCCTAAACTTGCACTTTCTTTGTTCATCTATAAGCCTTGCTTTCAAGTATTTTTGGACTTTGTCATGAACTGAGAAAGATCATATTTTGAACTCCTTTACATGTTTGATCAAGGACTCTTTGCTGTTTGAGGCCTCCTCCTACCACTGATCTATTTATCTCTCTTTTAGGCCTTTTTCTTGTATGATAGTTTGGCCTTATTTGTGATCATTTTCATGGCTTGATATAAACTGTAAAGTATCTTGTTTTGAGCCCCTCTTCAACTTTGTTGAAGGGCTCTTTGCCATTTGGGGCCAGCTTCTGTCCCTTGTGCTTTATCTCTCCTTATAGGACCATTTTTGCATCATATCTTAGACCTACATGTGAGCATTTTTGGACTTGGTCATAAACTAGAAAAAGTTTCCTTTTGAGCTTATAAACATGTTTGTTTAAGATACTTTTTCTGTTTGGGGTCATTTTCTCCCATGCATGCTTTATCACTTCATGTTTAGAGCCATACATGTGAGTATTTGTATTGGCTTTGTTTTGGCCTATTAACCACTAAAATCCAGCAGATTTTCAGTGGCTTAGACACTGTTTTGAGAGCCCAAATTAGAGGGGGGTGACCCCCTCTCTCATTGTCTTGTTTGGTGGACTTTTTGACCTTCCAAAGAGACCCCATTTTGCATGCCTCTAGGCCTTGTTCCAGGCCCTTTTCAGTGGGTTTTGGGACCCTCTTGAGCCATTTCCAGAGTTGGTTTGGCCTTGTTGAATGTCCATCTTGCATGTGCCTAATGATCCCTTGTGCGGCCTTCCAAAGAGGCCCCTCATTTTTGCATGCATTGGCTGCATTTCCATGATTATTTAGGCGTATTTTCACATGTTTAGTTCACTGATTCTGACTGGTTTGATGAGTTCTTACCTGCTTCATGCACTTGCCATGTAAACCATGTTTGCTAGCCAATCTTGCATGCTATGTTAGTCCATCATGCTAGCACCTTTTGGCCATGCTTTGAACTAGAGATGTTCATGTTTTGGGGCTGCCTTGCCTCTGTATTTATGCTTCTTAGTCAAATAATGCATGCTTTGTATAGTTGTAGTGTAATTGACCTTGCAAGCTTCGTGTTTCGGTGACGCATGCGTGCTATCTTTGAGATATTTAGATGATTTGGCATCATTTAATACTTCATTTCAGGGCATGTACCATTGCTACATTCCCACTTCATTCATGCTTCAAGTGTCTTTGAATGTCGCGCATTATTGCCTAGTTTAAGGCTTAGCTTGTATGCTTGCATGTCTAGGTGTTTGAGCCTTCATTCCAGCATGTTTAAGTCTTTGTTTAGACCTATTTAAGCTCTGTCTATGCTTAGTTCATGTGTTCATGCCATGTATTGCATGCCTCCTTTGTATTGCTCTTTGCTAGCTTTCATGATTTAGGACCTTCGCATGCTTTACTTGTGTCGTTTAAATGATTTGGCATCATTTATCATCTCATTTCAGTGCACATGGTGTTGTTACACTTGCACATTTGTCACTTCTTAGGCACTTTTGAGAGTTGCCCTTTTAGGCCCCTTTGATGAACCTTTCGCATTTTGCATGCTTGAGTGTGTTGTGTTGCTTAATTCATCATTTTGGCTACTAATTTGGACTTAATTGAGAGTTGTCCATCTTTGGTGCAAGCCCATTTTGCCATGTTGTCGCATGCTCGTTACATGTAGTATGTTGTTGCATACTTGCTTAGCTTTACATGCCTTGCATGTTCATATGTTCATATTGCATTTTGTTATAGGTTGTTGCCTCACATCATGCTTATGTTCTTGTTGCATGTCATTAGCCTTGTTAGGTTGTCCATATTGCATGTTTGCCATGCTTATGTGTTGCATTGTTTGGGTTAAGTGTTAATCCGAGCACGAAGAACGAGGGACGTTTCATACTTCAAGTGATGGAACGTGTCTCAATTCTCGGTCGCCGAAGCTCTTGATGATTCATGATAGAGTTCTAGGCTTTACTTGCTTTATTTGTGCATTCATTTTCATATTGATTTGCACAAGATTGCATCTTTGGCCATCATGCATCGGGATGCGTGATTGATGGTCATGGACCCGACTTGGCCTCTCCCTTGATGTTTTGAGGTGATTTGGAGTGCCATGGTGCATATATGTCCTTGGGAAACCCTCCATTTTCTCTATTTTGTGCTTCGTTGCAGTTTGGTGTCGCAGCACACCAGTGGCTGGCAGCCTGCCATTGATGGCCGACAGTATGCCACCCCTGGCCGGCAGTGGGCCATCTCTGGCCGGCAGTGCTCCTTTCATGGCCGGCAGGTCACTGGTAGCCTCCCCTGCAGTGTTTTAGTAAGTTGCAGCATCAAGCACAAGAAGACACCCTGAAAACAGAGCCTCTAAAGAGCAACCAGAAGGCTTTCCAAAGCGAGGAACCGAAGCAGGCATGCATGCCTCCCTTCTTCAAACAAAGCTGGAATAGCATCGTTTACTGCTTTCCCTACTTGCTTGTTGTCATTCATTAATCAGTTAATTAATTTGTTAATTAATTAAGTTGTGTAATAATTAGTTGTAGCTAGTTATTCATTTGGTTCTGTAATAATTAATTAGCTTGTGAGTTAGTTAGTTAGGCGGCTTGTATTATTTATTCGGACCCTCCGAGTGAGGGCCAATGTTGTAATAAGTGTGCGTGGGTGTGTGTATGTCTTCCAACCTCACGTCTTTCTTCCCTTTTATTTAATTGCTTACAATGGTTAGATTTAGGGCATATCTCGATTAGCATTCTTATGCTCCGCATATTCGCATTCATTTGTCTTGCATGCACCGAAGGCTCGGTTCATCATTCAAACTGCATTGCAATTTTCAATACACTTTCTTGAATATGTGTTTTAAAGCATGTTTTGAAGTAAGTGCCATGCCATGTCATTAGTAGCCGAGCCTACTTAGTTGCATTTTTGTATGCGATGCATTAGCCATTTAACATGAACTAGGGTCATGCATGTTTTTCTAACTAGCTTCATTGTTTTGGCACGGAGTACGATGTAAGTATTTATGCTTTAGCACCTCGCATGAGTGTGAATGTTAACATGACAGCATGCTTACCATGTGGCTAAATGCTTAGTTGATATAACTGCTTGAATGCCTGTGGGTGAAGGTTGGATTACTCAAATTGGGATAATCCATTGAAAATTCATATTTTAGCCTACTTGCGAGTAGCAAATTTCAAAACATTTCCAAACAAACGGATATGCAATGCTTTGTTCCAAATTAGGCGATCTAGTCTATACTTGTTTTGCTATACGCATCACGTAGTAATTCTAGCTAATTAATCGGAATAAGAACACATAACGTTTTCAAAATCGGATATCATGGTTAGTAGAAACCGATCTTCGGATCGGGCGAGAGGGGGTGCTCATAGTTGACCTTCTCCGATCGTACCCAAGTTTCCGAGCCGAGGCAACTTTGGTGATGACGGACACGTAGCCTTTGGCACCGAGTCAGGGTTTCCTAAATTTCCCCATTATAAAATATTTAGGTGGCGACTCTGTATCTGGCAAAGCAGTCCATGTTTGGCACTTCTTTCAAAAAATCTGTTTTTCTCAAAACGATTTGCCAGATTTGGACTCTTTGGTTCAAGATTAAGAACCGTGACAAATCGAGTCTGAACTGTAGCATGAGGCCCAAGGGCGCGTCTACAATAGGTAGATGTTTCATTTACTTCTCTTTTTTGATTATATTCCCAAGATTTTAACTCAATACTTATTCGGTATATGTGGAATGAAGAATTACGTGTTTTCAATTAATAATTAGTTGTAACAACGTCTTAGGCAATCTTTGTAAATCAAAATAAAATAAAATGATATCCTACATGTGAAACTAAATCCCACCATATTTGTAAATTTACTATCATCCATATCCAAAAATTTAAAAAAAAAAAAAAATTATGTGCAAGCAGAAGACGAAAGTTATGATACAGCTTATATTTACAAATGCCCTTTGCTACGTGAATTAAGTAAAGAGTTTAAAATGATAAAGCTTATGTTTATCTAGTGACATGTAACAACTATAACGAAAATGTGTATGAAAGATTTTCAAGAGAAATTCTATTTCCACACACCTAACTATCTCAGTACACATATTTAATGAAACTTTATTTCAATGACAATTATACCCTAAAATAAAATGATCATAATAGACATCAAAACCCTAACCAACTCATTTTTTTTTTCTCTCTTCTTCTTCTTCTTCTTCTTCTTCTTCTTCTTCTTCTTCTTCTCTCTCTCTCTCTAGAATCAATTCAATTTGTCTCGGTTATGAATCCAATGGAGAACAACAGCGAGAAATACGATATTGAACGGTTCGTCATCAACAACAATTAGACAGTTTCTTCTTCCTCATCATTATCGCCTCAGTCACCGCCGTCGCAAAACCACCAATTTGATGTTCTGGTAAGCTTTGCTTTCCAAGAAAGCTCTCTTCAACAAACCAATACTGAAATTTTTTTTATTTTTGTCGAAAATCAACTGTTGAAATTATTATTTTTGTTTAAAAAACAATTTTCAAATCGAAAAAAATAGTTGCATTCAAAAATCAAGTTTCGAAATTTTAGAAAATTTTCGGAAGTTAACAACTGAAAAAACTATTTAGTGTGTTTGGTTTCAATTTTTTGGAAATTGAATTTTTATTTTTGTGTTTTTTTGTTTTTAGTGAATATTTTTAAAATTTTAAGAAATTTTTTAATTTTTTTTTAGATGCACCTTAGTTAGATGTATCTAAATATTAAAATATTTGTGAAAATATATTTAAAAAAATTAATAAATACACAAAAATAAGAAAAATGTACTATATTTTATTTTTTTATTTTTTTGTGTGTATTTTTTGGTATTTAGTGATATGTTAGGCGTGTCTAATTTTTTTTTAAAAAAAAATTGCTTAAAATATTAAAAAAATTCATTGAAAACAAAAAAAAAATACGGAAAATAAAAACTAGAATTTTCTAAAAAGTGTTTTCTGGAAACCAAAACAAAAAAGCTGATTATATTCAAAAAAACAAGTACTAAATGTTCAAAACTTAATTTTTTGGCGATTTGAGAGACTTTTGTGACTTGTCGTTGTCTTCGTCGTCGGTGACAATGAGCGAACAAGCTTGGTCCTTAACAAGAACCTCATTATGTTTGATTGCTTCTTCCTCCATAGCTTCAATATGCATGTGTAAGCCCCTGTTACAATTATACAAATGTATTTATGTATTCAGATATACATAGCTATATAACATATGTACCACAAACAACACTTGAAATGTTTACATAAATTCAAATTTCGTAGCAAATAAATCAGTCAGTAAATTGAACGATGTCAAAAGAGTAGATCCGAATACAGAGAGAGAGAGAGAGAGCATACCCATGGATGTCTATGTCAGTGTGTGTTTGGAAGGAAAATGTGTGTACAATATTTGAGTTAAAGGTTATAATTGCAATATGTGATGTGTGGAATGAGACAAATAATACCTAATCAAATTCATAAGTGTATGCATTGAAAAATAGTGTGCACTGAGGTAAGTAGGAGTGTGGAAATAGAATTTTCCGATTTTCAAGGCTAGTGATTGTAGAGATACAGGTGAACAAATTGAATATATATATATATATTTATCAGTAAGGGATTTCCTAAATGTTGTTGCCGATTATCTCCACATAAAAGTTCATGAGTTGCCTAAGAAGACAAAACAACAATTTCTGTGAATTCTAATCTAATCTAATCTAAATGGTCTTATTATGTGTCTCGTCCTAGGAAGCATTACTCTTTTCATATAAATTCAATAATACAACTATTGGAATTGTGGTTTTTTATAGGCTTATTTTGGGCCAACTTTGAGCCCAAATTTGAGTGGGTCCCATATGTCTTTTGAGGTGGGTCCAAGAGGTGACGTGTTTCTTGCTGCATGGCAAGTCACACGGTGCAAACGGTTCATTAAAACCATTTATGAGTGAATGGAAAGTTGACGTTATTTTCGGGTTCGTGGAATGGATAATTAAAGAGGAAAATGTGGGTTTCCTTGTAATGGTTGTCCCACATTGAAACTTTAAGAGAACTTGTGTATGTATATAAGCTCTAAGTGGACAAACTTGGGTTGGGCCCCAAGGGCATCCCAAGTTTGTAGAAATGATGAGTTATGGACAAAGTGGGCTTTGGCTCAAACCACCACACACGCGCGGGCCGTCTCTGTCCGACCAGCCACGGGTGTGGGTTGTGGGTCAAATCAGTCCTAACATTAATTTATTTGAATTTTTCCAAAACTTCTTGCAGGAAAATTTGAATTTTGCACCAATTTGAATTCAAATGTTTTGCTCCCAACCAGTGTGTCTTTTCCAAACCAATCCAAATAGATTCAAACATATTTTCTACCTTTTTTGTACCGGACAGATTCAGTTTCTTCCCGGACAGATTCAAAACTATTTTGAAACAAATTTTTGCACCTGTTCAATTTAAATGCAATCTGTTCAGTAAAGACACCAATTTGCCTATAAAAGCAAACCCTTTTCCAACAACTCATTCATTCCGCTCTTCTTGCCTTCCTTTGTGCTCTCTTACATATATATATTCTACATATTAGTTTTTAGAGAAATTCTAAGAGTATAGAACACAGGTTCTAGTTCGCCATACAGATTGTTTGGAGTGTTACTACAAATTGTGTAAAGATTATTGTATCCTGGGAGATAGACGCCATTTATTCCTAAGTACCGAAGTAAGGCGAATCTGTCTTAAGGACAGAGTGTCATACACTCGACTTGATTAATTTTGTATTTATTTATTCTGGTAAACAAATTCTGTAAGTAATTTATTTTTTTTTTGTTTGATTTTCTTTCAAGTTATTTATTTACACAAAAGATTGTTCTAATACAAATTGATTGGTTTGTGTACCTCTATTATTACTATCTCGCCTAAACTTGATCCCCTTGCTTTCTTGACATTTTGGTTCACCATTAATTTCCTCACTCTTTTTGCATCATCCCACTTATTGCTCAAAACATACAAATCAGAAACTAGAGGATAAACCCCTCTAGTATTCTCCGACTTCACCATCTCCATCTCCATGATATAAATCTTATGCACTTTAACGCAGACAAGAAGGAACACCAAACAAAAACATTGGGTTCAATCCATACTGAATTTGTACTTGTGATTACTTCATTTGCTTTAAAATTTATTTTTAACATGTTGTTGGTTCATACTGTGTAAGAATTTGTAAGGGCAGTCATGGCATACCAAAAGAAGCTCAATGATTACTCAGCAAGTGTTTCAAAATCTCTAGAGCTCAATCAAGATGTGAATAATGATCAGAAGAGGAAAATTATTCGAAATCTCTTCCTCTCAACAGACATGGGCACCTTAGGCTGTGGGATGGTGATTCCATATAAAGAATGTTTACTTGAAGCCCAAGCAGAATTTCTTCAGGTTATCAAATAAGTGGGGTTTGGCTATGCTACAAAATGTTTGGTAGCTCTAAAACAAGAGTTCTAAAAGAGCTCTAATGGGTGAGGCTCACCAATTGATGTGATGTGTGTACCTATGTTGTTTGTTTGTTTTTTTTTTTTTTTTTTTTTTTTTTTTGCCATGTAAATAGAGCTCAGTTTAGAGCTTTACTTCTAAATCTCTCTATCACTTCCGGGCTATGCTATGGCTCATCAAGCCCATCTTGAGAGACCACTTGCAAATTCTTAGTACTCTCATGCGTTGTCTAATCTGTTTAAGTTTCTCTTGTTTAGCTCAAATAAGGTTTCATTTGGTTATACATAATTCGGTTATTTATTATTTTTATAAATAAATTAAAATTAATATTAGCAAAAATAAAGTAAAATATTATAAATCAAATCTTAATATTTCAAACTATTACTGAGTATAACAATATAACAATCTTAGTTTTAACACAAACATAAAAGTGAGTTATAAATTATAGGGAGAGTTACTGATAAATCATGTATGTTGGAATTATGTTCCAGTTAGTCTAATTTTTTATTTTTTTTAGTTCTTTTGAATGTGTAGGGTGTGTTTGGTAACGTTTATGTTTTCAGTTTATATTTACAAAAATTTTATAAACTGGTTTTTGTTTATTTTTTGTTTATTTTTAGAAAAACATAAACTACAAACGCGTTTGGTAATTGACAAAATGTTTAAAAAAATTTAAAAATATAAAAAAGAGTGAGAAATGACAAGTGGTGGCAAGTGGCGGTGGAAGACGGTGGTGGAAAGTGGTGACGGTGGGTGGTGGGTGGTGGCGGGTGGGTGGGTGACGGTGGCGGGTTGTGGGTGGTGGTGGTGGTGGTGGCAGGTAGTGGGTGGTGGTGGGTGGCGGATAGCGGGTGGTGATAGGTAATGGTGGGTGGGTGGGTGGGTGGTGGTGGCGGGTGGTGGTGGTGGTGGTAGCGAGTGGGTAGTGGTGGTGGCGGGTGGTGGGTGGTGGCGGATAGCGGGTGGTGGCGGGTGGATGGTGGGTGGTGATGGTGGGTGACGGTGGCGGGTGGTAGCGAGTGGGTGGTGGTGGCGGTGGTAGTGGTGGTGGCGGGTGGTGGTGGCAGGTGGGTGGCGGATGGCGGGTGGTGGTGGTGGGTGGTGACGGGTAAGTGGCGGGTGGTGGTGGTGGTGGTGGGTGAGTGGGTGACGGTGGCGGGTGGTAGCGAGTGGGTGGCGGGTGATGGTGGGTGGTGGTGACAGGTGGGTGGCAGGTGGATGGTGGTGGCAGGTGGTGGATGGCGGTGGCAGGTGGGTGGTGAGTGGTGGTGGCAAGTAGGTAGCGGGCGGTGGATGGTAGTGGTGGGTGGATGGCAGGTGGGTGGTGGTGGTGGTGGTGGTGGTGGTGGTGGCAAGGGGTGGGTGGTGGTGGCGAGTGAGTGGCAGGTGGGTGGTGGTTGGTGGTGGTGGCGGGTGGTGGCGGCAGGTGGGTGGTGAGCGGTGGTGGCAGGTGGTGGTGGCGAAAGACGGTGGTGGAAAATAGTAACGGGTGGTGGCTAGTGTTGGGTGGTAAAAAAAAAAAAACTGAAAACTCAAAATGGAAACACATTTTTTGTGTTTTCATTTTTTGACCAAATTTATAAACTGAGACCACTGATTTATAAATCAAAAATTTTACCAAACAAGTTTTTATTTGAGTTTTTTAAATTTTTGTAAATATAAACAGAAAACTGAAAACGAAGTGTTACCAAACGGCACCGTAATGACTCATTTGTCATTATAATATCTTTAAATGTTGCTATTTGTTGAAGTGTTATATTTGAAAAAAAAAATTTATACTAATAGGTTTTTTAATGTGTTACATTTGAGTGTTACGTTTGAAAAAAATACACTAAGGAATTTTTTCTATGTTACATTGGAGTGTTACGTTTAGAAAAAAATATATACTAAGGAGTTTTTTTTTTTTTTTTTTATTTTTTTTTTATTTTTTTTTTTTTACATTACATTAGAGTGTTATGTTTAGAAAAAATATATTAAGGAGTTTTTTTTGTATATTACATTAGAGTTTTACGTTTAGAAAAAGTATAATAAGAAGATTTTTTATGTGTTACATTAGAGTGTTACGTTTGGAAAAAAATACACTAAGGAGTTTTTTTGTATGTTACATTAGATTGTTACGTTTAAAAAAAGTATAATGAGTTTTTTTTTGTGTTACATTATAGTGTTACGTTTGGAAAAGTACATTAAGGAATTTTTTTGGAGTATTACATTGGAGTGACGGAAATATGTTACGTTTGGGAAAAGTATACTAATGAATTTTTTTGGAGTGTTATATTTGAAAAAATATATACTAAAGAGGTTTTTTGGAGTATTACATTCAGTCCTGCTAAATACCCTTACTGGGGGTCGACCCCCAGTGAGGTGGCGGGCTGTGATTCGTCAATTTTCTTTTTTTTTTTTTTTTTTTTTACTTTCCGGCCAATCACCCACAGCCACGTGGGCTGGGGGTCGCCCGCATTTTCCTGTTACATTAGAATGACGAAAGCATGATCTAATTGGATCCAACTATGATGGCATCTCCCAATGAGGAAGGGTAGAAACATCTGTCAAATCTCATATCAAAATTTAAAATAGGATTTTACAGTAAGGTTGTCAAAATGAACAGCACCCATCAGTATATTAGAAATTTATGGAACTGATTGGAGTAACTGATTTGTATATGGAATTTTTTGATAATTTTTCCTTATTTAATAAGTATTTTTCTTAAAATATCTCAAAATATTATGAGACTTTAATGCTTCTCTCCAAATATCTGAGAATATTATGAAAAATTGAATACATCTACGTAACATGGTCATACCAAACTTGACTTGTTCTTCAAAGTCGGCTGTCATAATCAAGAAAAAAAATTATTATAATTGTAATTAATGCAAGTTCAATGATTTGTATTCATTCACATATGCCAGAACCAAATTTTAATTCATCATAGCGTCAGAATTTATGTTGGCCATTTTTACTTGACAAAGTATTTAAAATTGGTAGGCTTATTTAGAGACTGTAGCTTGCTTTTCGTGCTAATTTCGTATACGACTAGTTCTACAATTTGGACTCCCGTAGTTCTGAATCTGATTTCACAAGTGCAATGTGAAATAGTGAAAACACAAAAAGAATCTAAATCCGGCAATTCTTTTTGGAAAATCGATGTTTGAATCAAATGCCCAAAAAATAGATTGCTTTACCAGATTTCAGAGTCGCCACCTAAACATTTTTGGAAAATTCAGGAAACTCATGACTCATGCCAAAGGCTACTTATCCGTCATCACCAAAGTGTCTCGGCTCGGGAACTTAGGCACGAGAGGGGAAGGTCATAAATTGAGCACCCCACTGTAGACGCACCCGACGGCTCCTGAGCTCCCCGCGCGAAGGCACGAAATTCGTTCGTTCTCTAGCTACTACAAGTTCGGACTCAAATGTCACGGTTCTTAATCTGATCTCACAATGTGCGATGTGAGATTGATAAATCACCAAAGAGTCCAAATTCGGCAAATCGTTTTGGAAAACTGATTTTTGTAAAGAAGTGCCAAACATAGACTGCTTTGCCAGATACAGAGTCGCCACCTAAATATTTTGTTTTGGGGGAATTTAGGAAACCCTGACTCGTGCCTAAGGTCACGTGTCCGTCATCACCAAAGCTGCCTTGGCTCGGGAACTTGGGTACGATTGGGGAAGGTCATCTATGAGCACCCCCGCTCGCCCGATCAAAGATCGGCCTGTACTAAACATGATATCGAATTTTTGAAAACACATGCGTTCTTATTCCGGTTTAATTGGCTAGAATTACTATGTGATGCGCACAGTAAAACCAGTATAGACTAGATCGCCTAATTTGAAACAAAGTATCGCATATCCGTATGTTTGGAAAATAGTTTGAAGTTTGCTACTCGCAAGTAGGCTAAATCAGGGATTTGAATGAATTGTTCCAATTCAAGTAATCCAACATTCACCCACAGGCATTTAGGCAGTTAATCACGTAAGCAAATAACCTCATGGCAAGCATGCTATTATGGCAACATTAACACACATACAGTATGCTAAAGCGTAAACACTCACAGTGTACTCCGAGCCAAAACAAAGAACTAGTTAGAAATCATGCATGATCTTAGTTCATGTTAAGATGGCTAATGCAACACATACGAAAATGCAATTTAAGATAGGCTTAGCTATCCTAATCATGTCATGTGAAATGCAACTTGGTACATGTATTCAAGTTGGAATTTGAAATACAATGCAGTTAGTATGATGCACTGAGCCCGGTGCATGCAATACAGATGAATGGATGCACGCATGCAAAGCATAAGGTATGCTAAATGAAACATGTCCTAAAACTAACCATCGTAAGCGGTTAAGTAAAAGGGAGAAAGAAATGGAGATTGGAAGACATGCATCACACACACGCACGCTTATTACAACAATACGCCCTCTCGAATGAGGGACCGAATAAGAAGCTAACTAGCTAATCTGAGCTAATTAAACTAATTATTACACAACAAATTAATTAACTAATCCTAGTTAACTAATTATTACAAAACGAATCGAATAGCTAACACATTAACTTAATAAAGTACAAACCAAAGCAAAAGCAAGCTATCTAAGCATGACAGCTAAGGAAAGCAATAAATCAGGAGCCTCAGAGGTAGAGGAATGCACGCAAGCCCGGTCACCTCGTTCGGAAATCCAATGCGATGCCCCGATTTGCCTCTGTTTTCATTTATCCTCAGAAACTTGCACTAAGCTCCAAAAAGATGAAAATCCACCTTAGGAATCCTGTGGGAGGGCAGCAGACCACTTTTGGTCTCTCCAAATTCCTGCCGACCACTTTTTGTTGTTGAAAAACCAGAAAAATGGTCGGCCAGCTACTTTTTCTGGCTGGCCGACCAGTTGTTGCTGCTGAACTCTAATTTTCTGCAACAGAGAGCAAGAAAGGGCATAGCAATGTATTTGCAGCATATGTGTGCACAACCACCCTCCCTATCATGTCATGAACTCAAGGGAGTGTAGGTTCTCGACCCTCGGGCCACCAATCGCGCATTTTCATGCATGATGGCCGAAAGGCGAAGTTGCATAATTCAATATGAAATGAATGCACAAGTAAACACATAAGGCCTAGAACTCTATCATGCATGATCAAGAGCGTCGGCGACCGGGAATTAAGGTACGTTTCATCACTTGAAGTATGAAACATCCCTCACTTCCCGTGTTTGGACTAACATCTATTCCAAACACAATGCAAGCAAGCATGGCATACACAATGCGAATGAACTACATGGCATACTCAATGTAATGGACATGCATGCAACAACATGCAATACAACATGATCAAACTACCAATGCAAATGGCATGCAAACAATGCTAACACATGCATACACAATGCAATGCTACAAGGGCAACTTAGCAATGTTAGGAACATGCATACTCAATGCAAGGAACGACTTGCCATACATAATGCAAATAACCACATGGCATGCACAATACAATATAGGATGGCATACTCAATGCAATGAAACAATATGGCATACTCAATGCAATATACATGGCATAATCAATGTACTTAAACCAAAAGGAGTAGACCTCAGTCATGCCCAAATTAGTGGCCATTGGTGATAAAATCAAGGCACAAAAGGGAAAGTATGCATGCACAATGCATTGGCCACTCAACTAGGCCCAAGAGCATAACCCTCAAGAAGGCTCAAAGAATGACAAAAGTGGAAGTGTAACAACACTAAGTGCACTGAAATGAGGTAAGAAATGATGCCAAATCATTCAAACAATACAAGTCTGGCATGCCAAGGTCCTAAGGCATGAAAGCTAGCAAAGAGCAACACATATGAGGCATGCAATACATGGCACAAATGCATGAACCAAGCATGGACAGAGCTTAATTAGGTCTAAACAAGGACCAAAACATGCTGAGATGAGGGCCCAAATACCTAGGCATGCAAGCATACAAGCTAGGCCATAAACTAGGCAATAATGCACAACACCCAATGGCACTTGAAACATGAATGAAGTGGGAATATGGCAATGCTACATGCTCTGAAATCAAGTATTAAATGATGCCAAATCATCCAAATAGCTCAAAGATAGCATGCATGAATCATCAAAACACAAAGCTAGCAAGGCCAATTGCACTACAGCTATACAAAGTATGAAGCACATGGCTAAGGCAACCTAAAATAGTCCTAGTACATGTTAAAATGAGTCTAAAACATGCATAGAAGAAAGCCAAAACATGCTAACATGGAGGGCATAAGGCACTATGCATACAAGGCAAATAAGGTGGATTACACTACACCTATTAAGACCAAGCATGGGATGACTTAACCAACAAAAATCAGAGTTATGTCATGGCATAATAACCCCAAAAACACACTGAAATGGTGGCTCGCAAGCAAGGGCATGAAGGCATACGCAATGACTCATGTTAAGGCATAAAGGACCAACCCTCCAACGCATTGAATAAGTGAAAGATGCAAGTGTATGGCCGCACTAAATGGACTGAAATAACATTACAAATGATGCCAAATCATTGAAATGAGCCAAGTAAAGCATGCTAGAGGATTCAATACACAAAGCTAACAAGCTAGGTTGAACCAAGACTATACAAAGCAAGTCATGCATGACCAAAACAACATAAATCAGACCTTAAACATGCTAAAACATGGTCAAAGTCTTCTTAGAGCTAAGCCAAAACATGCTAAAAATGACACGTTACAACATGATGCATGTTAGGCTATTTCATGGGATTGCACTACAAGTGCATGAGGCATGCAAGGGCCAACCAAACCAAACCAAAACAGAGTCATGACATGGTAAAACATCACCAAAAACGTGCTGAAATGGAAAGAAATCAAGCTAGAATGACATGCTCAAACATGAGGCATACAAAGCTAGTTTAGGAGATTTACACTACAAGTGTATAAAGCATGCATGGAATGACCAAAGCAAGCAAAAATAGTGTTATGCCTCAGCAAAACAAACACGAATACAAGCTAAGACATGGTCAACATACACTTAACAAAGGTGCTCACATATGAGGCATTCAAAGCAAGTAAACAAGACACAAGGGAGAGGCGATGACCCTCTCCTATTTAGGACACCAAGACCACCTTCCCACCACTGAAAATCCTCTAGATTTCAGTGGCAGAAAGGCCATGCAAAGTGTTCAACAAGAGCCTAAATGGATGGCTCAAAATAAGGCCTAACAAGGCCTAAGAGGGGGGTAAACCACCCCAAACGAAAAAGTGACCTTAAACAACTATTCTAAGCATACAAAAATAGAACTTTTTCTAGTTAAGAGGTAAACTTAAAAACGTATGCAAAAAGGGCTAAAAGCTTAAGCAAGAAAGGGGGTTTAAGGCTTAGAAACTCACCCTTGTAGAACCACTTCAAGACTACAACTTCAGCAAGTTTTTCAAGCTCAAAGCCACCCAAGAACACCAAAACCAGGCCCTAAGCACCTCAGTAGCAAAAGGAAGGTGTTTGAGTGTGTGTTTGTGTGTTAAACTAAGACAAAACAACACTTTTGATGCACAAAAATGAAGAAACAAAGCAATATAGATACAACACTATATCTATCCCTCCAATGGTGATCTTTCTGACCTTTGAGAAGGGAGGAAGAGCGTCCCTCTTATAGAAACACAAAGGTAAAGCTTCTTGGAGAAGCTAAGCTTGAATGCCATCCCTCTATACACGTGTATGGGGGATGGTTCAAATGCTCTCCAACTGTGCCATCTGGCACAAAATATATCCAAAAAGGTGCCAAAAAGCAGCCGACCACTTCAAAGTGGTCGGCCTGCTACTAAAAGTGGTCGGCCGACCACTTCAAGTGGTCTCCAAGGACAAAAATTGGTCGGCCAGAGGTGGGAGAAGTCCAGGGCACAAAAACAAGCAAGTGTAGTGGTGGTCGACCAGAAAAGATGCCCCAAAAACCAAGAAAGCCAGTTGTCCGACCAGAAAACTAGCTGGCAGAAGGAAAAGTGGTCGGTCAGAAGAAATACTAGTCTCCCACCCTTGTGCCACCTTTCAAACAAGGAAAATAAGGTTTGTACCAAAAACCAACCTAAGCAGATGCAAGACGAGAGATCGGGAGGTAAAGCACGCGGCCAAAAGTCCCGAAAACTAGCTGATGAGCACCAAAAGTGGTATGCGACCACAAAAGTGGTCTCCCAGACCACAGTGTTCCTCTAGGAAGAGGCAACAGGGTGTGGTTCAAAAACCACGCCAAACGGAGAACGTTAAGCGGTTCCGAGACTAAGGCGCGCGGCCGAAGACTCCAAAAATCAGAAACTAGTCTCCAAGCAGGAAAAGTGGTCTACGACCACGAAAAGTGGTCTACGACCACAAAGAGATGGTCTACAAGACCTCTCCCTTCCTTCGGGGAAGAGAAACAAAGTTCGGTTCACAAACCGAACCAAAGCACAAAGAGTTCGGAGGCCCGAAGGCAAGGCTCTCAGCCAAAACTCCGGAGACTCGAAACGAGCACAACATGCACCATCGCCGAGCACTCAATCAATGATGTCTGAGTCTTAAGATCGGTCAAAAATGGGATGTCAACACCCACTCGCCCGATCAAAAATTGGCCTCTATTAATTATGATGTGATTTTTATTTACATTACATGTTCTTATTCTGATTATTAGACTAACATTAACTACAACAAAAAAGGGCTTTGGTGACAGATTGATTTTGTCTCCAAACATCAAAATTTCGTCACTAAAGTGATCTGTGACGAAAAAAATTTGTCACTACGTTCGTGGCCTATACGTCGTCACAAAAAGTACCTCGTGACGAAAAACAGTTTCGTCACCTATTTTTCATTTTTGGCGACGAAATGTTTCGTCTCCAAATGTTGAATTTTTCGTCCTCTAAAACACCAATTTCGTCACCAAAACTAAATAATATTTTATTTTAATTATTTTTTGCGACGAAATATTTCGTCACCAAATATATTTTAGTGACGAAAATTTTCCTCACCAATGATATGGATTAAGGTGAAAAAAAAATTCGTCACTAAAATAAGCAAAAAAGAAAATTATTCAATGACAAAAAATGTTTTGTCACCAAATATTTCAATTTAGCGACGAAATATTCAGCAAATGTGACGAAATTATTTGTTTCATACTATATCATTAGTGACAAAATTATTCGTCATTTTTTTGAAAACTAATAGCAACATTTTTTATTTCGTCACTAACAAAAATTAAAATTTTTGAAATAGAGATACTATTTTCTTTCGAAATTTTTTGTTTTCAGTAACAATTCCCTGCGCATTTCAATAACCTGTTCAATAAAATATCTATTACAAATCAATACAAAAATCTGTTCATTTTCATAAACATCACAATCGAATTTTAGCACTATCCACAAAAATACAATATGAACTACATGCGGATTATAAACATGTCTCCTAATATCCACAAAAAACGTCTACTAATATCCACAAAAATATAATATCAACCGTATGCAGATTACCAAACACATCTCCTAATATCCAACAAAAAACATGTCTACCAATATCAACAAAAATAAAATATCAAGGGCGGATTACCAAACATGCCCCGTAATACTAACAAAAATATTTATTTACAACACAACCAAAATACATGTAAGGTAATATGAACAAAAACACAAAATGAGCTACCATCGGCCCTCCAAACTACCAAACACGTCCATATCAAATCTCGAATCTGCAAAAAAATGAAACACAAAAAAAAAAAAAAAAAAAAAATGTCAGTTAGACAATTATTATCTTATCCATAACATATACAATTTAACATGCATTTTTGGACTTAGTTTTCAAACCGAGAGTCCCGTGCTAATTCCGTAAGTTTTCACAACTCACATTGGTCAATCCCAAAGTGTTTGAGGTGTTTCCCGGGCCGTCTTGTGACTGTTACACGATTTTCGCCCCCGAATGCCTATTTTCAAGCTTAAGTGTGAAAAAGTGCATATTTGGACTTAGTTTTCAAACCGGAAGTCCTGTGCTAGTTCCGTAAGTTTCCACAATTCACATAGGTCCATCCCGAGGTGTTTGAGGTGTTTCCCGGGCCGTCTCGTGGCTATTGCACGATTTTGGCCCCCGAAGGCCTATTTTCAAGCTGAAGTGTAAAAAAAATGCATTTTTGGACTTAGTTTTCAAACCGGGAGTCCCGTGCTAGTTCCGTTAGTTTTCACAACTCACATTGGTACGTCCCGATGTGTTTGAGGTGTTCCCCGGGCCGTCTCGTGGCTGTTGCACGATTTTGGCCCCCGAAGGCCTATTTTCAAGCTTAAGTGTGAAAAAGTGCATATTTGGACTAGTTTTCAAACCGGGAGTCCCGTACTAGCTCCGTAAGTTTCCACAACTCACATTGGTCCGTCCCAAGGTGTTTGAGGTGTTCCCCGAGCCATCTCGTGGCTGTTGCACGATTTTAGTCCCCGAAGGCCTATTTTCAAGCTTAAGTGTGGAAAAGTGCATTTTTGGACTTAGTTTTCAAACCCGGAGTCCCGTGCTAGTTCCGTAAGTTTCCACAACTCACATTGGTCTGTCCCGAGGTGTTTGAGGTGTTTCCTGGGCTGTCTCGTGGCAGTTGCACGATTTTAGCCCCGAAGGCCTATTTTCAAGCTTAAGTGTGAAAAAGTGCATTTTTAGACTTAGTTTTCAAACCGAGAGTCCCGTACTAGTTCCAAACCGGGAGTCTCGTGCTAGTTCTGTAAGTTTCCACAACTCACATTGGTCCCTCCCGAGGTGTTTGAGTTGTTCCCCGGGCCGTCTCGTGGCTGTTGCACGATTTTGGCCCCCGAAGGTCTATTTTCAAGCTTAAGTGTGGAAAAGTGTATTTTTGGACTTAGTTTTCAAACCGGGAGTCCCGTGCTAAGTTTCCACAACTCACATTGGTTCGTCCTGAGGTGTTTAAGGTGTTCCCCGGGCCGTCTCGTGGCTGTTGCACGATTTTGGCCCCCGAAGGTCTATTTTCAAGCTTAAGTGTGGAAAAGTGTATTTTTGGACTTAGTTTTCAAACCGGGAGTCCCGTGCTAAGTTTCCACAACTCACATTGGTTCGTCCTGAGGTGTTTAAGGTGTTCCCCGGGCCGTCTCGTGGCTGTTGCACGATTTTGGCCCCCGAAGGCCTATTTTCAAGCTTAAGTGTGGAAAAGTGTATTTTTGGACTTAGTTTTCAAACCGGGAGTCCCGTGCTAATTCCGTAAGTTTTCACAACTCACATTGGTCAATCCCAAGGTGTTTGAGGTGTTTCCCGGGCCGTCTTGTGACTGTTGCACGATTTTGGCCCCCGAATGCCTATTTTCAAGCTTAAGTGTAAAAAAGTGCATATTTGGACTTAGTTTTCAAACCGGAAGTCCTGTGCTAGTTCCGTAAGTTTCCACAATTCACATTGGTCCATCCCGAGGTGTTTGAGGTGTTTCCCGGGCTGTCTCGTGGCTATTGCACGATTTTGGCCCCCGAAGGCCTATTTTCAAGCTGAAGTGTAAAAAAAATGCATTTTTGGACTTAGTTTTCAAACCGGGAGTCCCGTGCTAGTTCCGTTAGTTTTCACAACTCACATTGGTACGTCCCGAGGTGTTTGAGGTGTTCCCCGGGCCGTCTCGTGGCTGTTGCACGATTTTGGCCCCCACAGGCCTATTTTCAAGCTTAAGTGTGAAAAAGTGCATATTTGGACTAGTTTTCAAACCGGGAGTCCCGTACTAGCTCCGTAAGTTTCCACAACTCACATTGGTCCGTCCCAAGGTGTTTGAGGTGTTCCCCGAGCCATCTCGTGGCTGTTGCACGATTTTGGTCCCCGAAGGCCTATTTTCAAGCTTAAGTGTGGAAAAGTGCATTTTTGGACTTGGTTTTCAAACCCGGAGTCCCGTGCTAGTTCCGTAAGTTTCCACAACTCACATTGGTCTATCCCGAGGTGTTTGAGGTGTTTCCCGGGCTGTCTCGTGGCTGTTGCACGATTTTAGCCCCGAAGGCCTATTTTCAAGCTTAAGTGTGAAAAAGTGCATTTTTAGACTTAGTTTTCAAACCGAGAGTCCCGTGCTAGTTCCGTTAGTTTCCACAACTCACATTGGTCCCTCCCGAGGTGTTTGAGTTGTTCCCCGGGCCGTCTCGTGGCTGTTGCACGATTTTGGCCCCCGAAGGTCTATTTTCAAGCTTAAGTGTGGAAAAGTGTATATTTGGACTTAGTTTTCAAACCGGGAGTCTCGTGCTAGTTCTGTAAGTTTCCACAACTCACATTGGTTCGTCCCGAGGTGTTTGAGGTGTTCCCCGGGCCGTCTCGTGGCTGTTGCACGATTTTGGCCCCCGAAGGCCTATTTTCAAGCTTAAGTGTGGAAAAGTGTATTTTTGGACTTAGTTTTCAAACCGGGAGTCCCGTGCTAAGTTTCCACAACTCACATTGGTTCATCCTGAGGTGTTTGAGGTGTTCCCCGGGCCGTCTCGTGGCTGTTGCACGATTTTGGCCCCCGAAAGCCTATTTTCAAGCTTAAGTGTGAAAAAGTGCATATTTGGACTAGTTTTCAAACCGGAAGTCCCGTACTAGCTCCGTAAGTTTCCACAACTCACATTGGTCCGTCCCAAGGTGTTTGAGGTGTTCCCCGCGCCATCTCGTGGCTGTTGCACGATTTTGGTCCCCGAAGGCCTATTTTCAAGCTTAAATGTGGAAAAGTGCATTTTTGGATTTAGTTTTCAAACCCGGAGTCCCGTGCTAGTTTCGTAAGTTTCCACAACTCACATTGGTCTGTCCCGAGGTGTTTGAGGTGTTTCCCGGGCTGTCTCGTGGCTGTTGCACGATTTTAGCCCCGAAGGCCTATTTTCAAGCTTAAGTGTGAAAAAGTGCATTTTTAGACTTAGTTTTCAAACCGAGAGTCCCGTGCTAGTTCCGTTAGTTTCCACAACTCACATTGGTCCCTCCCGAGGTGTTTGAGTTGTTCCCCGGGCCGTCTCGTGGCTGTTGCACGATTTTGGCCCCCGAAGGTCTATTTTCAAGCTTAAGTGTGGAAAAGTGTATATTTGGACTTAGTTTTCAAACCGGGAGTCTCGTGCTAGTTCTGTAAGTTTCCACAACTCACATTGGTTCGTCCCGAGGTGTTTGAGGTGTTCCCCGGGCCGTCTCGTGGCTGTTGCACGATTTTGGCCCCCGAAGGCCTATTTTCAAGCTTAAGTGTGGAAAAGTGTATTTTTGGACTTAGTTTTCAAACCGGGAGTCCCGTGCTAAGTTTCCACAACTCACATTGGTTCGTCCTGAGGTGTTTGAGGTGTTCCCCGGGCCGTCTCGTGGCTGTTGCACGATTTTGGCCCCCGAAGGCCTATTTTCAAGCTTAAGTGTGGAAAAGTGTATTTTTGGACTTAGTTTTCAAACCGGGAGTCCCGTGCTAGTTCCGTAAGTTTCCACAACTCACATTGGTCTGTCCCGAGGTGTTTGAGGTGTTCCCCGGGTCGTCTCGTGACTGTTGCACGATTTTAGCCTCCCAAAGGCCTATTTTCAAGCTTAAATGTGGAAAAGTACATTTTTGGACTTAGCAATTCTCTCAAGAAGAACTACGTTTGATTAAATGTACAAATGGTATACACCATTATATACTAACATGATTCTCATCAATTATCTGTAAATACTCTGTATCCTTTTTGTAAGAAAGAGAAGAGAGCAATTCTCGCAAAAAGAACTGCTCATATTTTTCACCTAATAATTAAATCATTGATCGGACCTTAAATATACTCAAAAAATTGTGCATTAGATGAATAAAATCAAGGTCCATGCACTCCAAATGTATTTTTGAGAATCATTAGCAAGCTTGAATCGTTTATCAAAAGGTAATACCTAAACTGAACCTTACTGTTTCAGCCTATCAAGTTATGGTAGGTAGAATCACAAGGATATGCACAGTCAATTTCCTTGGTCACCCTTCTTCCAAAGTACCAATCGCCTACTGCTTCTGCAATGGTCTGTAAGAAATTGACTGGTTGTTACTCACTATAGTGAGCCCAAGCAAAGTATTGAACTGTAGTGAGCCCAAACGAACAAAACGGGATTTCTCTCCCGGGACGTTCGGGGACGTCTACACAACCTTAGATATTCTATGCTAATAGAACAAGTAATATTCAGTCATGAACTATAACACCACACCATGGCATGCTTTGTCAACTTATTACATTATATCAGTCATAGATTATGATTTCTAATTAAATTTGTACACACATAGGATTGAATCATTCTATGCATGGGTTGTAGAATATTTGACATGACTATGACG
This sequence comes from Camellia granthamiana, assembly GCA_036172215.1. Classification (NCBI taxonomy): domain Eukaryota; kingdom Viridiplantae; phylum Streptophyta; class Magnoliopsida; order Ericales; family Theaceae; genus Camellia; species Camellia granthamiana. The sequence goes on from CM069913.1 coordinate 115,499,085, forward strand.
CATACCAATCTAGTTTTACAATTTTTTTTGGATATGTAACTTCAGATCAGACTTTGAGAGCTGAGCATTCATTTGATAAGTGTATTTACTTGTCATTGGTGCTTCATAAATGGACAAATACAAAAGAGGAGAAAAGCACGACTAGAAAATGACAGCAACTTATTAAAGCTATCATATCCACCAAGGAAAGGGGCTAGTTTGTAAACCTTATTGTGCACTCTAGGGGAGTCTGATGCTAGCCATGTATCTTGTGACTCACTTTGGCAATGCGCAAAACATGAGTTTATGAACATCCCTCCTCTTTTTGAGTATTTAAAAAATAAACTCAAAGCTGCAAGCATATCTTTCCGGAACCCTGAAGAATAGAAATTTTAATAAACATGTCTATCATAAAGGATAACACATATTAAAAATTACATGCAAAATTTATGAAAGTTTTATATTTAATATGAGAGGTATGCTCTCTAAATTGAAGATAATCATCATTAAAAATAAAAATGAAAAGAAAAAAGAAATTTTAGAAAAGAATATTGAAAGCAATTGAAATTTAAGAATGTAAGGACAAAAAATAACCTTGCAAGATATTTGTCTGGTTTGTATTACATGCCGCCGGATTAAGCCTACAATGATTCCAATGCCCACTCAAATCAGCAGAAGGTGGCACCAATATGTGATGGAACTGTGATAAGAAAGTAGTACTCATTTTTCACTATTACCTCATAAGCACTGAAAAAATATGTCATAGGACTTTAATTTATCTTACTTGGTACACATCATATGCTGAGTTTAAGATGAAAAATGGTGTCCTGATGTATTTTAACGCATACTGCAGAAAGAAACACTGCCAAAAAAATCATGTCAAAACCATGCCAAGCAAAGTTGTGTTTTTAAGTTGAGTCAAGGAACAAAAAGAAGCACATTAGAAATCGTACTTGTTTTGGATAATAAAGAGAACCTGTGCAATTTTTGTCTAGATTTTGTTCTACACCCTGTCAAACAATTTTTTCACACATAAACAATGATGACAACGATGAAAAACATCAAATGCAGTAGAAATTTAATAGGAAGTGTTTAATAGCTTCTGAAGGCAAATTTGGTGCAACCTCGCTAGTTTTCACTTTGCTGAAATGCACAATAAATTCCATAAAAGAAGAACAAAAAGAAATAAAACCTTCTTTAAACAAAGATGGTATGGTGGAATTGGCAATGGCATATGGCTTGCCAAAGCATCCAACCCATCCCGCAGTATTTTAGCTCTGATACCATGCTACATTGTCTTAGATAGAACTCAACCCCAAAAACTATCTATTTGAGGTGAGAAGACCCTCATGGTTATATATTGCACATTATTTTTTTACCATGTGACATGGGACTTTCTTTCATTGTTTTCAAGGCATAAGAAAGCATAAACAAGTTAGATTGTGGGCCATAAATGAACACAACACAAGAAATCGAAACACGAGAGCAGGCATGAGTGATGAGCTGGGCAAACCACAACATTTTGTTTATCATCACATAAGTCTACCTTCAGTTACTCCAAGGAATTAGCCGAGTGGTAAAAACTTAAAAGATAAGATTCAACACCTCAAATTTGAGTCTCTCAAGGGACCTGGAGGTTAGATCATTTGTTAACTTCTAGTGTCAGCACATCCCTTAGGTGAGTAAGGTAATCTTCTAAAGCCACAAAATTTTATCCTCTCTTTTCTGAGGTTTTATTGAAAAAATAAAACAAAATAAACTCCTTGCTTCAAGGCCTTCCATATGTAAAAACTCTATCTAAAGGCTTAGCCCCCCCCCCCCCCCCACCCCGCCCCCCAAAAAAAAAAAAAAACCCTCTTTGTTCAATAACCCACCAAAAAATAAATAAAAAATCTTCATCCAAAGGCCCACCAAAGTAAAAGTTCTTCTTGTTCATGAGCCCCAATAATAAAAACTTAATAAAACACTTATTATCCAAAAGGCCCAATGAAAAAGGAAAACAAATTCTTACATAAAAGCCCAATAAAAAAAAAAATTGTTCCTCGTCGAAAGATCCCTATGGTGAAAACAGTAAACACCACTTAATTACTAAAATAGATATGCAAGGAAAATGAATGATAGAATAAAAAATTACAATGTAATAAATTAATAAATATTATTTATATATATATATAAGAGTCCTATTTGAGATTTCCCCCAAGGCCCCGATAGTATTGGGCTGCCACTGCTTACTATAGGGGGAGCAGTCGTTACTAAGGTGGTTTGGATTATGATATCTTGTACATTCAAATGAGGCATTTGTTTACTAGTGTCATTTTCCATAGAGTAAACTATAATTGGATAGTAATGCTTCACAGAAATAGAATAATCGAAATTTATTATCCACATCATATAAGCACCTACTATTATCTCAACTGGAACCATTACAATACTTACTTCTTCATATGGAAAGATTTACCAGTAAAGAAATAAGATCACTATAGAAGGATCTAATAGTGTGATTCGAACTTATGTCTCTTCTGCAAAGAAAAGGCCAAAAATTAATTTTTAAAAGAGGGAAAGATAGGATACAAAATTACAGATTAAATTTCTATTTGAAGGAGGGAACTTACATTGAAGAAAGGTAGGATACAACAAATCGTTAAAAAAAAAAATAATGGCACATGATGTATATTATACATTGAGTTATATTCAACAAATCATTAAAAATAAAAAATAATGGCACTTGAATCTGTGTGTATACATTGAGTTATATTCAACAAATCATTAAAAAAATAATAATAATGGCACATGATATATATTATATATACATTGAGTTATATTCAACTATTGAGTTATATTCAACAAATCATTAAAAAAAATAAAATAATGGCACATGATGTATATTATATATACATTGAGTTATATTCAACAATCTAAACAACAAATCAACTATTGAGTTATATTCAGAATCTAATTATAAATAAGAACACAGAGTAGGATTTGTTACAAGGTTCATATGTGGGCCTCATAAATTGTAAAGAAGTTTTGAATTAGGGCAAGAAAACATTATTAGATATGTGGGCCTCATAAATTTGAAAAAGAAAATGATGAATGATTCTACAAAGGATGACGGATGAAACTGACTTCTTTTATATAATTAGTGTCATATTTTGTTTGTTATCTAATCTAATGCAACGCATCCACAAATAATTGGTATAATAGGTCCCACATGAATTCAATTAATTTTTAACAGTTGTGAGTATGTCAGTCAGGAAGGTTATTATGTGGGTTCTCTGCCATTGTTTTTCAAAAGAATATCAAACAACTTGGAAATTTTTACTAAAATAAAATATTAAAGGAGGAAGGAATAAGAACTACCAAATCAAGCATTACAAATCAAATAGTGGAATAAAGAGAGAAATCGCAGACAGTGCAGAGAGTTCATATATCAAGCCACATCATTACCTTGAACCATATTATCTATGAAAACCCTAGATTTATTCTCGTTATTACCAGATCTCAAAATACTTGCATTCTCAGCATTTGGAACAAAAACAGAATATAGATGCAATTTCCAGATTATCAATCAAATTAACCTCTTTCCCCACCATTTAGATTGAAATCACGCACAGTATCAATGGAGATATGGTTCAGCAAATTCATACCTGAGTTCGCCAAATCTCCTATAGACGCAGAAGATCTCATGGTAAACTTCGCATCAAGCCCTTGCAGCATCAATGCAACACTCGCCTTCGAACAGATCAGATCCTCGCAATCCATCACCGCGGTGAGGAGAGTGAGCCGATCGGCGATCAATCTGTGTCTGAATCGATGAGGAGAGTGAGCAGCGGCGTCGTCTGTGTGTGTGTGTGTGTGTGTGTGTGTGTGAGAAATAGGTTTGAACCGATAAATTATTGCGTGTGTTTGAGGCGCCAAAACATTTTTATTTCCCCCTAAAATATTTAGTGACAAAATTATTTCTTCACTAAAGATAAAAATATTGGTCACAAAAATCGTTTTGTCACTAAATGATATTAAAATATTGAAAATTATTGGTGACAAAAATATATTCGTCATTAATAATTTTATAATTGGTGACAAATTTTTTCGTCACCAAAAGTCTCAAAATTTTGACACCCTCCGAAAATATTAGCGGAAAAATATTTGGTGACAAAAAAAATATAAATAATGACGAAAAATAATTTCGTCACCTAATTTTTTTATTATGATTTAGATTAGTGACGAAATTTTATTTTTGTCTCCGAAAATGATACATTTGGAGACGAAATATGATTTTTGTCATTAAAAGATACGTATTTCGTGACAATAAAAAATTTCGTCATTAGTTTTCGTCTCTAAAGGCTATTTTTGTTGTATATATGTGTTGCACATAAGTATAGACTAATTTGCAAAAGTTGGAACATTTGATTTCATGTGTGTTTTTGAAAATTGTTTTGAATATGCGTCACTTGAAAAGGTGAGTTTGTACATTAATCAATTTGTCCCAATTTTAGCAATTAGCTTTCATCCACAGGCATTTCAAAGAGTTATATCACTTAAGTAATTAGCCTCATGGTATTATGCATATCATGGCAACAATCACACTTATGCGATATGTTAAAGCGATAAGTACTTACCTAGTACTTCAAGGCAAGCCAAATAAAGAAAAATGATTAGAAAATATACATGTTTCTAAACAATATAATGTGACTAATGCAACGCACACATTTATGCAATACTTATAGGCTTAGCTACGAGCATGGTATATGATCTAATTCAAAACATGTGATAAATCACGTTTTCAAGCAATGAATTTGAAATTAACATGGTTAGTATGATGAGCCGAACTCGAATGTACATGAAACGAGTGTATGCAAACATGGAAATGCTAAGTAAATATGATGCTCTACGCTACTCTACGCTACCATCATAAGCGGGTAAATAAAAGGGAGAAAGACGTGGGGTTGGAAGACATACAACTTATTACATGTTGGCCCTCGCACAAGAGGATTCAAATGAGTGTCCGAATATCCGGCTTTAAACTAATTATTACAAAACCAAACAAATGAATTTATTTTAACTAAGCTAACTAACTAGCTAAGTTATTACAACAAGAAGAATATAAAAATGAGTGTTGAACTAGCAATCTAAGTTAACTAACTGCATAATTATAACTAAACAAGTAATTAAAACTATAACAATCAATAATTAGTTACAATACTAATCCAAACAACAAAGAGGCACGACTATTGCATGTGCGGTGCCCAAAAGTTCCTCTGTCTGCCCAAGTTACTATGTTCCACCCCAGTCATTGCCCTTTGTTTTCTACAAAACACCATGTTTACCAAGCATTGGGAGCCGGCCGGCTCCAAATGAGCTCCGGCCGGGCCAAAACAGTGCCGACCAGCACTAAATTTCAAGCAAAAATTCATTTTGTACTCTGAGGTGAGAACAATGCAGACAGAGCCTTTCTAGGGTTTATTTGTCCTCTTTGCCTCTTTCTGTCATGGAAAACCTCGAGAGAAGAGTAAAGTCATTACCAAGACCATTAATGAACAAGTTGATTGCTTGATGATTTCGGACATAAATTTGGACAAAAATTAATGAATGCAATTAACAATGACCCTCCTTCCTCTTATCATGAAATTAGCTCAAAGAGCGAGGTAGAGACGCTTCAAGGTTCATCAAAACATTTTTAATCGATGTACGACGACCCTGGACACAATAGACTCGGCATAATGTCCGGCCAAACCCAAGCAATATAACTCATGCTCTTTATGTTAGTTGGTTCATTTTAAGCCAAATTCATTAGTCTTTGCCATTCTTCAATCCATTTGTCCAAGGTAATGATTACGTCCACTAAATGAAAAGCATGTCAAATGGGAAGTGATTCTCAACATGAAAAAAAAAAGACCATGCCGTTGACGATGAACCTCCATAGAGATTAAGCCATTAAGCATAGATCTCTAGTTCATGTTTTGAATAACCATCAACCGATTGAAACAACTCTTAAATGAAAGAAATGGATGGTAGGTTGCTTGTTAAAATAAGGCATCTTGACATGGAAATTAATTAAAGAAAAACTAGAACAACATGCAACAAGCTATGTATACGGACTTATGATACAACAAATGGACTAATCAAAGCTTGAACCAATTAAACAACCTAGGATAGCCCTAAAACAGCCCATAACAAGTGAAAAACAGTGGCTCAAAGTGCATGAACAGAGCCCAAGAAGCTAAACAACAAACAAAGAAAATAAGACTAGTAAGCAAGAACAAGGAGGGGTGGCTAAACCCTCCACCTTTTAAACCATAAAGCATGACTTTTAGCCTCTCACTATAAGAAATTTCACTTTTGGTGACTAAAATTTTAGTCGCCAAATGCCTTGTATAGCGATCCCGGTTTTGACCCGACCTTGTTATATTCCGAACTCGATTTTTGTGGTTTAATATTGTATCTATGTCTTGTTTTCCTCCTTTATCTCTTTCAATTTGAGTTTTGAAACTTGTTGGGCATGTTTGGAACAGGTTGGTTGTTAGTTGGTTTAGATTATTGCTTGCCCAGATTTTGGATTCTTCGCTCGAGCGAGGCTTCTTGCGCTCGAGCGAGCCTTGAGGAATTTGTTTCTTCACTCGAGCGAGCTTTCTTGCACTCGAGCGAGAATTGAGTGTCCTCAGGTTTCCTTCCCAAACGCAGCATTTCTGGGAAGATGAAGTTTTTTGCTTGAGCGAGGCTTTTTGCGCTCGAGCGAGGGTGTGCATCGGAGAAATACCTGAAGGTATGTATTCTACACTCGAGCGAGGCTTCTTGTGCTCGAGCGAGATCACTTGTTGTGTTTGGTCGCTCGTGCGAGCCTCGTGTATATCAATTCGCAGCTGGGCCATTTTTACATCACTTTTTGATTTCATTTCTTCCCGCAACCCTAATCCAGCTCCCTCTCTCTCTAAAAATCCAACTTCTCTCTACAAATCCCTTAGAATCTAAGAGTTTCTACTCTACCTCCTTTGAGAAAAAGGTGGAGCATCTTGTGGGCTTCCTCTTGATCCGAACAAAATCGAATTTGGAGCATTTTTGAAGTTCTTCATCATTTCTTTTGAGCTTCTACACTTGAGGTAGGGATATTCTACTCTTTAATATGGGTTTTAACCTAGGTATTTGTTATTTTATATAAATGGTGGAATTTGGAAAGATTTAGGTGAAGTTAGGGTTTGGGTCCAAAACTTAAAAGAGGGGTTTCCATGTTAGGTTCCATGAATACATATTTGGAGTATTGAATAGGAGGTTGCATAGGTTAAAATGATGAAATTTGGCCTTGGGTTTGATATTTGGAAAAAGGAGAAGATTGCCCTAATAGGTGTTAAATAATTATTTTGTATAAATAATGAAATTGACATGGGAATTATGAAATTGGAAGGGTATATAAATGAATGGTGTAGTTGGATTTGTTAAATCACTCACCTATGGAAATTTGATAAATTATCTGTTTGATAAATTATATATCTGTTTAGAAATATTTGTATTAAGCTATCGGTGGAAGATAACTATGATTGTTGTAGAAACTATATGAGGATTAGGTGAATTGAAACTAATCATTTGAATTATGTCATTGAATATGACGGTTTGATTAAACCATTGAATATGTGATTTGGTTAATCATTGTATATGACAACGCTTTTAAATACATTATATATCTATTATTGTTTGGGAGGAGATAGGGGATGTACTCTATTGTTTAGGAGGAGATAGGGGATGGACTCCATTAAAAATTAAGTTGGCCCGAGTGTTCAGGGTGAAAGTCCCGAAATCTTATATATATATATATATATATGGGTGCCGATTCCCTCAGATGAGAATTCCGTAAAATGGCAAGAAAATTGAAGTGTTTGAATAATGGTTATTATTGATGTATTGACAACTGAGTTGTAGTCTCTTTTGGGGTTGTTTAGATAACAAGGGATTATATCTATTGATTGATCTGGATAAATGAATGGAAGTGATTTGAGATATTGATGTCGTTATTGATTGGTCATGAAAAGATGTCTGTTGGTTTTAAATATTGAACATTTATCTGATACTTATATCTTAGTTAAATCTCATATATCGTGTTAGTATATCTCTACTGGGCTTTGGCTCACCCTACTTGGGAAACCATTTTCAGGTACAGGTGACATACCTTCTCCAAGGTCGTAGCTTGGGAGTATTAGGGCCTAAAGGCTCTATTTTTGTTATCTTTATGTTTATATGTTTTCTTTTAAGCCGAGGGCTTTAAATGTAAAGAGTTTGTGACTCTCTTTTGTTGCAACCAAGTTATCTCTTGGAAAGATGTAAGCCCGTATGACATTCATTTTTTTGTTGTTAATCTAGTGTCACATGCTATAGATTCAGGATGAACATTTATGAATGTGTAATGCATGTGATACCCCTTTTAAAATATAAACTCTGATGAATGAAGTATACCATTTTATTATGTTCATGGATCTCATGGGTTGGATTATTCACTTTATTTTGAGGGCGTTACACCTTGTTTTTAGTCACCAATCACTTTTGCCGACTAATATATTTGGTCGCCCGTTTGGTCGCCAATAGTTTGTCGGGGAAACAATCGGTGACTAAAATTTTTTTAGTAGCCAAAAAGTGGTCTATTGGCGACTAAAACTTTAGTCACCATATATTTTTTTAAAATAATTAAATATATATATTTTTACTTTTAGCGACTAAATTATTTAGTAGCCAATTGAGTATGTATATTTGGCGACTAATTATTTGATAGCCAAAAGTTTCACTTTTTGAGAATTGGCAACTAAAGATTTAGTAGCCAAAAGTTTCACTTTTTTACAATTGGCGATGTGGGGAAGTGGTTTGGAAATACTCCTCAGATCCTGGAAGACGCCAATGATTATCAGCTAGTCACCTGCAAAGATACAAATACTCCGGACGGGGGTGCCGGAATTAGCACTCCGACGGACAAGTTAGTTCCTGTACTCAAGAAAGCTTGTTCACTAAGTTTTTTAGAAGTGATTCTTACCTACCTCTCCTAGTTCATTGCCATTATATTTATACTCGTTTCTTCTGATCCTCGGGGCCAGGGCCTACTTTTTCAATCATTATCTTTTCCAATATTCGGCTCCAGGGATCCTCCCTTATTCGGCCTATTTATCCTATTTGGCCCCTTATCCTCGCGAGATATCTGCCGGCTAGCGTCAATCTTCTGATATATACCTCCTATATCTTCGCCAATTATTCGGCTACCACAATTGCCCTCCGAACTCCCTATTGACGGCAGTTGATCGGCGTGTTTGGTTCAAAATTTGAGAAGTTTAGCGTCAGGCGGCTTCGCGTGCCCCAATATGTCAGGAGGCGCACGCCTTTTTGCTTATCATTACGCTTTCCCGCTCTATTCATGTGTATCTCAGCATTTATTGCGATTTGAAACTTTGGTCCTTTCGAATTCACATTTCGTCGATTTTCTGAGACTTTTGGATCGCCAGTGCATATCCCTCCGTGACTCGCGTTTTCTGCAACTTCTTCCCGTCTTCCCTTGTCTCATCTGCTCTTCGTAAGTCTCCTTCTCCCTTTTTCGTAATCCTATTTTCTGTTTGCTATTTTAGCTTCGGCGAATATTTAGTTCTTTGCTAAGATGGCCAAACATTTGAAAGACCTCCTTTCTGAGGATCGTATTTCCGGTTTCCGGCAACATTTTTCTATTCCTGACGACGTCCATTTATCCCTTGTAACGGACAACGCTCTCGACATGGAGAGGGAAGATCAAAACACGATCGTATTCCCCCTTTTATCCATTGCGGAGGGCGGGGTTCGTTTCCCCCTACACCCACTTCTTAGGGCCGTTCTCCGCTATTGGGGTTTGATTCCTTCTCAACCCAATGTAAATTTCTTTCGAATCATCATGGGGGTTGTAGAGTTGAATCGACACCTTAGAATTAACCTTGGGATTCCGGCCATTCGGCATTGTTACGCCTTAGCCAAATCCTCCGGTCGGCTGGGGCGATATTTTCTCAGGGCCAAAGATACTGACCATCACTTGGTGACTATGCTTGCCAGTTCCGGTAAGCGAGTTGACGACGTGATGGTCAACGTCCGAGGTAATTGGGAGTTCGCTGAAGGGGAGGATCGCCTGGACCCTATTCCCAGACATAAGGGTGACCCAGGTTGCCACACAATGTTTTATGTTTGTTGGTCTATTTCTTATTCGGCTCTTTTCCCTAAATTGCTTTTTATCTTCTGCAGGTAATAGGTTGAAGAAAATTCTGACTTCGGTTGACGACGTAGTTCTTGGGGAAATCAAGATTGCACTCACATATTTCGGCCGCCCAAACGTACAAAAACAAGGGAGAGCCGCCCATATTCTCCTTTGGTACGAACCCACTTACATTACTTTCTCGGCTGCAGACAATATTCCGATTCCATCCGGCAATCAACAGCTCTCGGCCTTTATCTTCCCCAGCTTCAAAAACCTTAGGCAGATCGGTCTCGTAGCTTCCGATTCGGGGGAAGACGCCGAGCCGATTGTAGAGGTGATTGCCGATCCGGTTGGGGAGTCCACTGAGGGGCTTGTAGAGGGCGAGGCCGTACGCTCGGCATTTGAGGCCGCCGAGCCATCCGCCTCAGGACGAGCAGATTTCTCTTCTGGGGATATTTTTGCGAATTTGGGGGATCTACTCGGCGATTTTTTTGAGGGTATGGCGAAGGAAAGCCTAACGCAGATGGCGCGTAGAAGAAATGCCGAGCGGATAGCCGCCCGAAAGAAGGCTGAATGCGCCGAATCAGATCCCAGCTTGATCAAGCCCTTCGTACTCGTTTCTGAGGGGACGGTTGAGGTTGCTGTGTCCGACACGGGAAAAGAGGGCGGAGAACAGGCCGATGGGGAACGGCTGATTCCGGAGCAAGGCCAAAAGCGTGGTGCCGGGGGAGAAGCGAGTTCAGAAGTTGGCCCTGGTAGCAAACGGCCTCGGCTTGAAGAATCGGACGTGGTCGCTCCGTTCATTATTCAGCCAAAGATCAGGGATGTGCCGATTTTATCCAATGCTTCGGCCATTGAGGATCCAGCCGTGGCTCTGAGCCTGGCGGCTTCAGTTTCTCTACCGGCTGACAACAAAGCTTACGGTGCCGTGCCTGATATTATGGCCGTTGCCCTAACTGCTCAATCGGCACTCCTGGTAGGTCACCTTTATTTCGCTCTTGTTTGTTAAAGGCGTCTGATCATACCGAATTGTTTTGCAGACGATTGGAAGGATCGCCGACTTGGGTCGCCGCCTGCGTGATGCTCTCGGGAGAATTGACCATTTGCAAACAGAGGTGCAGGGTCAGAAAAGTAGGGCCGAGTTCGAAATTATGAGAGCTGAAATGGAGAGTGCGCGAGCCGAAGCGGAGAAAGAGAGGGTTCGCGTCGCCGAACAGCTTCGTGTTGATGCTGAGGGTAGGGCAAATGCGAGCGAGGAGTCGCTCAAACTTTCCAAGAAAGCACTTGCTGAAGTGGAAGCTCAGTTAGAGGAGCTTAAGGCGGCCCGTGAGAAAGCCGAATCGGAGGCCTTTGAGGCAGGAAGAGGCGCCGCTCTGACGGAATATGTTGAAGAGGTGTCCAAATTTGAGAATCGCGGGTTCAAACATGGATGGCTGAAAGCCCTTGCTGCCGCTGAGGTTACATTGGATTTGCCAACTCCTTATGAGCAGGGGGATGTTGAGCCACTTGAATCCGATACCGACGAGTGATCTGGGAGCCATTTACTGAGCAGGCGTCTTTTTATTTTTGTTTTTCTTCTTTTGGATAGTGCTTTGTGGTTCAGGGTAGTTTTCATATATAAATTGGTTAGCATCTGCGCGCAATTTATTAATGAAAATTTCCTTGTAATTTTTGCTACCACCACACACTTTGTATGAAAGAGTTCTGTGGTTGTCAATGCATTTGGTAAAATGGGATTGCATATACTGTGGGGAAACCCTGATTTGTGAGTTTGCCCTTGCCTCAGGGGGTTCATAAAAAGAATTCTAGCTGAATCAATTTGTGAGCCGGCTAGGGTACTTGGTCCGAATAGATTGATAAATCTGCTCTTGCCAGCCAGCTCGTGAGCCGGATGATTTTACTGTGGCACAAATGATTTTATCTAGAACTCTTCTAAACAAACCGTACATACAATATCGTGTGTCCAAACTTTAGTTTGTTCCTTACTTGAATCTGAAGTTTTCATCAACAGTTCTTTTGTTTTTTTTTGTTTTTTTGTTTTTGTTTTTGTTTTTTTTTTTTTGTTTTTTTTGTTTTTTTTTATCGCTCACCACTGGAGGTAGAGAGGAAAAGATTGGTCAATATTTGGGTTCCTGCAGACTCAATACATATCCCATCAAAATCACCATTTGCAATTTCACTGCCTACTGATCTTGGACCCTTAGATTGATGAATCTGCCCTTGCCCCAGGGGGTTCATGATAAGAACTCTGGCTCCGAATCGATTCGTGAGCCGGCTGGGGTACTTGAGCCGAATAGATTGATGAATCTGCTCTTGCCCTAATCAACTCGTGAGCCGGCTGGGGTACTACGCACTTAGGCTGAACATATCCCATCAAAATCACCATTTGCAATTTCACTGCCTACTGATTTTGGACCCTTAGGTTGATGAATCTGCCCTTGCCCCAAGGGGTTCATGATAAGAACTCTGGCTCCGAATCAATTTGTGAGCCGGCTAGGGTACTTGAGCCGAATAGATTGTCCTGCCGTCAACTTAGTCGGCGTCAGGCGATTGGGTTTCGCGATTAATGAACTTGCCTCGATCGTGTTGCCTCTGGGAGTGTTAAATGATCAGAGGTACAGCTCTTAAGAGTTTGGTAGGTATCTGTTTCAAACTCCTGAGAGAAAATCTATTGTGCGAATGTCGAACAAGCTTTTCTTTAACAGCAAAGGGGAAGCCAAGACATTAGCTGAGCTTGGCGGTGATATGAATCGAAGTGAACACCGTGGTGAACACCGGAGTGAACACCGTGCTGGGAGTAAGAGTTCTATGGGTCGAGAGAGGCGTCAATCTCCTCGACGTCGTAGTAGGTCGCCCAGACGGGATAGGCAGTCCCAGGGGAGATCGCCACACGCCCAAGTCGAAAGGAGATCAGACGCGAATCCGTGCCCGTTAAGTTTTGCAGTATTTGTGAAGAATAAGCCCATGACGGAAGCGGACTCGATCGTGAGAGATCCAGACGTGGTGGTCGAGTTTGCTCGACAAATATTTCCTCCGGAAGTTCAGCAGTCAATGGTTGGTCGTCAGGACTACGAAGTGTTTCGCGACGGCATTCATGGGGCGGTGAAAGGGCTCTATACGGCTTATGAAGTCGGCATGCGTTTGCGTGCTGCCCGCCGAGAGATGGAGAAAAAGGAAGAGCATATCTGCAGTTTGGAGGCTCGCCTGGAGGCGGCCGAACGTGAGTTAAGAAAGATCAAAGTGGATTAGGTACAACCAGCAGGGCCGGTGAATCCGATCGTGGAAGAGAGGGTTACCAGTCGGCTTATAAGCGCTGCCCTTGCCGATCGTGAAACGGTAAGCATGTTCGCATTGGAATCCGCAAAGGGGAGGTCTTATGAAAGAGGTTTTCACGAAGGGCGCTTGGTTGGAATCAAAAAGACCAAGGAGAAGCTTGCCGAAGAAGTTTGCCGATGTGAAAATCGTGGGTTTAGGCATGGTTGGATCAAGGCATCTCAAGTCGTCGAATCTCTTCGCTTGTTGGGAATCGATTCGGCGTCACCTCTCTACCACAGTAACGACTTTCCGTTTTCTGCTTTCGAGGTTGAGAAGAGTGAAGATGAGGGCGATGCCGTATGACTTTAATTATTGTAAGATTCGAACGCTGGTCGCATTCGCAGTTATGTAATTTCTTGGTTTTTTTTTTTTTTTTTGAATAAAAGACACTTTATTGAAAATATCAAATTGTCTCCCGCATTCGGCGTGTCCGTGTTTAATTTTATTGCATAGATGTTTGGATAGACGTATCAGCATGTTAAATCGATGTGCCGATTCGTTGGCGTGATCGGCCTACATGTAATGGCCGTTTACTTTTGAATAAGCCATTGCGGCGTGTGTTGTTGAAATTTGAAGAAGCCGTGAGCCAGGGACCGGAGGGGTTGCGGCATTTTTGCATTTTTAGACTTAGCTCGAATGCCGGATGTCTAGCCGATTGGGCTAGATAATTTTTGCCCTTGCGCAGCCTGTGCGCGTTTTAGCCAACCGTTGGGTTAACTAGGTCATGGAGAATGTTGACCGACGCCTGTCTCGTGGGGTTTAGTGTTGATAAAATCACTTCGGGATTTGGGCCTCGAGATCGCGGCCATTGCTGAGAATAAAAGCGGCAGGCGCCTTATGCAATCAAACATGTTTGGCTCACGAGCATCTATTGCGTGGGAAGCTCAAGAGTTCTCACCATCAAATGGTGATGATAGTTGTAGGAGCTCAAATTTCGGCCGAACTTGGCGCTCAGATGGTTTGCGGCGGAGGATTCTCCGGTGTAGGAGGTGGACCGCTGAAAAGAGAAACTGGAAACGCGTCAGCCTCCAAGTCGTTGAAGCGGATCGCCCCGAAAGGAGACACAAGGACCGCTGCCCCTAACCTCCCTTGTCTTGGATCTTGGCCTTGACATTGTCGATGGTGTCAGAGGCCCGGCGATATGCCGATTCGAGCGCGGTTAGATTGATGCGTTTTGAGTCGCGATGGTTGTTCAACTGACAAGAGTTGGATCGATCGGTTGATTTGTCTTAGAAGAGATAGATATTGTAATGTTCGAACGCAGATTGCGTCTATGTAACAACTTTTTAATCAAATAAAAAGTGTTATTTCATATAGTTGAGTCTTACTCTGAAAATCTTTTGTTTAGCCGTGCCGGATGAATGTTCCTGATCCCAACTTTTAATGGTTAAGCACGTCATTTCGTATGGTTTAATGGTTTGCTATTAGTTCGCTATCGGAAAGTTTGCTATCAGAGCTTTTGTGTAGCTTAAATATTTTTCCTGTATTCAGGGATCGGCCCTTGCCTTAGGCGGGATGCGAGTTTAACCGGAATGGGTCGTACTCGTGGGCCGGCTAAGGCACACCTTGTCCGGCGAACCATATTAGTAATTTCGGCTTAATTACTTGATTAAAGCAGGCTCCGAATCCGAAGACTTATTCGGCCCTAAGGTGTCGTGCACCAAAGGGCGCTCTGAATCCGGAGACTTATTCCGGCCAATCGTGACATCCACGAAGGGCGCTCCGAATCCGGAGGCTTATTCGGCCCTAAGGTGTCGTGCACCAAAGGGCGCTCCGAATCCGGAGACTTATTCTGGCCAATCGTGACATCCACGAAGGGCGCTCCGAATCCGGAGGCTTATTCGGCCCTAAGGTGTCGTGCACCAAAGGGCGCTCCGAATCCGGAGGCTTATTCTGGCCAATCGTGACATCCACGAAGGGCGCTCCGAATCCGGAGACTTATTCCGGCCAATCGTGACATCCACGAAGGGCGCTCCGAATCCGGAGACTTATTCCGGCCAATCGTGACATCCACGAAGGGCGCTCCGAATCCGGAGGCTTATTCGGCCCTAAGGTGTCGTGCACCAAAGGGCGCTCCGAATCCGGAGACTTATTCTGGCCAATCGTGACATCCACGAAGGGCGCTCCGAATCCGGAGGCTTATTCGGCCCTAAGGTGTCATGCACCAAAGGGCGCTCCGAATTCGGAGACTTATTCTGGCCAATCGTGACATCCACGAAGGGCGCTCCGAATCCGGAGGCTTATTCGGCCCTAAGGTGTCGTGCACCAAAGGACGCTCCGAATCCGGAGACTTATTCTGGCCAATCGTGACATCCACGAAGGGCGTTCCGAATCCGGAGACTTATTCCGGCCAATCGTGACATCCACGAAGGGCGCTCCGAATCCGGAGGCTTATTCGGCCCAAGAGGCTTGAGGGAGAGTTTGGCAAAGAAAATCGATTTTGATTAAAACGTGGTACCAGTACAAGCATCAGATCCCACAAGTCGGGCCCATAAATGGATCTTCATAAAGTTTACGTTCGCGCGGATTGCGGCGAGCCACGGATCTCTTCAATGCCACGGTCTGTCGGGAAGCGCATAAGCTGATGGTAGGTGCTTGGGACAGCCTTCATGACATGCAACCAGGGGCGCCCCATGATGACATTATACGGCGATGGAAGCTTCACAACCAAGAATTCCACGTCAACCGTTTTTGAGCCCGCTCGAACAGGTAACACGACCCTCCCCAACGGGTATTCTGGATTTGTGTTGAAGCCGAACAGTGGCTGAGACGACGGTGATAGGTCCGACTTGTTGAGGCTGAGTTCAACAAAAGTTTTGTAATACAAGATTTCCGAAGTGCTTCCTGGGTCTATGAGAATGCGTTCAACGCTGAACCGACGTATGCGTAATTTGACGACCAAAGGATCGACGTGGCTGGCCGCTGCTCCGACGAGTTCGGCGTCATTGAACTTAATTGTCGGGGCTTCTCTGGGCCTGTCGGTTGACATGTTACGTGTTTGGGGAGCTGGGTGCGATTGAATCGTATGCACGGTCGGGGGTGCCGGCAGACCGTAGATTATGTGGATCACACCAAGCGGCGGTGAATCCTGTCTCAAGGCTAATGCTTTGGTTGGCCTTCCCTTGCTCACGTATTGCTGCAGTCGACCATCTTGCACCAGTTCCTCCAGATGATCCTTTAGCGCATAACAGCTCTCGGTTTCGTGGCCGTGATCTTTGTGGTATTCGCATCGTCTGTCCCTCCTCCGTGTGTCGGGAGGTCCCACCATCTTCGACGGCCACTTGAAAAATGGAAGGTGCTGGACTTTGGTTATTATGGCCGCGATCGGCTCTGTCAACTCCGTATACTTCTTGTCGGTTCGCCTTGGGCGTCTGTTGTCGACTTGTAGTTGTTCGTTCGTTCGGTGGGAGCACTGATCACTTGATCGGCGGGATTCTCGCCTTTTGTCTCGCTTGGTTCGTTGCCGGGGCTCAGGGCTTGGTGGCGACACGGAGCTTATTGGTCGAGCAATTTCAGGGAGGGCCGTTTTGCTGGAGATTTGTCCGGCTTTTATCCTCAGGGCATCATCTTCAACTTTACAATATTCTTCAACTTTCTTCATCAGCGTCCAGACTGTTTTGGGGGGCCTTCTGGTTAGGGAACTGCGCAGAGCACTGTTAGGATGTAAGCCCATTTTGAAGGCGGTGATGGCCATGGAGTCGTTGCAAGCGTCGTCAACAAGGTTGAAGCACTCCCAATATCGTGCCGAGTACGCTCTGAGCGTCTCTCCCGACTGGATCTGCATAGCCCAGAGGGAGTCGGCCTGTTTCGGTTGTACCTCGTTGGTGATGAACCTGGCCCTGAAGGATTTCTGCAGTTGGCGGAAGCTTTTAATCGAAGCTGGCTCCAACTTGTAATACCACCTGACGGCTAGTGGACCTAAGCTGCTAGGGAATATTCGGCACATGAGGGCTTCATTGTCTGCGTAAAGCGTCATGGCCTGTTTGTAATGACGGATATGATCAGTGGGGTCTGATTTTCCGTCGTAAAGAGTGAATGACGGAGTTTTGAATTTCTTGGGCAGGGACGCCCTTGCGATCCGTCGCACGAAAGGATCGTGCTGGTCTTCCTCGTTTGAGCTGCTTCTCCTGCGCTTGATCCTTGTTCGCAGGTCCTTGTTGGAGGAGCTGGAGGTTTCGGATCGTCCCCTTGCGTCGAGCTCCGTGGATAATGAGTTGGAGTTGCTATCGGTATCCTTTGGTCGAGCCCGAGGTCTTTGCCCGTCTGCCCTCGGAGGTCGCTCTGGTTCCTGGCCCATGGCCTCTCTAGATTTTGCTACCTCCAGGGCCAACTCTTGACAGAGTCGTTCGTTCTCAGCGATCATGTTCTCGAGCCTTTGTTCGTTCTGCTTTGCTTGTTCCATGATAGCCTGCATTGTTTCTTGTGCTGAAGTTGTTGGCGAATCAAAGTTCAAGACGCGTCGTGCCACGATAGTTTCTTTTCCGAGCATATTAGCTGGGGTGAGGTCGTCTTGCTGTGTGATCTCATCGGTGGCTATCGGAGGATCTTCGGTCACGCCTTCTATGGATGTATTTGAGTATTCCCACAGACGGCGCCAGTTGTGGGGAAGTGGTTTGGAAATACTCCTCAGATCCTGGAAGACGCCAATGATCCTCAGCTAGTCACCTGCAAATATACAAATACTCCGGACGGGGGTGCCGGAATTAGCACTCCGATGGACAAGTTAGTTCCTGTACTCAAGAAAGCTTGTTCACTAAGTTTTTTAGAAGTGATTCTTACCTACCTCTCCTAGTTCATTGCCATTATATTTATACTCGTTTCTTCTGATCCTCGGGGCCAGGGCCAGGGCCTACTTTTTCAATCATTATCTTTTCCAATATTCGGCTCCAGGGATCCTCCCCTATTCGGCCTATTTATCCTATCCGGCCCCTTATCCTCGCGAGATATCTGCCGGCTAGCGTCAATCTTCTGATATATACCTCCTCTATCTTCGCCAATTATTCGGCTACCACAGGCGACTAACAATTTAGTAGCCAAAAGTTTCACTTTTTTATAATTGCCGACTAAAGTTTTAGTAGCCAAAAGCCAACTTGTGATATTTGTTTAGTTACCAAAAGGTCACATTTAGTTTTTATAATTTATTCTGTAATATTTTTTGTGCCACCTATAACCTGTGCATATACAAAATTATTCATCCATTCAATCATTCATTCAATTCTCAACCATTCAATAAAAATATTTCTCCACAACCTGTACCATTCAATTTTCAACCACATACAAAACTTAACTATTAATCGTACATATCAAAGAACATAAGAATCCATAAACATAGTATAGTCCAACAAATACATATACTATCCAAACCAATAATTAAAATCCAAATTAAAGAAAATCTTAATAACAATTGTGATGATGCTGATGCTAGAGACACTGTTGTTGGGCTGAAGGTCCTTCCACAGTTGTTCTTCATCAATTTATCACGTGGATGTTCATGTTCTACATCGTGACGAGAATGACAGTTTAGAAAATAAATTGAAACTGTTAAAATAATTAAAGTTATTAATTTAAGATTGTAAGATGACTTCAAACTGTCAACTATACTTCAAGCATTTGTAAAAATATTCTAACTTTGTAAGAATTCATGAAAGAAAAATCATGGTTGAATGATATGTACTCTGAGCAAAGTATTTGATTAAATAAAAACAGAAATGCTACTAAAGCAAGCATTGAACTAGTGAAGAGTGTGTAGTTACAACTTGTTCTGAAACATATGCTTGCCAAGTGACTGATTATAAAGCAGTTGACTAACAGAAAAAAGAATCATTATGGTTAAGGATAGGTATATTACCTAATATAGTTCTTGCTTGGGTTCCTAGAAAAGCAAAGAGAAAAATGAAAAAAAAAAAAAGTTTTTAACATGAGAATCTTCACCTTCCTCTCTGCACTTGCCACAATGAAGATAACCATGAGAATCTTCTTCTTCCTCTCTGCACTTGCCACAATGAAGATAACTCACTGAAGTGTATTAATTATAAAGTTTTTATTTATAATTGATGAGACTCCAATGTAACACCTATATTGCCACTGGGCCAAGGCAAATTAGACTTTTAACTTTGCTAAAATGATGAATAATAATGAATAAAAAAGATTAGTCATTAGACAAGGAAAAAAGATCTATACTATAGATTCAAATTATGATACTATAGAAAAGGAAAAAAGAGTTGCCTAAAATTCAAATATGCTTAGTTTTAAAAGGTTTAATATTGAAAAGAGTAAATTCACAGCTTAGATAACCAATTCCCCCTATACAGTGAGAATACACCCAATAACACTACACTGATACCACAACCATTACCTAGATTGATACTGTTATTTAAACCAAGCAACCATTGATCTCCAATGGATGAACGAGAACTATCTATCACAATGAATGATTAGACATTCCACCTTTCTTCACAAACTTCGCTTTTTTTTTATAAAAAAAAAAAAAAAAAAAAAAAAAAAAAAAAAAAAAAAAATTAGAAAAAGAAGATAGATTTTATCATTTTTTTATTTTTTATTTTTTTAACTTCAGCTGCACATTTCAGTAAAGAGAAACTTTGCATTGAGAAAATGCTTCAGAAATTTTAATGTTATTATCTTGATCATTGCCATCCAAACTGAACCCACGTTTTTGTGGTTAGATGCACAGATTGCATTATGCAAATCTTCCCATTTAAAGCCGAATCTTCCATTAGTTTGTTAGCTTTGTGATCCAACATTCTTGTTAGAGGACTAATGAAAAAAATAACAGGAAAAAGATGACCATCAACATTAGGAAAGTATATTACATTTGAAGGTATAAAACTGTAAAAGCGCCTGTATCCTACTTCAAACAGCTTAAACCATAATTAACACTGTAAAAATAAGAAATAGCTAACCTCCCATTAGTTTCTGCTTAGTCTACCCATTCAAAGTCACATCTTCCATTAGTTTGTTAACTTCTGGGTCCAGCATTCTTGCTAAAGACTTGTAAAGAGAAGAACAAGATAAAAAAAAACTGAACATGTAATTTAGATAAATATTTACTACATTTTAAATATAAAAAATTGTGAAGTGTTGATATCCTGGTTCAAACAGCTAAACCAAATAAAATAAAAGATCATGAACCTTTTGCATGCTTTCCTTGGCAGATTGGGCAGCATTCCTGGCCTTGTCCATCATCTGGTTGCCCTTTTGCTGAAATAAAACAAACATCTGCACATCAATCTTCTTTTTTTTCTTTTTCTTCTTTTTTTGTGCTCTTAATCTCCTAACGAGGTGAAAGAGTTCTAACTAACTAAGCTTACTAGTTAATTATGTGCATCAATTAATATATGCCATGGATGTTGAGAAGTACATAATTGGAAAATAAAGAAGATAAGGAAAGCCAATTAAGCTCACCTGGGCTTGGCCCTTGGCCTGGTCAGCTTGATAACTCATGTTCTGTGAACTGTCCATTTTTTTTTTTTTTTTTTCAAACTTCTTGGTTCTTGGTGTAACATATAATATATACAACTATTGCTCAAAAACTCTGAGTTGTGGAGATCTCAGAGTTACTCAAATTTATAGTTTTTGAAAGCAATCCATTGCTTGACATGTGTACTAACCATGTGGAAGGCAATTGGATAGGTGTTATCTTTTGCTGAAATTTGGGTTTTTGTCATTGGACAAGGAAGGGAGGTGTTGTGGAGATCCATTATTCACTATCATCAGTTATTCTATTCAAAGGTGGTTGAGATTTTAGAGGAGATTTGAAGAGTTCTGTTTAAAGAAAAGGTTCTTGTTTATGGCTTATGATATATATATATATATATAAGAACATTGGAAGTTGTAGCCTTGGGAAGAGAGAGCTTTGCCTAGATTTAACCACTGATATATTTAATCTAACATGAATGGTAGGAAGATTTTAATTAAGCTGATTTTTGTTGAAATACATAGGAAAGATTTATAGGTATTCAGAGCATATTCGGTTCATTATATGGCATAACAAATAAAGCATATTAAAGAAAAAAAAAATAAAAAGTTGTTCTTATCTATTGGCACACCTGTATATCTACCCAGTGTCATTTAAGAAGGGAAAAACACAAAGCCTGAGCATCAACAACTAAAATTTCCTCTCATCAACTGTATAACTCTAAAGCAATAGAAGGGGGAAAAACAGAGCATGAGCATATATAATCTATATCAATCTATACTCTTTAGAGGAAGAAGTGTAAGCATATATAATCTATATTAGTATACTCCTAAAATTTTTCATTAACTTACCCACTAATAACATTCTTAAATTGTTTAGTACCTTAAATCAATTGCTATCTACCTAATAATACTATATATATACACATATAACTTTACTCAGCAATTTAAGTAGTTCTTCACGATTGCTTAAATAGAGCAACAAAAGTTTGGAATTAAACATAACTTGGAGCTCATATGTGCTTCAAATGTAGAAAAAGAGTAAAACCCTAAAATGATTTTATCAAAATCCTACAGCATCAAAAATAAAATAAAACCCTAGATCCGCGATGGTGAAATGGGGAAATAGAGGAAGGGATAGAGAGAGAGAGAGAGAGAGAGAGAGAGAGAGAGAGAGAGAGAAACTTGAATGTAGCTGGGAGGGGGGCTGCGATGGTGAGCGACGGTGGTGAGAGCTGCGATGGTCGATGGTGGAAGTTCGATGGCGACTGTTAGCAGGGATGGTGAGTCGGGGTGGTGAGTGGGGGTGAGGTTTGGTAGTGTTTGAGACAAAAGTGTATATCATGTGTGTGTGTGTGTGTGTGTGTGTGTGTGTGTGTGTGTGTGTGTGTGAGAGAGAGAGAGAGAGAGAGAGAGAGAGAGAGAGAGAGTGTGTGTGTGTGTGTGTGTGTAAATATATCGGGCGCCAAAAATAATTTGTTTCCTTCTAAAACAAATATTACAACCTTTAGCGACTAAATAAATTTTTTGTCGTCGAATAACAATAAATAACGACTAAATATTTTGCAGCCAAAGATTGAGTAATAGCGACTAATATATTTTTAGTCGTTGAAATAATTTTATAAATCCCTCCAAAATATTTGAAATGTCTTCCTCCAAAAATTTTAGTTCTTTGCCGACTGAAATTCTTTTTTGTTGCTGAAAATAAACTTTTGGCGACCAAAATTTTGGACACCAAAGGTAAAAAAAAATAATTTTTTATTTTTCATTCGGCGACTAAATGGTTTAGTATCCAAAACTCAATATACGGCGACTAAAATTCTTTTTTGTCACTGAAAATAAACTTTTTTGGTCACCAAAGGTAAAAAAATAATTTTTTATTTTCCTTTCGGCAACAAATGATTTTAGCAGCCAAAACTCAATATACGGCGACTAAAAATTTTTGTTTGTCGCCAATTCTAGCATTTTTAGCGACTAAAATTTTTTCTAGTCACCAAAAACCAATATACCGCGACTAAAAAAAAATTCGTAGCTAAATATTTTACTTTTGCCGACTAAAAAAATTTTTGGTCGCCAATTTCACAACTTTTGGCGACTAAATTTTTTTTAGTCACCAATTTTGGTCGCCGAATGTGCATTTTGTTGTAGTGTCTTTTAAATTCTGAAAATCAATTTGGAGAACAAAGAAAAGAGTGTAAAATAAGGATTTGAGCTATAATTGAAGGTGTAAGAAAAAGTGTTAACTCTCTCTACCCTTGGGTAGCTATCCAAACCCAAGCCATCAATCGACACAAACTCATTGCATGATGACTTATGGACCAAGGGATACAATCTCAATAAATGATGATGAAAACACACAAAAACCTCTCCCTATCATGGCTTTGATCAAGGGAAGTGGTTGACCTTGGAACCTTAAATCATTTTCATCACTAACAAGTATGAAATGACTCAAGAATCTATAGATTCAATTAACGTCCGATTGAAACCAAGTTGATTTTATTATCTTGCTTTATTTTAGCCCTAATTTTATTACTCCATTTAATTACATTTCCATTCATTAATCGATTGAGTCCAAAAATGAAGATTAAGTCCACTAATGGAGAGTAGTGTCAAACCAAGGGTTGTTTTAGGCATGAGAGAGAGAGAGAGAGATCATGCAGTTAGTAATGAACCTCCGAAGAGATTAAACCATTAAGCACAAGGTCACCTCTCAAGCTTAAACAACACTCATTTTGAAACAACTCTCAAAACAAATAAAATGTCAAGAAAATAAAGGGAGTACAGAGGTGATTAGAGGTGAACATAAGTATGAAAAACATGAAATAAATGCTATAGGTTGGTGTCTAATGCCTAAAACATCAAACCTATGAGGGCCATTACACTACAAGCATTCTATGCAAAGCATAAATGAAACTAACTCATAAAAAAAAAAGTCCTAAATGAAGCTAAAATAGTGCTGGAATTAATGTACAAAAAGCTAAAAGAGTAAGCTAGAATAATGGATAAATTAAGCTAGTAAACAAGCCAAAGGAGGGGTGGATAACCCTTTCATTTTTGGGACTTCAAAACCACTTTTTTAGCCTCTGAAAACCTCTGAAAACTAGTGGTAAAAAGCTCAAAAAGAGTTTATGAAAAGATGGGAAACACAAGGGTAAAAGCCTAGGAAGCAAGATTCAAAAAAGGGTGATCAACCCCTCTACCTTTAATGACCTTAAACCACAAGTTTCAACCCATAAACACAAGTGAAAAATAGTACAAAAACAGGAGTAAATGATGGTAAATAAATAGGGGAAAAAAACTTAGAGTTGTATCTCTCGAAGAGGAATGACCCTTTGAATTATAAACCACCAATTTCACATCCTCAAGGGCTAAGATGCAAGCTCAAGAACCTCAGCAAAGAGACCTCAAAAATTTGTTTAATAAGTTTAGGTAAGGTATGTATAGGTTGTAAGGTAGAGAGAGAAATATTTTCTAAGAATTTTCCTTCTCCAAATTTTTCTAGCGTGAGAGGGTGTCAAGTATATATAGAAAAACATGTTAGGCTCTCAGAAATATCTATACAGAAACAGTTAGTGCAATGCATGCACCTGTGGAGATAGCTAGCACAGCTGGCAAAAAGATCTGGTTTTTTGACATAAGTGGCCGGCCAGCCACTAGTGGGTCTGTGGGCCTCTGGGTGGTCAAGCTTAAAAAAAGCTGTTGTGGTCCAAAAATGATGCAAGGCTTGTAGGTTTCTGAGGCTCAAATCTGAGGCTTTCTACTGAGGAAATCAAGCATTTGACAAGCGTGTGCATTCATCATTAGGGGATCAATCGGTGGCACCGAAGTCTTTAAGGGCAGTAAAAAATGGGGTATCTACGCTTACCCTTTCAACTTTCTAATTTCATAATAAATGATTCATTTTATTAATAAATTTTCAAGTCAATTGATAATTTTTAATGATATCAGAAATATATTTCAATAAACAATTCAAGTAATTTATTGTTGTATATGAGAGTATTTATGAATTTTATTTCTTTCTATCAATTCTGTTAAATAAATTTTTTTAATAAGTGAGTACTTCTAATTTTTAGAATCACAGAGGACAATCTATATTTTGAACAAATATCAAGAAGTGTATTTACAATTTATATTATTACTTTTTACAATAAATTATATTTTAATTTTTTGTTTAAAACATTCTAAAAAAACAAATTCTAAAAACCAAATCAAAATCAGAGAATTTTTCAAAATCAATTTGATGAGTAATAATGTTTCAGTAATACTACAAATCTATACTTAACTATTTCAAATTATCTAAAATTATTATTTTATAATTTAAATTTATTATACATATGAATCTCACACTATACAAATTTAATTTCAATTACAAAATTTTCTTCCAGAATAAATTCGAGATACCGTACGAGGGTTCATAACGTTGGTCATAATTTCAGGCCTTATGTTCTCTTTGTACAGTTGATAGTGACACGTGTCATTCTTACAATTTTCATGAGTCAAGCAGAAAAAACAAAACAGGAATGAAATGGTTCCCCTGGTTGTACTCTTACATTTATTTCAATTTCAGAAAATTGGGAATGAAAAAAACCTATAATTTAATTATTATTATTTTTTAAAAAATAATTTTTCTGATTACAACTGATTGGTAATTCTTCCCAAAAAATTCCTTCCATCTTTTTCCACCAAACAAATATTTAAAACTTTTACAGTTTTTTTTTTTTTGGGTAGATTATTTAAAGAAAATATAATAAATTTTATATATAATTATACATAACTTCCCTTTTAGTAAGTTTAAGGAGATGGTGTGTGAACACAATATAAATAAGAAAAAAAAGATACGATAATATCATTTCTTCATTCATAAGATTAATATATTATTGATGAAAAACTAGTTAACTATTATTAGTGGTGGAAATTAGAATAATACCCCTATATTTTATGTATTTTTATAAAACATGTAATGGAATGATTTCATAATTTTATGAAAATTATTTATTAATTCTTTTTTTATTTCATAGGGATTTCACAATATAATCTGAAGGAGAAATTGTCCAACCTTTTTGTATCCCCTCCTCGGCGATAGGATAGGATAATTTCACATATGAAGAATTAATAGTTTGGTGAGACTATTAGTCTAGCCTTCACTTTTCATACCAAACAACATGTATCCTAATTTCCTCCTTCAATCCCTCTAAATCAACACCGAGCAATTCTATATCTCTTATTTTTTTTCTCCCAAACTCTCCTCCAATGATGTGACAAATAATACTAACCAATCAACTCTCTTCAAATTGTCTGGCACATCATTGGAGGGATTTGGGGCGAAACAAATAAGGAGATTGACCATTTTTTATAAACTCCCCTTAGGCTTATATATATATATATATATAACCTAATTCCACCTATTTAAATGGTTATCAAACATGGCTTGAATTTTGTATTTTAATTGTTTACGGTGGAATAAATATTTAAGTAATTGGAATGATTTTTTTTAACTGTTAGATGAATGGATAAAATTGAGGGACTAAGGGATTAAGAAATCTCAGTGGGGTATTAAATTTAATTATATATATAACGAGTAATTATCTAATATTTGGGAAATATGTGATCATATACCTATCCAACTGGGAAAATTATTCAATAATTCCGAAACACCACGTGACCAGATTCCAAACCAAACACTAATTACTTAGCTACATATTGTTTTCCCATCCCCAATATAAACCGTAAGTCTCTACCCCTCTCTACCAATCAAAACCTTATAGAGCACCACATGTCCATACTTCGAGAATACTGAATAATCACCCGTCCAATAGTCACACCATGACATGTTAAAATTTACAAGTTACTTCATAAATTTTTTTTTCATAAAAGAAAAGGCAACTATTTTTTTTCTTTTTTGCTTTCAAAGGTTGTGTTAGTCAATTCGTTGTTTAACGTTGCTTATAATTACACATCACATGTTTTTTTCCTCGTAATAAGTTATATCTATACTATATATTAAGTAAAAGGGGGTTTTTAACTTAACCATAAAGACCATTTTGCACATGATATGCATGAATTCATGTAGGTCCCGAATCATCCATCGACTACAAGAAATAAGCTTTTTAGGGACAAATTTATTCCGTCCCTAAAAGTATAATATTTGTTGGGAAAAACTTAAGTCAACCAATTTTTTCCGTTGCGAGTCGCGAAATTTATCCCAAATGGCCCGTCCGGAAAAGTCAAAAAATGACTTTTAGAGACAAAATTTTGCATTTGTCACTATAAATAGAGTTTTAGAGACAAAAATATATGGTTGTAAAAACTTTTGATTTTGAGACAACCAAAATTTGTCTCTAAAAGTCTAATTATAGTCCAATAGGCAGAGTAGTTATGGAGACAAAAATTAATTCAAATGTGAATTTGGAACAATAGTGATCCCCTATTCCCAAAACATTAAAAAAAAGAAAGAAAAGAGAATGGAAAAATAGCTATTTCAAATGTGAATTTGAGACCAATTTCTATTGTCTCAAAAAATTAATTTTTGTCTCCATAACCACTCTGCCTGCTGGACTAAATTAGATTTTTAGAGATAAATTTTAGTTGTCTCAAAATCAAAAGTTTTTGCAACCACATATTTTTGTCTCTAAAAGTCTATTTATAGTGACAAATGCAAAATTTTGTCTTTAAAAGTCATTTTTTGACTTTTCCGGACGGGCCATTTGGGACAAATTTCGCGACTCGCAACGGAGAAAATTGATTGACTTAAATTTTTCCCAACAAATATTATACTTTTAGAGACGGAATAAATTTGTCCCTAAAAAGTTAATTTCTCGTAGTTATCCTATTGATTTGAATAAAGTCAAAATCCCCCGAGTAGAAAACACTTTTGACACGCTTTACCATTTTAACTTCTTCTGGTGAGAGGTTAAAAGTCTGTTTTAACTTTTAACCTTTTATCTGTATTTTTTAGTACATTTTTAAAAATAAAAATAAAAATTAAAAAACATAAAAAATTAACTTTTAACATACTTCTCAAAACAATCTCAAAAGTTTTAAATAATTATATATTCATATCATCATATTTTTTTGGAATACTTACGTGTAAATCCTAATAAGTGGACTTATTGTCTAATAAGTCTTATGAGAAAAAAATTTCATAAAAAAAGTTACTAATTGTAAGTTTTAACAATAATTTATAAAAATCATGACAAAAAAAGTCACTAATTGTCAATTTTTAGCGACATATATAAAAAATTATCACAAAAAAGATTATTTTTAGCGACGATTTTACCAAGTTTTATTTTTGATAGGACTTGATAGGAATTAAGTCTAACTGTTAGGACCTATTCGTAATTTATCCTATTTTTTTTACTATTTTATTTCTCTTACATTTATTTCCACAATGTAATCACTTATATATATATATATATATAGAGAGAGAAGTGATTACATCTATAAGATAAATAAATAAATTAATCAATTATATTTTTCACTTTTAAACAGTCACTCTAATTTTTTTTTAATCCCTTATTTTTTAATTACAACAATTAATTTTTCAAATTTCAATTTGTGTTTTAATTTGATTATTTGATCATTTATCATTAAAATTTTAGCGAGCTCGTTTGGGAAGCTTAGTTTTGGGCTTTTTTTTGGCTAAAATAACTACAAAAAATAAAATAAATTTTTTAACCCAATAAGACAAAACATACCTCTAACCCATAATCATTACATTCTTTCTCTCACAAAAAAGTCAAAAAAGCCAAAAGCCTTTCTCAAATAAAATTATTTAACTCCAAATTAAAATAGTCAAAAAAGTCAAAAAGTCAAAAATCCAACCTATTTCCTAAATGAACCCAAAAAGTGTTTATATGGCTTTCTTCAATTTGATCTTCCTATATTTTACTATTAAAAATTTTAACGGGTAGTGCTCATGTGGCTATGTGATCATTTACACTTTCACCTCTAACATTCACTTAAATTTCACTTCGACTTCTCATGTTTCAACTTTCATACAAATTTCAATGGAATGACGAGAGAACTACACACTACAACATATAAGAGTTTTAGAAAATAATTGTTTTGGTTTCTATAATTGAAAGTTTTGTTACAAAAGATATTTAGGGACCAATTTCCATCGTCATAAGGATAGTCGCTAAAAGATCGCCTAGAAAAGTCAAAAACAAGATTTTTAGCGACAAAATTTTGAAAATGTCACTAATAAATAGAGTTTTAGGGACAATAATTTGGTCTCAAAAGAGTTTATTTTTTGAGATAAAAAATTTGGTCCTAAAAGGATAATAATTCATCACTAATGTCTAATTTTTGTTGCTAAAAATATAAATAACGATACTTTTCACAACAAAAAAATTTAGTCACTAAAAAATAATTTTATCTCTAAATTTTGATCTTTAAAACTTTAATTTTTTGTAGCGACGTTAACACAAAAATTTTTGTCTAAGGATTCATTGCTGCAATTAGAAAATAAAGGACCAACGTTAAATTTGACTAAAAGGCTGAAGATGAAAAGTGCAAATTGTCCCAAAACAAAAAAAAAAAAAGAGTAGAACTTATCATATCATATGAAAAACCATATAACAGGTAAATTTTTTTGATAAAATAGTCTCACGATATATAACATCTATCTAAACTTCATTTTATTATGTTATAAAATACCTTTTCAATCCTCTACATTTTCACAAAAATATCACTCTACTTCATTTCTAATTGAGCCCAAAAAAATATCTCATATATGTCAATTTTTGTTAACCTCACTACTGCAATTAAGTTGGATAAAAGGGCAAAACTACAACACTATTGTCGTAATTTGAGTTTTGTAGTAGGTAAATATGTATTAATGCATATTTATCAAGACATGTAACCAAACAAGACCAAGTCATATTGCAACTTTAGATTGAACATTTAGCTAAACGGTTTAGCAGACAATAGTAGACTTTTAAACCTTGAACCACTTGCATTAATTGCATTGCATTGCATTGCCCTATAAATTGATAAGTTCCTTACACTACTTTCTCATTCATCTTCGATCCTAAATCCACATTTCTCTTAGTCACTTGCATTGCACTTTGAGCTTGTATTGTTTTGTATGTCAAGGCTATCAATTAATATTACTAGCCATGAGTTCTTCACCATTGAATTTTTCTAGCATTTCTTCTGCAACTATTGCTTCATTCTTGCTTCTCATGCTTTTGATTTTGAATTTGAACACACCTTGTAATGCATAGCTATCTTCCACCTTTTATGACCAAACATGCCCAAATGGACTTGGCGCTATTAGAACTTCTATTCGACAATAGATTTTGCGTGAGCGTCGAATGGTAGCTTCGCTTATTCCCATCCATTTCCATGATTGCTTTGTTCAAGTAAACTTTGGAGACCGACAGTGTATTACTCTATGTAAAGTAAAGTATAACGCAGCGGGAAAACATTCAGATCATACCTTAGGTGATAGAACCTGAAGCGAAGAATCTCGTGGGTAAATCACGTGCTTCAAGAATGCGAACAACAAACCCAATAGTGGAGTGATACCACAATATGAGTATCACCCACACAAGTCACAGTGCAAAATAGTTGCTCGTTGTTTTAATGGGAGATAGTCAATATGGGAAAAACATACGTTGTTTCCTTATACCCATATCCCATATATCATATTAGATATATAGGATAAATATATCATCTATCCATATCGGTTGATATGATAGATATAGATATCATGAATGGTTATCCAAATAAGTTTTGAATTCAAATTCAAACTTACATGGATAAGGTTCAAAAGGTTCAAAGGGTCATGCGATATGGGCGCCCAATTTCTAACATCTCCCACTCACACATGAGTTGGCATGACACTGCCACATCTCTATCTCAATCTCCCCAAAAAATGAACAATCTCATGCTAGCCAATGGACCGTGCGACCGCTGAGAACATTTGCATGTGGGAGCTCTATACTAGAAACTCAATATATGAGTCAGCATAGAGACATCAACCTAAAATGAACAGAAATAGTGTCTCATGTACCCAAATCCATCTAGCTACATCAGTCCAAAAACATCTCTAATCCCTCAATGAGCATGTTTGACTCTCCTAGGTTCCGCATTATATTCACACCCAATCAGCATCCCATAGAGAGCGATGTGAGTTGTCGACAGTGAATATAGAGCAGAGATATAGAACTAGATGATCTTCCCTTCACTCTCATATCATTTAATTTGAAATTGACTGCTTTCCCAGTAATGTCCCTTAAAGCCGAATCATACATGACCGCAAGCAACACACCAAAGTAGCTGAACATCAACTCCTCATCTTATGACATAGTCAAAGGTCACAAAAAGGCACAAAGTGAAGTCATTTAGGGAAAAAATGACTTTTAGGACTCACACGGTGAAGAAGCAGGATCCATTCTTTCACCTGGCTAACGGGTCGATAAGCACATGCAGTACGAATGCATGTTATAGTGGAGTAACTCTTCCAAAGAGTGATGTTAAACTCCCACACCATACAGATCTTAGTCTAGTCGCTCTTAAGCGCACAAGTCGTTTCCTAGCATCTAACTCGAATTCTCTATTTACTCGCCTTTCAGGCATCAAATGAGATCTCGCATCTGGCTATCCATAACAGGCACATCATGGAAAAGTGGGTGCTCTCATATCCATGGTCGGTCTCTAACAAGACCTCATCTTGGCTCCAACCAAGGCGACATAGCTAGTGGATAATTTTAGCTTCTCTATTTGCTCCAAATACAATAAGCCACTAGTCTCATCCTTGCTCACTACCTAGCGCTAAGGGCGATTGCTCGTGTGAGTGAGCCAATCTTGCCTGCTAACATCAATTTAATTATTCTGTGCATGCTAATTCACAAACCATTGCAAAAAGTAGTAAACATAAATGTGTAATAGAAACAAATATGAATACTAATGGCATAAATATCCCAAAAAATATGAGTTCAACTGAACACACATAAATATATCACCACCTATGTAGTCCTAAAGCCCTAACATGAGTAAGATAAATATCTCTAGGAATGGGCTTAGTCAAAGGGTCCGCAACCATGCGACTCATAGGGATGTGCTCCATGATCACTTCTTTCTGCGCCACAATGTCTCTGATAAAGTTAAACCTCATATCAATGTGTTTGGTTCTGCAGTGGTATTTAGGATCCTTAGCGTAAGCGAGTGCAGCCATGCTGTCACAATGGATAGTCACAAGGTCTGAAATGGGTGTGACAACATCCAAATGCTGAAGGAATCTCCTCAACCAAACGGCTTCCTGAACGGCAGATGAACAAGCCACAAACTCAGCCTCCACAGTCGATAAGGCGATACAGGATTGCTTCTTACTGCTTCAAGAAATAGCACCATCGCTAAGTATGAAAGCCTATCCTGAAGTAGACTTACGCTCATCTAAGTCTCCTCCCTAGTCAGCATCACAATAGCCAACCAGATGTAGATCTGAACTTTGGTAGCAAAGTGTGTAATCTGCAGCCCCTCTAAGATATCGTAATATTCTCTTAACTACTTTTCAATGAGCTGGTCCTGGGTTGGATTGGTAACAACTCACCAATCCGACTGCATAACAAATGTCAAGGCGTGTACACATCATAGCATACATCAAGCTTCCAATAGCATTTGCATAGGGAACACGGGCCATCTTTTCATTCTCTTTTGGAGTCTTAGGACCCATAGCAAGGCTTAGGCTCTCACCTTTCGCAACAAGAGTGTCAATGGGTTTGCAGCTCTGCATCTGGAATCGCTCTAGGATAGCCTTAATGTAAGTCTCTTGAGACAAACCAATAAGTCTCCTAGAGCGATCCCTAAGGATCTTAACACCGAGCATATAGCTTGCTTCACCCATGTCTTTCATTTCAAATGTAGAGAACAACCACCTTTTAGTGGCGACAATCATCTCCTTGTCATTTCCAGCTAATAATATGTCATCTATATATAATGACAATATTAGAAAAATGTCCTTGGACTGCTTAACATACACACAGTGATCTTCGTCGATCATCGTAAACCCATTAGAAACAATGGCTTGATGAAATCTCAGATTCCATTGTCTGGATGATTGTTTTAAGCCATAAATAGATTGTTGAAGCTTGCAAACTTTGCGCTCCTAACCTACTACCACAAAGCCTTCTGGTTGATCCATATAGATCTCTTCATCCAATTCTCCATTGAGAAATGCAGTCTTAATGTCCATCTAATATAGCACTAAGTCCAACTGAGCTACTATGGCCAGAATTAGGCGAATAGAGGCAAACCTTACAACTGGTGAAAAAGTTTCCTCATAGTCCACACCCTCTCATTGGGTGTAACCTTTAGCCACTAGGCGAGCTTTATACCTTTCTATGGAACCATCCGCTCTGTGCTTTATTTTGAGAACCCATTTGTTCCCAATAGTCTTGCGCCTTGGCGACAAATCAACCAAGTCCCAGACATGATTTTTTTCCATAGACTCTATTTCTTCATCCATTGCAGTACTCCATTCTTTACTAGCAGGGGATGAGAGAGCCTTTTTGAGATTCTTAGGCTCTATCTCATCACTCGGAGCAATCATGAATGCTTCCCCTTCAATCTCAAAACGACGACGGGGTATAGCTCCACGTTTGCTTCTATGTAGTTGAGAATCCTGAGAATCCTCATCCATTGGATCTAATCCATGGATAGGTAGATCGCTCCCACTGTCCCTAGGAGCTTGAGGGATTATCTCCTCATTCTCTACTAGGCTACTAGGTGCGCCTTCAAGTAGATCATCCATCTCATAAAGTTCTACTTCTCTAGTTATCTCACCTCTGCTAGGGAAATCCTCCTCTAGGAAATCCACATCTCGTGACTCAATTTCAATCACACTTCCATCCGGATGCTCCCCAATAAACACATAGCCCTTAGAATGCTCACTATAGCGAATAAAGATACACTTATTTCCTCTAGGGCCCAACTTCCCAAACTTATGAGAAGTTTTGTGTATGTAAGCTGTCGAACCCCAAGGCCGCAAATTGCTCAAATCAGGCTTTTTGCCAGTCCACATCTCATATGAGGTGGAAGGAACTGATTTGGAGGGCACACGGTTAAGGATGTAGGCAGCAATCAACAAAGCATCTTCCCAATAAGAAATGGGAAGATTAGCTTGTGCCATCATTGATCTAACCATGTCAAGCAATATGCGATTCCTTCTCTCCGCTACACCATTTTGCTGCGAAGTCCTAGGAATTGTCAATTGCCTGATAACTCCTTTTTCCTCACAGAGCACTTTAAATTGCTCAGATAGATACTCGCATCCCCGGTCAGTCCTTGGAGCCTTAATGCTCTTGTCTAATTGATTCTCAACCTCATTAACATACCGTCTGAAGCAATCCAATGCTTCTGACTTGTGAGAAATCAAATAGACATGACCAAAATGCGTGCAATCATCTATAAATGTGATGAAATAAGGGGCTCCATGCCTTGCCCTCACATTCATTGGTCCACATATATCAGAATAAATAAGTTGTAATGGGACAGATGCCCTTATGGCTTTCCCAAATAGTTTTCTTGTTGCCTTTCTAGCAAGACAGTGCTCACAAGTAGGCAAAGTGACTCTAGCGAGTGGGCCTAAAAGACCTTCTCTAGCCAATCTAGTCATCCTGTCTTGCCCTATGTGGCCTAATCTAGCATGCCATCTCATAGAATCATTATCACAAAAAGATGCAATATTAGAAACAGAGCCATTGGCATTTTTATTAAAACTAGAATCATCCACATCCAAAACTAAAAAACCATTTGAAAGATAACCAAAACCATAAAAAAATTGTTCCCAAAAAAATGCTAACACCATTATTCTCAAAACAAAAGCTAAAACCAAGGCTCATCATGCTAATAACTGAAACTAAGTTTCGCCAAATATCCGGAGCATAAAGAACATCATGAAGATACAAGGTGCGCCCTCGTCGCATTTCCAACTTGTATGTGCCAATACCAAGCACCTCCACACTGGACTCGTTCCCCATGTAAACTTTTTTGCTCCTAGCAAGTACTCGGCGATACTCAATGAACCCTACTCTGTCCCTCGCGATGTGGTCTGTTGCTCCGGAGTCTACAACCCAAAAATGAGGAGAATGAGCAATTAATGCTTGACTAGAAACAAAGCATTGAATGCGAGAAATTAAGTAAGGGAGTACCTTATTCTGCTCAGGGCAATCTCAAGCGAAGTGTTCTTCTTTGTTACAGTTAAAGCATGTCAATTTAGTATTTACCTTCTTGCCGTCTCTCTTGCCCCTACGCTTGAAATTTCTAGTGCCATTGGGCTTTAGCGCAACTGCTGCTTGCTTCTTAGGGGCACCTTTTGCTTTTCCATGCTTGAACTGAGAAGCCTACGTGAGCTCGACTCAACCACCATAGCAGAACCATCAGACTTAGCCGCCTCAAGGCGCTCAGCCTCTAGCTCCAAATGACGCGATATGTCTTCGAATGTTTTCACACTCTCATTATGCATCATGTTCTGCTTCATCTACTCCCAAGAATTTGGCTGAGAGCGAATCACAGCTTGTACTTGCTGTTCTTGAGTCAAATTGTGCCCAGCAGCCGCAAGCTCACGTATCATGGCTAACATGACCCTCAAATGCTGCTTCATCGAGTGATGCGCTCTTTTCTGATAGGAGTCAAACTTCATAGTCAGCCCACGTAGCTTTGCCAAAATGGTAATACCAAACTTTTGCTTGAGAGCTTCCCACATCTCAAATGTAGTCGGGCAACGCTCAAACTCACTAATCAAGTCGTTGTGCATGCTGCTCAACATAGTAAAGTGCGTACACCAATCTTTGTTACGCCAAGTCTGAAAGACTTCAAGATCACGACGATGTTGAGCTATATTGTCCTGTTTTGGCTCAACCATCACTTGTTCAAGTGTGGTCAACACTTCTTGCTCATTGAAGAGGTATTGGATCTTACGGCGCCATATGTCATAATTGTCGTCGTCTAATTTCTATCCCTTAGTTAAGTCTGCCACCACTGTCTTAGCAGCCATTTCTACATATAGAGCAAACAAATGCGCATGGGATATTAATGATAGCAACACAAGAAATTATTTTGTAGCAAAAGAATCTAAATTAAATAATGATAATATTACACATGTCTCAAGATCGAAAATTTGATATGCTCGTAATCATCTCTTGCGCCTCTAGTGACAATTATCAAAATTTAATTTAATTCCATGCACAAAAAAAAAAAAAAAAAAAAAAAAAAAAAACAAAACAAAACAAAACAATCAATCTCCCACTACTTTATGGCATATACAAAACATGATAAATTCCATACAATAGCATCTTAATGTAAATTTACAAATAACTCATGCTATATTCATTTAATAATGAAATTCAAATAAATAAATAAAAAATAATCATACTTCTCTAATTGCAACATATTACAAACCCTAAAAAAATATGTTGTATTTAATATTTAGATTATGCCATAATAGAATGTAAATCATTCTGAAATTTTCTGGAATTTTAAATAACTAATAAACACACATAAAATTAGAAATAAATATTCCAAAATTTGATAAACTGAAAAAATTATACCAGTAAATAGTAAAACTTTACAGTAGTATACAATAAAAATTTCAACTCCAGAAAATTATTCATGCAACACCAGAAGCATTTTAAAGCAGAAATAATAAATTATTATCACAGAAAAAATATTTTTATTTTCATAAAATTTTTAAAATTTTATAGAAGATATAAAATTTAATTCTGAGTCTAACAGTACCAATCACGCATAAAACAAATCAATAACGAATTATTTATGACCATTTAACATGATTCAGAATTTAAAAAAAAAAAAAAACAAACAAACAGTGCCTTAACATCAGCAGCCAAGCCGGCGGAGGAAAAACGGCGTGGCTCAGCATGTGGCTCAGCGCACGATGCACGCGTGGACAGCGCGGCTGACGCTCGCGTGATGGCGCGTAGAGGCGTGTGGGAAGCGCACTTGGCGCATGGCAGCGCATGGCCGCCGCTGACGGCGTCATATGGTGCGTGCAGCACACGCGCTGCCTTCTAGGGTGTTTTCTGGTCCAATTTCGGTACTGCCGGACTCCATTTTCCAAAATAAAAACATTTATGGCTTTAAAAATGACATTTAATGAACATAAAAATAAGGTGCTTTACACTCTCAATCTAATGAGAGTGGAAGTGCAGAAACCCTGCACTTCATCTTCCTCCTTCATTAATTTTCATGCATATAATGTGTATATATTTATATAAAATTATACACATGATTTAAAAATAAGCACGAAAATACCCATATTGGCTCTGATACCAATGTAAAGTAAAGTATAACGCAGCGGGAAAACATTCAGATCATACCTTAGGTGATAGAACCTGAAGTGAAGAATCTCGTGGGTAAATCACGTGCTTCAAGAATGCGAACAACGAACCCAGCATTGGAGTAATACCACAATATGAGTATCACCTACACAAGTCACAATGCAAAATGGTTGATCGTTGTTTTAATGGGAGAGAGTCAATATGGGAAAAACATACGTTGTTTCCTTATATTCATATCCCATATATCATATCAGATATATAGGATAAATATATCATCTATCCATATTAGTTAATATGATAGATATAGATATCATGAGTGGTTATCCAAATAAGTTTTGAATTCAAATTCAAACTTACATGGATAAGGTTCAAAAGGTTCAAAGGGTCATGCCACATGGGCGCCCAATTTCTAACACTCTAGTTTGTTTATTATTGTTGTATTAATTATAATTCTTTTGGCTTTGCAGGGCTGTGATGCATCAATCTTGCTTGATGAAGCGGCTACCTCGACAAGCGAGAGGAGTGCATGGCCTAATGTCGGTTCTGTCTGAGGTTTTGAATTGGTAGATGCCACGAAGTCTGAGGTAGAGAAAACATGTCCTGGAGTTGTTTCTTGTGCAGACATAGTTGCAGTAGCAGCACGCGATGCCTCTGTCTATGTAAGTAAATATAATATTAAGAAATATAGATACATGACATTTTTCAAAAACTTGCCTGTTTTATTAAATAAAATATAGCTAGATGCATTTTAAATTAGTTCTATGCCAATTCTTGTCTAGTGTGCATATAAACTAGAACTAATCATTGTTTGGTTTTCTGTTAATTGATCAGGTAGGTGGTCTATCATGGGCAGTGAAGCTTGGAAGAAGAGATTCGACAAATGCGAGTCGTAGTCTAGCAGAGATTGATCTTCCACGTTTTACAAATAACCTTGACCAACTTATTTCCAATTTTGCTAGAAAGGGTCTTAGTGCAAGGGATATGGTGGCCTTGTCAGGTAATAAAATAATTGCTCTTTAGTAACATTTAAACGAAAAACTTTATTTATTTGTTTATTTTTGTTTGATTAAAAAATTTTATATACAGTTTATAAAATTCACTAAATTCTTATGACAAAAAAGTTATTTTTACTATGTTTGAAAGAGTTTCATTCATGTCTCTCTTCCATTCCCTTCGGCCACCACTAACACTCATCACCACATTTGGCCACCCCACTAGTGACCTTATCTGGTCACCCATACCTCCGACAATCATATTGAGCTGGCGAGTCAACAACCTTGTCACCACCTGCAGCTTGTCTGTGACCACCTATTGCCACCACCTTTGGCTATCACCTTTCGACAGTTGGCAATTACACTTGAAAATCAGACTTTGAGAAGAATATTTTTATTTATCTTAATTCAATACATTGTACAATTACTTATTTATAGAGATGGATCACCAGTAAGTAGTAAGTCCCATAATTGAGCTATTCCTATAATCAAAGCTACAATCAAACTATTTCCTAATCTACAGATATAATAATAGGAAACAATCAAGCTATTTCCTAATCTACAAATAGGAAACAATCACAAGAGATAATTCCTAAAATCTCTACACTCCTCCTCAAGTTGGTGCATAGATGTCACACATGCCCAACTTGCCCAAAAACTTTAAGAACACTTGACTAGACATTGCTTTAGTAAGGATATTGGGCAACTGATCTTCTGAGTGAATCGTAGGCAACTCTGCAATTTTCTTATCCAATTTCTCCTTAATGAAGAATCTGTCTACTTCCACATGCTTTGCACGATCATGTTGAATCGGATTATGAGCAATATCACATGCTGCTTTATTGTCACGGTAGAGTTGAACTAGTTGCGTAGGCGAATAGCCCAAATCCCCTAAGAGAAGTTTTAGCCATAATGCTTCACATATTCCAAGTGCCATACCTCTAAATTCAGCCTCTGTGCTTGAATGTGCAACAACATTTTGTTTCTTGCTTCTCCATGTAACGAGATTACCACCTACAAAGGTGAAATATCCTGAAGTAGATCGTCTGTCATCTACTACTCCAGCCCAATCAGCATCAGTATATACATCCACACTTTGGCAATCTACATTTTTTGTAAATAAAATTCCTTGTCCAAGAGCAGACTTCAGATACCTCAAAATGTGCATAACTGCATTCATATGTTGCTCTCCAGGATTATGCATAAACTGACTGACAATACTCAAAGCATAGGCAAGGTTTGGCCTTGTGTGGGCTAAGTACATCAATCTTCCGACGAGTCATTGATATCTCCCTTTATCAACAGACACCTGATTAGTCTCAATACATAACTTCAATCCTTCTTCTACTGGTGTATCAGCTGGTTGACATGCTAACATACCAGTTTCCTGCAACAAATCTAAGGCATATTTTCTTTGAGACAAAAAAATTCCTTTATTAGATCAAAACACTTCGATCCCAAGAAAATATTTCAAATGGCCGAGATCTTTCATTTCAAATTCTTTGGACAAATAACTCTGTAAAGCCTTTCTTTCTTTAGGATCATTTCCTGTGACCGCCATGTCGTCAACATACACAACAAGGGCAATGATCTTACCATTTTGTTTTTTCAAGAATAAAGTGTGCTCCGAATTACTTTGATGGTAGCCAAAGGCTCTCATAGACTTTGTGAACCTTCCAAACCATGCTCTAGGAGATTATTTCAACCCATATAAAGCTTTCTTTAATCTGCACACCTTCCGACAATACACTTCTAGTATCATGCATCCTGGTGGCAAATCTATGTAGACTTCTTTGGACAACTCGCCATGTAGAAATGCATTCTTCACATCAAATTGTTGTAATGGCCAATCCAGGTTCGTAGCTAGAGACAACAAGACATGAACTGTGTTGATTTTAGCTACAGGTGAAAATGTATCTGTATAATCAATCCCATAAGTTTGGGTGTACCCTTTGCCACAAGTCTTGCTTTAAAGCGTTCAATCGTACCGTCTACTTTGTGCTTCACAGTATACACCCACCGACATCCAACTATTTTCTTCCCCAATGAACGATCAACAAGTTCCGAAGTTTCATTTTTCTGCAAGGATTTCATTTCCTCATTCATAGCATTTTTCCACCTTAGGTCGGCTAAGGCTTCTTGCACACTGTTAGGAATAGATACAACATATAATTGATTTACAAATGACTTATTTGATTCTGACAAACGATGGTTAGACACATAATGACTCATGGGGTATTTAACTTTACTAGAAAGTTCGGGTTCATATATGGTTTTAGGGATACCTCTGGTTTGATGAGGTGTAATTGTTTTCTGGATGGTTCAGGAACATCCTCAGCAAGTGATTGGTTTGGTGTATCAGCAGCCTATGGTGTGAGGGATTCGGATGGAGATAGAGCTACAACTTCATTTTCTGGGTGTTCATCATTGTATGGGCGCTCACCACCACTTTGGTCCAAAGGTATACTACGCAAATCTAATTCACCTGTATTGTTTTCAACCATTTTAGAGAGTTTCTCATTATTCACATCCTGATTACCAGGTTCAGAAAGTTTCCCTTTGGTAGAGATCAAAAAGTTATAGTCATAGTCTAGAGCTTGAACTTCTTCCTGGTACTCACCTTGAAGTTCAGGCTCAAAGGAAAAATAAATACAGTCTTCATGAAAATGACATCCAATGTAACAAACATGCATTTGGTGGGAGGGTGATAGCAGCGGTACCCCTTTTGAGAAGCAGCATATCTGAGAGACACAGCACAATGCTTGAGGAGTCAACTTGGTGCGTTGATGCTTATGAAGGTGTACAAATACTACACAACCAAACATATGGGGAGGTAAGTTGAGGGTGACGGGAGCAACAAGTGTTTCAGCGAGAGCCTGAGATGGTGTCCGAAAATCAATGGTGCTAGAAGGTACTCGGTTGATCAAATAAGTTGCAAAGGTAAGTGTGCTTCCCCAATAAGAAACCAGCATATGGGCTTTTATCAACGAAGCATGAACAACCTCCAACAAGTGCCGATTTTTTCACTCCACGACCCCATTCTGCTGGGGTGTATCAGAACAAGTAGTTTGATGAATAGTTCCATGGGTTTCCAAATACCGTTTCAATTCAAGACTCGAATATTCACCTCCATTATCACTGTGGAAAACCTGAATCTGTGCATTGTAATGGCTGTGAACAATTTTATGAAAATTTTGAAATAACAAGTTTACTTCACTTTTGGACTTCATCAAACATACCCAAGTCATCCTGGTACAATCATCAATAAAAGTAACAAACCAACATGATCCATCCAAGATAGTAACTTTAGACGGACCCCAAACATCAGAATGTATGATTATAAAAAGAACTGGGCTTTTATTCAAAATTAATGGAAACAAAGCACGATGGCTCTTTGCAAGTTCACAAACATCACATTTGAAATTGGAAATATCAATTTTTACAAATAAATTAGGAAACAATTTCTTCTGGTAACCAAATGAAGCATGCCCCAGACGTCGATGCCATAACCATATCTCAGATTTCTTCTTTTTACCTGCAGAACCGCCTATTATTAAAGCATGACGCAACCAGTTCGAACTCTTTGACACCAAGTCTAAGTAATATAGCTTCGCTCTCCTAACACCACAACCAATCGACTACCTTGTTTGGATGTCCTTAAATACAAAAAATCAGGCCAGAAAATGACAACACAAAATAAAGTAGTGGTTATTTGGGAAACAGACAAGAGATTATAATCTAAAGATGGAACAATCAAAACAAAATCTAAATTCAAAGTATCAGTGAGGGACAAGGATCCTTCTCCAATAATCGGAATTGAAGTACCATTGGCAGTGGAAACAAAATTTTGTGTAGAAGGTTTAAAAGGAAAGACTTGTTTAGAATCAAATTTCATATGATCCGTGGCACCAACATCAATTATCCATGCACTATTATAAACAGATGCAGAAATATTTAAAACCTTACCATCATTACCTGCCACTGCTGCTAATGCTGAGAATGCTTCAACAATATCATTTTCTGTCTTTGTTTCAACAATTGTAGTAGTAGAGGTCTTCTTAGAATTCCTCTTCCGTGAATCACGGCTATGATCCCACCATTTTGGATACCCCACAAGTTCGGAGCATCGATTTTGGTATGAACACTTTGATTGCAGTGAGTGCATTTGTTGGAAGCTTTATCGACACCAGTAGCAGTCTTAGGAGATATGGGCTTCAGTCGGTCCTGCTGGTGTTGAGAAGGCTAATTCTGATTGGAACGGTTTCGAGTCACCATGTCGGAAGCTTCAGAATTTCTAAGTTCAACATTCATCATTTCGCATTGAACACATTCACGGCGAACCAGTGCATAACATTCCTCTAATGCAGGAATTGGATCCATCCTCAAAATTTCACCACGGATTTGTTCAAATTCACCTTCTAATCCAGCAAGAAAAATATGCATCTTTAGTCATTGAACTGATTTCTGATAGGATACAACATCTTTTTCACTCTCCATGATCACCTGATCACGATGATCCAATTCACTAAAAATTTCAATTAACTCTCCATAATAAACAAAGAGTGTTCTACTACTATGTTTGGCATAGAAGGCCCTCTGGTTCAAGGTAAATACTTGTAATTCGTCTGCTCCATCATAAAAAGCTTGAGAAAGAGCTTTCTAAATATCGCAAGCGGTGGGTAGGCGAATGTATCGCTTCATATGTCTGGGGACATAGAAATCAACAGCCATCTCTTGACCCTTTGATTGTCTACATACCACTTCTCATATCCATCATCCGTCTCGATTGGTGGTTGTGAATTGCCATGAATAAAGGAGAGTTTCTCCTTCTCAACAATATGCATCTCTATGATTTGAGACCACATATCATAATTAGTCTCATTGAGTACAATCCCTGCATTGAATGATGAGCCTTCGGATTGAATGATAATGGGAGCAGACTTGGTGCAAGATGTTTCAGAATCTAACTTGGCCATGGTTTGATGGTGATATGAATTCAATGAAAGGATGATGATGATTCTTTCAAGGCTTTGATACCAACTTGCAAATCAGACTTTGAGACGAATATTTTAT
This sequence comes from Camellia granthamiana, assembly GCA_036172215.1. Classification (NCBI taxonomy): domain Eukaryota; kingdom Viridiplantae; phylum Streptophyta; class Magnoliopsida; order Ericales; family Theaceae; genus Camellia; species Camellia granthamiana. The sequence continues at coordinate 115,542,362 of CM069913.1, forward strand.
TCATCTTAATTCAATACATTGTACAGTTACTTATTTATAGAGATGGATCACCAGTAAGTATTAAGTCCTATAATTGAGTTATTCCTATAATCAAAGCTACAATCAAGCTATTTCCTAATCTACAGATATAATAATAGGAAACAATCAAACTATTTCCTAATCTACAAATAGGAAACAATCACAAGAAATAATTCCTAAAATCTCTACAATTACCTCCGACCACAATCTCCCATTTAGACAACCACCTTCATCGACCTCCTTATGCATCAAACCACCTTCAACCATTCTCTCTTACTTGCTTTGAAAATAAATTTCTAAAAAATAGGTATACCAAACTTATTTTTTGTATTCAATTTTCCAAACAATAAACATATGCATGTTGAAAGTTGTTGTTGTTGTTCTTTTTTTTTTTTCGTAAATAGCCTGTAAACATTATCAAACGGTTGCACAACATTATTACTAGTATTTTCTTATTCTCCTAGGGACAAACAACAACTAAATATACTTTGATTTGAAATGTAGGATCACACACCATCGGCCAGGGACAATGCTTCACATTTCCCAATCAGATATATGACAATGGGAGCAACATTGATGCCGACTTTGCTAGTAGCCGACGCAGTGGCTGCCCCACTGCTACCAAGAATGGAAACGGTAATGGTAATTTAGCACCACTTGATTTGGTGACACTCAATTGTTTTGACAACAACTACTTCAAGAACTTGATTCAGAAGAAGGGTCTGCTTCAAAGTGATCAAGTACTTTTTAATGGAGGATCAATAGACAGTATTGTCTCAGAATATAGTAAGAATCCTTTGATTTTCAAATCCGATTTCGCATCGACGATGATCAAAATGGGAGATATTGAACCTCTCACCGGTCAAAATGGGGTCATAAGGAGGATTTGCAGTGTTTTAAATTAAGATTGGTTTAGCAAATGTTTTTGCTTTTTTTTTTTTGTTAGATTTGTTTTATCTACTTTTGTAGGATAAAGTTAATTAAAATTAATGTGTTTAACAAATGTTAAAAAATTAGTTTTGGCCTTTTGCTTTTTATTTCACTTTCATTTTGTTTCATTTTTGGGTGTTGGGTTTGCTCTTTGATAAGTGTATATGAATTTGTATTATTATATTTTAATAGTGAATCAATAATAATATTAATGGTCTGGTTCAATTATGTTTCATTTCTATTCCAAATGGAGAAAAAAAAAAGAAAAAAAAAAAAAGACAAAGTCAAAGACTTTACTAATATTGTTGAAGTTGTTAAATTGCTCTAATTTTTGAAAGGACAAACATAAATATGACTATAGCAGTGATAAGATTGATATGGCTCAAACATAATATAAGAATCCCAAAACAAACATGGACCTCTTCATACACATCTCTCTCTATCCTCTCTCCCCATACATTTATTTTTACTCTTTCAAGCTCCCAGTATACAAACAAGTTGGGCTGAGCTAAATTTTAAATTGTTCATATTTGATTTAAAAACTTAATAAATTTTAAAATGTGTAATTGTTTACCTTTTGATCTCAAAATTGTTGTAACCAAACCCAACTTGAATAGTTTGAATTTGTACAGTGCATATAAGCGAGTTGAGTTTAGTAGAAGGTTGTTCAAATTTAAAAGTTAAAAAGATTTGTAATATGTTCAAGTTTGACTTATCTACATAATAAACCAATCATAAATGAGTTTTTAAGGGAAAATTACACTATTACTCTGTACTTCGGCCCTAAATTTTTAATTTTGTCTTAAATTAGTCTAATTGATTCTAATTGTAATATCTTTTTTATGACAAATGCACACATAAGCGGCATGTATCATATTTTTTTAGGTCTAAAATTATAAAGTTGATCAATTTAATGACTTACTATCAATTAACTTAGTGATAATTTCCGTCAAAAATCCTAACGGCGTTATAAATTAGACAAAATTGACGAAAAATCTAAAACTAAGAGTCAAAATTGAGCCAATTGAAATTTTAGAGACTAAAATAACATAAATAGCAAAATGTAATTTGTTTAGTTTTTAATAAGTCAAGCACAAGTCAAACTCAAATAATATGATATATATTACAACTATATGTAAAACAGATTTAAGCTGGAGAAAATGTGGGATTAAATATTCCTTATATAAGAGATTAATAGTCAGGTCGAAATTATTAATCTTGCCAAACAAACATAAAATTATGAGTCTCCTCAAAGGAAAAATTCTCAACTATGAACGCCACATATTCCCCTAACCCAATCCTCTTTATACACCAATTACTTCAAACAAACACAACCCTGAAAGAGTCTAGGAGGCCAATATGAAAAGGTTCCTGTGACGCCCCCACTTTTGGGCATCATATATTAATATAAATAATTCAACATGGTTAAGTATTAAGTTCCAATATAACAGTTACATGAGTACATTCTAAAGCTTAATCTTAATACAACCCCAAATGTTTGATTTCTTATACCAATCTCCGAATATTGTTACATAATACATAAAATTTCTTCAAAATAGGTAAGAAGGTGTGCAAGAAAGGCCTTAATGGCCAGGCTAAGACTATTCTAAGTGAACCATAGCTGAACTTCAGCATCTTTGACAAAATCTTCCCCGAGATTTTCTCTTTCTTCTTCACCTGGCATGAAACGCCGTGAGCTGCGAAGCCCAATAGGATACAAGAAACCCAAAAAAAATAGCCACTTCTTACGGTTTGAAAACTTATGCAACACAGTGGATGTAGCGATCCCGGTTTCGATCCTTCTTTCATGTTTTGCCACTTCGACTGGGCCGGTCGGGAGTCGAGCTGCCCGGTCAGCTCGCTGGTGTCCAGGAGGCGACACCCCTTGGCGAGTCCTAGGGTAGCGCCCTGGCGGCGTTGAGGGGCAGCGCTCCCAAAACAAAAATCAAAAATGCATTCGAAGTTGCTTGTCTGCTTGAGCGGCCGTTTATGCGCTCAAGCGGAGAATGTTTGATTTCAGAAGTTTGACCTGTCTGCAAAAGTACTGGGTTAGTGTATTTGATGCTCGAGCGGGACATTTCATGCTTGAGTGAACCATGTTATATCAGTTCGTGAATCTGATATTTCAGATCACCTTTTCAGTCCTCTCTCTCTCTCTAAAACTCTCTAGAATTCCAGATCGGGAGCTTCTCTCTTTAGAAGTCATCTTCTCTCTTTGATTTCTCCAAATCCATTGGGATTTATCACCAAAGTTGGTTTTCGACATCGTTGAATTTGGGGGTTTCATTTCATTTCTTCTTCAAAACTTGAGATAGGGATTTCCATTGAGTTATATTTATGTTTTTGCAAGATCTAGATGATTTTTGAAATCATCATTTGATTAGCTTTGAGAAATTGATTGTTGATTTCAAGAAGATGAGTGATTTTGAAAGAGGGTTTATTTTGTTTTCCTTTTAAAATAGAAATTGAGGGTTTTGAACCATATTGATTGAAGAAAGATGATTTTGGGGAGATTCTTCTAAATATTTTGGAGATGAATGGTTTTGGTGAGAAAACCTAGAAATTGGGTCTTTTTTTGAAAGATGTTGAAAATCCTTGGAAGATGTTGGCATATTTATTTTGTGTACCAAAATGAATGGATGTTTTGAAAATTGTTTATTTATATATAAATGACGAATTTTGTGAAAAAAATGAGAAATATTGTTTATTTTGGAAATTGTTGTCAAAATGTTGATTTAGTCTTGAATTGACTAAATTGTTGAGATTACTCTAAATGTGGGAATTACGTTATTCTCTTGAATGAATTGGATATAAAAGTAGATATATATATATATTTATCTTGTGGAATCGTGTTGAAAAGAGGATTGGGAATTTTGATCACAATGGTATATTGTGTGGAACAATTGAATATGGAAGTAATGTTGCATTGCATTATTAATCATACATTGGCATTTCAACTCATTGGACTATGTTAAGCTTTGGAAATTTGCGTTGAAAAAAGAATGTTGGGAAATGGGTTTTCATGAATGGTTTTGGGGTAAATACGGTGGTAAGTCTTGATAGGTGGTGTAGATGAAATTGTTTAAGTTGGTCTGAGTGTCCTTGGTGAAAGACCTGAAAGTCGCGCGGATAGGTGTCGAGCCTTTCGGTTAATACCGGTAAAAATGACAATTGGTAGTACTCGTATAGTCTGCTTGCAGACACTGACCTAGGGATTACCAGAGTTGTATTTACCACCCCTTGAATTAAATTGATAAATTTTGAACAGTTGAAGTTGCATAACATCATTGAGCATGATGGTTTTCAAAAGATGAAGATGTGTTTTATTTTCAAAAAGGCATGGCATGGCATGTGCATTCATCTCTTTAGACTTGTATAAAATAAATATACTTTGTTAAGGATTTCCTACTGGACTTTATGCTCACCCTACTGAATTTTTGTGCAGGAAAAGACGTGGTCAATCCGCCTAATTGAGGGCATGGAAATGTGTGTGTTGAGAGCACTAAAGTTCTCATTTGCTGTGATCCTATTTGTAAGCCAAGGGCTATGTATGTGTGGGTTTGAATAACCATTTTGTGTAACCGGGCTTAAGCCTTGGAAGATTGTAAACCCTTAGGGGTGCTTATTTGGTTATTTACTTGTTGTTGAATCAATGTAATATCGTATGAGGAACTATTATTATTATGTAATACAAGTATGAGAAGTTATATTTGGTTTTTCCTTTAATAGAGCCATGATTGTTGCATTATCATTTGGGCTAGAAATTTGGGGCGTTATAACTTGGTATCAGAGTTACCGGATTCGAATACTTGGAGCTCATGAGAAGTGGTGGTTTTACCACATTGGGTTCATGTTGCATGATAAGAGCATGAGAGGAAGATGTTAAGTATTTTGTGACTTTGTGATAACATGCTTATGTGACTATATAGGTATGGGATTGAACTTTTGGGGTGTTGTTTGTGCCTGTTGAATTTCTTGAAGTCTTTTTAGAAGGGTACTTGATCAATACTCGTTCTACTAAGAATTCTTGGTTTTTCATGGGACAGATTTCATCATAAAAGAATAGTCCATGTTTTTACATGACTAAGTGCTTATGTGTAGTGAAATTGACTTGTGTATATGGTAGATAAATATATGGAATTGTTGTAGTCGAACGTGTGAGTCAAGTTACAAGCACATATGAGTTAATGTGCTAAATTATTTCTCTTATGTCCTTTATTAGGATGTTAGGAAGGGGTCAAGTCCGTGGTGGTAGAGGCGGGAGGCATGGTAGGGCTCACCGAGGTGTGCACGAGGTACCGGTCCATAAGGTTTCGGTGCAAGAAAAAGGGTTCGGCCAAGCTAATATATGGCCGAGCAAGCAGGCCAAGCTAATGTGGCCGAGTAGGTGGGACAAGCGGGTCAAACCGCAATAGGGGCCCTAGCTCAAAAAATGACAAGGGCTTTAAGGGAGTCTACGAACTTGTTGAGGGTGGAGAATCAAGCCTGAGAGAACACCGCAGAGTCAAGAGCGAGTTTCCTTACTAGGGAGTTTTTGGGGGCCAAACTAGATGAATTCCATGGTGGCCCCGAGCCTAAGAAAGCAGATGAGTGGCTCGAACAAACTGTAAAGACATTTGAGATGCTTCACATTGATGATAGCGAGTTGAGAGTGACTTTAGCGAGTTACTACCTCAAAGGGGATGCGGGTCAGTGGTGGAAGTATGCCAAAAATAGAGTGGAGCCAACATGGGAAGCCTTTGTAGTTGCTTTCCAAGATAAGTATTTACATCCTGCTGCTAGGGAGAGATTGAGGCAAGAGTTCAAGGACCTCAAACAACTCGACATGACCGTGGTTGAGTTCGAAGCAGTCTTCTCTAGTTTATCTAGGTTTGCACCAGAGTTGGTGGCAATGGAAGAACGCCGTTGCATTGAATTCGAGAAAAAGTTGAAACCCAAAATTTTCTTTAAGATTGTTGGGAACATGATTCGGAACTATGATCGTCTTGTAGAGTCGGCGGTGTACGTAGAGATTTCTGTACAAGCTGAGGAGGAGAGGCTTCGGAGTTCGAGGCCTAGGGGCCAAGAGTCTCAGGGAGACTATAGGCAGAGTAAGAAGAGCAGAGGTACCTTTTCATTCCAGCCCCAACTACAGCAGTCTAAATCCACTTTTCCTTTGCCGAGTATGGGTTCGGAAAAAAGTACATCGAGTAGCTTCTCGTGTTTCAAGTGTGGCCAACCGGGTCACAAAGCTTTCTCATGCCCACAGAAGGGAGGAGGGCAGTTAATATTACCACCACCTAACCGATCTCAAAGTCAGTCTCAGTCTTAGAATAAAGGTCAAGGGTTTAATTGTTATCAGTGTGGTCAACCGGGGCATATGAAGAGAACTTGCCCATAGTTAGGAGGTGCATCTGACACATCAGAGTCGAGGCAGACTCAAAGCCATTAGCAGGCTCAATCAGTCCAAGCTTCGCGAGTTAATCAGGGAGCCGCTTCGGCTCAGTCAGTACAATAGGCCTATGCTCCGAGAGGAGAGCAAGTCAATTAGGGGCCACAGGGGTGCGTGTATACTGTTACCGTACCAGAGCAGTTGCCAGAATCCTCAGTTGTGAGAGGTATTTTTGTTGTGTGTAATTCTTTGGCTAATGTATTGATAGACACGGGTGCGTCTCATTCATTTATATCTACTGCATTTGCTTCTGCTTTGGGGTTAGAGGTAGCACAGTTAGTCCCTCCACTCAGAGTAGAGTCACCTATTGAGGGTACAGTTGATTTAGACCGAGGTTGTCGTGATTGTGAAATAGAAGTTGCCGGGCATCCCCTTCCGTTTACTTTTGTGTTGCTAGATATGTCAAGTTTTAATGTCATTTTAGGCATGGACTGGTTGTGTTCTTATCAAGCTGTGATTAACTGTTACCGTCAGAGAGTTACAACGTGCACTTCAGGTGGTGATCGTTTCTATTTTCTGAGGAACCGAGTTAATAGAGCCTTTTCGCCAGTTGTTGACCCTCGTAGTAGGAGCAAGCTTAGTGGCCTTCTTGCAACTCTCTTGGATAATGATAGTGACGGGGCTCATGTGGAGTTACCAAGAGTAGTTTGTGAATACCCGGATGTCTTTCCAGAAGATCTTACTAGTTTACCACCTCACTGGGAGATCGAGTTCTCCATTGAATTAGTGCCTGGTACGGCACTGATTTCCATCTCATCGTATAGATTTGCACCCGCTGAATTGCATGAGTTGAAAATTCAACTCCAAGAACTTTTAGATAAGGGCTTCATTCACCCTAGTACATCGCCTTGGGGAACACTGGCTCTCTTTGCAAAGAAGAATGATGGATCATTGCGGTTGTGTATCGATTACCGCAAGTTGAATCGAGTTACCATTAAGAACAAGTATCCTCTACCTAGAATAGATGATTTATTTGACCAACTTAGAGGGTCTCGTTGCTTCTCAAAGATAGATTTGAGGTCGGGGTATCATTAGTTGAGGGTTCGGGAGGAGGACATCCAGAAAACGGCCTTTCGTACGCGTTATGGCCACTATGAATTCCTTGTAATGCCTTTTGGGTTGACTAATGCACCGGCTTCCTTTATGGATTTGATGAATAGAATTTTCCGGGAATACTTGGACCTTTTTGTAGTTGTTTTTGTGGACGACATCTTAATTCATTCAACCTCCGAGGAGGAACATGAGGCTCACTTAGGGGTAGCGCTTGAATTGCTTAAGGAGCACCGTTTGTATGCCAAATTTGACAAGTGCAAGGTTTGGCTCACCGAGGTGAAATTTTTGGGGCACATAGTGTCGAGTGAAGGAGTGACTGTAGACTCCTCAAAGATAGACGCAGTACAGGATTGGGAACAACCCAAGAATGTTTTTGAGATCTGGAGTTTCTTGGGATTAGCAAGGTACTATCGACGCTTTGTTAGGGACTTCTCTAGACTAGCTGCACTTTTGTCTAGGTTGACTAGAAAGGGTATCAAATTTGTGTGAAGTGAGGCTTGTGAAAAGTCATTCCAAGAGCTTAAGACTACATTGACTACAACACCGGTTTTGATAATTCTAGAAAGGGGTTTGAATTACACTGTCTATTGTGATGCGTCCAGGGATGGACTTGGTTGTGTCTTGATGCAAAAGGGAAAAGTTATGGCCTACGGATCATGACAACTGAAAACTCACGAGAAAAATTACCCCACCCATGATCTAGAATTAGCAGCGGTGATTTTTGCTTTGAAAATTTAGAGGCATTACTTGTACGATAAGAAGTTTGAAGTCTTCTCCGATCATAAGAGTCTAAAGTATTTGTTTTCTCAAAAAGACTTGAATTTACGACAACGGAGGTGGATGGAATTTATGGAGGATTATGACTTTGAGTTACACTATCATCCAGGGAAGGCCAATGTGGTGGCCGATGCTTTGAGTCGAAAATCTGTGAGTAGTTTGGCAAGTGTGGCCATTTGGGAATGGGATATGCTAGATGTTATTGGCAAGTTTGATTTGCACTTGGGTGAGTCCGGAGAGAGTGCTACCTTGTTTACTTTGAATGCTCAATCTACCTTGGTTAGTAAGGTCAGAGAGGCACAACGAGGAGATTGTGATGTGGAATCAATCTGTGTTAAGATTTCTAATGTTCACTCGGATCTGAGTGTACGTTACCTAGACCATTTGTTTGTACCAGAATCTTGTAGAGAGGAAGTACTTCGGGAGTTTCATCACTCACGCCTTGCGGTACACCCGGGAGGCACTAAAATGTATCATGATCTTAGTCGCCAGTTTTGGTGGAGGGGTATGAAACAGGATGTCGCTTTATTTGTATCGAAGTGCCTTACTTGTCAACAAGTGAAGGCCGAACACCAAAGACCAGCGGGTTTGTTATAACCCTTACCGATAGCCGAATGGAAATGGAAGTGTGTTACAATGGATTTTGTAGTTGGGCTTCCTAGAACACAACGAGGCAATGACGCCGTTTGGGTGATTGTTGATAGGTTGACTAAGTCTACCCATTTCATTTCGATGTGCACTAGCGACTTAGTTGAACGCTTGGCAGAGTTGCACATTAGAGAGATAGTTCGACTTCATGGAGTCCCTGTGACTATTGTGTTGGATAGGGATCCTCGTTTTACTGCCCAGTTATGGCAAAGCCTTCAAGAGGCGTTGGGAACTAAGTTGACTCTTAGCACCGCTTATCATCCTCAAACCGATGGATGGTCGGAATGTACCATTTAGATTTTGGAGGACATGCTTAGAGCTTGTGTCCATGATTTTAAGGGGCCTTAGGAAAGGCACTTACCATTGATTGAGTTTGCTTACAACAATAGTTACCAAGCTAGTATTAGGATGGAACCATTTGAGGCCTTATATGGCCGACCTTGTAGATCACCGGTTTGTTGGGCCGAAGTAGGTGATGCACTGTTACTGGATCCGGAAATTGTTAGAGAGACAACCGAGAAAGTTGTTCTCATTCAGAAGAGGTTAGCTACGGCCCAAAGCCGACAAAAGAGTTATGCCGATAAGAGGAGATGACCTTTATCTTTTGAAGATGGTGACCATGTGTTTCTAAAAATCTCACCAAGGCGGGGGTTTGATGAGATTTGGTAAGAGTGATAAATTATCTCCAAGGTTCATTGGGCCTTTTGAGATCTTAGAGCAAATTGGGGAAATGGCATACTAGTTAGCTTTACTGCCACAACTTTCGGGAGTTCACAACGTATTTCATGTATCTATGCTTAGGAAGTATGAACCCGACCCTTCTCATGTTCTTGATTGGGTTGACTTGGAGGTAGATGAGGATGCCTCTTACGAAGAACGACCGGTTCAAATATTAGATACCCGGGAGCAAGTGCTACAGGGAAAAACTATACCGTTGGTAAAGATGTCGTGGAGACACCATGGGGTTGAAGAAACGACATGGGAATGGGAGGCGGAAGTCCGCTCCAAATATCCGGATTTATTTGAAAATGCTTAAGTTGCTTTTCTTTGTAATATTCCCTAGTGTTGAGGGAAACGTATTTAAAGTTGTTAACCAAATGTTGATATGTGCGTTGTTGTTTTAAGCATAAGGTTTTTTAGAGTTGCCATTACTTTTTGGAAAATTTCATGTTTATGCATATTTGGGAGGTTGTTGTTAATGAGATAACTATGGTAGAAATGGCGGAATTTGGTTGAGAGTTAGTATTGTGATTTGAAAATGAAATAACGTGGCTTTGATCGCTAGAAACCCCTTTGTTTGGGTAGTTTGATTTAAAATTTCGAGGAAGAAATTCTTTAAGGGGGGAAGGTTGTAGCGATGCCGGTTTCGATCCTTCTTTCATGTTTTGCCACTTCGACTGGACCGGTCGGGGGTCAAGCTGCCCGGTTAGCTCGCGGGGGTCTAGAGGACAGCACCCCTTGGCGGGTCCTAGGCCAACGCCCTGGCGGGGTTCCGGGCCCCCAAAACAAAAATAAAAAATGCATTCGAAGTTGCTTGTCTGCTCGAGCGGCCGTTTATGTGCTCGAGCGGAGAATGTTTGGTTTTAAAAGTTTGACTTGTCTGCAAAAGTACTGGGTTAGTGTATTTGATGCTCGAGCGGGGCATTCCACGCTCGAGCGAACCATGTTATATCAGTTCGTGAATCTTATATTTCAGATCAATTTTTCAGTCCTCTCTCTCTCTAAAACTCTCCAGAATTCCAGATCAGGAGCTTCTTTCTCTAGAAGTCATTTTCTCTCTTTGATTTCTCCAAATCCATTGGGATTTAGACCTAAATTCTTCACCAAAGTTAGTTATCATCTTGAGGGCTTCGTTGTGTGCGGTGAAGATTGAGTTTCGACACCGTTGATTTTGTGGGTTTCATCTCATTTCTTCTTCAAAACTTGAGATAGGGATTTCCTTTAAGTTATATATATGTTTTTGCAAGATCTAGATGATTTTCGAAATCATCCTTTGATTAGCTTTGAGAAATTGATTGTTGATTTTAAGAACATGAGTGATTTTGAAAGAGGGTTTATTTTGTTTTCCTTTAAAATAGAAATTGAAGATTTTGAACCATATTGATTGAAGAAAGATGATTTTGGGGAGATTCTTCTAAATATTTTGAAGATGAATGGTTTTGGTGAGAAAACCTAGAAATTAGGTCTTTTTTTGAAAGATGTTGAAAATCCTTGGAAGATGTTGTCATATTTATTTTGTGTCCCAAAGTGAATGGATGTTTTGAAAATTGTTTATTTATATATAAATGACGAATTTTGTGAAAAAAATGAGAAATATTGTTTATTTTGGAAATTGTTGTCAAAATGTTGATTTAGTCTTGAATTGACTAAATTGTTGAGAATGCTCTAAATGTGGGAATTACGTTATTCTCTTGAATGAATTGGATATAAAAGTAGATATATATATATATATCTTGTGGAATCGTGTTGAAAAGAGGATTGGGAATTTTGATCACAATGGTATATTGTGTGGAACAATTGAATATGGAAGTAATGTTGCATTGCATTATTAATCATACATTGGCACTTCAACTCATTGGACTATGTTAAGCTTTGGAAATTTGCATTGAGAAAAGAATGTTGGGAAATGGGTTTTCATGAAATGGTTTTGGGGTAAATACGGTGGTAAGTTTTGATAGGTGGTGTAGATAAAATTGTTATTATTGTTGCATTAATTATATTTGGTTTTTTCTTTAATAGAGCCATGATTGTTGCATTATCATTTGGGCCAGAAATTTTGTGCGTTACAGTGGAGTTAATTACCAACATTTAAAAATATACAATCATTACGAAAAAAGATAATAGCTCAGTGAAAACAACATATATATATATATATGGACATGATCCATCACAAATATATTCACAATGCCAATGTCAGGTTATCATAGGGTTCATAACGTAATCTCAATTAATTGTAAATTTGGTGAGCCTATAATGACTCCTCGTGAAGTGCCGTCCTACCCAACCATTGACTTTGGCCATGGACTATTTTGCACCTCTTGATCGCGAGGCATTGGACCTAAGGATGTTACGAGCTGAATTAGATACTTACGGCGTATCATCAGTAGTCCGTCTCAAAAAAACAAGCCTTCCAGAGGTACTCCCTCTGTGTGAGACCCTCACTGCCACCCTATCTCAAAACCAAATCCGTGAGGTCAGAATATGATCCGGGCCATGTCAAGGCTTCACAAGCTAAATAATCACATTTCCTTAGAACTAGGGCGCACCCTGCACCAACAAAACATCGATATACCTCTTCCTTATATTTATCCACGCGCGCAAGGTCCAAACCACCCATTTCATTTTCCCTTTGTCATGGTCATAATAGCTCTTGATGAAAATACACATATCATGATTCATTCCATTGATCAAGCATATTTAAGTGCATGCAAGACAAAATATATAAGAACGAGGCAATACAAAAAGGGTTTAAGCCATCACTAATTTGATTCCAGATTCTGAACGGTTTCTAGCAAATTGTCCCTTCAAATAAAAATATAGAAATGATAGTGAATGATATTTAACAATTTTTATTTTCAGTGGAGTTATAGATTATTAAGTTGGGAACATTTTTGAAGTGGGGCTCAAAGTCATTTGGCCACTATAAGATGTCCAAATAAATTACAAACAATAGGTAGCTCCAAAATCGTCGCATTTTTGAAAAACAAACATATCTCACCCCATACTTAATGAAAGGAGTTGAAACCTGTGGCATTGGAAAGATAACTTAAAAACCTCACATAGCCAATTTGAATCACTCAAAAATTTATTATGTGGAAGAAACCGTGGCCATGTAAAGTAGGCCTTGTTGCTGTCTTAATAGCAGGGGTGAACATAAAGCATATTTTCGGCTATAAAATAGTGTCAAATAATTCTCGCAAAATTTCTGCATATAAATAAGACCCTAAAATAATTCCAGTAGCTTCAGATTTTTGAAGAATACATAAGTGATTTATTGCATGGTGTTGAAGTGAAAACAGATTCTGCACAGTGCAGTTTCTGTTCTTGCTTCCTTCATGTATTATAAGACATAACAGATAGTTTTGCATTCATTTTCCAAAACTTAAAGAAGTGGAGTATTTCTAAGAATCTTACCTTAGTGAAACTTTGAAGACCTTTCAGGTGATGAGTCCTTCTTCTCCTTCCTTCCTCCTTCTTCCTCTCATTCTCTCCCTCTCCACTCTCTAGCTCTAGCAGAAAATTTTAAGTGGGGAGTTGGGGGAGTTTGTGTCACATTTATAGACTAAAATGAGAGGGAGAGCTTGGAGAAAATGCTTGATAAAAGAGTCCTTGCATGCATGGCCATTGGGGGTTATCTACCCAACAAGCACACCTATGACAACCCATTTCTTCACTCAAAGGTAAGAAAAGGCTGATCAAGCATGCTAAGGGCTGCATGTTTTGAGATGAATCTTCATACAAGACAAGATCAACCCTTCCCCATAAGGGTTGACTTGGCTGGCCTACCCCTTTCTATTTTCCTTTATATATATATACACACACACACACACACTCATGAATAAGACAACCAAGTGAGGACAAAGTTCTAGATTGCCTTTAGAAGCTTCCTAATCTAATTGTGAGGATTAGTGTTAATTAGGATTTAGTTTAATCAAGGGCTCTAAACAATGATTAATTTAAAGAGTTCCAAACTTCTATATCTTATGCATTAAATTAGAATCACTCTTCAAAAAAATATATATATAATTTTTTTTATTTAATAAATTTGTTACAAAATTCCCGAGCCTTACAACCTATCCCCCTAAAAATAATTTCATCCTCGAAATTACATTCTTCTTACTTGAATAGCTGAGGATGACTGAGGTGCATAGCATCCTCTCTCTCCCATGTTAATTCCTTTATTTCTCGATGTCACCAAAGTACTCGAACCAGCGGAATTTCCTTTCCTTGCAATATTTTGTCTCTTTCATCCAGGATCTCCACTAGCCTTTCTTCAAATGTCTCATCGGCATCCAGGTTGATCTCCTTCCAATCGATGATGTGTGATGCGTGAGGCTCATACTTTCATAGCATCGAGAGGTGGAAAACGTTGTGCACTTCGGCAAATTGGGGAGGTAGCACCAACCGATAGGCCACAGTTCCCACTTTAAGGGCCCTACATAACAGGGTGCTAATTTGCCTTTCTTCCCAAATGGAATGCTCCTTGACATGGCTTGACCTTCAAAAACACATGGTTGCCTACTTCAAACTCCAACAGTCTTCTTCGTTGGTCGGCATAACTCTTCTACTGACTTTGAGCGGTCAGGATTCTCTGTCGTATTAACTTCACTTTCTTGATGGTTTCCTAAACTATCTCTGGACCTAATAAGGCTGTTTCTCCCACTTCTGTCTAGCACAATGGCGATCTGCAAGGTCGTCCATAAGGACTTCATATGGTGCCATACCGATATTGGCCTGGAAACTATTGTTATAGGCAAATTCCACCAAAGGCAAATGCTTCTCCCAGCTTCCTTTAAAATCCATCACACAGGCTCCAAACATATCCTCTAGTGTTTCAATGGTCCCCTCAGACTGTCCATCGATTTGTAGGTGAAAGGCGGTACTAAGGCATAGTTCTGTGCCCCTAGCTTTTTGCAGGCTTTGCCAAAAATGAGATGTGAAATGGGTGTCTCTGTTTGATACAATAAAAACTGGCACCCCATGTGATCTGATGATTTCCTTGATAAACAACCGACTTAACACTTCCAACTTGTCAGTTGTCCCTATGGGTAAGAAATGGACGGTCTTGGTCAGTCGGTCCATAATTACCCAAACACAGTCATGTCGTAGAGGGGTTTTTGGCAATTCGAACACAAAGTCCATTGTGATGTGCTCCCATTTCCACTCTGGGATTGGAAGCAACTGAAGTGTTCTTAGTGGTTTTTGGGGCTCAGCTTTTATTTGCTGGCAGGTGAGGCATCTTGCCACATGTGTTGCTACGTCCTTCTTCATGCCAGTCCACCAATACTGGCGCTTCAGATCCTGGTACATCTTTGTTTTCCTTGGGTGTACTGCAAAGGCTGAATGATGAAATTCATTTAACACCTCTTCTCTTAAGGGCTTGGTGTTGGGCACGAACATCCGACCTTGAAATCTTATACCATTATCCTTAGAGATGTCCCAACCAAGTAACAGCTCACCTGATGTAAGTCGTGCCTTGAGGAATATTGCTTCCTAGTCATACTTTTGGGCTTCTAAGACCTTATGGAGTAACTTGGGAGTAGAGGCTAAGGCATACAAACAAGTCCTCTCTCCTTGTAGTTCATATCGGACTTCAAACTTGTTAAGAGACTGCACCATTTCCCACTCTTTTACTGCAATCCTAGCCATGACTTCCCTTGACTTGCGACTTAATCCATTGGCTACCACATTAGCTTTCCCTGGGTGATAAGACAATGTGAAATGATAATCTTCAAGGTACTCTATCCATTGCCTATCCCTCATGTTTAAATCCCTTTGGGTGAATAGGTATTTCAAGCTTTTGTGGTCCGTAAAAACTTCAAATTTTTCACCGTACAGATGGTGCCTCCAAGACTTGAGCACGTGCACTACAGCTGCCAACTCTAGGTCATGAGTGGGATAATTCTTTTTATGGTTTTCAATTTTCTGGACCCGTAGGCTATGACCTTCCCTTCTTGCATTAATACACTTCCTAATTCTTCCTTAAAGGCATCACAGTAGACACTATACCCAACATCACGCTTGGGAATGATCAAAATTGGGGCACTTGTTAACCTTTTCTTCAACTCCTCGAAGGACCTTTCACAAGCATCACTCCATTCAAACTTTACCCCTTTTTGGGTCAGTCGAGTCATCGGCTTGGCTAGTTTCGAAAAATCCTAGATGAATCTTCTATAATAGCCAGCCAGTCCTAGGAAGCTTCTAATTTCAAAAACCATCTTGGGTTGCTTCCATTTGGTTACCGCTTCAACCTTTACCGGGTCCACTAAGATTCCATTCTCGAAGACGACACGACCTAGGAATTTTGCCTTCTTTAGCCAGAACTTGCACTTATTGGCCTTGGCATACAATTGATTCTCTCTTAAAACTTACAGTACAATTCTTAAGTGTTTCTTATGCTCCTCTTCAGCATGAGAGTAAATTAATATGTCGTCAATAAATACTACCACAAACTGGTCTAGGTATGCTGTGAATGTTTTATTCATCAGGCACATGAACATGCTAGGCGCGTTAGTTAACCCAAAGGGCATGACCACAAACTCGTAATGACCATACCGGGGTTCGAAATGCGGTCTTGGAGACGTCCTCATCTCGGATTCTAAGTTGGTGGTATTCGGACCGAATATCGATCTTCAAAAAACACTTGGACCCTCGAAATTGGTCGAAAAGGTCGTCGATCCTGGGCAACGGGTACCTATTCTTGATTGTAACTCTATTGAGTAGACGGTAGTCGATACACAATCTAAGGGTGTTGTCTTTCTTCTTGACGAATAATGCCAGCGCTCTCCATGGCGAAGTGCTTGGTCTGACGAACCCTTTTGTCCAATAATTCTTATAATTGAGTTTTTAACTCCTTAAGCTCAGCTGGCAGATCGTGCCATTATGACTTGCAATGCATAGGAGACAGAGAATCCTATGTATCCCCCTTAAATTGAAAAATCATATTGTCAAGCAAAAAGTCATCATCGACCTACAGTAGCAATCTATTGTTGTTCGATTAACTGCTAATCAGTTTATTCTTTGGTTTACGTCATGCCTTAGAGACTTCTAAGTTGTAGGACTTACACATAGGATCTACTCGGACTGAACTACCTAAATGTGGTTCTACACTCATGACCATTTATAATTGACCCGAATTCAATCCCAAGATTCACACAGTTTAATAGAGAAGAAAGAGTGAAGCGATTACCACAATAGCATAATTAACACAAGAATTCAAATGGAATTTGAACAGACAGTACAGTCAGATGACATGATGGTTTTGGAATTTTAATAGCGTTACGATTATGGAGCTGGTGACCGAACTAGATATTTGAATTGAAATTGCGTTTGGCCATACACATTTCAAACCAAATACCTAAAATTCTTCACCCTGTAAAGATTAAAAGAGTGCAACTGGTTTTCAAGAGAACAACATACAAGATACAATAATCAAGGCTGAAACATTGCCAATTGATCATCCTAAGGCAATACTTTGCCAAATTGGAAAGGTTCAATCAAGATAAAGAAGTGATGATTTTTTATCTGACAAATTTGGCGTCAAGCTGGAGGTACAGTTAAGATGAAACAAGGATAGTTACTATGATTAGCATAAAGCTCACATAAATCGTGTGTCACATAACTCAATCCAGTCTAATACATGACACTACTTCTCAATTGAGGTTAAACCTCTTCCCACCATCCCTAGATATTCTAACCTAGAGCTCTAATACCAAACTATGCTGCCCCCACTTTTGGGCATCATATATTAATATAAATAATTCAACATGGTTAAGTATTAAGTTCCAATGTAATAGTTAAATGAGTACGTTCCAAAGCTTAATCTCAATACAACCCCAAATGTTTGATTTCTTACACCAATCTCCGGACATTGTTACATAATATATAAAATGTCGTCAAAATGGGTAAGAATGTGTGCAAGACAGGCCTTAATGGCCAGGCTAAGACAGTTCTAAGTGAACCATGGCTGAACTTTGACATCGTTTGCAAAATATTCCCTGAGATTTTCTTTTTCTTCTTCACGTGGCATGAAACGCCGTGAGCTGCGAAGCCTAATAGGATACAAGAAACCAAAAAAAATAGCCACTTCTTCCAGTTTGAAAACTTATGCAATATGAACACAGTGGAGTTAATCAACAACAGTTAAAAATATACAATCATCACAAAAAAAGATAATGACACAGTGAATACAACATAGATATATATAGACATGATCCATCACAAATATATTCATAAGGCCAATTTCAGGTTACCATAGAGTTCATAACGTAATCTCAATCAATTGTAAATTTGGTGAGCCTACGGTGACTCCCCGTGAAGTGTCGTCCTACCTAACCATTGACCCTGGCTAGGGACTATTTTGCACCTCCTCTTGATCGCAAGCCACTAAACCTAAGGATGTTACGTGCTGAGTTAGATACACAAGGTGTATCATCAGTAGTTCGTTTCAAGAGAACCGGCCTTCCAGAGGTACTCTCTCTGTGTAAGACCCTCACTGCCACCCTTATCTGAAAACCAAATCCGTGAGGTCAGAATACGATCCGGGCCATGTCAAGGCTTCGCAAGCTAAATAGTCACCATTCCTTAGAACCAAGGCGCACCCTGCACCAACAAAACATCGATATAACTCTTCCTTGTATTTATCCACGTGCGCATGGTCCAAACCACCCATTTCATTTTCCCCTTGTCATGGTCGTAATAGCTCTTGATGAAAATATACATATCATTATTTATTCCAACTGATCAAGCACATTTAAGTGCATGCAAGACAAAATATATATAAGAATGAGGCAATACAAAAAGGGTTTAAGCCATCACTAATTTGATTCCAGGTTCTGAACGGTTTCTAGCAAATTGTCCCTTCAAATAAAAATATAGAAATGATAGTAAATGATATTTAAAAATTTTGATTTTCGGTAGAGGTATAGATTATTAAGTTGGGAACATTTTTGAAGAGGGCTCGAAGTCATTTGGCCACTGGAAGATGTCCAAATAAATTGCAAATAGTAGGTAGCTCCAGATTCGTCGCGTTTTTGAAAAACAGACATATCTCATCCCATACTTAATGGAAGGAGTTGAAACCTGTGGCATTGGAAAGATAACTTAGCCCTCATTTGGGAACAGGCTAATTTAGTAACTTTTTGGCTATTTGGCTAAAATATAAGCTAAAAAAAACTAGTATGTTTGGGATGACTTTTTGGCTTTTTACGAAAAGATGTGCAAAAAGTAGAGAAAAAAGAGAATCTTTGACTTTTTGGTATGAGTTGTTGGCTTTTTGGTTTTTTTAGTGACTTTTTGGCTTTTTGGCTAAAAAATCTACTTGCCAAACGAGGCCTTAAAAACCTCACATCGCCAATTTGAATCACTCAAAATTTCATTTTGTGGAAGAAACTGTGGCCATGTAAAGTAGACCTTGTTGCTGTCTTAACAGCAGTGGTGAACATAAAGCATATTTTCGGCTATAAAATAGTGTCAAATAATTCTCACAAAATTTCCACATATAAATAAGACCCTATAATAATTCCAGTAGCTTTAGATTTTTGAAAGAATACATAAGTGATTTATTGCATGGTTTTGAAGTGAAAACAGATTCTGCACAGTGCAGTTTCTGTTCTTGCTTCCTTCATGTATTATAAGACAAAACAGATTGTTTTGCATTCATTTTCCAAAACTTAAAGAAGTGGAGTATTTCTAAGTATCCTACCTTAGTGAAGCTTTGAAGACCTTTCCAGTGATGAGTCCTTCTTCTCCTTCCTTCCTTCTTCTTTCCTCCTTTTCTCCTTTTCTACTCTCTAGCTCCAGCAGAAAATTTTAAGTGGGGAGTTGGGGGAGTTTGTGTCACATTTATAGACTAAAATGAGAGGGAGAGCTTGGAGAAAATGCTTGGTAAAAGAGTCCTTGCATGCATGACCATTGGGGGGTTGTCTACCCAACAAGCACACCTATGACAACCCATTTCTTCACTGAAAGGTAAGAAAAGGCTGATCAAGCATGCTAAGAGGGCTGCATTTTTTGAGATGAATCTTCATTCAAGACAAGATCAACCCTTCCCCATAAGGGTTGACTTGGTTGGCCTACCCCTCTCTATTTTCCTTATATATATATATATACACACTCATGAATAAGACAACCAAGTGAGGACAAAATTCTAGATTGCCTTTAGAAGCTTCCTAATCTAATTGTGATGATTAGTGCTAATTAGGATTTAGTTTAATCAAGGCCTCTAAACAATGATTAATTTAAAGAGTGTCAAACTTCTATATCTTATATATGCATTAAATTAGAATTACTCTTCAAAATATATATATATATATAATTTTTTTTATTTAATAAATTTGTTACAAAATTCCCAAGCCTTATAATCCCACTTTATTTATCTATTATTTGGAAAAAGTATTTGTGTGTGCAAGGTGCATATCATATGCACTTGCATAAGTTCTCAGAAATATACATAAGTTATTTCACAAAATCGCATAAGTTCTCACAAATTTATGTAAGTTACTCCACAAAATCATGTAAACTTTCACAACTTACGTATATTTGTAAGAAATTACACAAATGCATATGGTATTCACTTGCAAACTTAAGAATTGCCCTTTGGGTTGTTATTACAAATACAAGTGTCTAATGTGTGTATGAGTAATTATTCAATAATTTTGAAATATCATATGGTATTATTTGTATGATATATTTCAAACTTATAACATAACATAAAATTTTAGAGATTAGCTCTCCTCTATACTTTCATCTCTCTAGACTCCTCTTGTAGGCTTTATAATTTGAACCTGCACAAATAATTTGAACCGTCTATATTGTGGCACTTTAAATCCATGCAAAAAATCAACTTCATCAGAAAATTATAAACTTGGAAACAAATCACATTTTGTTTTATAAAATGAACTACAAATATGATTATAAACTTAGAGTATTTATTTTATAAAACAAAATGCAATTTGTTCATGTGTTTAATTGTCTGCTAAAATTTATTTTTTACATAGATGACCTTTATTGTGGAACTTATGAGATAGATGGTTTAGATTAGGGCCTACAAGAATGGTATGAAGAGGTATGAACAAATGAGGTATGGAAGAGAGCTTATCTCAAAATTTTACAAGTGAGATATGCTATGTGGACTCACCTTTGTTAGGAAAATTGTGAGACAAAGGAACTTACTTAATCTAGAGGAAATAACTGTACAGTGGCATAGTAAAAAGGAAAAAGATTTGTGACTCGAAAAGCTGTAGCACGAAAGCCCTGAAAATATGAAACGACGTCGTTTCATATTTGAATTTTTTTTTTTTTCTTTCCCTTCGATTTGGACTCTGGTTCTATTCGAGAGAGAGAGAGAGAGAGGAGCAGGCCAGGTCGAGAGAGAGAGAGGAGCAGGTCGTCGCCGATCGTCTCTGTCCGCCCCATCGGCGGCCGTCGCCTCCGCCGATCGTCCGATCGTCTCCACCTCCTCTTCCTCCGCCTCTGTTTCGCCGCCTCCGCCCGCCCCCTGCCCCTTCCCCCTGCATTTTGCCCCCTGCATGGCCTCCGTCCCCCCGTCCCCGCCTCCTCCCCCCGCCCCCGCCTCCTCTCCCCGCCTCTGCCTCCCCTCTCTTTCTTCTTCTCTTCGTCTTCTTCCGTCTCCTTCTCTAAACTTCTGATTGAAAAAAAAAAAAAAAACAACAACAACGACGAAACGACGTCGTTTCATTTTCGGGGCATTAGGGGCCGGCTGAATTCGAGCTCCATATCGGAACTCTAGTAAAAAATAGTAGTAATACATAATCATGAAAAAAATATAACATTTTAATTATTAAAGTGTATGAACTTTACCACTAATTCATAATTTTTTTTTCTGTTACCACTATGCTATTATTTCCCTCTTGCCCCCAGAAATTCTTATTTGTATTTTACTTCTTGTTGGTGTCGTTGGGAAATCTGCACAGATAGGATCACCGCTAAAGAATCACCTAAGGGAAGAATGGAAATGAGGTCCTTACATTAGAGTTACATCCTAGCCGCCTCACCTTCTCGTTATTGTGAGGTAGTGGCATAAGCTCGGACTGGGCAAGCGCTCAAAAAGGGTGGATGCTTGCGCACCCTGCCTTCCCAATTTTCTCGAAGTCAATCTCTCGCTGGTTCTTCTTTTTCTTTCTTGTAGAGCTAAGAAAAGGCGTGGTTCGGGTCTCAGTTAGAAAGCCTGTCACCGATCAATCGGGTTTCTGTCACTATCTATGAGATTTCAATCTACATGTCAAGATTATACATGATATTCAAAAAATATCTCATTTGACGATGCTACCAATTTCAAGAAGATTCATTATTTTATCAGCTAGTCTTGTCTCCACCACCACTAACTTTGACTCTCTCCTCTGCCGAGCCGACCAACCTCCCCCTTCAAAACACCCTCCCCCTTCAAAACACCTTACCTTTACATTACATGAGCCACTAAGCACTGGCCACAGACTCACTCTTCTATCCATATCTCTCTCTCTCTCTCTCTCTCTCTCTCTCTCTCTCTCTCACAACCCGAATATGAAAATAAAATGAATAACTAAATAATAATAATTTTACAAATCCCAAATATTTTGCTTGTAAATCTGTAAGTGTAAATTAAATTTTATTGGAGGGTCTTTTAATTAATTTTAAACATAAAATAAATTTTTGGTTAAAGTCTTTAATTTAGAGGCAAGATTTATTATATAAAAAAAGGGAGGTTACAAATTAGTAAGTATATTTTGATATAATAATAGGTATACTTTATTTAAATTAATGATGAGAGGGAAAAATAATAATAATAATAATATAAAACAAAGGATAATTATTTAGAATTTTGTTTATATATATGTATAACAACCCTAGGGTTCCTAACAACACTATAGCAGCAGCAGCAGCAGTTGCAACGTGAGAGAAGAAGAGATAGCAAGAGATAGAAAAGAGAGGGAGAGAAAGCACCTTTGTGGCTCAACAACTCTAAGGTAACAATAAATATTTTCTTATTCTATTATAGTATGCTGTTTATATAGTTATGGTGCATGAGGGTGTTGTGAGTTGTTGGAAGAAAAAGGAACGGCTTGGCTGATTAAGATAGTATTTTGTGTATATTATTATGATGCAAAATTTTAAAACGAATTAAGGAGCTAAAGTAGTTGGATAAGAATTCTACACAAAATCACAAACTTTAAAAATCAAGAAACCATATCAAACGGATGAATTTTGAACTGAAATTTTTACAGTAGATTAATTACGCATTGAATTGCATACCAGAATTTTCTCATAATTTTTTGGAGTCAAAATATATATTAACTGGTGCATTCAAATCTATCCAGAAAACTGGTGCAAACAGTAACTTTGAAAGTATTGTTCTTGTTGGGTATAAATCCGAAAATTATTAAATTAGCGCCATTAGAACCGGTTACGAATCTAGTTTCTTATGTTTTTGACCTTGCATTGATTGCTCGTGTATACTAAGAGAACCATTAATTTCTTTAAAGTGCTGCAGAAAACAACCTGTTTGGATAGAATTAATTGTAAATAATTATTTTGATAAGCAAACCAAGTGAAACCATTTGGGTTTGAAACTTAGGATATATTAATTGGTATCCGAAGGGTTTTGGAATTTTTCGAACAGCATAGAGTAGGTTTTGTAATTTTCAAAATTAACGAATAGATTGGGAAAGCTTATTTAAAATTTTGTTTTATCTTAAAGTTAATTTTAATTAAGTTTCGATTTGAACCCATGTCTTGGGTGATTTTAGATCTTGAAGGACATAAGCTTAGGTAATATTTAAGAGTAACGATGAGTTGGGTTGAGCTGTGTTAGTGCACTTTAGTGTCGGCTACTTAGTTTATTATTCTTTTTAGTATTTTTAAATTAATAGTGACGTGTAGTTTTTATACTTGGTTCAGGGCACTAGTTGGACTTTCATACTCTATTCGAGAATTATATTATTTCGTTTTCAGGTGAGTAGTTGCATGCTACATATTTTTTATAAATGTTCTCCTACCCTGAATTGTTGGAAAATTGAATTGTTGTTTCAGGACTAAACTGTTTTGATAAATTATTATAGTATCAATAGAATTAAATTATTTTTGAAACATGTGTAAACATGGCATACTGTAAACTATTTGTTATGGTCTCATGTTTATAATGGTGAACTACCATGTTTTGTGAAACTGAATTGTATTGATTATTGAGACCATCTGTATATTTAATCTAGGAAAATTATTCCACTATGTGTGGTGACTCTGCCCACTAGGGAAAAGATCCGGGTTGGGCCATGATGACTTTAGTGCTCAAGGATTGTAAGGAAAAGACCTGGGTTGGGCTAAGTGACCTTCAATTGGATCGTTTTAGAGAAAAGGCTCAGGTTGCCACCTCGAGGATGACTCATGTTCGATATTGGATCCAACGGGCTTATTGCCTTGAGAACTGTGTAGCATATTACTTATTATTCTTGGTACCCATAAAATTATTGGTGTTCATGTTGTAATCTGTTTTAAGTGGAAATGTCATTTATCATGTTCTTGAGAGACATGAGTATTTTAACTGTTGAACTGTGGAACATTCTTTTTGAAATAGATTATCTTTATTAAAACTGTATGTCAATCTAGTTTCTATGATATATAGCTTATTTTGGAATTGAGCCGTGTTTTCAAAACTGTATATACTATCCATGTTGCTACTCATTGAGCTTTCAGCTGACTTAGTTATTTATTATTTCCAGGTGTTAGAAGGACTTAGAGTAGACTGATGGCGTAGTGGGGACTCAATTGCATGGACCTCTAGGACAGTCATTTATTTTGTTTTAGATTGTTATGCCGGGTTTTGTGCATACATTGTGATTATGTTTTATTTAAAATTATTTTATTTTATGGGTGGTTTGTGTTCCATTTAGTATATATATATATTTTGGAAGTTGGTTATGGCTTGTTTTGCACTTGTGACATGTTACTGGATTGGGTTTTGATTTATTTATTTCTGGGCTATCGTCACATTTATTCTTTATGGTTTTGGGTTCATGTTTAGGCTTACGTGTGCCTTGGGCTAAGTCCCTGTGGGCCACGGCCAGTCATGCCCGGATTTGGAGTGTGACACTCTCTCTCCCGCATTTCCATTTTTCTCATGCAAAGCTCTCTCTCACCTTCAAAAATGGCAATTGGAGCACTTTCGCTGCCTCCATCATCCCTAGTCCATTGCTTGACTCGAGCGGCGGTTGAAAAGACGATAAAGAAGAGGACGAAACAAAGGCAAGGTCACGTTGTCATAAAAAACTTAGAGCATTTGGTTCAGGTAGTTCGCAAGGACATTGAGTTCTTGACAAATCGAATTAGTAATGGCATCGATTGGGCGAACCGATCTCTTCGCATCCCTCAGCTCTATGAAGAGGGACTAAATTTACGAAAATTGATGTATTCAACATCCAATATGATTTGTTTACCAAGCACAATTGACGGACCTAGGAACTACCTGAACCAAATGCCACTTTATTAGACGTTGATGTTTGTAGAGACTGGATCTGGAGAGGAGAGAAGTGTGAAGAGAGAGAAATTCAACAGATCATGGAATTGAACATGGGGAAATGATGTACATGCTTCTCTAAATTCTATTTTTCAATTAATTTTCATCAGATAAAACAAAAGATTAGATCTATTTCAATAGATAAAAAAAAATTAAATTGCTATTTTAACAAATAAAAATTGAATTGATAGAGAAAAAAATTGAATAGATAGATATAAATTTAAACAGATAGGTGCGCAAAAAATTGAACAGATAAAAACAAATAGGTTAAGGGATAAAATTATAAATAAAATGTCCTTCAAAACTACAAAAAAAAAACTTCTCACCGAACTATTTCACAATGTGCAGACCTCTCACCGATAAAAAATATCCACTGGACCTAATGTCGTATACCCTCTTCAAATTGATTTATTGACAATTTTGTCTTTTTAAAAACATTTTTGCTTTTAGTGATTTTTTTTTTCAAATTTTTATTAAAATTTTTTACTTTTTAAGTTTGTCTAATATAGAAAGATCTAAAATGTAAGGGAAATATTTTTAAAAATCCAAATATATATATATATAACAAAAAGCCAATCTGAAAAACATCCTTAATTACAGGTCAATGCTATAGTGTAAAATATTCGTTGCTAAAAATATTCATTTCCTCACAAAAAGTAGGTTTTTAAATTTCAGTAGAGGAATTTTGGCCACGAGTATGTTGTAACCCAAAAAAACTTGACATTTTAATGAGGAATAAACTAGTCTCTAACTAACTATTTATATGTATTTTATTTTTTATTTTTTATTTTTTTTTGGGGGGGGGGGTTACAGTATACTTTACCTCCTATGATTTGGCCTATGTATAATTTATCTCTCTAACGTTTTGAAATGATCACATGCTCCCTCTTGTGTTTTGTAGATTGAAGTGTACCGTTGGTCCATTAGCGATTTAATAAAAAAAGACTAAATACCCATGTATTTTTGTCATTTGTTTAGAACATAGAGTGCATTTTAATTCTCATGTGTGATTTATCTCTTTGAAATTTGAAAATGAGAATATAACACTCTTAGTCTTTTTTTGGGTGAATATAATCCTCTTAGTTTGTCACGTATTTCACACTTGCTGTTGACTTAGACGAAATGTTTAACGATGCATTTCAATCCATAAACCGCATGGAAGTTATGTGATCATTTTCAAATATTATGAGGTAAACCGCACATGAATCAAATCACATGAGGTAAAGTGAAGTTTGTCTCCATTTTTTATGAGAAATATGTACCTTGCTAAACATCCCTTTAAGGTTTTTTCTTTTTTTTTTTTTTTGGTAATTTTTCCTATAAATATATTTTTTGAAGAATATATACCTCCTAAAACAAGTTTACAATACTAGTTCAAAATTGCTAATGTATATTGGGTAAGCTCAAAGCATACTTGTTCTTCAAAGTCGGCTTCATAATAAAGAGCAAAGGATTGCAATAAATGCAAAACCTTCAAGGCTTTGGATTCAACCAAATTTGACTTCATCAGCATTCTATCCAGAAGTTAGAATAACTGCAAAAGGATTGATTATATTTTTGGTTCTCAAAATTTATGTTTTGTGTCATTTAAATTTCAGATGTTTAAATTACATCAATTTAATTTTTAATATATAAAAAGTGTTTCAATTAAATTTATGCTAGCCCATCACCCGTGCTATACACGGGATAATTATAGATATTTATATTTGTTTTAGATTTTTTTAATATATAAATTATATTTTTTAAGATTTTTTATAAAAATAATTTAACAATCTTATCGCTAATCATAGTGTATGGAAGAAGTTGAAAAATGTACTGCAGTAACTATACACGGATTGTATCTATAATTATTTGTTTGAGGGGATTTTAAATGCTGATCAGGAGATTTTGACCAAAACAATAAATGCAGGCATGTGGAAAGACATGTGGATTAAAAAAAAGTTAATAAAATGCTGAGTTTGTTTTTTAAATAAAAAATTTAGAAAATTTAGATTGGCATATTGAAGCTCTCAGAACCCTTGAGGATTAAAAACCTCCTCTTACTTAATATATAATATAAATTGTATATAAACTTTGGATTGAAGGCCCAGACCGATATAGCATAATAAAAGACTTTGTATTAACCAAATCCAAATCATGTTTTGAAAACTAAACAAAACATTACCAAACTTTTCTCTCTTTTTGGTCTCCCTCTCGGTTCTCTACTGTTGCCGCGTGTGATGTTGAATTGAATGAGAAAAGTCTCTTTTTCTTCCTTTTTGTCTTTTGCAGGTACAAAAGCTAAGCTTGCAAGAGACGCTTTACAAACTAAATAAATAAATAAAGGATTTTGTTAGGGTATCTGTTAAGGATGCTTTAAATTATCTTAATTAATTCTACTATCATAAAAAATATAAAATGTTATATTGTTAGAGACCAAATTACCTTTTTCTTAATTCCTTCTATTTTAATATTTTTATATAGTTTTAATAATGAAATATTTTTAATTTTTTTTTTATTATAAAGGTGAATGCCCTTTTATTTTTAAATAACATTTCGTGGGATATTTTTTTTTTCAATTTGTAAATGCCTTTTATTTTTTATACACTACAAAAATTTCAGGTTTTTGCGACGGCAAAATGCCGTCGCTAATACTCCTAATGCCGTCTCAAAAAGTTTTAACAACGGCAAATGACTTTTAGCGACGGCAAAGGAGGTCACAATAGAGGGCGTTGCAAAAACGTTGCCGTAGCCTTTTTTTACAGCAACAATTGTTGCCTTTTGCGACGGCATTTTACTATCACCTATAATATGTAAAAAATTGAGACATTTTGCGGCGGCACTATTTTACTGTCGCTAAAAGTTTTATTTGAGACGGCAAAAAATGCTGTCAGAAATTGTTTTTTTTTTTTTTTTTTTTTTTTTTTTGCTACAGCATGACCATTGTCGCCAATGGTTCTAATGTTTTGTGCGATGGTGTGGTGCCGTCGCAAAATAAATAAATAAATAAATAAAATTAAAATTACCTGTATCAAATGAAAAACAATTGAAAAAAAAACAATACTTGCATAATAATATAAAAATTCCTGTATAGAAATAACAATTTCTCCATAATAAAAATATTATTGCATTCATAACTACACATCAACAAAATTACCCCACTACATAATGTTCCATAATACATATATAATGATTAAATAAATAATGTTTAAATACATAATGTTGTTCATAATTCAAAATAACATAAACCAAAACTAAAAGTTTTCCTCATCATTCTTCGTGGGTAACAAAAACAAAAGTTAGTCGCATTCTTTATAGACATGTATTCCACAAGAAGCAAACTCTTACTCGGGAAATATCTGAAAACAAAAAATAAAAATAATTAATGACAATATAATTATATGTTAATATGTTAATTACAAAAAAACATAAAAATTTAAGTACTATACAATTACAAAGACAATTAAGTAAATAATTTTACCTAGACCGAAATCCGGCTCTAACTCCCAAACCGGGAACCCGATTCGAGTCTCGTCTTCTCCTACAAGTCACTTGTACCTGTGCGGTCGTGTGTGCCAAGTTTCGTGCTAATTTGACGCCGTTTGGTGATTTTGGGGCGTCAACACCTCGAATTTTATGTTTCTTAAGGAACTAGTTTGTCTAGACTGAAATCCGGCTATAATTCCCAAACTGAGAACCTAATTCGAGTCATGTCTTCTCCTACAAGTCTCTCGTGCCAAGGTAGTCATGTGTGCCAAGTTTTGTGCTAATCCGAGGCCGTCTCGTGATTTTGGGGCGTCAACACCTCAAATTCTAAGTTTCTTAAGGAACTGGTTTACCTAGAATGAAATCCGGCTCTAACTCCCAAGCCAAGAAATCGATTCGAGTCCCATCTTCTCCCACAAGTCTCTCGGGCCTAGACGGTCGAGTGTGCCAACTTCTATGCTAATCCGATGTCGTTTGGTGATTTTGGGGCGTTAACACCTCGAATTCTAAGTTTCTAAAGGAACTAATTTATCTAGAGTGAAATCCGGCTCTAACTCCCAAACCGGGAATCTGATTCGAGTCCCGTCTTCTCCCACAAGTCTCTCGTGCCTAAGTGATCGTGTGTGCAAAGTTTTGTGCTACTCCGACACCGTTTGGTGATTTTCGGGTGTTAAGACTTTGAATTCTAAGTTTTTTAACAAACTAATTTGTCTAGAGTGAAATCTGGCTCTAACTCCCAAACTAAAAACCCGATTCGAGTCCCGTCCACTCCCATAAGTCTCTTACGTCCAAGCAGTCATGTGTGCCAATTTTCGTGCTAATCTGACGCCATTTGGTGATTTTGAGGCATCAACACCTCGAATTCTAAGTTTCTTAAAGAACCAGTTTGTCAATAGTGAAATCCAGCTCTAACTCCCAAACCGGGAATTCGATTCGAGTCCTGTTTTCTTCCACAAGTTTCTCGTGCCTAGGCGGTCGTGTGTGCCAAGTTCCGTGCTACTCTGACGTCGTTTGGTGATTTTGGAGCGTTAACACCTCGAATTCTAAGTTTTTTAAGAAACTAGTTTGTATAGAGTGAAATCTGTCTCTAACTCCCAAACTAGGAATCTGATTCGAGTCTCGTCTTCTCCCACAAGTGTCTCGTGTCTAGGCGGTTGTGTGTGCCAAGTTTCGTGCTAATCCGACGCCATTTGGAGATTTTAGGGCGTCAACCCCTCGAATTTTAAGTTTTTTAAGGAACTAGTTTGCTTAGAGTGAAATCCGACTATAACTCCCAAATCGGGAACCTGATTCGAGTCCCATCTTCTCCCACAAGTCTCTCGTGCCTAGGCAGTTGTGTGTACCAAGTTTCGTGCTACTCCGACGCCATTTGGTGATTTTGGGGAGTTAACACCTCAAATTCTAAGTTTCTTAAGAAACTAGTTTGTCTAGAGTGCAATCCAGCTCTAACTTCCAAACCGGGAACCTGATTCGTGTCTTATCTTCTCCCACAAGTCTTTCATGCCGAGGCGGTCACTTGTGCCATATTTCGTGCTAATCCGATGCCTTTTGGGGTTTCTAGGGCATCCACACCTTGAATTTTAAGTTTTTTAAGGAACTAGTTTGCCTAGAGTGAAATCCGGCTCTAACTCCCAAACCGGGAACCCGATTCGAGTCGCGTTTTCTCCCATAAGTCTCTCGTGCCTAGGCGGTCGTGTGTGCCATATTTTGTGCTACTCTAACGCCGTTTGGTAATTTTGGGGCGTCAACACCTCGAATTCTAAGTTTTTTAAGGAACTAGTTTGCCTAGAGTGGCTTTTCAATGCATTCATGATCAAATCCTCTTCCCATTCACAATGTAACTGAAACAAATCCTCTTTCCATAACTTCATTGTCCTAAGATTCAGCACCATACAAAATTGGCACAACAGATCTAATGTTAAATTAAACCAAATAGACTAAGGCCCTGTTTGTTACTGCTTATTTTCAGCTTTCAGCTTAATTTAAGCTGTTTTGATATGTTTGGTTTAGCTTATGCTTATAGCTTATAGCTTTGTGGAAGTCAGAAATCAGCTTATTCTTTGAGTGGAGCAGGAGATGCTTTAAGAATAAGCTGGAAATCAGCTTAAGCTGAAAGTTATAAGCTATAAGCTGTTTGGGCATAAGCTATAAGCAGTTTCCCACAGCTCTACCAAACAGGGCCTAAATCAACTTGATTTGGATATTATGTAACAAATAAGATATAGTAAATTCAACAAATACATCGAACTTTTTGTTTGCAACTCTTACCCTAAGTCAAACCAATTAAGATATTTGGAGATGTGATTTTATACACTTACTTGAAGCCAATCGGCAACAGCAGCCACACTTGGCAAGGTTGCACTCATACCAACAATTTGGAGACCATAAGCAGGATCAGTCTTCCCACTTCTTGTACCTGAACTTTCTCCACTAGATGATTGTATATTGCCTTCACCAGCTGCATAATGAAGCTTGGTCAACATAAGCTCCAACAGATAACCCCTATTCTGATCAACCACTTGTCAACAAACCCCAGTGATGAGAACTATCTCTATAATCTACTTCAATTATAAAAGCATTAAAACAATTTTAAAAAAAGAAACAAGAAGTAATTGATGAACATCACTAAAAATTAAAAAAGACAACATCAAAGGCAGCTACTATGTGCAGTTCATCTATCACGATAATCCCAAGTTCTGACAGACGACCCTCTTCTAGCAATCTGTTAATTAAAGAGTTTGCCTTCTCAATTGTATAGACAGCTACAGAGGTATCTTTCTAAAGAGCCATTTTTCCAGCTGACAAGACTTTCCGTAGCATTAAAATTTCAGCAGCAAAACTTTTACCAGCACTGTGACAAAGGAAGCAAGTTTAAGTAATGCGTCAAGTACCGCAGAAACACCTTATTATCAAATAGAACTATCTATTATTTTCAAAGGCGGTAGACAACTGAAGTTCCTCCACAACAGACAACTTGTAACCAAAGACAAGACCAAGGCATATATGAAACTTGAATTTTCAAAGATAGACCAGAGTAAACTATTAATTCTAAACTGAAACTGCTCCAGAAATGTAAGACATACTAAAATAATCTCTAACAAAAATGAACATAACACATCAAAAAGAATAAACATCACTAATAAATATAAAATAACAAATCAAAATGCTTACGTGTCCACGAATTGGATAGTGAATACAATTTATCCACACAAAAAAAAAAAGAACAACTTCTTTGTCAGATTGGTTTATTTTGGACTATGAAGGTTGAAATGAAAAACCATAAAGTAGTGTGGGGACATAATTTTTGAATGACAACACATGGCCGAGGTGACACCGAAGTGTCAGCCGAGGTGTCACGTGTCCTGGTCATGATGCCGAGATGATCTCGGCTAGGCCGAGGTTATCTGCGAGAATACCGAAATCCGAGATAAGCGAATAAGGGATAAGAGTCCTAAAATGGGAGAAGACTTCAGTTTGGGTAAAGATAAGACTCTTAGAGAGTTTATCCTAATCCTACTGGGAGTCCAAGTTAGCAGTAATCCTAAGTCCATTAGAGCTAGGCTTCTATTTGAGACTAAGATTATGTTGGCTATAAAAGGGAGGCACCCCCATGGGTCTAAGGTATCGCTTTTGATATTCTGTCTAGTGAGTTAAGCACTATTGGTTATCTTTGAGAGATATGGAGTACTGACTTGATCGTCGGAGTACCCCCGGGTGGACGAGCCACCGCCGGAGACTCTTCTTTCTGTTGCAGGTCAGACAGGTGCCATCTATTCTGTCGGTGTTCTCCAGTTGAGTACTAAGTTGGCAGTGTGGTCGGAAATTGACACACACAATTTGGCGCCGTCTATGGTAACGAAAGGAGAATAGATGGCTAACGACGGACAGAAAGAGAAGGTTGGGGACGACACCCCTACTGAGAGTGGGAAACATATTGACCTTGGCGTCGAAGAAAACAACTACAACAAAGAAACTCGTGATAAGAATCACGGAGAAGAGGACGTCGGCCAGAAGGGCGACGTGCCGCAGAAATCAGACCGAAGCGAATATTATAACGAGGACGACCTCTAGGTATGGAAAGAAAGATGCTTACGAAGGGACGACGAGATAAAGGGAATGGCGAACAAATTGGCGAACTTGCAAACGGTTGTCAATTTCATGATACAGAACAACGTTATGCAGCCACCGTTCCCGTCACAAGATACGCCGAGTCCAGCAGCCAAGAAAGATGCCCAGACAGGGGGGTAGAAGACAACTCCTACGACTCCTCAGCACGATAGGACCAAGGAACATTCTCACCGGCCTTTAATGGAGGTCGGATGAGGAGAATCCAGAAGGGGACATTCACAGAGGACACGTCGCACCAAGGAAGCTGACTCCAAAGAACATCGGCCTGTTCAGGGGAAGGAACTTTGTTTCGACGCGACCAATGGAGGGAGGTCCAAAAGGACTCGCAATGACACAAGAAGTAGTACACCAAAGAGGTTGAAATCCGGAGATAGCCGAGCTCCTGGACGAACCACGGAGGATCTGAGGGATTACCTCCAGAGAAAGCGACAAGATGCCGAGGTGACCTCACCTGTCAAGCCGAGGACACCGTTCTCGATAGAATTGGACAAATTTGAGGCCCCGAAGAGATTCAATATGCCGAGGTTCCAGATATACAATGGGAAGTCGGACCCCAACTTTCACGTCGGATTATACCTGAACGCGATGGCGTTATACTCTGGAAACGAGCCGTTGCTCTGCAAGGTATTCCCCTTATCCTTCGAAGAAATTGCATCGGATTGGTTTCACAAGTTGCCGAAAGGAACTGTGAAAACCTGGGAAGGCCTGACTGAGACGTTTGTGGCCAGGTTCATGACAAATAAGCTACAGCCACTGAGGGTGGACGCCTTAATGGCCCTGAAGATTGGCGAGGGTGAAAGCCTTAGGGCCTATGCCAAAAGGTATTATGAGGTATTCAACCGAATACCAGGATGCAACCAAGAGGTAGCGGTCGTGTCGTTTAAAAGCGGCTTGAAGGATGACTGCCTGCTTCGAAAATCACTAGCAAAGACATTGCCGAAAAGCATGGAGAAGCTGATGGCCAGGATAAAAAAGTATGCCAGAGCCGAGGAGGACACGCCGGGGACAAAGGCGTCCAAACCAGAGAAGAGAAATGGTTCGCCGTAGTGAAGCTGAGATAACACTGGATATGAGAAGACAAGAGCTCAGCCCAAGTAAGCAGATCCCGGATTCCAGATCTCGGATCCTAGATCCCAGAAGACAAGATCTCGGCCTAAGATGATTAAGTCCGAAAAGAGAAGAGCTTACCGAGATGATGTTTAACACTTGTTGAAATTTGTGGACAATTTACAAGTTGAAGTTAAACCGAAATCATTGTTTAACACTTGTTGAAATTTGTGGACAATTTACAAGTTGAAGTTAAACCGAAATCATTGTTTAACACTTGTTGAAACTTGAGAAAAGTTTACAAGTTGAAGTTAAACCGAAATCATTGTTTAACACTTGTTGAAACTTGAGAAAAGTTTACAAGTTAAAGTTAAACCGAAATCATTGCTTAACACTTGTTGAAATTTGTGGACAATTTACAAGTTAAAGTTAAGCCGAGGTTAAACCCTTGTTGAAATTTTAGGAAAAAATTTACAAGGTGAAACCAAGGTTATGCCAAGAAAAAGTACTTGGGTACTTGCCGAGGTAAATCATCAGTTTGTATAACCGAGGTGTGTCACCCCGAGACGGTTGCAAAGGAGGACGATTTTGGCTGAGAAACTTGAACAAACTTGGTCGTTGGTTCTAAGGCATTGATGAAAGCAGACTATAGGTCTTGGTCATATTGAGTCGACGAGTTCTGACTTCGGCAATAGATGATGAAGCGAGCTTAGCCGACGTGGTAAGTGGAATAAATGATATAGGTTCCATCACCTCAGGATGTCGAGGTAATAGAACGTAGGGGGCAGTTGTGGGAACATAATTTTTGAATGACAACACGTGGCCGAGGTGACACCGAAGTGTCAGCCGAGGTGTCACGTGTCCTGGTCATGATGCCGAGATGATCTCGGCTAGGCCGAGGTTATCTGCGAAAATACCAGAATTCGAGATAAGCGGATAAGGGACAAGAGTCCTAAAATGGGAGAAGACTTCAGTTTGGGTAAAGATAAGACTCTTAGAGAGTTTATCCTAATCCTACTGGGTGTCCAAGTTAGCAGTAATCCTAAGTCCATTAGAGCTAGGCTTCTATTTGAGACAAAGATTATGTTGGCTATAAAAGGGAGGCACCCCCATGGGTCTAAGGTATGGCGTTTGATATTCTGTCTAGTGAGTTAAGCACTGTTGGTTATCTTTGAGAGATATGGAGTACTGACTTGATCGTCGGAGTACCCCCAGGTGGACGAGCCACCGCCGGAGACTCTTCTTTCTGTTGCAGGTCAGACAGGTGCCATCTATTCTGCCAGTGTTCTCCAGTTGAGTACTAAGTTGGCAGTGTGGTCGGAAATTGACACACAAAAGTAGTACTAGATGAAACAAGCTAGAGGGAATAAGAGAATAGACTTATTTATTTATTTATTTATTTATTTTGATATGCAACTCTCGAGAATAAGAGAATAGATTTCACAATGCAATTCCTCGTAGTGGAGTAATAGAACCTTTCCCTGTATTACCACTATCAAAGAGAAGCTTTTTGAAACCATAGCAATATATTAAAGACCTGTCTAACATAAATATGAACTTCAATTCCATCTATAAGAATACCTAGGAGATGCACAATATACGTGATTCCTTTTCTATAAGACACCATCCACCTGAAGGCAATCAACTTGAAAAATAAAAGAGGAGTGCAATGAGTTTTCAGCTTTCAATTGGGGGTGGGGGACATTAAAAACCACAGGAAGATCATCTTCAAACATAATGTTATAAAAATAATATATATAAAAATGGAAAATAAAAATAAAAATAAAAACAAATACATCATTTTGCAAGTCAACCTAGAAAATTGTCATATAAAAATCATATCTTGGTCAAACACAGCATCAAATCAAACTTCAGCATAATGGGATATAATCAAGTGGATAAAATAAAAAATTGGCAACAACTGCTAAGTTTACACCATAACATGAATGAAATTAATATTGGTGTGGGGGGAGGGAAGAGCACAAATACATATCACACAGAAAAAACAAAATACATATAAGCATATATTTAATCAAGACAGGAACAATCTATAAAAATTAAAACAAAAGTATATTTCACAAACATGATCACTTTCTTTCATTTTACAAACAACAACAAGGTAGGCAGATGGGTTAAGGGGAAGAGTATAGACAGTAATTCCTCAGCATAAACTTGGCCCACCCCCAAAAAACTGGCAACAAACTAACAAAACATTATAAATTATATTTGAATATAAAAATTCATAGTAAAAAATCATACGGATGACAAAATATATAACTTTATAAGATGGAAATTTTCCTAACCCAACTTGCCTTGAACACAATTCAAAAATAAATTTATCAATCCATATACCCAATGATGAAAATCCAGAACCTTCGTGAATATGATAAGAGAGGACCCCCAACTAATATGCCCTATTTTTATTAGTAATTCCATTATAGTGTAAGAAGTTTAGTGAAAGAAGTTTACAAGGAAAATGAGAGAGAGAGAGAGAGAGAGAGAAAGAGAGAGAGAGAGAGAAGAGAAGAAGAAGAAGAAATTTGAAATTGGAATCCGAACGAACGAGAGAGACGTGAAGACGAAGAAGAAGAAGAGCTAACCTGGTTCAGATATGGAGACTGACTGAGACGTGAAGACGAAGACAAAAAAAATGCTTGACCGTCATTGTTCGCTCACCACCATCGCACGCTGCTCATTGACGTTGCTCGATGCGATCAATTTGAGGCTCGCCATTGTCTACCGCTACTCACAGTCGAGAGAGAGAGAGAGAGAGAGAGAGAGAGAGAGAGTCGTGAGAAGAGAGAGACGGACAGAGAGAAAGAGAGATAGGGTTTTGGTTCAAAAGGTTAGGGATTTTTCGTTGAAGAGGGGAAAAACAAGCGCGAAGGGCAAAAAAAAGAATGAGTTCTCATATTTTTGGTTTTATTTTTTGCGACGTCAAGTTTCACCGTCACAAATGAAAGTTTAAACAATTTTTTATTTGTGACGGGGGAATTGTCGTCGGAAACAATGGCTTTATTTGTGACAGCAGGGGGTTGCCGTCGCCAAAAACCTGAATTATTTGCGACTGCAGTTTTTGCCGTCTCAAAAACTTATTTTTTTGCGACAGAAAGTGGTATCGTCGCTGAAACCCAATTTATTGGAGACGGCAAGTGGTGCCTTGCAAAAACTTACTTTTTGCAACGGTAAGTGTGCCGTCGCAAATCCTTCCGTGTTTTATATCCCTTTTCTTGTAGTTATATTTGTTATAATTTTTAAACTTATTTTTCTTACACCATATAGTTTAATTATAATTGAAAATAAATGACATTTTAAAAAAATTTAAAAATCACGAAATGTTATTTAAAAGTAAAATTCCTTTGCTGATTAATATTATGAATTTTTTTTTATAATTTTTAGATTAATTTTCCTTACACCATATAATTTAATTATGATTGAAATTTAAAAATTAAAAACAAAAAAGTCACGAAATGTCATTTACAAAAATAAAGGGCATTCATTTTTATGATTACAAAAATGTTTAAAAAAATTTCATTATGAAAAGTATATAGAAATATATGCAATCAAAGAAAAATGTAATTTGGTCTCTAACAATATACTTCCTCCATACCAAAATGTTAGTCCTTTTAGAGAATTCAACTTTTTTTGATAGAATAATAATTATATTTTAAAAATATTAACTTTTCAAAATTACCCTTACACAGTACATTTTTTTAGAAATATCAATTATCATAATTGTAATTTTTGTATTGTTAATGAATTTAAAAGTAGGGCAAAATAGAAAATTTATGTTTTTTTAGTTCATGATTTTTGAAAATTGACTAATATTTTGTGACAATAAAAAATGAAATAAAAGACTAATATTTTAAGATAGATAGAGTAATATCTATAAGCTTTTTAATTTTATATGATAGTGAGGTTAATTAAAATTAGGGTAAACTACCAATAGGTCCTATTTTGGAGACTTATTACCCAATAGGTCATACTTTGGAGACTTAATACCTATTAAGTCCTATTTGATAAATTTATTAAGTGATAAAGATAAATTTATCAGTCTTTTTTTTTTATGAATAAATTTATAATGATAAATTTATCAGTCTCTTTGTTTTTATGAATAATTTTTTAGTGATAAATTTATCACTCTCTTATTTTTATAGTGTTAAATTTATTAGTTAGGACCTGTAGGTAAATAAATCTAGTGAATAGGACTAATTGGTAAGTACCCCTTAAAATTAATATATTCTTAATAAGTGTCCTTAAAACACTTGCTAATAAAACCTATAAATAAATAAACATTTGACTCCAAAAGAGTCTTTGAGGGGGACCCCAATTAATGAGGGAACTACCCAACACTGGTTGGGGACTAAAATATTATTAACCCATTGTGAAATTTAGAATATTTTTTTTGTTTTTTTTGAAATTCGGAGAATATATATTTTATTTTTAATTTAGTTGGAAAGTTGTTCTAAGGAAAAATTACTCATAAATTCTATTTGGAGAAAAATTATTCCATTTAGTCGTACAAGTTTTCTTTCAAACCAATTAGATCTTTTTATTTTGGATATATTGTATTTCCTTGATTTCAGGGTTTAAAAATTTATTTGTTTGCCCTTGTGTGTGATTTTGTTTGGATATCTTTTTCCTAATATTGGGTGTGTGTGTGGATAAAGTAGGTTTTACATTTCTATTTTTTTTTTGTGGGGATTTAGTGAAGTGATTTGTAGATGGACGATGTTACCCCATTTGTGGTGTTATTAGTGTAGTGTTTGTTACCTTTTGTGGTGTTTGTCCCTATTGTAACATTGACATTATAATATTGACATTAATTAACATCCCAACGTAATACTAATGTAACACATAAAAAAACTCCTTACTGTACTTTTTTCTGAACGTAACACTCCAAAAAAACTCCTTAGTATAACACTCTAAAGTAACACACAAAATTTTTTTTATTGTAACACTCTAATATAGCACACAAAAAAACTCCTTAATGTATTTTTTTCCAAACGTAACACTTTAATATAACACACAAAAAACTCTTTAATGTAACACTCTAATGTAACACACAAAAAAACTCCTTAGTGTAACACTCTAACGTAATATACAAAAAAAAACTTCTTGATATACTTTTTTCAAATGCAACACTCTAATATAATACTCTAAAAGAATTCTTTAGTGTAACACTCTAATGTAACACACAAAAACTCCTTAATGTAACATTCTAATGTAACACACACAAAAAATCCTTAGTGTACTTTTTCCAAGCGTAACACTTCAATATAACACTCTAAAAAATTTCCTTAGTGTACCACTTTAACGTAACACACAAAAAAAACTCTTTGGTATACTTATCCCAAACGTAATGCTCCAATGTAATACAAAAAAAAAATTTCTTAGTATATTTTTCTTAAACATAACACTCTGATGTAACACTAAAAAAAAAAAAAAAAAAAAAAAAAAAAAAAAAAAAAAAAGATTCTTCAAACTATTCTAAAAGGAGTACAAATATTCCATAGTAGTTTTGAATAAATGTATAATTCCAAACTGTGAGTGTTACGTTTGAAAAAAATACACTAAGAAGTTTTTTTAGTGTTTTTGTGTGTTACATTGGAATATGTTACATTGGAGTGTTACGTTTGAAATTACACTGATTGAAGTGTTACATTTGGGAAAAGTACACTGAGGAATTTTATTTTATTTTATTTTATTTTTACATTGGAGCGTTGTGTTTGGGAAAAGTAAACCAATGAGTTTTTTAATGTGTTACATTGAAGTGTTACACTATTGGAGTGTTATATTAGAGTTTAGGTTTTTGTTTGTAACGTGCGATTTGTTCTAGAATAAGGGAAAATCCAAAACTTCTATAGTGCAAATTGCCCAAATGTGTAATTTTACATTTTGAAAATATCACTTTTATTCCTAAAAAATTAAATTTAAACATATAAGTGACTACCCTTTTATGTAATTTCCACTTTAATGGGACTTTTGGGTTTATAAGAAAAAAAAAAAGGACTAAACTGTTCAGAAGATCACATTTTGGGATTTATTGGTATTTTACCCTTGTTCTAATTTCTAAAAAATGTTGATCAGATGGGGTAAAAAATCATAAAAAAATAAAAATTAATCCCCCAAATTTGGTCTAAAAAGGAGAATTCTGTATAAAAATAAATAAATAAATAAAAAATCGGTTTGCACAAATTCACAAAAATAAAAGAGTGTCCATGTTCTTAGAATTTTCACCACTCATCTTACATTTCAACTTTAGAAAATTCCCAGCATGTTTTTCCAACAAACAAATATTAACTAATGAAAACCCAACCAACTAATCTATCAACCAAACCAAACAAAGCCTTAAGTTCCATCAAATAGGGTCGGCTACATGAATTCTTCTTCTCCACGCGGCCCTATCAAAGGCCATTTCATTAGTCAAATTAAGTAGATTCATATCTCTATTTATAACGCTAGCCAATGTTAATCTAGGCCTACCCCATCCCCTAATACTTCCATCTACCGTTACAATATCGCATCTCTTCATTACTGCCTCTGTTGGTCTCCGTTAAATATGACCAAACCATCTCAATCGATTTTCTCTCAACTTATCTTCTATTGGTGCTACTCCTACCCATTCCCGAATACACTAATTCCTAACTCTGTCTTGTCTAGTCTTACCACACATCCACCTTAGCATCCTCATCTCAGCCACACTCATCTTATCTACATGTTGTTTCTTGGTTACCCAACACTCCGTCCCATACAACAGAGCTGGTCTAATAGCCGTTCTATAGAACTTACCTTTTAGTCTAGTGGGTATTCGTTTATCACACAATACCACAGACGCACTTCTCCACTTACACCATCCCGCCTTAATTCTATGGGCCACATCTGCATCAATCTCTCCCGTTGTTGTGATAATCGACCCTAAAT
The DNA here is from genome assembly GCA_036172215.1 of Camellia granthamiana. Lineage (NCBI taxonomy): Eukaryota > Viridiplantae > Streptophyta > Magnoliopsida > Ericales > Theaceae > Camellia > Camellia granthamiana. Next base: position 115,583,011 of record CM069913.1, read on the forward strand.
AACGAAAATGTTCACTCTTAGGCAGTTCTTGGTTCTCAATCTTCACTTCTCCTCTGCTTTTATTGTTACTATTACTAAATTTACACTCCATGTACTCTGTCTTAGTTCTGCTTATCCAGAATCTTTTAGATTCAAGAGCTATTCTCCGAATCTTCAACTTTGTGTTAACTCCTTCTCTAGTCTCATCCACTAGCACAATATTGTCTGCAAAAAGCATACACCAGGGCACGTCATCCTGAATATTTCTCGTCAACTCGTCCATAACTAAAGCAAAAAGATAAGGACTTAAGGTAGATTCTTGGTGTAACCCTACAATGATAGGAAATTCATTTGTTTCTCCAGTTGGCGATCTAATAGTGGTCACCACCCATTCATACATGTCCCTAATCACGTCAATGTAACCTTTTGTCACCCATTTCTTCTCTAACACCCACCATATTATATCCTGGGGTACTTTATCATATGCTTTCTCAAGGTCGATAAACATCAAATGAATGTCTCTTTTCTTTTCTTTATACTTTTCTATTACTCTCCTCAAAAGATAAATCACTTCCATTGTTGACCTACCAGGCATAAACCCAAATTGATTCTCTGACACCTCTGTTATTTCTCGCAATCGGCGTTTCATCACCCTCTCCCACACTTCCATTATATGACACATTAGCTTGATTCCTCTATAGTTGTTGCAATTTTGGACATCACCTTTATTCTTATAGATTGGCACTAAAATACTCTTCCTCCACGCATCTGGCATGTTCCTAGTCAACAAAATTTTGCTAAACAATTTAGTCAACCATGCAACTCCCTTTTTACCCAAACACTTCCAAGCTTCAATAGGGATATCATCGGGTCCTAAAGCCTTATTGGATTTCATCTTCTTAAGTGCAATCTCCACTTCAAAATTCCTAATCCTGCGATAGAACCTATAGTCTTGATTTATCATATTACTGGCTATTTCTTCATCTATTGTCGTACCTCCATTTTCTTCATTTAATAGTTCCTCAAAATAATTCTTCCATCTTTCCTTAATCTCTTCATCCTTCACCAATACCTTAGCATCCTTACTCTTGATGCACTTTACTAATTAAAATCTCTTGTTTTCCTCTCTCGTATCTTAGCAAGTTTGTATACCCTCTTCTCTCCCTCCTTACTATATAATCTAGTGTATAGGTCATCATAAGCTTTCAACCTAGTCTCTCTCACTACTTTCTTGACCTCCTTATTAGTCAATCTATAGCTCTTAAGGTTTTCCTTAGTTCTATCCTTTTGCCACTTTTTAAAGCACTCTTTTTTTTACCTTAACTAGCCCTTGAACCTCTTCCCTCCACCACCAAGTTTCCCTAGAGTTGGGTCCCGTTCCTTTCGACTCTCCAAGCACTTCCCTTGAGATTCTCCTCGTACAATTGGCTATCGAGTTCCACATAGTGTTAGCATCACCTTCTAAGTCCCAAGTACCTTCCTTATCCATTCGATTCTTAAATATTTCTAGTTTATCCCCTTTTAGGTCCCACCATCTCGTCCTACGACGCCCACTATCCTTCCTAGCTTGGTATTACCTTCTAAAACATAAATCTAGTACTAAAATCCTATGTTGAGGGACCAGGCTCTCTCTAGGAATCACCTTACAATCATTGCATTTTAGGCGGTCCACTTTTCTCGCTAAGAAGTAATCTATTTGGATCTTAACTAATCCACTCTTAAAGATTATCAAATGCTTCTTCCTCTTCTTATACATAGTATTGGGCACCACCAGGTCAGAAGCCAACGCAAAATCTAAGATACTCTCTCCAGCCTCATCTGTCACCAAAACCGTATCCACCATGCACCCTTTTGTAGCCTAGTTTATATATGCCCACATGACCATTAAAATCTCCACCTATGACCAGGTTTTTTCCTACAGGTATCTCCTGTAAGATCTCATCCATTTGCTCCCAAAAATCCCTCTTATTCTGATCATCTAATCCTACTTGAGGGGCGTATGCGCTAATAACATTCACTATATTCCCTCTAATAACTAGTTTAACTAGCATAATCCTATCCCCTTTCCTAGTGACTGCCACTACACTCTCCACAAGATCCTTGGAAATTATGATTCCTACCTCATTCCTGCGTCTATCCTTACCACTATAATATAGTTTAAAACCGGTATCCTCAATTTCCCTAGCTTTCTCTCCCATCCACTTGGTTTTTTGTATGCAAGCTATACTAACTCTTCTCCTAATCATAACATCTACCAATTCCATCGTCTTACTAGTTAAGGTTCCTATGTTCCAAGTGGCTACCCTAAACCTATAGTCATGGACTATCTTCTTTGCCCGTGCTCGCCTAGAAAAACGCAGAAACCTTTGCCCATTTTTCACCGCACCCAGGCGTCGATGCGGCGCCCCTTGCTCACTTTTCGAAACACCCGGAGGCAAGCGCAACACGTCACTTGAGGGGAACGACCTAGCATTTAAACAATTCAACGTAGGATTCATTTTCATAAGGGATCCGAGCGACTTTTTTACGTGTTGGCTGTCGGCTTTTAGATTTCTACTCAAGGTTTAATGTTATCCTACTCTCACCCAGCATTTAAAATTCAAGTAAAAAATTAAAATTTTTCATTAATTACACTTTTAAGCCACGTTAGACTTAAGTTTTACTTTGGATTCTAATGTTTCAAATTGAACAGTTTTGATGCTTATGTTTTAAATCTAGTTTCAGTTTCTCTTTCCTTATGCACAAGTTTTCCATGATGTGTGTTTAGGGTCTGATCATTGTCCTCTAATTCTGAATTGTTGCATATCGCCAAAATCTTAAATGTTTCAAATTTGAGTCTATGTGGGCAACTAGCCCGAATTGTGTTCCAGCCATCCAACAAGCTTGAGAGGGTGTTTAGATGGGGTCTCCAAGGTTTCAATTCATTCAATGACTCCAGAGTTGCAAGCGGGGACTACAAAAATAGAACAAATAAGAATTTGGGAATTGGCAGGTTCAGCTGGCAGCTTTACAACATCAGCTAGCTATAGTTCAGGGGCTACCACCGTCTGCGGAAAGTTTGGCCAAGTAGTCACAGTTAGTCCGAAATCGATGTAGTGTTACTCAGGGAAGAAATGTATCTTCACCAACATTCTAGGCTTTGTTGGTTACAATTCGGGGATAAAAACTTAGCTTTCTTCCATGCAACTATTACCCAGAGATGACAAAGAAATCAACTGCTGAAACTGCAAATGGATGCCAACCCTCCGCGCTGCTTGGAGGAAGCTCTTGATGTCCTAGATCCTGTTATTTCAGATGATATGAATGAAAGCCTGGTTCACGAAGTTTTGGATATGGAGATTAAGGGTGCAGTCTTTCAGCTTGGCTTCCTAAAGGCGTCAAGATAAGATGGTTTCTTGGGGTTTTTTTTTTATTAGCAATATTGAAATGTGGTGGGCATTGATGTATGCAACGTGGTAAGGAATTTCTTTTGGGAGGCCTTTATGTTGAAAGTGATGAACCACACTAATCTAGTTGTGATCCCCAAAACTAATGCACCAGAGAAGCTATCACATTTCCGACCAATTAGCCTATGCAATTTTAGTCTGAAGATTGTAACGAAGATTTTGGGAAATCAATTAAAAAGGGTGTTGGGGGCTGCTGTATCACCAAGTCAATTAGCATTTGTACCTAGTAGGCTCATCAAAGATAATATTATAGTGGCTTATGAAGCTTTTCATACCTTAAAAATTTGGAAGCAGAGAATGAAGGACTTGCCTTTGAAATTGGAGTTTCACAAGGCTTATGATACAGTTCCGTGGGACTGATTATCTTCGAGCTGTCTTGATTAAACTGGGCTTTTGTGGTAAATGGGTACAGTGGGTCATGGAATGTGTTTCTATAGTCACATTTTCAGTGTATGCAAATGGGGCCAAAAGAGCTAGCTTTAAACCATTGAGGGGACTACGACAAGGGGATCATCTATCACTGTGTGCCCCCAATTCCATTCCTTTTTTTGTTCGGCTAATTCAGAGAAGTGTCCAAGAGGGGCGATTGGTGGGCCTTTGTATTCCCAGTACATGCCTCGTCTTATCACACATATTTTTTGCCGATGATGCTCTATTGTTCTTTAAAGTAGAGAATGATAGAAAACTTTACGGAACATAAACTAAAAGCCATTGCGGATTCAATTTTATACATGAAAACTATATGAATTTATATTATACAAAATAAGTGTATATGTACCTTGATCCATAATAGCATGAAAACCTCTTTTGAGAAAGAGAAACCTTGAATAGTAGACCTTGATCTTCAAGTTTTTTATTTGTCTGAGATCTTCAAACTACTTGTCTCTCTCTCTCTCACTCTAGGCTATGTGAGCCTTCTTGTGGTGACAATTTGAGTTTTGTGATGAAGAGTGTGGTTTGAGACCTTACACTATTTATACTAGTAATCTTCCCATCAAATAATCCATTCATTCAATGAATCTCATTAAATAGATTAATGTATCTTTCACATTCATAATAGATACATAATGCATCTCTAAGATTCATTTATAATGAATCTATCACATTCAATGCATAGACACTATCTTCATTAGTTTTCTATACATTATGTATATATAGGTGCATTCATCGATGATTAGCCACTATCTAATTAATGTACATGTATCTTGCTTAATGAGATGAATCTAGTATAATCATGTATAAGCCACATTAAGCCATATTCACGAAAAAAAATCTTACAATCTCCCACTTGGCTTTTATGATTATATTACATCACTAGATTATCATAATATAGCCAACGTTCTTCCACTAGAAGATTGCATCATCACCATTAGATTCTGTTTAATGAAATTATTAGCACCAAATCATTGTAGTCAGTGATTTACACATTGATCAAGACTGTACAATGGTTATAGTGTTAACATTTTCCATCAACATGAATAAGTGAATCTTAAATCACAGAGATGACATTAGCAACATAATGGTGATTAATGCTAATTCATGTATAACGGTCCCGTTGTTTATATCTTCTTATAAATTGTGCACAAGTACGAAGAATGAAAATAATAAACATAATCATTACTAACATAAGACGATTATAACATGATATTTATCATAAACATAATACACTCATTTCAAGTCTAAACATGATTAACTTTATACTACGCCCATGCGCGCAACATGTTCTTGAAAGAGCTTAGGTGTAAGACCTTTAGTTAAAGGATCTGCCAATATGAGTGTAGTGCCAATATGAGAGATGGAAACAGTCTGATTCAGAACCCTTCTTTAACAACTAGATACTTGATATCAATATGCTTTGATCCTCTTGAAGTTTTGTTATTATTGGAGAACCGAACAACAGCAGCATTATCACAGTAAATCTGTAAGGGCCTCGAAATTGAATCGAAAAGTTGTAATCTAGATATGAAATTCTTTAACCATACTGAATGACATGTGACTTCATAACATGCTATGAACTCTGCTTCAATAATGGAAGAGGCTGTCAGAGACTGCTTATGACTATTCCATGAAATGGGTCCATTAGCAAGCATAAAAATGTACCCAGAAGTGGACTTTTGAGTGTCTTTACATCCACCATTATCAGCATCTGAATAACCAATTACTTCAAGGTTGTTTGTTCTTTGATAAGTAATCATGTAATCTTTAGTGCCTTGTAAATATCGCAACACTTTATTAACTGCTTTCCAATGATCAAGTTCGAGATTGCTTTGGTATCGACCAAGCATACCAACTACAAATGCTATGTCAGGATGTTTACAAACTTGAACATACATAATGCTCCCAACTGCAAAGGCGTAAGGAATTTCTTTCATTTGTTCCCTTTCTAAATTATTTATGGGACATTGAAATTCACTAAATTTATCACCCTTAACAATAAGGGCAACACTATTTGAACAGTTCTGCATGTTGAACCTTTTAAGAATCTTTCAATATAGGCTCTTTAGGACAATCCTAAAATACCACGAGACCTATCTTGGTATTTGTACCCCAATGACAAAAGAGGCTTCACCAAGATCTTTCATTTCAAAATTCCTCGTAAGGAATTGTTTTGTCTCATGTATCATTCCCAAATTATTGCTAGCAAGCAATATATCATCAACATACAAAACTATAATGTAGATATTGCTCCCACTAATTTTAAGGTAGACACATTGATCAATCACATTATCCTTAAAATCAAATTTGGTGAGAACTTCATGAAATTTAAGATACCATTGTCGAGATGCCTGCTTTATACCATATATGGACTTCTTAAGCCCACAAACTATATTTTCCTTCCTTTCATCCTGAAAACCTTCAGGCTGGTCCATGTAGACCACTTCATGCAAGTCACCATTTAAAAAGGTTGTTTTAACGTCCATTTGATGTAACTATAAATCATAATGAGCTACTAAGGCCATGACTATTCTCAAGGAATCTTTATTAGAAACAGGAGAATAAGTTTCCTTATAGTCCATCCCTTCTCTTTGAATGTATCCTTTAGCAACTAATCTGACCTTGTATCTTTCGATACTACCTTTAGGATCACGCTTGATTTTAAAAACCCATTTGCATCCAACAATTTTAGCTTCCTTAGGCAATTCTACAATATCCCAGACATTGTTGTCTTTCATGGATTTTAACTCATCTTTCATAGCATTTAACCATTGAGTTGCATTTCCATTATTCATTGCTTGGGCATAAGAAACAGGATCATTCTCCAAGCCTATATCACACCCATTTAAGCACAACCTCACAGTCATTTGATATGACTGGTTTCTTTTCTCTTTGTAATCTACGTAAAGGTTGTTCTGCAACTAGGACAACTTCTTTTTCAATGTGAGAAATCTCTTGAGTACCAACATTATCCACAATAAGTTCAGGTACTTCATTTTCTTAGATAATTGTAGAAGGCGTAGAAGTACAATTTTCTTCTAAAGAAACATTTTTTAGATTCATACTCCCACTAATGTCTTCATCCTCTAAGAACACAACATTTCTAGTTTCAACAATTCTTGTGCTATGAGTGGGACAATTGAATCTAAAACCCTTTGATCCCTCAGGATATCCAATGAAATAAAAACTTATAGTTCTAGGGTCGAATTTCTTTATTTGTGGGCTAAAAATTATTACTTCAGTAGGACAACCCCATACATGTAAATAATTCAAATTAGGTTTCCTACCAACCCACAACTCATAAGGAGTTACAGGCACAGTCTTACTAGGAACCCTATTAAGAACATGTATAGCAGTTTTTAAAACTTCACCTCACAAGAAATCTGGTAAAGAAGAGTTACTTATCATGTCCAAAAGAGTATGGTGTTGTCGCTCAGCTACACCATTTTGCTCAAGTGTACCGGGTATTGTGTAGTTAGCAACAATACTATTCTCAACTAAAAATAAAGCAAAAGCATTTGGATTTTGACCCGACTCAGTGAATCTACCATAATATTCACTACCTCTATTAGATCTTACACTTTTAATCCATTTGCCAAGTTGATTTTCAACTTCAACTTTATAGAGTTTGAACATATCCAGTGCTTCTGATTTTTCACGAATAAGATACACATAAGTATACCTAGAAAAGTCATTAATAAAAGTAATAAAATATTTATGTCCAAAAATAGTTAGAATAGTAAAGGGACTACATATATCAATATGAATTGTGTCTAATAATTCAGTAGTCCTAGTAGCACCATTTTTCTTTGTCTTTGTGTATTTTCCTTTAATGCAATTCACACAAGTATTAAAATCAGAAAAAATCAGGTGAACTTAAAATTCCGTCTCTAATATGATATTCCATCCTTTCTCTTGATTTGTGGCCCAAGTGCTTATGCCATAACATGGATGAATTTTCATTCACTCGTTTTCTCTTTTTATTTACCAAGTCGTTCATATGAAAGAATAAAAGAGATTGTGCATAAGTGGAATCTAAATTCAATGAATAAAGATTACCATATAAAGTACCATAACCAATCATATGAAAATTATGGAATAAAGAGACTCCATTATTTCCAAACTTAAATTCATAACCACAGGAATCAAGTTATGAAACAAAAATTAGGTTTTAGTAAAAACAGGAACATAAACTGTGTTTACTAAATCTAAAATGAAACCAAAGTCTAAAATTAGACGGAGGGTGCAAATAGCCTCAGCGTCCACTTCTATTCCATTCCCAACCGTAATGGTTCGTTCTTCTTTATTTAGTTTTCGACTTGTAAGGTATCCCTGCATGGAATTTGTTATGTGAATACTTGCACCAGTGTCAATCCACTAAGAATTTGGTGGAACATCTACCAAAACGGATTCATAAGACACAAAGCATTGAGTGTTACCTTTCTTGTCCAACCAATCTTTAAAACCTAGACAGTCTTTTCTTATGTAACCTTTCTTTCTACAGAAATGGTATCGGATCTTATTTTCTTCATTAGCCTTGTGAGTTTCATCATTTGCATTCTTTTTCTTCTTACTTTTTCTGTTCTTGAAAATCCTTTTGGTTAGACCTAAGGTGGTAAGGTGAACCATATCAGGCTTTTCAGCTTTAAGCCTCTCTTCTTCTTGAACACACATGGCAATTAACTTGCTCATCTTTCATTTATCTTTCTGTGTATTATAATTGATCTTGAAATGACCAAATCGCGCAGGAAGAGAAGTCATGAAATGAACAAGAAAGCCTTTAGAAATTTTCATGTCCATTCCCTTTAATTGAGAGGCCATGTCATTCATCTTTAAGATATGTTCATGAACACCACTCAAACCATCAAATTTCATTGTCATCATTTTAATCATGAGAGTACTAGAAAGGGATTTGGAAGTTCCAATGAATCGTTCTTCAATAAATTTCATATAGCCCACTGCACTTTCAGAAGCAGGGATTGCTCCTTGAATTGCAAGTGTAATTGAGCCTTTCTTAATCATTAGACTTGCGATTAGAGCGCTTCCATTTTTCATATAAAGCCATGTGTTCCTTATAACTTGTATCATTAGGCTTTGTAGATGCTGACTCTCTTAATGCATAGTCTAAATCTATAATTCCCAAAACAATTCTAATTTGTTCTTTCCATTTCTTAAAATTAGTTCCACTCAAAGCTTCAATACCAGACAAGTAACTATTAATTGCAGTAGGATTCAATGTTACAAACACATAATATCCATTACATAACTTAATATAATCAAGAAAACTACTTTTCACATGTCATGAATAAAAATAATACCACAAGTTAAATATATCTAACTAGAAAACATAATTAGTTAGATACGAAATCAAGTTATCTTTCTGTTGGGCCGAATAACAATATATTTTAGCAATTTTATAAAAGTAAATGAGAGGACTAATAAAAATGAACAACATAAAATAAAATAAAATAATCATTAAGACCGTAACGAGTTTATCATTGTTGAGCAGAAAAACTCAATGTCTTATATTATTTTACTAACTAAAGCACGTGAGAAATTTATTATCATTGGGCAGAAAAACTCATTACTATATTTATTATACCAATCGTCTTGGTTGTTCAAACATACATAGTGTTGAACCTTTGTTGGGCTGATCAGTAATGTTTTAACTCATAAGGTGTATAACAAAACATTATAAGTGCATAAGGCATTATTTGAATTACCACTTGTTCAGTAATTTATATTTTTTTTATTTTAATATCAATAGAATGAAAGGTTGACCAAAAACAAAGATAAAATTGGACAAGTGTAAATCAAGGCTATTCACTAGTTACACAAAACATCATCATAAAATGAAATTCATAGTTATACATTTCATGCATCAAAATTAAGAACCATGCTCTGATACCAATTGATAGAAAACTTTGCGGAACATAAACTAAAAGTCGTTAAGGATATAATTCTATACATGAAAACTATATGAATTTCTACTATACAAAATAAGTGTATCCGTATCTTGATCCATGATAGTATGAAAACCTCTTTTGAGAAAGAGAAACCTTGAATATGAGACCTTGATCTTCAAGTTCTGTATCTACTTAAGATCTTCAAACAACTTCTCTCTCTCTCTCTCTAGGGGATGTGAGCCTTCTTGTGATGACAACTTGAGTTTTGTGATGGAGAGTATGGTTTGGGACCTTACACCATTTTTACTAGTAATCTTCCCATCAAAAAATCCATTCATTCAATGAACCTCATTAGATAGATTAATGTATCTTCTACATTCATAACAGATATATAATGCATCTCTAAGATTCATTCATAATGAATTTATCACATTCAATGCATTGACACTATCTTCATTAGTCTTTTGTACATTATGTCTATTTAGGTGCATTCATTAATGATTAGTCACCATCTAATTGATGTACATGTATTTTGCTTAATGAGATGAATCTAGTATAATCATGTATAAGCCACACTAAGCCAAATTCAAGAAAAATTCTTACAGAGAGTAATCAATGCGAGGAAGTGCTTTGCATTCTAAAAGTTTATGGAGATGTTTCGGGCCAACAAATTAATTTGGAAAAGTCGGGAGTGCAATATTCAACAAATGTGGATCTAGTCACTCAACTTCACCTAGATAGGGCGCTTAGAGTTCTTCTAGTTCGGGATAGAGCGAAATACTTGATCCTACCTCCTTGTTAGGGTAGGTCCAAGTCTAAGGCTTTTATTTTCTTGATTGAGTAAGTGTTGTCCAAGCTCCAATGTTGGAAAGCCCATTTGCTATGACAAGGTGGCAAGGAAACTCTCATCAAATCAGTGGCTCAAGCAATCCCAACGTATGCGATGGCATGTTTCATGTTTTCAAACAAGGTTTTTGACAAACTAAACTCGTTCATACGTAATTTTTTATGGAAAGGAAATCCGGATGGGAGGGGCATTCACTGGGCTAGATGGAGTAAATTGGTGCTTCCAAAGAGATGTGAGGGGGGTTAGGCTTTCATGAATTGAAATCTTTCAACAAGGCTCTGCTAGCTCAACAAGGGTGGAGGCTTATGAGTTCCCCAAACTCCTTCTTTGCTTAAATAATGAAGGTTATCTATTTTCCAAACATTGATTTTGTCCATGCACCAAAGGGGGCTTGAGCTTCATGGGCTTGGACAAGCCTCGTTTAGGGCCATGAGGTATTGGGGGAAGGCTCGAGATTACAAGTGTTCAATGGTACTTCTATTGATTTCTGGAAGGACAAGTGGGTGCCAACAGTGAAGGGCTTTCAAGTGCAATCTAGGAGAGAAATTGGTCGTGATGTTGAGCTAGTCCAAGATGTAATACTGCCGCACACTATATCATGGGACAAATCTAAACTGAGTAGTCTGGTTACCTCAGTAGAAAGAGATGTTATTGTTGCAATTCCAATTTCTTTGGAAAGCAATGAAGACTCTCTAGTCTGGCATCATCACCCGAAGGGCTCCTACTTTGTGAAATCTAGTTACCCAATTGCTTTGAATCAATGTACTGCCTCTTTCCTTGAAAATCCATCCTCTTCTTTTAGTTGGTCTGAAAATAAGTGAAAGTTCATGTAAAGTTTAAATGTTCCCCCTAAAATCAAGCACTTTTTATGGCGAGTGTGTAATAATTGTCTTGCCACTCACCTGAATCTTTTTTGCTAAAATGTGCTACAGAGAACTAATGCCAAGTTTATCATCATACGGTGTAATCAATAGAACACTTGTTAGTTAGGTGTGAGTAAACACAGGTTGTCTGGTTTAGGAGTGGGCCTGGATTTCAGATTGACTTATCTCATTTTCAATCGATTCAAATATGGCTTAGTGGGATTATGGATAACTTAGATAGTTCTTAGGACTATCATGAGGTTATCAGCAGGGCTGCATAGATCTGTTGGCATATATGGAAAGCGCGTAATGATCAAGTATTCAATCAAGTGCCAGTTGATCCGAAGTTGGTGATTGATAAGGCAGTGAGGGAAACTATTGAGTTTGAAATAGCTCAGACCTCGGTGATACCTCCATCTCCTGTTTCCAACCCAATCAGTGCTGCTCATGGTACTTGGATTCCTCCAGCTAAAGGGTCTCTCAAAGTGCATTGTGATGTAGCCGTTAACGCGAGATCAAAAGTGAGAGCTACTATTGTTCTACTGTGCAACGATAAAAAAAAGCTCATTGATGGGTTGGCCTAGGAAATTAATATCACTTTGGTGTTCCAGGGTGAAGCCTTAGCAATTTGTCTTGCTGGTGTCATGTGTGCTACTCTGAATTTAAGTCGGGTGAAAATAAAAGGAGACAACAAGTGTGTGCTTTGACTTTGTGTATGTGAAGATGATCCTCCATGGAAATGTGTTACTATATTTGCATACATTAGGACTTTGGCTCAACGCCTCGAGTCTGGATCCTTGGTCGCCCTTATCTGCAATCGTTTCCTTTAGTGCCCCAAAACGACGTCATTTTGGGGCAACTTTTCAAGAAAAAAAAAAACAAAAACACAGAACAGAACTCAGAAATGAGGTGGGATGGGTTTAAGACGGCACCACCACCTTCCCACCATTGCTGTCGCTACCCACTTTCCCTTCCTCTTCTCTCTCTCTCTCTCTCTCCCTCTCTCTCTCTCTCGCGATCTTGATCTCGCCACTATCTCGATCGGAAGAAAAAGAAGAAGAAGAAGAAGAAGAGAAAGATGAATGAGGTGGGGTGGGTTTGAGACGGCGGTGCTGTGGCGATCGAGAGAGAGACGAGAGAAAGAATTCAAGGTTTTGATTTTTTGGTGATGAACTTTGATTTTTCATCATATTTTTAAGCCCATGATTTGAATGAGAGACTCTCTCTCTCTCTCTCTCTCTCTCTTAAAAATTTTACTTTCTCTCTCTACAAATACTCACTCAGATCTTCTCTAAATTACTCAGCAGCCTCCATAGAATTGACTTGAGCTCTGAGGTACACCAAAGACCCACAAAATTATTTGAAATTATTTTCTTTTAATCAATCTTAATTTGTCACTTTTTCCTTATCTTAAAGTTATCAGCTTTCTAATGCTAAATCTTTTTGGATTCAATTTTGGGTTGAATTGAATCAAATCGGTTTAATTCTGAATTCTATGTTTCTGAATTGGGTGAATCATGCTTGGCGGTTGTGATCTCTGTAGGTGTATGTTTTCAAAGATTTTGATTGGTTTCACTCTGTTTTGTACTTGAATTGATGTGAATTTGATGGGTTTTGAGTTTGATATATGGGTTTTGATTGTTTGGACATGGGTTTTCTATATGTTTATCTATTATTTGGTTTGTTATGTTGATGGAAGTAATCAGAGATAAGAGATGTATATTTGTTTTTTCATAGCATCTGCTTATTTAAACTTGGTTTGGCATACCTCGAAAAAGTCAAAAAGCCAAAAAGTTATTAAAAAAGTTAAAAAGTTATCATTATTCACCAAAAACAAATTAATTTTACAAAAAAAAGTGCAACTCACATGTCATGTGAGTTGTACTTTAGCTGCCCACCGTTTGTATAAAGGGAACAAGCAGATAAGCAAACAAGATGGTGTTGTTCGGCCCCTAAGGGCCCATCACAGATCCCATTTTGATAATCTGAATCGTTAATGTGTAGAAATCGTCGAGTACTATATGCTTGTAAAAAATCACGTTGATCAGATATCGCTAACTATATGATCAAATCAGTTTTGTATAAAAAAAATTGATGGTGCTATTGTTAACGGTTGACATAAAAACTAATCCGATCAAATAGCTATCGATATCCAATCAACGTAATGTTTTACAAACATATAGTACTTTACGAGTTTTACACATTGAACGGTTCCGATTAGCAAAACCGAACCCGTGCTGGGCCCCCACAAGCCGAACAACACCGTCCAATTTAATGTCCGAAAAGGAGACAACCATCTCCTATACACTACTCTGCACACACTGCCAGCTACAACATCCACCGTACTGCTTATTCTATCTTAAGCTTCTCCTATACACTAATTTCTACAATTTTTAATACACATTTTTTCGTAAAATACCAAAAAGTTATCCCAAACAACCATCTTTTTTTCCTCAACTTTTTAGTCCAAAAAGTCAAAAAATGCACTTATTTAGGATATCCCAAACAACCCCATAGTAGTTAATTGGGCACAATTCTACTGATTATTTGCTTAAGAGAGAGAGAGAAGAGGAATGAAAGGTGGGCTACGGCGGTGAGGGCAGGGAAGTGGTGGTGCCGTAGGTGAAGGAGGCCGAAGGTTGCCAGCTACAAGAGTCGCGGCTGTGTGGTTTCACGGTGGTGTGGGTTACCCACCACTGCTTTCTTTCTTCTCCCCCCTTTCTGAGTTTTGTTCTATTTTTTTTTTTTTTTTTCCTCCTTGAAAAGTTGCCCCAAAATGACGTCGCTTTGGGGTACTGCAAGGAAGGGTTGTAGATAAGGGCAATCGAGGATCCGAACTCCAATGCCTCACGCTAACCTTTAGTTGGTATTCAAGACGTGCCAATGGAGCAGTGCATTGGATTTCTGGAGCTAGACTAGGAGGGTCTCTTCCTATAAATTGGGTGGCTTGCCCTCCTTATTTTCTTGTTAGTCACTTGCCTATCTTTAATATATAATCGGCCCATTTGATAAAAAAAAAAAGACAAAAACTAAAATGTAGGAACTATTAGTGTAATTTATTTGAACAAAATTGTTTAAATTAAAATTATAAGAATTAAAGTAAAATTTAAATCAAACTATAAAAATAAAGACTATAATTAATTTTTTTTTTTTTTTTTCATAATACCTGTAAAGTATGGCCATCGCATATGTCTATTTTTATAATGGTGAGTGACGAAAGAATTATAACACAAATAAAGAGACAAGTATAAGGTTGTTAGTTTCAATCCATGCATGGACTTCAAGCTGGTCGTCTAAGCATTGCATTTGACTTCGAATCACATGTTTTTTTTTACCATGTGAGTTGTATTACTGCTAGTTCAACAATAAAGACCATTGGGCACACACGATGCCCAAATTCTTGTAGTTCCCAACAATCCTAATCCCACTGATTTGAATAAAACCAAAAGTTAAAGCCCCAATTAGAACACACTAGTGGCATCTTTTTACCATTTTCTCACATTTGGTTTTAAATAATTATATATGATTTGAATAAAACCAAAAGTAAAGCCCCAAATAGAACACATTTTTGGCATCTTTTTATCATTTTCTCACCTTTGGTTTTAAATAATTATATGTTTATCATAACATTTTTTTTACTGTTTTATTTCTCTTTTTACATTTATTTTTGTCAGAAATATATGTAAAAGTCATTTAAAAATGATAATAAATTATACTTTGTTGTGCCAAGCTTTCACCTAAATTTCTCT
The DNA here is from genome assembly GCA_036172215.1 of Camellia granthamiana. NCBI lineage: Eukaryota > Viridiplantae > Streptophyta > Magnoliopsida > Ericales > Theaceae > Camellia > Camellia granthamiana. The sequence continues at coordinate 115,598,236 of CM069913.1, forward strand.
TTCAGCTTTCTTCTTTTTATTGTAATAATTAAGTTTTTAAATTTTAAATGTGCTTCAATTTGATTTTTTATTTTTTGTAGATGGGAGTTTCAATTTGATCCTCAAGTAATTTATCATTAAAATTTTAAATAGAAAGTGCTCTTGTGATTTGTTTCAATTTAATCCCCCCAGTTACTTACCATTAAAAATTTAGACCAAAAGTGGTCATGTGGCCAAGTGATCATATTTTAGGGCATTAGAGGAAATAATTTGTATGAAAAATTATACTTGTCACCCTTTAATTTTCACTTAAATTCCACTTTGGTGTTTTATGTTTTAACTTTCAATTAAATTTCAAATGGTGGAACGATGGGAGGACCACATTAAAACACAAATTGAAGTCTAAATATTTAATTGTTTTAATTAAAAGGTAGGAACAAAGTAAAATCTAGGGAAAAGGCTGAGGATGAGAGTGTAATTTAACCACCCAAAAAAAAAAAAAAATGTAGAACCTATCATATTTTATATCTATATGAGGTGAAAATTTTTGATGAAATGGTTTGGCCATTTATAACATCTATCTAAACTTAATTTAATTATGTTATAAAATCCCACTATTCATCCTCTACACTTTCAAGAAAAATCTTACTTTAATTATTTTACTTTTGGTTGAGCTAATAAATAAATAAAAATCACTTGTGCCACATATGTCAATTTTCCGTAACATTATAACGTTGTAAGTTGATTGAAAACATAAATGGATGACTATATCACAATTAAAAATAAAAAATATGATATAAAAATTTGGTGAAAGTGTAATTAACATCAAGGAGTTTCACAATCACTTTCTATTATAAATATTAAACACAAATCACAAATTCGAGAAACAAATTCCAATCAATCAAAATCATAAGGGCAAAATTGACACAAAAAGCAAATCACAGGGACCATTAGTGTAAATATTATTTGTTCTTTTTTTTTTTTTTTTTTTCTTTTTGCCCATGCAAAATGGGCACATGTGCAGCACATGGAAATTTTTTATCTTCTCGGTAATTATCAATTAGACTAATTTGAAAAAAATATATATTTATATAAAATCAAATAGTAAAATAATTACTATGGGCACCAAATTGGTAAAAGGGATAAACTACAAAACTAATTTGCACTTAATATTGTGTTACGATATTAAAATTTGGAGTATTGTAGTAGGTAAATATGTATTAATAAATGTATATTTTTCAAGGCATGTAGCCAAACAAGACCAAGTCATATTGCAACTATAGATTGAACATTGGCTACACGGTTTGGCAGATCCATTGCATTGCATTGTATTGCCCTATAAATTGATACATGTCCCTTACACTTTCTCAATCATCTTCATTCCCAAAATCTACATTTCTCTTGCATTGCATTGCATTTTGATAATAATGACTTTTAAAGCTTCATTGAACCACTTCCATTGCATTGCATTGTATTGCCCTATAAATTGATACATGTCCCTTACACTTTCTCAATCATTTTCATTCCTAAAATCTACATATCTCTTACTCACTTGCATTGCATTGCATTTTGACAATAATGACTTTTAAAGCTTCATTGAGCCACTTCCATTGCATTGCATTGTATTGCCCTATAAATTGATACATGTCCCTTACGCTTTCTCAATCATCTTCATTCCTAAAATCTACATATCTCTTACTCACTTGCATTGCATTGCATTTTGACAATAATTACTTTTAAAGCTTCATTGAGCCATTTCCATTGCATTGCATTGTATTGCCCTATAAATTGATACATGTCCCTTACACTTTCTCAGTCATCTTCATTCCTAAAATCTACATATCTCTTGCTTACTTGCATTGCATTGCATTTTGAGCTTGTATTTGTATTGTCTTGTATTTCTAGGCTATCTATTTTAAATTACTAGACATGAGTTCTTCACCAATGAATTTTTCTAGCAAATTTTCTGCAACTATTGCTTCTTTCATGCTTCTCATGCTTTTGATTTTGAATTCGAACACACCTTGTAATGGACAACTATCTTCCATCTTTTACGACCAAACATGTCCAAATGCACTTGGCACTATTAGAACTTCTATTCAACAATCGATTTCGTTTGAGCGTCGAATGGCTGCATCACTTATTTGCCTCCATTTCCACGATTGCTTTGTTCAAGTAATTCACACTTTAACCCACTACGGTAATACAGTGTTAATCCCCAAAGTAGCATGTGCTTTGATATTTTAATTGTGTGAAGGACTTTGATTGAGACCCCCAGTCTCTAACCACACCCACCACCCCCCCACACACGTGGGGGTTGGTAATTGGACAAGAAAAAATAAAAATAAAAATCGACCAATCACAACTCACTGGGAGCCCTGGGGGTCACCCCCAGTGGGGGTCCAGAACGATCAAGATTTATCTAATTTGTTTTAAATGATTCTCAACCGCATAACCCTACATCTATATATTTGTTCATATTTTGACAAAACTATCCCTACGTCCATTTTTAACAAAAACGATCAAGATTTTTTAAAACCTTATCTAATGTAATTTTGACCAAATTTGGATGAAAATAACCATGTCTTCTGTGCATTTTTTGTCCAAATTTAGTTTAGTTTGTCTACAACTATTGTATTAATTATAATGTTCTTGGCTTTAAAGGGTTGTGATGCATCAATCTTACTTGATGAATCGGCTACCCCCACGAGCGAGAGGAGTGCAGGGCCTAATAAGGGTTCTGGAAGAGGTTATGAAGTGGTGGAAGCCACTAAGTCTGTGGTGGAGAAAGTATGTCCAGGAGTTGTTTCTTGTGCAGACATACTTGCAGTAGTAGCACGTGACGCCTCCGTTTATGTAAGTAAATACTACACTAAGAAACACACACACACAAACTTTTTAAAAATTTATCTATTTTATTATATAGATATAGGTAAATACATTTCAAAATTAATTCCATTCCATGCCAATTCTTGGCTATTTACATTTAATTAAGAGAGTGTGAATATAGAACTTGTACTAATCTTTGTTTGGCTTTGTGTTAATCAATCAGGTGGGTGGACCGTCATGGACAGTGAAGCTTGGAAGAAGAGATTCTACAAATGCAAGTCGTAGTTTAGCTGAGAGTGATCTTCCAAGTTTTACAAGTGGCCTTGACCAACTTATCCCCAACTTTGCTAGGAAGGGTCTCAATGCAAGGGACATGGTTTCCTTGTCAGGTATTACAAAATGTTGAGACCTAATCTTTTTTATATAATAAAAAAAAACAAAAAATGTGACAGTTTATTTGAAAAAAAAAAAAAAAATTGTTTTTTATTACTACTTTTCGTACCCATTGCCTATAAGTGTTTTTAGCCACTCCCATCTTCTACCATCACCTCTTTTCAACAACCACCTCTTGCTGACAACGACAACCTCCATCGGCTACCACTTTCCACTAACAACTTCTTCTAACCACCACCTCTGGAAGTCGACATCCACCTTTGACCATCTCGTCCAATTGTTGGTAACCACCTCTCATCATCCCTCTCTCTTCTTTTCAAAATAAGTTTTATAAATTTCCTTTTGTGGGCCAACAATAATTAAAAAGGTTTATTCAAAATGTAGGATCACACACCATCGGCCAGGCACAATGCTTCACATTTCGCAACCGCATATACGACAATGGGAGCAACATTGATGCCGGCTTTGCTAGCACCCTCAGCCGTGGCTGCCCTGCCTCTACCAGCAGTGGAAATAGCAATTTGGCACCTCTTGATTTGGTGACACCCAATTCTTTTGACAACAACTACTTCAAAAACTTGATTCAGAAAAAGGGTTTGCTTTCAAGTGATCAAGTACTTTTCAACGGAGGATCAACGGACAATATTGTCTTGGAATTTAGCAAAAACCCTTCAACCTTCAAATTTGATTTCGCGTTGGCCATGATCAAAATGGGAGATATTAAGCCTCTCACCGGACAAGATGGGGTCATAAGAAGGATTTGCAGTGCTTTAAATTAAGATTGGTTTGGAAAATGCTTTTTTATTAGATTTTTGTAATTTACTTTTGTCAGATAAAGTTATTAAAAATTTAATGCGTTTGACAAATGTCAAAAAAAAATGGGTTTTGGCTTTTTGCTTTTTATTTCTTTCATTTTATTTCATCTTTGGGTGTTAGGTTTGCTCTTTGATAAGTGTATATGAATTTGTGTTATTTCTTCAACTGTGAATCAATAATTAATATATGGTCTGGTTTTATTATGTTTGATTTCTAATCCAAATGAAAACAAACAAAAAAATTTACTAATATGATGAAAGTTGTTAAATTCCTCTAATTTTTTGAATGGACAAACAAAAATAAAGGGTACATTTGGTTTGACTTTGTAGAGTGATTTTGGAAAAAAATTTCTAAAAAACTGTTGGTAATTTTTTCAAAATCATTTTCTCTCTTTACACATCAATCGATCACTTTTTCTCTTTCCTTTCTCCTCTCTCCTCTCTCTTACGCATCAATCATTTTCCTCCAAACAAATACAACCAATTTCACGAACATTGATTATTTTAGCAACAAATATTCATGAAGACATAAAGACGGCTAAAACACACATAATGATATTTGAATTTTCAACAGAGAACTATTGGGCCGCCGGAAGGGGGGGAAGAAGAGAAAAAAGCATGACAGGACGACAAATTTGCCAATTCATTGCAATCAGATTATCTTTTGCAAAAAATATTTAGGGTGAGTTTAAGATCAGTAAAAAACGTCGTATTTTTTGTTTACTTTTTAAATTTTAGTTTATTTTTTTAATTTTGTATTATTTACTTATTTTTTTATACTTTTCAGGTCCAATTAATATAGAAGGATCTAAAAAGTATATTAAAAAAAAAAAAAATCCCCAAAAAAACAAAAAAAAAAAAAAAAAATCTCAAAAAAAGTTTAAAAAAAAAAGCTACCAAGAAAGCTTATCTCAAAAACACCCTTAATTACCTGCTGACGCTAAAGTGTAAAGTAATAGTGACTAAAAGTGTTCATTTTCTCACAAAAAGTAAGTTCTTCGATTTTGGAAGACGGATTTTGGCCACAAGCATGTTCTTGCCCAAAAAAGTTGACATTTAATGAGGAATAAATTAGTCTCTAGTTATATATATATATATATTTTTTTTTTCCTAACGGTGGTACTATATGCCCCAACTAGTATATCAACTAATGTATCAATTAGTGTTATGACATTATTACTGACCCCACCTATTATACAAATTACAAATACTTAAAACCTTTAAAATTATGTCATATCATCTGTTAATATATTAATTAATACACTAATTGATATATATATATATATATAGCATTATTCTTTTTCTAATGAGACTACTTAGCCCCACGCACTTTGAGCATTGGGTCCCGTTACAGTTTCGATCCAAATGCCTTTACGTATAATGTGAATAGGAGTCGCATTGCTCTTTCAATCCAAATGTTTTTAGGTATATAATATAAGCTTTTTCTTGTGTATGTATTATTGTCTACTGGGAGAATATAATATTTATATAAACAATTTCTAATACATCCAGTCATATATAGAAATATGATCATAGCTATGGGTTATTTGAATTTTTTTCTATTTTGTTTGATCTTATCTTTTTTTAATTATATCGAGTCTATTTTCAAATAGAAAATGAATCATTTATTTTCAATCTGACCCATTTACTATCTATTATTTGCTTAACTAATTCTTTATATTGGAATGGGTAAAGAATCAGATTTAGGATTTATAGTTCACCTTTAAGAAATTTACTTAATTAGGTTCCTATGTGATCCATAAAGTTTGAAACACAAGTTGAAAGTGATTCAAACAGATTGATTGGTATGAGTCCAAAATTACTATTGTGATCCATAAAGTTTTGGGCCGTGATCCATCTTAGTATGTTTATTATTTTATATGTGGAATAGAGGTGTAAGGCCTATTTTAAGTTATTTAAATTCCTTAATGGAAGAACCCCATAATTGTTTTATTTAGGCTTGGTTCCCTCTCCTAATGTATTAAGGTTTACATATATATGGATCAAAGAGTTATTAGTCCTATTGAAAGACAACGTCAATATTAGGAAAATGAGAGGAAGAGCCGTGCTAGAGTTTTCCAATTGTGAACATCATTATTTAATATCTCATGGCAATGGCGAGAATAAAGGTGTGATAACCCTGTTCCGTATTATGCTAATTGATCTTTATTATGAATGTGATTATGTGTTTGATATGATTTTGAGTGTCATTTATATGAATATATGTGGTTTTAAATTTCTATCTGTTCACCGTAGGAATATCTGTTCAACTTACTGTTATAAACTGAAAATTGAAGGCCTTATCGGCCGCAGAAACCGAAATTGATTATGCTATTGTGATTAGCGTAATTTTTGGAACCTACGGTGAAATTTAATTGAAAATTGATTCGGATCAAATTAAATAGATTAAATTGAAGAAATAGTGCTCAATTAATTAGTATTAAAATAATGTGATTAGAGGAGCTTATATAAAGGGCCAATTACACTCTCATTTGGTTGTTTGGAGCTCAAAAATCTAATTTTACACCTTAGAGTGAGAGAGGGTCGGCTAGAGAGAGAGAGGGTGAAGGAAATTGAAGTTTTGATCTTGAAGCTTGGATAATTTGAAGACCAACTCAAGAATTAAGCATAAGTTTGGAAGATTAAAGCTCCTAGGTGAGTGATCAACCCTTAACTCATGAGTTTGAGTTGTGATTTTGTGAATTGAAGACTAAATGGTGATCAAGAACATGAATTGAGTTAGCTTTGATGAATTGGGAGCCAATATACACATGCATGTAAGAAATTGCCATGAATTTGTATGTTTGAGCTTGTAATTGCATAAGCTAGCATGAATGATATTGAACATGGAGAATTGGGCACCAATCTTCACATGCATGCATAATCCTTGTGGGTTTCATGATAATAAGTGTCATTTGTAAGGTTTGAAATAGAAATGAAGTCAAAAATTTACATGCATGTTTGATTATTGAAGGTGTAGGACTTATATGAAGTTTGAATGCATGTGTTTGATTATACAAAAGAAATGTGATTAATTTTGAGGATTGAACCATAATTTTGAGCAATTGGCCTCATATTGTTTGTGTGCTCATGATATATGATGTGTTTCTCTATTTTGGTATCTTAATTCGAACTTTGAAGCCTTTGAACCTCAAGTTTGAGCCTCAAGAACAATTCTGGATTTTCCAGAATTTGGCATGTCCGCTCCAGCGGGAAATACGAGCTGCCAGAAGTTTTGCAGACATGGGTGTCCGCTCGAGCGGGGAGATTCACGCTCGAGCAGGGAGCCATGTAGTGAGACTTTCAGATCGAGCGTCTGAATTCACGCTCAAGCGTAAAAATGAGGTAACCAGTACTTTTGCAGACTTAATGGGTCCGCTCGAGTAGGAAAGTCCACGCTCGAGCAGGGACCCCTGTTTCAAAAATTTTGTAAAGATGTTCTATGTTTCATTTTCCGTTCTCTTTCACTTCTAAAGCACTCTTAGGCATACATTGAGCATTATGAATGAATTAAAAGGATAAGAAAGAAGCCTAAGAGGAATGTATGAGTTAAGAACGAACTGAATTGATTGTGACCCATATGTGTTATGTAATGTGTAGGGTCGAGCTCCAGAGTAAATCCACCGGCAGATCACTGTGAGTCATATTTTAATAAAGATGTCTGAAGTATGTTATTTGTCCAATTGCTTATTTCTATATAAGTCTCATAAGTTTGTTACATTAAATTGGGGGACAACTATTTGTATGACACGAATGAATGGGCCAGAGGCCGTATGACATGAATGAATGGGCCAGAGGCCGTATGACATGAGTGAATGGGCCGGAGGCCGTATGACACGAATGAATGGGCCAGAGGCCGTGCGACATAAATGAATGATAGTCGGACATATGAATGATAGTCTGACATGAATGATAGTCTGACATAAGAATGGTTGGGCCAAAGGCCATCAGACATGAATGATAGTTTGGTATGAATGATTGGGCCGAAGGCCGTCGGATCTGAACGAGTGGACCAAAGGCCGTCAGATACGAACGATTGGGCCAAAAGGCCGTTAGACATGAATGGATGGGCCAAAGGCCGTCGGGTATGAGTTAATTGGGCCCGAGACCGTTTAATACGTCTAGAACTTTAGTCGATTGATACATTAAATAGAAACATGAATTGGGCCTAAGGCCGTCTGGTGTAACTGTTTCAAATATTGTTCATGTATCTTCCTTATTGATATTATTCACTGGGCTTTCGCTCACGCTCATTCATGTCTATGTAGGTGAGCCAAGGGACGTCCAAACCCAGCCTCGGTGAAATATGTGAGGAACAGTCAAGGTTTTGGAGAGTCAGCCCAAACGTCTCACGCACGAGACTTGTCTTCGCCTCTTTTGTTCTTTTGATATAGTTTTGTTATGTTGGCGAAAACATCGGATTACTTTTGTATATAAACTTTGGGTTTGACTGACTTAGACTTGAATGATCATGTATGTATAGAACTATGTGTTATTACTTATTTTGACGTGAGTTATTAACATGTATCTATGTGGATTGTTATGACGTGCCATATAAGCACAGCTCTATGGACAAAGTTTTAAATTTGCTTCCGTTTGGCCCCTTTACTCTGATGAGTTATGTCTTTTATGGTTTGAGGCCGTAGGTAATCCCTTGATTACTGGCTGGTTATGCCCTTAACCCATAGGGGCGGGTTCGGGTCATGATAGAGTGGTATCAGAGCACAAGTTAATAACTCACACACTTGTCCAAATGAGCGATAAGCGTCTAGAAAAGATCTAGGATGCATTCATGTGATAAGTATGAATTTGGAAGCATCAAGAATACGCTTAAATGTTTTAATGTGAACGATTATGTGTTATAAGTTGTGATTTGCTTGCATTGCAAATTATTTGAATATGTATGCTCTTTAGTAAATGCATACCTGTAAATCTTTTGTATAAAGTATAATCCAAGTCTAATCAGATGGTGAGAACAAGAGGTGATGAGATAGAGGAGTCCTCTACTGCCAAAATGGATAGAATAGAAAGATTGATTCAGGAAATGGCAGAAACATTGAGGCAACAACAAGAGTGGCAACAACAGTGGCAGCAACCACATCCTCCACCTCCACCTCTGGCACCTCCTGTGCCAAACTTACAGAATGATGACCGAATAATAGCTTTCACCAAAGAGTTTACGAAAATGAAACCACCACAGTTCCATGGGGGATTAGATCCGTTGAAAGCCGAAGCATGGGTCCTCGGCATCGAAAAGCTATTTGAAGTGTTTCCTTGTTCAGAGACACAGAAAGTACTTTTAGCCACCTTTATGCTAGAAGATGAAGCAAGAAGATGGTGGATGTTAATGCATGAGAATCATAAGGATGTTGACTGGACCAAATTTTTGGAAATTTTCTATGATAAGTACTTCCCGCAATGTGTCAAAGATAGGAAAGTATCAGAGTTCATGGAACTAAAGCAAGACAGTATGACGGTGGCTGAGCATGAAACCAAATTCACTGAATTGGCCAGGTTTGCACCACATGTGATTGATACTGATTATAAAAAAGCGAGGCATTTTGAAGGTGGGCTTCGAAGCGGCATTTTAGAAAGTGTGAATGTCTTAAAGCTGGAAACCTATATTGGGGTGCTAGACCGGGCCATAATATCAAAAGCTAACATAGCTAGACAGGCTAAGTCAACAACTGACTGGAAAGGCAACAAAAGGCAAGGATTCTTTTCAAAGAAGAAATTTTCGAAAAAGCAAAACACGGGCTCCTCAAGTACTTCGAATTCTTCCCCGAGATACATCTCCTATGTGCAATATTTGTAGTAAAAGGCATCGTGGGGTTTGTTACCGTGTGTCGGGAGCTTGTTTTAAATGTGGTAAACAAGGGCATATGGCCCGAGATTGTAATCAGAACAGTGGGAAGATAGCTACTAGTTCCACTACATCGATCCCAAAACCGGGAAATACTATGAGATCTACTACCACCGGAGATACCGTGAGGCAAGGGAGAGTTTTCACGCTTATTCCGGGCGATACACGAAATGCCAACGCAGTTGTCTCAGGTACTATTTCTATATGTAATCAGGATGCTTTTGTGTTAATTGACTCCGGATCAACACACTCTTTCGTAACATGTGCATTTGCATCTACGCTGAGTAGACCTCTAGAATTATTGCCATATCTGCTATGTGTATCTGCTCCATCCGGGGAATCTGTATTGTGTGAATCTGTATATCGTTTTTGTGACATGCGTGTTGGGAATGCCATTCTATATGTGGATTTGTTGCCCTTGAACTTTAGGCACTTTGATGTAATTCTGGGCATGGATTGGTTAACTAAATATTGTGTCACCATTGATTGTGTGACAAAACGGGTTGTGTTTAGACCACCAGAACAGGAAGAAATTGTGTTTGTGGGTAACGGGGTAGTACCTCCACCTTATTTAATATCTGCAATGAAGGCATGTAAACTGATCAAGAAAGGCTGCCAGGGTTATTTGTGTTACGTGTTGTCTGAACAATCTGTAAATGTTGAATTGAATAGTATCCCTATTGTTAGAGAATTTCCAGATGTGTTTCCAAATGAATTACCAGGGGAATTGGTGGACAAGGAGATAGAGTTTACAATTGAGATTATGCCAGGCACCCAGCCTATTTCCAAAACTCCCTACAGAATGGCTACTGCTGAAATGAAAGAACTGAAAGAACAGTTGCAAGACCTGCTTGACAAAGGGTTTATCCGACCTAGCACTTCACCATGGGGTGCACCTGTGTTGTTTGTGAAAAAGAAAGATGGAACCTTACGTTTGTGTATCGACTATCGAGAGTTGAACAAGGTAACAATAAAGAACAAATATCCCCTACCTCGTATTGATGACATGTTTGATCAGTTGCAGGGATCACAAGTGTTTTCCAAAATTGATTTGAGGTCCAGGTACCACCAGTTGAAAGTAAAGGCAGAAGATGTTGAGAAAACCGCATTCAGAACGAGGTATGGTCATTTTGAATTTCTTGTTATGCCATTTGGGGTAACTAATACTCCGGCAGCGTTTATGGACTTAATGAACCGAATTTTTAAAACCTACCTTGATGAATTTGTTGTGGTTTTTATTGATGACATTTTGATATACTCCAAGAATAGACTTGAACATGAACATCATTTGAGAACCGTCCTGCAAACACTTATAGAAAAGAAATTATTTGCTGAACTAAAGAAATGTGAGTTTTGGTTAGATGAAGTTATTTTCTTAGGGCATGTGATCAACAAGGAAGGAATTTCAGTGGACCCACAGAAAATAGAGGCAATTGTAAATTGGCCTACACCGACAAATGTAACAGAAGTCCGCAGCTTCATGGGCTTAGCCAGGTATTACAGGAGGTTTGTGAAAAACTTTTCAAGGATAGTTGTACCTCTTACCCAGTTGACGCGCAAGGGGCAATCATTTGAATGGAACGACGAAAGAGAATCTGTCTTTCATGAACTGAAAACGAGACTGACCACTGCACCAGTATTGACATTGCCCACAGGTACGGAAAATTTTGTAATTTTCAGTGATGCGTCTTATAAAGGTTTGGGTTGTGTATTAATGCAGAACGGAAAGGTTATTGCTTACGCCTCCCGACAGTTGAGACCACACGAGAAGAACTACCCAACACATGATTTAGAATTGGCTGCAGTTGTTTTTGCTTTGAAAATCTGGCGGCATTATTTGTATGGGGCAAAGTGTGAAGTCTACACGGATCACAAAAGTCTGAAATACTTCTTTACGCAGAAGGAGTTGAACATGCGACAGAGGAGATGGCTTAAACTGATAAAAGACTATGATCTTGAGATTCAGTATCACCTCGGGAAAGCTAATGCAGTTGCTGATGCCTTGAGTAGAAAATCAACGGGGAGTATGGCTTGTTTGCTTACTGAACAGAAAGAGATCTTGCAAGATTTTGAGAAGTCTGAAATTGAAGTGGTATTGTATGAACATGGTGGATTGATAGCCGTTATTTTAGCCAAACCAGCAATCATTGATGAAATTAAACAGAAACAAAAAGAAGATGAATTCCTAAAGAAAGTGATTGATGAATTTGAGACAAATCCGAAAGCAAAGTTCAGCATTGAAGGCGAAGTGTTGAGATTTCGGAACCGAATGTGTATCCCAGATATTCCAGAACTAAAGAAAAGGGTATTAGATGAAGCCCACAAATCAGTATTTGCTATGCATCCGGGTAACAATAAAATGTATCAGGATTTGAGGTTGTTCGTTTACACAGAATTCCAATATCTATTGTCTCGGATAGAGACCCGAAATTTGTGTCTAGATTGTGTAAAAGTTTGCAAAGGGCTATGGGGACAAAATTGAGGTTTAGTACCTCATTCCATCCACAGACAGACGGACAATTAGAACGGACAATACAGACTTTTGAGGATATGCTAAGGATATGTGCCTTGGATTTTCAGGGGAGTTGGGAAGACTATTTGCCACTTGCAGAGTTTGCATATTATAACAGCTTCCACTCCAACATCAGTATGGCACCATACGAGGCTTTGTATGGTAGAAGGTGTAGATCACCAATTTGTTGGACAGAAGTCGGGGATAGAGCTTTACTTGGGCCTGAAATTGTGCAAGACACTTCTGAGAAGATTAAAACTATTCAGCAAAGGCTCAAAACAGCTCAGGACCGACAAAAGAATTATGCAGATGTCCGAAGAAGACCTCTCGAGTATGAGGTTGGTGACCATGTGTTCATCCGTGTGACTCCAATGAAAGGCCAAGTCAGGTTTAGAAAGAAAGACAAGTTGTCGCCCCGTTACATTGGGCCGTTTCAAATTCTAGAAAGGCTTGGTCCAGTTGCTTGTAGAGTTGCTTTGCCACCGGGATTTGAGAAAATCCATAATGTGTTTCATGTGTCGATATTAAGGGGCTATCTTCGGGACCCGTTTCATGTGATTGACTATTACCAGGTAGCTCTTAATGAAAATATAGAGGACGCCGAATGGCCGGAACGAATCATTGACCGGCAAGTAAAACAATTGAGAAGCAAGTCTATCCCAATGGTGAAAGTGGAATGGAAACAACACTATGGGACAAATGTCACATGGGAAAAAGAGGATGAAATGCGACTACACTATCCACATTTGTTTCCCGGCGAAGGTAAAATAAGTTTGGAGGACCAAACTTCCTAAAGGGGGGAAGACTGTGATAACCATGTTCCGTATTATGCTAATTGATCTTTATTATGAATGTGATTATGTGTTTGATATGATTTTGAGTGTCATTTGTATGAATATATGTGGTTTTGAATTTCTATCTGTTCACCGTAGGAATATCTGTTCAACTTACTATTATAAACTGAAAATTGAAGGCCTTATCGGCCGCAGAAACCGAAATTGATTATGCCATTGTGATTAGCGTAATTTTTGGAACCTACGGTGAAATTTAATTGAAAATTGATTCGGATCAAATTAAATAGATTAAATTGAAGAAATAGTGCTCAGTTAATTAGTATTAAAATAATGTGATTAGAGGAGCTTATATAAAGGGCCAATTACACTCTCATTTGGTTGTTTGGAGCTCAAAAATCTAATTTTACACCTTAGAGAGAGAGAGGGTGAAGGAAATTGAAGTTGATCTTGAAGCTTGGATAATTTGAAGACCAACTCAAGAATTAAGCATAAGTTTGGAAGATTAAAGCTCCTAGATGAGTGATCAACCCTTAACTCATGAGTTTGAGTTGTGATTTTGTGAATTGAAGAGTAAATGGTGATCAAGAACATGAATTGAGTTAGCTTTGATGAATTGGGAGCCAATATACACATGCATGTAAGAAATTGCCATGAATTTGTATGTTTGAGCTTGTAATTGCATAAGCTAGCATGAATGATATTGAACATGGAGAATTGGGCACCAATCTTCACATGCATGCATAATCCTTGTGGGTTTCATGATAATAAGTGTCATTTGTAAGGTTTAAAATAGAAATGAAGTCAAAAATTTATATGCATGTTTGATTATTAAAGGTGTGGGACTTATATAAAGTTTGAATGCATGTGTTTGATTATACAAAAGAAATGTGATTAATTTTGAGGATTGAAGCATAATTTTGAGCAATTGGCCTCATATTGTTTGTATGCTCATGATATATGATGTGTTTCCCTATTTTGGTATCTTAATTCGAACTTTGAAGCCTTTGAACCTCAAGTTTGAGCCTCAAGAACAATTCTGGATTTTCCAGAATTTGGCATGTCCGCTCCAGCGGGAAATACGAGCTCCCAGAAGTTTTGCAGACGTGAGTGTCCGCTCGAGCAGGGAGATTCACGCTCGAGCAGGAAGCCATGTAGTGAGACTTTCAGATCGAGCGTCCGAATTCACGCTCAAGCGTAAAAATGAGATAACCAGTACTTTTGCAAACCTAATGGGTCCGCTCGAGCGGGAAAGTCCACGCTCGAGCGGGGACCCCTGTTTCAAAAATTTTGTAAAGATGTTCTATGTTTCGTTTTCCGTTCTCTTTCACTTCTAAAGCACTCTTAGGCATACATTGAGCATTATGAATGAATTAAAAGGATAAGAAAGAAGCCTAAGACGAATGTATGAGTTAAGAACGGACTGAATTGATTGTGACCCATATGTGTTATGTAATGTGTAGGGTCGAGCTCCAAGGTGAATCCGCTGGCAAATCACTATGAGTAATATCTTAATAAAGATGTCTGAAGTATGTTATTTGTCCAATTGCTTATTTCTATATAAGTCTCATAAGTTTGTTACATTGAATTGGGGGACAAATATTTGTATGACACGAATGAATGGGCCAGAGGCCGTATGACATGAGTGAATGGGCCAGAGGCCATATGACATGAGTGAATGGGCCAGAGGCTGTATGACACGAATGAATGGGCCAGAGGTCGTGCGACATAAATGAATGATAGTCGGACATATGAATGATTGAGTCAAAGGCCGTCTGACATGAATGATAGTCTGACATGAATGATAGTCCGACATATGAATGGTTGGGCCAAAGACCGTCAGACATGAATGATAGTTTGGTATGAACAATTAGGCCGAAGGCCGTCAGATCTGAACGAGTGGGCCAAAGGCCATCAGATACGAACGATTGGGCCAAAAGGCCGTTAGACATGAATGGATGGGCCAAAGGCCGTCGGGTATGAGTTAATTGGGCCCGAGGCCGTTTGATACGTCTAGAACTTTATTCGATTGATACATTAAAGAGAAACACAAATTGGTCCCAAGGCCGTCTGGTGTAACTGTTTCAAAGATTGTTCATGTATCTTCCTTATTGATATTATTCACTGGGCTTTTGCTCACGCTCATTTATGTCTATGTAGGTGAGCCAAGGGACGTCCAAACCCAGCCTCGGTGAAATATGTGAGGAACAGTCAAGGTTTTGAAGAGTCAGCCCAAACGTCTCATGCACGAGACTTGTCTTTGCCTCTTTTGTTCTTTTGATATAGTTTTGTTATGTTGGCAAACATCGGATTACTTTTGTATATAAACTTTGGGTTTGACTGACTTAGACTTGAATGATCCTGTATGTATAGAACTATGTGTTATTACTTATTTTGACGTGAGTTATTAAAATGTATGTATATGGATTGTTATGACGTGCCATGTAAGCACAGCTCTATAGACAAAGTTTTAAATTTGCTTCCGTTTGGCCCCTTTACTCTGATGAGTTATGTCTTTTATGGTTTGAGGTCGTAAGTAATCTCTTGATTACTGGCCGGTTATGCCCTTAACCCATAGGGGCGGGTTTGAGTCCTGACAAAAGGTCCGTATTTAAATCTATTAAAGTTGTTTACTTTAATCAGATTATATATGATGTTTTAATTTCTAGTATATAGATCCTATAAATCTTACATTATCGCCACATAGAATATTTGGTGGGTCATTTCTCACGCCAAAAATAAATCATTACTAAGAACTTAATTTAATATAATAGTGGTTTAGTTCGGGTATCGAGTCACATGGACTAAAAGACTAAGTTATTTAAATATTAAAACATCAATTCTTAATTAATTCGAATCAGATGAATATTTTCATTTTAATATAAAATTAACTAAAATTAATTATTAAACAAAAAGAAAGATAAAGCTGGAATTGAAATACTAAAAAAAAATAGTTTGGGATTTTGAATCCATCTCTAGTCTCATAACAAGAAATTAATATATTAAATTCTAATAAATCAATTATTCGGATAATAGTGATGTATCGTGGCTACAAGCCTCGATATCATCGTCAAGAGGATGAGTTTAATCAAATCATAGGTACAAATCATCTTTAATCGACACAACTTGTCCACACTAAATTAGGGTTGTAGCATGACTCGTCTTCCCTAAGTATGACTCATCTCACAATTTGTACATACAAGCAAGCAAAACAATTGTATGATCATGCATTCTCAATCACAGAAATCAAATACATAAATCGGATGAAAACATTTTTTAACAAAAGATCTTCAACAATCATATAATGATTATCCAAATCTAAAGAAAAACTAGAATCTAAATACAAAATTATAAGTTACTTGATTAGGGTTTCATTTCAATCCCGAAGAACAAGATTAGTTGCTCATGGTAGAGGTAAAAAACTTCTTCTCCTTGCCTCTCTGCACTTTCTCTAGAATTCTAAATAACTCTAATGATCGATAGCATTCTCTATTTATAGACACAGAACATATCTAAATAATACCTAGGAGGCAAGAATTCTCCAAAACAAGAAGGAAATTCGAATAGAATTATTCTCAACTTTATGGCTCATCTTGCGAGTCCATTTTGACCTAGTACATGTCAGAATTAAAGAATTCTTATTTCCCACAAAAGTGTAGCCCTTTAAGTTAGCTTTCCAACACTTCTTGATGCACCTTAATCCGATATCATATGAGAGAGATATATCCAAAATACCGAATGTTGTGCAGAGTGACTTCTATAGCGGGATTGCAACAATTTTAACTTTCCTTTCTTCAAATCTCATGGGTTGGAGTTTTATTGCTTGATTCATCTTCCAAGCCTTTAAACTTGTGTTGAGTCTTGTCTCTGGGTTTCAAATACTTCAAATTAAGGTCAATTTCATCTCACAAGCCAAAATCACCTACACATATACAAACTCATTAAAAATTGTCAAGTAACAATAATTCAAGGACTAACAATTGTATTTTAGGGGGACCAAATGTGTACATTTAGGTAACTATCACACCACCCAACCTAGACTTTGCTAGTCCTCAAGCAAAGCAAAATAAGAAAACAAAATCAAAAAAAAAAATTAAAATTTAACTATATCCTCTTTTGCAGGATACATGATTGCATTTAACCTATGCAACAAATCTTTAAACCATAAGGTTACCACTAGTGGATGAGTTGTAGTCTCGTGAAGGTTTCCAGAGATGCTACCCACAAACATCGAACATGTTGGTTACTATAACAAGAGATAGAATGCTCAACTTCAACTCTGAATTCAAATTGATACCTTATCAAATAGACAATACAGAATGTCATGTAGTTAAAGGCTACAGTTATCATTCATGAATTAAGTTAAACAATGAAATACTTTAATTCTAAGCAATACTACTCAAATCCTATATACTTGCACTTAGTAGAAAACCATCACATGATCCCTTGGTGTAAAGTGAATATTCACTCAAAAATACAACCCCCCAACTTAATTTCGAATACACATGTCACTAATATGCCACAAGTCATTAGACAACCCGTAAAACAATGCAACCAATGGCTTGACTTTTTTTTTTTTTTTTTTTCTTGTGACTGTGCAATGCTTAGGTCCCTTAATGTCATGCCCCAAACTCGCCCCTAAAAGTTCGGGCATGACCTATGCAGATACGGACACATAACCTGATATACATAATATATGGGGCCTGAACGGAAGCATTTAATATTACAAAGTAACATGGAATAACATCCATTGAGCTAAAACAAACATGCCAGGATCACATACGTGAGAGCCATTTATCTATATACATACCCATACACATAAATGAGCGTATATCCGAACATTGGTAAAGAAATGGGGTATATACATACATTTTAACCTTAGGTAAATAATTATAGTGCAAGCCAAAATCTTAACAAAACTTCACATAAATGCATGGGCTTGGTCTGGGAGTCTGGGCATACTGAGGTTGACAATGGAAGGGTGAGCGTCAAGGGTTAAGACGGACTCCCAAAGTAATTACCTACAGAACAGACATAACACAAAGTGAGAGAAGCTCAGTGAATAATAGTACATAAATGATTCAATGCTTAACTTGAAGTATAATACATATCAATGCATACATAAATAAAGAGGGCATAAGGTTAATTGATTCTGCACTAATTTTATAACGGCCTTAGGCCCAGTCTTGAAACATAATGACTTAAAACATAATATCTTGAAACATAATGGCTTTAAGCCCTTGAACAGAGCGGCAATAAGCCCTTAAACATATTGGCATTAAGCCCTTAAACGTGTTGGCATTGAGCCCTTGAACATGTTGGCATTAAGCCCTTGAACTTGTGTGTATGAACTCAAGAGGTGGCTCGCACAGATTCTAGAGGTGACTCGCATTGCAGCACTTAGTTTCGTACAGCACTTTGTTTCATACTAACAGATCTTACAGATCATACAAAATGGCCATAGGCCTCATAACTTTCACAGAACAACTTTCAGCCTCATAACTTTTACATATGTATGGACTCAAGAGGTGGCTCGTACAGATTCTAGAGGTAACTCGCACTGCAGCACTTAGTTCCGTACAGCACGTTGCTCCATACCAAAAATACAGAATGGCCTCTGGCCTAATAGATCATATAGAATGGCCATAGGCCCAGATTGGCTTTAAGCCTAGTTCATATATGTATGGATTCAAGAGGTGTCTCACATGGACTCTAGAGGTGGCTCACAATGTAGCACTTAGTTCTAAGTAGCACTTTGTTCCATACCAGTAAGTAATCATGTCATACCATAAACGGAAACAAATTCATACATATGCATTATACTTGAATCATAAACAGAAATCAAAATTCATACTTGATTATACTTGGCACTTCGATAGCGCTAACAAATCAATATAAAGCATTCTTGTTAGTTCCATAAAGGAATCCGCCAATACTGAGAACTTACAACATACGTGAACTTGTAACATACTTAAACTTGTACATACTTGAACTTGTAACATCCTTGAACCACGGTATTTTACCCCCGGGTAAGGTGTAGACACCCTATTTTTTACCGCCCTCAAGACTTGGGCGTTACTGATGGTTTACTTGGTGGAGAAAGGTGTGCAGGGCAAAGGTCCAATTTCTTCGGCAATGAGAGAGGCAAATCTCAACTTCACACCCCATTTTGGACCAAAGTTATTTTGGATGGTTTTTAGACCTTAAAAACCCTCTCTTTCAAAACATTTTTGAAATAAAGTTTCTACAATGTTCCGAGGCTCACATTTTGTCAAATGATGCGCTTTTCGATAAACCGAGCAAGGACAAAGTGGAAATGAATGAAAGAGAGATGAAATCTTTGAAAAATCTTTCAAAACACCTTGTTTAGGGGTTCATAGTTGAAGAAAAGAGGAGAAGAGAGAAGAAACCTAGCTGAGGAAGAAGTTGGGTATGAATCGCTAAGAGAGAGTCAAGCGGTCCTTGCCAAATCAGGTTTATCTGTCTGTGTACTTGGAGTTAAGCTATGAGGCCACCATCGTTGGAAATAAGACTTCCGGGGCTTCATTTTTCACTCAAGAATCTCCTCAGGCCGAGTCCGGATGGGGGAGATATGACTGGTTGAAGTTGGGCATCATCCCGGTTGGACCGAAACTGAGCAACCTTCACCAAAACAAGCATAACTTTTTGCATAGTTAGAATTTTGATCCAAGGCTGGTTCCATTGGAAATCTTACTTCCGGGGCTTCAATTTGGACACAATAATGACCTGAAAAGGAGTTTATATGAAGGAGTTATGCCCGTTTGAAGTTAGACCTGCAGAGCAGATTTTTCTTGCCGGCCGACCAGAACAGATGGCCGACCGACCAAATAGATGGCCAACCGACCAAAACAGATGGTTGACCGAACAAATAGATGGCCGACTGACCAGTTAAAGTAGCCGCCCAACCAATTTTGCTAGCCGACGACCTTCCGGTGTATTCTACAGATTGAATGGATGCCAGCTGTGCCAGCTGGAGGGCACAGACTAGATCCTCCATACACGTGTATGGAGGATCTTTGCTCTTGGTTTGAAGCTTCTAAGAGAAGCTTTATTCTCTTGGCTCTATAAAGGAAGGCTCCCCTCTCCATATACCAGGTTCAGAACTTGGTTAGGGCATATACACATATATCCCTCTTTGTCTCTCTATATCTCCTCTATTTTAGCTTCAAAGTGTAAGGTTCTTGGTCCCATTGCACTACACCTCATAGCCTATCACCTCCACCACCCATTCCAGCACCTTGAAGCTGATTTTCAAAGGTTGAGAGCTCACCATCTTGGTCCAAAAGCTGCTGCATTGCTGTGCTACAAGGGTAAGTCACTATCTCCCTCTTTGTAGCCTTATCTTGCTTCGTTCTTTAGCCCTATTTTCAAGCATTTTTGGGCCTCGACCTAAACTGTAAAGTGTCTTATTTTGAGCTCCTCTTCAACTTTGTTTAAGGACACTTTGCTGTTTGAGGTCATCTACTTCCCCTTACCCTCTATCTCTCTTTTAAGGCTATTTTTGCATCATATTTTAGCCTTACTTGTGAACATTTTCGAGATTTTTCATAAACTGAAAAAGATCTTGTTTTAATCTCCTCTTCAAGTTTGGTTAAGGTCTGTTTTCTGTTTGGGGTCATCTTCCCCCTATGCATGCTTCATCTCTTCATGATTAGGGCTATGCATTAGAGCACTTGCATTGGCCATGGTTTGGCCTCTTAGCCACTGAAATCCAGTAGATTTTCAGTGGCTTAGATGCATTTTTGAGAGCCAAAATCAGAGAGGGGTGACCCCCTCTCTTCTTGTCTTGTTTGGTGGTCTTGTTGGCCTTCCAAAGGGACCCCCTTTTTGCATGCTTTGAAGTCATGTTTCAGGCCTCATTCTGAGGATTTTGAGGTCTGCCTTAGCTTTGTCCAAGGTCCTTTTGGCCATATTTTATGTCCCTCATGCATGTGTGGAACAACCCTCCTCAAGGCCTTTCAAGAGGACCTTTCATTGTATGCTTTATTGATCAATTTCAGGCCCCTTTTGGTGAGTTTTAGGGCTGTTATATTTGATTTCCAGAGTTGGTTTTGCTATGCTAAGTGTCCATCATATATGTGTTGAGTAACCCCTTGCATGCCCTTTTAAAGGAGCTCATCATTTTTGCACATGTTGGCTGCATTTCAGTAGTTATTTGGGCATATTTTGACATGTTTTATTGACTGTTTTTGGCTGGTTTGATGAGTTCTCATACGCTTCATATACATGCCATGTAAACCATGCTTACTAGCCAATCTTGCATATTGTTTTAGCCCTACATGTTGGCACTTTTTGGCTATGCTTTAAACTAATATTGTGCATATTTTGGGACTGCCTTGGCTCTGTCTTTGTGCTTCATGGTCAAATAATGCTTGCTTTGCATAGTTATAGTTCAATACATGTGCCTAGTTTTGAGTTTCGGGGGCTATTTCATGCATTGGGTGGCATATTTGCATGTTTCGGGACCATTGAGCATCATACTTCAGTGCTGGAACATATGCCATTGTATGCCATAATTCATCCTTTCAATGCCTTTGTGGAGTTGTGTTTTGTGCCTTAGACTCGGGGCCATTGCATTGTGCATGTTTGCATGCATCTTGGTTGCCTCATTTTCATCACATGGCCACTGATTTTGGCATGCTTGCGAGCTATCCATGTTAGTTTAAGTCCATCATCGCATGTTGTTGCATGTCATGTTTGCTAACATGTTTAAGTTGCGTGCCTAGTATACATTGCTCATTTGCATGTTCACGTTGCATACTTAGCCTCCATGCCTAGGTTGCATTTCATTGAGCATGCATCCCTTGCCTCTTGATCAATCATGATAGGGGTTGGGGCCCTTCGATGTGTTTTGTGCTTGCATTTCATTTGATATCGAAGTTGCACACTTGGCTTTTGGGCCATCATGCATTGAAATGCGTGATTGATGGCCCGAGGGTCGAGGGCCACACTCCATTGAGTCCATTACATGATTGGGAGAGTGGCCATGCACACATTGCTTTGAAAATTCCATGCCATGCACTGTCTGTCCTCTACTGCTGTCAAAGACAGATTTCTGCAGGAAGCAATGGCCGGCTGGCCATATACAGTGTCGACCGACCATCAATGTCCAGCCGGTGGTCCAACATTTGGCCGATAGTCCTGTTCCAATGGCCGGTGACCTCTTTTTCTGGCCGGTGGCATTCCAAAGCACTCAGGAGGAAGTTCAGAACAGATCTGGAGACTTTCAGAATTTTCAGAGGGGCAAGGCATTGTAAATAGAGGCAGTAGTGCTACGGCAGCGAGTTTCCGGGCGAGACGAGTCGAGCATGCATCATTCACGCATCCTGAGGCGGGGCTGCGGCCACCTTCCTTCTGCATTTAATTTGTTAATTAATTAGGGGTTTTGTAATATTTAATTAGCTAGAGTAGTTAATTATTTATTCGGACTGTATTATTTATTCGAACCCTCCAAGCGAGGGCAATTGTGTAATAAGTGTGCGTGAGTGTGTGTATGTCTTCCAACCCCACATCTTTTTTCCCTTTTATTTACTAGCTTTCGATGGTTAGATTAAGGCATGTTTCAATTAGCATACAGTATTGATAGCATGTTTGCATTCATTCATCTGTTTTGTATGCACCGGGCTCGACGCATCATACTAACTGCATAGTATTTCCATTCCAACTTGAATACGTGTACCGAGTTGTTGCATTTCACATGACATCCTAGGATTAGCCGAGCCTATTCTAGTTACATTTTGTATGCATTAGCCACTTAACATGAACTAAGATCATGCATATGATTACTAACTAGTTTTTATTTTGGCTTGGAGTACTAGGTAAGCATTTACGCTTTAGCATCCTTGCATGAGTGTGAGTGTTGCCATGATAGCATGCTTACCATGAGGCTATATGCTTATGTGATATATCTGCCTGAATGCCTATGGGTGAAGGTTGGATTGTTTGAGTTTGAACAACTCGTTGAAATCCGTGTTTTAGCCTACTTGCGAGTAGCAAACTTCAAACCATTTTTCAAACAAACAGATATGCAATGTTTTGTTCCAAATTAGGCGATCTAGTCTATACTTGTATGCTGTGAGCATCACATAGTAATTCTAGGCTAATAACCGGAATAAGAACGCATAATGTTTTCAAAGCAAGATATCATGGTTAGTAGAGGCCGATCTTTGATCGGGCGAGAGGGGGTGCTCATAGCTGACCTTCCTCAATCGAACCCAAGTTCCCGAGCCAAGGCAACTTTGGTGATGACGGACACGTGGCTTTAGGCAAACGAGTCAGGGTTTCCTAAATTCCCCCAAAATAAAATATTTAGGTTGCGACTCTGTATCTGGCAAAGCAGTCCATGTTTGGCACTTCTTTTCTAAAAATCTGTTTCTTTTCTCAAAACGATTTGCCGGATTTGGACTCTTTGGTTCAGATTAAGAACCGTGACAATTTGAGTCCGAACTGTAGTAGACCCACAAATGAACAGAACGGGGGTCCTCCTCCCAGGACGTTCAGGGACGTCTACATAAGGGCCGTGTGTTACGGATGTCATGAATACTTTACATATATGGACAACTGTTCATTAAGTCAAAACGTAACATATCAGAACATAGAGTATTCCTTGTTATATCATGTCATTACAGTACACTTAACAAAGACAGAACAGTTTACATCATAATGTGAGTCACATGACAAGGTCATTGATATTTAATTCTGTCTTCAGGTTGAGTCATCTGTAAGTCATTCCGTTGTTTATCATAATTCTTAGCAGGTATTAACGTATAAAACAATCCATGGTCTTAACTAATTATTCATTAAGAAATGGCGTAGTTCACTTGATCTATTAATAGCATATAGAAGTATACACCTTTGTTTGATCGTTCATATATATTAACATAGTTGACTTGTACTTAACAGAGTACTAATGGTAGCCGTTACATCATTCATGAGTTAACATAGTCAACTTAAGTTTAACAGGACATTCCTAATAATTATTAATGTGAGATAAGCACATTTACAGATTGAATGATTTCAGAGATACGTGAATACCATGGTTCCATAGTGCTTATACGTTCCCTTTATTCATTATGAATCACTCTAGCTATCTTGCAAATAACAGAATGTTAGTCTTCTTTGTCAACAGTAATACCGCTCAATAATGCCTCTAGATTTTCCAATCAACACTTTGTTAACTTAATTACTTGCAAGGAACAGAATATTAACGATAAGAATCATTAACGATAATTGAACGTACGACTACCGTACTACTACGCACAGTGCAACAACGAAGTGCTTGACCTTCCCGAGGTATGCCCTATACATATACATAGCTCACACATTAGTTCCTTTCCTTGTTGCATCGTTTTCGGACTCATCTCGCTTCAAATGAATTTACATACATCAAAAAGGTATCAAATGCAAATTCTAAAAATATCAGAGGGTCGAGCATGTAAAACGGAGCAAGCCTTTTTTTCCAGCATGGGCCGCACGTGCGGCTGTGAGCCCCACACGTGCGGCAAGGCTTCCAGCACGTGCGGCAGTGATCCCCGTACGTGCGGCGATCTGGGCAGATTGCAGTTCGAAATTCCATCAAAACTCAATTTTTGGTACACTCTTGCAAGGCTCAAAATAGGTTCTTTAAATGTTAGAATATGGTTCAAAGATCATATACATAGACATTAAAGCATCTCTAAATCTCAACATAACTTGGATCTTGATCTTCTAAACTTATGAATACAACCCAATTCCACAATACCTCCAACTTCCTTGTCCATACACCCACACACACACACATATATATACAACCACATATCCATATAGATGGTTTCGAGATGATGATTAAGGAAATAAGGTAAAATTCTCACTAGATAATCCAACACAATACCAAATCCATTAATCATTTAACACAACAACATAGAAGAATTCCTCATTTATTCAAAGAGAGGGGCCAATTAGAAATAAGTAGACATTCCTTGAGTCTAATTCTCTGCAACCCTTTAACTTTTCCCAATTCCTTCTTCCTTCCTTGAAGAACTTCCTTCTCCTCCTCTCAAACTCTTTTCTTCTTACTAACCCTCACCAGGAGATATTTTATATTTTGAGTGATAGGTTTCCCCAAGTCAAAAAAAATATAAGAGGCATTGATATACATAAAAGTAAATAAAGACAAAATTTAATCAGTTTAATCATTCCTAATTGAAATTTCATAGAAAATCATGTTATGACCTAAAAAATCATGCTAATCTCAAATATAAAACCAATTTCAGATAATTAAGCTTCTAAGGCCTTCAATTTCTGATTCAAACACTAGAATTGGAACAGATATTCCTCATATTAAATAGATACACATCCATAAGCATAAGCTTCACTTCATTAAACTTACTTTCACATAAAATTTTACAATAAGTATTCAGATGCACGGAATAAGGGACCGAAAGTGTATCAAGAAATATGTACGAGGGTCGGGTTATTATACTTAAGTTTTCTAATTAACCCATTTAGCAAGTGTTGGGTCAATGACTCCCAAACTAGATAGTTTTAAGGCACTAGGTGTGAAGACACCCTAATGGACTTAATAAATTGTGTTAAAAAGGTTACAAACCCAAACTAATCACTTATTATTATTATTGCTCAAATCTCTTAAGCTTTCTACTCAATCCTTATAACAAGTGTTAGGCCAATGACTCTCAAACTAGTTAGCATTAGGTCATTAACTATAAAGACACATTGATGAGTCTAATAACTTGAATTGAAAAGGCTACATATTCAGAAAAAAAAAAAATTATTTTTTCTTTTTATCAAGCCAAGGTCACTTATTTTATGGATCATCCAATTTATCACAAAATATCAACATGTATATTAGTATTAAGTTTCAGGATCCACTTATTGTGCTAATGTGCTCAAGTGATTTCAAGGTAAACAAATGATAAACTCTCTATTAAGGACAAGTGGAAAGGACTAATATGGCATCACCTATCTCATAACACAATTTAAAAGTTTAACTCAGTCAATGAATTCAAACTATAATCACAATCATTCAATATTCTACATCAACTATCTAGATTGGATAATCATTCGAACTCAAAAGTCAAAAGTACACTACAACAAAAAAGGTCTATGGTGACGAAAACGCGTGATGAAAAAATATTTCGTCCCCAGATATATATGTTTTAGTGATGAAAATAAGATTTTGTCTCCAATTGTACTATTTTTAGAGACGAAAACAAAATTTCGCCACCAAATGTTTAAAATAAACAAAATAATAGGTGACGAAATTTTTTTTCATCTCTAAATTTTATTTTTTGTCGCAAAACAAATTCCCGCCCTTAGAAATTTTGGTGGAAAATTTGGGAGCCATATTAGAGATGAAAAGTTTCATCACCACTGTAAAAATTTTCTGAGACAAATATAATTTCATCACCTATAATTTAAGGGGACAAAACGACACCGTTTTGTCTTCCCAAATCACTATTCTCTCTCGCGCTCTTTCTCTCTCTCTCTCTCTCTCTCTCTCTCTCTCTCTCACCCAGTCTCATCTCTCTCTCGTTCTTTGGTCTGAGCTCGTGAAACCCTCTCACCAATCTCTTTCTTGTCCTCTCACATGCACACGAGCACTGCCGGAAACCCTCTCTCTCCGTTCGAATCGCACCACCGGAAGCCCTCTTCTCCGTTCGTTTTGCTTCACTGATGCGGCATCATCGGAAGCCCTCTTCTCTATCCATTTCGCACTAGGTATCTTCTTTTCTATATATATATATATATATACATGTACACTCTTCGTGAATAAAGATTTGTATGCGATTTCCCTCAATTTTTTTTGCGATTTCCAATTGGGTAAATTATTAACAAAACCCTAGCCACCATCTCCATTCACTTCATCCCTTGTTTGGCTACCTTTTCATCTTCAACTCCGCCACTTCTGTTTACCAGGTTAGTCTCTCTCTCTCTCTCTCTCTCTCTCTCTCTCTCTCTCTCTCTCTCTGTGTTCGTGTATATATGTGTATATATATAAATTTCTAGTTTGATAAAAACTGGGCTGGGTTTCCCTTTTAGATGTTCAAATAAAAATTGGGGAAATTGAAAATACTAAGGAAATACTAAGAATTAGGCATGCGTTTGGCTGCCGAGAAAATACTGAGGAAATTGAAAAACAAGAAGGCTTCCATGATTTTTTTTTTTTTTTTTTTGAAATGGAGATTTCTTATCCAAATAACCTTCCTTGCTAAACTTTAGCTAAGTTTTTGTTTCTAGAGGGCAAATCAAGGGACATTTACGATGCAAATCGTTCATATGGTTTTTCCCCTATTGTATATTTTTAAGCAACTTAGCAGATTGTAATATTAATTATGTTTGGAATTGTGAATTTCTAAGGAAAATTTTCAATTTTAATTTTCCTAATTTTGTTCTATTAGAATTCATTACTATATGGGTGTGTTAGTTTTGCCTAGCCTCTCATTTTGTGAGAGATTAATCTTATTAGGTCAAATGTAATGTTTTGTCCTAGCCTTAAGTTTGGTGTCACATTTTGAAAGTTGTGTTGATCCTCAGCTTGTGTATTGAGCATCTCTGTAATATCTATATTTTTTGGTATAAAACTAACCACTTACTTACCCAACCAAAAAAAAAAAAAAAAAAGAATTTGTTACTATGGATGATGAGGCCTTGTATTCCTTGATTGTTTGGTCTGATGAACTCAATATGTGAGATTTGACATGATTTGACATTAGACAATTGTGGCATAGTATAATTTCTGGAAGAAAAAAAAAAAAAAAAGAGAAGAAGAAGAAGAAGAAAAAGCTATAACAAGGCTCTGTTATTAGGACTTTGTGGCATAGTGAGGTACTTGCCTGAATTTTTGCCAAAATCGTGGATTTTTCACTACAGCGAATTTAGGACAATGGAATGACAATTGTTTTCCTCATTTATAATGGCGTGTATATGTAATTGAATCATGTAGCAAACCCTATGTAATTGGGGTTTAAAGCTTGTGTTGGATGCATTAGTTTCTGAAACAATTATGGGTCAGGTGATTTTTAAATCTACCCCTCTATGTGCTTCTAGTCTTCAAATAAAAAATGCTATAAAAATCATTGTTTTGTAAGCAAGCATTACAATCCCTTTGTTTGTTTGCTGAGAAAATTAAGTTAAAATGTAGGAAAAGTATTGAGCTTTAGAATTTATTTTCAATTAGGCTGCATAATTAAGTGTAGTTGAGTTTTCCATTATTTATGGGAAGTATATGTGCTCTTCCCTCGCATTGCCTTTGCCTTGAGGTGATTTTAATTTTGTTTTCTCTTATTTTCCCCCACACGGGCACAACTTTTTTATAATTCTACAACATAATTACATGTTTACATTAGATTTGGTTGTTGAGAGACTACAGTAATTAACTCTGTTCTATGGGTCAGGAAAAGAAGTCACTGTTGCACATTATTAATATAAGACATTGTTCTAAACAATCTTTCATTATAACATAATTAACTCTCATGTTCTAAACAATTCAGACAATCACTTGAATGCATCATCAATCTTGTTGTTATGAAGGAAGACCAATATGATGTAAGAGAGCAAACAAATGAAATGAGGTATAGCAAAATGTAATTCTTAATCAAATCATTATGTGTTTGAATGATATTTACTTTAAACTATATGATTTGATTGGTGTGCAGACAGTGGTGGACATCTTGATATTATTTATATTCCCACCCAACCCGCCAGCCAGCATCTTTTATTATGACACTAGTTGTTTTCTTTAATTCCATCAAGGAAATAATTGTCTATTATTTGTTATGCTTCTTCTTTCTAGACATTTATGTGAACTCTTAATTCATGACCTAATACCTATTTATGTTGATGAATTTTCTTTACACTAGTCAAGGAACATCATTAATGTAAATTTTGGTTAATTCATATTTTGGTCATATAATGACTCTATTCTTCAATGTTGACATATCTCCCTCTTGTTCAGTTTGTTTTTATTTTGTGGACATATCTATACTCTGTATTAAACCAGAACAGTTTGGGTTTCCAGCTTGGTGTCCACATGGAGAAAGTGTGCATTGTCCTTGATCCTTTAAATTTAGAATAATAAAGGGGGAAAAAAAGAAAAAGAAAATATAGATGCTGGTGAAAAGACAAAACTTTACCTTTTTGAAAAAAGTAAATAATAGCAATTGACACCCAATTCTCCTCACCTCACCTCACCTCCCTCCCTCCCTCCCTCCCTCCCTCTCTCTCTCTCTCTCTCTCTCTCTCTCTCTCTCTCTCCATATCTTTCTTTTCCCTTCAATTTTTTTTATATGTATATATTTTCTCATTCTATATGGGATTATGATCATGTGCATTGCTTATGCATCACTTCAGTTTTTTTTATTTGGTAATGAGTAGTGTCATCATCTTTTTGAAGGTGAGAAACCTTAGCAAGCTGGTGGATCTTGCCAGACAGTATTACAAAGATGGGGCTGATGAGGTATGCCCAGTTTCGGATAGATGTGATGTTCATATTTTATTGAAGAGTCATGAAATCAATGTATGATCTTATTGGATAGATGTGATGTTCATGTTTTATTGTAGCATTGCCATGCTATTGTATGATCTTATTATTATTACCAAATTGGCACAAATCTCCTATGGATGGTGGTGGAGTAGTGCATGAGCTTTTAGTCTTTGGTTGATATATCAAGCTAGTAGAATCTCCTCTTTTATCATATCCATGTTTGGAAAAGTTAATTATTTATTTATTTTTACTCTGATTATTCTCGCATCATACCAAGTTGAAGGGGTTGTTATGTGCAGTTTATAGAATTGTTTATAATTTTTTTTTTTTTTTTATTTTAGAAATTTACATCAAAGTGTTTGGTATACATTTTGCTTACATCTTATGAGGAAGAAGTAGTTCATCAATTTTTAACTTGTTAGAATCTGCACCAAACAAGCCTTAAATCTACACTATAAATTCAAATCGTAAGCATTTTGGAGAGGGAATTCTCCCATATTCTTAATCTAGTTTACATTCTGATGAATTGTGATATTGATGTCCAGGTCTTTCTTTATCTAGAAGTTCTTTGGGCAATTTGGATAGCGAAAAGTTCTGTAATCTTCCTAATGGGATCGATCAAGCTTCTGAAATGCCTTTATTGGTAGGCAATAAAGGTACACTATGACATCTCAATGTACTCCCTTCCTTAGTGGCATTATTCTTTAAAGAATATGTAGTACTAACTACTTTTTTTTAAAAAAAAAATAAAATAATAAAATAAAATAAAATAATAATAAAAAAGAAAGTATTATAACAATTGCAAGGAGATGATTTACAACAACATTAGCTTGTTAGGATGCAGTCATGAACAGGCCTGGATAGGAAGGTCTGATGTAATTTGCAGGTTGCAACACCGTGTCATTGCAATTGATGTATCTTATCTATAGTGGGTTGAGATAAATTTCAATGGAATAAAATGGCCATCACCTAAACAAATGAAAAAAAAAAGAAAAAGAAAAAAAAGAAAAAGAAAAAGGGATGCCTTGTTAAGTGCCGCAGAGGTCTCTAATCATGTAGCTGAAACCTTCATTTGTGGAAGGCCCTCGTATATTATGTAAACCATCTGTTGAAATTGAAATTCTAACTTGAAGTACTTTATGTTTATTTGAACACAATTGTCAAGGTATTTGACATAATTTCAAGTTTGTCATTGCAATCTAGTAATTTACTGTTTTTTTTTTTTTTTTTTCTGAACTTGCAATCCATCTAAAATTAGTTTGCAATGGAGTGCAGGTAGGGTTGGTATAATCTCTTATCCCGTTGATACCCTAGTTTTTACTTTTGATTCATGTTCAGATGCTACCTATCAAACAGTGGCCAAAAGGTCCATTTCTTGCATTATTAGATTTCTAAGCTCCTTACTGTCCATGTGGTGGTCTAGTAGACAAGTGCCTCATGAGATTTTAGTTGTAATACAATTGTTTAGGTTCCCCAATCCTAGTGGCTGTTTATTTGGTTTGTACAAATGAAGTATAATATTACATAAACCATTAAGTTCTTTAATATGGTGATGGAGGGTATTTGTTTTATTGAGAATCTGTTTGACGTGGTTGTGATTCATGTGATGATTGTCAACACTTATACTATCTTCCTTGTGGCAGGTCTTGATGAACTTAACAAATGACAACCTTGTGTGTTGTCAGCAAATTGCTGCCTGTAGAGGACTGGAAACCTTGTCTTCATTGATTGTTGGCCACTTTCTATCATTCAGTTCATCTTTGCCACCCTTCAGTGATGTAAGAAATGATACATTGTCATCCAAGTCTAGTCTTGAGGTTGACCATCAGAATGACAACCTTCTCTCTGATCAAGAATTAGATTTTCTTGTTGCTATTTTGGGCTTGCTCATAAACCTGGTAGATAAAGATGGCCATAACAGGTAAAATTTTCTTTTCGTTAAATTCACTTGCATTTTATTGCAAGTAGAAGTTGTTAGTGTAGAAGTTAGCGATATGTTTATCTAATTTTGTCATGCATGCCCTTTAATTTTATACTATAAAGTTATTTATCTATATAAAAACATTAGTTATTTGCCAATTTCATTGTTTGAATGATGATTCTTGGATCATTTCACTGCCACTTCAATTACTTGACTCTCATAAAATGTGGATGCAAATTTCTGGTAAAAAATTATTTGGAAAGATGCAAAATAAGATCAATCGTGGCAGGGGTAAGAAAATTCCTCATAAAGTATTGCGGTTTGAAAACTAAGTAGAAAAATGCACTTTTCCAACACTTAGGCTTGAAAATAGGCCATCGGGGACCAAAATCGTGAAACACTCACGAGAAGGCCATGGGAACACCCTAACACCTCGGGAGGGACCAATGCAACTTGTGAAAACTTACGGAACTAGCACTGGATTTCCGGTTTGAAAACTAAATAGAAAAATGCACTTTTCTAACACTTAGGCTTGAAAATAGGCCCGGGGAACACCTCAATCACCTCGAAAGCAACCGTTGTAACTTGTGTAAACTTACGGAACTAGCACGGGACTCCCGTTTTGAAAACTAAATCCAAAAATGAATTTTTCTAACAGTTAAGCTTGTAAATAGGCCATCGGGGGCCAAAATCGTGTAACAGGCACGGGAAGGCCCCAGGAACACCTCAAACACATCAGGAGGGACCAAAGTAAGTTGTGGAAACTCACGGAACTAGCACGGGACTCCCGGTTCAAAAACTAAGCCCAAAAATGCACTTTTTCACACTTAAGCTTGAAAAATAGGCCATCGGAGGCCAAAATCATGTAACAGCCACGAGACGGCCCGGGTAACACCTCAAACACCTGGGGAGGGACCAAAGTAAGTTGTGAAAACTTACGAAACTAGCACGGGACTCCCGGTTTGAAAACTAAGTCCAAAAATGCACTTTTTCACACTTAAGCTTCAAAAATAGGCCATCGGAGGCCAAAATCGTGTAACAGCCATGAAATGGCCTAGGGAACACCTCAAACACCTTGGAAGGGATCAAAGTAAGTTGTGAAAACTTACGGAACTAGCACGGGACTCCCGGTTCGAAAACTAAGTCCAAAAATGAATTTTTTCACACTTAAGCTTGAAAAATAGGCCATCAAAGGCCAAAATAGTGCAACAGCCACGAGACGGCTCGGGGAACACCTCAAGAGGGACCAATGTGAGTTGTGAAAACTTACGGAACTAGCACGGGACTCCCGGTTCGAAAACTATGTCCAAAAATACACTTTTTCACACTTAAGCTTCAAAAATAGGCCATCGAAGGCCAAAATCGTGTAACAGCCACTAAATGGCCTAGGGAACACCTCAAACACCTCAGGAGGGACCAATGTGAGTTTTGGAAACTTACAGAACTAGCATGGGACTCCCGGTTTGAAAACTAAGTCCAAAAATGCACTTTCTCACACTTAAACTTGAAAATAGGCCATTGGAGGCCAAAATCGTGCAACAGCCACGAGATGGCCTGAGGAACACCTCATACACCTCGAGAGGGACCAATGTGAGTTGTGGAAACTTACAGAACTAGCACGGGACTCCCGGTTTGAAAACTAAGTATAAAAATGCACTTTTTCACACTTATGCTTGAAAATAGGCCATCGGAGGCCACAATCGTGCAACAGCCACGAGACGTCCTGGGTAACACCTTAAACACCTTGGGAGGGACCAAAGTAAGTTGTGGAAACTTACGGAACTAGCACGGGACTCCCGGTTCGAAAACTAAGTCCAAAAATGCACTTTTTCACACTTAAGCTTAAAAAATAGGCCATCGGAGGCCAAAATCGTGCAACAGCCACGAGACGGCCTGGGAAACACCTTAAACACGTCAAGTGGGACCAACATAAGTTGTGGAAACTTACGGAACTAGCATGGGACTCCTAGTTTGAAAACTAAGTTCAAAAATGCACTTTTTCACCCTTAACCTTGAAAATTGGCCATCGGAAGCCAAAATCGTGCAACAGCCACGAGACGGCCCGAGGAACACCTCAAACACCTCGGGAGGGACCAATGTGAGCTGTGGAAACTTACGGAACTAGTATGGGACTCCCGGTTTGAAAACTAAGTCAAAAAATGTACTTTTTCACACTTAAGCTTTAAAATAGGCCATTGGAGGCCAAAATCATGCAACAGCCACGAGACGACTCGGGGAACACCTCAAATAGCTCGGGAGGGACCAATGTGAGTTGTGGAAACTTACGGAAGTAGCACGGGACTCCCGGTTTGAAAATTAAGTCCAAATTTTCACTTTTTCACACTTAAGCTTGAAAATAGACCTTCGAGGGGCCAAAATCGTGCAACAGCCACGGGACAGCCCAGGGAACACCTCAAACATGTCGGGAGGGACCAATATAAGTTGTGGAAACTTACGGAACTTGCACCGGACTCCCAATTTGAAAACTAATTCGAAAAATGCATGTTAAATTGTATATTTTATGGATAAGATAATAATTGTCTAACTTGCATTTTTTTTTTTTTTTTTTTTGTGTTTCATTTTTTTGCAAATTCAAGATTTGATATGGACATGTTTGGTAATTTGAAGGGCAGATGGTAGCTCATTTTGTGTTTTTGTTCATATTACCTTACATGTATTTTGGTTGCGTTGTAAATTTTAAATTTTTGTTGGTATTACAGGGCATGCTGGGTAATCTGCCCTTGATATTTTATTTCTGTTGATATTAGTAAACTTGTTTTTTGTTGGATATTAGGAGATGTGTTTGGTAATCCGCATGCGGTTGATATTATATTTTTGTGGATATTAGTAGACGTTTTTTGTAGATATTAGGAGACATGTTTATAATCTGCATGCAGTTCATATTGTATTTTTGTGGATAGTGCTGAAATTCAATTGTGATGTTTATGAAAATGAACAAATTTTTGTAATGATTTGTTATAGATATTTTATTGAACAGGTTATTGAAATGCGTAAGGAATTGTTACTGAAAAGATAAAATTTCGAAAGAAAATAGTATCCCCATTTTCAAATTTTTTAATTTTTTAATTTTTGTTAGTGACGAAATAAAAAATGTCGCTATTAGTTTTCAAAAAACATGACGAATAATTTTGTCACTAATGATATAGTACCAAACAAATAATTTCGTCACATTTGCTGAATATTTCCTCGCTAAATTGAAATATTTGGTGACAAAATGTTTTTTGTCATTGAAAAATTTTCTTTTCTGCTCATTTTAGTGACGATTTTTTTTGTCACCTTAATCCATATCATTGGTGAGGAAAATGTTCGTTACTAAAATCTATTTGGTGACGAAATATTTCGTCGCCAAAAACAATTAAAATAAAATATTATTTAGTTTTGGTAACGAAATTGATGTTATAGAAGACGAAAAATTCAACATTCGGAGACGAAACATTTCGTCACCAAAAATCAAAAATAGGCGACGAAACTGTTTTTCGTCACCAGGTACTTTCAGCGAGGACGCATAGGCCACGAACGTGGTGACAAATTTTTTTCATCGCAGACCACTTTAGTGACAAAATTTTGACGTTTGGAGACAAAATCAGTCTATCACCAAAAGCCTTTTTTGTTGTAGTGGTACAACATATCTATCTCAACGTGAAAATTTTCTGAATTTTTATTTTCAATCTAAACACAAAATCATTCTCCCCAACTTAAATATCACATTGTCCTCAATGGAACACACCAAAGTATACAATGGAGTCAAGTACATAAAGGGAAGGAAACACATCACCTTGATATATAAGCAGATGCATAGAGATGCAGGTGAGAGAGACTTCCCCCCAAATTAAAGAATAGTGTGCACCTGCAAAAACTTAGTACCCAACATCCAAGAAAGAGGAAGTAAAATAAAAAATAAAAATAAAAATAAAATCTAAAACTAAGAAAAAAATAAAATTCAAATGATTTAAGCATGAAATGGTGCATTTTTATACTTATTCAGCAAGTTACTTATGATTAAATTATACTAACTTTATTTTTTACAGAATTGTGGGTCTTACTAACTTTTTATGCAGGGCTAACCCACCATATTTTTATTTTTATTTTGTTTATTTTATACTTAATTTATATTTAGTTGTGTACGAGTAAGAAACTAAATGCCACCGTATCTCAGGAAACTACCCCTTCATCTCGATACAGGTGGAACTACTTGTCATGTCCCGTAACAAGAATTAAATGTACTTTGGTTTGTGTCTGGTAAACACGTGGGTGTTAAATCTTGTACTCATACCAGTATATCTGCATACTGACCCGTTTTGTCTCTTGGCAACTCGGATGCATTCTATTGGAGCGCAGCCGAGTTTCCTTTGCAGGATTAGTAGGGGCTACGGTGGTGACAAGAAATAACTATACTTGTTGAACATGTCTTTTAGACTTTTTTGTTTTCTTAAGCTTAGGGTTGATATTAGTTTATGTATTTATTTATTTTTTTATGACCTTTGTATTTTGATAATTTAGCATGGTTTGTAACTTTACATTATTTAAGTTATTTTGACTATTTATTGTAACTTTAATGTTGGATGTATTGGTTAGTTATGAAATTATGGTGGATGGTTTGGTTGGTTTTTTTAATTTTTAATTTTTAATTTTTTTTATCCCTTGTAATCTTTTGAGGATTGAAATTTACTTAAACCCTTTGGAGACGTGAACGTTTAAATTTTTGTTTCACCCCTAGGATTTGGATGATGGAATATTGATTGGGGTTTAGTCCTAATTTAATATTTAATTGTCCAAATTTTGGGGCTTGACACAGATAGAGAGAGTAAGTCTAGTTTGATTGCTCAGCAAAAT
This sequence comes from Camellia granthamiana, assembly GCA_036172215.1. NCBI lineage: Eukaryota > Viridiplantae > Streptophyta > Magnoliopsida > Ericales > Theaceae > Camellia > Camellia granthamiana. The sequence goes on from CM069913.1 coordinate 115,634,694, forward strand.
TTGTACAGATATAAAAAATTTTGTATAGATAAAATTTGGATAGAAAATTTGTATAGATAAGAATATTGAAAAAATAAATTTTGAACAGATAAAAAATTGGACAAATAAAATTTGGACAGATAGAAAAAGTTAAACACACAAAATTTGGATAGATAGAAAATTTACACATTTAAAATTTGGACATATAGAAAAAATTTAAACAGATAGATATAAATTTGAACAGATAGTCAAAGACATCAACAGATAAATTAAGGGGTAAAATTGAAAAAAAAATATCCTCTAAAACAACAAAAGGGTTTCTCACCAAACTATTTTATAAAAGGATAGACCTCTCACCAACAAAAAAATATTCACTGAACTTAATACCTTAGATAATTGTTAAATTAGACTTTTCAACTATTTTCTCTTTATTTAATTTATGAATTTGAGTAAGAATTTGAAAAGTAAAAGAAAAGAAAAATGTAAATGAAATATAGAAAACTTTTTCTCTAATTTCCTCGTCTTTTTTTTTTTTTTTCAAATTTCTAACCAAATTCATAATCTAAACGAAGCTTTAAGAGAACAATATTTCTAACTATATATATATTGTGACAAATATATTCCTCCAAAAAAGTAAAATTAACTATTATAGTGATTCCAATTTTAACTCAACACTTTTGTATCTTGGACTCGAGTTTCGTGGTTTCGTAGTATTGTTCATGTCTTTTTCCCCTCACACTTCCTTGAGTTTGGCTATTTGATTGTAACGGTTGCATTTCAAACAAGTTGGTTGCTTGGTTTTCAAGCTTTGGTTGCTCAGAATTTTACTCCTCCGCTCAAGCGGCACTTCTTGCACTCGAGCGGGCTTTGTGAACTCTCAGTACTTTTGCAGGTCTGCAAAACTACTGGGAGAGTGTATTCTATGCTTGAGAGGTGCTTTCTGCGCTCGAGCAGTCTCAACTTGAGCGGTCTTTCTTATGCTCGAGTGTTGGGCTGTTGTCTGCAAAATTACTACGAGTATGCATTCTGTACTCAAGCGTCACTTATTGCGCTCGAGCAAAATAACTTATTGTGTCTAATGCTCGAGCGGACTGTGTGTATATCAATTCGCAGCAGCACCTTTCTACATTACTTTTCACATCTTTTTCTCTCAAAACCCTAGATCTAGAGCCTCTCTCTCTCAAACTCACTCTCTCTCTACATTTTCACCTAGATTTGGTGGTTTCTTTATCTATGTGCCTTTGTTAAAAAGGTAAAACACCTCAAAGGCTACGTTTTGATCCGAATAGAGCTTGGTTTCGGCGTCTTTGAAGCTCCTCTATTACTTCCTTGGTCTTCTAAACTCGAGGTAGGGACTTTCTACACTTTTCTATGAGTTTTAACTTAGTTATTTATTGATGTGTAAAGAATATTGGAATTTGGAATGATTTTGAACAAACTTAGGGTTTTGGTTTAAAATCAAAAGAGAGGTTTTCAAATGTATGTATTAAAAATGGTTATGGGAGTAGGTATGAGGTTGTGTTGTGATAAATTTATCAATTTTGATAACCGGGATGGATTTTGGAAGAAAATGGAGTTTGCCCTAAAATGTCTCAAATAGTTATTTTGTATAAATAATTAAAATTGACATTGGGAATATGAAATTGGAAGGATGTTTATTTAAATGGTGGATTTGAATATGTATTACTTCTCACCTATGGAAAATTAGATAATTTATCTGTCTTGGAGATTATATATTTGTTTAAAAATATCTGTTTTGGGCTATCGGTGGAGGATAACTATGATTGTTGTAGAAATTGCATGAGGATTAGGTAAATTGAAACTAATCTTTCATTTGTTGTTATTGAATATGACTATGTCTTTAATACATTGTAAATGTATGATATTTGGGAGAAGAAAGGGGATGTACTCCATGTTTGGGAGAAGAAATGAGATGGACTCCATTAAATTAAGTTGGCTTGTGTGTCCAGAGTAAAAGTCCCGAAAATCGCGTGTATACATGGGTGCCGATTCCCGCGGACAAAATATCCGTAAAATGGCAAATGAAAGTGTTTGTATAACAGTTGTGTTGGTTTGAGACCCACTGAGTTGTACCTTCAATTTGGTTGTCTGAATGAAATGAAAAATGATTTAGAGCTTGGTGTAGCATGGTTTTGTAGCGGAATTGTAAATGATTTTATTACGGACATTGTAGATACATACTACACTTATATCTTTGTTAAGATTCATATATTGTATTAGATTGTTTCTACTGAGCTTTGGCTCACCCAACTTGAGAAAATCATTTTCATGTGCTGATATTATGCCTCCACCAAGGACTTAGCTTGGCAGGATTGTAGAGCTAAAGGCTCAATTCTGTTTATCTTGTATTTAACTTTTGTACAAGCCTAAGATTTTATTTGTATTGAGCTTATGACTCATTTTTTATGTACCCAAGCATTGGCTTGGAAAGATATAAGCCTTTAGGGCATATGAACATTTATTTAGCTTTCATTCCTTATCACATTTTGTATATTAATTCTGATTAATAAAAACTTATCATTTCAATTTTGCCACCTTGTATTTGTGGTTTAGAGTTGGATTATTGTAATTATTTTGCAGCGTTACAACTATGCTTGTTCTTCAAAGTCTTCTTCATAATTAATAAATAGAAAAGGATTGTAATAATGCAAAAGCTTCTAGGATTTTGGATTCAAGATCAATTAATCAAATTTGTTGAAAATTCTATCCAAAAGTTAGAATAATTCCAAAATTCAAAAACTTCAATTTTTATTTTTTTATTTTTTGGAAATAACCTCTCTTTTTTTTTTTTTTTTTTACTAATTTAGTTAGAAAGTTGTTCAAATTTAAAATAAAAAAATAAATAATTTAGAAATTAACTTCCCAAATTTGGTCTAAAGAGTAAAGTTCAGAAGGGGGGAAAAAAACGTTTTGAGAAATTCACAAAAATCAAAGAATTTTGAAAATCTCATCTTGTTTGGTTATAGTTTTCAAAAAATTTTACTTTTTGTTTTTCATATTTTAATATTTTCAACGAACTTTTTTAATACTTTAAGCAATTTTTTAAAATTTTTAGACACACCTAACATAAATATACTTAAAAAGTATAATATTTGTGAATTTTTTTAAAAAAAATACACTAAATACCAAAAAATACAAAAAATATATATATACAAAAATTCAGTATATTTTTTTATATTTTTGTATATTTATTAAATTTTTAAAATATTTTTTTATAAATATTTTATTATTTAGATAATCTAAGTAAAGTGCATCTAAAAAAATAAAAAAAATTACTTAACATTTAAAAAATATTCATTAAAAATAAAATGACACAAAAAATTAATTTTTAAAAAAATTAAATTCAAAAAACTAAAACTAAACACACTAAATATTGTCGTTAAAATTTTCCCGAGTCAAACTAGAATATGACGTTGCTTACATTGTTGTACTAATCTTACATTTTCTACTTTAGAAAATTCCTAGCATCTTTGTCCAACAAACAGATAGTAACAAATGAAAACGTTTTTCATATTTCACTTAAAATTTACTTTTTGTCCACTTTTCAATTGTAATAATTAAATTTTTAGATTTTAACTCAAATTTTAATGTAGTTCCCCTCTCACCCAATATTTAAAATTTGAGTAAAAGTTGAAAAATAAAATAGCAAAGTGAAATTTGAATAAAAGTTAAAGAGATTTTTTTTTGTGTGTGTGTGTGTAAATTACAAATACACCTATGGGATTTTCTTAAAATACAGATTGTCTCCTGTGATTTGAAAAATTACGAATACCCCCTTGTCATAATTTTTTATTTAACAAAATTAACTGAAAAATGAAATTCATAATTTTTTTCCTATATAATAATAAAATTACCTAAATAATCAATTGAAACATATTTCTAACATCATTAAAAACTGTTAATTGACTTGATAATTTATTAATAAAATGGTCGATTTGTTATGACATTAGAAATATTAAGGGGTGGAATGTAATTTCTAAAACCACAAGGGGTGATTCGTATTCTAATCAAATGTCAGGGGGTGTATTTGTAATTTATCCCTTTTTTTTTTTTTTTTTTTGGAACGAAGTTAAAGAGATTGATAAGTGGAAATTTTATTTCCACACATCTAGTTATCTCAATATACATCATTTCTCAGTACACAAACTTATTAATTTGATTATTAATTATTCTTCTCAATCCACACACACTAAATATTTTAATTATACCCTTCACTCATACCATTATACACAAACCACCTCAACCCTCCACACACTACTTGAAAATTGTAAACCCACTGCTACGATTCCATTCTAGACAAAGAAAACTACAGTTAAAGTGCACAGTCCATAATCCTCCATTGAAGACCTCAATTCCATTGAAAACCTCATTGAAGATCTACCATTGACAAACACCATTGAAGACCATGGGCACTATATTACCATAAAACCCTCGTTTTTTCTTCCAACTTTTGCAATTTTTGGCATTCGGCACTGGTTTTCTGAAATTATCTATTTAATTCGAAAATTTACTTCCGAATAAAATTGCTAAATTCGACAATTAAGTTCCAAAATAAAAAATAAAAAACTCGATGGTTAACTTCCAAATCGAATACATTATTTCGATTATGTAATACTGACATTGGTTAGTTTATTCGGCAATTGATTTGCTCAGGGGTGCCGAAGCTCGGCAGTGGTTCGTGAGACAACTCATGCTATTGGTTTGTTTCTCTCTCAGCCTAATTCTTTCTCTGTAGATATATGTTTGTGTTTATATATGCGTATTGTGAGTTATGTATTTATGTATGAATTAGAGTTTCCATACAGTGAGAAGTTTTATTTATGAGAATGATGAATTTTTGTTTGCAATGAGGCTGTGATAATCTTTGATTTGAGTAACTATGATCGGGTATGGATTAGGGTTTTGCACTGAGACTTTTTTGTTTTTAGAAGATGTGTACAAAGAATATTTTGATCTAATATTATGGATGTATTTTGATGTTCTTTATAGTCATTTTAATTTAGGGTATAATTGTCATTAAAATAATATTTCATTGAATGTGTGCACTGAGGTAAGTAAATGTGTGGAAATAAAATTTTTCATTGATAAGTGTACCTTTTTCATAATTTTTTCCGTTAATGCCCTTAATATAGCCATCATGTGAGCACTTTTTGTTCATTTCTATAACAGTAGATGGGAAGGACTATAAGTTGAATCAAATTGGTCCAATTATAAATGGTTATTTAAATTAATAATAGAATAATAATAAAATTCACATCTGTTCCCTAAAATGTGCTTTATTTCATATTGATACTTCAGATTTTAATTTCATAAATTTTGTCTCAAAGCACTTACGAAGAAGGCGAAACACAACTTTACAATATTTCGGTAAAATTAAAATTTTAGAAATCAAAGTGACACATAACACATATTTAAGTGACTATAAGTATATTTGATTGTTATTTTTTTAATGATTTAGACTTTTTGTTTGAAATTTGACCAATTTAATTCAAATTAAAAAAAATTAGAAAAAAAAAATTATAAAATTAAAACTTATAAAGTCAAAATTGCACGAAATGCATATTTTAAAAATTATAAATATATTTATCATCAAAGTTTTCTACGGTTCTGAAGGCCCCAATTATGTATCTTGATTTGCTCTTGTATGGATGGGAAACATGATAGGCCTATATATGTGTGTGTATATATATATATATGCATATGGGAAAACATTACGGGAGTACAAAGTGTGTAGATTATATGCATTTTATAATTAAAAAGAAAAATGGTATAATTTTAATTTTTTAAATCATAGTTAAAAAATATATATATATATATATTATAATTAAATACAACATGAGACATAACTAAAAAATTCATGAGTTATAACTAAAATAATATCATAACTAAAAAAAAAAAAATATAACTACAGATGCATATAGTGTACCAATTTTAAATGGGTGTATATTACAATTTTCCACATTGTGTATATATATATCCCAAAAAACTCTATGGTACACACCTATTAATCCCACCTACTTATATTATATGGTTATCAAACATATATTTAATTGCATATTTTGATAGTTTAAGATGGAATAAATATTAAAATAATGGGAATGATTATTTCTAAAGGTTAGGTAATGAGATAAAATTGGGGAACAAGTAATCCCTTAGGGGTTTTAAATTTTTAATTTTTAAGAACATTACGTGATTATATACTGACGTAATAATAACAAGCATTTAATCACTTTAACAAGAAATAGAAATAATTTAAACACATAGTTATTAATAATTTTGAATTACCTAAAAAAAAAATATGAAAGATAAGGCAACTATTTTGAGAGAAGAATTTTTTTTTTTTTTTTTTTTTTAATTCCCAAACAGTAGACTAGAGGAATAAAGATAGTGATAGGGTCCCAATTTGACTTCAAATCAAATTACTTCCTAAATTCATGTACATCCCAACAGCCATCATATAAACGCCACGCCCATTGATTTCAATAAAGCCAAAAGCCCCCAACTAAGAAAACATTTTTGACTGCTTTTTGCATTGGATAATGCTTACTATATACAGTAAATAAAAGAGTCTGGCTTCTGTTGGGCCCGTGGAGCCCCCCACAAGTACCGTTTCGATAATCTAAACCGTTCAATGTGTAGAACTCGTTGAGTATTATATGCTTATAAAAAAATCACATTGATTGGATATTGATAGTTACGTAATCAAATCAGTTTTGTATAAAAAGAATAGACGGGGAAAAAATAAACGATTGACAAAAATCTAATCCGATGAGATAGCTATCGATATCCAATCAATGTAATTTTTTACAAATATATAATACTCGACGAGTTCTATACATTGAACCATTCGGATTATCGAAACAGGAGCTATGATGACCCCCACGAACCCAACAGCACCCTCCAGTCCAATCGGAGACGGGAGGGAAGCCAGTTTTTAAATAAAATTATAGTAAAAACTTCGGATGTTTCATTTATGTTTATTTATTAAAAATTAAAATGTTCATCATTATATATATGTAAAATATCGTTGTGAATATTATTATCAAATCATTTTAAATTTTCTTATAAAACAAATAAAATCATTCTGATTTTAAACTATGGATATATATCATTTTCTATATGAATACAAAATATTCATTGAATAAATACGTACAGAAATGTGAAATAAACATATAGAGCAACGATATATGAGAAGAAAAAATATAAAAAATTTGTAAATGCGGTTGCAGTGATACTTATAATGTTAAAACAAAGTGCTTACATTAAAGTGACATTTAATTATAAAAATGTCACAATCACATAAAGTCCCAAAATTTAGGACAAATATGTTAGTAGTCTCTATAATTTATTATTTATATCATTTTTTTACTTATACTTTTAATTGGCTCAATTTTGACCCTTAATTTTAGATTTTACATCAATTTGATTCAATTGATAAAATTGCTAGATTTTTTTACAGAAAATAATTACTATGTTGATTGAGGTTAAATCAATGAAAAAAAAAAGGGGGGGTTAAGTCAATGGATTGATCAAGTTTATAATTTGCCTTTAAAAATATGACACATGTCACTCATATGCACATTTTTCATTAAAAAAAATGCTAATAATTGAAATCAATTAGATTAATTTGAGACAAAATAAAAAATAAAGATCAAAATCGAGAAAGACAAAACTAACATAAAAATCGAAGTATAAAGACTAGCGGTGTAATTTTTCCAAAATTCCATATATAAGTTCTGTTTAAATAATATTTTTCATTTTACTATGTTACAAAATTGAAAAGTTGGCACGGACATCCAGAAAAAAAAAAAAAGAAAAATATTTGAGGGCTACAATTTTTGTGGCTCAAATGGCTCAAAACTGTCAAAACAACGTCGTTTTGACATATTTTGCGCCCAAAACGACATCGTTTTGATAGTTTTGAGCCATTTGAGCTACAAAAATTGTGGCCCTCTACCATTGCTGGAAAAAAAAATATGTTTTGTAGTAGGTAGAAATGTATTAATAAATGCACAAATCAAGGCAAGGCATGCAACCAAAGAAGACCATGTCATCTTGGAATTTGCGGCTGCTATAGATTGAACATTGGCCACGCGGTTTAGCAGACAAACAGTGACTTCTAAACTTTAAGCAAGCTGTCATACATTGAACATTGCCCTATAAATTGATATGTCCCTTACACTATCTCAATCATCTTCATTCCTAAAATCTTACATATCTATTACTCACTTGCATTGCATTTTGAACTTCTATTGTGTTGTACTTCTAGGCTATCTATAATATTACTAGCCATGAGTTCTTCACGGATTAATTTTTCTAGCAAATCTTATGCTACTTTTGCTTCATTCTTGCTTCTCATGCTTTTGATTTTGAATTTGAACACACCTTGTAATGCTAAGTTATCTTCCACTTTTTATGACCACACCTGTCCAAAAGCACTCGGAGCTATTAGAACTTCTATTCGACAATCGATTTCACACGAGCGTCGGATGGCAGCTTCACTTATTCGCCTCCATTTCCACGATTGCTTTGTTCAGGTAATTCACACTTTGATTTTTTAATTGTGTTAATTTGGTCTGATCTCTTATTTATTTAATTTGTGTTTAAATGACTCTCAACAACATTTCCCTCCAAATTTGGACAAAAATAACCCTACATTTGTAAATTTGTTCATATTTTATAAAAAAAAAATACCCCAAATTTCACCAAATTTGGATGAAAATACCAGTATTTCCACTGTAAAAATATCCAAATAAAATATCCACTGTTTCTAGTGTATGAAGAAATTAAAACCCTATGTTGCTGCCAAATTTTGTACAAAATCCATGCTTCCGTTATAAAATTTCAACAAAAGATTTATAAGTTGGATAAGTTGCGATACCAAATTCACATAATTGAAATATTAGAAACCAAAATGAGAAAGAACCTATACTTTAGGGACCAATAATGTATTTAACACAACACAACAGTAAAGCTATGTCATATATTAGTTTAGTTCGTCTACATATATTGTATTAATTATAATACTCTTGTCTTTACAGGGCTGTGATGCATCAATCTTACTTGATGAATCAGCTACCCCTACAAGCGAGAGGAGTGCAGGGCCTAATGCGGGTTCTGTAAGAGGTTTTGAAGTGGTAGAAGCCGCCAAGTCTGCGGTAGAGAAAGTATGTCCAGGAGTTGTTTCTTGTGCAGACATACTTGCAGTAGCAGCACGTGATGCCTCCGTCTATGTAAGTAAAAACAATACTAAGAAATATATTGACATTTTTCAAAAATTTATCTATTTTATTATATAAATGTAGCAACATACATTTCAAAATTAGTTCCATGCCAATTCTTGCCTATTTACATTTCATGAAGAGAGTGTGCATATAAACTTGTACTAATTGTTGATTGGGTTTGTTGTGAATTAATCAGGTGGGTGGTCCTTCATGGAAAGTGAAGCTTGGAAGAAGAGATTCTACAAGTGCAAGTCGTAGTTTAGCAGAGAGTGATCTTCCAAGTTTTGCAAGTACCCTTGACCAACTTATCTCCAAATTCAGTAAGAAGGGTCTCAATGCAAGGGATATGGTAGCCTTGTCAGGTAATACAAAACATTACTCTTTACTAACGTTTATTTTTATAGTTTTCTGTTTATGTTTATAAAAGAGTAATGCTAGGTTTCATAAAATAAAACACATAATGAAAAGTTTTTTAAAAATTCTTCATCCTTAGATTAGTTTGTGATGTTTTATTATATGTTATGCAATCACATATTTAAAAATGGAAAATCTTCATAAAGTTTTTCAAAATATTTCTTTTTATGAAACCTAACATTACTTTTATAAAAATATTGAAAATTATAAATGAAAACTCACTGTTTATTTTCGTTTAAAAAATATTGTATAAAATTTACTAAATTCCTATGGTAAAAAAGTTATTTTCACTAGTTTTAAAAATCATTCCCTCTTCCATCCCCTTTGGCCACCACTTATCACTTATCACCAAAGTAGGCCACCCCCACATTAACGACCTCATCTGGTCATCCACACCTTAGGCAATCACATTGCACTAGCGACAACAATCTTTAATCATTGACAACCACCTCGGTCACAACCTCTTGCTGATAAACCATCTCCAGTCACCACCTTCTCTTTGTCGACAACCACTTATAGCCACCACCCCCATATTATTGGCAACCACCTATTGCCACCACCTCTGACCATCACCTTTGGCAATTGGCAATTACCTCCGACTTGATAGCCACCTTGGTCGACCACCTCCTAAAAGCAACCACCTTCAGCAATTCTCTCTTACTTGCTTACAAAACTAATTTCTAGTAGAAGACATATGTGTAAGTGTACCAAACTTATTTTTTGCTTTTAAATTTCCAAACAAACTGTAAACATTATCAAACAACTACACAACATTGTTGATAGTATTTATTCCTCTTTTGTCGACAAACAATAATTAAATGTACGTTGATTTGAGATGTAGGATCGCACACAATCGGCCAGGCACAATGCTTTACATTTCGCAACCGAATATACAACAATGGTAGCAATATTGATGCTAGCTTTGCTAGCACACGTCGTCGCGGCTGCCCTGCCACTACCAGTAGTGGAAATAGCAATTTAGCACCTCTTGATTTGGTGACACCCAATTCTTTTGACAACAACTACTTCAAGAACTTGATTCAAAAGAAGGGTCTGCTTCAAAGCGATCAAGCACTTTTCAACGGAGGATCAACAGACAGTATTGTGTCAGAATATAGCAAGAACCCTTCAAGCTTCAAATCCGATTTCGCATCAGCAATGATCAAAATGGGAGATATTAAGCCTCTCACTGGTCAAAAAGGGATCATAAGGAGGATTTGCAGTGCTCTAAATTAAGATTGGTTTGGTAAATGTTTATTTGTTTATTTATTTTAATTTTTTAGGATAAAATTGTTAAAAAGTTTGTGCGTTTGACAAATGTTAAAATTTGGTTTTTGTTTTTTTTCTTTTTATTGCCCTTTCATTAAGTTTCATTTGTGTATGCTGGGTTTGCTTTGGTATGTGTAGAGGAATTTGTTCTATTTTGTCAAACTGTGAATCAATTATAATATTAATGGTTTGGTTGTTTTTTTATTTCATTGTGTTCTAAATCAATAAAAGACCTACTTCATATATGAAAATGAGGTCGGTCTGAATTCTTCGTGGCCCTAGGCTAACTCTTAAAATGGAGTAGTCCGTTATATGTAATCAAAGCAACAAAAATTATGGGTAGAATGATTACTAACTACAATTTTTTTTTTTTTTTTTTTTTTTTTTAAATTTGCTAATACTCACACAAATTATGGATTTCATTTTAAATTAGCAAATAATTTGTGTGAGTATTAGGTAAATTACATAGACATCCCGTGAGATTTAAAAAGAAAAATATAGTAAGCCCCACAAGTTTGGAACAATTATACTAAGCTTAGGGGCAAAACTGTATAGGGGGCGGGGCCGGGCCCAGCCCCCCTCGATTTTTGAGAACTTATTATTAATTCTATATCTATTATTAGACATTTTTTAATTTTATAAGAATTATTTTACTATTTTTTTCAAAAAAATCATTAGTATTTTACAATGTCTAATGAAATAATCTCTAATTATTTCAAATTTTAAATAATAGCATCATTTTTATTGAATCAATTTTATTGAAACACGAGGTACATGTCACTTATTTTTTGAATTTTACAAATCAAACGATATATATATTTTTTTATGAGTAATGTTAAAGAACCTAAAACTTCACCTTTAAATTTATTCATAATAATATGGCAAGGGTTGGGTTTTAATTGATTGATTTCTAAACAAATCAACTAACATGTAACATTCAACGCTATTAAGTGTAAAATTTAAACATTTTTCAAGGATCTTAAGTATTTTTTTACCTTTTCTTTACTAGATTATATCAATCAACAAAATCACTTAAAATACTAGTTTAACCGATTGTATACTTTGATCTAATAGTTCAAAATTGGACAAAGTATTTATTAGATTTAGTTAATTTTTTTGTGAAATACTTCTTTCGTAATGCATATATGAAAAATTATATTCAAGTAGTAATGTACCAAAAACTAATTCAATATTTTTTATTCATATACATTGGCCCCTTGCGAACAAAATTTATAATTTCGTCCTCGACTGAGATCGCATTTGGGACGATGGAATGAGCTGGAATGGAATATCTATTCTAGCTTTATATTCCCTTTCCTTCGTTTGGTATGCTTTAGTGAAGTAGGAATAGTTATTTCATGAGAATGTGAAGTGGGAATAGTTATTTCATGAGAATGTCCATTCTAACAAAAAGTGAGAATACATATTCCATATGGCAAGGTAGGGAATAACTATTCCATTCCAACATGGAATTATCATAAAACAAAACAATGATCTCTCTCATAAAAATAAAAATAAAAACAAAACGATTGTTTTAGGAAAAAAAAATTATTCTTCTCTCTCTTCCAATCTCTCTCTACAAATACTTTTACATACCAAACAATTAGCCATAGATAACTCCATCATTGTTCTTCTACCAGGTTCAATATATATGGATATATATATTTAAATTATGTTTCAATTTATTTACATGTTAGTTGTGAGGTATATATATATATATAAAACTCTATGAAATCATATTCTATGTATAATAGAAAACACACACACACACACACATATATATATATATATATCACGTTTTTCTTTTTCTTTTCTTTTTTTTATATAGTTTGTTTGTATCTTTTTTACTTTTTTTTTCTTGATTTAAATTTTGTTTCACATACACAAGAATGAGTGATTTGTATATTTCGTTCTTTTTTTTTCTTTTTTTTCTTTTTTTTTTTTTGCCATGTGAACTAATTTGAAAAATTAATTTTTATTCTATACATAAACACTGCACAAGTGATTGTTATTTCTTGTTGATAAATTAAAAAATTTATACCTAAAGGACATTATTATTATTTTTTTTAAAGTATATATGTATTTACTACAATCATTCTAGTATAAGTTACTTTTTTATTTTTTATTTCTTTAATAAATGTTGATTAAATAGCTGTATTTCAATTGTTTTTAATTGAGGTCCCCCGGCCCGCATTAAAGAATGTTGGCTACAGTAAAACGTATTTATATTTTTAATGCAGTTAATGAATATTTTTATTATGATTGTGGCTATTGTGCGATTTTAAAAATTATTAAATTTTTTCATATTAATGAATGTTTTACAATTTTTATTTATTTTTAAAATTTAATATGGTTATACAACATTTAATCTAGTAGTTATTAGTTTGATAACTATTCTATTCCATTCAATTTACTTAACAAATGAAACATGGGAATGGAAATGATCATTCAATTCTCACATCATTTTACTGTCAATCAAACAATAGAATGAGAATGAACATTCCATTCTATTCTACCATGTATTTCATTCCTACTATCATTCTATTCCCATTTCATTTCATTCCATTATACCAAATGAGGTTTTAATCCATATAACACTAGACTCCCTTTTCATCAGTTGTGTGAATGAAAAATAATATTGGCATCCCTTTTTTACACTAAAATGTATATTTTATCTTATTTATTTATGTATTTTTATATCATTTGCATTAGGTTCAACTTCTTTAACCATACTAAAAAGGAGAAGTTAATATAATTATATTAAAATTATGAACATTTTTATATTTTATCCAAACCTCAATGGAGGCTGCGTATTACCTTATTTTTTAACCTACTAATATTATCAGAGCTAAAATGGGCTTAGCATACTAAAATTAGTTGGATTTTTATTTATTTATTCATATATCATATTATAATAAAATCTAATTAAAATTAAATTAATTATCAAAAAGTCATGTTTGAAAGACCTGCTTTTAAGTCTCCTTTTATAAGGAAAATGAGTGAGACCTTTAATTTTGGAGATTTTCATGACCCTCAAAATCATCTGGATCATTTATGTGTGTGTGTAGGGTTTTTTATTTTTTTTTCTATCTCTCTTGCCTGAATGATTCACATCATTTTAAGAGTTATGTGAATCCCTAAATTTGGGGTCTCAATTATTGATTTTATAATCCAAAAAGCGTGCTAGCTAACGTGGCATATACTTTTTGTTTTTTGTATTTCAAATTGTACAATCTTATTTTTTGGAAATTACAACTCATTTGTTATGGCAGGACAATCGAGTTGGAACTTATGGATTGTTTTGAGAAGTTGGTTAAAAATTAATTTTTAATTTTTTTTATGTTTTTTGAAAAAAACATGTAAAAAAAATAAATAGATGATGTAACTCAAAATAGGTTAAAAGATAAAAATTGACTTTTAGCCATGTTTCCAAAACAGCCCTATATAATTGAATCGTGACAAATCACAAGTTGATATATAATCTATCATGTGTAAAATTATAAAACTTAAATTATGGTCTCAATCTTTTTTTTTTCTTTTTTTTTTATAAATTTATTTTTTATGAAATTTATATTTTTGAATTTACTCGTCAAGATCTACTAAATAACATTAATAATAAATATAAAATTTTATAAAAATAAAAATACATTCTTTGATGAAACTAGTGTATGAATCATTATAAAAATGTAATAACCTTCACTACACGTATTTATTTTTCATGAAACTTATATTTTTGGAATTTACTTGTGAAAATATGTAAAAATAAATAAAAATAATTTTTTGGGATATTTACACATAAGTTCTAATTTATGAACTTATACTTTATTAGTCTTAATTAAGATTTTTTAACCCTTCAAGTCTCATTAAATTTTTAATAGCCAGAATTGCACTTCAAACAATAATTATTCATCATTTATAATTATCTATAAAGGAACATGATAATTTGACATTTATTTTGATTTTCAAAACTTTAAAATATCAACTTTATTGTTTTCCGTGTTTTTTTTGTTTTTATTGAATTTTTTTAATATTTTAAACAAATTCTTTTACTTTTGTAGACATACCTAACATAAATATACTTAAAAAGTAAAAAATTTAAGAAAAAAACCTTTTAAAAATTCACTAAATACCAAAAACATTATAAAAAAAAAAAAAAAAAAAAAAACGAAAATTCAGGACATTTTTTGTATTTTATATATTTATTAATTTTTTAAAATATTTTTTCACAAATTTTTTACTTTTTAGATACATCTAAGTAAAGTGCATCTAAAAAAGTAAAAAAAAAATGCTTAAATTTTAAAAATATTCACTAAAAACAAAAAAATACCAAAATCAAAAAATTTAATTTTCAGAAAACTTAATCCAAAAAACTCAAACCAAACACATTGAATTTTTTTTTTTTTTTTTGAAAAAATTGAATTATTTTTTTTTGTGAAAAACTGAAAATTTTATATCTAGAAAGAAACATGATGATGAAACATTGATGTGCAAAACATTAAAAAAAAATTAAAAATGAAAAAACTGATAATGTTCTCAGTTTTAAAACTAGAAATAACTGATAATATTCTCGATTTTATTGGATAGTTGAATCAAACCAATAAGTAGAAAGGCAAAAACGTTTAATCCCATGTTTTGTTTTTTTTTTCATCAGGTAGTGAAAAAATTATCTGGAACACTACTATGTAAAATTGATAATGTTCTTAATTTTAAAAAATTAAAAAAAAAAACTGATAATATTCTCAATTTTACTAAATATGACTTATTGATTCTGAGAGTGAGTTTTTATGTGCATGAAGACCGAACTAGGCCAAGGCGTGGTAATGGGCCGCTCTGTGGGCCGCGGTAAAAAGGGCTGAATGAAAGGACCTTATAGTTAGCTCGGTCCAAATATGGTTACAGTCACCACGGTCGGAGTGGTGATTAGCTCGGTCATAGTATTCGCAGATGAGGTATTTGGGCTTCCTGCGGAAAACCTTGCTCTTGATAACTCGGTTCTAGCTTGGTATTGTTAGCTCGGTCTCAACAGGCCAAAATCGAGGTACAAGTGAAAGGAGAGCCGAGCTATGTGTTGCATGCAAAGACATTGGATTAAGTATGACAAAGGGCTAGTGTTAGCTTGGTCATACTGTCATCCAACCGTGGTAAAACCATCTCACTTGGTTTAAGCAGTAAGGGGGGGTGTTGAAGGATAAGCATTATCTTTCAGGAGTGTGATTCCTAGGAGGACTCTACATGGAGGAATAAGAGTCCTACTTGGATTGTGTTGTACGGAACATATAAAAGCTCACAAGATAACCTATGTAGAGGTAACACAACTTTAATTTTCGAATACACAGAGCTTTTGTCTATTCTGCTGACTTAGGCATCAGAGAGGTATCCGGCACACACTCGCCGGCTAGCTCACGTTTGTGTTTTCAGGGAGTAAAGCGACGACGTTTGGAGGAGCGCAGACTTGATCAACAGGATTATACGATAAGATAATTTCGTGCTCGTATAATTGGCGCCGTCTGTGGGAACCCCAGAAAGAACAAAACCTCTTGATCGAGTTTTTCTTCTCTAATTGGAAGTAATGGCACACAATGAAGATTTGCCGCAATCCGCTATCAACGGACAAACCCCAAAGGGGGTTGGGAGGCGCGAAGGCTTGCCTTCTATCCCTCCCATGGCAGATTTAGAACCCCAGTGACAGAACCCCCGGAGGGATGCAAGGGGGAGGCGGGCTAACAGCCCCCGTTGCTCTCAAAGTCCAGAAAGACAAAGGCAGAGGATGGACCCTCAAGTTCTGGAGGATCGCGTGAAGGAGCAGGACAAGTTAATAAGGAAGATGGCGGCAGACATGGAGTCAATGAAGCGCCAGATAAAAGGAAAAAGGGTGGCGACAGGAGAGGGCCGCAAAGGCAACACGCCTCCTCGCCACTCGGAAGAACATGGTAGGCATACCACACCATCGCACGCAGAAAGTAGAAGTCTTAGAACAAGCGACACTCAATCGTGGACTTCCTGGACTCGTTACTCCAAGTCTAAGAGGACGAGAACTGAGAGGTCGTGTACTGAGGGAAGCACCTATAGGCCCTCGCACACGCACCAGACGTCATCTAGGCACACGGAGTTGCCTAGATCATCTGACTTACGAACTGTGCTTGAAGAAAGGGCCTGATGGAAGGAGGATACCAGGGCATGCGACCCGCGCAGAGTTTTAGCCCTTCAGCGGTTGGCCCCTCAGACGCATAGGAGCGTCGAGGTAGGAATGTCAATGTTGCGCCTTGCTTACGAACCAGCAGACAAAGTATTAGCAAGGTTACAAAGCTCGCCGTTCGTTCCAGTAATAGAGAACGCACCGCTATCTTCAGGCTTCCACCAGCCCAAATTTACTACTTATGAGGGGAAGACGAATCCCTACATACGCTTGAGCCACTTTCGCCAGGTTATGGCAATATACCGGCGGAATGAGGCCTTGATGTGTATCTTGTTCCCATCCAGCCTTGGCGACGTAGGTCTAACCTGGTTCGAAAGGCTATCAGAAGGCAGCATCGCCTCCTGGGCACAATTGGCAGAGGCGTTCGTGACTAGGTTCATAACGAACACCAAGACACCAGTAGAGATCGACCAGCTACTCTCCATTGACATGGGCGACAAGGAGACGTTGAGATCCTACAACAGTCGCTACTGGGAAACATTCAACCAGATTGGGGACTGCCCTACAAACCTCACCATAGCACAATACAAACGGGGACTGCCAGTCGGTAATAAATTAAGGGACTCAATTACAATGGCGCCGCCCCTCACGATGGAGGCCTTAATGAAGAGAGTGCACTAACATATTCGCGTGGAGGAAGACAGCGCCCGTGCGAAAGCGAAATCTGGTACAACAGCAATACCAGATAAAAAGACTTCAACAAAAGTCAACACGGTAGAACAACCAAACAGGAATGGGCGAGGCAGGCGGGCTAACAAAGAAGACCCAGACAAAAGGAGGTTAAGAGTTCGCACAGCCATTACTACAGTGTTCAAAAAACCAATCTACCGAATCCTAAGTGAGATACGTGACGAACCTTTCGTCCGATGGCCAGCTAAGTTGGGAGAAGCACAAAAGGCCTATGACGAGAGGTCCCGGTGCACCTTCCATGATGAAAAGGGACACCGCACTGAAAATTACACGTCGTTGAGGCAGCATTTAGAGGAATTAGTGGTAGTTGGGCACCTAGACCAGTACATAGAAAAAGGGACGCAGCCAGCACCCCAAAACCACAACAACCCAAACGGGATGCCGATCGACACTCTACCTCAAGGCGTAATTAACGTAATACATGTGGCATTCGAACCTGAGCGGGTATGTAAGCTCAGGGGAATGATCAAAAAGGCTGAGCACTTGAGGGAAGTATTAAGTGCACAATCTGCCGTCAAAAATGGGAGAACAGAGGCCACAAATGTCATATCTTTTTCAGACAAAGATTTAGCAAGGATATACTGCCCTCACAATGATGCATTGGTTGTCACTCTACGCGTCAAGAATTTCGACATCAAGCGAATTCTGATTAACCAATGGAGCTCATGTGAGATAATGTATTACAAAACCTTCAAACAACTGAAACTAGAGCACAAAGACATGACACCTGTAACATCTCCCCTAATCGGATTCAACTCAATGCCAGATTGGCCAATGGGCAAAATAATTCTCCCAGTTAAGGCAGGAACCATGACGAAACAGGTGGAATTCTGGATATTGAAAGTCCCTTCCACTTACAATATAATTTTGAGGAGGACATGGTTGCATGCCATGCGATCGGTAACGTTAACCTACCATCAAGTATTGCGGTTCCCCAATGAAGCCAGAGTAATTGAAGAGGTCTTCGGAGACCAAATTATGTCAAAATAGTGCTTCGTCACAATAAATGGCAGCCGTGCTACAAAAGAGTTTGTACAGATGGTTGAAGAGCCAGAAAGCAATGAACTATTTGCCGATGTCGGCAAGGCAGCTGATCAGAAGGCAGTGGAAGACTTGGTACAGGTAAGGATAGATGAAAAAAACCCAGAAAAGTTCTTTTTGCTCGGCTCATCTTTGTCCAGCACCGAGAGAATAGAGGTCATGGAATTCTTAACCTCTAATATCGAAGTGTTTGCCTGGACACCGTATGACATGTCTGGCATTGACCCAAACTTCATCTGTCACCAACTGAACGTCCACCCAACTGCTAGACCAGTTATACAGCGCACTCGTAGATCAGCACTCCACCATGCCAAGATAGTGGTGAAAGAAGTGGGAAACTTGCTGGAGGCAGGAGCTATCAGAGAAGTGCACTATCCCAGGTGGATCTCCAATACCGTAGTAGTGCCAAAAAAGAACGAAAAATGGCGTGTGTGCGTGGACTACAAAACAGTCAACAAGGCATGCCCAAAGGACAGTTTTCCCCTACCACGGATAGTCCAACTGGTAGACCTGACGGCAAGTCACAATCGACTTAGCTTCCTTGATGCGTATAGGGGAAACCATCAGATCGCTATGTATGAACTAGATCAGGAGGTCACATCCTTTACAATGCCTAGAGGATTGTATTATTACAAGGTCATGCCCTTTGGCCTAAAAAACGCAGGGGTAACATTCCAACGGATGGTCACCAAGATGTTTGAACCACTATTAGGCAGAACAATGGAGGCTTACATAGATGACATGGTAGTCAAAAGCAAGGATGAGAATGACCATCTCAGGGACCTAGGTGAGATGTTCCAAATTCTGAAAAAGAACAAGTTGCGCCTAAATGCATCCAAGTGTACATTCGGCGTAGGATCGGACAAATTCCTAGGATTTCTGGTGACTAACCGAGGTATAGAACTAGACCCTTCTCAGATCAAAGCAATCCAGGATCTTGAGAGGCCCAACACAGTCAAGGAAGTGCAGCATCTCACTGGCCTAGCAGTCGCACTCAAACTCAACCGATTCATAAGTCGGTCGTCAAAGAGATGTCAACCATTCTTCTAAACATTAAAAGCCAAGTTTGAATGGGATGAAGACTACGACCGCGCCCTAGAAAGCCTGAAAGAGTACATGTCTTCTCCACCGTTGCTAGTAACCCCAATACTTGGAGAAGAGCTCTTTTTGTACCTGGCGGTTTCACAGCACGCAGTCAGCGCAGTGTTGGTCAAAGCGGAAGGAATCCAACACCTGCCCATCTTTTATGTCAGCAAGGCCTTTCTGGGTGCAGAAACCAGGTACTTACCATTGGAAAAACTGGTCTTAGCCTTGATAATGGCCTCAAGGAAGCTGTTGCATTACTTCCACGCCCACACCATAATCGTCCTAACTACTTTTCCCTTAAAAGCCTTGTTTGAGAGGACGAACTTTTCTGGGCGAATCTTGAAATAGGCGGTGGAATTGGGACAGTTCGATATCAAGTTTCAACCCAAAACCGCAATAAAAGCCCAAGCTTTGGCAGACTTTGTGGCAGAGTTCACAC
The DNA here is from genome assembly GCA_036172215.1 of Camellia granthamiana. NCBI lineage: Eukaryota > Viridiplantae > Streptophyta > Magnoliopsida > Ericales > Theaceae > Camellia > Camellia granthamiana. The sequence continues at coordinate 115,655,053 of CM069913.1, forward strand.
CAGGAAGTCATCACATTTGCCTAGTTGACTTGACTGGCACAACAGAAAAGGAGATGGAGAGTGCCGCAAGAACTGCGCAACCCCCAAGACAAGACGCCCAGCCACATCCCAAGGCATACCGAATTGAAGAAATGAAGGAAGAGGCAAACCAGGCCATTCCCAGTGAGGACTCATCAAAAAATAGAGATTTGAGGCAGTCTAACAGTGAAGATACAACACCTATAGTCGACATGGACTCGAAAGAAAACATCAACAACACCACGACCACCTATGACCCCAAGACATCATCCGACCCCTCTACTTGCTAGAAGTTATCCATTGGAGAGATGTGGAAGCTCTTCGTGGATGGCGCATCCAATAGGCATGGTGCAGGACTTGGCATAGTCCTCATCTCACCAGCTAGCCTACTAGTGGAACAAGCAGTCAACCTTGGCTTCCCAACATCAAACAATGAGACGAAGTATGAAGCACTCTTAGCAGGCCTAAAATCAGCACTCTTCATGCAGGCCACCGAGCTAATAGTTTACAGTGACTCCCAGCTAGTAGTAAACCAGATTTCAGGCGATTACGAAGCAAAAGATGAGAGGATAGCAAAGTATCAAGAATTAGTCAGAAGGGAAATTATGAAATTCGAAGTAGTGCGAATAGAGCAGATCGGCCGGAAAGAAAACAGTAGAGCAGACGAACTAGCAGGCTTTGCTTCGATGGCAGATACATCCATCCCACATCCATTACTGATCGACTTCCTACGAAGACCAAGCATCGAAGAACCCGAAATAACTGAGATATGTTGCGCCGAACTAGGCCCTTCATGGATGGATCCCATTATAGTATTCTTAAAAGATGGCGTCTTACCTGAAGAGAAAAAAGAAACCAACAAGATCAGAGCGAAGTTACAGCGATTTTGGCTCTCCCTATCAATGGCCTTGTACAAAAAATCCTTCACAGGACCTTACTTGAAATGTGTCCATCCCAACAAGGTCGAGGCATTCTGGTTCGAGATATACGAAGGCATATGCGGAAGCCACCGAGGGAGAAGATCATTGGCCTACAGAGCAATTTCGCAAGGATATTGGTGGCCTTATATGCAAGCAGATTCAGAGAAGTATGTCAAGAAGTGCGAGAAATGTCAGAAGTTCGCACACCAAATACATTAACCAGCCAGAGAGCTTCTACCATTAACAAGCCTATGGCCCTTCGCAATGTGGGGCTTAAACATAATAGGACCACTTCCAACGGCGCCCGGCAACAAAAAGTTCTTTCTCGCAGTAACAGACTACTTTACAAAATGGGTGGAAGTAAAAGCACTCACCTTAATAAAAGAGAAAGACGTGAAGAGGTTCGTCTGGCAGAATATCATTACTCGGTTCGGCATACCCAAGGCTCTAATATCATACAACGGCACTCAGTTCGATTACAAAATTTTTAGAGGCTTTTGTGAGGAGTACAAGATAGAATTCTACAATTCTACACCAGTATACCCCCAAGCAAATGACCAGGCGAAAGCATCAAACAAAGTCGTCTTAGATGGATTGAAGAAAAGGCTGGAGAAAGCAAAAGGCAAGTGGGCTGAGGAGCTCCCTCATGTTTTATGGGCTTACCGTACCACACCTCGGCGGTCTACTGGAGAAACACATTTTTCCTTAGCCTATGGCATGGAAGCAGTAATCCCACTAGAAGTTGGCCTCCCCACTATTAGAAGTGAAAATTTTGACTCAGACTTAAATGGAGAAGCCATAACATTGGAGCTCGACCTTGCAGAAGAGAGAAGAGAAAGAGTACTGGTTCACATCGCCTCATACCAGCAAGAGTTATCCAAAAAATATAACAAGACAGTACATCCGAGGCAATTCAAGATTGGAGATTGGGTGCTGCGCAAAATAATGGGAAATACTCTGGTACCCGGAGATGGCAAGTTAGGACCTAATTGGGAAGGTCCATACAAAGTGGTTGGCTTAGCAGGAAATGGGGCTTGGAAGATAGAGAGAACAAGGCCATTCCCAGGCCATGGAACACGGTCAATCTCAAACTATTTTATTTTTAGCTTTTCTTTAAACATACTTGTAGTTTTTTTTTTTTTTTCCAATAAAACAAGTAGTTTCCTTTTCAACATAAATTGTTTTCTTCTGTAAAAATAGTCTTAGTAAGCTAAGGGCAATGAAAACAGAGTTGGCAGGAATAACCCACACTTGGCTCTAAGTTGGCAGGAATAACCAACTTTGAGCTCTCTTCAGCCAAGATCGGGATCTAGGCTGAAGAAGTTTGGCAGGAATAACCAAACACTTTGGCTCTAAGTTGGTAGGAATAACCAACTTTGAGCTTTCTTCAGCCAAGATCAGGATCTAGGCTGAAGAAGGTTGGCAGGAATAACCAACACTCTGGCTCTAAGTTGGCAGGAATAACCAACTTTGAGCTCTCTTCGGCCAAGATCAAGATCTAGGCTGAAGAAGGTTAGTAGGAATAACCAACACTTTGGCTCTAAGTTGGCAGGAATATCCAACTTTGAGCTCTCTTTAGCTAAGATCAGGATCTAGGTTGAAGAAGTTTGGTAGGAAAAACCAAACACTTAGCTGTAAGTTGGCAGGAATAACCAACTTTGAGCTCTCTTCAGCCGAGATAAGGATCAAGGCTGAAGTGGTTGGCTAGAAAAACTAACACTTAGTACTCTTCAGCCGAGATAAGGATCTAGGCTGAAGAGTGGTTGGCTGGAATAACCAACTTCTAGTACTCTTCAGCCGAGATAAAAACCTAGGCTAAAGAGGTTGGTAGGTATGACCAAATAGATTACAAGGTTAGGATCGAGATAGGTATCTCGGCCAGAAAATGTTATACTGAATACAAATTACAGTTGAAAAATAAGTGCAGGTATGGAACAGACCGAACAAAAAGAAGAAGATTTTCATTCAAAATCCATATCAGAAGTACAAAAGGTGGGGCCTTAGCCCGGTTACAAACTTTTTTGTTAAACAAGGAAAAGAAAAATCATGAGAAAAGGTCTTCTAAGTCGGCGTCCAAATCAACCCGGGCTTCACCCAGAGGTAGCTCGGTTGTGGCAAGCACACCTTGGTTGAGCTCGGTCGAAGGCACCACGATAGTCGCAACAGGTGAAGGTAGGATGGAGACCACTGGAGTGCGAGAGGTAGACTGGTGACCGGGCTGGGCGTTGTCTTCAGGAGCAGGATCCTCGTGGTCCTCCCCTTCTTGAAGAAATTTTTGCTGAATGGCAGTAGCATACTCCACCATGTAGCTCGATATGAAATGTGGAGGAGGGTTTTGGAAGACCTCGGTCTCTTGGCCATGACCAAGCTTGGCCACAGCCGCCTTCCATCCACATTTGAAGAATATATCTTTGGCGGCTTCGCATTGTTGGATGTAAGTGGCCTCCCTCTCCTTGTAACCCCGGTCTTCAGCATCTTCCATGCTCTTCTCCAACCGGGCGATCTCAGCATTCTTCTTTCTCTCGAGCTTGGCCAGCTCGCGCAGATATTTGTCTTTTAACTCGGCCGTAGCCTTTTGCTTATCTGCTTCAGCCGAGCTGACAAGACCGGTCAGGTGGGCCATCTCGGTATATAGCTCGGCCATTTTCTTCTTGGACTTTTCTAGCTCGGCTGATTTAGCATTGGCCTCTGTCACGGCCTGCCTTGTTGTCTTGCGCAGTTCCAACACACGCTTGTGAACAATGTGGTTCTTTTGCATGGCCTGCAAAAGGGCGGTAAGAAACTTTTAGTAAAACCGAGCAAACAGATGTACAAATTAGAAAGACAAGCAAAGGGAGAACTTACCAGCACCATCGATTTTGTTGCCGAGCGAATGGCCTTCAGCTCGGTGAGGTGGTCATGGTGTTCCATGTTGGCTGGTAGGCATACGCTCTTGGCGAGGTTAAAAACCAGCGAATGGTCTTTCTCTGCGACCACCGAATCAGTGTTAGTAATAGCGCGGTTCTTGTAAGTGATCTTTGGTACCCACTCAGAGGAGCTAGCTCGATTTGAGCGCTCAGGTTGTGGGCTCGATGGTGTGGTTTGGAGAAGCACGGTTTCATCCTCATCAACAATGCGTGGCTCGGTTGTAGAAGTCCGAACACGCTTGCTTGGCGAAGATGATGAAGGCTGAGCGGTTAGAAAGGCTACCACGGCCTCTTGTGTTTGGCCGGCTTGTGGTACCTCGACCTGATTTGTTTCAGTAATGAGGGCCCTTACTGCTATCTTCTTGGCCATTTCTTGTTCTGCAGTTAATAGGATTAGGTTGATTTGAGGTAGTGTTGGATCTGGTTCTGGAGAGGGTTCCAGAAGGAAATCTGTCACCCTGGTCTTCCTCCTGCTACTGTATCTGTATGTCGGTTTGAAATTGAGTAGCTGGGCCCAACCTCGTTCGCGATATCAAAGCGCGACGCGGAGTGCATCTAGGTTGGAATAACTATACTGCGACTTTAGATGGTTCAAATCTGTATAAAAAGAAAGCAACGGTTAGCACGGTGCCAAACTTATAGATAGAGTAAAAAAAGTACAAAACTAAGCCGAGGTAATTATACCGGCTATTCCTTTATTCCAGTTAATCCGGTCTCCTGGTATTTGGGCTTCCTGATCTTCGAAGTTACCAGAGACCCAGAAAAAGTCGTCATCGTTTACATCTTTATCTGGGGTGTTTTTTATTATTTTTTCTCGACAGCGTCTTATTCTTAAATAGTATACCCAGCCGTCTTCGTTTTGGCCTAATGAATATTGGTGGAATAACTCGGCTAGACCGAGTTTGAGGCTAAGCCGATGGTTTAGCTCGGCAATACCATTTATTATTCTGTAAGAATTGGTACTGAGCTAGGTTGGGCATATACTAGTCTGCCTTAGGAATTCACAAAAAAGAGGTTAAACGGGAAATCGGAGTCCGGCTTCTACGATGGAAAGGACAGTAAAGGGAACGAAGCCCGATTTTCCCCATGGAGTTGTGTCTAGCTTGGCTAGTGAGAGGTGGACGTCATTTGGAATTTGGTAATCCTTTCGGAACTCGGCTATGGCCCCTGGAGAGTTCACTAAAAATCGATACTTCCCCATGTGGCCTTAAATTATGTATAATTTAGCTCGGTGTTGAGATGACCTTCAGTATCTCGGTTGAGCGTGCAAAGGTGTGCCTGGCCAACCTAAGGTAGTCTGCAAAGTGAAAAGGAAAAGTGTTAAGCACAGATCGTTGGACCGTGCTAAAAGAAACAAAGGCAAAATAAATGGAGTCCGAGCTCGGCTACGTGGGATACTATCCGTTCTTAACTCGGTTGAAGCGAAGGACTTTAGCCCGATTAAGTAAACGAGAGGTTCGTAGCCCGGTTGAAGCTTAGGGTGCAGCATTCTTAGTTCGGTTTTGACTAAGTCAGAGAGCTGGTTTGGCCCCAAGTTATAGCTCGGTCGTTGGTTAAGGCTTTCTAGTGCGGTAGTGCGCAAACCTAATACAGTTCGCTAGCTCGGCTAAATGAAATAGAAGGTTCTTAGACTGATTGAAACTACAGGTATGGCATGAAGTTTTAGTCCGGTTGTTAGAAGAGTTATCCAGTTTGGCTAGGCTTGCACCTAATACAAACAAGATCCTAGTTCGGTTAGAGTATTATTTTGGATCAAAAGCGTCGTTTCTCAGATTGTTCGTAAATCTAGTGGTTCTATTACACGGTTTTTTCCCAGAAAAAATGGAAGTTAAAATAGTGTGTTTTGAGAAACATATGAATAGTATGCTACATACTACAAAAACTAGACAAACAAAAAGGAAATGGGATTGAGTTACTTACAGTTTGAAGACGAGAGGATGAAGATCGAGATCGCAAGGAAGAGATTCGCAGGCACTGTGTTTGCAAGAATGAAGGCTCAGAGGAAAGGAGAGAGAGAAGATGAATAGTAGAAATGGTTGATTCAAAACGTAGGGTTTTTTGTATAAAGCGTGTAAAAAAGGCGGGACTGTTCAAAATTCACGAGGTACGAAGTCAGCAGTTGTACTCAACCAATAGGGGCTAGCCACGTGTCTATGGGAATAGCAAGCGATTCAGTTTTGTAGCAACTGAAAAGACGTTTTTTGACCGAACCAATCGGTAGCCCGGTGACAATTTAGCTCGGTTGAAAGTCTAAAGTTTTAGCTCGGCTGGTAACAGGTAATCCCAATCATACTACGCAGATGGAATTAAGGGGCAATTGAGAGGGAGTTTTTATGTGCATTAGGGCCGAGCTAGGCCAAGGCGTGGTAATGGGCCGCTCTATGGGCAGCGGTAAAAAGGGCTGAGTGAAAGGACCTTGTAGTTAGCTCGGTCCAAATATGGTTACAGTCACCACGGTTGGAGTGGTGATTAGCTCGGTCATAGTATTCGAAGATGAGGTATTTGGACTTCCTGCGGAAGACCTTGCTCTTGATAGCTTGGTCGTAGCTTGGTATTGTTAGCTCGGTCTCAACAGGCCAAAACCGAGGTACAAGTGAAAGGAGAGCCGAGCTATGTGTTGCATAAGAAGACATTGGATTAAGTATGACAAAGGGCTAGTGTTAGCTCGGTCATACTGTCATCCAACAGTGGTAAAACCATCTCACTTGATTTAAATAGTAAGGGGGTGTTGAAGGATACGCATTATCTTTCAAGAGTGTGATTCCTAGGAGGACTCTACATGGAGAAATAAGAGTCCTACTAGGATTGTACTATGCGGAACCTACAAAACCTCACAACATAACCTATGTAGAGGTAATACAACTTTGATTCTCGAATACACAGAGTTTTTGTCTATTTTGTTGACTTAGGTATCAGAGAGGTATCCGGCACATACCCGCCAGCTAGCTCACATTTGTGTTTTCAGGGAGTAAAGCGACGACGTTTGGAGAAACGCAGACTTGATCAACAGGATTATATGAGAAGATAATTTCGTGCTCGTACAGATTCTAAAATTATTAGATAGAACCTGAACTATTATAATATTTATAAATAGAAATTTTAGATAATTAACTTTAATTTTCTTTTTTAGTAATGCTACTGTTTGCATCTGTTAGCGTTATAGTAACACGGAAAAAAATAAAATAAAATAAAATAACATGGAAGCATCCTGTTTCCATTCCTTTGCTCTAATGCACACAAAAAAATTTACAATGACGAACAGGGGCGGAGTGAAAGAAGGCCTAAGGGGTGACATGTGCCTCATTTATTTATTTATTTATTTTTGTGTGTTGTTCTTATATATAAAATGTATTTTCTTTTTTCTTAATATATTTTTTGGCTAAGGATTTATTGTATTATTCATAAAAAAATAATTATTTGATATTTTGGAGCATTATGTGATATTGTTTATTTAGTAGTTTAAACCAATCAATGCGTTTTTAGTTTTTTGAACTCAGATTTTTTAAAACTGGGTTTTTTTTTATTTTTCGTAGTTTTTTTTATTTTTAGTGAATATTTTTTCAATTTTAAGCAAATTTTTTTTTTATTTTTTTAGATGCACCAACCTTAGATGTATCTAAATAGTAAAATATTTGTGAAAAAATATTTTAAAAAATTAATAAATACACAAAAATACGAAAAATGTACTGAATTTTTATTTTATTTTTTTTGTATTTTTTGGTATTTAGTGAATTTTTTCATAAATATTATACTTTTTAAGTGTATGTCTAAAAAATTATAAAAAAAATTTACTTAAAATATTAAAAAAAAAATTCATTGAAAACATTAAAATACGAAAAAAAAAAGTACAATTTTCTGAAAACTATTTTCTGAAAACTAAAGCCAAACAAGCAGAATAGTGTTGTGAAAAATCTTATTGATTGGATATAATGAACTCATTATTTTCAGATAGTTGATAGATCACTTACTGTGATTTGTGATTTCTCATACTTTGAGTATCACATAGGCAACGCCATATAGTACTCTAAGACTGTTTAATAATTTTCATTCAAAATATATCATTTATAAGCAATATCATCTCTTTAATATTTTCCTATTAAATAAAATTTATAATAATTTGTGCTATAAATAATACGTCTTTTATTTTCTAAAATTAAGAATTTCGATCCATAATTTTTTGTGTTAAAATTGCAAACTTATATCACCATCCCGCATCAAGCTATTCCACACTATTAAAGAATTTTGATTTGTTCCTATTAATAATGAATATTTAATTTTTTTATGTTTAAATTTAACTTATAAAAATATTATTATCTTAATATTGATCATACTTTTTTTTTAATAAAAAATTATAATTAATAAATACCTCCACTAACTTAATTTCCTGATTTCGTCATTCACTGATGACCAACACATTCAATTGTAAATCTGTGTACAAAATGCATATATATATATATATATATATGCCTCAAGAAATTTATATTTGTCATCTTTTTTCTTCTTTTTTTTTTAATAATCGGGTGTCTAGACTAACTTATCTTTACCTCGATCTCGACACCCTGAAGTTAACAACTAGGCAAACCTCCAATGGCTCCAAGGTTTGGAATGTTTAGCCTTCGTGGATTTTGAACCTGTAACATCTTGGGTGGTAAATCATTTGGTTGCTTTTTCTATCCACTAAACCAAACGTTTGTATGGACTGGATAAAAAGATATTATAATGCATTAAACTGTTAATATTATGATAAATAATCCTTAGACTATTTGATTAAAAATGATGTGTATCTCCTATTTATTTAGTCATAGGATTAGATATCAGGAAATGATTATCTTATTGAATCTTATGTTTGGTTGGAATATTATGAAGAAGAATAAATACTCAAAAGATTATTTTTACCCTTTTGAATTGTTTACTAAGTAATAGCAATGTTAAATCTTACTTGTAAATGTTATTTTATTTTTTGCCAAGAACTTCTAAAAAATTAACTAAATAGAGCACCAATAAAAATATAATTTATATTATTTTAGTTTTTAGTTGAGACTTTTAAATTTTATTTTATCTTACTAAGTGCAATACATAACATTAAGAAGAAATAGAAGCTAATTTGACAAAAGCAATAATACAAATTCAAGTGGACCATATCACAAGGAAATATTTTTTGATTTTTAAAAAATAAAAATATATAAACTAGTTTCACAAAATTAAACATCAAAATTACTTATTTGAATTTTAGAAAGTATTTTTATTTTTATTTTTATTTTCTTCACGAAACTAATTTTTAAATTTTTAGAAAAAAAAAATCTAAAAGAAATTTCTAAAACAAAACCAAACATGGCTTAAATACTTGAAAGGTAAAATTATCTTTTTACTAGCTAATTCAAAGGAGGCGTAATCCAACACTTTTGTATCCCACTTCCCCGGAAAGTTCTATTTCCACGCACTCTTTTGTCTCTATGTACATAATTTTTCAATACACACCCTTATGAAATTGGTTTTATGTTTTTATTCTTAGTCCACACCTCACATGTTCCAATTATACCCTAAACTAACATCCTTGTACACATACCACTTAAACCATTTGTTCCACAGAAAATTAATGGTGTAGACCTATTTTTTATTCCACCCACCTTGAAAATACATCAATATCTTTCACAAGAAAACCCTCAGCAAATCGCTCCATAAATCTTCAGATTATACAACAAACTACCTCCTTTGATTTCTAGTTACATCATCAAACTGATTCCTTCAATCAACAATCTAGTCCACATCGAAAAAGTCATTAATTGGCATCGACATGTATCAGCATAGATCTTGAAACAGCATCGTTTTGTATCAAACTCCATTGAAGATGTACAACTCCTTCTATCTTTTATTTTTCATAAACTCTTGTTTTTTTTTTTCTGGAAATTTTGCTTATTCGGTACTGGTTATCTGAATGAAAAAGGTTTATTCGATTTTTAACTTCCGAAACATGTAAACAAATTCAAAACTTGGTTTCTGAAATAAATTCTTAAATTTGAAAGTTGAGTTCCGAATCCAAATTTAGAACTTGATTTTCGAATAGAATTAATAATTTCGGCAGTTGATATCCGAAAAAGTAACATGTTTCAGCACTAGTTTACAGAATTAAAATCGTGAAAAAAAAATTTGCACGAAAAAACTTACATTTTTATAATTGCTTTTGTTATAACTAGGTATATTGTTATTTGAATTTGAATTTCCATTTATTTGCAACTCTTCCATCACAAAAAATAAGAATTATGGTGGATTCTAATGATAAAACAATATAATCAATGGAGCATAAACTCAGAGAGTAAAGCAAACAATGGAAAAATTGGGTTTTTTTTTTTTTTTTTAAAACTCAAAATGTGTATATTAAGATTTTTTTTGTTCTTAAAAGATGTGTACAGATAATTTTTCTACATAATATTATGGGTGTTGCTGGATGTCTATAATGGTTATTTTTATTTAGGATATAATTGTCATAAATTAATATTTCATTAAGTGTATGCGCTGAGTTAATTAGGTGTGTGGAAATATAATTTTTCCACTTCTCCCCATAGGACTCCCACATATGAAGGACTAACAATCCAGTTTGATTATTAGTCACATTTACAATTTTCCAACCAAACAACGGATTTGGTAAGATATTGCATATGGAGTCCAATCTCACCCTTCAAACAAACACCCTGGGATATTTCATTCTTTTTATATTGTCATCTTTGACTATTTTATTGATTGAAATATTTCATTTCTTTTTAATTTCAAAATTATCTTAGATGAATTACTTGATTTTTTTTTTTTTTTTTTTTTTTTGAGTTTTAATTGTTTGTTACATGAATAATAAGAAAGTGAGAAATTCTCTGTTTCAAAAATTTCACAGCTTTGTGAAAATGTTAAAATTTCTTAATTTGAAAATGATGGAGCTCTTAAGTTTTTGAAAATTTATTTTAGTTTATTTTTCAATGTTTCTGGAGGAGATGTTTGATTTCTTTAGTTTTCAACTGATAATAACATGAATAATTAGAAAATGAGATTTTTGTGAAATTGAGAAATTTCTCAATTTGGAAAACTCAAAAAAAAATAAAAATAAAAATAAAAATTCAATTTCACAATTGTAAGCTTGTAAATGTTTGTGAGAGAGATATTCTTTGTTTTAATGTTGAACAATCTTCTGTGTATAATAAATAAATTGAAACAAATCAAACAAATAAATAAATTACTTATAGAATTTATTTTATTGAACCGAATAAAAAGATCAAGTCGAGTGTGTAACACTCTGTCCTTAAGACAGATTCGCCTCGCTACGGTACTTACGGATAAAAGGCGTCTATCTCTTAAGATACAACGATCTTCACAAATTGTAGTAACACTCTAAACAATTTATACAGCGAACAAAATTTGTGTTCTATACTCTCTAAATTTTTCCTAAAATTATATGAAGAATATATATGCAATAGAGCAAAATCTAGACAACAAAAATGAAATTTCCAGATTATTTTTCGGATGCCAAAGACTGTTGAAATAGCTGGTATTTATAGGCAAACTGATCTGTCCGAACAGGTGCAGTTTTGAGCCGAACAGATATGAAACTGTTTTGAACAGAACAAGTTCAAAATTCAAACAGATCTACAGCAGTTTCAGATTTGAATCTGTCCAGAAACCTGTCCGGAACTACTGGGCAATTTCTGGCAGTTATGAATCTTTTGTGGAATTTGGAAGAGACACAAATTTTGAACAAAAATTTAAATTAAAAACATTTTGAAATTCAAATAATTTTCTGCAAGAATTTGAAAAAATTCAAATAAATTTTGTCTAAAAAATTAAAGTTAGAACCGACCCGACCCCCACCCGCTCCCGGCATGGCTCGGCTGGCGGCGTGCGTGTGGTGGTTTGAGCCAAAGCTTAATTTGTCCATAACGCATCCCTTCTACAAACTTGGGGTGCCTCTTGGGGCCCAACCCAAGTGTTGCCACCTACAATTTATATACACACATAAGTTCTCTTAAGTTTCCAATGTGGGATAACCATATAAGGAAACCCGCATTTAATACTTTAACTGTACATTCCACGAACCCGAAAACGACGTCAAATTTCTATTCACTCATAAATGGTTTTGATGAACCGTCTTCACCGTGTGACTTGTCATGCGGCGAGGAACACATTACCTCTTTGGACCTACTTCAAAAGACGTCTGAACCCTACTCAAATTTCGGCTCAAAGTTGGTTCAAAATAAACCTATATAAACCAAATTTCCCAACACTTAAAGCTGTTAAATTTCATAGTTTTATTTAAATTGAGAAATTTATTAATTTGAAAACAATGAAACTTCTAAATCTGTAATGAAAATTCACACTTTTGGAATGAAATTTCACAATTTTTGGAATTGGATTGCATAGTTTTTTGTGTGAAATTTCTCATTTTATGTATGGGGTTTTTTGATAGTCCGTTGGATTACGAAATTTTGTGATAAACTTACACATTTTTATAGTTAGGTGCATATCATATGGGTTTTGACTTCTCTCAAGTTAGTCATATCAACTTGAGAAAGGGTTTTGATTTGGTAGGCCTATTTTTTTTTTTTTTTTTTTTTATTTATCGATTTTGGTGATTTCAACCGTTCACTTTTTACGACTTATGGAATAGCATATTAATGCAAAAAATAAGATGGTTAGACATTAATAGCTATATGTTTGAATTAAATTTGTATTACAAAAAATGGATAGATATTCTTAAAATTATATTTGTCGTTAATTTTTTTAAAACATATAACTACCAATACTTAATCATCTTGATTTTTTGCATTAATATTCTATTCAATGAATCTTAAAAAGTTGACTGTTTTCAAATCACTAAAATCAATCTTAAAATAGACTTATCAAATTTAAATACTCTCTCAAATTAAAATGATAATTTAAAAAAAAAAAACGTCAAACACATAAGTATGCACACCATGACATTATAGTGTTATAGCATTTTACTATAATCCCACTTTCAAATAAGCTCTTGAGGATCTGTTCAGAAAAAGAAAAAAAAGAAAAAAGAAGCTCTTTAGAAAGTAACATGGAGTAGTAGATTTTTTTTTTAGGACGAACATGGAGTAGTCCGAATCGTCTGTCGTAGTTTCCTGCCGTGGCTCCTGTGGTGGTCCAAAACGACGTCGTTTTAGATCTCTTTTTTTTTTATTTTTTTATTTCAGCTCTCAAACTAGAGAGACACCCATCTGAAACAGAAAACCAAAGAGACAAAGAGGGACGGGCCCCTTGGTGTTGATCACTTCAGATGACGATTTTCGATGCATGATTAATGAGTTTGATAAGCTCGAATCGCTCGATAAGCCCTCATGGCTCTGGATTTTTGTTTGTAATGAATGGGTATGTTTTTAGACATGAAAACTGTGTTGAAAATCAAACAAATCATACAAATCAAACCCGCAATCACAACCACTGTGTTGAACTTAATAAATGTGATTTCTTTCCATGGAGAGAGAGAGAGAGAGAGAGAGAAGAGATTGAGAAACTTGACAGTTTCATTGATCTAGAGCATTTGCCCAACCTGGCTTGTTGAGAAATTTCAAGTCTCTGGTTTCATCGATCAAAGGGCCTTGTGATTCAGAGGTTAAGTTTTAAAGGGTTGATTAAATTTTTGGTTTTGTAATGTTATCTCTGAGTGTTGAGTATTTGGATCTGGATCTGAGAGGATTACTAACAAGGTAGGAGTGAATATATATATATATATTATACATATGTATCTGTGTATATATATATGTATTATACATATGTATATGTGTGTATTTATTTGTGTTTAGATGTATAAGATAGTGATGGAGAGAGAGATGATAGTGAAATCAAGTTTTCTGTGATTGATCATGGTGGTTCATCCTCTGGGGTTCATTTATGAAAATATGAATAGGCGAGGTTTAGGTGTGTCGTTGCCGCCGTTGCCAAATGTGTGTTTGTGTGTTTCCATCGTCATTCTCTCGCTGCGCCATCGTTGTTCTCTCATTTGTGTGTTTGTGTGTTTCGATCACTGTCGCTGTTGTCTCTGATTTGAGAGTTAAGAGAGGAGAAAAAAAGGCTCAAAAGGAAAGGAAGAAGGAAGAGGAAGAAAAAAAGATTAGAAAAGTCCAAAACAATGTCGTTTTGGACAATCACAGCCACGACAAGAAATCACGACAGACGATCCAATCTGGAAGTAGTAAAATTATGAATCTTATCAATATCAAGATGACAAGACCCAAAAACTAATCAAATCAGATTTGGAGAACCGCTATGATGATGACAGCCTATATAAATGCACTAAGATGAATTTTATAATAAAAAATATTTAAAACTCTTAAAAAACCTCTTTAATTTAATTTACAATTATCGCTCCGTTTGAAAACAAGAGTTGAGTTGAGTTGAGTTTGGGGTTATTTTAATCATAAAAAAATAAAATAATTTTTTTAATTTAATAAGACAAAATATCATATCCAATCGATAATTATTACATTATTTCTTTCATAAAAAGTCAAAAAAGTTAAAAAACACTTTCCAAACGAGATTTTTTAGCCCCAGACTAAAATAGTCAAAAAATTAAAAAGCTAAAAAGCCAACCCATTTTCCCAACGAACCCTATATAACATAATACATATTAATTTTAAATTTATCATACACTCAATCAAATAGGCTCAACTGTCTTACCGCATTATTGTGGATGAATTTGTATATTTAAAATTATGAGGTTTTAACATTTTTCTTTTTCAAATATGATTTTTTTTTCTTTTCTTTTGAATAGAAAAAAAAAAAGATATTCCGTGAAGATGTCATAGCATTCGCCGGTTCGGACTCCTTAGTAATCGGTTGCCGGCCAGATTTAATCTAATCCAAAAGAAGAGATCTACCATCAAGACACTCAATGGATCTTATCCACGAATCACAAAAAAGACTAAATATTGATTGAAATGCAGTGCAAAATCTTCGCAAAAAAAAAAAACACAACACTGAAAATTCGATCTTGACTCACCCCTGCGAAATGCAATGAGTTATCTTTGAGATAACGGCCCTGTTTGGTAGAGCTGTGGGAAAGTACTTATAGTTTATGCCTAAACAGCTTATAGCTTATAACTATGAATGTAGGCTGATTTCTGACTTATAAATTAAGCATCTCCTGCCCCACTCAAAGAATAAGCTGATTTCTAACTTCCAAAAAGTTATAAGTTATAAGCTATAAGCTAAACCAAACACATCAAAATAGCTTAAATTAAGCTGAAAGCTGAAATAAGCAACTTTTAAGCTGCACCAAACAAGGCCAACCACTCCGTTGTCTTTGTCGAATAAGATTGTTAATAAGATTTGTGAGATTAGAATAAATGAATTAGGACTTGAATAATCATCCAGAATCAGATAGCAAATCTCTTATTAAATTTTGGATGTGATCTCGAACCAAATCTCTCACTAAAATTTTGTATTTTATATCAAATAATGTTATATACATTAATTAATGCATTAATTAATATATTAATTGATAATATAACATAATTTAAGAAATTTTTGATATTTATAATTTGTATAATGAGTTGGGTCAATAATAATATCATAACTAGTGTTGATACACTAATTAATAAACTGATTGGTGCATATAACACCACTATTTTATATCTCATATTTGATTGATTATAAAATTAGACTAATGAAGGTGATATCAATTGGATTCGTATCAACAATATAATAATATAGTGTTAGCACTGTAACCATGATTTACTCGTTTGATCGGATATTTTATGGGAAATGGGGGGTACTGCTGTGACAGGTTCCGTGGTGTTTTGGAGGGAAAATTTTATTTATTTATTTATTTTATTTATTTTTATGATTCGAATCCTTCATTTTATTGAATTTGTCACATATATTAATTTTATAAAAAATCAAATTAATTAAAAATCTATAATCCTATGATCCAATTTTAATTGTTTTAAAAAATTATCAAAATTATAATAACGGTTTATTTTTTAAAAAACAAATACCTCTTGTCATGAAGCTATAGATATCCAATCAATTTATTTTTTGCATGAATGATTTACTCAACAAACCTTATAATATAAATTGTTCAAATTATCGAAAAAAATTTGAAAAAAATATCCTGTCGGGATACCACAGGACCCTGCTGTGACTTACTCACAGCAGGATCCCAAGTCCTATTTTATGGGGAATTACTTAACAATGTAACACATAAGCATTGACCCCACAGCTTATTACTTGTATCTCAACCCCATATATTTATAAATTTTTCTCTATTCTACTATTAAGTAATTTTCCCATATTTTATTGATCAAGTTTATAAACTTTAAAATTTGATTTTTGTTAATGTGTACTCTTAAAACATATATTAAGAAATTTTAAGGAAATATACATTATGCATGAAAGTGTATGTCATAGAGAATGTATAATGTTTTTAAACATGCTTATGTATTCTAAGAACACACGTTAATAAGACCCTTTCATGATTATTCTCTCCGTCTCATTTTGTTAGTTAGTTTGTTTGTTTGTTTTTTTTTTTTTTTTAACGATATTAGAATGTCCCAAAATGTTGGTCCTATTTGAAAGTCTAAGTAAAAAATATTTAGTTTTCTAAAATATCCTTTTAAATAGCCAAAACTATATTAAAAATTAAAAAAGAGAAGGGTATTATTGAAATAAGTATAATAAAATTTAAATTCAAATGTAATGATTATATGTCTCTTAAAAAAGTTAATTTTTTTTAAAAAAAAGACTTAAAATGGGACACAGAGCGGGATTTTAAAAATCAAACCGGACATACTGGTTGAATTATAAACCAATCCTTAATCCAATTTGAATAGCCTATTTTGTGAAGTTGGTTTCCATCAATCCGCAATTAAAGCACAGAACAAATTGACCAGCCAGGGTTCAAATGAATCATACTAATTTTGTGGTTGTCTTCCAAATGAAGGTCCCAAGGTTTGAAAATGATATACCAAATGAAGGTTACATTTTTGCATTGAAAATGGTATACCAAATGAAGGTCCCAAGGTTTGAAACCATGATCTCTATTACATTGAGTCTAACTATAGTCCGCAAAAGTGATTTCCTCGTATCATCCATAAAAATTAATTTCAGCCATTGATCCTCATCTTTTAATCTGTGTCATCCAATCAAAAACAAAACCCACTTTAGCATTGTTTGCGGATTTATGTATCTATTAAAAATTATGTACATGTATGATTATATATATATATATTTCTATTTTCATATGTATGCATAAGAATATATATATATATATTATAGAATGACTCATATATGTTTTTGATGGTCTTTATTTGTCAAGGAAAATAAGTGCAGCCCCAAATGGAATTTTTCACTTTCTTGAAAAAAAATTTCTTGCAAAACAATCCGAGCACGTTTTAAAAAAATCCAATCCACTTTCCTTAGTTATGAAAAGTGACTTGTTTTCCTTTTGGTAATTAGCTGAAGGTTTGCATTCTTAGGCTTCATCTGTATCCCGAATGCTTGATTGAGCAAACCATAATTCATTTTTTTGGAGCTTAATTCTTCAGCTAAACCATTTAGTGAGTAAAGTAAGGTTATGTTTGATTTATGTATTTGGTAAAAGATTTAAAAAGGAAAAATGAAAATAGATTGAAATATGAATTAGATATAATTATATTTTACATATATATATATATTTAAATTCCTTATCATCTCCTGGCAAGTTAATTGGCAATCACTTTACTAAATGTAATGCAATTTATTATTAATTATGGTAAATTTTAACTCAATTTAAAATTAATTATTTCGTTATATTTTAACCAGTTAAATTGAGGTGGTGACGGTGATAATAGAGTAGTGGTGAAAGTGGAAGGGTTTAAACAAATTTCAAACTAGTAATAAGTTCACGGTTTCAAATTAAATTATAACATAATATTTTACTCAATTTATTTTTTAAATTATTATTTTAAAAAATAACTTCAAATAATTAAAAATTTAGTTTTATAAAATCATAGATATAGAAATTGCTAAAGGTCTATATCATACTCAATAATATTGTACTTACTATTTCATTATACTTGATTTATTATTCAATCAAATTCCATTTACTACTTAATTGGATTCGACTTACTATCAGACTTGACTTACTATTCAATAATACTCCATTTACTACTTTATCTAACTATTACTCAATCAAACCTTACTTACAACTCAATGATACTCAATTTATAGAGTCATCATAGAAATTAGGTTTAGGCAAGCATCCATTCAACCAGCCACCGATTCGCTACAAAATGAGTCAATTTCAATGGTCCGAGCGAATGAATGCAAATGTATTTTTTTCAATATGCCTAAGTTTGGATAGATGGTGAATAGAAAGCCACCCAATTTATGAGTACCCATTGTCTGGTAGAGATTTGGTGATCAATTTATACTTAAGAAAATGAATAGAAAACATTGACAATCATGTCTTTTTATTTATTTTGAAACATAACAATTTGTTGTTTTTTTTTTTTTGTTGGCATTCTACAAAATGATGCTATACTTTATTAATTAGTATTATAACTATTTATGAAATATAAAAGTTGTCTTTGTTTTTTATTATAAAAAAATAAAGATTAAAAACTTTTATGCCCCCAAAACAATAAATGACTATTAGAAAATAGTACGAAACATGCCCAAAATAATAAAGTCTAACCGTCAAATCTATCCTCATCCACTCGTCAACTTGCATGGCCCGCTCAATCCCCATTAGCTAACCTAGCGAACGGATGAAGATTGATCTTTCCCAATCTACCTAAGCTTGGACGAATGGTGGATGGGGCGATCCAACCTGATCCGCAATCATCTCTAGTATAAATCATAGAAGATCCATTTGTGGTTTCTAATCAAGAAATTTTAAACTTCTTTGATAATGGTGATGATGATTTTAAAAACTATTTGCCAAATAACTTGCGTGTTCTTGAAAAATCACTATGTTGTCACTTCACTTACTACTCAATTTTGATTTCACTTACTACTTCAATAGACTCCATTATCTATTCAATTTTGGTTTCACTTGCTACACAATGAATTTACACTTACTATTTCATTACAATTCATTTACTATTCAATGAAACTCTACTTACTACTAAATTAAATCACACTTACTACTTAATGAGATTTCATTTACTACTCATTAATTTACATACTACACCATCAAACTTGACTTACTATCCAATTAAACACTACTTATTACTCAATGAAACTCAACATACTACACAATCAAAATCCACTTCACTACTACTTAAAAAGACACCACTCAATTGGATTTGATTTACTACTCATTTAAATCTCACTTACTACTCATTTAAATCCCACTTAGTTGTATCATATTAAGCCCTACTTACTATTCAATGAGAGACTCCACTTATTAGTCAATCAAATTTCACTTACTGCTCAATTAAATATGGCTTACTACTCAATGAGAAACTCTACTTACTATTTTATTAGACTTTACTTACTACTCAAATAAACTCTATTTATTACTCAATAAGACTTGACCTACTGTTCAATTAAACCTCACTTACAACTCACTGACATTTAACTTACTCTACCAACTACTTAATTAAATTCATTCATTACTCAATCAAACTCATTCATTACTCAATCAAACATGACTTACTCAATAAGACACCACTTCATTTGATCTATCCTAAACTTGAACTACTCCTCACATTACTACTCTATCAGGCTCGATTTATTATTCAATGAAATTTTACTTACCATTTAATGAGACTCCACTTGTTACTCCATTATACTCGACTTATTACTCAAAGAAATTTTATTTACTACTCAATGAGATTCCACTTACTACTCTATTAGACTCGACATAAAACTTAATGAAACTTTATTTAGCACTCAATGAAACTCCACTTAATCACTACTCCATCAAACTTGACTTACTATTCAATCAAATATCTCTTACCAGTCAATGATACTCCACTTACTCTACTTACTACTCCATTAGACTACTACTCAATCAAACGTTTGATACTTCACTTTCTACTTTATCAAACTTGACTTACTATTAAATAAAATCGCATTTAGAGAGTGTTATACTAAGTGATAAGTCATTTCAAAACAAATGGTAAAATAATTCATAATAAGTGATAAACAAATTTAGAAATCTAACTAACTTTAAAAAGTGTTATAGTATGATCTCATTTATTACTAAATGAGATTTCACTTCCTATTTCATTAAATTTGACTAACTACTCAGTTACACCGCATTTACTACTTAAAGGAGATTTCACTTATGATTTCATTAGACTTAACATGCTACTTAATTAAATTCTACTTATTACTCAATGAGACTTCACCTAAAATTCTATTAGCATTGACTTATTACTTAATCAAACATTTGATTATTGACAACTATTCAGTGGTTCATCCACACCTGAATTTTGCCCTCAAAAAGGGCTTAGGCAAGGTGATCCATTATCACCTTTTCTATTTAATGTGGTGGCTGAGGGTTTGAACCTTCTTCTTGCAAGAGCAAAAGAGTTGGGCTTGATCAAAGGAGTAATCATTGGGTCAAATGCCATCAACATCTCCCATCTCCAATTCGTGGATGACACAATTATCTTCTGTGAAGTTGAGTGGTCTGAAGTGTTAACTGTGAAGAGAATACTTAGATGCTTTGAGATCATCTCCAGGTTGAAGATCAACTTTCACAAGAGTGTTTTTTGTAGAGTAGGGTTATCTGACAAGTGTGTGAAAAACTTTGCTTCAAGGCTGAATTGTACATATCAAAAACTTCCATTGAAGTATCTTAGACTGCCATTAGGGGCCAACCCAACTAGGAGGGCAACATGGAAGCCTGTGGTGGACAATTTTAAGAAGAAACTGACAGGTTGGAAGAGAAGGTTGTTATCTTTTGCTGGCAGAGTAACACTAATCAAATCTATCTTTTCTTCACTACTTGTTTACTATATGTCTCTCTTTAGACTGCCTAGAAGTGTAGCAAAAGAGTTGGACAAGATTCAAGCAGCTTTCTTGTGGGGAGATTCAGATGTGTGAAGGAAAGTTCACTTAGTAAAATGGAATGATTTAACCATGGATAAGAAGCAAGGTGGGCTGGGAATAAAAAACTTAAGAATAATGAATAATAGCCTACTTGCTAAGTGATGGTGGAGGTTTGGGAAGGAAGACAATTCATTATGGAAACAAATCATCTGCAACAAGTATAAGTCAGAAGAGGGTAAATGGTTTCCATTTCAGGTGGAGGCAAATAATATCTCAAGAGTATGGAGTGACATTCTTCTTGTTAGTGATTCTAATAGCAGCTTGTTTAATTATTATTTGGAAAATATTGAAATCAAGATTGGTAATGGTGAAAGAATCAGTTTCTAGGATGATAATTGGATGGAAACCAGGTGCTTAAAGTCCCAATTTCCTAGACTTTACTACTTATCAGAGGATAGAAGCATCACCTTGAAATTGCAGTTGACTAGGGCTACACATCAGAACCATTGGGAACTCAGCTTAAGAAGGCCCTTATTAGCGTAGGAGGAAGATGAACTGCAGCTATTAAGGGTTGCTTTAGGTAAGAGTCCTCCATTGAGATTGGAATCAATTGATATGTTATGGTGGAAAACTGATCCTTCAGGTATGTTTAGTGTCAAAAGTGCTGTTAAATGGTGTGAATATTCGAATGGACCTACTTTGGAAATTCTTGACTTGATTTGGCACAATCCCTCTCCTCCTAAAGCCCAATTATTCTCTTGGTTGGCTTGGAAATAGAGGATAAAGTCCTCTGATTACTTACATAGAATTGGCATTCTTAGTGAATAAGTCAGCTCTGAATGTGTGTTGCTGTTAATCTGAGATTGAATCACTTAATCATGTTTTGTTGTTGTGTCCCTTTGCTTAGAAAGTTTGGTCCACCACAATCAAGTAGTGGGGTTTGCATTGGGTTTCCCCTAGCTAAGGTCATGCTAATGCACTGGTGGTTGGGCTGGAAATTTAGGAAAAAGGAAAAGCAAATTTGGAGATCAATCATGATTGCTGATTTATGGTCCCTCTGGAAATACAAGAACGATTATTTGTTCAATGGGCTGCAACCTACCTGTGAAGATATCTGTGAGCTTATTAAAGTTAGAGTGGCCCTTTGGCTGAAAATTCACTCAATTGGGCAAGGATACACAGTGAATGAGTTTGTGTTTAATATACATCAAGTTAGAAGCTGTCTGTAGTATGTCTGGTAGGTTTTTGTTCATTAAGTTTGCATTGCTATCAATTTTGCTCTCCTCTTGACCTTGTTTGTGTGGAATTGATGCTGCTTTGCTTTAGATTTTGTTCGTCTTACTCTGTTGTCACTTTTGCTCTACTGTTGGCCTTGATGCAAGCAATAGATTGCTATGCTGTTAGTTTTGCTCTGCTACTAGCTCAGGTAGTAGCTGGATGCAAGTTCTAGTTCAGGTCCTATTTTGTTGGACTGTTTTGCTCAACTGTGGGCTACTAGGCTGATAGGTTTGGGCTGCCATATTGTGTTATTGGTGTAATGGTGGTTTTTCTATTTTTTTGGTTGGTTGCTCACCAGCTTAGAGGTGCTCGTAAATGATAGGATGAGTTTTTTGGTACCAACATAGTTGGGATAACGTAGCTCATCGTGATGCTTTTGCACATTCCTTTCTTTATTGATGTATTTTGTTTTATACCTTGTACTTTGTTCTTTCATCAATAAAGTTTCATGTTTTGCCGATAAAAAAAAAAGAGTAGAATTAGAACGAATAATATAACTTGACTTATTAATTAATCAAACATCTAATTGCTAACAACCATTGATTGATAATTAGAATTAGAACAAATAATAAGTATTATATTTAAGAGTAATAAGTATTGTCATAATACGTGACAATTACTATCACAATTGATGATAAGCCAAAGCATCTTTTACGTTACCATCAACAACTTGCGCTGTACGCTCAGTCCCAAAATGGTTGTACATGTCATTTTGTATAAATCCAACATTTTCATAGCCACCTACTTGTTCTACTATACAAGAAATTATTACCCAATGAGATATTTCAATTTCCACTTACTACTCTATTAGACTTTTATTTATTATTTATTGAGTTTTCACGTATTACTCAATCAAACTATAGTTAAGTGAATAGTCAATGAAATTATACTTAAATAGAAAACAGTAAGTATAAATGGTATCAAACAGGCTCTTAAATAGGAATTACTATTTCGAGGTGTTGTAGGTAAATAATAATAATATTAATAACTATTTTAAATTAATGTTTTTAAAATTAAGTTTAAATAACTTATAATTTAAAAATATTTTATTTACAATTTTTTTATTTTTTATTTATTTTTAATATTATATCGAAAATTAATTTTTCACAATAATGACTATTTTAAAAAATTAGTAAATTTTAACAAATTTAATAAATTAATATTTACATATCATATTTTACTTTTTACAACTCATAACAAAACAAAATATAAAGAAAAATAATTAAATATGGTATGTAATTAGTTTTATGTATTTAAAATTAATTTAAAATATAAAAGATGACACAATTTTCAAGAATTGAAGATGACTTGTTTAGCAGGTAATATTTTGAATATTAAGTTTATTCATAACAAATAATAAGTGAGTAAATACTAAATAATAAGTATATTTGTAGCAAATGGTAAGTTATCATCATTTTGTTTTTCAAAATTAACCAAAACTACTTTACTTTTTGAAAAATCACCTTACTTTTTTTTTAACCTAATTTTACTTTTAATTCATCCAATGACTAACATTTATCTTATCTAAATCTAACAATCTATATTTCTTTTTTTTTATGTACCATACATGAAAACTGCTTTCATGTATGGTAGAATTTTCCGTTTTTCATATATGATTTCTATCAAGTGCTATATAATGGTGCTGTTTGGTGTAGCTGTTAAAACAGATTATAGATTATAGCTTAACAGATTATAGATTATGACTTTAATCAGAAGCTATTAATCTGTTTGGTATAGCTGTTGGATTATAGATTTAAGTTGCTGAGTAGTGTTTGTTAAATAAGCTGTGAAATAGCTTTTTCAATTAATTTTTATTTTTTATTATTCACTATTTGTCTACATTTCTCATAAAAAAAAAAAAGTATTTTATAGTTCATTTGGGTCTTTTTTTATTTTTAAAAAAATAAAAAATAAAAAAATTTAAGAGTATAACCGTGAATTAAAATGTCCACAGCAGAAGCTGATAATCAGAAGCAAGGGGTGAGCAGCTTCTCAGAATCAGCTTTTTTGACTTAAAATAAGTTGTTAGAATCAGAAGCTGTTTGAAATAAGTTTAACCAAACAGTCCAAAATAACTTTTTAAAAACCAGAAGCCATAAGTTGGCTCAGAAAAGCTCCACCAAACACCCCCAATATTTTATGCAGTTGTATATATATATTTTTTTAAATTTAAGAAGTGTAAAAATAAAATCAAGTTTTATTTTGTAATATTTAATTTAAAAAATTATTAACAACATTTGTATTTGTATATTATTTTTAAAATATTTATAAAATAATTATGAAGTTATAGTTCAATCCAGTTTGACTCGACGGTTGAACCAGTAACTCGTCTACCTAATTTATTTTCCGATTTACTCACCATTTGCAAAAGGAACTACTAGATTTGTTCTAGCACAAAAACACTTGTAATAAGTGAACTTCCAATTGGATTGAAATATGTGCTGGCGACCGCCTCCTATAATCACCTGTAAATATTAATTATAAATTTGAGAAATTTTATGGTGTAAAGTATTATGTAAATACCTTAAGATACGTTTGCATTTTTAATTTGGAAAGAAATGAAAAAATTAAGGGAAAGATCAAATAAAATAATTAAAAAACAAACAAACAGATAAAAATATATTATGTTTTATTTATTTTTTCATATGATTTACTGAAGAAAAAAAATATAAATCCAAGTAGAAGAACAAAAACAATTATAGAGAGGTGGGGGTTGCAACTTTTTCTGTGGGCTTTTCACATGTAATTGGGGATGTTGCTGCGTAGCTCGCTCGGCAGTAATTGTTGTACGGTGAAATGAGCCCATTTTAGGACACAGTTTGATAATCCGAACCGTTCACATTTTAAAATACATCAAGTAGAACATATCTACAAAAAACCAAGTTAATTGGATATCGGCCCTGTTTGGTAGAGCTGTGGGAAAGTACTTATAGCTTATGTCTTAACAGCTTATAGCTTATAACTATTTCCATAAGCTGATTTCTGACTTATAAATTAAGCTTCTCCTGCCCCACTCAAAGAATAAGCTGATTTCTGACTTACAAAAAACTATAAGCTGCATTGTTAAGTTAAACCAAACACATCAAAATAGCTTAAATTAAGCTGAAAGCTGAAATAAGCTGAAAAAAAGCTGTACCAAACAGGGCCATCGTTTACCCATTCATCTACCCACATTTGTAGCTACAAAAATAAATAATAATTGTGATTTAAAATATTAAAATAAATACAAATGTGAGTGAATAAATGGGTAAACGATATTCGATTAACTTGATTTTTTGTAAGTATGTTTTACTTAGTGTATTCTACAATGTGAAAGATTCGGATTATCAAAATGAGCCCCGAAATAGGCCCATTTTGCTGCACAATAGTTGCTGCTGCACAGACTGCGGAGCAGCATCCCCATTTCCTTTTTATACACAGAGAATTGCACCCCATGTTGGTATAATTATATTTGGTCATTTTAAGCTGAATTATAATTTTATCTTTATTTAATTTTCAATTGCTTTTCCTTTTCTTTCTACAAATTCCATCCCAACTCCAAAATCCAAACAAAGTGGTCATAATTTGATAAACAGAAACTAAAGAGGGGGGGAAAAGTTGGTCTAACCTATTAACTTGAGTGTAGAAATTAACGATCTTCTTCATAAGGATTGGAAGATCCTACTCAAGATCTTGCACAAACATAAACAGAGAGAAAATAATTGAGAGTTAAACTATTTAGTGGTCCTACTTACAAGAACATGAAAAAATCATGCAGTTTTATTATGAGTATTAAAATTAAATACTAACTAGAGATGAATAGATTAGATTTTATAAAATTTTATTGATGGAATTCATTTCAAAAAATCTTATCCATTTATATACATTATTTTTCTGATTGAGTTGTACGACTAAATTTAATTATTTAGTCATTATGGTATGATATGGGACATATGAATTATAGATTTAATAAGATTTTATTCAAAAGAGGGTCCGAAAAAAAAATTCTTTTCCAAATGTTCAATCAACTTTGGATTACTAAAAACTTTTACATAACAAATCTGGATATGTTATTTATTTTTCGTATTATTATTTGTAAAAATTATGATAATTTACAACTTTAAATTACGAAGATTATTGTATGTATAATATCATAAAATATATTTACATCAATAACTCGTTTTGTGTCTCTAAACTTGATTGAAAACCAAATAGAGAAGAAAAGGTTGGTATATAAATAGAGTTGAGGAGTAGATAGACATTAATCATAGCATCCCAATATATGGCTACTATTCTTGCTAATCTGAATCTTTCTTCAAACTTTCATTTCTTCAATCGTTCACATATCTCAAGAAGGAAATTGGGTTGTGTTTACAAGCTGAGTAGGGACAAAAAGGTCAATTTGACTGCTCAAATGAATGCAATAGTCCAGAGGGGGTCTGAATCCTATCCACCTTGTATCTGGGATTATGATTTGCTGCAATCACTAGATAATAATTACAAGGTATATATATAATGATTCACATGTTTTTCTTCTTCTTTTTTTTTTTACATTTTTTTTTTTTTTTTGGAAGTGTAATTAAAACTATGAAGGCTTCCATACATTACTTGTTAAGTATAACATTTTTTTGTTAGTTGTATTTAGTTTCTTTATACTTTCATTAAAATTTTATTTTAATCTTTCACTTTTAATTATGATAGTTAATTTTTTACACCTTTTCTATATTGAAATATTGATCTTCATTCCAAACATGTAACAGAGAGGATCTAAATCTTAAAGTATTATATAATATTGTTGTTTTAAGGAATCACCATCCAACAAGAAGCGAGTTGAAGAGTTGAAGAAACATGTGAAGAAGTTGGTTGAAAATGAAGATATTAAACCATTGGCCAAGCTTGAGATGATTGACAATATTGATAGGCTTGGGTTAAGTTATCATTTTGAGAAGGATATCAACATTGCTCTTGGTACTCTCATAAGAAGCACAAACAATGATGATGCGTATATTGAGCAAGAAGGCCTTCATGCAACAGCTCTCAGGTTTAGGATACTGAGACAACATGGACACAAGGTCTCTCAAGGTACAACCCAAATAATAGTAAAAAGGGTTACTCTAACAAACTATGAAGTATGCATCGGTCGATAAGATAAAATTTAAAAACAAAAAATAATAAGATACTGGTGTAATTTTATATATTTGTAGAAAAATATTTAATTTTAATTTGGAATAATACAAAAATTAGTTAACTAGTTTAGTTTTGTTAAGATCCAACTTACAATTCAAATTTAATACCCAAAGTAAAAATATAAACCAAAAATAAATATTATTATATTAAATAACTTACAAACCATAAATTTAATTTTAAAATCATGCTAAGTATGACTTATTTTAATAATTGGGTTAAAAGCCAAAAAGTTGACATTTTAATTTTTTTGAGTCACATCACTTTTCTACTTTTTTACACTCCTTTTTTTCAAAAACAGCCCAAAAAAATTGACTTTTAACTTAATTCCCAAAAAGGGCCAATGAAACTAATTTTACCTCTGTATTAGAAGAAAAATGCTATTTTGGCTGGTTTACAGTATGGCTCGAGTATATACTAGGTATGCTTAACAAAAATTTAGAAGAAAAAATTAAAAAATGTTTCGTGTATTCGACATGTATGCAGAAGTATTACATGAAGTAGCAGTACCCAGTATAGACAGGAAATGTTTATCGAAATATCAATGTTTCGTTTTGAAATTCATTAGAACAAAATGTAAATATATTGTAGTTTAAGGGGGTTTACTGTAATTTACTCATTTTTCTTTATTTGTACTAACAAATATATTAAACTCTTTGAATTTTGGGTATTGCATAGAAATTTTCAATCGATTCAAAGACAATGATGGGAATTTCAAACCAAGCATTTGTGAGGACATTAAAGGGCTGTTAAGTTTGTATGAAGCTTCTTTTCTTGGCATCCATGGTGAACACACCATGGAAGAGGCAAAAATATTCACAACCTATCATCTCAAGAAAATGAAACATCATAGTATTCTTAAGAGTGACAAAGTCTTGGGTCGAGAAATTAGCAGAGCTTTGGAGCTTCCTCGACAATGGCAAATGACAAGGTCTGAGGCTAGGTGGTACATTGATGTATATAAAGAGAAAGATGATAAGGTTGTTGCTTTGCTTGAACTAGCTAAGTTGGACTACAACTTTGTTCAATCTGTTCACCAGAAAGATTTAGCAGACCTCACAAGGTATTTTTTATCGGTTTGAACTTGATAGAGACAAAATTAGTTTGATCTAAATTTCATAGTAGTCCCTATAGTTTCGAATTCAGCAAATTGTTCCTTATACTTTCAATCCAGTTTCAATCAAATCTTTCAATTCAAATTTGATATTAAAATTAACAAATTTGAGACACTTGTCAATTTTTAGTAGTGACACATATAAAAATTAACAAAAATTAAATAAAATGACCAAACTAAAACTGGATTTAAAATGTAGAGATCAAATTATTCAATTTAAAACTATAGGAACTAAAGTGGAATTTGAAAACTATATAACTAAAAAGTGTAATTAACCCAAAAAATAGTCTTCTTTTTGCTTTTTGTTATTATACTTTTAGTCCCTAATCTATGCCCTTTGTATTATGTTAGTCCTCGATCCTTTAAGGAAAGTGATTTTTGCACATCTTGCTGTTAACCAATGAGACTATACAAAAATAAATAAATAATAATGAATAGGACTGATCTTTTCTCCTATTTAACTAACCAAGGTTGGTCAAGTCTTTCACTCATCCTGGTACTAGTGCTCCTATTAGTTCAGGAGCACCACATTAGTATCTCAAAAATGTTTTAGAGCTCTAATATAGGAGCTCTAATAGCTCTAATGGGAAGGTGGGACCCACTCTGATGTGATGTTTGTGCCTTATTTTGTTTTTTTTTTTTTTTTTTTTTTTTGTTTGGACACATCACTAGAGCTCAAATTAGAGCTCTAGATTTAGAGCTCTCTAGCATTTCCCTTAGTATCTTGAGTTGGTAATGATTTCAATTGTGTCAATTTCATAGGAAGTCTCAAATATGTTTTAAAAGTGATTTTTATGTACAACGCTGTCATTATTTATTGTCAGAATCATAAGTATTTTTGGAATAGAAAATAAACCTCATTGGGAAAAAGATCAATCCATTGAAAATTGACACCAAAATAATACCAAACATAAAATTTAGGTGCCGAATGTGTAATTAACTGTTCTTTTTGTTGATGTGTAATTTTTGTTCTAAAAATACCCGTTACTCAGATAATGAGTACTGGCATCATCAACCATGAAGAAGATTTTGCCACACATTTAAACTTTAAAAGTAAAATTGAAATGTTTGGAGGTACATAATTTAGGTACAAAATGTTATTAATCTATTATTTTTTAGAATCGTTTATTTTTTTCAAAATTGTCATTCCAAGAGGGGCAGAATTAGAGAGAGAGAGAGAGAGAGAGAGAGAGAGAGAAGAGACACTAACTTCTCTTGTACCTTCATATAGGTGGTGGAAGGATTTGGGGCTCAAAGATAGATTGGAGTTCTCAAGAGATAGATTGGTTGAGAGCTACTTATGGGGCTTGGGAATGGCCTCTGAACCTCAACTCAATAATTGCAGGAAAGCAGTTGCCAAGATTATTGCAGTAGTCACAGTAGTTGATGATATTTATGATGTTTATGGCTCTTTGGATGAGCTCAAGATCTTCACTCATGCCATAGAAAGGTTCTAAATTTCGCAACTTTAAGTGTATTCTTTTTTGATAAATTATACTCGCAATCTTTATAATTTATCTATTGTGTTAATTTGATATTGTTGAAAGTGAGCTTGATGATAGGCAGCCACCCACCATGTTTAAAAGCCACCATTGTTGAAAGAAAATTTGGTAGGAGGTCAAAGATGGCTGCATAAATTGTAGGTTTTCACATTATGCTTTTACATTGTCTAGTTTATCTATAAATAGCTAAGTGTATCAAGAATGTTAAGTGTGTGGGAGAAAAGAAGAAGAAGAGTGCTCTGTGTTTGTTTTTCAGAATTTATTTTTGAGTGAATTGAATTTCAGTTTGGTTCAGTTTTAAGCCTCTCATTGTGAATCGCCAACAGTGGTATCGGAGCCGAAGGTAGCTTGAATTTGCAGAAATTCTGCAACATTTTCAAGAACAAAGTGTGTTATTCAAAAATTGCCTAGAAATCAAAGTGGTCGAAATCTATTTTTGATCACATTAGCTTGAAGCTACTGACGAGACGAGCACAACCATGAAAACCGCTTTAAAAACGCAAATCGGACTGCCCTACACGCGCCCCACGCGCCTCCTGACGCCGTTCTCACGCGCCACCACGCGCTTCTAGAGGAAGAAGATACGTCATTCAACGCTCAACACGCGCCACACACGCATGTACCAGAGCCTTACGTCATTCGCCGACGTCATCCGAGCCGAGCCTCCAAGCCGTTGACTGGAGCTGCTGACCGAGCCAAGCCGTTGACCGAGCCGCCGTTGACCGAGCCGAGCCTAAGTCGCACTGCTAACCAAGCCGCGTTGACTGAGCTGTTGACTGAGCTGCTGACATCAGCACAGGGAGGATTAATCCAGTGTGACGCGGCTAAGGTGCAGCCGCAGATCTGAACTGTTCAAATTGTTTTGGCTTGATCTGAGCCATTCAGAGTCTGTTTCTGGTGATCCAATAGTGCTTTCCAATTATTTAGAGTATTCCAGGCACATCTGTATGGTCAGAATTTTCAAATTCCATTCTGAAAATTTGCAAATTTTTAAAGACAACCAATGGCCAACACAAATAATTTCTTTCAGCCCTAGTTTCCAAAACTCAGCAAGGAGAACTATGAAAATTGAAGTATTCAAATGCAAGCCCTACTAGCCTCATAAGATTTGTGGGAGTTAGTGGATCGAGGATATGACGAGCCAGCCACTCTCACAGATGAAGGAAATTTAAATGATGCTCAAAAGACGACGTTAAAAGATTCAAGAAGGAAAGATAGAAAGGCCTTGTATTTACTCTATCAAGGCATTGATGAGTCAAGTTTTGAGAAGATTTCAACAGCAACAACCTCTAAAGCGGCATGGAGTATTCTTCAAAATTCACACTATAGAATTGAGAAGACGATCAGAGTTCGACTCCAGGTGTTACGTGGCGAATTCGAGATGCTGCACATGAATGAGAATGAGTCAATTTCTGAGTACTTCAACAGAATATTGACCATTGTTAATCAGATGAGAAGATATGGAGAACAGATGGAATCTCTTCAAGTGATAGAGAAGATTCTCCGATCACTCAGTCCAAAGTTCGAGCACGTGGTTGTAGTAATAAAATAGTCCAAGGATCTCAGTGCCATGACCACCGATGAGTTGATGGGCACACTTGAGATTCATGAACAAAGGATCAACAAGAAGACTCCCTCAAGTTCTCTAGAGCGAGCTCTTCAATCAAAGCTGTCTTTCAGAGATGACAGAAACGAGCAAGAGGGGACATCACAAAGAAGCCGTGGAAGAGGTCGTGGTTACAATAACCGAAGTTCTGGTTTTCGAGGAAGAAATGGAAGAGGTCCAGCCAAAGAAGGAAGAAATCAATCACACTTTGCTCCAAGAGGAAGAGCAAGAGGTAGAGGAGGTGGTTACAACAACTGACCAGGATTTGACAAAAGCAATGTTCAGTGTTACCAGTGCCACAAGTTCGGGCATTACAGCAATGAATGCCGAGGATATGACGAGCCAGCTACTCTCGCAGATGAAGGAAATTTAAATGATGCTCAAAAGACGACGTTAAAAGATTCAAGGAGGAAAGATAAAAAGGCCTTGTATCTACTCTATCAAGGCATTGATGAGTCAAGTTTTGAGAAGATTTCAGCAGCAACAACCTCTAAAGAGGCATGGAGTATTCTTCGAAATTCACACCGTGGAATTGAGAAGACGATCAGAGTTCGACTTCAGGGGTTACGTGGCGAATGCGAGATGCTGCACATGAATGAGAATGAGTCAATTTCTGAGTACTTCAACAGAATATTGACCATTGTTAATCAGATGAGAAAATATGGAGAGCAGATAGAATCTCTTCAAGTGATAGAGAAGATTCTCCGATCACGCAGTCCAAAGTTCGAGCACGTGGTTGTAGCAATAGAAGAGTCCAAGGATCTCAGTGCCATGACCACCGATGAGTTAATGGGCACACTTGAGATTCATGAACAAAGGATCAACAAGAAGACTCCCTCAAGTTCTCTAGAGCGAGCTCTTCAATCAAAGCTGTCTTTCAGAGATGACAGAAACGAGCAAGGGGGGACATCACAAAGAAGCCGTGGAAGAGGTCGTGGTTACAATAACCGAAGTTCTGGTTTTCGAGAAAGAAATGGAAGAGGTCCAGCCAAAGAAGGGAGAAATCAACCACACTTTGCTCCGAGAGGAAGAGGAAGAGGTAGAGGAGGTGGTTACAACAACCGACCAGGATTTGACAAAAGCAATGTTCAGTGTTACCAGTGCCACAAGTTCGGGCATTACAGCAATGAATGCCGAGGATATGACGAGCCAACTACTCTCGCAGATGAAGGAAATTTAAATGATGCTCAGAAGACGACGTTAAAAGATTCATAGAGAAAAGATAAAAAGGCCTTGTATCTACTCTATCAAGGCATTGATGAGTCAAGTTTTGAGAAGATTTCAGCAGCAACAACCTCTAAAGAGGCATGGAGTATTCTTCGAAATTCACACCGTGGAATTGAGAAGACGATCAGAGTTTGACTCCAGGTGTTACGTGGCAAATTCGAGATGCTGCACATAAATAAGAATAAGTCAATTTCTGAGCACTTTAACAGAATATTGACCATTGTTAATCAGATGAGAAAATATGGAGAGCAGATGGAATCTCTTCAAGTGATAGAGAAGATTCTCTGATCACTCAGTCCAAAGTTCGAGCACGTGATTGTAGCAATAGAAGAGTCCAAGGATCTCAGTGCCATGACCACCGATGAGTTAATGGGCACACTTGAGATTCATGAACAAAGGATCAACAAGAAGACTCCCTCAAGTTCTCTAGAGCAAGCTCTTCAATCAAAGCTGTCTTTCAAAGATGACAGAAACGAGCAAGGGGGGACATCACAAAGAAGCCATGGAAGAGGTCGTGGTTACAATAACCGAAGTTCTGGTTTTCGAGAAAGAAATGGAAGAGGTCCAGCCAAAAAAGGAAGAAATCAACCACACTTTGCTCCAAGAGGAAGAGCAAGAGGTAGAGGAGGTGGTTACAACAACCGACCAGGATTTGACAAAAGCAATGTTCAGTGTTACCAGTGCCACAAGTTCGAGCATTACAGCAATGAATGCCGAGGATATGACGAGCCAGCTACTCTCGCAGATGAAGGAAATTTAAATGATGCTCAGAAGGCGACGTTAAAAGATTCATAAAGGAAAGATAAAAAGGCCTTGTATCTACTCTATCAAGGCATTGATGAGTCAAGTTTTGAGAAGATTTCAGCAGCAACAACCTCTAAAGAGGCATGGAGTATTCTTCGAAATTCACACCGTGGAATTGAGAAGACGATCAGAATTCGACTTCAGGAATGCGAGATGCTGCACATGAATGAGAATAAGTCAATTTCTGAGCACTTTAACAGAATATTGACCATCGTTAATCAAATGAGAAGATATGGAGAGAAGATGGAATCTCTTCAAGTGATAGAGAAGATTCTCCGATCACTCAGTCCAAAGT
Organism: Camellia granthamiana; assembly: GCA_036172215.1. NCBI lineage: Eukaryota > Viridiplantae > Streptophyta > Magnoliopsida > Ericales > Theaceae > Camellia > Camellia granthamiana. The sequence continues at coordinate 115,688,875 of CM069913.1, forward strand.
TCGAGCACGTAGTTGTAGCAATAGAAGAGTCCAAGGATCTCAGTGCCATGACCACCGATGAGTTGATGGGCACACTTGAGATTCATGAACAAAGGATCAACAAGAAGACTCCCTCAAGTTCTCCAGATCAAGCTCTTCAATCAAAGCTGTCTTTCAGAGATGACAGAAACGAGCAAGAGGGGACATCACAAAGAAGCCGTGGAAGAGGTCGTGGTTACAATAACCGAAGTTCTAGTTTTCGAGGAAGAAAGAGGTCCAGCCAAAGAAGGAAGAAATCAATCACACTTTGCTCTAAGAGGAAGAGCAAGAGGTAGAGGAGGTGGGTACAACAACCGACTAGGATTTGACAAAAGCAATGTTTAGTGTTACCAGTGCCACAAGTTCGGGCATTACAGCAATAAATGCGGAGGATATGACGAGCCAGCTACTCTCGCAGATGAAGGAAATTTAAGTGATGCTCAGAAGACGACGTTAAAAGATTCAAGGAGGAAAGATAAAAAGGCCTTGTATCTACTCTATCAAAGCGTTGATGAGTCAAGTTTTGAGAAGATTTCAGCAGCAACAACCTCTAAAGAGGCATGGAGTATTCTTCGAAATTCACACCGTGGAATTGAGAAGACGATCAGAGTTCGACTCCAGGTGTTACGTAGCGAATTCGAGATGCTGCACATGAATGAGAATAAGTCAATTTCTGAGTACTTCAATAGAATATTGACCATTGTTAATCAGATGAGAAGATATAGAGAGAAGATGGAATCTCTTCAAGTGATAGAGAAGATTCTCCGATCACTCAGTCCAAAGTTCGAGCACGTGGTTGTAGCAATAGAAGAGTCCAAGGATCTCAGTGCCATGACCACCGATGAGTTGATGGGCACACTTGAGATTCATGAACAAAGGATCAACAAGAAGACTCCCTCAAGTTCTCTAGAGCAAGCTCTTCAATCAAAGCTGTCTTTCAGAGATGAAAGAAACGAGCAAGGGGGAACATCACAAAGAAGCCGAGGAAGAGGTCGTGGCTACAATAACTGAATTTCTGGTTTTCGAGGAAGAAATGGAAGAGGTCCAGCCAGAGAAGAAAGAAATCAACCACACTTTGCTCCAAGAGAAAGAGCAAGAGGTAGAGGAGGTGGTTATAACAACCGACCAGGATTTGACAAAAGCAATGTTCAGTGTTACCAGTGCCACAAGTTCGGGCATTATAGCAATGAATGCCGAAGTAGAGCAACAACAGAAGCTAGCGAGCAAACAAATTTTGCCGAGCAGGAAACAAACAAAGTTAGACCTACAGTCCTGTTTGTTCACCATGGAGACATTGAAAACCAAAACAATGTTTGGTATCTAGATTCGGGAGCCAGTAATCACATGTGTGGTAAAAGAGAGTTGTTCGTTGAGCTTGACGAGACTGTACAAGCACAAGTCTCATTTGGTGATTCTTCAAAGACTCCAGTGAAAGGAAGAGGTAATATTCTGATCAAGCTCAAAAATGGAGATCATGATTACATCTCCAATGTTTATTATGTTCCTACCATAAAAAACAATATTTTGAGTATGGGACAACTCCTAGAGAAAGGATACAACATCAGCATGAAAGATTGTCATCTTACCATCAAAGACAATCATGGTAATTTGATCGCTCGGGTGAGAATGTCCAAGAATCGGATGTTTGCATTGAACATCCAAAATGATGTTGCGAAGTGTTTAAGTGCCATCATTAAAGACAAAGACTGGCTATGGCATTTGAGGTTTGGACATCTTAACTTTGGAAGCTTGAAGTTGTTGTCAAGCAAGAATATGGTGAAAGGGCTCCCCCATATTGTTCATACTAATGAAGTCTGTGAAAGCTGCATTCTTGGCAAGCATCATAGAACTAGCTTTGCCAAAGAAGTGAAGTGGAGAGCAACAAAGCCGCTGGAGCTAGTGCACACTGATGTGTGTGGTCCATTGAAGCCAATGTCAAATGGACAGAATAGATATTTTCTCACCTTCATTGATGATTATAGCCGGAAGACATAGGTGTATTTTCTTAAAAGAAAGTCGGAGGTGTTTAGTATCTTCAAAGAATTCAAAGCTTTTGTAGAGAAGCAAAACGGCTACTACATCAAGACATTGCGATCAGATCAAGGTGGAGAATATACATCAGATGCTTTCGAGAATTATTGCAAAGAGCATGGAATCAAGCATCAAACAACACCATTCTATACGCCACAGCTGAATGGTGTTGCTGAAAGGAAGAATCGCACAATCTTAGATATGGCAAGGAGCATGTTGAAAGGAAAGGAGCTGCCCAAGCAATTTTGGGCTGAAGCCGTATCATGTGCTGTGTATCTACTAAATAGATACCCAACCAGGAGCCTTAATTCTATGACTCCAGAAGAAGCTTGGAGTTCGCATAAGCCAAGTGTCAACCATCTCAGAATATTTGGGTGTGTTGCGTACACCAAGATTCCAGAAGCAAGAAGAACCAAGCTCGATGATAAGGGAGAAAAATGTATCCTTGTCGGATATGGAGATAGAACAATGGAATACAAGTTGTATAATCCCATTACCAGAAAGGTGATCATGAGTAGAGATGTGATATTTGAAGAAGAAGAAGCTTGGAATTGGAATCAAGATGAAGTTGTTAAAGATGCAGAACTTATTCTTGAAGATGAAACATCAAAAGCTCCAATTGAAATCACAAGAGAAGTTCAAGATGAGCCACAAACTCCTCCACATAGAATACCGGCACCTAGATCGCCAGTCTCTCACAGAAGTGCTGCATCATTATCATCATCAGCATCAACATCATCAGATGATAGCTTTTTCAAACAACCAAGACCAATGAGAAATTTGCAGAAGATATATGAAGCTACAGAAGAAGCAGATCTGAATTTGTTCTGCCTATTTGCAGATAGTGATCCACTTACCTTCTCAGAAGCCATCCAAGAAGATAAATGGAAGAAAGTAATGGATGAAGAAATTCATGCCATTGAGAAAAATGACACGTCGAAGCTTACCAGTCTACCAGAGGGGCACAAACCCATTGGAGTGAAATGGGTATACAAGACAAAGAGGAATGCACAAGACGAAGTGCAACGCTATAAGGCAAGGTTAGTAGCAAAAGGTTACAAGCAGAAAGCTGGAATTGAATATGGAGAGGTGTTTGCTTCAGTTGCCCGATTGGAGACTATCAGGCTAATGATTTCTTTGGCTGCCCAGCACAAGTGGCAGATTTATCAACTTGATGTGAAATCTGCATTTCTTAATGGTTTCCTTGAAAAAGAAATCTATATTGAACAACCTTTGGGGTATGTTCAGAATGGGCATGAAGACAAAGTGTACAAATTGAAGAAAGCACTTTATGGATTGAAGCAAGCTCCGCGTGCATGGAATACTAGAATTGATCAATATTTTCAGGACAATGATTTTGAAAAATGTCCATATGAGCACGCACTATATTTGAAGAAGGAAGCTGATGGAAGCATGTTGCTTGCTTGTCTTTATGTTGATGATCTAATATTCACCGGAAACAATCCAGCCATGTTCAAAAACTTTAAAAGAAGCATGGTCCAAGAATTTGAAATGACAAATATTGGATTGATGGCTCATTTTCTCGGCATTGAAGTGGCACAAAGAAATGATGGAATTTTTATTTCCCAAAGTGGCTATGCCAAGGAAATTCTTAAGAGATATGGAATGGAAAATTGCAATCTAGTGAACACTCCTGTAGACAGTGGAGTGGAGCTCAGAAAAGGTAAGAAGGCAGGTGATGTGGATCCAACTTATTTCAAGAGCCTAGTTGGAAGTCTTCGCTATCTTACTTGCACCAGGCCAGACATACTCTATGGAGTAGGACTGATTAGCAGATATATGGAAACACCGGATTAGTCACACCTTTATGCAGCAAAGAGGATTCTTCGCTACATCAAAGGTACAATCGATGATGGTTTATTCTATAAACCAACTGATAATTTCAGTCTTGTTGGCTACTCAGATAGCGACTGGGGACGTGACTTGGATGAACAGAAAAGTACTACAGGGTTTACCTTCTTTATGAAAGATACAACCTTCACATGGTCGTCCAAGAAGCAAGCCATTGTGACATTATTGACTTGCGAAGCTAAGTATGTTGCAGCCAACTCAGCTGTGTGCCATGCAATATGGTTACGAAACATGCTGAAGCATTTGGGATTTCCACAAGAAAAATCCACTGAGATCTATGTTGATAATCGCTCAGCAATTACATTGGCAAAGAACCCAGTTTATCATGAAAGAAGTAAGCATATTGACACTCGCTATCATTTCATTCGAGAGCATGTAAAAAATAAAGAGGTGGAATTATTTCCTTGCAAATCTCAAGATCAGCTTGCAGATATTTTCACAAAGCCATTGAAAAATGATCTATTCAATAGAATGAAGATAATGCTTGGAATAAAGTAGCACGAAGAATCAAGCTTAAGGGGGGATGTTGAAAGTAAGCTTGATGGTAGGCAGCCACCCACCATGTTTAAAAACCACCATTGTTGAAAGAAAATTTGGTAGGAGGTCAAAGATGGCTGCATAAATTGTAGGCTTTCACATTATGCTTTTACATTGTCTAGTTTATCTATAAATAGCTAAGTGTATCAAGAATGTTAAGTGTGTGGGAGAAAAGAAGAAGAAGAGTGCTCTGTGTTTATTTTTCAGAATTTATTTTTAAGTGAATTGAATTTCAGTTTGGTTCAGTTTTACGCTTCTCATTGTGAATCACCAACAGTTGTTTGCACCCCACTCCTACCAACAGATCTATGTAGTTTCAATTGTATTAATTTTATCCTTTATTTTTTTTCATATTGTACTAATTTAATTCAATTGATAATATCCATTAAGAAATTTGATCCATTCAAAATGAAATTTACCATTTGAAATTGGCGCCAAACCCTACGATGCAGACTGAATTTAGAAAATTATATACTTCATTCTTATTATTTTGGAATTAATATTGGAATAAAAAAATTTACATTTTTATTTTTATTTTTATTTTTATTTTAACTACCAGTATTATGTAATGTTTAAATTTTTAGTTTTCCATTTATTTAGTTTTTCTATTTGATTTATTTTCTTTTTTTACAAAAATTAGAATTGCTTACTTTACAAGAATTATTATTTTATTTCATAATATTTTATTTTCCTTTTTAGTTGTTTTAGAAATTTTCTTCTACTTGTAAGCCTTAGGGCTTGTAGCTTTTCATTAATAACATACAGTTTAGTTTGAGAAAATTCTTATTTTTCTATTATTCTAATCATCTCTGGATTCAACGGAGACAAGAGTTCTAATTTTATTATTGTTTCAGATTCTACTCTTCACATTTTTCACGCTGCATCACCCTCAATCACTTTAAAGATTATGAATTGACTATTTTGCCCCTTAATTTTAGTTTAATTACTAAATGATTGTTATCAATTGAATTAAATTGTAACGATATGAAAAATTCAATAATACAATTGACACAGTTAAAATTACGAGAATCAAATTTACCGAGATTGTAGGTGTTATACGCCCTTTCTTTTTATTTTAATTAATAATCATTGTGATCACTATTTTAACTTGATGATGAATGCAGGTGGGACATTTCTGCATCAGACCAACTTCCATGCCATCTGAGAATGGGTTTCATTGCTCTTTTCAACACAATAAACGAATTGGCTTACCATTCTATAAAGGAACATGGATTTGATAGCTTATCCTATTGCAAGCAAGCTGTAATATTATTTGTTTCCCTTTTTTCATTTTTTCAAACTTACTCTTTATGCTCCACGTATATCAAGTAATTTCCATATAATTTGGTGACAAGGAAGATATGAGTTTAATTAAGTCTTTGAGGCACCATTTAGGTATGAGACTCATGCCCTTTAATCTTTAGTCACTAACTCCTTACCACTATGCGCTTGGTAGAGTAGGGATCATATTATAGTTCAACCACGTCTTGAGGGAGCACAAGTGAATCCCCCTTGGGCAATATTCTCACATTATCGGGCCCTTCTAAGCACCAAGGATCTTTTAGAGTGTTTTTTTTCTAAAGTTTCCTAAAGTGGTGTATTGTGTGGTTGAGATTTAATGCTGAAAAATTGATGTGACTTGTCATTAAATCTCAACCACACAATGCACTACTCTAGGAAACTTTAAGAAAAAAATTTTTTAGAGGATTCTTGCTCCCTTCTAAGCCCTTCTGTTCTGACTCCCCCAATGAGTAGGACTCATATGAATACGCTTAAATAAAGTTGTCGCTACGTGTTTATTGGGCCCCTCCTACCCTTTTTACCAATTAAAAAAAATGTAATTAAAGAATTAAGTCCTACATTAGCCTCAAGGGATTGAGAAATGAAATATTAAATTATTGATCTACCTTCTGAGATTCGAACTCCATAATTTCCTTATATAGAAGTCATGTCTTTCCAATGGGAACTACTTAATTAACTCCCATTCAATCAATTTATGATCAATTAATGTATATATTCTAGCAAATATCATTATTATGTACTCACTACACATAAATTGTGTAATAAATTAGGAATAGTCTATGTACTCGTAAAGTTTTTTAAAAAAGAAAAATTATCCAGAATGAGAAGGGTGGGTTGAGATTCAAATGGTGTATCGTCAAATCTATATATCGATTATAAATTTCAATTTTAAAGTAAAATTATGAATATATAGTATTAATGTATAAATTATGGTTTATTTCAGTTGGCAGATCTGTGCAATGCATACTTGGCAGAAGCAGAGATATCAAAGAGTGGAAGTAGACAAACACTTGAGGAATACATGAGCATTGCTTGGATCTCAGTAGCTTGTTCTGTTGTATTGATCCATGCTTACTTGTCACTCAATGAACACGTCACCAAAAAAAATTTAGACTACATAGTTAAACATTCAAACATGATGCGTTGGTCAACAACTATTGTTCGATTCACTGATGATCTTGGAACCTCAAAGGTATACATATATTCATTCTAGCATATCAATACATTTCATCGTTGAGTCAACTTCACAATTTGATTCTTAGATTAATTTAGAAGTAATTAATTTAGGGTAATTAACTTAGGGTGAATTACACTAATAGTCCCTACAGTTTGTGGCTTATGTCACTTTGGTCCTTGACTTTTCAATTGTGACACATTTGACCCTAAATTTTGAATCTTGTTTCAAATGAGGATAATTAAAGATATCATTAGATTTTTTAAGCGTAAAATCATCAATTTGATAAAATATAAACTAATTTGACAAAAATAAATGTCAAACAAATATTTTTGAATTTTTAAAAATTATTTCTACCCACTAAAAATAAAATTATGTAAAATCGATAAATCTTTTAGACATTTATTTATTTTTTTACCAAATTAATTTTTATTATGTGTTTGGATGATGATCATGTAAAATTAATTTTTAAAAATTAATCATGTAATTTTTATTAATTTTTATCAATTTTACATAATTTTATCATTGGTGGATAAAAATAATTTTTAAAAAATAAAAAATATTTTTTTGACATTTATTTTTGTCAAATTAGTTTATATTTTATTAAATTGACGATTTTATCCTTAAAATTAAACAATGGTATCTTCAATTGTCCTTATTTGGAACAAGATTCAAAATTCAGGATCAAATATGTTATAATTGAAAAGTCATGGACCAAAGTGATACGAGTCCCAAACTATAGGAACTGTTAGTGTAATTTACCCATTAATTTAAGTCTCGAGGGATTCATCCCTTATCTCACATCTCTATCTTATTTTGTGAATTTTTTTTATTTTCATAGCACATCTATTAATTTAAGAGGAAATGGATGAAATGAGAATGTGATGATAATAGCATGGGACAATGAATGTGATTATATATACTGTCATAGAATTAAACCATATTAGGTTAGAATGGGATAAAGAGAGTAATAATGAGACAATTATTTTTTGAGAAAGGGTTTGGCTTCTCTCAAGTTGTCATCTCAACTTGAGAGAGTATTTGGGTTTGTTACGATCATTTTGGGACCGATTTCGGTGATCTGAACCATATCGATAGATATATATTTGAATTATATTTGTTTTAAAAAAAATAGATAACAAATATAATTTCAAAAATAACCATTAATTTTTTATAATACAAATTTTATTCAAACATATAACTATTGATATCCGATCATCTTGACTTTTTTACATAAATATTCTACTCAACGAATCCTAAATAATGAACAATTCAGATCATTGAAATCAATCTCAAAATGAACCTATCAAACCCAAATGCTCTCTTAATACCAATTTAAAAGAAGCCAAACCATTTTGGAAAATGCTAAAGACAAAAGGGCTATTATTTATTAGTATTGAAAAAGTTTATTGAAATATGTGAAAGTATTTTGATATATATAAAAAGTGTATTGAAATTATAAATATTTTGAGATTTAGCAAGACCCTTGTTTCTTATCATTGGGTGATAATTTGAAAGGGATGTACAAGACAAACCATATTAGGGTGGTATTATTTACAATAACACTATGGTAGCCATCTTTGTGTATTAGAAGTTATTCAACATTGTATTGATTTATTAAGTCATATAACTACTCTGTATTATTAATACAATATTGACATATCATATAATAAGTAAAGAATGGTAACAAATGTGAAAATCATAACAGTATTAATTTATTTATCTGTCTTTAGCCTCCATTTGAGAGATAAGATCTAATCTCCCCCCCCCCCCCCCCCCCCCCCCCCCCCCCCCCCCAACCCAACCCAACACCAGACATGGAATAAAAGGGCCACATGTTGTGATTCCCATAGTTTTGGCAATCCCATCAAGTATGACTTGGTTTTGTTTGGCAATACACATTATTTAGATTTAGGCCTAGCTAGAGTTCATTTTCTATGAGAAAATTAAACTTATATTACTTATAAATTAGGTTTTTCATTGCTTGAAAGTTTGTGTTTTATATTCACAGGCTGAGATTGAGAGAGGAGACATATTGAAATCAGTGCAATGTTACATGAGAGAAACTGGGGCATCTGAGGAAGTTGCTCGAGATTACATATGGTATCAAATAGATGAAACTTGGAAAAAGATTACTGAAGATGTGTTGGAAGACTCTTGTCTCCCTCATTCTTTTCTTAGACTTGCAATAAACCTTGCTAGGGTTTCACATTTCATTTACCAAGATGGAGATGGCCATGGGGCTCCTGACGGAAATGACAAAGACCAGGCGATGTCATTGTTGGTTGAGCCCATTCCATGATGGAAACATCTATCCAAACAAATAAATTTTGGAAAAGTCTACATGCCCAGAAATTGTGTCAGGAAAATGACCTAGATTGGGAATGAAGGGTTGAGACTTAAATCATGTGTTTTGGGTTCCATGTATCAATTAAATTTGGATCATCTACTGATATTTTTAGATAAATCTTTGGATAATAATTATGGATTTGTAGTATTGTTGACTTCAATAATATGGTAGATGCCACATCAAATAAGTAAAAAAAGCTTGTAAAATTTATTATTTTGTGTAAGATTACTCTTTTCCATGAAATACAACCTAATAGAATTTGAAAAGGTTGTAAATCACTTGGAGTTAGGGGGGGAAAATGCAAAATATGGAGATACAATCTGGTATGTGCTTTGGTGCAAGTCCATGCTTAGTTTTTTTGCACCAAAGCACATATCCACTTGCGTCCGGATATTTTTACACTTATTTTTTTTACTTCAAATTATCACGAGATGGGAAAGGAAAAGAGATTATTTTGATTTCACATCATATTATTTGGATGGATAATAATAAAAAAAAAAATAATGTATATGTCATTTTATCTTATTTAATTTGTTTTTCGAAGGATAATTTAGGTATTATAATTTATTTATAAAGAGAGATTTTGATTTCTCATCATTTTTGGTTAGTTTTAAAGAAAAAAAATTTCTCACTATTTTTTTTAATCTCCTTAGAGCGTCTCCAATGGTTATCCTTTTTTTTCATCAAATCTGAGTAAAAAAATGACCATTTTCTCAATCTGATATAGGCTGCTCCAATGGTTGTCATCAAAAGGCAGGGGTCGACCAGCCGGTCGACCGGTAAGGCAAATATTTATTTATTTTTTTTTTTTTTTACTTGTTTGAACCTGAATATTTGAACTGTTTGAACCTTTTACCAGTCGACCGGTTGTTCGACCGGCCGGATGTCCAGCAAGTTGACCGTGGCCCCACTTGCAACGTTATAGCATAGTGAATTGGTGAAGGCTCACGCAGATTCTCAATTTGATGAAAAATCTGCTCCGTTCTCAGTTTGATATCGGTTTGGTGAAACCATTGGAGCAAAAAAAGTGACTTTTTTCATCAAATTCAAATTTGATACTGAATTTAGTCCACCGTTGAAGATGGTCTTAATCATCTAAACAATTGATGAAATCTTTTCTTTATTTTTGACCAAATTCCCAATTCAAACGGGCCATTAAAGTAGTTGCTCTTCATGTTTTCACCTGTTGGAAAATTTCACATCATCTTTTTTGTTTTGTTAAGGAGACTTGTCAACAGGTCACAACTAGGACTAGTTATTTAGGTTGGGTTGGGCTTCTTCAAATTCACGAGAATTTGAAAGTCACGTACGAATTATCACACATTTGATAATTTTAACGGTTTATTTTATAAGGTATTTTATATATTATTTATTAAAAAAATTAGATCAATTCAATAATCATAATATTTTCATTTTATTGTGTTTATCTCATGTCTATTTTAAAAAATATTGTCATTCATTTTTCGGAGACAAACGTAATAAAATGAAAATGTTACAATTATCGAATTAATTTAATTTTTTTATATAGATAATATACATGAAAAATTTCTACAAGCCAAATGGTTTACATCATCAAAGCGAGATTTATGTTAAGTTCAATGAGCCCTTCAAGTCCCCTCAAATTGATATATAAACTTGTAAAAAACCCAACTCATTTTCTTTTTCTACTAAGGCTTCAATTATAGGCCCAACTTTATTTATTGGTTTGAGTAAGATACGATTTATTTGAAATTAATTAAATGAATAATTCGTAAAAATTAATTTTCTATTTATTTTGCATTATAATATTCATTAATGTTTAAATTAAAGGGATGATTTCTTTCCAATTTAAATTGGATTGGAGGGTACCGTGATTTTTTTACAGATATAAAGTACTCGATGAGTCCTATATATAAAACGGTTCGGATTATCAATACGGCTCCATGATGGGCCCACGGAGGCCCAACAACACCCTCCAATTGATTTTCTCAACTAGAAAAAAACTTATCCCTTAAATTAATTATATATTTATAAAAATAGCTGCCACAAAAAAAAATGTACGAACATTTTAAATTTTATTAACTAATTCATAAAACACGCATTAACAGTATAGTTTATTTATTTTATTTTTTTCTTTGATCAAAATTATTAATTAAAGTGCTTATTTACTATAGTTAGCGTGAACTGGAAGTTTTGCAATACAAAATGATTGTCAATATCTTGTTTAACGCCTAAAAATAATTGACAAATAAATTTTTTTTATTTAAAAAAAGGGTGCTCATGCCAAAAATCTAAGTTTAAATTCTTTTTGCCTAGCAGTCTAGGCATAGAAATAGTATGTCCATAAGGATATGGTCCTGCAAAATGACCAAACGATCTATATTCTCAAAGTTCACATGACTTTTAAAAGTTAGAAGGACACTTCATTTTTGTTGCTATCTGTACAATTTACGATGGGTTTTAAGATACTCTCATTCCTCATCTCTCTCTATTCTCTCCTCTCATAGTAGCCTCCGTCTCTTCTTCTCCTGAAAAAACCCTAACCCTAACCAACTCACCTTATTCTCCTAACCCTAACCATGACTCCAACCCTAACCCTAACCCTAACCAATGCCATATTCGCTCAGATCTAGTTGAGAGAAGAAGATAGGAGGACTTACGGTGGTGATGAAGAAGGTGGTGGTGACAGTTGGTAGCAGTGGAGGAAAGCGGTGGTGAGGAGAGGAAGCGTCGCCGTGAGATGGTTAAGAGTGGAGTCGTCGGTGAGCCTCCAAACTACTACTACTCTTCACTTTCATTTTCAATGCCTCCAAGCTCTCTCTCTCTCTCTCTCTCTCTCTATATATATATATATATATATCAATCTCTCTCTAATCCCTGATCTTTAACTCTAGAAAACATAAAGGTCAGATCGACAGAGTTTGGAGGTTAGAGAAACAGTGGGTTAGATCGGCGGTGATGATGTGGTGGTGAGGAGGCTAGAGAAGAAGATCAGACTCTTCTGAGCACTGATTCACCTCCTTGTTTGTCCCGACAAGTTCTCTATCGTTGATATGATGGCATTTGTGTTCTCTTGCTCGTCATTCAACTCAATTGGTGAAGTATGCGAGTGCGATTTGGGTTTTAGAGAAATAAGGAATGAACACACAACATTTCACAATCTCTCTCTCTCTCTCTCTCTCCTCATCTCTCTTCAATATTCTATTTCCTGATATATATATATATATATATAAAATTTGACTTATAGATGTAATTGCGAGTGTTAAAGCCAGTGGCAATCACAACTTCTTGGTTGAGTTGATTCAAGAGGAGAATAGAGTTCAAAAACGCAAGGACCTGTACAGAACAATGAAGATTGAGAAATTAGAGGAAATTGGGGTTTGGTTTTCAGAGAAAGGGTTTTAAAGATTTTACATAAGAGAGAAAATTAGAGAAAGAGAGAGAAGTGAAAGTCGATGCGGTCCAGAAGAAAGGGTTTGCATCGAGTTAGACCATGAGAAGGTTAACATCATCTGTGCAAATTTTTTCTTTTTGATGAACAATGTTTGAGTTGGGTGTTATGGATTTTACTGGGTGATGTGTTAGGTTTTTGTAATTGGCAATCCCATTTGACAAAACTCTTTTCAGTTGTAAGTTTATTCGCTCTTATGTTTCAGTGAGAATGCAAGTATTTAGATGCGAATCCAACTCAAATTGTGCCTATGCAGACGAGTTTGTGATCTTGAGGCTTTCATGTTTATCACTTTGCTGACTATGTACAGTGAATGGCATTATCTAGTATTTTTATAGAGCAGACCGAACTTCTGAGAAAATCCTTTATGCGATCGAGCGGTGGAGTTTTGGCTCGAGTGATGGGCACGCGTTTTAGTGAGTTCGCTAGAGCGATGAAGTGGTTGCTTGAGCGGTCTTCCCATATCTGTTTTCTATATAGTGCGCCATTCGTTGTTTTTAGGGTTCAAGCCATCCAAATTCTGAGAGAGCAAAGTTACCAAAGTTTTCTATATTGGAGGATATTTTTCAAAATGTTTCCTTGATGATTTGAGAGTGATCAATGGATCTATAAACTTCATATTAAAATTATCCGGGGGTTGGTTTGTTTTCTTTTATTCACAAAAAAGAGTAGTGTTTTTCAGTGGATTCCGGGGAATTTGGGCCTGAAACTTTGGTGGATTCCAAAGTAGCTCATTATCGTGGATTTAACATCAGCGTTGTGGATTCAACGTTAGGCAAGACAATTCCGAAGTGAAGATGGTTATGGAACATGTATATCGAGGTCAATTCAATTTGGGTATAGATTCGCTAGGTAATTGACGGTACTCTTGTATAATTCCTTTTGTCTTCTTAGTGGATTATTTTGTGACTTTGGCCTACGATTTTTTATTACAATTGGAGGCACTCAAATTATGATTTTTTTCCACGTTGAATTGTTGTGCCGGTTTGTCTTGATTATTTAATTGAGATTGTTATTTATTATTTTAAATTGAGACACAATCACGAATCGGGTGATTTTAGATTTTTCAATGAGTTTGCTAATGATTGAGAGAGATGGGTGAGATTGAAGATTAGGGTTGTAAAATATGAAACTGGAGAGATTTGGATTTGGATGATCTAAGAGCCCATATGAGAGAATTGAAACCGTTAATTTTGAACAAAACCTTAGCTCGATCTCTCTCGCTCGATCTCTCTCTCTCTCTCTCTCTCTCTCTCTCTCTTTTTGAGAATTTCAACAGATAATTTTATCATCTTGTTTTTATTTTTGAATAGATAAAATAAATTGAATAAATCAACTGAACAAATATTTTTAACAGATAAGAAAAAAAAAACTAAAAATTAACAAAAAAACAAGACACAGATAGAGAGAGAAATCCACAATTTTAAAAGGAAAAAATTCAACAGATAGATATAAAATTGAACATATAGTCAAAAAAAAAAAAAAAAGTAAACAGATAAAAAAAAGTTAACAGATAAATTAAGGGATACAATTGAAAACAAAATGTCTTCCAAAATCAACAAAAAGACTTATCACCAAACTATTTCACAAAAGGCGGATCTCTCACCAATAAAAAAATATCTATTGAACTTAATGTCTTATACCTTTTTGGATTGGACTTTTTAACAATTTTCTCAAAAAAAAATATATATACAAAAAAAAAAAAAAACAAAAACTAACTTAAAAGTTGAAACCAAAGAAAATACAACTAAAAACCATTAAAAATTAACAAATTATGATCAAATTTGAATAAAGTCCAATAAATAAAATAATTTGAATTTTTAATAGAATTGTGACATTTTTTTTTAAGACTATGCTTGGTTTGGTTTGGTTTTTTTAATAGAATTTCTTTTTTAAATCTAAATATTAGTTTCGTGAAAAAAATAAGAAACATTTATTATTTTTATATTGTTTTATTTTTTGGATGATAAAAATAATTTTTTTAAATTAAAAAAAAATTTTGATATTTTTTTCCAAATTCCTTTTTATTTCTTTATTTTTTTTAAATTTCAAACAATAAAACCAAACATGGCCTATAATTTATTTATTTATTTATTTTTTTGTTAAATCAAGAAAAATACACTAAAAAACAAAAAACGAGTCCCCGACAAAGAAAAAAGAAAAGAAAAGAAAAAGAGCTGGGCCAGGGTTTTGAATATTGATTTATGGAACAATAAAAGAAGTCCTAAAAAGAAAAGTAAAAGGTAAAGGCCGAAATGATTATTATCAAAGAGCAAAAAAGTGGCACAATTGTTTTCCGTACACCGTAACACATATTTTGGTATCTTAAATGAGTGTAATTTTTTGTCTTTTTAGAATAGAAAGTTGAGGAAAAAAATATGAATATTTTAGTTAATTTTTTATAAAAAATATGTATTAAAAAATTATATAAATAAGAGTGCAGGGGAAGATAGTGTAGTAGGCCGTACAGATTGGTAGTGCAGTCGACCAGGTGAATACATGAAAAAAGATTGCCTCCTTTTCGGGTTTTGATTGGACGGTGTTTTTCGGCCTGTGGGGGCCCACCACGGGTCCCATTTTTCTAATCGGAACCATTCAATATGTAAAACTCGTCGAGTACTATATGCTTGTAAAAAATCACGTTGATTGGATATCGATAGCTATCTAATCGTGTTAGTTTTTTTTGTCAACTGTTAACTATAATACCATCCAACTTTTATACAAAACTGATTTGATCATGTAGTTAGCGATATCCGATAGACGTGATTTTTTTACAAACATATAGTACTAGATAAGTTCTACATATTCAACGGTTCGGATTATCAAAACGGGACCCATGGTGAGCCCCCACGGGCCCAACTTTACCATCCAACTTAGTGAATGTACACATGTAATTTTTTTTCTTTCACTGCAGTTGGCTTGACGTCAGTATGTTGATGGGCTAAAAAGTTTATTTGTATTTTAATATTTGTATATTAATTTTTATATATATTTTTTTTGTGAATAGTGATAATTTTTTAACTTTTTTGATAATTTTTTGACTTTTTGACTTTTTTGAAACTTGCCAAACCAGCCCTCTAGAACAAGTTAAAAAAGTCAGTTTTTGGGCTTTTTAACTTTTTTAGCTAAAGAATCAATTTTTTTTTGTCAAAAAAACCAATTTTTTTGCCAAAAGAGCTACTAAAAAAGTCAAAAAGTTAACTTTTTATCAACTTCTCAAAACATCCCTCTGACACAGCATAAAAATAAGAAAAATATTATAAATATTAATAATTAATATTATATTTTTTTTATTAATTTATATATATATATTTGTCTAATACATTGTCAGTTAGTTGTCTAATGTCACTGGATGACGATTGATATAATTATAGTCATGAGATCACATTTAAGTGCTATAGTAGTGTTACGTATATACAAATTCTCCCCTATAAGCCCGTCGAATGACATGACAAGATTTGTAGGAAGGATTTGAGAGAACAGAGAAGTGCAAGAGCATGAATTATTAATTTGTTTTTTTTTTTTTTTTTTTTTTGGTTATGTTATTCGGGAGAGTTTGTAAGAGAAAAATTATATGGAGAAAGTATTTTTCTAAGTATTAATAACATGAGATATTAAATTCAAATCAATGAAGCAGCGTCGATCAATTGTAACATTGATCAACGATAGTAATATAACATTACTAACATTCTACTATGCCTGTGAATAAATATATATATATATATAATTTTAATCATACAATAATTTTTCAAGTGGTATCATATCTCTTCTTCTTTTTGGGGGGGTTTGTAAATCACGTGTTGGTCTGTTTAGTTTGAGCAAAATTTCACTTTAGTCGTCATAATTTCAATTGAAATTCTACATTTTCAATTTTGTTACAATTGGGTTGTTCTAATTTCAATTGAAATTCTACACTTTCAATTTTGTAATCATTTTGTCACTTACCATTAGAATTTTGAACAGAAAAAAACTGCATAATAAACTAAAAGGATTAAAATGAAATTTTAAAAAAATCATGGGATTACCTATTTAATGAATATATTACACTAATAGTCTCTATTGTCTCTTTTAAATTTTACTTTAGTCCCTCTAATTTTGCATGGGATTTTTTTTTTTCCGTTCAAATTGTTGGTGTATAACGGAGGGACAACATTATAACAAAATTAAAAGTATAGCGTTCCAATTGTTCAAATTAAAACCGCTCGGGACACATTATTTAAATTGTAGGGACTAATAGTATAATTTATCCTACTTTTTTTTTTAGTATTCTCACATCAAATATTTGGGGCAAACTTATGTTTGTTGCCTTAAAATAATTTTAATCATGATGTTACAAAGGATATATTTTGATATCAAATTATAATATGATATTATCAAAATTTTGGTGTGAGTGAGAACTCCATTTCGTAAAAGTTCTCACTTCTTTTCTAACTATCAGAGTGACAGATGTTTCTAACCAAAAGTATATCTAGAACATTTTAAATTCTAATTTGTTTTATTATATAAATTGATTTATAATTATATTAAGAATACAGTAAATTTTCATGTAATAAAATACAAATATAAGACGAAAGTGTGGAAATAGAAAGGTCAACAGGTGAGACACCTTACTCTCTCACCTATGGAATGGAGGCAGTCATCCCCCAAAAGTTGGCTTTCTTACCATCCATTCTGAGATCTTCGAGCCAACGGACAATGATGAAGCTATTGTGTACGGGAGCGAAATATCCTCTGCTTTCCGTACTCCTTGTACTCCAAGCTTCACTTGACGGCGACTAACCTGGCAACACAGAAACGGTGAGCTGTCCGGCGGTGGTGTGCCGGATAGACCCTCCGACGATCAAGTCAGACCACTTGAGGAAGAAGAAGGAGACTGTTGGAGAGAGTATTTCAGATGGCGAGAATGGTTTCGAGTTGCATACCTCTAACGGTCGTCTTCCTCCACTATTTCTAGGCTGGCCATGCAGCCTCAAGATCGTGCGCGCACCACCTCTGTCGTCCTTCCATGGACAGGTGGCAGTGCTCGCCTCTTACCACCATACGCGTGTAAAGGTTTTGTCCTCCAACCAGTACATGCAGAACTGCCAAACGGTATTGGCGCGTGCCTGGAGCAGATTTCCTCTTTCTCACACCATTAGCTCAGGTGGCACACTTAACCGGAGTACCACGACCGGCCTATCCCTTGTGGAAAATTGCCACAAGCTCACAACTGAGCTAAGAACCGCCGAACTATCCCCTGGCGAAGGGGCAGATGGCTGGTTCTCATGGCCGAGCTATGCTTGACCGGTCCACCCCGGTTAACCGGCTGCGAGGCATGACGGCCTCCCCCGTTCTACCTTCGTTCTCGGTTGTACAAAGTCCGACTATCTCGGCTGACCGGTTAGAGGCATGTCAGCCATCGCCGCGTCTTCGATTTAGACCGGGCTTAACTTAGCTCGATTTCTTCACATCATTACGCGTCCAGCCGAATGTTCAACAGTCCTAGTTCAGTCAGATCTTAGCCCTTACCTGACCGGCCAACCTGACTCGGCAACGCACGACAGGCCGAAAGGCCCTACCAATCAAGAGAACAGCTCGGCACCGCGAGGTTTGTCAATCCCCGCGCTACCGTAGCTCGGCCGTACTGTTGGGTGCAAATCTCCCTTCTCAATTGCCCCTTAATTCCATCCGAGCTAATCGTGATTGGGATTACCTCCATGGCCGAGCTTACGGCCCCCAAGTTGCGCCAGTACCGGGCGGAGCGCAATTAGCACCGAATCCGTTGCCGTGCTATTCCATTTGCTCGGCCATTGTTTCAGTAGTCTTGTCAATGGTTGTACAGCCATACTGACAGCCGCGTTCTCAGTGCCCCGTGGCTTCACGCCATTGGGTCATACAACCAGCTGTCTTGCACGCGCAGAATTCAAATGGCGTAGCCGTTTGGTTTTCCCTCCTCTTTATGCACCAGTGAAAGGTCACTTTTGGCTCTTCACTGTTCATTCTCACCTTCAAGCCGAAACCCTAGCTCTCCAACGTTCCAAGCCTCCTCTCTTCGCTGCTGTTGTTGCCTTCAAGTTTGTGGAGTAAAGCCTCACTCGTCTACTAGTTTTGGTAAGCTTCTCCACCCCATCGCCTTTTACGCTTCCATTTCCCAGATCTTCGTACTTTTTTTTTTTTTTGTTGTTCTTGATGTTCTTCGCTTAGGAGTGTTAGGCATCTTCCAATACCTCCTCCATGGGGTAGTATTGGCACACCTTAGGGCAAACTGTAACTGGGGGGGCATCTGGGGTCCTCGTGCCCCTTGATTCCCCAAGCCTTAAAACAAAACCTCTGGCATTTCATATGAACAGATTGAATCTGGATAGAACTGAGCTAAATGCTCATTTAGATCCATAGGTAGAGCCTCAGCTGAGTAAAAACTGGTTTGTGGCTTCTCGCCGATACCGCACCGAGCTGAATACCAAATTAAATCGGTAAGTAGGACTGTACTGAGCAAAAATTTGTCAGGTCTTTTCTTGGGGCCTTGACCGAGCTAAAGGTGGAGAGCTAGAACCGAACTAGGAAATCGACCAAGTAGTCTAGCCGAGGTAGGTGTCGGACCGGTCAAACACTTGTAATCCTTTCACTGAGCCAGTTCCAATAGGAGCCGTGCAATTTATGCCGTGCTAACCCTTGGCATTATTATTTTTAACAATGTAGAACAAACTAGGACCGACCAGGCCAGTCCAGCACTATCACTGGTGGAGCTCAAAGACCGAGCAAACACACTAACATTTTTGACCGAGACACAAATTTAATTACCCAATAAAACCGAGGTAGATGGGGAAGTACAGATTCATGGTGAGCTCGCCCGGTGCGATGGCCGAGTTTCGTAGGGAGTACAACATCCCAGATGACGTCGTCTTAGAGCTCGCCAAAAAGGGAGACACCCCTTGGGGAGACCTAGAACGGTGCCCCTTCACGATCGTTTCTATTGTTGAAGGAGGACTTCGCTTCCCAGTCTAACCCTTGATTTGCGAATTTTTGAGGCAGACAAGGCTTTGCCCGACCCAAGTCTCTAACAATACGTACAAAATAATAAACGGAGTCGCCGAGCTGAACTGGAGGCTCGGTCTCAATCTCGGCCTTGTTGAAATTTTCCACCAGTATAGCCTTAGTAAAAATAAGGGTGGGTTTTGCTGGTACCTGAAGGTAAAGAAGGGCCGAGCAAAACTCATAAAGGGAAACCCGGACAAGGAGACCAACGACGACGATTTCTTGTGGGTGTCCAGTCGCTATGAAGACACCGAGGCACCCATACCGGGGTGGTATATTAGAAAAGATTTTGACAGTGTTGGTGAGTAGCCCAGCTGACCGCACTATCTTCTTTCTGCATTTTATTATTATTATTTTTTACCGGTCTAACACTTGTCTCCTTTTTGCAGATAAGCACCTAGCAGCAGACTACCACCATGCTAACCAGGTGGCCATTAGAGTCCTACTGCGTCGCCCGGCCGAAGAGAGAGAATCATCAAAACTGCTCAGCTTCGAGCCGACCTACCACTACCAAGCACCGCGCAAAAGCAGAGTCACCGACTTTCTTCGTGCACCTTCCCCTGAACCTGACCCAAACCTTCCGCCGATCAGACTAGTTCCCCTCACCGCCGAGCAAGAAATGGCAAAAATCCGGGCTATCAAATCAATGATCACCGGAGAGGAAACCGAGTCGCAACCGCCGAAGGCAACTGGGGGGACTTCCTCCACCCCAGTTGTAGCAGAAAAAGAGGCCGTGCTAGCTTTGGCCAGCGAGCAAGCAGCTGGCTGGCCAAGGAAGAGGCAAAGGAAGGGCCAATCAGGGCAACGTTTGGTTGATGAAGACTCAACCGAGCACGCCTCCACCGAACCGGGGGACCAGACCGAGCAACCACTTACCGGGCCATCCAAGAGCCCCGCCTCCCCCCCGGTCTTGGCGCCCGAGTTCAAATATCAGGGCCGAGCTGTTTCTGCAGAAGACTCGGTTTACGCGGACAAAGACTACTCCCTTGGTTTTAACTTGACTAAGGGGTTGATCCTACCCGCCGACATGAAAAAACATGACGAGCTTTCTGACCTGAAGGTCCTCCGCTCGGCAGCGAAATCCATAGTGCTGGTAAGTTCTCCATTCTTTGCTTCCAACTTTTCGCTCAGTTTTTGCTCGGTTTCCCGAATACTCACAATCTTTCACTTGTTTTCAGGCCGCGCAAAAGAACTATTTAGCCCACGACCGGATGATCAAAGTGCGGCAGAGCCTCCGGGATGCCATTGCCGAAAACAAGGCCCAAGAGGCCGAGATAGCGAAGCTCAAGGCCGTGCAGGAAGCGATTGCGGCCGAGCGAGACATCCTGAGTCAAAAAGTCGACCGAGCTGAAGCTGACAAACAGCGTGCCGTGAAGTCGACCAAAACTCGGTACCTCGCCAAGCTCCGAAAGCTGCGCGATGTCCACAAGGCGGAGACGGACAAGAGTGTTAATGACGCAGAGGACCGGGGATACGCGCAGGGAGAAAGGACTTATGAGCGTCAAGTTCAGGCGACCAAGGACATTTTTTTCTAGTGCGGTTGGAAAGCAGCCGTGGAAAAAGTTGGCCTTGGTCAGGACGCTGATATGTTCTTGAATCCTCCTGCAGCTTATATCCCGGTCTATATGCAAGCGTACGCCAGTGCCACTCAAAACCGGCTCATCGCAGAGGCAAGGAAAGAGGCCGAGGAAGAAGCCGCCGCCGCGCAACAGGCCGAACAAACTTCTCAAGAAGCATCCTAAGATGCGGAAGATGAAGTGGCTGATCGGGATGTTGTCGTGGTGGATGGAGTTGAGGATGAGGCCGAGGAAAACTTGCCTAAGCAGAATGTTCAGATCCCTGAGCAGAATGTTCAGATCACCGAGCAGACGGTAGAGGGTGCCGAGCAAACCGCCGACCTATTGGACTGATGATTTCCCTTTGTATTTTCTGCTTTGCTTTATTCTTGTTTCTTTTCTTTCCTTTGTTTTTGAATGTAACCGGGCTAGGCCCCTCTTTTGTACTGCAACTTTCTGAATCAATGAAACTCAACTTTTTGTCCGTTTATCTTCTATTTCTATTTGGTTGACACGTGCAAAAAATTCTTGATTCAAACTCCAATAAATCACAACTGGTAGGTCGGCTTCGCCGCGCCATACGCCTAGCAAAAATCAGAATCGTTTGAACTTAAACTAGCTCGGCTCTTTGATCTGTCAATTGAACCTAGACATTTTCGCGAGCCGAGCAAAATCAGCTCGGTCCGAGCAAAAATTACTTACGTCATTCTGGCTTTGACAACACTCTAAGTCTTGTATTTGGGCGGGGTAAGAACCAGCCCGGCCCTAATAGGAAGTTGGGGAAATCACCAACATTTCACTTCAGCCGAGCAAAATCAACTTGGCATATATTGGACAAATCACCAATATTCCGATGTGGCCGAGCAAAATCAGCTCGGCCTTTGGGTCAGACAGGACGCCAACATTGCCTTCGTCCAAAACAAAGCCAGCTTGGATCTTGTAAGTCGGGCAATTCACCAACATATCTCTTGGCCGAGCAAAGTCAGCTCGGCTTCTATCAGTTGGACAAAACACCAACATTACGTTTTGGCCGAGCAAAATCCGCTCGGCCTTTACATCGGGCAAAACACCAATATTCCTTTTAAGTTGGTCATGACGTCAACACACCAATTGGGCGAGCAAAATTCAGCTCGGCCCTTATGCAGATTCGACAACACGCCAATTAGTTCACCGGAACCGACTGTTTGTGCGGTCCATGTCTATACTGGCGAGAGAAAATCAGCCCGGTCCCGTTCAAGTTGGTCTCCTTGCCCCTAGCATCCATAGTGGCCCAGAATCCTTAAGGTTGGCTACATTCCACGGTCTGGGGATAGCCTTGCCATCTAAATCTTCTAGATGGTATGCCCCTTTGACAGCTAGGCCAATCACCTTGTATGGTCCTTCCCAGTTTGTACCGAGCTTTCCCTCGCCAGGGACCACCGTGTTACCCAGCACCTTGTGCAAGACCCAGTCCCCGATCTTGAACAGTCTGGGTTGCACTACCTTGTTGTAGTTTTTGGAGAGTTCTTGCTGATAAGCCGCTACGTGGATCAGTGCCCGCTCCCTTCTTTCCTCGGCTAGGTCCAGCTCCAAAGCCACAGCTTCATTGTTCGAATCGGGCTGAAAACTCTCAGACCGGATGGTTGGCATGCCAATTTCCAGCGGGATGACGGCCTCCATGCCATAGGCCAAGGCAAACGGAGTCTCTCCGATCGACCGCCTTGGCGTAGTGCGGTATGCCCAGAGCACATTGGGGAGTTCCTCAGCCCATTTCCCCTAGGCTTTCTCAAGCCGCTTCTTCAGCCCGTCCAAGATGGTCTTATTTGAGGCCTCTACTTGACT
This sequence comes from Camellia granthamiana, assembly GCA_036172215.1. NCBI lineage: Eukaryota > Viridiplantae > Streptophyta > Magnoliopsida > Ericales > Theaceae > Camellia > Camellia granthamiana. Next base: position 115,711,980 of record CM069913.1, read on the forward strand.
ATTTGACTGAGGGTAGGCCGACGTTGAATTGTAGAATTCGATCTTCAACTCTTTGTAAAATCTGCGAAAGAGTTTCCCATCGAATTGAGTGCCGTTATCCGAGATGAGGGCCCTGGGTATACCGAAGCGAGTGACGACGTTTTGCCAAACAAACTTCTTCATATCCTTTTCCTTTATGGTCGCCAGTGGCTCGGCCTCGACCCATTTGGTGAAGTAATCGGTGGCAGCGATGAAGAACTTGCGATTGCCCGGTGCTGCTGGGAGTGGTCCAACAATATCCAACCCCCAAAGCGCGAACGGCCAAGGACTTATAAGAGGGAGCAAATCTCTAGCTGGCTGATGGATCTGGTGAGCGAATTTCTGACACTTTTCACACCGGCGAACGTATTTCTGCGCGTCCGCCTGCATGCACGGCCACCAGTAACCTTGGGAAATTGCTCAGTACGCCAAAGATCTACCCTCAGTATGGCTTCCGCAGATGCCTTCATGTATCTCATAGAGAAAAGCTTCCACCTTGGCGGGGTGGACACACTTCAGATACGGCCCGGTAAAAGACCTCTTATACAAGGCTCCGGATGGGGAGAGCCAAAACCGCTCTGACTTTGCCCGGATCTTGTGGACCGCCTTCTTTTCTTCTGGTAGAATTCTATCTTCCAGGAAGGCGATGATGGGATCCATCCAAGAAGGACCCAAGTCAGTGCAAAGTACCTCGGTCATTTCAGGTTCCTCTATACTTGGCCGAGGTAAAAATTCTATCATCAAGGGATTAGGAAAAGCTGTCTGAATAGAAGCGAGCCCGGCCAACTCATCAGCCGTGTTGTTTCCTTCGTGGTTGATCTGTTTTACTCTTATGGCGTCGAACTTTTTGATCTCTGCACGCACCAGTGCCTGATACTTGGCCATTCTTTCATCCCTGGCCTCATACTCTTCTGAGACTTGATTGACCACCAGCTTGGAATCGCTAAACACCATAAGGGCCGACGCTTTCATTCGCAGTGCGCTTCTTAGTCCGGCAAGGAGGGCTTCATATTCCGCCTCGTTGTTGGTCGCTGGGAAGCCGAGCGTAATTGCTTGTTCGATGATCATCCCGTCTGGTGAAGTCAGTATGATACCCAGTCCGGCCCCATGCCTGTTGGATGCCCCATCGATGAAGAGTTTCCACATCTCGCCAATGAACAGCTTCCAGCAGTCAAAAGGGTTTTGGGAGCTTCTTAATTCCAAGTCTCTAATCGGCTCATCCTTGTCTCTTTCCTTGTTAAGGTTGACTCCGCCCTCCAACGAGTCACTCGCCTTTGCCAGTTCAGTCACTCTTTGCCCTTCCTCCTCTTGCGCACCAACATTTGCTTCTATTGCCTGAACCATGGGCTGTGCTAAATCCGCACCAGCCAAATCAACCGGGTAAACTGGATGCGTTCCAGGGGCAAATTCTGCCACAAAGTCTGCAAGAGCTTGAGCTTTGATTGCGGTGCGCGGGCGGAACTTGATGTCGTACTGTCCCAATTCCACGGCCCATTTCAGAATCCTCCCAGTGAAGTCTGCCTTTTCAAAGAGCACCTTAAGTGGAAACTCGGTCAGCACCACTATGGTATAGGCATGAAAATAGTGTGCCAGCTTCCTTGACGCCATCATCAGGGCCAGCGCCAATTTTTCCAAGGGGAGATATCTCGTCTCGGCCGGGAGGAAAGTCTTCCTTATATAGAAGATGGGCAAGTGCTGGACGCCTTCAGCGCGAACCAGGACGGCACTCACCGCGTGTTGAGAGACCGCCAAGTAGAGATACAACTCTTCGCCTGGCTGAGGTGTGACCAAAATTAGAGCGGAGGAGAGGTATGCTTTTAGGTCCGCCAGTGCGCGGTCACAATCATCGTCCCAGAAAAACTTAGCCTTCAAAGTCTTGAAGAAGGGCCTGCAACGATCCGAAGACCGGCTGATAAATCTGTTCAGCACAGCTGCCATCCCGGCAAGATGTTGCACGACCTTCGTGGAGTTTGGGCGCTCCAGTTCCTGTATTGCCTTGATTTGGGATGGGTCGGCTTCGATTCCTCGGTTTGTGACCAAAAAGCCCAAAAACTTTTCGGTGCCAACTCCGAAGACGCACTTGGAGGCATTCAAACAAAGTTTGTGGTGCTTAAGTATGGCGAACATCTCTGCTAGGTCGGCGAGGTGTTGAGACTTCTCCTTACTCTTTACCACCATATCGTCGATATAGGCCTCCATTGTTCGGCCTAAGAAAGGAGCGAACATTTTTGTTACCATCCGCTGAAAGGTCGCCCCGGCGTTCTTTAGTCCGAACGGCATGACTTTGTAGCAATATAAGCCTCTGGGGGTGGTGAACGACGTGATCTCTCTGTCCGGTTTATACATGGCTATCTGGTGGTAGCCGCGATATGCGTCCAGGAAGCTAAACCTCTGATGGCCAGCGGTTAAGTCTACCAGCTGGTCAATTCGAGGGAGGGGAAAGCTATCCTTCGGGCAAGCTCGGTTGACAGTCTTGTATTCAACACAGACTCGCCACTTGCCGTTCTTCTTCGGAACAACCACCGTGTTGGATATCCACCGAGGGTACTGCACCTTCTCTATGGCCCCAGCTTCTAACAAATTCTTCACTTCTTCTGCCACCACTTCAGCATGGTGCAAGGCTGAGCGGCGCGTCCTTTGAATGACTGGCCGTGCATTGGGGAAGACATTCAACTGATGGCAAATGAAGCTCGGGTCGACGCCAGGCATGTCGTAAGGCGTCCAGGCGAAGGCCTCCAAATTGGAAACCAAAAAGTCGACATAATCCATCCGCTCGGCGCTAGATAAGGATGATCCTAAGAGGAAGAATTTAGTTGGATCGTTCTCGTCAATGCGCACTTCCACCAAATCTTCGACCGATTTTTCCTCGGCCTTTTTTCCCACATCATCAAGGACTTCCTGCCCTTCAGGTCCCTCAATCATTTGGACAAACCCTTTGGCTGCTCGGCTGCCATTTACTGCAATAAGCATTGTTTTGCCATCACCTGATCTCCCCAAACTTCCTCTATTTGTCCGCTCGGTGCTGGAAAGCGCATGACCTGGTGGAAGGTCGAAGCAACTGCTTGCATGGCGTGCAGCCAGCCCCTGCCCAAGATCAAGTTGTAAATGGATGGAACTTTGAGCACCCAGAATTCTACTTGCTTTACGACCGAACCCGCTTTGACCGGCAATATAATCTTTCCGATTGGCCATTCTGGCTGTAAGTTGAAGCCGACCAAAGGGGACGTTGCAGGGGCCAAGTCCTTGTCTTCTAGCCTCATTTGTTTGAACACGTCATAATACATAATTTCGACCGAACTCCCCTGGTCGATCAAGATTCTCTTGATGTCAAAGTCTTTGACGCGAAGAGTCACTACTAAAGCATCATTGTGCGGCATTTGAACCCTTTCCAAGTCTTTGGTTGAGAACGAAAGGATGTCCCTCTCTTCAGTCTTCCCCTTCTTTACAGCGGGCTGAACAGAGAGCACTTCCCTCATGTGCTCGGCCTTCTTGATCATCCCTCTAAGCTCGCAGACCCTTGCTGGTTCAATGATGCTGTGGATAACGTTGATTACACCATGCGGGGGCACATCTAGGGCGGCCAAGCCGTTCGACTCGGCTTGTCCCGCTGGCGTGGCCTTGATGCCCCCATCTATGTATTGGTCAAGATGCCCCACCGCCACCAATTCCTCTAAGTGTTGTTTTAGCGGCAAGCAGTCCTCCGTTCGGTGCCCCCGTTCTTCATGAAAGGTGCAGTGATATTTTGAATTGAAGCCCCTCTGCTCACTCCCTAACTTGGTTGGCCATCGGACAAATGGCTCACCTCAGATCTCGCTTAAAATGCGGTAGATAGGGATTTTAAAGACCGTGGTGATTCTAGTCCGCGCCTTCAATTTTCTCTTGGCATCTTCTGCTGCATCACGGGGAGCGTCAGTTCGGTCGTTCCTATGACCCTTGTTTCTGTCATCGCGGTTTGGGCCACGACGCTGGTCTTTTGACCTGTCGTTCTGGCGGTTGTCCTTCTGCCCGACCGAGTGAACTTTCCCTGCCACCTTTCTGTCCGCCGCGACCGGATTAGCCTTCTCGGTCGCAGAGGCGGCATCCTCCTCCACACGGATGTGCTCATTGATCCGCTGCATCAAGGATTCCATAGTGGTGGGCTGGTGCATCGTGAGCGAATCTCGCAGCCTATGTCCGACTGGGAGACCCCGCTTGTACTGAGTGATCGCCAGATTGGTAGGGCAGTCGAGGATCTCGTTGTAAGTTTCCCAGTACCTTGCATTGTATGCCTTCAACGAACCTCCAGATTCCATCTTGACGCCCAGGAGATGGTCGACCTCCTTCGGTGTTCGAGTGTTGGTTTTGAATCTGGTGACGAAGGCTTCCGCTAGCTGCTGCCACCCGTCGATACTCCCCTCCGGGAGCCTTTCGAACCACTTCAAGCCCAGCTCACCCAAGCTTGCCGGGAATATGAGGCAGATCAGGGCGTCGTTGCGTCGATGGCCAGCCATTACTTGCCGGTAATGACTCACGTGCATGTACGGATCCGTCTTGCCGTCGTACAAAGTGAACTTTGGCTGATGGAATCCGGCGGGGAGTGGCGTACTCTCGATCTCTGGAGACAGCAGCGTGGCTGTTAGTCTTGCCAGCTCTTTGTCCACCAGCGCAGGGGCCAGCACCCTGGGCGCCGACATCACCACTTCTTCACTACAACGAACTGGGACGCTCAACCTCTGCAACGCCGGCACTCTCTGAGCCTCTCGACGGCGCGTTTTCTCCTCCAACACATCCCTGAGGTCTCTGGAATGCGTGGAGACAGAGTATCGCGTCGTTGACGACGGGCGGGAGGGACGGTAAGTGCTGTCGCGAGTGAAGGATCTGCCCTCTCTGGGGTCAGAATCTCTAACCCCATAGTTCCTGGTGATGGAGATAGAGTGAGTCCTTTTTTGGCGGCGACTGCTAGAACGAGGGGAGGGGGTGCGCTCACTGAGGTTGCCCTCTCCAGCAATACCCTTCCCCTTAATCTGGCGCCTCAACATCTCCATCTCCGCCGCCATCTTGCGAATGAGGGCGTCCTGGTCTTTGAGTTTGTGCTCCAGGCGTTGCGCTCGAGACTCCCCTCGCTGCCGACGGCCTTCTGGACTCTTCGAGCGATCAGAACTCCTCCTGCGTTTGTATCGCGCACCTCGCGAAGAAGTTTCTAGGCCCGCCATAGCCGGAACATCTGGGGGGCCATCTCTCCTTCGGACATACTCCGGAGTGACACCATTGACGACGGACAGCGGAATTTCGTCGTTGTTGGCCATGGAAATGGTCGAAGAGGCTTGAAGAACAAGGGTCGAATTATCAAAGACTTCCCACAGACGGCGCCAATTGTACGAAAGCGAAATATCATCTGCTTTCCGTACTCCTTGTACTCCAAGCTTCACTTGACGGCGACTAACCTGGCAACACAGAAACGGTGAGCTGCCCGGCGGTGGTGTGCCGGATAGACCCTCCGACGATCAAGTCAAACCACTTGAGGAAGAAGAAGGAGACTGTTGGAGAGAGTATTTCAGATGGCGAGAATGGTTTCAAGTTGCATACCTCTAACATTTGTCTTCCTCCACTATTTCTAGGCTGGCCATGCAGCCTCAAGATCGTGTGCGCACCACCTTTGTCGTCCTTCCATGGACAGGTGGCAGTGCTCGCCTCTCACCACCTTACGCGTGTAAAGGTTTTGTCCTCCAACCAGTACATGCAGAACTGCCAAACGGTATTGGCGCGTGCCTGGAGCAGATTTCCTCTTTCTCACGCCATTAGCCCAGGTGGCACACTTAACTGGAGTACCACGACCGGCCTATCCCTTGTGGAAAATTGCCACAAGCTCACAACTGAGCTAAGAATCGCCGAACTATCCCCTGGCGAAGGGGCAGATGGCTGGTTCTCATGGCCGAGCTATGCTTGACCGGTCCACCCCGATTAACCGGCTGCGAGGCATGATGGCCTCCCCCGTTCTACCTTCGTTCTCGGTTGTACAAAGTCCGACTATCTCGGCTGACCGGTTAGAGGCATGCCGGCTCTCGCCGCGTCTTCGATTTAGCCCGGGCTTCACTTAGCTCGGTTTCTTCACATCATTATGCGTCTAGCCGAACGTTCAACAGTCCTAGTTCGGTCAGATCTTAGCCCTTACCTGACCGGCCAACCTGACTCGGCAACGCACGACAGGCCGAGAGGCCTTGCCAATCAAGAGAACAGCTCGGCACCGCGAGGTTTGTCAATCCCCGCGCTACCGTAGCTCGGCCGTACTGTTGGGTGCAAATCTCCCCTCTCATATTGCCTAAGCTCTAGACATGGCTGAAGAGTGTAGTGAAGCTGCCCTTATTCGATTGTAAATTTTCTCTACAAATTGTCTAAGTATCAATGTTGTATGTAATCAAAAGCTTTCTAAGTATCAATGAATGTAAATTTTCTCTGCAAATTGTCTTTATTTACTTATGTATTGTACATTTGTACTCGATAGAGCAGACCGGCCACGAGTCTTAACTCAAGCCAAGCCCGGATGCTCGGCCCTTTGGTCAAAGCAAGGTGCCAAGTGGTACAACTTGGCGGAATTTGTGCCAAGTATCATTAGTTGAAGCATGGTTCATATTCACAATTTGCACTCGGCGAATAGCCGAATTACACTCTACAATGGGTTAAAACGAGCCAAAACTTGACCGAGTCAAGTGGCAACCTAGCAACACAATGCTCAGTCAAGGTTAAAACTAGACTTTAAATCTTTTAGAAAAGGCCAAAGCTTCTGCTCGGATGGGTGATAAAAAACTTTCTACACAATTTTTTCTAAGGCATGAAGTCCAGTATGACCGAGCAAATAGCCTGCTAATTCACAGAGCTCACGCTCAACTAGGGGTATAGGAAGCTCACTTTTACTCATTTTTTCTAAGGCATGAAGCCTAGTTTGACCGAACAAATAGTTTGCTAAGCCACAGAGCTTCTGCTCAGCCGATAACAAACATTACATACAAGCAAAAATTGAAGATAGAAGGAGTGCAACATTTGCGAAAATATAAGAACTAGTGCATTGATGTGAAACTTCAGTTACAAACTTTAGTTACAAAAGAGAGCTCGGCCTTACAAAAGAAGAGGTCCAATTGACCGAACTCCAAGACTTACAAAAACAAAAAAGAGTGCAAATTACAAGTCCAACAATTGGTAAATTTAGAAGATACTTCAATACAAAATGGAGCTCGGCCTTACGTCATAGTCCATCTAATCGAGTATCAAAGCAAAAGTTGAAGATACTTCATTAAATTCAAATTTCATTACAAAAGAAAGAACTACTAAAGCAGAAGTAAAAGCAAAAACACGAGACAACCCAACAACTTACTTCTCATGATGCTCTTCATTGCGGTACTCCTCCTCTGTAGGATCAACAGTTTGCCCAACCAAGGAAGACCTCACAAGAGGATGAGAAAGGTCTGAAGGATCAATATTTGTAACTTTAGCCTCCCGAGACCTCATCCTCCTAACTCTTGCAACGGTCTTCGAAGGGACTGCAATATCGTCAATATGATAAAGAGGAGAAGCCTCTTCCACTTCAGCAATGCATAAAACTTTAGTCCAACCATTAGTAAAGATCTTGTCCTTCAACTTCAAGATCTCTTCTGTGTAGGTCTTTTCGAACTCATCATGGCCCATTTTTTCAACCTCATCCACCATTCTTTGACAATTAGCCTATATAGTCTTTAAAGCAGTGTTGGCATTGGTAGCCCTTTGTTTGGCCATAAACATCATCGCCTCGGGCTTCTTTTTTTTTCATTCTCTATCTCCTTTAGATTTTCTCTGGCCGCCCTCAATGACCTCTCAGCATAAGTCAAAGTATTGAGCGTCTTAAGGCTCTTTTGCTCTTTGCAACGCCATCTTTCATCCATGATGTGCATCCTCTAGATGCACTGCACCAAACCAATGTGTCATATTCTTGGCACAAAATCAAATTTAAGGAAAGAAATGACAAGGACATAGAAAAAGACCTACTGTTGTTAGCATCTACATTGAACCCTTGATCAACACATTGCTTGAAATGTTTTGGTCGGCTATGTCCAAAGGTAACAGTGATGCATTTGATAAACCAAAGGCCAAGTCGCTCGAGTAGATCATGCTCTCCGATGTAGTGATTGCTCAGTCGTTATGCTCCAAAGGAGGCACCCATTCTTCAAATGAGACCTGCTCACTAGGACTTTTAGCTACTTCTTTACCTTTGGACCTCTTCCTCTATGAGGCCCTATCAGCAGGGAAAGTAAGGGTAGCAACGGGAGGAGGAGCTGTAGCAATATTCTTTTTTTCCGCCCTTAGACCTCTCAGTTGGGGGAGAAGGAACTCATATGTCGACTGTCGAGGTAACTGGAAGGTCTTCATTGTCAGACCCAAAGATTAAGGCCTCAAGATTGAGCTTTTGGCGGCAAGCCATCTCATCTGCAAAGTTTGGCTATAAAGAGTAGCCTTTACTTAGTGATTCGCTCAACAAACAAACAATAGCAGAAGATGAAGCTCTGATGGTATGGCCAACTTACTCTTTGGTTTCTATGTCAGGTAAGTCCCTCAAAAAGTTGCTTATTTTGAGTTTTCGTTGGATGAGATATTTGTAACAATGCACATAATCAAGCAACTGTGGAGCCAACTAATCTTGTACCTCAATGCAACTTTGATGTCCCTCGGATGCTCTCTCTATTCTCCTTTTGACCTTCTTCAAACTTGCAAGTAAGAGCAACAACACTTAGAACAAAATTCATAGACAATAAGTGAATTGGTAAAAGGAAACTAAAATGAAGAATCACCTGGATGGTCATTCTTACACAAGACCCACTTTGATCAGTCCACCTCCTCGGTCGTGAATTCCCAATTCCTCCCAACTTAAAGGAAATTAGAGTCATGTTTGTCATTATTGGGAAGTTTAGTGACAAGTTGGCGGTCCAACGATCGAACTTTGGCATAATAGGTTTTACCCTCTTTATTGTGTGACAAAGAATAGCAATGAAGGATATTCCAAATGCCTAAGTCCAAATCTAAGAGTTCGTTCAAGATCGAGACACCGTTTACTACTTTAAATGTGTTCATTGATATTTGCATTGGTGTAAGTTCGAAATAAGAAAGGAATCGACGCAACAGGGGTCCAAAGGAAACCTAACACCCCCCTACGATGGAAGCAATTGAGAATGGCATTGCGGTGCTCATATACGATTGATTTGCGTCCACCGCAGCCAATGTCAGCGTGAGATCTTCGGGAATGCAATATTTTAGTCAAAACTCAGTGATGCCCACTAGAGTGCTCACTATGTTATGAAACTTGCCCATATATCAAGCGGCTGACCAAACAACCAGCGGATGGGCAACTCACAAGCCAGAGGCCAAACGTCTTACCGAACAACTACACTAAGGGCAGCTTGCAAGGTCAGAGTTGCAATGGCCAATCAAGAAACTACGTGCTAGACAACAATCCATGTTAGAGGTGCACGTTCTGCCAAACAACTAGACTACGAACAACTTACAAAGCCGAAAATTCAATGGTCGACCGAACGACCAACAATATTGAAGCCAATCTTGAAGGCCGAGTCTACTCAAATTCTGCCCAAGAGTAAGGTAAAGTTTACCACAAAAAAAAAAAAAAATAGTAGGCCTGCCAAAAAACCTAAAAAATAATGGGCTTGCCTAAAAATAAGGGAAAGAAAATAGAAACAATTGTGGATTTGTCGGAAGCAAAGAAACTCGTCAAACAAAATGGTGCAGTGGTAGCACAACAACAATGACATCCTTTGGCAAAAATAAAAGTTTGTTCGAAGACTTACAAGACCAAAATTGGCAACACGACGGCGGCAAAAACAATCCCACCATGGCAATGGTGGTAGAGAAGCGATGATGACGGACTGAAACCATTGGGGAAAAAGGCTGACGACGTGATGAAAGTTTTGGAGAGAAAAGAATGCCATAAATAGACTGCTGCCTGTAAAACCTACCAACAATGTCGAGTTTCAAGGCTTTTGCCGCTGGAATCAATGGAGGACACTACTAGTAACAAAACGAATCTGCCAAAGAGTGATGAAACAGTTAGAGAAAGGCACGTCAAAAAGTTTGATAACTGCAGAAAGTTGACGTTAAGAGAAGAAAACTTCAGAAAGTTAACATTAGAGAAAACCTAATCAGCAAAGGAGTTCTCTGGTCTTGGAAAAATCTCTAATTTTTCTAGAGAGAGAAAGTGTGATAAGTCAAACATAATGGGGTAGCTTCAAATAAGAAATAATAAAAGATATGTCCCAAGCCCTAAAAAGTTGTAGCGTGTTGCAAAAGGGATGAGACTCATCACATTTAGGTCTTGTTTGGGATCTTTTAAAAAAGTCAAAAAGTCAAAAAGTTATTCAAAAAGTCAAAAAGTTAACACTATTCACTAAAAGTCAACAATTACGGCTGCACAACTCTGAATTCAAATTTTCTTCTAAAAACTAATTTTCACAATTTTTTATTACACATTTTTCTATAAAAAGTCAAAAAATTAACCCAAACATCCATATTTTTAACCTCAATTTTTTAGTCAAAAAAGACAAAAAGTACACTTATTTAGTCTTCCCAAACAAGGCCTTAGTCAATAGCTTCAAACAGTCTAGTGAAGTAACCAACAAGCGACACCTAGCTAATTAACAAACGAAAGTACACCTTGGGCCAAACCGAGCAGCGAAAAACAAGCTTTCTCGGAACCACCGATAAATAGGTCCATGCTCCTAATCGACGAACCATAGATAAATGCACTGAGGAGCGAGACTTTATGGTTGACCGAGCATGACACTAAAGACATGCAACCAAGCTTTCTCGGAACAAACAAGCATTCAAAATATTGCTTCAGATGAATTCAAATCGAATAATGCTAGGGATCATGAAAAACATATCATGAAATGTATCATGAGAATTTTTCATCATTTGATTAATGTATGGTGTTTTATTGTGTGTAATCTAAATGTGAAAAATCTTTCATGATCATTTTCATGATATTTTTTTTCATGATCCTTAGCATTACTTATTGAAATCAGATTTCAAACATGCTTGGTTGGCTTAACCGAACAACGCAACATTACCGAAGAGCGTCTCAACCGAGCAGAAATTGAACCAAGCTGGGTGGGCTGAACAAGGTGATGATTTGATCTTTGCAAATTAAGCTGAGCTCACTTAAGTGGGTTGAGCCAAGCTAATGGCAGTGCAAGTGGGTTCTACTAAGATGAAGATTTGGCCGACCAAATAATAAGATTAATACCAATTTATCTTCTAAGGAGTGGGACCGAGAAAATAAAGTGAGCCAATGTGTTTTTGAATAAGAATAAACATATGAATAATATTAGGAATCCTGAGAAAAATATTATGAAATTTTTCATGAAGATTTTTCATTTTTTGATTAGTGTGTTGTGTTTTCTTGTATGTATAATTTAACGGTAGAAAATCTTTCATGATCAATTTCATAATATTTTTTTTCATAATACCTAATATTACTCTAAACATATTAAATAATATGTTGAATTGCTCGGCCCACCAACAAGTTGCTCAGTTAATCAACGTGCAAAGTAAATATAAAAAAAAGAAAAAAGTTAGGGATCATGAAAAAACTTTCATGAAAAAGATCATGAAAGAATTATGACCTTTAGATTACCTTGATTAGTGTGTGGTGCTTTATTTTAAGTGTAATCCAAGGGTCATAAATCTTTCATGATCATTTTCATGAAAAATTTTTTATGATACCTAGTATTGCCCTAAAAAAAAAAAAAAAAGGAACATGTATTCCATGACCATTCATGACAATCAAGACATGGCCCACTAAACACTTTCATTAATAACATCAAGTCGGAACCAAAGATGCAATCTAAAAGCATGCACAACCAAGCTAGAAGTTATTGCTAACCAAGTTAATGAGTATTGAACTAAAAAAATAAAAAAGAAAAAAAAAAGAAAACGAAAAAGCTGTTATAAGTATGGTTGAAATGCTCTACATATTTGTAAATTATTTCTAAATTTTAATTTTTTTGCAGGTGATATAATAAATATAATACCAAACTTGACGGCTAGAGAGTTTTGGATTTATTTTTATTGCATCAATGTTGAATTTTATGTACCAAAATTGCCACAAAAAAAAAAAAAAAACATAAAAAGAAAAAAAAAAGTGTAAGAAAATTATTTGTGTGTATCATTCTCATAATGAATTTCTCACCAAACTAAAAAACTCTTTCGTATTTGAGAATTTTAGAGTATATTAACTAGGCCATTGAATATCCACTATATTCTTTTGCTTAAAATTTTATCTTTCGATGATATTTTGGTAATGGGTTCACATAATTTATATGTTTTTGTAATTTGAATAATTGAGTCTTTTATTTTGTTTTGTTTGTGGGTTGGCAATAGAATATTATTTTTATCATAGCAAAACATAGTTATCAATTATATGATACTTATTGATGTTTCACTACAGTTGCTTTTGATTTGTTTGTTTGTTTAATTGAATTACTTTTTATGTTTTTGGTTATCAAAATCTCATTGAAAAGAAATAATAAAAGACAATCAGTGTGATGATATTAAACCTAAAACCGTAACACATCATATGTTATTCATTTTAAATCATATACACATGTGTATCGCATGGGTTACCACTAGTAGGATAATATGCTAAAATATCATGTGCTATTTTAGCACATGCCAAACAAAACCTTAGTAATGACACATGTCAACCATTTAGATTAATAACGGAAGCCTTTTAGAACATTCTAATGGCAGGCTCTACTTTACTTATACTAGCAATTTCAATAAGTAAGAATAAAAATAGATAATAAAAAAATTAATATTATAATTTGTATGTTGCCTAAGTAAAAAGAGTTTTCTTAATGAAATTGAAGGTTTTGGATTCAAATCTTGTTTTATTTATTTATTTATTTTTTAGGACAGAAAAATATGCCAAGTAACTTGAGGAAAAGGCTTGGATACCAAGTCATAGTATAGATAGATAGATAGGTATATTATATATGCTTTTTTTTTTTTTTCCCTATTTCCATTTATGTATACTATCCACAAGACCAGACGTGTTTCTCTACAATCCATCATTTGGATTAGAGAGTGTTGGCTGGGTTTCTCACAGGTTCTATTTTAATAATTTCAATTATTAATTTTGTTGAGTGTGTATATATAATCTATAAAAAAAATTAAATTGATCTGATATTTATAACATATCTATTTTATTGCATTTGTATAAAAAAAAATGGATGATCTATTTTTAAAAATATATTGACCATTAATTTTTTTAAAGATAAATTAATAAAATAAAAGAATTATGACTATTAAATCGATTTAAATTTTTTTTTTATAAATAATATACACACCATATTTAATAAAATAAAATTTTGAATCATCAAAATCAAACCGATGATAAACTTTACATTATCGATAGTATCCTTGGGTCCAGAGCAAAGGGGAGGCCAACCCCACACGACAATGAATTGGAGCCTTCAAAGGGAAGCTTGGCACCAAAGCACAAGAAAAGGGACAATGCTCCCATTTTTTATCGCGTAATGTGTGTGCTAGTTGTGGCATTTGTAGGTTTTAATAGGTTATCAATTCTTTATTAATTTTTTAATTAAATTCAAATTTAATAAAAATAATAATTAAACAAGTTTCAATTATTTCATTAAATTTATATCAAATCAAATGTCCTCAAATCAAAAGGATTTTTTTTTTTTTTTATAAATATTCTAAAAGATAAATTATTTATCAAAATACTCACTTTTTAAACTATCTATCAAACTTAAAAACTATTTATCGAACTTACGTTTTAAAAAATGTAAGTTCAAAATGCAACTTTATTATGAAATCATATGTTCAAAATGTAATTTTATGGTGAAATGGTATCAGATGCAATTTCATATTAACTTGACTTACTAATGTGTAGATGTGGGTCATGTCAATATGAAATCATTTGTTTAAGATGTTGTAGACACCCTATTTTTGACCGTCCTTAAGACTTGGGTGCCCCAGGTTGATCACTCGATGATGAAATACTACGATGTACAATTGTTCAAATTCCTCAGCAAAAGGGCTTCAGTTTTCCAAACTCTAGAGCTTAGAACCTTACACCTCCTTTGAGCCAAAACTTAATTTTTCCACACTTGGCCACCTAGAGGCCTGCTGGCCAACAGGTGGCCGGCTGGCCAAAAATTGGTGGCCAGCTGTCCCTCGACCAGGTTTCCCGGCAAAATAAATATTAGTTGCCAGCTGTCCCTCCATGTACATGCACTGCACCAGCTAGCTCAATACAGATATTTCCGAGATAGCAACCAATTTTTCTATATGTACTTGACCATACCTTATGTTTTTAGGTTAGAAAAAATTACCAAAGCTCAAATTCTTGAAAATTTGTTTCTCTCTCTCTCTCTCTCTCTTGCAATCTATATACACCTTATATATACTCCTTAAACCAAATATTTGAGACTCCCTGCTGAGGTTCTTAAGCTAAAATTTCAGCTCTTGAAGGTGATCACTTGTTAGTTTGTGAATCAAAAAGTAACATCTCTTCAAGAGGTATAACTTTTGCCTTCTTTACACTACTTATTGTAAACATAAATTTCAGAACATAAACCTTACACTTCGGATCATTTACCATGTGTATTATCAAGAAATCAAGACAAAATGACATACATGAATCCATTGATGAACGGTTAAACGGAAGCGTGATTATCAATAAATTCTTTGTTATTGATTATGTTATTGCCTTCTAGTCCTTTCCCCTTTGGTGCCTTATGTTTCTCCTTTGAGAGGATTTAGAAAAATGGCAGTGTTCTTTTCTCCACTTGGGAAGGAATGGGGACCATAACCTTTTAAAGGTTGTAATTGGTTTTCAAAACTGAAAGGTTGTGGAAGTTTAAAAGGAATGAAAACCAACTTTAACCATTATTGGTTTTAATTTCTATTTATTGGTTTTCAAAACTGAAAGGTTGTGGAAGTTCAAAAGGAATGAAAACCAACTTTAACCAATATGTTTTAATTTCTATTTCTGCCCCTCATAGAAATAGTAATTATACAACTAGTATCTACACATTAGGTCCATAACACATATACCCTTAAGCCTATTAACTAAATTGAATCACTTAAATTGTAGGCTTCTTATAAATGATAACACCACATTTAATTATGTGGTCCCATTGAGACATTATCTAACAATCTCCCACTGGACTACATATGTATCCTGAAAAATGTGCTTAACTTTAGTGAGCTCAGAAATTTGTTATCATAACTTGAGGGTATCCAAACAATCTTGTCCATTAACTATATTAATCTAGGATCAAAGCGGTCTTCGTTACATCAATCGTAACTCGACCCACCAATGGTCACGTATACTAATACAGCTAAATGACATAGATCAATCATGGATGCGTAGCATGGAAATTACATGTGATGTGATCCATACATGCCTATTTCCAACTGGTCCTACTTAACTTTATTGAGATCAATACTGCACAATACGTAACAGAGCGTAATAAACTGAATATTTCATTTCTGCAGAAATTAATCTAATTACATAGATAAAATTCAAGGCTGACATAAAGCAGTAATATAAATACAAACTCCCACTAAACCAGAATGTTCTCAAATAGAACAACACCCATCTGAGCAGTGTGCTCATGAAAGACCTTGGGTGGTAGTCCCTTCGTAAGTGGATCCGCTATCATGGAGTTTGTCCCAATGTGTTCTATGGAAATCTGTCCACTCTGCACTCTTTCTTTTACAACTAGGAACTTGATATCAATATGCTTTGATTTTGTCGAGCTCCTGTTGTTATTGGAACATAAAACTGCAGACTTATTGTCACAATATAACTTAAGTGGTCTTTCAGTGCCTTCCAAAATACGCAACCCAGTGACAAAATTCCGCAGCCATATCCCTTGGTTTGATGCCTCATAACATGCTACAAATTCTGCGGCCATGGTGGATGAAGCTATGAGCGTCTGCTTTGCAGACCTCCAAGAAATTGCTCCGCCAGCTAACAGATAAATATAGCCTGATGTGGATTTCCTACTGTCTTGGCATCCAGTAAAATCGGAGTCGGAATATCCAATGACCTCTAACTTATCCGATCTCCTATATGTGAGCATATATTTCTTTGTTCTCTGTAAATATCGCATAACACGCTTGACTGCTTTCCAATGATCCATGCCAGGATTACTTAAATATCTGCCTAACATGCCAACTATAAACGCAATATCCGGACGCGTACATACTTGAGCATACATTAGACTCCCTATAGCCGAGGCATAAGGAATCTTCTGCATTTCTTGAATTTCAAGACTGTTCTTCGGGCATTGGCTGAGACTAAACTTGTCTCCCTTAGCAACTGGGGTTTCACCTGATTTACAATTTTGCATGCAAATCTATTGAGTACTTTTTCGATATAGCTCCTTTGTGATAATCCCAGAATACCCCGAGAACGATCTCGGTGTATTTCGATTCCTAATACAAAGGAAGCATCACTAAGATCTTTCATTTCAAAATTCTTAGATAGAAATCTCTTGGTGTCATGCAATAAGTTTATATCGTTTGTGGCAAGCAATATGTCGTCAACATATAAAACCAAAAATATGTGTTTACTCCCACTGAACTTGTGATACACACATTCATCAACAACATTAGTTTCAAAACCATACGAAGTGAGAACTTGATGAAATTTGAAGTACCACTGACGAGAAGCTTGTTTGAGTCCATAGATGGATTTAGTCAATTTGCAAACCATATTTTTTGGGTCTCCTGACACAAAGTTTTTTGGCTGCACCATATAAATTGTTTCTTTAATGTCACCATTAAGAAAAGCTGTTTTGACATCCATCTGATGCAACTCAAGATCAAAATATGCAACAAGCGCCATAATTGTCCTAAAAGAATCTTTCGAAGAAACTGGAGAGAAAGTTTCTTTAAAGTCAATTCCTTCTTTTTGAGTAAAGCCTTTGGCTACAAAACGTGCCTTATACCTCTCCACATTACCATTTGAATCCCTTTTGGTTTTAAATATCCATTTACAACCTACGGGCTTTGCACCAACTGGTAATGAGACAAGTTCCCAAACTTTATTGTCTTGCATAGACTTATATTCTTCATTCATGGCTTCTATCCACTTATGAGAGTTAGAACTTTCCATGGCTTGACGAAAGTTGATTGGATCATCTTTCGACATTCCATTTTCTACCTCATGTTCCTAGAGATATACAATATAATCATCTGAAAGTGCAAATCTCCTTTCTCTTGTGGATCGCCTTAATGGCACAGATTCTTGAGGTTGAGGTTGTAGAGTTTGTTCCTCAGGAACAATTACCTCATCTTGAATGCGGGTTTGAACTATATTATCTTGAACAACATTGTCTGGTTGAGGATCCGAAATTACTTCTCGAGCAATGACAGGTATAGGAACCTGTGATTGGTCAAAAATAGTAGTAGTAGGAAGTGGGATTACTCCTGCTTCCTCCTCAAAAACAATGTCTCTAACTGGATTTCTCCCCCCAAACTCAACATCCTCAAAAAATGTTGCAATTCCCGTCTCAAATATTGACCTATTTGTGGGATCATAAAACTTGTAACCCCGTGATCGTTCGGCATAGCCAATAAAGTAGCTGCTAATGGTTTTAGAGTCCAATTTTCGTTCATGAGGTTTATAAGGCCTCGCCTCAGCAGGACACCCCCACACATGCAAATGTTTTAGACTAGGCTTTCGCCCAACCCAAAGCTCATAAGGTATTTTTACAACTGCTTTAGTTGGCACCCGATTTAAGATATAAGTTGCTGTCTTTAGAGCCTCACCCCAGAGGGACTCTGGTAAAGTAGAATGACTGATCATACTTCTTACCATATCCTTAAGAGTCCGGTTTCGTCTCTCAGATACACCATTCATGCTAGGTGATCCTAGCATGGTGTATTGTGGGACGATTCCACATTCCTCCAGGTATTTTGCAAACGGTCCTGGACGTTGTTCACCTGATCCATCATATCTGCCATAGTATTCACCACCATGGTCAGACCTGACACTTTTAATCCGTTTGTTGAGTTGTAACTCAACTTCGGCCTTAAATTTTTTGAATACGTCCAAAGACTATGATTTCTCATGGATAAGAAATAGATACCCATATCTGGAATAGTCGTCTATGAATGTGATAAAATATTGTTGACCATTCCAAGACGCCATAGGGAATGGGCCACAAATGTCCATATGAATTAATTCTAAGACATCTGTAGTCCTATAGGCACCATATTTCTTTATTTTGGTCTGTTTTCCCTTGATACACTCAACACAGACATCAAAATCTGAAAAATCAAGAGAGTCCAAAATTCCATCAGACACAAGGCGCTCAACTCTAGATTTAGAGATGTGACCTAGGCATTTGTGCCATAATGAGGCTGAATTTTCCTTAGTTAATTTACGCTTTGTACCTCGTGATTCCACGTGCAAGGTTGCATTATAAGATGCAATAGTTTCGAGCAAATATAGAGTATCAAACACATTAAGTAAACCAGTACCAACAACATTGGAATTAATAGACATACTAAACTTCATATTTCCAAAATAACAATAATATCCCAATTTGTTCAATACAGAAACAGAAATTAAATTCCGTCTAAAGGACGGTACAACAAAAGTGTCTAATAAATCCAAATAATAACCAATTTTCAGTAATAATCTAAAGTGCGCTATTGCCTGCACTTCTATTGACTGGCCATCACCCACAAAGATGTATCTTTCAGCATCAGTTGGCTTTCGGTAGTTCAGGCAACCCTGCATAGAAACACATATGTGAGTAGTAGCACCAGAATCTACCCACCAAGTGTTTCTTGGTATTGAAGCTAAATTTATTTCAGAACAGACCAAAACATGAAATGTACCTTTCTTTACACGCCAGGCGACGTATTTGGCACAATCCTTTTTTCTGTGTCCGGGCTTGCCACAAAAGAAACAACCATCCTGCACTTTCTGTTTCTTTGGTTCCGGACCCTGAGGAATAGCAACTTCCTCCTGAGGAATAGCAACTTCCTTTCCCTTATGCTTTCTTTTGCCCGTATGCTTGGAGGTGCTTGCCAGATGAGCACTTTCAGTCCTTTCTTGCTTCAATCTCTCTTCCTCTTGCACACA
This sequence comes from Camellia granthamiana, assembly GCA_036172215.1. NCBI lineage: Eukaryota > Viridiplantae > Streptophyta > Magnoliopsida > Ericales > Theaceae > Camellia > Camellia granthamiana. The sequence goes on from CM069913.1 coordinate 115,731,142, forward strand.
AAATGAAATGAGCTCATTGAGAGTCCATTTCTCCTTCTAGCAGTTATAACTAACCTTAAATTGGTTAAATTGTGCAGGAAGAGAGATGAGAACTAAATGCACGAGCAAATCATCAGATAGGTCGAGCTTTAGTGCCTTAAGTTTTGAAGCAAGATGAGACATTTCCATGATGTACTCGCGAACATTACCCTTGCCTTTATACTTTATTGAAATCAAGCTTGCTAAAAGCGCGCTTGTTTCAGCCTTATCGTTTTTAGCAAAACGCTTTTGAATTTCTGAAAAAAATTCACCGGCAATGGTAATATCCTCTGTTATTGCACCCCGAAAGACTTCTAGAATCCCACGCTTCATGATCATAAGACTTAGCCTGTTAGAACGATCCCACTTTTCAAAGTACACAATTTCCTCAGGAGTACTTTGTGCAGTGAGAGCATTCGGTTTTGGCATCCTTAATGCCAAGTCTATGTCCATGCAGCCGAGAACAATCAATATGTTCTCTTTCCAGTCCTTAAAGTTTGTTCCATTTAACATTGGAACATTGTTCATGTTGGCAGAGATTGAAGTAGTCTGCATTAAAGCTGAATAGAAAAGAAAATAAAAGGAATAAACAATTATGCTCACATTAAGTTACCAAACAGATAATCTCTAAATAAAGTAATTTAATGACAACATCTCAAGATACCTAGCACAACATTAATACCAAGCCTTTGGGTAGTGATATTAACTGTAAGTGGTATGCTTGTTGTAATGATCAAACATTGACAATAAGTTATCTCAAATAACAAATCTATCTTTTGATGGATTTATTATTCACATTAGGTTTTCTTGACAATTGGCACATGTTTATCACCACAAAATGTGTGTGTAATTCTGCCAAGTCTTAATCATGTCTTTGGACCGATAAATACCCGCATGAGATACACAGACATGAACATCAAAACATTCCATATAAAACAATCTAGACAAGAGAGATCACTTTTGTGACATCTTGTTTGAATTGACTTATATTGAGAATGTTAGAAAATTAAATTTCTGTAGACGTTGTATGAAATTACATTAAATTTAAAGATTTCTAAATTGGTGACCCCGTATATGTTATATAATCTACAGCAATCCCAATTATATGCATATATATATAAATAGAATTGACGGGTCCAAAAACAAATAGTTTTTTTTTTATGATATTCAAAATTAAACCGATCAAATCGCAAGATATATCTATATATATATAAATACATGATGTTCATCCATTTGAGAGAAAAAAAAAAAAAAACTGCCCACCGAATCATTTTACAATTCCAGAAAACAGATTGCCATTTTCACAGAACAAAACAGGAAAAAACAGAATTTACATCCATAAGAAAATTCAGAATCTGATTCTAGGAAACTAAATAGAATGAATAAAGCATATCAATTCTGATAAGACACATGATATGCATGCTCTGATACCAATTGTAAACATAAATTTCAGAACATAAACCTTACACTTCGGATCATTTACCATGTGTATTATCAAGAAATCAAGACAAAATGACATACCTGAATCCATTGATGAACGGTTAAACGGAAGCGTGATTATCAATAAACTCTTTGTTATTGATTATGTTTTTGCCTTCTAGTCCTTTCCCCTTTGGTGCGTTATGTTTCTCCTTTGAGAGGATTTAGAAAAATGGCAGTGTTCTTTTCTCCACTTGGGAAGGAATAGGGACCATAATCTTTTAAAGGTTGTAATTGGTTTTCAAAACTGAAAGGTTGTGGAAGTTCAAAAGGAATGAAAACCAACTTTAACCATTATTGGTTTTAATTCCTATTTATTGGTTTTCAAAACTGAAAGGTTGTGGAAGTTCAAAAGGAATGAAAACCAACTTTAACCAATATGTTTTAATTTCTATTTCTGCCCCTCATAGAAATAGAAATTATACAACTAGTATCTACACATTAGGTCCATAACACATATACCCTTAAGCCTATTAACTAAATTGAATCACTTAAATTGTCGGCTTCTTATAAATGATAACACCACATTTAATTATGTGGTCCCATTGAGACATTATCTAACACTTATTTCCTTCTTATTATTTTTATACTTTTTTTGGACTGGTTCTATGGGCTGAAACTTGTGTACTTGAAGTTACCAAAGGTGGAGGGGTTAACCACCTTTCATTGAACCTTGTTCTCTAAGCTTTCGTCCTCGTCTTTCCCACTTCTTTCTCAACTTTTGGCCACTGATTTTCAGAGTTTTACAAGGCTAAAATATGTGGTTTTGAGGTCCAAAAAGGCTTGCTTACTAGCTTCAATTATCTTTCCTTTTTGCTTACTTTTTTGGGCTTTTTCGGGCTTTTTCATAGTATTTTCAGCACTGTTTTTGTAAGTTTTAGGACTGTTTTAGTGTGTTTATTTCATTTATGCTTTGTATAGTATGCTTGTAGTGTTGTAGTCCTCATAGGTTTGGTGGTTTAGGCCTTAGGCACTAACTTATTTGAGTTGATAGCTTTTATTTTCATAGCTTTTATACACATGTTCACACTTGCAATAACCATCTCTACATCCTTCATCCTTTCTTGATTTTCTTTCATTTTTGTTTAAGAGTTCTTTCAAACGAGTGTTGTTTAAGGCATGCAAAAGAGACCCTTCTATGCTTAATGGTTTAATCTCTTCAAAGGTTCATTACCAAGGCATTACATCTCTCGCATGCCAAGAATAACTTCTTGTTTGACACTTCTCTTATTTTATTGGACATAACTCTCGCCTTTGGATGAAATGACTAAAGAATGGAAGGTAATTAAAAGGGATAATAAAATTGGACTAAAATGGTAACAAGAGTAATAAAATTGGTTTGGGTTCAATTGGACGCTAATTGAACCTATTAAGTCTTGCGTCATTACATACTTTTAGTGATGTTAATGAGGCAAGAATCAATGTCTACCACTTCCCTAGAGAGGTAACTCCATGATAGGGAGGAGTTTTGTTGGTCATTTATTTTCATTCATTGAGTCTTTGTCCCATCGATACATGGATCATCATGCAATAACCTTGCGATCATTGATGATTTGTGGGCCGATTCTACTCATCCCTTGATCAATTCCATGACAGGGAGAGGCAGAAAGGACAAACACCTCCTAGAAGCACTCTATTTGTGCTCTGTTTCTATTATGTTGCAGCAAGGCAAAGCCCAAAAACAGTAGCCGACCAGCCACTCAACCATCAAGCCGACCGCTTTTTATGACCGGCCGGCCACTTTTATTTTATGCAGGCAGTACCATTTTCATGGCAAAATAGAGCAGGGGCTAGGGTAAAAACAAATTAATTTTCTGACTACGAAACAGAACAGAAACTGGCAATAAACAGAGAGTTTCCAGGAGGATCTTCTGATTTGTGTGCGTGCGGCTCCTCACTTCCAGTTCCTTTGATTTAATGTTTTAATAGTAATATGTTGTAAGTAATTAATTAGATTCCTTCAAATTTTGTAATAATTAGTTAACTTAGCGTGTCATTTGGATGTGTAATAAGTAGTTAAAAAATTCGGACACTTGGACATTCAGACCCTCCTATGCGAGGACAAATATGTAATAATTTATGTATATCTTCCAACCCCCAATTTCTTTCTCCTTTTTATTTATCCGTTTACCGTGGTTATATAATATCATGTTTTCCTTACATTTTCCATGCCTTGTATCCATTCGTCTTATATGCATAAGGGTTTGGCTCATTATACTAAGCAATGTCAATTTCAAATTCCTTACTCGAATACGTGCTTTCTTGCATGCTTTTAATTGACTCACATGCCATGCTAGTAGCCGAGTTTATTATTTGCATATTGTCTGTGTTGCATTAATCATATTGCATTGTTTAGGAACATGCATTTCTTCTAATTATTTTATCTTCTTTGGCTTACCTCGGAGTAGTAGGTGAGCATTTCTTATTTTAGCATATTGCATGCGTGTGATTGCTACCATATCGAACATGTTTACCTAAGGCTAAGTGCTTAGTTGATATATCTGTTTGAATACCAGTGGATGAAGGCTTTTTCACTTAAGATGGGATGATTTGATTAATGTATATATGAGATCACTTTTCCAAGTGGTACATATTCAAAATACTTTTCCAAAACAAATATGAAATTCAAACGTTTCAAATTGGGCAAATTAGTCTATACTTGTGTGCATCACATAGTAAGAATAGCCTAATAAATCGGAATAAGAGCATATACTGTATATAAGATTCATATTATGATTGGTAAAGGTTGATTTTTGATTGGGTGAGTGGGGTGCTCAATTCAATGACCTTCTCCTCTCATACCTAAGTTCTCGAGCCGAGACACTTTGGCGACGATGGACAAGTGACATTTGGCACGAATTATGAGTTTTCTAAATTTTTAAAAAAATATTTAGGTGGCAATTCTGAAATCTGACAAAGTGGTTTATTTTTGACATTTTTGATTCAAAATCGATTTTCCAAAAGACTTGCCGGATTTAGACTTTTTTGTATTTATCTATTTCACATTGCATTGGTGAAATCATATTCAAACCCACGGAGTCCGAACTGTAGGGCTATCGTATCCAAGGAGACTAAACCCCTCCAAAGAGCACGAAAAGCAAACTATAGATGCGATTTCACTATGGAATCGTATTTTGAACCTGCGATTTTAAAAAGTGAGTTAATTTGATAAATAGTTTTAAAAAGTTAGCTATTTTTACACAAATAATTTAATCTTTTGGAATATTCACACAAAAAAAAGGAAAAAAAAAACAAAAACAAAAAACAAAAAGCTCAATTAAAAGCAAACCATATTCACCAATTTTTTGACAATTTGGTTTTTCATTTTTTTAAGTAGAAATTACCATTCAATGATGGTTTAAAAAAATTAATATAAATTCTACAAAAATTTATGATTTTAATCATTAAAATTTATCACTTATTTGTAATTATTTTTTAAAATTTTGACTTCACTAGATTTTTAATTTTATTCAAAAACAGAGTTTTCAATTCGTACTTTTATTTTTATTTTTAATGAATTTTTTTAATATTTTAATCAATTTTTTTTACTCTTTAGATCTATGTAATCAGTAAAGAGTATAAAATTTGTGAATTTTATTTTTTTTAAAATTAATATAAACAAAAAATACAAAAAAACAATTAAGTACATTTTCATATATATATTTTTTGCATTTATTGATTTTTTGTGTGGATTTTTTCATAAATATTTTATTTTTCAAATAAATTTAGATTAGGTGCATCTAAAAAAATTAAAAAGACTTATTACAATAATAGAAAAGTTTACAAAAAATAACAAATCACAAAACAAAACAAAAACTCAAATTGTTTTTGAAAATCTAATACTAAATAGAGTTATTATTACTCAATTTTTATAATTTTTTAAAAAATAAAAATAGTAGATGGCTTCATTTCGTAAAAATTTATCAAAATATATTCTTAAGATACATTTGAAATTTTTTAAAAGATTTGATTACAAGTAAGAGTTGAAATGTTTCGTATGAAATTAAGTTTTTAATAAAATTTACACTCAAATTTATTGAAAAACAAAAGAGAGTAATTTGCAAAAGTAAAAAACAGCCGTGGAAACAACTTACTTAAAAAATTGAGTAAATTAGGTAAATCCTCTTAAATTATAAACATTTATGCTTTATTCTATTAAATTTCAAAACTCAAGAGATAATGCCCTTGAACTATTAACTTGTTACAATTAACAATTTTGATTAGGATTTTATTAGGAATTTAAACAGAATGAGGTCATGTATAAAGTGTATAACACACTTATTATTTTTTTAGAACAATATTACCTGTTATTTTTATAGGACAATAATACACTTATTTAGTGATTTTATTTGTACTTTGCCTCCCTTAACTCAGTGACAAAATGCAAATGGAATGATCATATAATGACATTATTATCCTAAAACTTCAATAAATATGTCATGTAGTTTATACATGATTTGATTTTGTGTAAATTCGTAACAAAATCCTAACAAAAAGAGGATAACGATAACAAAATAATACTCTGAGATGATTGTTACTTTAAGGTAGTTAACTGCTGAGTTTTAAAGTTCAGGAGGCAAAAGGCAAATATTCATAATTTAACGTGATTTATGTTAAAAAATTATATTCAAAATTATGGGAAATTTAAATTGTTATAATTATTAATCTATAAAAAAAATATTTATAAAAACCCATTAAAAATTGATTAAAATTCTACTAGCTTGTTTGGTTTCGTTTTTCTGAAAACAGTTTTCAGAAAATTTTACTTTCTTATTTTCCGTATTTTTTTGTTTTTATTAAATTTTTTAGATATTTTAAGCAATTTTTTATTTTTATTTTTTAGATATACCTAACATAAATATATCTAAAAAGTAAAAAAATTGTGAAAAAAACTTTTTAAAAATTCACTAAATACCAAAAATATAAAAAAAATACGAGAATTCAATACATTTTTTATATTTTTATGTATTTATTAATTTTTTAAAACATTTTTTCACAAACTTTTTACTTTTTAGATGCATCTTAATAAGATGCATCTAAAAAAATAAAAAAAATACTTAAAATTTTAAAAATATTCACTAAAAGCAAAAAAATATAAAAAATAAAAAATTTAATTTTAAAAAAATTAATTCAGTAAACTCAAACCAAACAAATTATTTTGCTATTTTTTTCACCATGTCTTTAACCGTTATAGGCCATGAAAACCCCCTTACGTAAGGAAGTAGGTCCTGTGTTCTGGCGAGTAGTGTAGTGCAGTGGGAAAAGAAGATGAAAAGACTTTCTTCGTCAATGGGAGAATATGAAGCGACTTTCCCTTTTCCCATGTTTTCTCACTTATCATTGGATTTTGGAAACTTTATTTATAGATATACAGTATACAGATCATCTTATACATACATACAGAGAAAGGGTGATTTTAGTAAGACAAGTGCTTGTACGGAGAGAGATTCCTAGGTTCTTTTCCTTTTCCTTTTCCTTTTCATTTTCACTTCCCTCCTTCATAACTAAGCGAACCCATTTCTTTCTCATGCTATCTTAATACCCTTTATCTCTCATTGACATTGTTTTGAGGTTTTATACAAGGGTCCAAAGTGAAATGGGGGTTTGGTACATCTCTCTCTCTCTCTCTCTCTCTCTCTCTCTCATTGTTGTGAGGTTTTATAGAAGGGTTTAAAGTGAAATGGGGTTTTGATTTTTTGTTCGTTTCAGATAAGCAATACATTACCAAGTGGAAGAAAGGAGATAGAAAAGAGTGAGAAATTGATGATGAGAGGGGTTCCTTATGACTCAAGCTTCACTGATTTGATGTTTTCATGGTCTCTTGAAGACATCTTCAATGAGAATCTTTACAAGAACCAGGTGTGTCTTATGCTCCATTTTTCACCATTCCACTGTCCACTGACATGTTAGATACTTGAAATCACATATTTTGTAGTTCTGTTACAAATACAGTAACCGATCACAAAACAGGACAAAATTTATTGATGGGATTCATGTATAAAAAATCTTATTGCCAATCTTATGGGCACATACATTATTTGTTTGATTCTGTGATTGGTTTATGTGTTGTTCAACTTATTTTATTTTTTTAAAGTTTTTGGGATTAAATTATTAATATGTGTAAAGATAATATTATGGTGGTTGATTCTCAAAGTGGAAAAAAGCAGTTAAATATGATTGTTTGCCTAACCCCACTTCTGCTTCGAGGGCTGGGCTGTTTCTGTGCCAGGCCCTTCAAAAATTTCAGTCCAATGCAGCAATTAATGTACAATTATAGAGGTTAGCCTCTAATTTTTTTGGTTGATATCTGGTTTGATATTTGATTTGTTGACGTGTCTGAATTTATTGTGTATCTCTGGTTTCTTTTATCTCTTTTGAATTGACATATTGCATCTGGTTGTAATTAATTAATCATAAACGTGAAGCATGTGCGATCCAAGTTAATTTACTGGTTAGCTTTTGAAAATTTTGATTATGAAATAAATTTTCATTAAACCTTTGTTTTTTTTTTTCATCAGCAAAAATTCATTAAATCATGATCACTGGATCATAAGAACAAATTTTTGTTTTTTATAGTATTGGATATGGACACGAGTATGCACAATGCACATTCCAATACATTGCATATAAGATTTTTTTATTTTACAATGCTATTATTTGTTAGGAATATATTTTACTAAATTCAACCCCATGGCATGTAGAAGGAGAGCTTTTATATTTTTTTTTCTATGTAAGAGATGCAGAGAGTTTTGCATGATCATGGGACTCAAACCCAAAACCTAGCTGAGGTGAGGGTGCTCTCATGCTCATATAGTGCACATTGCTTTTGTACCCAAACAATATGGGATTTTGCTTCACACTCTATCGCACACTTAGGGTGCTCACTTGGTAGCACCTACCATTTGTATTCCAAGGACATGCACCCTATGCACCTCTGGGTTTTGTGGCTTTTGATGCCATGTTACATGTTCTTGGGTAGAATGCAACCCCAACAGGTAGCTATTGGGGTGATGGTATGCCTCATGCTTATATATTGGACATTAATTTGGTACCTAGGCAATGTGAGATGTCACTTCATAGAAAGCCCTCTTGCTATCAAATATAATAGCTTTGTCTTCTTATTTTATCATCAACCATTCATTCTCTTTGCTCAAGAAGCACTCCATTAGTGTACCATACTAGTTGCTATGGCTAAAAGTTGGCAAGAGTTGAAGTTCAGAGCTCTTCAAATTACAGAAATGTCTACAATGTCTAAACTTGCGCCAAAGCAATTGCCAAATTTGCCACCTCAACTTCTTAATTGTATTCCCAGTCTTCCACCCTACCTTTCTTTGGGAAAAAAAAAAAAACAGAAAAGAAACGATTACAACAAATTTCACAACTAGAAATCAATAACCCAAAATTTCAACAAATTTCACAACAAAAACTTCACAAAAATTAACACATTCTTCTAAAATTGAACACAACATGTTAACATATGCATTTCTCTTGATCAAGAAATAGAAAGATCACAAAATTCAAATTGACCTACTTGTGTGAATGGGTGTGTTTGTGATGAAGGTCATGTTAAGATTGTGATGAAAGTTGTGTCCTCTATGAAACGCCTTTATAGATTAGAACTATATGCATCTTTGTATTTGATTTGATATTGTGGGAGAAATGGAGATTGGTTGTTGGCGATGGAGACAAAGATGTAATTCAGAGATTGATTGTTGAAATGCAAAGACAGATCGTGTGAGAGAGAGAGAGAGAGAGATGCAAATTGTGAGAGACTAGATATTTTTCTTTTTCTTTTTCTTTTTTTGTTTTGGCGTGAATAAGGGTTGGTTTGGCAACCAACTAGAAAAGTCAAAAAGTTAAAAAATCACTAAAAAAGTTAAAAAGCTAAAAACTATACAAAAAGTCAAAGATTCCTTTTTCGTTCTATTTTTTGCACGTTTTCTCGTAAAAAATCAGAAAATCATTCCAAGCATACTGGTTTTTTTTTTTACCTCATATTTTAGCTAAAAAATTACTAAAATAACCTATTCCCAAACCAACCCTAAGTCATAAAATAAAACACATGAACTTATAGATTTACAAGGGGAATACCCCAGGCCCTAACCAACTAAACAGAGGAGCTTGAGAATCGGAGAAAACAAAATAAACAAGCTAACAAACTACCAAACCTAAAATCCTAGGGCACCACAAAAGTGTTCAAGGGCCACATATGAAGACACATGGGGGCCTTGAGCAACTCAGCATCCTAGGGAACAAAGAAGCAAATCTTGCTTCCAACATCAGAAGACAGCCAACAGGAAGAAAGAAAGCTTCCAAAGCACTACCCGCAAGGTAGGTTACACTAGAAAAAACAGAAGCTGCAGTACTAGAGCAACTTAACATGAAAGGGGGCCTTGGACAGACACCAAAGCATGGACACACTATATGAGGCAACAAAGAGAGGTATACTATTTTATACACCCCAAAAGAGGAGGAACAGCCCAACAAAAGGCTATAAAAGCCATATAGAACTATACAAACCAAAATGACTGTAAAAACAAACAATTGGAAGTAAGAAAGGTATAATAGTGTCACCAATCGTTTGAGACGGGGGAAGTGTGTGTGTGTGTGTGTGTGTGTTTGTCATTGTGAAAGAGTTAGAAATGGTGAGAGGGATTGGGTGAAATTTTTTGGGATGTGATAACGGGATCAATGGATGAGATTAATGATAGAGAGGGGGTCAATGAGTGAGGGAATCCATGTGATTAATGGTAATAAAAGTGGCTAGCAAAAAATGATTGTGCTTGTCATTTGCACCAGTGGTCCAATATTGCAAATTTGGCATTTTGGCACTATAGCATGCCTAATTATAGTTCTAGCATTTGCCATTTTGGCAATGCCCAGTGGAATAGCTCTAACTTAACTATTTAGCGTAAATAGGTTTCATAACGTAATATAATTAGATCCTTTTTTGAATGTTGGTGTAGTTGCTACACAATTGGAGTTAATTTAGTTTGTTAAGAAGTTAAATTGATTTATAGATTGTTGTAAAGGAAAAAAAAAAAAAAATTAAAAGGAAAGAAAATTTTAAAGTTTTTGTTTCTTTCAATTATTTGGTGTAGTGAGGCATGGGTTCCAGACTGTTTGCCCTGGATGGTTTGGGTTCAAGTCAGATTGGTTTATTCTGAATGGTATAATTTAAAAAAGAAAGGGTGAATTACACTAACGGTCCCTATAGTTTGGGATTTGTGTCATTTTGGTCCCTGACTTTTTAATTGTGACACATTTGACCCTGGATTTTGAATCTTGTTCCAAATAAGGACAATTGAAGATACTATTGAATTTTTCAAGGGCAAAATCGTCAATTTGATAAAATATAAATTAATTTGACAAAAATAAATGTCAAAAAATTATTTTTGAATTTTTAAAAATTATTTCTACCTACTAAAGATAAAATTATATAAAATTGATAAATCTTTTAGGCATTTTTTTTTTTTTACCAAATTAATTTTTATTATGTATTTGGATGATGATTATGTAAAATTAATTTTTAAAAATTAATCATGCAATTTTTATTAATTTTTATCAATTTTACATAATTTTATTTTTGGTGGGTAGAAATAATTTTTAAAATATTTTTTTGACATTTATTTTTGTCAAATTAGTTTATATTTTATCAAATTGACGATTTTGCCTTTGAAATTAAGCAATGGTATGTTCAATTGTCCTTATTTGGAACAAGATTTAAAATTCAGGGTCAAATGTGTTACAATTGAAAAGTCAGGGACTAAAGTGATACAATTCCTAAATTATAGGGACTGTTAGTGTAATTTGCCCAAAAAGAAAAGGGCATCTTAGTGCACAAGACAGCTGCTAAAGCAAGGTCTGGGGAGAAAAATATGTATGCAGTTTTAGCCCTAATTCATGAATAGTATCTTGAGGATGAGGATGACTGAGTTGTTGAGATTTAATCCTTGTGTTGTCAAATTAACCTATATTAATTATTGTGTCGTCAAATTTTTGTCTAAGCAAGTGCTTGAGGGTGACTGAATGCTCAAGTGATTAAGCATGCTACAAAAAATAGTTCCAAGTATCTTAGCCTTTGTTTTTAAAGTTCATAAAATTTTGGTGTCGAAGTTGTATTAGTCTAGGCATTGCATCGGATTGTGAGAGTACAATGGCCTCACACTTCTGATCGTGGCATATAGGATTTACAATATAGAATGTAATAGCCCAAGAGGGTACTTGTGAGTGACATTTTGACTGGTAGTACATTTTATAAGTAACTTCATGTTCTCATTTCTGTATGGAAAGGATATATTATGTGGATAGAAATACAAGCTCACTTTGCCTGCCTACTGTCTATTAGTCATTGTTCTACTCAGCTTGGCTGTGGTTGCCTCTAGAGGCCTATGCCCAAATAAAGAAGAAATATTTCCAAAGGGAAACAAAGACAACGAAACCAAAAGATAATCTTTAGAGAACCTTGTATTCCAAGGATTAATTGAGTTTGTTTATAGAATTTAAAGTGAATTGAATAATGCTTGAATGTTTCAATTTTCAGCATCTATATGTATATCTCACTTGCAAGGACCTTTAGTTTTTGTGGTGATTTCACTTTAGAATTGCAACTTCAGTTCCTTCTTGAGATGCGTGTAGGGGGAACTTCATTTACAAGCTCTTCAAATGTATTTCTACTTGTTTGTAAGTTTTGTTTAAATTCTAGCAAGTACATTTTAAAATCTTCATGGTCTTCAACATTGTATGAACTAATGAATGTTTTCTTCTTTGGTTACTAGTTATATGTATATACGATTATAAATATGCATATTCAAGCCTTTATTTGATATCAAACTAGATTTTACTCAAATGTAATTACTTTATTTGTTATTGTGCCTTTCAAAAAATAACTAACCTATTTTACAGTTTTATGTGTTGCCGTTTGCGGGCCAGTGGTGCAATCAAGAATTTTACTTAGTGGGTTCAAATTTGAACTTAATATCCTTGATTTTTTTTTTTTTTTCTATTTCTATAAATTTAGTAGTTGTTGACATTATGTAATTATAAACCTAATTTCATATGAATTGATAAAATTATTCTATGTAATTAGAAGTTACTTTAAAATTTTAATTTCGCAAAAAATGATTACATTGTCACTGGATAAAGTAATAATAAGTTGAATCTGTTTCATGGCCTCAAAATACACTAATTCAAACATATATTACGAAAATTTATAAGCTAAGAAGCATGGACATGGATACAGATGCGGACACGGGTCACTGTGATTTCAAAAAAATAAGGACAAGGGCACGGACACAGTGGGGACATGGCGAGAATACGGCAATAAAATATATTTTTATATATTTTTATTTGCTATCTAGATTAATATTACATCCACAAATAATTAATATTAACAAAAACCAACTCTAATTCTATATATATATTTTTTTATATAGAAAAAGTACTTGTAAATTAACACTTGCTATTTATATCCTTTTATGGATGATCTATCAAGTATTTAAATCTAATAAAAAAATAATAAATATTCAGCATTCAACATTTATCAAAAGCACTAAATAAAATGGAAGAAAAGACAATTTGGCATGTCCTTAGTATGTCCCCGAAGTGGCGGCGTGCCTCTTAAATATAAATTAATTAAATAAAGGGACACACCATGTGGTGTGTCGTTCCCGAAGTGTCCTTGTGTCCCCGAAGTGTCCGTGTGTCCGACAGGAATACGTCACTTGTTTTGAAGTATCAGTGCTTCATAGTTTATAAAAAGTAATCCAAACTTGAAGAAAATTTGTAAGTATTTCCTAATTGGTGGAATGTCAATAAAACGTTCTTGAGTACCAAAGGAAACTAAGGGAATGTACTAACCTACAAAACTTTTTTTATCAAAAATCAAAGTATAAATAATTTATTTCATAAAAATAATTAATATTATCTCTAACAAAGATAATCATGCATAGACTTTTGAATGGTTAATCTTATTTTAGAACAATAAATTTATAAAATAAAATAAAAAGAATTTGAACCCTTTTATTCTAGTTTCAGTAAAATTTTAGTTCAATTTTAAAAAATCTTAAAATAATGAATTATATTCAATTATGAGTATTTTTTTTTTCAAATTTTAATAGGTGTCAAGTGGCCATGCTTAACTCTGTTTTATGCTCTTCCATTCTGTTGTATTATCTTGCCTTCATTATGGCTTTTACATAGAAATATTGTTTAATTGAACTTTTTTTGCCTTTGGTGACTTAACGTTAAACTTTCATTACTTTACTTCACCTCCATTAAACTTTCGTTGCTTTATTTTTAGGTGGAGAAGATTCCTGAATCATTTCAGTCAGTCGAGCATTACTTTGGTTCATTCGTTTTTCCTTTATTGGAGGAAACACGGGCAGACTTGGCTTCAAGCATGGAGATCATTCATGAAGCACCTTATGCTGAAGTGATCTCACTTGATGCGTGCAAGCCGTATGGAACTTTGCATTATGATATTAAGGTTGATTACTGGAGAAACAGATTTAGTGACCGTGGCAAGGATCCTTACAAAACCTTGCCCGGAGATGTTTTTATAGTTTCAGATGCAAAACTGGAAACTGTATCTGATTTACAACAGTGTGGAAGGACGTGGACTTTTGCAACAGTCACTTATATCACAGAGGATGAGATTGGAGGAGGTAATAATTCATCCACTTTTTTTAAAGTCAAAGCATTGAGAGACATTGAAGTCAAAGGTGGAATGCGGCAATCACTCTTTGTGGTTTTCTTGAGAAATATAACTACAAACAAAAGAATATGGAATGCTCTACGCAAGTTTGGAAATCTGAAGATCATAGAGGAAGTTCTTCGTGCTGATTCTGAGGTAAGAATTGTGACAAAAGATTATTATGCATGCAATTGTTTTGTTTGAGTTTCATGTCCTTGTTTTTAATTTTTAAGATGATTGTACCTTGTGTATACGAAGTTAATGTTAGTAAACATTTTGCATCCTATGTTTTGCGTTCGCCACATTCACTGAATTGTGGTACAATAAGGGTTGGAGGGTTGTATAAATCACACTACTAGACTTTACAAGACTACTAAATATAACACCAATTATATTTGATCATGCAAAAACTCTGCTCTCTCTAGATTTTTGTTCATTATTTTTTATTTTTTTCTTCTAATAGGAAACTCTTAAGAAATTATATCGCAAAAATTTTGGAATTGCTTTTATATTGTTAAATTCTTCTTTTTGAAATGAAAATGTACTGTCTTTTTGAACGTGCATTTGAAAACATAAATTGTGTTTTGGGTGTCACTCAGCATAATTTAATGAATTCTATGAGTAAAATATATACTTCACGTTTGGTGGATCTTATTGACGTTAACCGTGAAAAACAGGTTCAGGAGGATTGCGAACTTTGTTGTGTCCATAGTAGGTACCAATTGACCGAAAGATTTGGTACAAATCTACTATCTATGCTGAATGAATCCCAAACAGAGGCAGTCTTGGCTGCTCTTCTTAGAATGGAATGTAATCACAAGCCTACTGCAAAACTTATATGGGGCCCACCAGGGACGGGGAAAACTAAAACTGTCAGTGTTATGCTTTTTGCTCTTTTGAGGATGAATTGCCGGACTCTTACTTGTTCCCCTACAAATGTAGCTATAAATGAAGTGGCTTCAAGGGTGTTACGGTTGGTGAGGGAATCTGCAAAAGATGCTTTATTTTGTTCCTTGGGAGATATTCTCTTGTTTGGGAATAAGGATCGGCTGAAAATGGATTCTGACATTGAAGATATCTATCTGGATTATCGTATTGAAATACTTGAGGAGTGTTTAGGACCAGTGTCTGGCTGGAGGCATTGTTTTACTTCCATGATAGATTTGCTTGAAGATTGTGTTTCTCAATACCATGTTTTTGTGGAAAATCAAAAGATCATAGAAAAAGAACACAGCGATCCAGAGGAAGTCGAAAAGGAAGAATTCAAATCATTTCTCGAGTTTGTGAGAGCCAGATTTAAATCTACTGAATCATTGCTGAGAAGATGTATGTTTATATTCGGTACTCATTTACCAAGAAGTTACATTTTGGAACATAATTTCCAGAAAATGGTAACTCTCATTGACTTGCTTGATTATTTGAAAAGTTTGTTGTTTCAAGAGAGTGTTGTTTCCGATGAACTCGAGGATATTTTTTCACACCAATATCCAATTGAAGATTTTTCTGAATCTTTTGTGAATAAACAATCTCTGATATACACAAGGAGCAAGTGTCTTTCTGTTTTAAAATCTCTTAAACATTCTTTTGAAGACCTTGACCTGCCAAGTGTTATGATCGAAGGTTCAATTAAGGACTTCTGTTTTCGAACTGCTTCCTTAATTTTGTGCACTGCTTCTAGTTCATATAAGCTATATTTTGTGGGAATGGAACCATTGGACTTGCTGGTTATTGATGAAGCTGCACAATTGAAGGAGTCTGAATCGACAATACCCCTTCAACTTCCCGGTCTGAGACATGCCATTCTCGTTGGCGATGAGTGCCAATTACCAGCAACGGTTATTAGTAATGTAAGTTAATGCTGTTGGTCCTATTACCCTACAAATTTAAATAGGCAAGGATTCATTTTTCATACATTGAACATTATGTGGATTGATAGGTTTCGAGTGAAGCTGGATTTGGAAGAAGCTTGTTCCAAAGGTTGAGTTCGTTGGGTCATTCGAAGCACCTTCTAAACATGCAGTACAGGATGCATCCATCAATAAGTTTCTTCCCAAATTCAAAGTTCTATTTCAACCAAATCAATGATGCACCATATGTTATGAAGAAAAGTTACGAGAGACGCTATCTTTCAGAGCCAATGTTTGGTCCCTATTCTTTCATAAATGTAGTTGGCGGTAAAGAAGAAGCTGATGATGTTGGGCGTAGCCGGAGAAATTTGGTAGAGGTTGCTGTTGTTGTGAAGATAGTGCAGAAATTATACAAAGGTATGTCAAGTGGGATTTAATTGTACCTTTATTTTGACTTTGTTGTTTTGATGTGCACTATACTTTACAAAAAGGTTTACTGTATGTATCTTATTTTTGCCTTTTTATTGTTGTCAAGACTCATATAATCAATCAAAAGACAACTGGAGGTGTATAGAGATCTTTGGTTTTCTTTGTCCTTCTTGAATTTGGTGGCATTCCCTTGATGCCTTTTTGAAATAATTTTTTTTTTTTTTTTCTACTTATCTAAAAGAAAAAGTAATTTGATATGCATTCTGCGTTGTTTTCATTGTTCTGTTTTCAAGAACTCAAGGCAGTTTTCAGAAACATTTAATGCCTTTTTGAAATAAAATTTTCTTTCTACTTATCAAAAAGAAAAAGTATTTTGATATGCATTTCTGCGTTGTTTTCATTTTTCTATTTTCAATAACACAAGGCGGTTTTCAGAAACATTACCAAACAGTACTGAAGCACTTTTATCAAATGTTGTATTCGCATCATTTTTCCTTCACTCTTTTGTAGAAGGCTATAACTCAACAGACTTTAAACACAGAGGTAAAAAAAAGAACAAGAAAACAAAGGTAGCATGAAGAAATGAAAATAAAACACTGAAAATTACCTTTTATGCTCCCCTGCTTGCTTGACAATGTTGATGGAATCATTCCCTCAATCTTCTCTGTTAAACATCACCGTTGGAGAAATTAACTTTCTGTTGAATTATTAAAATTGTAGAACTTCTTATTTTCACATACTAAATGATTTGCTTTGTTTTTCTTTTCTTTTTTTTATTTATTTATTGGTTGATGTTGTGTACAGCATGGGAAGGCTACAAAAAGAAGCTTAGCATTGGTGTGATATCTCCCTACGCTGCTCAAGTTGTGGCTATCAAAGACAAAATTGAACAAAAATATGACAACCTCGAGGGATTCACAGTGAAGGTGAAGTCAGTTGATGGGTTTCAAGGTGGAGAGGCAGATGTCATAATAATTTCTACTGTAAGATCAAATAAAGGTGGATTTGTTGGCTTCATGTCCAGTTCCCAGAGAACTAATGTTGCATTGACAAGAGCTCGGTATTGATTCTAACAGACTCCCTCTTAAGTTCACTTATTAATCTTTTTGCTTTTAAGATGATGAATATTCATGTCCTTTGATTCCTTTCCAGGCACTGTCTTTGGATTTTGGGAAATGAAAAGACACTAGCTAGTAGTGAATCAGATTGGGAAGCGATAGTCCGTGATGCTAGGAATCGCCAATGTTTTTTTGATGCTGATTTAGATAAAGATTTGGCCAAAGCAATAATAGATGTCAAGAAAGAGCTTGATCAAATGGATGATTTGTTCAATAAGGATAGTATACTTTTCAAAAGTGCAAGATGGAAGGTATTTGACTTCTTGTGATTAAATGATGTTATTATCCTTCTATCTATCTCTAAAATCACAGAACGTTTAATCTTTACAATGCATGTAATTTGATTTGACATTTTTTTTTCCCATTGGTTCACCCCAGGTTTTTTTCAGCGATAACTTCAGAAAATCATTTGGAAAACTTACTTCAGTCCGTATTAAAAAGTCAGTTATGAACCTATTACTGAAGCTTTCAAGTGGTTGGCGACCTAAAAAGAAGAATGTGGACTCAGTTTGTGAGAGCTCTGCACAGATCTTGAAACAATTCATGGTTGAAGGGCTCTATGTTGTTTGCACTATTGACATTGTAAAGGATTCTATTTACAAACAAGTTTTGAAGGTTTGGGATATATTGCCTTTGGAAGAGATCCCAAAATTGGTTAAACGCCTTGATGGCATGTTTGCTATGTACACCGATGATTATATTGATCACTGTAAGCAGAAATGCATTGAAGGGTATGTTTGATTTTTTTACTAAATGTGAACATAATGAAATATTATATATATATATATATTATATTTGAATTTCAAAGGTTAATTACTTTCTTGATTGGTTTTTTGTGTTCAGGTATTTGGAAGTTCCAAAGAGTTGGGTGAGATCTTTTGACATTGTCCAGTTCAAGAATCTTGACAACCATGTACATGGGAATGAATCAAGTGGCGGTACTATTGATGGTAGGAGTTATGTTGAGAATTCAAAGGTTAGTGAGAGCCTGCTGTTGATGAAATTCTACTCCTTATCGTCTGGTGTGGTGAGCCACTTACTTTCTGACCGTGATGGTAAAGAATTGGACCTACCTTTTGAAGTAAATGACCAGGAATTAGAGATTATCTTGTTCCCTAGAAGCACATTTATACTTGGACGGTCAGGAACCGGTAAAACCACAGTTTTGACAATGAAATTGTTTCAGAAGGAGCAACACCACCATATTGCTTCAAAAGGAATTTATGCAGATGAGGCCAGTACTAGTACAGATGTGAGCCAGAGGAACGACGTTGGTGACTGTGTTGTAGAGATTAAGGATAGTGTCTTGCGCCAACTTTTTGTGACAGTCAGTCCGAAACTGTGTTATGCTATCAAACAGCATGTTTCTGGGCTGAAAAGGTGTGTAAGATGCTCAATTATGGGGTTGTTGCAACCTGTTCCTTTTTTGTATTTTGTTTTTACTGTCTTAGTTGCAAATTACTGATCAGCAAACTAAAATGAATACTCTTTGGTTTTAGATGACTGAGTGTGCAACAGGTCCTATAAAAGTTGTCTGAAGTTTTTATACTATACAAATAAATTAACAGTCATACAATGGATGGAGGTTATGTTATCAAATTGGTTTCCTATAGTTTGTATGATTGATCTCTAAATTAATGCATTAATTGGTCTGTCTTGATCTCTGTTAATTGTTACTGTTGACCTAAGATGACATTTACTCTTTCTGCGTTAACTGCCTAACGGTAATACTTTTTTTCCCCTCTTTCTTAACTACGAGCCTTATTTTATGTATAGGTTTGCTGATGGTGGGAATTTTTCTGGAGAAAACAGTTCAACTGATATGGATGATACAGCACAATTTATGGATATCCCAGATTCTTTTCTTGACATTGCTTCTAACAAATACCCTCTTGTCATCACATTTCATAAGTTCTTAATGATGCTCGATGGAACATTGGGTGATTCATACTTCGAAAGGTTCTTTGGTGGAAGCGGACTTTCTTATTGTAGAACTAGTGGTTCAAGATCAGTTGCTTTGGAAACTTTCTTAAGAACAAAGGAGGTTAACTATGAGAGGTTCTGTTCTTTGTACTGGCCCCATTTCAATTCTACGCTAACAAAGAAGCTTGATCCTTCCAAAGTGTTTACTGAGATAATTTCTCACATAAAAGGTGGATTGGGAGTGGGTGAGGCTCGTGAAGGTAGACTTAGTCAAGAGGATTATGTCCACCTGTCTGAGGGTCGGGTATCTACTTTGAGTAAGCAGAAGAGAGAGAAAATTTATGATATCTTTCTGGATTATGAGAAAACAAAGATGGAAAAGGGTGAATATGATTTAGCTGATTTAGTGAATGATCTTCATTATCGACTAAGAAATGTAAGACTTGAAGGTGACAAAATGGATTTTGTGTATATTGATGAAGTGCAAGATCTTACAATGAGACAAATTTCTCTTTTCAAATATATTTGCCGAAATGTGTACGAGGGCTTTGTTTTTGCCGGTGACACAGCACAGACTATTGCAAGGGGAATTGATTTTAGGTTCGAAGATATACGATCTCTGTTCTACAAGGAGTTCGTGATGGAATCAAGAGGCAATGCATTTGTTGGAACAAAGGAGAAAGGATATATATCAAAGATTTTCGGCCTTCGCCAGAACTTTCGTACCCATGATGGTGTGCTTAGATTAGCACAAAGTGTCATTAACCTTCTTTACCGTTACTTTTGTCATTCTATTGATGTTTTGGAACCCGAGACAAGTCTTATATACGGTGAAGCTCCGGTTCTTCTTGAGTCTGGAAATGATGAAAATGCAATTGTAACTATTTTTGGAAAGAGTGGAAATGTCAGTGGGGACATGGTTGGCTTTGGCGCCGAGCAGGTCATATTAGTACGAGATGATTGTGCCAGGAAGGAAATATCTGACTATGTTGGAAAGCAGGCACTTGTTTTGACTATTGTGGAATGTAAGGGCCTAGAGTTTCAGGTGACTATTAGTTTTTATTTATATGTTATTTATTTGTCTCTTCTTTTTATATCTTTCATATTTTACTTATTTGGTTCATTTCTTATCATTTATAGGATGTGTTATTGTACAACTTTTTTGGCTCGTCGCCTCTGAAAAATCAATGGAGAGTAATATATGAATTTATGGAAGAACAAGAGATGCTTGATGGTACTTGCAGGTCCTTTCCGAAATTCGATCAGGCAAGACATAATGTCTTGTGTTCTGAACTGAAGCAGCTATATGTGGCAATTACTCGTACGAGGCAAAGGTTGTGGATTTGTGAGAATACTGAGGAGCTGTCGAAGCCTATGTTTGACTATTGGAAGAAGTTGTGCTTTGTCCAAGTAAGGAAATTGGACGATTCACTTGCACAGGCAATGCAAGTTGCAAGTAGCCCAGAAGAGTGGCAGAAACGGGGTATCAAGGTCTGCTTGATTGCTCCATATATTAATTTTAGCACACTGTTTTTCTTTTTAAAATCATATCATGATTTTTCTTACACGTATTGTTTTTGTGTTCTTTAGCTCTATCATGAGAATAACTATGAGATGGCAACGATGTGCTTTGAAAGGGCTGGAGACACGATGTGGGGTAAAAGGGCCAAGGCTTCGGGCCTTAAAGCAAATGCAGATCGTATGCGTGGTTCGAATCCTGAAGGGGCTTGCACGGTTCTTAGGGAAGCTGCTGAGTTATTTGATTCTATTGGTATGGCTAAGTCAGCTGCCGAATGTTTTTGTGACTTGGAGGAGTATGAAAGAGCAGGTATTGTTTTCTGTTCGTTTGTTTTTCAATTAATTTTTTTGTTAGTTTGAAAATATTGTTTGCAATATGAACTGTTTATGCAACTTAACACTATTTAGTGGCTTATGATTTTTAGATTTCATAAGATGGTACTTCCCTTGAAAAATACCCGACAAATCGTGACTTTTAACTGATAGGATAATTTGACCTATACTATACTAGTACATGTTGGGATAATGGGTAGATTCCTTTCAGAGGAGAATCACAAATGCATAACCCTTTGTGTCATGAAATGCATGCCCTAATTTATTTTTTCTCAAAAATTTATACCCTAAATTATTGTTTTTGATAAGCAGCTAATTGATGAATTTGTTATCTTTAAAATTATTTTAGGGTATAGGGTTTACCTTTTTTGCCAGTATGAATTTTTTTTGATTATGTTATACACAACATGATCATTGGACAGAATGTTTGAATGATAGCTTTTTTATTTTATTTATTTATTTATTTTTATAGTAATTCTCCTTTTTTTTCTTTGTTTGTGTGCACTTGCAAATTAATATATTTTTTTTGACATAAGCGGATATTTTTACGTGGCCAAATATGGAGGCTAATGTGGAGTGTGACTATCATTTCCCAATAATTTAATGCTGCTGAAAAAACTAAGATAAACCTTGAGGTTCTCTTGCTTGCCAAATTTCTAGGTCATTACTATGCTCCAAAACAAGTGCACTCAAATTTCATCTCGTGTTTTTCCTTTGTAAGGTTGAAACTCAATTCTAAAGCTGGAATACTTCCAGACAATTTACAACAGCATTATTTGCCTGCTTTAGTTTGTCTTCAGCTTGTTTTGTCATTCTAGTTGTATTTTCCAAGTCTCCAACATTTAATTTTGAAGTTTAAATGCACTTTTGGGTTAACAAAGTTTTGACATGTAGGTTGTAATTTTTTTAACTTTGCAGGAAGAATTTATTTGGAAAAGTGTGGGGAAACTGAGCTGAACAAAGCCGGGGAATGTTTCTCTCTGGCTGGTAGTTATAAACTTGCAGCTGAAGTGTACGCCCGTGGAAAATATTTTTCAGAGTGCTTGTCTGTTTGCACCAAAGGAAATTTTTTCGACATGGGTTTACAATACATTCAATGCTGGAAACAAGATGCCCGTAGAGACAATGGTATGATGGTCAAAAGAAGTGAAGAAATCAACAAAATTGAACAACAGTTCCTTGAGAGTTGCGCACTTAATTACTATGAACTGAAAGATAATAGATCCATGATGAAATTTGTGAGAGCTTTTCACTCGACGGATTCAGTTCGCAACTTCTTGAAGTCTTTGGATTGCCTTGATGAGCTTTTAGTGATGGAAGAAGAATCGGGAAATTTTTTGGAGGCTGCGGAGGTTGCAGAGCTAAGAGGAGATGTTCTACGCAAGGCTGATCTGATTGGGAAGGCTGGTCATTTTAAAGAGGCGTCGAAGCTTATTTTAAGGTATGTTTTCTCCAATTCTCTGTGGGCATCTGGAAGCAGAGGTTGGCCACTAAAGTGCTTTTCGCAAAAGGAGGAGATTTTAGCTAAAGCCAAGTCGTTTGCAAAGAAAGATTCAGACATCTTCCATGAGTTTGTTTGCATCGAGGCTAACATTTTATCAACTGAACAATCTAACTTGTTCCAGTTGAGTCAGTGTTTGAACGCTTCCCGTGGTAATAAAAGCCTCAGAGGTGAAATCTTATCCATAAGAAAAATTCTGGATATTCATCTGCAGCCAAGTACCTCGAAGTATGATTGGGAATATGAATTAGTAACGGATTTGATGAAGCATTCACTAGAAAGCATTTCACATAACCGGGTGTCTGTTGTAACACTGATTTGCTTTTGGAATCTTTGGAAAGAGAAGATTGAGTATATCTTCAAGTACCTAGCTTGTCTTGAAACTCATGATGCTGATGAATATTATAGCTATGGAGACTTCTGTTTGAATTACTTTGGTGTGCAGAAGAGACAGTTGAATAATGTTAATACCAGTTTCCTTTTTCTGAATGCTGATGCTGATTGGGTGAGGGAAATTGATGACAGATTTCTTCGGAGAAATGGAAAGTTGGTTTCTGCTGATGCACGCCATTTTGTTTCAGCCGCTCAGACTCATTGGCGCTCAGAATTGCTTTCTGTTGGTATGAAGGTGTTGGAAACTCTCAAGGCACTTCATAAGCTTGCAATTTCAAATTCAATGTCTGTTTTTTGCCGAAGCATGCCTCTCGTTTATATTTTTGAGTTAACAAACTCTTTTTTGGGGTCCAAGTATGTTTCATACAAGTACCATGAAACTCAAACTTTGCAAAGTTTTCTCAAGCTATCTACTGCATACTTTGAGAATGTGTTTCCTTTAGATTGGCGGGAATCATTAACAGAGAGTATGATTTCTCTAAGAGGGGGTGAGCTTTCCCGGAATGTTCTTGAGGAGGTTATTCTTGAAAACATCAAGGGTGACCTAACCTATGGCCAAATTGGGAGGATTTTAATGATATGGCTTGGTTCTGGAAAGCCAACTGATGAACTATACAAGAAGATTGCAAAAGGTTTTGAAAAGAATTCACCTTGGGGCGGATTCATTAAGGAGCTAAATGGAAACATAAAATCAGAAATTGCGCAGGAATCTGCATCAGGCAATTCCTGTGAGGCTCCAAGAGCGGTGTCTTCTGTCTTCAAGTTCTACGAAGCTTTGAAAGATACTTATTATAATGCCAACTGGAGACAAGCTGACTATATATCGCCTGGTTGTTTCTTGTATCTTATAGAGCGACTTTTGATATTTGCATCTGGCTTTCGGGGATTCCTTCTCACCACAAAATCTTCATTTGTTGAATGGCTTATTTGTGAGCAATCAAATGCCGTAGGAACTGCTAATTTAGTAACTGACAATCAATTTTCTGTGAGCTGCATTTATGATTTTGTGGCTTCCATAATCAAGGATTTCTTGTACAACAAGCAAGATACAGTAGAATGGATTAAAAAATCTCATATCAATTTCAATCATTACTATCCACTGCTGTTGTTGAGATTGATGGTTACATTGTGCTTGCTTTGTGTGAACTGTGGAACTGGAAAGTATCTTAATTTACTTGTTGATTTGATGGGGAGGAATGACATTACTAAGGGGCTACCGCCGGAATTCTATGATGTCCTTAGGAGGAGGAGGAGACATAATCATGTGAAAATAGATGTTAATGTACTTGCAGAAGCGTGCAAGAAGATTGGGAATCCTCTTGTTATAGCGAGCTTGGGAGAAAATTGTTCGAAATTTTCATGTCCTGATGCCATTTTTGTCGACATGAGAGTTTCCCGGAGCAGAGAGGACATCATGAGATTGTTGTTTCCTATTAACAGCAAAGCTCCTCGAGGTCAAACTGTAGCGGTTGAAGTGGATAGAGCTAATCACTATCAGGGGAAGACTTCTAAGGCTCCACCTTCAAACTTAGCTGCCATGGCAGATCAGAAGATGAACAGTCAGAATATAAATGAAGGCGACGTGCAAATGTATTGTGGACTCTTTGTGCAAATATCTGATGCTTTAATGTCGGTGGAGAACGTAGGAGATGGAAATGTTACAAAATTTCTGTCTAGTGCCTCGAAGTTAAAGGTAAATGCCAAATTGATTGGCATCATTGAATGTTAAAGGATTAGGATCTAAATTTGACTTTTTTATTTTTTATTTTCCTTGTATATTTTTTTTAGGTGGAGGTAGAGAATGGTATAGACTTTGTATCTACTGCTTTGTTAAAAGCCATTGAGAAGAAGACTTGGGGTGATGAGGATGGAAACCTTCTTCTTGAAGCAAACTGCATGCATGATGAATTGAAGCAGCTATCTTCTGCACTGGATATGAGGTCGGTTTAAATGTAACTTTTCATTTTTTAAAGCCCTCCTAGATTTACTTCTATTCATAAATATTTATCAATTTATTTATTTGGTATTTATGGATAAATATTTGCATGTGGTTTGTTTATAGTTTCATTTGAAATGGGCATAATTTGCTTCACTCTAATGTGAATTATGCCATTCATCCCCATAGTTTTGGATTCTAGTG
This sequence comes from Camellia granthamiana, assembly GCA_036172215.1. Classification (NCBI taxonomy): domain Eukaryota; kingdom Viridiplantae; phylum Streptophyta; class Magnoliopsida; order Ericales; family Theaceae; genus Camellia; species Camellia granthamiana. The sequence continues at coordinate 115,756,535 of CM069913.1, forward strand.
GGACATGATTGTTCTATTAATTCTTGATTTTGACATTGTAATTCTGCATCGTATGATAAGATTTTATTCTTGTAATATTGTCTTCTTTTAGCAACTTGTTGAAGTTACTGGAATAAAATTTACATTTTACTGTATCATGCTTTACATAGGTTTTTCTAATCATATCGTGTCATACTTTTTTTAAAATCAATCATGCTTGTGTTACATAGATTGTAACCATTTTCATGTTATGGTATGCACAACTATCGGAATTTTTTATTATTAATCTTTCAGTGAAAGGGAACTAGAGGAAAACATTTCAACAATTGCGCAACTTTTGAAAAGGCTGCACTTGAGAAGGCCGAGGCTGGAAACATTCTTGAACCAGCTGTTCGTTCTTGACAATACAAATGCTGATGAAAAGGAAGCTGATCATTGCAAAGTGGAGGAAACTAGCAACAATGTCAAGGCGACTAGCAACAATGTTGAGGGAGAAGCTAGCAATTCTGATAAAGGGAAAGCCTTGCAGGTTACTGATGATGCTTCGGGAACTAAAAACAATGGCACCGGTGGCGATACTGAAAGCAACAAGGGGAAGGGAAATGGCAAATCGAAGAAGGGTAAAAAAGGAAATAACAAGTCAAAGAAGGGTAAAAAGGGGAAATAGCAGCTCTGAATTTCCAATGGCTTGTCCTTTTTTTTCGTTTTTTATTGTGTAAATTGCTTTGCTTTTGTAATCTTCTTCTCTCTTATTTTCACTGCCCAAATCAACTGAGAATTTTGTTCAATCAGGGGCTCTTAACATCAGTGTCTATAAAACAGAATTCTACATAGAATTTTGATGGTGGTGACATTTTCTCAATTGGCCAAATCATTTGGTAACAATATTTGATGCCAAATCATGCGCTTCATTCATTTGATAAATTTTTTCATAGCTACTAAATTATAAGAAGAGATTGCTACATTTGTGTAGTTACATTTTTTTCTTTTTTAATTTTGTACAATGCATGATGTGAGCGATGAACAAACTTGAACATTTAACGGTGAAGATGGAGGGTGATACTCATACAAACAAACCATCAATGGTGCTATGAACACATAAGATTTTTTACAGAATAAGGCTTATCCTTTCTCATATCTATATTCTATTCTGTAAAAATATCTATGCATTACTCGTAGAAAGAATTCAATGCAAATTTAAGTAAAATATTGCAGATTGTTTAACAATTTATGGCTTTCATGAAGCTAAAGCTACCGATTAGGTATGCAACAAAAAGAAAAGACAAACTTGAATGAATTCATGTGCAATAGAACAGAAGAAGATTGTTTTGTCTATATTCCAGAAGAAATGTAAATGATCAAGAAAACCAGACTTCAATGTCTCTTACTCTGGGAGTTGCAAAATGGCAGTATTTAAGAAAGAACAAAGCAAGGAAGCCAAACCACTGTTATATTTGCAAACAAAAGGGTCATCATGCAAAGCAATTTCCTCATAAGAAAAAGAGGGGGCAAACTAGTCAGCCAAGTGCCTCAATTTGAGAACCCTACCAATCGGATTGACTTTAACCATTTCTTGTGTTCTAGTGTTCAAACCATCATAACCAGCATTTGGTCAAAAGAATAAGTCCTAAATAATCATATCTCTGATCTGAGCAACGAACAAAAAGTCCTTGACATTTGGACTGATTGAGTACATGATCTGCCATGTTATATGCCGGCACCTTGTGCATATAGTACGATCTTCTAACATGTACTAAAGCCACTACTGGACCGTCGCATACGCATAAAATGTGTTCATTAGCCTTTGTACAGGGAAAAACCACAAGTGAGCACAATAACTATTACAACTAATGTCCATCATTGTCCAAACATTAACATGAATTCCAATTACTCTTGTAATCATATAAATAAAATATGACATACATTCAGGGGCATGAAGAACAAAACAATGCAGGTAGGAATCCAACCATAGTACAGTCAGTGATGATGAATGAAGTAGGCAGAACCATGGGATTGAAATAATTGCTCCAACATATAGTGAAATAGAAAAGCAAGAAAAACATAAAATGGAGCTCTTCCTTCTGCATTCGTGATGTTTTTGTGTAGAAATTAAATGAGTTTCAATTATCTAAATGGTTGTTGTAAGAGCATCTTTCCAACAGAAACAAAGTTTGAAAAAGCATTGGAAGAAGCATCTGCTGAACAACAAGGTTATGGACAGTCCAATCATTTGATTTGTTGATATAATAGAACTATTTGAACCATGCATTCGGGTATATGAAATTCAATAAGGCCTCTCACCAAGTATATCCAAATGAAACTGCACTTTAATCACATATACACCCCAAAGAAGAGATAATTAAGAATATAAAGCATTGAACAAAGAACGAAAAGGCAGCAGAAATGAAGATAAACTAGCATAAATACTATCTGCATAGAGCAAATATTACTAATTTGGTATAATTTCAAGCAGCAATCAGCATAACACAACAATTTATATCTTTAAATCCACTAGGAATAAGAGTTATATTCATTACTCAAGTAAAAACAAAAATATAATGTCACAATTACCAAAACTCAACAGATGTGAATGCCTTGCCTGAAAATTATCCATATTTATCTTCTTCTTTCAAGAGAGAAAACGCTCGTCTCTTGAATCATTATTTCTCATAACTTGTGCAGCCAACCAACCCTAAACCCTAAATTCACTAGAAATGGTAGCATAAACAAAGATAACTAGCAAAATATAATCCGCATTGAGCAAATTTTCTAATTTGACACATGATCAAGCAGCAATTGGCATATAAGCAACACAATATACCTTTAAATTCACTAGAGGTAAGGTAGTATTTGGTTCACTGGAATGAGTTGGAATGGAATGGAATGATCATTCATTAAGCTCTCATATGGAATGCCGATTCCCTTGAAATAGGGCATGATTATTCCATTTGTAATGTATTTTGTCACTATTTCCTTACCCAAAAAGCAAATATTCTAAGATCAAGCATCAATTGGCATAAAACAAGGCAACATATCTTTAAATTCACTAGAAATAAGAGTTATATTCATTATTCAAATATCCTCTTTGATGATTAAACATCACTTCTCTTGATAGAAAAATAAAAATTACAAAGTCACAACTACCAAAACTCAACAGAGGTGTGTATTGGCCTTACCCGAAAATGGTCCTCTATCCCTTCATCTTCTTCTTTCAAGAGCAAATGCCCATCTCTTGAATCATTATTTCTCATAGATTCAACTCAAAACCCAATTCAATTCTCCTCATTGGTACCAAATAGCTTCATCCTCGACAATGGCGTCCGCAAGTACCCCTCCACTTCGAATTTCTTGGGTGAAAGCTCCCGGTACCTAGCAAACTCCTCCCTTGCTTCCTTGTTCCTATCAAGCAAGCTATAAATCATCCCTTTACAGAAATAAGGCCTAAAATCAGTTGGGTCCTCTCTTTCTAGTTCCTCATAGCTCCTCAATGCCTCATCCACATTCTTCTGCAAGAACTGTATTTGTGCCATTATCAACCTCACGTCTCGCGCTTCCTTCACTTTTTCTTCGTTCTCAGCAATCTTGAGAGCCTCTTCCAACCTCGTGATCACTGCAATTCCCTCTCCACAACGGTCCATTAACAAGGCGTTTTCAAACAGAGCTTCGAAGGAGAGTGGATTGAGCTTCAAAATCTCTTCGAAAACTTCTCGGGCTTCTTGGGCACAACCCATTTCGTTCAAAACCCTAGCCATCAAGAATTTCCACTCGGTCTGTTCCGGTTGAGCGGAAACAAGCTTTTTCAATACCTTCAAAGCTTCTTCGTCCTCCCCTGCCTCGAGCTTTTGCTGCAAAAGCGATTTCAATGCCTCTATTGCCTCCGAATTCGAATCGATAAATTGCGACAAGGGTGTAGAAGAATCTGAAGATTGATCTTGAAATTCTTCTTCTTCTTCTTGCTGCTGCTGATCTTGGACTTGCTCTTCCTCTGTCACAGTTGTTGAGTTCTCGGCTCTTGCCGGCAAGGGGTGGAATTTTCCGGCCATGGAGGCGGCGGCGGCGGCGGCGGCGAGGACAAGGGCGGCGGCGGTGGTTTTGAGCTTGTGGAAGATGGGGTTTTGGGAGGAAACACCATTTACAGGGGTGGAATTAGAGGAAGCTCTGAGTCTAAATTGGGGATTGGAAGAGGGGTTTCTTGCGAAATGGAGGTAGGAAGGGAAAGAGAGTGGTGGTGGTGGTGGTTTTAGGTAGGGTTTACAAGTGGTGGTGTTGAGGTGGAAGATGGATGATCTTAACCCTATGGTCAGAGTTGAGTCCATTTGGTTGGTAAGAAAAATTTGTTTACTTTTTCTTTCTTTGTGGGTTAGGGGGGAGAATTTGAGGAGGGGAGAAGGATTTTCAGAGTTTTTTTTGGGGGATGGGGGTGGTTGGGTGCAATGGTTTTTATTAGGGTTTTGGGGGCTGGTTGAGAGGAGGATGAAGTGAGAGTGAAGGGAAGGGACCACAGGTGGTTGTGTTTTATTGTACACATCACCTAAAAGTCATATGTAATTTTTTTTGAATTAACTACACAAATATGTCTTTCATATGTAATTTTTTTTTTTTGAATTAACTACACAAATATGTCTTTAATTATTAATAAATATCATCCTATTCTTTTATCCATAAATTTGTATGTTTTAATCCCTTAATTATTAAAAAAAAAAAAAGGTTAGAGATGAATTTAGTGTGCATTTTTCAATTTTATTTACCCTAATGACATGACAATGTGTATTTTTATTTTAAAACAAAATATTTATAAAGATAAATTTACTGATAAAAATAATATTATAATATCATTCTTGTTAAAAAAATTTTTTTGTAAAATTTATGTTTGAATAGAATTTTCAAAAGATTATAAAAACGGTTCAAATGCTTTCCTTTTGAAGACAATAGGAAGAGGATGAAAATATTACATTTTTTATTGAAAACTGTTGAGTTTTATTATTTATTTTTTCTTTTTGAGTTTTCTCTTATATAGTCAAAAATATATATTATGGAAAGAGAAGAGTTAGAAATCTATAATTTTAAATTAAAAAATTCACTTGCAAGAATATGACCAAGGAGTTGGTCCTTATATCAGTGGTTATGTAAAAAATCAAAAGTTGATACTTGTCGTACTACATTAGTGTGAGTCAAATTGTAAAAATATTTTAAAAGTCTCAAACATTTTCATAATATTTACTCCGAAAATATCTGAAAATTAAGGTGTAATTTAGAGTTTAATACAAATCATACTAAAGCCTCGTTTGGAAAGTAATAGTTTTAGTTTAAAAGTCAAAAAGTTATTAGAAAAAATCAAAAAGTCTATAACATATACTAAAAAGTCAAAAATTTCATTTTCTTTCTACTTTTTGCATATCTTTTCGTAAAAAAACTAAAAAGTTATTCTAAATATACAAGTTTTTTTTATCTCATATTTTAGTCAAAAATTTAAAAAATTATTAAAATAGTATATTTCCAAACGAGGCCTAAAGCTTATTTTGGCAACTCAACGTTTAATCAAAAACTGTTCAAAAAAAAACAAAAACAAAAACAAAAACTTTTAATCAAAAAGTTAAAAAATCAATACAAAAAAATAAGAGTAAATTATACAAATAGTCTTTGTAGTTTTCACGATATGTCAATTTGGTCCATGTTATTTCAGTTTATTCGATTTTACCCCTTAATTTAACGGATTGTGTTATTTTAGTCCAATAAATAACGATTGTTAAGTTTAGTGGATGAAAAGTCAAACGATGTATCAATTTGGTCCCTGTCAAAATCGAGCAAATTAAAATAGCAGGGATCAAATTGATACATCGTGTAAAATATAGGGACTAAATTAACAACCATTATTTAGTGGACTAAAATGACACAATCCGTTAAATTAAGAGGCAAAATTGAGCAACTGAAACAATATGGATCAAATTGACACATCGTGTAAACTAGATGGTTTATTTGCATAATTTACCCAAAAATTAAATTCTTCTATATTTTTTTTTACCTATTTTTTCATAAATAATTAAAAAGTCTAAAAAAAAAATCAATATTCAAAACAACCTTAAAAATCCAATTGGATCAACAATGATTCTTTTGTAATAACAACAAAACTTTTTCTGGTTACTATTGTTGGAAAGCATTTCCTATTGTGCTTTTGAAGTACCTTGAAACCGTTCATGCTAGGGGTGTTCAAAATATGCAGAGAATCCTGGCACAAAAAAATATCTAAAGAATCAAAGAATCCAATCAAATTGACCTCTTTGGGTTGGGGGCATTTCCCTAAATAAGCCAAAATAGTAAGGAAATTCCCAAACTAAGTTTATTTTTTAAAGATTTTCCAAAATAGGCTAAATCGCGATTCAAAATCGCGAGTTCAACACTTTCTCCCCCGGGACTGTGAAATCTTGAACTCGCTGTTACGAAATGCGAGTTTGCTTAAGAACTCGCGGTTACAAACCGCGAGTTTAATTAAATTTTTTTTCTTTTGATTCCAAGCACGAGTTTAATTATTTCATCCCAAAAAAATTTGTTCTGAACTCGCTTTTTGTAACAGCGATTTCATCAAAAAAAAATTTCTACTGAACTCGCTGTTTCTAACCGCGATTTCATCAAAAAAAAAATTTCTTCTAAACTCGCTGTTTCTAACCGCGAGTTCATCAAAAAAAAATTTCCTTCTGAATTCGCAGTTTCTAACCGCGAGTTTAAGTGAATTTTTATTTTTAACATAAATTTTTCTGTTTTACTTTATTTTAAGTGAATTTTTATTTTTAACATAAATTTGTTTTTTTTTTTTCTCTGTTGTCATTGTTTTGGTGATAATGTATTTCAGAATAAATTTTTGGGTTAAAATTGTTTTACTAAACCGTTCTCATGTTAATTTATTTTTTCTTTTATTTTGGGTTAGAATGTGTAATTCAGCATTTTTTTTTGGTTTGACTAAAGTAAATTTATTTTGTTTTTCTTGTGTTTGTTTTGGGTTAGAAGGTGATAATATAAATCATAAATTTCTTTTCGCTTTACTAAAGCCATTTTCATGTAAAGTTTTTTATTTTTTATTTCTTTTCTGTTGTATTTGTTTTAGGTTAGAATGTGTTATTCAGAAATTTATTTTGGCTTTACTAAAGCCGTTTTCATGTAAATAATAATTTTTTTTTCTGTTGTCTTTGTTTTGGGTTAGAAGGTGATAATGTAATTCATAAATTTCTTTTCGCTTTACTAAAGCCATTTTCATGTAAAGTTTTTTAATTTTTATTGTTTCTGTTGTCTTTGTTTTGGGTTAGAATGTGTTATTCAGAAATTTGTTTTGACTTTACTAAAGCCGTTTTCATTTAAATAAATTTTTTTTTTTCTGTTGTCTTTGTTTTAGGTTACAAGGTGATAATGTAATTCATAAAACTTTGAGGAAAAAACACATAAGTAGTACAGACATAAGTAGTATAGACATAAGTCTCGGACAATAATACATTGTGGACACCATGAACTTAACACACAATACGTAGATAAACATAAAAGTTAGACAGACAAATATTAGGCAGACAATCTGACAAACTCATTACGGAAACACTTACTCTAACACAGACATTACATATGAATGCATGACCTAATATTGCCGAAGTGTAGACATTAACACCTAATTCGCGCTTAAATCGGTAGGTGGCTCAGAGTCTGAACAATCCGAAAGCTCAGCGTCAGAGACAAGCTGAGGATCCTCCATGATAGCCTTGATAGCCGCATCATTTGGTTCTGTTTTGTTCTTCTGGGCATCCTTCTTAACTATGAGTAGCTGCATATCGCGGGCCAACCTACGACCCATTTGAGAAATCTCACGTTGTAGTCTTTGATATAGTCGATCAACATTATCAGGATCTTCCTTTTGGATCTCAACAGAACGTGTTTTTGGCACCTTCAGTCGTCTTTCTCGACATAACCTTTCATTTTCCACTCGCTCTATAAATAGTGCGGGCCACTTTAGAAGTCTAGCGTTTGCATAACCATATCCTGTTTGATTACAACAAGGATCCTCCACCAAACCACATGGATCTCGATAGTACTTGGGCATGACAAAATGTCGCTTCCCGAACCTATCATGATAAGCACAAGAGGCATCTAACAAAGGAAATGGTGTTTCATCTTCAGCATCGCCACTTCCCCTTCCCCCTCCTCGTCGTGAACTTTCACCCATTTGCAAGTTCCTACCACCTCTGCGATTCCCACCACTCCCTCCCATGAACCATGTAGCCATGCTAATTTTGTAAAGCAAATAAATGATAATTTCGTAGGGCGAAATGAGTTGTAAGGTTGTGTCTTCACCTTTACTCGTTTATGTAGTTAGTTATGAACGACTTTAGAAAGATGCCTCTGCATGACAATCCCACATAAATGAACAATGTATGAGTTGTCAGTACATTGAAAAAACAGAGAAAAGCAAATACTCTGTACGAAGTCACGTGACTTTATGAATTCACAGTTGCCATGTGACTTTCTGAATTCACAAATCAGTGAATTCACTGTTGCCATGTGACTTTCTGAATTGAGAATCCCACATATATTAATAAGAAATGAGTTGTCATTGTAATAAAAAAATCGATTACAAAATCGAGAAAACCAAAGTCTGTGCACCAAGTCACATGTCTTGACAATCCATCTGCATATACCAACAAAATAAGGGCATGCTCACTGACGGTAAATCAGTGAATTCACTGTTGCCATGTGACTTTCTGAATTGAGATTTCCATATATATGAAAATGGTGTTGAGTTGTCATTGTAATAAAAAAATTGAGTAATAAATCGAGAAAACCAAAGTCTGTGCACCAAGTCACATGTCTTGACAATCCATCTGCATATACCGACAAAATAAGGGCATGCTCACTGACGGTAAATCAGTGAATTCACTGTTGCCATGTGACTTTCTGAATTGAGATTCCCATATATATGAAAATGGTGTTGAGTTGTCATTGTAATAAAAAAATTGAGTAATAAATCGAGAAAACCAAAGTCTGTGCACCAAGTCACATGTCTTGACAATCCATCTGCATATACCGACAAAATAAGGGCATGCTCACTGACGGTAAATCAGTGAATTCACTGTTGCCATGTGACTTTCTGAATTGAGATTCCCATATATATCAAAATGGTGTTGAGTTGTCATTGTAATAAAAAAATCGAGCAACAAATCGAGAAAACCAAAGTCTGTGCACCAAGTCACATGTGTTGACAATCCATTTGCATATACCGACAAAATAAGGGCATGCTCACTGACGGTAAATCAGTGAATTCACTGTTGCCATGTGACTTTCTGAATTGAGATTCCCACATATATCAAATTGGTGTCATTGTAATTAAAAAATTGAGCAACAAATTGAGAAAACCAAAGTCTGTGCACCAAGTCACATGACTTGACAATCCATCTGCATATACCGACAAAATAAGGGCATGCTCACTGTAAGGTAAATCAGTGAATTCACTGTTGTCATGTGACTTTCTGAATTGAGAATCCCACATACATGAAATTGGTGTTGAGGTAAATCTGTTTATGTATAATTAATTGTAAATAGTGATTTTGATAAGCAAATCAAGTAAAACCAATAGGGTTTTAAATTTAGTTCCCCAAACTGGACCAACCACTTGGCTTTGAGCTTGTTTGTCTAGCCCCCCAAGTTTAGTTATCTGTCAACCCCCCATTCCTTAACAGAGTCATCATTTTGACTGGACTTCCAGGAATTGGAAGGCGACCCTTTCTTCTTTCCCGATGGAAATTGAAATTCTTTATGTACAAGATCCCTATTTCACAAGCCGCAGTTAAGGGAAGCTTTTCACCGAGCTACCTGTTCTGTTTTATGTGTTGTTCAAGGCGGTTGTTCGTTTGTATGAACTTTATTTAGTTCCCCAACTGGACCAACCATTGGCTTTGAGCTTGTTTGTCTAGCCCCCCAAAGTTTAGTTATATGTCAACCCCCCATTCGTTAACAGAGTCATCATTTTGACCGGACTTCCAGGAATTGGAAGGCGACCCTTTCTTCTTTCTCGAGCTACCTGTTCTGTTTTATGTGTTTTAAGTATTCACATAATTCAACATACATTAATCCATTCGTTAATCCAGAACATTCCTTAACTCATTGCAATTCAATAAAGAAAGTCATGAACTAATAAATGTGCAGTTATAAATGTAGTTATTTCATAAACTTCAAGTTCATAAAACAAATACTTGAAATACATCCGTACGTTAGATGAACAACAACATTGTGTCACACTCATGTAACGAAGATATGAGACAACATACAAACATATATGAAAGATAAAGGTGTTTGATTTCTCATTCCTCATCTGACATGTAGTAGTCAGAGAGATATTTTTCATTATTTAAGACATTATTTCGCTCAATCACTGTGAAATCTCTGTTGCTTGCTTCTGCCATTTCGGTGGCTAACTGAAGCATGAAATGTCGACATCTCCGCATCAACATTCTGTTGTTCTCCTTCTTAATTCTGGTAACTGCTTTTTCATAGTCACTCACATTTCGTCTAGCCATGGTCAATGAACGACGATGAGGTACCGGTGCCCCAAAGTTACGTAGATCATTAAACAATCCTTCTTGCTCCGTTACCCTGAACGCCCACTCAGCTCGGATACCAGCATAATAATCCTTCGGACTCGAGTACTTTTCGCTCTTGTAGTCATAAGTAAATGGAGGTAGCAGCCACACTTTCGGATTTCTTTGCTGGCGTGAACTTCCTGCACCTCTTGAAGACATTGTTCATAAAATAAACAAACAAATAATAATAGTAATTGTAGATATATTACTATTGTTATGACTTGAACAAACATCATACTGGGGGTGTCGCTATTTATAGACATCATACTGAGGGTTAAGTAGAGATGATCTAGTGACAATAACGCATGCTGGGGCACTGTGGAACAAGTGATACCCGTGATATTATTTTTTAGCTTTTCATTTCATGCAATACTGAGTACCCGTGACTTTGTGTACCTTTGATGTAGTCACGGACGTGTTTGTCAGATAAAATCATAATTGTAGGCCAAATGATGACAATGCAATCCCTTCATATTGGAGCAGTGAGTTGTCAAATAAAACAACATGCAGTGAGTTGTCACATCGCTACATGAAACTATTTTTTCATACTTACTTTTGCCATACAGTAAGTAGTCATTTGGAATTGACGATTTCAGTACAAAGTGGTGTTTTTAAAAAATTATAATTTAAATGCTTAAATTTTTAATAGGTTTTAAAGTAATATTCATCATCTCATTTTCTCCTCTTTGCATTTTTTGCTTTATTCGGTAAATTACACTTTACTCCTTTAGTCCATCACATAATTGTTTATCAACACTATTGCCATGTGATCGCATTGATGTGACTTACATGAATTCTGAAATGTGATAAAAAAAAAATAAAGCATTTACTTGCGCTGCAGAAAGTCACATGCATCACGAAATGTGAGAAAAAAAGTGACAAACTATATAAGCATGGCAAAGTCAGAAAGTCACATGCATTACTGCATCACTGCATAAAGTGGCTTGCATCACTGCATCACTGCACAAAGTCAGATGCATCACTGCATCGCTGCACAAAGTGACATAGCATCTGAGGAAAAAACAAAGCATCCAAATTATTACACCGGTTCAAGTAATTGGTGAGCATCACTGACAAATATTGGACGTATCACTACGCCGAGCTACATTTTATTATCGTACCATACCTACTGTGCCCTTGTGAATTATGCAATCCATTAAAATTTTGAGGGGGTGTCATAACAATATAACAACTAATTAATAAATATGTCAATACACGTAAAAAGTAAACAAATTTCTGAAACATATTTCAAAAAATTAAAAATATTTTAAAGATTTTTAAATTGTAATTTCACATTTATTTTTTAAAAAAAATTTCAGGCACAGAAATTTGACTAATTCAGACGTTTAGTCGGTTAATCAGCTTGGTTTTTATTTTATTATTTTTTTTAGGTTTTTACTTTTTGTTTTGGAATAACAATAAATTATGCAATTCATAAAAGTCGAAGTGACAACTCCTATCAAGTTGATGGATGGTTGTTCAGGTCATAAAAGTTGACGTGACAACTCTGATGCATAGTTGTTTACAATACTTTCATACATACAACTACCATGTGTATATATGGTATAAATATCGCATCATACCACAACAAAAGTTTTACAGCTATTTCGAGCAATATCATCATGAAATATACGGTGGTTGATCTATATTTAGCAATGGGTCGCTATTGGGTTGCAGATGGAGATGAATTTGAATACCCAATGAATCCAAATTTGCGTTACTCACGTGCCACCGTCAATACCATGAGAGCTGAGTGGGAATTTCGCAAAACTCGAGCAAACGTTCTCGTTGAGCTATGTCGTGAAGTTAATCTTAAATTTCCTCGTCGGTTAGCTATGCGTATGCCAACTGACACTCCCCAGTTGTTGCAAAGGGCATTGCATCGTATCCACGACGAGGTTAATCGCATGACCCAACGTTTGCAAAGGTCCGAACTAATGAAAACCGCAAATGAGCGTGCCGAAGATGGGTTAATGGATGATGCACACCAGTACTACGCCTGGAGCATGGATGTTATGTATGAATCTGATATTGAGATGTCAGATGATGATGATAATGAATGAAATTGTTTGGATGAACGCCCAAACCATTTCTGTAATTCATGCAATTTGTAATGCTTATCCACCACTTATCAATGAAGGGAGATATTTCAATTGTTTTCGGATATTTCTTGTCATTCTACCTTTGCTTTCTCTCCGTTATTGTTATTTTGAAGAACGATACTTGAACTAGACTTTCATTATTTCATGCATTATTGATGTGGAATATAATAATGATACTTAATGAAGTACATGTTCATATAACAAATAGTTCAAATACTTGTTTGGTTATCATTGGTTTGTACATGAAAAGAAGACAGTGAATGCAATCATTCAGAAAAGTGAAAGAAAAGGGAAAACAAAATTATGTGCGTGTTTAGATATTTATTTTGTTTCCTTTTTGTTTTCGTTTTCATTTTTATGGAAATCATCAAAACAAGTAAGAATAACAAAATCGTAAAATTATATTTTCCGAATAAATAAGTAAGATACATTTACATCATCTGTACAAGTTTGATATACAAAAACTATAACAAAAAGTATAAATAAAATAAACTATACACTCTACATCACACCCGCTAATGCCCTAACCTGCCCCCAGTCCCACAACCCCGACCGTGGACCTCCCTCCTCGGTCTCCTGCGGTAGACTCTCTGAATATCTGGCTCCCCCAATCGGAAATGCGTATCCTGTGGAGCTTGTGACTGTGACCCCCCCTCTACTGCATGTGCTGCCCCTGATCCTGTCTGTGGCAGAAGATCGGATACTGCTGTGAGCTATGAAACTCCAGCATCTGGTGCAACTGTATCACGATCTGCAGCTGGCGCTCGACCTCTGCCTCTGCCCGCACCACGACCTCTGCCGCGACGTCCACCACGACCAAAACCTCGACCTCTCCTGCGCCCTCTGGGAGGGGGCTCAATATGGCCCTCAGCATCAACGTGTGAGATGCCAGTGAGAACTGCATCATGTGTACTCATGGTCGCGGTGGAACTGTCTGGTTGTGGTAACTGGGTGGGTGGGGTAAGAACGTCATGCATGTATGGGGGCGGTGTCCAATCAGGGTCAGGCATATAAGGTATGCCAGTATGCTGCGTATGAAGTACGTCGAGGGAATCTGCAGATATCAATGGGGTAGTATATGGTGGGGTGACTGATGTCGAAGGAACTGATGTGGTAGGCGCTGAAGTGGAAGGCGCTGACGTGGACGGCGCTGATGTGTCTGGAGCAGCTGCTGAAGTGTGTACACCGTAGTGGCCGAAATGCAAACGATCTCCCCGATGGGCAAGCTGGAATGCCTGGTACAATAACTCCCGGATCTCTGCAACGGCCTCCAAGGCATGCTGTCCGTCACGTCTGAAATGGGCGTCCTCAGCCAAGTGAAACACCCTCCCAGATCCAGCCACCTGAACAGACATGCAGACGTATTATTAGGCTACAGTTGACTGAAAGTAAAGCAAGTATGATTTTAATAATTATCTGACACATAATATGATACTCACCAATGCCTCAAGATAAGAGCCAACTCCCTGATATCCAGACTCAGACACGTGGCTCGGATTCCCGACTAGTAGGTGTGTATGTCGCCGATACCACAACATGTAAGGGTCGGAAGAGGGGAGCACCTCATCGCTGTAGACAGCCTGTACAATACTGTCCCGGCGGCCATCCCACAACTGTATGTATGGCATATAAAACAGATGCCAGTCAGTGCCAGCTCGGCCACGCCTATCAGTGACGTGCAACTGCCACTCAGTGTCGAACCGATCCGGCACGGACTGCACCCGACCAAACTGACGGAGGACACGATGGGGGAGATGCCACTCAACCACGTCAAAACAAATAAGTGGCACTCTCGCCATCCATATCTCCTGACCCAGTCGGCAGTAGTCGGGGAGTGTATCGAGGACCCCAGCATAAGGCTGCCAGATAAACTACAATGACGACAAATAAATTAAATTTTGCTCCTGAACTCAAAACATATATAATGAATAAGACAACTAAAACGCAATCAAAAAATTTCATACCTCTCCCTCAATCATCCGGTCCAGCTGGTCTCTATGAACTACCATTACGTGGGTCGAGACGACCTCGTGGCCCATGTCAACCCTCCACCGGCTACCTCGCGGTCCGGTGGGCATCTGCATGTCCCCCTCACCCATAGGAAGCTCACCAGGACCAACCTGTTGCCACCTAGACGGGGCAATGCGAATCAATCTCTCCCATGCCCAAATCTGCAATTTGAACACAATTACAATACTGATATACGACATACAATATGAATTGACATGTAATAAAATTGTTACTAACCTGTAGCAACACAAGTGGTCCTCCAATCTCTCTCGTACCCACCTGCGCTGCTCGACATAGCATCCTATACAACCATGCCAGAGCCGCGCTACCCCAGCTGTACTGCCCAATCTCCTCAATGTCTCTCAGTAATGGCAAGTACATCAGCTTGACCAGGTTCTGTGACTTATCAGGGAGAAGTACCCCCCCAATAAGCCACAGAATATATGCTCGGGTATGCTGCTGTACCAACTCATCTGGAGCATGATCTGGAAGATGAGCAAAGTGCTCCGCCAACCACCTGACCCTCAGTCTACCTGCCTGTAAATCTGCTGGTGTGGGTGCTACTCCCAATAGCTCAGCACATAGGGCTATCCACTGCTCCGTCGCGATAGATGGGTCAACTCCAGTAACTGCTCGGCCATCAATCCGAAGACCATATAGGACAGATACGTCCTGCAACGTGACGGTGGCCTCCCCGATCGGGAAATGGAATGTATGAGTCTCTGTGCGCCACCTCTCGACGAGAGCAGTGATGAGTGGGTGGTCCAGTCGAATGTGCCCGATACGATACACACCATAGAATCCCGCGCGTAATAGATACTGCAAGACTCTATGGTCCAACAGATGGTCCCACAATCCACCATCTGCCCGACGGCATGTCAACACTGTGCGTGCCTCATCCTGCACAAAAGAATTATCAGTTTAAATACTAACATTATCCCGAAATATACAACAAAATGCAAGGTATTTTAATTGTAGGCGTAAAGTCCAACAAATGTTATTGCATACTGGACGATCCCACATACTGTCAGCCCGATGTGCCTGTCTGAACAGTGGAACCTCCTCAGGTAGATGTGCCATGAAGCCTGTACAACTGAAATATTAGATCATCCATATCAAAATCTCATTTAATCATAATATAATAACAGAGAAAACTGTAATTATTGATTTTGTAGTTAACGATGTAAAATACAATGAAATAAATGTTATGGGTTCGAGAAAAGATAAATTTATGTGCCACTTACACGAAGGCAATTCGAAATTAATGATTACATTTATGGCATATTTGACAAAACTTAAATATTCATTTTGTAATGCTACAAGTTTGAATAAATTATAAATTTTGCAAAATACATATAAAATTTTGTAATTGTGAACAATGAGTGCAGCATTCCAATTTATAAAATTTTAATTTATAATAGGTTAATTTTTTATAATAGGTTAATTTTTTTAATAGGTTAATTTTTTTAAATTCCAATTTTGTAATTTTTTTAATTTATATAGCATTCGATATTAAATATATTCAAAAATATGAAATTTTGAAATGATAGAAGAACTACGTGATTAAGTATAGAAGCTTGTAATACACATTTCGAATCAAGTAGACGGTGAAAAACTAGTACACATTTTTAATAAATTATACAAGTTTGCATAAATTATACACATTTGTAATTTTGCGTTACACATTTTTCAATCAAGTACACATTTTGTAATACACATTCAAAATAGATAGGTAAAGAAAGAATTGAAAAAAACATAATTAAATGATCTATTACAAATGAAGAATTTCAAAATGATATATTACAACATGTAAGTATTACAGTCTTCATCGACCAAGTCGCGCCGGACATGTTCGCCTGTCATGACCTGTCTGGTGGCACTCACTGCAACGAGCTGTCAAACGCCTGTCTGATATATCCATCTCATTCGGAATACGAGCCATAGATGTACGACCCCGTTTTACTTCTCGCAGACGAAGGTCATTAGGCAATAAGGTCCACTGCGGATCATCCCAATAATCTTGATGCGGTATTGGATTGAATTTAGTTTCCCAAACTCTCATGTATACAGGAAGCCTATATACTGGATCAACGTACTGGAATGGATTGTCACCGCATTCAGACATTACAGCGAGCATATGGGAACATGGATAGTGTCTTATCTCATATTTTCCACAACTGCACGTGGGTTGATTCATCCGCACAACCTGTCTATTGCGACCTCGTCCACGGCGAAAAGATGTTTGCACCTCAAATACACGGCGGGGCCTGTAAGACAATATTGATACAAAGTAATGAAGTTCATGTTTTTAGGTGTAATTAACTTTACAACATAATAATAATAATTTGTTCACATTACAAACTAACCTGTCATACGATATCAACGTGAAACTATTTCCCCTTGCGATACCCTCCTTCATAGTTCTTTGCATCTCTCTAGGGTATTGGAACTCATTGCGTACATCAGTTTCAGCTTGGGCTCCCATCTCGTCAAAATATTTGACGAGTCGTCGAAATGTAAATTCAACCATAGCTGAAATAGGTAAGTTCCTTGCACCTTTCAAGACGCTATTGAAGCACTCTGCATCATTACTGGTCAATACCCCCCAGCGATATCCACCGTCATATGCAAGGGCCCAATCCTCAGGATTCATCTTGCGGACCCAAATGATGGCTTCTTGGTTAATAGCCTGTATCTGCTTTAAGTAACCATTACACTTTCGTCGTTGATCAGTACTCCCTGCTTTCCACAGAAGTTGTTTGAGCTCCTTATTTCTGAACTGTGTGTTAAAGTTACTGCAAACATGTCGAAGGCAGTGCCGATGATATCCAACAAATTGGAGCGAAGGATTCAGCCAATGCCGCCTCACAGCAGCTAAAATACTCTCAGCTCGATCAGATATCAAAGTCACTCCCTGTCGGTCCATGACAATATGTTCCTTGATATTTTGAATGAAGAACGACCAAGACTCCAAACTCTCCCTGTCGACAACAGCGAATGCAAGCGGTAATATTTTGCTATTGGCAGTGACAATTGTTGCTACCAGTAACACACCAGTGTATTTACCGTATAAGAATGTACCATCTATAGTTATCACAGGCCTACAATATCTAAAGCCATCGATGACGGGTTTGAAAGACCAGAAAACAAAGTGGAAGACGGGCATAATGGTTGTATGCCCGGTATATCTGTGCTTCCATGTCACGATGGTGCCAGGATTAGATGTCTGTAATGCATGCATGAATTTAGGCAACTGTCTATATGATTCATCCCAATCACCGAATACCATTTTAATTGCCTTTGCCCTTGCATGCCACGCCTTCTTGTATGATACACTATAGTTCATGGTCTTTTTTATATCTTCGATGACATTCTTAATTGGCATATCAGGTTCATTCTGCATACAACAATCAAATATGAGTTGGATTATCTGGATGTGAACACTATAAACAAACAAATATGTATATATATGTAAACATTTATTTTTTATACTAACCGCAACTTGTCCCAAAATATGAGAAGCAATGTAACTGGAGCTAATAGTGTGGTCCCTGTTCATTCGTGGGTATAAACAATGGTGAGGACCCCTGTACTGCTTAATTTCAAAAAGACCATGTTTCCTACTAAGAGATGCACGCAACCACCAACTGCAGTCGTGCTTGCAAGCAGACACCCACAGGTCTCGCTTGGAGGTTACGACCTTATACTCTCGATTATTTGTTGCATGGTACAATTTCACAGCATGTAGAAGTTGCTTCTTATCAACAAAAACCATTCCTCTGTCCAACTGTGGATTTTCAGCGCTCCAGATCCGGTTACGGGGAACGACATCACGGGTACTAATGTCAAAATCACCACCCATGTGAACGTTGTCATAGAAAGGGATTTCAACTCTAGGTGGAATGGGGGCATTTTCAACGTCAACAGGAGCCTGGGCATCATATTCTTCATCATCATCATCATCTGATCCGCCTAATACATTTTCTTCATCACACATTTCATTGTCATCATCGTTTAGGGCGACATCAGGACCGTACATGTCACTGTCAGCAAACTGCACCTCGTTCACTGTTTCAGCCATATTACCAGCAACTTCAACCGGAGTGGTATGATGGCTGCATGTGGGCACATCTTGTGTGTTATTGTCAAATTCATAACCATATCCACCATGTGAACTTGATTCTACACCATGGCCCTAAAATGACTGTTGTGTGTAGCCCAGTGGATAACATTGATCTGAGTCATACATAGGAGACTGAAACGCTGTTGTGTCAATCCCATGCGTCAGTAATGTAGTGAACGGACGAGAATCCATCTGTGTCATGTTCGGGATATTCTGTACAATCTCTTTCTCAATGTAGACTTCCAAACAATTTGGCGCTTGAAAATTTGCACCGATACTTAATACGGTGTTCAACGCCTCATCGTCATTGATCGGTAATATCTTGTATTTGCTGTGTTGTTGCCACTGGCGATAAGGATATCTACATTTGAAGGTTAATCGGACACTTTCCCCGTAACTTGCCACCTTTGACGTAAACATCTCCTCTAAATTGCTAAGCGTGGTGCCAATTTGCACCGCATATATCCCTTTCGGCTCAGCATCATATGATACGCCTTCATCGGGATCCCGAATTATGTTTCCCCCCCAGTAGAAAATAATTGGAACAGTATCCATATACTTGCTTCAATTAAGACAAAAAACATTAAAATAGCAACAATATACTTATATCTCCTTGTACTTGTAAAATAATTATATGAAATTCTACTCATTCAATTACAATTACTTGTGACGCAAAAACTTTATTTAAGTAATCATCAATTATAATCCAACAATCATTATTGATTTTTTAATTAAGATATGAGTTAAAATAATGATAATGCTTTAGATTTTTTAGCTTTTTAAGAAAAACATCTTACAACACATACAAAATTAACATCATACTCTTCTGTTATGCTTTTTACATTACTTATTATGATTAGAAAAATGCTTGGGAGCACTAATTAGTGCTCCCACTAATTAGGTGGCAGTGGGTCCCGCCAGAAATGATGTGATGTTTTAGTCTTGGAGTTGTATTTTTTTTGTTTTTTTTCTATTTTTTTAATGCATTAGTGCTATTAGTGGTGATATTTTTAGTGGGATGAATCATTGTTGTTATGATTAAGATCATGCTCTTCTGCACATTAAATGTAATTCCGCTAAATTTTAGGTCTAAAAACCCTAAAAATCTTTTATTAATTTTGGTTTATTTTTGTATAAATTATAAAAAAATGATTATAAATTATAAAGTAACAACATTTGTAATCATTAAATAAATATAATTGATGTAAATTGATTTCGGTGATTGATAAATTATAAATCTAAGTAATTTACATAAACTTATAAATGTAAGTTGTTAATCTTGTTACTTTGATTGTAGGTAAAGTTATGAGTGTAGGATGACTCATTTGAATAAACATAAATCAAAATATGTTATGAGTGTAGGATGACTTAAAAAGTTATGAGTGTAGGATGACTTAAAGTTATGAGTGTAGGATGACGTAAAAAGTTATAACTTAATTGAATAAACATAATCCAGGCGCATAAAGAATAAGTCAATTGGATAATTCAAGTGGATAAAAATTATCGAGAATGACTCATTTTATAAATCAAAAATTTGTATTTTTTCATTTTTTCAATTTTTTATTTTTTATCGAGAATGACTCATTTCATTCATTTTTTTTTTTCATTTTATAAATAAAAAATTTTCATTTGAGTGTAGGATAACTCAAAAAATTTCAAAAATTATCGAGAATGACTCATTTTTTCAAACATAATTCCTAAATAATTTTTTTGTTTTTTTTATATCAAATGTTTTCATAATAGCATTTTCCATGACGACTTGAAAGGCCTCTTTTCGCAAAGAGGTAAAAAGTACTTTTTTGACTTCTAATGTTTATATTCGACCTCTAATGTTTATATCAATTTTTTTGTGAATTACTTTTAAAAAGTCATTTATTTATATCAAATTTATAAAAGGGAATGTCATGAAATTTAAGGAGGAAAAACTCGAAAATGAAATTCAATCGTAAATGGGGCATGAAATTCAAGTAAACTATAATTTTACTTAGTCAAACCAATTTTACTTATCGTAGTGGCATGTGGCATCAATTTTACAAACCAATTAGATTTGAATTCATTTTTTTTTTTTTTTTTTTTGGGTCAACATTCTAAGTAGTTAGATTTTTAATTTGTTAATAAAATTTTAGTGTACTACGTAAAGGGTCACCCGTAGAAAATATTAACAATAAATATATATATATATATTTTAAAATAAATATTAACAATAAATATATATATATATATATAATATTTAAAAATAAATATATAAAATATTAACAATAAATATATATATATAATATTTAAAAAAATTTAGTAAGAAAACGAAATATCTAACTTTTCTATTTTGCCATATCTCTATCTCCAAAAAATAAATATATATATATATATATTTGCTCCTGGCCAAAATGATGAGAAAACTTCCATAGCAATTTCTTATCACAAATTTTGTTCCTTACTTTTCAATTTCTTATTCTTACTTAACAAATTGAAATTTCGAATAAAATTATTTTGGTTACTTTATTAATTTTAATTTATTACTACTCCGCATCACCTAATTAATAATAATTTTTACAGCCAAATTAACGTTTCTCTTTCTTATGTAATTAATTAACAGCATTAAAATTATTGTAAATATTTAGCTGCATAGGACAAAGGTAATTTATTGGAATGACAATAAAAGGGAATGGCACGATTATTCCTTAAATACGTTTTGATTCAAAAGAAACGAAAATATGTTTTGATTATTCCTTAAATTTGTTTTGATTCAAAATTTGTTTTGATACAAGAAAATTATTATTATTACAGATAATTAAACACATTCAACATTCAACAAATTATGAATTCAACAAATATGTTTTGATTCAAATTCAACAAATTCAACAAATTCAACATTCACAAACTACCTATACTTAAAATATGTTTTCATTCACAAATTCAACATTCAACAAATATAATTAAAATTCAACATTCACATTCACATTCAACAAATTACCTATACTTAAAATTTCACAAAAATCAACCATAACTCTAATTTTTTCACAAACATAAACCCTAACCCTAACCCCACATTCATGAACCCTAACCCTAATTTATTCACAAATATAAATCCTAACCCTAACCCCACATACGTGAACCCTATCCCTAATTTATTCACATTTTCACAAACACAAATATATTCACAAATATAAACTGTAATGGTAATTTATTCGCACTAAAGTAGATGATAGAAGGCATACCAACGAGAGAGACAGTACAGAGGGAGCTCGAGAGAGAGACAGAGCAGTGAGCTCGAGAGAGAGACAGAGCGGGAGCTCGAGAGAGAGAGAACAGAGAGAGAGCTCGAGGGAGAGAGAGCTCGAGAGAGACAGCAGAGGTATATAGAAATCGTGAATACAAAACACGGGGCTGGGGTGCTTATATACATGTTTTAAAATCGTGGTTCACAACCACGATTTCACTTAACCAGAACAAACTTGCCCAAAATCGTGGTTACAAACTGCAAGTTCAGAACAAAAAATTTTCTGATGAACTCGTGGTTAGAAACAGCGAGTTCAGAGCAAAAACCATTTGGGCTGAACTCGTGGTTACAAACAGCGACTTCAACATGAACTCGTGGTTCTGAAACGCGAGTTCAGAACAAATTTTTTTTGCGATGAAATTAATTAAACTCGTGCTTGGAATCAAAAGAAAAAAAATTTAATTAAACTCGCGGTTTGTAACCGCGAGTTCTTAAGCAAACTCGCATTTCGTAACAACGAGTTCAAGATTTCACAGCCCCGGGGGAGAAAGTGTTGAACTCGCGATTTTGAACCGCGATTTAGCCTATTTTGGGAAATCTTTGAAAAATAGGCTTAGTTTGGGAATTTCCTTACTATTTTGGCTTATTTAGGGAAATGGCCCCTTTGGGTTGGTTTGGTTTAGTTTTTTAGAGCATTAATTTGGTTCCAATCTTCAAATTGTCAAACACAGGATTGAGTTGGTTCTTGATTTAAATCTTGTCTAAACTGAACCAACCCAAGTATCAAACTAATATATGTATATATAAATTTTTTTAATTTTTTTTATATTGACACGTCTTTATATTACCATGATCTTGTATGTTACTACAAATTCCTATTTTCATGAAGTTTGTGCAAGTGAACAAATTTTGAACTATTGGTCCAAGAGTAATAGACTTTGCATCAAGTTAAATGATTTAGCCTACTGACAAGACAAATGATTTAGTGTAGAGAATAAGAGAACTCATAAACCGTATGTAAGTGCATTATGAAATGCTGCACTTTGCTTCAAGTTCTTCTTTAAATAGGATGAGTCATAGTTCAAATAAATTGGGTTGATAAGTTCTTTAATCTGAATTTTTAAAGCACTTGGAAGAAGAAAAAAAATGTTGATGCAAAATCAGAGATGGGCAAATTCTTGGAGGAAAATGTTGATGCAAAATTAGAGGTAGACAAATCAGAAGAAAATGTTGATTCAATTATTTTTAATATAATGAAACCATGGTTCCAAACCGAACCAACCCGAGCTACATTGGGTTTGTTCGGGTTGGTTCTAGTATATGATTAATTTAGTTCTGGGTCCAAAAATTTAAAACCAATCATAATTGGAAAACAGAGCATGTTCTTTGTTTATGAAAGAAAAAATGAGGAACAATTGAGGGCCAAGAAATAAGGGAAAATGGAGCTCCAGGGGCATGGAAGACTTTTTGTGCATCTTTTGTGGGAAAAAAAAGTGATACAAATATCATGGATTGATGCAAATCCTGGTAGGAAATTCCTCACCTGTTCCAAATTCCCAATAGTGGTTGCAATCACTTCACTTGGGTAGTCCCAACAATGTGCAAACAGGCAGTCCTAATCATCCCTGGGTTGTTGAAGAAGGCCGATAGGTTGGAAGCACAACTACAGACAATGAATGAAAGATAGAGAAAGCCATGGATATGCTTGGTTATCTCATGGTGCATGATTGTATCAATGTGGTTTCTAATGTAAAGTTCTAGAGTATGTAATGATGATACATGGTAACGTAAGAATGAATGTAATGGGGAGAAATATTATGGATGATATGTAATGGGGCAACTATTATGAATGAAAAATTTGGAATTTTGTGTTAAGAATTTTGTCTCAATAATACAACATCACCATTCAACATATAACAGAGCATTACCATTCATAAAACCAACTTTGACAATTTTTCATTCAAATTTTCAGAACACACACAATTGTTTGTGACATTTGAACCCAACCATTACAAAACTAACAAATAGAAGGCAACCATTCCAAACAAAAAGTATAACATGTACAAAAAGCTTTGACTGTTATTGAAATCACTAACATTGTTTTCTATTTGGTAAAAAACAAAACAAAAAACATCAAAAGTGAACACAAACATTGTTTGCTATTTGATTAATATAAAAACACTAAAAGTCTTGGCTATGGAGTTTCAATTGACTTCTTCCTTGTTCAGTCACTATTGTTTTAATAGCACTAGCATTGTAGAGTAGTCTGCCACTTCATTTCATTTGACCCTACTGTAGTGTGGTGTTTGAACTCATTGGAAATGTTGTCACTTGCTTGCTTGCATTCAATGGAGTTAATTGACTTTCTTCTACCATTCTTCTTTTAACTTGCAATAATGGTCAATTATCCATAATTAAACCTCTTTTATTTTGGACAAATATAAGACAGTTTTTTTTTAAAAAATAACTTACAGGCAACTTCTTTTCTCTTATTTATGGCCTGACTTCAATTCCTACTGTGATAACCTAATTTTGAGGTTGGCTCCCCTTAGCCTGACTCTGAGGTTGGTTCCCTTGAGGTTGGCTAAGAGGCTAGCTCCCTTCAAGTTGTCTTCCTTCAGGTTGGCTCTACAAAATTCAAAACATGTGTTATATGAAGATTAAAAGTTTACAAATTTCACAAACATGAATGACTTGAATGGAACTCACAGTTTTTTGCATGTAGTTGAATTGCCCTTTCACCTTGCAAGTCCTCTTGTTGTGTCCCACATTTTCATAATTCTTACATGTCATCTGAGTGCCCTTCATTCCTAGCTTAGTTCCTTCATCTGGTGTATTAGTTTCCTTTCTTTTATTTTGTTTAGGCCTCCCAGGTCTTTTATTCACATCAGGTGGTAGCACTTTAGCATATTTAGTTGTTGGCCACATATCTCTGCCATTAATAGGACTCAACATGTTGTCATAAATCTTCAAATAAGTTTCCACCTTATAGTACTGATGCACAGAATTTTCTGATTCTTCACATAAGTACGTTGTAGTAGAAACAATACGGGCACAAAGAATGCCTAATAGATCCCATTTCTTACATCCACAAGTCTAATTTTTCAAGTCCACCTTGTATTGCTCACTATATGGCCCTACAACTTCAAATTGCTCATTTCTATTCCATCTAAGAATCCATCCAGCTATATCCATCTTAATTTTCTTGAACCTGTTCTGAATCTTAGGACATATAAGATCATTGCACCTTTGCATTGCATCTCTTCTTTCTTGAACTGTTTCCATCAACAACAACCTAATCTTTTCCAATGTTGCCACCTTAGGTTTCTCCCTAGCAGATAAGATGCTTAAATTAAAACATTCACATAAATTATTTAATAAAATGTCACACTTTGGAAAAGTGTTGAAGTGGCTCTTACTCCAGTTAATTGTTGGTCTTTCTGCCAACCAATTGTATGCCTTACAATCAACTCCTTCAATCTCTTCCATCTCTCTAGTAAATGTAGGAACAATACTTGCCCTAGCAGCAAATCTTTCAACACCAAACCCTTGTCTTCACCCTTAAAATTGTTGTACAAATGCCTTACACAAAACCTGTGTAAAGCATTTGGAAACAACTCACCCACTGTATTAATTAGACCTGTTTGCTTGTCAGTCATAAATGTATAGCAATGAGAATTAATAATGTTTAGAACTTGTCCTAACAAATCTAGAAACCACAACCATATTTTCTTATTCGCTTTCCCACAATTGCATAGGCAAATGGAAATATGCAATTATTTTCCTCTATCCCAATTGCAGTCAACAAAATTTCACCATGTGGCCTTTTCAAATGGCAGCCATCCACTCCTATCACTAACCTACAAATATTTTGGAAACCTTTCTTTAATGGATCTCAACACAAATACAATCTTTTGAACTTTGAGACTCCATTATTCCTTTCATTAACCCTTGGAACTTCTTTTTTTTTTTTTTTTTTTTGATCAGCAAAAAGAAATCTTTATTGATGGAATCATGTAAAAATCTAGAGTACATCAATAAAGAGGAGCTCGGAGCTCCAGTTGGAGAGAATCCAACACAGAGGAAAAACCAAAGAAAACAGAAACAGTATACACAGCACCAGAGCAATCTAGCAGCATACAACAAAGAAGGCAGATTGCACACCCCAACAGGTTGTACACCACTCAGCACCCAAGTCTGAAACAAAAGCCAAACTAAACCTGCAAACAGACCATCAAACTAAACCCTTGGAACTTCTTTGACCATGCACAATGTTGTCCTCATAACATTTTTTTATAGCATTCTTTTAAAAATGCTATGAAATTTTATGCAATTGTAGCATTTTTATAATAAAATAATACCAGCTGATAACATTACACTTTTCATAAAATTTACTCTATTTTTAATAGCTTTTTCAAAAATGTTGTGAAAGATTAGGTGAGTTATGATTTTAAGGACACTGGATAAATGCTATAAATGAAATTCAAATGCTATCACAAATATTATTAAAATAGAAAGACAAAAAGTTTTGGTGCTAAACATATCCCGCTTTTCAGTTTACAATAACCCCAAAAATTCCTAAAGTCTCTCATTGTGGACCATCAACAGAAGTAATACTAGGCTCTGCTTCTTGTTTTGTAAAAAGCTTTGATGCTTTTTATCATATAGTTGTTTGATACATTTTGAAGGTAATGATCTCCCTCTTAAAATTCTACTAATCAATTATTTATACAATATATAGATTATAGTTTCTATATGTTCTTATTTGAATGACTCTAAAATAATTAATCAATCTCAAATGCAGGTCTGGAGGTTTACTCCCTCTTAGGTCTCAAATTCGAATCCTTTAGCCAGCAAATGCATACCTCGGGGTCACGAATCGTAGAGCGTAAGCCCTATTTCGGAATGCTTGTTTAGAGTATAAGGACTTAGTCGTGCGCGTAAGTTAGCCTAAGATACCCTATGTAACAAAAAAAGGAGAACTTTCTGGGAACATTTTGTAAGTAACTTTTCTATGATTTTATTGGAATGCTTTGATGCATGCATGTTATTTCTTGTTTATAATTTATTTATTTATTTATAGGCTATGCCATGGGCATGACTCCGAAGAGATTAATTTTCCTTGGGCGTTTAAATATATGGTTGGATTGATTTTTCTTGTATATGTATATCCATCCATATATATATATATATATAGAAATGGGTAATATATAATTCAACATCTCATACTGGAATTCAAGGCTAAGTTATTAATGTAGTTATTTGGATTGAAATAATTAATAGTAATGAATGTTATAAGAAATTGGGTTTTGAAATTAAAAAAAAAAAAGTTTTGAAAAATTGAATTTTGATGTGATTTATATGAACATTTTCTTTGATTGGGAGGCTTTGCAACTGTTTAGATATAACTATGAAATTTGGAAAAAAAAAAAAAAAAAAAAAAAAAAAACCTACTTTGAAAGTTGTTTTGTTCCATATTTATGAGATTCTAATTCTGGAGTATGTACACTTCAAAATTTTATATCAAGTTAACCAAGAAAAGTAAAATTGTTTTTTACCTTAAGTAGCTTTGTCTAACAGCAATGATTGATAAACAAAATTTGTATATATAATAGACATCTAGAATGATATTATATTACAATAACAATTTTATAAGAGTAATGATATAAACAAATAAAAAAATCATACAAAATTTGTAGATAGTGGTTCAATGTGGACCTTTGACTAAAAAACAAAAATACCCATGAAGTTGATTTCTATATACAAAAATGATATTGTCACATTATTCTTGTAGTGTTTTTTATATTAATTTTTTATTACGAATAAAACTTTCATCTCATAATTATGAGTCACAATAATAGGTGTTTTAATTTGAATCATAATAGTAAAAATTGTGCATCATTTCAGATTTTTAATACGAGTACAGAACTAGAACTATCCCTCAAGCTCATTACACCTTAGGTAATCACCTTTACAAAAAGGCCTTTTAATTTCTTGACTCCTTCCAAATATCTTACATGGTCTAAAACAATATACTCATTGATATAATTTGAAATAATATGCTCATTGAATGAAACTTTGCATTGAGACATTATACATGTGATCCTCAAATTGTCTCCTATCATTTTATTAATTTAACATCTAGTCTTTGTTCTTTTGAGTTTACGTAGCTCCAGTGCATTTATAGTTTATATACTATTAATTATGTTGTGTTTCAGTTTATCTTGCTTGTTTCAATTATGTTTACTAACTAATTTTGAAACCTGATGCTAAGTTATTGTTTTCTGAGAGTAGGTTGGCTACCACGGCTACAGGTTGTAAGAACAGATCATATCACAGACAAACGTTGAGTGAGGGGTCTTCTAAAGTACCATCGACCTCTTGCCACAACATTTCGTAGGAACACTTGCAGTCCCTATAGAGGGATCACAAAATATTAAAGGAAAAACAGGACCCGCCAAATTAAATACTAATGGTGTGGATGGTAGTAGCAGGATTGAAATCAGGTTTAATGAGAAGGGTTA
Source organism: Camellia granthamiana (assembly GCA_036172215.1). Classification (NCBI taxonomy): domain Eukaryota; kingdom Viridiplantae; phylum Streptophyta; class Magnoliopsida; order Ericales; family Theaceae; genus Camellia; species Camellia granthamiana. The sequence continues at coordinate 115,785,100 of CM069913.1, forward strand.
ACCAATTGGTTATGGATTGGCTAAATTATCCTCCTTAGGTGTTCTCATTCGAGAGATCGTGCCTATAACACTTCCTAATTGGAAGCAATTTCCTCTAGAGATGAGAGAAGTCCTATGGAAATCTATTCATGTGTAGTATAAATTTAATAATTTTTTATTTTATCAAACATGAACGAATCATATCATTGATGCTAATACAATATGTAGGTAAGATTCAAGGTAGACGAAGAGTGACAAAAAAGGTCACATATTTAAGTCGATAGAGGATCTTTGGAGGACTTCCAAATCAAGATTAGTTAGAAAAATCAGAAAAGCACCAAATGAAGAAGAAAGGCTTGAATTGTGCCCTAATAACATCAAATCAATTCAAGATTGGAAGAATTTCCTGAAGGAAAGGAAAGTGTAGAATTTAAGGTAAGCACTTCATTGTTATATAATATGATGAAGCCTTCACAATTGTATCAATTGAACCTAATAAATTATTTTAGGCTACAAGTGAGAAATCCAAAAAGATAATGTGAGATAGATAATAAATCCATAACTTGTGTTTTGCTTTTGTATGTAAGATTAGGTAATATATTGGCAGTGGATTTGAAATGCTGAAATCCAACTCATTTTTGTTTGCTTGTCCATGTGGCACCCTTCTACTTCATAACTAGCTCACGCACTAACCCAAATCATGTGTCAAAGCAGTAACTCTAGAGAGGATACTCTCCATTTTGCACCAATAACCATTTTTTTGTGTTGATTGATTTACTCAAGTAATCTCATTAATTTGACACTCTTTTAAATTAAATTAAAGTTATTGACCTGAAAATTTAATTATTTGTGTATTCTTGAATGATATCATCTTTTTTTTTTTTTTTTTCTTTTCTTTTCATTTGGTATTAAACCAAAGTTGAATCCCTTGTGATTATGGATTGTTTAATTATTCACCCTTAGTTTTTAAACGCCTTTAATTTATTATTATTTCACAGTTGCTATCGCAAAGAGGGATCAAATTTGTTTAAGAAGCAAGCTTGAAGGATGAGAAGTTTGTAGGTGAAGAAGTGGGGTATTTGATAGAGGTGATTATTTTCACTTTTAGGTGGCTACATTTGGAACTTAAGTTGTTTATTTATATTTTGGTACATTACACAGACAATGTAATTACTTTGGATGGATTTGTTTTCCATTAATTATGATGGTATCGTTTTTAATGCCATGGATGATAATATATATATATATATATTTAATAATATTGTGAGTTCCAGGCTTTTTAATATTGATGTTGAATGGAATAGGATATTTTTACAATTTATTTTTTAATTAAAAAATACTATGCTATCATAGGGGCTTTCTATAGCATCACAAAAATGCTAACACCAAAAGTGTTGGTACACTTTATTATAATATTTACAAAAACTTATGATACGATATATAATATTGTTAGGAAAGAGATTTCATAGCACGCATACATTGCTATGGTTATACTTATTAAGTAATTTTCAACTCTTACATAGCATTCCCGTAATGCTGTAATATATTTTTCATAGCACTCATCCATAACATTTTATGAATGTTATAAAATGTTTACTCTTAACAACATAGCTAACATAGCATGCCAACGAATGCTGTTGTTTACATAAGATAACATTTATTGCATGTTGTAAAAAAGGTAAATTATGTAAATGGTCCCTGAAATTTACACGATGTGTCAATTTGGTGTCTATTGTTTTAATTTGTTCGATTTTGTCCCTTAATTTCACGGATTGTGTCATATTGGTCCAATAAACAACGACCGTTAAGTTTGGTGAACAGAAAGTCGTCACATGCTCAAACGGTGTATCAATTTGGTTCTTATAGCTTATACAATGTGTCAATTTGGTCCTTATTGTTTTGATTTGTTTGATTTTTACGGGAATCAAATTGACACGTCGTGTAAACTATAGGGACTAAATTGATATATCGTTTGAGTTTCCGTTCACCAAACCTAACAACTATTATTTATTGGACTAATATGACACAATTCATTAAATTAAGGGACAAAATCAAACAAATTAAAACAATAAATTGACATATCGTGCAAACTATAAGGACTATTTGTATAATTTACCCTTGTAAAAAGTGATATTTGTTGTAGTGTTCTTCAATGTAAGCCCATGTCATTGTAAATTGTTCAGCTACAGTACCCTCCAAAACCTTAATTTTTGTGCTTCTAATTTTCTGTGTGGCAACCTTCATATTGTGCGCACTTGAAATTGTCTCTGCCAATGACTAAATTGGCCAGGTAGAATTTAACCTATTCTTTCAAAATAGCTCTTCACAATCCATTTGGAACTCACATATGGTACATCAATGTTTTGATCTTCTACACCCCCATCACCTTTTACATAAAAAGCATAACCAACCCAACCCAACCCAGCAAAAACATTAACCTCGTAGTAATAGTTATTAGATGCACTATATCCTAATTCCTTGGCCATAGCACACAACTCCATAATTGAAATTTCATGGGAATGACAAAAGTCAAAATAACTTACCAATCCACCAATATAAACCTTCCAAGGATTATAGCTAACTGCACCCGCATGATGCATTTTGATTGTGAAATAATAAGATCATTTCTCCACATTTTTAAATAGTAAATAATGATATTATAGAGTGATTATACTAATAAAGTAATAAAATTACTATTAAACTAGTCCATATAAAAGAGAAACAGACAAGATTTTATTCCCAAAAAAAATGGCACATTAAATTAGTATTAAATTACAAATCGATTTTCAAGAACCATAAAATCAAGAAATAAATTAATATTTAACATAAATACCATAAACAGGTTTCTTTCACCGCCATTATTCTCTATTTGAATCCAAACCATCATTCAATACCAAATTTCAATGTGACTTTGTGACCTTATTAGTTGAATGCTAAACCTGGATTCCGATATTGTGAGATAAATTTGAAAATCCTAATTCTGATTTGGAAGACAAAGGAACCCTTGTTTCTACCGCTGAATTTTGTGAGTGAAAAGCCTTTTATATCTCTAAAAGTTTAGATATAAAATTAAAATAATCAAAAGTTCAAGGGTCAAATTGATTTTCAGGCAATAATTTGGGAAGTGAAATAATTTTCCTCTAGTTAAAAATACTTAAAGTGATACCAAGCAAAAAGAATTAAAAATACTCAACTATTGCTTGTTATAACTTTATCTTCTTCCACTGAATAACGTTACTTTGCCTCCTTAGAGTATTGAAATTTAAAGTTGGAAAAATTAAGTGACCCAATTAACAATTGACATGTTGCTTTTATTGTATTTTTATTCTATTGTCTTCAGTTTGACTTAGTTCATTCTGAAAAGGCAATGGTGGCATTAATTAAGTTGCCTTGTTCTTTTCATGACTAATGTACATATGAGACATCTTAATTTCCTACATCACATTGTGGAGTCAGCTATAGGGTTGGGGAATGCTGATATTTTATTTGAAGATTTTGATTTCTTTTAATTTTTGTATGTTTTGACATTTGGTAAAACAAATGTTTTAAAAACTTCACCAATACTTTATAATTGTACTAATTATATCAGATGAATAAAGCTTGGGAGCTCGAATTTCCTTCCCCCGAATCCCCCTAATGCCCAAAACCACGTCGTTTTGGGCATTAGTTTTTTTTTTTTATAATTTTTTTTCTCTTTTTGTCTGAACCAGGGGAGAAAGAGAGGAGGAGAGGAGAGAGAGAAGAGAGGAGAGGAGAAACAGAGGGAGAAAGAGAGGAAGAGAGGAGAGCCGATCGCCGATCGCCGAGCCCGGTTGTCGTCCAGCCCAGCTCCGTCGTCGCCCAGCCCGGTCGTCGTCCAGCCCAGCTCCATCGCAGCCCAGCCCCGCCGCCTCCGCCTCCCACCCCTTCCTCTGCCCCCTGCCTCTGCAGCCCAGCCCCGCCGCCTCCGCCTCCCACCCCTTCCTCTGCCCCTTGCCTCTGCCTCCAGCCATTGAATAATTTGCTCCCTCTAGTCCAGTTCTTCACTTCTCCTCCTTCTCTTCTCCTCCTTCTTCCTTCTTTCTTCTTCTTTCCAAATTCGGGGGATTTGGGGCGGGGGGCTTTCGAGCTACCAATCACAGCCCATATCAGATATTACACAATTTAGACAAGGTATTCTTCTTTTCTTTTTGCGGAATACATATAATATAAGCAAATAGAATTTCACCAATCTACTAGAGCCAACAGTCAAGGTCCATAAGTCTCGCTTCTTATTTTGAAGAATATTAATTATAATATTAATAATTGCATGAATGAGGTAAGACATCATCACGTCACACTTTATTAACGAAAAATAGTTAACGAATGGTTAATTAAAAAACAAAAATGATTTGGACCCCCACAGGGAGGCACCCCCACGACCCCCTCCAGCTTTGATCGGTCAGTTTTCTTTTTTTTCTTTTTTTTTTTGGTTTCTTCTCCTCCAATCACCAGCCCCACATGTGTGTGGGGTCGTGAGGGTTGTGATTGGAGGGGTCTCAATCACTTCTCATTAAAAAAAAACTCAAAAAAAGTTACAATGGGTGCAATTGCTGCAGTCAATCAAGTGTTCCTCTTTTCTGTATTGCCCCTTATAAAAGGCACTTCAATTTGAAGAAGATCAAAATGCCCCATTTGTTTGATTAGAGTGAAAAATATAATGAAAAAGTGAAAGTGAAGTGAAAAAAAAATATATATTAAATTATTTTCTAGTATTCATTTGGGTAGGATGAAATTTTTTTGAGAAAGTTATAACAGTTGACTACTTTGACGATATACATATATTGCTCAAAAAGTTGTCATGTTGATATGGGTTCTACAAGAAATTTATTTTCTTGCAGTTTTCACTACTCTCATATTGAATAAATGCAAGAAAAGTTTCAGTTTTTTTTTTTTTTCTTGTTTACTGCCTCACACTTTCCACTACTTTCATCTTAATCAAACTCAATCCAAGAGAGATAAATAAAAGACTTGATATGTTGGTCAACTGATCTAAAAGAGTAATCTGTGTGGTCACCATCTTAGATGTGTTTGTATAAGTTGTAAGATGCCTGCAATTTTAATCAATTAGAGTGTTTCCCAGTTCATTTAAATATGTTGCATATATATACACACAAAATTTACAGCCAAAACACATACCTCAACTTTCATGGAATCAAAGGTCATGGCAGGCTAGTGTTAACCCAATAACAACAATGGAAGTAAGATTATTTATTTATTTTTGTCTTCAAATATGCAGGTTGATAAGAATTATTGGAAGTCTATTAAATTTGTAATTTTGTGTATTCTATTGGTGGCATTTGTCAAATTGTCTTATACTTTTTCAGAATTAATTTATACGTATTAGGAATCGTAATTTCTTGCTTCACATTGTGGAGTCAGTTTTGGGGTTAGGAAATGTTGATAATACATTCAAAGATTAATTTCTTCCAATTTTTGTGTGTTTTGACTTTTGGGAACAGCAGGTTTTTGTATAGTGCTTTATTATTGTACTATTATACCAGACATGACATAAAGCCCAGGATTATCCTCAACTAACAGAGGAACATGTCAGAGCTTAGGCAAGTTTTACCCGCAAAAATAAATATTTTCTTCTTTTATTTTTGGTGAAGACAAAAAGAAATAGATTTCAACCAATCTACTAGAGTCAACAGTCAATGTCCAATAGTCTTGTTTCTAATTTTGAAGAATATTAATAAATAATCATAATAATATTAACAATGAAAGGGATGAAACAAGACATCACCACATTGATCTATTCGCATGAAAATAAATTAATGAATGATTATTTCAAAAACAAAAAAACAAAGCTCGCAATCATGACGGGTATAAAGGCTACAATTAACCAGGTGTACCTCTGTTTGTATTGTCCCCAGTTGGTATTGATCATAAAGCTATTTTAATTTGATGAACATCTAAATTCATCTAGGGACAAAATTAGAAGACTTGATCTGTTAGTCAATCGATCTAAAAGAATACAGTGTGTGGTCACTACCAGTAAATTATTTTAAGGTGCTAGGTATTTTAGTAATTAGACTGTTTTTCCATATTAGAAGTAGTAGTCAAATTTGTTGCCTATATATACACAACATGATTTGGAACCAAAACATACCTCAACTTTTTTACTTTCAAATGGCACAACCTTTTTTGAGTTTAAGCCTGATCTTCCCCCCATCCTTGCTAGTTGTTTTTTTCTTGATCCTAGACTTGTTACTTTCAGAGTCTGTCTTGACAAACTTACTCTCAAACCAAACTGATAAACTTGCACTGCTCGAGTTTAAATCCCTAATAAATTATCAAACTGTAGGAGCATTGGCCTCTTGGAATGATTCAACACCACTTTGCCAGTGGGTTGGAGTCACATGTGGCCTCAAACACCAAAGGGTCACCAGCTTGAACCTGTTTGATCAGATGTTGGTTGGGACTATATCACCCAACATCGGAAATCTCTCTTTCCTCCACTCCCTCAACCTCGGAACCAATTCCTTCTATGGTGAAATCCCCTTAGAAGTTGGCCGCTTGATTAGGCTGCGAGATTTGATCTTGACCAATAACTTTTTGCAAGGACAAATCCCTGTCAATTTGTCTCAATGTACCAACCTCATCAATCTTGCACTAGACAACAACCGCCTTGAAGGTCCAATTCCTTTCGAGCTTGGATCATTGTCAAGGCTTGTGACATGCTCACTCTATCACAACAATCTGACAGGAAAAATCCCAACTTCCATTGGTAATCTATCGACTCTCCGAGTGTTTATAATAGCAAATAACAATTTGGAGGGAGAAATTCCGGATGCAATTTCCCAAATGACAAGTTTAACAGATTTCCAAGTGGGAGAAAATAAATTTTCTGGTCCGTCTCCTCCTCTTTACAATCTTTCATCACTCATAACACTAACTTTGCCTTTTAACATTTTTTATGGTAAACTCGGGGTCGACATGCGCTTTCTTCTTCCAAATCTTTAACTCTTCTTTCGTCAAGTAATCGATTTACTGGACCTATACCAGTTTCTTTATCCAACGCTTCAAATCTTCAAGAAGTTTAGTTTGGTGGAAACATATTTATTGGAAACATACCCATAAATCTTTGCAATTTAAAGATTTTATATCGGCTTTCCTTCGCAAATAATATTCTTGGAACTGGGTTGGATGATATGAGTTTTCTCACTTTTTTGACCAATTGCAGCCAACTACAATATATTGATATAAGTAAAATCAGTTCGAGGGTGCATTGCCTAACTCAATTTCCAATATGTCAATCCAATTGACTTGGCTACATGTTTATTAGTGGAAGTAGGGATGGTCATGGTCCAGTTTGGGACGGGTTTGTCGTAATTCACCCTTGCCCCCGTTTCATATTGGGTGCAAGGCAAATTGGGGGTGGTGGTAATGGGGTGGGGGACGGGTTTTTTTATAAGTTGAAAATTAAAAATATTAATAAAAATTGTAGTAAATTATGGATAATAATTTATACTTAATAAGAATTGTAACAAATAAAATAGAAAATATATGATTAAAAATTAATATTAAGTATAACATTCTAGTGTTTTAATTTTATTATAATGAAAAAAAAATTAAATTATATATTTAATAAATATAATCGGGGAGGGAGAAGCAAAACCCGTCCCCGCCTCACTTCCTCGATGGGGTAGGAAAACCCATGCGGGGAGGGGGATGTGGTTGCAGGACGGAGCGGGAGAAAATGACCATCCCTAGCTGGAAGCATTCCCAATGAGATTCAAAACCTTATTGACCTAAATGTACTAGGGATGGAGTATAATTTGTTGACAGGTATCATCCCTACTTCAATGGGGAAACTTTCAAACTTGAAAAGCCTGTATTTAAGAGGAAACCATCTGATGGGGGAAATCCCCACTAACATCGGTAACATGACTCAACTTTTTCATCTTCTTTTGAATAATAATAGCTTACAAGGAAACATTGATAGAAAACTTTGCGGAACATAAACTAAAAACCATTAAGGATTCAATTCTATATATGAAAACTATATGAATTTCTACTATATAAATAAGTGTATACATACCTTGATCCATGATAGTATGAAAACTTCTTTTGAGAAAAAGAAACCTTGAATAGAAGACCTTGATCTTCAAATCTTCAAACCACTTCTCTCTCTCTAGGCGATAGGAGCCTTCTTGTAGTGACAACTTGAGTTTTTGTGATAGAGAGTGCGGTTTGGGACCTTACACTATTTATACTAGTATTCTTCTCATCAAAGAATCCATTCATTCAATGAATTTCATTAAATAGATTAATGTATCTTTTACATTTATGATACATAATGCATCTTCTATATTAATGAACTCATTAGATAAATTAACGTATCTTCTACATTCATAATAAATACATAATGCATCTCTAAGATTCATTCATAATGAATCTATCACATTCAATGCATTGACACTATCTCCATTAGTATTCTATACATTATGTATATATAGGTGCATTCATCAATGATTAGTCACCATCTAATTGATGTACATGCATCTTACTTAATGAGATGAATCTAGTATAATCATATATAAGACACATTAAGTCATATTTAGGAAAAATTCTTACAAACATACCTTCAACTTTGAAGAATTGTAGAAAACTACAATTGTTGGTCCTCTCTCAAAATAAACTCAATGGCACCATACTTGAATTTCTCATGAATCTCTCATCATTTTCTGTAGGCCTTGACATATTATACAATTCCTTAACAGGCACATTGCCCGTAGAAGTTGGAAACTTGAAGCAACTTCTTATCCTAGATGTTTCATACAATAAATTGTCTGGCGAGATTCCTAGCGCACTGGGGAGATGTTTGGCCTTGGTGCAATTGTATATGCAACAAAACCTCTTCCATGGGATCATTCCTTCAATTAGTCAGTTAACAAGCCTTCAATATTTAGATCTCTCTAGCAATAAATTTTCAGGCCAAATTCCACAATACATGGTGAATCTTTCCTTTCTTCTAAATTTGAATTTGTCCAACAACAATCTTGAAGGTGAGGTACCCACAGAAGGAGTTTTCAGCAATGCAAGTGCTGTTGAAATCTACAACAACGTTAAGCTTTGTGGGGGAATCCTAAATCTGCACCTACACCGATGCCCTACTCAAGAACTTCAAAAACCAGGGAAGCATACGACTCTAAAGTTAGTACTGGTGATTGTCATTCCTATTTTTTTAATAGGCTTGACGTTGTCTCTGCTTTCATTTTACCCGATAAGAAAATTGAAGCAAAAATCTCTAGAAACATATTCATTTGGACGCTTCTTTCCAAAAATATCTTACACAGATCTCCTCAAAGCAACTGATGGATTCTCTATTGAGAATTTGATTGGATCTGGTCATTATGGAAGAGTGTACAAAGGAATGCTCAGTCTTGATGAAACAACTGTGGCGGTTAAAGTACTCAATCTTCATCAACGAGGAGCAGCCAAAAGCTTCGTGACTGAATGCCAGGTTTTGAGAAACATTAGACACCGTAACCTTGTCAAGGTCCTCACTGCTTGCTCCAGTACTGATTATGAAGGCAATGAATTTAAAGCTCTAGTATATGAGTTCATGCCAAATGGGACTTTAGAAAGCTGGTTGCATCCAAGAGATGGTCAATCGCAGACAAGAAAATTAAACTTTCTCCAAAGGATAAACATTGCAATAGATGTGGCTTTCGCATTGCATTATCTTCATAATGAATGTCAAATGCCTATTGTTCACTGTGATATAAAGCCAAGCAATATTCTTCTTGACAATGACCTTACAGCTCATGTAAGTGATTTTGGTTTGGCAAGGCTTCTAAATGTGTATGTACCTATAGGTATACCTCTCTCTCTCTCTCTCTCTCTCTTACACACACACACACACACACACACACACATTGGATTTATTTTCTATATTGAAACTTCTGTCATAAGATGCATTTAAATTTCAATAGAATTGGAGCTTCACATAAAAGAATGGCCTCTTACCATGATTAAGAAAAAAATTCAATATATCAATTATTACAAAGTATTTGTATGGTTGACCAATTTTCATGACTTCTATCACATTGTTTAAGACATGAGTAAAGCTATAAGATCAAAATTTTTATACAAAATTCTCATATAGAATGATTTGCAATTTTGTAAAATTTTTATTTCGAACTAAAGCATCCATTTTTGTGGCTCACAATTTCAAAATGTCATTATCACATTATCTAGTTGAGTTTTTATGTATAAAAATTTAGTTTGTTGATCACTTTTCTTAACTAGTATGAGGTAATTATAAAACTATGTTATGGGTGAAGAGGTGTCAACTCGTGGGGACACATATAGCTTTGGAATCCTCTTGTTGGAGATATTTACTGGTAGAAGGCCTACTGACGAGTTATTCAAAGACGATTTGAACCTTCACAACTTTGCTAAAATGGCATTGTGTGGGCGAGTAACAGAGATTGTTGACCAATTTCTATCAAGTGAGGTGATGCAAGGAGTTCAAGATTGCATTGGAAGTTCGAGTGAGCATACAAGGATAGAATGCTTAGTTTCTGTATTTCAAATTGGAGTGGCATGCTCATATGATTTTCCAATAGATAGAATGAACATGAGTGATGTTGTCTTGGAATTGCTCTTAGTCAAAGACAAATTTCTTGGAAATGGAGTGCGCGATAACACAACCCAGTTTACAAGTGAAATCTCTGAAGCTATAGTATAGTATGGTCGGTAGATTAATTTGTTCCGTTTTGTTTTGTTTACTAGGCATAAATTTCTTAAATTCTTATTTTCCTTTCAATTTCAAAGGTTTTGTTTGCATGTAAAGGTTAAGGTTTTGTTTGTATGTAAAGTTTCCTATATAAATGGGTTTCTCTTTGTGGAGTATCGCGTATCAATGTCAAGAACGCTAGAAGTTGTTGATTAAAATTGAAATTCTCCTCATGTTTTAATCTTGTTAGTTTCTTATTTTTGTTTAGTTAAATTACACCAGTAGCCTTTATAGTTTATAGTTTAGCGAAGTGTAACTTTAGTCCTGCAAATTTGAAAAAATGTAACCCCTACACTTTCAATTTTGTTGCAATGTAGTGGTCCATCTGTGACTCATTGTTAACGGTTTGAATGGAAAAGATCACGTGCAAAATTAGAGAGACCAAAGTGAATTCAAAACAAACGATAGGGACCAAACGATGTACCAGTTTGGTGGACGAAAAGTTGTCACGTGCTCAAACGATGTACCAGTTTGGTTATTATAGTTTATACAATGTGTCAATTTGGTCCCTGTCGTTTTAATTTGTTCAATTTTTACGGGGATCAAATTTACACATCATGTAAACTATAGGGACTAAATTGACATATCGTTTGAGTTTCCGTTCACCTAACCTAACAGCTATTATTTATTGGACTAATATGACACAATTCGTTAAATTAAGGGGTAAAATCAAACAAATAAAAATAATAAAGACTCAATTGACACATCGTGTAAACTATAAGGACCATTTGTATAATTTACCCTTGTAAAAAGTGATATTTGTTGTAGTGTTCTTCAATGTAAGCCCATGTCATTGCAAATTGTTCAGCTACAGTACCCTGCGAAACCTTAATTTTTATGCTTCTAACTTTCTGTATGTCAACCTTCATATTGTGCTCACTTGAAATTGCTCTGCCAATGACTAAATTGGCCAGGTAGGATTTAACCTTAGGTCTTGTTTGGTAATATCACTTTTTAGCCAAAAAGTCACTAAATCAAAAGGCCAACAATTTATATCAAAAAGTCAAAGATTCTTTTTTTTTCTCTACTTTTTGCAAATATTTTCGTAAAAAATTAAAAAGCCATCCCAAACATACTAATTTTTTTACCTCATATTTTAGCCAAAAAATAAAAAGTTACTAAAATAATCTATTCTCAAACGAGCCCTTATTCTTTCAAAATACCTCTTCACAATTCATTTGGAACTCACATATGGTACACCAATTTTTTATCTTCTACCCCCCCCCCCCCCCCCCCACACATAAAAAGCATAACAAACCCAACCCAGCAAAAACATTAACCTTGTAATAATAGTTATTAGATGCACTATATCCTAATTTCCTTGGCCATAGCACACAACTCCATAATTGAAATTTCATGGGAATGACAAAAGTCAAAATAACTTACCAATCCACCAATATAAACCTTCTAATGATTATTACTAACTACACCCGCATGATGCATTTTGATTGTGAAATAACAATATCATTTTTCTATATTTTTAAATAGTAAATAATGCTATTATAGAGTGATTACACTAATAAAGTAATAAAATTACTATTAAACTAGTCCATATAAAAGAGAAACAGACAAGATTTTATTCCCAAAAAAAATGGCACATTAAATTAGTATTAAATTACAAATCGATTTTCAAGAACCATAAAATCAAGAAATAAATTAATATTTAACATAACTACCATAAACAGGTTTCTTCCACCGCCATTATTCTCTAGAATAATGCTTGGGACTCCTTTGTGGGGGTCACCCCCTCACCCCCCTTTGCCACGTGGCGGGTGGTGATTGGAGGAGCAGGAAAAAAAGAAAAAGAAAAAGAAAATGTGACCAATGAGAGAGAGAGGAGGTCAAAGGGGGTGGGGGAAAAGGAGGGATGAATCATTGCTCTATTCTCTATTTGAATCCAAACCATCATTCAATACCAAATTTCAATGTGACTCTGTGACCTTATTAGTTGAATGCTAAACCTTGATTCCGATATTGTGAGATAAATTTGTAAACCCTAATTATGATTTGGAAGACAAAGGAACCTTAGTTTCTACCGTTGAATTTTGTGAGCGAAAACCCTTTTATATCTCTAAAAGTTTAGGTATAAAATTAAAATAATCAAAAGTTCAAGGGTCAAATTGATTTTCAGGCAATAATTTGGGAAGTGAAATAATTTTCCTCTACTTAAAATTAATACAAAGCAAAAAGAATTAAAAATACTTAACTATTGCTTGTTATAACTTATCTTCTTCCACTGAATAACGTTACTTTGCCTCCTTAGAGTATCGAAATTTAAAGTTGGAAAAATTAAGTGACCCAATTAATAATTGACATGTTGCTTTTATTGTATTTATTCTATTGTCTTCATTTTGACTTAGTTCATTCTTAAAAGGCAACGCTGGCATTAATTAGAGTTGCCTTGTTCTTTTCATGACTAATATACATATGAGACATCTTAATTTCCTACATCACATTGTGGAGTCAGCTATAGGGTTGGGGAATGCTGATATTTTATTTGAAGATTTTGATTTCTTTTAATTTTTGTATGTTTTGACATTTGGTAATAAAAATAAAAAAAAATGTTTTTAAAAACTTCACCAATACTTTATAATTGTACTAATTATATCAGATATTACACAATTTAGACAAGGTATTCTTCTTTTCTTTTTGGGGAATACATATAATATAAGCAAATAGAATTTCACCAATCTACTAGAGCCAACAGTCAAGGTCCATAAGTCTCGCTTCTTATTTTGAAGAGTATTAATAATTGCATGAATGAGGTAAGACATCATCACGTCACACTTTATTAACGAAAAATAGTTAATGAACGGTTAATTATAAAAAAACTCAAAAAAAGTTACAATGGGTGCAATTGCTGCAGTCAATCAAGTGTTCCTCTTTTCTGTATTGCACCTTATAAAAGGCACTTCAATTCGAAGAACATCTAAATGCCCCATTTGTTTGATTAGAGTGAAAAATATAATGAAAAAGTAAAAGTGATAGAAAGTGAAGTGAAAAAAAATATATATTAAATTATTTTCTAGTATGCATTTGGGTAGGATGAAATTTTTGTGAGAAAGTTATAACAGTTGACTACTTAGACGATATACATATATTGCTCAAAAAGGGTTATACAAGAAATTTATTTTCTTGCATTTTTCTCTACTCTCATATTGAATAAATGCAAGAAAAGTTTCATTTTTTTTTTTTTTTTTTTTTTTCTGCCTCACACTTTCCACCACTTTCATCCTAATCAAACTCAACCCAAGAGAGATAAATAAAAGACTTGATATGTTGGTCAACTAATCTAAAAGAGTAATCTGTGTGGTCACCATCTTAGATGTGTTTGTATAAGTTGTAAGATGCCTGGAATTTTAATCAATTAGAGTGTTTCCCAGTTCAAAAGTAGTAGTTAAATATATGTTGCATATATATACACACAAAATTTACAGCCAAAACACATACCTCAACTTTCATGGAATCAAAGGTCATGGCAGGCTAGTGTTAACCCAATAACAACAATGGAAGTAAGATTATTTATTTATTTATTTATTTTTGTCTTCAAATATGCAAGTTGATAAGAATTATTGGAAATCTATTAAATTTGTAATTTTGTGTATTCTATTGGTGGCATTTGTCAATTTGTCTTATACTTTTCAGAATTAATTTATACGTATTAGGAATCGTAATTTCTTGCTTCACAATCACATTGTGGAGTCAGTTTTGGGGTTAGGAAATGTTGATAATACATTCAAAGATTAATTTCTTCCAATTTTTGTGTGTTTTGACATTGGGAACAAAAGGTTTTTGTATAGTGCTTTATTATTGTACTATTATATCAGACATGACATAAAGCCCAGGATTATCCTCAACTAACAGAGGAACATGGCAGACCTTAGGCAAGTTTTACCCACAAAAGTAAATATTTTCTTCTCTTATTTTTGGTGAAGACAAAAATAAATAGACTTCAACCAATCTACTAGAGTCAACAATCAATGTCCAATAGTCTTGTTTCTAATTTTGAAGAATACTAATAAATAATCATAATAATATTAACAATGAAAGGGATGAAACAAGACATCACCACATTGATCTATTCGCATGAATATAAATTAATGAATGATTATTTCAAAAAAAAAAAACAAAACTCTCAATCATGACAGATATAAAGGCTACAATTAACCAGGTGTACCTCTGTATTGTCCCCAGTTGGCATTGATCATGAAGCTATTTTAATTTGATGAACATCTAAAGTCATCTAGGGACAAAATTAGAAGACTTGTTCGGTTAGTAAATTGATCTAAAAGAATACTGTGTGTGGTCAGTACCAATAAATTATAAGGTGCTAGGCATTTTAGTAATTAGACTATGTGGAAGCTGAATATCAGGGGACGCAGATAGGCCGAGTACATAATTAGAAAATCAGGATACATATTATATTCACTCCCGTCTCACACGTTCTAGATGCCAAGTATCCTAATCGACCATAAAGCCAGTTGAGCGAGGAGCTGAATAAAAGTTGGAATACGACAAAGGGAGGGCCGAGTGAACAATCACACGACAGATTAAGAGTGGGCCCTACCTTGAGGACCAGGAGCGTATATAAATAGAGGAACAACAGCTAAGGAGAGGTATGTGAGAACAAGTAAGTATAACTTGAGATATAAGCAACCAAGAGAGTATACACTGACTTATCCGTCGGAGTGTTAATTCCGGCACCCTCGACTGGAGTGTTCATTCATTTTCAGGTGATTAGCTGAGGGTCACGAGCGTCCCCTAGGATCCAAAGAGTATTTCCGAAGCACTTCTCCACAATTGGCGGCGTCTGTGGGAATACTCCAGCATATCCATGGCAGGCGTGATGGAAGATCCTCCAGTAGTCGCTGACGACTTTACACCACGAGATGATACCACTCCAAGCAACATGCTTGGACCAGAGAATATTACCGCACGAAGGACCTTGAACTTTGACTCACCTTCGACTTCAGCGCATGAGACAATGCAAGCAATTATGGATCAAGCGAAGCAAAACGAACAGAGGTTGGAAAACATGATGGCTGAGAACGAACGCTTTTGACAGGATTTGGCCTTGGAGGTGGCAAAATCCCAACAGGTCGCGCGCCAAGACCCGGGCCGACCTCTGAGAAAGGGCAGTCAACAACCTCGAGTTCGGAGACATGATAGTGGTAGTGATTCTGACTCATCATCCCCAAAACCTGCAAAGAACGGACGAGTCGAAGTCTCCAGTTCCTCTGAAGGAAGTCCGCGCACACGTCCTTTGCACCCGGAATAAGCAAAGAAGAAATGATTCAGACGAAGAGGATCAACAAGACCCCTTTGTGTGACGGATTGCAAGGGCAGTACTACCAAAAAATTTCAAAGCTCCATCATTCACCCTATACGACAGGAAATCGAATCCCACTGATTACATCCGTCATTATAAGCAAGCCATGACGCTGCATGCAGACAATGAGGCCCTCATGTGCTGAATATTTCCGGGCAATTTGGGACCGTTGGCCGTCAGATGGTACTATAAATTGGAACCGGTATCAATTAAGAGCTTCCATCAACTCCCAAAATCCTTCAGGGCAAGGTTCATCACCAATGAGGTCCAGCCGAAGCAAGCCGATTCTCTCTGGGCAATGCAAATCCAACCAGGGGAAACCTTACGTGCGTATTCGGCGTGCTATTGGGAATGCTTTAATCTCGTAGATGATGTCTGCAATGACTCCATGGCCATCACAGCCTTTAAAATGGGGTTGCATCCTGATAGTGCCCTTCGCAGTTCCTTGACCAGAAGGCCCCCTAAAATAGTCTGGTCGTTAATGAAGAAAGTCGAGGAATACTGCAAAGTGGAAGATGACGCCTTACGGGTCAAAGCCGAGCACAAGGCCAACAAGACGGCCCCATCTGAAATCGTTCAGCCGATAAATTCTGTACCATCACGGAGCCCTGAACCACGGAATCAGGCTAAACGAGACAAAAGACGAGATTCATGCCGATCAAATGACTAATGTTCCCACTGAGCTAATGAACAACTTCAAGTGGATAGTAGGCGCACAAGGCGTGCGGACAAGAAATATACGGAGTTGTCGGAACCGATCAGCACGGTTATGTCTAAAGTTCAACACCTTCCGTTTTTCAAATGGCCGCCCAAAATGGTGGGACCTCCCAACACGAGGACGAGATAGGCGGTGCGAATATCACAAGGAACACGGTCATGATACCGATAGTTGTTATGCGTTAAAGGATTACGTTGAGGAGTTGGTACAAGACGGTTGGCTTAAGCAATACGTCCGAAAGAACAATTCAACCAAAACAGTTGCTTTACGGCAGGATTCACCTCTACTCGGCGTCATTCATATGATATACAGCTTGCCGACGGCATCTACGGTACATACAATTCAGTTGTAGCCTAACCTCCAAAAGCAAACCACACTGGTGAAATGGCTCCATGAAGCCGCGAATGTTTCTTTCGATGATTCTGATTTGGTCAGCGTAACGCTCCCCCACATTGATCCCTTGGTCATCGAACTACGCATAAATCGATTCACCGTTGAACGTGTTCTCATTGACCAGGGGAGTACCTCAGAAGTTATGTACTACAAGACCTTCATCAAACTCGTCTTCACTGAGTCGGACCTGTCCCCAGCTCCTTATCCATTATTCAGCTTCAATGCTAATCTAGAATATCCGTTGGGCAAAATCATGCTTCCAGTTCGAGCGGGCTCTCGATCAGTGGATGTGGAATTTTTGGTTGTCAAGCTTCTTTCGCCATATAATCTCATCATGGGACGAACTTGGCTACATACCATGCAAGCCGTGCCAAGCACCTATCATCAACTACTTCTTTCCCAACTGAACGCGGTATTGAACAAATTCATGGTTCCCAGAAATCAGCACAAGCATGTTATCTTCTTGCCGCAAAGACACCAAGAGAGCTGGAAGTGAATTCTATTGAGGTGCTGGATCGAGAGAGCCTCGACGATGTTGGGCGGCTCCCAAGCGAAAAGGCAACTGAGGCCCTGGATCGAGTTGAAATTGACGGGAATCTTGACAAGTTCTTCATGGTCGGCGCTACCCTGAATAAAGTCGACATGCAGCAGCTAATTTCCTTCTTACTCGGCAACCTTGATGTATTTGCGTGGTCACCATATGAAATGCCGGGGGTGGATCCATCTATTTCTCAGCACCATTTAAACGTTGACCCCAAATGTAAACCGATTATCAGAAAAGTCGGCGGTCAGCCGCAGAACACACTACTGCCGTTGTTGAAGAAGTTGACTGGTTGCTTGATGCCGGGGCGATCCGGGAAGTGACCTATCCCACATGGCTGTCGAATACTATGGTTGTAAAGAAGAAAAATGGGACTTGGCGTGTTTGTGTGGATTTCACGGACTTAAACAAAGCTTGTCCCAAGGATTGCTTTCTCCTCCTCAGAATAGACCAACTCGTAGATGCCACGGCACATCATCAATGTATGAGCTTCCTGGATGCCTACAGGGGCTACCATCAAATTGTTATGCACCCGGAGGACCAAGACAAAACTGCATTCTTTACCCCAAGAGGAACTTATTGCTTTAAGGTTATGCCTTTTGGGCTGAAGAATGCGGGGGCAACTTACCAAAGACTAGTCACTGACATGTTCAAGGAGCAGCTCAGCCATACTATGGAAGTGTATATTGACGATATGGTGGTCAAGTCCAAAGAAGAGCAAACTCACCTAGCCAATCTGAAAGAGACATTCGGCATTCTACGCAAGTACAAAATGAAACTGAACGCCTCCAAATGTGCATTTGGGATCGGATTTGGCAAATTTCTTGGCTTCATTGCTAACCACCGCGGAATTGAAGCCAACCCGAGGCAAATCACAGCAATCCTAGAACTCGGCTCTCCTCGGTCAGTCAAAG
Source organism: Camellia granthamiana (assembly GCA_036172215.1). Taxonomy (NCBI): domain Eukaryota; kingdom Viridiplantae; phylum Streptophyta; class Magnoliopsida; order Ericales; family Theaceae; genus Camellia; species Camellia granthamiana. The sequence goes on from CM069913.1 coordinate 115,803,739, forward strand.
AGGTTCAAAAGCTGATGGAGATGGCCGCTACACTCAACAGGTTCATTAGTCGTTCCACAGATCACTGCCGACAATTCTTTCATACCCTTCGGCAGGGTAAAGCCTTTGAATGGACCTCCGAGTGCGAAGTCGCTTTGAACGATTTGAAGACTTACCTCCGATCAGTTCCACTCTTGACAACACCTTCGGTAGGTGATCTGCTCGTTTTATATCTAGCAGTTTTCGACCGGGCTATCAGCACCGTACTGATAAAGGAAGAACTTGGGGAGCAGCGGCCAGTTTATTATGTGAGCAAAGCAATGGTTAACGCCGAAACCCGTTATCTTCCGTTGAAGAAACTCGTCCTTGCTCTCGTCATGGTAGCAAGAAAATTGATGCATTACTTTCAAGGGCATACCATTTGGGTACTAACGGACTACCCCATCAGGTCAGTACTTCGTAGTGCGGAAGCATCAGGGCACATTGCAAAGTGGGCTCTCGAACTCGGCCAGTACGATATTCAATTTCTTCTTAGGACCTCAATCAAGGGGCAAGTGCTCGCTCATTTTGTGGCCGAATTCAGTGGAGGCCTCGCCGACTTTAAGTCTGATCAAATTCAACCTAAGCCGAATTGGAGAATTTATGTTGGGGACATTTGGCAATTGTATTGTGACGGGTCGTCCAACCAACGTGGCAGTGGGGCGGGCATAATGATCATGGCTCTTGACAGGGCAATAATCGAGCAAGCTGTTAAACTGGGCTTCGAAGCATCGAACAATGAGGCCGAATACGAAGCGTTGTTAACCGGCTTACAGAATGCACTTCTCCTTGGTGCTCGGCGATTGCTTGTCTTCTACAACTCAAAGCTGATCATCAACCAATTGAAAGGGGAATACGCAGCTAAAAATGACCGTATGGCAGCTTACATGAAAACGGCAAATTCTTTGCTGGCAAAATTCGACCATCATGAACTAAATCAAATAACCCAGGATCAGAACACACACGCCGACACCCTGGTTTGCCTAGCCTCCGCCATAAACTCAGAAATTAAACGGATAATTGAGGTAGGATTCATCCCAGAGCCGAGCATTGCCTCCTCAGAGTCAAGTCAGATCAATATCATAGAATCAGGTCCAAGTTGGATGGGCCCTATCACTGCATTTCTATCTTCCGAACAGCTCCTGATGGACAAGAAAAAAGCGCACAAACTGTGAAACAAAGCGCTGCGGTATTACCTAGATCTGCAGGGAAAGCTCTACAAAAAATCCCCTTCTGGTCCATACCTAGAATGCGTTCATCTAGATGAAGTCGAAGAACTCTTGACTGAAATACATGAAGGTAGTTGCGGTACCCATTCTGGTGGGTGTTCTCTGGCTTATCGAGCCGTAACTCAGGGGTACTACTGGCCGACCATGAGAGCTGATGCCGAGTGTTAAGTCAAAAAATGTGAACAGTGGCAGAAGTTTTCCCCTTTAACACATTTGCCTGCTGAGGAGTTGAGCTCAATCATCAGCCCTTGGTCGTTTGCTCAATGGGGGCTTGATATCATCGGGCCATTGCCATAGGCCCCAGGGAACAGGCGATTCTTGATAGTCGCGATACATTACTTCAAAAAATGGGTCGAAGTGGAGACACTAACACACATTCGAGATACTGATGTTAGGCATTTTGTATGGAAGAATATCATAACGCGATTCGGCATTCCAAGAGCACTCATTTCAGACAATGGCACCCAGATTGATTGTGGAGTCTACAGAGAATTATGCAACACGTATGGTATTCAGCCCTATTTGTCCAACCCGGCTTACCCACAGGGCAATGGTCAAGCTGAAGCCTCCAACAAAGTCATCTTGGACAGCATCAAGAAGAGGCTGGAGAAAGCTAAAGACAGATGGGTCAAAGAATTGCCGAGTGTATTGTGGGCTCATCGCATTACTCCAAGGCGATCCACTGGAGAAACGCCATTTGCTTTATGCTTCGGAACCCAGGCAATCATCCCCCTGGAGATCGGCCTCCCAACCTTGAAATCGAAAGTTTTTGATATAGGCCGAAATGATATGATGTTGGCCTTGGATTTGACTCTGATTGAAGAACGACGAGACCGTGCCCATGTATCCATGGCGCGGCATCAGCAACAGCTTGCTAAGTCGTATAATCAACGTGTTCATTTACGCCGTTATACACCAGGAGAATTGGTCCTTAAGAAAGTACTCCTAGCTGCCAGGAATCCGGCTGACGAAAAACTGGGTCCTAACTGGGACGACCCCTATCAAATCGATTCCATCGCGGGAATAGGGGCACATCGGCTCAAAGACATGTCCGGGAAGAGTCTGCCGCATCCTTGGAATTCTACACATTTGCGTAAATTCTATCATTAACTCGACTTGTGGGGCATGATAACTTCTTTTGAATGTTCACCGTGTACAAACTTTCACTTTTTTAATGCAAGATTACTTATCTCACTGTATGAAATTTTAGTTTGAAGTTAAAAGCCTCCGGATTCGGAGCCCCATCCGTGCAAGACACGTTTGGGCTGGATAAGCCTCCGGATTCGGAGCGCCCTTCGTGGAAATCACGATTGGCCAAGTTTAAAGCCTCTAGATTCGGAGCCCTATCTGTGCAAGACACATTTGGGCCGAGTAAGCCTTCGGATTTGGAGCGCCCTTCATGGAAATCATGATTGGCCAAGTTAAATGCCTCCGAATTCGGAGCCCCATCCGTGTAAGACACGTTTGGGCTGAGTAAGCCTCCGGATTCGGAGCGCCCTTCGTGAAAATGACGATTGGCCAAGTTAAAAGCCTCCGGATTCAGAGCGACCTTCGTGGAAATCACGATTGGCCAAGTTAAAAGCCTCCGAATTCGGAGCCCCATCCGTGCAAGACACGTTTGGGCCGAGAAAGCCTCAGGATTCGGAGCGCCCTTCATAGAAATCACGATTGGCCAAGTTAAAAGCCTCCGAATTCGGAGCCCCATCAATGCAAGACACGTTTGGGCCAAGTAAGCCTTAGGATTCGGAGCACCCTTCGTAGAAATCACGATTGGCCAAGTTAAAAGCCTCCGAATTCGGAGCACCATCCATGCAAGACACATTTGGGCCGAGTAAGCCTCCGGATTCGGAGCGCCCTTCGTGGAATTCACGATTGACCAAGTTAAAAGCCTTCGAATTTGTAGCCCCATCCGTGTAAGACACGTTTGGGCCAAGTAAGCCTCCGGATTCGGTGCGCCCTTCGTGGAATTCACGATTGGCCAAGTTAAAAGCCTCCGAATTCGGAGCCCTATCCGTGAAAGACACGTTTGGGCCGAGTAAGCCTCCGGATTTGGAGCGCCCCTCGTGGAATTCACGATTGACCAAGTTAAAATCCTCCGAATTCGGAGCCCCATCCGTGTAAGACACGTTTGGGCCAAGTAAGCCTCCGGATTCGGTGCGCTCTTCGTGGAATTCACGATTGGCCAAGTTAAAAGCCTCCGAATTCGGAGCCCTATCCGTGAAAGACACGTTTGGGTCGAGTAAGCCTTCGGATTCGGAGCGCCCCTCGTGGAATTCACAATCGGCTAAGCTAGAAGCCTCCAAATTCGAGTCCTCCTAAGTCGGCACGCTTTTCATATATTATGACTAACATGCATAAACGCAGTTGACAAAAAATGGAAGATTATCGATAATATGTTTAGGCATAAATTGAAACAACATGCAAACATTTAAAATAATATGTTTTATTGAATTTACTGAATTAATTGATAATATAAAATTCGCTCCCAATCTACGTTGGAGCAGTACAATATCTTAGGTTTTATTCGGTATCTCCATCATCATCACTCTTCTCGACTTCGAAAGCCACAAAGGGAAAATGATGATTCTGATATAACCGCGATGCCGAATCAACGCCTGTTACTCGAAGAGCCTCTACGGCCTAAAGAGCCTTGATCCATCCGTGCTTAAATCCACGGTTCTCACATCAGCAGACCTCCTCGTCGAGCTTTTCCTTAGTCTTCTGTATCCCGACTTTCCGGCCATCGTGGAAGCCTTGTTCATAAGATCTGGCCTTTACAGCCTCTATTGCAAACATACTCGCCGTATCACGATCGGCAATCATATTACTTATAAGCCGTTGGGTCACCCTTTCATTCACAATCGGGTTAGCTTGGCCGACTGACTCAGTCTCCATGGTCTTGACTTTTCTTAACTCACGTTTGGCTTTCTCCGCGCGAACCTCTAAATTACGAATGCGTTCATTCTTCTGTTCGATCTCCCGCCGCACGGCACGAAGGCGCATGCCGATCTCATAGGCGGTGTATTGTCCTTTCACCGCTCCGTGAACACCCTCTCAAAACACTTCGAAGTTTGGTCGACCAACCATCGATTACTGGACTTCTGGAGGGAAAATTTGTCGTGCAAATTCAACTGCCACATTTGGGTCGCGCACAATTGAATCCGCATCCGTCATCGATTTGTTCCCCATAAAAACTACAAAACTCAACGGATGCGGAGTCGCACTGGTTTTTCCTCTCCAGCGTGGTTGAGGGGAGCTGCCCCGTTACTGTTTTTCCCTTCTGGGTGATCTACTTCGGTGACGCAGGGACTGCATTTTTCATGATCCCTCGACGTCCTACTCCCCGTGCGCGTTGGCTCGCCACCCTAGTTCATCTCTGCGTCCAACTCTGCGAGTGTCCTCCCTTCTCCCATGTTGTTGAAGAATAATCTTCTTGCCATCCACAAATTGTCCACACTGCTCTTTCCCTCCCTAAATTTATTGACTATGAACGCAACAATGACCCCTCCGCGCACCCACCACCTGACCCATTTATACATTACAGGTGCAACACCCCCGAGGAGACATCATTAATGTTAAATTTTAAAACCTGGTGCCGATAATATCTTGTGCCCCAACCCCGCCATGAGCTAATATTGTTCGGCGTTCAAGTTCATGCACCAGCTGGGGCAAGGGCAGATTCATTAATCTAATCGGCCATAGGGCAAGCCCTTGCGCTGATCAGGTTGAGTGCCCCAGCCGCTCCATGAGCTAATATCATTTGGTGTCCAAGTTCATGCACCAGCTAGAGCAAGGGCAGATTCATTAATTTAATCAGCCATAGGGCAAGCCCTCGCGCCGATCGGGTTGAGTGCCCTAGCCGCTTCATGAGCTAATGTCATTCGGCATTCAAGTTCATGCACCAGCTAGGGCAAGGGTAGATTCATTAATCTAATAGGCCATAGGGCAAGCCTTTGCGCTGATTGGGTTGAGTGCCCCAGCCGCTCCATGAGCTATTGTCATTCGGCGTTCAAGTTCATGCACCAGCTGGGGCAAGGGCAAATTCATTAATGTAATCGGCCATAGGGCAAGCCCTTGCACTGATCGGGTTGAATGCCCAGCTGTTCTATGAGCTAATGTCATTCGGCGTCCCAATTCATGCACCAACTGAGGCAAGGGCAGATTCAGTAATATAATCAGCCAGACATCGAAGCCTTGAGCCGTTTTACTTGTTAGTTTATCGAATTTTCATGCACCTTTCCAAATTGTTAACTGTTGATTCTTTTAGTTATTCGGCTAAATAGTAAAGAGGCAGAGGATGTTTAATTGATTCGGTTAACTTATCGGATATACTATTTACTCATAGCAAACAGAAAAGCATAAAGAATTGTCATTAACGCATTAAAGACAAATAGTATATGCAGTAAACTTGAGAGGATAGAAAATTTTCATTAATAAATTGAGTGCTAATAGTAGTCATTTTACACATGAAAATTAGCTTACATTTAAAGAAATGAAAATCTACAAACAAAAACCTACAAAAACTATGCATCTAAGATGCCTACCATAAACCAAAATATGCTTTAATCAATCTTTAGGGTCAGACGCCAACGGTTCAACGTCCACCTGCTCGTATGGAATCGGCTGTGCCAATGTCACATTCATAGCAGTGAAGGCTTTAACCCAGTCATGTTTGAAGCCCCGATTCTTGAACTTCGGCACTTCTGGCTGTTCAGCCAAGGATATTCCTTATCCTTGGCTGAACAGTGAACGGAACAACCAAGTCCGATTCCTCAATGCGTGGCCGTTTGTCGCTTTGGTCCTTATCGTGCACGGCTTCTTTCTCGGCGGGGCGCTTTTCCCCCATTTGCTTAGCCTCATCCGTCCATTCTACCTGCTCCATCTCGGCCATTTCAATCTGAGCCGTTTCTTCCGCAATAATAGGAGGAGAAGACTCAACGAGCGTGGCAGGTGGAGTTTCTGATCGGACGGCCTCGGTTCTCCTCCTGGCGGCCATCCTTTTGGTGTTTTTCCTCCGGGCAAGTTGCGTGAGCGATTCCCTAGCCATATCCTCAGAATAAGCACCGGGAAGGTCTCCTAAGTTCGTAAAAATGTCTTCGAAGGAGACGTCCCCTCGGCCTGATGTCGATGGAGGGTCAGACGAATTGAGTCCGGCTTCCTCAAAGGCCAAGTTAAGAGTATCGTCTACCTCGGCTTCCAACTGGTTTGGGTCCTCGACGACCGGTTCGGCTGTATGCTCTTCCATGTGTTTCGAATCGGAGGCTTCTAAACCAATCTGCCTTAGGTTTTTTAAACTGGGGAAGATAAGGGTTGTAAGATGATCTTCGCCTCTCGGAATTGGAATGTGGTCTACCGCCGAAAATGTTGCGTAAGTCGGCTCGTATCGAAGAGAATGTGGACCGCCCTCCCTTGTTTATGAAGGTTTGGACGGCCAACGAACTGTAGTGCAATTTTAATTTCCGCAAGTACAGCGTCGTCGGCTGAAACCAACACTTTCTTCAAATTGTTGCTTGCATAAACAAAATGGTAAGTACATGGAAGGAGAGTCGAATACATATACAGTAATAAAAGAAACAAAAATGAGCTGTACGGCCACCTGGTTCGCCTTTTCTCCTTGGCACGGGATCTAGGCGATCTTCACCCTCGCCGAATTCCCAGTTGCCTCGGACAACGACCATCACGTGGTCAACACGCTTGCCAGAGTTGGCAAGCATAGTCACTAAGTGATGATCGGTATCCTTGGCCCTGAGAAAATAGTGTCCCAGTCGGCCAGTAGACTTGGCTAAGGCATAACAATGCCGAATTGCAGGTATACCTAGGTTAATCCTAAGACGACGGTTCAACTCTATAATCCCCATTATGATGCGAAAAAAATTCACGTTAGGCTGGGAAGGAATTAGACCCCAGTGTCGAAGGACGACCCTTAAAAATGGGTGAAGGGGAAAACAGACTCCGCCCTCAGTGATCGATAGGAGAGGAAAGATGATTGTACTCTCATCGGTCCTCTCTATATCAGTGGTGCTATCTGCTACGAGTGACAGATAGACGTCATCGGGGATGGAATAATGGCATCGGAAGCCGAAAATTCGATCTGCAGAAAAGAGCTTTTTCAGATGTTTTGCCATCATAGCTAGCCTAAGGATTATGCAAAACTAAAAGTAAACAAGGAAATGGGATTGGAAGTGAAGGAGAAGAAAACTTACAAGGAGCAAAAGAGATAATGAGAAACATGAGAAAGTTGCAGAGGTCGCGAAGTGAAGTAGTTGCACTAGAAGGCGAACCAAAAAGTTTGAGTATTCAAAACATACATTCGAAGAGATAGTTTTAAATCACATTAAATAGAGAAAGCGTACAAAGAGGCGGGAAATTGTAATGATGACCAAAAAGCGTGTGCGTTCTGACACACGTTGGAATGAGGTTAATAGCTCAATTTTTGACTTTTCAAGTTCGAAACCAAACACGTCGACTAACTGGTGTTAGTTGGGTGTTTGGGGGGTAATTGTGGGAGCCGAATATCAGGGGACGCAGATAGGCCGAGTACATAATTAGAAAATCAGGATATATATTATATTCACTCCCGTCTCGTACGTTCTAGATGCTGAGTATCCTAATTGGCCATAAAGCCAGTTGAGCGAGGAGCCGAGTAAAAGTTGGAATACGACAAAGGGAGGGCCGAGTGAACAATCACACGACAGATTAAGAATGGGCCCTACCTTGATGACCAGGAGCGTATATAAATAGAGGAACAACAACTAAGGAGAGGTATGTGAGAACAAATAAGTTTAACTTGAGATATAAGTAACCAAGAGAGTATACACTGACTTATCCATCGGAGTGCTAATTCCGGCACCCCCGACCGGAGTGTTCATTCATTTTTAGGTGACTAGCTAAGGGTCACGAGCGTCCCCCAAGATCCAAAGAGTATTTCCGAACCACTTCTCCACAGACTGTTTTCCCATATTAGAAGTAGTAGTCAAATTTGTTGCCTATATATACACAACATGATTTAGAACCAAAGCATACCTCAACTTTTCACTTTATATAACAATTCCTTTCTCTATCCTAAATGACATAACCTTTTTTGAGTTTAAGCCTGATCTTCCCCCCAACCTTGCTAGTTATCTATTTCTTGCTCCTAGACTTATTACTTTCAGAGTCTGTCTTAACAAACTTACTCTCAAACCAAACTGATAAATTTGCACGGCTCAAGTTTAAATCCCTAATAAATTATCAAACTGTTGTAGCATTGGCCTCTTGGAATGATTCAATGCCACTTTGCCAGTGGGTTGGACTCACATGTGGCCTCAAACACTAAATGGTCACCAGCTTGAACCTGTTTGATCAAATGTTAGTTAGGACCATATCTCCCAACATGGGAAATCTCTCTTTCCTCCACTCCCTCAACCTTGGAACCAATTCCTTCTATGGTGAAATCCAACTAGAAGTTGGCCGCTTGATTAGGCTACGAGATTTGACCTTGACCAATAACTTTTTGCAAGGACAAATCCTTGTCAATTTGTCTCAATGTTCTAACCTCATCAGTCTTGCACTGGACAACAGCTGCCTTGAAGGTCCAATTCCTTTCGAGCTTGGATCATTGTCAAGGCTTGTGACATTCTCACTCTATCACAACAATCTGACAGGAAAAATCCCAACTTCCATTGGTAATCTATCAGCTCTCCGAGTGTTTATAATAGAAAATAACAATTTGGAGGGGGAAATTCCGGATGCAATTTCCCAAATGACAAGTTTAACAGATTTCCAAGTGGGAGTAAATAAATTTTCCGGTCTGTTTCCTTCTTTACAATCTTTCATCACTCATAACACTAACTTTGCCTTTTAACATTTTTTATGGTAAACTCAGGGTCGACATGGGCTTTCTTCTTCCAAATCTTTAATTCTTCTTTCGTCAAGTAATCGATTTACTGGACCTATACCAGTTTCTTTATCCAACGCTTCAAGTCTTCAAGAAGTTGAGTTTGGTGGAAACATATTTATTGGAAACATACCCATAAATCTTTGCAATTTAAAGATTTTATATCGGCTTTCCTTCGCAAATTATATTCTTGGAACTGGGTTTGATGATACCAGTTTTCTCACTTTCTTGACCAATTGTAGCCAACTACAATATATTGATATAAGCAAAATCAGTTCGAGGGTGCACTGCCTAACTCAATTTCCAATATGTTAATCCAATTGACTTGGCTACATGTTGGAGAGAACATTATTAGTGAAAGTAGGGATGGTTACAGTCCGGTTTGGGACGAGTTTGTCGTAATCCACCCCTGTCCCGTTTCATATTGGGTGCAGGGCAAATTGGGGGTTGTGGTAATGGGGCGGGGGACGGTTTTCTTTATAAGTTGAAAAATAAAAATATTAATAAAAATTGTAGTGAATTATGGATAATAATTCATACTTAATAAGAATTAGAACAAATGAAATAGAAAATAAATGATTAAAAATTAATATTAAGTATAACATTCTAGTGTTTTAATTTTATTATAATGAAAAAAATTAAATTATATATTATATACATATAAATATATTTAATAAATATAATCGAGGAGGGAGAAGCAAAACTCATCCCCGCCTCACTTCCTCGATTGGGTAGGAAAACCCATGCGGGGCGGGGGATGCGGATACGGGGCGAAGCGGAAGAAAATGCCCATCCCTAGGTGGAAGCATTCCTAATGAGATTCAAAACGTTATTAACCTAAATGTACTAGGGATGGAGTATAATTTGTTGACCAGTATCATCCCTATTTCAATGGGGAAACTTTTAAACTTGAAAAGCCTGTGTAACATGCCCGCAGGGGACATCGCTACAGTTCGGACTCGATTTGTGTCGGTTCTAAATCTGAACCAAAGAGTCCAAATCCGGCAAATCGTTTTGAAGAAAAAACAGATTTTTGAAAAGTAGTGCCAAACATGGACTGCTTTGCCAGATTACAGAGTCGCCACCTAAATATTTTAAAATGGGAAATTTAGGAAACCCTGACTCGGTGCCGAAGGCCACATGTCCGTCATCACCAAAGTGGTCTTGGCTCGGGAGCTTGGGTACGATCGGGGAAGGTCAGCTATGAGCACCCCCTTTCGCCCGGTCCGAAGACCGGCCTCTACTAACCGTGATATCCGTTTTTGAAAACTTTACGCGTTCTTATTCCGGTTATTTGCCTAGAATTACTATGTTGTGCGCACAGCAAACAAGTATAGACTAGATTGCCTAAATTGGAAATAAACATTGCATATCCGTTTTGTCTCGAAAAACGTGTTGGATTTTGCTACTCGCAAGTAGGCTAAAATACGGATTTTTAATGAGTTATTCCAACTCAGACAATCCAACCTCCACCCACAGGCATTCATGCAGTTATATCACATAAGCACTTAGCCGCATGGTAGACATACTGTCATGTTAACATTCACACGCATGCGACATGCTAAAGCATAAAACTTACATTGTACTCCGTGCCAAAACAAGAAACCAGTTAGCAAAACATGCATGACCTAGTTTATGTTAAGTGACTAATGCATCGCATACGGAGTGTAATCTAGACAGGCTCGGCTATCCTAAGCATGGCACGTGAAATGCAACAACTATCACGTATTCAATTTGAAATTGAAAGTACGATGCAGTTTGTATGATGTACCGAGCCCGATGTATGTAAACAAATGCATGAATGCACGCATGCATTGCATAAGGTATGCTAATTTAGATGTGCCCTAATCTACCATTGTAAGCAGGTAAATAAAAGGGAGAAAGAAATGGGGGTTGGAAGACATACACCCACTCACACACACTTATTACAAATTTGCCCTCGCTCGGAGGGACCAAAATAATAATACAGTCCGAAGAATAAATGAATAAATTATTACAAGACCTCTAATATAATTAAATTAAATGCAAAGAAGAGATGGCCACAGCCTCCGCCTCGAGATGCGCGAATGATGTATGCTACAGTCTGATTTGCCCGGAAAACCCACGCCGCACCACTGCTGCCTCTGTTTTTACTGCCCTGCTTCTCCAAAATTTGCACAGATCCCAAGGATGCTTCCCTGGACACTTTGGAGAACCACCGGCTGAAGAGAAACACAACCGGCCGACGGATATGATCACCGGCTACATATTATGCTATCGGCCAGTCATTGTTTGCCGGTCGGCACTTAACAGTGCCGGTCGGCCAAAAATTCCTGCAGAACCTGCAATTGACAGCAGCAGAGGGCAAGCAGTGTATGGCATGGAATTTCAAGCAAATGTGTGCATGGACACACTCCCTATCATGCAATGGACTCAAGGGAGTGTGGCCCTCGACCCTCGGGCCATCAATTGTGCATTTCGATGCATGATGGCCTAAGAGGCCAAGTTTGCAACTTCAATGTCAAATGCAATGCATACAAAACATACAAAGGACCCAACCTCAATCATGGTTGATCAAGAGGCAAGGCAATGCACAAAAATGCACATGCGACCTAAGCATGCAAGCAAACATGCAAACATGCGATGCAACTACGTGGCATACACGATGCTAACAACATAACATGTACAACGCATTGAACATGGCGTACACAATGCAAGATGGGCTTACACCAATACAAGGAGGCTCCAAACAAGTGAGGGCCCTTCTAAAATGTTGTAGAGGGGCCCAAAATATGGCTATTTACAGCAGATGGTCGAGCCAAAATCAGTATACAAATAGGCTCAAAATGTCATGTAAAACAAGGGCAAAATGAGGCCACAACATGAGGTATATAAAGGGTGCACCAAACAGCCAAATACCCTTCATGAGACATGTAGAGGGGGTCAAACTAAGACCTTTTTCAGGCCTGTCGAAGACCCAAAAACAGAAGCATGGTAGGCTAACAAACCGTGCAAAAATGAGGGTAAAACATGGATTCTAAAGCAAGTAGCACATGGAGTATGCAAACAATGTTGAGCCCTTCAACAATGTTGAAGAAGGGCTCAAAATAAGCCTACTTACAGCTTACATTATGCCTCAAATCAGATCACACATAAGTCAAAAATAGCATGCAAAATAGATGACATACACGAGGATATTGAGATAGGTGCTAGATGCAATCAAAAAACAGCAAGGGGTCCTCAATCAAACATGAAGAGGACCCCAAAATAAGACTATTTGAAGTTTGGGTCGGAGCCCAAGAGTGCTTGCAAGCAAGGCTTAGATATGAAGCAAGAAACGGCTAGAAAGGGGAAGATGAAGACTTACCCTTGAAGACCAGCAAACCAGCAGGTTTTGATTGAAGAAAATGAGCTCCTAACCTTTTCAAATGTCCCCCAAGTCATTGGTGTGGAGTGTGTATGAGTTGTGCTATGGGTTGATGAAGGAATGGCCCAAGAACTATGGGGTTTGGAGGTTGAATGAGATAGATATAGAAAGGGAGGTGAGATATATATGTATATATCAGATATGCATATATATCTTCTGGTTTTTTGTTCTAAAACCACCAACCCTAGACAAAGGAGAGGGAGTGGTGCTTATATAGGCAAAGAAGACTTAATGGCTAAGCAAAAGAGGGAGGTTCAAGAGGTGCAAGAGGGTCTTGGCTTATCAAAGAAGCTTGGACAGCTGGTAGGCTTCTTGAGGAAGCCAAGACAAGGGGTCAAGGCTTCCTCAAGAAGCCTTGAGCAAAGGGTGCACCAAAAGGGCCAAAAGGTGGTTAAAGGAATAAGTGATAGCTGCGGGTCTCAAATGGCTGAGAGCCCTTCAACAAAGTTGGAGAGGGGCTCAAAATAAGACACTTTTTAGTTGACGACCAAGTCCAACACAGCCCACAAGTACGCCTAAAATACCGTGCAAAATAGGCCTAAAAAGAGGAAAAGAGACAAGTGGTATATGGAGATGTCAAACAACAAAAGCTCCTTAATCAAATATGAAAAGGACCTCAAAATATGACTATCTCAAGTTCGGGTCGGAGCCCAAAAATGCAAAATGAAGGCTCGGGAGCCAAAATACGCAGTTCGAGGCCCCGAAAGGGGGCTGTTAGGCACCGGAAGTGGTGTCCGACCACGAAGTTGGTCTCTCGGACCGCAGTGTCCCTCGGAAGGGAGGAAATAAGATACATGCCAAAAACTGGGGCAAACGGAGGTGGTTAGGCGGTCCCGAACCGACGCACACGGCTTGACGGCTCCGAAAACTGGGAACCGGGCTCCGAAATGGGCAAAATGGCCTATGGCCACGAAATGTAGCCTACGGCAATTGAGAGATGATCTACAAGACCTCTCCCTCCCTTCTCAAAGAGAAAACAGAGAAAACCGAGCCTGGTTCGCAAACCGAGGCAAAGCACAAAAGAGTCCGGAAGTCCGGAGGCAAGGCTCGTAGCCGGGACTCCGCAACCTCAGAACGAGCACAATATGCAACATCACCAAGCGCTCAATTGATGACGTCTGAGTCTTAAGAAGATACCATATGATGGGGGAAATCCTCTCCAACATCGGTAACATGACTCAACTTTTTCATCTTCTTTTGAATAATAATAGCTTACAAGGAAACATGCCTTCAACTTTGAAGAATTGTAAAAAACTACAATTGTTGGTCCTCTCTCAAAATAAACTCAATGGCACCATACTTGAACTTCTCATGAATCTCTTATCACTTTCTGTAGGCCCTAACGTATTATACAATTCTTTAATAGGCACATTGCCTGTAGAAATTAGAAACCTGAAGGAACTTCTTATCCTAGATGTTTCATACAATAAATTGTCTGGCGAGATTCCTAGCGCACTAGGGAGATGTTTGGTCTTGGTGCAATTGTATATGCAACAAAACCTCTTCCATGGGACTATTCCTTCAATTGGTCAGTTGGCGGGCCTTCAATATTTAGATCTCTCTAGCAATAAATTTTGAGGCCAAATTCCACAATACATGGTGAATCTTTCCTTTTTTCTAAATTTGAATTTGTCCAACAACAATCTTGAAAGTGAGGTACCCACACAAGGAGTTTTCAGCAATGCAAATGCTATTCAAATCTACAACAACGTTAAGCTTTGTGGGGGAATCCCAAAGCTGCACCTACACCGATGCCCTACTCAAGAACTTCAAAAACCAGGGAAGCATACTACTCTAAAGTTAGTACTAGTGATTGTGATTCCTATTTTTTTAATAGGCTTGACGCTGTCACTACTTTCATTTTACCTGATAAGAAAATTGAAGTAAAAATCTCTAAAAACATGTTCATTTGTGTTAGTGTCCAGCACCATTTCTCCACTACCCAAATGGAGAACCCACTTGAAGAGAAGTGGTGTGGTAAGTGGGGTGGTACCTCTCCATTAATGTAGGTGGGGGTGGCCACCTCTCCACTAATTGTTTGTGGCTCTCCTCTTCCTCAATTGTAGAATACATAGAGATATAGAGATTATGAGAGTTCAAGTGTAGTGAGAGTGCTATAGTGAGTGAGTGAGGTTTGAGTGGTGTAAACTCCCTCCGGGAAAATTCTATAGTGGATAGCTCTTCGTGGACGTAGGCAATTGCCAAACCACGTAAATATTCTTGTGTTATTGTGTGTGATTGATTTCTAGTGTCTCACAATCCCAACAAGTGGTATCAGAGCCGAATTGGTTGCATTTCGAAAAAATAGAGTGCGTTTCTTCGAAATTGTCAGAAATCAAGTTGCTCAAAATCAGGTTTTGAGCATACCAGGAGGAAGCCCTCGACGAGTGGAGTTCGGCAGTGCAAAGAAGAACCCAAGAGGATTATTCACGCGCCCTCACGCGCGGTTTGAAGCACGCAAGTGAATCTCACTCATGACACGTGTCGTCCAGACCGCCGGCGTGTCATCCTAGTCGCAGCACGCGCGTGACGAGCAGCGGAACGAGGAAAACGAGCTACGTCGGTGACACGCTAGAGCCACGTCCGCGCCACGTGACTGCCACGTCAGCGCCACGTGTTTGACATGTCATCTGCCACGTCAGTGACACGTGTCAGTGTATCAGCCACATGGCAGCCACGTCATCACATCCCCATTGACCAGTCAACTGCCGGAGGAATGATCTAGTGATTTGCGGCTAAGGTACACCCGCAGATCTGAACTATCCAAACTGTTTTAGCTTGATCTGAGCCATTTGAAATCTATTTCTGACAATCAAATGGTGCTTTCCAACTATTTGGAATATTCCGGACATATCTGTGGTCAGATTTTACAAATCAGATTTCAAAAATTTGTAACTTTTATTTGGACAATTCGAAGTGTTTTTTCAGCTAATTTAACTACTCCGAACTCAACAGTGAAGCCTATTTTTCAGATAGAGATCATTTTCTGTGTAGACAAGTGTTGATGGAGGAATCAACGTCGACTTCGAGATCTATGTTCAAGTTGACTTCTTGCAATTATGAAATTTGGAGGTCGCGGATAGAAGACACCTTGTATTGTAAAGACCTATTTGACCCTATTTTTATAAAAGGGGTTAAACCAGAAGCAGTGAAGGATGATGACTGGATAAAGATGAACCGCAAGACTATTGGTTGTATCAGATAATGGATAGACCACGGTGTGTACCATCATGTCGCCGAGGAAACAGATGCCTATGCTCTATGGACAATGTGAGACGACATGTATCGGTCAAAGATCGCTCAGAACAAAGCCTTGGTGATGAGAAGGCTTGTCAATTTGAAATTGAAGAATGGTATGTCTGTCGCCGAGCACACCAGTGAATTCAAAAGTTTGGTGAATCAGCTTGCAACCGTCAAGATGCGCTTAGATGATGAAATGCAAGCCGTTCTACTGCTCAGTTCTTTACCGGATAGTTGGGAGACGTTGGTGGTTTCTCTTAGCAACTCTGCACCAAAAGGGAAACTGACCATGAGCATGGTCACTGATGCCATGTACAATGAAGAGACAAGGCCGAAAGACTTAGGTGGAGATCAATCCCATGCCCTCGTCACAGAAAATAAAGGTAGAGGCAGAGATAGAGGAAGAAGCAAAAGCAGAGGACGTAGCAAAGGAAGATTTCAAGACAGAGGGAAATCCAAAGAAGGTACGAGCCGGTCGAAGTTCAAGTGTTACCATTGTGGCCAAGAGGGTCATATAAAGAAATATTGCTATGCCTTAAAGGGAGAACAAAAACAAGGCAATAGACAGCCAAAGACTGAAGATAGGAACACTGCAGTTACTATCTCAGAGGATATTGCATTATTCTCTGTTGAAGAAGAAGAATGCCTCCATATGTTAGACAACGACATCGAGTGGGTGGTAGATACAACAGCTTTCTACCACGCCACACCCTGGAAGGAGTTCTTCAGTATGTACCAAGCTGGAGATTTTGGTACAGTGAAGATGGGCAACTCCAGTTTTTCAAAGATTGTGAGAGTCGGTGATGTTCGCATCCAAACCAAAGTTGGGTGCACGATGGTGTTGAAAGATGTTAGGCATGTTCCCGATTTACGCCTGAATCTTATCTCAGGGATAGCCTTAGATCAACAAGGCTATGAGAACTACTTCGGCAAATGCATGTGGAAGTTGAAAAAGGGATCTCTGGTGGTAGCCAGAGGACAGGCAAATGGCACGTTATACAAGACTCGTGTGGAGGTGCATTCAGATAGCCTCAACGCAGCAGAAGATGAGTCATCACCAAATTTGTGGCACAAAAGGCTGGGTCACATGAGTGAGAAAGGGTTGCAAATTCTGGCAAAGAAGTCACTTATTCCCTTTGCCAAAGATACGAAATTGAACCCTTGTGACAACTGTTTGTTTGGGAAGCAACATAGAGTCGCTTTCCATTCATCATCCAGAAGACAATCAGAGTTGTTGAGCAAAGTATACTCTGATGTATGCGGTCCCATAGAAGTGGAATCTTTGGGTGGCAGAAAATACTTCCTAACGTTTAATGATAACGCATCACGGAAGGTATGGGTTTATGTCCTAAGAACCAAAGCTAAGGTGTTCCAGCATTTTCAAACATTTCATGCTATGGTGGAAAGGGAGACCAGAAAGAAGCTGAAGTGTCTCCGAACAGACAATGGAGGCGAGTACACGTCAAACAAGTTTGAAGCCTACTGTGCAACTCGTGGCATCTGACATGAGAAGACTGTTCATGGAACCCCACAACACAATGGTGTAGCTGAAAGAATGAATCGGACCACTGTGGAGAAGGTTAGATGTATGCTAAAAATGACAAAGCTGCCAAAGCCATTTTGGGGAGAAGCTGTTCGTGTTGCATGCTATTTGATCAACAGATCGCCATCAGTTCCATTGAATTTTGAAATTCCAGAGAAAGTATGGTCTGGAAGCGAGATTTCTTACTCTCACTTAAGAGTGTTTGGGTGCAAAGCATTTGCACATGTATCCAAGGAGCACAGATAAAAACTGGATGATAAAGCTACTCTATGCATCTTTATTGGCTATGGAGATGAAGAATTTGGATACAGATTATGGAATCCGAAAAACAAAAAGGTCATTCGAAGCCGAGATGTGGTATTTCAAGAAGGCCAGACCTTAGAAGACTTTGGGCAACCAGCCAAACCCAAAGTTAATGATGTTATAGAAATTGTTCCTAGTCCTGCACCATCACAGCATGCCACTGATAAAGAAGAGCTACCGCAGCATGCAACCAATGATGTAGAGTTGCAGGATGAATTGCTAGAAGAAGAAGATCCAAAAGAAGAGGGTGTGGAGCAGGGGGAGCCACAACCCCCTCCGCTAGAGACTGTTAGTCCACAGTTGTGAAGATCAACAAGAGAGTCTAAGCCGTCGTCAAAATACCCTACTTCTAATTATATTTTGCTTACTGATGAGAGGGAGCCAGAAAGTTTTCAAAAAGCTCAAAATCATAAGGAGAAGAGTAATTGGCATCAAGCTATGCAAGAAGAGATGCAGTCCTTACAGAAGAATCAGACTTATGATTTGGTAAAACCTCCCTAGGGTCGAAAACCATTGCAGAACAAATGGGCGTTCAAGTTGAAGAAAGATGGCAACGGAAAGCTAGTCAAATATAAGGCTCGATTAGTTGTCAAAGGTTTCGGGCAGAAGAAAGGTATTGATTTTGATGAAATCTTCTCGCCAATTGTGAAAATATTCGAGTAGTTTTAGGACTAGCAGCCAGTTTGAATTTGGAACTTGAATAGATGAATGTGAAGACGGCATTTCTCCATGGAGATCTAAAGGAAGAAATTTACATGGAGCAGCTAGAAGGTTTTGAAGCAAAAGGGAAAGAAAACTTAGTCTGCAGATTGAAGAAGAGTCTTTACGGCCTCAAACAAGCACCTAGACAATGGTATGAGAAGTTTGACTCATTCATGGTGGGTCATGAGTACAAGAGAACTGCTGCAAACCAGTGTGTCTATGTCAGGAAATTTCCCGATGGAAACTTCATCATACTCCTGCTTTATGTTGATGACATGCTGATTGTTGGACAGGATGCCACAGCAATCAGATCACTGAAGAAGGAGTTATCATAGTCCTTTGACATGAAGGACCTAGGCCTTGCACAACAAATGTTAGGCATGCAAATTGTGCGTGACAGGAAAGCCAAGAAATTATGGCTGTCACAAGAGAAGTACGTTGAACGGGTGATTGCGAAGTTCAACATGAAAGACTCCAAGCTAGTAAATACTCCGTTGACTAATCATTTCAAGTTGAGCAAGAGTTCTTGTCCCTCCTCTACTAAAGAAAGAGAAGAGATGGAGGCTATTCCCTACTCATCCGCCGTAGGGAGTTTGATGTATGCAATGGTGTCTACCCGACCAGATATTGCTCATGCTGTTGGAGTAGTAAGCAGATTCCTTTCTAATCTAGGAAAAAAGCATTGGGAAGCAGTCAAGTGGATTCTGAGGTACCTCAAGGGTACAGAAAAAATGTGTTTGTGCTTTAGAGATGTTAAACCAGTCTTGGAAGGCTATACGGATTCCGATATGACAGGAGATCTTGATGGTAGAAAATCTATCTCAGGATTTATGTTCACTTTCGCAGGGAGAGCTGTGTCTTGGCAGTCCAAGTTGCAGAAGTGTGTTGCTTTATCCACAACTAAGGCAGAATATATTGCCGCATCGGAAGCTAGGAAAGAGATGTTGTGGTTGCAGCGGTTTCTCCAAGAGTTGGGATTAAGGCAAGAAAAGTTCACGGTACATTGTGATAGCCATAGTGCCATAGACCTGAGCAAGAATTTGATTTACCATTCTCGCACAAAGCACATTGATATTCGGTATCATTGGATACGCGAAGTGATGGAAAAACAGTTATTGGAATTGATCAAGATCTATACAGATAAGAATCCAGCTGACATACTGACAAAGGTGGTCTCAAGAAACAAACTCAAAATCTGCAGAGACATTGCCATGATGGACTTCAAGTGAGAAGTCAGTTCTCTATATAGGCGTGGAGGGGGAGAATTGTTAGTGTCCAGCACCATTTCTCCACTGCCTAAATAGAGAACCCACTTGAAGAGAAGTTGGGTGGTAAGTGGGGGTGGCACCTCCCCATTAATGTGGGTGGGGGTGGTCACCTCCCTACTAATTGTTTGTGGCTCTCCTCTTCCTTAATTGTGTATAAATTGAGGTGAGGAGGAGAGGTTCAGAACACACAGAAATATAGAGATTGTGAGAGTTCAAGTGTAGTGAGAGTGCAATATTGAGTGAGTGAGGTTTGAGTGGTGTAAACTCCCTCTAGGAAAATTTTATAGTGGATAGCTCTCCGTGGACGTAGGCAATTGCCGAACCACGTAAATATTCTTGTGTTATTGTGTGTGATTGATTTCTGGTGTCTCACAGTCCCAACAATTTGGACGCTTCTTTCCAAAAATCTCTTACACAGATCTCCTCAAAGCAATTGATGGATTCTCTACTGAGAATTTGATTAGATCTGGTCATTATGGTAGAGTGTACAAAGGAATGCTCAGTCCTGATGAAACAACTGTGGCGATTAAAGTACTCAATCTTCATCAACGAGGAGCAGCCAAAAGCTTCGTGGCTAAATGCCAAGTTTTGAGAAACATTAGACACCGTAACCTTGTCAAGGTCTTGACTGCTTGCTCCAGTACTGATTATGAAGGCAATGAATTTAAAGCTCTAGTATATGAGTTCATGCCAAATGGAACTTTAGAAAGCTGGCTGCATCCAAGAGATGGTCAACCGCAAACCAGAAAATTAAACTTTCTCTAGAGGATAAACATTGCAATAGATGTGGCTTTCGCATTGCATTATCTTCATAATGAATGTCAAATGCCTATTGTTCATTGTGATATAAAGCCAAGCAATATTTTTCTTGACAATAACCTTATAGCACATGTAAGTGATTTTGGTTTGGCAAGGCTTCTAAATGTGTATGTACCTAGAGGTATACTTCTCTCTCTCTCTCACACACACACACACACACACACACACACACATACGCATACATTGGATTTATTTTCTATATTGAAACTTCTATCATAAGATGCATTTAAATTTCAATAGAATTGGAGCTTCACATAAAAGAATGGCCTTTTACCATGATTAAGAAAAAAATTCAGTATATCATTTATTACATAGTATTTGTATGGTTGACCAATTTCATGACTTCTATCACATTGTTTAAGACATGAGTAAAGCTATAAGATCAAAAATTTTATACAAAATTCTCATATAGAATGATTTGCAATTTTGTAAAATTTTTATTTCAAACTAAAACATCCATTATTGTAACAACCCTCATACTGATTACCGAGTAATTACTGAATTACCTACTGATTACTGTTAAACTGGACTGCTTAAGACTGATAATTGAATCCATTGAAATACCGAACAGACTGATTGAAAACTGGAACTGAATTGACTGAGTCCGACTATTGTATTGCATTTTCATCGGTTGGATTGTTTAATTATCTGTTCGTGTGTTTACGTTTAAACTGCTAATTGAAGGCCTTATCGGCGGCCGAACTGGAAATCGTTTAGTGTTTTATGATCGCCATAATTTATGTGAATTTATGGCATATTTATCTGAAAATTGATTTGGAATGATTAAATTGGATTAAATAAGGATAAATCAAAGAATTGCCTTAATTACGGAATTGCCATTGCTAGTGGGCTTTGTTTATTAAAACATTGAGCCTTCAATTCATTCCAACACAACATTTCATCAGCTCAATTGTTGTCTCTCCACCGAATTTAGAGTGAGAAAAAGGGAGAGAGTTGTTTTCTTCACTTTTGCTTGAAACTTAAGAGGATTGAAATGTTGGTTTCATTATTGATCTTCTAGGCTCTCAATTGAAACTCTAGGTAAGTAACTCATCTTCTTATTGTTGTCATTGAACTAGTTCTTGCATGTTTCATGTTAAATTTATGAGCTAAGTCATGTTTTAAGCTTAGCATGTGAGATTGAAGCTTAATTGTTGCATGCATGGCCATTTTGGTGTTTTGGAGTTGAATTATGGTTGATTGTCACATGCATGCTCATGTTCATGTATTAGGTCCATGTTTTCAAGTTGTTTTCAAAGGTTGGAGCTCAATAGAGCAAGATTGAAGATTGAAATTGGTTTGGAGCTCATACATTTCATGTTTACATATTGTTCTTGAAAATGGGTTTGAAAATGGCTTTAATTGACCAACTCTTGGGCCTTGCATGTGCAAATTGGTTTTTGAAACTTGTTATACATTGAGTTTAGAAGTGTTTTCCAGATTTTGGGCCCAAGAGGTTGAGTTTTGGATGGTTGAATGCTTGGTTCGAACTTGGGAGACAAATCTGGAAATTCCAGATTTGGCTTCCTCGCTCGAGCGAAGGATTCCTCGTTCGAGCGAGCCCTTTGGTTTTGCAAGCTCGCTCGAGCGAGCATCGAGCGACCATCGCGCGTAAAAAATGAGCAACCAGTACTTTTACTGTTTCATCAGACCGCTCGAGCGAAGGATTGTTCGCTCGAGCGAAGCCTTTGATTTTGGAAACTCGCTCGAGCGAAGGAAGGCTCGCTCGAGCGAGGCTCTTATTTTCAGCAACTTTTGAAAAATGCCTCCCAACTGTATTTTTGCATCCTCATCCCATTCTAGGCATTATTAGGCCTAGTTTAAGACATCTTAATGAGGATATAGAAATAGAACACACCGAGGCAAATTAGGGATTAAGTTATTGATCTTTCCCAACTGTATAGTTTAGTGTGTGTTCATCCGGTATACTGTGTAGGGTTGGCATTCCGAGGAGACGCTCTAGCTACGGATAAGCCCAAACTCTGTGAGTAACAACTGTGTAAAGATATGTTCAAAAATGACTATCTTCTGAATTGTTTATTTAGTAAACTGTTTACCTTACTGAACTGAACTGCTTACTGTTTACCGAACTGCTTATTGAACGGAACTGTTTACTGTTTACTGAACTAAATCGTTTTCTGAACTGATACTGTTACCCGAATGAATGTATGTCCGATATTCTGAATGGTACTGTGGCATCCTTAGCATTACTGTTACTGACTGTTTACTGATACGGAGCAAAGTGCTACACTGGGAGCCACCTCTAGATTCCACGGAACTAAGTGCTACAGTGGGAGCCACCTCTTGAATCCACATACTGTTACAGAGATCTCTGTCGGTTCCCTTGTTGGAACCACTACTGTTTACTGGTTGATTGGCCATCAACGACTGTTCGATCTTTTTAGACCTACTGTTTACTGTACTGTTTTGCTTATGGATGTACCACATATGACTGTTTACTGTACTGGACAACTGATAATTGATTGAAACGACTGTTTTCAATATACTGTAAGGACATTCATTCTTAACCCCTTTACGCTTTATGTTATTCACTGGGCTTTAGCTCACTGCTCATATATATATATAGGTGCCAGGCACCAGACTGCAGCTAGAAGCGTCAGGCAAGCTTTAGTTTTGTCAAGCCAACCACTGTGCCTCACTGCGAGGTTCCGAGTATAATCAAGCTTTGACTGCTTTTGGGGTGTCTTAGCTTCACCCAACCGTTATTGTACTGTATAGACTGTTACTGTACTATATGGACTGATAGCACTGTACTGCACCGCTTACTGTAGTGTTAATAGGGATTAGGTCCCTGTTCTGATTGACTGTAAATATTGTGCGTATTGTTTTGTTACTGAATGTGTGAATGTATGAAAAATATTTTTGGCATACAGATTATCACAGCTCAATGGACACTAGATATTGACTGTATTGGCTTCCGCCAGGCCCTGAACTCTGTCCTACTGTATTACTGTTCTGCAGGCCTTCGGTAATCTCGGATTACTGGCCAGTTACGGTGCTAAACCCATGGGGCCGGGTTTGGGTCGTGACAATTATTGTGGCTCACAATTTCAAAATGTCATTATCACATTATCTAGTTGAGTTTTTATGTATAAAAATTTAGTTTGTTGATCACTTTTCTTAACCAGTATGAGGTAATTATAAAACTATGTTATGGGTGAAGAGGTGTCAACTCATGGGGACACGTATAGCTTTGGAATCCTCTTATTGGAGATGTTTACTGGTAGAAGGCCTACTGACGGGCTATTCAAAGACGATTTGAACCTTCACAACTTTGCTAAAATGGCATTGTGTGGGCGAGTAACAGAGATTGTTGACCAATTCCTATCAAGTGAGGTGATGCAAGGAGTTCAACATTGCATTGGAAGTTCGAGTGATCATACAAGGATAGAATGCTTAGTTTTTGTATTTCAAATTGGAGTGGCATGCTCATTAGTTTTTGTATTTCAAATTGGAGTGGCATGCTCATATGATTTTCCAATAGATAGAATGAACATGAGTGATGTTGTCTTGGAACTTCTCTTAGTCAAAGACAAATTTCTTGGAAATGGAGTGCGCGATAACACAACCCAGTTTACAAGTGAAATCTCTGAAGCTATAGTATAGTATGGTCGGTAAATTAATTTGTTTTGTTTTGTTTTGTTTACTAGACATAAATATCTTAAATTCTCATTTTCCTTTCAATTTCAAAGGTTTTGTTTGTATGTAAAGTTTAAGGTTTTGTTTATATGTAAAGTTTCCTATATAAATGGGTTTCTCTTTGTGGAGTATAGCGTATCAATGTCAAGAACGCTAAAAGTTGTTGATTAAAATTGAAATTCTCCTCATGTTTTTAATCTTGTCAGTTTCTTATTTTTGTTTAGTTAAATTATACCAATAGCCTTTATAGTTTATAGTTTAGCGAAGTGTAACTTTAGTCCCTACAAATTTGAAAAAATATAACCCCTACACTTTCAATTTTGTTGCAATTTAGTGGTCCATTTGTGATTCATTGTTAACGTTTTGAACGGAAAAAATCGCGTGCAAAATTAAAGAGACCAAAGTGAATTCAAAACAAACTATAGGGACCATTGGTATGTTGAATACAGTCCAATCCGACAGGTTAGGTGTGGTTTTCTTAATTCATGTTTTGATTCTGGCTTGAAAAATAAGGGAATCGGTCTCCATGAATCCATTCTAGATTTAAGTCCACAGTTCTGGATTGGAACCGAACCAGACCGTATATAACTTATGTCATATACCTACCATACACCCTGATACATATAATCCTACACTCTTATATATAAATCAAACCAAAATCCATATCATTTCAGTTTTCTCTTCTCTTCTCTATGCCACTAGAATTGATTTTTTAATTATTCAGCATAATTTTAGTTTTGTAATTGTTATTGATATGGCAATCTTTATTTGATGGGAGTTTTATATTTGTTACATGTTGAACAAAATGTTTATTTACTAGATATTATGTTTGTTTAAGTTATGGTAGATCAATATGTTTATGTTTTGAAAAATCATGGATAGATTAATGGCCCTGTTTGGTAGAGCTGTGGGAAAGTGCTTATAGCTTATGCCTAAACAGCTTATAGCTTATAACTTTCAGCTTAAGCTGATTTTCAGCTTATTCTTAAAGCATCTCCTGCCCCACTCAAAGAATAAGCTGATTTCTGACTTCCACAAAGCTATAAGCTATAAGCTATAAGCTAAACCAAACACATCAAAATAGCTTAAATAAAGAAGCTCACTTTGCCTGCCTATTGTCTATTAGTCGTGGCTCTACTCAGCTTGGCTGTGGTTGCTTCTAGAGGTCTATGCCCAAATAAAGAAGAAATGTTTCCAAAGGGAAACAAAGACAACGAAACCAAAAGATAATCTTTAGAGAACCTTGTATTCCAAGGTAAATTGAGTTTGTTTATTTTTCAGCATCTATATGTATATCTCACTTTCAAGGACCTTTAGTTTTTGTGGTGATTTCACTTTAGAATAGCAACTTCAGTTCCTTCTTGAGAAGCTTGTAGGCGGGACTTCATTTACAAGCTCTTCAAATGTATTTCTACTTAGTTTGTAAGTTTTGTTTAAATTGTAGTAAGTACATTTTAAAATCTTTATGGTCTTCAACATTTGTATGAACTAATGAATGTTTTCTTCTTTGGTTACTAGTTATATGTATATAAAAAACAACGCTCAATTAGTACACATTAATGTGTGTTTGGGAGAGGAAAGATTGAGTACACACCTAACTTTTGGCATAATACATAAAGTGGTGGTTACAAGACTTGAATCCATAACCTCAAGGTTATTAGGCCAAGTCTTAACCATTGAACCAATGTATATACGATTATATATATGCATATTCAAGCCTTTATTTGATATCAAAGTTGATTTTACTCAAATGTAATTACTTTATTTGTTATTGTGCCTTTCAAAAAATAACTGCCCTATTACAGTTTTATGTGTTGGCGTTTGCGGCCAGTGGTGCAATCAAGAATTTTACTTAGTGGGTTCAAATTTGAACTTAATATTCTTGATTTTATTTTATTTTATTTTTTCTATTTCTATAAATTTAGTAGTTGTTGACAATATGTAATTATAAACCTAATTTCATATGAATTGATAAAATTATTCTATGTAATTAGAAGTTACTTTAAAATTTTAATTTCACAGAAAATGATTACATTGTCACAGGATAAAGTAATAATAAGTTGAATCTGTTTCACGGCCTCAAAATACACTAAAATTCAAGCATATATTAAGAAAATTTATAAGCTGAGAAGCACAGACACAGATACAGATGTGGATGCGGGACACTGTGATTTCAAAAAAATAGAGACACGGACACGGCAGAGACATGGCGGGAACACGACAATAAAATATGTTTTCATATATCTGTATTTGCTATCTAGATTAATATTACATCCACAAATAATCAATATTAACAAAAACTAACTCTAATTATATATATATATATATTTTTTTATAAAGAAAAAGTACTTGTAAATTAACACTTACAGTTTATATCTTGTTTTATGGATGATCTACTAAATATTGAAATCTATGAAAAAAATAATAAACATTTAACAATCAACATTCAACATTCATTAAAAGTACTAAATAAAATAGAGGAAAAGATAACTTGGCATGTCCTTGGTATGTCCCTGAGGTGGCGGTCCCCTAAAAATAAATTAATTAAATAAGGAGACACGCCATGTAATGTGTCCCATACATGTCCCCAAAGTGTCCGCGTGTCCCCGAAGTGTCCATTTGTCCGATGCGGATATGGCACTTGTTTTGAAGTGTCAGTGTTTCATAGTTTATAAGTTATAGTACTCCTCCAAACTTGAAGAAAATTTGTAAGTATTTCTTAGTTGGCGGAACGTGTGCCAATAAAACGTTCTTGAGTACCAAAGGAAATTAAGGGAATGTACCTCACCTGCAAAACTTCTAATCAAAAATCAAAATATAAATAATTTATTTTATAAAAATAATTAATATTATCTCTAACAAAGATAATCAAGCATAGACTTTTGAATGGTTAATCATATTTTTGAACAATAAATTTATAAAATAAAATAAAAAGAATTTGAACCCTTTTATTTTAGTTTTAGTAAAATTTTAGTTGTCAATTTTAAAAAATCTTAAAATAATGAATTATATTCAATTATGAGTATTTTTTTTTCAAATTTTGATAGGTGTCAAGTGAGCATGCTTAATTCTGTTTTATGCTCTTCGATTATGTTGTATTATCTTGCCTTCATTATGGTTTTTACATAGAAATATTGTTTATTGAACTTTTTTTTGCCTTTGGCGACTTAACGTTAAACTTTCATTACTTTATTTCACCTCCATTAAACTTTCATTGCTTTATTTTTAGGTGGAGAAGATTCCAGAATCATTTCAGTCAGTCAAGCATTACTTTGGTTCATTCGTTTTTCCTTTATTGGAGGAAACACGGGCAGACTTGGCTTCAAGCATGGAGATCATTCATGAAGCACCTTTTGCTGAAGTGATCTCACTCAATGTGTGCGAGCCGTATGAAACTTTGCATTATTATATTAAGGTTGATTACTGGAGAAACAGATTTAGTGACCGTGGCAAGGATCCTTACAAAACCTTGCCCGGAGATGTTTTTATAGTTTCAGATGCAAAACCCGAAACTGTATCTGATTTACAACAGGGTGGAAGGACGTGGACTTTTGCAACAGTCACTAATATCACAGAGGATGAGATTGAAGGAGGTAATAATTCATCCACTTTTTTTAAAGTCAAAGCATTGAGAGACATTGAAGTCAAAGGTGGAATGCGGCAATCACTGTTTGTGGTTTTTTTGAGAAATATAACTACAAACAGAAGAATATGGAGTGCGCTACGCAAGTTTGGAAATCTGAAGATCATCGAGGAAGTTCTTTGTGCTGATTCCAAGGTAAGAATTGTGACAAAAGATTATTATGCATGCAATTGTTTTGTTTGAGTTTCATGTCCTTGTTTTTAATTTTTAAGATGATCGTAACTTGTGTATATGAAGTTAATGTTAGTAAACATTTTGCATCCTATGTTTTGTCTTTTCATTTAGACTCTGTTAACTGGAATGCAAACCGTTTTGGTAAGAGGAATGAGACAAAAACGAGGATTGCCACATGCACTGAAATGTGGTACAATAAGGGTTGGAGGGTTGTATAAATCACACTAGTAGAATAGCAAAAACAGTGCTGGAATCATGTTGAAAAGCTAGGAAAATCAAACCAAAAAAAGAAGAGAATAAAGCCAGTAAGCAAACCTAAGGAAGGGTGGCTAACCCTTTCACTTTTAGGACCTTAAAATCACATGTTTTAGCCTCTGAAAACTCAGAAAATAAGTAGCTAAAAGTTGAGAAACAAGTGGGTAAAAACAAGGATTCAAGCCATTGGATAAGGTTCAAGAAATGGTGGTTAACCCCTCCACCTTTGGTAGCTTTTTAATCACAAGTTTCAGCACTTGAAAACAGCCCAAAACAGTGTATAAAAGAGAAGAAAGGAGTAGTGCAAATAAGAGAGAAGATGGCAAAAGCTATACCTCTTGAAGAGAGGATGCTCTTTGGTTCATAAACCACAAAGTGTTCACTCTCAAGGGTTGAAATTTTGGCTCAATAATTTCAGCAAGGAGCCTCAAAAATTTGGTTTAGGAAGTGTATGTATATTGCAAGATAGAAAGGGAGAGTGTTTGGCAAGTTTTTGACTCTTGGCAAATTTTTCTAACCTAAAACTATGAGGGGTGGTCCTCTATTTATAGAAAAATAGGTTCCCTTATCGGAAATATCTGTATTGACCCAGCTGGTGTAGTGCATGCACATAGGGGGACAACTTGGCAGCAAAATATCTGCCTGTCGGGAAACATGGCCGGCCGACCATGGAGGGGGACGGCGGGCCAATAAAATTTGGCCTGCCGCCCACCTGTTGGCCAGCAGGCCTCTAAGTGGTCAGGCTAGAAAAAATTACGTTTTAGTCCAACGGGGGTGTAAGGTTTTAGGCTCTGAAACTCCAAAACCGAAGCTTCTTGCTGAAGAAATTGAACGATTGTACAGCGTAGTATTTCATCATCGAGTGTTCAATCTGAGGCGCCCAAGTCTTAAGGGCGGTCAAAAATGGGGTGTCTATAGTATCACTTAGCATAATTTAATTAATTCTATGAGTAAAATATATACTTCACTTTTGGTGGATCTTATTGACATTAACTTTGAAAAATAGGTTCAGGAGGATTGCGAACTTTGTTGTGTCCATAGTAGGTCCCAATTGCCCGAAAGATTTGGTACAAGTCTACTAGCTATGTTGAATGAATCCCAAACAGAGGCAGTTTTGGCTGCTCTTCTTAGAATGGAATGTAATCACAAGCCTACTGCAAAACTTATATGGGGCCCACCAGGGACGGGAAAAACTAAAACTGTCAGTGTTATGCTTTTTGCTTTTTTGAGGATGAATTGCCGGACTCTTACTTGTTCTCCTACAAATGTAGCTATAAATGAAGTGGCTTCGAGGGTGTTACGGTTGGTGAGGGAATCTGCAAAGGATGCTTTATTTTGTTCTTTGGGAGATATTCTTTTGTTTGGGAATAAGGATCGGCTGAAAATGGATTCTGACATTGAAGATATCTATCTGGATTATCGTGTTAAAATGCTTGAGGAGGGTTTAGGACCAGTGTCTGGCTGGAGGCATTGTTTTACTTCCATGATAGATTTGCTTGAAGATTGTGTTTCTCAATACCAAGTTTTTGTGGAAAATCAAAAGATCATAGAAAAAGAACACAGCGATCAAGAGGAAGTTGAAAAGGAAGAATTCAAATCATTTCTCGAGTTTGTGAGAGCCAGATTTAAATCTACTGAATCATTGCTGAGAAGATGTATGTTTATATTCGGTACTCATTTACCAAGAAGTTACATTTTGGAACATAATTTCCAGAAAATGGTAACTCTCATTGACTTGCTTGATTATTTGAAAAGTTTGTTGTTTCAAGAGAGTGTTGTTTCCGATGAACTCGAGGATATTTTTTCACACCAATATCCAATTGAAGATTTTTCTGAATCTTTTGTGAATAAACAATCTCTGATATACACAAGGAGCAAGTGTCTTTCTGTTCTAAAATCTCTTGAACATTCTTTTGTAGACCTTAACCTGCCAAGTGTTATGGTCGAAGGTTCAATTAAGGACTTCTGTTTTCGAACGGCTTCCTTAATTTTCTGCACTGCTTCTAGTTCATATAAACTATATTCAGTGGAAATGGAACCACTAAACTTGCTGGTTATTGATGAAGCTGCACAATTGAAGGAGTCTGAATCGACAATACCCCTTCAACTTCCCGGTCTGAGACATGCCATTCTCGTTGGTGATGAGTGCCAATTACCAGCAACGGTTATTAGTAATGTGAGTTAATGCTATTGGTTTTATTACCCTACAAATATAAATAGGCAAGGATTCATTTTTCATACATTGAACATTATGTCGATTGATAGGTTTCGAGTGAAGCTGGATTTGGAAGAAGCTTGTTCAAAAGGTTGAGTTCGTTGGGTCATTCGAAGCACCTTCTAAACATGCAGTACAGGATGCATCCATCGATAAGTTTCTTCCCAAATTCAAATTTCTATTTCAACCAAATCATGGATGCACCATATGTTATGAAGAAAAGTTACGAAAGACGCTATCTTTCAGAGCCAATGTTTGGTCCCTATTCTTTCATAAATGTTGTTGGTGGTAAAGAAGAATTTGATGATGTCGGGCGTAGCCGGAGAAATTTGATAGAGGTTGCTGTTGTTGTGAAGATAGTGCAGAAATTATACAAAGGTATGTCAAGTGGGATTTAATTGTGACTGTATTTTGACTTTGTTGTTTTGATATGCACTATATTTTACAGAAAGGTTTACCGTATATATCTTATTTTTTATGAGCATTATTGTATGCATCTCATGATCATATGTGGTTTTTGAAATTAGATTTTTTACTTTTTAAACCATTATTTCATAGTACTGCAGCACCCAAAGGATACTACTTACAATCCTTTTTATTGTTGTCAAGACCCATATAATCAATCAAAAGACAACTGGAGGTGTATAGAGATCTTTGGTTTTCTTGGTCCTTCTTGAATTTGGTGGCATTCCCTTGATTCCTTTTTGAAATATATATATATATATATTTTCTCTATTTACCTAAAAGAAAAGGTAAGTTGATATGCATTCTGCGTTGTTTTCATTGTTCTGTTTTCAAGAACTCAAGGCAGTTTTCAGAAACATTTAATGCCTTTTTGAAATAAAATTTTCTTTCTACTTATCAAAAAGAAAAAGTATTTTGATATGCATTTCTGCGTTGTTTTCATTTTTCTATTTTCAATAACACAAGGCAGTTTTCGGAACCATTACTAAACAGTAGTGAAGCACTTTATCAAATGTTGTGTTCACACCATTTTCCTTCACTCTTTTGTAGAAGGCGCTCAACAGACTGTAAACACAGAGGAAAAAAAAAAGAACAAGAAAGCAAAGATAGCATGAAGAAATGAAAATAAAATACTGAAAATTACCTGTTATGCTTACCTGCTTGCTTGACAATTTTGATGGAATCATTCCCTCAATCTTAAACGTCACCGTTAGAGAAATTAACTTTCTGTTGAATTATTAAAATTGTAGAACTTTTTTTCACATACTAAATGATTTGCTTTGTTTTTTTTTTTTTTTGGTTGGTTGATGTTATGTACAGCATGGGAACGCTACAAAAAGAAGCTTAGCGTTGGTGTGATATCTCCTTACGCTGCTCAAGTTGTGGCTATCAAAGACAAAATTGAACAAAAATATGACAACCTCGAGGGATTCACAGTGAAGGTGAAGTCAGTTGATGGGTTTCAAGGTGGAGAGGCAGATGTCATAATAATTTCTACTGTAAGATCAAATAAAGGTGGATTTGTTGGCTTCATGTCCAGTTCCCAGAGAACTAATGTTGCATTGACAAGAGCTCGGTATTGATTCAAACAGACTCCCCTCTTAAGTTCACTTCTTAATCTTTTTGCTTTTAAGATGATGAATATTCATGTCCTTTGATTTCCAGGCACTGTCTTTGGATTTTGGGAAATGAAAAGACACTAGCTAGTAGTGAATCAGTTTGGGAAGCGATAGTCCGTGATGCTAGGGATCGCCAATGTTTCTTTGATGCAGATTTAGATAAAGATTTGGCCAAAGCAATAATAGATGTCAAGAAAGAGCTTGATCAAATGGATGATTTGTTCAATAAGGATAGTATACTTTTCAAAAGTGCAAGATGGAAGGTATTTAACTTCTTGTGATTAAATGATGTTATTATCCTTCTATGTATCTCTAAAATCACAGAACTTTTAATCTTTAGATTGCATGCAATTTGATTTGACATTTTTTTTCCCATTGGTTCACCCCAGGTTTTTTTCAGCGACAACTTCAGAAAATCATTTGGAAAACTTACTTCAATCCGTCTTAAAAAGTCAGTTATGAACCTATTACTGAAGCTTTCAAGTGGTTGGCGACCTAAAAAGAAGAATGTGGACTCAGTTTGTGAGAGCTCTGCACAGATCTTGAAACAATTCATGGTTGAAGGGCTCTATGTTGTTTGCACCATTGACATTGTAAAGGATTCGATTTACAAACAAGTTTTGAAGGTTTGGGATATATTGCCTTTGGAAGAGATCCCAAAATTGGTTAAACGCCTTGATGGCATGTTTGCTAGGTACACCGATGATTATATCGATCACTGTAAGCAGAAATGCTTCCAAGGGTATGTTTGTTTTTTTTTACTAAATTTGAACATATGAAATATATTATATATTTGAATTTCAAAGGTTAATTAACTTTCTTGATTGGTTTTTTGTGTTCAGGTATTTGGAAGTTCCAAAGAGTTGGGCGAAATCTGTTGACATTGTCCAGTTCAAGAATCTTGACAACCATGTACATGGGAATGAGTCAAGTGGCAGTACTATTGATGGTAGGGGTTATGTTGAGAATTCAAAGGTTAGTGAGAGCCTGTTGTTGATGAAATTCTACTCCTTGTCGTCTGGTGTGGTGAGCCACTTACTTTCTGACCGCGATGGTAAAGAAATGGACTTACCTTTTGAAGTAACAGACCAGGAATTAGGGATTATCTTGTTCCCTAGAAGCACATTTATACTTGGACGGTCAGGAACCGGTAAAACCACAGTTTTGACAATGAAATTGTTTCAGAAGGAGCAACACCACCATATTGCTTCAAAAGGAATTTATGCAGATGAGGCCAGTACCAGTACAGATGTGAGCCAGAGGAACGATGTTAGTGACTGCATTGTAGAGATTAAGGATAGTGTCTTGCGGCAACTTTTCGTGACAGTCAGTCCGAAACTGTGTTATGCTATCAAACAACATGTTTCTGGGCTGAAAAGGTGTGTAAGATGCTCAATTATGTGGTTGTTGCAACCTGTTCCTTTTTTGTTTTTTGTTTTTACTGTCTTAGTTGCAAATTAGTGATCAGCAAACTAAAGTGAATGCTTTTTGGTTTTAGATGACTGAGTGTGCAACAGGTCTTATAAAAGTTCTCAGAAGTTTTTATACTATACAAATAA
This sequence comes from Camellia granthamiana, assembly GCA_036172215.1. NCBI lineage: Eukaryota > Viridiplantae > Streptophyta > Magnoliopsida > Ericales > Theaceae > Camellia > Camellia granthamiana. The sequence continues at coordinate 115,837,232 of CM069913.1, forward strand.
ATTGACAGTCATATAATGGATGGAGGTTATGTTATCAAATTGGTTTCCTATAGATTGTATGATTGATCTCTAAATTAATGCATTAATTGGTCTGCCTTGATCTCTGTTAATTGTTATTGTTGACCTAAGATGACATTTACTCTTTCTGCGTTAACTGCCTAAGGGTAATACTTTTTTTTTTGCCCCCCCTCTCTCTTAACTATCAGCCTTATTTTATGTATAGGTTTGCTGATGGCGGGAATTTTTCTGGAAAAAACAGTACAACTGATATGGATGATACAGTACAATTTATGGATATCCCAGATTCTTTTCTTGACATTGCTCCTAACAAATACCCTCTTGTCATCACATTTCATAAGTTCTTAATGATGCTCGATGGAACATTGGGCAATTCATACTTTGAAAGGTTCCTTGGTGTAAGCGGACTTTCTCATTGTAGAACTAGTGGTTCAAGATCAGTTGCTTTGGAAACTTTCTTAAGAACAAAGGAGGTTAACTATGAGAGGTTCTGTTCATTGTACTGGCCCCATTTCAATTCTATGCTAACAAAGAAGCTCGATCCTTCCAAAGTGTTTACTGAGATAATTTCTCATATAAAAGGTGGATTGGGAGTGGGTGAGGCTCGTGAAGGTAGACTTAGTCAAGAGGATTATATCCACCTGTCTGAGGGTCGGGTATCTACTTTGAGTGAGCAGAAGAGAGAGAAAATTTATGATATCTTTTTGGATTATGAGAAAACAAAGATGGAAAAGGGTGAATATGATTTAGCTGATTTAGTGAATGATCTTCATTATCGACTAAGAAATGTAATACTTGAGGGTGACAAAATGGATTTTGTGTATATTGATGAAGTGCAAGATCTTACAATGAGACAAATTTCTCTTTTCAAATATATTTGCCGAAATGTGGATGAGGGCTTTGTTTTTGCAGGTGACACAGCACAGACTATTGCAAGGGGAATTGATTTTAGGTTCGAAGATATACGATCTCTATTCTACAATGAGTTTGTAATGGAATCAAGAGGCGATGCATTTGTTGGAACAAAGGAGAAAGGATATATATCAAAGATTTTTAGCCTTCGCCAGAACTTTCGTACCCATGATGGTGTGCTTAGATTAGCACAAAGTGTCATTAACCTTCTTTACCGTTACTTTTGTCATTCTGTTGATGTTTTGGAACCTGAGACAAGTCTTATATACGGTGAAGCTCCGGTTCTTCTTGAGTCTGGAAATGATGAAAATGCAATTGTAACTATTTTTGGAAAGAGTGGAAATGTCAGTGGGGACATAGTTGGCTTTGGCGCCGAGCAGGTCATATTGGTACGAGATGATTGTGCCAGGAAGGAAATATCTGACTATGTTGGAAAGCAGGCACTTGTTTTGACTATTGTGGAATGTAAGGGCCTAGAGTTTCAGGTGACTATTAGTTTTTATTTATATGTTATTTATTTGTCTCTTCTTTTATATATCTTTCATATTTTACTTAATTGATTCATTTCTTATCATTTATAGGATGTGTTATTGTACAACTTTTTTGGCTCGTCACCTCTGAAAAATCAATGGAGAGTAATATATGAATTTATGGAAGAACAAGAGATGCTTGATGGTACTTGCAGGTCCTTTCCGAAATTCGATCAGGCAAGACATAATGTCTTGTGTTCTGAACTGAAGCAACTCTATGTGGCAATTACTCGTACGAGGCAAAGGTTGTGGATTTGTGAGAATACTGAGGAGCTCTCGAAGCCTATGTTTGACTATTGGAAGAAGTTGTGCCTTGTCCAAGTAAGGAAATTGGACGATTCACTTGCACAGGCAATGCAAGTTGCAAGTAGCCCAGAAGAATGGCAGAAAAGGGGTATCAAGGTCTGCTTGATTGCTCCATATATTAATTTTAGCACACTGTTTTTCTTTTTAAAATCATATCATGATTTTTCGTACACGTGTATTGTTTTTGTGTTCTTTAGCTCTATCATGAGAATAACTATGAGATGGCAACAATGTGCTTTGAAAGGGCTGGAGACACAATGTGGGGAAAAAGGGCCAAGGCTTCAGGCCTTAAAGCAAATGCAGATCGTATGCGTGGTTCGAATCCTGAAGGGGCTTGCACGGCTCTTAGGGAAGCTGCTGAGTTATTTGATTCTATTGGTATGGCTAAGTCAGCTGCCGAATGTTTTTGTGACTTGGGGGAGTATGAAAGAGCAGGTATCGTTTTCTGTTCATTTGTTTTTCAATTAATTTTTTTGTTAATTCGAAAATATTGTTTGCAATATGAACTGTTATGCAACTTGACACTATTTAGTGGCTTATGATTTTTAGATTTCATAAGATGGTACGTACCTTGAAAAATACCAACAAATCGTGACTTCTAACTAATTAGATAATTTGACCTATACTATACTAGTACATGTTAGGATAATGGGTAGATTTCTTTCAATGGAGAATCACAAATGCATAACCCTTTGTGTCCTGAAATACCAAACCAAGTTTTAAGTCCCATCTAATGGGGTCGGCTACATGAATCATTCTTTTCCACTCGACTCTATCAATGGCCATTTGGTTAGTTAAATTAAGGAGATTCATATCTCTATTTACTATATTAGCCCACGTCAATCGAAGTCTGTCCCTTTCCCTAATACTTCCATCTATCGTCACTGTATCGCATCTCTTCACTACTGTCTTTGTTGATCTCCGTTATATACGACCAAACCATCTTAATCTATTCTTTCCCAACTTATCTTCTATCGGTACTATTCCTACCCATTCACAAATATATTCATTCCCACTTTATTTTTTCTCAAAAATTTATACCCTAAATTATTGTTTTTGATAAGCAATTAACTGATGAATTTTTTATCTTTAAAATTATCTTCGGGTTTGAGGTTTTCCTTATTTACCAATATGAATTTTTCTTGATTATGTTGTACACAAGATCATTGGACAAAATGTTTGAATGATGGCCTTTTTTTTGTTTTTTTTTATTTTAGTAATCCTCCTTTTTTTCTCTGTTTGTGTGCACTTGCAAATTAATATATTTTGTTTGGCATAAGCAGTTATTTTTACATGGCCAAATATAGAGGCTAATGTGGAGTGTGAATATCATTTCCCAATAATGTTGCTGAAAAAACTAAGATAAACCTTGAGGTTCTCTTGCTTGCCAAATTTCTAGGTCATTACTATGCTCCAAAACAAGTGCACTCAAATTTCATCTCGTGTTTTTCCTTTGTAAGGTTGGAACTCATTTCTAAAGCTGGAATACTTCCAGACAATTTACAACAGCATTATTTGCCTGCTTTATTTTGTCTTCATCTTTTTTTGCCTGCTTTATTTTGTCTTCATCTTGTTTTGCCGTTCTAGTTGTATTTTCCAAGTCTCCAACATTTAATTTTGAAGTTTAAATGCACTTTTGGGTTAGCAAAGTTTTGACATCTAGGTTGTAATTTTTTTAACTTTGCAGGAAGAATTTATTTGGAAAAGTGTGGGGAAACTGAGCTGAACAAAGCTGGGGAATGTTTCTCTCTGGCAGGTAGTTATAAACTTGCAGCTGAAGTGTACGCCCGTGGAAAATATTTTTCAGAGTGCTTGTCTGTTTGCACCAAAGGAAAATTTTTTGACATGGGTTTACAATACATTCAATGCTGGAAACAAGATGCCCGTAGAGACAATGGTATGATGGTCAAAAGAAGTGAGGAAATCAACAAAATTGAACAACAGTTCCTTGAGAGTTGTGCACTTAATTACTATGAACTGAAAGATAATAGATCCATGATGAAATTTGTGAGAGCTTTTCACTCGATGGATTCAGTTCGCAACTTCTTGAAGTCTTTGGATTGCCTGGATGAGCTTTTAGTGATGGAAGAAGAATCGGGAAATTTTTTGGAGGCTGCGGAGGTTGCAGAGCTAAGAGGAGATGTTCTACGCAAGGCTGATCTGATTGGGAAGGCTGGACATTTTAAAGAGGCATCGAAGCTTATTTTAAGGTATGTTTTCTCCAATTCTCTGTGGGCATCTGGAAGCAGAGGTTGGCCACTAAAGTGCTTTTTGCAAAAGGAGGAGATTTTAGCTAAAGCCAAGTCGTTTGCAAAGAAAGATTCAGACATCTTCTATGAGTTTGTTTGCACTGAGGCTAACATTTTATCAACTGAACAATCTAACTTGTTCCAGTTGAGTCAGTGTTTGAACGCTTCCCGTGGTAATAAAAGCCTCAGAGGTGAAATCTTATCCATAAGAAAAATTCTGGATATTCATCTGCAGCCAAGTACCTTGAAGTATGATTGGGAACATGAATTAGTAGTGGATTTGATGAAGCATTCACAAGAAAGCATTTCACATAACCGGGTGTCTGTTGTAACGCTGATTTGCTTTTGGAATCTTTGGAAAGAGAAGGTTGAGTATATCTTCAAGTACCTAGCTTGTCTTGAAACTCATGATGCTGATGAATATTATAGCTATGGAGACTTCTGTTTGAATTACTTTGGTGTGCGGAAGAGACAGTTGAATAATGTTAATACCAGTTTCCTTTTTCTGAATGCTGATGCTGATTGGGTGAGAGAAATTGATGACAGATTTCTTCGGAGAAATGGAAAGTTGGTTTCTGCTGATGTACGCCATTTTGTTTCAGCCGCTCAGACTTATTGGCACTCAGAATTGCTTTCTGTTGGTATTAAGGTGTTGGAAACCCTGAAGGCACTTCATAAGTTTGCAATTTCAAATTCAATGTCTGTTTTTTGCCGAAGCATGCCTCTTGTTTATATCTTTGAGTTAACAAAATCTTTTTTGGGGTCCAAGTATGTTTCATACAAGAACCATGAAACTCAAACTTTGCAACGTTTTCTCAGCCTATCTACTGCATACTTTGAGAATGTGTTTCCTTTAGATTGGCGGGAATCATTAACAGAGAGTATGATTTCTCTAAGAGGGAGTGAGCTTTCCCGGAACGTTCTTGAGGAGGTTATTCTTGATAACCTTGTAAACATCAAGGGTGACCTAACCTATGGCCAAATTGGGAGGATTTTAATGATAAGGCTTGGTTCAGGAAAGCCAACTTATGAACTATACACGAAGATTGCAAAGAGTTTTGAAAAGTATTCACCTTGGGGCGGATTCATTAAGGAGCTAAGTGGAAACATAAAATCAGAATTTGCGCAGGAATCTGCGTCAGGCAATTCCTGTGAGGCTCCAAGAGCGGTGTCTTCTGTATACAAGTTTTACGAAGCTTTGAAAGATACTTATTATAATGCCAACTGGAGACAAGCTGACTATATATCGCCTAGTTGTTTCTTGTATCTTAGACCATCTCCAACGCTATACCAAATATGATATCAAATTTGAATTCTGATGAAAATGACACTGTTCATGGCTCCAACGGTGTACCAAATCTGATATCAAATCGAGTTTTCATCAAACATTTCATCAGATCGCGGAGGAAGTAATGAATTCATCAAAACACTGTAGCGGACACTGTTGCGGACCGTTGGAGGGGACCCGGGTCGACCAACCGGTTGCCCACCCGGTTGACCAACCGGTCAACCGGCAAAAGGTTCAGACAGTTCAAGGAAAAAATTCAGAAATTCAAAAAAAAAAAAAAAAAAAAAAAAATTTTGCCTAACCGGTCGACCGGCCGGTCGACCCACCGGTCGACCCACCGGTCGACCCGGAAAAAGTTCAAAAAGTTCAAAAAAAAGGTTCAAAAAATTCAAAAAAAAAAAAAAAAAAAAAAAAAATTGGGCAAACCGGTCAACCGGCCGGTCGACCACCCGGTTGTCCCGGGACAAATTTGAGAATTTGGTGAATCGTTGGAGCATCTGTTATCAAATTTGATGAAACTGATAATTTTTGACTCAAATTTGGTGAAAATTTTGAGTAAGCGTTGGAGATGCTCTTATAGAGCGACTTTTGATATTTGCATCTGGCTTTCAGGGATTCCTTCTCACCACAAAATCTTCGTTTGTTGAATGGCTTATTTGCGAGCAACCAAATGCCGTTGGAACTGCTAATTTAGTAACTGACAATCGATTTTCTGTGAGCTGCATTTATGATTTTGTCGCTTCCATAGTCAAGGATTTCTTGTACAACAAGCAAGATACAGCAGAATGGATTAAAAAATCTCATATCAATTTCAATCATTACTATCCACTGCTGTTGTTGAGATTGATGGTTACATTGTGCTTGCTTTGTGTGAACTGTGGAACTGGAAAGTATCTTGATTTACTTGTTGATTTGATGGGGAGAAGTGATATTACTAAGGGGCTACCGCCGGAATTCTATGATGTCCTTAGGAGGAGGAGACACAATCATGTGAAAATAGATGTGAATGTACTTGCAGAAGCGTGCAAGAAGATTGGGAATCCTCTTGTTATAGCGAGCTTGGGAGAAAATTGTTCAACATTTTCATGTCCTGATGCCATTTTTGTCGACATGAGAGTTTCCCGGAGCAGAGAGGACATCATGAGATTGTTGTTTCCTATTAACAACAAAGCTCCTCGAGGTCAAACTGTAGCGGTTGAAGTGGATAGAGCGAAGAATTCTAAGGCTCCACCTTCCAACTTAGCTGCCATGGCAGATCAGAAGATGAACAGTCAGAATATAAATGAAGGCGACGTGCAAATGAATTGTGGAATCTTTGTGCAAATATCTGATGCTTTAATGTTGGTAGAGAGCGTAGGAGATGGAAACGTTACAAAATTTGTGTCTAGTGCCTCGAAGTTAAAGGTAAATGCCAAATTGATTGACATCATTGAATGTTAAAGGATTAGGATCTAAATTTTATTTATTTTTATTTTTTTTTCCCCTTGTATGTCTATTATAGGTCAAGGTAGAGAATGGTATAAGCTTTGTTTCTGCTGCTTTGTTTAAAGCCTCTGAGAAGAAGACTTGTGATGATGAGGATGGAAACCTTCTTGTTGAAGCAAACTGCATGCTTGATGAATTGAAGCAGCTATCTTCTGCACTGGATATGAGGTCGGTTTAAATGTAACCTTTCATTTTTTAAAGCCTTCCTAGATTTACTTCTATTCATAAATATTTATCAATTTATTTATTTGGTATTTATGGATAAATATTTGCATGTGGTTTGTTTATAATTTCATTTGAAATGGGCATAATTTGCTTCACTCTAACGTGAATAATGCCATTCATTTCCCCATAGTTTTGGATTCTAGTGGGACATGAACATTCTATTAATTCTTGATTTTGGTGCTGTAACTCTGCATCTTACGATAAGATTTTGTTCTTGTAATATTGTCCTCTTTTAGTGACTTGTTGAAAACACTAGAATAAAATTTACATTTTACTGCATCATACTTTGCATAGGCTTTTCTAATCATATTGTTTTTTTATTTTTTTATTTTTTTTATTTTTAAATTTTAAAAATCAATCATGCCATGTGATCATGCTTGTGCTACGTAGATTGTAACCATTTTCATGTTATGGTGTGCACAATTATTGGATTTTTTATTATTATTAATCTTTCAGTGAAAGGGAACTAGAAGAAAACATTTCAACAATTGCCCAACTCTTGGAAAGCCTGCACTTGAGAAGGCCAAGGCTGGAAACATTCTTGAACCAGCTGTTCGTTCTTAACAATACGAATGCTGATGAAAAGGACGCTCATCATAGCAATGTGGAGGAAACTAGCAACAATAGTGAGGAGACTAGCAACAATGTTGAGGAAGAAACTAGCAATTCTGATAAAGGGAAGGCGTTGCAGGTTACTGGTGATTCTTTGGGAACCAAAAACAATGGCAATGGTGGCGATGCTGAAAGCAACAAGGGGAAGGGAAATAGCAAGTCGAAGAAGGGTAAAAAAGGAAATAACAAGTCGAAGAAGGGTAAAAAGGGGAAATAGCAGCTCTAAATTTCGGGAAATTCTATTTCCACACACCAAATTGTCTATGTGTACATCTTTTCTCAATCCACACATTTAATAATTTGATTTTTACTTCTTTTATTTCAGTCCACACACTTCACATTCCAAATATACCCCCACCTTGTGCACATCCTCTCTTATGATAGTTGATTTCCTGAATAGGTGTGATATTTCATATACCATATTATAATGAGTATGAATTGATGTGAAATGTCAAGTGAAAACGAGTTCGGATCCTCTGCCACCTTTTCATCATAGTAATCTCTTTGATTTAAGCATTGCATCATTTTTTTTGTTGTTGCTGCGTCTCAACAGTCATTCAACAGCAGCGAGTCATAATACAGAGCAACCATGGGGACAAGCATGTGGGGATATTGCATGAAATAGGTTCTAAAGAACTTGTAATCTTGTGCCATGGATTTAGATCCTCAAAGGTTGGTAATAGTAATTGAAGCTGTGTTTTGATTTGGTAGATAATATGAATAGCAACTGTCGGTGTTGTTATTTTATTTTTATTTTTGATGATTGTCCTTTGTTATGATTTTTAGGATCACATTGTTATGGTAATTCTTGCTGTTGTTCTAGGGAAATTCTTGCTGTTGTTCTAGGGAAAGCAAGAATTAGTGCTTTCCGCTTTAACTTTGCTGGCAATAGGTAAGTTGTTGGGAGTGAAATCCAGTAGAATTATAGAGAAATTATGAGATGGTGGCGGGTGAGATGGTAATTTTGTTAAAGGATAAAATTATAATTCTTTTTTAAATAAAAAAAAAATATATTATTGTGTAAATTGCTTTGTTTTTGTAATCTTCTTATCTCTTATTTTCACTGGGCAAATCAACTGAGAATTTTGTTCAATCAAGGATTCTTAACATCAGTGTCTATAAAACAGAATTCTATATAGAATTTAGATGGTGGTGACATTTTTTTAATTGGCCAAATCATTTCGTAACAATATTTGAATCCAAATCATGAGGTTCATTCATTTTACATTGTTTTTATAGCTACTAAATTGTAAGAAGAGATTGCTACATTTGAGTAATTACCTTTTTTTTTTTTTTTTTCTTCTTTTTCTTTTTAATTTTCTACAATGCATGATGCAAGTGATGAACAAGCTTGAACATTAAATGGTGAAGGTGGAGGGTGATACAAACTAACCGTCAGTTGTGCTATGAACACATAAGATTTTTTTACAGAATAAGGCTCATCCTCTATTGCCTTCGAATTCGAATCGAGAAATTGCGACAAGGGTGTAGAAGAATCGGAAGATTGATCTTGAAATTCTTCTTCTTCTTCTTCTTCTTCTTGCTGCTGCTGATCTTGGACTTGCTCTTCCTCTATCACAGTTGTTGGGGTCTCAGCTCTCGCCGGTAAGGGGTGGAATTTTCCGGCCATGGAGGCGGCGGCGGTTTTGAGGTTGTGGAAGATGGGGTTTTGGGAGGAACCACCATTTACAGGGGTGGAATTAATTAGAGGAAGCTCTGAGTCTAAATTGGGGATTGGAAGAGGGGTTTCTTGGGAAATGGAGGTAGGGAGGGACAGAGAGTGGTGGTGGTGATTTTAGGTGGGGTTTAGAAGTGGTGGTGTTGAGGTGGAAGACGGATGATCTTAACCCTATGGTCAGAGTTGAGTCCATTTGGTTGGTAAGAAAATTTTGTTTTCTTTTTCAACAATGGTTAGTAAATGGAATTTTTATAGCTTTGTTTTCTTTTTCAACAATGCTTGGTAATGATTCTAATGTTTTAAAATGATATCATTCTAAAGATAAAATAATATCATTTTGAAGATAAAATAACATTATTTTGATACATTCGAATAATTCAAACCACATAAATTTAAATTATCAAACATTTTTCTTTCTTTTTCTTTCTTTGTGGGTTGGGAGGACCATATAAATTCGAGTTACTAAACATTCTTCTTTCTTTGTGGTTTGGTGGTGGTGGTAGAATTTGAGGAGGGGAGAAGGGTTTTCAGAGTTTTAGGTATGGGGGTCGGTGGTTGGGTGCAATGGTTTTTATTAAGGTTTTTGGGGGTGGTTGAGAGGAGGAGGTGGGGGTCAAGCAGAAGGGATCACAAGTGGTTGTGTGTTTTTTTTTTTTGGTACACATCACCTAAAAGTCATATGTAATTTTTTTGAATTAATTATACAACGGTGGTGTTATATATACTAATTAATATACACATTAGTGTTATGCTATTATTACTGACCATACTTATTATACAAATTACAAATACCAAAAACCTTTAAAATTGTACCACATTATCTGTTAGTATACTGGTTAGTGCATATAACATTATTCATTACCGAAATATGTCTTTAATTATTAATAAATATCATTTTATTCTTTTGTCTATAAATTTGTATGTTTTAATCCCTTAATTACTAAAAACAAAAAGTTGGAGATGAATTTAGTGTGCATTTTTCAATTTTATATACCCTAATGACATGACAATATGTATTTTTCACTTTAAAACAAAATATTTATAAATATAAATTTATTTATAAAAACGATATTTTTACATTATTCTTGTCATTTTTTTTTTTGGTGTGAAATTTATGTTTGATTAGAATTTTCAAAGGATTATAAAAATTGTTCAAATGCTTTCATTTTGGAGACGGTCAGGAGAGGATGAAAATATTACATTTTTATTGAAGATCGTCGAGTTTTTTATTTTTATTTTTTTTTTCTTTTTGAGTTTTCTCCTATATAGTCAAAAATATATATTATGGAAAGAGAATAGTTAGAAATCTATAATTTTAAATTAAAAAATTCACTTACAAGAATATGATCAACGAATTGATCCTTATATCATTGGTTGTGTAAAAAATCAAAAGTTGATACTTGTCATATTACATTAGTATGGGTCAAATTGTAAAAACATTTTAAGTCTCAAATATTTTCATAATATTTACTCCGAAAATATCTCAAATTAAGGTGTAATTTAAAGAAGGTCTAATTTAAAGTTAGTGTTATACAAATCACACTAAGGCTTATTTTGGCAACTCAAGTTTTAATCAAAAAATTAAAAAATCAATACAAAAAAATAAATTCTTCTTTTTTTTAACATGCTTTTTTCATAAATAATTAAAAAGTCTAAAAAAAATCAATATTCAAAACAATCTTAAAAATCCAATTGGATCAACAGTGATTCTTTTGTAATAACAACAAAACCTTTTCTGGTTACTATTGCCAGAAAGCATTTACTATTGTGCTTTTGAAGTATCTTGAAACCGTTCATATTAGGGGTGTTTAAAATATTCAAATAAACCAGTTAAAAAATAATATCTAAAGAATCGAAGAATCAAATAAAATTGACCTCTTTGGGTTAGTTTGGTTTAGTTTTTTAGTGCATTAATATGGTTCCAGTCTTCAAATTGTCAAACTCATAGGATTGAGTTAGTTCTTGGTTTAAATCTTGTCTAAGCCGAACCAACTCGAGCATCGAACCACTATATGTGTATATATAATTTTTTAAAATATTTTTTTATATTGACATGTCTTAATATTACCATGATCTTGTATGTTACATCAAATTCCTATTTTCATGAAGTTTGTGCAATTGAACAAATTTTGAATTATTGGTCCAAGAGTAATAGACTCTTCATCAAGCTAAATGATTTAGCCTACTGACAAGGTAAATGATTTAGTGTAGAAAATAAGAGAACTCATAAACCGTATGTAAGTACATTATGAAATACTACACTCTGCTTTAAGTTCTCCTTCAAGAGATGTGATTCGGAGCTCGAATCCGGATGCCCCGAATGCCCCTAAAAGCAAAACGACGTCGTTTTTTTTTTTTTTTTTTTTTTTTTCAGCAGAATGAAGAAGAAGAAGACGCAGAAGGAAGAAGAAGACGGGGGAGGGAGAAGCAAGAGGAGGAGGAGGGGGAGGAGGACTGGAGGGGGCCTAAAAAATGGGGAGGAGGCGACGGAGGAGGAGGAGCGGAGGAGGAGGAGAAGGCGGAGGCGCGGCGGAGCATGGCGATTGGCGACGGAGGCGGAGGCGGAGGCGACGCAATCGGCGATCGGCAACGCGATCGGCGATCGGCGACCGGCGACGTGATCGATGATCTCCCTCTCCCTCTCCCTCTCCCTCTCCCTCACTCTGTAAACGACTGAGGAAGAAGGAAAAAAAAAAAATGAATTTCTAAAACGACGTCGTTTCAGAAATTTGGGGCATTCGGGGCAGCCTCTTTCGAGGCACAAATCTTTTCTCTCTCCTTCAAATAGGATGAGTCAAAATTCAAATGAAATGGGTTGACAAGTTCTTCAACATGAATTTTTAAAGCACTTGGAAGAAGAGAAAAATGTTGATGCAAAGTCAAAGATAGACAAATACTTGGAGGAAAATGTTGATGCAAAATCAGAGAGGTAGACAAATTAGAAGAAAATGTTAATTTAATTATTTTTAATATAATAAAACCGTGGTTTCAAACCGAACAAATCCGAGCTACATTGGGTTTGTTCAGGTTAGTTCTAGTGTATGATTAATTTAGTTCTAGGTTCAAAAATTTAAAACTAATCATAATTGAATTTATCCCAAAGTTGGTGCCAAACAAATTAAACCGACCCACGAATATCCCTATTTCATACATCTACAGTGTGATCCACGTATCGATTTAATGTTGTTATTAAAATATATGTATCATTATGATCATAGATTTTTTTTTTTTTTTTTGCTCAAAAAAAAAAAAAAAAAAAAAAACAAAACAAAAAATGGTGGATGTACTTTTATAAATACTTATAAGCCAAAAATGGTGGATGTACTTTTATAAATACTTATAAGCATATAGTATTATAGATATGTACATATAATAGTCTGTTTAATAATATAACATTTTTTATATTTATAATTACTTTTTTTATTGATTGATAATAAAATAAAATAAAAAAAACTCTATTTAATTGAATCTAAAAAGCAAATATATGTTATTGATCATAATAGATTATAATTAACAAGACTTTTAAGCAAGACATTTAGCTTAATGATTGAGTAACACTTTTTGTACCTTGAGATTTCAAGTTCAACTCTTATAATTATTTTGTGAAACATTATAATAGATTACGCTATCATAATAGCCAAAAATCATATATTATAACTAAACACATTTATAACTTTTCACTCAAACTTAAATTTGAATAAAAAGTCTCCAAAATTTCCTTTACTCATATTTATATCAAATTGAATTTTATTTAATTTTGACTTAAATCAAGGTAGATCCATTGTCTTTATTCAAATTTTATTCCAATCAAAACTTAACACAAAAATACTTTTATCCAAAATTTTCAAATTCTTCCCTTCTCCAAATTAGCATCCACCTGTTTTTACTTAAATTTCAATTTATTCATTGAAATACTTCATAGCAAATGTAACTTTTTACTCAAACTTCAAAGTAAAAATATAAGGAAGATTGCCTAACATGATTCACTGGCTTCGTTTGAAAAGTGGGTTAGCTTTTTGGATTTTTTTAACTTGGCCTAATAAGTCTTGTTTGGGTTAAGTTTTTTGACTTTTATGACAGAAAAAATGAAATGATTATGATTTAAATGTGATATTTTATTTTATTATTTTTTAGTCTAATTTATCTTTTGTGACTATTTTAACCTTTTAACTCCAAAAACTAACATGCCAAACGACAACACAATTTATTTTACATATAATGTGTCAAAAAAAGATGCATTGTAACATAAATATTATTATTATTATTATCAATTTTTCTTTTAGTGCTCTTTGCTTTTGGGTCTGACTTTCTTAGTGCTTCATTAATACAACATGCCGCCCAAAAAATATTTTTTTTTTATAAAAAACAACAATGAATATTAATTTCAAATTTTGAATTGAATAATAAACACTAGATGTTCATTCTTTTAGAAGGGCTGCTGGCTGCACACGACAAAAGAGGAAATAACAATACAAGATAAGTTTAGAATAAAAATTACAAATTAATGATAAAATTTATAAATTTTAATAATTAAAATGTTACCACTGAATTCTAATTTTCTCAAAACTATTAGGTGCTCCAGAGTTGTGACATGTCCATTCCCCAATCAATTAATAATTGTCACGCGCTCATAGTTTTTCCCCAATCAACCATAGAAATTAGTGAGTCATATCATCTCCACCAATTATATTCAATTTAGGAGCATCACGTGACTATGCCCATAGACCACCAAATTACATTAATTTTGTATTTTAAAATTTTACATCGAGTTAATTTAGTTCAATTAATAATATTTGCTTTAGTAATTGTACTTAAATCAATGAACAAAATAATTTATTCACTCTCTAAAGTAATTTAGGAGTTGATGTCCAATTTGTAAAGTTACTTCTATTTACACCACAAATGTTTGTGAAAAAGTAGAGTGAGTGAGAAAAATAATTAATTTGGAACTGCTAATAAAAAACGGATAAGATAAATATATATATATATATATTTTCTTTGGGCAAAAGAAAATACTTTATTGATAATAAAAACATACAAAGTATTATAAATTACATCAATAAAGAGGAGCTAAGAGCTAAATAAGCTCCAACCTCCTAGTTGGTGAGAGACCAATAAGAAAACACAAAAACCAGAGTAAATTCACCAAGAGTATGCAGCCACAAAACTATAGCAGACCAGCAGCCTAACAGCATAACAACCAGAGGGGCATAGAAGACCAACAACATGACTACAACAGAGCATAGCAGCAGGCAGAACAAAACTCCCATAGCAGCAGGCAAATAGTCAATAATACATTATCTATACAGTAGATAGCCAAATTAGCAGCAGATCAAAAAACTCCCTCAGCAGCCCAAGACTCCTTAGACTATACAATATCAGCCCATTACTCCACATAGTGATGCCCAATTTGAAGTTGAGAAATTCAACCCATAGAGCTATCCTAACTTACAGCAGCTCTACCATCTATAATCACCAGCAACAAACCAATTGCAGCCCAACTGATATACCTGTCTGACCAAGAGCAACCTAGCAAACAAAACAATAGCAACCTAACAGAATAGTCCACTACTGAGGGAATCAGTCAACTACTGAGCAAAACATTCTAACAACCACCATAGCAGTTCACCTCCCCCTTTTATCAATCAGCAAGACTTGGAGGTACAAAGCAATGCCTCATTGCAGCCACTGCTGAGCTTAACAGCCCAATGTACTCCCTTATGTAGTCCTGATAATCACATCCAATGTACAACCACTATGCTCTCCAAATCCACCATATTCAGACTGAGGCATGATTCCTTTTCAAAGCCACATCTAGGTCCTGCTCTTCTTTATAGTTGAAAGCCTCATCAAATCTAAACTTGTTCTTTAACAAATTAACCTTTTCCTTGGATCCAGCACTTCTCATAACATAATAACCGAACAACTCTGCAAAATGCCCAACAAGTTGTCCAACTGCTCCAAAAGCTGCTGAAATGTAAACTAGGCATACCAGAGCAAAGCATCAATATAAACCAGAGAGGCAGCACAACAACATCACATTAGCAGCAGCAGACCCCATCAGTGCAACATCAGCAAGAGAGGCTCCAATAAACCCCATCAGTGCAGCAGCAGCAGCAAGAGAGTGCAGCAGTTCACAGGTTATACCCCATCAGTGCATGATGCAGAATTTGACATTTTGCAAATTGAACACTAAATCATTGACTGAATAACAAAAAGAAGGACTATAAGTTCTGAACCACAATGCAATCCGTGTTTTGATAAGTTCACACAACTTTTCCAAGTCCACCAGTGAGTCATTAAAAATGTTTTCATTCCTCTGCTTCCATAAAGACCAAAGCACTGCCACTGGGATTAACTTCCAAAGCACCTTCAGTCTGTTGTTGCATCTATAACCAGTCCACCACTGAAGAAGTCCAGACACTGACCCAGGCTGCACCCAAGATACACCCCACCACCCAATAATATTGGACCAAACTCTCCAACTAAAAGGACAACACAGCAGTACATGAGTGGCAGTTTCCACTTCATTCCAGCAGAATACACAGTTAACATCAGAATTAGCACTGAGTACTCCAATTCTTTGCAAATAGCTAGAAGTCTTGATCCTTTTTTTCCATGCTAACCAACCAAAAAATTGCAGTTTCGGAGGGGTAGCATTCTTCCAGATGAGATCCCCCAAATTTGCAGGCAGAGTAGAAGATAGCTCCTCCATTTGTAGACAGAAGCAACAGTGAAGACACCAGACTTATCTGCAGCCCAATACAAACCATCTAACACACCATTTCTGAGATCTGGAGCAGTTTGTAACAACTCCTTCATCCTCCTCAACTCTTCAAGTTCCCATAGAAATAATACTCTTTTGAAAGCCAAATCCCACTCCTTATTTTTATTGCTCCTGCTCTTGACCACTGCCACTGATTCACTTTTATCAATGGACACAGAGAATAATCTAGGAAATAAATTTTTTAAACAGTCACTGCCAACCCACAGATCCAGCCAAAATTTTGTGAGCCTCCCATCCCCAATACAGCAACTCAGGGCACTTAACAGCAACCCCCAATATATCCCTCCGCACCATAGATAACCTAGAATTTGCATCTTGGTCTGGCCACCAAAACCCACCAAACTGTGGGTACTTACTAAGAATTACTTGTTTCCAAAGAAAACCAGATTCACACCCAAATCTCCACCACCATTTGAGAAGAAGACATTCATTCATGGTTCTCACCTTTCTAATGCCAAGACCCCCATTACTTTTGCTTTGGGTGATTTCCTCACATTTTACCATATGAATTTTCCTTCTAAGTTCATCACCCCCCTAAAGAAATCTAGACTGAATTCTATCAATCTCCTTGGCTACCCCTTCAGGCATTCTAAACAAAGATAGGTAGAAAACTAGTAATGAGGACAGCACAGACTTGATCATTGTCAACCGACCAGCGAAAGAAAGAAGCCTTCTCTTCCAAGAAGTTAGCTTTGATTTGAAATTATCAAGGACAGGTTGCCAAGTCCTTCTTCTCCTTGGATTAGCACCCAATGGCATCCCTAAATACTTCAATGGTAACCTATGATGCAAGCAGTACAAGATGGCAGCAAAGTCTTTGGTGAGCTCTTCATCAATTCCAACTCCACACACTACACTCTTATGATAGTTAATCTTCAACCCAGACAAAATTTCAAAACACCTCAATATTCTTTTGATATTAAGCACCTCCTCCCTTTTTGCCTCATAAAACAAAACAAAACTGTGTCATCAACAAATTGTAAGTGAGTGATAATAAGGTCATTTGAACCAACTGATGCACCCTTGATCAATCCAAACTGGACAGCTCTATGTAGCAGAATGTTACGACCCTCAGCCACCATGTTAAAGAGAAAACGGGATAAAGGGTCACCTTGTCTAAGCCCCCTTTGGGGACTAAACTCAGCTGTAGGTGATCCATTCACCAGGATAGAGACTTTGGCAGTTGAGACACACTCCTTCATCCATTTGATCCATTTTGAGCCAAATCCAAAATTTGATAACATGGAGAAGAGAAACTCCTAATTAATTAAATCGTATGCTTTCTCAAAATCAAGATTTAAGATAAGGCCTTTCTTTTGCTTCTTCTTCCAACCATCAACTGTCTCATTAGCAACCAGGATGCCATCCAGAACACTTCTACCCTCTATAAAGCTGATTGAGATTCACTAATGATCTTGGGTAATACTACTTTAAGTCTACTGGATAAAACTTTGGATAGCACTTTGTACAATGATCTAATGAGACTAATAGGCCTGAAGTCACTAAGACAAGAAGGATTTTCATTCTTTGGAAGCAAAGCTACAAATGAGCTATTAATACCAAGAACCAACTTTGAGTTGGTATGGAACTCTCTCATGAACTGCATCACATCCCCTTTAATTATTTGCCAGCACTTCTGGAACATCATAAGGTTAAAACCATCAGGCCCAGGAGCCTTGTTACCATCATAGTTATTAAGAGCTACCACCATTTCAGATTCTGTGAACTCAGCTTCCAAAGCAACTCGCACCGCTTTATCCCCAATAGATTTAAAAGGACCAGATAAGCTTGGCCTGTTGAACCATGATTCTGCAAACAGCCCCTGAAAGTGATTAAGTACTTCAATTCTTATTTCCTTCGGATCTTCTTTCAAGGCCCCATTAACCTCAATTGAGCACAATGCCTTTCTATTCCTTCTTGCGGAAGCCATAACATGGAAAAAATTGGTATTTCTATCCCCTTTTAATAACCAGTTAGCTCTAGACTTTTGCTACCATAACCATTCTACCATTTTGCTCAAGTTCCATGCTTCACCTTTTACCTCTCTTAGCCTAGATCTCTATGTATCAGTGAATAGTCTTTATTCAGCTACCAAATCCAAGTCATGTATCTCCTCCTCTAGTTGCTTGAGTTTAAAGTCCACCTTACCAAAAACCTCAAGGTTCCATCTTTTCAAAGCTACTTTAAGTGATCTCAGTTTCCTTAAGCATTTGAATCCAGCCCAGCCATTTATATGAGATTCAGCCCGTATTTTCTGCACAAAAATTTTAAAATTCGGGTGAAGGGTCCAGGCATTTAGAAACCTAAATAGCTTTGGGCCCCAATCCCTCTCATCTTCCATCAGTAAAATAGGACAATAATCCGAGAGCCTTCTTGGTAATCCCCATAGTTTGAAGTTAAATTTCTGCAATCAATCTGGACTGAGTAAAAACCTGTCTAGCCTACTCCATTTGGTACCTTCCTAAGAATTACACCAAGTAAACTTTCTCCCCAACATTGGTATGTCACACACTTCCAGATTATTAATTAACTCATTGAAATCCTTCATGCCTCCATTATTTTGGGAACAACCCACCCTCTTAGCTAATTTCCTTACCTCATTGAAATCACCCCCCAAGCACCCAGGGTTGATAAAACTTCTCTTTAAATTCTTCAAAGTTTCCCATACCCCTTTCCTGCTAGCACCATTAGTCGGACCATATACATTTACAATAACACAGGCTAGACTTGTGCAAAGAGTACCAGACAAAATGATAAAATTCGTGTTACTGCAGCAGTCCAGAAGTTGAAACACTTGTGGATTCTAGACACACAGTAGACCGCCAGCTACACCCTCTGAGTCCACAGCGATGTATGCCATCTGATCACCAGGCCAACAAGATCTGACAATCTCCTTCGTGATAACAGGTCTCTTTGTTTCTTGAAATAGTGCCACATCCACCTTCCTCTCAGAAAGAAGTTTTTTTGATTTTTCTCCTTTTAATAGACTTACCTAACCCTCTAATGTTCCAGGATAAGATCTTCATTAAAACAAATTTACACTCCATGACACCATAACAGATACGGTTAATTTGCCTTATTACCCCTTGTACCTAGCACCTCCTTATCCTTTACTTCCAGGTCCATCAATTTACTGAGCACTTCCTCGTCATTACCTTTACATTTCAGCCCAAGTAGCTTCCCAATCTGTAAAGATGCTTCTGCCTCATTAAGTAGCAACTGGCTAGAACCCGATTTGCTTGCCATGGATAAAGAAATAGCTGCAGCTGCTGACCTAAATATAGCCCTTTCTTGAAGTTTATGATTGATCCAACCCCAATTTGTAAGTTTCCTTTTTTCTTCCTCTGGTATTTCGCCATCCCTTTTACTTTCTCTTTTGTAGTGGTTTTCCTTTTTTGAGCTACCATTGCAGTGTTACAATTTACTACACCGTGAGACTCCTCCCCACTGTCTTGGGTTGCCTTCCCCTTACTGGTTTGATCTTCACCCTCCTGTGTTGGCTGATCCTTTGGGTCACTTAACTCAGATGATCTATGGCCCAGAATGTTTCCACACTTTATGACATGGGCCTTACTTAATAACACCTCTAAATTAAGCCTAGGTACATCTTTCTCTGGCCCACTAAGACTCCTCATAAAACCTGGAGTAACAACTCCATCTTCAATAATCTAGTTTCCTTCATTTTGAAACTGTATAGGGTTTAGCAATGATTTGACTAACTGAGTCCTGCATGCTCCTCCTCTACCTCCAGGTTGCTTCTGCAAGCAGTCCGACTGACCTATAGACATGATAGTCTCATCAACCCTAGACATACTTAGCTCCTTATATTGTCCATCAATGGCTATATGGTCATTATGACTTACCCTCGGCCCCCCTGCCTCCTCAACACCTCTGATGTCCAGCATACCTCCAACCTGGCCCTTTACATCAGCTTCATCTTCACCTTTCTTGCTCCTCACAACAGATCTCTGCTCTTTATCTTGTTCCTTACCGTTTGAAATTGAATTTTCTGTTTGGGGCTGTTCACTATAGCATTTGCATTGTTTGTATATCACCTCTGAAATCACCACCTGGTCTTCACAGACTTTGACTGGGTAGGCTATCCCCTTGCAACGCAAGGTGATTGTTGTGTTTATGGACTCCATACACCTGGTAGCAATTCTCACCTTCCCACTGTGAAAAGACTTCATTTGGGATGTGTCCTCATCAATACCTATGACTTCCCCCTACGACCTTCCAATGCTACTAAATGTTTTGCTACTCCAGAGATTCAGAGGAACTCCATAACAAGTGAGCCAAACAAATCTTTCTTGGTCAAGGATCATCTCCTATTGCCATGCCTTGACTGATTCGCTCCATGGCTGGATCCACCCCTCCATTAATTTGAGCTTCTCTTTCATGGTTCCCATTGACTCAAATGTTAGCACAATATCTCTTCCACCACTATCTCTAATTTGGACATCTCCCATTCCTCTGTTATTTAATTCCTCTTTAAACTCCGCCGCAAGATGTTGAGGTTTCAATAGAACAATCACACTATCATACAGCCAGCCATTTCCTTTCTCGTAAGCTTGTATACTGATGTTTGAAGTTGATACCAGTCCTTGTCCACCCAATATTTGGGCATAATACTTTCCCCTTTGTAGCATATTTGGAGCTCTACTGGTTGTGGCAATAACCCTGCTTCCAACTGGTGTGATTAGTGGTCTCTGATTCTCCTAATTTCTTTGAACAAAATCTACTATTTTCACTTTCAGAGCTCTGTTATCACACCAGATGCCATGAACTTTTTGGACCACCATATTTGCTGCCACTAGACAAGCATAACGTACAAAACCAAATCTTGATCTAGTCAACTTTCTCCTTTTGTTAGGGATGAACACATCCTTCACAATCCCATAATTGGTGAATATGTTAAACAACCCTTTTGGATCCATAGATTCTAGTAGGTTATCCACAAAGATCGTATGTATCTCATTATCCAGAGCTAAGTTTCTACCTCCGTTACCACCATGCTTGCGCAGAATCGGCATCCACCCTCTATCTTCCATTCTTTCTCTGTATTACTAGTCTTGAAGCTATGTGTGATTCATCCGTATCAACATCGACTTGCTAAAAGAGTATAATCAAAGGATAAGACTCTTTGATCTCTTCTCTTAGGGAAAAGATAAATAGTTAAGTAGTCAAATGGACATTTGGAGATGGAGGGACTTGAACCCTCACGATTTCTAAAGTCGACGAATTTTCCTCTTACTGTAAATTTCATTGTTGTCGGTATTGACATTTAGAATGGTCAGGATGTGGAATTTAGTTATTGAGATTAGATTAGTGATTAGTCACACCTACCGTCACCTATATTAGTCGGGGTTAAGCACCTGACTTCGCCCCAAGAGACTAGGAGAGTTTTTTTTTTTTATTAATTTTTTTATTATTGAAGACTAGAAGAGTTGCATGTGATCAATTGCAAACAAGCTCTTGTACACACATCTTCAAAGCCCTTCCTAATGTTGATAAGGCTTCAAGAGCAGTTGCTAAGGAAGTGAAGTAAAAATATGCTAGTTAATCTGAGGTATGAGAGAGAAGCTCTATTAGGGTTTCTAGTTTTGTGATAGGCGAGTGTTCAACAAGCGGTTCTTTTTTGACTGAGGCTTATTGAAAAAGTCATCTGCTTGTCAATTCTTGGTGTAATAATCACTCATAAATAAATGATTGGTGCTAGAATTTTTCACTGATTAGGTGCGATCAGTCTTTATCATCTCATCGGCATTGCATCTAAGACCACTCTTAGTGCTTGAGAGGTCGTGGGTGGCCAAGAGGGCCCATTTGGAGACTTGGGATCTCAGTAGGAAATGCAAAAATTGCTTAAAGCTTGCCGACTGATAGGCAAAAGAGAATCAACTAGTTTAGTTTTGATCTTGTTCTATGGAGGCGCGGTAATGGGAATAGGTGTTGGGATAGGTTGAAGAAGGGCATGGATGGAATTGCTGTTGGCCTAGGTTGTGGTGGGATGGTAATGAAAGCTGGTGCAGGCCATTTTTATTTTTATTTTTTTCCTTTTTATTTTTTTTTAATACAACTGTCTTTATTTAAAAGTATCTTTTAAGTTCTCAAATCTTAAAATTTTGAGGGTAAATTATCAATAGGTCCTACTTTTGAAACTTATTATCCATTAAGTCTTATTGATAAATCTCTCTTGTTTTTATAAATAAATTTACAATGATAAATTTATCAGTTAGAACCTATAAATAAATAAGTTTAGTTAATAAGACTGATTGGCAAGTGCTTCAAATTTTAAAAACCCAATTTCTCTACCCACTGACACCTTCGTGGCCATCGCACTGCCCCTTTTCCCTTCTTAGTCATCCCTTCCCAACTCCCTTCATGTCTCTCCCTAGTCCCCATTTGTTCATGTCGCCCACCACCTCTTCCTTTGTTGCATCTCTCTATCAACTCTTCTTCTTCTTCCGTTTAGATCTAAAAATCCTAGATCTCAATCTCCCTCTTTCTATCTATCTCAAGCGGTGGAAGGAGTTGTAATGGGATAGAGAGAAGGCTTGGAAATGGTGGAGGTGGTGATTGGGGTTATGTTTGAAGTTAGAGTTTGAAATGTTCAGGGGTGTATAGCGAAGATGAGTGGTTAGGAACTATGATATATTTGAAATTATAGAAGGTATAATGAGGTAAAATTAAAATTTTATCGTAATGTTCATTCTCAACTTTGATTGGTTCACTAAAATAAAATGAAACTACCCTTTTGCGAAAGCTTTAATGCTTTGTTTGGTTCACTAAAATAAAATGAAATAAAATAATTATTTTATCGTAATGTTCATTCTCAACTTTGATTCATTAAGAAAAATAACGAAAAATGTATTACAAATAGAATCATCGTTCACTAGTGTAAATTAATTAATCATTCCATACAAAGGCTAAAAAATAATAATTTTATTTCATTCTATTTAATATCAGCAAACCAAACACTACACAAGCATTTTCATGAATGGGCTACGAAGGAAATCATAGCTTTGTAATGTTGCAATTGTAGATAGGCTACAAACAGAAAAAACAAAAAAATAGAAATTCTCAACAAATCATCGGAGAGAAATTACTGTATCCAATTAGTTGATCTATCATTTGTTACTCTAAATATTTTGCATTTGTTTCAAAGGAGTATCTCAAAATTATACGGGCAGTCAAACACTATAAAATCATAAACCAAGTGAAACAATGATATTTACAAGTTATTGTCTACCAATCCGAACTTTACATATGCACACTACAAGTTAGGTTCCTAACCTCTTAACGCCGCGTTCCGAACAGAACTTAGAGGTCTCCCTCAAATATGGAGCTCCACGTTCATCACCAACAAAGAAAGAGAGAGAAGCGACAGTGCGCTCCCATAAAGCCTGCCACACTTCTGGCAGGCATGCTTATTGATCACAATCTATGAGGCACAAACACCTCTCCGAAGGTCATGTCAGACACAGATATGTTGGGGACACATTGTGCCCCTTTTTTTCTCCAGAGTACCAAACCCAAGGTTAACAAATTTGATGAAAATAAATATATAATATTTAAAGATATTATATATAATTAATATATAAAATTATATATGTTGCACGTGTCCCCGCATGTCGTGATTTTTGAAAATTTAAGGCTCTGTTTGGTAGAGCTTTGTAATTATGATTTGAGAATATGAGTTGTATTTTGAGTTTGTGTGTTTTAGAATTATGATTTGAGTGTAGAAAATTTGTTTGGTTATGGTTTTTGAATAAAGTGTTGAATTGAGTGTGGAATTGAGGTTTGAATTGAGTGTAGAATTGAGTTTTGAAAGTTTGATTTGACATGTGAAGTAAGAAAATTTGTTTGGTTATGAGTTTTGAAAAGAGTTTTCAAAACTTAATTCAAATTGTTATAACTCATAACAAAACACATTACTTTCACATTATTGAAAATTTTGATCAACACTCATAACCAAACTCTTTTTAAAATTCAATTAAAAAAATTTATTATTAACAAAAAATAACATTAATCAATTTTTTAATTGAAAATACTACAAAGGAAATAATTTTTTTTCAAAATAAATATTCAAAAAATTTAAATCATAAATATTTAAATAATTTAAATAATCTAAAAAATTTAATAAGTAAAAAATTAAAATAAATATTCAAAAAATTTAAATCGTAAAAATTTAAATAATTTAAATATTCAAAAAATTAAAATAATTTAAATTTTTAATATTTTAAATTTAAAAACAACTGTACACTCAAATCCTAACCAAACACATAAAACAAAACTCAATTAAAAAATTATTTTTAAAACTCATAACCAAACACATAACTCGAAATTCCATACTACTTTCACAACTCTACACTCAAATCGTAACCAAATACATAACAAAAAAATTAAAATATTTAAAAATATTTTTATAAAATAGAGTTTGAATTTATTTTTATAAAATATTTTAAAATTTAAAAAATTAAAATTGAAATATTTAAAAATTAAAATATTTAAAAATATTCAAAAAATTAAAAAAATTAAAAAATAAAAAAAATAAAAAAATCGTAAATCTTAACAAAATTAAAATATTTTTAGAATATTGATTTGAATGGAGTTTTGAAAAGAGTTTTGAATTATGTGTTTGGTTATGAGTTTTGAAAAGTAATGATTATGTTTTGAAATGAGTTTTGAGAAATGAGTGTAGAATTGTGATTTGAAAACCCTAAACAAACACAACACTCAAAAGTGAGTGTTGAACTAGATTTTGAAAACTCTGCCAAACGGAGGCTAAGTGTCCATATTCGTGTCTGTACTACTTAGATCCCAACTTTGATTTGATAACAATATAAGTACCGAAACAACAAACAGTTGATGATATCGCTAAATAATATAGACAAAGAAAGCTACCACATGGGCACCCTGTTTTGACAAAGATGATCACTCCCTCTATTCTGCACATTTAGAGCACAACTACCAATATACACTTCGCCAGCAATGTTGGGTCCAAATTCTGGACTTCAAATTCAGTGTTTACCTTGCCCCTCCATGGACCAACCAACGTATCATCTTAAATGGGGATAGCACATATAGCAACAATATTTTACAAGTATTTAATAGTTTTTTTCAATACTAAAAAACTAATATTTACAAATTTAGTTAGGAAAAACTAATGAAATCACATGAAACAATACTGCAAAAAATAAGTGCAAAACCAATTGGTATTTTTTTCTAGCTACGCCCTGTCCATAATCCTTTCAGTTTCCAATAAGGAAAATAACCTGTTTGGAACAGAATCTTGAAGTCAAGAGTCTTTTATTCACATGGCCTTCCTGAGGACTCAAAAATTGAATCAGTCTGCTTGGTTTGAGTTTTCTAGATTAAATTTTTTGAAAACTGAGTTTTTTGTTTTTCGTATTTTTTTGTTTTTAGTGAATATTTTTAAAATTTTAAGCATTTTTTTAAAATTTTTTAGATGCACCTTATTTAGATGTATTTAAAAAGTAAAAAAATTATGAAAAAATATTTTAAAAAATTAACAAATACATAAAAATATGAAAAATATACTAAATTTTGTTTTTTTTTTTATTGAATTTTTAAAAGATTTTTTCACAAAAATTGTACTTTTTATGTGTATTTATGTTAAGTGTGTCTAAAAATTAAAAAAAATTGCTTAAAATATTAAAAAAATTCAATAAAAACAAAAAAATACGAAAAATAAGAAAGTAAAATTTTCTGAAAACTGTTTTCAGAAAATAAAACCAAACAAGCTGTGCTTCTCACAAAAGGACTTCCTGGGCTAGGCCCATTTGAAGCCCTCTCAAAAGCTTCCCAAAATACCTGCATCTAGTGCAATATCTCTATTTAAACAATGTGACACAATGCATTCTCAAAAGGGCTTGACTCATGAGTGTCAGCGTGTCACCACACCATGAGGGTGACTAGTGAATTAACTAGAATAACTACTAAAGTATGTCTGCAATGTTTAAAGCGACAGAGATTAAACATCAGTATTCTATGACAGCAAAGATCAGCATAATAATTCTCAATGCAGAATAACGACCAAAAGAGAATTTTTTATTATTTTTTAAAATATGTGTATAAGAAAGAGAAACTTCATTCCAGAAAATCCTTACTAGTACATGCAAGCGCCGGCCCACATGACCTCCTGAGAGTGGTTGTAAGCAAGCCATGTGCTGGGAAATGGTTGGAGACTGTTAGGCGTGAGCAAATTCGGGCAAGTGTGGAGGTAAATGTTGAGTTTGGTGAATAGCATGCTGATGGTTGTGCAAGGAATGAAACTGAGGCTGATGAGCCAGTGGCTGCATATGAGGTTTACATGAGGTTTGCTGCTGATTTTCGGACTGCAAAAACAGAAAGAAAGAAGGGAGGAAAAAAAAAAGCATATGAGTTTCCAGTCTTGTAGAATATATGTTAGAAACACCAAGTACGTAAGGAGTTGCACCAACATTATAACTCAGCTAAACTAGATAACAAAGAAAGTTGAACCCAGCCTTTTATGTAACTGCTCAAGGTTTGAAGTGCAGGTGAAGTCAACACCACATGGAAGCCATGCCTTAAGTATAATAGCATTTTGTGAAACCAAGAGATCTAGATAAAAATTGTATGTTCTAGAAAACTTGAGAGCATATGATCACATTTCCGGTTTAAAAAAAATATGATCACACTCCCTGTTTAGCCATGAAAGACCTGCAATGCTATTCAAGGTGAACCCCAGTGCATGGAGCAATACAAACAAAGTCTGATATTAATAATGACTCCTCTTACACTTCTATTCCCAGTCCCTAACCAACCATTTCATTTCTTATAACTAGGCCACTTCAAAATTCTTGAACTACTATGAAGCTTTCACACTTGTATTAAGAGACATTCTTCAGTAAACATTATTTACATTTTTTGAGCAATTGACTTTGTAAGGGCTAGGAATAGCATAGTTGTAAATTTCATGTGTGACATTAAGCTAGAAATCAAAGCCTTCATGTAAGGAAGCACATTGTCCAACTAAGAAGCCAAACCTTGAAGAATTCATTGAACGAGTGATGTAGAAGTTTCACCAACACAATTACTCCTCTCAAAAAGGCATTGAACCAAGTGAAGACCAAGAGGATCAAGGCTGAGCCTAAAAAGCTCTAGTCAGGTCAACTTGGTCGACCAACATTGGTTTTGGTCAACCAAGATTGAAGCTTGGTCACTTGGCTGACCAGCCACATAGGTTGGTCACTTTTTGTCGACCACGCTGGCCTTTGGTCGAATAAATAGTAACTTAGTCAGCCAACTTGGGTCAAATTTCAAATAATATAGCTGAAATAGCTGTTGGAGGCTTGGTTATATATATATATATATATTTTGATCGGCAAAGAAAAGACTTTATTGATGAAAACACATATAAAGTATGATAAAATTACATCAATAAAGAGGAGCTTGGAGCTAATTTAAGCTCTAACCTCCTAGTTGGTGAGAGACTAACAAAGAAAACCAGCAAGCATTCCTCTGCAGAGTAGTAATCTGCACAACTCTGGAGCAACAAAAAGCCAGAGCAAGACTTTATCAAGTAGACAAAATAACCAGAAGTATGGTTGAGGAACCAAAGGGATTAAACATAGCAAAACCCAACACAACATCAAAAACCAGCAAACCATCAGTGCATAATGCAGCATACACCCTCTCATTAGTAGCAAACAAAACTCTCAGGTTAACCCCATTAGTGCATAATGTAGAATTTCACATTTTGCAAATTGAACACAATCTCATTAACTGAGTAGCAAAAAGAAGGGCTAGCAGCTCTGAACCACAATGCAATCCGTATTTTAATAAGTTCACACAACTTTTCCAAATCCACCTATGTGCCATTAAAAAGATTTTCATTCCTCTGCTTCCATATAGACCATAGCACCGCCAATGGAATGACCTTCCAGAGCACCTTCATCTTTTTGTTGCATCTAAACCCAGCCCACCATTACAAAAGGCCAGGCACTGACCCCGGCTGCATCTTCACCCTTTCACATTTAAGGAACACTTGTGTTCCTTCAAGAACTTGGTGATTCTTTTTCTAATAGAATTTTCTATATATATGAACATTTCTGTAGCTAGAAACTCAAAAACTCAGCTCAATCAGGCTAATAGAATTGTCTCATTGGACCAAGCCATCAATCTAGAGGTTTACAAGGCTCAACAGAAAATTTCAATGAGCCATCTGTCTTTAAACCTTCGAACGAGTCTGCAAAAGTCCTGATTCAAAGATGGTAACTAAAATTTATGCCACAATATGTCTAAGAATAAGAAAGTAGACAATTGATCAAAAATTAAAAATAAAACATCAACTACCATGTTAAGAAAAGTCAAGAGGTTTCTCTACTCTCATGCTATAACATAAACCAGAACGGAAGCTCATAAATTGAACAACACAAGCTTATTTGTATGCAAACCCAATACTACATGCATCCTAGATAAGGTGCCCTTAAGAAAGATGCCTCCAAAATACATATATAAACACACACACAGAGAGAGAGAGAGAGAGAGAGAGAGAGAGAGAGAGAGAAAATGTCAATGTAAATCAATGAATTATATGGTCAGAATCCCATTAGAACAATATGTGCCTATAACAGAAGCATGAGGCTAGAAGAAAAAAAAAATTACTTCATTGACAAAGCGGTAACCTTGGCTGGTAGCCATTGGAGAAGAATTATCTGAGCCAGGGAAATTCTGAGGAAATAAATCAAAAGGATGATACATTAGCTAAACATTCAATTGTAGTGGGACTAAACAATCAGCCCACTAGCATAATGTGTGTCAAACTTACAGGCAAACTGGGGATGCTGGGCACAAAGTTTGAGGCACAACGCCCGTGCTTGTGTCTTGGCTAGTAAAACTTATAGTCTCGAGCAGAGATAGCGAATTCATTCTACCCTGTCAATCACTTGAACCTATATAAATCAACATGCTAGTCAGACCAAAAAAATATATGTTGCCAATATATATTGATGCACATTACTCAAACAAATACAAAAACCATGAGCAATTAGAAGCGACCAAATACAGTTATTTTTTACCAAGGCAATTCATTGTCAAGTAAAGTGACTGTAGTTACAATTATGAACAAATAAACAACCACAATATCTGATATTTCTTTTTACAAAATAAAGTGCATCCATTAGCTGGTAGCTCTCAAATGAAATGAAGGTTTGATGGAGTGAGTGTTTTGAGCTAAGAAGTAAAAGAAACTTTGCAGAGATCAAATCTTATCTATTGATTCAATTGAATTTACAATTACAGAGAATGAGATATTTATTAGCCACAATGGTTAAATGACTCTAAGTAACTCTGGTTCAAGTTAACTAAATCATAACAAACCAACTAACTCTAGTTTACTCTATAACTGCCTAGCTGTCTAACTGATGCAGTGGCTCAGCTATTGCAGTTGTTGTTGAAGCTATCGACTGACTATGGTAGCTGGAGCTAGACTGTAGCTTAGCTGGAGCTTGACTGTGGCTAAGATTGCTATCATGGCTAGGCTCTTTATCATACCCCCTCAAGCTGAGAGAGATGGAATGTCCTAGAAGCTTGTTCTGAAGATACAGAAACTGAGGAGAGGAGAGAGGCTTGTTGAATAAATCAACAAGCTGGTCCATAGAGGAAATATGATGAATAAGAAGTTTCTTGGCTGCAACTCTTTTTCGAACATAATGGTAATTGACCTCAATATGCTTAGACTTTGCATGAAGCACAGGATTGTTGGATAAGGAAATTGCAGACAGATTATCACACCAGATGGTGGGAGCTGGAATTGAAATATGAAGATCAGATAACAACATTCCAAGCCAGCTCAGTTCAGCAGCAGTTTGAGCAAGAGCTCTATATTCAGCTTCAGTGGAAGATCTAGACACAGTAAGTTGTTTCTTGGCTGACCAAGAAATCAAATTAGGACCTAAAAACACACAATAACCAGTTGTTGATCTTCGATCAAGTGAACAGCCTGCCCAATCTGAGTCAGAAAAGGCCTGTAAGGTAAGAGGGCTAGGAGTAAACTGGAGACCTTGATGAAGAGTGCCTTTCAGATATTTGAGAATTCTTTTAACCAAAGCAAAATGACTGGTGAGAGGAGTCTGAAGGAATTGGCATGCATGGTTAACAGCAAAAGCTAAGTCAGGTCTAGTGATAGTAAGGTATTGTAAGGCACCAACAAGACTGTGATAGAGAGAAAGATGAGAGAAGAGTAAATCTGCTTGATCAGTAGAAGATTTGAGAGTCGTAGGAGAAGGAGAAGACTTGCAATTTGTCATACCAGCTTTAACCAAAATTTCATTAGCATACTTCTTTTGGGATAAGAAATATCCTGAAGAAGAAGAAGAAGTAACAAAGATACCCAAGAAATAGTTTAGAAGTCTCAATTCCTTCATAGAGAAGGTAGAATGCATCTGAGTAATGAGAGTAGAAATGTAGGAAGAGTCACTTCCTGTAAGTAAAATATCATCAACTTATATTAAAAGGATAATGATGAAGTGTGGAGTCTTTTTAACAAACAAAGATGAATCACAATGACCGGCCTTAAAACCATGAGTGAGAAAAAAAGAGGAAAATGTAGAAAACCAGGCCCTAGGAGCTTGTTTGAGCCCATACAAGGCTTTATTCAGTTTGCAGACCATAGAAGGATTAGTGTGATCAACAAAACCAATAGGTTGATGCATGTAGACCTCCTCCTCTAGAATACCATGAAGAAAAGCATTGGAAATGTCCAGTTGTTTGATAGACCACTGAAAATGAAGAGCTAAACATAAAAGAAGTCTGATAGTGGGTTGTTTGGCCACTGAACTAAATGTTTCAAAGTAATCAATGCCTTCAGTTTGAAGAAAGCCTGTGGCAACCAATCTGGTTTTATGCCTAGCAATAGTACCATCAAAATTCTTCTTAAGACGAAACACCCATTTGCAACCAATAGCCTTTTTTGTTGGTGGAAGATTGACTAAAGTCCAAGTGCCATGTCTGAGCAAGGCAGTGTATTCATCCTTCATGGCAGCAGTCCAAGCACTGGATTGAGAAGCCTCTTGATAGGATTGGGGCTCAGTATGATCAGAAGAAGTGAGGAAACAATGATGCTGAGATTTAGACCTAGTGATCATGAGATGAGTATTAGGAGGAAAAATGGAGTGAGTAGAATAAGTTGAAGGAAGAGAAGGTAAAAGAACAGACAAAGAAGAAATGGGAATTTGAGGCTGAGAAGTGGACTTGGAAATAGAAGTAGAGGAAAGCAAATCAGCAGACAGAGACAAATCAGCAGCAGATTGAGGCAAACCAGCAGACTGAGCTGAAACAGAAGGCAGACTGCCAAGAGGAGCAGCAGATTTTGGGATAGACAAATTTGCAGGAGTAGCAGACCGATGTATTACAAGAGTACCAGATTGATGTACAACCTATGGAATAGAAGACTGATGACCAGACTGTGAGGTAGGCCTAAAAAAGGACTAAACATAATCAAATTGACCAAAAACAATTGGAATTGGTCACTTAGCTGTAACAGGAAGAGCTGCAGGGGAAGGCACAAAGGAGCCATGGGAAGAAGACTGATCAGACCAGAAAAATGAGCTCAACTGGGACAACGAAGAAGGTGCAAGCTTAATTGGTGGAGAAGAAGCAAAGGGAAAGACATGTTCATCAAAAACAACATGTTTGGGAACATGAATTTGTCCAGTAGCAGGATCAAGAAACCTATAGCCTTTAGTAGATGGAATATAACCAAGAAACACACAAGGCACAGACCTAGGTTGGAGTTTACGAGTAGCATAAGGTTTGAGCCATGGATAACATCTACAACCAAAGGTTCTGAGCAATGTATAATCATGAGCAAATTGAGTTTAGCAGTAGGAAGTCTATTAATGAGAAAAACAGATGTGGCAAGAGCATCAAACCAATAAGCAAGAGGCAATGAAGAGTGATGCATGAGAGCAATGGTGGTCTCTATGAGATGTCTATGTTTCCTCTCTGCTACTCCATTTTGAGCAGGTGTGTGAGGACAACCAAACTGATGTTGTATGCCTTGACTCTTTAAGAAATCATGAAACTTGGTGCTAAGATATTCACCACCATTGTCACTTCGTAACACTTGTAATTGAGTAGAAAATTGAGTTTCAACAAACACTTTGAATTCCAAAAACTTAGGAAAAACTTCACTTTTATAATGAAGAGGAAACAGCCATGTAAACTTGCTATAATCATCAATGAACAAAACATAATATTTGTATGAGGAAACAAATGAAGTGAATGGCTCCCATACATCATAGTGAATAAGGGCAAAGGGCTTATTAACTGTAAAATTAGACAAGCTAAAAGGAAGTCTATGACTTTTGGAAATACAACAATGTGAGCACATTTTATTATCAACAGTAGATGAAACATTAACAGATGAAGAAGGTAACAAATGATGAGTAACAATGTGCTGAAGTTTCCTTGAAGAAGGATGGCCTAATCTAAAATGCCAATGAGAAGAATTAATAGTGGACTGAAAATAAGCTGGTGAAGAAGATACAGATGTAGGAGATGAGCAGCACTAGGAAGATGATAGAGACCATGAGAATGAAAGCCTTTATATAGCACTTTCTTGGTACTCTTGTCCTATATGATAAACATATCTTTATCAAAAGTAATAGTGCAATGGTTATCAGAAATAAGTTGATGGATAGAAATTAGGTTGAAAGAAATGGAAAGTACATGAAGCATGTTTGAGAGATGAAAAGGAAAGAAGGGAGTAGGGAGAAGACCTTGACCAGTGTGATGAATAGATAAGGTAGTTCCATTACCAACAGTAACCTAATCATGTCTATGATATGGTTGATAAGAAGAGAGATTGTTCAAATCATTGGTGATATGACTGGTGGCTGTAGAATCTAAAATTAGTTGGAGTTGTTAGGAGAACTGTCACTAGGAGAACTAGTACCAAACTGATTAGTATTAGTAACATAGGCTTAATGAGCTTGAGGTCTTGGGGATTGAAGAGAGGTGTCCGATCTGTACCAACACTCTAATGCTGAGTGATTTGGTTTCCCACAGATCTGGCAAATCACTTGAGAAGAATTAGATGCAGCAGAGTGAGTAATAGAACTTCACTGATATCTTGTGTGACCTTGGCCTTGATGATTAGGAGATCTACCTCTGCCTCGAAAATTAGAATTGCTAGAATTTCCTTTAAAGAACCTATTGCCAGTTCTTCCTCCTCGACCTTTGTAAGAACCACCTCTAGAGCCACCTCGATGAGAAATGCTTGAAACATGATAAGCAAAAGGAAGTTCTGAAGCATGAGCTTGCTTAGATGAGGATTCAACATGAATTGATTCAGAATTTAACAAAGAACATAACTCGCCAATAGAAATGGTTTCAACTCTAGTTCTGATTGCTGTTTTGAATGCATTATATTCATTAGGCAAACCATTAAGGATTAGTAAAACCAGATCCTCATCATCAACAGGTGATGCAGCTAAAGCTAATTGATTAGCAATTCACTTGATCTGAGTCAAATAGTCATCCATTGTATGGCCTTTTTTAACAATATGATTAAGCTTGTTCTTCAACTGGTGAATATGTGATCTTGACAAAGATATAAAACGTTTGAGAAGAACACTCCACACTTCATGACTTGTGGAACAATGAAATACAGAAGTGAAGATAGATGGTGAGAGAGTTGTAGTCAAGCAACTGAGAAGATGAGAATCAATCAGCATTCAATGTGTATACTTTGGATTCAGAATCTCATGATTGTGTTCATCATTGATGGTGGATGATGGACATACCTGTGTGCAATCAACAAAACTAAGAAGCTATGTAGCTTTCAGAATATTTTGAACTTGATTCTTCCAGATAATGAAGTTTGTGGAATCAAGTTTGACATTCACAAAAGAATTCAGATTTGAAATGAGTAGTGCAAGATTTGGAGGTATGGAAGATGGAGTGGATGAAACAGCAGATGAAGACAGAATTCAGAAATGGCATTGAAGACGCCATTGATGAACCTTCAAGGAACCAGTGCTCGCAAGAGTCTGTGGCTCTGATACCATAAAAGAAACTTTGCAGAGATCTTATCTATTGATTCAATTGAATTTACAATTACAGAGACTGAGATATTTATAAACCACAATGGTTAAATGACTCTAAGTAACTCTGGTTCTAGTTAACTAAATCATAACAAACCAACTAACTTTAGTTTACTCTGTAACTGCCTTACTGTCTAACTGATACAGTTGCTCAACTATTGCAGTTGCTGTTGAAGTTGTCAACTGACTATGGTAGCTGGAGTTGGACTGTAGCTTAGCTGGAGCTTGACTGTGGCTAAGATAGCTATCATGCCTAGGCTCTTTATCAAGAAGCACGGACACGGATATGAATGTAGACACGGACATGGATGCGGATACGGGATAAGGCGATTTCAAAAAACTGGGGACAAAGACACGGCGGGGATAGAATAATAAAATATATTTTTATTTGTTATCTAGATTAATATTACATCCCCAAACAATCAATATTAATAAAAACTAACTCTAATTTTATTTTTTAATTTATTTTTAAAAAACACTTTTAAATTAACCCTTACAGTTTATATATTTTTTTATGGATGATCTATTAAGGATTTAAATCTAAGAAAAAAATAATAAGCATTGAACATTCATCAAAAGAACTAAATAAAATGGTAGAAAAGACAACTTGGCATGTCCCTAGGATGTCCCTGAAGTGTCCCCTAAAAATAAATTAATTGAATAAGAGAACATACCATGTGGTGTGTCTCATACGTGTCCCCGAAGTGTCCATCTGTCCGATACGGATATGACACTTGTTTTGAAGTGTTAATGCTTCATAGGTTTTGAGTCATCTGCATATCACAAGCACACACTACAATGCCTGAGATATGAGAACGAACCTATTCTTTTAGACTCTAAAGAAGTCAAATTCAGAGCAACCAATTTTTTCTCCTTCTAGAGATAATAAATTCAAGACACAAAAAAATTTAAAAATTAAAAATAAGAGATAGACCAAAGGAACAAATGGAATTTTTTAAAGCTTCATGCCAAATTTCAAGGTGAAAAACATATCAAAGAAAAGGTATTGCTGTCCATATACTAGGGGAAAAGCATGCCATTTCAACAACATGGAACTAAAACAAAGCATACCAGTGTTTTAAAAGGTGCATTTAGGCACACGCCTTAGCGCGAGGTGTATCAATGCTCTTCAAATAGTTCAAGGCGAGGCGCGATATGCGAGGCGCGATATGCAAGGCGCAACATAGGTGCTGAGGTAAGGGCTTTTTTTCGAGACATATGGGCTTTACCTATTTTTCTACTCCAACTGTTGATTTAGTACTTTTTTTGTGGCCATACCTACATGGCATAAAAAATCTTCAATATAAAATGACCAAGCGTGGTCAAAAGAGTGCAAAAAGTGATTAAAAAAAAACCTTAGGCGGAGAAGATTAAAAAGAGTGATCAAAAAGTGAGAAGACGACACTACTTCGACTTCTTCCTCAGGTTCTTCTCTTCTTCTTCGATAGTTCTCTTTCTCTTCTTCGATGGGTTCTTTTGGTTGGGTTATCTCTCGACCTCTGTTTTTTTTTTCCCTTTATTTTTCTTCTCTTCTTCAATGGGTTCTCTTCGTGGATATGCCTATATTTTTTCTTTCTTTATTTTTCTTCTCTTTTCCTTTTCTTCTTCTCTTTTTTGATGGGTTCTCTTCGTGGGTTTGTCTCTGTTTTTTCTTTCTTTATTTTTCTTCTCTTATTGTTTTCTTTTCCTGCTTTTTCGCTAGGTTATCTCTCTGTTTTGTCTTCTCTGTTATGCTTGTGAAGCTTGATTTATGATTTTTGGAATTCTATATATATATATATTTGTTATGTTGAAAAGTTTGCCTATTTTATAATTTTGCTTTTCTTCTATTACTTATGCCTTGTTTTGGTGAGGCATGTGCAGTGCCCCGCCCCTCACGCTTAGGCTATAGGAGACCTTATCGCCTCGGTGTGCCTAGAGCCTCTTAAAACATTGAAGTACACAAAATAAGGCATGACAATAACTTCCAAGAGCTCCAAACGAGGAGAGATACTGCCCCAATATGAAAAGGAATAAATAAAGAAGGCAAGCAAAATGGTAATAGCACACACAGTCCCAAAGTGTCAAATCTTCTGCATTGTTCAGGGTTGTCAACAAGACAGTGGAGAATGGACAAAAAGGTGATCTGTAAAGCATATTACAATAATAGACAAATGTAAGAAAGCCAGGCACCCAACTCACGACAAAAGAACGAGGATCTTCAGAACAATATACGAATCTACAACTAGCATAAGCTGAGGGTGTGTAGATCTGAATAAACCAAAGGATGAAACCTTATACAATATAAGAACCAATGGACTATTTGTTAGGACAAAAATAATAAGGATCTTCAAAACAATATACAAATCTTACACACGCAACATAAGCAGAGGGTGTGTAGATCTGAATAAACCAAAGGATGAAATTGCCTTCTGAATATGGAACAACTCAAGCCCAAATGATGACAAGCTGTAATGACAAAGGTGGCTAGAATGATTTTAATATGTGACCAAAACAGGACTTCTTGTGTCAGGACCAAAGAATCAATAAAGATAAAATTGGTTAATTCTCATTCTGAAACTGAATTAAACTTTCATTAATAGAAGTGATTTGCAGCTTCATTGCAGAAAGCGCTAACAAGGGCAGGGTCGAGGTCGGAGGAGCGAAGGCACACAGAAGAGTCAAAGTTTGAGCACGTAGGGAGCATTTATGTTTATTCTACATAAATATTGTAAGAAATTTATTTATTTTTGCTTAGTTGTAATATATATGTTAAATGTTCATGACCACTACCACTTAAAACTGTTAAAATAAGCATAATAAATTCTCATTACATTGTCTAGCACTCTAGTGTACATTTTTGTCCCTATTTTGATTTGTTCTTTATTGTTTGCCCTCAATTCATTACGATGTAGATTGATGTATTCATCTGTTTTTACCCCACTTACAATATCTATTCTCTATAGATTTTCTTTTTCCTTAGTAGCTTTTCTTCTGTTTTTTCGGGATTCTTATGTTTGAGTACATTCCAATTAGAACCACAATTCTATCTTGACCCATAATCAAAATTTCATTTTGATGTATTGATTATGCTTAGCTTAGAAACCAAAATATTATGAAAACATTTCAAAAAAAAAAAAAAAATGGAAACGCATGGAAATACTTAGAAGTAGAAACTTGAACCTATAAAAATAATGAACATGTTAGGCCTACACATCACTTAACTGAAGGGCACAAATAATCAATTTGGAAGTAAATTCAATGGTGAACCCAATCATTAAATTAATGTTAAACAAATCACTCGTATGAAGTACAACTATGCAAGTTTATACGATTCTAAATGTGCATAAGATTCCAACCAAATAAGATTTATCAAATTACCAGAAGTGATAATTGTACATAGAACTGACTAAGGTTCAAGGGTTTTTAAAGAGTGGAAGCACACATCACTAACATCAATTAAAAAGGGGATGTTTGGGTGGGAGACGGAGCAACCAAGCAGAAGGGATGTTTTGGCAAGAGACGAAGGAGAAACTTTATTCCCATTAGCAATTGTCACTAGAGTACTTTTTAAGATGCTGTTGGCTTATTTTTCCTACGAAGGAAAATATCATAAATTTGAGCATGCCAATAAGGATTGAAAAATCCTTAAAGATTAAATTCAAACCAATTATCAAGCGATTGTGTTGACGGTTCTTTTGCCTCAATGAAGAGGACTTCAAAATTGCCAAGTGTAGAGAAAAGAAAAATTAACAGAAGAAGGAGGGAAGTAGAGAAAGATAATTGAGTGAACAATCGGGGTGATTGAGTGAACAATCAAAGTGACAATTACTTACCTCTACTCCTATGCTTTGAAAAAGAAGTGCATAAAATGCTTCGAAAAGGAAGTACAAAAAATAAATGCTTCAAAAAGGAAGTGCGTAAAATAAAATGCAAAAAATATAAATGACAAGAAAAATAGAAATTAATTGTCTTTGATTTGAGTTCTTGATCTTTTATAATGTAGCCATGAATGGTTATTTATAGGCAAACATTTGTAGGAAAAAACTACCTAAAACTACTTACTCTTCCACCTCTTTCATTTCATATTCCATGATCTTCCATAACTTCCTTCAACCTCCACTTCATGCTTCATGTTCTCCATCATCTTTCCACATTTCATAACTTCTCATAACCTTTAAATAAGTAAGAGGATACACATGTAGTCCTACAATTATATAAATAATAAATAATAAAATTACAGATTTATGATGTCAAAATTACCCCCTGCGGCTATTAAAAATGATATTTACTTGAATTTTTGAAGTGCCGAACCAAGCACATGACTAATTTAAGCAACAAAGTGTTTCAAATAATATCAACAAAGTGCTTTGAATGATATAATAGCACCAATAAGTGCTTCGAATGAACATGAAATTATGATTGGATGTCTCGAATTATATATATGCCTTGAAAGGATATTACATATGTACTTCGAATCAGCATCAATCCGTTGAACGAAATTAAACAATTTTATTTTACTCATATTTCAAACACTTAGAAAACTTGGAACCTTTTGAAGTAGGTTGATGTTGCTTGCACTTAGAATCATTCAGAACCTCATATTTTCAAGGCAAAGCCAATATCCAAACATGATTCACCTTAACAAGTTGTTACACATGCTAGCTATTATGGACTAGTAACAAGCTTCGAAGGTGGTATAGAGGACCAAAATCATCCTTCGAAGGTTGAAGGTGCCGACAAAGGACAAATTACATCCTTGGAAATACTCAACAAAGCTTCGAAGGTTCGCAACCACCATTATTGTTTCTTTGAAGCTGTTTTTAATGCAAGATGGAGTGCTTCGAAGCTTACAAAATTATGGCAAAAGGGCTTTTGAAGCAACTTTTGGCCAACATTGTGGTTATTCAAATTTTGTATATTCATGTTTACATATAATTAATGAAAATATTAATTTTGTACTTCGAACCAATTATTAATTTTCCGAAGACACCAAAACCGTTGTTCTTAGAACCAACTTTTGTAGAATACTAGTTACATTTTTATGTAACAAATGGTTATAAAAATGTTTATCAATAAAGCCACTAATTATCATGCTAAAAATAGGCATTAGTTGACAATTAATTAATTTCCATTTTACATATATTTGAAGGGAGGTACACATTTCGAAAGCTTTCTCGTCCCGTGTTACATTTCGAAGGTGTTTATTGATGACAAAACCACCCTTCGAAAGTCACATATGTTACTAAAGGATCAAAGTCGTCTTTCGAAAGTGCTCACGACATCTCTTCGAACCAAATCCAAAGAGTTGGATTACTATGAAATTAATTTGGCATTTTAACTAGCCATTAGTGGCTATAAAATGATAGTTCAATGAATACATATAACGGTACAATCATTTATCCTTTGAAAAGAGGTTTAACAATCCTCACATGTTCTTAATAACATGCTTCAAAGTGTCTTGGGACATGCTTTGAAGGTAATCACAAAACCAAATGGTGATAGTTTTATGGATCAACTAATAACCATATTTTTGGCCCAATATATTGCAATAACGAAATATTATTTGTTAGCCATTCTATCAAAGTCAACGTTTGATGTGATCCACAAATCCAAAATGGATTTTGAACAACAAAAGTCATGGTATAGTGTGACCATGAAAATTCGTACTTTTTGACACTTCGAAAAATGTCAAAAATTTTGAATTCATGAACAGTGGCTTGTTCATTATTCTTAACCTTGTTTGGTTTAAAAATATGACATTCGGTGAATTGATTTTCATAATTATTGGCAAAGTGGGCTGTTTTTCCATGTTAGCCATTAATGGCTTATGAAAATCCCTCATAGGTATGTTATTTTCATGACTTGACTCTCTAAAAATTGGTTTTTGGACCCCTCGAGCCATGCATGAAACATCATTGTTAGCCAAATTTGGCTAAAGAATATGCTCTTTCATTATGTTAATTTCATAATTTGGCTCTCTAAAAACAGGCTCTTGAACCCCCCGAACCATTGCTGAAATTATATTTTCACTAATGCAGTCACAAATGACTTGAAAACATTTTGTAAAACCTCACAAAATTCAGTCATTGAAGACTTGACAAGAAGGGTTGATAACTCATGTCTCCATTGGCAAATTTCTATATCAAGTTGATGAATTACTCCAATTAAATGGTGTATTTTTTCTTCTACTAAACAATATTGTAATGGATGGAAGTTTGTTTCATCAAGAAAACGGATCTCTTCTTGAAGATCCAAATTTTTTTTGTTTATGTCAAAAGATTTCATCTAGGCTATTTAGAATGGACGAATCTAATTTATTTTTCATTTCTTACACTTGACGTCCCACTGGACGTGCCAAAAATTGTTTGCTTATTTTTCCTACAAAGTTTTGTTGGAACAATCTTCTGTGTAAATAAAATAAATTGAAATAAATTCAAACAAAATAAATAAATAACATACCAGATTTATTATCGAATCGAATTAAAATTTAAGACCAAGTCGAGTGTGTGACACTCTGTCCTTAAGACAGATTCGCCCCGCTATGGTGCTTACGGTTGAATGGCGTCTATCTCCCAGGATACAATGATCTTCACAAATTTATAGAAGCACTTCAAATAAATTTGTTTGGCGAACCAAACCTTGTGTTCTAATACTCT
Organism: Camellia granthamiana; assembly: GCA_036172215.1. Lineage (NCBI taxonomy): Eukaryota > Viridiplantae > Streptophyta > Magnoliopsida > Ericales > Theaceae > Camellia > Camellia granthamiana. Next base: position 115,878,052 of record CM069913.1, read on the forward strand.
CTTTAATTTATTCCTAAATTATAAATGAAGAATAATGCACTAAAGAAATCTGGACAGCAAAGAGAAAAATATCAGACTCAAAATCACGGATTCAAGACTACTGGAATCAGGCAATATATATAGGCAAAAACCTTAGCCCCGAACAGGTGCAAACAAAAGTGAACAAATGCGCTATATTTCAAACCATTTGTTTGACCGTTGGCACAATAAAACCAATGTTCAACCAATTTTGAAAAGTAGACCGTAGAACTGTTCAAGTAACTTCTATTAATTAAACTATAGGAATATATATATATTAAATTAATAAATATATATATATATTAAACAAATTGAATAGTTTAATAAATAAGTAATAGGTAAAATTTTTTTTAGGAAATCACTAAGGAACTTAAAATTTGAATTTAGAATTAAATTAAATTCCCACAATTACAAATTTTAGGAAACCACTTAGGAACTCAAAATTTGAATTGAGAATTAAATTAAATTCCCACAATAATTTTTATTTAAAAATTCAAAAGAATTTTATCTAAAAAATTAATGTAAAATCCGAAAACGACGTCAACTTCCCATTTACTCATAAATGGTTTTGACGTTCCGTCTTCACCGTGTGACTTGCCACGCGGCAAGGAACACGTCACCTCTTCGGACTCACCCCAAAAGACGTTTGGGGCCCACCTAAATTGGGGCTAAAAAATATGCCTATATTAAACCATTTTTCCAGCAATCCCCCACATGAATGGAATTTGACGGAGAGAAATGCAACAACATGATCTAATTACAGAGAATACAGAAATTGAAAATATTCTGCAAAGGATAGGTGGCTTTTGGCTTTGAACCTTCCCTTGTGAGACACTATCGGATTTACTAGCTAACCAGTGAACATGATGTCTTGAACTGTTCAGCCGTTTGTGTAAACCAAGACAATAGAACTCACACAGTATATTCCCAGACACAGTTTAGTTCTCACTATTGTGTTCATTTTGGCCCTGAACAACCTGGTCTTTCATGAGTGCTCTAAAGACTTGTAGCCCTTCACAAATCTCACAGAACCGGCCCAGTTCACACTCACATAGGTGATTCTTATGAAGAGTATCCTGCCATACTCCACTAGGTTTACCTAGATATAAAAATCATTAAAAGTTTTAATTAACCTAAAACATTGTAGACATCACTATTTCATCAAAGAAATGGGTAGGAGTTAGACTCCCCAGTGATCCTTCTGAGTCATTCACAACACGGTTGTCCCTTTGAACCTAGATCTTGGGATCTCCAGTCAACTAGGTTGGGTTGCTGTTGTGGTAACTCTTATTTAATAGGCTTAAGTCCCATTCCCCTCGATGAATTCTCAACTAACTCTCTTGCTAACCCTTTTGTTAGTGGATCTGCTATGTTGTCTTTAGACTTAACATATTCTATGGAAATAATTCCATTAGAGAGCAGTTGTCTTACGGTGTTATGTCGACGATGAATGTGTCGTGACTTACCGTTATACATATGACTCTGTGCTCTACCTATAGCTGATTGACTATCGCAATGTATGCATATAGCAGGCACCGGTTTTGGCCATATTGGAATATCTTCAAGGAAGTGGCGAAGCCATTCTGCCTCTTCCCCTGCTTTGTCTAAAGCTATGAATTCAGATTCCATAGTAGACCTAGCAATACAAGTCTGTTTGGAAGATTTCTAAGATACAGCCGCCCCCCCAAGAGTAAAGACATACCCACTGGTGGACTTAGAGTCTCTAGTATCCGATATCCAATTTGCATCACAGTATCCTTCAAGTACTGCTGGATATCTAGTATAATTCAGCCCAATGTTACGAGTAAATCGAAGATATCTTAGAACCCTGATAATTGCTTTCCAGTGTTCTACTCCTGGGTTACTCGTATATCTACTTAATTTACTTACTGCATAAGCTATATCTGGGCAAGTGCAGTTCATCAAGTACATTAAGCTTCCAATAATTTGGGCATACTCTAACTGAGAAATACTTTCCTGTATATTTTTAGAAAGATACAAATTAACATCTACAGGTGTTCTAGTAAGATGATCATCATCTTTGCTGAATTTGTCAAGTATTTTCTCAATGTAATGAGATTGTGACAAAGCATATCCTTCTGATGTTTTGGTAATTTTCATACCAAGAATTACATCAGCAATGCCCATGTCCTTCATGTCAAAATGTTTATTCAACATTTTCTTGGTAGTTTTAATCATATCATTATTACTACCTATGATGAACATATCATCTACATAAAGACATACAATGACATAACCCTTATCTGTGTTTTTAATATAAACACATTTGTCACACTCATTAATTTTAAATTCATTTGATATCATTGCCTTGTCAAATTTCTCATGCCATTGCTTTGGCGCTTGTTTTAAACCATATAATGATTTAACCAATTTACACACTTTCTTTTCTTTTCCTGGAATAGAAAACCCTTCTGGTTGTTCCATGTAAATTTCTTCATTTAACTCACCATTTAAGAAAGCGGTTTTAACATCCATTTGATGAATTTTTAGATTGTATAGAGATGCAATGGCAATTAGCATTCTAATGGATGTTATTCTAGTAACCGGTGAGTATGTGTCAAAGTAATCTAGACCTTCTTTCTGTCTAAAACCTTTGACTACAAGTCTTGCCTTGTATTTGTCTATTAATCCATCCGCTTTCAATTTTCTTTTGAAAATCCACTTGTACCCAAGAGGTTTACAACCTGGTGGCAAGTCCACTAATTCCCAAGTGTGATTTTGCAAGATGGATTCAACTTCACTGTTGACAGCTTCTTTCCATAAAGGAGCTTCAGGACTGGACATCGCCTCTTTAAAAGTTAAATGCTCATTTTCTAACAAAAATGTTAGAAAATCTGGACCAAAAGATTTTGAGGTTCTAGCACGTTTACTACGCCTAGGTTCTTCTTCCTCATTTTGATCTAAATCTTGTTCTTGATCATGTTCTTGATCCTGACTAGTAATAGCATCAAAAGATCTTTTATTAGTACTAGTCTCTTGTCCAGTCTTCTTTGGAAATACATGTTCAAAGAAAGATGCATTCCGAGACTCAATAATAGTATTTACATGCATTTCGGTATGTTCTGATTTATGAATCAAAAACCGATATGCACTACTATTCTTAGCATAACCAATGAAAATGCAATCAATGGTCTTAGAACCTATCTTAGTCTTTTTAGGACTAGGAATAACCACTTTAGCCAAACACCCCCACACTTTTAAGTATTTGTAGGATGGTACTCTTCCATGCCACAATTCGTAAGGTGTTTGATTTACTTTCTTTCGGGGTACTTTATTAAGTATATAATTAGCAGAAAGTATTGCTTCACCCCATAAGTTCTGAGGTAATCCAGAACTGATTAACATGGCATTCATCATTTCTTTTAAAGTCCTATTTTTCCTTTCAGTAATGCCATTTTGCTGTGGTGAGTAAGGAGCGGTGGTTTGATGAATTATTCCATGTTCTTTACAAAACTCACCAAAAGGTGATTCATATTCTCCACCTCTATCACTTCTTATTTTCTTGATTTTCTTACCAAGTTGATTTTCAACTTCATTCTTATATTGAATGAAAGTTTCCAAAGCTTCATCCTTGGTTCGAATTAAATAAACATAACTATATTTAGTATAGTCATCTATAAAAGTGATTACATACTTTTTCCCACCTCTGGTTTGAATTGATTTAAAATCACAAATGTCACTATGAATTAATTCAAGTGGTTCCGTACTTCTTTCAATTGAATGAAAAGGAGTTTTAGATAATTTTGCCTCAACACAAATTTCACATTTATGATTTGAATCAATGTCAAATTTAGGTAAACATTCCATATTAATTAATCTACGCAAAGATCCATAATTAACATGTCCTAGTCTACCATGCCATAAATTTGAAGACTCAAGCAAGTAAGAAGAAGATGTAGTATTATTAATAACTGAGGGTACAACGGTCATTACATTTAACTTGAAAAGGCCATCAGACATGTAACCTTCCCCTACATGCATCCCATTCTTAGTAAATACAAATTTATCACTCTCAAATACTAGCCTAAACCCATTCTTACTCAACAAAGATCCGGAAACAAGATTCTTGCGAATGTCCGGTACATGCAGCACATTGTTGAGAGTGAGTTCCTTTCCAGATGTCATCTTGAGTACAATCTTTCCTTGTCCTTCAACTTTGGAAGTTGAGGAGTTGCCCATAAACAGTTGTTCACCATTGTCCACTGTAGAATAAGATGTGAACATCTTTTTGTCGGCACAGATATGGCGAGTAGCACCAGTGTCCACCCACCATTCTTTAGGATTTCCGACAAGATTTGCCTCGGAAACAACTGCAGAAAGATCTATGACATCTACACCATTGGAAATGTTATCCATTTTGGTCATTTTGGCTTTAGCAACCTTCTTACTTGATCTTCCTTTGCCTTTACGAAAATCAGTTCTTAAGAACTTCTCTTGTTTTCCACCATGAGTCACTGGCACAGTCCCAACATACGGAGATGTTGGCGTAATGGCAATTACCATACCAGTACTGGTCTGAACATTAGTTTGACCAGTTTTAGTAGCCATAAATTCTAAATTATAAACCACAATTATAATTAGAATTTAATACTACACAGAAAGTTAAAACCAAAAAACACAGAATTTAAAATTCTGTAAAAAATAAAAGAAACAAAAATTGTAACTTTTATTTCCAATTAATTTGAAAATAAAATAAAATTTTATTTAAACAAATTAAACCAAAACAACAGATATAAAATCTGTTAAAATAAAATAAACAAAACAAAATGTAACTTTTATTTTCAATTAATTTGAAATAAAATAAAATAAAATTTTATTTAACCAAATTAATTCCACACAGAAAACTAATCCAAATTCACAGAATTAAATTCTGTAAAAATAAAAGAAACAAGAATGTAACTTTTATTTTCCAATTAATTTGGAAATAAAATAAAATTTTATTCAACCAAATTAATTCTCCACAAAAAATTAAATTCTGTAAAATAAAAGAAATAAGAATATAACTTTTATTTTTTTTTTCAATTAATTTCGATATAAAATAAAATTTTATTCTACCAAATTAATTCCACACAAGAAATTAAATTCTGTAAAATAAAAGAAATAAAAATATAACTTTTATTTTTTCAATTAATTTGGAAATAAAATAAAATTTTATTTAACCAAATTAATTTCACACAGAAATTTAAATCTCTTGTAACACTCCAATAATTAAAATACTGAAACAGAATTTTAATTAATGAAAACACAGAAAATAATTTCTAAAAACTAAAATTAATTTTTTGACAAAATTTCACAAAAATATATTCTGAATTGTTAATGACACCAGTATTGTACTACTAGTTGTCAAAGAAAATAGACAGTATATTACTACTATCTGTCAAATAGCATATAATCACTATTTGTTTTTCCAACCAGAATATTATTTTATAAATCCACAGAAAATAATTTTATTTCGAAATTATTTATGAAGAAAGAAAAAGGGAAACAAACGAAAAATTCTGTAAACAGAATAATTCGAATCTGTCTTAAGATTGTTGGAACAATCTTCTGTGTAAATAAAATAAATTGAAATAAATTCAAACAAAATAAATAAATAACATACCAGATTTATTTATCGAATCGAATTAAAATTTAAGACCAAGTCGAGTGTGTGACACTCTGTCCTTAAGACAGATTCGCCCCGCTATGGTGCTTACGGTTGAATGGCGTCTATCTCCCAAGATACAATGATCTTCACAAATTTATAGAAGCACTTCAAATAAATTTGTTCGGCGAACCAAACCTTGTGTTCTAATACTCTCTTTAATTTATTCCTAAATTATAAATGAAGAATAATGCACTAAAGAAATCTGGACAGCAAAGAGAAAAATATCAGACTCAAAATCACGGATTCAAGACTGCTGGAATCAGGCAATATATATAGGCAAAAACCTTAGCCCCGAACAGGTGCAAACAAAAGTGAACAGATGCACTATATTTCAAACCATTTGTTTGACCGTTGGCACAATAAAACCAATGTTCAACCAATTTTGAAAAGTAGACCGTAGAACTGTTCAAGTAACTTCTATTAATTAAACTATAGGAATATATATATATTAAACAAATTGAATAGTTTAATAAATAAAGTAAGAGGTAAAATTTTTTTTAGGAAATCACTAAGGAACTTAAAATTTGAATTTAGAATTAAATTAAATTCCCACAATTACAAATTTTAGGAAACTACTTAGGAACTCAAAATTTGAATTGAGAATTAAATTAAATTCCCACAATAATTTTTATTTAAAAATTCAAAAGAATTTTATCTAAAAAATTAATGTAAAATCTGAAAACGACGTCAACTTCCCATTCACTCATAAATGGTTTTGACGTTCCGTCTTCACCGTGTGACTTGCCACGCGGCAAGGAATACGTCACCTCTTCGGACTCACCCCAAAAGACGTTTGGGGCCCACCTAAATTGGGGCTAAAAAATATACCTATATTAAACCATTTTTCCAACAAGTTTATTATAAATGCGAGCGTGCCAGTGAGGATTGAAAAATCCTTACAGATTAAATTTAAGCCAATTATCAAGCGATTGTGTTGACGGTTCTTTTTCCTCAATGAAAAGGATTTCAAAATTGCCAAGTGTAGAGAAAAGAAAAATTAATAGAAAAAGGAGGGAAACAGAGAAAGATGATTGAGTGAACAATCGGGGTGATTGAAGTGAACAATCAAAGTAACAATTACTTACCTCTACTCCTATGCTTTGAAAAGGAAGTGCATAAAATGTTTCGAAAAGGAAGTGCTAAAAATAAATGCTTCAAAAAGGAAGTGTGTAAAATAAAATGCAGGAAATATAAATGATAAGAAAAATAGAAATCAATTGTTTTTTATTTGAGTTCTCGATCTTTTACAATGTAGTCATGAATGATTATTTATAGACAAACATTTGTAGGAAAAAACTACCTAAAACTACTTACTCTTCCACCTCTTTCATTTTATATTCCATGATCTTCATAACTTCTTTCAACCTCCACTTCATGCTCCATGTTCTCTATTATCTTTTCATATTTCATAACTTCTCATAACCTCTAAATGAGTAGGTGAATGCCACATGTCCTACAATTATATAAATAATAAATAATAAAATTGCCCTTGAGGAGATTCAATTTACAAAATCTTGGTTTTGCATGGTCTTGAATGCATGTAAATGCCATAAAGCCAGTTATTAAGAATTTTGAGGTTCAGAAGGAAAGGTTTTCATTTATTTAAAAAAGTACAGGGGACCACCAAGCTCTATAACTTTTCATGATAAGCAAGTGTTTCTAATTTAAAGCATAGAATGATAAAACACAAGAAATCTAGCTGCTCCCAAATGAATTTCCAATAACCCACTTGAATAGTTTTCACTTCATGGGAATGTCTCAGATCAGAGAAGATGGTCATCCTCTATGGCAGATCTCCTTTGGGGGGTTTAAACAATTTAAGAAAATTCCCATAACATTTTTGAATTTAGAGCAATGACAAAAATGTGACTTCATGTCATCCGCTTCCAATAACTAACATTCCAACCAAGAATAATGCTTTTATTGGGAGACAACAAGGATACCTCTTATATATAGTTATTATTTAAATTTCATCCTTTCATTCTCCTCCACATAACTTTAAAAGCATTTTCAAAAAAAAAAAAAAAAAAAAAAAATCTCCAATTACCTCTAAAAGCTAAAACTTCTCTCATGTTTGTTTGCTACGGCTTCCTTCTAAATATGAGCTCATATTAAAAGTGATCCATTAACCATGCATCAAACAAAAATGTACTTACATTGAACCAATGTTTAAGAAAAGTAGAAGTCAATCACAAGAAAGCAAATCTAAAAATACTTTAACTGAGGATAAGTGTCTGCATAACGAAATGGCACGTTTTACCAATCCCCAAATGAAATTATGTGACTGTACAAGACTGAAAGCATGACATGTTCAAAACAAAGCACAAAAAGTACAGCACACGTGCGAAATTCAGTACTCAACCTACCATTCTGCATCATCAATACGCATACTAGTAGGTTTTTCAACGATAGCTAGACCATTGACTACCACAAAACGAACCCGCTTCTCCTCTTGTATTACTAACTCTGGAAATTTCGTCCTTGTTTCAAGAGAAGTTGCCAATTCTCTTCTCTTAAATATGTAAGTTCCTGTATGTCAAATTATAAAAATAATAGAAGCCAATTAATATAGAGAATGGATACTTCTTTAGAAGAAGAGAGATTTTTTTTCTCTCAAACAATTTGGAGGCCCATAACTAGACTTTAAATGAAATTATTCTTTCTTCTTCGTCTCGATTTTATTATTTTAATTTTTTTTTGGGGCTAGGGATGTAAAAAATGCAATTTGTGATGGTAAGCACCGACATTTCAAAACAAGTGTCCTAGAAGTGTTGGACAAATAAACATGGCAGGGACATGTATGGGACACACCATATGGTGTGTTCCTTTATTTAATTAATTTATTTTCAAAGGACACTTCAGGGTGATGCCAAGGACATGCCAACTAGCACTACAAGAAAATGCACCTTTGCCGACTAATTTTGGCGACTAAAACATTTTTAGCCGCCGAAAGTATAATTTTTGGCGAACTAAAATTTAATTTGGTCAGCATTGGTTCAATATTTACCTACTAAAATATTTTAGTCGATAAATATTTGTGATTGGCAACTAAATTTAAATTTAGTCGGCAAAAATTAAAATTTTCAGCGACTAAATAGGATATTAGTCGCTGTTTAGTATACAATTTAGGCTAATTTTTTTTTAATCTGTATTATTTATTTTTCCCGACTAAAATAGTACTTAGTCGCGAAATAGGACTTTTAGCGACCAAAACTTTCGTCGCTGTTGAGTGATAATTCATTCCTTTCCCGACTAAGTAGAAAAATAGTTGGTAAAGGTTGAAATTTCAACTCGCGCGCCACTTCATTAATTCGGACCCGCGCGTTTATGTATAGGCAACAGTATCACACACACCTCACCAAATCTCACAGAACTCAGGCCCCCTCACCGTATTCTACTGTACGGGGCGACATTGCGACGGCCATGGCCACCCCCACCCGCGCCAATCACCACTGTCGCAGCCCTTGAATCACAGGTTCTCTCTCTCTCTCTCTCTCTCTCTCTCTCTCTCTCTTTCTCTCTCGCTTTCACGCTCTACTTCTCAGTCCGTCTGTGCGTCTCTCGCTCGAGCTCTTTGACACAGTCTATCTATGTATCTGTCTTTCTCTGTCTCTCTCCATCTCTTTCTCTCTCTCTGTCTCCCCCTTTCTGTGTTTCCCCCATTTCTGAAATCGATTCTGTTTAATGTGTGTGTGTAGACGCGCCTGTGGGCCTCATGCTACAGTTCGGACTCCCTTTTTGTTTGTTGCGGTTCTTAATCTAAACCAAAGAGTCCAACTCTGGCAAATCGTTTTGAGAAAACTAGATTTTGAAAAGAAGCGCCAAACATGGACTGCTTTGCCAGATACAGAGTCGCCACCTAAATATTTTTTAATGGGAAAATTTAGGAAACCCTGACTCGGTGCCAAAGGCCACGTGTCCGTCATCACCAAAGTTGTCTTGGCTCGGGAGCTTGGGTACGATCGGGAAGGTCAGCTATGAGCACCCCCTTTCGCCCGGTCCGAAGACCGGCCTCTACTAACCATGATATCCGATTTTGAAAACATTATGTATTCTTGTTCCGGTTATTAGCCTAGATTTACTATATTATGCGCACAGCAAACAAGTATAGACTAGATTGCCTAATTTGGAAACAAGCATTGCATATCCGTTTGTTTTGAAAATGCTTTGGAATTTGCTACTCGCAAGTAGGCTAAAACACGGATTTCAACGAGTTTTTCCAACTCAAACAATCCAACCTTCACCCACAGGCAATCAGGCAGTTTATCTCATATAAGCATTTAGTCACATGGTAATCATGCTGTCATGTTAACATTCACACGCATGCGAGATGCAAAAGCGTAAATACTTACATTGTACTCCATGCGAAAACAATAAACTAGTTAGCAAATATGCATGTCCTAGTTCATGTTAAGTGGCTAATGCAATCATATGCAAGGATGCAGTTAGAGTAGGCTCGGCTAACCCTAAAATGGCATGTGAAATGCTACAATTATCATGTATTCAATTTGGAATTGAAGTACTAATGCAGTTTGTATGATGTACCGAGCCCGGTGCATGCTAGACAAATGCATGGATGCACGCATGCATTGCATGAGGTATGCTAATTTAAACGTGCCCTAATACTAACCATCAAAAGCAGGTAAGTAAAAGGGAAGAAAGAAGTAGGGATTGGAAGACATGCACACACACGCACCCACACTTATTACAGATTCGCCCTCGCTCGGAGGGACCAAAAGAATAATACAAATTAATTAACTACGCAAGCTAATTAAATATTACAAATTGCCTAATTAGCTAACAACTAACTAAACTAGGAAAAACAGTAAACCGCCTCGGGAGGAGAGCCTGATGCAACGCATGCTTGGGTCCTGCTCGGAATTGCACTGCCATGCATAGTCTGCCTCTGTTTTCCCTGCTCTGCCCTTCTGAAGACTGCCAAAGTCTCAGAGATGCTTCTTCAGATACTGGGGATCACCATCGGCTGAGTAGAATAGCCACTGGCAGCTAGATATGGCCATCGGCTGGAAATGAGGCTATCGGCCACCAATACATTGCCGGTCGGCACTAAATATTGCCGGCCGGCCAAGAATGCCTGCAGAACCTGCAAATCACAGCAGCAGAGGGCATAACCTTGTATGGCAATGCAATCCAAACCATGTATGCACCAACCAAGCCTCTTATCATGTGCACAACTCAAAGGGGCATGGTCCTTGGTTCTTGGACCACCAATCGCGCATTTCCATGCATGATGGCCCAAAGAATCAAGCATGCACTTTCATGTCAAGTGAAATGCAATGCACACAATCAAACCAAGGGGCTTCTACCTCCATCATGACTTAGTCAAGAGGTAGAGCATGCATGCCAATGTAATGCAACCCTAAGCATGTTAACTAGGCATGCAACATGGCAATGCAAACAAGCATACAAGCTAGCAAGCATGCAAGACAAATAAAGGGTGGATTTAAACATGAATTAGGCAGCTCTAAATAGGCCCAAAACAGTGGCCAAAATGCTAAGTTCATGAAGGCGAATGCTCATGCTAACACGCATAGATACATGGTTCAAGACTTAAGCATAATGAAGCAACTTTTAAACACATTTAAAAGGGACAAACATGGACTAATGGCATGCAAATGAAGCTTTGAAAATCATGCTATAGGAGGTGCCAAACCAACTAACAAAGCAAGCAAAGCATGCAAAATGGCCAAGAATTCAAAGCAAGCTAATGATGCATTGGACTACACTTAGCAAGGCAAACATGGCATGCATTAAACAACTAAAAATAGATTTTTAGCATGTTAAAACAAGGCCAAAAGACCACTTAAATGGCATCTAAATGACTCAAATTCAAAGGCATGCACAATGGTCAAAACATAGGGCATACAAGGCAAGCTTTCAAAGCTTCAAAGAGGCGTCCAAGGCAAGCATACAAGCATGTCTTAGGGACTGAAATGACATGTAGGGTGGTTCCAAACCACCAAATCAAAGCAAGTAATGCATGTTACACATTCACATACTTGAGGCTAACAAGCCAAAATACAAAGGGACTATGCAATGCATGTCATGGCCGACCAAAATGGCTAAGGACAGACCTTAAACATGGCAAAATAAGCACAAAAGCTTCACAAAGTCAAGCCTAAAACATGCTAGAACAAAGGCTAACAACCTAAGGCATATTAAGGCAATAACATGGCATTACATGGTAGGTATGCTAAGCATGCATGGTGTACCAAAACCAACACACAACAATGTTATATCATGGCATAATAAGCATGGAAAACAGCCTAGACATGATCAACAAACACTCAAGCATGATGCTCCCTCAAGAGGCCAAAAAGTGCCCTTTTCAAGGACAACAAGGAGAGGGGGTGGCCCTCTCCTTCTTGAGACTTCAAGGCACCATCTTCACCACTGAAATCCCTCAAGATTTCAGTGGTGAGGAGGCCCAAGCACCAAAGTCTCGGAGCTCTCCAAAAATGGCACAAAATGGGGCCTCTCAAGGCCTAAGGGTGGTCAAACACCTCCAAACCACAAAACACTCTTAACAAAAAATCAAGAGGGCTTAAAAACAGAACTTTTTTGTATTATACACTAAGCACAAAAACAGTTCTAAGATAGGTAGAAAAGCAATGCAAGAATGGGGAATAAAATGGAAGTTTCTTACCCTTGAAGCCCTCCTTCACAAACAATGCTCCAACAGCCTTCTTTGGCTTAAATCCAGCTCCAAAACACTAAAATAACCCTCCAAGGGTCTCAAGTCCAAGAGATGGTGTGTTAGTGTGTGTTTGTGAGCAAAAGTGGGACAAAACACACACTTATAGAGATAGAATATGTATCAAACCCTAACCCTAGAACTCAAGCTTTACAAAAGCTGTCTAAAAATGTCTAACCCTAATGTCAAGAGAAGAAGCTCTCCTATATAGGCAATTCCCTCTTGTAAGGCTTCCAAAACAAGCCATTCAAGAGGGAAATCCCTCCATACACGTGTATGGAGGGGAATGGGGTGGGTGCCAGCTATCACAGCTGGCACAAAATATCTGCTAAAAGCAGATGAATAGTAGTCGGCTGGCCAAAATTGTCATTTTGACAAAATTGATGGCCGGTCGGCCAAAAAGAGTGCCAGTCGGCCAAATATATGGCCGATGGACACAAACAACAGCCGGTGGCCTCAAGCCACGACCGGTGATGTGTGGGGATGCCTCACAAGGCATTCCCTGCCCCTCCAAGGCAAAACACAAGTGTTTGGTGCAAAACCAGACACAAAACGGTCGAGTTCGGAGATCCTGAGGCAAGGCGCGTAGCCGAGACCTCCGGGAACTCCAAACGAACACAAACATTAATAATCACCGAGTGTTCCAACGATGACGTCCAAGTCTTGAGGGCGGTCAAAAATGGGGTGTCTACAGTTGCCCCTCTTTGACAGAACTCGAAAGTCATAACAATGACGGGAGTGAATGTCAAAGCCCAGAGACGACCCATTTTTGACAAGGCCGAAGACTTGGACAAACATGCAAGGCAATCAAGGCATGCGCCCGAAGGCAGGGGCAAAATGCAACGCAATGCAAGAAGCTGAGCATAACTTATGATCATGCAAAGAAAGCTGTAACGAAGCACGCATGCGACAGTTTTAAGCTAGCATACACCAAACTACACTACAATGCAGAAAGGATGTAAGAGAATTATGCAATTCTCAATACGTCTCACACGGAGGATATAATACCTGTCCGGTTCGTCCGGTTGCACCGGCCTCAAATGAGCCGTACATACAATATCGTGCTTGTAAAGAAAACAAACTTAACAGGTACAATGTCGTTAGCAACATGAATGACAATGCAATGATGAATGCAAAATGATATGCACTATATACAAAACTACGTATAAACAATGCAAATGATATGCAATGCAATCGAATCATGATTCAATCATGAGCGGTTCGAAACCACACAAATGTCAAATAGATTGATGGAAGTAACAAGTTTGTCTACCATAGAAAAGGTGCCGCAACCCTCAAACCAACATACCAGCGTGGAATAGGCGCGCACACATGCAGAACTATGAGTAATGTAGACGGACACAAGAACGAGTATTGGGTAGAATGACATAAGTGGGGTGACGACCCGCTGGGGAAAGAATAATGATCCTAACACCGGATGTAACAATTACACTACAATGTAATATCTACAATGGATATGGCGTGCAGCCAAAACCGTATCTTGCCTAGGAAAAGCATGTACGCATACAAGCCATGTCTAACACAGAAAAGGTGCCGCAACCCTCAAACCAACATACCAACGTGGAATAGGTGCGTACACATGCAGAACTGTGTTTTGACGTGAAAAGTAAGGGCACATACCAGACCAAGCTCAACAAGGAAAGGCGCAAGCCATAAATGGAGGGTGATGCAGTGAATGCATGCAACTAAAATGCAATGGAGATGAATACAATGGATATGGCACGCGGGCCAAACCAAATCTTGCCTGGGAAAGGCATGTACACGTACAAGCCGCGTCTGACACAGAAAAGATGCCGCAACCCTCAAACCAACATACCAGCGTAGAATAGGCGCGTACACATGCAGAACTGTGTTTTGACGTGAAAAGTATGAGCACATACCAGACCAAGCTCAACAAGGAAAGGCGCAAGCCATAGATGGAGGATGATGCAGTGAATGCATGCAACTAAAATGCAATATCTACAAATATGCAATGGAATGTAAATGCAATATTTATAGTGGAAATGCATGGCAATGCACTATATTACGATGAAATGCATGACATATGCAATATCTACAATGGTGCATGACATATGCAATATTTACAATGTAATGCATGACATATGTAGTATTTACAATGATGCATGACAATGCGGTATTTACAATGATGCATGTTGTTTTTGTAGTAAAGGTTTCGCACCCTCCAAGGATTTAAGGTCTCCTCGACCGTGACAATGCGGTAAAGGTTTCGCACCCTCCAAGGATTTAAGGTCTCCTAGACCGTTGTGCAATGCGGTAAAGGTTTCGCACCCTCCGAGGATTTAAGGTCTCCTAGACCGTGACAATGTGGTAAAGGTTTCACACCCTCCAAGGATTTAAGGTCTCCTAGACCGTGACAACGCGGTAAAGGTTTCGCACCCTTCAAGGATTTAAGGTCTCGTAGACCGTGACAATGCGGTAAAGGTTTCGCACCCTCCAAGGATTTAAGGTCTCCTAGACCGTTGTACAATGCGGTAAAGGTTTCGCACCCTCCGAGGATTTAAGGTCTCCTAGACCGTGACAATGCGGTAAAGGTTTCGCACCCTCCAAGGATTTAAGGTCTCCTAGACCGTGACAACGCGGTAAAGGTTTCGCACCCTTCAAGGATTTAAGGTCTCCTAGACCGTGACAATGCGGTAAAGGTTTCGCACCCTCCAAGGATTTAAGGTCTCCTAGACCGTGACAACGCGGTAAAGGTTTCGCACCCTCCAAGGATTTAAGGTCTCCTAGACCGTGACAATGCGGTAAAGGTTTCGCACCCTTCAAGGATTTAAGGTCTCCTAGACCGTGACAACGCGGTAAAGGTTTCGCACCCTCCAAGGATTTAAGGTCTCCTAGACCGTTGTGCAAAACGATGCACAATGCAAGTGAGACACGCATGCCATGAAGGAATGTAAAATTATATGTAAATGAGACACGCATGCCTCAAAGGTGCAAGACAATGCACATGAGACACGCGTGCCTCAAAGGAATGTAAAATGATGCAAATGAGACACGCATGCCTCAAGGATTGTAAAATGATGCAAATGAGACACGCATGCCTCAAGGATTTGAGGCACGCGTACCTCAAAGGATGTAAAATGAAATGCATGATAATGTGAATGAATTCGAATGCGTGACAACGCATGTTTTCCTTTTGAAATGCATGACAATGCAAATTGACTTAAATGCGTAACAACGCACGTGTTTTGGAATGCATGACAATGCATGGTAAGGGAATGCACGACAACGCGAACGATGCGCGAGGCGACGTATGTATTGAAATGCATGACAATGCTTGTAATAAAAATGCAATGACAATTCATGAGAGATGTGCATGACAATGCAAGGGGTGCGTGTTACAACGCGTGTAGTACGTGCATAACAATGCAACTGTGAGGCGCATGACGGCGCGATGCAATGCACCGAAATAGTGCGATGAACGCGTGCAACGCACACGGGGCAACTTTTGAATCTCGCAAAAGGCAAAAGGATACAGAAGGATACATCATTGCATGAATTTGAGTGCCACGCACAGAAGACGTGGTCCGAGGTCAAAACGGAGGTCGGTTGAGCGTCGGAGATACACTTTCTTGCACTTTCTTGAGCTATGAAGACCAAAAAAATACCCATATGGCCTAAACAAGGCTTTGGGAACACCACCGGCCGGAAGGGGAAGCGAACGGTTGTCCACCGGCTGCAAAATAGTTTCATCGGCACAATATTCTGCCGGCCGGCACAAAATATTGCCGACCGGCCAAAAGTACCTGAGTCGGGGCAGATTCGACATTTCACCATGGGTCTTTTAAAATAGGGTTCCAAACCCTATTTTGTCACTTCCCCTTCGTCGAAAAACATTCCTCTCTCTCTCTAGAGCCTTTCCCTTCCTCATTTCCTCGTTTTCTTCGCGTTCCAAGCTCGTTTCGTCGTCGGATTCGCGATTTCCTTCGCGTTTCGGACGTTTTCATCCGAACAAATCTTTGTTTCGGTACATCTTTTGCCATTTCCACCTTTTTGGGGTTTGTTCCCCTCACTTTCCTCTTGATTTTCGTGCCTTTTTCACATCCCGACTTTCCCGGCCATTTTCCACCCTCCCGGGGTTTGACTTTTCGGTTGACTTTCCATATTCCAGCCCGATTTTCATTTTCCGACCATTTTCCTCATCATTTTGGTATGGCCAATGATATTCCACGCGGTGGGACTCCCTCGGATCACGAGATGGATCTCGGGGTCGAGCTACTACCTTTGAGCGAGCGCCCGTTTGACCCGGCGACCTACCGGCCGGCGATTCACGTTCTGCCCCCCGACAGACTGCGCCAGTTTTGGAGTTTTGACAGGGCGTTGGATCCCGAGCTTCTCTTGCGCGAGCCTGCATCTCACCTATCCTTTGGCGCTTTCGAGGTAACATTTTTTCTCTATTTTAATTTCTGCAATGTAGAACTTTTAACTGTCAACTGCCATAGCTGATTACAGTCTTTAATTGCTTAGTTCAAATACACTGATACACTATTATATTGTAGTTGATTGCAAACACACTTGCAACTGATATCCGTTTAAGACTGACACGTGCACACACACTGCACTAGCCTTGAACCACTCAACACACGGCACATACCGTATTTCACTGCAAACACTGGCACCCGATACCTGTTTGAATCTGAAAATATGCACGCATGCCACATTTGCACTGAACCACTCAAACATGCTGACACATCACACGTTGCAGTTCACTGTAAGCACACCGGCACTCGGTATCTATTTGAACTTGAAAATACGCATGCATGCCACATTTGCACTGAACCACTCAAACATGCTGACGCATCACACGTTGCAGTTCACTGTAAGCACACGGGCCCTCGGTATCTATTTGAACTTGAAAATACGCACGCATGCCACATTTGCACTGATTTTGACTGTTTCTTCAAAACTGTACATTTTATATTGCTTCGCAACTACTTGTTTGAAAACAGGGAGATTCCCATACCATCCGCGGGTATGGGAATACTGTCGCTCGTGAGTGGTACGCCGAGCTTCCCAACGCAGTTCGCCACATCGTGGACCAGGCCGGCTTTGGCGCATTCTGCAGAGGACTCTCCAGGCTCACTACATGCAGACCTCTCCTTGCCGCTCTGGTGGAGAGGTGGTGGGACACCACCGATTCATTCCATTTCTCTGCGACGGGGGACATGACGATGACCCCTTATGATTTCTCGGTGCTCACAGGCATCGGGGTAGGGGGTGATCCGATCCCCTTTGATACTGATATGGATGAGTGGGAGGCCGCTCAGATCTACTTGCTCGGCGAGCTGCCGCCTCTGGCGCGTCCCGGCTTCGTCTGATATTCCTGGTTTGAGGTGCAGTTCAGGGTCCAGCCCACCCTTGTCGAGGCAGCCCCGATGACTCAGGAGGCCGTGGAGAGATACGCACGCTGCTTTCTCATGTTCCTGTTTGGGACGACCATTTTCGCCGACCGGGCGAACACCGTGCCTCTCTGCCTACTCAGCGCATTGGTGGACGTCAGGGATATCTTACATTACGACTGGGGTGGCGCCGCTCTGGCCACTCTCTATGGATATATGAGCTCAGCTTCCCGCGGCAGCGGACAGTTGCTCGAGGGCTACTGGCGTGTTTGGGAGGTACATTTCTTTTTCTGCCTTTCATTTCTGTTCTATATTTTCTGTACTCTGTACACTGCACACACTGTAGTCTGCTTTATACTTGCTGTATACTGTACACACGGCACACACATACTCTGCTTTACACTAACTGTACACTGCTCACACTGTACACTCTGCACAATACACTGCACAACACACGGCTCTGCTAGTTCTGCTTTTTATTCTATATTCTGCTTTATCTGATAAAATGCACTGGTAATTTATCTTGCAGTTGTGGGTTTATGTCTACTTTCCTAGGCTTGCTCCCATACCCAACGCAGAGACCCCTCTCGTCGTCCCGTTCTCGCGTTGCTTCGACGGGAGGTGCGTGAGGAGGCCCCGCGAGACATTTAGCTTCTTCCGCTGCTACTTCGACACCATCACCCCCGCAGAGGTATGTTTTACTTGCAGTTCATTTAAGCTTCGTCTTTCCACTGCATATTTCAATAACAGTAGGTAACAAACTGTATTTCATTTTCAGATCACCTGGCAGCCGTGGGCTCCTTTGCCAGCCGTGATGCGGGATCGGTTTGCCGGTGCCGATGAGACCTCGCGTTTCCGGATTCTGCTGGAGGGCCCGGTCTGTCGGGCTTGGTACCTGGGTGAGCGTTTCTTACGTCAGACCCTGGGTTTACCGGAGCAGATAGTCCCGGTGCACCCTCATGAGCATATGAGGGATACCGAGAGATTCACTGCCGAGCAGATGGCGGACTACACCATTGGCTGGGAGGCAGACGGCTTCAGAGGCGAGGGCGATTACTTGGAGTACGTCCGGACCTTCATCATGCGACCTCTGAGCGGCGGCCGCCGAGCGGAGAGAGAGAGACCTGCGACGCCAGCGGCTGGAGCGGGAGCAGGGGCTGGAGGGGGAGTGTCGAGGAGAGCTCGCGTCCGTGGCAAGGGCGGAGTCCAGCGAGGACGGGGGACCGGTTGGCCTGCTCTGCCCGCTTCACTGACTTTCAGAGGGTAGGGTGGGGCGACCTACCAGATCCCCTTCGCCCCTCCCCCGGCTGATCACGAGTTAGTCGGTGTCCCCGACTTGCCTCCGGTATGTATTACTTCATTTTTGTACCGTCGTTTCATTTCAGTTTATTTAATATTTCCACAAAATATTGATGCATCTGATACTTTTGCAGGCGTCTTCTGAGTACACCCGGCAGTCATTGGAGATGAATGCCTCCATGATGGGGATGCTACAGCGGACCTTCGACCTCCTAGCCCTTTACAGTATTCCAGTATGTTCTTTCTGACCACAGCCTCAAACCATACACAAACTGCTTCACACGATTTGATGCACGACACAACACTGGATACCCAGCCCTCACGGCACCTGATACACTGTACTCACACACTACATCCTGCACTGATTCACTGTTCACAACATACATACACTGTACTCATACACTGTATTCTGCACTGATTCACTGCTCACGACACTCACAGACTGTACTCATACACTGCATTCTATACTGATTCACTGCTCACGGCATACGTACACTGTACTCATACACTGTATTTTGTACTGATTCACTGCTCACAGTATTCTGATGTATTTGCCTTTCATGCTTTTTCAGCCTCCCTTCCAGATTCCTCCAGTGGGTGGTGCTCCGGCTGGACCTCCCATTTCTACCCGGGATGGCAGAGTATATCCTCGCACCAGAGGGGGGCGCACTCATGTCGGGAGCAGCTCGCGGGCTCCAGTTCCAGATGACGAGTCTGAGGCAGAGACAGAGGCGGAGTCATTTGAGGAGGAGACCAGGGACAGCTCGGGCTCAGGCTCAGATGGCGATGCTCCTGGTGATGCTCCTGGGCTTCTGCCCAGGAAGAGGGCGAGGACGGATCCCTAGGCGTGAGACCATTGATGCTGCTTCAGATTTTGGCTGCTTTTTCTTTTCCTTCTTTTGTATCTTTTTCTCTTTTTGGTAGTTAGATTACCTTGTACTGCCGCAGGCAGATTTTTGTTCCCAAAACTTTGTACTTGAAAAGATTATGAAATGAAACAAACTTTTTGTCTAAAAAAGTGTTATATCTGCGCATTTCATACCTTGCACTGTATTGCATCATATTACACCTCAAATGTAAATGATATTGATCTGTTGTCTGAAAATTGAACACTTGCACTGTAATAATCAGATGACGAACCAACTAACCAGCAAACAACTCATACAAATCACTGCTCAAACTGAATACACAGCCCATACTCTACTGGGGATTGATTTGAACTGGGGATTGATCTGTATACAGCCCATAACACAGCACTCGGATCATTCTGCGCAGCAAACCCCAAACAAACAGCCCAATCTGACAAGATGGACCACGAAAGCTGAAACGGTTGAAACCGAAACATACTCAGATGTCTCAAATTTTCTTCTTTTCTTCTCCTGCTTCGCATAAATGTGGAGAATGGCATAGCATTCTAAGCACAAACTATTAACTTTGGAAAAGGGTTTCACGACCGAGGTATCAAGCCTACAACTAAACACAGCGGAGGGACTCAAGTGGAGAAAACAAAAGGCGCACGTCCTGAACACCATGAGACGCGCTCGGAAAAGACTCAAAATGAAAGTTGAGACCGACGAATCAAAAGACACGACATACAGACGTGTTTATGGAAACAAAAGACCTCGGATCTCAAGGAGCCAGTTCCTCCGGGTATTATTCCCATCCTTTCTGATTTGTGATTCTCACATTGCTCGGCCCTCAGGCTCGGTTTTTCTCTCTAAACCCTTTTCTTACTTTTCTCTCAACTTACTCCTCTCTATTCTTTATTCTCTCATTTTTCATCCCTCCCCAGAGTGGTTAATGGGTAAACGAGAAAGTTGCGGGTTCGTGCCCAACACTGTTAGCTCACGACTATTTCTCCCAGTGGATAGAGTGCCCTTCTGGCGAGTATGTTAACGGCGGGGAAAAGACAGAAGACCTGACTCGATTGCGCCCCTAGTTCATCACTTTGACCATTTTTTTTTTCTAAAACAGTTTTGACCAAAATGAGCGTCAGATTAACATACTTGTTCAATTTTGATTTGAAAATCATGCAAGTCAGGCTGGGAGCACTGAAAATTTTCCTTTCTGGGTCCAAGAAAATGGTCCGGTCTTGAAAAATGAAATAGTTTTCGAGAAAATAGTCAACTTCAGTAAAAATTTTCAAAAACTATTTTTGCAAACAATCAACGCTCGACGAGCGCGGAACTTACCCTCGAGATGCGCAACCTCGGATCGGAGGCAATGGGAAATTGCCCCTTGCTTAAAGGGGGCCGCATGGCAATGGAAAGTTGCCCCTGGTTTGGACGGCAACTCAGGGCAACTTATGGCACTAAATGGCAACGGAAAGTTGCCCCTTGTTTAGATGATGCCGCGGCATGCTGTAAGCCAGTCCTCGTTGATGACGATCTGATCCTCGGACGCGGAGGAGACGAAGATGGTTTGAATCAATATATGGACACAATCACCTGGAAGGTGTTGGTGGTTAGACTTCAGGAGGAAGTTGATTACGTAGTTCCAGCCGCTGTGACTGAGACATCGGATTCGGAGGAGACACAGGTGATCAAAACCATGACATGGACTGAGACGCTATGAAAGCGTTAGGGGCTGGACTTCAAGATGAAGTTGCCTACGTATCCCAAACATGGGAATCAAGCCTTACGTAGTTCCGGTTAAGGTACACTCGGGTATTAACCTTCACTTTTAGGCTCTAACTTTTGTCAAGGTGCCCAATGCGGGTTTTCGACCTTGCGAGCTTCTTTTCTTTTTCTCTCTTCATTTTTTTCTTTTGCTTTTTTCTTTTGCATCTTTTTGCATTTTCTTCATTCATTTTTCTTCTTTTCTTTTTTTTCATTCTTTGCATTTTTTTTTTTTTTTGTTTTTTTTTTTGCTCTAACTTTTGCCTGGGTCGCCCTTCCGGGTTTTCAGCCCAGCGAGCCTCTCAAAGGGTAGAAGTGTAGCAAGTCCATGCCAAATGGTTTTGAAATTGAAGCCCTCTGTATTCGGGAGAGTGACTACTGTGTCGATTTACAGAAGGATCCATCACGGTTGCTTCACGAACTTTTTCCAGTGAGACCTGACCTTCTTGATCTGATTTTGACGCCTCTTGCTCGAGGGTAGCTTCAAATTGGGCCACACGAGCCTTACATGGCGGTTGCGGTTGACTATTGAACGCTTTGAACGGATTCCAGGCTTGAAACAGATAGATTGAATCTTGAGGCTGAGAGCGATCCTCGGCTACACAATCTCAAGAGCGATTCCACACAGGTCTTCGCAGGACCGCGCAAAACGTTTTGTTTTTGAAAGTTTTTAAGAAAGCGACCAATCGCTCGTGCTGAAGATAGTGTGAAACCAGTCTGGATTAAGCCAGGGTCCTTTTCAGTACTTACGCTGACAAGCATGATTTCATTCATTAAAAGTTTAGTATGCCTATCTTTCTCTCAAAATGATCAAAGTTTTGCAAAACCCGAGGAATTGCTTCATCTTCGTTTTTTTTACCATCGCAGCGTTCGAAAAGGGTTTTTGAAAAGCTTAGGTCATTACAATGATTTTCCGGGCACAAGAGAGGAAGTAGAGTGTACTGCCGTTTCGTTCGCCTCCTCTGGCACAACTAACTCACACTGAAAGCAAGCATGAAAATGAGATAGCCACAGCTGTTTCATTCAGATTTGTTGGTATAACTGGCCCCTCGGCAGAGACAGACTCAAAAACCAAAAAAAACGGGTAATTACAAGACAAAGTGGTGTCCGAGGCAACAACCCCGGAATCACCTGGCATTCTATACAAAAGGGGGACTGACTCGATACAACAAGACAGACCCTTAAGTAAAAAGACTGACTCAAGACAAAGAGACAGACTCAAAACAAAAGACCGACTCGATACCCAAGCCGGAATTTACAAAGCTAGTGTTCACAAGATGTTCAAAAATGCGTGCCAGACGCCACATCTAAAATATACCAAATGCCGCCCGCAGGTGGTTCACTTTCTGATTACATACTCGCAGTATCTGCGTCCTTAAAATCCAATAACTGGGTGGTAACGGACTTGGCTGAGGTGGGCGGGAGGATAACCTCGTTATCAATCAAATCCTGCACTTCGTGACGGAGGCGGAAGCAATTGTCGGTAGGGTGGCCTGTCTGTTGGTGGTACGCACAGTACTGAGCAGGATCATGTGTGGCAGGGAGATTCTTCGGGAGAGGCCGAGGCTCCAAGGGCTTGAGATGCCCTTTCTCGGCGAGGATTTGAAGTGCCTTGGACAATGGCATGTAAAGAGCATGAAAGACCCTGTGCCCTCGGGGTAGGTACTTCGAAGTCTGAGCATTCTTGCTAGACGCACTAGCGAATGGGTCGGCAGGTGCCACCTTAGATTTCTGATCCTTCCCGGGTACAGGGTTGGGAACGGGAGGAGCTGTTCTGGCATGACGGGGCCTATCCCGGCTTTCTGACTGACTTGAACTACCCTCAGGTGGAGTGGGGAAAGCATCCTCCACAGCTTTTGTCACAACTGCAGATATCTGTTGCTTGTTCATCCCCGCGGCTTTCAAAGCCTCGACTGCCCACAGCAGCTGTTCGATAGGATCGACATCTGCCTTCATCTTGTCTTTACCTCTGGCCTCAGCCTGATTGAGGGTTTGGGTTGATGTTGACACGTCATTATTATAACTGGAGGCCATCTCCAGTTGACTAAGTTCAATCACGATTCGGCCCAACAGCGGGGGCTCCTGGGGTACAAAGCTCCCGGCGTATGGTGCGGCTGGCGGTGAAGCTGACATTCCGTAGGCAAGATCTGCCACGGATCTCTGGAGATCACCTATCATCCCCATTAGTTCAAAAGTAGTAGGCTCACGAGCCTGATATAGCTGGGGGGCCCAGACCGGGTGCGCAACCGGCGATCTGGGTGGATGCGGCATATCAACAGTAGTCTCACTGTGTAGGGTGATTCCTTGATCCAACGCGGCCGTCATGACCACGATCTCTTCTGAATTCTACGTCATGCTAAGTCCTGCCTCAGCAAGGAGAAGACACTAGCTATTCTGGATCAACTCTCTGAATCTCTGAACTGAAACGGAAAACAAGTAGTATTTCAGCCCCAAACAGATCAAACACGGGTATAGCCGATCAACTGCACTCTACTACTGATCACTGTTTCCCAGAATCACTGTTCAAAACTGAACTGATACCCGCAGACATAACTGATTCTCAACAACACTGATACTGGTGCCCTCGGGCCTGATACCCAATCTTGCAAACTGACATGCGCATTCCTGTAGAGATACACTCTAAAAGCACATAGCAGGTAAAGGAGAACCAAAACACCCCTATGTTGGGGTAGGGTTTCCCTATCCTATTTTGTCAGGAGCTAGGTTTCACTACGCACGCAGCGGTTTCAAACAACCTATATCGGGTAAGCAACCTGTCCTAGTTTGGAATGGTCACTATGGATTTCGATATGCACTAGGTCGAATGGTCAAAAGGGTGCCCCGGTAAAACCGGGGTTTGTGTTCCCATACTGGCAGAGCCCACAACCGGTCAGCCTTATGGTCATGCCTTGACAAGACAAGCCTCCAGCAAACCGCTCAGGAATAGCAGACGGCCAACACGGTGTCCTAGGCGCACCAATGCACATGCAATGCAAAGAAACACATAAGTGTAGTCAAAACAGGATATCACGAGTTCGAGTCAAGCTCTCTAAATCCCCAGCGGAGTCGCCAGAAACTGTAGACGCGCCCGTGGGCCTCATGCTACAGTTCGGACTCTCTTTTTGTTTGTTGCGGTTCTTAATCTGAACCAAAGAGTCCAACTCTGGCAAATCGTTTTGAGAAAAAACAGATTTTGAAAAGAAGCGCCAAACATGGACTGTTTTGCCAGATACAGAGTCGCCACCTAAATATTTTTTAATGGGGAAATTTAGAAAACCCTGACTCGGTGCCAAAGGCCACGTGTCCGTCATCACCAAAGTTGTCTTGGCTCGGGAGCTTGGGTACGATCGGGGAAGGTCAGCTATGAGCACCCCCTTTCGCCCGGTCCGAAGACCGGCCTCTACTAACCATGATATCCGATTTTGAAAACATTATGTATTCTTGTTCCGGTTATTAGCCTAGATTTACTATATTATGCGCACAGCAAACAAGTATAGACTAGATTGCCTAATTTGGAAACAAGCATTGCATATCCGTTTGTTTTGAAAATGCTTTGGAATTTGCTACTCGCAAGTAGGCTAAAACACGGATTTCAACGAGTTTTTCCAACTCAAACAATCCAACCTTCACCCACAGGCAATCAGGCAGTTTATCTCATATAAGCATTTAGTCACATGGTAATCATGCTGTCATGTTAACATTCACACGCATGCGAGATGCAAAAGCGTAAATACTTACATTGTACTCCATGCGAAAACAATAAACTAGTTAGCAAATATGCATGTCTTAGTTCATGTTAAGTGGCTAATGCAATCATATGCAAGGATGCAGTTAGAGTAGGCTCGGCTAACCCTAAAATGGCATGTGAAATGCTACAATTATCATGTATTCAATTTGGAATTGAAGTACTAATGCAGTTTGTATGATGTACCGAGCCCGGTGCATGCTAGACAAATGCATGGATGCACGCATGCATTGCATGAGGTATGCTAATTTAAACGTGCCCTAATACTAACCATCAAAAGCAGGTAAGTAAAAGGGAAGAAAGAAGTAGGGATTGGAAGACATGCACACACACGCACCCACACTTATTACAGATTCGCCCTCGCTCGGAGGGACCAAAAGAATAATACAAATTAATTAACTACGCAAGCTAATTAAATATTACAAATTGCCTAATTAGCTAACAACTAACTAAACTAGGAAAAACAGTAAACCGCCTCGGGAGGAGAGCCTGATGCAACGCATGCTTGGGTCCTGCTCGGAATTGCACTGCCATGCATAGTCTGCCTCTGTTTTCCCTGCTCTGCCCTTCTGAAGACTGCCAAAGTCTCAGAGATGCTTCTTCAGATACTGGGGATCACCATCGGCTGAGTAGAATAGCCACTGGCAGCTAGATATGGCCATCGGCTGGAAATGAGGCTATCGGCCACCAATACATTGCCGGTCGGCACTAAATATTGCCGGCCGGCCAAGAATGCCTGCAGAACCTGCAAATCACAGCAGCAGAGGGCATAACCTTGTATGGCAATGCAATCCAAACCATGTATGCACCAACCAAGCCTCTTATCATGTGCACAACTCAAAGGGGCATGGTCCTTGGTTCTTGGACCACCAATCGCGCATTTCCATGCATGATGACCCAAAGAATCAAGCATGCACTTTCATGTCAAGTGAAATGCAATGCACACAATCAAACCAAGGGGCTTCTACCTCCATCATGACTTAGTCAAGAGGTAGAGCATGCATGCCAATGTAATGCAACCCTAAGCATGTTAACTAGGCATGCAACATGGCAATGCAAACAAGCATACAAGCTAGCAAGCATGCAAGACAAATAAAGGGTGGATTTAAACATGAATTAGGCAGCTCTAAATAGGCCCAAAACAGTGGCCAAAATGCTAAGTTCATGAAGGCGAATGCTCATGCTAACACGCATAGATACATGGTTCAAGACTTAAGCATAATGAAGCAACTTTTAAACACATTTAAAAGGGACAAACATGGACTAATGGCATGCAAATGAAGCTTTGAAAATCATGCTATAGGAGGTGCCAAACCAACTAACAAAGCAAGCAAAGCATGCAAAATGGCCAAGAATTCAAAGCAAGCTAATGATGCATTGGACTACACTTAGCAAGGCAAACATGGCATGCATTAAACAACTAAAAATAGATTTTTAGCATGTTAAAACAAGGCCAAAAGACCACTTAAATGGCATCTAAATGACTCAAATTCAAAGGCATGCACAATGGTCAAAACATAGGGCATACAAGGCAAGCTTTCAAAGCTTCAAAGAGGCGTCCAAGGCAAGCATACAAGCATGTCTTAGGGACTGAAATGACATGTAGGGTGGTTCCAAACCACCAAATCAAAGCAAGTAATGCATGTTACACATTCACATACTTGAGGCTAACAAGCCAAAATACAAAGGGACTATGCAATGCATGTCATGGCCGACCAAAATGGCTAAGGACAGACCTTAAACATGGCAAAATAAGCACAAAAGCTTCACAAAGTCAAGCCTAAAACATGCTAGAACAAAGGCTAACAACCTAAGGCATATTAAGGCAATAACATGGCATTACATGGTAGGTATGCTAAGCATGCATGGTGTACCAAAACCAACACACAACAATGTTATATCATGGCATAATAAGCATGGAAAACAGCCTAGACATGATCAACAAACACTCAAGCATGATGCTCCCTCAAGAGGCCAAAAAGTGCCCTTTTCAAGGACAACAAGGAGAGGGGGTGGCCCTCTCCTTCTTGAGACTTCAAGGCACCATCTTCACCACTGAAATCCCTCAAGATTTCAGTGGTGAGGAGGCCCAAGCACCAAAGTCTCGGAGCTCTCCAAAAATGGCACAAAATGGGGCCTCTCAAGGCCTAAGGGTGGTCAAACACCTCCAAACCACAAAACACTCTTAACAAACAATCAAGAGGGCTTAAAAACAGAATGTTTTTGTATTATACACTAAGCACAAAAATAGTTCTAAGATAGGTAGAAAAGCAATGCAAAAATGGAGAATAAAATGGAAGTTTCTTACCCTTGAAGCCCTCCTTCACAAACAATGCTCCAACAGCCTTCTTTGGCTTAAATCCAGCTCCAAAACACTAAAACAACCTTCCAAGGGTCTCAAGTCCAAGAGATGGTGTGTTAGTGTGTGTTTGTGAGCAAAAGTGGGACAAAACACACACTTATAGAGATAGAATATGTATCAAACCCTAACCCTAGAACTCAAGCTTTACAAAAGCTGTCTAAAAATGTCTAACCCTAATGTCAAGAGAAGAAGCTCTCCTATATAGGCAATTCCCTCTTGTAAGGCTTCCAAAACAAGCCATTCAAGAGGGAAATCCCTCCATACACGTGTATGGAGGGGAATGGGGTGGGTGCCAGCTATCACAGCTGGCACAAAATATCTGCTAAAAGCAGATGAATAGTAGTCGGCTGGCCAAAATTGTCATTTTGACAAAATTGATGGCCGGTCGGCCAAAAAGAGTGCCGGTCGGCCAAATATATGGCCGATGGACACAAACAACAGCCGGTGGCCTCAAGCCACCGCCGGTGATGTGTGGGGATGTCTCACAAGGCATTCCCTACCCCTCCAAGGCAAAACACAAGTGTTTGGTGCAAAACCAGACACAAAACGGTCGAGTTCGGAGATCCTGAGGCAAGGCGCGTAGCCGAGACCTCCGGGAACTCCAAACGAACACAAATATGGATAATCACCGAGTGTTCCAACGGTGACGTCCAAGTCTTGAGGACAGTAAAAAATGGGGTGTCTACAGTGTGAATGATGTAATTTCTTTTGATTGGGAATTTTGAAATAAATTACTAAAATTTATTGGGTATTTGATTTTCTTTTGATTATTGATAGAAATTGGTTAGGATTGAATAATTGGAACTTTTGTTTGGGAATTTGAATTGAATTCTTTTTACTGGGAATAAAAAAAAAATGTCTTGGCCATTTTATTTTCTTTTGATTATTCATATAAATTGGTCTACATTGAATAATTGAAACTTTTGTTTGGGAATTTAAATTGATTGAATGCTAGAATTGTGAATTCTTTTGATTGGGTATTTTAATTTAATTTAATTTAATTTTTTTTAACAACAAAAGAGATGGGTTTAACAACTCAAAAAGCATAAGATGCATATCATACTTGGAATAGCCTCACCCCCCTCCCCCCTAAACACACACACACACAAAATCACTCTTTAATGCTCCTTTATTCTATTCCTGAACCAAACAAATGTAGGACTAGGTACATTTACTCTTAGGATTCCTTGTCTTGATGCAAATTGCCTCACGGTTTAACAATACCGTATTGTCTCGTCTCGGGAACAAATGGTCCCATGTATTCAACATTACTTGTTCTTATCTTAAAACCTCTTGATCTACCGTTTTTTTTCCCCAAAAGGTTTTGGGCATTCATAAATGCCATGTTTATGCTTGAACTGGCACATAATTGTGCACCAATATACTATGTTGTCCCATTTCTCTTCTGGGTTCACAAAGTTATGGAATTCTCATTTAAGATAATATGCCTTTTTAAGTTGGGATTTTGTGGTTTTGATTATTGAGTTCAGATATTTTCAATGTAGTCTTGTGTACAACTCATCCTCCCTAACTAATTGAGGTGCTTATTGTTGTCATTATGTTTCTCTACTTGTACTCATCTTGTTCTTATTTTTTGACTTTATTTTTATTTTTTTCTCTTATGCCAAATGGTAAAGGGTTTGTGGTTTGGTATGCATACTTATATATGGGCCAAGCCACCCTTTGGTAGTGCATACTTGTATACATATATTTTCTTATTAGTAATGCATACTTATATTTTTAGATATTGGATTCTCTGATAGCAGGTTAATCTTGTTAAATGCATTGTTCAGAATATTGTGGTGGATATCTCCTTCAATCAATTAGGAGGGCTCTATACACTTTGCTTTCTTGAGCGGGTACGTTACCATCTTCAATGGGACCTAGGTTACTATCCTTCGGGATATAGATTGTCAATGTTTGCTCGGACTGTACAGTTTGGAATGTTCTTATTTCTTACATTTATAGTTATCTACCACTGTGTTTTAGTTACCATCCATTATCCAAGGTCTTTAATATGTTTAATACTTACATTTTTATGCTCATAGCATTGTAGTTTTTTGTTGTTTTTTCAAGAAAAATGTTAGCTGAGTGTAATCTGATTCAATTAATATTGAAGGACACCTCTGTGTGTGTGTGTGTGTGTGTGTGTGTGTCACAAATGAAAATCGGGTGTAGTATTTGAGAGAGTTGCGCCTTAAGGGCACCGTTAGAATCCCTATTCTATTATTTAATAAGAAAACTAGTCTTGCATTTGAAACTGGAATAAAAATGTTATAATGAACTTATTGTTTGCATTCCCATACTCATTTTAGGGAATACATAGATTTGTATTCCTGGTGTTATTGCTGTTCTAATGAGTAGGTTAGATTCTTTGTAAGGAGTTAAAAAATCCATGGAAATGAAGATTCTAACAATCCACAAGATGTAATTTCTTCCATATATAGGAAGTAATAAGCATATAATATTCTAACAATCCGCAAGATGTAAAATCTGAGTGATGTTGCCATCACTTTCTTTGTTTTCTTCTTTTTATTTTTTTATACTTTTTTTTTCCTCTTTTCATGGTCATTCTTTTGTCACTATGTTCTAATTTGATGCCGATAGCTCTTGAAATTTGCATTGATTAGTGATGACATAGTTCTTACTTTAATTGCTGCTAGAAAGTCTTGCATATATGTAGAAGAATTTCAGGTGAGTATTTAAGAACAAAAACAGTTATTGACTCAACAAAGTACTAACTAGTTGACAAAAAGCAAAACATCACATGGTTTCTCCATTTTAACTTCATTCATAATGGTCAAAGCTCTTGTGTGAGTTCATATTGAAGAGGTTATTGAAAATCCACATTTGGATTCTTTGCTTAAAACAATTCTGTTAGATGAGAATCTTGGTTCTGAGTTGGATTATTTAATAACTAAAGACCGGGCTGTGCTTCATGATCTTTTTATGCTCACAACTTTCCCATTCTCTAGATGTATATTGATAGGTATGATAATTGTAAATATGTTTATAGCCTTTGAATAATTTCTTTCATAATTTTGTACAACCAATGTATATTTGGTTTCTGTCCCAAACAACTTTGCTGGTTTCCATCAAGAAGGATAGTTGTTGTACTATTTGGTTGTACCTCTCTCTCTCTCTCTCTCTCTCTCTCTCTCTCTCTCTCTCACAGTCAGTGGGGGTAGAGGAAGAATTGTTGATTGTAATTTACAAGCTATAAATAGTGCTTTATAAGTTTTGAATATTCCAAACTTAAAACCCGTTCCTTGGTATGGAATCAATTCAAGACCTGTTTGGGAATATACATGTTACTTGTCCTCTTAGCTAGGATATATCATTTTCTTATTTCTTTCTGCCTTATCCCCCATTACAACTGCTAGAGGCAACTCTTAAGCACTACTTGGTGCAGTGTCTGTTGGTAGGTGTCCATTAACCCCATTCTCCATCCCTCATTAAAGTATCCTATGTAAAAATGATGTAAAAGAATTAGCCGCTATGTTGGTTGGTCATAACACTAACTATTTGGTTCTACCCCTTTCTTATGCTAGGCAAGCCTATGGTAGTAACTTTTCGGGCCTACTCCAAGAATTAGATCATCTTAATTCTTTAGTAGACGCTAAAGGTAATTTTTGGGCTCTTTCTATAAACAAACAAGTGTCCTGTTTAGTCATGCAATAGATTTTTATTATTTCAGACTGAATCGTAAAAAGATCAAGTGCTAAACCCTAAGAAAAAGAAAATCACTTTGGCTGTAGCTGTTCTCAGTATGGTTTCACATTTGAATGTATA
Organism: Camellia granthamiana; assembly: GCA_036172215.1. Lineage (NCBI taxonomy): Eukaryota > Viridiplantae > Streptophyta > Magnoliopsida > Ericales > Theaceae > Camellia > Camellia granthamiana. The sequence continues at coordinate 115,909,647 of CM069913.1, forward strand.
TATGCATTGACAATTTTGATTTAACATGTTTTATTCATTTCCAGTGAAGTTGGCCAAAGAATCCATGTTTCCTCCCTAGAAAAAAAATATAAGGTTTGAAGATATGAGAAATTACACATTTGGTAAGAAGAATTTTATTCATATCATACTAAAACTTATGCAAACTTTGATTTACATATTCACTAAACAAGCTAAGATCATGCAATTGAAGAATTAAAATATGTGTACTCTTTATCTTCAAGTAGGACTTGTGACAATTGACGGAACGTAATTCAGACCCCTAGGTAGAGAGTTAGAGCCAAATACGCCTTAAACTTACTCGAAAAAGAGCTTTCCGGGGGCAAAAATTCAAAACAGCCCCCGAACCACCGTGTGACTCTCACGGACAGCTTCCCCATGACAAATAGGACTTGTGACAACTGACGGAACGTAATTTGGACCCGTAGGTGGAGAGTTAGAGCTGAATACGCCCTAAACTAAGTCAAAAAAGGACGTTTCAGGGGAGAAAATTCTAAACAGCCCCCGAACGACCGTGTGACTCTCACGGATAGCTTCCCCATGACAAATAGGACTTGTGACAACTGACGGAACGTAATTCTAAACAGCCCCCGAACCACCGTGTGACTCTCACGGACAGCTTCTCCATGACAAATAGGACTTATGACAATTGACAGAACGTAATTCGGACCCGTAGGCAGAGACTTAGAGCCGAATACGCCCGCACATTCTCTAAAATTTCGTAGGATGCTTCATGTTGCTGCTTTACCATAGCCATTATGTTGCATGCCCACAAAAAAACCACCAAATCTCCTAAATGCACATGGACTAGAGAATTAATTAAGGAGATTGTTGGTTGTAATATATTTATAATGCCAATTTATTTTTGGCATATTCCTATTTATGCTTATGATTGTGCCCTTTGTTACATATCATCTTGCAATAACCAAATTCTTTTCAATTGTTCATACCTCTTCAAGGATATTTGCTAGACTTGGGATTAAGAAAAAAAAAAAATTTGAGTTTACTCTTGAGAAATGGGACTTAGATGTTTCTAATTGTGGGTGTTAGATTTTTAGAGACATCCAACCTAAAATCTACTGTATTGGGGGAATGGGCATTTAAAATATACAAATTGTACTTGGGTAGCTTAGGAAGTGATCTAAGATAAGTCTGTAACACTTTCTACACATGCAGTTCAGTTGCATGTGGAGGTGATAGAGAGATGAACAAGATGAGATAAATATATCTAGGTGAATGTAAAACAAAATGAATTTTGGAAAAAACTAATTCAAAATCAATTAGTTTTGAGTGAATGGCCTCTAGATTGTACGAGCTGAACTTGAGTTGAGTGACTTAAAGCAATGACAAACAAGGTTTTATACGTGGACTCAAATGAATATAATCTATATTACTAGGGGGATTAGAATAAATACCCCAGAAAGTAAGAGCATGTTAAAAAAAAAAAAACCCATTGACCTATGATTCAAGTTGCTTTTTTTTAAGGGTATTACTTGTGTGCTCCTGAAAAAAAGACAGAGAGAGAGAATTTGATAAGATACTTCAGTCAATTCTTAAGAGTTAGCGTCGAATACACCCTACACTAAGTCCAAAAAAGGCGTTTCGGGGGTGAAAATTCTAAACAGCCCCCGAACGACCATGTGACTCTCACGGACAGCTTCCCTATGACAAATAGGACTTGTGACAACTGACGGAATGTAGTTCGAACCTATAGGTTGGCAGTTAGAGTCGAATAAGCCCTAAACTTAGTCGAAAAAGGGATTCTGGAGGCGAAAATTCAAAACAGCCACCGAACTACCGTGTGGCTCACACGGATAGCTTCGCCGTGACAAATAGGACTTGTGAGAATTGACGGAACGTAATTCAGACCCGTAGGTTGGGAGTTAGCGCCGAAAACGCCCTAAACTTAGTCGAAAAAGGGCGTTTCGGGGGCGAAAATTCAAAACAGCCCCTGAACCACCATGTGGCTCACATGGATAACTTCTTCATAACATATAGGACTTGTGAGAACTGACAGAACATAATTCGGACCTATAGGTTGGCAGTTAGAGCCGAAAATGCCCTAAACTTAGTCGAAAAAGGACGTTTCGGGGGGCAAAAATTCAAAACAGCCCCCGAACCACCGTGTGGCTCACACGGATAGCTTCTCCATGACAAATAGGACTTGTGAGAACTGGCGGAACGTAATTCGGACCCGTAGGTTGGGAGTTAGAGCTGAATACGCTCTAAACTTAGTCGAAAAAGGGCGTTTTGAGGGAGAAAATTCAAAACAGCCCCCAAACCACTGTGTGGCTTACATGGACAGTTCCCCCATGACAAATAGGACTTGTAAGAACTGACAGAACGTAATTCGGACCCGTACGTTGGGAGTTAGAGCCGAATACGCTCTAAACTTAGTCGTAAAAGGGCGTTTCGGGGGAGAAAATTCAAAACAGCCCCCGAACGACTGTGTGGCTCACATGGATAGCTTCGCCATGACAAATAGGACTTGCAAGAACTAACGGAACGTAATTCGGACCCGTAGGATGGGAGTTAGAGCCAAATGTGCCCTAAACTTAGTCAAAAAGGACTTTCCGATGGCGAAAATTCATAACAACCCCTGAACCGCCATGTGGCTCACACGGTCAGTTCCCCCATGACAAATAGGACATGTGAGAATTGATGGAATGTAATTCGGACCCGTAGGTTGGGAGTTAGAGCTGAATACGCCCAAAACTTAGTCGAAAAATGGCGTTTCGGGGGCAAAAATTGAAAACAGCCCTCGAACCGCCATGGGGCCATCACGAACAGCTTTCCCATGCCAAATTTGACTTGTGACAACTGATGGAATGTTATTCGGACCCGTAGGTTGGAATTTAGAGCCGAATACGCCCAAAACTTAGTCAAAAAGGGCATTTCGGGGGCGAAACTTCAAAACAGCCCCCGAACTGCCATGTGGCTGACGCGAACAGCTTCCCCATGCCAAATAGGACTTGTGACAACTAACAAAATGTTATTCGGACTCGTAAGTTGGGATTTAGAGACGAATACGCCCAAAACTTAGTCGAAAAAGTGTGTTTCGGCGGCGAAAATTGAAAATAGCCCCTGAACCGCCGTGTGGCCATCACGAACAGCTTCCCCATGCCAAATTTGACTTGTGACAGCTGACGGAATGTTATTCGGACTTGTAGGTTGGGATTTAGAGCCGAATACGCCCAAAACTTAGTTGAAAAAGGGCGTTTCGGGGGTGAAACTTCAAAACAGCCCCCGAATCGCCGTGTGGCCAACACGAACGGCTTCGCCATGCCAAATAGGACTTATGACAACTGACAGAATGTTATTCGGACTCATAGGTTGGGATTTAGAGACGAATACACCCAAAACTTAGTCGAAAAACGGCGTTTCGGGGGCGAAAATTGAAAACAGCCCCCGAACCGCCGTGTGGCCGACATGAACAGCTTCCCCATGCCGAATTTGACTTGTGACAACTGACAGAATGTTATTCGGATCCGTAGGTTGGGATTTAGAGTCGAATACGCCCAAAACTTAGTCGAAAAAGGGCGTTTCGGGGGCGAAACTTCAAAACAGCCCCCGAACCTTCATGTGGCCAACATGAACAGCTTCCCCATGCAAAATAGGACTTGTGACAACTGACGGAATGTTATTCGGACCTATAGGTTGGGATTTAGACACGAATACGCCCAAAACTTAGTCGAAAAATGGCGTTTCGGGGGCGGAAATTGAAAACATCCCCCGAACCGCTGTGTGGATGACACGAATAGCTTCCCCATGCCAAATATGACTTGTGACAACTGACGGAATGTTATTCAGACCCGTAGGTTGGGATTTAGAGCCGAATACGCCCAAAACTTAGTCGAAAAAGGGCGTTTCGGGGGCGAAACTTCAAAACAACGCCCGAACCTCCGTCTGACTCTCACGGGCAGCTTCCCATTACAAGTAGGACTTGTGACAACTGACGGAATGTATTGGAGATGTATAGTAATGGAAAATTATGGGAAAAATATTCAGAAACTAATATGAACTCAGTTTACGCCTTGTTATATTATATTAATTTTTTGAACGTGCACACGTGTGTTATATTATATTTAAGCATTCATACAAGTATCAAACATGCTCATGGTGTTTCTGAGGCCATGTGCGTCATGAGATATCAAGTATTCTTTCTTTGATGAACTATTTATAGGTGTCTCAACATACATTTTTACATATTTCCTTTTATGATTGAAATTTATTTATTTTTTTATTTTTTCTCACATGTTCTAATATCCTTTCTGAAATGGCACTGACATACATTAATAAGCAGCGATGGTTTTATATCCAATCTAATGATTCAAGTGCCTTTTGCAAACAAATAATGAGGAAGTTGGTAAAAAAAATACTTTCTATTCACATTGGGTTTTGATATTGGTTTAGCCACAGAATTTGGATACATGTTGCATACAAATAGAAGATGGTTACATTAGCTTTATGTTACTAATGAAAGATTTAGTAATGATTGTTCTACATTTAACAATGTTTCTTATAACAAAAGACTTTAGAAAGACTGTAGAATGACTGATAATTCATCATGGAAGGTTGCTTCTCACTTATTTTTATTTGTCACTTGTTGCCAAATTCATTCATAAAGTTGGGCATTTTTGGGTCCAATTATAATGTTTTTTGTTTTTGTTTTTTGTAGATGACTTTGTTGCGTGGACTTCCAGCGATATTTTGGTGTATGGAGAAGAAATTGTACTTTTGTATAGAAGTAATATAATACTTTTGTCGTCTCCAGCTTTTGTGCAGTTAACTATTACTGATATAAAAAACTTTTGGCAGCCAACAGATAATTACTGGCATGGTAGATAGATCACCTTCTGTCGTCGTACAAATATATGATTTTTTGTCATGGTACATAGATGTACTTTTGTCTTGGTACATACATCACCTTTTGTCGTGGTACAAATTACGATGGTAATTTGTACCATGCCAAATGGTCATTTCACATGGTATAGTAAATGTAATTTTTGTATATGGAGGACATTACTTTTTGTATGATTCTATATTTTGTATGGAATTATTATTTCAGTTTGGACAATAGTTGGTTTGTATGTACTTGGACAGTTAAAGTAATTTATTTTTTTTATACGGATGCAGATTGTGGAATGATTGATAGTTTATGTATCATTTTATTTATATACGTATTACAGGTTGAATGGAATACAGTTAGGTTATGGACACATTATAATATTTGCAATAAAACATAATATCATGTTTTTGCCGACTAAATGTTTTGTAGCCAAAAAAAAGGAAAAAAAAAAAAAACATTTGGTTGCTAAAAGTTTTGTAGCCAAAAGAAAATCAAACATTTGGCTACTAAATTTTTTGTAGCCAAAAGAAAATCAAACCTTTGGCTACTAAAAGTTTTGTAGCCAAAAGAAAATCAAACATTTGGCGACTAAAATATTTCGTAGCTAAAAACAAAAGCTGAAGAATAAAAAAACTTTTGCCGACTAAAAATTTAGTAGCAAAAAATGTGGGAGTTTAGGCGACTAAATTTTTAGTAGCCAAAAATGTGGAAGTTTAGGCAACTAAATTTTTAGTAGCCAAAATAAATACTATTTATCAACTAAAATTTTAATAGCCAAAAAAGATTGACTTTAGGCGACTAAAATTTTAGTAGCCAAAACACTAGTATGTGCTTTAGGCGACTAAAAAATTTAGTAGCTAAAGATTTTTCCGCGACTAAATCATTGGTCATTAAATTTAATTGAGGCTTTTGGCGACAAAAAAATTGGTCGGCAAAAATGTATTATTTAATTAATTTTCAAACCTATTGGCGACTAGATATTTAGTCGGCAAATGAATACATTTGGCGACTAAATTAAGTTTAGTCGCCAATTAGCTTTCCCGACTACTCTTCGGCTACTAATTTTCTGACAAAAAAATTTAGTTGCTAAAGCCTATAGGTGACTAAAAATTTAGTCGCCAAAAGTGATTTTTTTTTTGTAGTGAAGTCTTTTCTCCCATTTTTTTTAGTGCTTTTGATAAATGTTGGATCTTGAATGTTTATTGTTTTTTTCCTTAGATTTAAATACTTAATAGATCATCCATAAAAAAGATATAAACGGCAAGTGTTAATTTAATTTTTTTTTTAAATACAGAATTAGAGTTAGTTTTGCTTAATCTTCATTGTTTATGGATGTAATATTAATCTAGATAGCAAATAAAAATATATGAAAAAATATTTTATTGCCGGTGTCTCCATTTTTTTGAAATCACCATATTCATGTCCGTATTTATATCCGTGTCCATGCTCTTAGGTGATAACCCATTAAAATGCTTTAAGAAAATCAACAAACTATTTTATACACTAAGGAAAGCAAATAGGACCAAAGGCCCATATCCAAGTTGTGTGTCGAAGAAAAGGAATCAAAGCGCCTAATGGAGGCCATCCATGGGGGAGAGTGCAGAGCACACATGAACGGAGTAATGTTAGCCCGGAAGATGCTCAGGCAAGGTTACTACTGGTCTACTATAGAGGAGGATTGTATTGGTTTTGTTCGACGATGCCACAAATGCCAAATTCACGCTAATCACATGAATATTTCACCGTCAAAACTGTACAACATGACTTCACCATGGCCTTTTTTAGTCTGGGAAATCAACGTCATTGGCGCAGTTACACCAAAAGGATCGAATGGGCATGAATACATTCTGGTGGCAATTGATTACTTTACAAAGTGGGTCGAAGCTTAGTCCTATGTAGTGCTAAAAGCATCGCATGTGGCTAAGTTTATCAGAAACAACATCATTTGCCAATATGGAGTCCTAAATGAGATCATATTGGATAATGGCTCCCACTTCAAGAAAGAGGTGATCGACTTGTTGGAGAAATACAGCGTGGCTTTTCATAAGTCATTTACATACCGACCACAAACCAATGGAGCCGTCGAGTTTTTTCATCAAGAATATTTTGCAAAAGATGGTTGAGACCTACAGGGATTGGCCAGATAAATTGCCATTCGCACTCTGGGGCTATAGAACTTCAATTCGGACATCTACAGGGGCAACTCCTTGTTCTCTTGTCTACGGAATGGAAGCCATTCTGCCAATTGAAATAGAAGTCCCGTCACTGCGAGTTATGGCTGAGTGTCAAATAGCAGAGGCGGACTAGTAACAGAGCAAATTCGAAAAGCTGATGTTGTTTGATTAGAGAAGGTTGAAAGCATTGTACCATGTTCAGGGCTATCAATGCAGAATTGCTAGGGCTTTTAACAAGAAAGTTAAGTCCCAGAATCTCAAGGAAGGGGATATGGTCCTGAAAGACAACCGAGCTCCTATTCATGACCCTAGGGGCCAGTTCAGACCCAATTAGACTGGTCCTTACATCATCAAAACTATCTGGTCGGGTGGAGCTGTTATTCTCATGGACTTGGATGGCCTAGAATTTTCCCAACCGATTAACATAGACAAGTTGAAGAAATATTATCCCTAAGAGGCTCGCTAGGTCAAAAACTCAGAAGGGCGACCTAGGCAAAAGTTAGAGCATAAAAAATTAGAAATAAAGAAAAATTGATCTCGCAAGGTTGAAAACCCTAAAGGGCGGCCTTGGCAAAAGTTAGAGCACAAAAGGAAAGAGTTAATACTCGAGTGAACCTGAACCGAACTACGTAAGGCCTGATTCCCATCTTCGAGATACGTAGGCAACTTCATCCTGAAGTCCGGCCGTAAGCATCTCCAAATCAACTGTCCTGTCCATGTGTCTGTCTGGTCATTTTTGTCTATTCTTCACCTAAGAGTTCGGTTGAGATCTCTACTCTGAGAAAGAAAAGCTAGTAACAATGCTAAGCAGGGATGTTCAATCAAGGGGCAGTTATCATCTTTTGATTTGAAGTTGTACATCTTGAATGCATGTCAAGTGGTGATCCTTGTCGAAAATGGTTTTGGAAAGTTTAATAAAAGTTGATTTTGTTCAAATTTTACCTTTTACAACTTAGACCATTTTCGGACCAAAAGGAAAATTTTCAGTGCTCACAACTCTAATTTCATTGATTTCAACATAAAAGTTCTCCAACTCTCTGATAAATCAAAGTTGCTTTTATTACATCGAAAAAAAACTTGAAAAAAAAGATCAAAGCAATAAACTAGGGGCATAGATGAGTCAGGTGGTCCTGCGTCCCTGTAGACACCCCATTTTTGTCCATCCGTAAGACTTGGATGTCATCGTTTGAGCACTTGATGATCTTGCATGCTTGTATTCGTTTTGAGTGCCCAAAGATCTTGGCAGAGCACCTTGTTTTCGAGCCTCTAAATCGGTCTGTTTTGTGCTTGGTTGTGGACCAAGAGCTTGTTGTTTCTAGTCTGGAGGAGAGGGTGGCCTGTCGGCCATGCCCACAGTCCATCGGATATGGCTTGTGCCTGCCAACCATCAGTGGTGGCCGACGGCCATTTTTCTCCTTTTTCAAATATTTATTTGCCAGCTGTGCTAGCTGTTATTCACTGAAGTGCACCTCCATACACGTGTATGGTAGGATGATTTCAAGCTTCAATCTTGTTTTTCTATATATAGGGGGTGCTCTCCCCCTGAAAAGGTTAGAAAAATTTGGATCAAATTTCTCTCTCTCTCTCTCTTTAGAATTCTCTTTCTCTCTCTTCTTGTTTTGTGCCTTAAAGCCTTGTTTCTCTACACCTTTGTACATCAAGCCTTAACCAAACACTCTCACCTTTGAGTTGAGGTTCTTTGGGGTCTAGTTTGAGCTTTGGAAGGAGGTTTGAGCCTGAGATTGTGGTTGTTTTGTGCTGTGCTTCAAGAGGTATACGACTCACCTTGTAAGCTTTGTTTTGACTACTTGTTTTACCATCTTTTTGTACTATTTTTGGCCTGGTTTTCAACTACAAAAAACTCTATTTTTTGAGGCTTAACATGATGGTTTGAGGTCATTTTGTGTAAAGGGGTAGTCCACCCTTCTTGTTGCTTAATTATGTGAGCTTTTGTGCCATCTTTCAAGGCTTTCAAATCAAACTTTTTGGCCCTTTAAACCATTGAAATTTAGAGTTATTTTAGTGGAAAAAATCTTGTTTTGAAGTCCAAAATCGGAGGGGGTAGCCTCCCCTCCTTGTGTCTTGTTTGTGAGCCTAGATAGCTTAACAAGTGAGAATGTTTTTGTAGTATTTTGTACCTTAATCTCAGCATGTTTTTGCGACCGTTTTGGCTCATTTTAACTTTTTTTTGAGCTAGTTTGGTCCTTTGAGGCTTGTATTGTGTGGTTGTAGTGTAAAGAGGCTTCACTAGCTTAATGTCTTAGGCTTTTAAATATGAATTGCATGAGTTGCTTACATGTTTTAGTGTCATTTTGCACTCTATTTCAGCACTGAAATCTCTGTAATCTGCCTCTATTCTCCACTCTTTCATTTATATTGAAAGTGGCTTTGAACCACTTGTTGGCTTAAGTGTGGAATTGAGACACTTGTGCTTAATGGTTTTAATCCTCTTTTGAGGATTTTTACTAACCAACGGCATGAGGTCTCTTTCATGCTCAAGGCACTTGTGGTTTAAGCCTACTTTCCATTAGAGGACACTCACTTTTTGGACTAATCAATTAAAGAATGGATTGGTAAATTAAAATTGTAGACGTCCCCCGTGGGCTTCCATCTAACAGTTCGCAGGACTCGATTTTGTGTTGCGGTTCTTAATCTGAACCAAAGAGTCCAACTCTGGCAAATCGTTTTGAAGAAAAACTGATTTTTGAAAAGAAGTGCCAAACATGGACTGCTTTGCCAGATTACAGAGTCGCCACCTAAATATTTTTAAAAAGGGGGAATTTAGGAAACCCTGACTCGGTGCCGAAGGCCACGTGTCCGTCATCACCAAAGTGACTTGGCTCGGGAGCTTGGGTACGATCGGGGAAGGTCAGCTATGAGCACCCCCTTTCGCCCGGTCCGAAGACCGGCCTCTACTAACCATGATATCCGATTTTGAAAACATTACGTGTTCTTATTCCAATTATTTAGCCTAGAATTACTATGTGATGCGCACAACACAAAAGTATAGACTAGATCGCCTAACTTGGAAATAAACATTGCATATCCGTTTTGTCTCGAAAAACGTGTTGTTTTCTTTTGCTACTCGCAAGTAGGCTAAAATGCGGATTTCAATGAGTTGTTCCAACTCAGGCAATCCAACCTCCACCCACAGGCATTCAAACAGTTTATCATGTAAGCATTTAGCCGCATGGCAAGCATACTGTCATGGTAAACATTCACACGCATGCGATATGCTAAAGCGTAAAAACTTACATCGTACTCCGTGCCAAAACAACAAACTAGTTAGCAAACATGCATGACCTAATTCATGTTAAGTGGCTAATGCAACACAGGCATGGATGCAATCTAGAGTAGGCTCGGCTAACCCTAGACATGGCACGTGAAATGCGCGAATAGCACGTATTCAATTTGGAATTGAAAGTCGCAATGCAGTTTGTATGATGTACCGAGCCCGGTGCATGTAAACAAATGCATGAAATGCACGCATGCATAGCATAAGGTATGCTAAAATAAGTATGCCCTAATCTACCATCAAAGCAGGTAAATAAAAGGGAGAAAGAAATGGGGATTGGAAGATATACACCCACTCACACACACTTATTACAAATTATGCCCTCACTCGGAGGGGCCAAAAGAATATACAAATTAATTAACAACGCAAGCTAATTAAATATTACAAGGAGCCTAATTAATTAACAAATCAGCTAGACTAATTAAAGCAATAAATGCCTCGGGAAGAGGGCCAGATGCGTCACACGCTCGGGACTCGCTCGGAATCGCTCTGCCATGCATGATTTGCCTCTGTTTTCCTTGCTCTCCTCCTCTGAAGGATGCCAAAGTCCTGGGACACCTTCCAAATACCCTGAAAATCACCACCGGCTGAGGGGTTTGGCCACCGGCTGCAGATGAAGCTATCGGCCACTGATACACTGCCGGTCGGCACTAAATACTGCCGGCCGGCACTTAATTCCTGCAGAACCTGCAACTCACAGCAGCAGAGGGCAAGACTATGCATGGCAAGGCAATTCAAGCAATTTATGCATCAAACACATTCCTTATCATGTTAACGACTCAAAGGAAGATGTGCCTCGGTTCTCGGACCACCAATCACGCATTTCTATGCATGATGGCCCTAAGAACCAAGAGTGCAAATTTGATTTCAAATGCATGCAAAACACATAGGCACGAAAAGGGGGACCAAACCTCTATCAAACTCATTTCAAGAGGCTTGGCATGCATGTCAATGTGGTGCAATCCTAAGCATGTTATCTAGGATGCAAGGTGGACAATATGATGCATTTATGCAAGCATACAAACAAGCATATAATACAAGCATGCAATCCAATGGAATAATGGACTCAGACACGAACTAGGCAACCCTAAAAGGCCTAAGATCAGTGGCCAAAGTGCCTAGGAAATGAGACCAAATGCACACACACGCATGCAAGTGTTAAGGCTCAAGACTTAGGCATTCAAAAAGCAACTCTCATGCACGCTTAAAGAGGCCAAACATGGACTAATAGCATGCATTTAAAGCTCTGAAAATTCATGTCAAACATGATGCCAAATCATGCAATAGAGCATACCGAACAAAGCATGCAAATGGCCTAGGCTTAAAGCAAGTCAATAAGGCATTAAACCACACTTAGCACAAACACATATGGCATGTACTTAACAACCAAAAAACAGGTTCTTAGCATGTTAAAGCAAGACCAAAGAGCTACTTAGATGGCATCTAAGAGTCATTAAACTAAAGGCATGCATTGGAGCCAAAACATGGAGCACTTAACACACACTCTTGAAGCATTAAAGAGGCATGCAAGGCAATCAAACAAGCATGTATGAAGGACTGAAATGGCATGCTAGATGGTTCCAACCATCAAAATAAAGCAAGCATGGCATACTACATATTCATGCTTTTGAGGCCAACAAGCCAAATACAAAGAGGCTACCAAATACATGCTAAGATTGGCCAAAATAGCTATGGACAGAGCTAAATCATGGCAAAATAAGCTTACAAGCTTCACATATCTAAGCTTGAAACATGCTAGAAACTAGGGCATACAACCTAGACATGTTAAGACACAAAAGGGGCATTACAAGGCAACTATACTAAGCATGTATAGGAGACCAAAACCAACTTGAAAACATGTTATATCATAGTAATATAAGCATAGAAAACAAGGCAAACATGCTCAACACACACTCAAGCAAAGACTCACTTAAGAGACCAAAACATGCCCTTTTCAAGGACCTCAAGGGGAGGGGATGACCCTCCCCTCTTTGAGACTTCAAGGCATGCTCTTCACCACTGAAATCCCTCAAGATTTCAGTGGTGAAGAGATCCTATCACCAAAATCTCGGATCTCTCCAAAATAGTACAAAAAGTGACCCTTTTCAAGGTCTAAAGGGGGTCAAACCTCCCCAAACCACAAAACACTCTTAATGAATAATAAAGAGGACTTAAAAATAGAGATTTTATGTGTTAATCACTAAACACAAAAACTGTTTTAAACTAGGTAGAAATGAGGTGCAAAAATGGGGGAAAAAGGGGTTAGTATCTTACCCTTGTAGACCTCTTCACAAAGGTTGTGGTTGATGCTTCCTTGAGCTCAAAATCAGTCAAGAACTCCAAGGACCAGCCCTTAGAACCTCAGTTGCAAGGAGAAGGTGGAACACTAGGTGTTTTAGTGCAATAGTGTGAACTAAAGCACCTAGTGTACTAAACAAGCAAGGAAAGAGAGAGATAGGATAGATACAACTATTTTAACCTAAAACCAGACCTTGGCTCCCTCTAACAATGGCTAAGTCTCTCAAGAAGCCAACCCCAACCCAAGAGGAAGAGCCTTCCTCTTATAGAACTTGTAAGACTTACAAGTTAAGCAAACAAGGGTTCATCCCTCCATACACGTGTATGGAGGGGAAACAAGTTGCACACAGCTGTCTGAAAATATCTCAGAAAGCAAGTGCACAGTGGTCGGCTGGGCAAATTGGTCATTTCGCCCAAAACAGTGCCGACCGGCACAAAATAGTGCCGACCGGCACAATATAGTGCCGGTGACAACTACAGCCAGCCGGTAGCCTCTAGCCCCAGCCGGTGGTGTGTGGGAATGCCTCACAAAGCATTCCCTGCCCCTCTAAGGCAAAATACAGGTGTTTGGTGCAAAACCAAACACAAACGGTCGAGTCTGGAGGTCCTGAGGCACGGCGCGCGAGCCGAGAACTCCGGGAACTCCAAACGAACACAAACATGGATGATCACCGAGTGTTCGAGCGGTGACGTCCAAGTCTTGAGGACGGTCAAAAATGGGGTGTCTACAAAAATGTGTAAACGAAATGAGTAAAAGTAAAAGAGGCAAGATTAAGCATCTTCGTGTTGCATTGCATGTGTTTGGATTGGACGTTAATTTGAACACGAGAAAAATGGGACGTTTCATACTCAATGTGATGAAACATGTCACTTTTTTTGGTTACCATCACCCTTGATCATGCATGATAGGGGGGTGGTTTTGTTGGGTCTTGTTTTGCACTCATTAAGCTTGTACAAGCTTGGTTCTTTGGCCATCATGCATGAAAATTGCTTGGTTGATGGTTTGAGAGCCAAGAGCTACACTCCTTTGAGCTTGTGTGATGATAAGGAGGGTAGCAGTACATACACTCCTTGAGAATATACTGCTTTGCCTCTGTTTGCTCTCTATTGCAGCAAAAAAGGAAGTTCAGGGAAGAGGTGGCCGACCGGCCACCAGTAGTGGCTGACTAGCCACCAGAAGTAGCCGACCGGCCACCAATGGTAGCTGACCAGCCACCATTGGTAGCCGACCGGCCATCAATGAAGAAAGTTGTTCAATGTGTTCCTGCGGTGGAGCAGAGGTGTTCTGGAAGTTGGTGCAATTTTCAACGATAAAAAATGTGCAAACAAAGGCGTTCAATGGCAAGGTGGTGGCATTTTCGAGTAGAGAAACCGAGCATGCATGCATCCCTCACCCCTTGAGGCCATTTACTTGTTTTGTTTAATCAGTTAGTTGTAGCTAATTCATTCATACAAGTGTTGTAACTATTTAGTTAATTAATTCATTTTGTAATTAATTAGCTTAATTTAATTTGTAATATTTAATTAGCTTAGAATAGTTAGTTAAATATTGTGTTGTAATAATTACCTTCATTAGTGTTGCTAGTTAGCCTATCCATTCGGACCCTTCTTCGCGAGGGTGTAATGTTGTAATAAGTGTGCATGCGTGTGTGCATGTCTTCCAACCCCACATCTTTCTCCTTTTTATTTAATCGCTTTTGATGGTTAGATTAGGGATCATGTTTCAATTAGCATACCTTATGCTTGCATGTTTGCATCCATTCATTTGTCTTGCATGCACCAAGGCTCGGCGCATCATTCAAACTGCATTGCAATTTCAATATCTATTTAAATACGTGTTTAACCGCATGTTATCAAATCGAATCACATGTCATATTAGTGGCCGAGCCTATTAATTGCATATTTCATGTGTTGCATTAGGCATTTTGTATAGTTAGGATCATGCATTTTTCTAACTAGTTTCGGTTTTGGCTTGGAGTACTCGGTGAGTTTTATGCTTTCGCATACTTGCATGAGTGTGATTGCCATATTGCCATGTTTCGCATGCTTGCCATGAGGCTATGTGCTTATTTGCTAAACTGCATGAATGCCTGCGGATGAAGGCTTTGTTGTTTAAATTGGAACAATTCAACAAATGTGAGTTTTAAAGCCCACTTTGTTGTGGCAAATCATGTTTTAAGCCCACTTGAGGTGGCAAATCCGCATTTCTAAGCCCACTTGAGGGTGGCAAATTCAAACCATTTTCGAAAACAAACATGAGTTGAATTGTTTCAAGTCTTGCGACCTAGTCTATACTTGCTTGTGCACGTCACATAGTAAAGTTAGCTAATAATCTGAACAAGAGCACATAATGTTTATAAGAAACATATCATGATTAGTAGAGGCTGATGTTTTGATCGGGCGAGTGGGGGTGCTCATTTTAGGACCTTCCCCTCTCGTACCGAAGTTCCCGAGCCGAGGCAACTTTGGTGATGATGGACACGTGGCTTTTGGCACTAGTCAAGGTTTTCTAAATTTCCCCAAAACAAAATATTTAGGTGGCGACTCTCTAATATGGCAAAGCAGTCCGTTTTTGACATTATTTGATTTAAAATCAATTTTTCAAAAAGATTTGCCGAATTTGGACTCTTTGGTGATTATCAGTTTCACATTGCACTATGTGAAATTAGATTCAAAACCGTGACAGGAGTACGAACTGTAGGGCTTTCTTTCGAACCTTCCGAAAGAGGGGCGCGAAAAAAGGCGAGCCCACAGTTTCTGGCGACTCTGCTGGGGATTTAGAGAACTTGACTCATACTCATGATATGTTATTTTATCTACGCTTATGTGTTTTTTTTTGCATTTGCATTTGCATTTGCATTTGCATCGGTTTGTTTAAGTCACAGTGTTTGCCATATGCTATTCCTGAACGATTTGCCGGAGGCTTGCTTGAAAAAGCTTGCCAAAAGGCTGACCGGTTGCGGGCTCTGCCACGATGGGAACACAACCCTTAGATCTGGACTACCGCTGTACCGTTTGATCCTCCTGTCACTTCTCAGTGTTAGGTGTGAGAGGTATATTAGGTAGTCTTGCTGAGGTACCTTTTTTGACCAATCGACCTAGTTGCATATTGGAAGCCACCGAGACTGTTCCAAACTAGGACATGTTGCTTACCGGAATGCAGGATTGTGTGAAGCCACTTGTTATGCATAGTGAAACCCTAGCTCCTGACGAAACTAGGAAAGGGTAACCCTACCCCCATTATAGGGGTGTTTTGGTTCTCACTTAACTGATATGTGCTTTACCGTGAAACTGTACAGGGATGTGCATATCAGTTGCCAAGTTGGTATCTATTTTGGGGCAGAACTTAGTAGAGAGCACAGTCACTCAACTGTGATCATATCCATTCTAGTAAAATTGGGCTGAGATGCTGTCTGTTT
This sequence comes from Camellia granthamiana, assembly GCA_036172215.1. NCBI lineage: Eukaryota > Viridiplantae > Streptophyta > Magnoliopsida > Ericales > Theaceae > Camellia > Camellia granthamiana. The sequence goes on from CM069913.1 coordinate 115,925,700, forward strand.
TCTCTTTTGCAAGGTAGTCCTAGAACCATAGCTTCAGAAGGCTCCAATATCCCCCAGGTACTCTGGACTTGTGTTGATAGACTTTGTCAGGTCAGAAATTGTTCAGAAGCAACCTGTGTTTACCTCACCGGTTACAAGACGAAAGAGGTTCAGGTGGAATTCACCACTACAGTTTCTACAGTAGTCATCCCTTAGCTCACCCGGGTCTAGTCTGGTCTGGGAACTGTTGTCTGCATTCCGCTCAGCATGAGATCAATCACCCATTTCCATGGCTCAGTATCGCCCAGCCAGTGTGGAAGAACTGATACAGCACCTGCAACAGACAGTCAAAGCACTGCAGCAGGACGCAGTTCATCAGGCTGAAGTCATGGCTCACCAGGCCGAAATGATAACCTAGCTACAACAATAACAGCCACAGCTGGCCGTGGCTTCTGCATCTCATACACCTCCCATGGGTAACCCGACAACCGGAGCCACTGGCCATACTGTTAATGTCCAAGAGACTCAGGGCAATCTGGCGGAGCCAATCCCAGAACAGGCCTCCAAAGCTCCTGTCTATCAAAGCGAAGCTCCGTTTGAATTTGAGGTTGACCCAACTACACTCAAGGTCAGTAAACTGGAGAAGTTATTCAAACGAGCACAAGAAGTGAACTCCATCCCGGATTTAGAGGACGGGTATACTGAATCTGCAGTTACCTTACCGGAGCGGTTTAAAATGCCGCATATCGACTGCTTCAATGGCTCTGGAGACCCAATGGTGCACCTCCGCCTGTTTTTTGATATCCTGAGGCTGATGGGTTTGACCCCAGCCCAGAAGTTGTCTCTCTTCGGCCGAACCATGTTTGGGATAGCCACAATCTGGTATGTGAAATTAGAGAATTCTATGAAACAGAACTGGGAAGAGATGGCTGAGGCCTTTATTGCTCAATACTCCTACAACACACAGATTGAGGTCACAACTCGTGATCTTGAAGTCACCCGCCAAGAGTTAAAGGAGGGTTTCTCAGAGTTCATGACGAAATGGAGAGCGAAGGCCTCGATGATGACTACAAGGCCTTCTAAAAAAGATCAGATCAAGATGATTGTTCAGAATTTGCATGGCAAGTTACTGCTGAAGATGATTGTTCTACTCCTGTCTACGTTTCCCGAGCTTCATGAAATTGGGTTTCAAATCGAGGATTCCATCAGACATGGGTCTTTGTGGAAGATAATGAGCCTTTGAATAAGAATGTTGTTCGCAGTTCCAATGCTATTACTAATGGTAGCACAACTGCAAAATGCTCAGAAGTAGACACTATCACCACTTCCCTCAATGGCCAAAAACCAACCACTTCAACTCGACCCCAAGCCCGAAATTTCCATCCTCTTTACATGAGTCTCTATCAAGCTTTCAAAATGCTGCGAGAAGAAGGGTACCAAGAACTCCTAGAACCCCAACCCCTTTCAAATCCTCTTCCACCAAGATATGACCCAGCTAAATACTGTGTCTATCATCAATAGCATGGTCATGATACAAGCTGTTGCATTCGCCTCCGTTATAAGATTCAGAATCTTATTGACGAAGAGATCATAGCTCCACCAAAAAGACCTCAGGCCACAACTGACCTGTTACCTCCACATCTCAATCTAATCCATACACTGCCATCTATCTACAACCCCAGCATATATATCACCTCGGCCCATTTATCCAAGCCTGAGGTGCTTATTCCAGAAAGCACGGACTTGTGCATGATGGATGCACTCGAAACCCAATCATCTCAAACCTATGAACCCACTACTTTTGAGCTAGTGAGCATGATTGAAGATTTGCAGAGAGCAATGGCAGATCTAGCCTTTGGGATATTGGCTCCGTCATCGTCCACATCACATACTGAGAATTTCATGTCAAAAGGCTCCCCGAGACAGGCTGCATTGGAAGAAGGCCAAACCCTTAGCAAAATAGAGGCAAATGGCAAGACCAAGGTAGGGGCAGGCATTGGTCCCCATGAACACCTTCTGTGGGCTGTTAAGGCTTTGAAAGCCGAAGGACTGATAAAACAACAAGTGCTCGCAGTTGTTGCAAAGACTGTGGATAGCACTTTTACCACTCAGGATGAGAGTATTCTGAATCAAGGGGCAAGCCGGAAAAAGGGATGTCATACCACAAACACCCCTTTCAGCTCCAATCCTATACTTGGAAGAGATCATCAAACTTTTTCCGGTACATCCAACACAACCTCACAAACCTCGAAGCACCAACCCCGAGGCCAGAGGGTCTTCACCCCGCTTTACATGACCTTGTCCAAAGCTCTCCAAATCCTTATAGGACAAGGCCATCTCAAACCCCTTGACCCTCGGCCTCTCCTAGATCCCCTTCCAGCCAAGCATAATGCTGCCAAGTACTGTGCCTTCCATCAACAAATTGATCATGACACTGACATTTGTTTTCGTCTTCACCATGAAATACAAGATTTGATTGATAAAGAGGTCATCATTGCACCTGGTCCTGCAAAGTCTATCGATACTGGATCAATGAACTGGGTGGATAATGTGACTATGTGATCGGGGGATGAACCACCAGCTAATGGCGCTCATTTTACTCCAGATGTGGTGGATGGCACACACTGTTTTGAGCACTTTGCGACTGCTGTTTACTTTACTTTCGGACTTGGGTATTGAGTTCGTCTTGTTGTGTTGTTTTTTGCTTGTCTTGATATATTGAGTCAATTCTGTTATGTTAGAGTCAGGTGATTTCAGGGGTGTTACCTCGGATATCACTATCTTGTTTTGTGTTTGTCTCTTACACTCTTTCTTTTGCGCCTGTTTCTTCCATTGAGCCAGTTGCACCAGAAGATCTGAATGAAACGACAATACATTTTCACCTACTTTTCTGTGCCTTGAAATCATTACATTGACCAAATTTTTTCAAAACGTTTCTAACACTGTGATGAAAACAAAGAGGAAGGAATTCCTCGGGATTTGCAAAAATTTGATCAATTGAGAGGAAGAGAGGCATGCTAAGCTCTTAATGAATGAGATCATGTTTATTAATGTGAGTACTGAGAAGGATCCTGGTTTGATCCAGATTAGTTCTACATTGTCTTTAGGAGAGGACGAGCGACTAGTCGCTTTCTTAAAGGATTTCAAAAAATGTTTTACGTGGTCCTGCAAAGACATGCGTAGAATTGATCTTGAGATTCTATAGCACAGGATCGCTCTCAGCCTCAAGACTCGACCCCCTTTGCTTTCAAACCTTGAACCTTGATTCAGAATGTTCAACAGCCAACCACAGTATGAGGCTTGCATGGCCAGATTTGAAGCAACCCTTGAACTAGGGACAATCAGGTCGTATGACATCAAAGGAGGCCCGCCAGGCCAGATTTGAAAGTATCCCTTGAACTAGGGGCAAGAAGGTCAGATCAAGGAGGTCAGATGTGATCGAAAGAAGCTTGCAAAGTTGAAAGAGAAGTATCCCTTAAACTAGGGGCAAAAAAGGTTAGATAAGCTCAAAGAGTTAAAGATGAGTCATTTCTCAAGCTGAATGGAGACCGGAAAGAAAGCCCAAACCCATGAATGAAAAGAAGAAAAGTATTGCTAAAGAACAATCGAGTTCCTATCCACAACACTGGGGGCAAATTCAGACCCGATTGGATGGGTTCTTACATCATCAAGATCATTGAGTCAACATAGTCATTCTCACGGATTCAGATGGCTAGAGATCCTACAACTGATCAACATGGACAAGTTAAACTTTTCTATCCTTGAGAGGCTCGCTGGGCCGAAAACCCGAAAGGGCGACCTAGACAAAAGTTAGAGCAAGAACAAAGCAAAAAAGAAAAGAAAAGAACAAAAATGAAAAGAAAAGAAAGGAAAAATGGAAACAAAGAAAAAGCAAAGAAAAAGCAAAAAATGGAGAGAAAAGAAAAATAGCTCGCAAGGTTGAAAACCTGAATGGACGGCCTTGGCAAAAGTTAGAACACAAAAGGAGAGTGTTAACACCCGAGTGAACCTCAACTCCTGGAACTACGTCAGGCCTGATTCCCATATTTAGGATATGCAGGCAACTTCATCTTGAAGTTCGGCCCCTACCATTTTCAAACCTACTGGTTTCATCCATGTTGATTGGCTGATCCTTGTTTAACTCAGTTATTCTATTCATGTGCAAATTCGCTCATCTTCGTTCAAATTCGGGTGCCCTATTCCGTTACAAGATTCAGCTGCAAGACAAATCAAATTCAGATATGAGATTGTGCATCTCGAGAGTAAATTCCACGTTGTTTGAGCAGTGTCCATTTGCAAAAATATTTTTTTGGGGAATTTTTAATGAAGCTGACTAATTTTCTCAAAAATTATTCTATTTTTCCAAAACTGGACCTTTTCTTGGACCCATAAAAGGAAAATTTTCAGTGCCCATAGCTTGACTCGCATGATTTCAAATCAAAAAATCGAACAAACATTTTAATCTAACTCTCATGTTGGTCAAAATTGTTTTAGTAGAAAGCCAAAAAATAAAAAAATGGTCAAAGTGATGAACTAGCGGCATAGTTGAGTCAGGTTTTCTGTCTTTTTCCCATTATCAATGCACTCGCCAAAAAGGGCAGAGTTGAAGCTAACAGCAAAGGGCCGAAAGCTCTCTCTTCCTCCAAATAGCGAGGTATCAAGCCAAGTACGAAGCACGAAGTAGAATGGAGCAGGATATTCCACTCCCTTATATGGCCAGGTCTGATCACATCCGAACTAGCCAAGGGCATCGTCAACTGATGTCAGTTGCAGATCTGCTGCACATCCAGTCGCACCACAACCCCTCTGTGGGAGAGCTCACGTGTGAGCGAAAGAAAGAGAATCTAGTAGAATACTAGGGGCAAGAGCACATTCTTGTTTACTCATCAACCACCCAGGGGAGGGATAAAAAAAAAACAGAGAGATTAAAGAATAGAGATATGTACGCTAAGAGAAAAAGTGAGGAACGGGCTTTTTCAGAGAAATAGAGATTGAGTGCTATAGTGATGTGAGAATTACAAATGAGAAAGGGTGGGAAACAATACCCAGAGAAACAGGCTCCTCTTGAATCGAGAGGTTTCCCACCAATGGAAAGCAAATGTCCGAGTGTTGTGTTGGTTGTTTGTCTCGATTCTTGTTTTGAGTGTAAATAGATGTGTTTAGGTTGTTTTACCTTTGTTCTCTCTTTGTTGAGTCGTTTTGACTGTAGTCAGTCGTAGGCTCAATACCCGGTTAAGAACTCATTATTTCAATTTCAAAAATAAATCATTTTGTGCTCAGAGTGCTGTGCCATTCTCCATATTTGTACAAAATAAAATTCTTTCATTCATAAACTGCAGGGTTCAACAATAAAACCATGACCTATCTGAAGCTGCACGGGTTCCAGACTGCAATGCAAAAGAAGAGAGGAAAAATTTGGAGCATCTTAGTGTGTTTCAACTTCAGTAAATTCCGAGATTGCATTCCGGATGTACCTCCTCAGGCCTTGTCAATGCTCCGAAGTCTGAGTGAACCTCTACCTCAAGCTCTAGCTCTAGGTCTAGCTCAAGCCTGCTTCAAGCTAGAACGGCAATCAGAAGTGCTATCCCTGAACACCATTCCATGCTAGAGGCATCTTAGTTGTGTTTGCAATGAGTTCCTAAGAGACCAACTGCGACGGTGGAAACTAGAGTTCGAATGGCGATGCCTAGAACTCAAAGGTTTGGAATTTCCAAGACTAAAGTCTGGTTTAAATACCCAGGAGTGTATCCTTAGCTTGAAATCTGTATGGCAGCCCCATAGATTGAGATATCATATGAGCGCCTCAATTCTGGATACTGAACCAACCTAGTCTGTTACTCCGTTGGAGAATAGGGAAAGTTGCGAATATGATCAAGAAGAAAACGACATCTGTGGTTTCTATATGTAGAAGTTACCCCTTGTCAGCATTTGAGGGCCTTTGAACTGTGAGTTGAAGGTAAGAGTTCGAAGAACACAAGGGGAGATCCCCGTCAGAGTAGAGCGGTTCATCGCCACTAGCCCCATGAGGTGCTTGCTAAAGCGCCGCTTTGTTTGTTTATTGCATTTCCCTAAGCATCATGCACTACATTGATTGTAACATGTATCATATCATCACACTTATTGCATTTATTTGCATCCTGTGTTCTTGTATCATTTATCCTTTTACGCTCAGCAGCATTTAGGATTGTTTTCCCGCGGGGCTTCTCTCAGGACACGTGGAACGCGCCCCTGATTGGTTTGTCTTAGGACCTCTTCTCAAGATTCCAGTGTGGTTTGAGTGTTCATTTCCTCACACGATTTCAGTATGTTTGGAATTTGTCTCAGGTCACGTGGAACTCGCCCCTGATTGGTTTGTCTTCAGACCTCTTCTCACGGTTTCAGCGTGGTTGGAGTGTTCCTTTCCTCACATGTTTTAAGCATGTTTGGAATTTATCTCAGGTTGCGTGGAAGTGCCCCTGAGTGGTTGTCTTAGGACCTCTTCTCATGATTTCAGCGTGGTTGGTGTGTTCTTTTCCTCACACAATTTTAGCATGTTTGGAAATTATCTCAGGACGCGTGGAACGCGCTCCTGATTGGTTTTCCTTAGGACCTCTTCTCACGGTTCAGTGTGGTTTAGCAAATAAAGTTTGCGTGGGCTGTTGGAAAATGCGTAGAAAGCGCTAGAATAGAGAGAAGGAGCACCTAGAGAGAGAGGGAGAGGATTTTCGGATGTGTAAGTGTGAGGAAATGAAAGGCCTTCACTTATATTTAAAGACCCAAGCCGAAATGTCCAAAAAAACCCCGAGCTGCCATCGGTGGCCGGCAAGGTTCATCCGTAGCCAGCAAGGCCTTTCCGCAGCCGGCAGGTAGCTGACGGCCTCCCCTTGCTGCCGGTTAATGGCTGGTGGCCCTCCTCTGAGTCTTGATGCTGTTTTGTGTCCTTGGTTCCCCAGAAGTGTGAGGAAGCTTCACTGTTGGGTTCAAATTGTCCCTATGGAAACTCAAAACTGTGTTTTCGATGTACGATGTTCATCACTTGTCAACATGAATGAGGTGTATCCTTTTTAAACCTATTTGTAATCCTTCTGAGAGGTAACTCGGGGGTGCCATTGAGTATTGTTTCGATTTAAGCTTTTGTTCTTTTCCGCTGCATAGAATATGCAATTCATACTTGTTGCATAGAATTTACACATTTCATATATTGTTGCATAGAATATGCATTTCACATATACGTATACTGTATGCGCGTCTTGTGTCAGTTACGATTCATGCATAGAACATGCTATCGATTATGCATAGAATATGCTTTAGTATCTTGCATAGAACATACCTTCACTTAAATTCATATCTTGGTTGTTTATCTCTGCATAGAACATGCATTGTCACTGTATCGTATGTTGTTCATGTTAGCTATGCTTTCACAGCAGAAATTTATTTTCTTGCTTCTTTTGCCAACGCAGGCAAACGATATTGTATGTACGGTTCATTTGGAAGACTTCCAGATAAGTCCTTTGTGCATTTATCGCACTTGTTCACTTTGTGCATCTATCGCACTCATTCTTTTGTGCATCTATCGCACTCATTCACTTGTACATCTATTGCATTTGTTCACTTTGTGCATCTATCGCACTCATTCATTTGTGCATCTGTCGTACTCAATTATTTTGTGCATCTATCGCACTTGTTCACTTTGTGCATCTATCGTACTTGTTTGCTTTGTGCATCCAACGCACACCTCGGGACGCATGAAATACGAGCCCAAGCGGTTTTTCTTGTATCTTGGAACGCATGAAACGTGAGTCCGAGCGGCTTTCTTCTCTATCTCGGGACGTGTGAAACACGACCCCGAGTGATTTTCTCAGTTTCTCAAGATGCATGAAACACAACCCTGAGTGGTGTTTTCTTTCCTCGCTTCATGTTTTGGCGTGGTTAGAGTGTGGTTTTATGTTTTTGTGTGGAACCTGTGTTGGTTTTTAGCTTGAAACTGCTCATTCATATGTTATCATATCGTTATCTTGCTTATTGTTTTGTTATTGCTTATTGCATCATCTAGCATGATCATAAGTTTTCAAAATAGCCGGTTTCGCATAGCGTGTGAGTCCAGCTTTCAAAATTGCATTGTGCATATCATTTGCATTTTGCCCCAGGGCTACTTTGATTTGATTCCTTGCAAAGGGATACGTAGGCTGCCTGCGGGTGCAACCATTTGTTTCTGTCTTGATTGTTTGTCCAAATCTTATGGCCTTGTCAAAATGGGTCGTCTTCGGGCTTTGACATTCACTCATGTCATTTCATGACTTCGAGTTTTGTCAAAGAGGGGCAACTGTAGACATCCCATTTTTGATGGCCCTTACGACTTGGACGTCCTCGCATGCACACCCGATGATGAGTTTATTTGCTCGCCAAGTGCTCGAATTCCTCACCGGAATGCCATAGCTTTGAGCCTTTCAAACCCTGTACCTTTGTTGTCCTAGTTTTGGACCAAGCCTAGCTTTTCTGGTCTACAGTCTCTGGTGGCCTGCCGACCACCCCTTTTGGGCTATTGGCCATCACCTTTTGGTTGTCGGCCTGGTACTGGCCATTGATGTGGCTTGCCGGCCACCATTGATGGACGGCCGACCACCACTGATGGTCGGCCAGCTACCAGTGTGTTTTGCATATATTTTATACCAGCTGTGCTAGCTATTTGCACAGATGCATGCATCTATCCCGACGTGTAGGGCTAGATCTCCTTGAGGGAATTTCATGTTTTCTATATATAGGAGACCCCTCTCTCATGTTTTAAGGTTAGAAAATTTTGAAATAAAAAATTTTCCTCTCTTTACAATTCTCTTTCTCTCTCTCTAGCAAATCTCTACACTTTTACCTACAATTCCTTAACCTTTGCCTATACACCCTTAACCAAATCTTCTCATCTTTGAGCTGAGGTATTCTTGAGCTTGGTTTGAACTCTTGAGGGTGTTATTTGCTTGGTTTTGTTGCTTGAAATTACTCTTCTCTTCAAGAGGTATAAGGCTTTGCCTCTTTGTTTTCTTTCTCTACTATTATTTCTACTATTTTTCCATTGTTTTGGGCTATCAAAACTCTGTATTTTTTTGGTTGAAGCTTGGGTTTAAGGCCATTAAAGGTTGAGGAGTTGATAACCCTTCTTTGTACCTTGTTTTGGAGGCCTTTGCCCTTGTGTTTCCCACCCTTTTACTATCTTTTTTTGAGCTTTTAAACACTGATTTTCAGAGCTTTTTCAGTGGCCAAAATCATGTTTTGAAGTCCAAATTTGGAGGGGCTAGCCTCTCATCCTTGTGTCTTGCTTACTAGCCTAGTTTGTGCCATGTTTTAGCATGTTAATCTAGACTTTTTTTTAGCTCAATTCCAGCATGTTTTGAGACTTGTTTTAGACTATTTTGGGCTATTAGTTGCTTTTGGGCTTTGTTTTGCATGCTTGTAGTATAATAGTCCTCGTGAGCTTGGTGTTCTAGGCCTTAGACACCATCTTCTTTGAGTTGATAACATTTATTTATGCTTTTCTTACTCATTTTCAGCATTAATAATTTCTGCAACCTCCCTCCTTTCTTGGCTTTTTATTTTTCTTTGAAAGTGGTTCAAACAATTTGTTTGTTTAAAGTATGAGATTGAGATGTTATGCTTAATGGTTTAATCCCTTTGGGGTTCATTACCAATTGCATGATGTCTCTTTCACGCCTAAAACAACTTTTAGAGGACTTAAACTCACCTTTGGACTTAATTGATTAAAGGATGGTTGGTAAACTAAAATAGAGTAATTAAAACTTGGGACTAAAATGGTGCAAGATAATACCTTGGTCGTGTTCAATCGGACGTTAATTGAACACATGGAAGCTTAAACCATTTCATACTTATTAGTGATGAAATGATTTAAGTTTCCAAGGTCAACCACTTCCCTTGATCTTTCATGAAAAGGAAGAGGTTTGTGTCTTGTTTTGCATTTATTGAACTTGCACACTTTGATTCACATGCCATCATGCAATGAATTGCTTGAGTTGGTGGTTTGTGGCTTAAATTCACTACTCCTTGGATTTGTTCATGAAAAAGAGGGGTGAGTTGTGCAAACAACCCTTGAAATACCCTGTATATGCTTTGTTTGTCCTCTGTTGCAGCATGATGAACTTGTGCAGCAGTGGCCGGCAGGCCACATCCATGGCCGGCTAGTGGCCGGCAGATCACCATCCATGACCGGCAACTTTCATCCATGGCTGGCTGGTGATCAGCAACCTTCACCAGTGGCCGGCTAGCCACTGATGCAAAACTCAATAGAGTGTTTCTAAGGCAGAGTAGAGTTGTTCTGGAAGTGGGCAACAGTATTGGTGTTCAACTGTGCAAACAGAGGCATTCAGAAGCAAAACGGTGGTCTTTTAGGGTGGAAATCGAGCATGTGCATGCACAGCCCTCGTTTCCCGAGGCATAGTAGTTAGTTGTTTAGTTTAATTACTTATTTTAATTGCACTTGCGTTGTAATTATTTAATTAAGTTGGTTAACTAGTTAGTTAATTCAAGTGTTGTAATAACTAGTTAAGTAGTTTAGCTAGTTTATTCATTTTGGTTTGTAATAGTTAGCTTAATTAGCTTTAGCTTTAATTAGTTAGTTAATTAGCTTAGTTTATCCATTCGGACTCTCCTTCGTGAGAGCGAAATGTAATAATGTGTATTTCTTCCAACTCCACATCTTTCTCTTTTTTACTTACTAGCTTACGATGGTTAGTTTAGGGACATCATGCTTCAATTAGCATGCTTCATGTTTGCATCCACTTGTCTTGCATGCACCAGGGCTCGGTTCATCATTCTAACTGCGTTGTTATTTTCAATACTTCTTTAAATACATGCTTAGACCACATGTTATCAAAATCGACTCATATGCCATATTAGTAGCCGAGTTTAGTAATTGCATATCGCATATGTCGCATTAGTCATCTTGCATAAATTAGGAATCATGCATTTTTTTTTATAACTAATTTTTCTTTTGGCTTGGAGTACAAGGTGAGCCTTTACTCGCTTTAGCATATCGCATGTGATTGTTGCCATGAGGCTAAGTGCTTAAATGCTATAAACTACTTGAATGCCCGTGGATGAAGGCTTGTTGCTTGAATTAGACTAATTTGAGCAATGTTTATATGTTTCACTTTTCAAGTGGTACATATTTCGAAACAATTTTCAAAAACAAACATGACTTGAAATGTCCCAATTCTTGCGATTTAGTCTATACTTGTATGTGTGCGTATCACATAGTAATGCTAGCCTAATAAACTGGAACAAAAGCATATAATGTACATAAGATTCATATCATGATTAGTAGAGGTCAATCTTTGATCGGACGAGCGGGGGTGCTCAAATGTATTCATGACTTCCCCTCTTGTACCCAAGTTCCCGAGCCAAGGCAATTTTTGTGATAATGGACAGGTGGCCTTTAGCACGAGTCATGGGTTTCCTAGATTTTCTAAAAATATTTAGGTGGCAACTTTGTATCTAGCAAAGCAGTCCATTTTTGGCAATTTGATTCAAAATCGATTTTTCAAAAGATTTGTCGAATTTGGACTCTTTGGTGTTTATCAATTTCACATTGCACTTGTGAGATTAGATTCAGAACCGCAGGAGTCTGAACTGTGGGGCTTATTTTCGAACTTCTGACATAGCGGGCGTGAAAAAGTCGAGCCACAGTTACGACAAACAGTGGCCTTGGCCCGAGTCACGAGTTTCCTAATTTTCTCAAAAATATTACGTAGCGACTCTAACATCTGGTGATACAGTTCATTTCTGGCAATGGTTTTGCACTAAAATGGATTTTCTACAAAACTTGTCAAATCTAAACTCTCATCTATGTTTCATATTGCACTCGTGAAAACTAGATCAAAGAAATCGAGTGTCCGAACTATTTAATGCGCCTGGGTACCCCCTGGGTGATGTTACAGCAGTACTCCTACTACTCTATAGGATCAACAGTCTACCCAGCTGTATACACCCCATTTTGACCGGCCCTAAGACTTGGGCACATTCTTTTGATTACTTGATGATGACAATCAGAATGTGTTTCTCACAAAATCCTTAGTAAGAGAGATGGAATTTGAGCTTTAATCTTAACCTTCATATGTTTTTGGCCAAATTATTTTTCATCCAAAATTCACCAATCTCCACTACCAAAAAATCTTGGCTCTTCAATCTCCACTACCAAATTTCCTACACATCAATCCCCACTCACCATCCACTTTTATAATCACACCCCACCATCCCCACTCATCATCAATTTTTCTAATCATACCCTACCATCCCCACTCACCATCCACTTTCCTAATCACACACCACCATCGCCACTCAACATCTACCTCCATTATACATTGTCTCCCATTAGCTCTATTAGTGCCCCATTAGCTCCATTATCTCCCTTAAATACTCCACTTTGTTCTCCATTACATTGCTTATATAAGGAGAGCTCAAGCCTTCAAATTGAAGAGATGAATTTGAGAAGAGAAACGTAGAGAGAATGCTAAATTTGAGTTAGAATTTGTGAGAAAAGAAAGCCTTGAAAACAAGAGAGCTGTCTTGCCAAACTAGTGAAGTTACCAAGCCTCTATACATCTTATCTTCCCTTGCAAACACCACCCAAGAACCAAGCCCTAAAGCATTGATCAAAGAAAGAGTATTCTTGCCAAGTAAAGAGCAACAATACACTTGTCCAAAACCATCATTCTATCTCAAATTCCAAACTCTCGAATTGAGGCTTGAGAACATAATTCACAACCTTGAGGGTGATCAAGAGAAAGTTTGGAAATCAAGAAGTTTTTTGGGTGAATAGAAAATCAAGAAGTTCACTCTTTCTTTGGAAGGTGAATTTTCAATTCTTTCATTTTCTTGCATTCTCTATCTCAAATTCATTTTCTTACTTTTGTTTCATATTGTTTTGTTGTGATATAACCGGAAGCGGTTAGTTTTCAATTATTTCATTTTCTTGCATTTTCTATCTCATATTCATTTTCTTGTTTTCGCTTCGTATTGTTTCGTTATAAAGTGATTAGTTTTCAATTCCTTCATTTTCTTGCACTTTTTAATCTTGTAGCCATTTTCTTGTTTTAAATTGCATATTATTTTATTATAATCTAACCAGAAGTGGTTAGTTAAGCCACCTACATATTCCTTATTTGTTCTTTTCTTGGTGTTGCAACAAGACATGTTTTGCTAGGCCTAGTTGGTCGGCTGGTTAGCTTCTTTTGGATGAAATGGAGTAGTCTTCCACTGTCGAGCATACCAATTTCTGGTGATCTCTAAGGCACATTAAGCTTCTATTTTGTTTTCATTTGAGTGTTTTGTGAGGGTTTTTTTTATTTTGTTGTATTATTTCCTCCTTCCTCTCTTATTCGGTTTGTAATTATTAATCCAAGCGTTGTAATAATTCCCCGCCCTGTAGAGGTACATGTTGTCCGGGAGGATGGGCCGAGTCAGGGGCTCGATGATCTAGCCGACCTTGAGAAGGATATCAGCAACCTTCAGTTCTTTGATGAGCAGAACATGGGAAATGTGCAGGTTGGGTGGTATGATGTGATCAGAGAAACAGATACTACAGGGTGGCTCAGTGACGAGCCAGATATTGCTGAGGGATCGTAGCCGAAACAGGGGCAGTCAGAAACTGGAACATCTGCGGTGGCCAGAATGGTCGAGAACAAGGGGGAGTCGCCGGAGAGCACCGGTGCTGAGAATTTTGCTCGGGACTTGAGCAGTTTGTGCACAGCAGACATCGAACAGGAAGCTGCATTGAAGCGGATTGAACAAGAGAAAATTGAGAATGATAATAGGGCTAGAAAAGCCAAGGCACTTGAGGGGGCAGAATCTGTTGAGAACACGGGAACAGCTACAGCGGGACCGAATAGTTGTTTATCGGTCGCTGGTGGGATATGGTGGGAAGATGATGATTTGCGTCTTGCCCATACGGATAAAGACTGGGGACAGAGCCAGCTAGACGACACCTAGTACACCGAGGAGGTCGACCATATGACCTGAAGTGGGCGGTACTTCAAGCCCCCACATCTGGACCAGCCGGAGGCGTCGAGGAAAGACAAGGAAGCAGAAAAGTAGAAAGACAAATTGTTAGAGGAGGAAGCTGTACTGAAGCAGCTAAAGAAAATTCAGGCAGACATCTCCATCTAGGGACTGCTTATGGCCTCACGAGTTCATAGACAAGCTGTCCTTTTAGCCATGAACAGGGCCAAGCTTTCTATTGATACAACGCCCGAACAGTTGGTGGGATTGGTGTTCCCGGGTGGAGCTTCACCGACCTTGACATTCACAGACAAAGAACTACTTCCTGAGGGCTCAGATCATAACAAGCCGCTCTACATCTCTATGGAGTGTAAGGAAAAATGGATACCAGTTGTCCTGGTTGATACGGGATCTGCAATCAATGTATGCCCACCTCGAACGGCGTATGCTATCGGGTTGAAGCCCGTAGATTTCGCACCAACAGCCCAGGTAACTTGGGCCTATGATAACACCAGTCAGGAGGTGATGGGGACAGTACGAATCAAAACTCAGGTCGGCCCGGGGCAGCATGACATTGAGTTTCTTGTCTTAGATGTTCCAGCCACCTTCAATCTGCTACTTGGGCGGCCGTGGCTGCACCAGGTGAGAGCCGTCTCTTCCACCTTACACTAGATACTGAAGTACCCCCACGGGAAGGGGGAGTCAATTGTTTTTGGGAACTCTTCAATACATCCACCACCGGAGGCCTTTACACCGATTTTGGAAATTGAACACGGCATGGAGGATGTCTTTCTGTCGGGATTCACCTTGGCTGAGGCTTGGGTAGTACAAGACTTGCTGGTTGTTGATGAGGGATTATATGTTAGCGCATAATCTGTTTACCTCATGAACAAGCTTCAACACATGCCCGGAATAGGACTGGGATGGAGTGGCCAGAAGTGCGTCGCAGCATTAGCCGAAGTGCCACACAACCCATATACCTTTGGTTTAGGTTACTCACCTACCAAAGAAGATTGGGCAAGGAAGGGAAGAGAAAAGGCCGGAAGAGCCAAGGCTAAGCAAGCCAGGAAGCACTACGAGTTGGTGCATAGACCTATCCATGGAACCCTGAACGGGTGCTTTGTCCGGGAGGGGGAAGATTTCCCGTTTTGCGGCTTTTCAGAGCCATGGCTGAATTCAGAGAAGCGGCGCTTGCCCAGCTTCGAGATCTTTTTTGACCTTCAGTTGTCAAGGGATGAAGTTGCGGAAGAGCAGACTAAGCCATCGGCTGAGGCTAAGCAGTGCAAGGTGGATGAGTCCGAGGGCATAAAAATTGAGATGGGGGTAGTGCTAGCTTGTCTCATCTCAGATCGTCAGATCACACCGGAGTGCTCAGGGGGTGATTTCTCTCTTTCCATGATCGGGGATCAAGCAGCTATGGGCCCTTCTTCTGGCATTCTGGATGTATCCATCGCACATTCCCTCGTCTGGCAATACAAGAAAGGCTTTTTATCTAGCAGTTCTGAGTTGGGTAGCGAACCAGAATCTGATTCCATAGAGTCTGTGAAGTCGGAATCAGATTCTAGTTCGTCTGAGTCAGAGTCTGGTATTCCTGGGGTTGATGACCTGGATGCCGTTGTTAAGTCTAGGTCATTTTTTCATTTTCCTTTGAGTCGATTTTAACCGAAGAATCAGACGAACTGGATGTTATTAATGAGAATGGTACAGCTGTGGCTTCTAAATTCTTTTCTATACCTTTAGTTTATTGCATTAATCAGGACTTTCAAAACTTTGATGAAAATGAAGAGGAAAAAATTCCTCAGGTTTTGAAACATTTGATTGACCGAGAGTAGGAGTGGTTTGTAAAACCTTTGGTTGATGAAATCACCTCAATTAATGTTGGTACTGAGAAGGACCCGCGGCTGGTTTAGATCGGGTCCACGTTGTCTTCGGAGGAGTGCGAGCGCTTAGTCGCTTTATTAAAAGATTTCAAAGATGTTTTCGCGTGGTCCTACGAAGACATGCCTAGAATCCATCTTGAGATTGTACAGCACCGGATCCCTCTTGACCTAGAGGCCCAACCTGTTAAGCAGAAACTCCGAAGGATCCGCCCGGACTGGGCTATGAAAATCAAAGAAGAGGTCACCAAGCAGATCAACGCAGGGTTCCTGTTATTATCTGAGTATTCGACTTGGTTGGCCAACATAGTTCCGGTGCCGAAGAAGGATGGTAGAATTCGGGTATGTGTGGACTTTAGAGATTTGAACAAAGCCAGTTCGAAGGATGACTTTCCTCTGCCGCATATCGACGAATTGGTGGACTTCACTGCTGGGCATGCGCTACTCTCATTCATGGATGGGTTTTCAGGCTACAATCAGATTTTGATGGCACCCGAAGACAGGGAGAAGACCGTTTTCACTACCTCATGGGGAACTTACTGTTATAGGGTGATGCCGTTCGGTTTGAAGAATGCTGGGGCTACATATCAACGGGCTGCGACCACAATTCTACACGATATGATCCACAAAGAGGTCGAGGTGTACGTAGAAGACATGATTGTCAAGTCCAAGGAAAGAGAGGGTCACTACACCGCCTTGAAGAAATTTTTCCAACGGATCAGAGAGTATCGGTTGCGGCTGAATCCTCAGAAATGTACTTTCGGTGTTACAGTAGGGAAAATGTTGGAGTTCTTGATTACACAAAGGGGCATCGAGGTCGATCCTTCCAAAATCAAGGCCATCTTAGAAATGCCACCACCAAGGACTGAAAATGAGGTGCGAGGCTTTCTGGGTAAAGTGCAATTCATAAGGCGGTTTATTGCAAAATTAACCTTGACTTGTAAACCACTATTTGGTCTCCTAAAGAAAGGAAAGAAGTTCCAATGGGATGACCGATGTCAAGTTGCTTTCGAATATATCAAGCAGTATCTACAGAACCCACCTGTGTGGTCGCCGACGAAGCCGGGGAAACTGTTGATTTTGTATCTTCCAGTGACCGACACGACAATGGGCTACATGCTTACGTAGGAATCTGAGAATAAGGTGGAGAAGGCTATCTACTATCTGAGCAAGAAAATGCTGGAATACGAGACCCGCTACACTCCGCTGGAGAAGGCTTGTTTAGCCTTGGTATGGGCTACCAGGAAGTTGAGGCACTACCTGTTAGCTCACTCTGTAATACTGGTTTCGAGATTAGATCCCAACAATTCTCACATACCCTTAGCTTTCAAACTCCGGTTCAAAGTATCAAACAATGAGGCAGAGTATGAGGCATGTATCGCTGGCTTAGAAGCCGCCCTGGAACTAGGGGCAAAAAGGTTGGACGTCATTGGGGACTCGAACCTGGTTGTGTCTCAAGCTAAAGGAGACTGGAAGGTGAAGGAAGAAAGGATGGAAATTTATCACCAAACTCTGGACGTCCTAATTCCCAGGTTTGAGAAGTTAACCTTCACCCATCTGTTGAGAGAGAGCAACTGGTTTGCAGATGCTTTATCAACTCTGTCTTCTATGATAGACATTCCTTTGGGAGTCCGGATGCGTCCGATCATCATTGAACAACAGTATATGCCGGCCTACGAGCTGATTGCTGCCATAGATGAAGTACAAGATCTGAACCCCTAGTATCATGACATTTGGAACTTCTTGGAAAACGAGGCTTATCCACCAGGGGAAAATGCCAAAGATAAGAGGGCAATTCGAAGAATGGCTGCTCAGTTCATCGTCTACAGAGGTAAATTGTACAAGCGGGGTCATCTTGGGAAGCACAAACTGTGTGTTGATGTTGAAGAGTCCAAGCGCCTGATGGAAGCCATCCATGGAGGAGAGTGCGGGGCGCACATGAGCGGGGTAATACTGGCTTGGAATATCCTTAGATAGGGTTATTACTGGTCAACCATGGAGGAGGAATGTATTGGCTTTGTTCGGCGATGCCACAAATGACAGATCCATGCAAACCGCATGAACATTCCACCGTCAAAGCTATACAACATGACTTCGCCATGACCATTTTTAGTCTGGGGGATTGATGTGATCGGGGTAGTTACTCCGAAGGGGTCGAACGGGCATGAGTATATTCTGGTAGCGATAGAATACTTTACAAAGTGGGTCAAGGCCCAATCTTACGCAATACTGAAGGCGTCACACGTCGTTAAGTTCATCAGGAACAACATTATCTGTCGCTATGGGGTCCCGAATGAGATTATTTCGGATAATGGTTCCCACTTCAAGAAGGAGGTGATCGACTTGTTGGAGAAGTACAATGTGGCTTTTCATAAGTCATCTACATATCGGCCGCAAACCAACGGAGCTGTTGAGGCTGCCAACAAGAACATCAAGCACATTCTGCAGAAGATGGTGGAAACCTACAGGGACTTGCCAGATAAACTGTCATCTGCTCTTTGGGGCTACCGGACATCAATTCCAACTTCTACTGGGTAACTCCGTATTCCTTGGTTTATGGGATGGAGGCTGTTCTGCCTATCAAAGTTGAGGTTCCGTCATTGCGGGTAATGGTTGAGTGCCAGATAGTTGAGGCAGATTGGCAGCAGAGCAGATTTGAAGAACTCATGCTCTTTGATGAAAGAAGACTGAAAGCACTGTACCATGTTCAAGGTTATCAGCGACGAATTGCCAGGGCTTTCAACAAGAAGGTTAAGTCCCGGAATTTGAAAGAAGGAGATTTGGTGCTCAAAGACAACCGAGCTCCCATCCATGACCCTAGGGGCAAGTTCAGACCCAATTGGACTGGTCCTTACATCATCAAGACTATCTGGTCCGGTGGAGCTGTGGTTCTGATGGACCTAGATGGCCTAGAGTTCTCACAGCCGATCAATATGGACAAGTTGAAGAAATATTACCCTTGAGTGGCTCGCTAGGCCAAAAACCCGAAAAGGCGACCTAGGCAAGGTTGAAAACTCGCAAAGGGTGGCCTTGGCAAAAGTTAGAGCGCAAAAGGAGAGTGTTAATACACGAGTGAACCTGAACCAAACTACGAAAGGCTTGATTCCCATCTTTGGGATACGTAGGCAACTTCATTCTGAAGTCCAGTCACAAACACCTCCAAATCAGCTGTGTCCATGTAATCATGATGGTCATCTTTGTCTATTCTGCATTCAAGAGCTCGGTTGTGATCTCCAGTGCAGTGCTATTCAGACTAGGGGCAACTTTCCAGTTGATTGGATCCGAGGCTGTACATCTCAGTGATAGATCTTGGGCGTGTCTAGTTGTGATCCATATCGAAAATGGTTTTGATAAGTTTTAATAAAAGTTGATTTTAGTCAAATTAGTCTTTTTACAACTTAGACCATTTTTGGACCAAACGGAAAATTTTCAGTACCCACAACCTTCAAATTCATTGATTTCAATACAGAGTTCTCCTACTCTTGATACAAATTGAAGTAGTTTTTTATTACATTCAAAAAGAAAACTTGAAAGTACAGATTAAAGCAATAAACTCAGGGCATAGTCAGGTGTTCCTGCGTCCCCTCCCAGAGCTGGTGGAAACTTCTGATGCCAAAGTAGGCCCGATTTGTGCCTCATCCTCAAGCCAAGTTATGCACTCGCCAGAAAGGGCGCAACTGAAGGTAGGAGTGGGGGCCAGAAGTTCTCTTGTTCTCCATGCTGTGGCATACCGAGCTAGCTATGAGCCTCGGATCAGAAATGAAGCTGGGTACTCTATCCCCTCTTCAGGGTAAGTCTGGTCATGGCCAAACTGATGTCGAAATCGGAATGGGAAGTAGAAGACACAGTGTGTCAAGCCAACCAACCGAACCCCAAGTTGCCGGGACATGTTGTAGCTCATCTCCGGTAAATCAAGCCAGAGGCATCGCCTAGCGATGTCAACAGCAGACCTACTACACATCCAGTGGCACCACCATCCCTCGTTTGATAAGTCAACTAACCGAGGGCGGAAGAAATAGCCGCGTGCTAAATATGTTGGGCAAGCGTCCACTACTTTCAGTTTCTCCATCAGCCATATCTGGGGAGGGATGAAAAATAAGAGAGATTAAAGAATAGAGAGGTGTGCGTGGAGAGAATAGTGAGAAAGGGTTTTGAGAGAAAAACAGAGCCTGAGGGCCGAGTGATGTGAGAAATACATGTGAGAAGGGTGGGAAACATTACCTGTAACAGTAGTGGACTCCCTAGAAACTTGGTTGTCTCCCTGCGGTGGAAAGCATCCAAGTCTATCAAAGTTTCAGCTAATGTCATGCAGATACAGCTTTTGCCCTCTTTTAAGCCTTGGGCAACTTCAATTAAATGAATGCTAGACCCTCCGAAGCCCGGGGCAAGCAGAAAATGTGCTAACATGCACAAACAAAGCACGTGTTGCCGAAAACTTTGCCAAAAGTGGTCGCCGCGGTCGCCGGCGTTAGAAAATTGATAAATGAGATTGGGGATGTCTAACTCCCCTTTGTGCACCAAAGACCGAGCATCATGTAGGGTGAGCCCGCACATCCTTCCCAAAGCTTGGATGTGGCCAAAACGAGACTGGGGCAAGATCTCCTCATCGTGCCGGGACTCCATCAAAGCTTGAAACTCTTCAATTGTGGGACACAGCTCTTGTCCTCCAAAGCTAAACACGTACGTAACCGGGTTCCAACATCTTGCCACGGCATGGAGGAATGGAAAACACAACGGAGTATGGCTCAGCGGGAATAGTGCATTTAGCCCGAAACCCCGGAAATTCAACTTTTCCGAGCCATCCAAGTTCGCAATCCAAGTCAAGAGTTTTTTGGCAAGGAATGCCTCCATTTGGGGGCAAAAACAGGGCTGAGATGAAGAGACCCCGAAGATGGAGCTTTTGTAGAAGATAAGGCACTGAGTGGAGGACAGGTGGTAGTAATTTGGAGATTCTCAAAATAATTGGCCAACCGGCCAGTTCAAGTAGCCGACCGGCCACCTTTACTGGCCGACAGTGAGAATAAGTGGCCTGCAGAAATAAAAAGTGGCCGGCAGCCACCCCTTGTCTCCAGCAAAGAGCCTTTAGCCTTCCTGTGTGCTGAGGATGCTGAAAACCTGAGTTTGATTCTACTTCAGATGCGTCCTGCTGTTTTGTTTAACAATTGTATTTGTTTATCGAGTTGTTGCAATTTGCTTATCGAGTTTGTTGCAATTTGCTTATTAGGTTTGTTGCTCTTTGCTTATCGAGTTTGTTGTAATTCGTTTATCGAGTTGTCGTTGTTTTGCTTATCGAGTTGTTCTTTAAGTTGCCTTACTTTGCCTGTTACGTTGGTTCACTACCTGACTCTGCAATAAACAAATGTGCAATTTCCTTCAAAACCCATTTTCATGCTGTGCGATGCGATGCTCAGAATATAAAAAGTACAACACTTTTGAATCAAAAAGCTGTTTTCATTCCATCCTGATTTCTCTTTACAAAAGTACAAGTTTTAAAGAAAAGAAAACTGCCTAAGGCTGTACAATGTGCTAACACTACTAGCAAAAAGAGAAATAAAGCAAAAACCATATGATTTGGTGCCATCCAGCTCAGGATTGAGAGGCCCTCTTCATCCTCTTCCTCGGCTGAGCAAACTTTGCACCATCGCCGTTGGCGCCACCGTCCGAATCTGAGCCGGAGCCGGAGCCGGAGCCACCTCTGCGCTCCCCTCCTCAGAGCTATCCTCGGCATTGCCGCCACCCTCAGAACTTGAGCCGATGCCCTTCCCCCCACCTGCAGATGACTCTGACTAGGGACTCCCTGGCTCCTCATCCTCACTAGACTCGTCATCGTCATCGCACGTGACAGGCTCCCGATGTCTCCCTCGACTATGTACCAGCATCTCTCTCTCTGCCACTCGAGGAGGCTCTGATAGTCCTGTCTGAAGAGGTGTGACCTGAAAAGACAGTTTGAATACATCAGCTACAGTGTATGTATCAGATGTAAGTATGTTATGCAGAAATCAGCTACAGTGAATGTATTAGTGCATCAGTGCAATGAGGTGTTCAGTTTCAGTATATCAGCAGAAGTATAATAAATGCAAGAAAACTGAAGAGCACCGAAATGCCATGAGAGGTCAGCATCATCTCTCTCCGTAGGATCATGCTCTCAAATGTGGCCATCACCCGGAGTAATCCCTCGACATACTCTGCAGAGGGCTGCAAATGCAAAGTTGAAATCATTAGTCCATGGATGAATAAGAATCTGAGTGAGACTGAAATGAAATGCATGAAAATCGTAAAGTATACTAGTAGTGAGCCAGGTGTTCTGACGTATCGATGATCAGGTAATGGGGGCTCAAGTGGAATCTGATAAGGCACTCTAGAGATCTGCCAACTGGTCAGCTCAGTCGGCGGATCGGGCCATCCAACACACTGCCTAGTAGAAGGCATCCCTCTAGTCTCACCCCTCGGCGCCCGAGCCCTGCTCGTCGAAGGGGCATCTGCTGCCCAAGCCCTACTCGTCGAGGGAGCACCTGTCATCCAAGCCCTACTCGATGATGCTATATCAGCTGTCCTCCCCGTGGAACCACGAACGCCTGCCAATGGAGGCATGAGGTACACCTGGATGTAGGTCGTGTAGTCCCCCTCCCCAATGAATCGGTCTGCGTCTGTGCCTCGTATCGAGTCAATAAGCTCCTGAATTGAGAGACTCTCTGTGTCCCGCATAGACGGTGGAGGTGGTAAAGGAACCGACTGTGAGGGCAGGCCCAGTATCTGGCGCATGAAGCACTCTCTGAGAAACCAGGCTCGACCTACTAGCCTCTTGAGCAGGAGCCGGTATCTGGAAGCACCTCGAGCTCCAACAAAATGAAATCGGGCAAACTCCGGCATAGCCGCCCAAGGTTGCCATGTAATCTGCATACAGCAAGTGCATTAGTTGCTAGTAGATACGCAAAATGAAGTGAGGCTGAAAACAGAAACTATTGGTTTTGAGTTACCTCGGTCACCCTTACGGTGTCAAACTACTGGCTCAAGTATGGGAGGGTCTCTCGGGCCCTCGGCTGGCATCTACCATCATACCGATGCGAGTAGGGTACCTCGAGTGGTGGCTCAACCTCTAGTTCAGGAGCAAGCGCTGGGAAGTAGGCGTATACCCACAACTGTGAAAAGCAAGACAATGGCAGTGAGAATACAGAATACAGATAATGCAGAACACAAAAAGTACAGATGCAAGGCAGAAAGCAGATTGTATATGCAGTGTGCAATGTGTGCAGTGTGCAGAAAGTGCAAAGCAGAAAGCACAATAGAAATGTAAAGCTGAAAAGTAAAACATACCTCCCAGGCTCTCCAATAGCCACCCAGTATGTTCTTGCTTCTCCGGGAAGTCGAGCTCATATAGCAGTAGAGGGTAGCAAGGCCGGTGCCCCCCCAATCAGTGGGATAGGTCCACTGAAGCGCCCAGTAGATATAGGTCCACTAAACCTGGGATAGGTCCACTAAAGCGTCCAGCAGATATAGTCTAACAGTGTTCCCCTTGTCGGCAAACAAAGTAGTGCCGAAGAGGAACATGAGGAAACCTCGAACGTACTACTCTATCGCCTCAATCGTCTCAGGCTCTCCCCCTCTGAAGTGGTCGGTGAACCAAGTATACCAAACCAAGCTTGATGAGCGGTAAGTAGGCAGATGTGCTCCCAACAGATAAGTCCAAGTAGCCTCTCACTCGCCCATGTCGGAGTCGTATAGGATTGGCTGGCCTCCCACCTCAAGGCCTGTCAGCATGGCAAAGTTGTACGGGGTCATGGTCATATCTCCCGTGGTAGAGAAATGAAAGGAGTTGGTGGTGTCCCACCATCTCTCTACCAATGCGCCTAAGACGGTCCTACTCGCAAAGAGGCACGAGAGCCTCGCGTAGAATATGCCAAACCCCGCCTCATCAACAATCTGGTGCACGCCATTAGGGAGCTCCAGGTACCACTCCCTTGCCGTGGTGGATCTGTACCCGCGGGTGAAACGAGAGTCAACCTCTATGTTCAGAATGGGCAGAAAAACAGTGTGTATGTGTGTTCAGAATGGGTAGAAATGCAATGCGTATGTGTGTTTAGAATGGGCAGGAATACAGTGTGTATGTGTGTTCAGAAAGAGCAGAAATACAGTATGTACGTATGTTCAGAACAAGCAGATGAAATACAGTGTAAAAGTGCGAACGATGCAAGAAATGTAAAGCATATTGCGGAAAATGTAAAGAGTGTAGTATATACCTCAGGCGCATCGTGAGATAGGTGAGACTCCAGCTCCCGTAGTAGAAGATCTACCGGTACGCGTCGCGCGAATCCAGTGAAGTGCCGAACTGTGCTAGGCGGTAGTACGTGTACCTCAGGATGGTATGTCCCCGGATCGAAGGGTCGAATTCTGGGTGGCAACGGTATGATGTCTGGCTCCTCCTCCATCCTCGGGGAACCCCCATCGTGTGGCGCGTTGTCTGCCATCTGCAAAGAGGGTGAAAAAATGAGCAAAATGGGCAAAAAAATGCAAAAAGTCAACAAAAGTCAACTCTCGGGAAGAGAAAAAGTCAAAAAAGTCAAGGCCCGGGAAAAGAGCACCAAACTCAAGAAAAATTTGGGGGAAACATACCTCAAATGGTGAAAATAGAGGAAAAAGCTCCGAAAACAAGTTTTGTTCGGTTCAAAGTGAAGAGGACCAAAGAGTTTTAGCGAATCAACTTCGTGAGGGGCGTTGGAAAAAGCGTGTGGGGCACGGATCTGAGGAGGAAAAGTGTTTGGGAGCAAGGAGGAAGGAATTTCGGCTTTGTACGTGTGAGCAAAAGTGATTTGGAGTTGTGGTTTTAAAGATCCGAATACAAATGGACAAAACTGCCCCGAATTTTTGCAACTAGCCGACCGGCCACTTAAGTGGCCGGCAGCTATGGCAAGTGGCTGGCATGCTTCCAGGGTGGCCGGCAGGATTCCAATATACTCCTTGTATGTTTTCAGGATTGTTTTGAGCCCTTGGTTCTTGAGAAAGTGCAATAAAAGTCCGATTGTCAGCACAAAATGTCTTCGTAGGAGTTTCAACTCATGTCTTCGATGCGTGACTCATCTTCGGCCAGCATGCACGAGGTGTATCCTTTTTGAAATACATTGTAACTCTTCCGAGAGATAAATCAGAGGTTGTAACTGAATCGGTCTTTTTCAGACACGCATTTCTTTATTCGATGTTTTGCATTGAACATGCTATCGATGTTGCATTGCATGTGCATCGTTGTCATTGAGCACAGAATGCGTATGATGCAACACATTGCATTACCTAAGTTTCTATACTGCATAGAATATGCATGTCATGTTGTATTGCATTGCGCATGCCCACATTCATATAGAAGTTGTTCGTACCCGTTGCATTGTGCATGCATTCGGTGTTGCATAGAATATGCTCCATGTTTTATTGCATAAGATATGCTTTCGTTTCGTTCTCCGCGTGATGTGCGTGAAACATGCCTCGCTAAGCATTGTGTCATGATGTCAATCTCGCATAGTACATGCATTGTACCTGTTAAGTTTCTTTCTTACGCAGGCACGATATTGTATGTACGGTTCATTCAAAGCTGGCGTAATCGGACGATATTGTATGTATGGTTCATTCAGAGAAATTCTAGGTAAAACTATTCCTCTCTTTCAACTCTTCGTTGGTTAGAAGTACTCAGGTACACCTGATGCTTACACTGTTCACCTCGTTGGTTAGAAACATTCGGGCACGCCTGGTGTTTACACTGACACCTTTTTGGTTAGAAGCGTTTGGGGCGTGTGCTTGACGCTTATACCTTGTTTCGGTTAGAAGTGTTTGGACTGTGTGTCCGACGCTTATACCCCTCCTTGGTTAGAAGCGTTTGGGGCGTGTGCTCGACGCTTATACCTTGTTTCGGTTAGAAGCGTTTGGGGCGTGTGCTCGACGCTTATACCTTGTTTCGGTTAGAAGTGTTTGGGGCATGTGCTCGACGCTTATACCTTGTTTCGGTTGGAAGCATTTGGAGCGTGTGCCCAACGCTTATACCACCTTGTTGGTTAGAGACATTGGGTTATGCGCCTATGTCTATACCACTCCTCTAGTTAGAAGCGTTTGGGTCGTGTGCCCGACGTTTATACCTTGCGTTGGTTAGAAACACTCGGGTACACCCGGTGTTTACATCGACACCTTGTTGGTTAGAGACATTGGGTCGTGTGCCCGATGTTTATACCACCCCTTTTGGTTAGTAGTGTTTGGACCGTGTGTCCGACGCTTATACCACCCCTTTGGTTAGAAACTTTGGGTCGTGTACCCATTTTTTATACCACCCTTCGGTGTGTGCATCGCTCCCTTTTCCCTCTTGCGCGTGGCGCATTAGGATGCTTTGGTTAAATGCATCTAGACGGATCCCAATGCTTATACCGCTCTTTGTTTCATTTGCATAATAGTTGGATGTGTATCAATTGTGATTGTGTGCTTTTGTTAGTTCGGAACCTTGGGGTGTGCCCTTGGGTTCGCACCACTTCTCTCTTCGCGTGTGCCACGCGTCGAGATCTTGTTTGCCGCCTCGGGTGCGCCCGACTTTGGTTGTTGTTCTTTATCCTTTTCTGTGTGAGGCGCAGTCAGGATTGCATAATTTTCTTACATCCTTTTTGCATGAAATGTAGTTCGGTTTGTAGTTCCCACGCGTAGCGTGTTTGCTTACTTGCTTACTTGCTTATCCACTTTTGGCACTTGCCGGCCACTTTTCTTCCTTGCCAACCACTTGAAGTGGCCGGTCGTCTAGGGGAGGTGGCCGACGGCCAATTTTCTCCTTTTTCAAATATTTTCAGATCTTTTGAGCCAGCTGTTGCTCACTAACTACATCCTCCATACACGTGTATAGAGGGATGAAGCAAGCTTTTTTCTTGCTTGCTCTATATAAGGGGAGGTTCCTCCGCCTTTAGAAGGGTTCAGAAAATTTAGGAGCTAAATTTTCTCTCTTTAGAATTCTCTTCCTCTCTCTATATATTGTGCTATATTGTGCTTGAAAGTGAGTGTTCTTCACATATTTGTACACAACCCCCTTAGCCAAACATCTTGACCTTGGAGTTGAGATTCCTTAAGGCATGTTTGGACCTCCTAATGCTAGTGTTTGGCTCAGAAGTTGCCTTTTAGCTGTTGTGCTTCAAGGGTAAGGTTTTACCCCTTTTAAGCTCGTTTTTGTATACTACTTTGGGCCACCTTTGCATGCTGTTTTGGCCTAGTTGTCAACTGCAAAAACCTCTATTTTTAAGTGTTAAAAATGTTGGTTTGAGTCATTTTTGGAGTTAAGGGTGGTCCACCCTCTTTCATTGCTTATTTGCCATCCTATAAAGCTTTTGGGCCATCCTATAAAGCTTTTGAAACCATCTCTTTTTGGCCCTTTAACCACTGAATTCCGGAGGAATTTCAGTGGTGGAAAGGTGGTTTGGGGTCCAAAATGGGAGGGGGTGGTCCCCTCTCGTCTTGTCTTGTTTGCATGTGTTGATGGCCTACCAAATGAGCATGTGTTTCTACCTTTTCAAGTATGTTTTTGTGACTTTTTTGACGTACTTTAACTCTGTTTTTGGTTGATTAAGTCACTTGTTGCTTGCTTCTTACACTTGTAGTGTAATCTTGCTTACTAGCTTA
Source organism: Camellia granthamiana (assembly GCA_036172215.1). NCBI lineage: Eukaryota > Viridiplantae > Streptophyta > Magnoliopsida > Ericales > Theaceae > Camellia > Camellia granthamiana. Next base: position 115,953,161 of record CM069913.1, read on the forward strand.
ACATGCTTAATGTATTGGCCTATCATTTCAGCTTGTGTTAGCTCTATCTCAGCATGTTTTTGATCAAATTTTAACATGCTTTAACTCTATTTTGAGTGGTCTTGGTCCTTTGAGGCTTGCCTTGCATGGTTGTAGTGTAAATGGCCTTGACTAGCTTTGAGTTTTGGGGCCCTTAACATGTTGTGTATGTGATGATTGCATGTTTTGGCATCATTTACCATGTAATTTCAGTGTATATAGTGTAGTCACACTCTCACCTATTTCACTCTTTCATAGCTTTTGAGAGTTGTGCTATATGCCTTGTTGATGAGCCAATACATGAGCATGAGTTTCTTGTTCTTCGTGCTATCATTTCAGCATGTTTTGACCTCTGATTTGGCATGATTGAGCTCTGTCCAGAGCTGATTTGGTTATTTAGGCTATGTATTGCATGCCTCTTGTGTAATGCTCTTTACTAGCTTTGATGTTTTTGACCCTCAACATGTTATGCTTGTATTGCTTGCATGCTTTAAGGTCTTTAGCATGCCGTTTCAACACTGAATTTCTGCAACCTCCCTCATTTCTTCATTTTTCCATTTCATTTGGGAGTTGTTTGGCCTTAAGATTGTGTTTAAGCTTGGGATCGAGACTTGTGCTTAAATGGCTTTAACCCACTCTTGAGGGTTCCTCCTAGTCAAAGGCACGGTCTCTCCTATGCCTTAAACCATTCTCTTGGTTGACCTCCTCTCCTTAGAGGACTTGCACATTGGACTTAACCAATTAAGGAATGGTTGGTAATGAAAAATGTGTAAACAAGAATTGAGCAAAGTAAAACATGTGAAAGATAAGCATGTTGTTTGCATTGCATTGTGTTTGGATCGGACGTTAATCCAAACACAAGAAATGTGGGACGTTTCATACTCAGAGTGATGGAATGTGTCGCATTTCTCTGTCGCCAACCCCCTTGATCACGCATGATAGGGGTGGAGGCTCTTTGTGTATTGTTTGTGCATTTACTAAGCTTATGCAAGCTTGGTTTCCGGGCCACCATGCATTGAGATGCTTGGTTGGTGGCTTGAGAGCCGAGTGTCACTCTCTTTTGAGCTTGAGGCATGATGAGGAGTGTGGCAATGCATACATATTCTTGCAAATACATTGTTGTACCTATGTTGTCCTCTGTTGTAGGAAAACCAGAAACCTGGAACAGCAGGTGGCCGACCGACCAGTTCATGTAGCCGACCGGCCACTTTCACTCGCTGACCGGCCAGTCAACGTGGCCGGCAGCCACTTTTTGTGGCCGACCGGCCACCAGTCCATTTTTGTGCAGAAATGATCCTGTTTTGGAGCAGAAGCAGTGTGGAGGTTGGTTCAATGTTTAGAAACCAAGGCAAGTTCAAATAGAGGCAATTGATGGCAAAACAATGGATTTCCGGGATGGGGCCAATCGAGTATGCATGCCTCCCTTGCCCGCGAGGCCATTTCATTGCTTATGTTTAGTTCGTGTAACTAGTCATTTGATTTGTTTTGTAATATTCTAATTAGCTTAGCATAGCTATTTGTTTCAATTTGGATTGTAATGATTAGTTAGCTAGAGTTAGTTAATTAATTGGTTTGTAATAATTAGCTTAGCTTGTTTATTCGGATCTTCCGTCGAGAGGGCGCAATGTTGTAATAAGGGTGCATGTGTGTATGCATGTCTTCCAACCCCACGTCTTTCCCCCTTTTATTTATCCACTTTCAGTGGTTAGATTAGGGTACGTTTTGATTAGCATACCTTATGCTTGCATGTTTGCATCATTCATTTGTATTGCATGCACCGGGTTCGGCGCATCATTCAAACTGCATTGTATTTCAATACTTACTTGAATACGTGTATCGAATTGTTGCATTCACATGCCATCTTAGATAGCCGAGTCTATTTAGTTGCATTTTGCATGTGTTGCATTAGGCATTTAACATAGTTAGGATCATGCATGATTTCTAACTAGTTTTCTGTTTTGGCTTAGAGTACACTGTAAGTGTTTACGCTTTAGCATCCTTGCATGAGTGTGAGTGTTGCCATGACATCATGCTTGCTATGAGGCTATTTGCTTAATTGCTATAACTACATGAATGCCTGTGGGTGAAGGCTTGATTGCTTGAATTGGAACAACTCGATGATTGTGAGTTTTAAGCCCACTTTGCGAAGTGGCAAAGTCATGTTTTAAAGCCCCCTTGAGGGTGGCAAATCCGCGCTTTAGCCTACTTGCGAGTAGCATTTTCAAACCATTTTAAAAAACAAACATGAGTTGATTTGTTCCAATTCTCGTGATTGAGTCTATACTTGTATGCTGTGCGCATCACGTAGTAAAATTAGCTAATAACTGGAATAAGAACACATGTGTTTATCAAACAACATATCATGTTTAGTAGAGGCCGATCCTTTGATTAGGCGAGTGGGGGTACTCATTTCAGGACCTTCCCCTCTCGTACCCAAGTTCCCGAGCCGAGGCAACTTTGGTGATAACGGACACGTGGCCTTTGGCAAGAGTCAAGGTTTCCTAAATTTTCCAAAAATAAAATATTTAGGTGGCGACTCTGTAATCTGGCAAAGCAGTCCATGTTTGGCGCTTTTTGATCCAAAATCGATTTTCCAAAATGATTTGCCAGATTTGGACTCTTTGGTGATTTATCAGTCTTACATTGCACTTTATGAGATTAGATTTAGAGCCGTGACAGGAGTCCGAACTATAGTGACCAATTCACGCGTTGTCCGAAAGGGGGGCGCGCGAAGAAAGTCGGGTCTACAGAGGGTTAAATAGGTTTTATGAATAAAGTTTGCGTAAATCGTTGGGTAACGCTCGTAAAGTGAAAATCTAGAGAAAGAAAGAGCCTAGAGAGAGAGGAATGGTGTTTTCGGAAGGTGTAGGTATGAAAAAGTGAGTCATTGTTATGTTTTAAAGAGCTTTGGGTGTAAAAACCTAAAACTACCCCCGATGTCACTATAGGTGGCCAACCGTCCAACCTTTTGACCGGTCATCCCTTTGTTGTAGCTGGCCGATTCCTCAAAGTGGTCCAGAGTTGATTTTTTGCTGAGGCCTTGCTTATTTTGTGCATGTTTGATTTTATATCCATCCTATAGTGGAAAATTGAAGAATTTGGGTTTGCTTCGGCTTTAGAAAATTCTGAAATTGCATTCTGGATGTGCCATTCCCTGTCCCATCATTTCTTCGAAATGGGAAAATGCCCCTATCTCAAGTTTGAGCAAGTTGTATACTTTTCTGAGCTTTTGAAGACCTCCGAGCTGTAAGTCGGAGATCTTTATGAGGTGTTTTCAAAACCACTGCTATCTGTTTATCTTTTCAATTTTGTTGCCTATTATGTTGCATGGAACATGCATCGCATTGTTTTTCGCATCAACCACAGTAATTATATTGCCTTATGTTGCATCCATGTGCATCATGCTTTTCATTTATTGTGTTCACCCTTGTCACACGAGTGTGGTTTGGCTTGTACGCCTTACCCTTCTACATGAAGCGTAGTTTGGTTTGTACCTTTTGTCTCACCTCCTCTCTGCGTGAAACATAGTTTGGCCTCACATCTTTCCCTAGTTAAAAAAACCTTCCCTCTCTTCGTATAAAATGCGTTGAGATACGCCTGTTGATTACACCACCCTTGTTTCCCCGGTTAAAACCTTCCCTCTCTCCATATGAAATACGTTGAGATACGCCTGTTGGTTACACCGCCCTTGTTCTCCCGGTTAAAACCTTCTCTCTCTCCCTATGAAATATGTTGAGATATGCTTATTAGTTACACCATCCATGTTTTTCCCTAGTTAAAACCTTCTTTCTCTCCATATGAAATACGGTGAGATATGTCTGTTGGTTATGCCACCCTTCCAGCCTTTCGCATGAAACACGTTAAGACGTTTTTACCTGGTTACAACCTTCCCTCTGACCGTATGAAACACGGTGAGATACGCCTATTGGTTGCACCGTTTTTCCTTCTTTCACGTGGAACGTGTTTAGAATTGTTGTTTGCTTACTTCTTTTCGTGTGAGGCACGGTTAGATTTGTTTTGATTTAAACTTGAGGCTTGTTTCATTCATATATTGTTATCTGGTTATTGTTCATTGCATTGTCTCTCATGATCAAGGATTTTCAAAATAATCTGCTTCTCGAAGCATGTAAGTCCAGCTTCCAATTGCATTCCTTGTCCATATCATATTGCATCTTGCCCTTGAACTACGCTGGTTTAATTCATTACAAAGGGATACGTAGGCAACTTTCAAGTTCAACCAATTGCATTTACATTTTGATTGCTTGCCCAAGTGTTACGGCCTTGTCAAATGGGTCGTCTATGGACATTGATATTCACTCACGTCATTTCATGACTTCGAGCTCTGTCATAAAGGGGCAACAGTACACACCCCATTTTGACCACCCTTAAGACTTAGGCGCTTTGTTCCGAGTACTCAATGATGAAACGTTACACTGAACAATCGTTCGAATCTTTAGCAAAAGGAATTCACTTTTGAGCTTCAAAAACCCTTCAAGCCTGAACCTTACACCCTTTTTTTGATCAAAACCACTTTTCATTTAGCCTAACCACCCAAACAACTACAGGTCAACCGATTGCTGGAAGGCCAGATTTGATTGGCTGGCCATCCCTCCTCATAGTCGGCCGACCATGTTCAGTGACAGTAGATATTTTACAGCTACCAGCTGTCCCTATGCCCATGTTTTGCACCAATTTTCCCTATACAACTATTTCCAACGTGAGAAGGTGAAATTCTATAAATAGAAGGCCTGCCCTCAAGTTTTGGGGTTGAAAAAAATTGATTCAAGAGCTTAATGAAATCCAAGCCATCTTCTCTACCCTCTCAATTATAGATATAAGATAGATACACCTTTGGAGCTCAAACTTGAAGCTTCCTACTGACATTTTGAGCTCACTTTCAGAGACTTAAGAGTGCTTTGAATCAAGTTTGCTTAACCAATAACATCCTTTATTCAAGAGGTATAAGCTTTGGCCATCTTCTCCTTTGTTTATACTACTCTTTTCATTCTTTTTACTCTGTTTCTACACTATTTTGGACTGTCTTCAAAGGCTAAAAATATGTGAATTAAAGTTCCAAAGATGGAGGGGCTAGCCACCCTTCTTTGGCTTGCTTACTAGGCTTGTTTCCTTTCGTTTTTGTTCAAGTTTTCTACCCTTTTCAAAATGATTTTCAACTCTATTTTGTGCTATTTAGGGGTTGTTTAGTGTGTTTATTTAATTTATGCTTTGAATACTACAACTGTGTTGTTGTAAGTCCTTATAGATTTGGGTGTTTAGGCCATAGCCACCAATCCATTTCAGTTGGTAGTTTTCTTTACATAGTTTTCATGTAAATACTCACACTTTTGTAATAATCACCTTTGCATAATCATCTCTGCAACCTCCCTCCATTCTTCACTTCTTTTGATTAAAGAGTTGAATCAAACAAAAGATTACCGCGCAAGGCATAAGAAAAAGACCTTTCATGCTAAATGGTTTAATCTCTTCAGAGGTTCATTACTAGAGCATTACATCTCTCTTATGCTAAGCGTGATCTTTCGTTTGATACTTCTCTTTATTGCCAGTGCATTGCTTCTAAGGGACTAACTTTCTAGTTAGACCATTGGAAATCACAAAGGAAAGTATCATTATAGCTTCTTATCAAGTTTGGATTTGGAGTCATTATCACTCATTTTGGGTTTGACTTAAAATTCATTATCGCTTGTAAATGAGTTTAATTCTTCCTTTGTAATTTTCCATGTAGAAAAGGGCTTAAAAAGTTCATTTCTCGGGGTAAGTCGTGCTTGCTATTCTTTATTGCTTTTGGACTTAATGGACGTATTCATCACTTTTGGACAAAAAAGAAGAAAAGATAAGAAATGGAAAGGTAATGTGAAAGGGCTAATAAAATTGGAGTAATAAAATTGGGCTAGGTTCAATTGGACGTTACATTGAATCTATTGCATCTTGAATCATTACATACTTTTTAGTGATGTTCAATGATTCACGAAGCAATGTCTACCCCTTCCCTTGAGGTAACTCCATGATAGGGAGGAGGTATTGTCTATCTCTTGTTTAATTTATTGAGCTTTTGTCTTATCGGTTCTAACATCATCACACCACAAATTTGCGACAATTGATGACTTGTGAATCGAATCTACTCCTCCCTTGATCATCTTCATGATAGGGAAAGGCAGAGAGGATAACCATCTCCTAGAAAAACTCTGTTTTTGCCCTGTTTCAACTTTGTGGCAATAGGGCATTTCCCAAAAGCAGTGGCTAGCCGGCCACCATTAAATACGACCAACCACTCTCTCAGGCCGGCCGGCCGCCCTTCATTTTGTACAGGCAGTGGCATTTTTATAGCAGAACAGAGTAGAATCTGAGGCCAAAATAGAATAATTTTCTGACTACAAACAAAGCAGAATCTGGCAGCAAATAGAGAGGTTTTTGGGAGGATGTTCTCGATTGTGCACATGTGGCTCATCATCTCCCATTCAAGTCCATTAAATTAGCACTTTAATATTAGTATGTGTAATTAATTAGTTGGCTTCACTCGAATTTGTAATAGCTAGTTAATTTAGTTAATTCATTTGGTGTTGTAATAATTAGGTTAATTAGGACATTCAATCGGACCCTCTTGTGCGAGGGCAAATTTGTCACACTTGTAATATTTGTATATCTTCCAACCCCCATTTCTTTCTCCCTTTTATTTATATACTTATCGTGGTAGCACCATATTTTTCGTTCCATATCATTACCATGTGTTATATCCATTTTTGCATGCATTTGGTTCAGTTCATCATTTTAACATTGTCATCATTTCCTACTGACTTGAATAGATGCGTTGTCGCATGCTTTGAGTTGATCCATATGACATGTTAAATAAACTGAATCTAGTAGTTGCATTTCGTATGTGTTGCATTAGTCACTTGTATAGTAAAGCATGCATTTTAAAAATTATTTTCTTCTCTTTGGCTTGCCTTGGTTGAGTACTAGGTGAACATTTCTCGCTTTAGCATATTGCATGTGTGTTTGTGTTGCCATACCAAGCACATTACCATGAGGCTAAATGCTTATTTGATATACTTCTTTGAATGCCTGTGGATGAAGGCTATTTCGCTTAAGTTAGGATGACTTTGATTAATGTACATATGAGCTCGCTTTTTCAAGTAGCAGATATTCAAAACCCTTTTCAAATAAACATGAAATCAAAGCATTCTGAAGTAAGTGACGTAGTCTATACTTGTGTCTCACCTAGTGAGTTAGCATAATAAATCACAACATGAGTATATATTATCCATAAAAATCACATCATGATAAGTAAAGGCCGATCTTTGATCGGGTGAGTGGAGTGCTCAATTCATGATCTTCTCCTCTCATACCTAAGTTCTCGAGTTGAGACACTTTAGTTATGACAGACAAGTGGCCTTTGGTATGAGTCACGGGTTTCCTAAATTTCGCAAAAATATTTAGGTGGCGACTCTGAAATTTGGCAATGCAGTCCACTCTTGGCACATCTGATGATAAATAGATTTTCTAAGATTTGCTGGACTTGGAGTCTCATTTGTGTTTTTCTGTTTCATATTGAACTTGTGAAACCAGATTCAGAACCATGGGAGTCCGAACTGTAGGGCTATTGTATCTGAGGAGACTAAACCCCTCCGAGGAGCAAGAGAAACCGGCTACACTGTACCTCTTTGTACACTTTCAAAAAGAAAAAGAAAAGAAAATTCTTCAACTCTCAATTGTAGTAGCATATCATTTGCATGGTTATAACTATCACATTGTTGCATCACTTGGCTACAATCTATTCACATCAACATTTGAATACAACTTTTTTTATCAGTTAATACTGGCCCACTTTTTGGATTGATGGTTAACACCACTCGATTAATACTGGCCCCTCTTCGAGATGATGATACTATCCCTTTTTCGAGTTGTCGGTTAAAACCACCATCGGTTAATACCTCCCTTGTTTTGGGTTGATGGTTAACACTACTACATTTGGAACCTTGAGTTTTTGGGAATATTGTGATCGGGTTATGCTGCTATGGAAATTGATAGACCGAGAACTTTACTATGATTTGAACATTTACCTTGCTTTGAGAATCTTGTGTACACTACTAATAGCAGACTATTTGGTTATGAATGATACTTAAACTCGTATTGCCAACAGATTGAGAACACATGTATTATGTTAAAGAATGATTGCTTGGGTACTACGTTGACTACCATGGGATTGATTAATTAGAAAACGGTTGCTTCTGTGCTACTACAATTTAAATGTGATGCTATGGGCTTTGATTGTAAACCCTGACTACTTGGACGCATGTGCATTTCATATGTCCTACGATTGACTATTTCAGTATGAGCATATTATGCAATTAGTACTATGGGAAATGAGAATTGTGAACTGCATAAATGACTTGCGTATAAGACATATGGGAATTGTATGAAGCTTTAGTGAAATGTGTTGCCTTATGTTATTAAAATTCTAGGAAGGACTGAGAAACGTTACTTGTTCACTTGTCGGGTTATTGTGCTCATGTGTTTTGACTATAGAAAATTTGATTGACCTTCTGTATTACCATATAAAAAAGAGGAATTAGTGGGGCAATGAGAAAATGAAATGATAAATGGGACCCAAATTTGATTTGCGACGTAATAACACAAGTTTGGAGGACAGAACTTTCTAAGGTGGGGATAATGTAGTCATCTAATTGCATTGTTATATGCTACTTGATTATGTGTTTGTTGTGAAATTGCATGTCTAATGGTGTGAATTAGAAGGATTTGAATTTATATCTGTTGATTATAGAAAAACTTGTTGAAATTACAACTTTAAACTGAAAATTGAAGGTCTTAGAGGTGCCAAAAACTAAAACTAAGGACATATTTGTGATCAATATGATTTTTAGGACTTAATAAGAAGTTTTGTAAAAATTTGATTCAAAATCAATTAACTGGATTTAATTAAATACTTTATATATATAATTAAAATACTTTATATATATATAGGCTTAACTTAGACTCAACAAAAGAAGAGAAAAAAATCTGGAGAAAAAGAGAGAGAAGACTCTAGAGAACTCAAGAAAAGAAGAGAGAATGAAGGAGAACTTAGAAAAAGCTTTGGAGATAAGCTTCATCTTCACAAATCGTAAACTCAAGGTAAACATTTCCTTCTAATTTCTTGACATGGAGTTAAGACATACATGAACTCATGGAAATTAAGTTAAGTTAGGATGAATTCATGGTCATTTTAGGGTTTCCTAGGAAGATTTAGAGTTGAGAACTCATATGCTCATCTATGAACATAAAAGAGAAAAATATAAGAAATAGTTCAAGATTTTGGGTGGCATGAAGTCATACACTTGTCCTCTTGCATGTTTCTTGAGATTTAAAGTGAAAACTCCATAGATATTGAGGCTTGGAACTCAAACTTACATGTCTTATGATTTTACCGTTTTGATTTTAGCTTTTGATCTTTTACGTGGAAATTAAGTTTTATTTTGAATTTATGATTGCTATTTGAAGTGAGATTTGCCAAAATCAAGTGGTTTTTGTGAGTTTTAAGCTTGATATGTATGAATTTGAAGATGGATTTTGGAAACCTTGAGTTCCAATTACAACACAGATCTTCAGATTGTATTTTGCCCACACCGCACATGTGGCCTGAGGCCCCGCCCGTACGGCCCAACTTCCCTTATTCCAAATTGTGTTTTGCAAAAATTCCACGTGCAGTGACATTTCTACACGTGCGGCTAGGGCTTCCGCAGGTGCGGTTTTCAGGGTGGCCCCGAATTCATTTTCTTTCTGTTTTCCTAACTTTTGAGCTTCCGTTTGTATGGTTTTCAAGTAACTTTCATATGCATTTGCATTGCATGAACACAAGGGAAATAAAAGAACGAATAGGAATAACAGAACAAATAAGTAACAAGTGTAACGAATGAAATAAATGACATTTAATTTTGAGGTGTTATGCTTGGAAATGTTTTTGTAGGTTGAACCGTTGAGGTGTATCACCGATCAAGCACTATGAATAACATTACTGTAAAGATATGTTCATATGAAATATATTTGAAATGCTATTTGATATGTTAAGTTTCTGAAACGTTATTTGCTTAACCGAATAAATATCTGATTTTGAATCTACTATGGCATCCAAAGAATGGTCCCAAGTCATGGGGGACAACATATTAATGTGAGTCCATGACATATATGTGATTATGAGATCTCGTTAGCCACTTGACAAAGTGGTGATATGTTTATTTGGTATCCGGAACCGATTACTCTAGTCAGAAGATGTTATGATATGTTCTTTTGGATATACCATTATTATGTTCAGGTATGAGACTGATTTGTTATGATTTGTTTTATGTATCTGACATGTATGAAATTCGTTCACTAACCCCTTTACTTTAATGTTATTCACTAGGCGTAGCTCACTGTGTGTATATAGATGTATAGGTGAGCGTCATGAAGAGCAAGCCCAGAAGGAATCCTTTAGCCAAGCCACCGTTTAAAGCCTTTGGAGTTTGTTTTGGTGCCTCCGAGTTGAGGCTAGGTCTAGAAGACCAGTGTCAAGTTTTTGATCATGATGTTAATATTTTGATACATGTGTATATGTAGGTAAATGTTTTTGTACAAGATGTGATGTATGTAATACATGGTGGATAAATTAACGTTATGTGCATGTGTTGTTTCATATAGAGCCATGGCTCATTGGATTACTTGTTATATATACTTTTATATTAATTTCTATATTAGGCTTTCGCTAGCCCCGATTATTTGGATTTGTACAGGAAGACCTTTAGTAATCTCAGATTACTAGCCAGTTACGACGCTAAACCTATAGGGGCGGGTTACAGTAACAGTAACCAGATGATAAGGGTGCCACGAATACAGTTTAGAAAATAGGATAATCATTCATTTAAACAGAAATCGTCATTTCATAAAACAGAGTATAATATAAGTCAGAAAATACTTATAAATGAACGTATTTGTACAAGGTTGTTACTCACAGTTGGCTCCTTGAATTGCGTAGCTAGGATGTGGCGTCTGATCTACAGAAGTACAAGCAAACATAACATGTTCAATTCACAGTCAAATCATTCAGTCAATTCTTACATCTATTTTGTTCTTTCGTTATTAGTTCACTTGATTCTTTTTATTTGTTCCTTTGTTTCTCTCATGCTCATGCGATGCCTATGAAGGTGAAAAAAAAACTTGGAAACCATGCAAATGGAAGCCTAAAAGCCTGAGAAAGTGGAAAGAAAATGAAACCAAAATTTCCCTAAAACCACACGTGTGGAGGTCCTGGCCACACGTGCGAAACCTATACCAGACGTACTATCACGACCCGAACCCGCCCCCATGGGTTAAGGACGTAATCGGCCAGTAATCATGAGATTACTTACGGCCTCAAACCAAACCAAACGTATTTTAACAGAGTTAATGGGGGGCCAAACGGAAGCAATTTAAAACTTTGTCCATAGAGCTGTGTTTACATGCACATCGTAACATTCCAGACACAAATATGTTAACAACTCACATCAGAAAATACAGTAACAAAAGCTTCTGTACAGACAGGATCATTAGTCTAAGTCACCCCGTCAAAACTGTACACAACAGATACAGGGTCCTCGCCAACATGACAAAATATAAATACCAAACAAAAGGGCGAAGACGAGTCTCGTGCGTGAGACGTAGGGGCTGACTCTAAAAAACTTGGTTGTTCCACAATGGCTTCACTGGGGCTGGGTCTGGACCTCTCTTAGCTCACCTACAAACACATGAATGAGCGTGAGCGAAAGCCCAGTGAATAATATCAAATAAGAAGATACAACAATATGTAGAACAACATATTCTGAACGGCCTTGGGCCCAATTCATATTTCTATTTAACATATATATACAATTTAAGTCAAGTGACTGTGGTTCCAAACATACTGGTCTTTGGCCCATTTATCTTTCTATAACAAACTGGCCTTTGGCCCATTCAGACTTTCGTTCATGTCAAAACGGACTCTGGCGCATTCATTCATGTCAAAACGGCCTCTGGCCCATTCATTCTATTATTCAGATCGAACTGTTATTCGTGTCAAACTATTACTTATATCAAACTATCATTCGTGTCAAACTATTATTTATGTCAAACTATCATTCGTGTCAAACTGGCCTTTGGCCCACTCAAGTGACAAACTGGCCTTTGGCCCATCTAAATGACAAACTCGCCTTTGGTCCATTCAGACTTTCATTCATGACAGAACGGCCTCTGGCCCATTCATTCATGTCAAAACGGCCTTTGGCCCATTCATTTGTGTCAAAACGGCCTTCGGCCCACTCATTCATGTCGAAACGACCTTCGATCCATTTATTCATGTCAAAACAACCTTCGGTCCATTCGTTTATGTCAAAACAACCTTTGGTCCATTCATTTATGCCAAAACGACCTTCGGTCCATTCATTTATGTCAAAACGACTTTCGGTCCATTCATTTATGCCAAAACGACCTTCAGTCCATTCATTTATGTCAAAACAACCTTCGGTCCATTCATTTATGCCAAAACGACCTTCGGTCTATTCATTTATGTCAAAACGACCTTCGGTCCATTCATTTATATCGAACTGGCTCATAGGCCTTTCATATCAAACTGTGTCCACCATTCAAATTAATGAACTTTACAAAACTTACATAGAAGTAGCCATTGGACAATAACATATGTCAGATATTACTCACAGTGATCAGTTGGTTGAATTGCCCTGGAGCTTGACCCTACATATCACATAACACATATGGGTCACAAATAATTCAATCAGTTCTTTAATTCACATATTCCTCTTTGGGCTTCATTCTTATTTCCTTAACTCAATTACAATGCTCAATGTATGCCTAAGAGTGCTTAGAAGTGAAAGGGAACGGAAAAACAGAACACAAAATGCATTTTCAAAATTTCAGAAAACAGGGTCCCCGCTTGAGCGTGAAATACCCCGCTCGAGCGGACCCTTAAGGCCTGCAAAAGTACTGGTTGCATGAAAAATACGCTCGAGCGTTAAATATAGCGCTCGAGTGGAAGGCCTGTCTACAAAGCTCCCCCGCTCGAGCGTGAAATACCCCGCTCGAGCGGACACCAAATCTGCAAAAAGTACTGGGAGCACGTATTTCCTGCTCGAGCGGCACTTCCCCCGCTCGAGCGGACATCAAAATTCTGGGTTTCCCAGATTGAGTTCTTGAGCTCCAAATCGACTTTCAACCAATTTTTCTTGCATACAATGGCTCCAATCCCACATATATTTGTACTAACATGGTACTAACACTAGAGTACATCAACATGGAGCTTAATCTCATGAATCAAACACATGCATGGCTCATTTTCCACCAAACTCGTTACCAACATAACAATGTCATGCATTCAACCTTATAATTTGTACATGCGTGTGATGATTCTCAACTTAGATAATACAATTGGTGATTACATCATGAGCTTTAACCAAAACTCTACATGAATCATGTATTTCAAGCTCAAACATGCAAATTTAAGACAATTTCTTACATGCATACACAATTTAGCCTTCAATTCAACAAAACCAATTCAATTTCATCATACTCAATTAAATTCATGTTCTTTATTCTTATTCAACTCTGAATTTACAAATAGCAAACAAAACCCATGATTCAAGGGTTAATTACTCACCTAGGAGCCTTAAACACTCAAGTTCTAGCCAAATCTTGAGCTTAATCTTCAAATTCCCAAGCTTGAGCCAAAAATCACACAATTCTCTCCTTCTCTCTCTCTACAGCCGGTTCTCTCTGTTTTGAGTCCCAAATTCAGCCAAAATGAAGTGAAAAAGAGAGGATAGAGAGTGTAGTGACTTCACAACAAAACCCACTAAGGCCAATATAATATTAATAAGATAATTGGGCTCTAATTCACCGATTTAATCGATTTAATCTGACCCGAATCAATTTTCAATTAAATTTCACCATAGGTTCCAAAAATTATGCCAATCACAATGGCGTAATCAATTTCGGGTTCTGTGGCCGATAAGGCTTCCAATTAAATTTCCAAAGCAGGTAAATCAAACAGATATTCCTACGGTGAACAGATAGAAATCCAAGACCACATAATGGCACACAAAATCATATTAAACACATAATCATACTCATATTAAGGACCAATTAACATATTACGGAACATGGGTATTACACGTACGCCCTACACATGCAATTCAAGCAATAGGCTTGACTTTCTGGACTCTGTTTTCTGCACGTGCAGTTCTCTCTACAACATGTGTGGTTCTAGGTTTTCTAGAATCTGAATTTCTGCTGCAAACATGGAATTTTCCCTTGACAAACCAATTGCAATTTCATGAAAATCAAGGCCCAAAACTCATGAAAACAACTTGAATTAAACATCTTTCAGTTGAAACAGAAACCATAACCTCAATCAAACTCAAACCATAACTTCAAAACAAAACCCAAATCTTGATCTTAGAGTGCAAACCCTCAAAATATGCATATATGAGTTCAAACTCAAAATCCATGGGGTTTTCCCCCAAAGTTGAAGAATCAAGCAAGAAGTTTTAGATATGAACAAGAATTCCATGAACTCATGCCATGTATGTTGATAAATGTAACTAATTCCTACAATTCATCCCTTTAAGCTTTATGAGTTCACATCATCAACTTACACTTGTAAATCCCTAATGATACATGATTTCTTCTTTAAGTCTACTCAAATTCTAAAGGAATATGAGTTAATGTCTCAAATTCATGAATAAGAGAAGAATTCCTACTTTAGGTGTGCAAACTGTTGAAGATCAAAGCATGTCTTCCAAGCTTCCCTAAGCTCTTCTTCTTCCTCCTTGTTTCTTTCTCTCTCTCTCTCTCTCTCTCTCTCTCTCTCTCTACATTTTTACATTTTTGTGTCTTCAAGAATGAAGATATTTTGTTGAGTCTCTCAACTAAGGCCCATATATATATATATAAAGTATTTAATTAAATCTATTTAATTCATTCTGAATCAAATTTTTACTAAACTTCTCAATAAGTCCTCAAAATCATGCCGATCACAAATATGTCCTAAATTTTGGTTTTTGGCGCCTCTAAGACCTTCAATTTTCAGTTTAAAGTTGTAATTCCAACAAGTTTGCAATTTCAAAACAAACACATAATCAAGTAGCACATAACAATGCAATTAGATGATTAATTAATCAGCTACATGTCCGGGTCATTACAATATTGGCCAAGTAAAGAGTGATCATACAAGTCACGACCCAAACCCACTCCTATAGGTTTAGCATCGTAATCGGCCAGTAATCCTAAGATTACCGAAGGCCTCTGAACAGATTAGCGAAATAAGCGGCTAGCAGAAACAAATAACAAATATACAATGTCCATAGAGTTGTGCAGATTTACATGGGACATAAAATTGAAACTTTATTTACATATAATATGACGGCATACTTACATCATTACATATATAGATATAACAAAAAGGGACTTAGCCCTATATATAGATAAGACAAAAGCTTGTTTAGATAGACAAAAGAAAACAAAACTTAAGACTTCGCCACAAAACTTAGCCACATAGACTTTCAGCAACCTCCACGTGAGGCACGATGGTTGGCCTAACAGAACATAATTCCAAGCAGCAGCTTAGGCCTGGTCACGTGCCTGATCGTCTACATACATAAATAATATAGTGAGTTGGAGCCTAGTGAATAACAACATAGTAAAGGTTTTATGAATGATGTCTATATAGATTCAAAAATCAGAGTTCAGATTAGAACAAATTCATATTCGTATTCAGAATTTACAGATGGTCATACATGGTACATCCATTAGTGCTAATAGATCAGATTGGACATAAAGACCCATATGTAGAGCAGTTGGTCATAGAGACCCATACACAGAACATATGGTCATAAAAACCCATATACAGAGCAGATAAAGGGTTATGCATAGCAAGTTCCATAAATGGAACCCACGTGAAACCCTGGTACGAGCTGATAGATAATAGATAACAAATATCACATGATGTTAAGGATGCCACGAATACATTTCAGAAAACTAGACAAGCATTCATTTAATCACAAAATAGCATGTCAGAAAACAGATCATATCATATCATTCAGAAAATACTTAAGCTTGAACATAACTTTATAGAGTTATTACTCATAGATAGCTCCAGAAGCGAATCAGATGAATCAAACATATCAAATGGACCATGGCACCTGACCTATACAAACATGTGCCAGGCACACATTGAAACGCATGCTTGGTAAACAGTTAACTTATCACTTTTCTTTCTTGGTGTGTTTCTAATTCATTTTGTCATTATTGTAGCCTAAATCATGTCTTAAGAATACCTTAGATGAAATGAGGATGCAAAAATGTACTTTGAAAACACTTGCAAAATTTCAGAAAAGAGCAATTCGCTCGAGCGAAGCTTTGATCGCTCAAACGGTCTACAAAAGTTTACAAAAGTACTGAGAGCTCTCATTTTACGCTCAAGCCAAGGTTCAAAACAAAGGGTGGTCACTCGACCGATCTTTCGATCGCTCAAGCCAACCATCAAACTCTACAAAAGTACTAAGAGCTCGCAAAGTATGCTCGAGCGAAAGTTTCACAGTTCGAGCGAACAGTGCGAATTCTGGAATTTCTAGATTTGCTCTACAAGGTTCAAAATTTGATTCCAAAGCTTCAATCTTGTTCATTTGGGCCAAAAACTTTAGAAAATACTTGGAAACTTGTTGTAAAACATGAAATGATGGTTAATTCGTACAATCAAGGCCTAAACACAAATCAATTCTTCATAATCAAAGTGAAACTTTATATATAATCATATGCATGTAATGATATGAAGTCAAAACTTTCAAAACTTGTGCAATTGGGGTAAAATGGTATGGCATATGATGAATGTTTTTAAAACAAAGCTAGGATCATGACATGCATGCAAGAATTCTTTGGAAAAGAACCTTAAATGCAAGAAATGTACATGCATGCATGTATTGAGCTTCAATTCTTCAATCTTAGCTTAATTCTTGACTTAATCTTTCCTACCTTCTTGAATTCACAAATATGTTAACTAGATCTCACAAATTAGGATTCAAAAACTCACCTAGGTTCTTCAATTAACTTGAATAAGCAAGAATCTTGAGTTTCTGTCCTCAAACTTCAAATCTCTAGCTTAAATTCCTAGTTGTCTTGCCCTCCTCTTTCTTTAACTCAAGTTCTCTCTCTCACTCGCTATTTGAGCGCAATGATAGGAAAAAAAAAATGATTTACCAAGCTTATACCACATATATATAGGTTGGATTAGCTTAATCTAACTAAATGTGATTAGAGTTAATTTAATCTAACTTAATAATTAATTTATTCTATTTATTTGATTTCGAATCGAATTCAAATTAAACTTACCATAAAATTTCAAAAATTCTAAATAACACATTGACCTAGTCAATTTCGTGTTTGGATGTCGGTAAGGCCTTCGATTGTCAAAACAAAGTAGAATTCTGAACAGATATTCCTACGGCTAATAGATAGGAATTCAAATAACATGCAAATCACACAATTAACACATGATCTTATTCGTGACACTTAATTAGCATTCTTAATCATGGATTATGGGCTAATTACGGATTGAGGTTGTTACAATACACTTGTTCAAAACCATCATTCTAGCGCAAATTTCAAGCTCTTGAATTGAGGTTTGAGAACATAATTCACAATCTTGAGGATGATCAAGAGAAAGTTTGGAAATCAAGAAGTTCACTTTTTCTTTGGAAGGTGAAATTTCAATTCTTTCATTTTCTTGCATTTTCTATCTCAAATTTATTTTCTTGCTTTTGTTTCATATTGTTTTGTTGTGATCTAACCAGAAGCGGTTAGTTTTCAATTCTTTCATTTTCTTGCATTTTCTATCTCATATTCATTTTCTTGCTTTCATTTCGTATTGTTACTGTTAGCCCCAAGGTTATTCATCTTTAAAATTCTATTGATTTTGATCATTAACAAATATTTTGAACTTACTTTGTTATTTAAAGTTTTCAAAATAAAAATTGTGTTTCATGGTTCTAGAAGTTATGTGATTCTAAAGTATTATTTTTCAATTGTTTTTGGGCCCTCAAAACATGAGCATCAAAACTTGTTGCAAAACTCTATCCATATTTAAAATAGGGTCGACACCAAGATGGCAAGCGTTGACGCTAAAGAGAAGCTCAAAGTGCCTAAGTGTTTCAGCTGCATGGGTCGGCACCAAAACAACACGGGTCAACACCAAATTTCCGTGTGCAATCCAGCAGCAGGGGTCGACACCAAAAACAGCAAGGGTCGACACCAAATTTCAGTGTGCAATCCAGCAGTAAGGATCGACACCAAAAATAGCAAGGGTCGACACCAAATTTTAGTGTGCAATCTGTAGACACCCCATTTTTGACCGACCTTAAGACTCAGACGTCACCGATTGAGCGCTCGGTGATGTTGCATATTGTGCTCATTCAGAAGTCTCAGAGTCGCGGCCGTGCGCCTTGCCTCCGAACTTCCGAACTCTCTTTTGTGCCTTGCCTCGGTTTGCGAACCGGACTCGGTTTTCTCTGTTTTCTTGCTTGAGGGGAGGGAGAGGTCCCGTACACCATCTCTCAGTGGCCGTGGGCTACATTTCGTGGCCGTAGGCCGTTTTGCCCTTTTCGGAGCCCGGTTACCGGTTTTCGGAACCGTCAGGCCGTGTGCTTCGGTTCGGGACCACCCAACTATCTCCGATTCCTCCGATTTTTGGCATGCATCTCATTTACTCCCTTTCAAGGGACACTAGGGTCTTAGATACCCACTTCGTGGCCAAAAACCGCTTTCAGTGCTTAACGGCCGGTTTTCGGGCCCCCGAACTGCGTGTTTTGGCCCCCGAGCATTCGTTTTGCATCGGTTTTTGTTCATTTTTGGCAGGTACCTCTGTTTTATCATAACAAGGGACACTGGGATCTTAGATACCCACTTCGTGGCCAAACACCGCTTTCGGTGCTTAACGGCCGGTTTTCGGGACCCCGAACTGCGTGTTTTGGCCCCCGAGCATTCGTTTTGCATCGGTTTTTGTTTATTTTTGGCAGGTACCTCTATTTTATCACCAGGAAGATCATTGGAGGGTGGGAGGCCAGCAGCAACCAGTTATGCTCCTCCAGCGCCCCCCGGGGCCCGTTTTTCTCACTTCCGGGCTAATGTTGAACACTCTAGGGCCATTTTCTTTGAGCCAAAACCACATATTTGTGTTGTACACACATGGGAGGACCCTAAAAACACATGGCCGGCCATTAATTCTTTTTTTCATTTTGAAACCCCTCTTTAAAGTGGGTTGTTCTCTTTCCTGGTTCACAGTTGCCAATTTTCAACCACAGGGTTGTGTTGAGGACACATGGGAGGACCCTAACATGCTATGGTTGGCCATTAATTCAACCTTTCATTTTTGCCCCTTGGCCGGCCGGCCATAAGGGGTGGCCGGCCGGCCACCTGCCATAAAAATGCCTAGCCGGCCTGCTTCCTTGGGATGTGTGCATTCCAGCTGTGTCTCGGTTTTCCCCAAAAAATATCTCTATCCGGGGACTCTTTTGGAGGGAAATAAGGGCTCATTTCCCTCCACTTTGGCATGGATTCTTCTCTCCCTCTCTTGGCCATATTGCTGTCCTCCCAACTCAAGAAGAGAGGTTACATGGATTGATTGGAGCATATACCTACATATTACAACATTTCCTTCAAGTTTTGGGGCCATTTCTTCATCATCTCCAAGCCCTATCATCACAACTCCATTCCAGCAGCTAGGAGAGCTTTCCAGAAGCTAGGAGGCATCCATTCTTCAAGCAAAAGGGAGCCAAGACTTGTCTACAAGGGTAAGGCTCCATTTCTCTCTTTTGCAGCACTTTCTTGTCTCATTTCTTAAGCCTATTTGCTTATTGTTTTGGGCTCCGACCAGAACTGAAAAGGGCCTTTTTTTGAGTTATTCTTCATGTTTGTTCAAGGGCTCAACCTTGTTTGAGCCCTCCATTTGGCACTTGCTTCAATATCATCTTATATGCCATTTTTTTGCATGAAATTTCTAGCCTATGAGTGATCTGTTTTCGAGCATGATGTAAACTGTAAGAGGGCCTATTTTGAGCCCCTCTTCAACATTGAAGAATGGCTCAACCCTGTTCGGGCCCCCTATCTTGCACTTACTTCACAATTCCTCCAATTTACCGTAAATTTGCATGATTTGTTTGGCCTACATGTAAATTGTTTCGGAGCATATCATGAACTGTGAGTAGGCTTATTTTGGATCCTTCTACAACATTGTAGAAGGGATCAACCTTGTTGGGGGTCTCCATGTTGTGCTTGTCTTTATATCCCTCTTTGGCCCCCATTCTTGCATGCTTTGTTAGCCTATTTTACTTCTATTTTTGGGCCATCCTCAGAACTGAAATGGGTCATATTTTGACCCCCTGGACATGTTTCATTAAGGGTCTTAGGCTGTTTGATGAATGCTTGGTATACCTCTCTTTATAGCCCTCTTTTGGCTCATATTTCGCATGCTATGTTGAGCATATCTACATACTGTTTTGGGGTTTGTCATAAGCTGTAAATGTTCATATTTTTGGTCCCCCTTCAGTGTTGTAGAACTGTATTTTTCAGTTTGAGCATTACATATACCACTTACTTCATTATTTCCCCTTTTTCCCCCATTTTTGCATGCTATTTTTGCTCCATCTATGATTGTTGTTTGGCCATGCTTTGTACTGAAAAAATGCTAGTTTAGGGACTGCCTAGCATCTGTATTTACACTTCATGTCCATATTGTGCATGTTTGACATAGCTGTAAGCCATTCCATTGCATTTCGGGGCCTATTTCGGGCATCGGGTGTAATTTTGCTATAATTCGGGGGCTGTTTTGCATCATTTTGGCTGCTGAAATTTACGTGTTCCGTATTCCATATGCCATGTTTCATTTCGTATGTCATTCCATGCCTTCGGGCTATTTCTCGGTTTGCGTGCCCGCGTGCACGCATTTCGAGACATCTTTTTTTATCCGACGGCATCCTATGTGAGTCTGGCTGAGGCCCTCTCATGTTGGTATAAGCCCATCATTGCATTCGCATGCCATTTCATGCCTTAGGGCTATTGCCTCGGTTTGCGTGCCCGTGTGCACGCATTTCGAGGCACTCACTTTTATCCGACGGCATCCTATGTGGGTGCGCCTGAGGCTCTCCCATGTTAGTGTAAGCCCATTTTGCATTCTGTATGTCATTTTAGTCTCATCGCATCGTGTATGCCATTGCCTCGGTTTGCGTGCCCGTGTGCACGCATTTCGAGGCATCTCATTTTCATCTCACGGCATCCTATGTGGGTGCGGCTGAGGCTCTCCCATGTTAGTGTAAGCCCATATTGCATTATATATGCCATTTTAGTCTCATCGCATTGCGTATGCCATTGCCTCGGTTTGCGTGCCCGTGTGCACGCATTTCGAGACATCTCATTTTTATCCGACGGCCTCTTATGTGAGTGTGGCTGAGGCTCACTCATGTTAGTGTAAGTCCATTTTGCATTCTGTATGTCATTTTAGCATCATTGCATTCCGTATGCCATTTCCTCGGTTTGCGTGCCCGTGGGCACGCATTTCGAGACATCTCATTTTAGTCTCATTGTATATCATATTTCAGGCCATTTCATGCCTTTATGTCATTGCCTCGGTTTGCGTGCCCGCGTGTACGCATTTCGGGGCACTTCATTTTTATCCGACAACTTCTTATGTGAGTGTGGCTGAGGTCCACTCGTGTTAGTGTAAGTCCAATTTGCATTGCATATGCCATTTCATGCCTTAGGATCATTTCCTCGGTTTGCGTGCACGTGTGCACGCATTTCGAGGCATTTCATTTTCATAGCATTGTGTATGTTAGGATTGCATATTAGCTGCATTTCATGTATATCATGCATATTGCATCGTGTTCGGGATAGGGGTTAGCCCGGGCACGGGAAACGAGGCGCGTTTCGTACTCCGAGTGACGGAACGGATCTCAATTCCCAAGTCACCGACACTCCGGATTATCCATGATGGAGTTAGGTTTTATTGTAGCATTCATACGCATTCATCCTACATTGAGTTGTGCAATCCGACCCCTCGGCCATCATGCATCGAGATGCGTGATTGGTGGCACGAGGATCGAGGCATGCATATATTTGTGAAATACATTGCTGTGCCCCTTTCCTGCTCTCTGTCGCAGCAAAATGAAGAATCAGCAACTTTTCAGAGTCTGGCACGCATTTCGAGAAACATTGCAAACAGAGGCTAATTGGGGCATCCCAGTGGATTTCTGCGCAAGGCAGCTCCGACATGCAACATTCATCAGAAGCAAGGCAGTCCCTGGCTTGCATGCCAGTTTACAGTTTTTTTTAGTTAAATCTGTTAATTAATTAGGAATTTGTATATTATTCGGACTGTAACATTTGGACTGTATTATTCTTTCATTCGGACTGTATATTTATTTGGACCCTCTGCGCGAGGGCATAATTGTAATAAGTGTGGGTGAGTGTGATGTATGTCTTCCAACCCCACGTCTTTCTTCCTTTTATTTACCCGCTTATGATGGTTAGATATAGGGCATATTTCAATTAGCATACAGTATGACAGCATGTTTGCATCATTCATCTGTTTTGCACGCACCGGGCTCGGCGCATCATACAAACTGCATTTGTATTTCAATTCCAAATTGAATACGTGTTAGTTGTAGCATTCCATATGCCATGTTTAGAATAGCCGAGCCTGCTATAGTTTGCATCTTTGCATGTGTTGCATTAGGCAATTCTGTGTATCTAGGATCATACATAGATTTCTAATCGGTTTCTGTTTTGGCTTGGAGTACTCGGTGAGTTTTATGCTTTAGCATCCTTGCATGCTTGTGACTGTTGCCATGAATAGCATGCTTACCATGAGGCTATGTGCTTATGTGATATAACTGCCTGAATGCCTGTGGGTGGAGGTTGTGTTACCTGAATTGGGATAATTCATTAAATGTTTGTTTTAAGCCCACTAGATTGTGGCAAAATCATGTTTTCTAAGCTCACTCGAGGGTGGCAAAATCTGCATCTTAAGCCTACCTGCGGGTAGCAAACCATCTTTCAAAAACAAACATGAAATGTTTTGTTCCAATTCAGGCGACTCGGTCTATACTTGTATGCTGTGCGCATCACGTAGTAACCTAGGCTAATAACCGGAATAAGAACTCACAATGTTTTCAAAATAAGATATCATGGTTAGTAGAGGCCGGTCTTTGACCGGGCGAGCGGGGGTGCTCACGAAGTGACCTTCCCCAATCGTACCCAAGTTCCCGAGCCGAGGCAACTTTGGTGATGACGGACACGTGGCCTTTGGCACCGAGTCAGGGTTTCCTAAATTTCCCAAAAATAAAATATTTAGGTGGCGACTCTGTATCTGGCAAAGCAGTCCATGTTTGGCACTTCTTTCAAAAAATCTGTTTTCAAAACGATTTGCCGGATTTGGACTCTTTGGTTCAAGATTTAGAACCGTGGCACAAATCGAGTCCGAACTGTAGCGAGGTCCCTCGCGGACTTGTTACACAATCCAGCAACAAGGGTCAACACCAAAAAACAGCAAATGTCGACACCAAATTTCAGAATGCAATCCAGCAGCAAGGGTCGACACCAAGAATGATGAGGGTCGACACCTAGATCACCTGGAACTCAACTTAGAAAATCAAAGAAAGTAAAGGGTCGACACCCAAGTTGCAGGGGTCGACACCTGCGAAATCTAGGTTTAAAAAAAAAATCTAGCTGTTAAAACAGATCTGGACTGTTGTAATCACTTCTCAGTCACTTTTTCAGAGTTCTGTGCATAATATGTCATCTTTTCTGACCTCTGAATAGATCTTCTGGAACCATATCATCTCCAAGAAGTTGACCTATGAAGAAGAGCATTAAATAAAAAACATGTGCATTTAATGATCCTTCTCTTCCCTAGACCTGTCCACAATCTACAACTCACCATACTCTGATCAAACAACAGCTAGAAGATATCATGCTTGATCTACTCCAACGACTAGGAATTTCAAAACCACTCTCTCTTTTCAACAATGAAGCCATTAATGCTCTAAACATGAAGCTTCTCTTGTTCATTCAATACACTCCTTCAACATGACAGGCCTAGTGCATTCAAGAGCAATCAAGAGCTTTTATTATATTCCATTTGTACTTCTACTTTCATATTTGAGTGAGTCTTAAATTACTTGAGAGCTTACACTTTCATATCCATCTTTTGTGAGAGAATATTTATAAAAGATGACAGTTGTACCTCTTATTCTTGTTCCTTATTTTCTGAGTGACACACCTGTAAGGTGAGGCATTTAGTTGAGAGGTCCTCAACAGATTGAAGTAAGTCCTTGTAAATTCCACAAGCTAGGTGAAGCTTGGTGGTGTATCTATTCATAGTGAAGAAATTCTCAAGAAGGTGTCTTGAGGAGTAGACGTAGGCCGGTGAGCCGAACCACTATAAATCCTTGTGTCAAGCTCTTATTTCCTTTTCTTTCATTTTCTAGGCATTCATTTATTGTCATCTGTTTTTAATCACTTAGTCTTTGCAAATTTATTTTTGGACCAAAATTTTAAATTACCCAATTCACCCCCCCTCATGGGTCGCCTACCTAAATAACAGTTTTGTTATAAAGTGATTAGTTTTCAATTCCTTCATTTTCTTGTACTTTTTAATCTTGTAGTCATTTTCTTGTTTTAAATTGTATATTATTTTGTTGTAATCTTACCGGAAGTGTTTAGTTGAGCCACCTATATATTCCTTGTTTGTTCTTTTCTTGGTGTTGCAACAAGACAGGTTTTGCTAAGCTTAGTTAGCTAGCCGGTTAGCTTCTTTTGGATGAAATGGAGTAGTCTTCCGGTATTGAGCATACCAATTTTTGGTGATCCCCAAGGCACATTAAGCTTCTATTGTGTTCTCATTTGAGTGTTTTGTGTGTTTTTATTTTTTATTTTGTTGTATTATTTTCCTCCTTCCTCTCTCATTCTATTTGTAATTAGTCATTCAAGTGTTGTAATAAGTCCCCACCCCGCTTCTCTCTATCCCATTCTTTTACTTGCTTTCCTTTGTGAATATGCATCATATTTTGATTTTCATGATATCCATGCTTTGCATCCGTGTTTTATGCATTTTGATTTGGGTAAGTTTGTATTTATGGGTTTAATCAATTCTTATGTGATTATGTGCGCTACCTCATGTTCTTGAGATGATTCACAAGTCATATCTTAGAAGCTGAATCTTTAGTTGCATCTCATGTGTGAATTGCATTAGGATTTTGCATATAAGATCATGCATATTTCGCTAACTTTGTTTTGTAGCTATTAGCGGGACATCGGTAAACATGTAAGTTTTTATGCTTTACCATCTCACTTGTGTGTATTTTTTCTTATTATGTTTAGTATCCTACCATGAGGCTATGTGCTTACTTGATATAATTGTATGAATATCAGTTATGTCACTTAATTTGGAATGATGTTGATTTTCATGTTTGTAAACTCAATTTTTTTGGTTTGTACATCTTCAAAACTCTTTCAAAACACATGAGATCAAATTGTTCCAAAATGAATGGCATAGTCTATACCTGTATGCTTCACATAGTAAATTTTAGGATTTATTAAATAGTCAAAATACGAACATATAACGTTAATAAAACTCATATCATTGTTTAGTGGAGGCCGATCTTTGATCGAGTGAGCGGGGGTGCTCAATTAATGACCTTTCCCTCTCATACCTATGGTTCTGAGCCAAACATCTTTGGTTACGGTGAACAGTGGCCTTGGCAAGAGTCACGGGTTTCCTAATTTTTCCAAAATATTAGGTGGTGACTCTAAAATCTGGTGTAACAGTCCATTTTTGGCAAATATTTTGTAGTAAAATGGATTTTCTATAAAAGTTGTCAAATCTGGACTCTCATCTATGTTTCACATCGCACTCTTGAGACTAGATCAAAGAAATCGAGAGTCTAAACTATTTAATGTGCAGAGGTACCCCCAGGCATGTTACACCAGCCAAGGAAGAGCTCACAAGAGGAAGATGAAGGTCCGAAAGATCAATATCTATAGCTTTAGCCTCTCGAGGCCTCCTCCTCCTAACTCTTGCAGTGGTCTTCAAAGGGACTGCAATATCATCAATATGATAAAGAGGAGAAGCCACTTCCACTTCAACAGCGCACAAAAATTTAGTCCAACCATTGGTAAAGATCTTGTCCCTCAACTTCAAGATCTCCTCCGTGTAGGTCTTTTCGGCCTCGTTATAGCCCATTTTTTCAACCTCGTCCACCATCCTTTGACAATTAACCTGCATAGTCTTCAAAGTAGTGTTAGCATTGGTAGCCCTCCGTTTGGCCATAAACATCATTACCTCAGTCATTTTTTTTGTATTCTCCATCTTCTATAGATCCTCTATGGCCTCCCTCAAAGACCTCTCAGCATCGGTCAATGTGTTGAGCGTCTTAAGGCTCTTTTGCTCTTCACGATGTCGCCTTTTATCCATGATGTGCATCATCTAGATGCACTACACCAAAACAAGGAGTCATATTCTTAGCACAAAATCAAATTTAAGGAAGGAAATGACAAGGACATAGAAAAAGACTTACTGTAGTTAGCATCTACACTGAACCCTTAATCAACACGTCACTTGAAATGTTTTGCTTGGCCATGTCCAAAGGTAGCAACAATGCATTTGATAAATCGAAGTCCAAGTCACTCGAGTAGATTGTGCTATCCGTTGGAATGATTGCTTGGTTGTCATGCTCCAAATGAGGCACCCATTCTTCAAATGAGCCCTGCTCACTAGAACTTTTAGCAACTTCTTTACCTTTGGACCTCTTCCTCTTTAAGGCCCTATCAGCATGGAGAGTAAGGGTAACAACGGGAGAAGGAGAAGCAGCAACATGTTTTTTTTTTTTTTTTTTTTTTTCTGCCCTTAGACCTCTTAGCTAGGGGAGAAGGAACTCGCATGTCGACTGTCGAGGTAGCTAGAAGGTCCTCATCATTGGACCTAAAGACTAAGGCCTCAAGATTGAGCTTTTGGCGGTGAGCCGTCTCATCTGCTAAGTCTGGCGATAAAGAGTAGCCTCTACTGAGTGATTCGCTCAATAAACAAACAATATCATAAGATGAAGCTCTGGTGGTATGGCCAACTCGCTCTTCGGTTTCTATTTCAGGTGAGTCCCTCAAAAAGTCGCTTACTTTGAGTTTTCATTGGATGACATATTTGTAACAATGCACATAATCAAGCAACTGAGGAGCCAACTGATCTTGGTACCTCGGTGCAACTTTGATGTCCCTTGGATGCTCTCTCTCTATTCTCATTTTGAGCTTCTTCAAACCTGCAAGCAAGAGCAACAACACTTGGAAAAAAAATTCACAGACAATAAGCGAATTGGTAAAAGGCAACAAAAATGAAGAATCACTGAGATGGTCATTCTCTCGTGAGACCCACTTTGATTGGTCTGCCTTTGTCATTATCAGGAAGTTCAGTGACAAGTTGGAGGTACAACGACCGAACTTTGGCATAATGGGTTTTACCCTCTTTATTGTGTGACAAAGAATAGCAATGAAAGATATCCCAAATGCCCAAGTCCAAGTCTAAGAGTCTATTCAAGACCGAGACACCGTTTACAACTCTAAATGTGTTCATTGATATTTGCACTAGTGCAAGTTCAAAATAAGAAAGGAATTGATGCAACAAGGGGTCCAAAGGATACCTAACACTCTCTTACGATGGAGGTTATTGAGAAGGGCATTGAGATGCTCATACACGATTGATTTGCGTCCATCACTGCCAATGTCAACATGAGACCTTCGAGAATCCAATATTTTTGTCGAAACTTAGTCATGCCCACTAGAGTGCTCACTAAGTTATGAAACTTGCCCATATATTGAGCGACTGACCAAACAACCAACGGATGGACAACTCACAAGCCAGAGGCACAATGTCCCACCGAACAACTACACTAAGAGCAATTTGCAAGGTTAGAGGTTCAATGGCCGACTGAGAAACTTCGTGCTAGACAACAATCCATGTTAAAGGTGCAACGTTCTCCCAAACAACTAGACTACGAACAAGTTGCAAAGCTGAAAGTGCAATGGTTGGTCGAACGAAGCCAATCTTAAAGGCCAAGTCTACCCAAATTCTGCCCAAGAGTAAGGCAAAGTCTACCAAAAAAATAGTGGGCCTGCCTAAAAACCAAAAAAATAGTGGGCTTGCCTAAAAATAAGGGAAAGAAAATAGAAACTGCTATGGATCCAACTGAAGTAAAGAAACTCACTGGAAAAAATGGTGCAGTGATAGTACAACAACAATGACAACCTTTGGCAAAAATAAAAGTTTGTTCGAAGACTTACAAGACCAAAATCGGCGACAGGAGTCGACGGCGGCAAAAATAATCCCACCATGGTAATGGCGGCATAGACAAGTGATGATGATGGACAGAAACCATTGTAGAAAGAGGCCAACGATGTGATAAAAGTTTTGGCGAGAAAAAAATGCCACAAATAAACCACTACCTATAAAACCTACTAACAACATCGAGTTTCAAGGCTTACACAGCTGGAATCAATAGAGAACACTGCCGGAAGCAAAACGAATTTGCCAAAAAGTGATGAAACAGTTGGAGAAAGGCATGACGAAAAGTTGACGTTAAGAGGGAAAGTTGACATCGGAGAAAAGATAATTAGCAAAGAAGTTCTCTGGTCTTGGAAGAATCTCTGATTTTTCTAGAGAGAAAAAGTGTGATAAGTCAAACATAATGGGGTAGCTTTAAATAAGAAATAATAAAAGATATGTCCCAAGCCCTAAAAAGTTGTAGCGTGTTACAGAAGGGATGAGACTCATCATATTTAGGCAATAGCTTCAAACAGTTTGGTGAGGTAACCAACAAACGACACCTGGCCAATTAACAGACTAAAAAGTGCACCTCAGGCCAAACTGAGTAATGAACAGACCCAATACTAAGGCCTTGTCTGGGAAGAGCCAAATAATTCAAAAAGTCAAAAAGTTACTCAAAAAGTTAAAAAGTTAACACTATTCACCAAAAGTCAACAATTACGGCTGCACAACTCCCAATTCAAATTTTCCTCTAAAAATCAATTTTCACAATTTTTTATTACACATTTTTTCATAAAAAGTCAAAAAGTTAACCCAAACATCCATATTTTCAACCTCAATTTTTTTGTCCAAAAAGACAAAAAGTGCACTTATTTAATCTTCCCAAACAAGGCCTAAATGCAACGAACTGGAATAGGAACCAACCGAGCTAAACTATCGCGCTAATTAGTCAACTGGAATGGTCCTTACATGAGTCAACATCAAGCAATAGGACAACATCAAAATCAATGATGGCACACTTACGAGCCCTGATAACCAAGCTAGAACATTCACAAGGGAGGAAGGTGTGTGGTGAGGGCCAACCAAACTACTCACCTGCTATTCAGCCAAAACGAGTGTGAATACAAACTAACCTGGTCGGACAATCGAGCTAAGACATGCATGATAAATGCACTGAGCAAACCAACACTATGCGTGAGCAAACCAAGGAAAAACAGGTCCATGCTCATAACCGACCTACCACAGATAAATGCACTAAGCAGCAAGACTTTATGGCCGACCGAGCATGACACTAAAGACACATGACCAAGTTTTCTCGGTACAAACACTACAAAAAAAGTCACTTTAGCTACTAAAATATTAGTCGCCAATTGTCTATTTTTTGGTCGCCAATGACATTCTGTGACCAAAAATTTTGGTCGTTACGTTTGTCGCCAAAACCCTGTCGGGAAAGGTCTTGGAGGGTTTTGCCGACCAAAAAATCTTTGGTCGGCAAAAAGGAAGTCTTTAGCTCGCCAATAGTCAATTATATTTTTTTAAAATTATACATTTACCAACCAATGTTTTAGTCGCCAATAGTCAAAGAATCGCCGACCAACACCTTTAGTCGCCAAAAGCAACCAATCGCCGACCAACACTTTTGGTTGCCAAAAGCTTCAAACGTGAAAAAAAAATACATAATTCGTTGTACAACAATTTGATCCACTCTTGCGGAGACTCGAACCGCTAACCTCCCACACCATAAACCTGCTGCACCAGACTCTTTCCACTATGCCTCTATAGCACCACATGGTTATATATGTGACATATATTATTTATATACTACATACATCCATATTAATATAAAAGTATATGTATAAACATAATTATTTTAATGACCATAATTTATGTAAAATAAATTATTTAGTAGCAAAGTAAAAAAATATCACTTTTGGCGACTAAACATATTTTTTAGTTGCCAATTCTACACTTTTGGCTACTAATTGTTTTTTAGTCGCTAAAAAACTTAACTTTTGCTGACCAAAGTTGGATTTGGTCACCGAAGATGCACGTTTAGCTTCCAAAATTTTGGTCACAAAAAAATTTAATTCCTGCCTTAGGATTTTTGTTCTCCCGCGCTAAAAATGACCACTTTTGGCGACTAAACTTATTTTTTTGTCGCCAAATGTAGACTTTTGGCTACGAAAATTTTTTTAGTCGGTAAAACCCATATAATCAGTGACCAAACTTATTTTTAGTCGCCAATTGTAGACTTTTGGCTACTAAATTTTTTTAGTCGCCAAAAAGCTTGACTTTGAGCTACTAAAAATTTTTTACTCACTAAAACTTATATAATCAGCGACCAAACTTAGTTTTACTCACCAATTGTAGACTTTTGGCTACTAAAATTGTTTAATCACCAAAAAGCTTTACTATTGGCTACTAATGCTGTTTTGGTCGCTAAAAGCTATACTTTCAACGACCAAATTTTTTTTAATCGGGAAATTTGGTCGCCGAATGTGCTTTTTCTTGTAGTGAAACAAGCACTTAAAATGTTGCTTCAGATGAATTGAAATCAAATTTCAAATAGGCTTGGTTGGCTTAACTGAACAACGCAACACTACCGAAGAGTGTTTCAACCGAGCACAAATTGAACCAAGCTAGGTGGGCTAAACAAGGTGATGATTCGATCTTTGCAAATTAAACCGAGCTCACTTGCATAGGATTGAGCCGAGCTAATGGTTGTGCAAGTGGTTCCTACCAAGACGAAGACTTGGCCGACCAAAAAATAAGATCAATACCAATTTATCTTCTAAGGAGTGGGATGGAGCAAATAAAGTGAGTCAATGTGTTTATGAATAAGAATAAACAATGGAATAAACATATTAAATAATATGTTGAATTGCTCGGCCCACCAACAAGTTGCTTAGTTAATCCACATGCAAAGTAAATAACAAAATGAAGGAGTACTTACGTGTATGTCCTAATAAGTGAACTTATTGTTATATCTGTTGATTGTAGAAAAACCTGTTGAAATTATAACTTTAAACTGAAAATTGAAGGTCTTAGAGGCGCCAAAAACTAAAACTAACGACATATTTGTGATCAACATGATTTTTAGGACTTAATGAGAAGTTTTGTAAAAATTTGATTCAAAATCAATTAACTAGATTTAATTAAATACTTTATATATATAATTAAAATACTTTATATATATATATGAGCTTAACTTAGACTCAACAAAAGAAGAGAAAAAAATCTGGAGAAAAAGAGAGAGAATACTCTAGTGAACTCAAGAAAAGAAGAGAGAATGAAGGAGAACTTAGAAAAAGCTTTGGAGATAGGCTTCATCTTCACAAATCATAAACTCAAGGTAAACATTTCCTTCTAATTTCTTGACATGGAGTTAAGACATACATGAACTCATGGAAATTATGCTAAGTTAGGATGAATTCATGGTCATTTTAGGGTTTCCTAGGAAGATTTAGAGTTGAGAACTCATATGCTCATCTATGAACATAAAAGAGAAAAATATAAGAAATAGTTCAAGATTTTGGGTGGCATGAATTCATACACTTGTCCTCTTGCATGTTTCTTGAGATTTAAAGTGAAAACTCCATAGATATTGAGGTTTGGAACTCAAACTTACATGTCTTATGATTTTACCGTTTTGATTTTAGCTTTTGATCTTTTATGTGGAAATTAAGGTTTATTTTGAATTTATGATTGCTATTTGAAGTGAGATTTGCCAAAATCAAGTGGTTTTTGTGAGTTTTAAGCTTGATATGTATGAATTTGAAGATGGATTTTGGAAAGCTTGAGTTCCAATTACAACACAGATCTTCAGATTGTATTTTGCCCACACCGCACATGTGGCCTGAGGCCCCGCCTGTACGGCCCAACTTCCCTTATTCCAAATTGTGTTCTGCAAAAATTGTACGTGCAGTGACATTTTCGCACATGCGGCTAGGGCTTCCGAAGGTGCGGTTTTCAGGGCGGCCCCGAATTCATTTTTTTTTTTTTTTTCTGTTTTCTTGACTTCCGAGCCTCCGTTTGTATGGTTTTCAAGTAATTTTCATGTGCATTTGCATTGCATGAACACAAGGGAAATAAAAGAACGAATAGGAATAACTAAATAAGTAACAAGTGTAACGAATGAAATGATTGACATTTAATTTTGAGGTGTTATGCTTGGAAATGTTTTTGTAGGTTGAACCGTTGAGGTGTATCACCGATCAAGCACTATGAATAACATTACTGTAAAGATATGTTCATATGAAATATATTTGAAATGCTATTTGATATGTTAAGTTTCTGAAACATTATTTGCTTAAGTGAACGAATATCTGATTTTGAATCTACTATGGCATCCAAATAATGGTCCCAAGTCATAGGGGGACAACACATTAATGCGAGTCCATGACATATATGTGATTATGAGATCTCGTTAGCCACTTGACAAAGTGGTGATATGTTTAATTGGTATCTGGAACCGATTACTCTAGTTAGAAGATGTTATGGTATGTTCTTTTGGATATACCATTATTATGTTCAGATATGAAACTGATTTGTTATGATTTTTTTTATGTATATGACATGTATGAAATTCGTTCACTAACCCCTTTACTTTAATGTTATTCACTGGGCATAGCTCACTGTGTGTATATAGATGTATAGGTGAGCGTCATGAAGAGCAAGCCCAGAAGGAATCCGTTAGCCAAGCCATCGTTTAAAGCCTTTGGAGTTTGTTTTGGTGCCTTCGAGTTGAGGCTAGGTCTAGAAGACCGTTGTCAAGTTTTTGATCATGATGTTAATATTTTGATACATGTATATATGTAGATAAATGTTTTTGTAGAAGATGTGATGTATGTAATACATGGTGGATAAATTAACGTTATGTGCATGTGTTGTTTCATATAGAGCCATGGCTCATTGGACTACTTGTTATATATATTTTTATATTAATTTCTATATTAGGCTTTCGCTAGCCCCGATTATTTGGATTTGTATAGGAAGACCTTTAGTAATCTCAGATTACTGGCCAGTTATAATGCTAAACCTATAGGGGCGGGTTACAGTAACAGTAACAGTAACCAGATGATAAGGATGCCACGAATACAGTTTAGAAAACAGGACAATCATTCATTTAAACAGAAATCATCATTTCATAAAACAGAGTATAATATAAGTCAGAAAATACTTATAAATGAACGTATTTGTACAAGGTTGTTACTCACAGTTGGTGTAGACACCCCATTTTTGACCGACCTTAAGACTCAGACGTCACCGATTGAGCGCTCGGTGATGTTGCATATTGTGCTCGTTCAGAAGTCTCAGAGCCACGGCCGCGCGCCCTGCCTCCGGACTTCCGAACTCTCTTCTGTGCCTTGTCTCGGTTTGCGAACCAGGCTCGGTTTTCTCTGTTTTTGTTCCTGAGGGGGGGGGGGGAGAGGTTCCATAGACCATCTCTCAGTGGCCGTGGGCTACATTTCGTGGCCGTAGGCCATTTTGCCCATTTCAGAGCCCGGTTCCCGGTTTTCGGAGCCGTCAGGCCGTGTGCCTCGGTTCGGGACCACCCAACCATCTCTGATTCCTCCGGTTTTTGGCATGCATCTCATTTACTCCCTTTCAAGGGACACTGGGGTCTTAGATACCCACTTCGTGGCCAAACACCCCTTTCGGTGCTTAACGGCCGGTTTTCGGGATCCCGAACTGCGTGTTTTGGCCCCCGAGCATTCGTTTTGCATCGGTTTTTGTTCATTTTTGGCAGGTACCTCTGTTTTATCACCAGGAAGATCACTGGAGGGTGGGATCACAGTAATTGTCTCAAACAACCAGTTATGCTCCTCCGGCGCCCCCCGGCGCCCGTTTTTCTCACTTCCGGGCTAATGTTGAACACCCTAGGGCCATTTTCTTCGAGCCAAAACCACATATTTGTGTTGAGGAGACCTGGGAGGACCCTAAAAAATGGTGCTCGGCCAGTAATTGCATTCGACCCTTTTGAACCCCTCTTTTGAATGGCTTGTTGTCTCTCTTGGTTCAGAGTTGCCAAATTCCAACCACAGGGCCTTGAAGAGGGGACAT
The DNA here is from genome assembly GCA_036172215.1 of Camellia granthamiana. NCBI lineage: Eukaryota > Viridiplantae > Streptophyta > Magnoliopsida > Ericales > Theaceae > Camellia > Camellia granthamiana. Next base: position 115,987,617 of record CM069913.1, read on the forward strand.
GGGAGGACACCAATGTATAGAGCTCGGCCAGCAATTCTCACTTTCCTTTTTTGCCCCTAGCCGGCCGGCTAGGGGGGGTGGCCGGCCGGCCACCTCCAATAAAAATGCCTGGCCGGCCTGCATCCTCTCAGTGCATACTTTACAGCTGTATAGCTGTTTCCCCCAGATAAGACCTGTATCCGGGGGATATTTTGGAGGGGAACACTTGGGTGCATTTCCCTCCACCTTTACACCCCTCCTTTTGTCCATAAAAGGCAGCCAAGAACTTGTCCCAAGGGTTAGAAATTTTGCTCTCAAGCATACATACACTCCTCTATCTCCATTTCTCTAAAATCTTCAAGTTTTGGTGCCTTTTGTTCATCATCATCAAGCACTACCATCACCACTCCATTTCCAGCAACAAGAAGAGGTTCTTAGAGGCTTAGAAGCAACATTTCTCAAGTCAAGAAGCAAGGAAAGAAAGGTCTTCAAGGGTAAGTCTCAATCCCTCTCTTTTACACCATTTTCTTGTCTCTTTTCTTAACCCTACTTGCTCACTGTTTTGAGCTCCGACCAATACTGAAAGTGGTCCTCTTTTGAGCTATTCTTGATGTTTGTTTAAGGGCTCAACCTTGTTTGATCCCTCTATCTTACACTTGTTTCAATATCCTCTTATATGCCATTATTTTGCATTGAATATTTGGCCTATGTGTGATCTGATTTGGAGTATCTCATGAACTGATATTGTGTCTATTTTGAGCCCCTCTTCAACATTTAAGAAGGGCTCAACCTTGTTTTCATGCTCCATATGCCACTTGCTTTGAATCCATGTTTAGCCCTTGTTTTTGCATGCTTCATCTAGCTCATGTGTGATCTATTTCTGAGCCTGATATAAACTGTGAGTGGGCCTATTTTGAGCCCCTCTTCAACATTGAAGAAGGGCTCAATCCTGTTTGGCCTCTCTATCATGCACTTGCTTCATAATTTCTCACATTTACCGTAAATTTGCATGACTTATTTGGCCTACATGTGATCTGTTTTGGAGCATGTCATGAACTGTGAGTAGGCTTTTTTTGGGTCCCTCTATAACATTGTAGAAGGGATCAACTTCATTGGGGGTCTCCATGTTGTACTTGCCATTATATCTCTCTTTGACCCCCATTTCTTGCATGCTTTGTTAAGCCTATCTAGATTCTGTTTTCAGCCATCATCAGGTCTGGAAAGAGTCATATTTTGACCTTCTTGACATATTTCATTAAGGGACTTAGGCTGTTTGGTGAATGCTTGGTATACCTCTCTTTATAGCCCTCTTTTGGCTCATATTTTGCATGCTATGTTGAGCATATCTACACACTGTTTTGGGGGTTGTCATAAATTGTAAATGTTCATATTTTTGGTCCCTCTTCAATGTCGTAGAACTGTATTTTTCAGTTTGAGCATTGCATATATCACTTACTTCATTATTCCCCTCTTTTCCCCCATTTTTGCATGCTGTTTTTGCCCCATCTATGATTGTTGTTTGGCCATGCTTTGTACTGGAAAAATGCTAGTTTAGGGACTACCTAGCATCTGTCTTTACACTTCATGTCCATATTGTGCATATTTGATATAGCTGCAGGCCATTCCATTGCATTTCGGGACTTATTTCGGGCATCGGGTGTAATTTTGCTATGATTCGGGGGCTGTTTTGCATCATTTTGGCTGCTAAAATTTGCATGCTCCATATTCCATATGCCATGTCTCATTTTGCATGTCATTCCATGCCTTCGGGCCATTTCTCGGTTTGCGTGCCCACGGGCACGCACTTCGAGACATCTTGTTTTTCATCTTCCGGCATCCTATGTGAGTGCGGCTGAGGCCCTCTCATGTTGGTGTAAGCCCTCATTTCATTTCGTAGGTCATTTCATGCCTTTATGTCATTACCTCGGTTTGCGTGCCCGTGGGCACGCATTTCGAGACATCTCATTTTCATCTCACGGCCTCTTATGTGAGTGTGGCTGAGGCCCTCTCATGTTAGTGTAAGCCCAATTTGCACTTCATGCCATTTCGTGCCTTCATATCATCGCCTCAGTTTGCGTGCTCGTGTGCACGCATTTCGAGGCACTTCATTTTCATCCATTGGCCTCCTATGTGAGAGTGGCTGAGGCTCTCTCATGTTGGTGTAAGCCCATACTGCATTGTCATGCCATTTTAGTCTCATTACATCGCGTGTGTCATTTCCTCGGTCTGCGTGCCTATGTGCACGCATTTCGAGGTATCTCATTTTCATAGCATTGTGCAGGCTAAACTATATATTAGATCGCATTCATGCCTATTTAGATTGCATTCACGCATTTCCTCGATTTGCGTGCCCGTGTGCACGCATTTCGAGGCATCTTCGTTTTCATCCGCATTGTGTACTAGGTTGTATCTTAGTTACATTTCATGCATACCATGCATATTGCACGGGAAACGAGACGCGTTTCGTACTCCGAGTGACGGAATGCGTCTCAATTCCCAAGTCACCGACACTCCGGATTATCCATAATGGAGTTAGGTTTTGTTGTAGCATTCATCTGCATTCACCCCATATTGAGTTGTGCAATCCGACTCCTCGGCCATCATGCATCGATATGCGCGATTGGTGGCACGAGGATCGAGGCATGCATATATTTGTGAAATACATTGCTATGCCCCTTTCCTGCTCTCTGTTGCAACAAAATGAAGAATCAGCAATTTTCCGGAGACTGGCACGCATTTCGAGAAACATCGCAAACAGAGGCTAATTGGGGCATCCCAGTGGATCTCCGCACAAAGCAGCCCAGACAAGCATCATATCATTATCCGGAGCGGAGTCAAGGCAGCCCCCTGGCTTGCATGCCAGTTTACAATTTTTCTTAGTTAATCCGTTAATTAATTAGGAATTTGTATTATTCGGCCTGTATATTTCGGACTGTATTATTCTTTCATTTGGGACTGTATTATTATTTATTCGGACCCTCTGCGCGAGGGCATAACTGTAATAAGTGTGGGTGAGTGTGATGTATGTCTTCCAACCCCACGTCTTTCTCCCTTTTATTTACCCGCTTATGATGGTTAGATATAGGGCATATTTCAATTAGCATACAGTATGACAGCATGCTTGCATCATTCATCTGTTTTGCACGCACCGGGCTCGGCACATCATACAAACTACACTTGTATTTTAATTCCAAATTGAATACGTGTTAGTTGTAGCATTCCATATGCCATGTTTAGGATAGCCGAGCCTACTATAGTTTGCATCTTTGCATGTGTTGCATTAGGCAATTCTGTGTATTTAGGATCATGCATAGATTTCTAATCGGTTTCTGTTTTGGCTTGGAGTACTCGGTGAGTTTTATGCTTTAGCATCCTTGCATGCTTGTGACTGGTGCCATGAATAGCATGCTTACCATGAGGCTACGTGCTTATGTGATATAACTGCCTGAATGCCTGTGGGTGGAGGTTGTGTTACCTGAATTGGGATAATTCATCAAATGTTTGTTTCAAGCCCACTAGATTGTGGCAATACCATGTTTTCTAAGCCCACCCGAAGGTGGCAAAATCCGCATTTTAAGCCTACCTGCGGGTAGCAAACCATCTTTCAAAAACAAACATGAAATGTTTTGTTCCAATTCAGGCGACTCGGTCTATACTTGTATGCTGTGCGCATCACGTAGTAACCTAGGCTAATAACCGGAATAAGAACTCACAATGTTTTCAAAATAAGATATCATGGTTAGTAGAGGCCGGTCTTTGACCGGGCGAGCGGGGGTGCTCACGAAGTGACCTTCCCCAATCGTACCCAAGTTCCCGAGCCGAGGCAACTTTGGTGATGACGGACACGTGGCCTTTGGCGCCGAGTCAGGGTTTCCTAAATTTCCCCTTTAAAAAATATTTAGGTGGCGACTCTGTATCGGGCAAAGCAGTCCATGTTTGGCACTTCTTTAAAAAAAAATCTGTTTTCAAAACGATTTGCCGGATTTGGACTCTTTGGTTCAAGATTTAGAACCGTGGCACAAATCGAGTCTGAACTGTAGCGAGGTCCCTCGCGGACTTGTTACAGTTTCTGGCGACTCTGCTGGGGATTTAGAGAACTTGACTCGAACTCGTGATATCTGGTTTTGACTACACTTGTGTGTTTCTTTGCATTGCATTTGCATTGGTGCGCCTAGGACACCGTGTTTGCCATCTGCTATTCCTGAGCGGTTTGCCGGAGGCCTGTCTTGTCAAGGCATGTCCATAAGGCTGATCGGTTACGGGCTCTGCCAGTATGGGAACACAAACCCCGGTTTTACCGGGGCACCCTTTTTGACCATTCGACCTAGTGTATATTCGTATCCATAGTGACCATTCCAAACTAGGACAGGTTGATTACCCGTTTATAGGTTGTTTGAAACCGCTGCGTGCATAGTGAAACCCTAGTTCCTGACAAAATAGGACAGGGAAACCCTACCCCAACATAGGGGTGTTTCGGCTCTCATTTATCTGTTATGTGCTTGTTAGAGTGCGTCTCTACAGGGAATGCATGTATCAGTTTATGAGTCACATCAGGCTTGCGGGCATCAGTTTTTGAGATTGGGCATCAGGCCTGCGGGCATCAGCCAGTCATTTGAGAATCAGTTGTCTGCGGATATCAGATTCGGTTTTGGGAACCAGTGATACAGGGACAGTAACCAGTGATTGGGGACAGTGTATACCCAGCTTATCGACCGTGTGTTGTATGCCCGACTGTGTGTTGTGTATTTAATTTAAGCTGTTATGCTGTCCGTTTTTCTGGTTATTTATTTCCTTTTCGCTTTATTTATCTTTTTGCTAGGGCAGGTTTGTAGCACAATTGCTTCCGAACCAGTAGATATACCCCAAGCACTTTGGACACGAGGTCGCCGACTTATTCGATCCAAGGATCTGATTGACGGACATCCAGTGTTCCACTCATTACCCCCAGTTGTTAGGAGAAGGCCGAGAAGGCGCAGTCCATCTGAACAGAGATCATCAGGGCAGAGGCCTACCCTAGCAGTGAACAATTCGACTGAGGTTGCTATTTCCGCTATAGAGATACACTTACCAGTTATTCAGATGGATCCGCCAAATACATCAGGGATGGAGGCGATGATGCGCCAAATGCAAGAGAGCATGAGACAGATGCAAGAGGATTCCATCCGCCAAACGGAATTCTCCAAGCAACAGGCCGCAGTTATGGCCCAACAGGCTGAGCTCATTACCAGGCTCTAGCAGCAAACCGGAACATCAACCTCACACCCGGCTCCTCCTCCACCCGGAGCTCCATTACCCGAGCAGGCATCCACTGGTCAAAATGCCCTGCCAAATCCCCAGAATACCCCCCTGAATACCCAGAACATCCTACCCAATGTCCAGAATATTCAAGAGGACACAGGCCATCCAACGGGGTTGGCTCCGCCCCCGCTTCTGCCTCAACTGTCCAAGACTCATACACCTGCCAACCATCCGGACTCTCCATTCGAGTTCGAGGTAGACCACACAGCTCTGAAATTGAGCAAACTGGAGAAGCTTTTTAAGAAGTCTCAGGGGGTGAAGGCCATCCCAGACATCGAAGATGGGTACACCGACGTGGCCGTAACATTGCCAGACAGATTTAAGATGCCACAAATTGACCGTTTCGACGGATCCGGAGACCCCATGGTCCATCTTCGGCTATTCTCAGACATCCTGCGACCAATGGGCCTAACCCGACCACAAAAGCTTTCCCTGTTTGGCCGAACTTTGTCGGGTGTGGCAGCCATTTGGTACGCGAAGCTAGAAGATGACGTGAAAAGAAACTGGGATGAGATGGCTGAGGCCTTCGTTGCACAGTACTCGTACAATACACAGATCGAGATTACAACTCGTGATCTCGAAACGACGAGGCAAGAGGCCAAGGAGACTTTCTCAGACTTCGTAACCCGATGGAGGGCAAAGGCATCGATGATGACCTTGAGGCCTACAGACAAAGATCAAATTAGGATTATTGTGCGCAATCTCCAACCAAAACTCATGCAGAAGATGATCGTACTCCCCTTTCCCACCTTCTCAGACTTACACGAGATGGGGGTACAGATCGAGGATGCGATGAAGCAAGGTCTGATTGACCAGGACCGGGAGCAACCCCGGAGGACATTTAACCGCAACAACAACGCAGGCCCGAGTGGCGCTGCAAACACAAGGACTTCGGAGGTCAGTATGGTCACCACCAATCCCCCTCCCCAGCCAAGGCCCATGGCGGCCACCCCATTTTCCAGTACATCCGGGAGCAGTACCCAAGCCCCGAGATTCCAGCCCAGAGGCCAAAGAACCTTTACTCCACTATACATGCCTTTGTCCAAGGTTCTGGGGGTCTTGATTAGAAAGGGACATCTAAAACCCCTGGAGCCGAGGCCGCCACCAAATCCACTCCCCCCCTCTCACAACCCAGCCAAATACTGTGCCTACCACCAGCAGCATGGTCATGATACCGACCATTGTTTCAGGCTGCGTCACGAGGTTCAAGACCTCATCGACAAAAATATTATTTTACCTCCAGATAGACCTAACGTCACAACCAACCCACTCCCTACCCATAACCAAGATCCACCACCCAAAAGAGTCAACTTCATCCAAACTGGGGTCGTATCCTACGATCCTAGTATCTATATTACTCCCTCTCACCTACCCAAGTCGGAGGTGATCCTTCCTGATTGCACCGATTCCTTGTGCATGATGGACACCTTCACAACCCAATCCGAGTCAAAGGTGGTGACCACTGAAGATGGAACAGGGCAGGTTTCAGAGGAGAACAGAGTTGTTGAATCTGGGGTCAAGCAGTTTGGGAATTATGCTGGGGGAGCCTATGATCCAAGCGAATACATTTTATCAGTGGGCCGGTCTGAGCTGAGTGTGGGGTTGCCAGAAAGAGCTGAGCTGTGCATGATTCAGGGGGACAGACTTGAACAGGGGGCAGATGATCTAGCAACAGTGGAGGAGGACTTCGCCAACCTCCAGTTTTTCAACGACCAAGAATTAGGAGATGCAACAATCAACTGGTTTGAATATGAGGAGTCGGCGGAGGCCATCGGGTGGTTAGATGATCAGCCTGATATTGTGGAGTTTCAGCCAGAGCAGAGCCCGGCAGGGGCAAGAGTATCAACTATGGCCGGAAGGGCCGAGAGTCAGAATGAATTGCCGGAGAGCGCCGGTACAAAGAATTCCGCTCGGGACTTAAGCATTGTGGATGCAAAGACAATGGAACAACAAACTGCAGCAACGCAGACAGAACAGGAGAAGTTTTGGGATTCCGAGAGAATCAGAAAGGCAAAAGCCCATGAAGGGGCTGAGAGTGCTGTGGGCACAAGAACGGACAACGCTGTGAGCATATGGGATGAAGGTACTGAGAGTACACATCTGCCAGAACCAGACAGGTGTCTTTTGGATGCTAACGGGATGTGGTGGGAAGACGACGACTTATGTCTTGCCCACACAGACGAAGATTGGGGAGCAAATCAACCAGACAGCACCTGGTACCTCGATGAGGTGGACCACATGACCAGGAGTGGGCGGTACTTCAAGCCCCCGCACCTAGACCAACCAGAAGCATCTGGTAAAGACAAGGAAGCTGAGAAACAGAGAGAGAAACAGATTGAAGAAGAAGCTGTGCTGAGGCAATTAAAGAAGATACAAGCAGACATCTCCATCTGGGGACTGCTTATGGCTTCACGGGTACACAGACAGGCTGTCCTATCTGCCATGGACAAGGCCAAACTCTCAATCGATACTACACCAGAGCAACTGGTCGGGCTGGTTTTTCCGGGAGGAGGTTCCCCGGCTTTAACCTTTTCAGACAAGGAACTGCCGCCCGAGGGCGTGAATCATAACAAACCTCTCTACATTTCCGTGGAATGTAGAGACAAGTGGATACCGGTGGTACTTGTTGATACCGGGTCTACTATCAATGTCTGCCCAGCCAGAACAGCGTATGCAATCGGGTTGAAGCCCGCGGACTTCATCCCGACAACTCAGGTAATCAAAGCATACGATAATACAAGTCGAGAGGTGATGGGGACTGTCAAAATCCAAACCAAGGTTGGGCCCGGGCAGCACGAGATAGATTTCCATGTCTTGGAGGTTCCCGCAACTTTCAACCTGCTTCTGGGGCGACCGTGGTTGCATCAGGTGAAGGCCGTCTCGTCTACTCTGCATCAGATGGTGAAATACCCCTATGGAAAGGGAGTAGCCATTGTGTTCGGGAATTCATCGATCCATCCCCCTCCGGAGGTGTCTACACCAGTCCTAGAAATAGAGCACGGCATGGAGGACGTGTTTATATCAGGATTTACTCTGGCCGAGGCCCGGGTTGTGCAAAACATTATGGCTGTGAATGAAGGTATGTACGTCAGTGCTCAATCCGTCTACCTCATGAACAAGCTACACCACATCCCCGGGATGGGATTAGGAAGGAGAGGCAGGAAAGGCGTCGCAACATTGGCCGAAGTGCCACACAACCCGCATACCTTTGGACTGGGTTATCTACCCACCAAAGAGGACTGGGTGAGGAAAGGGAAAGAAATGGCCGGAAGGGCCAGAGCAAAGCAGGCTGGGAAGCCATTCGACTTGATGCATAGGCCCATCCAGGGCACCCTGAACGGACGCTTCGTCCGGGAGGGGGAAGATTTTCCATTTTGCGGCTTCCCAGAGCCGTGGATAAACGCGGAGAAGAAGCGCGTGCCCGGTTTTGAGATCTTTTTCGACCTGCAACTACCCGAGGAGGATGTTGCCAAAGAGCAGACAGACCCAACAACTGAAGTTGAGCAGAATAAGGCAGTGGATCCTGAGGGCACAGAATTTGAAATGGGGGTGGCACTGGCATGTCTACTCTTTGATCCTCCGATCGACCATAAGTGCTTGGGGGATAACTTCGTGGTTTCCATGATTGGGAATGAAACGACTGCGAGCCAACCAGCAGCTATCTTGGATGCATCTATCGCACCCTCTCTCACTTGGCAGTACGAGGAGGGATTTTTGTCTAGCAGCACCGGGTCAGGTAGTGAGCCGGAATCTGATTCCACCGAGTCTTGTGAGTCGGAATCAGGTTCCAGCTCGACTGAGTCTGAGTCTGGTATTCCTGGGGATGTTAACCCGGATGCCACAGTCCTGTCTAGGTCGTCTTTTTCCTTTTCATTTGAGTCTGTTGTAATCGATGAATTGGATGATCTGGCAATGCCTAATGAGAATGAACTATCTGTGGTTTCCGAGTATTTTTCTGTGCCCCTAATTTATTGCATTAATTCAGACTTTCAAAACTTTGATGAAAACGAAGAGGACGAAGTCCCTCCGGTTTTACAACGTTTAATTGAGCAAGAGCAAGAGAGATTTGTTAAACCATTAATGGATGAAATCACTACCGTGAACATTGGTACTGAGGAGGACCCGCGGCTGGTCCAGATCGGGTCCACGTTGTTTTCGGAGGAACGCGAGCGACTAGTCGCTTTATTAAAAGATTTCAAAGATGTTTTCGCGTGGTCCTACGAAGACATGCCTGGAATCGATCCTGAGATTGTACAGCATTGGATCCCCCTTGACCCCGAGGCTCGACCTGTCAAACAGAAACTCAGAAGGATCCGCCCGGACTGGGCTCTCAAGATTAAGGAAGAGGTCACCAAGCAAATCGACGCAGGCTTCCTGCTGGTATCTGAATATCCGACTTGGTTGGCCAACATTGTTCCGGTGCCGAAGAAGGACGGCAAGATCCGAGTGTGTGTGGACTTCAGGGATTTGAACAGAGCTAGTCCGAAGGACGACTTCCCTTTACCGCACATCGATGAGTTGGTAGATTTCACAGCAGGGCATGCATTGCTCTCATTTATGGATGGCTTCTCAGGATACAACCAGATAGTAATGGCACCAGAAGACAGGGAAAAGACTGCATTCACCACCCCGTGGGGGACATACTGCTACAGGGTAATGCCGTTTGGGTTGAAGAACGCTGGAGCTACTTATCAACGGGCCGCGACCACAATATTACATGATATGATCCACAAAGAGGTTGAGGTGTATGTGGACGACATGATTATTAAGTCCAAAGATAGAGAGGGCCACTACACCGCCTTGCATAAGTTTTTCCAAAGGATCAGGGAATTCCGGTTGCGGCTGAACCCTCAAAAATGTACGTTTGGTGTTACAGCGGGAAAAATGCTAGGGTTTCTGATCACACAAAGAGGCACCGAGGTCGATCCTTCCAAAATCAAGGCCATCCTAGAAATGCCCCCACCAAGGACTGAAAAGGAGGTGAGAGGCTTTCTGGGTAAAGTGCAATTCATAAGACGGTTTATCTCAAAATTAACCTTGACTTGTGAACCACTTTTTGGTCTCCTGAAGAAAGGCAAGAAATTTCAATGGGACGGCTGATGTCAAGCAGCGTTTGAGCAGATCAAAGAATATTTACAGAACCCGCCCGTGTTATCACCACCAGAACCAGGGAAACCGTTGATTTTGTACCTATCAGTGACTGAGACCACAATGGGCTGTATGCTCGCACAAGAGTCTGAAGACAGGATGGAAAGAGCCATCTACTATCTGAGCAAGAAGATGCTGGAGTATGAGACCCGATATACACTGCTGGAAAAGGCTTGCCTAGCTCTGGTATGGGCTACCAGGAAGCTGCGGCACTACCTGTTAGCTCACTCTGTAATGTTGGTTTCACGACTTGATCCCATCAAATATCTTTTCGAGAAACCAGCACTTACGGGTAGGCTAGCTCGTTGGTTGTTGCTGCTCTCCGAATTTGACCTCAAGTGTGTCACACGCAAGTCAGTGAAGCGAAGAGCAGTAGCAGAGTTCCTTGCCGACCATCCGGTTGAGGGGGATGAAGCAGTGGAGTATTTGTTCCCAGATGAAGCCATTTTGCATATCGACGATGAAACTTGGACGATGTACTTTGACGGAGCGTCAAATCAACATGGGTATGGGATAGGAGTGTTGTTGATAGCACCCGACAACTCCCGTATCCCTCTAGCCTTCAAGCTCCGGTTCAAAGTCTCGAATAATGAAGCAGAATATGAGGCGTGCATTGCTGGCCTAGAAGCAGCCCTGGAACTAGGGGCAAGACGGTTGGACGTCATTGGGGATTCGAACCTTGTTGTGTCTCAAGCTAAAGGAGACTGGAAAGTGAAAGAGGAAAAGATGATGATGTATCACCAAACCTTGGATTTGCTAATTCCTCGGTTTGAGAAGCTAAGTTTTACTCATCTACTAAGAGAGAACAACAGGTTCGCAGATTCTTTAGCAACTCTATCATCCATGATAGACATCCCGTGTGGAGTCCGGATGCGTCCAGTCATCATTGACCAGAAATTCGCACCAGCCTATGGGTCGATTGCAGCCATAGATGAAGTTCAGGACGAACACCCTTGGTATTACGACATTTGGAATTTCTTGGAGAAGGAAACATACCCGTCAGGGGTAAACGCCAAGGACAAAAGGGCAATAAGAAGATTGGCCATTCAGTTCATCATCTGTGGGGGTAAGCTGTATAGAAGAGGTCATCTGGGAATGCATAAACTGTGTGTTGATGCCGAAGAGTCAAAAAGTCTAATGGAAGCCATCCATGGAGGGGAATGTGGAGCACATATGAATGGGGTAATGCTAGCACGGAAGATTCTCAGACAAGGTTACTACTGGTCCACCATGGAGGAGGATTGTATTGGTTTTGTTCGGCGATGCCATAAATGTCAGATCCATGCAAATCGCATGAACATCCCGCCATCAAAGCTGTACAACATGACTTCGCCATGGCCATTTTCAGTCTGGGGAATTGATGTGATCGGAGCTGTCACGCCAAAGGGGTCGAATGGGCATGAGTTCATCTTGGTAGCGATAGATTATTTCACAAAGTGGGTTGAGGCCCAATCTTATGCGGTGTTGAAGGCTTCGCACGTTGCAAAGTTTATCAGAAACAACATCATCTGTCGCTACGGAGTCCCAAACGAAATAATTTCAGATAACGGTTCCCACTTCAAGAAGGAAGTGATAGACTTGTTGGAGAAATACAATGTGGCTTTTCATAAGTCGTCTACCTACCGGCCGCAGACCAATGGAGCGGTTGAGGCCGCCAACAAGAATATCAAGCGCATACTGCAGAAGATGGTGGAAACCTATCGGGACTGGCCAAATAAGCTGCCGTTTGCTCTGTGGGGCTACCGGACTTCAATCAGAACTTCTACTGGGGCGACTCCGTATTCATTGGTTTATGGGATGGAGGCCGTTCTACCTATTGAGATTGAGGTTCCGTCATTACGAGTATTGGCCGAGTGTCAAATAGCCGAGGCAGATTGGCAGCAGAGCAGATTCGAGGAACTCATGCTTTTCGATGAAAGAAGACTGAAAGCACTGTACCATATTCAAGGGTATCAACGCAGAATTGCCCGGGCTTTTAACAAGAAGGTTAAATCCAGGAATTTAAAGGAAGGAGATTTGGTACTCAAGGACAACCGAGCTCCCATCCACGACCCTAGGGGCAAGTTCAGACCTAATTGGACTGGTCCCTACATCATTAAGTCTATCTGGTCAGGTGGAGCTGTGGTTCTGATGGATCTGGATGGCTTAGAGTTTTCCCAACCGATCAATATGGACAAGTTGAAGAAATACTACCCTTGAGAGGCTCGCTAGGCCGAAAACCCGAAAGGGCGACCTAGGCAAAACTCAGAGCACAAAAAATTTGAAAATATAAAAACTGAGCTCGCAAGGTTGAAAACCCGCAAAGGGCGGCCTTGGCAAAAGTTAGAGCGCAAAAGGAGAGTAAAACTACCCGAGCGAACCTAAGCCTGAACTACGTAAGGCTTGATTCCCATCTTTGGGATACGTAGGCAGCTTCATCCTGAAGTTCAGCCATAAACATTTTCCCCGATCAACTTTGTTCACTTTGATCATCTCAGTCATCCTTATCCGTCAGCATTCATCGTAATCTCTAGTGCAGTGCTATTCAGACTAGGGGCAACTTTCCGTTGCCAGGAAGTGCTGTGGTTCCATTCAGACTAGGGGCAACTTTCCAGTTGCTAGGATCCGGGGTTGTGCATCTCAGTGACAGATCTCAGGCGTGTCCAGTTCTGATCCTTATCGAAAATAGTTTTGAAAAGTTTTAATAAAAGTTGACTTTGTTCAAATTAATCTTTTCACAACTAAGACCATTTTTGGACCAAAACGGGAAATTTTCAGTACCACAACCTTCAATTTCATTGATTTCAAAACAGGGTTCTCTTGCTCTTGCATACAATTGAAGTTGCTTTTTTATTACGCTCATAATGAAAACTTGAAAGTACTAATAAAGCAATAAATCCGGGGCATAGTCAGGTCAGATGTCCCTGCGCCCCCTCCCGGAGCTAGTCGAAGTCTTCGATGCCAACCTAGGCCCAATCTGTGCCTCCTCATTGAGCCAATCCCAGCACTCATCAGACAAAGTGCAACTGAAAATAGGGGCGGGGGGCAGGAGCTCTCTAGTCCTCCAAGCCGTAGTATATCGGGCGAGGTGTGCACCTCGGATCGGGAAGGCGACCGGATACTCTATCCCCTCCGGAGGGCAAGTCTGATCATGGCCAAACTGGCGTAGAATGCGGAATGGGAAATAGAATACACAATGGGTCAGGCCAATCAACCGGATCCCAGTATCCTGGAACATGCTATAGCTCATCGCCGGGAGATTGAGCCAAGGGCAGCGCCACGCAATGCGATCTGCTGACAAGTTGCACATCCATTCAACCCACCATCCCTCATCAAGGGCGTCAACCAGGCGTTGTCGAAAGAAGTAGCCGCGGGCTGAGTAAGCAGGGCAAGAGTCCACAACTTGCAATTTATCCATAAACCATATCTGGGGAGGGATGAAAAATGAGAGAATAAAGAATAGAGAGATGTGCGATGAGAGAAAAGTAAGGTGAGGGTTTTGTGAGAAAAACCGAGCCTGAGAGCCGAGCGATGTGAGCAAATACATATGTGAGCTTGGGTGGGAAACATTACCTGCAGCAGTAGTGGACTCCCCGCAAACCTGGTTGTCTCCTGGCGGTGGAAGGCATCCAAACCCAGCAGTGTCTCAGCCAATGTCATGGCGGTACAGCTCTTTCCTTCCCTCAAGCCTTGAGCAACTTCAATCAAACGGATGTTAGCTCCCCCGGAGCCTGAGACAAACAGAAAATGAGATAGCATGCACAAGCAGAGGGCATGTTGTCGAAAACCTTGCCAATGATGGTTGCTGCGGTCACCGGCATCAGAGAATCGGTAAATCAGGCTCGGGATATCCAACCTCCCGTTACAAATCAGGGATCGAGCATCATGCGCGTTGAGACCGCACATCCGCCCTAAAGCTTGGGCGTGGCCGAAACGAGACTGAGGCAAGATCTCTTCTGAATGTTCAGACTCCATCAAAACTTGAAAATCTTCAAAAGTGGGACATACCTCTTGCCCTCCAAAGCTGAAAACGTGCGTCACCGGGTTCCAAAATCTCGCCGCCGCATGGAGGAAAGGAAAGTGCAGTGGAGTCCGGCCCAGCGTGAATAGTGCATTCAAGCCGAAACCCCGGAAGTTCAACTTTTCCGAGCCATCTAGAGAAGAGATCCAAGATGTGAGATTTTCTGCGAGAAATGCCTCCATTTTTGTGAGAAATGGTGATGAAATGAATAAGTTCCAAGGTTGGGGCTTTTATAGGGGGGTAAAACACTATTCAAAGGACACGTGTCAAAATTCTGGGGGTTGCGGGAGAGGTGGCCGGCCGGCCATCTATTCTAGTAGGCCGGCCACCCTCTAGTCTCCAGATGCAAAATGTGTTCGGCCCCGCATTGGTCCTGTTTTACCCTCCGGAAGGAAATTTGAAGCATCTCGATGCATCGGGAATGTCAAAGGCCTCCATTTCTCTCAGTTTAGGATGCGTTCCGTCACCCAGATCATCTGAATGTACACTTTGTTTTGCCCATCGAGTTGTTGTTTTGCTTATCGAGTTGTCGTTTTGTTTATCGAGTTGTAAGTTTCGTCGAGCTGTCACATTTGGTGTTTTGAGTTGTTACTCTTTTGTTTACGCAATTTTGTTAAGTCTTGTTATCGAGTCGTTAACATTATTGTATTTTACTTATCGAGTTGTAAACTTGTTAAGATCTTGTCTTTTCTTAACAAGTTGAGTTGTTTGTTTTGTTGTGTCGACTCATTACCTGACCCGGTAAATACACAAGGCACATTTTCATTCAATTCCATTTTGTGCAAAATGATGCGATGCGATGCTAAGAGTTTCAAATACAAGCACATTTTCAAAAGCTGTTTCATTCCATCATATTTTTACAACAAAATAGAGGTACAAGTTTTACAGAAAATAAAACTGCCTAACAATATGCAAAGTGCTACAAACTACTAGCAAAAAGTAAAATAAAGCAGGAAATAGCGTTAATGCCCTCGGGAACGGGAATGAGGAGGCCCTCTCATCCTCTTCTGCGGGATAACCTCTGCACCATCATCACCATCTGGGTCAGAGCTATTATCCTCCGGATCCCCCTCAGCCTAGTCTCCACTCCCAGAACCAAGACCAGAGCCTCCTTCCTCAGCAGATGTCTCTGACTCACGGTCTGCAACCTCCTCCTCCTCCTCCTCAATAATGGGTGCCCTGCGTCTGCGAGACGACCCTGCTCCTCGAGCTCCTCGAAAAGGCCTAGATGGCCCAGCTCCCCGAAAAGGCCCAGATGGCCCAGTGCCTCAAACAGGCCCAGTACCTCGACTTCCCTGAGAAGGCCCGGGTGGCCTGCTTTGCGATGATGCATATACAGGAGGCATCTGAAAATGAAGAGTTCAATACATCAGTTTAAATATGAAAAGTAGATGCAAGTACAGTATACGAGTGGGGTGTGTGTCAGATGTGCTCTATATAGCCTATCAATACAGCAGAGCGTTCAAAACCAGTATGTCATCAGGAGTATGCTGAATACAGGAAAGATGGACAATACCTGCACGCCCATAATGGCCAGCTGTGCCTCCCTCCGTAGGATCATGCCCTCGAAAGTGGCTAGCATCCCAAGTAGCTCATCCGTGTACTCAACTGGAGGCTACAAATACAAATGCAAAACTATCAGTAAAGGGATGAACGTCCAAGTATCTAACTGATAAATCAAAGCTGAAGAACATACCGGGGGTGAATCAGGATCTCTGACATATCCGTGGTCAGGAAGAGGAGGCTCTAGCGGGACCTGGTAAGGAGCCCCGAATCGCCAACTCGTCAACTCGGTCGGCATGTCTGGCCACCCAGGATGATAAAGAGACGGAGGGATCGGAGGAATCGAACTACCTCTCCCCCTAGACGCACTAGCTCTGCTAGAGGAGGGGATATCCGTGGCATGAGCCCGACTCGACGATGGTACATCAGTAGACCTCCGTGATGGAGCACGCACTCCCGTCAAGGGGGGCATCAGATATATGCGACGATAGGTGGCGTAGCCCCCCTCCATGAGATGTAACAAAGCATCGGTGCCCTGCCTGTCATTAATGACCGCCTGGGCGGAGAGTCTATCGGCAGTCCGCATAGTGGCTGGAGGTACAGCAGGAGGGTCCTGAGAATCGTACCCCCACACCTGACGCAGAAAGCATTCCCCCAGGAACCATGCCCTACCAACAGGTCCTTCGAGTAGGAACCTATACTGGGAATTGCTCGATCCTCCGGGATATTGATGTCGGAGACCATCACCTAAGATCGCCCAGGGCTGCCAAGTAATCTGCGGATAACCAGTGCACAGATCAATCAGAAATCGGGAATATACGGGGTGGATCGAAGATGAAAATAAAGGGGACTGAGGGTTCTGAAATACCTCTGTCGCCCGCACGGTATCAAAATACTGTCGTAGGTAGAAGAGAGTCTCTCGAGGTCTCGGTCGGTGCTCGCCCTCGAATACCAGTGAAAACGGAGTCATAATGAGTCCTGCCACCTCCATTTCCGGGGCTAGTGTGGGAAAGTATACGTACACCCATAGCTGAGAAAAACAGTGCAGAATGTGAATACAAAGTGCCAAGGGCAGAATACAGAGTGTAAAGTGCGCCATGTGTGCAATGAACAAGTAATGAGGAGCAGAAATGTAAATCAAAGAGGACAGAACGTACCTCCCAGGCTCGCCAGTAGCCACCAAGTAAGTCTCCCCGCCCGCGAGAGGCTGCACTCATGTAACAATAGAGGGTAGCCAGGCCAGCGCCACCCCAGTCATACCGACTGACCTGTGACAGGTCCACTAGGGCACTCAGAAGATACAACCCAACAGTGTTCCCCCTATCGGCAAACAGAGTGGTGCCAAAGAGGAACATAAGGAAGCCACGGGCGTACTGCTCGACCTCCCCAGGAGACTCAGGCTCCATCTCCGGCCTCCGGAAATGGGAAGAGAACCAAGTGTACCGGACTCTCCCGGAAGCTCTGTCTACAGGTGGACGGGCCCCCAACAGATGTAACCATGCGGCCTCCCACTCTCCCATATCCTCGTCATAAGGAATGGGCCAACCACCTATGTCTAGGCCGGTGAGTACGGCAAAGTCTAGCGGAGTCATGGTCATATCCCCGGTGGCAGAAAAATGGAAAAAATTGGTGGTGTCCCACCATCTCTCCACCAAGGCAGCTAACAATGTCCTGCTGGCAGGGCAGCGTGATAATCCCATGCAGAAGGCTCCGAATCCTGCTAGATCAACCAGATCCCGAACAGCCTCTGGAAGCTCAGCGTACCAGTCTCTCGCGGCGGTAGAGCCGTATCCGCGCACGGTGCGATCGCCAACCTGCATTCAGAATGAATACATGCGTCAGTGATGAAATAAATGAGTTGTGTGCTAATGAAATGAATGAGCTGTGTGCAAATCAAATCAAATTTCAAAATCAGTGGGCTGCGTGTTCACTATTCAAATCTGGGCTGCGTGTTCAGTAAATTTGTTATTTGGGCTGCGTGTTCAAATTTCAGAAAATCAGAGTCAGGGCTGCGGTTTCTGTTCTCTATCTATGTGAGCTGCGTGTTCACTTCTATCTGGGCTGCGTGTTCAGTAAATTTGTTATTTGGGCTGCGTGTTCAAATTTCAGAAAAATTAGTGGGCTGCGTGTTCACTTCTATCTGGGCTGCGTGTTCAGTAAATTTGTTATTTGGGCTGCGTGTTCAAATTTCAGAAAAATCAGTGGGCTACGTGTTCACCTTCTATCTGGGCTGCGTGTTCAGTAAATTTGTTATTTGGGCTGCGTGTTCAAATTTCAGAAAAATCAGTGGGCTGCGTGTTCACCTTCTATCTGGACTGCGTGTTCAGTAAATTTGTTATTTGGGCTGCGTGTTCAAATTTCAGAAAAATCAATGGGCTGCGTGTTCACCTTCTATCTGGGCTGCGTGTTCAGTAAATTTGTTATTTGGGCTGCGTGTTCAAATTTCAAAAAATCAGAGTCAGGGCTGCGGTTTCTGTTCTCTATCTATGTGGGCTGCGTGTTCACTTCTATCTGGGCTGCGTGTTCAGTAAATTTGTTATTTGGGCTGCGTGTTCAAATTTCAGAAAATC
Source organism: Camellia granthamiana (assembly GCA_036172215.1). NCBI lineage: Eukaryota > Viridiplantae > Streptophyta > Magnoliopsida > Ericales > Theaceae > Camellia > Camellia granthamiana. Next base: position 116,006,115 of record CM069913.1, read on the forward strand.
AGAGTCAGGGCTGCGGTTTCTGTTCTCTATTTATGTGGGCTGTGTGTTCACTTCAAATCTGGGCTGCGTGTTCAGTAAATTTGTTATTTGGGCTGCGTGTTCAAATTTCAAAAAATCAGAGTCAGGGCTGCGGTTCTGTTCTCTATTTATGTGGGCTGCGTGTTCACTTCTATCTGGGCTGCGTGTTCAGTAAATTTGTTATTTGGGCTGCGTGTTCAAGTTTCAGAAAATCAGTGGGCTGCGTGTTCACTCCAATTCGGGCTGTGTGTCCAACTCTAAATCAGTGTGTGCCGAGTGTTCACCTAAACAATGGACTGTGTGTTCGACATTCAAGGATGGGCTGTGCGTTCATTTCAAAATTCAAGTATTGGGCCGTGAGTTCAATTTTTCAATCAGTGTATGCCGTGTGCTCACAATTAATTCATAGGCTGATGTGTTCAGAAGTTCAAGTGTTTAAACTACATGTTCAGAATGCAAGCAAAGTACTATGTCGTAAGCTAAAACTGTGTGTACAAGCATGGCAAAGGCACGAAATGCAAGGAAAAATGCAGGAAATAAAGTAGAATAGCTCTCGTGCATCGTGAGAGAGATGCTGCTCCGGCTCTCGCAGAAGTAAATCCCCGGGTGCCCGGTCATTGAACCCAGTGAAACGACGAAAAACGGCCCGCGGAAGCACATGTACCGGAGGGACGTATCTCCCGGGAATAAAAGGATGGGCTCTCGGGGGCAATGTCATAAAATCAAAGTCATCCCCGGCACCTGGAGGGCCTCCACCGTGAGGAAAATCACCTGCCATTTAGAGAAATCTGCAAAAGGAGCAAAAAATGAGCAAAATGAGCCAAAATTGGAAAAAGTCAACAAAAGTCAACTCCCGGGAAATGAAAAAGTCAACAAAAGTCAACTCCCGAGAAAATCTTCCAAATATTAAGACAAACTTACCTCACGTGGTGGAAATGAGAAAAGAAGACCCGGAGCCAAAATTTAATCGGTTCAAAGTGCTTAAAACTGAAAGATTTCGCGAAAACAACTTGCGTGGAAGGCCGAAAAGCGCGTATAAAATGCAGATCTGAAGAGAAAAATGGTCTGGGGAGCAAGGGAAGGAGTTTTCACAGCTTTGGGAGTGATTTCGGATTGAATGGAGGTGGATATATATAGAAATGGGAAAAATGACCAAAATGCCCCTGCTTTTGGGCAGGTGGCCGGCCGGCCACCTTTTCTGGCTGGCCGGCCATTCACTTTTCCTTCCCTAGCTGGTGGCCTCCCCAAGGGCAACCACCTGGCCGGTGGTGGTCCCCACACCCCCCTCTAGCTCTCTGCAAATTTTGAGGAAGATCGGAGTTCCCGGGACCTGAAAAAGTTCAAGAAAAGTGCACTTTCTGACGCGAAACTGCTCCGCCGGAACTTCAGCTACAATTTCTGACATGTGTCTCATCATCACTCATCAAAATCAAGGTGTATCCTTTTCAAACATGTTGTAACCTCTCCGGGAGGTGAATCAGAGGCCGCGATCAAGTTGCCTTCACCGAAATGCGCGTTTTCTTACACGTTGTTTCGCAACAAACGAGCACCCTGATTCGTGCTTATTTTACATTGTTTTGCACATAACTTCCATTCTCATCAACATTTTGCATTGTCATGCATGATTTCTTGATGTACCATACCTCTATGATTGAGCGTGCGTTGTCACGCACATTCCTTTCTCGCATTGCGGTGCATTCACTTGCCGACACTGCGTGTGTCAAACTTTCAGAACCACAGGAATCGCATTGAATATATGTTGTTAGCATATTGTTCTTGTTGAATTTCTCTCTTTTGCAGGCACTATATTGTATGTACGGTTCATTTGAGGCTGGTGCGACCAGACGAATCGTGCAGGTATCGTATCTTCTCCGTGTGAGACGCGACGAGAATTGAATAATTCTCCGCATTCCTAACTGCATGAAATGTAGTTGTTGCTTTGCATTCTTGCTTAAAACTGTTGCATCTATTTGCGAATACTTGCCTCATTACAGCTTGCTGCATTTGCATGATCATTTGGCTCTGTGCATGTCGCTTTGCATTTTGCCCCCCTGCCTGCGGGCACATATCTCTGTTCATCTTGTATGATTGTCTAAGTCTTCGGCCTTGTCAAAAATGGGTCGTCTCTAGGCTTTGACATTCACTCCCGTCACTTCTTGACTTCCGAGTTCTGTCAAAGAGGGGCAACTGTAGACACCCCATTTTTGACCGACCTTAAGACTCAGACGTCACCGATTGAGCGCTCGGTGATGTTGCATATTGTGCTCGTTCAGAAGTCTCAGAGCCGCGGCCGCGCGCCCTGCCTCCGGACTTCCGAACTCTCTTCTGTGCCTTGTCTCGGTTTGCGAACCAGGCTCGGTTTTCTCTGTTTTTGTTCCTGAGGGGGGGGGGAGAGGTTCCGTAGACCATCTCTCAGTGGCCGTGGGCTACATTTCGTGGCCATAGGCCATTTTGCGCATTTCGGAGCCCGGTTCCCGGTTTTCGGAGCCGTCAGGCCGTGTGCCTCGGTTCGGGACCACCCAACCATCTCCGATTCCTCCGGTTTTTGGCATGCATCTCATTTACTCCCTTTCAAGGGACACTGGGGTCTTAGATACCCACTTCGTGGCCAAACACCCCTTTCGGTGCTTAACGGCCGGTTTTCGGGATCCCGAACTGCGTGTTTTGGCCCCTGAGCATTCGTTTTGCATCGGTTTTTGTTCATTTTGGCAGGTACCTCTGTTTTATCACCAGGAAGATCACTGGAGGGTGGGATCACAGTAATTGTCTCAAACAACCAGTTATGCTCCTCCGGCGCCCCCCGGCGCCCGTTTTTCTCACTTCCGGGCTAATGTTGAACACCCTAGGGCCATTTTCTTCGAGCCAAAACCACATATTTGTGTTGAGGAGACCTGGGAGGACCCTAAAAAATGGTGCTCGGCCAGTAATTGCATTCGACCCTTTTGAACCCCTCTTTTGAATGGCTTGTTGTCTCTCTTGGTTCAGAGTTGCCAAATTCCAACCACAGGGCCTTGAAGAGGGGACATGGGAGGACACCAATGTATAGAGCTCGGCCAGCAATTCTCACTTTCCTTTTTTGCCCCTAGCCGGCCGGCTAGGGGGGGTGGCCGGCCGGCCACCTCCAATAAAAATGCCTGGCCGGCCTGCATCCTCTCAGTGCATACTTTACAGCTGTATAGCTGTTTCCCCCAGATAAGACCTGTATCCGGGGGATATTTTGGAGGGGAACACTTGGGTGCATTTCCCTCCACCTTTACACCCCTCCTTTTGTCCATATAAGGCAGCCAAGAACTTGTCCCAAGGGTTAGAAATTTTGCTCTCAAGCATACATACACTCCTCTATCTCAATTTCTCTAAAATCTTCAAGTTTTGGTGCCTTTTGTTCATCATCATCAAGCACTACCATCACCACTCCATTTCCAGCAACAAGAAGAGGTTCTTAGAGGCTTAGAAGCAACATTTCTCAAGTCAAGAAGCAAGGAAAGAAAGGTCTTCAAGGGTAAGTCTCAATCCCTCTCTTTTACACCATTTTCTTGTCTCTTTTCTTAACCCTACTTGCTCACTGTTTTGAGCTCCGACCAATACTGAAAGTGGTCCTCTTTTGAGCTATTCTTGATGTTTGTTTATGGGCTCAACCCTGTTTGAGCCCTCTATCTTACACTTGTTTCAATATCCTCTTATATGCCATTATTTTGCATTGAATATTTGGCTTATGTGTGATCTGATTCGGAGTATCTCATGAACTGATATTGTGTCTATTTTGAGCCCCTCTTCAACATTTAAGAAGGGCTCAACCTTGTTTTCATGCTCCATATGCCACTTGCTTTGAATCCATGTTTAGCCCTTGTTTTTGCATGCTTCATCTAGCTCATGTGTGATCTATTTCTGAGCCTGATATAAACTGTGAGTGGGCCTATTTTGAGCCCCTCTTAAACATTGAGGAAGGGCTCAATCCTGTTTGGCCTCTCTATCATGCACTTGCTTCATAATTTCTCACATTTACCGTAAATTTGCATGACTTATTTGGCCTACATGTGATCTATTTTGGAGCATGTCATGAACTGTGAGTAGGCTTGTTTTGAGTCCCTCTACAACATTGTAGAAGGGATCAACTTCATTGGGGGTCTCCATGTTGTACTTGCCATTATATCTCTCTTTGACCCCCATTTCTTGCATGCTTTGTTAAGCCTATCTAGATTCTGTTTTCAGCCATCATCAGGTCTGGAAAGAGTCATATTTTGGCCTTCTTGACATATTTCATTAAGGGACTTAGGCTGTTTGGTGAATGCTTGGTATACCTCTCTTTATAGCCCTCTTTTGGCTCATATTTTGCATGCTATGTTGAGCATATCTACACACTGTTTTGGGGGTTTTCATAAACTGTAAATGTTCATATTTTTGGTCCCTCTTCAATGTCGTAGAACTGTATTTTTCAGTTTGAGCATTGCATATATCACTTGCTTCATTATTCCCCTCTTTTCCCCCATTTTTGCATGCTGTTTTTGCCCCATCTATGATTGTTGTTTGGCCATGCTTTGTACTGGAAAAATGCTAGTTTAGGGACTGGCTAGCATCTGTCTTTACACTTCATGTCCATATTGTGCATATTTGATATAGCTGCAGGCCATTCCATTGCATTTCGGGACTTATTTCGGGCATCGGGTGTAATTTTGCTATGATTCGGGGGCTGTTTTGCATCATTTTGGCTGCTAAAATTTGCATGCTCCATATTCCATATGCCATGTCTCATTTTGCATGTCATTCCATGCCTTCGGGCCATTTCTCGGTTTGCGTGCCCACGGGCACGCACTTCGAGACATCTTGTTTTTCATCTTCTGGCATCCTATGTGAGTGCGGCTGAGGCCCTCTCATGTTGGTGTAAGCCCTCATTTCATTTCGTAGGTCATTTCATGCCTTTATGTCATTACCTCAGTTTGCGTGCCCGTGGGCACGCATTTCGAGGCATCTCATTTTCATCTCACGGCCTCTTATGTGAGTGTGGCTGAGGCCCTCTCATGTTAGTGTAAGCCCAATTTGCATTTCATGCCATTTCGTGCCTTCATATCATTGCCTCGGTTTGCGTGCCCGTGTGCACGCATTTCGAGGCACTTCATTTTCATCCATTGGCCTCCTATGTGAGAGTGGCTGAGGCTCTCTCATGTTGGTGTAAGCCCATACTGCATTGTCATGCCATTTTAGTCTCATTACATCGCGTGTGTCATTTCCTCGGTCTGCGTGCCTGTGTGCACGCATTTCGAGGTATCTCATTTTAATAGCATTGTGCAGGCTAAACTATATATTAGATCGCATTCATGCCTATTTAGATTGCATTCACGCATTTCCTCGATTTGCGTGCCCGTGTGCACGCATTTCGAGGCATCTTCGTTTTCATCCGCATTGTGTACTAGGTTGTATCTTAGTTGCATTTCATGCATACCATGCATATTGCACGGGAAACGAGACGCGTTTCGTACTCCGAGTGACGGAATGCGTCTCAATTCCCAAGTCACCGACACTCCGGATTATCCATGATGGAGTTAGGTTTTGTTGTAGCATTCATCTGCATTCACCCCATATTGAGTTGTGCAATCCGACTCCTCGGCCATCATGCATCGATATGCGTGATTGGTGGCACGAGGATCGAGGCATGCATATATTTGTGAAATACATTGCTATGCCCCTTTCCTGCTCTCTGTTGCAGCAAAATGAAGAATCAGTAATTTTTCGGAGACTGGCACGCATTTCGAGAAACATCGCAAACAGAGGCTAATTGAGGCATCCCAGTGGATCTTCGCACAAAGCAGCCCAGACATGCATCATATCATTATCCGGAGCAGAGTCAAGGCAGCCCCCTGGCTTGCATGCCAGTTTACAATTTTTCTTAGTTAATCCGTTAATTAATTAGGAATTTGTATTATTCGGCCTGTATATTTCGGACTGTATTATTCTTTCATTTGGGACTGTATTATTATTTATTCGGACCCTCTGCGCGAGGGCATAACTGTAATAAGTGTGGGTGAGTGTGATGTATGTCTTCCAACCCCACGTCTTTCTCCCTTTTATTTACCCACTTATGATGGTTAGATATAGGGCATATTTCAATTAGCATACAGTATGACAGCATGCTTGCATCATTCATCTGTTTTGCACGCACCGGGCTCGGCACATCATACAAACTACATTTGTATTTCAATTCCAAATTGAATACGTGTTAGTTGTAGCATTCCATATGCCATGTTTAGGATAGCCGAGCCTACTATAGTTTGCATCTTTGCATGTGTTGCATTAGGCAATTCTGTGTATTTAGGATCATGCATAGATTTCTAATCGGTTTCTGTTTTGGCTTGGAGTACTCGGTGAGTTTTATGCTTTAGCATCCTTGCATGCGTGTGAGTGTTGCCATGAATAGCATGCTTACCATGAGGCTACGTGCTTATGTGATATAACTGCCTGAATGCCTGTGGGTGGAGGTTGTGTTACCTGAATTGGGATAATTCATCAAATGTTTGTTTCAAGCCCACTAGATTGTGGCAATACCATGTTTTCTAAGCCCACCCGAGGGTGGCAAAATCCGCATTTTAAGCCTACCTGCGGGTAGCAAACCATCTTTCAAAAACAAACATGAAATGTTTTGTTCCAATTCAGGCGACTCGGTCTATACTTGTATGCTGTGCGCATCACGTAGTAACCTAGGCTAATAACCGGAATAAGAACTCACAATGTTTTCAAAATAAGATATCATGGTTAGTAGAGGCCGGTCTTTGACCGGGCGAGCGGGGGTGCTCACGAAGTGACCTTCCCCAATTGTACCCAAGTTCCCGAGCCGAGGCAACTTTGGTGATGACGGACACGTGGCCTTTGGCGCCGAGTCAGGGTTTCCTAAATTTCCCCTTTAAAAAATATTTAGGTGGTGACTCTGTATCTGGCAAAGCAGTCCATGTTTGGCACTTCTTTAAAAAAAAATCTGTTTTCAAAACGATTTGCCGGATTTGGACTCTTTGGTTCAAGATTTAGAACCGTGGCACAAATCGAGTCCGAACTGTAGCGAGGTCCCTCGCGGACTTGTTACAGTTGGCTCCTTGAATTACGTAGCTAGGACGCGGCGTCTAATCTACAGAAGTACAAGCAAACATAACATGTTCAATTCACAGTCAAATCATTCAGTCGATTCTTACATCTATTTTGTTCTTTCGTTACTAGTTCACTTGATTCTTTTTATTTGTTCCTTTGTTTCTCTCATGCTCATGCGATGCATATGAAGATGAAAAAAACACTTGGAAACCATGCAAATGGAAGCCCAAAAGCTCGAGAAAGTGGAAAGAAAATGAAACCAGAATTGCCCTAAAACCACACGTGTGGAGGTCCTGACCACACGTGCGAAACCTCCACCACACGTACGATGATGGAGGGGGGGCTAATTGTTGTCAGAAATGGTGGTATTACCAAATATATATTTGGTGGCACTAAAGGTGAAAGGAGGTTGGTGTGATGAGGGGCAAAGTTGGAATTAACTAGGGTGCTTAAAAAAAATTGTAAAAATTTATCAAAGAAATAAGATGTCTAACAATAAATTTTAGAGCCACCCTTTTATTTATCTAACTAGTTTTCTACTTGTACTATGCACGGATTATGATTGAATCTTCATTTTATGTAAATTTAGTTTTAACTTATGATTTTTTTAGTCAGTTAGTAAAATTTAGAATTAAACCAAAAATATTGTATTAATAGTAAGTAAATCAATTTTATTTTTTTTTATATAATCATAACATTGCATTTTGCTAGTAATTATTATTATTAATTTTTTTGTTGACATTTTGACGTGATTCAAAGTGATTAAAATGGAGGTCCATTGACTCAAAACTCTAATTTTAAATTTGAAAAATGTTATGGGTCTTAAATTTTTTATTAAATAAATAATTAAATGTCTCATATGGGTGTGGGGTCCATAAAAGTTTAGGCCCTACACCCATATGAGACATTTAATCATTTATTTAGTAGAAAAGTTGGTACCCCTAACCTTACCCTTTAAATTTTGTTTGGTTAAGATTTAGGTATTAAAATATCAAAAATGCTCTAGACCACTAATTAGTGGTGGCTCTAATGATGTGGCAGTGGGTCCCACCCACTGTCACATGTGTTTTGTGCCTTGTTTTTTTTTTTTTTTTTTTTTTTTTTGAGTTGCCACCTCACTAGTGGTGGAGTTAGTGGTGATAAATTAGTGGTATGTAGCATTGCTCTTAAAATATTTTGCCTTAAAAAGACAAATTTAAACAAAGTGACCAAATACCTCCACCACCCGATTTATTTCTCCCTGACTCTTACTTCTCACATTTCACTCTCTCTCATCTGATCTCTCACTCCTCAATTCTCTCTCTCTCTCATCCGATCTCTCACTCCTCAGTTCTCTCTCTCTCTCTCTCTCTCTCTCTCTCTCTCACATCCGCGGATGGCGTTGTCCTCCCTCTTCTGCCCATTCTCTCCGGCCAGAAAGTCTCCATCTACCTCAGCAACAATAGTGTTGCCGCCAGCAATGGTGGAGCTTCGCCATTAACCATCGCCGGAGGAACAACTCTCTGTCACTCTCTCTCTCTCTCTCTCTCTCTCTCTCTCTCTCTCACACACACACACACACACACACACACACTTTTGCTCATCAGATCTCTCACTCCTTAGATCTCTCTCTTTCTCTCTCCCTCTACCGATAGCGCCGTCCTTCCTTCCACGCCCCTCCTCCAGCCATCGCTCCGGCCCACACTCTTCAAATCTTTGGCCGATGTGATCGTAACCTCGGTTTCGTAATGGTACACCATTGGATCTGGCACCGACTTGTCCAGATCGGCATTTCTCTCTCTCTCTCTCTCCGACGATGTCTCCAAGCGGCGCATGATGTGTGTGTGTATGTGTGTGTGTGTGCGCGCGTGTGTGTTTTGATATTGTTGAACTGTCACTTGAAACATCCTTAGGCTTTAAGTCTCCTACATAGACCTTGCTATTGGAGAATTTTCAAAAATGGATTTTCAAATTTATAGTTTATTTTTGGGTGTTTTCAAAACCTTCTATGTTTTTCTTTGGAAAGTATGAAACAAGCTTGGGGCTTTGTCCTACATCTGAAAGAGAGGAAAACATTGAGCACTTAATAAAGTGTTACATGGAATACTCCTTTGAATATGGAATTGTGAGGTGAAAGCTAGTGTGCATGCACCCATATCGCAAGGATGGTGTTTCGCACCATCCGCACACGCACAACCATTGATTGGAGATGCGCGCGCATCCGCGCAAGGCGCCACGAGGGCGCTTTTCTATGTGCATCGGATAGGTTGGAGCGATGACGTGGCATGGGTGACATGGAATATAGTCAACTCTACATGGCGTCTGTTGGCGATGAGTCAACCAACCGATCAAACGGTTGTGTGTCCCATCTGGAGCGGGTTGATCATAGCCATTGATTAGAGATGCACGCGATCGTATAGATGAGATGGCACCCTATCGTGATCAGGTGTGATTAGTCAAGGCATCTATTCGGTGTGAGAATGATCTGCACCGTAGATCGTGGATCTAACAGTCAGATCTGATCAGATGCGATCAAGGGACATGACCATTCGATCAGGTGCATCAAGGCCTATAAATATGCTGCGAAATCAACCATTTCATTCCATCCAAAAATTCAGAATTCATTCCTGCAATTCTCTCTCTTCCCCTCTTGATTTAGAATTTTCAATCAAGAGTTTCTTAAGCAAATTTCTACTTTTCTTACTGGTAATCAAGTTCTGCAGATTTGATTATCAGTGTCTTGGTTTTCTTAATTATATCAAGAGTATTCCGATCTACTGTTGTCAGTGCAGACGCCGGTAGATTTGATCTTTAGATCAGACTTCATTATATTCTGGAGGCAAATTTGCTGTAACCCTCTGCACACCTTTTGGTGGGTGCAAATATTGTCTTTAGGAAAGCGACTTAGTAGCGCGACTTGAAGCACCAAATTTCTGTCCTACATAAACAAGATCATTGCCAAGTTTTTGAAGACCTGAAGACCACCAACTGAAGAATTCAAGACAACTTATTCCAACACTTGTGAATCTCAGTGCGAAGTCAAATTTAATGTTCTGAGCAATCTCACCGAACACCACCACTTCAGGGTATATTAATGGTAAGATTCATTAGTTTCTTGTAAGCTTCATCAAGAAACAGGTTCAATAGCGGGCCATCATCCGGCGCTTTGCAATAAGCTTCAATTATATTCATTAGTTTATTATTTTTTTTACATATCTATATAATAAGGGAGAACAGCTTTTGAATTTGTCCCAAAATGTATTAGCAATACATTTCGTTTAAATGGCTAAGATGATTCCTAATAAATATCTAACGGTTGAACTATGTGTAGTGATTTTAGGATTGGATCTGTGTTCCTCTAGCTGATTAATTTTTTATTGTTGTTGGTGTTGTGATGATCTGGGTGTGGTGAGTGCAAATTGTTATTGTTGATGAATGATGATGATGAAGAATGATGGTGAAACAGATAAGATACATGTATAAGACATGATATGTGCAAAGTAAATTTTTGTAGCTAAAATTTGTACATATAAAAGGCTCTGAAAAGGTGGAAGAAGTACTTGGAAGAGACACATACAAATCTATTTTATTTTTAATTTATTGATTTTTTTTTTTTATGATGATGATGAACAAATAGGATTTGGTGATTATGTTGTTATTGATGAACAAATATGATTTGTTGTTGATGGTAATGATTTTGACTATACGAGTGTGTGAGAGAAGAAATATTTGAGCAGAGAGAAATTTTTAACAAATAAGATTTGGTTTGGCTTGATATATCAATAGAGAAAATAAATAAATAAATAAATAATTGACCAGATAAAATTTTAACATATAAAATTCAGAAGAAAAAAAATTAACCAATAGGAACAAATTTTGAATTAAAATGATTAAAAAATTAAACAGATAGGAAAAAATTGAACATATAGGAAAATTTTAAACAGATAGGAAAAAAATTGAATAGATAGATATAAATTTGTATAGATAGACAAAAAAATTTAAACAGATAATCAACAAAAATTCAAATAGATAAAAAAAAAAAAGTCATTGGGTAAAATTAGAAATAAAATGTCTTTTAGGATTTCTCACTAAATTATTTTCCAAAGCGTGAACTTCTCACCAATAAAAAATAATCGCTGGACCTAATGTTTTACACCCTCTTTAGATTAGTTTTATCGCCAATTTTTTCTAAAATTAAATTTGATATTTTATCTTATTTTTATTTATTATAATATCTTTTTTAAATAAATACACTATTTCAAATGTCATATAAAATTTCATACATTTAGAATTATAAATATTTTTTCCTTCCATTTTATTAATTTTATATGATAAAGATTATACAAGATGCTTGGATTAAATTTTTATTTTTTTATTTTGTGTGTAAACTCTTTATTAATATTAATATCAAGTAAATATAAAAGAAGAAGACTGAGTAACCTTTAAAGAGAAGTTGTAATATTTTTTAACAAAAAAAATAATAATCACAAAGCGAGAATATATGAAGAAACTAAAAAAATATAAAAAATCTTGAGATTCAAAGAAAAATATGAGAAAAATTAGTGAAATATCTCTCTCTAATTTTGTCTAGTAAAAGAGATCTAAGATATTATTTTTTATTAGTTAAGATTTTTCAATAAAATTTCTCTGTGATCATACCAAATAAATTTCAAAATTTCTCTATAAAATCAGAGAAATTTCTCTGTAAAAATTAAAGGTAGCGTTTGGTAGAGTTTTCTAAATATGATTTGAAAATAGAGTTGTATTTTTAGTTTATCAGTTTTGGAATTATGATTTGAGTATAGAAAATTTGTTTGGTTATTAGTTTTGAAAAGAGTTTTGAGTTGAGTGTTGAATTGAGTTTTGAATGTTTGATGTGACATATGAAATAAGAAAATTTGTTTGGTTATGAGTTTTGAAAAGAGTTTTCAAAACTTAATTCAAAAAATTATAATTCATAACAAAACACACAACTCAAAACTCTATTAAAAATTTTATTCAAAACTCATAACCAAACTCTTTTAAAAATTCAATTCAAAAAAATAATTATTAAAAAAAATAACATAAAATTTTTTGTAACTAAAAATATCACAAGCAAATTATTTTTTTTCAAAATAAATATTCAATTATTGCTTTAAAATAACTTTTGATTGTATATTTGGTTGGAATTATTTTTTAAATATTTTTTATTTAAAATATAAAAAAATATTACAAACAAATTATTTTTAAAATTCCCATCAATTTTTTCATTTGCAAATACCAACACACAAAAGCACACGCAAACACACATATATCCATCTATGCTTGGACATAAGGGCGAGGAAGCGAGGGAAATCAAAGGGCGAGTTAAGATTCTCCTCGATGGCAATGGATTTTGATCTGAGCTTGGGTAGGGTTTCTGTAGAGGGAACACATCAGGATGCCGAGCTCCAACAATGCGATCTTGCCATCGCTGTTAGTGTCGAAGAGTGTGAATGCCTTTGATACTTGCTCGTCACTCAGATCTTTCCCCATTGTTGCTGCTTCTTCTTCTCTCTCTACTTTTTTCTCTCTATGATATCTGTATTGTTTCTCTCTGTCACTCTGTTTGAATCGTCGAGATGAGAAACGTAAAAAAAAAGAAAAAATGTTGTTCCGGTCAACTGGCCGGAAGACTGACCGAACATTCGGGGGGATGTCCGGGGATGACCAAATAGACTCAAGTCGCGCCTTTCAAAATTAAAAAAAAAAAAACTCTCTTCACCAAACAGAAACTAGAATGAGTTTTGGAACGTTATATTGAAATTAATTTTTGAAAACTTTAAACAAATAAAGCATTGAAAACAATTCTGGAATCATGTTTCCAAAGTTGCTCCAAACGCAGCCAAAATTTCTTTGAGTTGGGTCAGAATTTCTCTGAGTCGAGCACAAATTTCTCTAAGTCGAATTTTCTCTATGAAAATGTTGAGAGATTCCAACTATTATGAAAATATTGTATGTCTTTTAGTTTATAAAATCTTAATATAAGATACCTTAAAAAAAAAATCTCCCAAAATATGGAGGGAGTTATAGTATTTTTTAACAAATGAAAAATAAAAAGACCATAAAAGATAAAGAGAAAAGTCTTATAGAAAAAGTCTCTTTTTTGAGAAGTGTTAAATTAGTATATTTTTTGATTTTTTATAACTAAAAAAAAATGTGAAAAAAAACCCTACATACCTTACACAGTTCTACTTTTTTTTCTTTTTTAAAAAAAAAAAAAAATGTTTTATGCAACTTACTTATCCCTAAAGAGGTTATATCATGCAAGAGAATATCACACTATTTTTATTATTTTTTTTCTAAGATTGTTAAATGTCAGTCAATATTTAATATTTTTTCCTACTCATTAAATTTTTATTTTTCAACAATACTATTTATTCATTCTTTTACACATCACTTTCAATCTCTCTCTTTTTTTTTTTCTTTTTTTTTTTTTGAAGATCTATGTTATTTATATAAACAAGTGTAGTAGGTGTGTTCTTAAGCCTCCAAATCTCTATTCTTAATTTCTTATATAATCTAAAATTTTAAAAAATTATATGGTACTTAAGTTTCAAACTCACTCATCTCCCATCACTTCCCTTTAAAATAAAACTATTTTTTAAATAATTTAATAATAAATGCTCTTAGAATAATAATTATTCGAATACAAACTTATCAGCAAGGGAAAAAAAAAAGAAAAAAGAAAAGAAAAGAGAAAGCTATCACAAAATTTAAAAATATTTGAATTGAAAATCTATATAAAGATAATCTATATCTATCAACAAAATTCAAAATAAAGATAATTTAAATTTGAATTTGAATATATAATAAAGATAATCTATATTTATCTATCAAATTTCACATCTCTCTCTTCCTATATAAACAGTTATATTTCAATTGATTATAAAAACATACAAAATTATTATGTTGATCTTTCTCTTTCACCCTCTCTCTTTCTCTCTATATATAATTTTATATTGTTATACATATGACTGAAAAGTTTCACACATTTGTATTCCCCCTCTCTTTTTCTCTCAATATATAATTTTATGTTGTTATAGGTATGGCCGAAATGCCTCTACACATTTGTAAATTTTTTCTATATTTTAATTTTTTTTGTAGGTGACATCATAAATACAATACTAAACTTGACGGCTAGAGAGTTTTTGTATTTATTTTTATTGCATCAATGTTGAATATTATGTACCAAAAAAAAGTGTAAGAAAATTATTTGTGTGTATCATTCTCATAATGAATTTCCCACCAAACTAAAAAACTCTTTCCTATTTGAGTATCCACTATATTCTTTTGCTTAAAATTTTATCTTTCGAGGATATTTTGGTGATGGGTTCACATAGTTTATATGTTTTTATGTAATATTTAATTTTGCTCTCTTACATTTGATATCAAATTTATTTTTTTATAAGAAATTTGAATAATTGAGTCTTTTATTTTGTTTTATTTGTGGGTTGGCAGTAGAATATTATTTTTATCAGAGCAAAATATAGTTATCAATATTATATGATACTTATTGATGTTTCACTGTAGTTGTTTTTGATTTATTTGTTTGTTTAATTGAATTACTTTTTGTGTTTTTTGTTATTGAAATCTCATTGAAAAAAAAAATAAAAGTCAATCAGTGCGGATGATATTAAACATCAAACTGTAACACATCATATTTTTGCAATCCTATTTTTAAGTTATTCATTTAAATCATATACACACGTGCATCGCACGAGTTACCACTAGTAGGATAATATGCTATTTTAGCACATGTTAAACAAAACTTATTAATAACACACGTCAACCATTTAGATTGACACACAGAAGCCTTTTAGAACATTATAATGTAAGGCTCTACTTTACTTATACTAGCAATTCCAATAAGTAAAAATAATAATAGATAATAATAAAATTAATATTATAAAAAAAATTAATATTATAATTTGTATGTTACCTAAGTGGTAAGAGTTTTCTTAATGAAATTGACGGCAAACCTTATTTTGTTTATTTATTTTTTTAGGATAGAAAAATATGCCAGGTGACCTAAGGAAAAGGCTTGGATACCAAGTTATGGTATAGATAGATAGATAGGTATATTATATATGATGTTTTTGTAACGCCTCGATTAAATTACAATAAACCAACCATAATATCCATAACAATAAAGAGATTGTCTTCCATTAAATCCAAATTCAGTTTACAAAAGTGTGACATATGCAATTATACATTCACAAGTCTACCTCGGAATCTACAGCATATATCATGACATGAGACAAGAACTAAAAATAAAAAAAAATAATGTGGGTGTTTGGGAAGTGGCTTTTTTTTTATGTCTTTTGGCCTTTTGACTATTTTAGTAGGCTATTTTAATTTTTGTGTTTGGGAAGATGGGATGGATTTTTTAGGGGTTATTGTATTGGAAAATGTATTTGAAATGATGGTGGAATGTAAATTGACCAAATTGCCCATACTTATATTTATAAGAAGAAAAATGCTCCGGACCCTCAGTTAAGCTAACCCCCACCCACCCCCAGCCGATGTGGAAAGTCACGTGATATGCACGTGTGTCACAGACCCCACACTTGATAATTCAATATCTCCCCCAAACATAGACAGATGTCACTGCCTCTTCCTCTTTCCATGGACTCTAACAATCGAGGTTGTGACAGCTCCTGCCATTCACTCCGACGCTTGACTCCCTCCTTCCCTTGACTCCGACACCCGACTCCCAACACCAGACTCCCAACTCTCTGTAAAATACACAAGACTCTCTACAATTTAATGAGAATTCATCAAGGAAAAGAAAATTTGGAAACAGAAGAAAAATAGAGGACCCAAATGGGGGGAATGGAGAGAGAGATGTGGGGATTTTACAATGGCAATGTCTGTCTTAAATCAAGAAGCATTAAAAAGGAATCAGAATACTTTTTTTTTTTCTTTTTTTTTTTTTTTGGCAATAGCCAACACCCCTCTTCTTGAAAAGTCTGGTGATTGTGATAAAAGAAAAGGTGGGAAAGTCTGGTGATTTCTTTTTTTTCTCTCTCTCTCTCTCTCTCTATCTATCTCTCTCTGAGCAAGAAAAGAAAAGAAGAAGAAAAAAAAGAGAAGAAAGCTTAAAAGAGATGTGGTGAGAATGGAAAAGCAAATCATCAAGCTTCAAGGAATGAATCTAAAATTGTTAAAATCTTTGAGAGGCATACACAAAAATTTGGGTTTGTGCTCCCGAGGATTGCTTTCCGACGGGACTATATGACTGCTTGAACCCACAAATTCCATGATTATTTCCCCATTCCAATGTAAAATGAGATGAATTGTCCCAAGGATTTGGAGCCAAACCTGCTTCTATATTACTAATATCATCCTTCAATTCCTTGTATTGCTTCATCACATCCCTCACCGTCTTCCCCGGTATCATGGTCCAATTTGTGCTCCTACTCTCTTCAAACAACCAATTCGAGTTCGAAAGATTGGATGCTGGCGACAGAATCTCCATCCCCCACTTCATCACATCTTTTTTTCTTTTTTTTCTTTTTTTACACAGCTACGTACGTATGTATACACCCTTCTTCCACATCAACTGCCAACTCACTGGGGGTCTTGGGGGCCATGTTTCACTGGGGGTCTGTAGTGGAACTGTTATAAAAAAGGTAAGGTACATGTCCATGTGGCCGTATTCACACTACCACTATTGTCGTGTGTATGACGAAAGGTGGAAACATTTGTTTGCAAAGAAACAAATGAAGTTGTTGTTAGTTTGACATATAAAAATTAATTAAATTTTTTATTTAATTGAAATTTTTATCTATTTATGCAAAAAATTAAAAACATTTGTTTGCAAACATTAATTTTAATTTTTACATATAAAAATTAATTAAATTTTTTTTTTGGTTTAGTGAATTTGGGAAAAAAAAAATTGAAAATCACTTTCTATCTCCTACACATCAATCAATCACTTTTTCTCTCTCCTCTCTCATTCTTAATCATTTTTTCTCTCGCATACATCTATTCAACTACAACAAAATTATTTCCAAAACTCCTATACTCCAAAACTATTTCCAAAATATACAACCAAACAAACCAAAAAAATTTCTAAACTCTTTCCCTAGAATTTATTTTCAAAATTTATCTCCCAAAACCAAACCAAACAAGGCCTAAGTTTTTATTCAAATTTTTTTTTTGTTCCAAAATATTTGTATCTTTTTAAAAATTAATGAAAAAAATACTATGAATTTTCTATTTTATCCTCTTTGAAATTCATTACTACTACAAAATATACAATAATGACAATTGCTATTAAAAAAAAAGAAAGAAAAGAAAGGGAAAATGGTGAATTTCAAATAATTTAGTTAAGTTAGAAAAGAAAATTTTACAGAAATAGACAAATGTGGCTGCCAAATTTGGCCTTCACATATACAAATAGTTAATTTTTTAAAAATAAAATAAAATTACAAAGGCAATCTACATTTAAATAGTAAATGATAACATGTAGTACTTAAAAAAAATTAAAATTGCAACACACTTGAATACTCCTTACACGAATTACAAATTAAAATAAATTTCTTAGTCACGTTGCCTGCAACTTTGCCTTACAGGTATTGAAATTAGGAATTCAAATGAATGAGAAATTCATATGCACTTTTATTGGTTACGTTCAAAAATAATTAGTTAATTAAATTGGGAACTTTGTTCGAAATTTGATTGTCAATTTACATAAATTTCGAATGCATATCAAAATTATAAATATAACGAATTGACCGTATGACGACAACTTATAACAAAGAAGAAATGTTGTTCGTAAATTTAGGAGTTATAGTAAATTTCATGAAAATCCTAATATCGTGAGACATGTGCGTTGCGGAAATAGAAATTACAAATTACACTAACATACAAATTAGATAACAAGCATTTCACAATAGTCCTTGATTCTATATGTGAAACAAATGGTCACGGATGCGAACGCGAACTCTGGCCATATTTACATTCGTATCCCCAACCATGAGGCTATCATTCATATTTTGTCCTCCTTCCGCGACGAGCTTGTTGTCCTGAACTAAGTAACAGCTGACATGTTCGTTGTGTGCATTAGCAGCTATCTCGTGTCTATGGATGAAGTTGTGTAAGGCCATTGACGCACTAACCAATGGCACCTGCATCATCGCAAAGTCATAGTCGGGCATGTCGTTGAGGAACTTCCAGCGCGATTTCCACACTCCAAAAGTTGTTTCCACCATGCTTCTCAATGATGTGTGCGCCTCGTTAAACAATTCTCTTGGGTTATTGGGTCGTCCATGATCCCGAAACTGTGCTTGGTCATACTGAGACCCTTTGTATGGTGTCAAATACCCCTTCTTGTTTGGATATCCCGCATCCACAAGGTAATATTTACCTACATTTGCTCAATCATTTTAACGTACATACAACAAAATTAATAACAAGTACTTAATTCCAAATGTGTTACCTTCTTGGGGGTGCACGAACGGTGCATGATTGTTCTCAATTATTTCCTTGAAGATGCGACTAGCATGCATGCTTCCTTCCCAACCACAAGATATGAAAATGAAGGAAGTTGCATACTGCTAGTATGTTTTAGGTTGGATATCCTTTTCGACTGTAATATTTGCCGACAAGACGGGGCATGCAACACAACTTCTACATGAGTACGTCCAATGCTCCAATACAATGCTGCACCAATAACGTACAACACATGAGGTTCACATACAACACTTAAATGAAAAGTAACTGATAACGACAACTAATATGCTAACCTTGAAAGGCACGTATTTCCCTCCAGATCGCAAATATGGATGCCTATTATTTTGATCTCTAGTGGGCTTACAATGCACTTCTGTGAACAACGTCATTGCTTCCAACACTGCATGGAAATGTCGCGACACAGCTTCTCCCGAGTGTTGGAATCATAACTAAATTTTTCGGTTAATGTAGCGATCCAACGTAGGGATGAACATCGCAACACTTTCTTCAATGTGTAATCCATGGGGTCTTATAGGTACCCGTAAACCGAAGTCACTTCGCAATGTGTCACACAACGCTTAAAACACATACAGCGGCATATGCAAATTTTGTTCACACCTGCCTACGTGCCCATCAAATAATTCTTGAATCCAGGCACGACCGGTTAGAATAGAAGTTTGACATGGGATCTTCTCTATGTACTTTAGGTAATATTCCATTGCATGCTGCGTAGCGTCACCGATTACGTTGTTTTGTAGGTCTTTCTGTTCATCAGCGAGTTCGATGATTACATCATCATAACTTCGATGGTTGCTACTTTAACCATTCCACATTTCGTAATTGATGACTCGTACAATGGACACAATACACACATCAATTATCCATTTGTAAACTAAGCACATCTGAAAACAATTTTCAAAATTTAAATAAACAACCATTTGTACATCCACATGAGTATACTGAATATCGAGACTAATCCTCTGACGACCAAGTCCTTCTTTCTCTTTTCTTCGCTTTTCTTTCCCTCGTCATCCCGTTCTCCTTGTACTTCATTGGATTTAAAATGATCAGAAATAGTTCTCTAAATAGAGTCCTTGATCTTGTTTTGTTTGGTTGTCGATTTTCACCAGTTTCGGAGAGTGTCAAGTCAAGTCCGGAGTGGCCGGGAGTCGAACCAGAAATTTTTTCTGGACAGGTTGGCTGGCCACATGTGCGGGAAGGAGGTTGCACGTGCGGGGAGTGAAGCTGCACGTGCGGAATTTACGGGATTATTTGGCTGGCTTTCTGCTTAAATTACAGGTGCGGAGAGTGGTGCGGGAGAGGAGCCCCGCACGTGCGGGGGTGAGGGCCGCACGTGCGGGAGGGGCACCCCACACATGCGGGGAAGGGCCCTGCACGTGCGGCAGACAGGCAGTCTAGATCTCTATTTTTATTTCTCTTTTTGGCCGGAGTGTATCTCATTTGGGGCTCTTTTCTCTCACTCTAAAACCTAATTTCTCTCCTCCTTGTCTCTAGAAATCATCTCCAAAACATAAAAAACACTTTGATTCTTGCAATCCCTTGGGCTTAGATCACCATCCTCATCCTCTAATCTTGAAGATCAAGCTTGGGGCTCTTCTTGTTGTAGTGGAAGTTAAAGGATCCTCCTTTGGGGCTAGGGTTTCATCTCTCTCTTCATCAATCTTTGAGGTAGGGACATTCTTGAGTTATATATACATGTTTTGCTAAGGAAATGTTGATTTTAAAGTTCACTTGAAGTTTTGTTGTTGATTTTGGCATTTGCTCTAAATGTAGAAAGGGTTTTCACAGAAATGGGTCTTTACCTTCTTTTTTTCTTAATCCATGAGGATACTCCTTGATAAAACTTTAAAATGATGATTTTGGTGGGATTTTACCAATGAAATGTGAAAGGTTTTGCCCTTGGTGAAAAACCCTAAAAGTTGAGGATTTTGAAGAACATATGGAAATGTCTATGGATTTTTCCTTCCTTATTTCTTGTGTTCAATAAATGAGATAATGTAGTTCATATCACATGTTTTGTTAAATAGGAAACCTTCTTAAAAGTATGAGCATTGAGGAATTATTTTGATATTATTAGTAAAGATTTGGTCATGTATTATTATAAGGTGACAAGGGTTATGTACCATGAATTGTACGAATTGTGAAATTGTATAATTTAATGTTGAAGCATCATATGTGGCCCTGAAGTGACTAGCTTGTTATGAGTTGGACATGAAGTGTGATAACTCTGTTTCGTATTATGCTAATTGATCCTAATTATGCTTGTGAATATGTGTTTAATATGATTTTGAGTGTTATTTATATGATTATATGTGATTTTGAATTTCTATCTATTCACCATAGGAGAATCTGTTCAACTTACTGTTATAAACTGAAAATTAGAGGCCTTATCGGCCACAGAAACTGAAATTGATCACGCCATTGTGATTAGAGTAATTTTTAGAACCTACGGTGAAATTTAATTGAAAGTTGATTCGGATCAGATTAAATAGATTAAATTGATGATATAGTGCTCAATTAAATTAGTATTAATGAAATGTGATTAAGGGAGCTTTTATAAAGGGCCAATTTACACTCTCATTCATTTGTTTTGAGCTCAAATCAGATTTTGCTCTCTAGAGAGAGAGAGAGAGAGAGAGAGAACTGAACTTAGAGAGAGAGAGAGAGGGAGCTCAAATTGAAGATTGAACTAAAGGCTTGAGAATTGGAGGTTAAACTCAAATTGGAGATTGAAATGGGGTCTAGAATTTGGGTGTTTGAAGCCCCTAGGTGAGTGGATTCATAAGTTTGAGTTTGTAATTTTGTAAATTCAAGGTTTAATTGTGATCAAGAACATAACTTGAATTGAATTTGTTGAATTTGGAGCTTGTATGTACATGCATGTGTATAATTACCATGAATCTGCATAATCTAACATGTAGCATGTTAATTATGAGAAGTTGAGCATTTAATCACACATGCAAGCATGGTTTTGTTGAGTTTCATGATTATAGACACCATTGGTGTCATTTAAAAAGGAATTGGGGTAAAAAATAAGCATGCATGTATAATTCAAGGAGTTTATGGTGTTTGGGTATATGTACATTGAAATTGAATTTTGAAGCTATGTGTTTTGTTGTGATGAATTGAGGGTTGGATTATGATTTTGAGCAATTGGCCTCATATTGCTTGTATACTCATGATATATAATGTGTTTCCCTATTTTTGGTACCTTAATTCGAGCTTTAAAGCCTTTGAATATCGAATTTGAGCCTTAAGAACAGTTCTGGGAAACTCAGAATTTGGCATGTTCGCTCGAGCGGGGAAAGCGCCGCTCGAGCGTGAAATGCGAGCTCTCAGAATTTTTGCAGACATTGATGTCCGCTTGAGCGGGGACATTCACGCTCGGGCGGGGAGCCATGTAGTGTGACTTTCAGCTCGAGCGTCCGAATTCACGCTCGGGCGTAAAAATGAGGCAACCAGTATTTTTGCAGACCCACGGGGTCCGCTCGAGCGGCAGAACCCACGCTCGAGCAGGGACCCCTGTTTCAGAAAATTTGTAAAGGTGTTATGTGTTTCATTTTCCGTTCTCTTTCACTTCTAAGTACTCTTAGGCATGCATTGAGCATTATGAATGAATTAAAAGAATAAGAAAGAAGCCTGAGAGGGATGTATGAATTAAGAACGGATTAAATCAATTGTGACACATATGTGTTATGTAATGTGTAGGGTTGAGCTCCAGGGCAAATCCACCGGCAGAACACTGTGAGTAATATCTTAATAAAGATATCTGAAGTATGTCATTTGTCCAATTGCTTACTTCCATATAAGTCTTATAAGTTTGTTACATTGAATTGGGGACAAATATTTGTTATGCCTTATGATTGGGCCAAAGGCCGTTGGATACAATTGACTGGGCCGAAGGCCGTTTGACACACATAAATGATTGGGCCAAAGGCCGTTTGACATGAATGATTAGGCCAAAGGCCGTTTGACATGAATGATTAAGCCGAAGGCTGTTTGACATGAACTATTGGGCCAAAGGCCGTCGGACATGAACGATTGGGCCAAAGGCCGTCGGATATGAACGATTGGGCCAAAGGTCATCGGATACGAACGATTGGGCGAAAGGCCGTTAGACATGAATGGATGGGCCAAAGGCCGTCGGGTATGAGTTAAGTGGGCCAGAGTCCGTTTGATACATCTAGAACTTTAGTCGATTGATACATTAAATACAAACATGAATTGGGCCCAAGGCCGTCTGATGTAACTGTTTCAAAGTTGTTCATGTATCTTCCTTATTTGATATTATTCACTGAGCTTTTGCTCACGCTCATTCATGTGTATGTAGGTGAGCCAAGGGAAGCCCAAACCTAGCCTCGGTGAAATATATGAGAAATAGTCAAGGTTTTGAAGAGTCAGCCCAAACGTCTCACGCACGAGACTTGTCTTCGCCTCTTTTGTTCTTTTGATAGAGTTTTGTTATATTGGCGAAAACATTGGATTACTTTTGCATAAAAACTTTGGGTTTGACTGACTTAGACTTGAATGATCCTGTATGTACAGAACTTTGTGTTATTATCCCTTTGATGTGAGTTATTAACAGATATATATATATATATATATGGACTGTTATGTTGTGCCATGGAAGCACGGCTCTATGGACAAAAGTTTTAAATTTGCTTCCGTTTGGCCCCTTTACTCTGATGAGATATGTCTTGTTTGGTTTGAGGCCGTAGGTAATCCCTTGATTACTGGCCGGTTATGTCCTTAACCCACAGGGGCGGGTTCGGACCATGACATGAAGAGAGATTGTGGTTACAATAAATTGATGGAATGGTGAATTGATGTTGTTGTAGAGATAGTTAGAAATGGGTAATGCTACGAAGTATCAGAAAGATCATTGCATGGCATACACATCTCAAATTATACTATTATGCATTGTAAATTGAGATTGAAAACATTTACTTCATGAAAGAAATAAATATTGTAATGGAATTATGAAAATGTGCTATGGGGTAAATACATTGGTAAGTCCAGATAGGGAGTGTAGTTGAACTTGCTAAGTTAGCCTGAGTGTCCATGGTGAAAGACCAGAAAACCACGCGGATAGGTGTCGAGCCTTCCGATTAATACCGGTAAAAATGATAGTTTGGTAGTACTCGTAGAGTCTACTTGCAGACACCAGCCTAGGGATTACCAGTGTCGTATTTACCGCCCCTTTTGATTAAATTGGAAGTTTTTGAAATGTGTTGAGATTGCTAACTTTCGTTGAAATGGAAATTTTAAGAAAAGTAGGAAATGAAATTTTCTTTAAGAAAGCATGGCATAGCATGAACATTTGCATTTTTATTGAGAATTGCATAACTGTATATACTTTGTTAGAATTCTCTACTGGGCTTTATGCTCACCCTTATGGGACTTTGGTGTAGGTAAAGACGTGGTGATCCCGCCAAGTTGAGGGCGCGGATAATTGTAAAGAGTACATAGCTCTTATTTTGTTGTGATTTTTGTATGCCAATGGCTAATGTGTTTGGGTCCGAGAGACCATTTTGTGTAACCGGGCTATTGCCTTGGAAGATGTAAGCCCTTAAGGGCATTTTATTATTTTGAGATTTGATGCTTCACATGCTATAGATTCATGTATCCTTGTATGTTGTGAATGTATACCGCATGTGAAACTTTTGTATTAAACCCATTTATTATATATGTGAAGATGGAGGGATTATTGTCATTTCGTAGTGGATGTCCATTAATTTGGGGAGTTCATGTTGAATTATTTTCAGGGCGTTACAACTTGGTATCAGAGCTACCGGGTTTGAATGCTTGGGGCTTGCGGGAAGTGGTTACTACACCACAATGGGTTCATTTTGCATGATTAGGAAATGTTTTGTCTATGTGATTATGTGATAGCATGCTTATGTGACTATATGGGTATGTGATTCAACTTTTGGGATGTTATTTGCACCTATTAGATTCCTTGAGGTCTTATTAGAAGGGTATCTGATCAATACGCATTCTACTAAGAATTCTTGGTTTCTCGTGGGACAAATCTCATCACTAAAGGATAATTTGTATGTGTTTACGTGACTACGTGCTTATGTGGAGTGAATTGAATTGTTTGTGTGTTAGGATGTATATAGTTGTGTTATTTTAATGTGTGAGGCAAGTTGCGAGCACATTTGGAATTATGTGCTAAGTGATCTATTTTGTTCCTTAATTAGGATGTCGGGAAGGATTCGAACACGAGGTGGTAGGGGTGGAAGGCGAGGTCGAGGTCGCCGGGGTGTACATGAGATACCGGTCCACGAGGTCCCGGTATAGGAAGAGGGTTTAAGCCAAGCTAATATGGCCGAGCAAGTAGGGCAAGCGGAGGTGCCGGGGCAAGTTGGCCAAGCCGCGATGGGGGCCCTAGCCCGAGAAATGGCGGAGGCATTGAGGGAATCTATGAATATACTTAGGGCGGAGACCCAAGCAAGGGAGAATGTTGCGGAGACAAGGGTGAGCTTCCTCACGAGGGAGTTCTTGCGGGCCAAACCGGTCGAGTTCCATGGTGGCCCCGATCCGAAGAAGGCAGACGAATGGCTAGAACAAACGATAAAGACTTTTGAAATGCTCCATATAGAGGATAGCGAATTGAGGGTGACTCTTGTGAGTTACTACCTTAAAGGGGATGCGGGGCAATGGTGGAAGTATGCCAAGGGTTGAATAGCACCAACATGGGAGGCATTTGTGGTGGCCTTCCAAGACAAGTACCTACCTCCCACTGCTAGGGAGAGGTTGAGGCAGGAGTTCAAGGACCTTAAGCAATTAAATATGTTAGTGGCCGAATTTGAAGCGGCCTTCTCTAGTTTGTCTCGGTTTACACTGGAGTTAGTAGCAACGGAAGAGCGTCGTTGCATTGAGTTCGAGCAGAGGTTGAGAACGAAGATTTTGTTCAAGGTTGCCGGGAACATGATCCGAGATTATGATCGCCTTGTGGAGGCAGCCGCACATGTGGAGATTATTGTGGAGGCTGAGAAGGAGAGACTTCGAAATTCGAGGTCCAGGGGCCAAGGGTCACAGGGGGACTTTAGGCCTAACAAGAAGAGTAAGAGCACCTTTTCATCCCAGTCTCAGTCGCAATAGTCTGGATCTACTTTTCCCTTGCCTAGTGCGGGCCCGGGAAAGAGTGCACCGAGTGGGTTTTCTTGCTTCAAGTGTGGCCAACCGGGTCACAAGGCCTTTGCTTGTCCACAGAAGGGAGGAGGACAACAGATGTTGCCATCACCACCACCTAACCGATCTCAAAGTCAGCCTCAGAGTAGGGGTCAGGGGCCTACTTGCATTCAGTGCAGTCAATCAGGGCATATGAAGAGAGCTTGCCCTCAGTTGGGAGGCATGTTTGGCACTTCAGGGTCTAGGCAGACACAGAGCCACCAGCAGGCTCACTTAGCTCAAGCTTCACGAGTTCATTAGGAGCCACTTCGGCTCAGTCAATACAGCAGGCCTATGCTCGAGGGATGAGCAGGTTGAGTAGCGGCCACAGGGGCGCGTGTATGTAGTTACCGCACTAGAGCAGTTGCCAGGATCCTCGGTAGTGAGAGGTATTTTTATTATGTGTAATTCTTTGGCCAGTGTGTTGATAGATATGGGTGCATCTCATTCATTCATATCTGCTGCATTCGCATCTGCATTGGAGCTAGAGGTGACACAGTTAGCATCTCCGCTCAGAGTAGAGTCTCCAGTTGGGGGTACAGTTAACCTAGATCGGGGTTGTCATGGTTGCGAGATAGAGGTTGATGGGCGTAGACTTCCGTTTGGTTTTGTGTTGCTAGACATGTCGAGTTTTGACGTCATCCTAGGCATGGATTGGTTGTCTTCGTATCAGGCAGTAATAGATTGTTTTCGTTGGAGGGTCACAGTGTGCACATCGGGTGGTGATTGTTTTTACTTTCTGGGAGACCGGGTTGATAGGATTTTGTCGCCGGTATTTGATCCTCATAGTAGGAATGAGCTTAGTGGTCTTCTTGCTACTCTTCTGGATAATAAGAGTGGCGAAACTCGAGTTGAGTTGCCAAGGGTAGTGTGTGAATACCCGGACGTGTTTCCCGAGGACCTTACTAGTTTGCCACCCCACCGGGAGATTGAGTTCACCATCGACTTAGTGCCTGGAACAGCACCAATTTCTATGGCACCACATAGGTTTGCCCCCGCAGAGTTGCATGAGTTGAAGATTCAACTCCAAGAGCTTCTAGACAAGGGCTTCATTTGCCCTAGTACGTCACCTTGGTGAGCGCCAACCCTCTTTGCAAAGAAGAAGGATGGGTCGTTGCGATTGTGTATCGACTACTGTAAGTTGAACCGAGTTACCGTTAAGAACAAATACCCTTTACCCAGAATAGATGTCTTGTTTGATCAACTTAGAGGGTCTTGTTGCTTTTCAAAGATAGATTTGAGGTCGGGGTAACACTAGTTGAGAGTCCGGGAAGAGGACATCCAGAAAACGGCCTTTCGTATGCGTTATGGCCATTATGAGTTCCTTGTAATGCCATTTGGGTTGACTAATGCACTGGCTTCTTTTATGGATTTGATGAACCGAATATTTAGAGAGTACTTGGATCGTTTTGTGGTCATCTTTGTGGACGACATCCTAATCTATTCGGCTTCCGAGAAGGAACATGAGACTCACTTGAGGATAGTGATTGACTTGCTTAGGGAGCACCAGTTGTATGCCAAATTTGAGAAATGTGAGTTTTGGCTCACCAAAGTGAAGTTTTTGGGCCATGTTGTGTCAAGAGAGGAAGTAACTGTAGATTCTTCGAAGATAGATTCTGTACAAGATTGGGAGCAACCTAAGAACGTTTTTGAGATCCGGAGTTTCTTGGGATTGGCGGGGTACTACCGACGTTTTGTAAGAGATTTCTCTAGACTAGCCGCACCTTTAACTAGGTTGACAAGAAAGGGAGTTAAGTTCGTGTGGAGTGAGGCTCGTGAAAGGTCTTTCCAAGAACTCAAAACTAGATTGACCACGGCACCGGTGTTGATCATTCCGGAGAGAGGTTTGGGGTATACCGTCTATTGTGATGTGTCTCGAGATGGGCTTGGTTGTGTGTTGATGCAGTAGGGGAAGGTTGTAGCGTATGGCTCGCGGCAATTGAAAACCCATGAGTAGAATTACCCTACCCATGACTTAGAGCTAGCCGCTATAGTGTTTGCCTTGAAAATTTGGTGGCATTACTTGTATGGTGAAAGGTTTGAAGTTTTCTCCGACCATAAGAGCTTGAAGTATTTGTTTTCCCAGAAGGACTTGAACTTACGCCAACGGAGGTGGATGGAATTTTTAGAAGATTATGATTTCGAGTTACACTATCACCCGGGGAAGGCCAATGTGGTGGCCGACGCCTTAAGCTGAAAAACCGTGAATACCTTGGCGAGTGTGGCTATTCGGGAGTGGGTTATGTTGGGTGAAGTCGGCAAGTTTGAATTGCTTTTGGGTGAGTCTGAAAGGGGTGCAACATTGTTTACTTTGAGTGCTCAACCCACCTTGATTAGTAAAGTTGTAGAGGCACAACGAGGGGACCGCGAAGTAGAGTCAATTCGTGATAGAATCTCCAATGGGAAGGAAGAGAAGGGTTTGAATGTTCACTTGGATCAGAGTGTACGTTACCTAGATCATCCATTTGTGCCTGAATCTTGTAGGGAGGAAGTGCTTCGGGAGTTCCATCACTCACGCCTTGCGGTACATCCGGGAGGTACCAAAATGTATCGAGACCTTAGCCGTCAGTTTTGGTGGAGGGGTATGAAACGGGATGTCGCATCCTTTGTGTCTAAGTGCCTTACTTGTCAGCAAATGAAGACCGAGCACCAGAGACCAACGGGTTTGTTACAACCCTTACCTATAGTCGAGCGGAAATGGGAACACATTACCATGGACTTCGTAGCTGGGCTTCCTAGAATGCAGCGGGGCAATGATGCCATTTGGGTAATTGTTGATCAGTTGACTAAGTCCACACATTTCATTCCAATGTGTACTAGCGACTCAGTTGAGCACTTGGCAAAGTTGTACGTTAGAGAAATAGTTCGGCTTCATGGGGTTCCTGTAACCATTGTGTCAGATAGGGATCCTCGCTTTACCGCTCGGTTGTGGCAAAGCTTTCAAGAGGCATTGGGAGCCAAGTTAACCTTTAGCACCACTTATCACCCTCAAACCAATGGGCCGTCGGAGCGCACCATTCAAATCTTGAAGGACATGCTTAGAGCTTGTGTCCTACACTTCAAGGGGTCTTGGAAGAGGCACTTACCGTTGATTGAATTTGCCTACAATAATAGTTATCAGGCTAGCATTCAGATGGCACCATTTGAGGCCTTATATAGCCGACCTTGTAAGTCACCAGTCTGTTAGGCCGAGGTGGGGGATGCACTATTGTTGGGTCCGGAGATCGTTAGAGAGACAACCGAGAAAGTTGCTCTAATTCGAAAGAGATTAGCTACGGCCCAAAGCTGACAGAAGAGTTATGCCAGATAAGAGGAGGCGACCATTATCCTTCGAGGCGGGTGATCATGTGTTCCTTAAGATCTCACCTAGGCGAGGTTTGATGAGGTTTGGTAAGAGTGGTAAGTTATCTCCGAGGTTCATTGGGCCTTTCAAGATATTGGAGAGGATCGGGGAGGTGGCATACCGGTTAGCTTTACCGCCACGACTTTCGAGGGTTCACAATGTGTTTCACGTATCTATGCTTAGGAAATACGAGCCTAACCCTTCTCATGTGTTAGATTGGGTTGATTTGGAGGTAGACGAGGATGCCTTTTACGAGGAGCGACCGGTTCAAATTTTAGATACCCGGGAGCAAGTATTGGGGGGTAAGACCATACCGCTAGTGAAGGTGTTATGGAGACACCATGGGATTGAGGAAACGACTTGGGAAGGGGAAGCGTGAGCATGCCTATTTGTTTTATTTTAATTGTGATGTTCCCTAGTGATGAAGGAGTTAGTACTAAATTGTTGATTACATGTTGTTGTATGTATTATTAAATTGGGCATGAGGTTGTAAAGGGATGACATTTTGCTATAAGTGTTTTATTCATATGCCTTGTGTAAACAAATGTTGTTTTGATGAAATGATGATGAAAGGAAAAGGGTAAATGTTGGTTGAACATAGATGTTGTGATTCGAGAATGTTGTTAAAATGATTGTTGTTGCTAGGACACTTTAGGTTGATGGTTTTTTTAAATTTCAGGGACGAAATTTTCTAAGGTTGGAAGGTTGTGACGACCAAGTCTTTCTTTCTCTTTTCTTCGCTTTTCTTTCCCTCATCGTCCCGTTCCCCTTTTACTTCGTTGGATTTAAAATGATAAGAAATAGTTCTCTAAATAGAGTCCTTGATCTTGTTTTGTTTGGTTGTCAATTTTCACCAATTTCGGAGAGTGTCAGGTCAAGTCCAAAGTGGGAGGGAGTCGAACCAGAAATTCCTTTTGGACAGGTTGGCTGGCCGCACATGCGGGGGCCTAGGGCCGCACGTGCGGGGTGTGAAGCCGCACGTGCAGAATTTAGGGGATTGTTTGGCTGGCTTTCTGCTTAAATTGCAGGTGCGGAGAGTGGTGCGGGGAGAGGAGCCCCGCACATGCAGGGCTGAGGGCCACACGTGCGGGAGGGGCACCCTGCATGTGCGGGGAAGGGCGCCGCACATGCGGCAGACGGGCAGTCTAGATCTCTGTTTTTATTTCTCTTTTTGGCCGAAGTGTATCTCATTTGGGGCTCTTTTCTCTCACTCTAAAACCTAATTTCTCTCCTCATTCTCTCTAGAAATCATCTCCAAAACATTCAAAACACTTTGATTCTTGCAATCCCTTGGGCTTAGATCACCATCCTCATCCTCTAATCTTGAAGATCAAGCTTGGGGCTTTTCTTGTTGTAGTGGAAGTTGAAGGATCCTCCTTTGGGGCTAGGGTTTCATCTCCCTCTTCATCAATCTTTGAGGTAGGGACATTCTTGAGTTATATATACATGTTTTGCTAAGGAAATGTTGATTTTAAAGTTCACTTGAAGTTTTGATGTTGATTTTGGCATTTGCTCTAAATGTAGAAAGGGTTTTCAAAGAAATGGGTCTTTACCTTCTTTTTTTCTTAATCCATGAGGATACTCCTTGATAAAACTTTAAAATGATGATTTTGGTGGGATTTTACCAATGAAATGTGAAAGGTTTTGCCCTTGGTGAAAAGTCCTAAAAGTTGGGGATTTTGAAGAACATATGGAAATGTTTATGGATTTTTCCTTCCTTCTTTCTTGTGTTCAATAAATGAGATAATGTAGTTCCTATCACTTGTTTTGTTAAATAGAAAACCTTCTTAAAAGTATGAGCATTGAGGAATTATTTTGATATTATTAGTAAAGATTTGGTCATGTATTATTATAAGGTGACAAGGGTTGTGTACCATGAAATGTATGAATTGTGAAATTGTATAGTTTAATGTTGAAGCATCATACGTGGCCTTGAAGAGGCTAGCTTGTTATGGGTTGGACATGAAGAGAGATTGTGGTTACAATAAATTGATGGAATGGTGAATTGATGTTGTTGTAGTGATAGTTGGAAATGGTTAATGCTACGAAGTATCAGAAAGATCATTGCATGGCATACACATCTCAAATTATACTATTATGCATTGTAAATTGAGATTGAAAACATTTACTTCATGAAAGAAATAGATATTGTAATGGAATTATGAAAATGTGCTATGGGGCAAATACATTGGTAAGTCCAGATAGGGGGTGTAGTTGAACTTGCTAAGTTGGCCTGAGTATCCTTGGTGAAAGACCAGAAAACCGCGCAGATAGGTGTCGAGCCTTCCGGTTAATACCGGTAAAAACGACAGTTTGGTAATACTCGTAGAGTCTACTTGCAGACACCAGCCTAGGGATTACAAGTGCCGTATTTACCACCCCTTTTGATTAAATTGGAAGTTTTTGAAATGTGTTGAGATTGCTAACTTTCATTGAAATGGAAATTTTAAGAAAATCAGGAAATGGAATTTTCCTTAAGAAAGCATGGCGTAGCATGAACATTTGCATTTTTATTGAGAATTGCATAACTGTATATACTTTGTTAGAATTCTCTTCTGGGCTTTATACTCACCCTTATGGGACTTTGGTGCAGGTAAAGACGTGGTGATCCCGCCAAGTTGAGGGCGCGGATAATTGTAAAGAGTACATAGCTCTTATTTTGTTGTGATTTTTGTAAGCCAAGGGCTAATGTGTTTGGGTCCGAGAGACCATTTTATGTAACCGAGCTATTGCCTTGGAAGATGTAAGCCCTTAAGGGAATTTTATTATTTTGAGATTTGATGTTTCACATGCTATAGATTCATGTATCCTTGTATGTTGTGAATGTATACCGCATGTGGAACTTTTGTATTAAACCCATTTATTATATATGTGAAGATGGAGGGATTATTGTCATTTTGTAGTGGATGTCCATTAATTTGGGGAGTTCATGTTGAATTATTTTCGGGGCGTTACAAATCCATTACATTACACTCAACCATTAAAGTTCACAATGCAAAAAAGTAAAGGTTCAACCGTGATTCCATATTGCATAACACAAAAGTAGGTAGCGTTCACAAAAGTAAACTAACAGTAACTAAAGCGAAGTGCAACCACAAAAAAATAAAAATAAATAAATACCAACAGAACTTGTCGACAAAAACCACACTACAACAAACCATTTCCGATCCCATTTTTGCCTAATGGGCCAAACCCAAGTAGTCACAGCCCTTTTGAAGCCTGCAATGCCGCAAGCCACCCAACTACATTCTCATCATTTGGCATGCACATCAATATTTCTCGGTAATCTGCGTTCTCTAACGCAATGCAGGTGAAATGGAATAGGGGGTACTAATGAAGTTCGAGATAGCCATAATCTACTGCATACATGCCTCAATGCCATACTTATGTGATGCACCAGTTCCGTGCCTGACCGTCAGGTGCTTCTGTGATTGAACCGCCTGAGACAGATGGTTAAAGCTATCCACAAGCATCGATGCTCCACTAGAGATCTTCTTCTACTTTCCACTGGTGCTACCTCCTTTTTTCCTCTTTGCCCCGGGGTCTACTTCTTTAAGATGGACAGTGGGGGAGTTTAGAGATGAGTCAACGACTGGTCTATATGGTTCGATAAATGGTAGCAACCCAAGAGAGTCCATTGAGTTGGATTCACGTTCGCCAACATCCACAGCCTTCTCCCCCAGCATCCAATGGTGTTTGCCAGTCGCAGTTGCACTGGTGAATACTTTGCGCATCAACTCTTCATGCTCCAATGGTGGACTTGAATTTGTAAGCGATCTTTTTTGTCTGCAAATGAAAATTTAAATTAAAATTTAATCTTTTTCCTCACAGTAACATGGGACAATCAATGAACAAGTTACTTTCCATTACATGTGTGTACAAAATCAAAGGTGCCAGTTTCATATAAGTTAAAGGTGCCACTCATGGACTTTTAATAAGTTATGGACTCATACAACATATTGGCTTTAGCAGATAAATTTGACTACCAATAATTTTAGTCACAAGTACAAGTTGCCTTGAAACTTTCATGAAATTGTCTTTGTTTTTTCTTGGAATTTGTCTTTGTTTTTTCCATTTTATGTCCATAAATTTTATGCAGCAGATGAAATAATTGTGGGATAGAACTAAAAATGAGATTAATGAAATGTTTTGAAATATAGTTATTTTTTATGTTGTGTAGTGTGGTACATTTGTAGTAATTTTTTATTGAAATGTTTTGAAATGAACATAACTTATATAAGTGAAATTTTACTACCAATAATTTTAGTAACAAGTACAAGTTGCCGTGAAACTTTCATGATTTATTACGTAAAATAAAATTTAAATTGGTACATACCGATTCAAGCTTTTCCCACCACTCTTCCGACGTTGTGAACAACCCGATTTTCCTGTCAAACCCAATGCCTGTGACACCCTTACTACTATCCATCAACTTATTCCAAGCCTGCCATTCCTTTTTCAAACTGATATACTTGTTCTTCAACTATTTCATTTCATGACGTCTACCCGTGCACTTAGCAAATTTCAGTGGAATTTCCTTATACCCTGTTATGGTTATGGTTGTACCTACCCGCCGGCCTACTAATATTTTGTTTCTAACACACTCTAGGAAGATTTCTGTGGCTGTACTGTCCCAGTTCGCCTTATGTGCATGATCCAAGTCATCAACAAATCCTCCAGTAACTGATGGGCCAACCCCTTCATTTTTAGACGAGGTACGAGAGGACGACCGTATTGTAGCCATTCGATTAATGTGAGAGGACTTATTGTACACATTAGAACCCAGTTGATGAATACATTTTAGAAAATAAACTATGAACCATATGCAAAAGAGAACTTTCACAAAAGTTTAACAAAACTAGTACGATAATTACTAACAGCATATAGCCTTTACATAAAAATGATCACAATGCAGTTATTTCTTCAAAACATTACTTCTTCAAAACATTACTTATGTACAAGGGTAATGATTTATGGGGTTTACATTCGCAATAATAAGATGATGACCATGATGCACAACACACAAATCATTGTTTTCATTACACGTAAAGTATTAATAATGTGCACAACATCAACCCGTAACTGCATGACATCGGTTGTTAATGAGTCATGGTCGGGGCTCTGTCTCCCTGATTCGTTACACCAACTAATCCAATTAACACATTGCTGATGAGTAAGAAACATAACACTTATTAGTTATGGGAATTACAGTTTGCAAACATATGGAGTGAGAAATAATCATTTGTTATAACTCACCATAGGACGGGGGCAAACATAATATGCATGGCCAGGATTTTTGTGAGACCTTGATACCTTCACAAAACAACGGCCATAGCCACAAGCACACATGCGTTGTGGCGATATCGACATGGCAGTGGAAAAAGATGAAGCCATATTACTATACACAGACCAAACACATGACTAAAATAGCACCACAGATTGGGGTTATAATTGCAATACACGTATATTCGATGAAATGTAACAGTTATATGTATTTAATTTATAACAACAGTTGATTGTTAACAGCATAACAGATTGAGTGAATAGGTAATTAAGTTAACTCCAACAGATTTGCGCAATTCAAATTCACTATGTACAGATCAAATTTATAAGAATAGAGTTGAAAGAAAAAGAAAAAAAAAATAGAGTATTGTATATGAGCAACCTGAGCAGATCTTTACACTTTAAAAAATAAACCAACAAATTGCATTTTCCCCAACTTGATCAGGCTCCACTCTTAAAATTGATCAGCCTCCAATCTTAAAATTGGTTGATTTGGAATTTTGCATCTTAACTCAAGTGTTTTGGCACTTGATTTGTCCATTAGTTTACACTTTCTTTTGTCCATTAGTTTTAAAATTGTGTACACTGAAAAAAGGTTAAATGAAAGAAGATTTAATTTTTTTTTATCAAATTAATAATTCATCAAATTTAAATTAAAAATTTTATTAAATTTGATGAAAAGAAAATTTTAACATATGAGAATAATTTTTAAAAAGATTTTAACAAAAAATTAATAAAGGAATTGAAATAATTATTATCATGTCAAGTTTTTTATTTAAACTGAAAATCAAATTAGATAAAAATAAATAAAAAAATTGGTGAAGAGTGACAGATGCTCTAAACAATTAAATGTTTGTTTTAGTTTTTATTTAGATGGAAGAAAGAAAAAAAAAATGACAGTGAAATCTCCAGAAAAACCAAAATGAAGGAAGACCCAAAAGAAAAAAAATTATGTTTGTTGAGTAAAGAAGAAACAACATATACTTTTTTATTTTTTATTGGACAAGAACAGAAAAGAAAACCAGCAAGATCGGTGACTGAATCACCGAAGTTGGAACAAGAAAAAAAAATATTTGAAAGAGATTACATCATCATAGGTGCAGATCAGTGAAGAAAAAAAGAAAATACCATCAATATTTGCCAAATCACAGTAAGATCTGAAACAATGGGTTGAAAACCAACAATACCAAGTTCCTCAACGAAGAAGAAGCACAGAAATTGGGTTTGGCCACCGTACCTATCGCAAATCCTCGACAATAGGCTACTTGGTCTTTCTGTAACAGTTCCGCCGGAATAAGCCACCGGAGAGAGGTATTGCACTCTTCTGTGAAACCCTCCAGTTAGACCCAAAGTTTAAGTGATAAGATGAGAGATATGAGCACGTTTCCAAACAGATAGGAGCAACAGAGGGTAAAAATGTCTTTTTACCCAAATAATGCCATATAGCTGGACTGCAGCTCCATTACTCAGCTACAATGTGGTTTTTTGAATTTTTTTCTATTGGAGGTTTAAAATAGCCTGCCAACCATGTTCCCAAACACCGCCAATAATTGCCCTAAAGGCTTACAACTTTCTAAGATTTTTCTTGATTACAACAAAAGTGGACGTAGGTCCAATACATTTTAAGCCCTTGGCTATACAAAACGAATACAACAAAAAGAGAAGCTTTTGCCCAAAATCTTCCCAAGCTACTGCCTTGGCGGATGCATATCACCAACACTTGAAAATGTTTTTCCCATATAGGGTAAGCCAAAGCCCAATAGAAATAATCCAGTACAATATATGAAACTTAACGAAGATATAAGGGTAAGATGCAAATACAATGCCATTGATAAACCATTTCATAATTCTTTTGCAAACCATGTAGTATAATCTGTATATTTTAATTCATGAAAGTTCCATTTCATTCAAACAACCAAGCTGAGAATACAACTCAATAGGTCTCTAACCAGTACAACCATCATACCATCACTTCTATTTGCCATTTTACGGATATTTCGTCCGGTGGAATTGGCACCCACGTATACTCATGGTTTTCGGGACTTTCACCCTGGACACTCCGGCCAACTTAATTCACTGGAGTGCATCTCATTTCTCTTCCCAAACGTCATTAAAAGACATAACCATATTCAATGACAATGGGTGAGAAATTAGTTTCAATTTACCTAATCCTCATGTAATTTCTACAACAATCATAGCTATCCTCCACCGATAACCCAAAACAGATATTTCTAAATAGATATACAATCTCCACGACAGATAAACTATCAAAATTTTCCATAGGTGAGTGATAATGCATATCCAACTCCACCATTTATATAGACATCCATCTAATTTCACATTTCCAATACCAATTCTATTTATTTATACAAAATAAATATTTGAGACATTTTTGGGCAAACTCCTTTTTCTTTTCTTTTTTACCAAAATCCAACCCAAGTATCAAAATTAACTATTTTATTACAACCCAATCTCATATCCACTCCCATGGCCATTCTCAATACACCCATTTCAAAATCCCCTCTTTTGATCTTAAATCAAAACCCTAGGTTTGTTCAAAATCCACCAAAACTCACAATAATGTTTATACAAAACAAATAACTAAGTTAGGAGTCACATAGGAGTATAGAAAATCCCTACCTCAAAGTTAGAAGACGAGCAAAGCAATGAAGAAACTCGGAGGAAGCCGAAACCCCACTCTAATTGGATGAAAACGTAGCCCTTGAGATGCTCTACCTCTTTTACAAAGGCACATGGATTGAGAGACTACTAGATCTAGGTGAAAATGTAGAGAAAGTGTGAGTTTTAGAGAGAAAGGCTATGGACCTCGGGTTTGGAGAGAAAAAGATATGAAAAAGTGATGTAAAAAGTGATCATCTCAGACTGATATACGCATAGTCCGCTCGAGCACAAGAAGTGACACTCAAGCGTCAAACACAATAAGTTGTTCCACTCGAGCGCAAAATACACACTCCAAGTAGTTTTGCAGATAGCAAACCAATGCTCGAGCGCAAGAAAGGACGAGCCGAGATTGCTCGAGCACAGAAAGTACCGCTCGAGCGTAGAATATGCCCTCCGAGTAGTTTTGCAGACCTGCAGAAGTATTGAGAGTTCACAAAGCCCGCTTGAATGCAAGAAGGGACGCTCAAGCAGAGAAGTTAAATTCTAGGCAACAAGAGTTTGAAAACCAAGCAACCAACCTGTTCCAAACGCAACCAATAGCCAAACTCAAGAAAGTATAAGGGAGGTAAGATAAGGACTACAATACAGAATTGTACGGGGGGAAAATATTCCGGCTACCCGCACTTCCTTTCTTCCCAGTTCCTCAGCTGTCCGATCACCTG
Source organism: Camellia granthamiana (assembly GCA_036172215.1). Lineage (NCBI taxonomy): Eukaryota > Viridiplantae > Streptophyta > Magnoliopsida > Ericales > Theaceae > Camellia > Camellia granthamiana. The sequence continues at coordinate 116,043,828 of CM069913.1, forward strand.
AAAGCGCAAAAGCGGTGAGCTACCCGGCGGTGTGTGGCCGGAAAACACCTCCGATGCTCAAGTTAGAACCACACACCTGGAAAAATGACTAGAGAGAAGGGAGAGTGTTTGAGTGTAAGTCTCACTTACAAAAATTGTCCATCCCCTTAAGGGGTGGCGCCGAATTGTTTATATACCTCTCTGCGCCTCATATCTACTCCCAATGATCTCTCAACACGTGGCTCTGCTATCCCATCTGTCAGCACATAAACCATGCCTCTGTCAGGTCACACCATGCTGGACATTACCTAATCCCAAATGCCAGCCTTCTCTGCTGGAGCCCGGCAGCCGAGCTGCCCAATCCATAGCCGGGCTGTGCTTCATGCCCAAGCACGCCGCTGGCTAAGCTTGAGGGAACCGGGCTACGCAGCATCCCGGCTGGACCGTGTCCGAGATATCTCGCATTCACCTTTGTCGGCCTTCCTGTCGAACAAACTCATAGCTCGGTCGACTACGCCCTTCCTGGCGCCGGTCATCTGCTTGGCTGGTCGGCCTTCCTGCAAAGCATGCAGCTCGGTTCACACAATCGGTGCCTTAACCGAGCACCTTCTCAACCTAGTACCTGCTCGGCCAAAATCTTGCCCGGCGTAACTCTATCCGGCCAAATCTGTCCGGCACGGTACCAGACCATTATTTTCCCACTCAATTGCCCCTTAATTCCGTCCGCTCTAGCGTGACAGGGATTACCTACTCCAACCGAGGTATAATTTCATTTCCTCGGTCCCCGGCTTATCAATTAGTAACCAGACTGGACGACCCTCTGTCTTCGAACTTGCCCGGTTTTGCTTTCAAACTTGCCCGGTCTTTTCTCAATCTTGCCTGGCAGTCTTCCCGGTTGATGCTACATCAGACCTCGGTGTCATCTCATTTTTCCCGGCTAACGCATCAACTGCCCCTGTCTCTTCAACTCTGACGAAGTCATTAAATGGGGGCACGTGGCAGCTTCTTATTCGTCCTCGAGCATCCAACCGGCTGCCGAAATTCAAAAATTTTGGCGGTTAAACACCCTATATACAGGCCACCCTCACCTTCTTTCCTTTCCTACTGCCATTCCATCGTTCCAGCCGCTCCAGAGCTCGTGCCCCTTCCCTTTCTTGCCATTGCTGCGTTAGTGCCTCGAAGAAGTCCTCCTCGCCTTCTCCTGGTAAGTTCTTGTATTTTCTCGCCATTTTCTTTCACATTTCACACATTAGGGTATGAAAATACAGCTTTTAGAACTTAGGCACCTAAAAACATCCCAAACCTTCCATAGTTCATGGTGTTCTTCATTTCTCCTGAAAATCAGCGAAGAACTGGGGCGGACCGGGCTCCTGGTCTCCATTTGATCCACAAGAACCACAAAACCGAGAAAATAACATGTTTGTAGTGAATACAGTAAAAACCGAGATAGTGGGAGTACTTGGTCGTCCAACCGGGCTAGTATCTGATCCGTTTGGGCGATTGAGCTCTCTAGCAGCCTTAGGAACCGGGGTGGTTTGGCACGCCTTCGGACCGAGCTAAAGTCAAGCTTGGATTTGCGAGACCGCGCTCACACTTGCCATCCTTTTCCTGCAGAGTCCAAGGGGACCATTAACCATTCTGAAGCTCCCAAGACCGAGCAATCATCCAATGCCAAACCACAACCGAGCTACCTTAGGACCGCCTCAAATGGGGAAGTACCGCTATATGGTAGACACCTCGGCTGCCTTAGACGCGTTCAGGGAGGAGTACGGCATCCCGGCCGATGTCCACCTCGAACTTGCAGCCGAGCAAACAACTCCTTGGGGAAGAGACGAGCAATGCCCCTTCACCGTGCTCTCAATAGTTGAGGGAGGCCTTCGCTTTCCACTCAATCCCCTGATCACAGAATTCTTACGCCGCACCGGGCTGGCACCAACCCAAGTGTCAACAAATACATACCGGATTATCAATGGCGTTCACGAATTAAACAACCGGCTTGGCACTCAACTAGGCTTAGCCGAGATCTTAAGGCAGTACACCATGGGCCACACCGGGGACGGTCTTGCCTACTACCTGAAAATAAGACCGGGCAAGGAGAAAATAGTGACCGACACCCCAGATAAAGACTTGCACGATGACGACTTTTTCTGGGTGTCTGGCAACTATGAAACGGCCGACGTACCGGGCTGGTTTATTAGCAAGAACTTTGGTACTTCATGTAAGCCGCGCTTTCTTGCTCGGTCAATCCTCTTAACTGATTATTCTTTACTTAGCCATTTTTTGTTTCCTTTGCAGCAATCCAGGATCTACAGGCAAATTACCAGTTCCCAAACTCCGAGTCAATCCGAACCGTGCTCCGATACAGGCACCGGGATTGTAACGAACTGCTCGGTTATCAACCTACTTACAGATACTCTGCTCCCCGCCGGGGTAGAGTCACTGACTTCCTGCGCGAGCCAACTCCACCTCCGGATCCAACTTTACCTGACATCCCCTTAATCCGGCTGACCGAGGAACAGGAAATGGCCAAGCACAGTCGAATCCGAAATTTGCTAACTGCCACCTCAGCCGAGCTACCGGGCGTCAGCACTCCCTCATCCGCGGCCGGTCAATCCAGCGGCGCAGTGATTGGCCTCGCCACACCTGCAACCGGCCAACCCCACCGAGAACCTGCGCAGTGCCGGGGTGGAAAAAGAGCTCGGCCAGATCCCTCAGCCGAGCTGGTGGCTGAGCTAGAAACCGAGCAACCTGCTGCACAAGCCAGCACCGTACCGGCCTGGCGCCCGCTGTTGAAACACCGGGGTGCTGACATCCCGGCCAACGCCTCGGTCAAAGGCGACAAGGAACATCTGTTGGCCTTCGACCTGTCAAAGGCACTCCTGCTGCCGTCTGACGTGGTTGGAAGTGACCACGTTCCAGACACCCGGCTGGTCAAATCGGCCATGAAGTCAATGACCAGGGTAAGCACCCCAACCTACTCCCAGAATTTTCCAAGTGTTTGCCCGGTTTCTTTGCTGATCAAGTTTTTTTCTTGCAGGCCATCCAGAAACAGCACCTCGTGATGGAGCGCATCCACCGACTTAGGCAGAGGGCAACTGATACAGCCAGCCAAGTTGAGAGCCTTCAGACCGAGCTGGGACGGGCAAAGGCATCTTTCGACCGGGCTAGCACCGAAAACAACAGACTGCTCGGCCAGCTGTATGAGGCCGAGAAGAAACGAGATGAACTCCAAGCCGAGCTTAACGCGCTGAAAGAGTCCAGGGATAAAGACTGCGAAGATGCCAACAATGCAGGCTTCAAAGAAGCAGAAGACAACTACAAAAAGCAGGTCTTTGCAACCCAGGACATATACTTCAAGGCCGGCTGGAAGGAAGCTTGCTCTAAGCTCGGTCAGGGCCCTGAAATCGATGTGTTTGCCTCCACACCAAAAGCCTTTCTGCCGGTCTACCTTGTGCCCTATGCCAACGACGTCTTCACTGCGTTGCAGGCAGAGACCGAGGAAGAGCTTGCTAGAGAGACGGCTGCAGACGCCGGTGAAGGAAGCAGCCCCGAGCAGAATGTCCAGAATGAGCCCGGTGATCAAGAGAGGAATGCACCGGTCAACATTGAAGATGAATTTGACAACCTCTCCCCCCTTGCTTAGTTTCTCTTTGAACTTGCTTTTGTTTGTTTTTGATGTACCCGGGCTAAGTCTCACATTTTGTAACCGGGCTAAGTACCCCACCTTTGTACTCATTTCGAATTAATGAAAAAGCTTAACTTTTATGAAGTGTTTGCACGGTTTGCTTGAGCTTCATAAAAACATCAACTCACTGAACCGGGATACATCACCTCGGTTGAGAGACCAGATCATACCATCTCCAACCGAGGTAATTCATCTCGGCAAGAAATATCTAACTTGCACAAACATTAATCCATCCAACCGGACAAAACATCTTGGTTGGGAATTCAAAATTGGATAAAACACCAACAATTCCAACCGGAGCAAAGTATCTCGGTTGGGAATTCCAAAGTTGGGCAAAACCCCAACTCTTCCAACCGGATTAATCCATCTCGGTTGGGCAAAACACCAACTCTTCCAACCGGAGCAAAACATCTCGGTTGGGAATTCTAAAGTTGGGCAAAACACCAACTCTTCCAACCGGATTAATCCATCTCGGTTGGGAATTCCAAAGTTGGGCAAAACACCAACTCTTCCAACCGGAGCAAAACATCTCGGTTAGGAATTCCAAAGTTGGGCAAAACACCAACTCTTCCAACCGGAGCAAAACATCTCGGTTGGGAATTCCAAAGTTGGGCAAAACACCAACTCTTCCAACCGGATTAATCCATCTCAGTTGGGAATCCAAAGTTGGGCAAAACACCAACTCTTCCAACCGGACTAATCCATCTCGGTTGGGCATGCTTAGTTTGAACAAAACATCAAATTACGAAGGCAAAGAACACTTGTATATATTGACAAAAAGAATTACATTCTGAAGTGTAATGCAAAAAGCTCCTTCTTTGCGAACAAAACAATAGCTAGAAATAGTACACTTTGAGATTGGCCGCGTTCCATGGCCGAGGTATTGCTCTACCATCCAAGTCCTCCAGGTGGTATGCCCCCTTGCCCGCCAGACCGGTTATCTTGTATGGTCCTTCCCAATTTGCCCCTAGCTTGCCTTCTCCTGGCACCAGGGTATTTCCCATAACTTTCCTCAGGACCCAATCACCCACCTTGAACGGTCTGGGGTGCACCATCTTGTTGTACTTCCTGGAGAGTTCTTGCTGGTAGGCTGCCACATGGATGAGAGCCTTTTCCCGGCGCTCTTCAGCCAGGTCTAATTCCAGAGCAATAGCCTCGGTGTTCAGAGCAGGCTCAAAGCTTTCACTTCTGAGGGTGGGCATGCCGACTTCCAAGGGAATGACTGCCTCCATTCCATAAGCCAAAGCGAATGGAGTTTCCCCGGTAGAACGCCGCGGGGTAGTCCGGTATGCCCAAAGGACGCTGGGAAGTTCCTCGGCCCACTTTCCCTTTGCCTTTTCCAACCTTTTCTTTAACCCATCCAATATAATCTTGTTCGACGCCTCGGCTTGACCGTTGGACTGTGGGTAAGCCGGAGTGGAGTTGTAGAATTCAATCTTTAAATCTTCACAAAAACCTCTGAATAGGCGACCGTCAAACTGGGTGCCGTTGTCAGAAATCAAGATCTTGGGGACGCCAAACCGCGTTACCACATTCTGCCAGACAAACCTCTTCACGTCTTTTTCCTTGATAGTTGTCAAAGGTTCGGCTTCAACCCATTTGGTGAAGTAGTCCGTCGCCGTGATAAAGAACTTGCGGTTGCCCGGTGCAGTTGGGAGGGGTCCCACTATATCTAGCCCCCACATCGTAAAAGGCCAAGGGCTGGTGAGGGGAAGAAGTTCTCTGGCCGGCTGGTGGATCTGGTGTGCAAATTTCTGGCACTTCTCACATTTCCGGACATATTTTTGCGCGTCAGCTTGCATGTACGGCCACCAATAGCCTTGTGAAATAGCTCGGTAGGCCAAGGATCTGCCCCCGGTGTGGCTGCCACAAATGCCTTCGTGAATTTCGTGCAGGAATGCATCCACACTACTCGGGTGCACACACTTTAAGTACGGACCAGAGAAGGACTTCTTATACAACGCGCCAGATGGAGAGAGCCAAAACCGCTCTGACTTTACCCGGCATTTGTGTGCTTCCTTCTTCTCGGTTGGTAGAATCCGGTCTCGGAGGAACAAAATGATTGGATCCATCCACGACAGACCCAGCTCGGCGCAGAGTACTTCCGTCTGCCCGGTATCTTCAATGCTTGGTCGTGGAAGAAAGTCAATTAACAAGGGATTTGGAGACGTACTATCTACCATCGATGCCAGGCCGGCCAGCTCATCAGCTCGGCTGTTTTCTTCTCGGCCGATCTGTTGGACTCTGATTGCTTGAAACTGCTTGATGCGTTCCCTGACCAGAGCTTGGTACTTCGCCATGCGGTCATCCTTTGCCTCGTAGATCCCAGAAACTTGGTTAACCACAAGTTGGGAGTCACTGTACACCATTAGCTCGGCAGCCTTCATCTGGATTGCGCTCTTGAGCCCGGCCAGAAGGGCCTCATACTCAGCTTCGTTGTTAGATGCTGGGAAGCCAAGGGTGATAGAATGTTCAATGGTTAGGCCATCTGGGGAGATAAGAACAATACCCAGGCCAGCACCGTGACGATTGGACGCCCCGTCAACAAAAAGCTTCCACATTTCCCCCACAAAAAGCTTCCAGCAAACTGATGGATCCTGCGAGTGGTGAGGGGTGCTACAATCAAGGTTGCTCGGTCGTCCGGTTTCAAGTTCTGCGCTCACTGGCCCCTACTCCAGCCCCCCTTGGTGATTCGGCACCGGACTCAGCAAGTCGGTCTGCCACGCCTAAGTCTGTAGGCGAATCACCAGGCTGCGGTATTATGCGGCTGCAGGCTCTGTGCTGAGTAGTTCCATGACTTCCCCCCTTGGTGATGCGGTACCGGGCAGAGTTGGTGGAATAACAACACCCAACTCTGTCATCGCGTCACCGGTTGTTAGCAATGTAGAAGTGTAGGCCACTGCGGTGGTGCGCGCTAAGTCCGCGCCGCGAACCCCTCCAGGTGGTAGTATCTCTGATGAACTGGCGCGCACCTCATCATCTGCCGCGGTAATATCAACCGGGCATACCGGATGAGTTCCAGGTGAGAATTCTGCAACGAAGTCAGCCATAGTTTGGGCTTTGATGGCAGTGCGCGGCTAATACTTCACATCAAACTGCCCCAACTCGACCGCCCCACTTAAGAACTCGCCCAGAAAAATCCGCCCGTTCAAATAAAGCTTTGAGGGGGAACTCGGTCAAGACGACAATAGTATGTGCATGAAAGTAGTGCGCCAACTTTCTTTAAGCCATCATTAATGCCAAAGCAAGCTTTTCAAGAGGCAGGTACCTAGTCTCTGCCGGTAGTAAAGTCTTGCTAACATAAAAGATGGGGAGGTGCTTGATTCCTACAGCCCGAACAAGCACCGCACTGACTGCATGCTGCGATACGGCCAGATAAAGATAAAGTTCTTCTCCGGGCACCGGCGTGACCAACAATGGCGCTGAAGACAGATATTCCTTGAGCTCGGCCAACGCTTGGTCGCATTCTTCATCCCATGAGAACTTGGACTTCAAGGACTGAAAGAAAGGACGGCAGCGATCTGATGACCGGCTTATAAATCGATTAAGCGCGGCGGCCATTCCGGCCAGATGTTGCACGTCTTTCACCGAGCTAGGCTGCTTTAACTCTTGTACGGCTCTGATTTGTGTAGGGTCCGCCTCAATACCTCGGTTTGTGACTAAGAATCCTAAAAATTTCCCGGATCCCACACCGAAGGCACACTTGGACGCATTCAGGCGCAACTTATGCTTCTTGAGGATGGCAAACATCTCGGCCAGGTCGGACAAATGATTTGTTTGTTGCCTGCTCTTCACCACCATGTCATCAATGTAAGCCTCCATTGTCCGGCCCAGCAAAGGAGCAAATATCTTGGTCACCATCCTCTGGAAAGTTGCCCCGGCGTTCTTTAAACCAAAAGGCATAACTCGGTAGCAGAAGAGTCCCCTTGGTGTAGTAAATGAAGTGATTTCTCGGTCGGGGCCGTGCATGGCAATCTGATGATAGCCCCGGTAAGCGTCCAAGAAACTTAGCCTGTCATGGCTAGCCGTCAAATCCACAAGCTGGTCAATTCTAGGCAAAGGAAAACTGTCTTTCGGACAGGCACGGTTGACGGTCTTGTAATCAACGCAAACCCGCCACTTCCCATTCTTCTTCGGTACAACGACTGTATTTGAAATCCACCGAGGATAGTGAACTTCCTGAATTGCTCGCGCCTCAAGCAGATTCTTGACTTCCTCCGCCACTACCTCGGCGTGATGCAATGCTGACCTCCTTGTTCGCTGAATGACCGGCTTGGCTCCGGGGAAGACATTGAGATGATGGCAGATAAAGTTTGGATCGAGGCCGGGCATGTCATAAGGTGACCATGCGAAAACTTCAATGTTGGCCATAAGGAATTCCACCATCTCGGTCCTTTCTTGTGCTGTGAGGGTGGAGCCGAGCAAGAAGAACTTGTCCGGCTGCTCGGTATCAATTCGCACTTCCACCAATCCTTCCACGGCTTTGTCTTCTGCCTTAGTGCCCACATCATCTAGCACTACCCGGTCCTCCGGTCCCTCAATCATCTGAACAAATCCCTTGGCAGCCCGGCTTCCATTGACCGCCACAAAGCACTGTTTTGACATAACCTGATCGCCCCCAATCTCCTCAACTGCCCCCATAGCTGAGGGGAATCTCATCACTTGGTGAAAGGTTGATGCCACGGCTTGCATAGCATGAAGCCAGCCCCTGCCAAGGATCAGATTGTAAGTAGATGGCACCTGCAATACCCAGAACTCAACCTGTTTGACCACTGATCCCGCTTTAACCGGCAGGATAATTTTTCCCAAAGGCCACTCCGGTTGTGAGTTGAAACCGACCAATGGCGAAGTTGCTGGGGCCAAATCCGTGTCTCGGAGCTTGAGCTGTTTGAAAGCGTCGTAATACATGATCTCGACCGAACTTCCCTGATCGATCAAGATCCTTTTAACTTCAAAATCATTGACGCGGAGAGTTACTACCAAAGCGTCATTGTGCGGTGTCTGTATGCGCTCCAAATCTTTTGAGGAAAAGCTGATTACATCCTTTACTTCTGTCTTCCCCCTCTTGAGCGCAGGCTGAACTGACAAAACTTCCCTCATGTGTTCTGCCTTCTTAATCATACCACGAAGCTCACAAACACGCGCCGGTTCCACTATGCCGTGGATGACATTCACAACCCCTTGTGGAGGTGCCTCCCGGTCATCCGGTCCGCGTGGATCAACTGGAACCTGATTTGCCTTAACTCCTCCATCAATGTAGAGGTCCAGATGCCCAGCTGCCACTAGCTCTTCTAAGTGTTGCCTCAAAGGCAAACAGTCCTCTGTTCGGTGGCCACGTTCTCGGTGAAAGGTACAACGGTACTTGGAATTGAAGCCTCTCTGCCCGTCGCCTAACTTAGCAGGAAACCGGACGTACTCCTCGTCACGGATTTCACTAAGTATGCGATAGATTGGAATTTTGAAGACCGTGGTGATGCCTGTTCTTGCTTTCAACCTTCTGCCTGCGTCGGCCACATCATCTTGGGGGTAGTCATCCCGGCGGTAATCATTCCTGTCATTACGCCGCTCCCTACCCCGGTTCTTGCGGTTTGAACCTCGGTCTGACTCTTCAGCTCGGTCACTAGATCGGCCGGACTCTTGCCCGACTGCATGCACTTTTCCTGCCAACCTCTTGGGCGTTACGACCGGGGCTGCCTTCTCGGTTGAGGCCGAGGCATCATCCTCTACCCGGATATGCTCATTGATGCACTGCATAAGCTGTCCCATGGTCGTAGGTTGTTGCATGGTAAGTGAGTCTCGCAGTCTATGTCCGACCGGGAGCCCACGCTTATACTGTACGATAGCAAGGTTGACCGGGCAGTCCAGTATCTCATTGAAAGTCTCCCAATACTTGGAGTTGTACGCCTTGAGTGTGTCGCTCGGTTCCATCTTGATACTCAGGAGGTGATCAACTTCCTTAGGAGTTTTGGTGTTAGTCGTGAAACGCGTTACGAAGGCTTCTGCCAGCCGTTGCCACCTTTCAATACTTCCCTTCGGTAGCCTTCCGAACCACTTCAATCCCAATTCGCCCAAACTCGACGGAAAGATAAGGCACATAAGAGCATCATTCCGCCGGTGTCCGGCCATAACCTGTCGGAAATGACTTACATGCATGTACGGATCGGTCTTTCCATCGTAAAGGGTAAACTTTGGCTGGTGGAATCCCGCCGGAAGCGGCGCTGCTTCTATCTCCAGTGAAAAGGGAGTGGCGCTCAACCTGGCCAAATCTGTATCTAGAAGGAGTGGCGCCGCTTGACGCGGTGGAGGCATTCCGACCTCCTCGCTGGCGTGGGCTCCGTAGGATAACCGCTGGAACGCCGGCACCCTCTGAGCTTCCCGCCGGCGAGCCCGTTCCTTTAGAACTGTCCGCAAATCCTCTGTACAGGCGGAATAGGAATACCTCGACGTCGTCCCCGGACGTGAGGGTCTGTAAGTGCTATCTTGCGCGCTGGACTTCTCTGCGTGCAAGTCGGAATCACCATCTCTGTAGCTCCTGGTAATAGAGATTGCCGGAGTGTGCCTCTGACTCTGGCTGGCTGAACGGCGGGAGGGGGCTGAACGGCGGGATGGGGTGCGCTCACTGTGGTCACCCACTCCAGCTACACCCTTCCCTTTGTAACGCCGCTTGAGCTCCTCCATCTCTGCCGCCATTCGCCGGATGACGGCATCTTGGTCCCGCAACTTGTGTTCCAGGCGTTTGGAGTGTGACTCTCTCCGCCGTCGGTGACCGTCTGGATTACGGGAACGGCCATGACTTCTTCCGCGCTTATCCCGCGCGTCTCCCGCCTGTCCTCCGGTGGCTGTCTCCAGGTTTGCCATCGGAAGGATGGACGGGAGTCCTTCTCTCTGCCGGACAAACTCCGGGGTGGTTCCGTCGACGGCGGACAACGAAAACTCCTCGTTGTGCGCCATGAACGACGATCAGATGAACCTAGAAGACAAGGTTTTATCTGCAAGCTTCCCACAGACGGCGCCATTGTACGGGGGGAAAATATTCCGGCTACCCGCACTTCCTTTCTTCCCAGTTCCTCAGCTGTCCGATCACCTGAAAGCGCAAAAGCGGTGAGCTACCCGGCGGTGTGTGGCCGGAAAACACCTCCGATGCTCAAGTTAGAACCACACACCTGGAAAAATGACTAGAGAGAAGGGAGAGTGTTTGAGTGTAAGTCTCACTTACAAAAATTGTCCATCCCCTTAAGGGGTGGCGCCGAATTGTTTATATACCTCTTTGCGCCTCATATCTACTCCCAATCATCTCTTAACACGTGGCTCTGCTATCCCATCTGTCAGCACATAAACCATGCCTCTGTCAGGTCACACCATGCTGGACATTACCTAATCCCAAATGCCAGCCTTCTCTGCTGGAGCCCGGCAGCCGAGCTGCCCAATCCATAGCCGGGCTGTGCTTCATGCCCAAGCACGCCGCTGGCTAAGCTTGAGGGAACCGGCTACGCAGCATCCCGGCTGGACCGTGTCCGAGATATCTCGCATTCACCTTTGTCGGCCTTCCTGCCGAACAAACTCATAGCTCGGTCGACTACGCCCTTCCTGGCGCCGGTCATCTGCTTGGCTGGTCGGCCTTCCTGCAAAGCATGCAGCTCGGTTCACACAATCGGTGCCTTAACCGAGCACCTTCTCAACCCAGTACCTGCTCGGCCAAAATCTTGCCCGGCGTAACTCTATCCGGCCAAATCTGTCCGGCACGGTACCAGACCATTATTTTCCCACTCAAGAATCATGAAACCCGAGTCCAGAATGCAAGATAGGTCAGGTCTCAACTGGAATCATTATAATCTCCCCCCTTAAGGAATTTCGTCCCTGAAATTTCAAATCAAACTTTAAAATTGCAATTAAATCAATAACAACAATGATAATCAATCCTCTTCATCACCATGACCCATTCTCCGATCATCCATTCTCATAAACTCAATACATAAGTTCCAACATTGAAGGTACAATTCACATTTTCTCAAAACATCTACAATGTTTATATTAAACTCTTGTTTCCAAAACATATACAACATATATAATGTTTCCATATTTCATTAGCATAACATAATTTCAATACATAACTCAAACATCAACAAATAAGTCCAGATATTTCTCACAAACCTCCAACTCATGTTTCTAAGTCGCTTCCTCAACTTCGTGATGTTTTCATAACACTTTTACCAAAGGAATGGTCTTGCCTCGCAAGACTTGGCCTTGAGGATCCAAGACTCTCACAGGTCACTCCTCATACGAGGCATCCTCATCTACCTCTAAGTCGGTCCAATCCAACATGTGCAATGGATCCGGCTCATACTTCTGAAGCATACTAATATGAAATACATCATGAACTCTGGAAAGTTGTTGTGGCAAGGCCAAGTGATAGGCTACCTCTCCAATCCGCTTAAGGATATCAAAAGGCCCAATAAATTGAGGGGACAACTTCCCACTCTTCCCAAACCTCATCAAACCTCGCCTAGGTGATATCTTCAAAAAGACATGATCTCCCACCTCAAAAGACAAAGGTCTCTTCCTATGGTCGACATAACTTTTCTAGTGACTATGGACCGTAACCAACCGCTTACGGATTAGTGAAACTTTCTCCGTCATTTCTGGGACTAACTTTGGACCCAACATTGGTACATCACCCACCTCGGCCCAATACACATGGGATCTACACAATTGGCCATACAAAGCCTCAAACAGTGCCATTCCAATACTCGACTGGAAGCTGTTGTTTTAGGCAAACTCCACTAAGGGTAAGTGTGTGGACACCCCATTTTTGACCACCCTTAAGACTTGGGCACCTTAAGTTGATCACTCGATGATGAAAGATACACTGTATAAACATTCAATTTCGTCAGCAAGAAAAGCTTCTAAATCCCAACCTTACACCCCATTTTTGACCAAAACTATTTTAGACCAAAACTTTTTTTAGACCTTAAAACCCTCTTTTTCAAAATATTTTTCCAAATGTTTCTACGATGTCTTGAGGCTCGCATTTCGTTTAAAATATTACACTTTTTGATAAACCGAGTATGGACAAAGTGGACATAAGTGGATAAGTGGAAGGGAGGTGAATTCTTTGAAAAATCTTTAAAAACATCTTATTTTTAGATTTTGAGTTGAAGTAAATAGGAGGAGAGGGAAGAAAACTAGTTGGGGAGGAAGTTAGGCATTAATCCGTTAGGATAAAAATGAGCATCCTTCACTAAAATAGTCATATCTCTTTGCATACTTAGAATTTAGATATGAGGCCACCACCATTGAAAATTGGACTTCTGAGGCTTCAATTTAGACTCAAGAAAGACCTAACACCAAGTCTGGATGAAGGAGATATGCCCGTTTGAAGTCGGGCCTGGAAGTAGATTTTTGTTGGGCCGGCCACTAATAGTGTCTTGCCGGCCACTTGTGTCAAAAACGCAGATATTTTGGCCAGCTGTCCCCCAAAGCTCCAACTATTCCTATATAGATATTTCTGACCTGAGAGGCTATTTTTTTATATATACAAGGCCAACCCTCATGTTTTTAGGTTACAAAAAATTCCAAATGTCCCAAAACTTGAAATTCTCTCTCTATCTCTATCTTGCAACACACACACCTTACCCAAACACTTCCTAAACCAATATTGGAGCTCTCCTTGCTGAGATTATTGAGTCCAAATTTTAGCCCTTGAGAGTGAGAACTTGTGGATTTGTTAACAAAAGAGTTACCTTGCTTCAAGAGGTATAATTTTGAGCATCTCTACACTACTAACTTGCTGTCTTTTCTTGTTGTTTTTTAACTATTTTTCAGCTGTTTTATGGGCTGAAACTTGTGGTGTAAGGCCATTAAGGGTAGAGGGGTTGACCACCCTTCTTTGAACCTTGCTTCTTAGGCCTTTGCCCTTGTGTTTCCCATCTTTTCATCCACTTTTTTTGAGCTTTTACAACTAATTTTCAGAGGCTTTCAAAGGCTAAAAATCATGTTTTGAGGTCCCAAAAATGGAGGGGCTCGCCACCCCTCCCTTGTCTTGTTTACTAGCTTAAATTCTTCATTATTGTAGCTTACTCCTTTAGCTCTTTTGACTTCAATTCCATCACTATTTTAGCCCATTTTAGGACTATTTTTATGTGTTTGTTTCATTTATGCTTTGTATAGCATGCTTGTAGTGTGATGGTCCTCATAGGATTGGTGGTTTAGGCCTTAGCCACCAATCTATTTGAGTTGATAGCATTTATTTCTTATTTTCCATACTTGTGTTCACCTCTAAGCATCTTTTCAACCTCCCTCATTTCTTGATTTTTCATTCACTTTGAGAGTTGTTTCAACCGATGGATTGTTCAAGTTTGAAATTAAGGTCATTGTGCTTAATGGTTTAATTTCTTCGGAGGTTCATTACCAACGGCATGACATCTCTTTCATGCCTAAAACAACCCTTGGTTTGACACTCCTCTCCATTGGTGGAATTAATGCTCATTCTTGGACTAAATGAATTAAGGAATGGAAAGGTAATTAAATGAGGTAATTAAAATTGGGCTTAAAATGGACCAAAATAATAAATAATTTGGTGTTGAATCGAACGTTAATTGAACACATAGAGACTTGAGTCATTTCATACTTGTTAGTGATGAAATGGTTCAAGTTTCCAAGGTCAACCACTTCCCTTGATCAAATCATGATAGGGAAGAGGTTTGTGAGTCTTTCATTATGCATTTATTGAAATTGTATCCCTTGGTTCATAAGTCATCACGTAATGAAATTGCGCCAATTGTTGACTTGCAAATCAAGCATACCCCTCCTTTGAGTTGTTTGATGATAAGGAGAGGCAGGGTGGACAAACATCCCTTGAGAATGCTCTGTTTGTTCTCCATTGCAGCAGGAAAGAACCCAGCCACTTTTACTGGACGACAATCCACTTTTTCCAGGCAGACAGTGTCCTTTTTTTCTAGCAGAGCAGAGTAGAGGCTGAGATGGAAAAACAGTGCAATTTTCTAACTGTGCAACAGAGGCATTCCAGTAGCACAACGGAGAGCATTATCGGATGGACATCCACATCCATGCATGAGCCATCCCTCAATTCTCAGGATCTGTTAAAACAATGTTGTAATAGTAGTATGTTTTACTTAAAGTAGCGAGCTTGTAACTAATTAGTTAGTTTAATTAAAATAGCTAGTTAGTCTTGTGTCGTACTTATTTAATTAGCTAGAATAGTTAGTTAAATTTGTTATTGTAATAATTAGTTAATTAGCTAGTGTAGTTAATTTATTTCATTTGGTTTGTAATAGTTAGTTAATTCGTAGCAATTAGCTAGTCCATTCATTCGGACCTTCCTACGCGAGGGCAAACTTGTAATAATGCGTGCATGTGTTCCAACCCCACGTCTTTCTCCATTTTATTTATCCGCTTATGATGGATAGTGTAGCACATCATGTCTCATTTAGCATTTTCCATGTATAAAAGCATTCATTTGTCTTGCACGCATAAGGCTCGGTTCATCATGCTAACAAGCATTGTTGTTTAAATACGTCTTTGAAAACGTGCTTAAACCACATACTATCAAATTGATTCAAATGCCCTATTAGTAGTTGAGCCTATTAATTACATCTTGTATGTGTTGCATTAGGCATATTTTGCATCAGTTAGGACCATACATTTTTCTAACTCTTTTGTTTCTTTTGGCTTCTAGGTGAGCATTTTTATTGCTTTAGCATATCGCATGCATGTGATTGTTGCCATGTTTAGCATGCTTACCATAAGGCTAAGTGCTATATTTTCTCGAATACTTGTGGATGAAGGCTAATTGATTGAATTGGAATAATTTGAGTAATGTACATATGCGATCACTTTTTCAAGTGATACATATTTAAACATTTTCAAACAAAACATGAAATCAAAGCATTTCAATTTTTGCAAATTAGTCTATACTTGTGTGCACATCACATAGTAACAATAGCCTAATAATCGGAACAAGAGCATATAATGTAAATAAGAATCACATCATGATTAGTAGAGGCCAATCTTTGATCGGGTGAGTGGGGTGCTCAATTCATGACTTTCCCCTCTCGTGCCTAAGTTCCCAAGCTGAGACAATCTTGGTGATGACGAACACGTGGCCTTTGGCACAAGTCATGGGTTTCCTAAATTTTTCAAAAATATTTAGGTGGCGACTCTGTATCCGACAAAGCAGTCCATTTTTGGCAATTTGATTCAAAATCAATTTTCCGAATGATTTGTCAGATTTGGACTCTTTTGTGTTTATCTATTTCACATTGCACTTGTGAGATCAGATTTAGAACCACAAGAGTCCAAACTGTAGGATTAGTTGTATCCGAAAGGAGCACAAAAAGTCGAGCTACAGAGTGCATCTCCCACGACCCCTTAAAGTCAAGAACACAACCCCGAAGCATATCCTCAAGGATCTGAATAGTACGCTCAGACTGCCTGTCAGTCTGAGGATGGTATGCAGTGCTAAAGGTCAACCTCGTGCGCAAGGCACTCTATAGGCTTTGTCACAATCGAACCATGAAACACGGATCTCTATCCGAAACGATTATTACAGGGATCCCATGCAACCTCACTATGTCCTGAATATAAAGGTTGGCAAGATAATCTGCTGAGTCACTCACACGCATAGGTATAAAGTGCGCCGACTTGGTAAACTGATCAACTACCACCCAAATTACATCACTACCCTGTTGAGTCCTCAAAAGGCCCACAACAAAATCCAATGTGACATGCTTCCACTTCCACTCAACTATAGGCAAAGGTTGCAACAAACTCACTGGCCTCTAATGTTCGACCTTCACTTGCTAACAAGTAAAGCACCTAGCTACAAATACGGCCACATCCTTCTTCATTCCCCGCCACCAAAACTGACAACTAAGGTCGTGATACATCTTTGTGCCTCCCGGATGCACTGCACGGCGTGAATGGTTGAACTCTTAGAGTACTTCCTCTCGGCAAGACTCCGGCACGAAAAGGCGGCCACGGTATCTAATGCTCGAATCGGGATACACGTTCAAGCCTTTCTCTACTTTCCCACTAGAGATATTTTCCCGAAGGGTTTCCACCTCAAGGTCACTCTTCTATGCTTCTATCACTCAGTTCACAAGTGCATGTTGTGCAACTACTGAAAACAAGGCGACAAACCCCACGGACTCGCCAAGATGCAAGTCAAACCCACCAATGGTATTCAGCATCTCCCATTCTCGGATGGCAATACAAGCTACACTGCTACCAGACTTCCTACTCAAGGCATCGGCCACAACATTGGCCTTTCCCAGATGATAATGCAACTCAAAATCATAATCTTCTATAAACTCCATCCACCTCTTCTGCCTCAAATTCAAGTCTTTCTCTGTAAACAGATATTTCAGGCTCTTGTGATCAGAAAACACTTCAAACTTCTCACCATACAGGTAATGCCTCCAAATCTTCAAGGCAACGATCACTGCCGCTAACTCTAGGTCATGAGTAAGGTAGTTCCTCCCATGTGTTTTCAACTACCGTGAGCCATAGGCTATTACTTTCCCCTCTTACATCAATACACAACCCAAACCTTCCCGTGAAGCATCACAATACACCGAATAACCCAAACCCTTCTCTGAAATAATCAATATTGGAGCGATGGTAAGTCTAACCTTAGGTTCTAGAAAAGTCTTCTCGCAAGTCTCACTCCACACAAACTTAATCCCTTTCCTCATCAGTCTAGTCATGGGTAAGGCTAATCCAGAGAAATCCTTCACAAACCGACTGTAATACCCAGCCAACCCCAAGAAACTACGGATCTCAAATGCATTCTTAGGTCATTCCCAATCTTATACTGCCTCTATCTTGGATGAATCTACAATCACCCCTTCCCCAAATACCACATGGCCTAGAAATTTCACTTCCCTCAACCAGAATTCACACTTTCCGAACTTGGCATATAGTTTGTGGGCTCTAAGTAACTCAAGTACTGCCCGCAAGTGTTCCTAATGTCCCTTCTCTGAGGTAAGTAAATCAAGATGTCATCCATAAAGACGACTACAAAACGGTCTAGGAACTTATGGAAAATCTAGTTCATCAAATCCATAAACACAGCTGGTGCATTGGTTAGCCCAAAGGGCATCACTAGAAACTCATAATGGCTATACCGCGTACGGAATGTCGTTTTCCAGATATCCTCTTCGTTTACCCTTAACTGGTGGTAACCCGATCTCAGGTCTATCTTAGAAAAACAACAAGACCCTTTCAACTGATCAAACAAATAGTCTATACGAGGCATTGGGTACTTATTCTTAACTGTTATCCGGTTCAACTTTTAGTAATCAATACACAGTCGCAAAGTGCCATCCTTCTTCTTGGCAAAGAGAGCCGGTGCTCCCCAAGGCGAAGTACTAGGGTGTATAAAACCGTTATCTAGTAACTCTTGGAGTTGAATCTTTAACTCACTCAACTCGGCAGGTGCAAACCTATATAGTGCCATAGAAATCGGTGCCGTGCCAAGCACTAAGTCAATTGAGAACTCGATCTCTCGGTGAGGTGGTAAACTAGTGAGTAAGGATGGCAATATGAACCTAGCCCGACGAGGACCCGGACCGCCCTATCCCGATAAATAGGATTTTCCTCGAAAATTATTCCCCATAGGGTCGGGGCTGGTATTGAAAAATATATTCCCGATGATTTTCGGGCTGAGGACGGTGATAGTTCCCCCGGCCCGGGCCCGGGCCCGGGTCCGACCCCACCCCTAAATTTCCCCGAAATATCTCGCCTTTATATATGTGTGTGTGTTTAGGGTTATTATTATATATATCTCTCTCACTATTTGACTCTAGCTTCTTTTAGACATTCTCTTTAGGGAAGTTTCACTACTACAAACTCAACCCTATGCAACTAGCCATTAATTCCTATCGGGTTATCAATGGTATAATTGCTTTAGCTTGTCGAGAAAATGCTAGGATAACGTTAGCCGACATCCAATATTGTTATACCATGTGTGGCCTAAAGTCTGAAAAAGGCTACATTTATTACCTTAAGCCGAGATCTACTGCCTACAAAATCATAACCGACCTCCCAGACTCCAACAGGGATGCTGGAGATGATTACATGATCGTCTCGGGTAACTGGGATTTTGCTCCTGATGATGATCTTCATCTCTTGCCTCTGCGTCAATCGGTGTTTAAAGAACATGAGGGTGAGAAATAAGTGTTAACTTCTCTACTTTAGACTTTATCACTTTATTTCCCTTATCTATTCTAATGTCTGCTTTCTGTTCTTCGTAACTCTTCCTCAACCGTCACAAGACTTCCGCCAATCCTTATTCCCCAGCAAGGACCTAAATAGGCTGCTAGGCCTGCCTATTAACCAGTGCAAAGCTCCTCTGCTACTTAATTATATCCCAACATGGAAGTCGACTTTGCCCGACGTCCCTCAGAGAAGTCTAACTCCACCGTCTGCCTCAACCCCTCTAATTACTTCTTCACCAAGAGCTGATCAGGCTTCCTCTTCTAATCCAGTTGAGTTGCCATCAACATCCGTCCCCCAACTTTTCCTGATATCCCGACGCCGACGTCGTCGTCATGCCCCAGCAAATGTACCAGCAAGCAGAACTCGTAACTACAAACGTCAAGACTCTAAGGCGTCAGATTTCAATCCAGTAAATCCACCAACAGCCTTGCCAGCAATCCATTTCGACACCAAAGTTATCCTCACTGCTACCGCCAAAGACATGGGCCAAAAATCCATTGTTGAGGACCTCTTGGACGACTTGCCAGGAGTGGTCACTTTGCCTCTTCTTCACCATTTCATTCCCATCCCAAACAAAAACCAAAAAGGGTAAAGAGGGCTAAGGCAAAAGCCTCTATTACCCAAGTCGATACTGACGATACAGTGTCAATCTCAAAATTGGCCAAGGTTGAGAAGAGTGCCTCCAATGCCGAGAAGAGGCCTACCGAGGATAAGACAACTGATACCTTGCGATCGAAGAAGTCGAAGTCCCAGACAACCGCAAGCCCAAGTGCCATTAAGCTGATGATCCTTGGGCTTATACTATCATGATAGGGGACCAACCAATCAGGGCTGGTAACAGTGCCATTGACAATATCGAGGTCGGTGTCATTCTTTCCACCGTTGTTTTTCTCCCAACTGATCTAAATCATTTGGCTGAGATCAGAGGGTGTGAAAACTTTGCTTTAATGATGCAGCACTCTATTCTGGTAAGTCTTCAACTCTTGTCTTTTCTGGCTTTTTACTTCAAGTTCTCATATTTCAAAATTTTACTAACTTGCTCATTCCTTTCCTTTTCTTCTTAGGCGATCCAGCATTCTCATTCCTTTGTGATGAAAGCCGAGGATTTGAAGAAAGAATTGGTCCACAAGACCAAGGAGGCTGCTAGCTTCCTCACTTCCTTAAATAACCCCGAGGCCAAGATCAAAGTTCTGTTGGATCAAGCCAAGGCAACCAGACGAGCCCAAGACCAGGCCGAGGAAAAAGCAGAGGCGACGGAGGCTGTGGCCGAGGTTCTCAAAGCCGAGGACAAGGAGGCTGAAACCAAAACCACCAAAGCCCAAGAAGAGCTTCGAGAAGCCTTGGCCACTAAGGAGGCCAAAATCAAAGCCGCTGACGAGAAGGCTTTCTCAGAAGGGCAAGTTGCCGTCAGTAATGCATACAAAGCCTAGGTTACCCAAGCCTATAACTGAGGCTTTCTCCTCGACTGGATGGCGGCCTTAGACAAACTATCCATCCCTGCAGACTCTTCTTTCCGAGATGCAACCAACTCCAATTGCCATTTTCTCCAGCTCCCAACAATTCTGAGGACAAAACCGAGGATGAAGACCCCAAGGCTGATGATGCTGATAAAGAGGAGGCTGCTATTGGGGCTAAGTCCCCTACTCTAAATGAGCAAGTCCTGGACTTGACTCACGACGAGGAAGAAGACTTGGTTTCCAAGGGTGCCAAACAAACAACTTCTAAAGCCGAGATCCTTTCATCCAAGAAAATCTTAGACCAGACCCTTCTGGAAATTCACGCCAAGATAGCTACGAAGAAGGAAGCCACTTTGCCAACCGAGGCCGACACAATGCCAACAGCCGAGGTTGAGCAATCTGAGATCGATGCCCACAACCCCAATGCTTAGGAATTTTGACTTTGAACTTTGCTTTTGGATAATTCGTAATTTTCTGTAACTCCTAGATAAGTAATCCCTTGTTTCTCAGGCTGAAGTGCTTTTTTGTTTTTGAGCAAGTTTTTCCTTTGAATGCATGTCTTCTTTTCTTCTAAGTGTTTAATGTTCTTTTCATACATGTCTACTGCTTTCTTTCATCCCTTTCATGCTTCCATACTTAGATCAAAGTATACCTTAATTGTATAATAACTTCGGGGTAGAATAACTCGAATATAAACCTTGACTGTTTGCCTCGGCCAACAATTGGAATACCTTGGCTAACACTTAAAGATATTAACATATTTTTACTAGTATTGTTCAGTCAAGCATTGCTTTTTTACCTTCATATGCTATC
This sequence comes from Camellia granthamiana, assembly GCA_036172215.1. NCBI lineage: Eukaryota > Viridiplantae > Streptophyta > Magnoliopsida > Ericales > Theaceae > Camellia > Camellia granthamiana. Next base: position 116,064,999 of record CM069913.1, read on the forward strand.
TTCTATTAAGACTTCACTGTTCCAAGCTTTAACAACCTGGTTGGTCACCTCGGGTAATATGTATCTCGGATACTTCATTCATAATTACCACAGTGAACTTCAACTTGTAAATTTCTCCAAAATTTCAATAAGTGTTAAGCCCATTTTAACTTGTAAATTTTTTTGAAATTTTCAACAAGTCCCAAGCTCTTAAGTTTATTTATCATTCCTGCTCCCTGCCCCCTAATGTGAACCTAAATTCCACTTAAGTTCACATTAAGCACGTGTCTATGGTATTTCGCCAAAGTCAGATTCAAACAAAGACTAGCTGAGGTGTTCCAACCTTGGTTCCTCTGTTAATCTAACTGAAACGAACTTAGTTCCATCCCAAGTTTGACTCTGCTGACATGGCAAGTCCAGGTTTATTCAGCTTAGTTCAACTTTATTATATGCAAGTGTAGTTAAACTCTGCCATATAATAAGTCTAAGCTATTCATCATGTTTTATTCAGAAACATTGCCAACTTAGTTCAACTCTATTATATGCAAGTATAATTCAACTCTGCCATATAATAAGTTTAAGTTATTCATCATGTTTCATTCAAAAACATCGCCAACTTAGTTCAACTCTATTATATGGAAGTATAATTCAACTCTGTCATATAATAAGTCTAAGTTATTCGTCATGTTTCATTCAGAAACATCGCCAACTTAGTGCAACTCTATTATATGCAGGTATAATTCAACTCTGCCATATAATAAGTCTAAGTTATTCATCATGTTTCATTCAGAAACATCGCCATAGGACTGGTCAGTCTTATTACACAAATTTCAATAAAAATCAAACTAGAATTTTATTATTATTTCGACTAATGAAATTATGACATAAACTTCGAAAGCCAAAACTCTAATGGTAGAAAAACTTCACGTTGCAAGTGTTCCAGGGTCTTGGCAGCTCTTTGCCATCACTGTCTTCAAGCCGATATGCCCCATTGCCAGCTACCGAGATGATTCTATAAGGCTTCTCCTAGTTTGGGCCAAGTTTGCCCTCCCTAGGATCCTTCTTGTTGCCGACGACCTTTCTTAGGATGAGGTCCCCGACCTTAAACTCTCTTGGGTTGACCTTCTTGTTGTATGCCCTAGCAAGTTGTTGCTGGTATGCCCCCAGCCGAATTACTGTTCTCTCTCTTTTTTCCTCCAGCAGGTCTAGATCTCGAGCCAGGAATGCCTCATTAGTCTCATTCTCTACTCCCTGGGTTTTAATCCCAAGGATGCTGCCTTCCAGTGGGATAACTACTTCAGTGCCATAAGCCATGGCAAAAGCAGACTCTCCAGTTGATCTTCTCGGCATAGTCTGATATGCCCAGGGCACATTAGGCAACTCTTCCACCCACCTCCCTTTTGTTGCTTCCAGCCTCTTCTTGATCCCATCCAAGATAGTCTTATTGGATGCCTCTGCCTAACCATTGCTCTGAGGAAAACTTGGAGTGGAGTAGTAGTTCTTGATTTTGTACTTTGCACAGAAGCTTCCGATTAGCTTACTGTCAAACTGTATACCATTATCTGCTATTATTGCCCTTGGGATCCCAAACTTGGTGATGATGTTCTTCCATATGAAGTTCTTCACATCATTATCTTGAATCTTCGCAAGGGGTTCAGCTTCTACCCACTTCATGAAGTAATCAGTTGCTACTAGCAGAAACTTCATCTACCCAGTTGCTTGGGGCAGTTATCCAACAAGATCCATGCCCCACTGGGTAAATGGCCAAGGGCTGGATACTGGGTTCAAATCTGCTGCTGGTAGATGTATCAAAGGTGCAAACCTTTGACATTTCTCGCACTTTTTAACATAGGCTTCGGCATCCTTCTGTATGTAGGGCCACCAGTACCCCTGAGTAAAGGCCCTATGAGCAAGTGATCTGCTCCCAGCATGGCTTCCACATACTCTTTCATGTATTTCATACAAGAAGTCTTCAACTTGGGAGGGATGCACACATCTTAAAAGGGGACCAATGAAGGATCTGCTGTAAAGATGGCCATTTGATGTTAGGCTGAACTTGGCAGACTTTAATTTGGTCTTATGTGCCTCTTTTTGGTCGTCTGGCAGCTTTCCATTCCTAAGGAACATCACTATTGCATCCATCCAACTTGGGCCCATTTCCACACACATTGCTTCATACTCTGTGATCAGTGGTTCCACACTTGGGCCTGACAAATAATCAACCATTATTGTCCTTACCTCCCCTGATTTCATTGCACTAGCTAGGTTAGCCAAGGCATCAGTATGACTGTTATCATCCCGGCTAACCTGTTGTAGCCGACAATCCTGGAACAATGCTAGCAGTCTAACAACTTCTTTGACATAGGCTATCATTCTTTCATCTCGGGCTGCATACTCGCCTATTGCCTGATTCATAATAAGTTGGGAGTCATAAAAGACTACCACCTCATCGACTTCCATTGTTGTTGCTAACTTCAATCCTGCAATCAGTGCCTCATACTCTACTTCATTGTTTGAGGCCTTGAACCCCAAACGAATAGACTATTTTAACATTCGCCCATCTAGTGATATTGGCACTACTCCTGCCCTCGCTCCTTGATGGTTTGAACTTCCATCAACAAATAGACGGAAGGAGTCACTAATGTAGATGTCGCAAGGCTTTGGTTTTTCTTCTTTCTTTTCATTTTCTTGAGTGGGGTCCTTTGGCCCCAATTAGGTTTCTTCTTGCTCCCCTAGGCATCCCAAACCTCAGCTCACTAGAGTCCGACGCAGAATGGCACCAGGGGTGAACTCAGCCACAAAGTCGACCAGAACCTGGCCCTTAATTGCTATTCTGGGCCTATACTCTAAGTAATATTGGCCCAACACTACTGGCCATCTGGCCATCCTGCCTGTTAGATCTCCTAGTTGCAGTAAGGACTTCAAAGGATGCTCATTTAGTACCACAATCTTGTGGGCTTGGAAGTAGTGATTCAGTTTTTTCGAAGCCATTACCAAGGCTAGTGCTAACTTCTGCAGGGGTAAGTGCCTAGTCTCTGCACTTGCTAGGGTTTTACTCACGTAGTATACTTCCTTTCGTTCTTCTTTCTCTTCTCTGATCATCACTACACTTATTGCGTGCTCTGAAACTGCCATGTATAAGAACAACTCTTCTCCAGGTATTGGATTTGATAGAACTGGGGCTGTAGTCAGGTACGTCTTAAGTCGGCCAAGACGACTTCGCACTCTTATGTCCATAAAAAGTCTGTGGCCATCTTTAACAAACTAAAAAATGGTTTACATTTATCCGAACTTCTGCTTATAAACCTATTCAGGGCTGCGGCCTTTCCAGTTAACATCCACACTTGTTTTGCCGACGTCGGGCTCTTCAAGTCAAGGATGGCCTTGATCTGATCTGGGCTTGCCTCAATGCCCCTTCTAGTAACCAAGTACCCTAGGAACTTACTAGGCTCGACTCCAAATGCACATTTTGAAGCATTAAGTCGAAGCCGATATGTTCTCAGAACATCAAAAACTGCCCTTAAGTCGGCCAGTTGATTCTCAGGTTCTTTGGTCTTCACGACCATGTCATCGATGTACACTTCTACTGTTTTGCCAATCAGATGTCTGAACATCTTGGTTACCAACCTCTAGTAAGTTGCTCCTGCATTTTTCAACCCCGAAAGGCATCACTCTATAGCAGTACAACCCTTTTTGGGTGATAAATGCAGTCTTCTCCTCATCAGGAGGATACGTTGTTATCTGGTGGTATCCCCTTTAAGCATCCAGAAAGCTCATCCTTCCATGCCCTGAAGTGGCATCTACTAACTGGTCAATCTTGGGAAGTGGAAACTATCCTTGGGGAAAGCCTTATTCAAGCTGGTGAAATCAACATAAACCCTCCACTTGCCGTTCTTCTTTTTCACCACCACGGTGTTAGACAACCAAGTAGGATAGTTCACCTCACGAATGGCTTTGGCTTCCAGCAATTTGTCCATTTCCTCCTCTACTGCCTCAACATGCATCAACATCGGCCTCCTCGCTCGCTGGATGACTGGTTTAGCTGACCTGTCTACATTGAGCATATGGCATGTGACCTCGGGGTCAATGCCTAGCATCTTGTATGGCGTCCAGGAAAATACTTCTATGTTGGCCCGTAAGAAAGCTTCCAACTCTCTTTCCTCATTCTCGGCCAACCTGAGCCGAGAAGGAAGAAGCGCTCTTCATCCCCTTCTTGGACCAAAATTTTCTTCATGGTTTCATCACTCTTCTCGACTAGATCTTTGTCGACATCATCTATAACTTCCATGTCCTCGTCTTCAATTTCTACTGTTTTTGCCTCTCGCACGTTGTAGGTGGATTTCATTGCTGCTATGGAGGAATTTCTTGTTTGCACCTGATCCCCTCAGACCTCCTCTATTCCATGCTTCATTGGGAACCGCAACAGCTGGTGTAATGTTGAGGGGACAGCCCTCATTGCATGCAACTATGGCCTTCCCAAGATAACAATGTAAGGGGAGTGGGTGTCAATTACTGTGAATTTTGTGCTTACCTTCTTGGTGCCTGCTTGCACCTCCAAATTTATTGCACCCAAAAGCCATGTCAGCATTCTATTGAACCCAACCATTGGGCTGTCGGACTGCTTCAAATCATCTCAGTGAAGGCTGAGCTCCTTGTAACATCTAACATACATGATGTCATAAGAGCTTCCTTGGTCAATCAGAATGCACCTTACCTGGCATTCTCCAATCTTGAGGGTCACTACCAGAGCATCGTTGTGTGGATGTTGCACCATGTCTAAGTCTTCCTCAGTAAAGAACACCATTGGCCCTTGGCATTCGTTTGTCCTAGGCCTCTTCTGCTGGACCTGATACACACGTTGTAAGTGCTTTACCCTTTGAGTTTCCCCACATTCCTCGTTCTCATTGACCCTCAAATGAATCACATTGATCACCCGAGGTTCATCTGCTTGCTGTTGTGGTGGTAGTAGAGGTGGTGGTACTGGTGCCTGGGGCAATCTTGCCTACTCTTCCCTCGTTCCGGCCTCATCTACCAAGTCCCTTAAGTGACCCTGTTTGACTAGATCTTCCAAATGTGTCTTCAGGGCTCTACACCCCTGAGTTAGGTGCCCATCCTCATTGTGGTAGGCACAGTGCTTCCCAAGACTTCTCCCCATGAATTCGCCAGAAATCTTCTCTGGCGCTCTATAATATGGCTGGTTCCTGATCCTTTCTAGAACTTTATAAACTACTTGTGCAGCTCTCAGCCCTATTTCCTGTCCATTAAAACTTGTATTACCTCAGCCTCGCTTCGACGAGTCGTTCTTCTTCTCTTGCTTTGGCACATTCGTTCCTGGTGTATCCTCTTCTACTCTGGCCTATTTCTATTCTTTTTGGCAGAGTCTTTGCTAATGACTTACGAAGCATGCAATCATCCTCCAAGCCATTCTTAAAAGACACGACTGCCAACTCTTGGTTACATCCTGGCATTTGGTTGAACACCTCATAATACCTTTTGGCGTAAGCCCAGAGGCTTTCACCCTCGCCAAATTTCAAAGCCATCAGGGAGTCTACCCTCAATGGCTGTAATTTGTTTGTAACAAACCTGGCCACAAACATCTCGGCCAGGCCTTCCCAACTCTTCACAGTTCCTTTCAACAACTTGTGAAACCAATCTGACGTGATTTCCCTAAAGGATGAAGGGAACACCTTGCAGAGCAACTGTTCGTTCCCAGTATATAGTGCCATTGAATTCAGGTACAAGCCGATGTGAAAGTTCGGATCAGACTTACCATCGTATATCTGAAACCTTGACATATGGAACCTCTTTGGGGCCTCAAACCTATCCAACTCCACTGAGAACGGTGTTCTTAGCTTGACGAGGGATGTGACCTCGGTATTCTGCCACTTCCTCTGGAGGTAGTCTCTCTAATCCTCCTTAGTCTGACCACGAGCTCAGCTGTCAACGGATTTCAGCCTTTTTGGTGCACTACTCCTGTTGTCATTATGTGTCCTCTTAGACTTCTCTTTATTCACCATACCAAAGAAAAGTTCCTTTCCCTGAACGTGTCGATGGTCTTTGACGTAAGTCCTTTTGGTACGAGCCGTTTTCTGAGACTCTCCTCTCACCGACTCTACTTGCCCGACATCCTGTGAAGGTCGTTGTGAGTGTTCCTTCACCCTGTCATGCTGAGGGACTACTGGGATTGCTTTCTACCCCCATTTCTGGGCGTCGTTCTTGGCCATTGGAATTGGTGTGTCCTTCAATGGAAATGGTGGTTACATGACATTGTTCTGCATCATGAAGTTGACAACCAATTGTAGGTCTGCCAACTTGTTTGCCATTCCCTTCATCTCACTGTCCCTCCTCAAGCATCTATCTTTCCATACCTGGAGGTCGCTTTCGTAGTAATACTCGTCTCGACCTATTTTTTTCGGTGCGTCTCCCTCTTGGCTGACGTCTTTCTCCCTGGGATTCTGATCCCGAGGTCCTTCATTACAGTTTTCCTCCTCCACATTAGGATGGACGTGTTTACCACTCCCACTAGGGATGTCGTCCCCAATATTCTCTTTATGCCCGTCGTTGGCCATTTATTCTCCTTACATTCCCACAAGCGGCGCCAAATTATAGGTGTTGATTTCCGACCACACAACCAAAGGGGGAACTCAGTGTAGACACCCCAATTTCGATCGCTCGTAAGACTCAGGCGCTTTATTCCGAGCACTCGATGATGAAGGTTACATTGTGTAAGTGGTTTGAATTCTCAACAAAGAACTCTGATTTCAAGCTCCAAACAATCCCATCCTGTCATACCCACTATATTTATACCCCAAAAACTCAGTTTTGAACATTGTACCAACTTGTATTGAACCTGAAAATGAGGAACAATGAAATTACACTGAGGCCCGGTCATGCCTCAGTGAAAGACGACCGTGGATACCAATGCTTGGCCGGGCATCTTGACTTTTCTGGGTAAAATTGTGTAGCAACCTGCCAGCTGTCTATTTTGTAGATATTTTGATCTACAGTTCGAATTCTATAAATAGGAGGCTGTTGGACTACATTTAAGAGGTTAGAAGAAGTTAGAAAAGATCAAGGTTTAGAAATATCAAGATATCAAAGTGTAAGAAAAGATAAAAGAGTTGAAATTCTTCTTTTGTAAGTCATCTTCCTACTTTCATAATCTTTAAGCTCTCATATCATTCATACACCCCATATTAAGAGCTTGGACTTGGAACTTTGATTGAGAGTTGAAAACCATAACTCAAAACTTGAGAGTGCTTTGGAATCAAGTTTGGTTTACAACAAGAATACCTTCTCTACAAGAGGTAAAAGCTTACTATCTTCTCCCTTTCTTTCATTTTAATCTTTGTTCATCTTTTTCTCTTATTTTCAAACTATTTTTGGACTAATTTCAGAGGCTAAAATATGGTTTAAGAGTTCCAAAAGTGGAGGGGTTAACCACCCCTCCTTAGCATGCTCACTAGCTTTGTATCTCTTTGTTTTGCCTATCTTCTTGTGCTCTTTTAAAATGGTTTTAGCTACTGTTTGTTTACACTATAGGGGTTTTTTTAGGGATTTTTTAATTTATTTAAATAGTTCATGCTTTGATTAGTTCATTTGTTGTCTCATAAGTTCACTTGTATAGCTTGTTGCATGTTGTTCTAGTTTTTCTTCAACTCATTTCCATATTTAATGACCTCATTTTAATAATCAAGTTGTCACTCCTTTATTTCATTCGAGATTTGTTTCAAATAGTCGATGCTTATTCAATACATGAACTAGAGTTTCGCGCTTAATGGCTTAATCTCTACGGAGATTCATCAGCAATGGCGTAATCTCTCTTTCATGTTGAGAATTACTTCCCATTTGATGCTTCTCTCCTTTTAGAGGACTTAACATCACCATGGACAAATAGACTAATAAATGGCAATGACTAAACAAATTGGTTTAAAATTCAATCAACACACATAAAGAAAATGGCTTAAATTGCTTAGGCTTGGCCAGACGTTATGCCAAGTTAATCGAGTCAAGAATGATCATATGCTAATTCATGGTGTTTTGATAATTCTTGAAACGTCTCTACCACTCTTTTTGAGTTCACTCCATAACAAGAGGGAGGGGTGGTCGTGTTCATTTCATTTATTGATTTTTGTCCAAATTGTATCCGAAATCATCAACCAATCAATTTGCCCATTGATGGATTTAGAAAAAAATTATATCCTTCTCTCGAGGCTTTCCCATGACAGCAAAGTGTAAAAAGGACAAACAGAGTCTAGAACACTATGTCTACACTATCTTCACTTTAGAGCACAAAACGGAATTTTACATGAGATTGAGGCACGACCAGCCTTTTGTAGGCCCGGCCAGGTGTCAGTGAGAGCCGACCGGGTATCAATGTTTGGTAAGGCAGTGTGTTGTGCAGAAGCAGAAGGCAGTGGCTAAAGGTGAAACAGAATAGTCTGAGGCAGACAGAAGCAGTTTCTGGACGTTGAGCATGCGAGCATTGTGCATTCTTGGATTCGTAATTAACTAGTTCGTTAATAATAGCCTAGTATTTAGTTATTTATTCATTTGGATTTGTAATAAGTAGTTAATTCGGACACTCAGACATTCGGACCCTCCTGCGTGAGGATAAATGTTATAATAATGTGTATGTCTTCCAACCTCACATCTTTCTCCCTTTTATTTACTAGTTTCGGATGGTTAGTTTAAGGCATCACATTTCGTTTAGCATTACTCGTGCTTGCATCCACTTGTCTTGCATGCACCAAGGCTCGGTTCATTATTCTAATTTGCATTATTAGTTAAGTACTTTGTTGAACACGTGTTTAGATCGCATGTTATCAAATTGACTCAAATATCATGCTAAGTAGCCAAGCCTATTTAGATTACATATCGCATGTGTTGCATTAGTCATGTTGCATAAGAATCATGCATTTTTCTAACTAGTTTCTCTTTTGGCTTGGAGTACGAGGTAAGCTTTTATTTGCTTTAGCACGTTGCATGAATGTGATTATTGTCATATCTCGTATGCTTGCTGCGAGGCTAAATGCTTGAATGCCTATGGATGATGGCTATTTGCTTTAATTGGAATAATTTGAGTAATGTTCATATGCGATCACTTTTTCAAGCGGTACATATTCAAAACACTTTTTCAAAACAAACATGATTCAAGCGTTCCAATGTTTGCAAAATTAGTCTATACTTGTATGCATCACATGGTAAAGTTAACTTAATAATTAGAACAAAAGCATATAATGTAAATAAAAATCACATCATGATTAATAGAGTCTGATCTTTGATCGGGCGAGTGGGGTGCTCAATTCATGACCTTCCCCTCTCGTACCTAAGTTTCGGAGCTGAGACACTTTGGTGATGACAGATAAGTGGCCTTTGGCACGAGTCTGGGGTTTCCTAAATTTCCCAAAACAAAATATTTAGGTGGCGACTGTGAAATCTAGCAAAACAGTCCATTTTTAGCATTTGATTCAAATATCGATTTTCCAAAAAGAATTGCTGGATTTGGACTCTTTTTGTATTTTCACTATTTCACATTGCACTTGTGAAATCAGATTCAGAACCACAAGTGGAGTCCGAACTGTAGGGCTATTCATTCTTCCGAAATGAGGCACAAAAAGTCGAGCTACAATTTCTGGCAACTCTACTAGGGATTTAGAGAACTTGACTTGAAAATCATGATGTGAAATTTTATCTACACTTATATGTTCTGTGCATTGCATTTGCATTGGTGCACTTAAGTCACTGTGTTTGCCATCTACTATCCTGGACGGTTTGCCGGAGGCTTGCCTAAGAGCTCGCCAAAAGGCTGACCGGTCGTGGGCTCTACCATGTTGGGAACACAACCCTTGGATCTGGACTACCGCTGTACCATTTGATCCTCCTTTCACTTCTCGGTGTTAGGTGTGAGAGGTATATTAGGTAGTGTTGCTGAGCTACCCTATTTTGATCATTCGACCTAGTTGCATATAGTAAAGCTATAGTGACTGTTCCAAACTAGGACAGGATGCTCACCTGAATTTAGGATTGTGTGAAACTCATTGTTTGAAATAGTACAGCCTAGATCATGCCGAAAATCTAGGACAGGATAACCCTACCTCCTCATAGGGGTGTTTTGGTTCTTTTACTTGATATGTACTTTTATAGTGAGACTGCACAAAATGGTTCATATCAATATGAGTTTGAGAACAGAGTTCAGTGGGAATTACATCTCAACTATGTGTCATGATTGTTGAGAATCGGGACCGAAGTGCTGTCCGATTTTAATCATTGTTTTCTTTTTCTTTTCATTTTTGTTGGGTAGTTTACCATCATAGCTTCAGAAAGACCCAATATTCCCTAAGTTGTGTGGACTCGATCTGGCAGGCTTTGCAAAATTCAAGACCTTGTTGGTGGTCAGCCAATGTTAGTCTCTCTCCCACAGGTTACTCGACGAAGAAGGAACAAACAGGCATCAGCACCAGTACAAAGCGCTCTGCAAACACCTGTCTGTGCACATAATTCACTAGCATCTCACCCACCTAGACCAAAAATGACACAAAACACAGAAGAAATTATTGCCATGATGGCAACTTTGAGAACCATGGATCAAAGGATGGCCACACAGGACGAAATCATCGTCGATCTGCAACGCCCATCTGGGGCATCAGCATCTCCAGTACATACAATCTCGGCTGCTCAGCCGAATTCCAATCCACCTCCACTAATGGAAACTCCTCAGATCCCACATCCCCAGGAAATGTTTCCACAGGCTCCAACTTATAGACCCCCATTGACATCAACCATGATCCAACAATGATAAAAATTTCCAGTCTAAAGAAAGCACTGAAAAAGTCCCAAGGCTTCAATTCCATTCCGGATATTGAAGACGGGTACACTAAGGCTTCTGTCAGATTACCGGAGAAGTTTAAAATGCCCCACATCGACAGATTCGATGGAAGTAGGGATCCAATTGTACATGTCCGCCTATTTTCGGAAGTTTTGAGGCCAATGGGTGTTTCTCGTGTTCAAAAATTGTCATTGTTTGGGAGAACTCTGTCTGATGTAGCAGCCATTTGGTATGCTAAACTGGAAGAATCTACTAAGCGGAATTGGGAAGAGCTGTCTAAAGGGTTTGTGAACCAATACTCTTATAACACTCAGATAGAGGTAACCATCAGTGAGTTGGAGGCCACGACCCAGAACCCCAAAGACTCTTTCATCGATTTTGTCGCCAAGTGGAGAGCCAAGGCAGCCCGGATGACATATAGGCCTTCTGAAAGAGAACAAGTTTGGCTGGTAGTCTTGAATCTCGAGCCCAATCTGCTGCAAACAATGATACTAGCATCATTGTCTACATTTGCTTCACTACACGAGTTGGGGGTCCAAATTGAAAGTGCATTTAAAAAGGAGATCATCCACAGAACTAGTGAACCTGTAAGAAGGCCATTCACCAGGTATGCCAATACTAGTAGTAGCACTATTCCACGATCTGCAGACGTCAGTACCGTTATTACATCGGCCAAGATGGCCAATCCCTTTATTGCTGCCACAACCTCGCAACCTTCACAAAATATTGGTCCACCCCAAAATCGAAGAACCTTTACCCTCCTCCATATGAGCCTGACCCACGCCCTCAAGCTATTAATGCAAAAGGGGCATCTCAAGCCTCTTGATCCTTGTCCACTTCCAAACCCATTGCCACCCAAATATGACCCCACCCAATATTGTATCTTCCACCAACAACATGGCCATCCCACAGACAGGTGCTACCGTCTACGTCATGAGATCCAGGATCTCATTGACAACAAAGTCATCACCCCACCTTCCAAACCAAACGTTACAACCAACCCACTTCCTACACATAACCAAGTCCCCCACCCAGAAATATTAACCACATCCATACACTACCGCTGACCTTCAACCCTAGCACATACATTACCTCATCTCACCTACCAAAATCAGAGGTGGTTATTCTAGAAAGCACAGACATGTGCATGATGGATTTGACATCATAAACCCAATCTAAGCATGTGGCAGTAGAAATAGAGAAAGAGGAGAATGCACTAAAGACAGGGTCGTCTGATACCCTTGTCAAAGAAAAGGGGGCTTCAATTGCAGAGGAATATGACCCCAGCTTATACATTGTGGCCGTCGACCAGTCGAAGCCAGTAGTCATACTGCCGGACTTTCTCAGCATTAATGCTATCGGGGAAGACCAAATGGCACAAAATCAGAATGAGTGGTTTGAGCAAGGCCTGAATGACTTAGCAAACCTAGAGGAGGATCTAGCAGAATTGGACGAGGATCTGGAGGATCTTTACTTCTTCGAAGAAGAAGATACAAGCTATGTACAGATGGGATGGTGGGTTTCAAACCAGCCAAAAACAAGCAACGGGTGGTCTAATGAAGAGAAGATAGATGAGGTAGAAAAGGCTGAGGTTACACCCCTAACTAGAAAAGAACAAGTGTTGGAGTAATTCCGCGAGGAAAGGATAGAAGAGATCCAAAGGCAGATGGCCTTGGGAAAAGGAAAAGGGAAAGAAGAGGCCAAGTCAACCGTAACCATCAAAAAGACTGAATGGGAACCTAGTGACAGGAAAAGAATGCCAAGAATGCTCAAGCAATACTGGGATGCAAAAACCAAAACCGTCGTGGAAAAGGAATGGTTTGTTGATGAAAGGCGTGATGTGAACATGCTCCAGGTAGAGCCTGATAATAGCCTGGCCATGATCGTAGGGGAGTGGTGGGAAGATAATGATTTAAGTCATGCATACACAGACGATGGGTGGGAATCTACCCCCGATGATACGTGGTATACAGGCGAGATTAATCACATGACCCGGAGTGGTCAGTACTTCAAATCCATGGCTTTAGATCAGCCAAAATCCTCCAACAAAGAAGTTGAGATAGCAAAAGAGAAAAATGTTAAAGAAAACTTGATCTTGAAATAGCTCAAGAAGATTTAGTCTGATATATCAATCTGGGGGTTAATAATGGCATCCCAAGAGCATAGGCAGGTACTGTTAGAGGCAATGAACCAAACTGAACTGCCTATTGATACCACTGCAGACCAATTAGTATTGTTGGTTACGTCTGGGGATGTTATGCCAGTAATATCTTTTACAGATAAGGAGTTACCACCTGAAGGTGCCAACCACAACTGTCCTTTATATGTAACCTTGGAAAGTCGAAAGAAATGGATCCCGGTGGTGTTAGTGGATATCGGATCGGCAATCAACGTATGTCCAATGAGGACTGCCTATGCCATCAGTTTGAGGCTGATTGACTTTACACCTACGACTCAAGCAGTTCGAGCTTATGACAATACAAGTCGGGATGTTATAGGAACATTCAAGAGCAATATCCTCATTGGCCCATCTGAACATGAGATGGAATTCCATGTCATGGATGTATCGGCAACCTCAATTTACTACTGGGAAGGCCTTGGTTGCATCAGATAAAGGCTATGTCATCAACAGTCCATCAGTTGGTGAAATACCCCTTCAAATGCGGGATTACCACTATGTACGATAATTCTACGATCCATCCTCCCCAGGGAACTACCACACTGTAGACACCCCATTTTTGACCGACCTTCAGACTCAGACGTCACCGATTGAGTACTTGGTGATGCTGCATATCGTGCTCGTTCAGAAGTCTCAGAGTCTCGGCTGCGAGCCTTGCCTTCAGATTTTCGGACTCTTTTGTGCCTTGCCTCGGTTTGCGAACCAGGTTCCGTTTTCGCCGTTTTCTCTTCCCGAAGGGAGGGAGGGGTCTCGTAGATCATCTCTCAGTGGCCGTAGGCTACGTTTCGTGGCCGTAGGCTATTTTTCCCATTCCGGAGCCCGGTTCCCGGTTTTCGGAGCCGTTGGCTGTGTGCCTCGGTTCGGGACCGCTTAACCACCTCCGTTTGCTCCGGTTTTTAGCATACATCTTATTTCCTCCCTTTTGAGGGACACTGTGGTCCGAGAGACCAACTTCGTGGTCAAACGCCACCTCCGATGCTTAACAGCTTTTTTTGGGGCCCCGGGCCGCGCGTTTTGGCCCCTGAACCTTCGTTTTACATCGGTTTGAGTTCATTTTTGGCAGGGAACTTATTTTCATTGTTAGGAAGCTTGTAGAAGGGTGGGAGGCCAGAAATTGTTCTGAGAACCAGTTTTATTCCTTCATCGCCCTCCGTCGCCCGTTTTCCTCGCTAGAAAGCTGATGTTGACCATTCCCGGGCCACTTTCTTGGGCCCTCAACCACATATTTGTGTTGTACACACCTGGGAGGCCACCAATATGGCATGGCCGGCCAGCAACTCTTCCTGACCCTTTTGAACCCCTCTGAAAAGTTAGGTTTTCTCTCTCCTGGTTCACTTTTTCAGGGTTGTAACCACATAGCTGTGTTGTGCACACAAGGGAGGCCACCAATATGGGTGGCCGGCCAGTTTCTTTTCATTGACCCTTTTGACCCTAGCCGGCCGGCCACCTGAGCCCTCAAAAACTAGCCGGCCATGCTCCCCATGCCCTGTTCCTTCCGGCTATGCCCTCATTTCCCCCCCAGATTCTGTATCCGATGGGGGAACTTTTGGGGGGGGGAAATTTAAATTTGAATCTCCCCCCCTTTTTCTCCACTCCTTTGCCTATAAAACCAGCCCCTCCCCTTCAGTTTTAAGGGTTACAAAACATTGGTTTAAACTTCTTGCATTACATCTCTCTCTCTCTCTCTCTCTCTCTCTCTCTCTCTCTCTCTCTCTCTCTCTCTCTCTATTCCAAGCCTCAAACCCCTTTGTTCTTGGACCATTTCTACACCACCTCATAGCACCACACCACCACCATCCATTCCAACAACTTGGGGCTGTTTTTCAGAGCGTAGGAGCACCATTTCTCAGACCAAGAGCTGCTGGTCCATTGGTCTTCAAGGGTAAGCTTATTTTCCCTCTTTTTTGTTCCTATCTTTCTCTATGTCTAAGCCTTGCTTGAAAGCATTTTTGGGCTCCAAAACAAACTGTAAATAGTCATATTTTGAGCTCCTTTTCATGTTTGATTAAGGACCTCTTGCTTTTTGAGGTCTCCAGCTACCACTTGCTTCTTTATCTCTCTTTTTGGCCTTTTTTTGCATAGCATTTTAGGCCTATTTGTGAGCTGTTTTAGACTTGGTTATAAACTGTAAAATACCATGTTTTGGGCCCCTCTTCAACTTTGTTGAAGGGCTCTCCTCTGTTTGAGGACAGCTACTACCACTTGCCTCTTTACCTCTCTTTTAGGGCCATTTTTGCATGATAGATTAGCCCTACTTGTGTTCACTTTTGAGACTTATTGTAAACTAGAAAAAGGCTTGTTTTGACATCATCTTCATGTTTTATTAAGGTTCTATTTTTTTTTGAGGTCATATGCTATCTTGTATGCTTGGTTGCCTCCCATTTTGAGCCTTACATCCTAGCCCTTGTTGCATGCTTTGTTTGGCCCTCTAGCCACTGGAATCCAATGGATTTCCAGTGGCTTGGCCACTATTTTGAGCTTCCAAATCAGAGGGGGGTGACCCCCTCTCACCTTGACTTGTTCGGTGGTCATTCTGGCCTTCCAAAGAGGCCCTATCTTGCATGCTTTGTTAATTGATTTTGGGGCCAATTTGGTGAGTTTTGAGACTATCATATTTGATTTTTAGAGTTGGTTTGGGGCTACCACATGTCTATCTTGTATGTGCCTAATGACCCCTTTGTATGCCCTCCAAAGGAGCCCCTCATTTGTGCATGTGTTGGCTGCCTTTCCATGTGTGTTTGGGCATATTTTGGCATGTTTAGTTCACTGATTTTTTCTGGTTTGGTGAGTGCTCACTTGCTTCATGTACTTGCCATGTAAACCATGTTTGCCCGTCAAAATTGCATGCTAATTTAAGCCATCTTGCTAGCACCTTTTGGCCTTGCTCTAAACTGGAAAAATGCATGTTTTCGGACTTTCTTGACTCTGTCTTTATGCTTCATGTTCAAATAATGCATGCTTTGTATAGCTATAAATCATTCCATGCGCCTAGTTTTGAGTTTCGGGTCTCATCTCATGCATCGGGTGCCATATTACCATGCTTCGGGGCTATTTAGCATCATGTTTTAGTGCTAAAATTTGCTTGCTTGCATATCATGTTCCATGCCTTACCATGCTTTGGTAAAGTGGCATTCGTGCCTTAGGTTCGGTTCTCGGTTTGCGTGCACGCGTGCACGCATCTCGAGTGTCTCATTTTCATCTAATGGCCTCCTATGTGAGTGTGGCTGAGGTCCACTTGTGTTGGTGTAAGTCCATTATGCATTGTGTATGCCATTTCATTTCATAGCTTTGTGTATGCTAGGTTGTATGTTAGCGCATTGTGTATGACATGTTACCTCGTGCATCGTGTATGCCATTTCATAGCATTGTGCATGTTAGGTTGTATCTTAGTTGCATTCATGCATGTCATGCATATTGCATTGTGTTTGGGATAGGAGTTAGCCCGAGCACGGGAAACGAGGTACGTTTCGTACTCTGAGTGACGGAACATGTCTCAATTCCCCAGTCGCCGACACTCCGGATTACACATGATGGAGTTTAGGTTTTGTTGTGTTTTTATGTGCATTCATTTCATATTGAGTCGTGCAATTTGACTCCTCAGCCATCATGCATCGATATGCGTGATTGGTGGCACGAGGATCGAGGTGTGCATACATATGTGAAAATACATTGCCATGCCCCTTTCCTACTCTCTGTTGCAGCAAATCAAGAATCAGCAGCCTTCCGGAGCTTGGCGCGCTTTCCAAGAACAATTGCAAACAGAGGCTAATTAGGGCATCGCAGTGGATTTCTGCACAAAGCAGCTCAAACATGCATCATCCATCATCCGGAATAGAGTCGAGACAGTCCCTAGCTTGCATGCTAGTTTAATGCTTTCCTAGATTAATTTGTAAATTAATTAGGATTTTGTATTTTTTCGGACTGTAATTATTCATTTGGGACTGTATATTATTTATTCGGACCCTCCGAGTGAGGGCGCAATTGTAATAAGTGTGCGTGAGTGTGATGTATGTCTTCCAACCCCACGTCTTTCTTTCCCTTTTATTTACCAGCTTATGATGGTTAGATTAGGGCACGTTTCAATTAGCATACAGTATGATAGCATGTTTGCATTCATTCATCTGTTTTGCATGCACCGGGCTCGGCGCATCATACTAACTGCATTGTATTTCAATTCCAAGTTGAATACATGTTATCTGTTGCATTCCATATGCCATGTTTAGAATAGCCGAGCCTGCTATAGTTGCATTTTTGCATGTGTTGCATTAGGCATTTCCGTATAGTTAGGATCATGCATGATTTCTAATTAGTTTCTATTTCGGCTTGGAGTACTCGGTAAGTTTCTACGCTTTAGCATCCTTGCATGTGTGTGAGTGACTGCCATGAATAGCATGCTTACCATGAGGCTATTTGCTTATGTGATATAACTGCCTGAATGCCTGCGGGTGAAGGTTGGGTTATTTGGATTGGAACAATGCATCAACTGTGAGTTTTAAGCCCACTAGATAGTGGCAAAACCATGTTTTCTAAAGCCCACCCGAGGGTGGCAAAATCTGCATTTTAAGCCTACTTGCGAGTAGCAAACCATCTTTAAAAAAAACAAACATGAAATGTTTTGTTCCAATTCAGGCGACCTGGTCTATACTTGTATGCTGTGCGCATCACATAGTAAATCTAGGCTAATAACCGGAATAAGAATGCATAATGTTTTCAAAACTAGATATCATGGTTAGTAGAGGCCGATCTTTGATCGGGTGAGCGGGGGTGCTCACGAAGTGACCTTCCCCAATCGTACCCAAGTTCCCGAGCCGAGGCAACTTTGGTGATGACGGACACGTGGCCTTAGGCAAACGAGTCAGGGTTTCCTAAATTTCCCAAAAATAAAATATTTAGGTGGCGACTCTGTATCTGGCAAAGCAATCCATGTTTGGCACTTCTTTCAAAAATCTATTTTCTCAAAACGATTTGCCGGATTTGGACTCTTTGGTTCAGATTAAGAACCGTGACATTACAGTCCTGAACTGTAGTGAGCCCAAGATGAACGGAACGGGGGACTCACACCCTCCCGGGGCATTCGGGGACGTCTACAGTTTCTGGCGACTCTGCTGGGGATTTAGAGAACTTGACTCGAACTCATGATATCTGGTTTTGACTACACTTGTGTGTTTCTTTGCATTGCATTTGCATTGGTGCGCTTAGGACACCATGTTTGCCATCTGCTATTCCTGAACGGTTTGCCGGAGGCTTGTCTTGTCAAGGCATGACCATAAGGCTGACCGGTTGTGGGCTCTGCCAGTATGGGAACACAAACCCCGGTTTTATTGGGGCACCCTTTTTGACCATTCGACCTAGTGCATATTGAAATCCGTAGTAACCATTCCAAACTAAGACAAGTTGCTTACCCGATATAGGTTGTTCGAAACTGCTGCGTGCGTAGTGAAACCCTAATTCCTGACAAAATAGGACAGGGAAACCCTACCCCAACATAGGGGTGTTTTGGCTCTCACTTATCTGTTATGTGCTGTTAGAGTGCGTCTCTACAGGGAATGCATGTATCGGTGTATAAGTTTGGGCATCAGGCCTGCGGGCAACAGTTAGTGTTTGAGAATCAGTTATCTGCGGGTATCAGATTCAGTTTTCGGGGACAGTGATTCAGGGATACACTACTACAAAAACAGATAAAGATCACACTTTTTTGGTGTGATGTATGTTATTTAATCACACTTTTTAAGTTTTATTAAAGTGTGATCTTTGGGAGTGTGATTAAAAGTGGTCATTTTTAATCACACTTTTTAAGTGTGATTAAAAATATTTAGATCACACCTTTTAAGTGTGATTAAAAATATTTTGATCACATCTTTTAAGTGTGATTAAAAGTATTTAGATCACACCTTTTAAGTGTGATCTTTGGAAGTGTGATTAAAAAGGATCATTTTTAATCACACTTTTTAAGTGTGATTAATAACATTTAGATCACACCTTTTAAGTGTGGTGAAAAACTTTTAGATCACACCTTTTAAGTGTGATTAAAAACTTTAGATCACACATTTTAAGTGTGATTAAAAACTTTAGATCACTCCTTTTAAGTGTGGTTAAAAACTTATAGATCACACCTTTTAAGTGTGATTAAAATTTTTAGATCACACCTTTTAAGTGTGATTAATAACTAATAAAACCTGTAATAAAAAAAATTGACATATTTAAATAATAATCAATATTATTTTTGTGCGCACATTTGAAGAATATAATACACACTATATACTATATTTTGAATCACAACCATATATTGAATGAAATAACGTCATATATTTCATAAATGAAAGTTAAATGTTTACAAGTATATACAAAGAAATTAATAAAAAAAAATTAACTGTGATTACATATATTAAAAAATAAAAAATAAAAACTTGAAAAAACTAAGTTCTTGAATTCTTTGACCATATTTTGCATCTCTCCAAGAAATTTCTGACCTGAAAAATAAAAAAACAAATTAATTTAAAAACCGCTAAAAACATAGGAATAAACTTACTAATTAATTTATAAACTTACATTTAGATCACACCAAAAATAATGTAATTTATCCAGTTGTAAACTTACATTTTCAAATTTCTTGCCATACACAAGACCAACAGGCTCGTGAGCTATAGTAGAGTACCTATTGGGCTGAGCTCAAACATAAATGTTTTTACAGCTCGATAAGCTCAAGCCAAGCTTGAACATGTCCAAATATAACCAAGCAACACCAAGATACTTTGTAGCCCTGTGTCTAACATGACCTATAAAAACATATTTCCAAGCAGAGAAGGGAGAACAGTACCTCTTTCACAATAAACTTCAACATGTTTGAGAATTTTCCGACTGTTGGGACTCCTTCTGGTTTCTCAAATACCACAAATGTTTGTCCTGGCAAATCATATGGAAGAGATCTTAGAGGCTTTGTTGACACTTCAGTCAATTCCTCGGCGTCAGAAGCATCCACAATAACGGTAACCTGGCAGTAAGCACAAAAAAAATTGAGAAATAATCCCAAAATAATTTAGAATAAAGGAACTACTACTTTTTTTAAGACAGTCATTACATTTTCCAGTAATTGCTCGGGAATTGTATTTGTGCAGTTGTACTGGAACACCACATGCCTATCAAAAATGTGCTTAACAACATTAACTGCATATTCTGTTTTAGCCTCTGTAAGCTCCACATGTGCCGAGGACTGGTACAGGAAACAAAAAATTTACATGAAAAAAAAACCAGAATCAACAGAATATCAACAATAGTCAAAATTAGTATATACAATGGAGGGAGTGTCCGGTAAAAAACCTTGAAAAGCTTCCCAAAGCTTGAGAACTCTGGGATAGAGGAAAGAAGCTTTTCATAAGCATCAACAGTGGACGTGGGAGCAGTTAGAGCAGCACCTAAACCAGTTGGCTTTTTACCAGGGGCCTTCTTCTCGGCAAGTGGAAGAGACTTAACCTCCTTAGGTACAGAATCAATAGCAAAAGGCTCTTCTGAAGGTTCTTGAACCTATATTGAACAAACACGTGAGAATATGATAACAAACACTGCACAATGCATAAAGAGACTGCCAACTCTCTGGGAGCACTCACGTAGTTCTTCAAACTCGTCTCCAGGTTGACTAATGGCACATCCAAAGACCTAAAAAGGAAGTTCTTCACATCTTTATCAGTTTCAACAATTGCACCATCAACTTCAAGCATATTCAGATATAGAGTAGCCCTATCACGAACCTGCAAACAGATGGTTAATCATTCCTATTCTCAGAATAAAGAATACATAGAGAATTATGAGATATCGCAAAATTCTAGACTATAATGAAAATAGCGGTGAAGGATTGGCTCTGTTTCACCTATGCTACTTCTCACATAGCAACAGAAGTAGAAGAAATAACCAAAAGGAAAACGGTGAAACAACTATGACTATGAGGGAATATGGACACATTCAGGTACACTTGAAGAATACGATGATAGGAAATTAACAAATTGCAACAGTAAGTAACAATTATTTACCAAGCTCTAAGAATCAAGACCAAACACTAATTCATTGGATAACAATAAGGCACAAAGCAGATACCTTTCTTGCTATTTTCAGGACAAAGGAAAATGAAACTGGGAAATGTTAGAAAGCAATTTCTCAGACTCTGACCATTTTGGACACAAAAAAAAGAAAGATGGGCCACAACAACTATTTCTTGACCAATTTCCTGACAAAAACCATCTCATGGCGGATTATACAGACCAATCTAAAAGATGAAATGTTGTGACAACTAGAAAAGCTTGTCAGACAAAGCTTCACAACTTTTCCTGATAAATCAAACATTTGATATATATTACTATAACACCACAATCTTAAAAAATGAAATAGAATACAAAAACTCACCTCATCATCACTGTCAAAGAGGCAGCGTCTCAGCAAAACAAATATACGGGGCTGCAACACAATATAGAAAGAATGTCAAGTTAGTAACTCATAACTCACCTAAAATTGATGATGATGGAACAGAAGAAAGCAATCTTACTTTCAAGGAATCGACCATAGCACCAAACTTAGCTAACATGCTGACAGCACTGGCCCGAACAGTTGCATTCTCAAGAATTACTCGATTGTAAATGTAACGTATATATTTGCTAGGATCTGATGTCTTTGGGCCCTCAATTCCAAGAAAATGGAGTATCTAATAATATACATAAATGAAAAAAAAAAGTTTACCCGACAATAAAAAAATAAGCAAAAAAAAAATGTGAAGTAAGAAAGAAAAGCCAAGAAATAAGTGAACTGCACAGCAACAAAATGATGAAGCAAAAAGCCAACCTGTGTAGAAAGATATGTGAATTCACAATCCTCAATAAATTCACAAAGGTGAAGTAACCCATTTTCTTTGGCATCTGGGATGTCTCTTATAAGGATAACAATTGAATCAACAACTGCTTTCTTGTAATCAAAACCGCCCTCTTCCCTCAAAATATTGCTTAAGAAATTCATCCTTAAAAAGAAGGAAGACAAAAAAATAAATAAGAATTGCCCAAGAAGAAAAAGCATAACATGAAAAATAAATTTAAAAAGTAAAATGGAGCACGTATGACATAAATACACTCCACTTTCTAGACAAAGTTCCAGCTCACTCACAGAGATCTGTACTTGAGTCGGAATTTTAAACACAATGATCTAATAGCTTCCACTACAACAATCTTAAACTCATCAGCAATGTCAGACATGAAATTGGTAATTTGTTTCATCAATCGGTCTACACTTGACTCATTGCCAGTTTTCAACAGTGTGGTGATGGCTAGAGTTGCTACGCTTCTATTTTGATCATAAATCAAGCTCTCCATGTCTATATTGCAATTTGTTACAGCCATTGGATGGGTCATTGCCACCTGTAGATAATTCAAATTCAATCATTATAACATAAGCTCCATTCAGAAATAAACTAGCAGGGATGGATTAGAATCAACAGAACCTTCATTAGGAGAAATAGTAGAAAAAATAATTGAAGATTACTGGAATAGATGTCAACACATGAACCCTGATTTATTTTTTCTTTGATAAGTAAAAAATTGTATATGAAACCTAATTTGAGAAGAACTACAATTAGATTCTTGCCTTTAAAGAAATTTAATGAAAACAATATATTACATTAAATATTCCAAGAGTAGAATTCACCAATTGGATGCAATTTAATATCACAATGACAATGAGGCTGTTATTCCATAATTAAACTAGGAGCAAGTAAACAACTCCCCCCAAAAAAAAAAAAGGGAACAAGAAGAAGCTCATTCTCTATGATTGTCCTATAATTAGATCATTATTTAGTATAAAAAAATAAAAATAAAAAAAATAAAGTGGATACTTGGATCTTCCTCCATCTTATCCAAAACTACAAAAGGATCCCCAGTCAAAAATTGCTGCTACATGAAATTATCAAAAGTTAAAATACTTACTGTGAAAGGTTATTTTTAACAAACTTAACTGTTTTGTTCAAGTATTAGATTTAGATTGCATTTACATGTCAACTTCCACGCAAAGCATTATCTCTAAAGATCAAGTGAATGTAAACCATACAATACATTTTTGACTTACAAAAGAACAGCTCATGTGTTTTCAACCCTTATTATTAGCTTCATCTCTTCAGATATATGATTTCGTCGGTTTTCAAAGGCAAGTTTCTGAATTTCAATTTTATTTTTTGAAAAAACAAAGAGATCATGATCATCAAGTCACTGACAAGCAAAGAGATACAGGTTCTGATTTCTGACTCTTCTCACCCTAGGACAAGCAAAGAGATCAAGTCATGGACAGCAAAGGAGAACAAAGAAAACTAGTCACTAGAAATCACACCATCAAGTCATGTTCTTTTCACTCTTTCCAAAAATTTCATTCCAAAACAGTTGATTTCCAAGCAAACCCCAGCCATAGCATATGGCAGTATGGCACCGTTCTTTTCCTCTGCAATATTGCTTTCTCACATTTTCTATCACACAAGAAATCTTCTTAAGTTTTATGTTTTGTTGATTTTTGGCCTATGCTCAGTGCACTTAAAATTGCTTGTCTAAGTGATTGTTGGTAAAACACTCAAAATGCATTTGATCTCTACAGATATGCTTTCCTCTAGACAATATGATTTACATCATAGTTAAGTTGTTCTAGCTCAATTATGACAAGTAGTTAATTAAGTCCCATGCCTAAGCTATCTACAATAAACGCAGTCAAACAAATCGTAATTGAAATGAAAGGGATTTTGCATCATTACAAGTCATAATTTTCCACTTAATTCTGATGCACATCGAGATTCAATCAGAACAGTATAATTGCTAGACTAGGTTTTGGAGATGCTATACTTCAATTCATAATGTAAGCAAAATTACCCATTGAAATATATTAAGCAAAATCTGTTTAATGGAGAATGAATCAATTCTCTGAAAAACTACATCCAGGAATAATTTTCTGCTTAATTCCGATACACATTTAAGATTCAATCAAAACGGTATACTTGCTTGACTAAGTTTTGAGATGCTATATACTTCAATTCAATTCACAATATAAGCAAAACGATGGTTGAAATATATATTGAGCAAAGTTTAATGCCAAACAAAAATTAAATTCAAATGCATAACTTACATGTCTACCTAATAAATGCACCTCAAACATATCATAAATCGAAATTAATTGGGTTTCGCTTCATTACAAAATAAATTCTATGACAAACTACATCCAGTCATAATTTTCAACTTAGTTCTGATACTACATCAAGAATCAATCAGAAAAGTATAGTTGTTATGAGATGCTATACTTCAATTCATAATGTAAGCAAAATTACCCATTGAATTACCCAAGAAATCCCACCAATGAATAACTTTCCAGGCTACATTTCTCTCTCCATATAACAAGACAAGAGCACCATACCTGAATTTAGAGGTATATAGTACAGTGCACCAACAGTAGCATTATCAGGATTGTCAATTCCATTGACAGTTTCAATACTATCCATACTAACCCCAAACCTACTCGCCAATGATTGAATACTATCCCCATCAGTCATCACATAACTCATCAAGTAATTCCACAACCCACTCGAACACCCACAAAACAACTCCAACGACACCACGGCACCTGCTCGAGCGGCGCGACTGAAATTGGGCAACAAGGCCAACCCATCATAGGCCTCAATCACCATTTCGTGTACAGATCCAACATTTTCCCTCACAGTGTATGTAGTGTTAGTCAAATATTTGTAGGCAGTCGAAGCACAAGAACAGTTCTTTCGGATGAACACGTAGTCTCTGACATTGCCTTCGACGGTTACGTCTTCGGGTAACACATCGAACATGCTCTGAATCACCGAAAGGGTTTCGTTTGAATTTAGTTTGAAGGCCAAGAACGATGTGCATAGACGAGTTGTGTCTGTACAGTTCAATGGAGTTGGGTACGAAAAACAGAGTGTGTAGAAATGAAGAACAGAGTATAGCAAAACCCAGAAAGATTTTGTCACGAGATTCATGGTGGAATGATCAAATCTATGGGGGGGGAAATAGCAGAATCAATGAAGGAAGTTGAGCTAAATTTAGAGAAAGTTGAGAGAGAGAGAGAGAGAGAGAGAACTGTTCTTGTGTTTCGCTTCATTAGGGTTTTTTTTTTTGGGGGAGGGGGGGAGCGGGAATGGGAAAAAAATAAAGGGGAGAGCGGGAATAGAAAAAAACTAAACGGCGGGAATGAAAAATAAAAACAAAATAAAAAAATAATTAAATAAATTTATTTTTTGTTAAAATATATTTTTTTTTGTAGTTAATGAATTTTTAAAATTTTTTTTTTTTTTAGTTACTAAAATTTAAAATTTATTTGTTTCATTTTTATTTTAATAAAAAAAATATTATTATTTTTTATTTTGTAGAAGTTGGGGTAATATATATTTTAATGAAAAATATTTTCCACTAAAATAAAAGTTAATTTTCTGTAGTTAATGAAAAATATTTTTCTACGGCCTATTTTTTTTTATTACTAAAAATCATGAACTAATTTTTTGTGGTAGAGGAAAAGAAGCGGCAACAGTAGTGAAGGTGGTGGATAAGAGATGATGGTGGTGGTGGTAGTGGTGGTGGTGGTGATGGTGATGGTGATGGCGAAAGAGATTAGTGGTGAAGTTGTGGTAGTGGTAGTGTAAATGGAGTGGTAGGGGTGAAAGAGAGGTAATGGTAGTAGTTTGTGGTGGCGAAGGAGATTAGTGACGAAGTTATGGTAGTGGTATGAGAGAGAGAGAGATGAACGACAGAGAGAGAGAGAGAGATGAGTGCGAGACAGATAGAGGAAGTAGTGGTGGTGGTGGAATGGCATTTGCAGTAGTGGTGGTGGTGGAATGGCGTTTGCAGTAGTGGTGAAGGTGGTAGAAGAAGTGGGTGGTGAGAGAGAGAGAGATGAGTGCGAGACAGATAGAGGAAAGAGAGAGAGAAAGAGAGACAGAGTAATGAGCGAGAGAGAGAGAGAGACAAAGTGGTCACTAAAAGTACATTTTCTTGTAGTGGATCGATAAATTGAGAGGGAGCTCAGTAAATAGAGAAGACGGGAAGGAGAGAGTGAGCAACGCAAACATAGTGGAAGAGAGAGAAAGAGAGAGAGAAAGAGAAATAGATAGAGAGTGAGAGACAGAAAAGAGACAGAGAAAGAAAAGAGATGGACGAGAGAGACAGAGAGAGATAAAAAGAAAAGAGATGAACGAGAGAGACATAAAGAGAAAAGAGATGAACGAGAGAGAAGAGAGAAAGATAGAAAGAAGAGAGATGAGCGTGAAAGACAGAGAAAGATGAGAGATAAGAGAGATAGAGAGATAGATGAGAGAGATAAAGAGAAGAGAGATGAACGACAGAGACAAAGAGAGAAAAGAGATGAGAGAAGAGATAGATGAGTGAGAGACACTGAGAGAGAGAACGACAAATATACTGACAGACAGACAAACAAAGAGAGAAGAGTGATGAGTAAGAGAGAGAAAGAGAAGAGAGAGATGAAGAAAATTGATGAAAAGATATAGACAGAGAGAGAGAGAAAATAGCGAAAAGAGATAAACGAAAGAGAGACAGAAAGAGATAAGCGAGAGAGAGAGAGATAAAGAGAAGAGAGAGAGAAAAGAGATGAGAGAAATAAAGAGAATAAAGATGGACGAGAGACACAGAGAGAACAAGAGAGAGATAGACAAACAGAAAAAATGGGGATAGCTTTGAAGTTTGACGCTTTGACTTTTTCCATCACTGTCTGTAAGAAAGAGACAGAGACAAAGACAGACAGAGAAGAGTGATGAGTGAGAGAGTGGGTGGGTGGGTGGGTGGGTGACAATGGCGGGTGGTGAGTGGTAGAGAGTGGGTGGTGGTGGTGGTGGTGACGGATGGGTGACGGATGGCAGGTGGTGGTAGCGGGTGGTGGGTGGTGGTGGTGGTGAGTGGCGGTGGCAGGTGGGTGGGTGGTGGGTGGTGATGGTGGGTGGATGAGTGGGTGACGGTGGCGGGTGGTAGTAAGTGGGTGGTGGTGGTGGTGGTGGCGGGTGGTAGGTGGCGAATGGTTGGTGGTGACGGATAGGTGGCGGGTGGTGGTGGTGGTGGATGGGTGACGGTGGCGGGTGGTAGGTGGTAGTGAGTGGGTGACGGATGGCAGGTAGGTGGCGGGTGGTGGTGGCAGGCGATAGATGGTAGTGGCGGGTGGTGGGTGGTGGCGGGTAGATGGCAGGTGAGTGGTGGGTGGTAGTGGTGATGGTGGCGAGGGGTGGGTGGTGGTGGCGAGTGGGTGGTGGCTGGTAGTGGGTGGTGGGTGGCTAGTGGGTAGTGGTGGCGAGTGGTGGGTGGAGGCGGCAGGTGGGTGGTGAGTGGTGGTGGCAGGTGGTGGTGAGGGGTGGGTGGTGGATGGTGGTGGCGGAAGACGGTGGTGGAAAATGGTGGCAGGTGGTGACTAGTGTTGGGTGGTAAAAAAAAAAAAAAAAAACTCAAAACTCAAAACAGAAACACATTTTTTGTGTTTCAATTACCAAAAGCGTAAATTCAAAAAATGAATTTACGTTGGTTTTTAAACAGAAATTTAAAAATTTTACTAATAAATTTTTTTCAATTAATTTTTTTTCAATGAAATTTTTTTCAAACTGATACTAACCAAGGGGGCAATTGGTAATGCTACTTTAAACCTTAGGGAGGGATTGTAATTTCCAAAATGTGAGGGGTGTCAATGTAATTTACCCACTGAGGGCAAAATTAGTATTTAAAAAAATTAAATTGCTAAAGGGAAAAATATGTAATGAAACTTTAAATCTTAGGGGGAAAATGTAATTTTCAAAAGGTGAAGGGGAACTGTAATAAACATAAACTTCAGGGGGTGTTAGTGTAATTTACCAAAAAAAATTAATTGGAAAAAAATTATTTGAAGAAAAATTAATTGAAAAAAAAAATTAATTAAAAAAAAATTTTGCTAGTAAAATTTTTAAATTTCTATTTAAATATCAACGTAAACTTATTTTTTGAATTTACATTTTTTTCTCAAATTTACAAAATGAGACAACCATTTATAAACCAAAAAAATTATCAAACAAGTTTTTATAACAGTTTTTTAAATTTTTGTAAATATAAATTGAAAACTGAAAATGAAATGGTGTCTGTTTGGTAACGTTTACGTTTTCAGTTTATATTTACAAAAATTTTATAAACTGGTTTTTGTTTATTTTTAGAAAAACATAAACTACAAACGCGTTTGGTAATTGACAAAATGTTTAACAAAATTTAAAAATACAAAATGTTAAACATATATGGATTGATTTTTAGAAAAAAATTTAAAAAATTAAAAATTAATTTGGTTAAGAAATAAAAACTAAAAAATAATTATCATTTAAGGGTAAAAAATAATTATAATTTTAATTTTTGAACTGGTTATATACATACATATGACTGTTTCAATTTAATTTGTAAAAAATTATTTCTAACCACTCGAAAGATAAAAATTATATAAAAATGATAATTATTTTTTATTTTTTATTTCTTAACCAAATTAATTTTTAATTTTTTTTCTAAAAATCAAACCATACATAGCCTAAGAATCTTTTGATAAGTCATTTCTTATGTTGGTAACTTATTTAATTATTTATTAATTTTACGACATTTTTACCATCTGAAGCCTGTTTGGTAACCATTTCGTTTTCAGTTTTCAATTTATATTTACAAAATTTTTTAAAATTGTCATAAAAATTTATTTGATATTTTTTTTGATTTATAAATGGTTGTCTTAATTTGTAAATTTGAGGAAAAAACGTAAATTTAAAAAATAAGTTTATGTTGATTTTTAAACAGAAATTTAAAAATTTTACTAACAATTTTTTTTTCAATTAATTTTTTTTCCAATTGATTTTTTTTTCAATGAATTTTTTTTCCAACTAATACTAACCGAGGGGGCAATTGGTAATGCTACTTTAAACCTTAGGAAGAGAATTGTAATTTCTAAAATGTAAGGGGTGTCAATGTAATTTACCCAGTAAGGGCAAAATTAGCATTTAAAAAAATTAAATTGCTAAGGGGGGAATCTGTAATGAAACTTTAAACCTCAGGGAGGGAGATGTAATTTCCAAAACGTGAAGAGGGAACTGTAATAAACATAAACCTTATGAGGTGTCAGTGTAATTTGAGCAATGATTCATCCCCCCTTTTCCCCCACCCCCTTTGACCCCCTCTCTCTCTCATTGGTTACATTTTCTTTTTCTTTTTCTTTCTTTTTCTGCTCCTCCAATCACCACCCGCCACGTGGCAAAAGGGTGAGGGGTGACCCCCACAATGGGGTCCCAAGCATTATTCGTGTAATTTACCCTATATATATATAATTGCACTTAATTAGAAAGTGACATAAAAAATAAATAATATCACACTCAATCAGATTAAGTGTGATTAAAAATTTGGGAATTGTATATTTTATATAAAAATCAATTTGAAATATTTTATACAATCACACTTATTTAAAAAGTGTGATTAAAAAGTAGTAATGTATATATAATCACATTTTAATTACCTTAAAAAATATATAAATAATCAGACTTATTTAAAAAGTGTGATTAAAAAGCAATAGTGTATATATAATCACACTTTAATTAGAATGTGTGATTAAAAAATATATATAAATAATCACACTTTAATTAGAATGTGTGATAAAAATATATATATATAATCACACTTATTTAAAAAGTGTGATTAAAAAGTAGTAGTGTATATATAATCACACTTTAATTAGAAAGTGTGATTAAAAAATATATAAATAATCACACTTTAATTAGAATGTGTGATTAAAAATATATATATACAATCACACTTGTTTAAAAAGTGTGATTAAAAAGTAGTAGTGTATATATAATCACACTTTAATTAGAAAGTGTGATTAAAAAATATATAAATAATCACACTTTAATTAGAATGTGTGATTAAAAATATATATATACAATCACACTTATTTAAAAAGTGTGATTAAAAAGTAGTACTGTATATATAATCACACTTCAATTAGAAGGTGTGATTAAAAAATATATAAATAATCACACTTTAATTAGAATGTGTGATTAAAAAATATATATACAATCACACTTATTTAAAAAGTGTGATTAAAAAGTAGTAGTGTATATATAATCACACTTTAATTAGAAGGTGTGATTAAAAAATATATAAATAATCACACTTTAATTAGAATGCGTGATTAAAAAATATATATACAATCACACTTGTTTAAAAAGTGTGATTAAAAAGTATATAATCACACTTTAATTAGAAGGTGTGATTAAAAATCTATATATATAATCACACTTAATTGAAAAGTGACATAAAAAATAAATATTATCACACTTAATCAAATTAAGTGTGATTAAAACATCAATCTAATTTTTTTTATCACACTTCTAATAAAAGTGAGATCTTTTTTTTTGTCAAAGTGTGATCTTTAACTATTTTTGTAGTAGTGATAATGATCAGTGTTTGAGGACAGTGTATATTCAGCTTATCGACCGTGTGTTGTTATGCTCAGCTGTGTGTTGTGTATTTATTTTAAGCTGTTATGATGTTCATTTCTCTGGTTATTTATTTCCTTTTTGCTTTATTTATCTTTTGCTAGGACAAGTTTTAGCACAATTGCTTCCGACCCAGTAGATATTCCCCAAGCACTTTGGACAAGAGGTCGTCGGCTCAATCGGTCTGAGGATCTGGTTGACGGACAGCCAGTGTTCCATTCTCTACCCCCAGTTGTCAGGAGAAGGCCGAGAAGGCGTAGTGTGTCTGAACAGAGGTTACCAGAGCAGTGGTCTACCCTAGCAGTAAACAGTCGGGTTGAGGTCCCAGTTTTTGCCATAGAAATACACATACCAGTCAGTCAGTAGGATCAGCAGAGCATAGCCGGAATGGAGGAAATGATGCGTCAAATCCAAGAAAGTATGAGGCAAATGCAGGAGGACGCAGTCCGCCAGGCGGAGTTCTCTAAACAGCAGGCCACAATCATGGCCCAGCAGGCTGAGCTCATCACTAGACTCTAACAACAAGCCGGAGCATCGGCCTCACATCCAGCTCCTCCTCCGCCAGGGGTCCCACTACCCGAGCAGGCACCAGTTGCCCAAAATGTCCTACCAAATGCCCAGAACACCTTGCCAAATGTCCAGAACATCCATGAGGACACAGACCTTCCAACGGGGCAGGCTCCGCCCCCACTTCCGCCTCAACTGTCCAAGGCACCTACACCTATCAACCACCCGGACTCTCCCTTCGAGTTCGAAATAGACCCAACAGCATTGAAATTGAGCATGCTCGAGAAGCTATTCAAAAAATCACAAGGGGTAAAGGCTATTCCAGATATCGAGGACGGATATACCGATGTTGCCGTGACGCTACCGGATAGATTTAAAATGCCGCAGATTCTCAAATATATTACGGCCAATGGGCCTCACCAGACCCCAGAAGCTTTCACTATTCGGCCGGACCCTGTTGGGTGTGGCCGCCATCTGGTATGCGAAGTTGGAGGATGACGTCAAGCGGAGTTGGGACGAAATGGCTGAGGCCTTTGTGGCGCAATACTCTTACAACACCCAGATTGAGATTACAACTCGTGATCTCGAAACAACAAGGCAGGAGCTCAAAGAGAGTTTCTCAGATTTTGTGACTCGATGGAGGGCAAAGGCCTCGATGATGACTTTAAGGCCTACCGATAAGGACCAGATTCGGATGATTGTGCGCAATCTCCAGCCAAAATTGATGCAAAAGATGATTGTACTCCCCTTCCCCACCTTTTCGGATCTGCACGAGATGGGGGTACAAATAGAAGATGCAATGAAACAGGGTCTGATTGACCAAGACAGGGAGCAACCCCAGAGAACTTTTAATCGCAACAACAATGCGGGCCCAAGTGGCGCTGCAACTACAAGAACTTCGGAGGTAAACATGGTCGCCACCATTCCCCCTCCCCCACCAAGACCCATGGCAGCCACACCCTTCTCCGGTGCATCCGGAAGTAATATGCAGACCACCAAATACCAACCCAGAGGCCAAAGAACCTTCACACCCCTATATATGCCCCTGTCCAAAGCTCTGGGGGTATTAATCAGGAAAAAGCATTTGAAGCCCCTAGAGCCGAGGCCACTACCAAATCCACTCCCTCCCTCTCATGGCGCAGCAAAATACTGCGCGTATCACCAACAGCACGGTCACGACACCGACCGTTGTTTTAGGTTGCGTCACGAGATCCAGGATCTTATTGACAAACAGGTGATCGCGCCTCCCGACAAACCCAACGTCATAACAAATCCTCTCCCACCACATAACCAAGCCCCCCCTCCCAACAGAATCAACTTTATCCAAACTGGGGTCGCATTTTACGATCCTAGCATCTATATCACCCCATCCCACCTACCTAAGCTGGAGGTGTTCCTTCCCGACTGCACCGACTCTTTGTGCATGTTGGACATCTCCACAACCCAACCCGAGCCAATGGTGGTGACTGGCAAAGATAGAACAGAGGAGAATGTGGAGGAGGATGGAATGGTTGAGTCAGGGTTTGAGCAGTCTGGGGATTTTGCTGGGAAAGCCTACGATCCGAGTGAGTACATCCTGTCAGTGGGCCAGTCTGAGCCAAGTATAGAATTGACAGAGAGAGCAGAACTGTGTATGATCCAGGGGGACAGATTTGAGCAGGGAACGGATGATCTAACGGCTGTGGAAGAGGGTCTCACCAACCTCCAGTTCTTCAATGACCAAGAATCAGGGGACGCAGCAGTCAACTGGTTCGATTATGAGGAATCGGCAGAGGCCATTGGATGGCTCGATGATCAACCGGATGTGGTGGAAGAATTCCAATCTAAACAGAGCCTGGCAGGGGCGAGAGTATCAATTGTGGCCGGAAGGGCCGGAAGTCAGAATACATTGCCGGAGAGCGCCGGTACGAAGAATTTCGCTCAGAACAGGGGCATTGTGAATGCAGAGAAAGATGAACAACGAACTGCGCTAACGCAGGCAGAACAAGAAAAGATTTGGGATTCTGAGAGGATCCGGAAAGCCAAAGCCCATGAAGGGATTGAAAGTGCTGTGGGTACGAAGACAGAAGATGCTGTGAGCATGTGGGCTGAAAGTACTGCGGGTACAATCACGCCAAAGCCAGACAGATGTTTGTTGGCTGCTCACGGGATGTAGTGGGAAGACGATGATTTATGTCTTGCCAACACAGACGAGGATTGGGGAAGCAATCAGCCAGATGACACCTGGTATCTCGATGAGGTTGATCACATAACAAGAAGCAGGCGGTATTTCAAGCCCCCGCACCTAGACCAGCCAGAGGCATCTGGGAAGGATAAAGAAGCGGAGAAACAAAAGGAGAAACAGCTTGAAGAGGAGGTTGTGCTCAAGCAACTGAAGAAGATACAAGCAGACATCTCCATCTGGGGACTGCTTATGGCATCACGAGTGCACAGACAGGCTGTCCTATCTGCTATGGACAAGGCTAAACTTTCTATAGATACCACACCAGAGCAGCTAGTTGGACTGGTCTTTCCGGGAGGGGGTTCCCCGACGATAACCTTTTCAGACAAAGAACTGCCGCCTGAGGGCGCAAATCATAACAAACCCCTCTACATCTATGTGGAATGTAGAGACAAGTGGGTGCCAGTGGTTCTTGTTGACACGGGATCCGCCATTAATGTGTGCCCGTCACGGACAGCATATGCAATCGGGTTAAAACCCGCGGACTTCGTGCCAACTACTCAAGTGATCAGAGCCTATGATAACACCAGCAGGGTGGTGATGGGGACTGTCAAAATTCAGACCCAGGTTGGTCCAGGACAACACAACATTGAATTCCATGTCTTGGACGTTCCTGCAACCTTTAACTACTCTTGGGGCGGCCGTGGTTGCACCAAGTGAAGGCAGTCTCTTCCACGCTACATCAGATGGTGAAATACCCCTATGGAAAGGGAGTAGCCATCGTTTTCAAGAATTCATCAATCCATCCACCTCCGGAGGTATCTACGCCAGTCCTAGAAATTGAGCACGGCATGGAGGACGTGTTTTTGTCAGGTTTTACCTTAGCCGAGGCTAGGGTGGTGCAGAATATCATTGCTGTTAATGAAGGAGTGTACGTCAGTGCTCAATCTGTATACCTCATGAACAAGCTACAACACATCCCCGGGATGGGATTAGGAAGGAGCGGCCGGAAGGGCGTCGCAGCATTGGCCGAAGTGCCACACAACCCTCATACCTTTGGCTTGGGTTATCTGCCCACCAAAGAGGATTGGATGCGAAAGGGGAAGGAAATGGTTGAGAGAGCCAAAGCGAAGAAGGCGGGGAAGCCTTTTGACTTAATGCATAGGCCTATTCAGGGCACCCTGAACGGACGCTTCATCCGGGAAAGGAAAGACTTTCCATTTTGTGGCTTCCCCGAGCCGTGGCTGAATGCGGAGAAGAAGCGCGTGCTAAGCTTCAAGATTTTCTTTGATCTATAATTACCTGGGGATGACATTGCCAAAGAGCAGACAGACCCATCAGCTGAGGTTGAGCAGTGTAAGGCAGTGGACACCGAGGGTGCTGAAATTGAAATGGGGGTAGCACTGGCAAGTCTACTCTCAGATCCTCCGATCAACCATAAGTGCTTGGGGGATAACTTCTCGGTTTCCATGATTGGGGATGAAACGGCTGTGGGCCTACCGTCAACTATTTTGGATGCATCTATCGCACCCTCTCTCACTTGGCAATACGAAGAGGGATTTTTGTCCAGCAGCACCGGGTCAGGTAGTGAGCCGGAATCTGATTCCACCGAGTCTTGTGAGTCGGAATCAGATTCCAGCTCGACTGAGTCTGAGTCTGGTAATCCTGGGGATGATAACCCGGATGCCACAGTTTTGTCCAGGTCGTCTTTTTCTTTCTCGTTTGAGTCTGTTGTAATCGAGAATTCGGACGATTTGGATGTGCTTAATGAGAATCAAGTAACTGTTGTTTCTGAGTACTTTTCTGTGCCCTTGATTTATTGCATAAACTCAGACTTTCAAAATTTTGATGAAAACAACGAGGATGAAATTCCTCCGATTTTGCAACGCTTAATTGAACAAAAGCAGGAGAGGTTTGTCAAACCCTTAATGGATAAAATCACTACTGTGAATATTGGTACTGAGGAGAACCCGCGGCTGGTCCAGATCGGGTCCATGTTGTCTTTGGAGGAACGCGAGCGCTTAGTCGCTTTATTAAAAGATTTCAAAGATGTTTTCGCGTGGTCCTACGAAGACATGCCTGGGATCGATCCTGAGATTGTACAGCACCGGATCCCCCTTGACCCCGAGGCCCGACTCGTCAAACAGAAACTCAGGAGGATCCGCCCGGACTGGGCTCTCAAGATTAAGGAAGAAGTCACTAAGCAAATCGACGCGGGCTTCCTGCTGGTATCCGAGTACCCGACTTGGTTGGCCAACATTGTTCCAGTGCCGAAGAAGGATGGCAGGATCCGGGTATGCGTGGATTTCAGGGATTTGAACAGAGCCAGTCTGAAGGACGACTTTCCCCTACCGCATATTGATGAGTTAGTGGACTTCACAGCGGGGCATGCTTTGCTCTCATTCATGGATGGCTTCTCAAGATACAACCAGATAGTGATGGCACCTGAAGACCTGGAAAAGACTGCATTCACCACCCCGTGGGGGACATACTGCTACAAAGTAATGCCGTTTGGGTTGAAGAACGCTGGAGCTACTTATCAACGGGCCGCAACCACAATATTGCACGACATGATCCACAAAGAGGTTGAGGTGTATGTGGACGACATGATTGTCAAGTCCAAAGAAAGGGAGGGCCACTACACCGCCTTGCAAAAGTTCTTCCAAAGGATCAGAGAATTTCGTTTGCGGCTGAATCCTCAGAAATGTATGTTCGGTGTTACAGCGGGAAAAATACTGGGGTTTCTGATTACACAAAGAGGTATCGAAGTCGACCCTTCCAAAATCAAGGCCATCCTAGAAATGCCCCCACCAAGGACTGAAAAGGAGGTGCGAGGCTTTCTGGGTAAAGTGTAATTCATAAGACGGTTTATCTCAAAATTAACCTTAACTTGTGAACCACTTTTTGGTCTCCTGAAGAAAGGCAAGAAATTCCAATGGGACGGCCGATGGCAAGCTGCTTTGGAACAAATCAAGGAATACTTACAGAACCCGCCCGTGTTGTCACCCCTAGAGCCGGGGAAACCGTTGATATTGTATCTTTCAGTGACTGAGACTACAATGGGCTGTATGCTCACACAAGAATCAGAGGACAAAGCAGAGAAAGCCATCTACTATCTAAGCAAGAAGATGCTAGAGTATGAGACTCGCTATACATCACTGGAGAAGGCTTGCTTAGCTTTGGTATGGGCCACCAGGAAGCTGCGGCACTACCTGTTAGCTCACTCCGTAATGTTGGTTTCACGACTCGATCCCATCAAATATCTTTTCGAGAAACCAGCACTTACGGGTAGGCTAGCTCGTTGGTTGCTTTTGCTATCCGAATTTGATTTGAAATATGTGACACGCAAGTCAGTCAAGGGAAGAGCAGTAGCAGAATTCTTAGCCGACCATCCAGTGGAAGGGGGTGAAGCAGTCGAGTACCTATTCCTAGATGAAGCTATTTTGCACATCGACGATGAAGCTTGGACGATGTACTTTGACGGAGCATCCAATCAATACGGGTATGGGATAGGGGTGTTGCTGATAGCACCCGACAATTCCCGTATCCCTCTAGCCTTCAAACTCCGGTTCAAAGTCTCGAACAACGAAGCAGAATATGAGGCGTGCATCGCCAGTCTAGAAGCAGCCCTAGAACTAGGGGCAAGACAGTTGGACGTCATCGGGGACTCGAACCTTGTTGTGTCTCAAGCAAAAGGAGACTGGAAAGTCAAAGAAGAGAAGATGATGATGTATCACCAAACCTTGGACTTGTTAATTCCTCGGTTTGAGAAGCTGAGCTTTACTCATCTACTAAGAGAGAACAATAGGTTCGCAGATTCTTTAGCAACTCTATCTTCCATGATAGACATCCTGTACGGAGTCCGGATGCGTCCAGTCATCATTGACCAGAAATTTGCGCCAGCCTACGAGTCGATTGCTGCTATAGATGAGGTTCAGGATGAAAACCCCTGGTATTACGACATCTGGAATTTCCTGGAGAAGGAAGCATACCCGCCGGGGGTGAATGCCAAGGATAAGAGGGCAATCAGAAGAATGGCCGTTCAGTTCATCATCTGTGGGGGTAAGCTGTATAAAAGGGGTCATCTCGGAATGCATAAGCTGTGTGTCGATGCCGAAGAATCAAAGCGTCTAATGGAAGCCATCCATGGGGGGGAATGCGGTGCGCACATGAATGGAGTAATGCTGGCACGAAAGATCCTAGGACAAGGTTACTACTGGTCCACCATGGAAGAGGACTGTATCGGTTTTGTTCGGCGATGCCACAAGTGTCAAATTCATGCAAATCGCATGAACATTCTGCCGTCAAAGCTGTACAATATGACTTCGCCATGGCCATTTTCAGTCTGGGGAATTGATGTGATCGGGGCTGTCACTCCGAAGGGGTCGAATGGGCATGAGTTCATCCTGGTCGCGATAGATTATTTCACGAAGTGGGTCGAGGCCCAGTCTTATGCGGTGTTGAAGGCCTCGCATGTTGCAAAGTTTATCAGAAACAACATCATCTGTCGCTACGGGGTCCCAAACGAGATAATTTCAGATAACGGTTCCCACTTCAAGAAGGAGGTGGTTGACTTGTTGGAAAAATACAATGTGGCTTTTCATAAGTCGTCTACCTATCGGCCGCAAACCAATGGAGCGGTTGAGGCCGCCAACAAGAACATCAAACACATATTGCAGAAGATGGTGGAAACCTACCGGGACTGGCCAGATAAGCTACCGTTTGCTCTGTGGGGCTACCGGACTTCAATCAGAACTTCTACTGGGGCGACTCCGTATTCATTGGTTTATGGGATGGAGGCCGTTCTACCTATCAAGATTGAGGTTCCGTCATTGCGAGTATTGGCTGAGTGTCAAATAGCCGAAGTAGATTGGCAGCAGAGCAGGTTTGAGGAACTCATGCTCTTTGATGAAAGAAGACTGAAAGCACCGTACCACGTTCAAGGTTATCAACGCAGAATTGCCCGGGCTTTCAACAAGAAAGTGAAGTCCAGGAATTTAAAGGAAGGAGATTTGGTACTTAAGGACAACCGAGCTCCCATCCACGACCCAAGGGGCAAGTTCAGACCTAATTGGACTGGCCCCTACATCATTAAGTCTATCTGGTCAGGTGGAGCTGTGGTTCTGATGGATCTAGATGGCTTGGAGTTTTCGCAACCGATCAATATAGACAAGTTGAAGAAATATTACCCTTGAGAGGCTCGCTAGGCCGAAAACCCGAAAGGGCGACCTAGGCAAAACTCAGAGCACAAGAAAATTCGAAATTATAAAAACTAAGCTCACAAGGTTGAAAACGCGCAAAGGGCGGCCTTGGCAAAAGTTAGAGCGTAAAAGGAGAGTGAAAATACCCGAGTGAACCCAAGCCTGAACTACGTAAGGCTTGATTCCCATCTTTGGGATACGTAGGCAACTTCATCCTGAAGTTCAGCCATAAACTTTTCCCCGATCAACTTTGTCCATTTGATCATCTCAGTCATCTTTGTCCATCAGCATTCATCGTAATCTCCGGTGCAGTGCTTCTCAGACTAGGGGCAACTTTCCAGTTGCTAGGATCCGGGGTTGTGCATCTCAGTGACAGATCTCAGGCGTGTCCAGTTCTGATCCATATCGAAAATGGTTTTGAAAAGTTTTAATAAAAGCTGACTTTGTTCAAATTAATCTTTTTATAACCAAGACCATTTTTGGACCAGAGCGGAAAATTTTCAGTACCACAACCTTCAATTTCATTGATTTCAAATAAACAGAGTTCTCCTGCTCTTGCATACAATTGAAGTTGCTTTTTATTACATTCATAAAGAAAACTTGAAGGTACTAGTAAAGCAATAAATCTGGGGCATAGTCAAGTCAGGTGTCCCTGCGCCCCCTCCCAGAGCTGGTCGAAGCCTCTGATGCCAAGCTGGGCCCAATCTGTGCCTCTTCATTGAGCCAATCCAAGCACTCGTCAGACAAAGTGCAACTGAAAATGGGAGCGGGGGCCAGGAGCTCTCTAGTTCTCCATGCTGTGGCATACCGGGCAAGCTGTGCGCCTCGAACTGGGAAAGCAGCCGGGTACTCAATCCCCTCTGGTGGGCAAGTCTGATCATGACCGAACTGGCGTAGAAACCGGAACGAAAAGTAGAACACACAGTGAGTCAGACCAATCAACTGGATCCCGATCAGCCGGGACATGCTATAACTCATTGTTGGAAGATTGAGCCAAGGACAGCGCCAGGCAATGCGATCCGCCGACAAATTGCACATACAGTCGAACCACCATCCCTCATCAGGGGCATCGACCAAGCGTTGTCGAAAGAAGTAGCCGCGAGCTGAGTAGGCTGGGCAAGAGTCCATAACCTGCAATTTATCCATCAACCATACCTGGGAAGGGATGAAAAATGAGAGAATAAAGAATAGAGAGATGTACGATGAGAGAAAAGTGAGAAAAAGGGTTTTGTGAGAAAAACCGAGCCTGAGGGCCGAGTGATGTGAGCAAGATATATGTGAGGTTGGGTAGGAAACATTACCTGCAGCAGTAGTGGACTCCCCGCAAATCTGGTCATCTCCCGGCGATAGAAAGCGTCTAAGCCCATCAGTGTCTCGGCCATTGTCATGGCGATGCAGCTCTTTCCTTCTTTCAAGCCTTGGGCAACTTCAATCAGACGAATGCTAGACCCACCGAAGCCCGGGGCAAGCACAAAGTAAGACAACATGCATAAGCAGAGGGCGTGTTGCCGAAAACCTTGCCAATAATGGTTGCCACGGTCACCGACGTCGGAAAAGCGATGAATCAAGCCGAGGATGTCCAGTTCCCCATTACAGATCAAAGACCGACCGTCATGTATGGTGAGCCCACACATCCGCCCTAAAGCTTGGGCGTGGCCAAAGCGAAACTGAGGCAAAATCTCTTCATGACATTCAGATTCCATCAAAACTTGAAAATCTTCGAAAGTTGGACATACCTCTTGCCCGCCGAAGCTAAACACATGCGTCACCGGATTCCAAAACCTCGCCGCAGCATGAAGGAAGGGAAGGTGCAGCGGAGTGCGCCTCAGCATGAATAGTGCATTCAAGCCGAAACCCCGGAAGTTCAGCTTTTCCGAGCCATCTAGAGAAGCGATCCAAGCTGCGAGATTTTCGACGAGAAACGCCTCCGTTTTGATGCAAAACTAAGATGGAATGAATGAGCCACGGAGCTAGGACTTTTAAAGAGGATAAGGCACTGTTCGGGGGGACACGTGTCAAAAATTTGATGGTTGCTGGGCTGAGTGGCCGGCCGGCCACCTTTCCTAGCGGGCCGGCCACCTTTCTCCCTTCAAATGCAAAAAGTTGGCCAGCCAACTCCCAAAGGTGGCCGGCCATGCTCCAATGTGTTCCTTTGGTCCTGTTTTACCCTCTAGAAGGAAGTTCCAAGCATTTCTATGCATCGAGAGTGTCGAAGACCTCCATTTCCCTCTATTTCGGATGCGTTCCGTCACGCAGATCGTCCGAAATACGTTTTGTTTGAAGAGTTGCTGTTAATTCTTGCTTATCGAGTTGTTAAGTTTTGTCGAGCTGTCAAGTTTCGTGTTTTGAGTCATTACTTTTTGTTTAAATCAATTGTGTTGTGTCTTGCTTATTTTTTTGTCAACATTGTTGTGTTTTGCTTATCGAGTTGTAAACTTGCTAAGGTTTTGTTATTTCTTAGTAAGTTAGGTTGTTTAGTTTGTTGTGTCGGTTCACTACCTGACTGGGCAAATACACAGCGCACATTTCCATCCCATCTCATTTTTGTGCAAAATGATGCGATATGATGCTAAGAACATAAAAATACAACACCTTTTGAACAAAAGCTGTTCATTCCATCATGTTTTACAACAAGGGTACAAGTTTTACAAAATAAGAAAACTACCTAACAATGTGCAATGTGCTACAAACTACTAGCAAAAAGGTAAATAAAACAGGGAACAGCTGCATCAATGCTCTCAAGAGCAGGAATAAGAGGCCCTCTTCATCCTCTTCTGCAAAGCAGCCTCTGCACCACCGGCATCATCGTCCGAGTCGGAGCTGTCGCCATCAGGATCCTCCTCGGCCTCGCCTCCACTACCAGAACCGGGATCAGAGCCACCCTCTCTGTCAGCAGATGTCTCTGACTGGCGATCTGCAGCCTCCTCCTCCTC
This sequence comes from Camellia granthamiana, assembly GCA_036172215.1. Lineage (NCBI taxonomy): Eukaryota > Viridiplantae > Streptophyta > Magnoliopsida > Ericales > Theaceae > Camellia > Camellia granthamiana. The sequence goes on from CM069913.1 coordinate 116,106,302, forward strand.
CTCGGGCTCCTCCTCTATGATGTATGCCCTGCGTCTGCCTCGTCCGTGAGACGACTCCCCTCTCCTTGCTCCTCGAGAAGGCCTAGATGGCCCAGCTCCCCGGGAAGGCCTAGATGGCCCGGCCTGTGACTGAGCATACACTGGAGGCATCTGAAAATGAAGAATGCAATTTGAATACATCAGCCGGGACATGCATATCAGATATAGAGAGTGGGTGCATGCAGATACAATATGAAATGTGGTGTGTGTCAGATGTGCTCTACACAGACAACCTATCAATGCAGTAAAATGTCCAAAATCAGCATGTCATCAGAAGTATGATAAATGCCAGAAAACTAAAGGGTACCTGGAAGCCCATGATGGACAACTGCGCCTCTCTCCGCAGGACCATGCCCTCAAGCGAGGCTACCATCTCGAGCACCTCATCCATGTACTCCCGAGGCGGCTGCAGAAACAGGTTCAAGACATCAATAAATAAACAAATGCCAAAGTAGCTGTGTGATAAATGGAAAACAGCAGAACATACCGGTGGTGAGTCAGGGTCGCTGACGTATCGATGGTCAGGCATCGGAGGCTCTATCGGAATCGGAATCGGGGAGGTGGTCCCATATTGCCATCCCATCAACTCAATCGGCATATCCGGCCATCCAGGATGATGATAAGTCGGAGGAATCGAGGGAACCAATCCACCCCCACCTCTGGATGTGCCAGCCCTGCTAGTGGAAGGGGTGCCTATAGCCCGAGCCTGGCTCGATGAAGGCATATCAGCAGATCTCCTCGTCGGGGTGCGAACTCCCGTCAGCGAAGGCATCAAGTAGGTGTGGCGGTAGGTCGCATACTCCCCCTGCTCCAGATGCAGGAAGGCATCGGTACCTAGTATAGCATCAATGACCTCCTGGGGAGAGAGCCTATCGGCGGTCCGCATGTCATCTGGAGGCGCTGAAGGAATGTCCTGCTCAAGGTGGCCCCATATCTGACGCAAGAAACGATCTCCTAAAAACCAGGCCCTCCCGACTGGCCCCTCAAACAAAATCCTATACCGACAGGCCCCCCACGCTCCGGCAAAATGGAATCGGAGGTCTCCGCCCAAAGGAGCCCAAGGCTGCCATGTGATCTGCGGTTAACCAATGCATAAGTTGATCAGAAATTATAAATGTGCAAGAAAAATCAAAGCCATGAGGACATGGAGAGCTGAGAGTTCTGAAATACCTCCGATGACCGCACTGTGTCAAAGAACTGCCGAAAGTAGATAAGGGACTCTCGAGGTCTCGGCCGGTACTGGCCCTCGAATACGAGTGAATACGGGGTCATGAGGGGCACCTCCACTATAAGCTCTAGAGCCAGTATCGGGAAGTATGCGTAGACCCATAACTACGAGGAACAGAGCAACAATAATCAGAATACAGAATGCCGAGTGCAGAATATAAATACAACATGCTGAGAGCAAAGTGCAGAATGCAAAGTGCGCCGTGTGTGCCATGTGCAAGTAATGAGAAGCAGAAATGTAAATCAAGAGGGCAGAAAGTACCTCCCAGGCCCTCCAATAGCCGCCGACCATGTTCCCTCGTCCGCGGGAGGTCGTGCTCATATAGCAGTAAAGGGTAGCCAAGCTGGCGTCGCCCCAATCATATCAGCTAACCTGTGAAAGGTCCACTAGAGCGCTCAAAAGATATAGCCCGACGGTGTTTCCCCTATCAGCAAACAGAGTAGTGCCGAAGAGGAACATCAGGAATCTGCGGGTGTACTGTGCCACCTCTCTAGGAGTCGCAGGCTCCATCTCCGGTCACCTGAAATGCGAAGAGAACCAGGTGTATCGGACTCTCCCCGAAGATCTGTTGACAGGCAGGCGAGCCCCAATAAGTATAACCAAGCGGCCTCCCACTCGCCCATATCCTCGTCGTATGGGATGGCCCAACCCCCCACATCAAGGCCCGTCAGTACGGCAAAGTCAAAAAGGGTCATTGTCATATCCCCAGTGGCAGAGAAATGAAAGGAGTTGGTGGTGTCCCACCATCTCTCTACCAAAGCGCCCATCAGAGTCCTGCTAGCGGGACAGCGAGAGATCCCAGTACAAAAGGGCTCGAACCCTGCCACATCAACCAAATCCCGGACAGCCTCCGGGAGCTCGGCGTACCACTCTCTCGCCGTGATAGAGCCGTATCCTCGCACGGTCCGAGCAGTCACCTGCGTTCAAGATGAACATATGTATTCAGTTTCAAAAAGAAATGAATAAGCTGTGTGCAAGTAAAATGAATAAGCCGCGTGCAAGTAAAAATGTATGAACTGTGTGCAAAATTAGATCAAATACACAATTCGGGCTATGTGTTCGGAAAATCAGAGTTTGGGCTGTGTGTTCTACTCTCAATCAGTGTGTGCTGCGTGTTCACCTTCAATTCGGGCTGTGTGTTCAGAAAATTAGAGTTTGGGCTGCGTGTTCCACTCTCAATCAGTGTGTACTGCATGTTCACCTTCAATTCGGGCTGTATGTTCAGAAAATTAGAGTTTGGGCTACGTGTTCCACTCTCAATCAGTGTGTGCTGCGTGTTCACCTTCAATTCGGGCTGTGTGTTCAGAAAATTAGAGTTTGGGCTGCGTGTTCTACTCTCAATCAGTGTGTGCTGCGTGTTCACCTTCAATTCGGGCTGTGTGTTCAGAAAATTAGAGTTTGGGCTGCGTGTTCTACTCTCAATCAGTGTGTGCTACGTGTTCACCTTCAATACGGGCTGTGTGTTCGGAAAATCAGAGTTCGGGCTGCGTGTTCTACTCTCAATCAGTGTGTGCTGCGTGTTCACCGTCAATTCGGGCTGTGTGTTCGGAAAATCAGAGTTCGGGCTGCGTGTTCTACTCTCAATCAGTGTGTGCTGCGTGTTCACCTCAACAATGGGCTGTGTGTTCAGAAAATTAGAGTTTGGGCTGCGTGTTCTACTCTCGATCAGTGTGTGCTGTGTGTTCACCTTGACAATGGGCTGTGTGTTCAGAAAATCAGAGTTTGGGCTGCGTGCTCTACTCTCAATCAGTGCGTGCCGTGTGTTCACAATTAATTTATGGGTTGCGTGTTCATAAATTCAGAGTGATTGAAATATGTGCTCAAGATGCAAATAGAATATGGTGTCATAGACTAAGCATTCTAAACAAGCTGTGTGCCTCAAATGAGTCGATAAACATAGCGAAAGCACAAAATGCACGGGAAATGCAGAATACATTGCGGAAAATGCAAAAGTGAAGTAAATACCTCGCGTGCCTCGTGAGAGAGGTGAGACTCTGGCTCCCGCAAAATCAAGTCCCTAGGCGCTCGATCATCAAAGTCAGTGAAATGGTAAAAAACCGCCTGCGGGAGGATGTGCTCCCGAGGATGATACCTCTCGGGATCAAACGGCCGAATACTCGGGGGCAAGGACATGATGTCCGGCTCACCCCCGGCACCTGGAGGACCTCCACCATGTGGAAAATGACCCGCCATTTCGAAAAATTTGCAAAAAGGAGCAAAAATGAGCGAAATGAGCCAAAATTGGAAAAAGTCAACAAAAGTCAACTCTCGGGAAATGAAAAAGTCAACCCCCGAGAAAATCTTCCAAATATTGAGACAAACTTACCTCAAGTGGTGAAAATGAGAAAACAAGCTCCGAAATCAAAATTTAATCGGTTCAAAGTGACGAAAACTGAAAGATTTCGCGAAAACAACTTGCGTGGGGCGTTGGAAAACGCGTATAGAGCGCAGATCTGAGAGAGAAAATGGTTTGGGAAGGTAGAGAAGATGTTTTCGGAGCTTCACTTGTGGGCACAAAGTGTTTGGATGAGTATATTTAAAGAAAAGAGAGTGAAAAGACAAAACTGCCCCGAATCTGGGCTAGGTGGCCGGCCGGCCACCTTTTCTGGCAAGCCGGCCACCCCTCTCCCTCAAAACTGGCCGGCAGCCTCCCCCTAGGAATAAAAGTGGCCAGTGGTGTTCCCAAGGTGGCCTCCAAGCTCTCTGCAAATTTTGGTGATGATTGGAGTCCCCGAGACCTGAAAAAGTACAAGAGAAGTGCACTTTCCGACGCGAAATCGCTCCGCCGGAACTTCAACTTCAACTTTCGATGCGTATCTCATCATTACTCATCAAGAGCAAGGTGTATCCTTTTTGAATATATTGTGACCCTTCCGGGGGATGAACCGGAGGTCGCGATCGAGTCGCCCTCGCCGAAACGCACATTTCTCCGCTCGTTGTTTTGTGACAAACGTGCATCCTAGTTTACACTTGTTCTGCATTGTTATGCACATCACTTGCATTCTCATGCATATACTTGCATTGTTGTGCACGTTTCCTTGGTATCACCATGCCTCCGTGCTTAAACTTACGTTGTCACGCGCGTTCCTTCTCGCAGTGCGATGCACTCACCCATCGACATCACGTTTGTCAGCATTTCGATATCACATTGAACATATGTTGCTAAAATATTGTGCTTGTTGAGTTTCTTTCTTTCGCAGGCACGATATTGTATGTACGGCTCATTTGAGGCTGGTGCGACCAGACGAACCGCGCAGGTATCGTATCTTCTCCGTGTAAGACGTGGGAGAGTTGAACAATTCTCCGCATTCTTAACTGCATGAAATGTAGTTGTCGCTTTGCATCCTTGCTTAAAACTGTTGCATCTATTTGTGAATACTTGCTTCATTAAAGCTTGCTGCATTTGCATGATCATTGAGTTACATCCGACTTTGTGCATATCGCTTTGCATTTTGCCCCCTGCCTGCGGGCATGCCTGCAGGCACATCTTGTTTTATCTAGCCTGTTTGTCTAAGTCTTCGGCCTTGTCAAAAATGGGTTGTCTCTGGGCTTTGACATTCACTCCCGTCATTTATGACTTCCAAGTTCTGTCAAAGAGGGGCAACTGTAGACACCCCATTTTTGACCGACCTTAAGACTCAGACGTCACCGATTGAGTACTTGGTGATGCTGCATATCGTGCTCGTTCAGAAGTCTCAGAGTCTAGGCTGCGAGCCTTGCCTTTGGATTTCCGGACTCTTTTGTGCCTTGCCTCGGTTTGCGAACCAGGTTCCGTTTTCTCCGTTTTCTCTTCCCGAAGGGAGGGAGGGGTCTCGTAGATCATCTCTCAGCGGCTGTAGGCTACGTTTCGTGGTCGTAGGCCATTTTTCCCATTCCGGAGCCCGGTTCCCGATTTTCGGAGCTGTTGGCCATGTGCCTCGGTTCGGGACAGCTTAACCACCTCCGTTGAGGGACACTGTAGTCTGAGAGACCAACTTCGTGGTCAAACGCCACCTCCGATGCTTAACAGCTTGTTTTCGGGCCCCAGGCCGCGCGTTTTGGCCCCCGAACCTTCGTTTTACATCGGTTTGAGTTCATTTTTGGCAGGGACCTTATTTTCATTGTTAGGAAGCTTGTAGAAGGGTGGGAGGCCAACAATTGTTCTGAGAACCAGTTTTATTCCTTCATCGCCCTCCGTCGCCCGTTTTCCTCGCTAGAAAGCTGATGTCGACCATTCCCGGGCCACTTTCTTGGGCCCTCAACCACATATTTGTGTTGTACACACCTGGGAGGCCACCAATATGGCATGGCTGGCCAGCAACTCTTCCTGACCCTTTTGAACCCCTCTGAAAAGTTGGGTTTTCTCTCTCTTGGTTCACTTTTTCATGGTTGCAACCACATAGCTGTGTTGTGCACACATGAGAGGCCACCAATATGGGTAGCCGGCCAGCTTCTTTTCATTGACCCTTTTGACCCTAGCCGGCCGGCCAGGGGAGGTGGCCTGCCGGCCACCTGAGCCCTCAACAATTGGCCGGCCATGCTCCCCATGCCCTGTTCCTTCCAGCTATGCCCTCCTTTCCCCTCCAGATTCTGTATCCGATGGGGGAACTTTTGGGGGGGGGGGAATTTAAATTTGAATCTCCCCTCCCCCTTTTTCTCCACTCCTTTGCCTCTAAAACCAGCCCCTCCCCTTCAGTTTTAAGGGTTACAAAACATTGGTTTAAACTTCTTGCATTACATCTCTCTCTCTCTCTCTCTCTCTCTCTCTCTCTCTCTCTCTCTCTATTCCAAGCCTCAAACCTCTTTGTTCTTGGACCATTTCTACACCACCTCATAGCACCACACCACCACCATCCATTCCAACAACTTGGGGCTATTTTTCAGAGCTTAGGAGCACCATTTCTCAGACCAAGAGCTGCTGGTCCATTGGTCTTCAAGGGTAAGCTTCTTTTCCCTCTTTTTTGTTCCTATCTTTCTCTATGTCTAAGCCTTGCTTGAAAGCATTTTTGGGCTCCGACCCAAACTGTAAATAGTCATATTTTGAGCTCATTTTCATGTTTGATTAAGGACCTCTTGCTGTTTGAGGTCTCCAGCTACCACTTGCTTCTTTATCTCTCTTTTTGGCCTTTTTTTGCATAGCATTTTAGGCCTATTTTTGAGCTGTTTTAGACTTGGTTATAAACTGTAAAATACCATGTTTTGAGCTCCTCTTCAACTTTGTTGAAGGGCTCTCCTCTGTTTGAGGACAGCTACTACCACTTGCCTCTTTACCTCTCTTTTAGGGCCATTTTTGCATGATAGATTTGCCCTACTTGTGTTCACTTTTGAGACTTATTGTAAACTGGAAAAAGGCTTTTTTTGACATCATCTTCATGTTTTATTAAGGTTCTATTTTTTTTTTGAGGTCATATGCTATCTTGTATGCTTGGTTGCCTCCCATTTTGAGCCTTACATCCTAGCCCTTGTTGCATTCTTTGTTTGGCCCTCTAGCCACTGGAATCCAGTGGATTTCCAGTGGCTTGGCCACTGTTTTTAGCTTCCAAATCAGAGGGGGGTGACCCCCTCTCACCTTGACTTGTTTGGTGGTCGTTCCGGCCTTCCAAAGAGGCCCTATCTTGCATGCTTTGTTAATTGATTTTGGGGCCAATTTGGTGAGTTTTGAGACTATCATATTTGATTTTTAGAGTTGGTTTGGGGCTGCCACATGTCTATCTTGTATGTGCCTAATGACCCCTTTGTATGCCCTCCAAAGGAGCCCCTCATTTGTGCATGTGTTGGCTGCCTTTCCATGTGTGTTTGGGCATATTTTGGCATGTTTAGTTCACTGATTTTTTCTGGTTTGGTGAGTGCTCACTTGCTTCATGTACTTGCCATGTAAACCATGTTTGCCCGTCAAAATTGCATGCTAATTTAAGCCATCTTGCTAGCACCTTTTGGCCTTGCTCTAAACTGGAAAAATGCATGTTTTCGGACTTTCTTGACTCTGTCTTTATGCTTCATGTTCAAATAATGCATGCTTTGTATAGCTATAAATCATTCCATGCGCCTAGTTTTGAGTTTCGGGTCTCATCTCATGCATCGGGTGCCATATTACCATGCTTCGGGGCTGTTTAGCATCATGTTTTAGTGCTAAAATTTGCTTGCTTGCATATCATGTTCCATGCCTTACCATGCTTTGGTAGAGTGGCATTCGTGCCTTAGATTCGGTCCTCGATTTGCGTGCACGCGTGCACGCATCTCGAGTGTCTCATTTTCATCTAATGGCCTCCTATGTGAGTGTGGCCGAGGTCCACTTGTGTTGGTGTAAGTCCATTATGCATTCTGTATGCCATTTCATTTCATAGCATTGTGTATGCTAGGTTGTATGTTAGCGCATTGTGTATGCCATGTTACCTCGTGCATCGTGTATGCCATTTCATAGCATTGTGCATGTTAGGTTGTATCTTAGTTGCATTCATGCATGTCATGCATATTGCATTGTGTTTGGGATAGGAGTTAGCCCGAGCATGGGAAATGAGGTACGTTTCGTACTCCGAGTGACAGAACGTGTCTCAATTCCCCAGTCGCCGACACTCCGGATTACCCATGATGGAGTTTAGGTTTTGTTGTGTTTTTATGAGCATTCATTTCATATTGAGTCGTGCAATTCGACTCCTCAGCCATCATGCATCGATATGCGTGATTGGTGGCATGAGGATCGAGGTGTGCATACATATGTGAAAATACATTGCCATGCCCCTTTCCTACTCTCTGGGGGTGTTTGCTGCAGCTTTTTTGAGCCAGCTTATGGCTTCTGGCTTTTAAAAAGTTATTTTGGACTGTTTGGTTAAACTTATTTCAAACAGCTTCTGATTCTAACAGCTTATTTTAAGTCAAAAAAGCTGATTCTGAGAAGCTGCTCACCCCTTGCTTCTGATTATCAGCTTCTGCTGTGGACATGTTAATTCATGGTTATACTCTTAGATTTTTTTATTTTTTATTTTTTAAAAAATAGAAAAAGACCCAAATGGACTATAAAATATTATTATTATTTTTTATGAAAAATGTAGACAAATAGTGAATAATAAAAAATAAAAATTAATTAAAAAAGCTACTTCACAGCTTATTTAACAAACACTACTCAGCAACTTAAATCTATAATCTAACAGCTATACCAAACAGATTAACAACTTCTGATTAAAGTCATAATCTATAATCTGTTAAGCTATAAGCTATAATCTGTTTTAACAGCTACACCAAACAGCACCTCTGTTGCAGCAAATCAAGAATCAGCAGCCTTCCAGAGCTTGGTGCGCTTTCCAAGAACAATTGCAAACAGAGGCTAATTGGGGTATTGTCGTGGATTTCCGCGCAAAGCAGCTCAAACATGCATCATCCATCATCCGGAATAGAGTCGAGACAGTCCCTAGCTTGCATGCTAGTTTAATGCTTTCCTAGATTAATTTGTAAATTAATTAGGATTTTGTATTTTTTCGGACTGTAATTATTCATTTGGGACTGTATATTATTTATTCGGACCCTCCGAGCGAGGGCGCAATTGTAATAAGTGTGCGTGAGTGTGATGTATGTCTTCCAACCCCACGTCTTTCTTTCCCTTTTATTTACCAGCTTATGATGGTTAGATTAGGGCACGTTTCAATTAGCATACAGTATGATAGCATGTTTGCATTCATTCATCTGTTTTGCATGCACCGGGCTTGGCGCATCATACTAACTGCATTGTATTTCAATTCCAAGTTGAATACATGTTATCTGTTGCATTCCATATGCCATGTTTAGAATAGTCGAGCCTGCTATAGTTGTATTTTTGCATGTGTTGCATTAGGCATTTCCGTATAGTTAGGATCATGCATGATTTCTAATTAGTTTTTGTTTTGGCTTGGAGTACTCGGTAAGTTTCTACGCTTTAGCATCCTTGCATGTGTGTGAGTGACTGCCATGAATAGCATGCTTACCATGAGGCTATTTGCTTATGTGATATAACTGCCTGAATGCCTGTGGGTGAAGGTTGGGTTATTTGGATTGGAACAATGCATCAACTGTGAGTTTTAAGCCCACTAGATAGTGGCAAAACCATGTTTTCTAAAGCCCACCCGAGGGTGGCAAAATCTGCATTTTAAGCCTACTTGCGAGTAGCAAACCATCTTACAAAAAAACAAACATGAAATGTTTTGTTCCAATTCAGGCGACCTGGTCTATACTTGTATGCTGTGCGCATCACATAGTAAATCTAGGCTAATAACCGGAATAAGAATGCATAATGTTTTCAAAACTAGATATCATGGTTAGTAGAGGCCGATCTTTGATCGGGCGAACGGGGGTGCTCACGAAGTGACCTTCCCCAATCGTACCCAAGTTCTCCAGCCGAGGCAACTTTGGTGATGACGGACACGTGGCCTTAGGCAAACGAGTCAGGGTTTCCTAAATTTCCTAAAAATAAAATATTTAGGTGGCGACTCTGTATCTGGCAAAGCAGTCCATGTTTGGCACTTCTTTCAAAAATCTGTTTTCTCAAAACGATTTGCCGGATTTGGACTCTTTGGTTCAGATTAAGAACCGTGACATTAGAGTCCTAAACTGTAGTGAGCCCAAGACGAACGGAACGGGGGACTCACACCCTCCCGGAGCGTTCGGGGACGTCTACACACACCAGTGTTGGAAATCATACATGGGGAAGAGGATGTATTCCTCTCTAGCTTCTCGCCGACAGAGGCCCGAGTGGTCCAATCCATCATGGCAGAAGACGACGAAACTTACGTGAGTGCTCAATCCATCTACATGATGAACAAATAGGTGCATATGTCTGGATCAGGACTAGGCCGAAGTGGCAGACAGGGAAGCACTATTGCTAAGGAGATGAGCCATAACCCCCGCGCATTTGGGCTGGGATACAAACCTACAGCCACAAATTGGCAAAGAAAAGGGCAGGAATTGAGAGAAAGGCTGAAAGCAAAGAAGGCTGGGAAGAAGTATGAGTTAGTCCACTAACCAATACGAGGAACCCTGAACGGGCGCTTTGTTCGTCAAGGGGAAGATTTCCCCTTCTGTGGATTTCCAGATCCTTGGTTTGACTAGGAGACAAAGACAAGGTATCTGGGGTTCAAGATATTCTTCGAACACCAATTACCAGAAGAGGAGGCTGAACAGACGGACTTGAGCATTAATACAGATCAAGGTAGGACTGCAAGTTTGGATATCGAAGAGAAAGAGCTGTTGGGAAAAGCACTGGCTGACTTACTGACGAGTTCTATTGCTGAAATTGAGACCACCAAGTTGGGGGATAGTTTTACTATCTTAATGACCGAGGAAAACCTAGCAGTAGATTTCTCTAATCTTATCGTGGATGTGTCTGAAGCTCCATGCCTGGTTTGGAAGTTTGAAAAGGGCACCATCAGCAGTTCTGAATCGGATAACGAGTCTGAATCTGATTCCATTGAGTCTGAGGAGTTGGGGTCAGATTCGAGTTCCTCTGAGTTTGGAACTTCTGGGAGTGGTAACCCAGATACCAAAGTCCTATCTAAGTCGTCTTTTAGCTTTTCTTTTGAGTCCACTATAACCGAAGAATTGGACTTCTTGAATGGGAATGCTATAAATATTGCCTACTTCTCTGTGCCTTTGGTTTGTTGTATAGACCTTAATTTTCAAAATTTTGACATAAATGAAGATGAAGAAATTCCTCGGGCTTTGAAAAATTTGGTTGATCATGAGGAGGAGAGGCGTGTTAAGCCTTGTACAGATGAAATCATATCAATTAACATGGGTACTGAGGAAGATCCTCGCTTGGTCCAGATCAAGTCCACGCTGTCTTCGGAGGAATGCAAGCGTTTAATCACTTTATTAAAAGATTTCAAAGATATTTTTGCGTGGTCCTATAAAGACATGCTTGGAATCGATCCTGAGATTTTATAGCACCAAATTCCTCTTGACCTTGAGGCCCGGCCAGTTAAGCAAAAATTGCGTAGAGTTCCCCCAGATTGGGCTTTAAAGATCAAAGAAGAAGTTACCAAATAGATTGAGGTAGGGTTCTTACTTGTATCTGAATATCTAACATGGTTGGCTAATATTGTCCTAGTTCCAAAGAAGGATGGCAGAATCGAAGTCTGTGTCGACTTTAGAGATCTGAATAAGGCTAGTCCGAAGGATGATTTCCCACTGCCGCATATTGATGAGTTGGTAGACTTCATCGCAAGCCATGCATTACTCTCATTCATGGACGGATTTTTCGGGTATAACCAAATTCTGATGGCACCTGAAGATAGCGAGAAGACAGCTTTCACTACTCCATGGGGCACCTATTGCTATCGAGTCATGCCGTTTGGGCTGAAGAATGTCGGGGCAACTTATCAAAGAGCTACGACCACCATCTTGCACGATATGATCCACACGGAAGTTGAGGTATATGTGGATGATATGATTGTCAAGTCTAAAGAGTGAGAAGGCCACTACACCGCACTGGAGAAATTTTTTGAGCAAATCAGGGAGTATAGATTGAGGTTGAACCCGCAAAAATGCACCTTCGGCGTAACAACAGGAAAAATGTTGGGATTCTTGATCACACAAAGAGGAATTGAGGCAGATCCTTCCAAAATCAATGCCATCTTAGAAATGCCACCACCAAGGACTAAAAAGGAGGTGCGCGGCTTTCTAGGCAAGGTGCAATTCATAAGACGATTTATATCAAAATTAACCTTGACTTGTGAACCACTGTTTGGTCTGTTGAAGAAAGGAAAGAAGTTCTAATAGGATGATTGATGTCAGTTTGCCTTTGAACAGGTCAAGCAGTACCTTCAGAATCCACACGTATTGTCGCCACCAGAACCAGGGAAACCACTGATCTTGTATTTGTCGGTAACAAATTCGACCATAGGGTGCATGCTAGCACAAAGAATCAGAAGCTAAGGTGGAGAAGGCCATCTACTATCTAAGCAAGAAAATGCTGGATTATGAGACCCACTACACTCCACTCGAGAAAGCTTGTTTAGCTTTAGTTTGGGCAACGAGGAAGTTGAGACACTACCTGTTAGCTCATTCCATAATTTTGGTTTTGAGATTAGATTCCATCAAATATCTCTTTGAGTAACTAGCACTTACAAGTAAGCGAGCTCGTTGGTTGCTTCTTCTCTCCGAGTTTGACCTCAAGTATGTCACGCGTAAATCTATCAAAGGGAGAGCCGTAGCAAAATTTCTAGCAGACCACCCAGTAGAAGGAGATGAAGCAGTGGTGTATCGTTTCCCAGATGAAGACATCCTGCAAATAGAAAAGGAAACATGGACAATGTACTTTGACGGAGCATCAAATCAATATGGTTATGGGATAGGTGTATTGCTCATAGCACCCGATGATTCACATATACCTCTAGCCTTCAAACTCCAGTTCAAAGTGTCCAACAATGAAGCAGAATACGAGGCATGTATTGCTGGCTTGGAAGCTACCTTAGAACTAGGGGCAATAAGGTTGGACGTAATCAAAGACTTGAACTTGGTTGTTTCTCAAGCCAACGGAGATTGCCGGGTTAAAGAAGAGAAAATGAAGGTTTATCATCAGGCCCTGGATGTACTAATTCTGAGGTTTGAAAAATTGACATTTACGCATCTGCTAAGAGAGAACAATCGGTTTGCTAATGTGCCAGCAACTCTATCTTCCATGGTGGACATCCCACTTGGAGTAAAGATGCGTCCGATCATTATTGAACAGAGGTATACACCTGCTTATGAGACCATTGCCGTGATAGATGAGGTTCAAGACACGAACTTGTGGTATTACGATATTTGGAACTTTCTAGAAAAGAAGGTGTATCCACCAGGGAAAAATGCCAAAGATAAATGGGAAATATGACATATAGCCATTCAATTTATCATCTGCAGAGGTAAACTGTACAAAAAAGGTCATCTAGGAATGCATAAGTTGTGTATCGAAGAAGAAGAATCAAAGCGCCTGATGGAGGCCATCCATGGAGGAGAGTGCGGAGCGCACATGAACGGAGTGATGTTAGCCCGAAAGATTCTCAGGCAAGGTTACTACTGGTCCATTGAAGACTGTATTAGTTTTGTTCAGCGATCCCACAAATGCCAAATCCATGCTAATCGCATGAATATCCCGTCATCAAAACTGTACAACATGACTTCACCATGGCCTTTCTCGATCTGGGGAATAGACGTTATCGGCGCAGTTATGCCAAAGGGGTCAAACGGACATGAATACATTCTGGTAGCGATCGACTACTTCACAAAGTGGATGGAGGCTCAGTCCTATTCCGTGCTAAAGGCGTCGCATGTGGCTATGTTTACCAAGAACAACATCATCTGTAGATATGGGGTGCCCAATGAGATCATCTCAGACAATGGCTCGCACTTCAAGAAAGAGGTGATAAATCTACTTGAGAAATATAACATGGCTTTCCATAAGTCATCAACATACAAGTCGCAGACCAATGGAGCCGTTGAGGCTGCAAACAAAAACATCAAGAAAATCCTACAGAAGATGGTGGAAACCTATAGGGACTGGCCAGAAAAACTGCCGTTTGCACTTTGGGGCTATAGAACGTTGATTCAGGTATCTACAGGGGCTACTCCCTATTCTCTTGTTTATGGCATGGAAGCTGTTCTGCCAATTGAAATTGAAGTACCATCATTGCGGGTTATGGCTGAGTGTCAGATAGCAGAGGCCGACTGGCAATAGAGTAGATTTGAGGAGTTAATATTGTTTGATGAGAGAAGGCTGAAGGCATTGTATCACGTCCAAGGCTACCAATGCAGAATTGCTAAGGCTTTTAACAAGAAGGTTAAGTCTAGGAATCTCAATGAAGGAGATCTAGTGCTCAAAGACAACCGAGCTCCTATCCATGACCCTAGGGGCAAGTTCAAACCCAATTGGACTGGTCCTTACATCATCAAGTCTGTCTAGTCAGGAGGAGCAGTCATTCTCATGGACCTAGATGGCCTGGAATTTTCACAACCAATCAACATGGACAAGTTGAAGAAATATTATCCCTGAGAGGATCGCTAGGCCGAAAACCCAAAAGGGCGACCTAGGAAAAAGTTAGAGCATGAAAAATTAGAAATAAAGAAAAATTGAGCTCGCAAGGTTGAAAAACCCTAAAGGGCGACTTTGGCAAGGGTTAGAGCGTAAAAAGAGAGAGTCAATACTCGAGTGAACCCCAACCGAACTACGTAAGATCTGATTCCCATCTTCGGGATACGTAGGCAACTTTATCCTAAAGTTCGGTCACAATTATCTCCAGCTCAACTGTCTTGTTTGATCAAGTCATCTTCGTTCATTATTTATTAATTCGGTTGTGATCTTCGTTATGGAAAGAAGAGTTGGCTACAATGCAGAGCAGTAGTGGTATGATTTGCCGATTTGGAGCTGTGCATTTTAAGGATTGATTCCATGCGTGTCGGGCAGTGATCATTTTCAAAAATGTTTTGAAAAGTTTTAATGAATTGATTTTTCCCAACCTTTTACAACTTAGAACATTTTAGACCAAAAAAAAAAGGAAGAAAATTTTCAGTGCTCACAACTTTAATTTTATTGATTTCAATACAAAGTTTTCCAACTTTCTGATACGAATCAAAGTTACTTTTACATAAAACTTGAAAAGAAAGGTCAAAGCAAGAAAGCTACGGGCATACATGAGTCAAGTGTCAGTTCTCTTTCTTTTCTTCGCACTCGCACCCGTGAAAGCCTCTGTGGCCAAAGTTGGCCCAATCTGTTCCTTATCCTTGAGCCAAGCCAAGCGCTCACTAGGAAGGATGTAACTGAAATTTAGGGCAGGGGCTAGAAGCTCTCTTGTTCTCCAAGCAATGAGATACCGAGTCGAGTTTGAAGCACGAACAGGGAATAAAGTTGTGTATTTTACTCCCTCATTTGGACAAATCTAATCATGTCTGAACTGGCGTCTAAACCGGAAAGGGAAGTAGAACATGCACTTTGTCAGACCAATCAACTGTATACCGGGCTGACATGTCATGCTGTAACTCATTTTGGCCAAATCAAGCCAGGGGCAATGCCAAGCTATGTCAGCTGCGGATCAATTACACATCCAGTCATACCACAACCCTTCTGAAGGAAAATCAACTAACCATTGGCTAAAGCAGTAAGCTCGAGTCGAGTACTCAGGGCAAGGGTATACTAGTTTTAGTTTGTCCATCAACCATACCTGGGGAGGGATGCAAAATCAGAGAGATTAAAAAAATAGAGAGGTGTACATTGAGTGAAAAATAAAAAGAGGCTTTGAGAGAAAAACAGAGTTTGAGTGTTGAGTGACATTAGATTCATAAATCAGAAGAGTGGGAAATCATACCTGGAGAAGTAGCGGACTCCCTGCAAACCTGGTGGTCTCTCGCCGATGAACAGCATCCAGGCCATCAAGGTTTTGGCCAGAGCCAAACCAATACAACTCTTACCCTCTTTCAGGCATTGGGCTGTTTCGATCAACCAAATACTAGCTCCACCAAAACTAGGGGCAACTAGGAATTGCGCAAGTAGGCATAAACAAAGGGCATGTTGTTGGTGGCTACGCCAAAGAAGATCGCTCCTATCTCCAATAGTGGAAAATCGATGAACTAAAGCGGGGATGTCTAGCTCCCCATCATGTGCCAAAGACCGAGCCTCGTGCACTGATAATCCACACATTTGCCCCAAAGCTTGGGCATGGCCAAAACGGGGTTGAGGTGTGATTTCTTCACCGCGTCGAGATTCCATCTTAAAATTCTTCGAGTGTTAGACACATTTCTTGAGATCCAAATTGAAATACATGTGTGATTGGGTTCCAACATCGAACCGCGGCATGAAGGAATGGAAAGCAAAGAGAAGTGCAACTCAAAGGAAAAAGGTCGTTTAGGCCGAAACCACAGAAATCCACCTTTTCCGAGCCATCTAAAGTGGCTATCCAGTCTTGAAGCCTATTGACAAGTAACATCTCCATCTTAAGAGCAAAATATCAAAGATTTATGAATCTATCAGCAAAACAGCATAACAGCACCATTTATAGAGTTTGAGATGGAGTTGTGCATGACAACTAGACAACACTGACCGACAGCCGGCCGTGGATTAGTGAAGCCCGGCTGGGTCTTGGTACTGGTCTAGATCAGTGCAGTTGTAGCAGAAGTCAGCCTTCGTTCGGGTGGACCACGATTGTACTTTTGAGTCTTTTTTTGTTTATACTAAGTGTTTTTAGCTTTTTTGAGTTGTTTTCATTTCTTTTTTCTATTATCGAGTTGTATTTTACATTTTGACCGATTGTAAGTCATTATCTGATTCATGATTCAAATTCAAGAACAGAGCATTCATAGATCCAAGGGTTGCAATGCAAGGCTTACACCGTTCATCATATGTAAATGTTAATCATCATATTGTGCAAGGAAATCATTCAACAAAAAACTTGCTTTTATAACTAACGTGACCAACCCCGGTCATTATTTTACAAAGCAAAAAAGAAAACAACAAAAACAACAAAATAAAAGTCTTCAAAAAAAAATAAAAGGTCTATCTAAAGCTAGTGTTTAAACTACAAAGCAAAAATAAGAAACAAAAAAAACAAAAGAGCAAATCAGCATCGTCATCAATAGCCCATCATCGCCCTCTTCCTCCTCGGCTGAGGAAGAGGTGCATCACTATTATTACTAGGGCTGCTCGACTGCAAGTCGACCTCCTCTCCCTCACCCTCGGAGGTCGTGTACTCCTCCATGGACTCCTCGGAAGGCGAGCGCTGCCTCACTCGACCTCTTCCTTGATCAGCTCCTCCATGGCCCCTCCCTCAGCCCCGTCTCTACCTACTGGCTCCAGAAAGTCCTGCAGGCGCTGCTGGCATAGGCTCAAGCTGAAAAGAGGACAGATATCAGTAAGAATAAACAAAGTGTACAGTATGGCAACAACAAGGATAGATAGAATGTACCTCGATCCCATGGGTGACCAAGGCAGTCTGCCTCCTCCGTACCATCAAGAGCAGTCGGTTGATCATCCGAAGGAGCTCGTCACCGAATGCCACGGGTATCTGCAAAAGGAATAGAATTTGAGAAAAGTGGACAGAGGTAATAGTAAACAATGAATAAAAAAATGGCAGAAAACAAGCTAAAGTGCAAAATGGACTAGCATAAAGGAATGTGTACCTGCTCAATGCTAGGGGCGAACACGAGCCTACAGTCCCTCTCGTCAATATGATCTAGTGGGATCTGCTCGACCACTCCGTCCGGACGCATGTATGCAACCTTGGTGGCGATCACAAGAAACCCAGGGATGGGAGCAACAGTAGGGGCACCTTTAGCAGGCGCATCGCCAGCCCTAGCAGCAGCAGCAACCTTTGGCACAACTCGAGCCACGCTTGGAGTAAGAGGTGCCATCACCCGAGAATGCAAGAAGGTAGTGAAGTCGCCAGGCTCATGATGACGGTCGCCATCCTCGCCTATCATCAGGAGATTGATCTTAGGAGGGGGATGTGGGATGTCAGGATCTGCTACCCCGCGTGTCTAACGGACGAACCTTTCCCCCAGATAGTACGCCCGGCAGAAAGAACCCTCGAATAAAAGCCGCATGGTGGAGGCCTGCCATGCAGCGACATAGGTCATCCTCGACACCTAGGGAATGCCCGCCCAGGGGTGCCAGTCAACCTGTGAAAGTGGCCATCAGTACAATGTGAGAAATCAATGCAGTGTCAGAAATCAATACAGTATGAGAATGACCCTGTCATATGGGAAACAATACAGTATGCATACAATATGAGAACGGTTAGGGTATGATGTTTTGTTACCTGATTCGTGGTGATCATATCGAAAAAGTGGCGGAAGTATGGGAAGGTGCGGTCTACAAGGTGGCGTCGCTCAAACTGCGAGTTGTAGTACCGAGAACGGGGTACTGACAACTCAATAGGCCTCACAAGGACTAGAGCCAGAGAAGTGAAGTAGGTATACACCCAGAGCTGCATATAAAGATGAATGAAGTAAATAAATAGAAAATGAAATACAAATGAATAGAAACACAAAAATAGAAAATATGAGTGTGAGGCATACCTCCCAAACCCTCCAGTAGCCACCAAGTGAATCCACCTTGCGGTGGGAGACGGAGCTCGTATAGTAATATAGGGTGGCCAGGCCAATGCCACCCCAATCATAATCTGCTACCTGGGGGAGGTACACCAATGCCCCCAAAAGATATAGCCCCACGGTATTTTCCCTATTAGCAAATAGGGTAGTACCGAGAAGATATATAAAAAAGTCGCGGGTGTACTGAGCGACCTCCTCTAGTGTAGCTGGCTGAGTGCCCGAAAAATGCTCGAAGAACTAGCTATAGCGCACCATCCCGTGGCTGGTGGTGTCTGGGATCGCCTCGAGAAGCTGGAGTTGTACATCCCTCCACTAGGTCATGTTTGGATCAAAGGAGACTGGGCTGCCAATCCCAACCCGCAATCCAGTCAGCATCGAGAAGTCATACAGGGTCAGCGTCATCTCCCTGATCGAAGAGAAGTGAAATGAATCGATGGTATCCCACCATCTCTCCACTAGGGCCCCATAGAGCCATGACTCTGCCTTCATCTGAATAAGCCTAGAGCAGAAGGGCCTAAAGCCAGCCACGTCAACCGCTGTGCGGACCGCTACAGGAAGCCTCTCGTACCAGTGTAGAGGACCGGATATGGATCCGTAGCCACTGATCCTCCCAGCTATCACCTGTCAATGGGGAATATGGTGTTAGTTGGTGAAATTCAAGTTCAAGAGAAATTCAAAGAGTACAAAAACCAAGGAATATTGCTTACCGTGGAGGTGTTGGCAGACAAATGCTCTAAGGGCTCTCATCGTAGGATGTCCTCATCCATCCCTGGAATGAATGCCTCGAATCTCAATATGCCGCTAGGGGGTGGCACATGTGTACGCGGCTGGTATGTAGCAGCATCAAATGGCCTCTCGACAAGAGGAAGCAATGCAGCAGCCTCCTTCGCCTTTATGTCCACGTCTAGGGCAACCCCAATGCCTATAACAGGGTCGAGAATGGGTACTTCATCACTAGCCATAGAGAGGAGATGAAAAGTAGAGAAAAAAACGTGAAGAAAAATGAGGAGATGAGTGAAAATGAGTAAATCCCAAATTTCGAACCCTAGGGGAGAGAAAGTGAAGAAAATATGAAAAATCAAAATGAAAAGGGGGAAAATGTGGTCAAAATGTGAGAGAAAACAAGAGAAACCCAAAACTCAACCAAATCAAAATTTGTTCGGTTCAAAGTGTAAAGGAGGAGAAGGGTTTCAAGAAAAAAAAATGGCAAGGGTTTTTGGGTAATCTAAGAAAAGGGGAAATCTAGAGAGAGATGGAGTTTAGAGAAAGAGGAAGAAGGTTTCGGATGTTAAGGTATGAAGAAATAAGGTTTTGATTTTGTTTTAAACAAACAAATCGCGGGAAAAGGGCAAAACTGCCCCTGCCGCCATCGAAGGCCGGCCGGTGATCGCGATGCCCGGCCGTGCTGCACCGAGGCCCGGCCGGGCCTTGATGAAAATTCTATCTAGTTTTTTTTGTTTGTTTTCTTTATTTCTTTTCCTTTTTTCTGTATTTATTTGTTTTATTTTATGTAAAATGAGGTTTTAAACAAAATAATAATAATAATAATAAAAGGCAAAAATAAAAACAAAAAAAAAATTTATAAAAAGAGAGAGAGAGAGAGAGAGAGAGAGTTCAAAAAACACAGATAAAAGAGAAAATAAAAAAGAGGGAGGAATTTTATTTTATTTTTAATTTGTTCCATTATTTTTGTTCCGTTATTTCATCTGTTGAAAATAAAAAAAGGTGTTGAACATAAAAAAAAAATGAAGAGAAAATAAAAAAGATGGATGAATTTTATTTTATTTTTAATTTGTTCCGTTATTTCATATGTGTTGAAAATAAAAAAAATAAGTGTTTAACATAAAAACAAATGAAGAGAAAATAAAAAAAGAGGGAGGAACTTTATTTTATTTTTAATTTGTTCCGTTATTTCTGTTCCGTTATTTCATATATGTTAAACAAAAAAAAAAAAAAAGGAGAGGAACTTTGTTTTGTTCCAATAATTCATAAGTTGTTCCGTTATTTCGTGTGTGTTGTGTTCACACCTTAAATTTTGTTTTGATTTGTTTTATTCCAATAATTCGTAAGTTGGTATTTTGTCCTATACCCGTACTATCGAATTTTTATCGCCAGAAAATGCACAATAATTATCGCCGGCGATGATTTTTCGATGAGCAACAGACCAGGTGATCGACTAATGTTGCTCTATTTTGTGTCTGTCTTGTGTCCATTTTGCATCTAGTTTATCGAGTTTTGTTATTTCATCAAGTTTTGGTTTGTGTTATGATCAGTGAGAGGCTCAATTTTCAGTTCAATACTTATTCCTAAAATCCAAATATTCATACGATTTAGATTTGCCATTTGGATTTGCACAAACAAAAAAAAATAATAATAAATATATAAATAATAAATAAATAAATAAACAAACAAACTCATTTTATTAATATCAGGGATTAACCCCGATCAAATTTGTACACACATATATACAAAAAAAAATAAAAAATCGAAAGAAAAAAAGAAGAAGAAGATAAAAAGAAAAACAAAAAAAATATAATAATAAGAAAATACAAAATAAAAGAGAGAAAGAGAAAGAGAGAGAGAGAGAGAGAGAGAGGGATCTTTTTCTTCTTCCTTCTCTGGCAATGGCCGCATGCCGACCTTCGACAACGACCACACGCCAACCTCACTTGCTCGACTCCCCCGCCGATTTCTTCATCTCGATTTCGTCTTGGGAGACCTTTGAAGGCCCTGCCTCAGTGCTTCCGCTGAGAGAGTAAACTCCCCACCAACCATCAAAGGCAAAGTACGACGGTGCTCCAAATCAGGCCATGGAAGTGGCCTGCCATTTCAGCCCTTTGTTCTCCGCCTTTAGCGCACAAATCTCTGCTCGTGCATCCTTGTACATGCGCTGGAGTAGCGAGAGTTGGGCGTTGACCCGGTGTACCTCGCATGTCCTATTTTGCAGTTGGAGACCGTGACCACTGTCTCCATACAGGACTTCAATGTGTAGTGGTTGGCTTCAATGTCAGTTTGAACAGCCATTATTTGCTCAACTGTTAGTGTAGGAAGGTTAGGATGAGTAGGAGCAGGGGCACTCTGCCCAAGAGAGCTTAAGGGGTCATTAAGGTCTGGAAAGAGAGTAAGAGGGCGGGACGAAGCCATGTGTGAGAGGAGAGAGGTGTAAAAGAAAGGAATCACAGAGAAATGGTAGAGAGTAGACTAAGTCTTGGCAGCCTTTCTATCTCTCTCAGTCTCTCTGTGCTATCTCTCTCAGAGAATGACAAAGAAGAAGACAGAAGAGATGATGAAGAAGAAGAAGAAGAAGAAGGAAAAGAATGATGAAGAAGAAGATAGAAGAGGAGAAGGAGAAGAAGACGAAAGAGAAAAACAAAGAGGGAGAGAGCCGAGGCAATTGTCAACCGGCTGACGCAAAAGGTAAAGCCGCGTGTCAGACGCAATTTTCGAAAGAAGAGAGAAATACGGGAGGGTTGTATACATATATAAATATATATACTGTATATCCATGTATAATTATATATATTTGTTTGTTCGAATATTAAGTCATAAGAGTGGCTTGGGCTCAGTGGTTGAAGACTGAAAGATTGAGCCCAAGGTCAGGAGTTCGAACTCCCATAGTGTTGAGTGTTTCTTTTGTTTTGTTTTGGTTTTATGTATATATGTCTTGTATAGGTATATCTATATTTGTTTGAATATTTTGTCATAAGAGTGGCTTGGTTCAGTGGTTTGGCTCAATGGTTAAGGACTCGGAGACTAAGCTTGAGATCAGAGGTTCGAGCCCCCGTATCCTTGCATTTGCATTTTTCCTTTCTTTTTGTGTGTTTTGCGTGCGCACACTGACGTCAACAAATGAAATATGCCTTCTCAGTGACGGTATCTTCTCGCTGACATCTGCAAACGATATATTCCTTATCAGCAATAGAATATTCCCCACCTGTATATATCTGCATATGTATCTATATGTGTATACCATACGTAAATATCTGTGTATATTTATATATATATATGTGTGTGTGTGTGTATGTAGGTGTGTGTTTGTGATATCCCCGAACACGTTCCCTGTCAGAGACATCTTGGTTGTGTTTGCAATGAGTGCCTAGGAGACCAACTGTGACGGTGGAAATTAGAGTACGAATGGCGATGCCTAGAACGCAAAGGTTTGGAATTTCCGAGACTAAAGTCTGGTTTAAATACCCAGGGGTGTAGCCCCGGCTTGAAATTTATATGGCAGCCCCATGGGTTGAGGTAGCGTCTATGCGCCTCAATTCTAAATACTGAACCAACCTAGTCTGTCACCCCGTTGGAGAATAGGGAAAGTTGTGAATATGATCAGGAAGAAAAGCAACATCCGTGGCTTCTACACCCATCCTTCTCTCGCGTGCGACGCGTTAGGATTGAAAATTGGTTAAAAACAACAGATGCGCCTGTCTGTTCACACCACCCCTCCTCCTCTCGTGTGCGACGCGTTAGGATTGAAAACCAGTTAAAAATAGCAGGTGCACCTGTCTGTTCACACCACCCCTCCTCCTCTCGTGTGCAACGCGTTAGGATTGAAAATCGGTTAAAAACAGCAGGTGCACCTGTCTGTTCACACCACCCCTTCTTCTCTCGTGTGCGACGCATTAGGATTAAAAATCGGTTAAAAATAGTAGGTGTGCCTGTCTGTTCACACCACCCCTGCTCCTCTCTCATGCGACGCGTTAGGATTGAAAATCGGTTAAAAACAGCAGGTGCGCTTGTCTGTTCACACCACCCCTCCTCCTCTCGTGTGCAACGCGTTTGGATTGAAAATCGGTTAAAAACAGCAGGTGTGCCTGTCTATTCACACCGCCTCTCCTCCTCTCACGTGCGACGCGTTAGGATTGAAAATTGGTTAAAAATAGCAGGAGTGCCTATCTATTCACACCACCCGTCCTCATCTCATGTGCAACGCGTTAGGATTGAAAATCGGTTAAAAATAGCAGGTGCGCCTGTCTATTCACATCACCCCTTTTCCTCTTCCGTGCGACGCGTTAGGATAGCAAATCGGTTAAAAACATCAGGTGCGCCTGGTGTTCACACGCTCTTTTCTCCTTTCATTCTATGTATCTATCACACAATAATCTCACTTAGAGCATCTACCGCACAATTCCAATTCAATCGCACTATCTTGTGCATTCATATGGTCTAGAAGACCTTAAATCCTCTGAAGGTACAATTCCTTTGGTGTTTGTTGTGCCCGAAGGCAGTCTGGTATAACCACCTAACTGTGTTTGTAGTGAGTTCCTAGAAGATCAACTGAGACGGTAGAAACTAGAGTTCGAATGGCGATGCCTAGAACGCAAAGGTTCAGGATTTCCGAGACTAAAGTCTGGTTTAATACCCAGGAGTGTATCCTCAGCTTGAAATTGTTATGGCAGCCCCATAGGTTGAGGTAGCTTATATGCGCCTCAATTCTGGATACTGAACCAACCTAGTCTGTCACCCTGTTAAAGAATGGGAAAAGTCATAAACATAACCCAAAAAAATAAAATAAAATAAAATAAAATAAAATAAAGGTAATACCTATGGTTTGGAAGCGCAATCAAGAAGAAAAGAAAACTCCCCAGCAACGTAAGGTAAGTCCTCACCAATTGCCCCTGTAAGGTACTTTCACTTCCTAGCTGCTACATCATAGTTATTATCTATTGCATCACATTTATTACCTCTATAGCATTGCATATAACATCTATCGCATACATCTACTGCATTATCCATTACATCACTATCCATTTTATCGCCTACATCATTTTCATGTTAACCTTAGTTTGGCATATGCCTATACTTTTCACGTTAAAACATAGTTCTGTCATGTGTAAGTACCCATGCTGCGCTGAGGCTAGTATTGAGGGTTTCGGCACCTTTTCTATGTTAGACGTGGTTTGTTTTGTGTCCATACCTTTTCTAGGTAAAATGTGGTTCGGCGTACGTCTTACTCACTTCATTCATTGCATCCATAGCATCATACTTTGTCTTGTTGCATTCAACATTTAGGATCATTATCTTTCCTCGGCAAATCATTCCTCACTTATATCATACCACCCAATTACTTGTACTCTTTCTCCTTCTACGTAAAACATAGTTTTGCATGTGCTCGCACCCCTTTCACGTTAAAACATGGTTTTGTTATGTGTAAGCATCCATGCTGTGCTGAGGCCAGTATTGAGGATGTAGGCACTTAGCCTATGTTAGGCGTCGTTTGGCTCATGCCACCACTTCTTTTCTATATAAAACGTAGTTTGGCTTGCATCCCCATTCCTTCATGCTATTTGTGCGGTAAGCACTGCTCGTGGTTTTGATTGCTTACATTGTATATTATTTGAATTATTTCAATGCATTGTGTATCATTTTACATTTTTGCCCCTGAACTACGCAGGTTTGATTCCTTGCAAAGGGATACATAGGCAACTCTCGGGTTCAACCAACTACATCTGCATTTTGTTTGTTTGCCCAAGTCTTCCGACCTCATCAAATGGGTCGTCTTCGGGCTTTGACATTCACTCACGTCATTTCATGACTTCGAGCTCTGTCAAAGAGGGACAACTGTAGACACCCCAATTTCGATTGCTCGTAAGACTCAGGCGCTTTATTCCGAGCACTCGATGATGAAGGTTACATTGTGTAAGTGGTTTGAATTTTCAATAAAGAACTCCGATTTCAAGCTCCAAACAATCCCATCCTGCTATACCCACTGTATTTCTACCCCAGAAACTCAGTTTTGAACATTGTACCAACCTGTATTGAACCTGAAAGTGAGGAACAGTGAAATTACACTGAGGCCCGGCCGTGCCTTAGTAAAAGTCGATCGTGGATACCAATGCCCAGCCGGGGCATCTTGACTTTTCTGGGCAGAATTGGGCAGCAACCTACTAGTTGTCTATTTTGTAGATATTTTTGATCTGCAGCTCGAATTCTATAAATAAGAGACTGCTGGACTGCATTTAAGAGGTTAGAAGAAGTTAGAAAAGATCAAGGTTTAGAAATATCAAGATATCAAAGTGTAAGAAAAGATAAAAGAGTTGAAATTCTTCTTTTGTAAGTCATCTTCCTACTTTCATAATCTCTAAGCTCTCACATCATTCATACACACCATATCAAGAGCTTGGACTTGGAACTTTGATTGAGAGTTGAAAACCATAACTCAAAACTTGAGAGTGCTTTGGAGTCAAGTTTGGTTTACAACAAGAATACCTTCTCTACAAGAGGTAAAAGCTTACTATCTTCTCCCTTGCTTTCATTTTAATCTTTGTTCATCTTTTTCTCTTATTTTCATACTATTTTTGGACTAATTTTCGAGGCTAAAATATGGTTTAAGAGTTCCAAAAGTGGAGGGGTTAACCACCCCTCCTTAGCTTTGATCATTAGCTTTGTATCTCTTTGTTTTGCCTATCTTCTTGTACTCTTTTAACATAGTTTTAGTTGCTGTTTGTTTACACTATAGGGGCTGTTTTAGGGCTGTTTTAGGGCTGTTTTAATTTATTTAAATAGTTCATGCTTTGATTAGTTCATTTGTTGTCTCATAAGTTCACTTGTATAGCTTGTTACATGTTGTTCTAGCTTTTCTTCAACTCATTTCCATATTTAATAACCTCATTTTAATAATCAAGTTGTCACTCCTTTATTTCATTCGAGATTTGTTTCAAATGGTCGATGGTTATTCAATACATGAAATAGAGTTTCGCGCTTAATGGCTTAATCTCTGCAGAGATTCATCGTCAACAGCGTAATCTCTCTTTCATGTTAAGAATTACTTCCCATTTGGTGCTTCTCTCCTTTTAGAGGACTTAATATCACCATGGACAAATAGACTAATAAATGACAATGACTAAACAAATTGGTTTAAAATTGGATCAACACACATAAAGAAAATGGCTCAAATTGCTTAGGCTTGGCCAGACGTTATGCCAAGTTAATCGAGTCAAGAATGATCATATGCTAATTCATGGCATTTTGATAATTCTTGAAACGTCTCTACCACCCTCTTTGAGTTCACTCCATGACAAGAGGGAGTGGTGGTCATGTTCATTTCATTTATTGATTTTTGTCCAAATTGTATCTGAAATCATCAACCAATCAATTTGCCCACTGATGGATTTAGAAACAATTTTACCCTTCTCTTGAGGGTTTTCCATGACAGCGAAGTGTAAAAGGGACAAACAGAGTCTAGAACACTCTGTCTACACTATCTTCACTTCAGAGCACAAAACGAAATTTTACATGAGATTGAGGCACAGCCAGCCTTCAGTAGGCCCGGCCGGGTGTCAGTGAGGGCCGGCCTAGTATCAATGTTTGGTAAGGCAGTGTGTTGTGTAGAAGCAGAGGGCAGTGGCTAAAGGTGAAACAGAATAGTCTGAGGCAGACATAAGCAGTTTCTGGACATTGTGCATCCTTGGATTCGTAATTAGCTGGTTCGTTAATAATAGCTTAGCATTTAGTTATTTATTCATTTGGATTTGTAATAAGTAGTTAATTCAGACACTCGGACATTCGGACCTTCCTGTGTGAGGATAAATGTTATAATAATGTGTATGTCTTCCAACCCCACGTCTTTCTCTCTTTTATTTACTAGTTTATGATGGTTAGTTTAAGGCATCACGTTTCGTTTAGCATTACTTATGCTTGCATCCACTTGTCTTGCATGCACCGAGGCTCGGTTCATCATTCTAATTTGCATTATTAGTTAAAGACTTCGTTAAACACATGCTTAGATCACATGTTATCAAATTGACTCAAATATCATGCTAAGTAGCCAAGCCTATTTAGATTACATACCGCATGTGTTGCATTAGTCATATTGCATAAGAATCATGCATTTTTCTAACTAGTTTCTCTTTTGGCTTGAAGTACGAGGTAAGCTTTTATTTGCTTTAGCACGTTGCATGAATGTGATTATTGTCATATCTAGCATGCTTTCCGCGAGGCTAAATGCATAATTGATAAACTGCTTGAATGCTTGTGGATGAAGGCGATTTGCTTGAATTGGAATAATTTGAGTAATGTTCATATGCAATTACTTTTTCAAGTGGTACATATTCAAAACACTTTTTCAAAACAAACATGATTCAAATGTTCCAATGTTTGCAAAATTAGTCTATACTTGTATGCATCACATGATAAAGTTAACTTAATAATTGGAACATGAGCATATACTATAAATAAAAATCGCATCATGATTAGTAAAGGCCGATCTTTGATCGGGCGAGTGGGGTGCTCAATTCATGACCTTTCCCTCTCGTACCTAAGTTCCCGAGCCGAGACACTTTGGTGATGACGGATAAGTGGCCTTTGGCACGAGTCTAGGGTTTCCTAAATTTCCCAAAACAAAATATTTAGGTAGCGACTCTAAAATCTGGCAAAGTAGTCCATATTTAGCATTTGATTCAAATATCGATTTTCCCAAAAGAATTGCTAGATTTGGACTCTTTTTGTATTTTGACTATTTCACATTGCACTTTTGAAATCGGATTCAGAACCATAAGTGGAGTCCGAACTGTAGGGCTATTCAATCTTCCGAAAGAGGGCACGAAAAGTCGAGCTACACTTAGCTGGAGAGCACCGACAGAATAGATTAAGCTCGAACAACCTGTCACAGAAATATAAGAATCCGACGGTGGTTCGTCCACCCGGGGGGGGCACTCCGACAATTAAGTCAGAAATCGAATATCTCTCAAAGATAGCAAATTGTACTTGACTCACAAGAAATAATAGTACATCACACAAACCTGAGACCCACGAGGGTGCCCTGTTCTTATAGCCAACACTGACCTGATCCCTATAGAAGTCTCACTTTAGTGGACTCAGGCCCAATGCTCATCCTAGACTCTCAGTTAGATATGGATAAACTCCTAAGAGCTTTATCTGTATCCAGACTGAGATCCTCTTATGTTCTAGGACTCTTGTCCCTTATCCGCTCTCGGATTCCGGTATCTCCGTAGATAACCTCGGCCTACCCGAGATCATCTCGGCACATGACCAAGCCACGTGGCACCTTGACTGACACTTCGGCGTCACCTTGGCCATGTGCTGTCATTCACAAAATATGTCCCCACACTTATGTATGATTATAATGGGCTATATTTCCTCTCTTATGTTAGCTCATGCTCTTTTATATTACCGAATGTGACTAACTTATTTATCAAAAAATCTAATAAACAGGAAATGATAAAGGGCTTGGCAATGGGTGACGTTCACATTAGTGTTTAGAAATAATTTATACATATAAATGACATGAATTATGATGGGATTAATACCAAATAAGTTAAGTCTTGCGCAAGTGGTCTAAGCGAACCTCTAGGATGACACAGATGTATTCAAACTCTACGCTGTGTTACAGGGTGTAAGCAAGCCCTAGACACGATTTGGGTGTAAGCGAGCCCACTTGTTTGGCTGTCCCTTTTGAGATCCATCAATGTCGCTGGTAAGGTCTGCAAAGCAGCAAAATGAGGAGTTCTAAGTAGTCCTTGTGGTTAGGTAGAAGGATCTCTTTGAGGGATTATAGATGTCTAGTCTAACTACTAATTCATTGAACCTTATTGTAATATTGTATGTTATGTTACCCAATTTGTTCTGTGCATGGTTGATTGGTTGATAGAAGATATGAGGGTGTGTGTACTTTTACTAGGCATTCCAAGCTCATAGCGTGTCATGCTAGGTAAGGAAGCAATTTACAATGGTGAAGGTTATCCCGAAAGCAATCAAAATGAAGTGTTAGAGCTGTGGCTCACTTGAAGATTTAGACTAATAGTTTTTTTTTTTTCTTTTCTTTTCTTTTGTCTTTTGGTTTGACAATGTTTTGTAATCCTATAGCGGAACACAAATGAATTATCTATGCTACAACTCTACTTATATAGGTATATTAAAATATTTTGGTTATCTATCCTGTTTGAGTTGTATTTTGTACATTCCGTTTACGGTCTCGAATTTTGAGGTGTGGCAACCACGTCCACGTCCTGACATCCTAATAAAGGTAACAAAAAAAATTAGCACATTTACAAATGTGTTGAAGCTAACTCACTCGCATCCTAATATGGTGGACAGTAATAATTCATTCCATGTAAGCACGTAGTCACATAAACACATATGAATTTCCTTCCTAGATAATGACCGTCCCGCGGCGTTGCCAGAGTTTTGATTAGAAATAGTAGTGATCAAGAGCTCTTCTAACAGGACTTCTAGAAACCCATAGGCCCAATCAATATCTTAGGAACCAAATCTCATACCCATATAATCATATAAGCATGTTATCACATAGTATACCATACATACTAATGTCCCTATCAAGCAAAACAAACCCATTGTGGTAATAACCACTTCCTACGTACCCAAAGTATTCAAACCCGGTACGCTCTGATACCAAGTTGTAACGCCCTGATTAAATTACAATAAACCAACCATAATGTCCATAACAATAAAGAGATTGTCTCCCATTAAATCCAAGTTCAGTTTACAAAAGTGTGACATACGCAATTATACATTCACAAGCCTACCTTACAATCGACAGCATATATCACCACATGAGACAAGAACTAAAAATAAAACAAATAAGTGTCCTAAAGGCTTACAACTTTCTAAGATTTTTCTTGGTTACAACAAAAGTGGACGTAGGTCCAATACATTTTAAGCTCTTGGCTATACAAAACGAATACAACAAAAAGAGAAGCTCTTGCCCCAAATCTTCTCAAGCTACTACCTTAGCGAATGCATATCACCAGCACCTGAAAATGTTTTTCTAATATAGGCTGAGCCAAAGCCCAGTAGAAAAATCCAGTACAACATATAAAACTTAATGAAGATATAAGGGTAAGATGCAAATACAATGCCATTGATAAACCATTTCATAATTCTTTTGCAAACCATGCAGTACCATCTGTATATTTTAATTCATGCAGTTAGTTCTATTTCATTCAGACAACTAAGCTAAGAATACAACTCAATAGGTCTCTAACCAGTACAACCATCATACCATCACTTCTATTTGCCATTTTACTGATATTTCGTATGGTGGAATCGGCACCCATGTATACTCGTGGTTTTCGGGACTTTCACCCTAGACACTCTGGCTAACTTAATTCACTGAAGTACATCTCATTTCTCTTCTCAAACATCATACATATACAATGTATTAAAAGACATAACCATATTCAATGACAACGGGTGAGAAATTAGTTTCAATTTACCTAATCCTATTGCAATTTCTACAACAATCATAACTATCTTCCACCGATAGCCCAAAACAAATATTTCTAAACAGATATACAATCTTCACGACAGATAAACTATCAAAATTTCCTATAGGTAAGTGATAATACATATCTAACTCCACCATTTATATAGACATCCATCCAATTTCACATTTCCAATACCAATTCTATTTATTTATACAAAATAAATATTTGAGACATTTTTTGGCAAACTCCTTTCTTCTTTTTTTTTCCCACCAAAAGCCAACCCAAATATCAAAATCAACTATTTTACTACAACCCAATCTCATATCCACTCCCACGGCCATTCTCAATTCACCCATTTGAAAATCCCCTCTTTTGATCTTAAATCAAAACCCTAGGTTTGTTCAAAATCCACCAAAACTCACAATAATGTTTATACAAAACAAATAACTAAGTTAAGAGTCACATAGGAGTATAGAAAATCCCTACCTCAAAGCTAGAAGACGAGCTAAGCAATGAAGGAGCTCGAAAGAAGTCGAAACCCAACTCTAATCGGATGAAAATGTAGCCCTTGAGATGCTCTACCTCTTTTACTAAGGCACATGGATTGAGAGACCACTAGATCTAGGTGAAAATATAGAAAGAGAGTGAGTTTTAGAGAGAGAGAGGCTATGGATCTAGTGTTTAGAGAGAAAAAGATATGAAAAAGTGATGCAAAAAATGATCTTCTCGGACTGATATACGCATAGTCCGCTCGAGCGGAAGAAGTGATGCTCGAGCGTCAAACACAATAAGTTGTTCCGCTCAAGCGCAAGAAGTTTTGCTCGAGCACAGAATACGCACTCCTAGTAGTTTTGCAGATAGCAGACCAATGCTTGAGCGCAAGAAAGAAAGCTCGAGCTAAGACTGCTCTAGCACAAAAAGTACTGCTCGAGCGTAGAATACGCCCTCCCAGTAGTTTTGCAAACCTGCAAAAGTACTGAAAGTTCACAAAGCCCGCTCAAGCGCAAAAAGCGACGCTCAAGCGGAGGAGTTAAATTCTGGGCAACAAGAGTTTGAAAACCAAGTAACCAATCTGTTCCAAACACAACCAATAGCCAAACTCAAGAAAATATAAGGGAGGTAAGACAAGGACAACAATACAGAATCATGAAACCTGAGTCCAGAATGCAAGATGGGTCGGGTCTAAACCAGAATCGTTATAATTTTTTCCTATTTCCATTTATGTATTGCTATGTACTATCCACAAGACCGGGCGTGTCTCTCTGCAATCCATCATTTGGATTAGACAGTATTGGCTGGGTCTCTCACGAGTCCTATTTTGATAATTCAAATTGTTAATTTTTTCGGGTGCGTATATATAATCTATAAAAAATTTTAAATTGATTCGATATTTATAACATATTCATTTTATTGCATTTGTACCTAAAAAATTTTTAACAATTTTTAACAGATAATTTTCAACCTCAATTTTTAGAAACCTTGCTAACCATATCATCGGAGAGCGAAGGCATAGGTCATACCTGGATAACAATTGCATCCTTGCAAGTATTATTTTCAATTACAACTCTGCAACAACAAGAGGCAACTCAGTCGAAGAACTACCCACATCCTCCTTCTCTCTCTCACAGAAATCCAAAGATGAGGAAAATCAGACAATAAAAACCAGTTAAGGTTCCTGAAAAGAGGTTAAATTCAATAAATTTTGAAGCACATAAGTCATTTTGAGATCAAATCATAAAACCTCTATATATAAAAATACACGATTTATCATACTTATTTTGGGTGGGTACGATTTAAATACTTTTTGTGCAGGAACTACTAAAATTTCTACATGTTGCCTTTTTCCATGCAAAATGCTAACCACAATGGACAGAGGAACCATATTGAAACGTAATTGAAAGTGCGAGGTTTAAATTGATGAAATTGAAGCTATAGGGACCAAAGTGAAAACCTCACTGGACCTTGAGGGACCAACAATATATTTTACCCAAACGGATTTTTTTCCAATTCACAAGCAAGCTATATTATAAATATCATTCATGAAATTCTGTCACTCTGTAAATGTGTTCTCTCTTCTCCAAATAGTTTTGAGGAATGTAACTATTGAAACAACTAGATCAGGGTATTCAAACTCTATATAAAGAATTATCAGAAGCAAGACATTTAATAATAAAATATAGATACTACCTTTTTCTGGTGATGAAACATCATCACCTTCCCTCCAGGAATTGTCTTCTCCTGACATAACAGTACCACGACTGGAGGAATTTCCTTGAAACATATCAAAAGTCAAGACAAGTTTAAGAAATGAATTAACAAAAATAATGTTAACAGACAGCAAAATGATTATTCACAAATTTAGCAGTTTACCTTGAGAAGTGATGGCCTTTTCAATAAAATTAATAATGGGAGACCAATCCTGAGAGAGAGAGAGAGAGAGAGAGAGAGAGAGAGATTTAGGATCAGGGGAACAATTGGATTCCTAAATTACTTCACAACAGAGTGATAACCAAACAAATTAAATTAGTAAGACTCAAGCCCTGAAGAAAATTCTAACACACTGTAAGTGAGAAGAATGAGGTAGATTAGCCATCTACAGCATTCAGACAATTGAATCACACACATGGAGGAAGAAACAACACCAATCATCCAAAATTGACAAAAGGAAGGAAAATATCTGTATATATACTGCTATATCAAGTGTAATGCACAAATGAAAATTTTTCAACGGAAGCATCAATCCCCAAATAAACCCTGTTTCAACAGAAGCATGCGATCAACAGTGATTGATGTGAAATCGATCCCTCACTTTGAAAGCGATCGATCCCTTATTAATTGTGATGGATCGCCACCCCAGTTTTCACAAATCCTTCCTAAATTGGTTTTGGAAGCTGAGTTTCTATATAAACAACTCTATAACTCGGTTTTCTATATTCCAACCATTGTTTTTTCACAGTCAAAATTCTATAAACTCTAGAAAAATTATGAGCAAATATTTTGATCATTGTGAGAGAATTTTCTTGAGATAGTTTTCTAAAAACCTTACATATCTTTGCATTGTTGTGTTCTACACCCAAGGTTGATTGGGTAATTAGATCCGTTCGAGAATAGAGATCGAGGCTGCTGCTTCGTAGTGTCCAGAAGATCAAAAAGGTTGTCTGAGTCTATTAGAGTTGTAGGTAAACCCAGGTATACAGTTGTAAGTTTTCTTGGTTGTGTCCTGTATTCTATCATCGGTTGGTGGATTTTTGTTGTGTGTTGTGGCCATGGTTTTTTATTCATTTAAAATCATTGAATTACCTTATTCTATACCTGTTGTGAATAAGATTCAATATAATAGTTATAAAAAAATAAAAAATAAAAAAGTGAATTTCTCATCATTTGATTGTTGGACATTTCCACAAATTTGTGTATAATTCAGCAAAACATCAGTAAATTTGATTCCAGAATTGCATGACAGACAACAAAAACCCATTCCCTGCTTCAAAAGTGTAGTTCTCATCATTTGATTGTTGGAAATCTACCCTCAATTATAATTCAAATACATAAATTCAAGTACATACACACACTCACAAACATACAGAGAGAATCTACAAAGACAATACCAGCATTGTCGTGGCTGTCTCTCTTGAGTTCCCATCAATACAAAGCATAGTGCTGGCCTCACTGTAAAACTGGTGAACAAAATCTGGTTGCTGCTGAAGTACCTGGTAATACTGCCCAACAAAGTACATCCCAACCTGAAATCCAACGACCCATCTTTATATATTAATTAATACATATAACATTATTCGTCTTTCACAGCGTTTTTCAATAAACTTTGTCTTACAAACGTGGTTATAGGCAGTGTGATTTGATCTTTGCAAATTAAGCCGAGCTCACTTGCGGGGGTTGAGCCAAGCTAATGGCTGTGCAAGTGGGTTCTAACAAAATGAAGACTTGGCTGACCAAATAATAGGATCAATACCAATTTATCTTTTAAGGAATGGGACCGAGCAAATAAAGTGAGCCAATGTATTTTTGAATAAGAATAAAGAATGGGAATAAATAAAGTGAGCCAATTGCTCGGCCCACCATCAAGTTGCTCAATTAGGCTTGTTTTGGGTACTTACAAAAAAGTAAAAAAGTTATTCAAAAAGTTAAAAATTTATCACTATTCATCCAAAAAAAATATTAAAAAATTAATTTTACACAATCTTTCTTTTCAAACAACTCTGACGGCACAGCAACGGAGCAGACATTTGGGAAAAATTGCACTTATTTAGGTGTACAAATAGCACGGTGCTATTCGGCCCGTGGGGGCACATCACGGATCCTTTTTTAATAATATGAACTGCTCAATGTGTAGAACTCGCCGAGTACTACATGGCTGTAAAAAATCACATTGATCAGATATCGGTAACTATATGATCAAGTCAATTAAAATTTATAAAATGGATGGTGTTATAGTTAACGGTTGAAAACAAACTAATCCGATCAGATAGCTATCGATATCCGATCAACGTGATTTTTTATAAGAATATAGTACTCGACGAGTTCTACACATTGACGGTTTTGATTAGCAAAACGGGACCCGTGGTGGGCCCCCATGGGCTGAACAACACCTTCAATTCAATGCCCGAAAAGCAGAGAATCATTTCCCAGCCTCTACACTGCCGACGCTGTCCCTCAATTCAGCCTATTGTACAGCCTATTCCATCCAATCTTCTCCTATACACTAATTTATATAATTTTTTAATACATATTTTTTCGTAAAAAGTTAAAAAGTTATCTCAAACAACCATTTTTTTTCCTCAACTTTTTAGTCCAAAAAATTAAAAAGTACACTTATTTGGAACACCCCAAACAATTCCTTAATCTACGTGCAAAGTAAATAAAAAAAGAAATATATATTCCATGACCATGTATGACAATCAAGGCATGACTCACCAAACACTTTCATCAATAACATCAAGGCAGAATCAAAGATGCATGACCGAAAGCATGCACAACCAAGCTAAAAGATGGGTATTGCTAACCAAGCTAGAAGATAGGTATTGCTATGGCTGTAAATGAATCGAGTTGTTCATGAACAACCTCGGCTCGGCTCGTTTAGTAAACGAGTCGAACTCGAGCTCGAATATTAGGCTCGTTTCGTAAACGAGCCGAACTCGAGGTCGCACAAGCTCGGCTCGTTTGTCTTTATCTAAATTATATAATAAATACATTGTTTATATATTAAATAATATAAATAATATTAAAAAAATTCTCGAGCCGAGCTTGAGCCTAGTTTCTTATCGAGGCGAACTCGAGCTCGACAAACGAGCGCGATAAATAAACGAGTCAAGCTCGAGCTCAGCAAAGCTCGGCTCGACTCGGTTCGTTTGCAGTACTAGGTATTGCTAACCAAGCTGATGAGTGTCAAACTAAAAAAATAAATAAAAATATTATAGGTATGGCTAAAATGTTCTACACATTTATAAATTTGTTCTAAATTTTATTTTTTTTGTAGGTGACATCATAAATATAATACCAAACTTGATGGCAAAAGAGTTTTTGAATTTATTTTTATTGCATCAATGTTGAATATTATGTACCAAAATTGCCACACAAAAAAAGTGTAAGAAAGTTATTTGTGTGTATCATTCTCATAATGAATTTCCCACCAACCCAAAAAATTCTTTCCATTTTTGAGAATTTCAGAGTAATTTAACTAGGCCATTGAATATCCACTATATTATTTTGCTTAAAATTTTGTCTTTCGAGGATATTTTGGTGATTTTATATGTTTTTATGTAATATTTAATTTTCTATGTTACATTTGATAATTAATTTTTTTAATAAAAAAATTTAAATAATTGAGTCTTTTATTTTGTTTTGTTTATGTGTTGGCAGTAGAATATTATTTTTATCATAGCAAAACATAGTTATCAATTATATGATACTTATTGATGTTTCACTGCAGTTGTTTTTGCTTTATTTGTTTGTTTCATTGAATTACCTTTTATGTTTTTTGTTATTAAAATCTCATTGTAAAGAAATAATAAAAGACAATCAGTGCGGATGATATTAAACCTAAAATCGTAACACATCATATGTTTTGCCATCCTATTTTTAAGTTATTCATTTTAAATCATATACACTCATGCATCGCACGGGTTACACTAGTAGGATAATATGCTAAAATACCATGTGTTATTTTAGCACATGCCAAACAAAACCTTAATGACACATGTCAACCATTTAGATTGACACACGAAAGCCTTTTAGAACATTCTAATGTAAGGCTCTACTTTACTTATACTAGCAATTCCAATACGTAAGAATAAAATAAATAAATAAAATTAATGTTATAATTTGTAGGTTGCATAAGTGATAAGAGTTTCCTTAATGAAATTAAAGGTTTTGGATTCAAACCTTGTTTTGCTTTTTATTTTTTATTTTTTTTAAGGATAGAAAAATATGCCAGATGACCTGAGGAGAAGGCTTGAATACCAGGTCATAGTAAATAGATAGATAGATAGGTAGGTATATTATATATGATTTTTTTTTTTTTCCCTATTTCCATTTATGTATTACTGTGTACTATTCACAGGACGGGGCTTGTTTCTCTCCAGTTCATCATTTAGATTGTAGGGTGTTGGATGGGTCTCTCACGGGTTTCATTTTGATAATTTGAACTGTTAATTTTGTCGAATGCGTATATATAATCTATAAAAAAAATTAAATTGATCTGATATTTATAACACATTCATTTCATTGCATTTGTACTAAAAAAATGGATGATCTATTTTTAAAAACATGTTGACCATTATTTTTTTTAGAGACAAACTTAATAAAATAAAGAAATTATGAATATCGTATAGATTTAAATTTTTTATTTTTTTTTATAAATAATATGGACAAAAAATCTAATAAAATAAATTTTTGTATCATCAAAATCAAACCTATGATGAACTTCACACGACAATGAATAAGAGCCTTCAAAGGGAAGCTTAGCACCAAAGCACAAGAAAAGGGACAATGTTCCCATTTTTTGAAAAGAAAGAGAGTGTAATTTGCAAAAGTAAAAACAGTCGTGGAAATAATTTATTTAAAAAATTGAGTAAATTAGGGTAAATCTTCTTAAATTATAAAACATTTGCACTTTATTATTCTATTAAATTTCAAAACTCAACAGATATGGCCTTCAACTATTAACTTGTTACAAGTAACAATTTGGATTAAGATTTTATTAAGAATTTAAACGGAATCAGATCATATATAAAGTATATAACACTTACTATTTTTTAAAACAATAATACTCGTTATTAATTTTTATAAGATAATAATACTCTTATCTGGTTATCTCATTTGCACTTTGTCTCCCTTAGCTTAGCGGCAAAATGCAAATGGAATGATTAGATAATGACATTATTGTCCTAAAACTTCAATAAATATGTCATGTACTTTATACATGGTTTGATTTTGTGTAAATTCATAACAAAATCTTAACAAAAAGAGGATAACGATAACAAAATAATACTTTGAGGTCATTGTTACTTTTAAGGTGGTTAACTGCTGAGTTTTAAAGTTTAAGAGGCAAAATGCAAATGATTTAATGTAATTTATCTTAAAAAATTATATTCAAAATTATGTGAAAGTTAAATTGTTATAGTTATTAATCTATAAAAAAATATTTATAAAAACATATGAAAAAATTGATTAAAATTCTAATTATTTTGCTATTTTTTCACCATGTCTGTAACTGTTATTAGCCCTGACCCCCTTGTGAAGGAAGGAAGTAGTCCTCTGTTCTGGCGAGTAGTGTAGTGGAAAAAGAAGATGAGAAGACTTTCTTCGTCAATGGGAGAATATAATTCTTTTTCATTGGGTCTAAAAAGAACTCTGCTTTGTTCCCTTTTCTTATGCTTTCTCACTTATCATTGGATTTTGGAAACTTTATTTATATATATAGTATACAGATCATCTTATAAATATAGAGAAAGATTTTAGCAGACAAGTGCTTGCACTGAGAGATTCCTAGGTTCTTTTCCTTTTCCTTTTCACTTCCTTCCTTCATAAGTGCTTGTACTGAGAGATTCCTAGGTTCTTTTCCTTTCTTTTTCCCCTCCTTCCTTCATAACTAAGAAAACCCATTTCTTTCTCATATGTTAATAGCCTTTATATCTCATTGACATTGTTTTGAGGTTTTATACACGGGTTTAAAGTGAAATGGGGGTTTGGTACATCTCTCTCTCTCTCTCTCTCTCTCTCTCTCTCTCTCACATTGTTGTGAGGTTTTATAGAAGGGTTTAAAGTGAAACGGGGTTTTGATTTTTTGTTGTTTCAGATAAGCATTACGTTACCAAGTGGAAGAAAAGAGATAGAAAAGAGTGAGAAATTGATGATGAGAGGGGTTCCTCACTACTCAAGCTTCACTGATTTGATGTTTTCATGGTCTCTTGAAGACATCTTCAATGAGAATCTTTACAAGAACCAGGTGTGCCTTATGCTCCATTTTTCACCATTCCACTGTACACTGACATGTTAGATACTTAAAATCACATATTTTGTAGTTCTGTTACAAATACAGTAATCGATCACAAAACAGGACAAAATTTATTGATGGGATTCATGTATAAAAAATCTTATTGCCAATCTTATGGGCATATGCATTATTTGTTTGATTCTGTGATTGGTTTATGTGTTGTTCAACTTATTTTATTTTTTTCAAGTTTTTGGGATTAAATTATTAATATGTGTAAATATAATATTATGGTGGTTGATTCTCAAAATGGAAAAAAGCAGTTAAATATGATTGTTTGCCTAACCCCACTTCTGCTTCGAGGGCTGGGCTGTTTCTGTGCCAGGCCCTTCAAAAATTTCAACCCAATGCAGCAATTAATGTACAATTATAGAGGTTAGCCTCTTATTTTTTTGGTTGATATCTGGTTTGATATTTGATTTGTTGATGTATCTGAATTTATTGCGTATCTCTGGTTTCTTTTATCTCTTTTGAATTGACATATTGCATCTGGTTGTAATTAATTAATCATAAATGTGAAACATGTACGATCCAAGTTAATTTACCGGTTAGCTTTTGAAATTTTTTATTATGAAATAAATTTTCATTAAACACCTTTTTTTTTTTTTCATCAGCAAATATTCGTTAAATCATGATCACTGGATCATCAGAACAAATTTTCTTTTTTTGTAGTATTGGATATGGACACGAGAATGCACAATGCACATTCCAATACATTGCATACAAGATTATGTATTTTACAATGCTATTATTTGTTATGAATATATTTTACTAAATTCAACCCCGTGGCATGTAGTGGAAAGGAGAGTTTTTATATTTGTTTTTCTATGTAAGAGATGCAGAGAGTTTTGCATGGTCATGGGACTCAAACCCAAAAGCTAGCTGAGGCAAGGGCATGTTACATGTTCTTGGGTAAAATGCAAGGACATGCACCCTACCCATCTCTGGGTTTTGTGGCTTTTGATGCCATGTTACACGTTCTTGGGTAAAATGCTACCCCAAAAGGTAGCTATTGCTATTGGGGTGATGGTACGCCTCATGCTTATATATTGCACATTAATTTGGTACCTAGGCAATGTGAGACATCACTTCATAGAAAGCCCTCCTGCTACCAAATATAATAGCTTTGTCTTCTTATTTTATCATCAACCATTCCTTCTCTTCGCTCAAGAAGCACTCCATTAGTCTACCATAGTAGTTGCTATAGCTAAAATTTGGCAAAGAGTTGAAGTTAAGAGCTCTTCAAATTACAAAAATGTCTACAATGTTTAACCTTGTGCCAAAGCAATTGCCAAATTTGCCAATTCAACTTCTTAGCTGTATTCCAAGTCTTCCACCCCACCTTTCTTTGGGGGGGAAAAAAAAAACAAAAAAGAAACTATTACAACAAATTTCACAACTAGAAATCAATAACCCAAAATTTCAACAAATTTCACAACAAAAACTACACAAAAATTAACACATTCTTCTAAAATTGAACACAACATTTTAACATTAGCATTTCTCTTGATCAAGAAATAGAAAAGATCACAAAATTCAAATTGACCTACTTGTGTGAATGGGTGTGTGTTTGTGATGAAGGTCCTGTTAAGATTATGATGAAAGTTGTGTCCTCTATGTAATGCCTTTATAGATTAGAACTATATGCATCTTTGCATTTGATTTGATATTGTGGGAGAAATGGAGATTGGTTGTTGGCGATGGAGACAAAGATGTAAGTGGGAGATTGATTGTTGAAATGCAAAGACAGATTGTGAGAGAGAGAGAGAGAGAGAGAGAGAGAGAGATGCAAATTGCGAGACACTAGATATTATTTATTTATTTATTTATTTATTTATTTTTGTGTGAATAAGGGTTGGTTTGGCAACCAACTAAAAAAGTCAAAAAGTCACTAAAAAGTTAAAAAGCTAAAAACTATACAAAAAGTTGAAAATTCATTTTTCGTTCTACTTTTTGCACTTTTTCTCATAAAAGTCAAAAATCATTCTAAACATACTAATTTTTTTCACCTCATATTTTAGCTAAAAAGTTACTAAAACAACCTATTCCCAAACCAACCCTAAGTCATAAAATAAAACAAATGAACTTATAGATTTACGAGGGAAATACCCCAAGCCCTAACCAACTAAACAGAGGAGCTTGAGAAGCTAAGAAAACAAAATAAACAAGCCAACAAACTACCAAACCTAAAAACCCCAGGGCACCACAAAAGTGTTCAAGGGCCACATATGAAGACACATGGGGGCCTTGAACAACTCAACATTCTAGGGAACGATCAAAGAAGCCAATCTTGCTTCTAACATCAGAAGACAGCCAACAAGAAGAAAGAAAGGTTCCAAAGCACTACCCGCAAGGGAGGTTACACTAGAAAAAATAGAAGCTACAGTACTAGAGCAACTTAACATGAAAGGGGGCCTTGGACAGACACCAAAGCATGGACACACTATATGAGGCAACAAAGAGAAGTATACTATTTTATACACCCCAAAAGAGGAGGAACAGCCCAACAAAAGGCTATAAAACCTATATAGAACTATACAAACCAAAATGACCGTAAAAACAGATAATTGGAAGTAAGAAAGGTCTAATAGAGTGTCACCAATCGTGTGAGACAGAGGAAGTGTGTGTGTCATTGTGAAAGAGTTAGAAATGGTGAGAGGGGTTGGGTGAAATTTTTTGGGATGTGATGACGGGATCAATGGATGAGATCAATGATAGAGAGGGGATCAATGAGTGAGGGAATCCATGTGATCAATGGTAATAAAAGTGGCTAGCAAAAAATGATTTTGCTTGTCATTTGCACCAGTGGTCCAATATTGCAAAATTTGGCATTTTGGCACTATAGCATCCAAATTATAGTTTCGGCATTGGCCATTTTGGCAATGCCCAGTGGAATAGCTCTAACTTAACTATTTAGCATAAATAGGTTTCATAACGTAGTGTAATTAGATCATTTTTTGAATGTTGGTATAGTTGCTACACAATTGGAATTCATTTAGTTTGTTAAGAAGTTAAATTGATTTATGGATTGTTGTAAAGAAAAATAATTAAAAGGAAATAAAATTTTAAAGTTTTTGTTTCTTTCAATTATTTGATGTAGTGAGGCATGGGTTCCAAACTATTTGCCCTGGATGGTCTGGGTTCAAGTCAGATTGGTTTATTCTGTATAGTATAATTTAAAAAAGAAAATGGCATCTTAGTGCATGAGACTATTGCTAAATCTTGGTGCATGAGACTGCTGCTAAAGCAAGGTCTGGGGAGGAAAATATGTATGTAGTTTTAGCCCTAATTCATGAATAGTATCTTAAGGTTGAGGATGGGGATGACTGAGTTGTTGAACTTTAATCCTTGTGCTGTCAAATTAACCTATATTAATTCTTGTGTTGTCAAAATTTTGTCTAAGCAAGTGCTTGAGGGTGACTGAATGCTTAAGTGATTAAAGCATGCCACAAAAAATAGTTCCAAGTATCTTAGCCTTTGTTTTTAAAGTTCATAAAATTTTGGTGTTTAAGTTGTATTAGTCTGGGCATTGCATCGGATTGTGAGAGTACAATGGCCTCACACTTTTGATCGTGGCATATAGGATTTACAACATAACTAATGTAATAGCCCAGGAGGGAACTTGTGAGTGACATTTTGAGTGGTAGTACATTTTATAAGTAACTTTATGTTTTGTATGGAAAGGATATATTATGTGGATAGAAATACAAGCTCACTTTGCCTGCCTACTGTCTATTAGTCGTTGCTCTACTCAGCTTGGCTGCGGTTTTCTTTAGAGGTCTATGCCCAAATAAAGAAGAAATATTTCCGAAGGGAAACAAAGACAACGAAACCAAAAGATAATCTTTAGAGAACCTTGTATTCCAAGGATAAATTGAGTTTGTTTGCAGAATTTAAAGTGAATTGAAAAATGCTTGAATGTTTCAATTTTCAGCATCTATATGTATATCTCACTTACAAGGACCTTTAGTTTTTGTGGTGATTTCACTTTAGAATTGCAACTTCAGTTCCTTCTTGAGATGGTTGTAGGGGGGACTTCATTTACAAGCTCTTCGAATGTATTTCTACATTTGTATGAACTAATGAATGTTTTCTTCTTTGGTTACTAGTTATATGTATATAGGATTATAAATATGCATATTCAAGCCTTTATTTAATATCAAAGTAAATGTAATTACTTTATTTGTTATTGTGCCTTTCAAAAAATAACTATCCTATTTTACAATTTTATATGTTGCTGTTTGCGTCCAGTGGTGCAATCAGGAATTTTACTTAGTAGGTTCAAATTTGAACTTAATATCCTTGATTTTTTTTTTTTCCTATTTCTATAAATTTAGTAGTTGTTGACATTATGTAATTATAAAACTAATTTCATATGAATTGATAAAATTATTCTATGTAATGAGAAGTTACTTTAAAATTTTAATTTCACAAAAAATGATTACATTGTCACTGGATAAAGTAATAATAAGTTGAATCTGTTTCATGGCAATTCAAACATATATTAAGAAAAATTATAAGCCAAGAAGCATGGACACGAATACAGATGTGGACACAGGACACCGCGATTTCAAAAAAATAAGGACATGGACACGGCGGAGACATGGCGGGAACACGACAATAAAATATATTTTCATATATTTTTATTTGCTATCTAGATTAATATTACATCCACAAATAATCAATATTAACAAAAACTAACTCTAATTCTATATATCTTTTTAATAGGTGTCGAGTGACCATGTTTAACTTTGTTTTATGCTTTTCCATTCTGTCGTATTATCTGTTGGAAAATGGCTTTCGTATAACCTTATTTTTGCTAACTTTGAGCATTAATTAAGGTGGGATCCAAGCGTTATTTTTAATGTTTCTAATTGAGTTCATGTTTAATGCCGCGTAGTGAATAAATTCATGTATTTGGTTGCTCAAAACCATTTCCGGATGAATGAGAATTCAACGCGCGTTTTCGGGTTCGTGGAACTAGTTTTTTGGTGGGTTTCCTATACATTTGTGAAATGTGCTTGTCCCACATTGGAAAGGCTTGAGGTTTTGAATGGGTTTATATACCTTAGCTTGGGATACTTAGAATGGGTCCCAAGGGGTACCCAAGTTTGTGGAAGGGTGAGGTTATGGGTGAAGTAGGTTAGACCCATTGGACCCAAAATTAAAACCACGCGCCAATCGGTCGGGCGAGCTGGGCTTGGGCGCGGGTGCGTGGTGTGAGGATTGGGTTGGGCTTGTCCGGTCTAATATTTATCTTTTTGGGGCAAAAACATTTGCATTTTATTTATTTAATTTTGAATTTCGGTTTCAAAAATCAAATTAAATTTGTTCAGTTTATTTTTTCTCACCCAAACAGAGCCCTTCATCCGAACAGGTTTTCTACCTGTTGAAATTCAAAACCGGACCTGTTCAATCTGTGCAAATAGATTTCTATTTGTATGGTACCTGTTCGAATAGCTACCAATCTGCCTATATAAAATCTGCTCTAGCAATTCATTTTGCATCCGAAAATTTTCAAACTTCTTCCCTTTCTTCTTCTGTTCGTCCTCTGTTGCTCCTGTATCTTTTTCTGCATTTATTTTTAGGGAAAGAAAGAGAAAGAGTTACAACATTGTTTGGTTAGACAAACTTGATTTTATAGTGCTGTAAAATCAAGTGTTAGTCATTGCATCTTGGGAAGTAGACGCCGATTACATCTCGAAGCACCGGAGTGAGGGCGAAATCTACTTTAAGGAGATTGTGTCCAACACAATCCTCGACATTATTTTCTGTAAGCATTTAATTCGGAAAATAATTTATATAATTATTTTATTTTATTGTTTATTTTAATTTATACATTTAATTTACATACACACACACACACACCTATGTCGGTATAACAATCTTCAAGTAGAATTTT
Source organism: Camellia granthamiana (assembly GCA_036172215.1). Classification (NCBI taxonomy): domain Eukaryota; kingdom Viridiplantae; phylum Streptophyta; class Magnoliopsida; order Ericales; family Theaceae; genus Camellia; species Camellia granthamiana. The sequence goes on from CM069913.1 coordinate 116,151,181, forward strand.
TTATTTTCATATATTTCTGCGATAGACAGACAAATATTTTGTTTCAGGAAATAAATAGTAGTAATATACTGTTTAATTTCTTAAATAGTAGTAATATACTGTTTAATGATTTCTTTGCTAACATAGTAGTAATATACTATTTATCTTTGGAATTTTGTTACAAAATATTATTCTGTTTATTTTGTGTGTAAATTTTTTTGTATATAAATTTGTGATTGGGGTATTTTTTATTTCGTCAGAATTATGACAACAAAAATTAACAGTACTGAGACTATTATTACTTAAACCCCCACACCTGTTGTGCCAGTGATAACTCTGGCAGTACCGGAAAATCATGGAGAGAAGCTAGAAAAATTCAATGGAAATGATTTTAAAAGATGACAACAAAAAATGATGTTTTATTTTATGACATTGAATTTGGCTCGCTTCACTCATAAAAAAGCCCCGGTACTGAACGAGGAAAAGACTAACCGGCAAGTGGTTGCCATAGTCGATGCATGGAAACATGGTGATTTTTTATGTCGAAATTATATCCTTAATGGGTTGGATAATACACTGTATAATGTGTGTAGTGTTAAAAGCACTGCTAAAGAACTGTGAGAATCTCTAGATCATAAGTATAAGACAGAGGACGCCGGTACAAAAAAATTTGTTATTGGTCGTTTTCTGGATTTTATAATGATGGATTCCAAGACAGTTATTAGCCAGGTTCAAGATCTCCAATTAATTCTCCATGACATACATGCGGAAAGGATGGTTCTCAATGAATCTTTTCAGGTTGCGGCAATCATTGAAAAATTGCCACCATCTTAGAAAGAATTCAAGAATTATCTAAAGCATAAGCGCATGGAGATGAAATTGGAGGAATTGATAGTGCGGCTCCGAATTGAGGAGGACAACCGTGGTTCCAACAAGAAGTCAGGAAACCATGTCATGCAAGCTAAAGCAAATGTTGTGGAACATGAACAAGGGTCAAAGTTCAACAACAAGAAGCGGAAGCATGATGGCAATGGTCCCAAATAAGATCCACTAGTAAGATCAACAAAGGGATCAACAATAGGTTCAACAAGAGGTTCAAAGGCAAGTGTTTTGTGTGCGGAAAAGATGGACATTGTGCTAAGGATTGTCACGTTCGCAAGGACAGAGGAAGTTCAAGCAAAAAGCTAGCATAAGCCAACATAGCCAAGGATTTTTATCTTTCCGATAGAGTGGCAGACATCAATCTTGCTACAGTAGTCTCTGAAGCAAATTTGGTGGGCAATCCCAAGGAATGGTGGGTGGATACTAGAGCAACCCGCCATATCTGTGCAGATAAGAAGATGTTCACAACCTACAAAGTGATAGAAAGTGGGGAACAACTTTTTATGGGAAACTCCTCTACATCAATTATAGAAGGGCAAGGAAAGATTATGCTGAAAATGACCTCGAGAAAATAACTCACTCTTAACAATGTACTCCATGTGCCGGAAATTCGCAAGAATTTGATTTCTGGGTCATTGTTGATCAAGAATGAGTTTAAATTAGTCTTTGAATCTGATAAAGTCGTACTCTCCAAGAGTGAAATGTATGTGGGGCGAGATTATATGAGTGATGGGCTTTTTAAGCTCAATGTAATAACTGTTGTACCTAATTTGGCTTTTAATAATAAGAACACATCTTCTATTTATATTGTTGCGTCTTCTTTTTTATGGCATGGTAGATTAGGACATGTTAATTTTAATTCTTTGTGTAGACTTGTTGCTTTAGAATGTTTACCAAACTTAGAATTTGATCCTAATCATAATGTGAGATTTGTGTTGAGGCAAAACTCACTAAGGCATCATTTAATAAAGTTGAAATAAGTATTGAACCTCTAAGTTTAATTTATACAGATATCTATGATTTAAAATTTGTTCAAACTAAAGGAGGTAAGAAGTACTTTATTACTTTTGTTGATGATTACACTCGATATTGCTATGTTTACTTATTGAGAAATAAAGATGAAGCCGTAAAAGCTTTTAGGCAATATAAACTTGAGGTTGAAAATCAACTTGGTAAAACTATAAAGATAGTGAGGAGTGACAGAGGTGGTGAGTATGATGCACCATTTGAAGAATTTTGTTCTGAACATGGTATCATTCACCAAATCACTACACCCTATTCTCCTCAGTCAAATGGAGTTGCTGAGAGAAAGAATCGAACTCTTAAAGAGATGATGAATGTCATGTTGATTAATTTAGGATTACCTCAGAACTTGTGGGGGGAGGCGATTTTGTCTACTAACTTTATCCTTAACAGGGTACCCCACAAGAAACTCAATCAAACACCTTATGAATTATGGAAAGGTCGACGACCTACATATTATTACCTCAAAGTGTGGGGGTGTTTGGCCAAGGTTGCAGTCCCTAGTCCCAAAACGACTAAGATAGGACCAAAAACTGTTGATTGTGTGTTCATTGGTTATGCAAATAATAGTAGTGCATATAGATTTTTAGTTCATAGATCTGAAAATCCTGATATGCATATAAACACTATTATTGAGTCAAGGAATGCATTGTTTTTTGAACACATTTTTCCTTGCAAGGAAACTGAAGAGATAAGTTCAAATAAAAGAACTTTTGATACTACTAGAGGTAGCAATGAAGACCACAATGATTATGAATCAAATGAACCTAGACGTAGCAAGAGGGCTAGGATCTCTAAATCATTTGGTCCAGATTTTCTGACATACTTGTTAGAAAATAAGCCTCAAAACTTCAAGGAAGCAATGTCAAGTCCTGAAGCTCCATTGTGGAGAGAGGCTATGAATAGTGAAGTTGAATCGATACTGCAAAATCATACTTGGGAACTGGTGGATCTTCCACTAGGGTGTAAACCTTTTGGATATAAGTGGATATTTAAGAGAAAAATGAAAGCAAATGGTTCAATAGATAAATACAAGGCTAGGCTTGTTATTAAGGGATACAAGCAGAAAGAAGGCCTTGATTATTTTGACACCTATTCACCAGTAACAAAAATAACATCCATTCGCATGTTGATTGCGATTGCAGCTTTGTATAATCTGGAAATACATCAAATGGATGTTAAAACAGCTTTTTTGAATAGCGAGTTAGATGAGAAAATCTATATGGAACAACCATAAGGGTTTCAAGTTCCCGGCCAAGAGAAAAAGGCTTGTAAACTTGTAAAGTCCCTTTATGGATTAAAACTAGCTCCGAAACAATGGCATGAAAAAATTTGATCACGCTATGCTTTCGGATGGCTTTAAGATAAACGAATGTGACAAATGCGTCTATGTTAAAAGCACAGACAAAAGCTATGTCATAATTTGTCTTTATGTGAATGACATGCTCATTATTGGAAGTAATAATGACATGATTAAATCCATAAAGATAATGTTGAACAAAAAGTTTGACATGAAAGATCTGGGAGTAGCAGATGTAATTCTAGGAATAAAAATTACTAGAACATCTGAAGGATATGCTTTATCTCAGTCTCACTATGTTGAGAAGATTCTGGTGAAATTTGAAAAGCATGACGACCGTCCTGCTAAAACACCTGTTGACATTAGTCTTCATTTGTTAAAAAATACAGGTGTAGGTATATCACAATTAGAGTACTCTCGGATAATCGGAAGCTTGATGTACTTAATGAATTGCACTAGGCCAGATATAGCCTATGCTGTAAGCAAATTGAGTAGGCACACAAGTAATCCAGGGTCCGATCATTGGAAAGCAATAATTAGGGCACTTAGGTATCTAAGACATACCCAGAATTATGGCTTACATTATACCAAATATCCAGCAGTACTCGAGGGGTACAGCGATACAAATTGGATATCGGATACTAAAGACTCAAAATCCACTAGTGGATATGTCTTTACCCTGGGAGGTGCTGCAGTCTCTTGGAAATCCTCCAAGCAGACATGCATAGTAAGGTCGACAATGGAATCTGAGTTTATCGCATTAGATCAAGTAGGAGAAGAAGCAGAATGGCTTCGTAATTTCTTAGAAGACATTCCAATGTGGCCTAAACCTATGCCAACTATATGTATTCACTGTGATAGTGAAGCAGCAATAAGATGGTCACAGAATCATATGTATAACGGTAAGTTTCGACACATTCGTCGAAAACATAATACCATTAGGTATTTGCTCTCACATGGAATAATTTCCATAGAATATGTAAAGTCAAAGGAGAATATTGCGGATCCATTGACTAAAGGGCTAGCCAGAGAGCAAGTGTACCATTTATCGAGGGGAATGAGATTAAAGCCTATTACTTAAAAGTCGCCATAATGGCAACCCAACCTAGTTGACTGGAGATTCCAAGATCTAGGTTCAAAGGGACAACCGAATTATGGATGACTTCATGTATTACTAAGGAGGTTTACTCCTACCCATTTCTATGATAAGAAGAGTGATACCTGCAGCGTTAGTAGGATAAGCTTTGCTTTTAATGATTCTTATAGCTTGGACATCCAAGTGGGGTATAGTAGGATACTCTTAATAAGAAATCACCTATATGAGTATGAATTGAGCCGGTTCTATGAGAATTGAGAAGGTTAAATTTTCTAGAGCACTCAGGAATTACTAGGTGTTGTTCAGGGCCAAAATAAACACAACCGTAAGAACCAAACTGTGTCTGCGGATACACTATGTGTAGTCTATTGTCTTGGCTTACACAAACAGCTGAACAGTTCAAGGCATCGCGTCCACTGGTTAGCCAATAAGTCCGATAGACTTTCACTAGAGGAGGTTTAAAGCCAAAAGCTACCTATCTCGATGTGGTGTATCTTCTTAATGTACTCTTTCTGTGTCTGCATCTTGTTGCATCTCCGTTAACGTAAATTCCATTCATATGGGGGAGTGTTGGAAAATGGCTTTTGTATAACCTTATTTTTTGCTAACTTTGAGCATTAATTAAGGTAGGACCCAAGCGTTATTTTTAAAGTTTCTAATTGGGTTTATGTTTAATGCCACTATTGAATAAATTCATGTATTTGGTTGCTCAAAATCATTTTCGGATGAATGAGAATTTAACGCGCGTTTTCAGGTTCGTGGAACTAGTTTTTTGGTGGGTTTCCTACACATTTGTGAGATGTGTTTGTCCCACATTCGAAAGGCTTGAGGTTTTGAATGAGTTTATATACCTTAGCTTGGGATACTTGGGATGGGCCCCAAGAGGTACCCAAGTTTGTGGATGGGTGAAGTGGGCTAGACCCATTGGACCCAAAATTAAAACCCCGCGCGCGTCGCCTTTGCCGCCACTGTCGGTCAGGTGGGCTGGACTGGGCTTGGCTTGAGTGCGTGATGTGAGGATTGGGTTGGGATTGTTCGGCCCAATACTTATCTTTTTGGGCCAAAAACATTTGCATTTTATTTATTTAATTTTGAATTTCGGTTTCAAAATTCAAATTAAATCTGTCCAGTTTATTTTTTCTCACCCAAACAGAGCCCTCCATCCGAACAGGTTTTCTACTTGTTGAAATTCAAAACCGAACCTGTTCAATCTGTACGAACAGATTTATATCTGTATGGTACCTGTTTGAACAACCACCAATCTGCCTATATAACGTCTGCTCCAGCAATTCATTTTGCATCCGAAAATTTTCAAACTTCTTCCCTTTCTTCTTCTATTCGTCCTCTGTTGCTCCTGCATCTATTTTTGCATTTATTTTTAGGGAAAGAAAGAGAAAGAGTTACAATATTGTTTGGTTAGCTAGACTTGATTTTATAGTGCTGTAAAATCAAGTGTTAGTCGTTGCATCCTGAGAAGTAGACGCCGGTTATATCTCGAAGCACCGGAGCGAGGGCAAAATCTACTTTAAGGAGATTGTGTCCAACACAAGCCTCGACATTATTTTCTGTAAGCATTTAATTTGGGAAATAATTTATATAATTATTTTCTGAATTATTTTATTTTATTATTTATTTTAATTTATACATTTAATTTACACACACCTATGTGGGTATAACATTGCCTTCATTATGGTTTTTACATAGAAATATTGTTTAATTGAACTTTTTTTGCCTTCGGTGACTTAACGTTAAACTTTCATTGCTTTATTTCACCTCCATTAAACTTTCATTGCTTTATTTTTAGGTGGAGAAGATTCCAGAATCATTTCAGTCAGTCAAGCATTACTTTGGTTCATTCGTTTTTCCTTTATGGGAGGAAACACGGGCAGACTTGGCTTCAAGCATTGAGATCATTCATGAAGCACCTTTTGCTGAAGTGATCTCACTTGATGCGTGCAAGCCGTATGGAACTTTGCATTATGATATTAAGGTTGATTACTGGAGAAACAGATTTAGTGACCTTGGCAAGGATCCTTACAAAACCTTGCCCGGAGATGTTTTTATAGTTTCGGATGCAAAACCCGAAACTGTATCTGATTTACAAGAGGGTGGAAGGACGTGGACTTTTGCAACAGTCACTAATATCACAGAGGACGAGACAGAGGATGAGATTGGAGGAGGTAATAATTCATCCACTTTTTTTAAAGTCAAAGCATTGAGAGACATTGAAGTCAAAGGTGGAATGCGGCAATCACTCTTTGTGGTTTTCTTGAGAAATATAACTACAAACAAAAGAATATGGAGTGCGATACACAAGTTTGGAAATCTGAAGATCATTGAGGAAGTTCTTTCTGCTGATTCTGAGGTAAGAATTGTGACAAAAGATTATTATGCATGCAATTGTTTTGTTTGAGTTTCATGTTCTTGTTTTTAATTTTTAAGATGATCCTATGTTTTGTGTCTTTTCATTTGGACTCTGTTAACTGGAATGCAAACCGTTCTGGTATGAGGAATGGGGACGAAAACAAGGTTCGCCACATGCACCGAAATGTGGTACAATAAGAGTTGGAGGGTTGTATAAATCACACTACTAGACTTTACAAGACTACTAAATATAACACCAATTATATAGACATCCAATAAAATATTGTTGCAAATTAATGATGTAAAAACACAATTCTAGAAGCATTATGGCCTATTTGTTTTATATTTGATCATGCAAAAACTCTTCCAGTAGGAAACTCTTAAGAAATTATATCGGAAAAATTTTGGAATTTCTTTTATATTGTTAAATTCTTCTTTTTGAAATGAAAATGTACTGTCTTTTTGAACGTGCATTTGAAAACGTAAATTGTTTTTCGGGTATCACTCAGCATAATTTAATGAATTCTATGAGTAAAATATATACTTCACTTTTGGTGGATCTTATTGACATTAACTGTGAAAAACAGGTTCAGGAGGATTGCGAACTTTGTTGTGTCCATAGTAGGTACCATTGTAGTTATCAACTTGCAGCTGAAGTGTATGCCCGTGGAAATTATTTTTCAGAGAGCTTGTCTGTTTGCACCAAAGGAAAACTTTTCAACATGGGTTTACAATACATTCAATGCTGGAAACAAGATGCCCGTAGCGACAATGGTATGATGGTCAAAAGAAGTGAAGAAATCAACAAAATTGAACAACAGTTCCTTGAGAGTTGCGCACTTAATTACTATGAACTGAAAGATAATAGATCCATGATGAAATTTGTGAGAGCTTTTCACTCGATGAATTCAGTTCGCAACTTCTTGAAGTCTTTGGATTGCCTCGATGAGCTTTTAGTGATGGAAGAAGAATCGGGAAATTTTTTGGAGGCTGCGAAGGTTGCAGAGCTAAGAGGAGATGTTCTACGCAAGGCTGATCTGATTGGGAAGGCTGGACATTTTAAAGAGGCGTCAAAGCTTATTTTAAGGTATGTTTTCTCCAATTCTCTGTGGGCATCCGGAAGCAGAGGTTGGCCACTAAAGTGCTTTTTGCAAAAGGAGGAGATTTTAGCTAAAGCCAAGTCATTTGCAAAGAAAGATTCAGACATCTTCTATGAGTTTGTTTGCACCGAGGCTAACATTTTATCAACTGAACAATCTAACTTGTTCCAGTTGAGTCAGTATTTGAACGCTTCCCGTGGTAATAAAAGCCTCAGAGGTGAAATCTTATCCATAAGAAAAATTCTGGATATTCATCTGCAGCTAAGTACCTCAAAGTATGATTGGGAATATGAAATAGTAGTGGATTTGATGAAGCATTCACAAGAAAGCATTTCACATAACCGGATGTCTGTTGCAACGCTGACTTGCTTTTGGAATCTTTGGAAAGAGAAGATTGCGTATATCTTCAAGTACCTAGCTTGTCTTGAAACTCATGATGCTGATGAATATTATAGCTATGGAGACTTCTGTTTGAATTACTTTGGTGTGCAGAAGAGACAGTTGAATAAAGTTAATACCAGTTTCCTTTTTCTGAATGCTGATGCTGCTTGGGTGAGAGAAATTGATGACAGATTTCTTCGGAGAAATGGAAAGTTGGTTTCTGCTGATGCACGGCATTTTGTTTCAGCCGCTCAAACTCATTGGCGCTCAGAATTGCTTTCTGTTGGTATGAAGGTGTTGGAAACTCTCAAGGCACTTTATAAGTTTGCAATTACAAATTCAATGTCTGTTTTTTGCCAAAGCATGCCTCTCGTTTATATCTTTGAGTCAGCAAACTCTTTTTTGCCAAAGCATGCCTCTTGTTTTCTCAACTTATCTACTGCATACTTTGAGAATGTGTTTCCTTTAGATTGGCGGGAATCATTAACAGAGAGTATGATTTCTCTAAGAGGGAGTGAGCTTTCCCGGAACGTTCTTGAGGAGGTTATTCTTGAAAACATCAAGGGTGACCTAACCTATGGCCAAATTGGGAGGATTTTGATGATATGGCTTGGTTCAGGAAAGCCAACTGATGAACTATACAAGAAGATTGCAAAAAGTTTTGAAAAGAATTCACCTTGGGGCAGATTCATTAAGGAGCTAAGTGGAAACATAAATTCAGAAATTGTGCAGGAATCTGCATCAGGCAATTCTTGTGACGCTCCAAGAGCGGTGTATTCTGTATACAAGTTCTACGACGCTTTGAAAGATACTTATTATAATGCCAACTGGAGACAAGCTGACTATATATCACCCAGCTGTTTCTTGTATCTTATAGAGCGACTTTTGATATTTGCATCTGGCTTTCAGGGATTCCTTCTCACCACAAAATCTTCGTTTGTTGAATGGCTTATTTGCGAGCAATCAAATGCCGTCAGAACTGCTAATTTAGTAACTGACAATCGATTTTCTATGAGCTGCATTTATGATTTTGTGGCTTCCATAATCAAGGATTTCTTGTACAAGCAGCAAGATACAGCAGAATGGATTAAAAAATCTCATATCAATTTCAATCATTACTATCCACTGCTGTTGTTGAGATTGATGGTTACATTGTGCTTGCTTTGTGTGAACTGTGGAACTGGAAAGTATCTTGATTTACTTGTTGATTTGATGGGGAGGAGTGATATTGCCAAGGGGCTACCGTCGGAATTCTATGATGTCCTTAGGGGGAGGAGACATAATCATGTGAAAATAGATGTAAATGTACTTGCAGAAGCGTGCAAGAAGATTGGGAATCCTCTTGTTATAGCGAGCTTGGGAGAAAATTGTCCGAAATTTTCATGTCCTGATGCCATTTTTGTCGACATGAGAGTTTCCCAGAGCAGAGAGGGCATCATGAGATTGTTGTTTTCTATTAACAACAAAGCTCCTCGAGGTCAAACTGTAGCAGTTGAAGTGGATAGAGCTAATCACAATCAGGGGAAGACATCTAAGGCTCCACCTCCAAACTTTGCTGCCATGGCAGATCACAAGATGAACAGTCAGAATATAAGGGAAGGCGACGTGCAAATGTTCTTTGGACTCTTTGTGCAAATATCTGATGCTTTAATGTCAGTGGAGAACGTAGGAGATGGAAACGTCACAAAATTTGTGTCTAGTGCCTCGAAGTTAAAGGTAAATGCCAAATTGATTGACATTATTGAATGTTAAAAGGATTTGGATCTAAATTTGATTTTTTTATTTTTTATTTTCCTTGTATATCTCTTTTAGGTGGAGGTAGAGAATGGTATAAACTTTGTACCTGCTGCTTTGTTTAAAGCCTTTGAGAAGAAGACTTGGGGTGATGAGGATGGAAAGCTTCTTGTTGAAGCAAACTGCATGCTTGATGAATTGAAGCAGCTGTCTTCTGCACTGGATATGAGGTCGGTGAAAATGTAACTTTTCATTTTTTAAAGCCCTCCTAGATTTACTTATATTCATAAATATTTATCAATTTATTTATTTAGTATTTATGGATAAATATTTTCATGTGGTTTGTTTATAGTTTCATTTGAAATGGGCATAATTTGCTTCACTCGAATGTGAATTATGCCATTCATTTCCCCATAGTTTTTAATTCTAGTGGGACATGATCGTTCTATTAATTCATTTTGACATTGTAACTCTACATCGTATGATAAGATTTTATTCTTGTAATATTGTCCTCTTTTAGCGACTTGTTGAAGTTACAGCAATAAAATTTACATTTTACTGCATCATGCTTTACATAGGCTTTAATCGTATCGTGTCCTGTATTTTTTTTTAAATCGATCTCGCCTTGTGATCATGCTTGTGTTACATAGATTGTAACCATTTTCATATTATGGTATGCACAACTATCGGATTTTTTTATTATTAATCTTTCAGTGAAAGGGAACTAAAGGAAAACATTTCAACAATTGCGCAACTTTTGAAAAGGCTGCACTTGAGAAGGCCGAGGCTGGAAACATTCTTGAACCAGCTGTTCGTTCTTAACAATACAAATGCTGATGAAAAGGAAGCCGATCATAGCAAAGTGGAAGAAAATGGCAAGTCAAAGATGGGTGCTCTTGCTGCTTTTTTCAGTAGCAATACAAATGCTGATGAAAAGGAAGCCGATCATAGCAAAGTGGAGGAAAATGGCAAGTCGAAGATGGGTGCCCTTACTGCTTTGAGTATCGCAACTGGTGCCATTGTTTTGTCTCTATTCCAGAAAAAATGTAAATGATCAAGAAAACCAGACTTCAATGTCTCTTACTCTGGGAGATGCAAAATGGAAGTATTTAAGAAAGAAAAAAGCTCGGGGTTGAAGGAAGCCAAACCACTGTTATATTTGAAACAAAAGGGTCATCATGCAAAGCAATTTCCTCATAAGAAAAAGAGGGACAAACTAGTCAGCCAATTGCCTCAATTTGAGAACCCTATCAATCGGATTGACTTTAACCATTTCTTGTGTTCTTGTCTTGTGTATACTAGTGTTCAAACCATCATAACCAGCATTTGGTCAAAACAGTAAGTCCTAAATAATCATGTCTCTGATCTGAACAAGGAACAAAATGTCTTTAACATTTGGATTGATTGAGTAGATGATATGCCATGTTATAAGCCGGTGCCTTGTGCATATAGTACGATCTTCTAATATGTACTAAAGCCACTACTGGACCATCACATACGCATAAAATGTGTTCATTAACCTCTGGACAGGGAAAAACCACAAGTGAGAGCACAATAACTATTACAGCTAATGTCCATCATTGTCCAAACATTAACATGAATTCCAATTACTCTTGTAATCATATAAATAAAATATGACATACATGTATACGGATTGTCCAAACATTAACATGAATTCTGATAAGATAGCTATCGATATCTGATCAACGTGATTTTTTACAGGCATATTATAAGAATCCGAATATAAAAATTAAGTAAATAATTAAATAATAATAATAATTTTACAATCTCAAATATTTTGATGTTGAATACTAAAGTGCAACTTAAATATTTGGAGAGTCTTTAATTAATTTTAAAACCTAAAATAAATTTATGGTGAAAGTCTTCAATTTAAAGGCAAGATTTATTATTTTAAAAAATAAAATAAAAAAAATAAAATTAAGTGTCAAATTAGTAAGCATAGTTTGATCTAATAATAGTTGTATTTTATTTAAATTAATGGAGAGATAAAATAAAATGAAACAAAGGATATTTATCTAGAGTCATTTATGTTATGTATAACAAAGAAAAGAAAAGAAAAACCCTAGCTCTTCCAACAATATAGCAGCAGCAGCCTAGCAACGTGAGAGTGAGGGAGAAAGAGAGAGCAAGAGATAGAAAAGAGTGCAGCAGCAGCCTAGCAACGTGAGAGTGAGGGAGAAAGAGAGAGCAAGAGATAGAAAAGAGTGCAACAGCAGCCTAGCAACGTGAGAGTGAGGGGGAAAGAGACAACAAGAGATAGAAAAGAGAGAGAGAGAGAAAGGAACTTCCAGCACCTTTGTGGCTCAACAACTCTTAAGGTATTAATCAATCTATTCTTGTTCTATTATAATATGTTGTTTACATAGTTATGATGCTTGTGGGTGTTGTGAGTTGGTGGAAGAAAAAAGGAATGGATTGGTTGATTGGGATAGTATTCTGGAAATTTTAATTGAATTCATAATGTTGCTCTTAAGAATATTAATCTACCAGCAAACTTTAGAAATCATGAAACCATATCAAACGAATGAATTTTGAACTGAAATTTTTACAGTAAATCAATTACATATTGAATTGCATATCTAAATTTTTTCATAAATTTTGGGCATCAAAATCCATATAAACTGATGCGTTCAAATCTGTCTAGAAAACTGGTTTAAACTGTTAATTCGAGAGTGTTATTCTCTTTGGGTATAAATCCGAAAATTATCAAATCAGCGTTATTAGAACCGGTTACGAGTCTAATTTCTTACATTTTTGGCCTTGCATTGATTGCTCCTGTATACTAAGAGAACCATTAATTTATTTAAAGTGCTGCAAAAAACAACCTGTTTGGGCATAATTAATTGTAAATAATTATTTTGATAAGCAAATCAAATAAAACCAATTGGGCTTGAAACTTAGGATATATTCATTGATATCTGGAGGGTTTTGGAATTTTTCGAATGGTGTAGAGTGGGTTTTTAATTTTCAGAGTTAGTGAACAGTTTGGAAAAACCTATCAAAAATTCTATTTTATCTCAAAGTCACATTTAATTAAGTTTCGACCGGAACCCATGTCTTGGGTGATTTTAGACCTTGAAGAACATGAATTTAGGTAATATTTAAGAGTAACGGTGAGTTGGGTTGAGTTGTGTTAGTGCGCTTTAGTTGAGGTTACTTAGTTCCTATTCTTTAGTATTTTTAAATTAGTAGGAATGTGTAGTTTTTATACTTAGTTCAGGATACTAGTTGGACTTTTATACTCTATTCGAGGATTACATGATTTTGTTTCCAGGTGAGTAGTTTCATGCTACATATTTTTATAAATATTCCCCTGCCCTAAACTGTTGAAAAATTAAATTGTTGTTTCATGACTAAACTGTTTTGATAAATTATTATATTATCAATGGAATCAAATTATTTCTGAAACATGTGTGAACTTGGCATATTGTAAACTATTTGTTTTGGTCTCATGTTTATAATGATGAACTACCATGTTTTGCGAAACTGATGTGTATTGATTATTGGGACCATCTATGTATTTAGTCCAGGGAAATTATTCCACTGTGTGTGGTGACTCTGGCCACTAGGAAACAAATCCGGGTTAGGCCGTGATGACTCTAGTGCTCAACGATTGTAAGGAAAGGACCTAGGTTAAACTAGGTGACCTTTAATCAGATCGTCTTTGAGAAAAGGCCCAGGTTACCACTTTGAGGATGACTCTTAGTTTGGTATTGGATCCAACGGGGCTTATAGCCTTGAGAACTATGTGGCATATTACTTGTTATTTTCTTGGTACCCAGATAATTATTGGTGTTCATGTTGCAATCTGTTTTAAGTGAAAAATGTCATTTATCATGTTCTCGAGAGACATGAGTATTTTAACTGTTGAACTGTGGAACCTTCTTTTTGAAACAGATTCTCTTTACCAAACTATATGCCAATCTAGTTTCTGTGATATATATCTTATTTTGGAATTGATCTCTGTTTTCAAAACTGTATATACTATCCATGTTGCTACTCATTGAACTATCAGCTGACTTGGTTGTTTACTATTTCCAGGTGTTAGAAGGACTTAGAGTGGACTCATGGCATAGCGGGACTCGATTGCATGGACCTCTAGGGCATTCATTTATTTTAGAGTGTTATGTCAAGTTGTGTATATTTTTTTATTTTTATTTTTATTGGGGTTCATTTAGGATTATTTTGATATGTAGGCTGTTTATATTGCATAAGTTTGGATGGTTTTGATTACGGTTGATTTTTCCGTTTATAATTGTGGCATGTCACTGGATTGAGCTTTGGTTATTTATTATTGGACTATTGTTTAGTTATTCAATGTGATTATGGATTCGTGTTTAGGCTTACATGTGCCTTGGGCTAAGGCCCTGTGGGCCACGACCGGTCATACTCGGGTTTGGGGTGTAACACATATAGTACTCGACGGGTTTTACACATTGAACGGTTCGGATTATCAAAACGGGATCCGTAGTGAGCTCTTACGGGCCCAACAACAACCTCCAGTCCGACTGGAGGGAAGCCCAGCCCTTTTTATATTTATAATTACTTTCTAATTGATTGATAATAAAATAAAAAACTCTATACAATTGAATCTAAAAAGCAAATATATGTTACTGATCATAGTAGATTATAATTAACAATAGTTCTAAGCAAGACATTTAACCCAGTGATTGTGTAACAATTTTTGTACTGTGTGATCTCCAATTCAACTCTTATAATTATTTGTGACAAAATCGAATATTATAATAGATTACGCTATCATAATAGCCAAAAATCATATATCGTAATAAATTTTCACTCAAATCTTGATTCAAACTTAAATTTGAATAAAATGTCTCTAAAATTTCCTTTACTCAAATTTATATTAAATTGAATTTTATTTAAATTTTGAGTTAAATCAAGGTAGATCCATTGTCATTACTCAAATTTTATTGGGAAAATTATTGAAAAGTCCAAACTAAGGCGGGTATAAGGTATTAGGTTTAGTAGATATTTTTTATTAGTGAAAAATCTACCATTTGTGAAATAATTTGATCAGAAGTCCCTTTCTTGGTTTTGGATGACATTTTGTTTATAATTTTATCCCTTAATTTATCTGTTGACTTTCGTTCACTGCCTGTTCAAAATTTTTCCCTATCTGTTCAAAATTTTTCCCTATCCGCTCAAAAATTTTCCTATCTGTTCAATTTTTTTTCTCTGTGTTCAATTTTTTTTTACCTTATCTATTTAATTTTTTTCCCCTTATCTATCTTAAATTTTGCTATTTATTGAAATTTACCCCTAATCTGTTGAATTTTTACACCCCTGTTTTCTGTGTGTGTGTGTGTGTGTGTGTGTGTGTTGAAATTTTTATTTTTAACTTATCTATATGTTGGAATATATATCTGTTGAAATTGCTTTATATGTTCAATTTTTTCACTTATCTGTTTTAATCTATCTATCCAAATTTTATTACTTGTTCAATTTTTTTTTTTAATCTGTTGCACCACAGATTCATAAAAAAATAAAAATAAAAAATAAAAAGAAAAGTTTAGAGACCATTACACTAATCAACAACAACAACAGATCTAAACTTACATAAAAAATAAAAAATAAAATAGATCAAAAGAGAAAGAGATGAGATCTGTTCAACAAATGAAGAGTCAATAAATCTGTTTAACGGTGGATCTGGATGACGAAGAGTCAATAGATCTAGATCTGGACAAGATCTGCACCGATTAAACAAATAGAACATCAAATATTTATATATATATAGAGAGAGATGTACTAAACATTTCTAAATTAATCAATAGTGTTAGGTCCTATCTTGTCAAAATCCCGCGAACAAAACTCAGTGATTGAGTTGTAATTTTTTGTGCATTTTTGTCTTCCTCGCTCGAGCGAAGATGTCCTCGCTCGAGCGAAGGACTGCGTCTGGTTTAAAACCTGAAGGGGGTGAATGTACGCTCGAGCATAGAATTGATGGATCGAGCGAAGGTCAATGCTCGCTCGAGCTAAGATGAAGGTGGCTCGAGCGAACAACTGCTTCCACACAAAAACCTGAAAGTGTTGTTTCCTCGCTCGAGCGAAGAGTTCGTGGCTCGAGCGAAGGCTCTAGTAGAAATCACGCAAGATAAGCTTCTCGCTCGAGCGAGCTTCAGAATCCGGAATTTTTCAAGTGTTTGGTTTCTTTCAGAACTGGGATTCTTTTTGGCTTTCTATAAGAAGATGGTTTTCTCCTAAAACTAGGTGACTGGTTTTCTAGATCTAATTCAAGAGTTCTAGAGTTTTGTTTGAAGTTTTCTTCTGAAATTTTTCATAGTTTTCCTTGATGTTCTTGAGAGAGTTCTAAACTTATACATTGAGATTCATACATCAAGGAGGTTGATTCTTAAAATTCAAGTGAGTTCTCTTCGGTGGATTCCGAAGATTAAAACGTGAATTCAAAAGGCGTTTGATTCTACGCAGTCGTTAATTCGACAAGTGAAGTTGTGGTGTGGAATCAACTTCAGGATCAGTTCCGTGACGAAGGCGTGGTGAAAGAGTTACAGAAGATTCAGAGACAAATTGACTGGATTGGGTAATTTGTATGGTATCTTTGTAATCTTTTAGTTCTTCAGTAGTGGATTGATCAGTGGCGGTTCGCCCGTGGTTTTTGATTACAATTGAAGGTTCTTCAATTGTGGTTTTTTCCACGTAAAAAATCGTTTGTGTCGATTTATTGTTTATTCTTAAAAACAAACAAACTAAAATCACTCTCGTAAGTGCTTGATGATTTTAGGTTGAGTGTTTTGAATTGTTGGGATTTGGAATACGTTAATCTTGATCTAATCACGAATCACGTAGGATTTTCAATTGGTATCAGAGCGGGTCACTCTTTGTTTATGAAAAACTTTTTTTTTAAAACTATAGGAGTGTGATTTTGTGTGACTAGTATCATGGATTCTATTCGTGAAGGTAACTCGACTCATAGACCCCCTTTACTAGACGGTACAAACTATTCTTATTGAAAAGCTCGTATGAGAGCATTTTTAAAATCCATCGATGAGAAAGTTTGGCACTGCGTAATCTTTGGGTGGAGTGAACCTACAATCACCGTTAATGGCATTGATATTCCTAAACCCCTTGATAAATGGGACACAACTGATTACCAGAACTCGAGTTGGAATAGCAAGGCTCTCAACTCCCTCTTCTGCTCTGTCACACCTGAAGAATTCCGTCGAATTTGCACGTGTGAAATAGCAAAAGAGGCGTGGGATATTCTTGAAACAATTCACGAACGTACTACCTCCGTTAAAAGGTCAAAACTTCAACATCTCACCTCCGCCTTTGAAACCCTTTTTATGCGCGACGATGAGACGTTTGATGATTTCTATGCTAAACTCAGTGATATCGTGAATTCCTGTTTCACTCTCGATGAAAAAATCCCGGAAGCGAAAGTTGTTGGAAAAATTTTGAGGTCCCTTCCCGAGAGGTTCCAATCAAACGTGACAGCCATTGAGGAGGCTCAGAATGTTGATACCCTCAAGCTCGATCAATTGGTTGGAAATTTGCAGACTTATGAAGCCCACCAAATTTCAAAGAAAAAGCAAAAAGAAACTATGGCTTTCACGAGTGCTCATGAAACTGCAAAACCTCCAGAGACTGAATTTGATTTAGAGTCTGAGATGACGGCTATGCTTACAAAACAGTTTAAAAAAATTTTAAAAAACAACCCTAATTTCAGAGCCCCTATTTCAAAAGATAAGAGTAATGACAAACCCAAAACTGTTCCACCAAAATTTGCTCAAACTACTGAAAAGAAGATTGTAAGGGGGCCAGGGGTCAAGTGCTATGAATGTCAAGGTTTTGGGCATATGTCCCTTGAATGCCCTTCGAAAAAGAATCGGAAGAAAGTCTACACCGTAACTTGGGATGATGAAAGCGGGTCGAAGCAAGAACTCGAAGAACCTGAATCTGGTGAAGATGGGGATAGTGCTTTCATGGCATTTTGGGCCACGGTTTCTCAACCTCTTCCAAAGCATTTGGAATCAGCTCGTGGTCAAAACTTGCATCATGCTCCCACCTTTGATGGGACTAACTATCTATATTGGAAAATCAGAATGAGGGCTTTTCTGAGAGCCTTTGAACCAGAAGGTTGGCAAGCCATTAAAGAAGATACAGAAAGTGCAGATAATCCGGGCAATCAGAGAGCCCTGATCACTATTCGTGGTGCAATCTCCAATGAAGAACAGCAACGGGTTGTTCACTGCACAAAGGCTAAAGATGCATGGGAAATTCTGAGCCAATTCCATGAAGGAAGAGATCCACCTCCACCACCACCCAGCAACTTATCTGTCTTGGTTGCTAGAGTGGACGAGGTCAAGAAGAATGAGGAGCAAAGAGAGAATGATGAAATATCTGAAGACATTGATGAGATCAATGGCGATGAACTACAACAAGCTTACGAGAAGCTGTACGAGGAATCTCTGAATTTGTCTAAAACCAACGACAAACTCTCTCTCAAGCTCAAAACATGTGAGAGTGAGAATGTCCGGCTCAAAGGAGAACTCTTGACAGCAAAACAGAATGTCATCAAGATCTCAAGTGACAGGCAAGACTTATGTGGAAAACTTCTATCCTGTGAAACTGAAAGGAATGAACTTCTGAAGGTGTATTCCACATATGAAGAAAAACTTGAAAGTCTTGAGCTGTCACAAGCTGCATTGGAAGAGAAAGTCAGACAGAAAGATGAAGAACTTCGTATTGCTAGAGCGACAATTGCCATGTGGAACAAAGGTTCTAGATCTCTAGAAGACATACTCGGGTCTCAACAAATGGGTTCTGACAAAAGAGGGCTAGGCTATGGTGCGACAGCTCACAAGGGACAGGCCTCTACTTCACATAACTTGAAGACTCAAGCAAAGGGCAAATTGAAGATAGACCTGGTTGATCCTTCTCTTCATCAAGCAAAAGCAGGTAAGATCAACAAAAAGGAGGTAAAACTTGTTTTTATTTGTCATCACTGTGGTAGGTATGGCCACATTCGTCCTTACTGTTTTGAACTGTTTGGTAAGGTGTCTCAAAAGGGTAGAAATTCTAATACTTTTTGGGTTAGGAGACAACCTTACATGTCTAGGCAGAACACCAAGACTAAAAAGATTTGGGTTAGAAAAAATGATTTGACTTGTTTTGTTGCTCACACTGCTCTAAAAGCACGTGACTCACACATGTGGTATCTTGATAGTGGATGCTCTCGTCATATGTCCGGTAACAAATCCTACTTCACCTCTCTTGAAAAATATGAAGGAGGAATCGTTACCTTTGGAGATGGCGACACTTCTAGAGTCATTGGTAAGGGTTCTATAAGTGTTGCTGGTCTTCCCAAGCTAGATAATGCCTTGTTGATGGCCTTAAAGCAAATCTTTTGAGCATTAGTCAAATGTGTAATTCCCATCATGAAGTATTGTTTTCAAAAGATAAATGTGAAATTTTGGATAAAAAGGGAAATACTGTTTTACATGGGGTTCGCACATCTGATAACTGCTATGGGATTCTTACAACTAATGATCTCACTTGTCATTCTGCCATCATAAGTAACATTGATCTGTGGCATCAAAGATTAGGTCACATGAATTTCAAAGACCTAACTAAGATAGCCAACAAAGAGCTTGTGAGAGGAGTTCCTAAACTGGGTAAGAATTTGAGCCATGTGTGTGGACCATGTCAGCTTGGCAAGCAAACCCGTGCTCCTCATAAAAAGGTGAACAGCTTTACAACCAAACGTCCCCTTGAATTGGTTCACATGGATTTAATGGGTCCTACTCGCACTGAAAGCATTGGAGGTAAAAGATACATTTTTTTAACTGTTGATGATTTTACTCGATTCTCATGGGTAAATTTTTTAAGGGAAAAATCTGATACGTTTAATGCTTTCCAGGCTTTAGTCCTTAAAATCCAAAATGAACAAGGTGTTTCCATTGGGCGTATCATAAGAATCCGAACTGATCATGGTCGTGAATTTGAAAATAGTTCGTTTT
This sequence comes from Camellia granthamiana, assembly GCA_036172215.1. Taxonomy (NCBI): domain Eukaryota; kingdom Viridiplantae; phylum Streptophyta; class Magnoliopsida; order Ericales; family Theaceae; genus Camellia; species Camellia granthamiana. The sequence goes on from CM069913.1 coordinate 116,171,059, forward strand.
CGGATTTTTGTGATATGCATGGAATTAAGCATGAGTTTTCTGCACCTATTACTCCACAAAAAAATGGAGTGGTTGAGAGGAAGAACAGAGTTGTTCAAAAAATGGCTAGGGTCATACTCCTTAGTAAGAGTCTTCCTCCAAAGTTTTGGGCCGAAGCCCTAAATACTGCGGTTTATGTCATAAATCGTGTGTATTTAAGGCCCGGCACTTTACAAACTCCTTATGAATTGTGGAAGGGTTTGAAACCTAATGTAAAATACTTCAAAACTTTTGGGAGTAAGTGTTACATTTTCAAAGATAGAGAGCCCTTGGGCAAATTTGACTCCCGAAGTGATGAAGGTATTTTCCTAGGGTATTCAACCAATAGTAGGGCTTTTCGAGTCTATAACCTGCGAACTTCATCATTAATGGAATCTATCAATGTGGTTATAGATGACACAGGTTCTCCTACTCCGGCAACAAATGAGGATGACAATGGTGAGTCCCCAATCTTGGATACTGAATCACAAAATCAAGGAGAAGCTGAGGTTCAATCACGAGAAAATGTTACAGCACCATCCTCACAGGTAAGTTCAAGTCCCAAGAGTGCTCAAAGGGACATCACTCCTGTTGCCCCTATCACCGCAAGTCCTGAACTTAAACCATCAGCAAGGGTGAAACTGAATCATCCAGCTCAACAGGTGATTGGAAGTGTTTCGGATCGAATGAAAACCCGAAGACAGATTCGGGATGAGGTATCACACATGTGTTATGTTTCTTTAATTGAACCTAAGAATTTTAAAGAGGCCTTGCTAGATGATAGTTGGGTCAATGCTATGCATGAAGAATTAGGTCAATTTGAGCATAACAAAGTTTGGACTCTTGTTCCCAGACCTAGAGACATGAATGTGATAGGTACCAAGTGGATCTTCAAAAACAAATCTGATGAGAATGGTACTGTTGTAAGGAATAAAGCTAGGTTGGTTGCCCAAGGCTACACACAAGTAGAGGGTATTGACTATGATGAGACGTTTGCCCCAGTTGCACGTCTTGAATCTATTCACATTTTGCTTGGTGTTGCATGTTTTCTTGGCTTTAAATTGTTTCAAATGGATGTGAAAAGTGCCTTTCTGAATGGGTACTTAAAAGAAGAGGCATATGTTGAGCAACCAAAAGGGTTTGAGGACCCTAAATGTCTTAATCATGTCTACAAGTTAGACAAGGCTTTGTATGGGTTGAAACAAGCCCCTCGGGCTTGGTATGATAGACTTACTACCTTTCTTCTTGATAATGATTTTCAAAGGGGTAGTGTGGATAAGACTTTATTTGTGAAACATACTAAGTCTCATATTCTTGTTGCTCAGATATATGTTGATGATATTGTGTTTGGTTCCACTGCTGATCATCTTGTGAAATATTTTTCGGATTGCATGACACATGAGTTTGAGATGAGCATGATGGGAGAGTTGTCTTATTTTTTGGGTCTCCAAATTAAACAGTCTCCTTCGGGCATATTTGTTTCTCAGTCTAAGTATGCTAAAAATCTTGTGTCAAAGTTTGGTCTTGAGTCTTCCAAACATGCACGCACTCCCATGAGCACCAGTCTTCACCTCTCCAAAGATTCGTCTGGTATTGATGTTGATCCTACCCTTTATAGGAGTATGATAGGGAGTCTTTTGTATCTCACAGCCAGTCGTCCTGATATTTCTTTCAGTGTCGGTGTTTGTGCTCGTTACCAAGCCAGTCCTAAAGAGTCTCACCTTCTTGCGGTAAAACGCATCATCAAGTATGTTAATGGGACCTTGGGGTATGGGGTTTGGTTTTCCACTGATACTACAGCCAAAATTACTGGTTTTTCTGATGCCGACTGGGCAGGGTGTGCTGATGATAGGAAAAGTACATCCGGGGGGTGTTTTTACCTTGGGAATAATCTGGTTTCTTGGCATAGTAAAAAGAAGAATGCCATCTCTCTTTCCACTGCTGAGGCTGAGTACATTGCTGCAGAGAGTTGTTGTGCCCAAATGTTGTGGATGAAGCAAATGCTTCATGATTATGGAATAGAACAGAACACTCTCACTCTTTTTTGTGATAACACAAGTGCCATAAACATTTCAAAAAATCCTGTCCAACACTCTCGCACCAAACACATTGACATCCGTCATCATTTTATTCGAGAGTTAGTAGATGAAGGCCTTGTTGTTTTGGAACATGTTTCTACTGAGCATCAAAAAGCTGATATTTTTACAAAACCCCTTGATCTTCTACGATTTGAGTTTCTTAGAAAGACCTTGGGTGTAATGTCTCAGTAACTAGGTTGTTTCCTGTGAGGTGAGTGTGAGTGGTTGACTTACTGTTCTTGGATGTGATAATCTATGATTGAGTTCTGATATCTTTGCATCAAATTTTATATGAACACTGCTCATGTTGCATACAAGATCTTTTTCATCTTTGTTCATAGCTCATTCTAAATGCCCATACTCATTTACTTCATGATCTCATTCTGTACACATCCTTGAGATAAACTGTTGCAGGGGTTTCCGCACAAGTGATCAAAGTTCTCTATGGACCACTGACAGTGTTTCTTGTACTCTTTCAGAGGAATTGACCTATACTGGTATATCATGGGTGATGTTAAGTCTCTTAACCATCTACCATCTTATTTCACTTCCATGGTTTCTCCCTCAATACATGATTTTCGGGCATTAGGAAAAGGCTACCTCAGAGGCACCAACCAGGCCATCATTTTGATTTCATTCTTCTCTGGTTTGGTCTCCATACTCTTGAGCGTGTATGCCACCAGCGAGTAAAAAAAAGAAAAAAAAAGAAAAAGAAAAAGAAAAAGGGGGGGGGGGGGGTCATTGTCTAGGGGGAGCTTCCGCATTTACTCAACAAATACCCCGTGATTCCTAGTGGTTTGACTTTTCTTTATGATGGTCAGTTACGCTTGTTGGAGGTCCAGCCATCAGATCACTACGAGGATTAACTCTAGCTTTGTGGTTCTCAAGGATTGCACACACACACATTCTTTATATGAGCTCTCATGTGTGTTTTTGAGTTATGCATTCTCATGATGCGTGTGGCTTTGATTTAATACTATCTGTTTTATTCATGAGCTGTTGTTTCATCTCTTTTCTCAAATTTTCAGGACTCAGAATTGATGGATACTCTTGTCCTTGTGGAATAGTCTGTCACCTGGTCACCTTGCTTGTTACAAGAATATCCTAGGTGTTTTTATTTAAAAAAAAAAAAAAAATTTCTTTGGCTCGAGCGACTGGGTCCTCGCTCGAGCGTGCGTCTGCTTCTTCACTTCGACCTGAGAGCTTGTTCTTCTTGCTCGAGCAAACCGTTCCTGGCTCGAGCGAACTGTCGCAGTTCCGAATTTAAATTGGGGGTCTCTTCAGTTCATTTTTTTTTATCTCTTCGTGTTCTTCTCTCTCTTCTCCTCTAGGGTTTGTGAGTTGACCATTGCTGGCCTCGTTTGAGGATTCTCTCTTTGTTTTGGGGTTTCTTCGGTTTCATCTTTGTGCATTCCCCATCTTTGGTAAGTTTTTTTTCTTTTTTTATTCTATTTTGATTTTTTCTTCGTTGCCTTTGCTCTGTTCGCATTTAGGGGTCATTCCTGTTGTTCTTAGTTCTGTGTTTTTTTTCTTTTGTCTCATTCATGCTTTGGGATACTTGGTTTGCATCGTATGCTTTGCATTTTTTTTCTAGGGTTTCGATTTGGGTTGCTTTAGATTGGGAGTTTATTGTTGATAGCATTGGGGATTTTGTCTATCTATACTGCTTTGTTATGAATTCACTGCTATTTCATGCTAATTTCTACTGCTGTCTTCATATCTTGCTTCATATCTTCCTGCTTTTATAATGCTGTACACATGGTTTCTATTGGACTCATAACCCCTTGTTTATTTTAGCTATATGTTTATCTGGGTTTTTCCATAATGCTGCACTCATGTTTTTTGTTGGACTAATGTTTTCTTTATCTGTGTTCCTTGGTTTGGCATTGGGGATGTGGAGTGTGTCTGTTCTGGATGGTTACTGGTATATCTTGTTTTGACTTATCTTGGGTTGTGTTAGTCATGGCCGAGTCTTCTAAACGTCGCAAGACGGTTGCTTTTCGTCCTTCCTTCAATACTGCCAAATTTGAGTCCAAAGCCAAGGCAAAATTGTTTAGCGAGTCCTTTGCCTCTCGCAAAGTTCACTTAGAGCGCAATGTGTTACCTAATGCTTTTGAGGTTATTCCCATTCGGTCTTTGTTTGGTCCGTTAGGTGGTGATCAAGTGCTACATTTTTCCGGTCCACAAAATCTAAGTCTCATCCGAGAGTTCTATTGCAACATCCATTCTATTAACCGAGAAGCCTGTACCTTTCAGACTTGGGTTAGGAAGCAGTCCCTTGTCATTACTAGGGATTTGTTTCGGGTTTTTCTTGGTCTTCCTGAAGTTGATGCTTGTCATTTTCCTTTTCTTACCCGGTCTGGTGTCAATTTTAATATGGTTGCTTCTGAGTTATGTGGTGTTTCCCGGACATGGATCGCTGGGGCTCTCATTTAGCAGAATGAGTTGCTTCCTCGATTTCGTCTTCTCAATATTATTGTGTGCGCCAATATTTATGTCACCACCCATTCCTCACATATTACTCAGGACCAGGGTTATGTTTTGTATTGCATTCATCATCGACTTCCCATTGATCTTCCTGAGATGATTGTGTCTAAAATGATTGGGGTCTTTGAGGGTCGCAAATCTTTGGGACTTCCTTATGGGTGTTTTCTTACCCGTTTTCTCTCTTCTCTTAATGTCCCTGTTTTTGATGATGATGAGTTTGCCCATCCCACAAAACCCATCACCAAACTCACTGTATCCCAGAGTCAAGCTCACGTGAGGGGGAGTGGGTCAGGGGTTGGGGGTTCCCATGCAGGTGTTCCAGATGATGCAGGTGATGATGATCCTTTTGCCGAGGAGGAGGAGGTCAAGGCTGTACATACAGCTCCCACAGCCGGTACTCATAGCTTGGAGCAGGTTCTTACTCATCGCCTTGATCTTATAGATGCTCGACTTGACGAGCAGAGTGCTCAGCTGGCATAGATACTATCTCTCCTACAGATGCAGCATCATCCACCTTCTTCCTAGTGTTGGTTTTTTTGGGTATTTCCTGGACAGTTGTTTTACTCTTTGGTTGGTTCTTACTTATACTGTATATCTTGCTTTTGTCTCTCTCCTGGACAAAAAGGGGGAGATGGTTTATATGTTTGATTTGGATATATTGGCTTGATGTATATTTCGTCTGCAGACAGGATTGATTGATCTTGTTGATATTGTTTTGGGGATATATGCATATGCATGCTTATGATGGTTTATTTACAGCTCAATGGATTAGTAGTTTTTCATTTATGATCTATATACATACAATGAAACTGTCTTGATATTTTTTTTTTGTGCATAACAAACTTTTTTTAAGTTTATGGTGTGCAGATTGGGTGGTTCGCAAGATTGGTTTCATTGCTTGTCTTTCATCGAGGTGTAATTCATTAGATCATTTCTTGAGTTGTATTTCTTGAGTTGTATGTACATTCTTTGAGTTGTAATGTGGTCAGGAAATTGTTTAGAAAGTTTTGTCCGGGTATTGACAAAGGGGGAGATTGTTAGGTCCTATCTTGTCAAAATCCTGCGAACAAAACTCAGTGATTGAGTTGTAATTTTTTGTGCATTTTTGTCTTCCTCGCTCGAGCGAAGATGTCCTCGCTCGAGCGAAGGACTGCGTCTGGTTTAAAACCTGAAGGGGGTGAATGTACGCTCGAGCATAGAATTGATGGATCGAGCGAAGGTCAATGCTCGCTCGAGCGAAGATGAAGGTGGCTCGAGCGAACAACTGCTTCCACACAAAAACCTGAAAGTGTTGTTTCCTCGCTCGAGCGAAGAGTTCGTGGCTCGAGCGAAGGCTCTAGTAGAAATCACGCAAGATAAGCTTCTCGCTCGAGCGAGCTTCAGAATCCGGAATTTTTCAAGTGTTTGGTTTCTTTCAGAACTGGGATTCTTTTTGGCTTTCTATAAGAAGATGGTTTTCTCCTAAAACTAGGTGACTGGTTTTCTAGATCTAATTCAAGAGTTCTAGAGTTTTGTTTGAAGTTTTCTTCTGAAATTTTTCATAGTTTTCCTTGATGTTCTTGAGAGAGTTCTAAACTTATACATTGAGATTCATACATCAAGGAGGTTGATTCTTAAAATTCAAGTGAGTTCTCTTCGATGGATTCCGAAGATTAAAACGTAGAATTCAAAAGGCGTTTGATTCTACGCAGTCGTTAATTCGACAAGTGAAGTTGTGGTGTGGAATCAACTTCAGGATCAGTTCCGTGACGAAGGCGTGGTGAAAGAGTTACGGAAGATTCAGAGACAAATTGACTGGGTTGGGTAATTTGTATGGTATCTTTGTAATCTTTTAGTTCTTCAGTAGTGGATTGATCAGTGGCGGTTCGCCCGTGGTTTTTGATTACAATTGAAGGTTCTTCAATTGTGGTTTTTTCCACGTAAAAAATCGTTTGTGTCGATTTATTGTTTATTCTTAAAAACAAACAAACTAAAATCACTCTCGTAAGTGCTTGATGATTTTAGGTTGAGTGTTTTGAATTGTTGGGATTTGGAATACGTTAATCTTGATCTAATCACGAATCACGTTTGGCACAAGAGAGATGTAATGTACTGGTAATGAACCTCCGAAGAGATTACACCATTTAGCATGAAAGGTTTCTTTCTTATGCCTTGGGCAATAATCTTTTGTTTGATTCAACTCTTTAATCAAAAGAAGCAAAGAATGGAGGGAGGTTGCAGAGATGATTATACAAAGGTGATTATTACAAAAGTGTGAGTATTTACATGAAAACTATGTAAACTATCAATTCAAATGGATTGGTATGGCCTAACCACCCAAATCCATGAGGACTTACAACAACACAAGCATAGTGTTCAAAGAATAAACTAAATAAACACACTAAATAGCCCCTAAATAGCACAAAATAGTGCTGAAAATCATTTTGAAAAGGGTAGAAAACTTGAACAAAAATGAGAGAAAACAAGCCTAGTAAGCAAGCGAAAGAAGGGTGGCTTGTGAAGCCCCTGAAATATGTATTCACTTTAAAAACCCTAATGTTGAATTATTTTATTGAAGCCCCCTCGTTTACTTGAATTAATTCGAATCTTGTCGGTTAGCATTACTATTTTTTTTTTTTTATCGAAACAAGAATTTCCCTAACCGGATTAGGATCCCTAATGTAATTTAATTCTACATAAGTTTCATGTATTTAACTTCAAGCCCTCACCCTTTAATTAAATTCAAAACTTGCCCCAAAAACTAGTACTTGTACCTTGTACCTTGAAGTACCATCAATCTTGTAATATATATACACCTTGAGGAGTGTGCCCTAGGACAAAAATTAAAAAAAAAAAAAATGGCCCTTCTAGGAGAAAGTGAGAAAACCATTTTCAAGATATATCATCATGAAATTCTACGAAAAAACACAACCTAGTGCCCTAGACCTAGGATGCAAATTCCAAAACTAGTTCCATTTTAACTAAATAATGCCTAAACCTATGATTTAGCACCTTAGTTACTCCTATCCCATTAGATTCCAAGCAAAATCCTAACCTTTCCATCCATTTCCAACTAATGGGCTTTTAGGACATTTTACATCAAAATTGCCTATATATACCAACCTCCCCTAGCTTGGCAAAGCACAAACACCACACCCACACACACACATTAGGCTAGAGAGAAGGAGGAGAGCAAGAGAGAAAAGTCTAGAGGAGAAGAAGGAGGAAGAAGAGAGCCTTCTTGTGCAAAGTAGCAAGTAAGCCACAAACATAACCTTCTCTTTCATTTCCTTTTTCTAATGCATGTTTCTAAAGGTTCTAAATAATGTTTTCAGATTTGTTATTACTAAGTTCTTATGTTAAAAATGCTAAGGGTTGAGTATTGATTCCATCTCTCTTGTATTTTCCCCATTTTAGCACAAAACCATCTTCTTTTGTACCAATCTCTCAACTTTTCAAGGGCACTCTTTCAAACAAATTTTCTGAGTTAAACATGTGATAGTTAGCATATTTTCTTCACAAAAGAAATGAAAATTTTCCTTGGTGGAACCCCTTTTTCATAAATCTTCGTTTTGGGCAAAGTACCCTAGAATCTGTTTTTGCAGCCCACTTCCAGAAATTCTAGAAAAATGTACAAAATTATTCTGGACCTCTATTTTATGTCAAAACCTTCCTTAAGGTGTTAGCTTTCAACTAAAATTGGTTTCGTCGAAAAACATTAAGCAGTTTGCAAGAAAATCAATTTTTCGTAACAGTCGACGGATCTGGGCAGAATCTGGACAGTGCTGGAATATTTTCTAAATAACTTAAAATCTGGAAAAGCGATCCCATCTCTGAAAAATGTTCTAGAAACTAGATTAAATCCTCTACGAACCATAGGAAGGCCAAGTCCGGTGAAGGATCTAAAATAGTCATTTCATTTTAATTTTTATGTGATATTAAATCTGGAAATTTTGTTATGTGTGGATGTTTTATACCCTTGAGTTCATGAGATTGCTTATTAGCTTATGATCATATCTTGGCATGATATTATATGTGTTATTTGCCTTTCTCATCTTAAAAATGCATGCTTATATGGATGTTATTGTCTTATAAGTTGGACTAACCTTGATTTAAAACATTTAATTCAACGGGAAACCTAATAGGGAGGGTATCGGGTTTTCGAACACTCGAGTAATGAAAGATGAGAATATGTGATATATGGATTGTTGGGATGTGTTCCCTATTTGAAAGTTACAGTCTTGCGCAAGTGGTTTTCGGAACCCTTGAACGGAGCGGTTGTATTCGGACCGTAAGTGGTTTGGTTCAAAGAGGGATTCGGGCAAGGCCCTATTTTACCGTCTCTTTTGAGGCCCTGTGGTTGGCGTTACACGGTACATAACCGTTGGTAGGCATCCGAGGTTAGGTCTGCAACAAAGCAGCAAAAGAGGGGGCATACCGAATAATCCGCGTCCGATTCTCGTGGTTGGGAGGACAAAATCTCTTTGGGGGATTTCTAGTTGCTAACAACCTAACTCCACCCTTTATTTATTTAATTGAGTATTGTGCTTTATTACTTGATGTTATAATTGTGATTGTGTATTGGACTGGGAAAAAGGGGTAGGGGGTGTGTGTGTTTACTAGGCATTCAAAGCTCACGGCGTATCATGCCAGGTGACGAAGCAGAACTCATAGATGGAGACGACGAGCCTGAAACTTTTGAAGACTTTTGGCTATCGTAGAAAAAAAGAATAAAAATTAGAAGTTTCTTTTTGGATGTTTTGTAAGGACTCATTTGAAGATTTAAGCTTTCTTTTGGGATGTAATGTAATGGAACCATCTTTTGAGTTATATATATATATTGTGATTGTTATGTATTTATATTCTATGTATAAACCCTTTTGTTACTTATGAGACCTTGTGTCAATACCTTTTAAGATCTGTCAAAAGGGTAGTGCACTGCCTAAGAAAGCTGGATTTAGAAGGGAGGCTAATTTGACTCCTCCGACGATCTAGGATCTTACTTGGTTATTGACCATAGGACTCATTAGTGACTTTCCCTTGACTGCAACCAATAGTGTAGAATTGGGGCGTCACATGGCTAGCCCCTCCACATTTGAAACTTTAAATCACATATTTTTAGCCTTTGAAAATAGTCCAAAACAGTGTATAAACAAAGTAAAAAGAATAAAAAGAGTAGTATAAACAAAGGAGAAGATGGCCAAAGCATATACCTCTTGAAGAGAGGATGCTCTTGGTTAAGCAAACTTGATTCAAAGCATTCTCAAGTATCTAAAAGTGAGCTCAAAATTTCAGTAGGAAGCTTCAAGTTTGATCTCCAAAGGTGTATCTATCTTGTATCTATAATTGAGAAGGTAGAGAAGATGTCTTGGATTTCATTAAGCTCTTGAATCAATTTTTTTCAACTCCAAAACTTGAGGGCAGACCTTCTATGTATAGAATTTCGCCTTCTCACATCGAAAATAGCTATATAGGGACAGTTGGTGCAAAGCATGGGATTTCGCCTTCTATTTATAGAATTTCGCCTTTTATTTATAGAATTTCGCCTTCTCACATCGAAATTTCGCCTTCTCTTGCTTTTTTCAAAATTTTCTTCTCTTTTTTTTTTTTTTTTTTTTTTTTTTCAAAATTCGTTTTGATGATTTATTTTTTTAAATTTTTTTTTATACATCCTATATATACGTATACGAACACAAAAATATAAAAATATGTATTACATACATACACATATACATTCACCATATATACACACAAACTATATATATATACGAATACATACAGACATACGAACACATACAGACATACGCATATATATACATACGATATATACATATACATATACATAGAGATACATACATACAAATACACACATACATATATATATATACACATAACATATGGTATACATACACAATATATACATAATACATCTATCTTTCTCCCCTTTGTTCTTGTCTCTCTCACCCTATGTCGCGTCTAGCACACAATTTCAACAATCGCGATGCCTAGATGACACAAGCAAACCAACCCTTGATTTTCAACAATTGCCACGATCTCTTCCTTGTCTTCTTTTTCCTCTACCCTCTCTTTCTTAACCACAACCTGTGAGGGAGACAAAGCAAAAGGCTGCAACTTTATCTTTTTGCCATTACTCTGCAAATCCCCCCTGTTTAGCATTACTCTCTTCTAATTATGGCCTCTCCCTGCCGCACTCTTTCCCTTTTCCCAGACCTTAACGATTCCCCAATCGAGGTTGCTAACACTAGTTATTCTGAGCCTTGATAAAGTGCCCCTGCCCCTGCTCTCAGCTTTCTTGCGCTATCAGTCGAGCAACTAATGGTAACGCAATCTGACATTGATGCCAACCACTACACGTTAAAGTCCTACGTAGAAGCTGTGACTGCAGACTCCAATTTGTCTTGTCGGCTGCAGAACAGGACAAATGAGGTGCACCAGCTCAAAGCACAACTCTCTCTGTTCCATAGCATGTTTAAGGATGCTCAAAAAGAAATCACCCAATTGAAAAAGCGAAATGTAGAGCTGAAAAGACAAGCAACCACTGCAGCCTGATTCAAAGCTCCTTGGGTTCATAATTTAATGGACGGTAGGGGATCATCTCCTTTTGAAGCTCTGCAAATGCCCAAGCAGAGTCTTTAAAGGCTTCCAAGGAGTGAAGATATGGCGAGAAAACTGATATTAGAAGTGAGCGATAAACCTAAGGGGTTAACCTATTCCCTTTGCTACTAGAAACACAAGTTGCTGAAATCGTGAACAATGCTTGCATCCTCCGTTTTTTTTTTTCCTTTTTTTTTTAATTTTAATTTTTGGTTTTTTTGCTTAGGAAGGAGCACTAATGCTTTAACTTCTTTTTTTTATTTGTTTGTTTTGTTTTGGTTTTTTTTTTTTTTTTGAAATGTTCTTGTTTTCCTTTGTACTCTGTAATCGGGGTTTCACCTTGAATTATTAATAAAAGAAGCTTCGTTCTGCATATCATGGCAATGGCACAACACTTGAAACCATTTGTTTTGAATTTTGAAATTGAGAATGATTGAATTTCAATGAGTTCTGAATTGGACACTGAGCCCTTAATCGACTAGAAATCAAAAAAATGACTCAATGAAAGGGAAAAAAAAAAGAAAGAAAAAAAAAGGGCAAAAGCAATCAAAACACACTTATTTACACCTGTTGGAATGAAAGACATTCAAAACAAGACTCCAAAGCACAAACCATTGAGCCTACGCAAATTCTGCAGTTTTTCATTTTTAATTTGAAAATTGATCGGCCGACTAATTGATTAACCAGCCTGCTGATTTGTTGTCCAACCTGCTGAAAAATTGACAAACTGACTGATTCATTAACCAGCTGGCTGAACGAACAGATGAACTGGCTAAACAAATGGTCAGCCGGTGTAGACACCCCATTTTTGACCGCTCGTAAGGCTCGAGCGCTTTTCCCAATACACTTGATGATGAAAGTGGTGTTGTGCGTGGTTCGAGATCTCAATGAAGGGGCCATGTTTAAGCTCTGAAATAATCCCAAACCTTCCATATTTCCACTGATTATACCCAAGAAATTCATTTTTACACCTTGTACCACCCAATGCTGAGTCTGAAGCAGGAAAACAGGAGAACAGATTGAGGCCCGGCCGTGCCTCATTAAGGGTCGGCCGTGCCTTAGTAGCGAGAAACACTGTTCTAGGCAAGAGCTTGCCAGCTGTCTATTTTTGAAGATATTTATGACCCCTCTTGCTCAAATTCTATAAAAACGGCCATATATCTCTGTTTTGAGGGTTGAAGAATTTCTAAAATGCCTTTACACCTTCTTGAGAGCTCCTTCTTCTCCTTTTTCTTGTGCAAGTAACCCTTTGAGCAAACCTATCACCTTGAGCCTATATCCATACACTATATACACCTTCACACCTTAGCCTAGGAACCTTGGTTGAGCCTTGAACACCATAATTCAAGATTGAGAGTGTGTTGGGACTTAGTTTGATTCATAAACAAAAGCTCACTTCTTTGAGAGGTATAAGCTTGTCATCCTCTCTTTTACTTCTTGTTCTATCTATTTCTATCTAGTTCTTGTAGTTTTGTGTTGTTTTGATTCTTTTCCAAGTGTTTAAGTTTGGGTTTGGAGAGCTACCAAAAGGGTAGAGAGAGTTGACACTCTTTCTTACACCTTTGCCTATAGCTCAAACCCTTGCTTTTACACCCTTTCCTTTGCTTTCTAAATTATTTTTTAGAGTTTAAAAAAGGCTAAAAATCATGCTTTGAGGTTTCAAAAATGGAGGGGTTAGCCGCCCCTCCTTGTTCTTACTTACTAGCTTTGTTTTCTCTCTTTGTTGTTTAGCTTTGTAGGCTCTTTTCATGCACTTTGAGCCACTATTTTTCATCCATTAAGGGCTGTTTTAGGGCTGTCTTAGGTTGTTTAGTTAGTTCATGCTTTGATTAGCTTGATTGTTGTCTCATAAGTTTGAATACATAGCTTGTTGTATATTGTTATAAGCTTTTCTTTAACTAATTTCCATGTTTAAGAACTTCATTTTAATAAATCAACTTGCTACTCATTTCTTTCATTTGAGAGTTACTTCAATCGGTTGACAGTTATTCAAAACATGAACTAGTGATTTATGCTTAATGGCTTAATCTCTACGGAGGTTCATTGTCAACGATGTAGTCACTTGTTCATGTTGAGAATCACCTCCCATTTGACATATTTCTCACTTAGTGGACATAATCTTCAATGGATGTAACAATTATCTTGGACTTAATGGATTAAAGAATGGCAAAGATTTATGAATTTGGCTTAAAATGAACCAACCAACATAAAGAAAATGAGTTATATTGCTTGGGTTCAGCCAGACGTTATGCCGAATCTATTGTGTCAAGGGTTATTTTACATCAATTCATGATGTTTTGATGAACCTTGAAGCGTCACTACCTTCCTCTTTGAGTTCACTCTATGATATAAGGGAGAGGTGGTTGTTGTTCCTTTCATTTATTGATTTTTGTCCAAATTGTACCCGAAATCATTAAGTAGTCAACTTGCTCATTGATGGTTTTGGAAACAATTCCAACATTCTCCCGAGGTTCTCCTATGACAGAGAAGTGTGAGAGGGACAAACAGAGTCTAGAACAACTCTATTTGCATTGTTTTCACTTCAGAGCACAAAACAGGATTTTACATGAAATTAAGGCACGGACGGCCCTTTTGGGGCACGGCTGGGACTCAATGAGGCACGACTGGCCATCAATGTTTGGTCAACAGTATGTTTTGCAAAAAACAGAGGGTAGTGGTTGAAGGTGAAACAGAGTAGGCCTGGCAGACGGAGCTATTCTTGGACACTGTGCATGCAACCCTTGTGCATCCTTGCTTATCCCAATGTTGTAGATTAATGCTTCAATTATTAGCGTTGTAATTGTTATTGTTATTGTTACAATTAGTCTTGTTAATTATTAGTGTTGTAATTATCATTATTGTTTATTTGTAATTTGTTATAGCTAATTAACTTAGATAGTTAGTTTACTTCTCATGATTATCCTTGATGTAATAGAGTAGTTAGCTAGTTATTTCTTTGCTCATTTATTTATTTGGTTTTGTAATAATTAGTTTAATTTGGACTTTTGGACTTTGATTCGCACCCTCTTGCACGAGGGCAATTGTGTAATAAGTTGTTTGTCTTCCAACTCCACATCTTTCTCCCTTTTACTTACTTGTTTACGATGGTTAGTATAGAACATCATTTTTCAAATTAGCATTTTATACGTTGCATCCATTGTCTTGCATGGTCCAAGGTTCGGCTCATCATCCTAACCCAATAGCAATGTTCAAATTCATTACTTGACTATGTCCTTTATCGCATGTCTTGAATGAAATCATATACCATGCTCATAGTCGAGCCTATAAAATACATAATGTGTGCGTTGCATTTAGTCATATTGCATTAACTAGGAGTATGCTTATTTTTCTAATTAATTTTCTTTGTTTTGGCTCGGAGTACTAGGCAAGTAATTTTGAGTTTTAGCATCTTGCATCGAATGTTTGTGTTACCATGTCGAAGCATACTTCCATGAGGCTAATTGCTTACATGATATAATTGTTTGAATGCTTGTGGATGAAGGCTAGTTGCGTGAATTGGGATAGTTTGATTAGTGTCCATTTCAAGCCCACCTTTTCAAGTTGCAAATCCACAAAACGATTTCAAATAAAAAACGAAATCAAATGTTCCAATTCTTGCAAATTAGTTTATATTTGTGTGTGCGTCACATAGTAAAAATAGCTAATAATCGGAACAAGAGCATATAATGTAAATAAGAATCACATCATGATTAGTAGAGGCCGATCTTTGATCGGGCAAGTGGGGTGCTCAATTCATGACCTTCCCCTCTCGTACCTAAGTTCCCGAGCCAAGACACTTTGGTGATGATGGACTAATGGCCTTTGGCATGAGTCTTGTGTTTCCTAAATTTCCCAAAAATATTTAGGTGGCGACTCTAAAATCTGGCAAAGTAGTCCATTTTTGTCATTTTATTCAAACATCGATTTTCCAAAAGAATTGCCAGATTTGGACTCTTTTTGTATTTTCACTATTTCATATAGCACTTGTGAAATCAAATTTAGAACCACGGGAGTCTGAACTGTAGGGCTATTCATCTTCCAAAAGGAGCATAAAAAGCAAGCTACAGTTTCTGGCGACTCTGCTGGAGAGTTAGAGAACTTGACTTGAAACATGATGTGAATTTTTATCTGCACTAATATGTTCTTGGCATTGCATTTGCATGGTTACTTTAAGTCACTGTGTTTTCTATCTGCTATTCCTGGACGGTTTGCTGGAGGCTTGCCCAAAAGGCTTGCCAAAAGGTTTACTGGTCATGGGCTCTGCTGTGTTGGAAACATAACCCTTAGATTTGGATTACCGTTGTACCACTATACCGCTTGATCCACCTTTCACTTCTCGGTGTTAGGTACGAGAGGTATATTAGGTAATCTTGTTGAGGTACCCTTTCGACCATTTGACCTAGTTACATATAGTGAAGCTATAGTGACTATTCCAACTTAGGATAGGATGCCACCCATTTGTAGGATGTTGTGAAAACTCGTTGTTTGAAATAGTGCAGCCTAGATCATACCAAAAATCTAGGACAGGGTAACCTTACCCCCTCATAGCGGTGTTATGGTTCTTTTACTTGGTATTTTACAGTGAGACTGCACAGGATGGTTAATATCAGTATGAGTTTAAGAACAGAGTTTAGTGGGGATTACAGTTCAGCTATGTGTTATGACTGTTGTGAATTGGGGCCGAAGTGCTGTCCGATTTTGATTATGTTTTTCTTTCTTTCTTTTTGCTAGGTAGTTTGCCATCATAGCTTCAGAAAGACCTGATATTCCCCAAGTTGTGTGGACTCTTTTTGGTAGGCTTTGTAAAGCTCAAGAGCTTGTTAGTGGTCAGCCTGTGTTAGTCTTGCTTCTGCCAGTTAATTGACAAAGGAGGAACAAACAGTCAGTAGCATCAGTACAAAGCACTCTACAAACACTTATCTGTTCTCACTCAATCAGTTCACCAGCATTTAGTTCACCTAGACTAGCAATGACACAAAATACAACACAGAACGAGGAGGAATTTGCTGCCATGATGACGGCTTTCCAAAGAACCATGGACATTGTAAACCAGAGGATCGCTGCACAAGATGAAATTATTGCAAATCTACGACATACATTTGGGGCATCAGCATCAACCGTGCATCCGATCCCGATTGCTCAGCCAAATCTTGATCCACCCCACTCATTGAAAATCTGCCAGTTGCAGATCTTCGGGAAATGTTTCCCCCGACTCCGGCTTATAGGCCTCCGGTTCAACCCCCCGCAGGAATCTTTCCCTTTGATATCAATGAAATTGATCTAGCCTTAGTCAAGATTGCCAGATTGGAGAAAGCATTGAAGAAATCACAGGGCTTCAACTCCATTCCAGATATTGAAAATGGGTACATTAAGGCTTCAGTCAGATTATCGGAGAAATTTAAGATGCCCTACATCCACAGATTCGATGGGAGTGGAGATCCGATTGTGCATGTCCGGTTGTTTTCAGATGTATTGAGGCCCATGGGTTTGTTTAGAGCACAAAAGCTTTCCTTGTTTGGGAGAACCCTATCTAATGTGGCGGCTATTTGGTATGCTAAATTAGAGGACTCAACAAAATGGACTTGGAAGGAGCTATTTGAGGCGTTTGTTAATTAGTATTCATATAACACCCAGATAGATGTAACCATTAGTGAGCTGGAGGCTACTATTGTCATGACCCGAACCCGCCCTATGGATTAAGGTCATAACTGGCCAGTAATCAAGAGATTACCTATGGCCTCAAACCCAATAAAACATATTTCAAATAGAGTCAAGGGGCCAAAACGAAAGCAAACTTAAAAATTTTGTCCATAGAGCTGTGCTTACATGGCACATCATAATATCTCACATATACTCGTTAATAAGCCACACCAGGGAACGTAACATAGAATTTTACACATACAGGATTGTTCAAGTCATAGTCAGCCAAACCAAAAGCTTATATACAAAGGTGATGTGACATATTTACCAAGATAATAAAAGAGTAAACCAAAAGAAACAAAACGGTGTCTCGTGCATGAGACATTCGGGCTGAATCCACAAAACTTGACTTTCCTCACATACTTCACTAAGGATGGGTTTGGACATCTCTTTGCTCACCTACATACATATGAATGAGAGTGAGCGAAAGCTTAGTGAATAATATCAAATAAAGAAGGTACATGAATGAAATTTGAAACAGACGTGTCAAACGGCCTTAGGTCTATCCATGTTTCTATTTGGTACATTAACAGCTTCAAGTCCAAACATATCAAACGGCCTCCGGCTCACCTTGTTTCTAACAGACAACCTTGGGCCCAATTCATTCATGTCAAATGGCCTCGGGCCTAATTCACTCTTGTCGAACGGCCTTTGGCCTAGTCATTCCTATCAAATGGCCTTTGGCCCAATCATTCATGCCAAACGGCCTTTGGCCATTCATTCATGTCAAACGGCCTTTGGTGCAATCATTTATGTCAAACGGCCTTGGCCCACCATTCAAGTCAAACGGCCTTTGGCCCGATCATTTATGTCAAACGACATTTGGCCTGATCATTTATGTCAAACGGCCTTTGGCCCGATCATTTATGTCAAACGACATTTGGCCTGATCATTTATGTCAAACGGCCTTTGGCCCAATCATTCATGTCAAACGGCCATTGGCCCAATCATTCATGCCAAATGGCCATTGGCCCAATCATTCATGCCAAACGGCCATTGGCCCAATCATTCATGCCAAACGGCCTTTGGCCCAATCATTCATGCCAAACGGCATTTGGCCCAATCATTCATGCTAAGCGGCCTTTGGCCCAATTGTATATAAAATGCGCATTCGTACTTGAGGTCATAATCTCATCATAATCATAATTGTAATCCAACGGCCTTATCCAATCATATGGCATAACAAATATTTGTCCACAATTCAAATTAACAAACTTATGAAACTCAAATAACAGTAAGCAATTGGACAAATAGCATACTTCAAAATATCTTTACTAAGACATTACTCACAGTGTTCTATTGGTGGATTCTTCCTTGTGCTCGACCCTACATAATACATAACACATATTAGGTCACAAACAATTCAATCCATTCTTAATTTATTTCTTTCTCTTGGGCCTCTTTCTTATCCTTTTAGGTCATACACAAAGCTCAATGCATGCCTAAGAGTGCTTAGAAATGGAAGAGAATGGAAAATAAAACACAAAACAACCATTTCAAAATTTCTAAAACAGGGCTTTCCACTCGAGCGGACCCCTTTGGTCTGCAAAAATATCGGCTACTTCATTTTTGCGCTCGAGCGTGACTTTGGACGCTCGAGTTGAGAGTTAAACATGTGACTGGATGCTCGAGTGTAACTCTCCCTTGCTCGAGCGGACATCAATGTATACAAAACTTTTGGCAGTTAACATTTTACGATTGAGCGGTTCTTTCCATGCTCGAGCGGACTCGACAAATTCTGGAATTTCCAAAATTGTTCTTAAAGCTCAAACTCAACCCAAAAAAGCTCCAAAACTCATGTTTTTGATACAAAAGCATGGAAGGACATCATGTAACACAAGAACATAAGTAATTGGGACCAATTGACTAAAATCATGGTCCACCTCATAAATCATCTTGAATTCTCTTCATAAATTTCAAAACTCATGCATTCAACCTCATGAAAACTCCATATCTTCATCAATCATGCATGCATGTTAATTTTTTTACTCCAATTCTATTTCAAATGGTACAAATGATACTTATAATCATGAAATTCATGAAAATTATGCATGCATGTGAAATTTGGTGCTCAATTCTTCATGTTCATCATGCCTCATGCTTGATTATGCAAATTCATGGCAATTCTAAACATGCATGTGCATATAAACTTCAATTTCATCATAATCAACTCAATTCTTGCCCTCACTTACACATCTTGCTTGAATTCACTTAGTTATGAATTTAATTTTATGAAGTTGAGCTCAAATACTCACCTAGAGGTTCCAATTCTCACAAATGTAATTAAATCTTGCACCAATTCCCTTAGTCTTCCAATCTCTTAGCAAAGTCTTCAATTTTGGCCTTTCTCTCTCTCTCTCTCTCTCTCTCTCTCTCTCTCTAAGCCGTGTACTCTCTCTATCTAGAGTATATAATCAGATTTTGAGGTCAAAAGAGGAAGTTAAGTGTGTTTGGCCCCCTTGATATACACATCCTTAATCAAGTTTCATTAACAGTAGTTAATTGAGCACAATTAAATCAATTTAATCTAATTAATTCGATCCGAATCAATTTTCAATTAAATTTCACCGTAGGCTTTAAAAATTACGCTAATCACAATGGCGTAGTCAATTTTAGTTTCTGATGCCTCTACGGCCTTCAATTTAAATACTAAAGCAGAAAAATCAAACAGATTTTCCTACGGTGAATAGATAGAAATACAAAAACACATATAATCATATAATTGTCACTTAAAACCATATCAAGTATATAATCACGATCATAATTAAGATCAATTAGCATAACACGGGCTAGGGTTATCATAACTACTCAGAACCCTAAAGAATCATTCATTGATTTTGTCAACTGGTGGAGAACCAAGGTAGTCCAAATGACAAATAGGCCTGCCAAAAGAAAGCAAGTCAGGCTAGTGGTCCAGAACCTTGAGCCGGACATGCTGCAGAGGATAATAGTGGCACCATTGTCCACATTTTCTTCTTTACATGAGCTGGAGGTCAAGATTGAGAGTGCATTCAAAAAGGGTATTATCCCAAGAACAAGCGAACCCGCAAGAAGGTCGTTCTCCCAGAGTACAAATGCTAGCTGTATCACTATTCCACGGCCTGCGGATGTCAATACTGTTGTTTCAACGGCCAAGATGGCTGATCCCTTTGCTACTGCCACAACCTCACAACCTTTACAAAGTATCGGTCCACCTCAGAATCGAAGAGTTTTTACTCCCCTCCATATGAGCCCAACACACGTCCTCAAGCAATTAATGCAAAAGGGGCATCTCAGGCCTCTCAATCCTCTTCCGTTTCCAGACCCATTGCCACCTAAACATGACCCCACCTAGTATTGTATTTTCCACCAACAACATGGCCATCCCACGAACATGTGCTACCGTCTAAGTCATGAGATCCAGGATCTCATTGACAACAAAATCATCACCCTACCCGCTAAACCAAACATAACAACTAACCCACTTCCTGCACACAACCAAGTTCCCCCGCCCAGAAACATTAACCACATCCATACACTATTGCTCACCTTTAACCCTAGCACATATATTACCTCATCCCACCTACCAAAATCGGAGGTGGTCATTCTAGAAGGCATAGACATGTGCATGATGGATCTAACACCACAAACCCAATCCAGACCCGTGATAGTAGAAACAGAGAAAGAGAAGAATGTACTGACGACAGGGCCATTTGATACCCGTGTCATAAAGAAGGGGGTCTCGCTCGCAAAGGAGTACAATCCCAGTTTATACATTATGGCCATCAATCAGCCAATGCTAGCAGTCATACTGCTAGACTTTCTCAGCATTAATGCTATCGGGAAAGGCCAGTTAGGGCAACATCAGAATGATCAGCCTGAACAAGGCCTAGATGACTTGGCTGACTTAGAAGAAGATTTGGCTAATCTGGAGGAGGATCTAGAGGATTTGTACTTCTTCGAAGATGAGGATACAAGCAGTGTTCAGGTAGGATGGTGGGACCCGAGCCAGCCAGAAATAAGTAATGGATGGTTTAGTTTGGAAGAGTTAGATGTGGAGGAACAGATAGGAGAGAATGGGACAGAATAGGAAATTTTTGTTAGGGGCAAGGTTGAGGCTGCACCTTTGACTGAGAAAGAACAGGCACTAGAACAATTTCAAAGGGAAAGGATAAAGGAAATCTAGATGAAGAGAGCTCTGGAGCAGGGCAAATAAAAAAGGAAAGAAGAACCCGAGACAATGGAGGGTGATGCCCAAATTACCAAAAAGGTCGAATAGGAGCCCAGCGACCGAAAAAGGATGTTGAACAAGCTCAGAAAATATCAGAATTTAGAAACCAAGAATGTGGTGGAGGAAGAATGGTATGGTGATGGGGCACGTGATATTAACATGCTCCAGATAAAACCTGATGCCAGCCCGGCTATGACTGCAGGAGAGTGGTGGGAAGACAGCGACCTAAGTCATGCGTACACTGACGAAGGTTTGAAAGCTGATACCTTGGATGATACCTGGTATACTGACGAGATCAATCATATGACCCAGAGTGATCGATACTTCAAACCCGCAGCATTAGACCATCCAGAGACCTCTGGAAAAGAGGCTGAGAGATCGAAAGAGAAGGACCTTGAGGAAAACCTGGTCTTGAAACAACTCAAGAAGATTCAGGCTGATATATCAATTTGGGGGCTAATAATGGCATCTCAAGAGCATAGACAAGCATTGCTAGAGGCAATGAACCGGGCTAAACTTCCTATCGATACCACTGAGGACCAATTGGTATCGTTGGTAACATCTGGGGATGTTACGTCGGTGATATCTTTTACAGATAAGGAGTTACCACCCGAGGGTGCCAACCACAACCGTCCTTTCTATGTAACCTTGGAAAGTCAGAAAAAATGGATTTCGGTGGTGTTAGTAGATACCGGGTCGGCAATTAATGTGTGTCCAGTGAGGACTGCCTATGCCATCGGTTTGAGGCTGATTGACTTTACGCCTACGACCCAAGCTGTCCGAGCTTATGAAAATATAATTTAGGATGTTATGGGAATGTTCAAGAGCCATATCCTAATCGGTCCGTCTGAACATAAGGTGGAATTCCATGTCATGGATGTTCTGGCCACTTTTAATTTACTACTGAGAAGGCCCTGGCTACATTAGATAAGGGTTGTATCATCAACGGTCCACCAGTTAGTAAAGTACCCCTTCAAAGGCGGGATTGCCACTGTGTACAGTAATTCTACAATCCATCCTCCCTAGGGAACCACTGCACCATTATTGGAAATCATACATGGGGAAGAAGCCTGGTTGGTCCAAAGCATCATGGCAGAGGGCGATGGGAACTACGTAAGTGTGCAATATATCTACATGATGAACAAACAGGGGCATATGCCTGGATCAGGACTAGGCCAAAGTGGTAGGTAGGGAGGCACTGTTGCTAAGGAGATGAGTCATAACCCCCACACTTTCAGGCAGGGATACAGACATGCCACTGTAGACTGGCAAAGAAAAATGAAGGAGTTGAGAGAAAGGCTGAAAGCAAAGAGGACTGGGAAGCAGTATGAGTTAGTCCACAAACCAATACAAGGGACCTTGAATGGATGTTTTGTCCACCAAGGGGAAGACTTCTCCTTTTGTGGATTCCCAGAGCCCTGGTATGATTGGGAAACAAAAACAAGGTATCTGGGGTTCGAGATCTTTTTTAGACACCAGCTACCAGAAGAGAATGATGAACAAGTAAACATGAGCCCTAGCATAGATCAAGACAGGACTGTAAACTTGGACATTGAAGAGGAAGAGCTATTGGGAAAAGCGCTAGCTGACCTACTGACAAGTTCCATTGCTAGAGCTGAGACCACCAACTTGGGGGATAGTTTTACTATCTCAATGATTGGGGATAACCTAGCAGCGGATTTCTCCGATCTTATCGTGGATGAGTCTGAGGCTCCATGCTTGGTCTGGAAGTTTGAACAAGGCGTCATCAACAGTTCTAGATCAAATAGCGAGTCTGGATTTGAGCCCTAGCACAGATCAAGGCAAGACTGCAAACCTGGACATTGAAGAGGAAGAGTTGTTGGGAAAAGCGCTAGCTGACCTACTGACAAGTTCCATTGCTGGAGCTGAGACCACTAACTTGGGGGATAGTTTTACTATCTCAATGATTGGGGATAACCTAGCAGTGGATTTCTCCAATCTTATCGTGGATGCGTCTGAGGCTCTACGCTTAGTCTGGAAGTTTGAGCAAGGCGTTGTCAATAGTTCTGGATCAAATAGTGAGTCTGGATCTGATTCCATTGAGTCTGTGGAGTCAAAGTCAGATTCGAGTTCCTCTGAGTCTGGTACTTCTGGGAGTGGTAACCCAGATACCAAAGTCCAGTCCAGGTCATCTTTCAGCTTTTCTTTTGAGTCCACTGTAACCGAAGATCCAGACTTTTTGAATAGGAATGTTGTGGACTTTGCCTACTTCTCTGTGCCTTTGGTTTGTTGTACTGATCTTAATTTTCAAAATTTTGACATAAACGAAGAGGAAGAAATTCCTCGAGTTTTGAAAAATTTGGTTGACCATGAAGAGAAAAGGGTGTTAAGCCCTGTAAAGATGAAATCGTATCAATTAACGTGGGTACTGAGGAATATTCTCGCTTGGTCCAGATCGGGTCCACGCTGTCTTCGAAGGAACACGAGCATTTAATTGCTTTATTAAAAAATTTCAAAGATGTTTTTGTGTAGTCCAACGAAGATATGTCTGGAATCGATCCTGAGATTGTACAACACTGGATCCCTCTTGACCCTGAGGCTCGGCCAGTTAAGCAAAAGCTGTGCAGAGTTCGCCCAGATTGGGCTTTGAAGATCAAATAAGAAGCAACCAAACAAATTGAGGCAGGGTTCTTGCTTGTATATAAGTATCCGACGTGGTTGGCCAATATTGTTCCAATCCCAAAGAAGGATGGCAGAATCAAAGTTTGTGTTGACTTCAGGGATCTAAATAAGGCTAGTCCGAAGGATGATTTTTCACTTCCGCATATTGATAAGTTTGTAGACTTCACAGTGGGTCATGCATTGCTCTCGTTCATGGATGGGTTTTCTGGATATAACCAAATTCTGATGGCACCTGAGGATAGGAAGAAGACCGTTTTCACTACTCCGTGGGGCATTTATTGCTATCAAGTCATGCCATTTGGATTGAAGAATGTTGGAGCTACTTATCAAGGGCTACAACCATCCACAAAGAGGTTAAGGTGTATGTGGACGGCATGATTGTCAAGTCCAAAGATAGAGAGGGCCACTACACCGCCTTAGAGAAATTCTTTCAGCAGATCAGAGAGTATAGATTGAGGTTGAACCCACAGAAATGCACTTTCGGCGTAACAACAGGAAAGATGCTGGGATTTCTAATCACACAGAGTGGAATTTAGGTAAATCCCTCCAAAATCAAGGCCATCTTAGAAATGCCACCACCAAGGACTGAAAAGGAAGTGCGTGGCTTTCTGGGTAAAGTGAAATTCATAAGATGGTTTATTTTCAAATTGACCTTGACTTGTGAACCACTTTTTGGTCTCCTAAAGAAAGGAAAGAAATTCCAATGGGATGATCACTGTCAGTTTGCTTTTGAACAGATCAAGCAGTACCTGCGGAATCCGCCTGTGTTATCACTGCCAGAACTGGAAAAATCGCTGATTTTATACCTGTCAGTGACAAAAGGAACCATGGGGTGTATGTGAGCTCAGGAGTCGAAGGCCAAAGTGGAGAAAGCATTTACTATTTGAGTAAGAAAATGCTGGATTACGAGACCCGTTACACTCCCTTTGAGAAATCTTGTCTACCTTGGTATGGGCTATCTGGAAGTTGAGGCACTACCTGTTAGCTCACTCTGTAATCCTGGTTTCGATATCAAATCCCATCAAATATCTCTTTAAGAAACTAGAGCTTACAGGTAGGCTAGCCCATTGGTTACTTTTTCTCTTTGAATTTGATCTTACATATGTCACACGCAAGTCGATTAAAGGGAGGGCTGTAGCGGAATTCCTGACAGATCACCCAATAGAGGGGGGATGAAGCGGTGGAGTACTTTTTCCAGATGAAGATATTCTGTAAATAGAGGGAAAAACGTAGACGATATACTTTAACGGAGCAGCCAATCAATACAGTTATGGGATCGGTGTGTTGCTGATAGCACCCGATGACTTCCATATTCCTTTAGCCTTCAAACTCTAGTTCAAAGTATCCAACAACGAAGCAAAATATGAGGTGTGTATTGTTGGTTTAGAAGCTGCCCTAGAACTAGGGGCAAAAAGGTTGGACGTCATCAGGGATTTGAACCTGGTTGTGTCTCAAGCCAATGGAGATTGGCAGGTTAAAGAGGAAAAAATGAAGGTTTAGCTTCAAGTCTTGGATATGCTAATTCCGAGGTTTGAAAAGTTAACGTTTACCCATCTGGTAAAGGAGAACAACCGATTCGCTGATGCACTAGCAACTCTATCTTCTATGGTAGACATTCTATTGGGAGTCAAGATGTGTCCGATCATTATTAAATAGAAGTACATGCCGGCCTATGAAACCATTGCCGCAATAAATGAGGCTTCAGACAAAAACCCCTAGTATTACGATATTTGGAGTTTCCTGGAAAATGAGGTGTATTCGCCGGGAGCAAATGCCAAGGACAAAAGGGGAATACGGCATCTGCATGTTCAATTTATCATTTGAGGGGGAAAGTTGTACAAAAGAGGCCATTTGGGAATGCACAAGCTGTGTGTTGAGGAAGAGAAGTCAAAGCGCCTTATGGAGGCCATTCACGAAGGAGAATGTGGGGCCCCTATGAATGCTGTGATGCTCACCCAAAAAATCCTTAGGCAAGGCTACTACTGGTCAACCATGGAAGAAGATTGTATTGGTTTTGTGCAGCGATGCCATAAATGTCAAATTCATGAACATTCCACCGTCTAAACTCTACAATCTGACTTCACTATGGCTTTTCTCAGTCTGGGGAATCGACGTTATCGGTGCAGTCATGCCAAAGGGGTCTAATGGACATGAATTCATTCTGGTAGCAATCGACTACTTCACCAAATAAGTGGAGGCCCAGTCCTATTCTGTATTAAAAGCGTTGCATGTGGCTAAATTTATCAAGAACAATATCATCTGCCAGTACAAGGTTCCAAATGAGATTATCTCTGATAATGGGTTGCACTTCAAGAAGGAGGTAATAGACCTGCTTGAGAAATATAACGTGGCTTTCCATAAGTCATCAACCTACAGGCCACAAACCAATGGAGCTATCGAGGCTGCGAACAAAAACATCAAAAAAAATTCTGCAGAAGATGGTGGAAACTTATAGGGACTGGCCAGATAAATTGCCATTTGCACTCTGGGGCTATAGAACCTTGATCCGAACATCTACAGGGGAAACCCCCTATTCTCTTATTTACGGGATGAAGGCTGTTTTGCCGATTGAAATAGAAGTGCCCTCACTGCGGGTTATGGCCGAGTGTCAAACAGTAGAGGCAGATTGGTAGCAAAGTAGGTTCGAGGAGTTAATGTTGTTTGATGAGAGAAAGCTAAGGGCATTGTATCATATCCAGGGTTACCAACGCCGAATTGCTAGGGCTTTTAACAAGAAAGTTAAGTCCAAAAATCTTAAGGAGGGGGACATGGTGCTGAAAGACAACTGAGCTCCCATCCATGACCCTAGGGGTAAGTTCAAACCCAATTGGACCGGTCCTTACATCATAAAGTCACTCTAGTCAGGAGGGGCGGTTATTCTTCTGGACCTAGATGGCCTGGAATTTTTGCAGCCGATCAACATAGACAAGTTGAAGAAATACTACCACTGAGAGGCTCGCTAGGCTGAAAAGCCAAAAGGGAAACGTAGGCAAAAGTTAGAGCATAAAAAATTAGAAACAAAGAAAAACTGATCTTGCAAGGTCGAAAATCCTAAAGGGCGACTTTGGCAAAAGTTGGAACGCAAAAGAAGAGAGTTAATACTCGAGTGAACCTGAACCGAACTACGTAAGGCTTGATTCCCATTTGTGGGATACGTAGGCAACTTCACTCTGAAGTTCAGCTGTAACTATCTCTAACTCAACTGTCCTTTCCAATTTTCTGATCAGGTCGTCTTTGTTCATCATCTATTAGTTCAGTTGTGGTCTTTACTTTGGAAAGAAAAGCTAATTACAATACAGAACGACAGTGATATGCAATCAGGGGCAGTTATGATTTCTTTTGATTTGGGACTGTACATCTTGAGAATCGACTCTATGCATGTCAGGTGGTGATCATTTTGAAAAATTGTTTTGAAAAGTTTTAATAAAAGTTGATTTTGTTCAAAATTTTACCCTTTTACAACTTAGACAATTTTTAGGACAGAAAGAAAAATTTTCAGTACTCTTAACTTTAATTTTATTGATTTTAATAGAAGTACATTCTCTCTCTTTGATTTAGATCAAAGTTGCTTTTACATCTTAAAACTTGAAAAGAAAAGATCAAAGCAATAAAACTAGGAGCACAACTAAGTCAGGTGGCTCTATGCCAAAGACGACCCAATCTCTGCCTTCTCTTGAAGCCAAGCCAAACACTCCTTAGACAGGGTGTAACTAAAACTAATGGCAGGGGCTAGAATCTCTCTCATCCTCCAGGTCGCAAGATACCGGGGCAGGTGCGAGGCATGAACTGAAAATGAAGCTATGTATTCCACTCCCTAATTTGGACGTATCTGATCATGCTCGAGCTAACGTCTGAACCGGAGAGGAAAATAGAATATGCAATATATGAGGCCAATCAACTCTACACCTGACTGTTGGGACATGCTGTAGCTCATCTTAGCCAGATTAAGCTAGGGGCAACACCAAGTTATGTCAGGTGCAGATTTGTTACACATCCAATCACACCATAAACCCTCTAAAGGGAAATCGACCAGCCGTTGGCGAAAGAAGTAAGCTCTAGCCGTGTGCTCGGGACAAGGGTCCACTATTTGCAGTTCATCCATCAGCTATACCTAGGGAGGGATGAAAAATAAAAGAGATTAAAGAATAAAGAGATGTACGATGAGAGAAAAGTAAGGAAGAGGTTACGAGAGAAAAACATAGAGTGAGTGTTGAGTGATGTGAGAATCATAAATTAGAAGGGTGGAAAATAAAACCAGGAGAAGTAGCGGACTCCCTGCCAATCGGGTAGTCTCTACTCGACGGAAAGCATCTAAACCCATTAAGGTTTCAGTCAGTGCCAAACCCATGCAACTTTTACCCTCTTTCAAATGTTGAGCCACTTTGATCAACCAGATGCTAGCTCCGCCGAAACTAGGGGCAAGGAGGAATTGTGCAAGAAGACATAAATAGAGAGCATGTTGCCGGCAGCCTCGCCAAAGACTCCTGTCTCCAATAACGAAAAATCGATGAACTAAGCCAGGGATGTCTATCTCCCTATCATGTGCAAAAGACTGCGCCTCATGCAATGTTAACCCACACTTCCGTCCCAAAGCTTAGGTATGGCCAAAACGGGGTTGTGGTATGATTTCTTCGTCATGCTGAGACTCCATTAAAGCTCCAAATTCCTCGAGTGTCGGACACATCTCTTGTGATCCAAATTAAAATACATAAGTGATCGGGTTCCAACATCGAATAGCGACATGGAGGAATGGAAAGCAAAGAGAAGTGCGACTTAGAGGAAAAAAGGGCATTTAGGCCAAAACCACAAAAATTCACCTTTTCTGAGCCATCCAAAGTGGCTACCCAGTCTCGGAGCCTATTGCTGCACAATATCTTCATCTTGAGAGCAAAATATCAAAGATTTGCTATTCTACTAGAAAAACAGCATGGGAGCACCATTTATAAAGGATGAGAAAGAGCAGTGCATGACAGCTGGGCAACACTAACCGACCTCACACTTAGGCCCGGTCATGCCTCAGTGAAGCCCAACCGTGCCTATTTAGGCCTGGCCAGGTTTAAATGATGGTTTAGATTAGTGCAGTTGCAGAAAAAGCTGGCCTTTGTCCTAACGTATCGTGGCTATGTTTTAAGTCTTGTTTTGTTTATACCAAAGGTGTTTTAGTATTTTCGAGTTGTTTTCATTTCGTTTCCCTATTATCGAGTTGTATTTTACATTTTGTTCAGTTATGGGTTGCTATCTGCACTACAACAAAACTGACTTTTTATGGCACCACATCAACGGCACACAATAAATGCACACCGTAGTTTCTCACTTTTACGACTTGCTTTTTTGCACATCATAAATACTTTTCCAACCACGGCGTGTCTATTACGTAGGCCGTGAATGGTAATAACAATTATTTTTTTACGACTTGCAATGTAAGCCGTAAATAATAAAACTTTCAACGACGTACATATGACGTGCCATTAATACATTAATTATACATGACGCACATACGCCAGTCGTTAAAAGTACTGCCTTTTTACGACGCACACAATGCCTGCCGTTAAAAGTATTGTAATTTTTATGACGAACAATGTATGTCGTAAATTGTATGATCAAAAACAAAGAAGCGCCAAAATAAAATTTCTGGTGCCAATTCAAAAAAAAAAACAAGAAAAATATTTCGCAAAAGAAAATATACATCAACTATTTGAGCTTCTAATAGATTCTAATCATCAGACATTGGTTCAAAGGGGATCCATCGCCGATATGACAACTGGCTCGACAGCAGCATCCATCGCTGTTTCCCTCATCAGCTCTTTGCTCACTTCCATTTTCCAACTCGTCTCTTTGCAGCTTCGATCAGCAAAACGACATTAACAGCTCCACTTAACAGCGTCAGGCACAGAGAGGAAAATAAGGGAAGGCACACACTTATACTCTTCTTTTCTCTTCTCTCTCTTTCTATCTCTCTCTCTCTCTATCTCTCTCTCTCTCATAGATTTGTGAATGAGATTGAGTCAGGCCGAGTCGAGTTATAGAGTTATTCTGATGAGTCATCGCTCGGGTAGAAGACCGAGTTGAAGAGGAGCCAGACCTCGTTTGGGTCGGCAGCAAAGACAAAGCATGGCGAGGTCGAGAGGAAGAGAGGAACCCCATAGATAGAAGAACACAGGTACATTTTCTAGGCTGTTTAGATTCTTTTCTTGGCTACCAAATAGAGTGTTTTCTTAGGGGCCAAACAGATCATCTACTTATGTACATGAGTTTCTTAATTGAATTTTTTTTTTTGTTTCCCTATTTTAATTTTGTGTTTTATTAAAAACTACCCTAAATTGGATTGTACGGGGGCGGAATATCCTCTGCTTTCCGTACTCCTTGGACTCCAAGCTTCTTGTGACGGCGTCTAACCTGGCAACACAGAAACGGTGAGCTGCCCGGCGGTGGTTTGCCGGAAAGACCCTCCGACGATCAAGTCAGATTACTTGAGGAAGAAGGAGGCTGTTAGAGAGAGAGTGTGTGTGTTCTAGATGGCGCAAAATCGCTTTAGGTTACTTACCTCCAACGTTCACCCTCCCACTCCTATTTCTAGGCTGGCCATGTAGCCTCAGGATTGTGCGCGCACTTCCTCTGCTGTCCTTTCCTGGACAGGTGGCAGTGCTCGCCTCTCATCACCTTATGTGTGTAAAGGTACAGTCCTCCAACCAGTACATGCAGAACTGCCAAACGGTATTGACGCATGCCTGGAGCAGATTTCCTCTCCCTCACGCCATTGGCCTAGGTGGCATACTTAACCGGAGTACCACGACCGGCCTATCCTTTGCGGAGAATTGCCTCCACAAGCACACAACCGAGCTAGGAAAAACCGCTCTATCCCTTGGCAAAGGGGCAAATATCCGATTCTCATGACCGATCTGTTCTCGACCGGTGCATCCTGGCTAACCGGCTGCGAGGCATGCCCCCGTTCTTTCTTCAATCTCGGTTGCCTGAAGTCCATCTATCTCGGCTGACCGGCTAGAGGCATGCCGGCCCTCGCCGCGTCCTTAGTCTAGCCCGGGCCCTTAGCTCGGTTGCCACATGCCACTACGTGCTCTGCTGAATGTCTACGTAGCCACAGCTCGGTCAGGCCTCAGTTCATGCCTGGTTGGACGATCTCTTTGACCGTGCAAAACTGATCCCCGGGCGGTGTTAGCAGAGGAGATAGCGCGGCGCCGTGAGGTCTGCCATGACCCGCGCTACCGTAGCTCGACCGTACTAACGGTGCAAATCTCCCCTCTCAATTGCCCCTTAACCCCGGCCGAGCTAATCGTGATCGAGGTTACCCCCATGTCCGAGCTAACGGTCACCAAGTTACACCAGTACAGGCCGAGCGTGATTGGAGCCAAATCCATTGCCGAGCTATCGCATTTGGTCGGCCATTGCCTCATTGGTCTTGTCAAGGGTCGTACCGCCGTACTGACAGCCGCGTTCTCAGTGCCACGTGGCCTCACCCCATTGGGCCGTACAGCCTAGCTGTCTCCCACGCGCAGAATTCAAACGGCTGCCGCCGTTTGGGTTTTCTCCCCCTTTTATGCACAAACGAAGGGTCATTTCGACCCTTACTGTCCATCTCTCCACTGAGCCAAAACCCTAATCTCTCCAACGTCCCAAGCTTCCCTTCATCCATTTTTCCCGTCTCTGAAGCTGCATCCAAGCTCGTGAGCCCACCTTGCTTCGCATCTGTTTTTGGTGAGTTCCCTACCCCTTTACTGCATTTTACATTTCCATATCTTCATATTCGTTCTTCGACTTTCTGTGCTTTTGTTCTTCATTCATTCATCATTTTTCATTTTTTTTTTATTGCTTACTGTTCTTCGTGCCCTCTGCTTGGGGCCATGGATGTTGCCTTTCATGCGTAGAACCCGTACACCCTAGGGTAAATGGAAACTGTAGGAATGGAAGGGGCCTCCGTGCCCCTTGTTCCTCTTTGGTTCGAACAGATTTGCCCCACTTCTGGGATGAACAGTTTGAATCTGGGTAGAACGAGCTAAATGCTCATTTAGATCCGTAGTTTGAACCTCAGCTGAGCAAAAACTGGTTTGTGGTTTCTCGCTAAGGCCGCGACCGAGCTGAATACCCACTTAGACCTGTAAATAGGACTGAACTGAGCTAAAGGTTGCCTTGACCGATCCGAAAATAGAATCAGAACCACATCAAGAAGGCTAAAACAGCCATTCCGTCGAGTCGAGATAGGGGCTAGACCGGCCAAACATCCTAAAACCTTTCTCCGAGCTAAGAGTTCCAATATGAGCTGTGCAATTTCTGCCGTGCTAACCCTTGGGCTTATTTTTCAACAATGCAGAACAAACTAGGACCGATCAGGCCAGTCCAGAACCATCACTGGTGAAGCTCAAAGTTCGAGCGAATACACCAACATTTTTGACCGAGATACAAATTAAGTCGCCAAATAAAACCGAGATAGATGGGGAAGTACCGATTCATGGTGAGCTCGCCCGGTGCATTAGCTGAGTTTCGTAGGGAGTACAACATCCTAGACGACGTCATCTTAGAGCTCACCAAGAAGGGAGATACCCCTTGGGGCAACCTAGACCGGTGCTCCTTCACGGTCGTGTCTATAGTTGAGGGAGGACTTCGCTTCCCGGTCCAACCCTTGATCTGCGAATTTTTGAGGCAGATAAGGCTTTGCCCGACCCAAGTCTCCAACAACACGTACAAAATAATAAACGGTGTCGCCGAGCTAAACCGGAGGCTCGGTCTCAATCTCGGTCTTACTGAAATTTTTCATCAGTACAACCTTAGTAAAAATAAAGGTGGGTTTTGCTGGTACCTGAAAGTAAAGGAGGGCCAAGCAAAACTCATCGAGGGCAACCCGGACAAAGAGACCAACGATGATGACTTCCTATGGGTGTCCGGTAATTACGAGGACACTGAGGCACCCATACCGGGCTGGTACATTAGGAAGGATTTTGGCAGTGCTGGTGAGTAGCTCGGCTAACTGCCCTATCTTCTTTCTGCATTAGTTTCCTTCTTTTCCGGTCTAACACTCGATTCTTTTTGCAGATTACAAGCACTTAGCAGAGGACTACAATCGGGCTAACCAAGAGGCCATACGCGTCCTACTACGCCATCCAGAAGAAGAAAGAGAATCCTTAAAGCTCCTCGATTTTGAACTGACTTACACCTACAGAGCGCCGCGCAAAAGCCGGGTCACCGACTTTCTTCGTGCTCCATCGCCAGAACCCGACCCAAATCTTCCGCCGATCAGACTTCTCCCTCTTACCGCCGAACAAGAAATGGCGAAGATTCGGGCAATCAAGTCCATGATCACTGGCGAGGAAGGCGAGTCCCAACCACCGGAGGCAACCGGGGGAACATCTTCAACTCTGGCTAGTGAGCAACCAACCAGCAGGCCGAAGAAGCGGCCGAGGAAGGAACCGACCGCTCAACACCTTGTGGATAAGGAATCCACTGAGCAAACTTCGACCGATCTCGAGGACCAGATCGAACAACAAACCAGCGGGCCATTCAAGAGCCCAAGTGCCCCCCCGGTCTGGTCGCCTGAAATCAAATACAAGGGCCGTGCTGTTTCGGCTGCAGACTCCGTCTACGCAGACAAGGATTACTCACTTGGTTTTAACATGACCAAGGGGTTGATCTTGCCCGCCGACATGAAAAAACCTGACGAGCTCTCCGACTTAAAGGTCCTTTGCTCGACGGCAAAATCCATAGTGCAGGCAAGTTGAGAGTCTCTTTTTTTTTTTTTGAAGTTGTAGCCCGGTTTTTGCTCGGTTTCCTTAATATTGACAATCTTTTGCTTGTTTGCAGGCCACGCAAAAGAACTATCTTGCCCACGAGTGCATGATCCCCGTGCGGCAGAGTCTGCGTGATGCCATCGCCGAGAATAAGGCCCAAGAGGCCGAGATAGCGAAGCTTAAGGCGGCGCAGGATGCTATTACGGCCGAGCGAGATGACCTAAGGCAGAAGGTTGACCGAGCTTAAGCTGACAAGTAGCGGGCCGTGAAGTCAACGAAGGCCCGGTACCTCGCCGAGCTGAGGAAACTGCACGACGCCCACAAGGAGGAGAAAGAAAAGGCGGTTGATGACGCCGAGGACAAGGGCTACACTCAAGCCGAGAAGACATATGAACGGCAAGTGCAGGCGACCAAGGACATCTTTTTCCAGTGCTGTTGGAAAGCCGCCGTGGAAAAAGTTGGCCTTGGTCAAGACGCTGAAATGTTTCAGAACTCGCCTGCCGCCTTCATACCGGACTACATGCAGGCTTATGTGACCGCCGCATAGAAGAGGCTCATTGAGGAGGCCAGAGAGGAAGCCAAGGCAGAAGCCACCGCCGTGCAACAAACTGAGCAAAATACTCCTGAAGCATCTCAAGATGCGGAAGATCAAGTGGTTGATCGGGAGGTTGCCGCGGTGGAGGGCGCTGTCGATGAGGCAGAAGACAACTTGCCGGAGCACACTGCGGTGGTCGCCCAGCAAACTGTTGAAGTCACCGAACAGACGGTGGATCTAGAATTAGATTGAAGATATTTGCTTTTATTTTCCTTGCTTCGTTTTTTTTTTTTTTTTTGAATGTAACCGGGCTAGGCCCCACCTTTGTACTGCAACTTTCCCAATCAATGAAATTTTTACTTTTTGCTCGTTTATCTTGTATTCCTGTTCGGTTTGCACGTGCAAAAATTTCTTGATTCAAACTTTAATGCAGCACAACTGGTAGATCGGCTACGCCGCGCAATCATGCCAAGTCCTATAGTTGGGCGGGCAAAAATCAGCTTGGCCGTAAAAGAAGTTGGACAACTTGCCAACTTTTCATTTTGGCCGAGCAAAACCAGCTCGGCCTGCATATTGGACAAAACACCAATATTCCATTGTGGCCAAGCAAAATCAGCTCGGCCTTTGAGTTGGATAGGACACCAACATTTCTTTTCTTCGAGCAAGGTCAGCTCGGCTCTCGCCAGTTGGACAAAACACCAACGTTTCAATTTTGTCGAGCAAAATCAGCTCGGCATGCGGATTGGTCAAAACGCCAATATTTCATTGAAGTTGTGCATGACGCCAACATCCCAATTGGGCGCGCAAAAGCCAGCTCGGCCCTTATGTGAATTGGGCAATACACCAATTATTTCACTAGACAATTCACCAACTGTTTGTGCGGTCTTCGTCCATACCGGCGACAGAAGACCAGCCCGGTTGCCCCTGGTATCCATATTAGCCTTGGATCCTTGTGGTGTCATTGTACAGAGGGATGTAAAATAACAAGAAGGCTATTTTTCATTACAAAAAGCAGTGCTATCCTTACATCAAATGCCAAAAGGCTAAAGGTGCAGAAAGCTAAGTAATAAAAGCAATTACATCCTAAAAGTAAAAGATCTTAAGGTTGGCTGCATTCCACAGTCTAGGGACAGCTTTTCCATCTAAATCTTCCAGATGGTACGCCCCCTTTCCCGCAAGGCCAGTCACCTTGTATGGCCCCTCCCAATTTGCACCGAGCTTTCCTTCGCCAAGGATCACCGTGTTGCCCAGCACCTTCCTTAAGACCCAGTCTCCGATCTTGAACAGCCTGGGGTGTACTGCCTTGTTGTATTTCTTGGAGGGTTCTTGTTGATAGGCCGCTATGTGGATTAGTGCCCACTCCTTTCTTTCCTCAGCGAGATCGAGCTCCAATGCTACTGCTTCGTTGTTCAAATCTGGCTGGAAGCTTTCGGACCGGATGGTTGGCATGCCAATTTCCAGCGGGATGACAGCTTCCATGCCATAGGCCAAGGCAAACGGAGTTTCCCCGGTCGACCGCCTTGGCGTAGTGCGGTACGCCCAGAGTACGTTAGGGAGTTCTTCGGCCCACTTCCCCTTGGCCTTCTCAAGCCGCTTCTTCAGCCCATCTAGGATGGTCTTGTTTGAGGCCTCTGCTTGACCATTTGACTGAGGATAGGCCGGTGTTGAATTGTAGAATTCGATCTTCAGCTCTTCGCAAAATCCGCGAAAGAGTTTCCCATTGAATTGAGTGCCGTTATCCGAGATGAGGGCCTTTGGTATGCCGAAACGAGTGATGACATTTTGCCAGACAAACTTCTTCACATCCTTTTCTTTTATGGTCACCAGCGGCTCGGCCTCAACCCACTTGGTGAAGTAGTCAGTGGCAGCGATGAAGAATTTGCGATTACCCGGTGCTGCTGGGAGTGGTCCAACAATATCCAACCCCCAAAGCGCGAACGGCCAAGGACTTGTAAGGGGACGCAATTCTTTAGCTGGCTGGTGGATCTGGTGAGCGAACTTCTGACTCTTTTCACACCTGTGAACGTATTTCTGCGCGTCCGCCTGCATGCATGGCCACCAATAACCCTAGGAAATTGCTCGGTAAGCCAAAGATCTGCCCCCCGTATGGCTGCCGTAGATGCCTTCATGGATCTCATAGAGAAAAACTTCCACCTCGGCGGGGTAGACACACTTTAGATACGGCCTGGTAAAAGACTTCTTGTACAAGGCTCCGGACGGGGAGAGCCAAAACCGCTCTGACTTGGCCCAGATCTTGTTGGCTGCCTTCTTTTCTTCCGATAAAACCCTATCTTTCAGGAAGTCGATGATGGGATCCATCCAGGAAGGACCCAAGTCAGTGCAGAGTACCTCGGTCGCTTCTGATTCCTCAATACTTGGCCGAGGTAAGAATTCTATCATCAAGGGGTTAGGAAAAGCTGTCTGAGCAGAAGCGAGTCCGGCCAATTCATCAGGCATGTTGTTTCCTTCGCGGTTGATCTGTTCCACTCTTATGGCGTCGAACTTCTTGATCTCTGTGTGCACCAGGGCCTGATACTTGGCCATTCTCTCATCCTTTGCCTTATACTCCCCTGAGACCTGATTGACCACCAGCTTGGAATCGCTATATACCATAAAGGCTGTTGCTTTCATTCTTAGTGCGCTTCTTAGCCCGGGGAGGAGGGCCTCATACTCCGCCTCGTTGTTGGATACAGGGAAGCCGAACGTGATTGCCTGCTCGATAATCAGCCCATCTGGAGAAGTCAGTACGATACCCAGCTCGGCCCCGTGCCTGTTGGACGCCCCATCGACGAAGAGCTTCCACATCTCGCCAATGAACAGTTTCCAGCAATCAGAAGGGTTTTGGGAGCTCCTCAGTTCCAAGTCTCTGATCGGCTCATTCTAGTCTCTTTCCTTGTCTTCATTGAGTTTGTCTTCTAATGAGGGACCCTGGCTTCGCCAGTTCGGTCCCCTTTTGCCCTTCTTTTGCTTACGAGCCAACACTTGTCTCCACCACCTGATCCATGGGCTGTGCTAAATCCGCACCAGCCAAATCAACCGAACAAACTGGATGCGTTCTAGGGGCAAATTCCGCCACGAAGTCTGCAAGAGCTTGGGCCTTGATTGCGGTGCGCGGGCGGAACTTGATATCGTACTGCCCTAATTCCACGGCCCATTTCAAAATTCTCCCGGTGAAGTCTGCCTTTTCAAAGAGCACCTTTAGTGGAAACTTGGTTAGCACAACTATCGTATGGGCATAAAAATAGTGTGCCAGCTTTCTTGACGCCATCATCAGGGCCAGCACCAATTTTTCCAACGGGAGATATCTCGTTTCGGCCGGGAGCAGAGTCTTGCTTACATAGAAAATGGGCAAGTACTGGATGCCTTCGGCGCGGACTAGGACGGCACTCACCGCTTGTTGAGAGACTGCCAAGTAGTGGTACAACTCTTCGCCCGGCTGGGGTGTGACTAAGATAGGGGCTAAGGAGAGGTACACTTTCAAGTTTGCCAATGCACTGTCACATTTGTCATCCCAGAAGAACTTGGTCTTCAAATTTTTGAAGAAGGGCCGGCAACGATTTGAAGACCGGTTGATAAATCTGTTCAGTGCGGCTGCCATCCCCGCAAGATGTTGCACATCCTTCGTGGAGTTTGGGCACTCCAGGTCTTGTATAGCCTTGATCTGTGAGGGGTCGGCTTCAATCCCTTGGTTTGTGACTAGAAAACCTAGAAACTTCCCGGTGCCGACTCCAAAGGCGCATTTGGAGGCATTCAGACGAAGCTTGTGGCGTTTAAGTATAGTAAACATCTCTGCTAGGTTGGCGAGGTGTTGAGACTTCTCCTTACTTTTTACCACCATGTCGTCGATTTAGGCCTCCATGGTGCGACCCAGCAGTGGGGCGAACATCTTTGTCACCATCCGTTGAAAGGTTGCTCCTACGTTTTTCAGTCCGAACGGCATGACTTTATAGCAATACAAGCCTCTGGGAGTAGTGAACGATGTGATCTCTCAGTCTAGTTTATACATGGCTATCTGGTGGTAGCCGCGATACACGTCCAGGAAGTTAAACCTCTGATGGCCAGCGGTTAAGTCCACCAGCTGGTCAATTCGAGGGAAGGGAAAGCTATCCTTTGGGCAAGCGCGGTTGACTGTCTTGTAGTCAACGCAGACTCACCACTTACCATTCTTCTTCAAAACCACCACCGTGTTGGATATCCACCGAGGGTATTGCACCTCTTCTATGGCCCCAGCTTCCAACAAGTTCTTCACTTCTTCTGCCACTACCTCGACATGGTGCAAGGCTGAGCGGCGTGTCCTTTGGATGACTGGCCGCGCATTGGGGAAGACATTCAACTGATGGCAAATGAAGCTTGAGTCGACGCCAAGCATATCGTAAGGCGTCCACGCAAAAGCCTCCAAATTGGAAGTCAAGAAGTTGACATAATCTAACCGTTCGACGCTAGACAAAGATGATCCCAAGAGAAAGAATTAGGATGGGTCGTTCTCATCGATGCGTACTTCCACCAAATCCTCGACTGATTTTTCCTCAGCCTTTCTTCCTACATCTTCAAGGACCTCCTTCCCCTCGGGTCCCTCAATCATCTGGACAAACCCTTTGGCTGCTCGGCTGCCATTGACCACAACGAAGCATTGTTTGGCCATCACCTGGTCTCCCCAAACCTCTTCTATTTGTCCGGTTGGCGTCGGAAAGCGCAAAACCTGATGGTAAGTCGACGCTACTGCTTGCATGGCGTGCAGCCAGCCCCTGCCCAAAATTAAGTTCTAAGTAGATGGGACCTTGAGCACCCAGAATTCCACCTACTTCACAACTGAACCCGCTTTGACCGGCAATATGATCTTCCCCACCAGCCACTCCGGCTGTGAGTTGAATCCAACCAAAGGAGATGTCGTAGGGGCCAAGTCCTTGTCTTCCAGCTTCATTTGCTTGAAGGCGTCATAGTACATAATCTCGACCGAACTCCCCTGGTCGATCAAGATTCTCTTGATGTCAAAGTCTTTGACGCGAAGAGTTATCACTAGAGCATCATTGTGGGGCATCTGGATCCTTTCCAAATCCTTGCTTGAAAAGGTAAGGACGTCTTTCTCCTCGGTCTTCCCCTTCTTCACAGCGGTTCAATGATGCCATGGATGACGTTGATTACACCTTGCGGCGCTGCTTCTAGGGCGGCTAGACCGTTTGGTTCGGTCTGTTCCGATGGTGCGGCCTTCATATCCCCATCTATGTATTGGTCAAAATGCCCGGCCGCCACTAATTCCTCCAAGTGTTGTTTGAGCGGCAAGAAGTCCTCTGTTCGGTGCCCCCGTTCCTCATGGAAGGTGCAACGATATTTTGAATTGAAGCCTCTCTGTGCACTCCCTAACTTGGCCGGCCAGTGGACAAAAGGCTCGCCTCGGATCTCGCTCAGAATGCGGTAGATAGGGATTTTAAAGACCGTGGTGATTCCAGTCCGCGCCTTCAATTTTCTCTTGGCATCTTCCACAGCGCCACGGGGAGCGTCAGCTCGATCGTTTCTGCGACCCTTGTTTCGGTCATCGTGGTTTAGGCCACGGCGTTGATCTTTTGACCGGCCATTTGGGCGGTTATCCTCCTGCCCGACCGAGTGAACTTTCCCTGCCACCTTTCTGTCCGCCGCGACTGGATTAACCTTCTTGGTCGCGGAGGCAGCATCCTCCTCTACACGGATGTGCTCGTTGATCCGTTGCATCAAGGACTCCATAGTGGTGGGCTGGTGCATCGTGAGTGAATCTCGCAGTCTATGTCCGACTGGGAGACCCCGCTTGTACTGAGTGATCACCAGATTGGTAAGGCAGTCGAGGATCTCGTTGTAAGTTTCCCAGTACTTCGCGTTGTACGCCTTCAACGAACATCCAGATTCCATCTTGATACCTAGGAGATGGTTGACCTCCTTCGGTGTTCGAGTGTTGGTTTTGAATCTGGTGATGAAGGCTTCCGCTAGTTGCTGCCACCCCTCGATACTCCCCTCCGGGAGCCTTTCGAACCACTTCAAACCCAGCTCTCCCAAGCTTACTGGGAATATAAGGCACATCAGGGCATCATTGCGCCGGTGGCCAGCCATTACTTGCCAGTAATGACTCACGTGCATGTACGGATCCGTCTTGCCGTCGTACAAAGTGAACTTTGGCTGGTGGAATCCGGCAGGGAGTGAAGTACTCTCGATTTCTAGAGACAGCAGTGTGGCTGTAAGTCTCGCCAACTCCTTGTCCACCAGCGCAGGGGCCATCACTCTGGGAGCTGGCATCGCCATTTCTTCGCTACCGTGAGTTGGAGGACTCAACCTCTACAATGCCGGCACTCTCTGAGCCTCGCGGCGGCGAGCCCTTTCCTCCAACACATTCTTCAGGTCTCTGGAACGGGAGGAGAAAGAGTATCTCGACGTCGATGACCGGCGTGAGGGGCAGTATGTGCTGTCGCGAGTGAGGGATCTGCCCTCTCTTTGGTCAGAATCGCCAACCCCATAGTTCCTGGTGATGGAGAGAGAGTGAGTCCTCTGCTGGCGGCGACTGCTAAAACGAGGAGACGGGGTGCGCTCACTGAGGTTGCCCTCTCCAGCAACACCCTTCCCTTTAATCTGGCGCTTCAGCATCTCCATCTCCGCCGCCATGTTGCGAATGAGGGCGTCTTGGTCTTCGAGTTTGTGCTCCAGGCGCTGCGCATAGGACTGCCCCCGCTGCTGACGGCCCTCTGGACTCTTCGAACGATCAGAACTCCTCCCGCGTTTGTCTCGCGCACCTCGCGAAGAAGTTTCTAGGCCCGCCACGGCCGGAACATTCGGGGGGCGATCTCTCCTTAGGACATACTCCGGAGTGACACCGTCGACAACGGACAGTGGAATTTCATCATTGTTGGCCATGGAAATGGTGAAAGAGGCTTGAAGAACAAGGGTTGAATATCAAACTTTTCCCACAGATGGCGCCAATTGTACGGGGGCGGAATATCCTCCACTTTCCGTACTCCTTGGACTCCAAGCTTCTTGTGACGGCGTCTAACCTGGCAACACAGAAACAGTGAGCTCCCCGCGGTGGTTTGCCGGAAAGACCCTCCGATGATCAAGTCAGATTACTTGAGGAAGAAGGAGGCTGTTAGAGAGAGAGAGAGTGTGTGTTCTAGATGGTGTAAAATCGCTTTAGGTTACTTACCTCCAACGTTCACCCTCCCACTCCTATTTCTAGGCTGGCCATGCAGCCGCAGGATTGTGCGCACACTTCCTCTGCTGTCCTTTCCTGGACAGGTGGCAGTGCTCGCCTCTCACCACCTTACGCGTGTAAAGGTACAGTCCTCCAACCAGTACATGCAGAACTGCCAAACGGTATTGACGCGTGCCTAGAGCAGATTTCCTCTCCCTCACGCCATTGGCCTAGGTGGCATACTCAACCGGAGTACCACGACCGACCTATCCCTTGCGAAGAATTGCCTCCACAAGCACACAACCGAGCTAGGAACAACCGCTCTATCCCTTGGCAAAGGGGCAAATATCCGATTCTCATGACCGATCGATCTGTTCTCGACCGGTGCATCTTGGCTAACTGGCTGCGAGGCATACCGGCCTCCCCCCGTTCTTTCTTCAATCTTGGTTGCCCAAAGTCCATCTATCTCGGCTGACCGGCTAGAGGCATGTCGGCCCTCGCCGCGTCCTTAGTCTAGCCCGGGCCCTTAGCTCGGTTGCCACACGCCACTACGTGCTCTGCCGAATGTCTACATAGCCACAGCTCGGTCAGGCCTCAGTTCATGCCTGGTTGGACGATCTCTTTGACCGTGCAAAACCGATCCCCGGGTGGTGTTAGCAGAGGAGATAGCGCGGCGCCGTGAGGTCTGTCACGACCCGCGCTACCGTAGCTTGGCCGTACTAACAATGCAAATCTCCCCTCTCATGGATGATGACGAATAAGCTGTTTGGCTTTGGGCCACCTTTGTGATGTACACCTTTGTGATGTATCCTAAACTTCTATACATGGTTGTTTCCCTCAATTGTAAGTCTCCTTTGTAACTTTTCAGATGTTCCCCTAGTATTTGTTCACATTTGTAGAACAAATAAGGTGTAAGTCAGTGATGGATGCAATGGTCAGACTCTGTCATTTTTTTATTATAGGCAATGGCTGGTACGGATTATTTAGAAAATTGGATTCAGTTTGGGGTCTGTTAGTCCTGTAGTGTGCTAAATTGAAAATTGTGATTGATTTCAAATTCTGATTTTGAACTATAGACCATATTTGTAGTTTACCCAGATGAGATAATTTTGACTACTGTTTGAATTCTCAGAGCAATTGTACAGTTCTATATTAAATCTCCCAATCATCACTCAATTTCACTCGGATTTTGAGTAAAATTTTGAGTAAAAGCTTCATTTGACATGAACTCCAATGACAAACACCAATTTTCTTTCTAAAAATTCCTATCTTATCACAAGAATGGCAATTCACTAAATGATAAACTTCAAATGAAGCAAATATAGCCTTTGAATTGAACATTTGAGTCAAGATTTAAGTCTCCCTTCATTTGGGTATTGTGACGATCCCACCACATACAATGATCAGCACTTAATTAATTAAGGAGATTTGAATTTTAATTGTTCATTATTCTGATTTAATTTGGGAGTTATGAGAATCATTGAGTCTGATTCGTAAATGATTTTATTAAGGATTTATTTTAAAATTAGAAATTGAACATCCAAATAGCCTAAGTAGGTGAAATTGATAAGTTAAATCAGTTTAATTTCAAGTATTGGACCATATGAGAGTGTAATTAAATATTCGATTCAGTTTAGTAAAATTAAGGTTTGATCAATTGGGTCAAAATTGGAGTTGATTAAGTTGTGAGGATTGAGAATTTAGATTATTATGAATTAAATTTATTTATGGGGTGTTCAATTGAATATGTAATTCATAGATGGAGATTTTGAGTTTGAGCTGAAATTGAAGGCCTTAAAGGTTTGAGAAACCAAAATTGATGAACTTAATAAGTTTAATTTGATATTTGGAGTCTTTTGGGGGTTTGATTTAAAATCTGATTCAGAATGATAAATTAAACAAAATTAATTGGGCCTTAATGGAAGTCAAATTAGACCAATTAAATTATGTGGGATTTGTGATTAGGTATGATTAATTTAATTATGTGTTAATCAAGATTTATTAAAATTAAGTGTTGCTCAATTAAATTAAGCAAAAACATAAATTGAATTATGTAAAAGTCTAGAATTGAGAGTGTTTATGGGTGTGGGTGTATTGAGAGATCTGCTGTGTGTGTGTGTGCATGTGAGTGGTGTGCTGGAGCCTCAATGAAATGTGCTAGTGTCTATGTGCACACGTGGTGTGTAATGGAAGAATGAGGTGTGTGTATTGTGCATTGTGCTAAAAGTGTATATCACTTGGTGAGAAACTTTTCAAAGTCAAAAAGAAGGGGGTCCATCTTGCTATGTGTATATTGGAGAATTCAATGTGTATATTGGAGAATTCAAGTACAAAGAGAGAGAAGTGGGTGTGTATATGGCTCATCTTCTTGCCGAGAGCATTTCCGAAAAAGATTGGGTTTAAGAGTTGAGACATTGTAGAGAGAGAGAGAGAGAGAGAGAGAGAGTTCAAAGCTTAGAACTCATGTGCTAGAAATGGTAAAGAAAGGCTAAGGAAAAAGCTTGGGAAAGTGAAGCATTGAAGAGGAGTTCAAGATTTTGTCAAGGATTCATTAATTGAAGATTTTAGGTAAGAAATTAAAACTCAAATCTTGTAGATAAATTATCTAGTAGCTGAAATCAATAAGTAATTGGAATCAATATCATGTAATTAAAAAGAATTAGCAAGAAGATGAAGAAAAATTGAGTTAAGTGTAAGATTATGGAAATAAATTTGGAAATTAATTAGTTGAGTGTGATTTTTGTTATTCTTCATAAAGTTGAAACTCATCCTTACATGCATGTTGGAATTTCAATGTTTTAGACTTTAATTCATGTTTTAAAGGTTTATGAGCTTAAATTAGGTTTGATATGAAGAAGAGTAATAAAAATCTAAATTAGAATGATTCAAAAAGTAAAATTAAGATTTGAAAATATAAAATAGTTAGTTTTGATCTTAAT
Organism: Camellia granthamiana; assembly: GCA_036172215.1. NCBI lineage: Eukaryota > Viridiplantae > Streptophyta > Magnoliopsida > Ericales > Theaceae > Camellia > Camellia granthamiana. The sequence goes on from CM069913.1 coordinate 116,215,147, forward strand.
TTCATACATGCAAATGATTATCTAAGAAGTTTCTAATTTAAATTTTATGTCTTAAAGGAAGATAGAAAAGAGTTTGAAGTCAATTTTATGTAAACAAAAATAAATTAGCCAAAAAAAAAAAAAATGAGTTAGGTTCATGATTATGGAAATTAACTTAGAAATTAATTATTTTGGGTTTGATTTTGAATACCTTATATGAATTTGAATCTTATTGTTACATGCATGTAATTTAGAACAATTAAAGAATTAATTCATGAATATGGTTAAGGTTAATCAATATGGAAATAATTACATGCACAATGAAGGTTTTAAGAATTAAGCTATGCAATTTCATATTTTAAAGAGAAGGAAGAATTTTATAAAAACCAAGTTTACGGAAATTTGGGGTTAATCCTAAAGTTAGACAAGGTTTTGATTTTTATTATGAAAGATAGGAATTGGTTTAACTGTGAATTTTAGTCCATGCATGTAATCTAATTTAAAAGTTTTATTCAAAATTTAAATATGTTATGGAACATCTATGATTATGAATTAAGTTTTGGGGTGTGATACGAAAAACATTCTATACCACGCACATGCAAAGCAATTAAGAGAAAGACTTCCATGGAAGTTTGAATTTTAGAACTTACACTTGCATGGGCTATACATTTACATAACAAAGTGAGGGTTTGATTTCTTCATGACAATTTGAGGTTGTTTTAAACTCATGCATTTTTGTTTGAAGCTAGAACTTGTGAATTCAAGTGTTTTTGAAGATTTTTTTTGGACTTATAATGTATGGAATAAAGTTGTATTGATACAAATGTGAGCTGCAAATTTGAATTGAATTTCTGACAGTTTTTCACCCAGTGCCGCACGTGCGGCTTGGAGCCTCGTACATACGGAAAACAGGGTAGTGTGAGCAAGCATTCTGCTTAAATTGCAAGTGTGGGAGGCACGTGCGGAGATGGTCCCGCACGTGCGACTGTAAGGGGCAGTCCCAGTTTTGTTTTTCGCTCTACTTTATCACCTTCCGAGCCCCCATTTGCATGATTTAAACGCATTTCTCATATGCATTACATTTCATGAGTCCCAAGAAAGTGTAGAACAAATGATAGAACCGAACGAGTAAATAGTGAATGAAAACCAATTAAGTAAACAACGAATCGATTGAACGAGTGGACTATGTATTGAGTTGTTGTGCTTGAACTTGTTTGTTTAGGTCAGACGCCACATTGTTAATGCATTGTAGCATGTGTTTCGAGGAGCCCACTGTGAGTAACAATGTTGTAAAGCTATGTTCAATTATAATTCTTTTGTGAATGATTAACTGTACTGCTTTCTGAAATGATATTGTCCACTGATTGAATGTTTGTCCTATTTTATGAACTGTACTCGTGGCATCCAAAGCAACTGACTGTTACTGTTACTGCTACTGTTACAGAGATCTCTGTCAGTTCCAATCCTTGGAACTACTGTTATTGTATTGATGGCCATCGACTGACTGTTCGGTCTATTAAGACCTATTGTACTGTTCTACTATTGGATGTACCACGTATGACTGCTATGATTTCTAAATGACTGATATGACATGAAATATGAGACATTGATTGAATAACTGATCTACAGATGCAATTGACTGTTTTAATTACTGAAAGGACATTCATTCTTAACCCCTTTACACATTTGTTATTCATTGGGCTTTAGCTCACAGTTTGTTATATATATGTAGGTGGTCAGGCACCGGAGCAAAGTTAGCAGCGTTGACCTAAACCCATTTTGTCAAGCCAACCTATTGTGCCTTACTATGAGATTCCGAACCGTTAATGTCAAGGCTTGTTTTCGGGTGCTCTCTGATGAGGTGAAGTGAATGTTGTATGAATCATTTTGGCCTTGGGATTTAGTTCCCTATCATCCATTTTGTTTTTGTATATAAACATCTTATGGAGTTAAGTGTTTGTGCATATATTAGTACATGAAACTTGTGTTACTCATTTAAGTCCTCACAACTTTTTGGACATTCTATTTTAATATTTACAGGCTTCCGCCAGCCCCTTTATTGTACAATTGTTATTACTGGGCCTTTGGTAATCACGGATTATTGGCCAGTTACGATGATAAACCCTTAGGGGCGGGTTTGGGTCGTGACAGGTATTTAGGCCTCGTTTGGGAACCATCTTTTTTAGCTAAAAAGTTAAAAAGTTACTAAATTAGTCAAAAAGCCAACAACCCATACCAAAAAGTCAAAGATTCTCTTTTCTCTCTACTTTTTGCACATCTTTTCGTAAAAAGCCAAAAAGTCATCCCAAACATACTAGTTTGTTTTAGCTCATATTTTAGCCAAATAGCCAAAAAGTTACTAAATTAGTCTGTTCCCAAATGAGGCCTAGTATGAGTTTGAGTCAAAGAGTGGAGAGGTGTTTGGGGTGTTTTTTTCAACTCAAATTTAAGTTTGAGTCAATATTTGAGTAAGGATTGGAGATGCCCCTATATTACTTTTCCATTTATGTTTCTAGAATAATGTTGGGGTCACTCAAATACCATTTTTTACTGTCATTTTACATTGTTAATGAAAGCCTCGTTGTATAGTCATTCTTTCTTACTATTATGCATGTGTTTTAATGTGATCTTGTGATCCAGATGTTAATTTTAGATTGTGTTTTAGAGTGGTTTTGTGGTTATCCATATAATGTATATTCTTGTTGTTGAGTAAACTTGTGGTTACCCATGTGATTATCTTTTTTGTTTGTAACTCATGATCTGGTTTACTGTTTTAGGCAATTGAGTAGATTGGTTCTTGACAATATATTATTTTTTCAGGGTGGTTTGTCTACGCTCAACGGTTTAAATTATGATTTAATCTAATGCTATAATGGCCTGAAGGTTAGGAATTTCAATTATTATCTATCTGGACAGATTATTTTTTTAGTTATTCGAGTATGTTAAGGTTAGAATTTGTTTGGTACTTTATTTACAATGTTTTTACTATCTTTTGGTTTCTCAACTGCTTTATTTTTTTTCTATTGACAGTTGGGGAATTTGGAGTTTATGAAAGCTAAATTCAATTACTGATACATTTCAGGAAATTATTTAATGATTTGTTCAGCAATACAAGCAAGTTTGTCCTGGGGTATGTTTTTCCTCCCCCCTAATGATGAACTATGTGGTCTATTATAGTGGCGGGTTGACGGTAGGGGACGTTTTGAGACTCTAGCTCACAAAATATTAAACAATATGAATCAGTTTTTTAAAATGGTCACTTGAGTGGTTTGACGTGGTACGAGGCAATACCTTTTTCATAGGATGTTCTCTTAAGCTTTTGAAAGGGTCCTGATGGTGATACCCACTAAGGTTATTCAAGGAATTTCCTATATGACCTATTTTGGCAACTTAGAGCATGTTTGTTTTGAAGGATAAGTGGGTGAGATTGGACTATTAGTTCCACCGGACTAATAATTCATTGTTTGTTTGAAAAATTCTGTTCCGGACTAATAGTCCCCGGACTATTAGTCCCACTAACATGGGACTATCCTATCCCATGGGAGGGTGTGGGATAGAAACCATGGGATTGGTATCCCATGGGATTATTTTGTGAAATGTCTATTTTACCCTCCATGCTATTACTTAGTAAACAATTAGAAAAAAGTAAAATAGTCTTTTGAACATTTATAAATTATTTTTTTAGTGTTGTTAATTAAAAATATATATTAAATAAAAAATTTAAATTATAAATTATAAATTATAAATTAAATTTAATTAAAAATAATAAATTATAAATTATGGCCTTATATACTAAATTTTTTTAGTGTTGTTAAAAAATTAAATTTACATATTAAATAAAAATTTTTTAGTATTGTTAATTTAAAATTATATATTAAATAAAAAATATAAATTATAAATTAAATTTATTTAAAAATAATAAATTATAAATTATGGCCTTATAAATTAAATTTTTTTAGTGTTGTTGAAAATTTAATTTATATATTAAATAAAATTATTTTTTTATTTTCTTTATTTAAAATTATATATTAAATAAAATTATAAAATATAAATTATAAATTATAAATTTAATTTAATTGAAAATAATAAATTAAAAATTGTGGCCTTATAAATTAAATTTTTTTAGTGTTGTTAAATTATAAATTATAGATTATAAGGGTAAAATAGTCTTTTGAACATTTATCCTTATCTAGTCCGTCTAACCAAACATTGGATTTACTAAAAATAGTCCAATCCAGACATCTAATCCCATGACTAAACAAACATAGGATATAAATCCAATCCAACCAAATAGTCCCGGGACAATGTATCCCGGGACTAACAGTCTAATGGATTACAATCCTCCTTATCCAGTCCGTCCAAACAAACGCACCCTTAGTGAGCTTACTATTTTCCTCTCATTTTAAAAGAAGTACACCAAGTTAGTCCCATTGGATGGGATCTGGGAGGGGTAAATTGGGTATAAACTTAACTTTTGGCAATATTTTAAATCTGCTGCCCTCAAGTTCGAAAATACGATTTCAAGATTAATATGCCAAGTTTAATCACTGAATCAATGGTCTCCTTTTTAGTATTATCCTTCTATTGATTTAAGAAATTTCTTTGATTCCTATATGTGTGTGCGCACGTGGCGCACAGTATGTGTTGGATTGACCTCTCAAACTCAAACTAGATTTGCATGTTCATGAATCGAACTTGGGCAGACCAATGGTAAATTGGACCAAAAAACTGCATTAGATAATAAAACAATTACTACCAAGGCAATCTATTTTTAAAGAGGTAAATACTATTCAATAGTAAGCCTTTTCCAAGATATATATTATATATGGTTTTCGTGTAACGAGCTATCAGCTTTGGCATTGATTAAAAAGATTTAAGAATTGAATTTCTACCTCTCTATCTTTAGAAAACTCTCATTTTCTCTCTTCTTTTCCTTGGCTTCTTCCCATCTCTTCTCTTCTTCCCCTTCTCTCTTTATTTTTCTTCTCTGCAAAACGTTTTTCTGTTCTGCATCCGTTGAGCTTCTTGTTGTCATTTGGGGCTTTGGAGAAGGTACTAAGAATTATTTTAGGATTGTAGAAGGTGATCTCTGGATATATTTAGAATGTATTATGGAGTTAATCGATCTTAAGGATATGATCTTAATTGCTAGGTGATCTCTGGGAATATTTCAGAATATATATATTATAAAGTTTATTTTGATTTCTGAAAGAAGTGTTGATTAGCTTCCTATCATGCCAAAGTATACGGGTGCCAGATCCTAGTTGCTAACATTTGTCAACATATCACTACAGTCTGAGATTAATTATAAGACAGTGTTGAGGAAAATCATATACATTATACCAAATCAAAATAAACTAAAAAGAGGTCACAATTTGAGAGCATGGCTTGCAAGCTGATAAAAAGGTTTGTAGTAGCAACTGCCAAGACATTTCATTTCAAGGATAGGAAACAAGGCCTTAGCAACCAATTGTAGCAATAGCAATATAGTGGGCAATTGTTGTCACCCAATATAATCTTATGAGAAACTTGTTTCTCAGTGCATGTTGTCCATAATGTATATTACCATTTAATGTTTCTATCAATGTTCTGGGGTTAGTGTGGCTTGGTTTCCTAAAGAAGACCCTTGTTACATTTCTTCAAGAATCAACAATATGTCATTTTATATGGCCTGAGTCTTTTAGTTTTGGCTGTGTTGATTTTCCGTATCTCATTGCTATGTGTGGTTGTGTCTCTTATATGAGGCATGTGCTAATATGTTCTCTATATACTAAAAGTTGAGATTTAAAAACCTATTTTAAATCATTTTGCTTCCCCATTCCAAACTTTTCAAACATGAAGAGGAAATGAAAAAAAGAAAGAACAGCAGGAGCAGGACACAGACAAAGAGGCAGTGTAAAATCGGCCAAAACTCATTACCCCATATAAACAAACTGTCCTGAAGAACGTGTGTACACCTATCACGCTCTAACACAATTGTTGATGTAGAACACAATAAGTAAAGGTACAAATTGGAGATTTTCACATGGGCATGCTTCAAACCTTACTACGTAATCAAATTTGGGTTAATTTTGAGTATTTATGTTTATTCTCAAGTCATTGCATTTCTAGTCACTTTTAAATTGGCTTGTGATATAGTATGTACACAGGCCATGTTCTTGGTCAACCAAATCATTTAATGCTCACATGTGGTATATAATGTGGGTCGAGGATTGTGTTACAAGTCAAGTTTTCCACTTTTGGGATCCTAATCTTAGTAGAAGTAGGAGTTTAGCAACTTAAACATAGCAACACTTATTCTTCAACTCAGTAGAGTGGATTTTGATAATTAAAGATTGTGCTATTTTGTGATGCAACTCAACCTTGGAGAGTAATTCCTAAAGAATCAAAGTGGGATTCCCATAAGATCCTTCTCTTTCTTCTTCCTTTTCTTCTGTCTTTAATTCTCTGCTATTAGATTTTGTTATTTCAATCACAAACCTGCCTTAGTTTCTTTCTTTTGTTTCATTCCAAAGCCTATATTCCATGAGCTAATCCTTTCCTTACTAAATTTGGACTTTAAATCGACTCCAAAACCCCGAAGTACTTTTTTCCTAAAATTTCCACACAACATTCTGAAATTCCTGCAATCTCTCACTTTCAAATAAAGCCAAACTCCAGTCACTTCTACTCTAAACACTACATTATTTCTTCAACATTTTACAAAACCTATTCTCACAAGTTCATAGGTTAAACCACCATATAACTAACCATGGGCAGCATTATAAGTGTCTAATGACGAGAAACTCTAGTCTATTCTTAATTTTCATGTGCTTTATGTAAAGAGTTGATGATGAATAGGCTGATTTATTTTACAACCTATACTATTTATTTAGCCAAGGAAAAGTAACATGGAACAAGTAAATGTGTCTCAAAGTAATATTTGTTCCCTATTATCAATATTTGTGGTGACCAAAACCAAGGACCTGCTTTAATATTTCCATCATAATGTTGCATCATGAAATGATAAAAACAAAGTAATCAATTTAGATAAATTCAGGTACCTCTAGTTGCTTCAAACCACATTAGGAAGGAGATCATCAAAACTAAGCATGGAAACAGTGAGATCACATTCTATGGCAACTCTTTTATAGCAGGTATTCCACCTTATTGACTTGTAGCATTTGTAGAATTAAATGCTTGTTCATATATTGTAATTTTGGACTTGTACAGTTGACAGATATGGTTTAACATTTTTACCTTGATGAACAGGACCCATTGGAGAAATTGTTGCGTCTGCTAATGATAAAGACAGAGCTGTTCTTGTAGCCCAATTTGATCTTGACAAGATCAAATCCGAGAGACATAGTTGGGGAGTATTTCGTGATCGGCGTCCGGATTTATACAAGGTACTTCTTACATTAGATGGCAGCAATCCCAAACTTTGATCTTACATATCTTATCCTATCAATATCTTTTTGTTGTGTTGCTGAATAGAATTACTTCTACAACACTTCCTATTCTCATGGGAAATAGGAAACATAGCACATTGATTGTGTTCGTGTCAAATGTTACGTGTAGCATTTCAAAGATATGCCTGCTTTTGGACCATCCAATATCAAATTTTTGTTTCTAGTAATAGATCAATATGCGGTGATCCCAAATATCAATCATTCATGTTACCCTTTTGATATCTCAACTATTACTTTGTTGACTCTTGGACCTTGCTCTTCTGTTGGCATGCTATTTATTAAATATATGAGGTGTTTTATTGCAGTGTTCACATTACTTATTTTTTTCTTTCTGTTCTCCACTATATTCTTTGTTGGTTTGTTAGATATGTTTGAATACGTATAATAGTCAACTCTGATGTTAAATTGCTCAACTAAACAAATAACACAAACACAGTATTAAGAACTTCAAAATTATCAATAGAAATCTTATATATATGGCTGCAAATAATGCTGTGGATAGACTTGGTGATGCATTTCCTTAATCGGATGTAACACACCATGTTTTTCTTGATCTTGGGCAATTGGTGTAGCTGCTTGGATGCACTATGGCCTTATATTAAGTCTCCTTTAGTAAGCAACACACATGTCTTTGTTGTTGTCCATATACTACCCGAGATGAAAAGGAAAAAATTGAGGTTTAGAAGACCTGGGATATATTCTGCCGCGTGTCTGGTTTAGAAATTTGTTGTTGTCCATGATCACTCTATGTTTCTTTAGTAAAAGAATCTATTGAAAAAAGGAAAGAAAAAAGAGTATTCTTGCTTTGTATCTCTTGGCACTTGCTTTATAATCTTTTTGCGGCTTTGAATCAATTGGTTGATGGGTATAATATTATTGTCTTCGAGCATCGAGATCAATCCCTCTTGCTCATAAAATTATTGAATGTCATTAACACATTTGCCTCAATACCATTTGAGACTATATATTTGTCTAGACAATGTAGTAATCATTTGAAAGTAAATTCATGGAGCAATTCAACTGTTTGACAGCAAAACGATAATTTTGGTGATTTTCAAGTTTGTTGAATTAGGTCCATTTTCATTTTGGCATTATTAATTTACTTATTTTCATTTTTCTCGTGCTTCTGCTTTTGTTTGCTTGCTTGCTTTTCTACTCAAGAGTTTTTGTCAAATTTTCATATACATCCCACATCGTCTACTAAATTTGGATAAACAAATATCTATATAACAAGACAGAACGATTTTTGAAAATATGTTAGAGACAATTGTCCTACTAGGACATTTCAATGGCTATGATTCATTTGTCTATTTAGATAGATGACTGAGATGACCCTCTTAAATATATATCAATATATATCTACACTTATTTGCCACCCAAAGAATGAGCTTCCTACTTACCCACGTCTCCTCTCTATTCTACTTTATCTCTCTCTTCTCACTGTCCCACTTGCCCACGTCTCCCCTCCCTTCTGTCTTTATCCCTCTCCCTTCTCTGTTCTCACCCACCCCATTCCCTCTTTATCTCTCTCTCCCTCCCGTTCTTCTTCTTCTTCCTCCATACCCAGTGTGAAATTACTCGGCTGGGACTCACTGCTGAGCTTGGTCTCTCTCTGAAAATCATCCTTATCCCTACATTCATAACAGTCCTTCACCGTTTTCTCTCTCTAATCTCTCTCTCATGGTGTCGACTCTCCGCCAACATTCCCTTCACCATCCTCTCGCTCCGATCCAAACCCCTACAGATTTGCCTTCCAAAACCCTAAAATCTCCTCCCGATTGAGACGATCATCTTTGCACTTCTACTCTCTCTCATCAAGCCCTCACTCTCTCTCTAGGGTTTCTGATTCTGCACTTTGTCGGTGCCACAGCGGGTTTCCGATTAAGAACCGCGATACCCCGATTGGAGCTCTCCGGTAGAGCTACTTCAAAGCTACACCAAACCTGAGTCTTCTATCTGTGCAAAGTAATATTTCTGTCTCTATTTCCCTCTTTCAATTGATCTACTGTTAATTTATGAGTTCTGAGTTCTGATCTATTTTTATTTTGTCTCTATGGTTTAAAACTTCTTTGTTGAATGCTCCACCCGATCTCTGCCTCTCGCTGCCTCTCCCCCTTTCGCAACCCAGGTTTCTGATTAAGAACCACCCTTGAGTCTTCTATCTATGAATTTTTCTTTCAGTGACGGGGAAGACACTGTCTGAGAATGCTAAACTATTCCCTTCTCTGTCTGAAGGCCAGGTAAGACGGCTTCATTTTTATTTTTTGAAAATTTCATATTTACATTACTGTAATATTTCTGTTCATTTTTATTTGTTATGGTTTACATGTCAGTTGAGAATAAAAAATATGTTATCCTTTTGTATCTCTTCTAGCAAGTAATATGACCATTGACAAACCCCATCAAGGAAACGGGCCATATCCAAATATTATATGGAAATCTTGCACCAGAAGGTTCTGTCGCGAAGATTACTGGGAAAGAAGGGCTGTATTTTTCTAGTGCTGTTCTCTATTCTGCTTTTCTTTTTTCTTTTTTTCTTTTTTTTTCTTTTTTCAGTTTGTTTCTCATGATTTACATTGGCTGTTGCTCAACTCGGGGAATTATCATTTCAATATTACCTGTTGTATTGAAGAGATGATTGCAAAAATTGTTTGCCAGGTCCTGCTTTTGTCTTTGAAGGAGAAGAAGCTATGCTTGCAGCTATCTGTGAAGATCCTATGAGTTTTGAGGTCTGGTAACCATTTTTGTTTTCTTTTGCAATTGTGTCCTATTTCTCTAGCAATCCAGTGCATTAATTGTTGAAAATCATTTCCTCCTGCGCCATTCAGTGTGGTTTTTGGTTTTCCTTTTCTTTCTTTCTTTCTTTTTTTTTTGTCATCTAAATTTTATATTAGTTAATACAACAATCAATTCCTTAAATTTCTTCCCGTATTTTAATATGGACCATCTGTCACCCTGTTCGAAATTTGAATAAAAATTGGAATAAAAATTGAGACACAAGGGATTAAAGTAAAATTTGATGGAAAATTCAAGTGTAAAAAGTGTAATTTATCATTCAAATTCTTTCCTCTAATGCCCATAACATGCCCTCAAATGGCCTTTAGAGTATCTCCAACATTATATTTTTGTTTTTCTATCAAATTTGAGTAAAAACTTTATTTGATATTGCATGTTCTAATGGAGGATTTCGATTTGTTTGTCGTTTGCATTTCTAAATTTGATATCATAAGAACATGTACAAGAATCCAATTCCGAATTACTTTTTTATGACCTCTCTTATAGATTGGTGTACTGAAATATTATAAATGATTTGTTTTTAGGATTCACTAAATTTTAATGGCTTCCTTATTTTAATAGTCTGATATACACACATATAAAAATACTAAGAAATTTGAACGTATCTTATGAAAGAGTAGATCTGGAGCACACAAAGCAGAAAATTGGAGAGGAAAAAAATAAATGATTTTCAATTTGAAGAGCTTTGAGTTTATAAAAATTAAAAGAAAATCTACTAATGTTGAAATGTTCATTCGTAGGTAAGATGTATCTCATAGATGAAAGAGAATGAGTGGTGGAAGATGGAAGAGAGAGAATGAGTGGGGAATTGATGGACAAGGTGTGGGTTCTGTGTTTCTAACCATTAAATTGATTTATTTTTATTTATTTTTTGATGTCCGTGTTCTGTTTGTTTTTTTATTTATATAGATCTTTTTATTTTTTATTTATTTTTAATGTAGTTTATGGATTTGGATTTAATTTTTTAAAAAGTTTTAGGTTTGAAATAATGGTTGATCTTTATAAAATAGGTTTTGATTTTAGAAATATATTTTTATTTTCAGTTTGATTTATGAAATGGATTTAATTTCTTAATGGAAAATGAGTGTTGATTTTTTATGGTTTTGAACAAAGTTTTTGAAATGGATGTTGATTTTTTTTTGATTTAACAAAATCAAATCACAAATTTAAGATAAAATAGAGTGAAAAAAATACAGAGAGAGGAAGATCGAACAAAGGAAATAAAGGGTTTGTTATTTGAGCTCTGAGAGGAGATGCAATGTTTGTTAAGAAATGAGAGAGGATGAGACGAGGAAATGAGAAAGAGAGACGTTACAGAGAGAGAGAGAGAGAATGAGTATTTTAAATATTATACTTTTTTAGATGGTGAAATTCTATAAAAAGTTTAATAAAAATTTTAAATACAAATTAATATTTTAATTTAAACTTTTACTAATGAATTTGATAAATTATATTTTAACTTAAACAATCCGTCATTGTACGATATCTTAAACTGATTTATTATAATTGATTTCTATAACAGTGAAATTATTATCATTTGAATTGATTTTTTTGTAAAGGATGTGATACCAATATTAATAATTTATGTTAATTGATTTTTTTAAAATATGTGTACCAATATTATTTATACTGTGCCTTCAGACACGGGCATACGCTAGTAACTTGATATTGTATTACATTTTTTTTAGGGTAACGAAAACAATGAAGACGATGAAGATATTGGGGTAAATTTTATGTGGCATTAATAATAACTTTAATTTTGTCTTCAATTCATTAGCTTATCTTCTGTATTGCTTTCATGATAGTTGCATGACGCAAATGAAACTGGAAATGGTGGATCCTTGGACAATGCCAAAGGCAAATTGTTGAATTGGGATGGAACAAAGGTGGTGGTTGCGGAAGGCACAATTGCATCAACAGATTCTAAAGCATTGGTACATCACATGCCTCTTGGTCCTGGGTGTTGGAAAGTATGGGTTAACTATGTCATAGTCAATGCACCATTGTTTCGCCCTAATCATAAGATGTTTGTGCTTGAGGATGCTATTGGAAGCACCGTTGCTTGGCCAACCCATTTCATTAGCTTTGACTTTAGAACTAACATCTATGGATAATTTTTGAGGACTTTAGTGAACAGATTTCTATAAACTTTGAATAGTTTTGGGTAATGTTTACAAACTTATATATGTACAGTTTTGGATGGTTTATAACTTTTTGGATAATTTAGAACTTAAGGATAGTCCTTTTGGGTATTTTTGAACTTGCAGTTAGGTTTTGGATGTTTGGAATGTATATATTGACAATTTTTGAATGTTTATAATTTATAGATATAGTTTATTTTTTATGGTTGAAATAATATTTTGGTGGTTTATTGATATTTTTGGTGAATCTTGTTTGTAATATTAGATTATACAAAACAGGCCAAACAGAACCTGCTGAATTTATAAAAAAAAAAAAAATGCACATTCTACGGCAAGCAAATTAGGTAATTATATGAAATATTTCATAGCATTCCATGTATGTCGTGATATGTTCTATTTATCTACGACAGGCCGAGCAAGTTGTTGTATTATATATTTTACGGCGCACAATCAGCGCTGTTATTTGTCCCACCAAATAACGGCATGCAAAAGGGGTTGTAGAAAAAGTAACAATGACATACAAAATCTGCCATTAAATAATTTTTAGTGGCGTACTATAGCATGTCGTAGAAAAATTAACAATGACGCACAAAATCTGCCGTTAATTAGTTTTTAATAGTGTACGAAGCATGTCGTTGAAAGTGAATGACTTTCCATGACTGGTCATAATATGACGTGCCAATGCACATTGTAGAAGGGCTTTTATGGCGTGCATTGCGAGCCGTAAAAACCCTTTTTTGTTGTAGTGTTGACTTAAGAATGAATGCAAGAGCAGATATTCGTTGTTTTAAGTCTTATGCGAAGTTACCATGCAAAGGTTACATCATTCATCACATGCCATTCATCACATTGTGCAAGGAGATCGTTCGAAAACTTGTCTTTTATAAACTAGCGGGTCTAACCCCAATCATTGTTTTACAAAGAAACAAAATAAAAAAAAAAATCTTTCAAAACAAAAACAAAAACAAAAAAAAACAAAAGGGTCTATCTGAAGCTAGTCATTAACTACAAAGCAAAACAAAAAACAAAAACAAAATCATCATCCTCATCAGTAACCCATCCTTGCCCTCTTTCTCCTCAACTGCGGAGTAGGTGCATCACTGTCATCGCTGGGGCTACTGGACTGTAGGTTAACCTCCTCTCCCTCATCCTCAGGGGTTGTAGTCCCGTCAAAAGACTCCTTAGAAGGTGAGCTCTTCCTCGCTCGACCTCTCCCTCGATCAGCTCCCCCTCGGCCCCTCACTAGTCCCCGTCTCCTTCTTTTCCCAGTTGGAAGAGGTCCTGTGGGCACTGCTGGTCCGACTTAAGCTGAAAATAGTACAAGTATCAGTATGGACTAACAAGAGTATAAAAAGCATGGCAACAACAGTGAACTACACATAGAGTATACCTCAATCCCATGAGTAACTAAAGCAGTTTGTCTCCTCCGTACCATAAAGAGTAGTCGGTCGATTGTCCGGAGGAGGCCATCAGCATACGCTCGGGGTATCTGCAAAAGGAATAGAATTTGAGAGAGGTGGACAGAAGTAACAGAGAACAATGAACATAAATGGTAGAAAACAAAACAAGATAAAGTGCAGTGAGTAGAAGTATAAACAAATGTGTACTTGCTCGATGCCAGGAGCGAACGCTAGCCTGCGGTCCCTATCCAAGTATGCTCAAGAAGGATTTGCTTGATCACACCATTTGGATGCATGTACATGATCTCAGTGGGAATCACAGGAAACCCAGGAATGGAAGCAACGGCAAGGGCACCTCCAGTAGGGGTATTGCCAGCCACAGTAGCAGCAGCAACAACAACCTCCAGAATAGCACGAACCACACCCAAGGTAAGAAGCACCATCACCCGAGTATGTAAGAAGGTGGTGAAGTCGCTGGGCTCATGATATTGATCACCATCCTCTCCCAACATTAGGAGGTTGATTTGAGGACCATCTTAAAGCTCATCAATTACCCTCATGACTAGAGGAGGAGGATGTGGAATGTCGGGGTTAGTGATGCCTCGTATCTGGCGGATGAACCTCTCTCCTAGGTAGTAAGCCCAACCAAAGGGGCCCTCAAACAGAATCTGCATGGTGAAGGCATGCCATGCAGTGACATAGGTCATCCTTGACGCTTAGGGAATGCCCGCCCAAGGATGCCAGTCAACCTGTGGAAGTAGACATCAGATGTCAAAAATCTAAGCAGTATGAAATCAGTGCAATATGAAAATGACAGTGCATATAGAAGCAATAGTATGAGAATGACCGTGTAGTATGGGAAACAGTGTAGTATGCTTACAGTTTGTAAAAGTTAATACCTGATCCGTAGTGATCGTGTCAAAGAAGCGGCAAAAGTAGGGGAAGTCTCGGTCTACGCAGTTGCGGCACTCAAATCGGAAGTTATAGTACCAGGAGCGGGGTACTAACAACTCAATCGGCCTCACAGGGACCAGAGCCAGAGAGATGAAATATGTTTAAACCAGAGCTGCAAGCAAAAAAAGATGGATGAAGAAAAATGAGCAGATAAATAGGAAATACAAAGCAAAGATGACCAGGAAATGCAAAATTGAACGGAATATAAAGCTGAATAGAAAAGGTAAATATGAGGTGTACCTCCCAAACTCTCCAGTAGCCATTGAGTGAATCCGTCTTGCGACGGGATACAAAGCTCATATAGCAGTATAAGGTGGCCAGGCCGGCACCACCCCAATCATATTCTGTCACCTGTGGTAGGTGCACCAGTGCCCCCAGAAGATATAACCCCATGGTACTTTCCTGTTCGCAAATAGGGTAGTACCGAGGAGATACATAAGGAAGCTGCGGGTGTACTAGGCGACCTCATCTGGAGTAGTAGGCTGGGACTCAGTGAAGTGATCATAAAACCAACTATACCTCACCATCCTGTGACTGGTGATGTCTAGGATCGCTCTAAGAAGCTGATGTTGTGCGGCTCTCCACTGTGTCATATTAGGATTGAATGGGATTGGGCCACCAACCCCAACCTATAGGCCACTAAACATCAAGAAATCGTACGAGGTCAGAGTCAGCTCCCCGATCCATGAGAAGTGGACTATGTCCATAGTGTCCCACCATCTCTCTGCCAAAGCCCCATACAACAATGACTCAACCCTCATCTGTATAAGCCTTGAGCAGAAGGGCCCAAAGCCTGTAGCATCAACCAGTGTGCGAACCTCTGTGGGTAATCTCTCATACCAGTATTGGGAGGCTGGATATGGATCCATAGACACCAATCCTCCTAGCTAGCACCTGTAAATAGGGAGTATATGAAGCATTAACTAGTGGTCTACTTGTGAGATTCAACAATGTATCAAAACAAAGAAATGTTGCTTACCGTGGAAGCATTGGCGGATAAGTGCTCCGCGGGCTCCCGCAGCAAGATGTCCTCATCTATCCCGGAGATGAGGCCTTCAAATCTCAATATACCGCATGGGGGCAAAACATGTGTGCGTGGCCAGTAGGTGGCCGCATCAAATGGCCTATCAACAAGGAGAGGTAATGTAGGAGTCTCCTCGGCCCCAATACCAATGCCAGGGTCTGGGATGGGAACCTCGTCATTGGCCATGGAGAAAAGTAGACAAGAGTGAAGAAAAAGTGAAGGGGATGAGTGAAAATAGGTGGAAATCCCCAAATTTCACACCCTAGGAGAGAGAAAGTGAATAATTATGGAAAATCAAAGGGGAAAGAAGGAAAGTGTGGGCAAATGTGAGGGAAACCAAGGGAAAAGCTCAAACTCCACTAATTCAAGTTTTGTTTGGTTCAAAATATAGAGGAGGGGAAGGGTTTCAAAGAAAATTTTGTGAGGATTGTTGGGTAATTCAAGAAAAGGGGAAACCTAGAGAGAAAGGGAGGTTAGAGAGAGAGAGGAGAGGGAGTTTTGGATGAGAGGGTGTGAGAAAACAAGGGTTTGAGTTTGTTTAAAACGTGCTTGGCCCGCGGAATGCCTGAAACTGCCCCTGCCGCTATCGAAGCCTGGCCGACTGTCGCGATGTCCGATCGTGTTGAGGCCCAGCTGGCCTTCAGTGTAAACTCAATTTTGTTTTTTTTTACTTTATTTTATTTCTTGTATTATGGAGCTTTAATTTAAAAAATAAAAATTTAAAAAAAATTTAAAAAAAAAAAAGAAGAAGAAGAAGAAGAAGAAAAAAGGGGAGAGAAGCAAAGAAAAGAAAAAGTGAAGAAATAGAGAGGAAAGAAAGAGAAAAAGGAAAAAAAGAAAAAAACAAAGGAACAAAGGAAAATAAGAGAAGGAAAAAATGAGCTGGTAAAATATAAAAGAAGAATTTCGGGTAAGAAAAGAGAGGAATTTTACTCATTCTGTTTTTATTGTGTGAATGCCTTTATTTGATTCTTGATTTAATTTGTTTAATCTTATTTGTTTAAAACTTTTAATTTGTTTAGACTGTTTCACGGTTTCGTTAGGTTATAAATTATTTTTCCTGAATCGTAATTCGTTCTATTATTTCGTAAACGAACGATATTGTATGTACGGTTCATTTAGAGGAGTTCCAGATAAAATCATTCGTGCCACAACAAAATCATCATCCTTTTTAACCATCAAATTGGAATGCGGTGTGTTGTGTTCAGATTAAAGCCCATTGTTTTAACACATCAGCAAATTGGCTTTCACTTTACTACATCGCTTTGAATGTTTTGATTTTACCTATCTCTGTGTAGAATCCATGTTTATTTTCAATTCACGTTTATGTGATGTTTTTGTTCTTTTATCAATCCAACATTTCCTCTTCTCGCGTGCGACGCGTTAGGATTGTTTCCATTCAGTTAAAAACATTGGGCATGTCCCGGTGTTCACACCACTTTTCCTCCTCTCGCGTGCGATGCGTTAGGATTGTTTCCATTCGGTTAAAAACATTGGGTGTGTCTCGGTGTTCACACCACCTTTCCTCCTCTCACGTGCGACGCGTTAGGATTGTTTATGTTCGATTAAAAACATTGGGCGTGTCCCGGTGTTCACACCATCTTTCCTCCTCTCGCGTGTGACGTGTTAGGATTGTTTCCATTCGGTTAAAAACATCGGGTGCGCCCGGTGTTCACACCACCTCTCCTTCTATTGCATGCGATGCATTAGGATTGTTTCCATCAGTTAAAAACAATAAGTGTGCCTGTTTGTTCACCCCGCCCTTCCTCTTCTCGCATGTGACGTGTGAGGATTGTTTACCTTGGTTAAAAACAATAGGTGCACCTATTTGTTCACAGCACTCCTCCTCCTCTGGCTTGAGACTCGTTAGGATTGTTTACCTCGGTTAAAAACAACAAGTGTGCCTGTTTGTTCACACCACCTTTCTTTTTCTCACATGCGATGCGGTAGGATTGTTTATCTCAATTAAAAATAGTAGGTGAGCCTGTTTGTTCACACCATCTTTCCTCCTCTCATGTGTGACGCGTTAGGATTATTTACTTTGGTTAAAAATAGCAGGTGTGCCTATTTGTTCATACCACCCTTCCTCCTATCGCGTGAGACGCGTTAGGATCTCAGTTGAGACCTCGGGTGTGCTCGATGGTTACGTCGCCCTTCACCCTTCCTACACAAGGCGTAGTTAGGTCTGTATTTTCTTACATCTTTTCTACGTGAGATGTAGGTTAGTTTGTTCTTTCTTTGTCCTTTTTACGTAGGACGTGTTTGTTTATTCACTTCTTTCTGTGTGAGACACGGCGGGGTTTGTTTTGCTTTGATTTGCATTTTTATTCAAGCGTTGCATTCTTGTTTAGATTGTAGCATTGTTTCATTGCTTCATTTACATTATGTTTCATTGCATTGTTTCATTGCGTTGTTTCATTGCATGATCATAAGTTATTTGCTGCATTTCGTTTGTGCTTTACCCTCGAGTTCAATCTTTGTATTTATGTCTTGATTTCTTGCCCGAGCCTTGTGGCCTTGTCAAATGTTGTCTCTGGGCTTTGGCATTCACTCAGGTCAAATTATGACTTCAAGCTCTGTCAAAGAGGGGCAACTGTAGACACCCCATTTTTGACCGCCCACAAGGCTCGAGCGCTTTGCCTAGTACACCCGATGATGAAAGTGGTGTTGTGCGTGGTTTGAGGTCTCAATGAAGGGGCCATGTTTAAGCTCTGAAATAATCTCAAACCTTCCATATTCCCACTGATTATACCCAAGAAATCCATTTTTACCCCTTGTACCACCCTATGCTGAGTTTGAAGCAGAAAAACAAGGGAACACATTGAGGCCCGGCTGTGGCTATTGAGGGTCGGCCGTGCCTTAGTAGCGAGATACTATTCTGGGGGAGAGCCCGCTAGCTGTCCATTTTTGAAGATATTTATGACCCTTCTTGCTCAAATTCTATAAAAACAACCATATATCTTTGTTTTGAGGGTTGAAGAATTTCTAAAAAGCCTTTACACCTTCTTGAGAACTCCTTCTTCTCCTTCTTCTTGGGCAAGTAACTCTTTGAGCAAACCTATCACCTTGAACCTATATCCATACACCATATACACCTTCAGACCTTATCCTAGGAACCTTGGTTGAGCCTTGAACACCATAATTCAAGCTTGAGAGTGTGTTGGGACTTAGTTTGATTCATAAACAAAATCTCACTTCTTTGAGAGATATAAGCTTGTCATCCTCTTTTTACTTCTTGTTCTATCTATTGCTATCTAGTTCTTATAGTTTTGTGTTGTTGTGATTCTTTTCCAAGTGTTTAAGTTTGGGTTTGGAGAGCTACCAAAAGGGTAGAGAGAGTTGACACTCTTTTCTTACACCTTTGCCTATAGCTCAAACCCTTGCTTTTACACCCTTTCCTTTGCTTTCTAAATTATTTTTTAGAGTTTAAAAAAGACTAAAAATCATGCTTTAAGGTTTCAAAAGTGGAGCAGTTAGCTACCCCTCCTTGTTCTTACTTACTAACTTTGTTTTCTATCTTTGTTGTTTAACTTTGTAGGCTCTTTTCATGCACTTTGAGCCACTATTTTTCATCCATTAAGGGTTATTTTAGGGCTGTCTTAGGTTGTTTAGTTAGTTCATCCTTTGATTAACTTGATTGTTGTCTCATAAGTTTGCATACATAGCTTGTTGTATATTGTTATAAGCTTTTCTTTAACTAATTTCCATGTTTAAGAACTTCATTTTAATAAATCAACTTGCTACTCATTTCTTTCATTTGGGAGTTGTTTCAATCGGTTGACAGTTATTCAAAACATGAACTAGTGATTTATGCTTAATGGCTTAATCTCTACGGAGGTTCTTTGTCAATGACGTTGTTTCTTGTTCATGTTGAGAATCACCTCCCATTTGACATATTTCTCAGTTAGTGGACATAACAATTATCTTGGACTTAATGGATTAAAGGATGGCAATGACTTATGAATTTGGCTTAAAATGAACCACTCCACATAAAGAAAATGAGTTATATTACTTGGGTTTGGCAGGACGTTATGCCGAATCTATTGTGTCAAGAGTTATTTTACATTAATTCATGATGTTTTGATGAACCTTGAAGCGTCCCTACCTCCCTCTTTGAGTTCACTCTATCATAGGAGGGAGAGGTGGTTGTTGTTCCTTTCATTTATTGATTTTTGTCCAAATTGTACTCGAAATCATTAAGCAATCAACTTGCTCATTGATGGTTTTGGAAACAATTCCAACCTTCTCTCGAGGTTCTCCCATGACAGAGAAGTGTAAGAGGGACAAACAGAGTCTAGAACAACTCTGTTTGCACTGTTTTCACTTCAGAGCACAAAACAGGATTTTGCATGAAATTTAAGGCACGACCGGCCCTTTTGGGGCCCAGCCGGGACTCAATGAGGCAGGGCCGACCATCAATGTTTGGTCAGTAGTATATTTTGTAGAAATCAGAGAGCAGTGGCTGAAGGTGAAACAGAACAAGCCTAGGCAGACAGAGCTATTCTTGGACACTGTGCATGCAACCCTTATGCATCCTTGCTTACCTTAATGTTGTAGATTAATGCTTTGATAATTAGCGTTGTAATTGTTATTGTTATTGTTACAATTAGTCTTGTAAATTATTATTGTTGTAATTATTATTATTGTTTATTTATAATTTGTTATTGCTAATTAACTTAGATAGTTAGTTTACTCCTCATGATTATCCTTGATGTAATAGAGTAGTTAGCTAATTATTTCTTTGCTCGTTTATTTATTCGGTTTTGTAATAATTAGTTTAATTTAGACTTTCAGACTTTGATTCGCACCCTCTTGCACGAGGGCAATTATGTAATAATTTGTTTGTCTTCTAACCCCACATCTTTCTCTCTTTTACTTACTTGCTTACGATGGTTAGTATAGAACATCATTTTTCAAATTAGCATCTTTATATATTGCATCCATTGTCTTGCATGCATCCAAGGTTCGACTCATCATGCTAACCCAATATCAAATGTTCAAATTCATTACTTGACTATGTGCTTTATCGCATGTCTTGAATGAAATCATATGCTGTGGGAGCCAGAAAAAAATATATATCAACTTATTGGGCTAACCCAAACAAGGCTTATCAAAGGCCTAACTATTGGGCTTATTCGGCCCACCCCCGTCTATAAAAGAAAGGCACCTCATGGCATATGGGATGATCTCTTTTTTGCTTCACATAGCACACAAACACACTTTACTATTCTTGATTCTTCATTCATGGATTCTAACTTCATCATCGGAGTGTCCCCGGCCGGTAACCATGGTTGGGTGGCACCAACCAGATTTATCTCTTGCAGGTTTATGGAGCTATCTTCATTGAATCTCACCAACGATCCATGTGAGAGGATTTTTCATGGTTTCACAATTGGCACCGTCTGTGGGAAACGTTAGCAAGAGTTCAATGACGAGAGGAGCAAACATGTTCTTGTAAGTACAAATTTAACAACACTAATTAATCTTGCTCTCTACAAATTAGTTTAAGATTGGTTCTTGGATTGGAGGTACATATGTTTGTGCTCACAA
Source organism: Camellia granthamiana (assembly GCA_036172215.1). Taxonomy (NCBI): domain Eukaryota; kingdom Viridiplantae; phylum Streptophyta; class Magnoliopsida; order Ericales; family Theaceae; genus Camellia; species Camellia granthamiana. Next base: position 116,236,442 of record CM069913.1, read on the forward strand.
AATAGAGTTTTTTGTTCACTCTAAATCTCAGTAAAAAGTTTTAAAACAACATAGAATTCATGGTCTACTTTTGCATTTCCATTTTCGCTCTCTACGAATGGGTTTCACTTTTCTTAAAGAGAGCCTCTTTTTGGCAATTCAACAAGGTTGTTCGGCCAAACCCAATTCATTTATGTATATACATTTAGACTCACAGTTGGTGTCCAACCTTTATTGATTGACTTGACCAAGTTTATAGATATATGTGCACATATAAATTGTTGCTTACATTTATTAAAAAAATAATAATAAAAAAAAATGATGATGAATATAAATCAACTTAAAAATAAATAAATAAAATACAGTACAACAGCCGTGAGGGTGCCTAGTTGTTCGCCACACACATTCATGGAAGCATCAAATTTCTCACCAAATTTCTTCATTCCCTATATTGAATCGGCTCGGTATCATTATTCGGCTAACATTGATTATTCGGCAAGGCTTCCCAGCGCATAATTATCTTAATATTCAGGCTAATTCTAGAACTTCAATATAAAAAAAAAGGGCCGTGCATGAAGCTTCGGCCACTGTGGGGTCTGAAACTTTAATGAGTTAAAAACTTGTATGCTTCAAGCTCGCTCTCTCTCTCTCTCTCTCTCTCTCTCTCTCTCTCTTCGCTGTAGATGACACTACAACAATTACAGTAACATTTTCAACGTCCTTTTCGTTTTTTAATTCTTGCTTAACATTAGATCACTACTGCTTGATTTTGATGAATTAAACAGCCTTGCTGTGTCCAGATTTCATTATTCTCTCCCATTCTCTCTCTCTCTAATAAAATGCAAACATAAACCATTTAATCTTTAAGCATCCAAATTGGAGCAACGATTTGACTTCTTCCTTCTTCAAAGCTAATTCATGCATACATTTTGTACTCTGAAGTTTTTTCATGGTTTCATCCTTATATTTCATGGCATTTCATGTTTGATATTCTCTGGACGTGGTTTGGTGAGTGAGTCTACATGAGAGTTCTGGTAATTTAGCAACACTACTCGGCAAAATGCCATTAGCCCATTGGCTTGCCAGTTCATTGAGGCTCAGTCATCACCATCGGCAACACATTGATTATTCGGCAATGCCACAGTCATCCCGAATATCTACCAACATGTTGAATTCGCACAAATGCCATTATGGACTTGCCGACCATAAGTTACGAACAATGGAGCTGTTCGGCAATTCAACGTGGCTGCTCAACAGCATTACAGTGACCATGTATTTGTATTTCGGCACTGCCGTGACTCATAGCACACTACTCGACAAAACTACAAAGCTACTCAATAGCTCTATAACCCCGAGCTCTATTCTTTGGCCACGAAAACGGCTTCGATTTCTCGCCGTCGAATACATAGCTCTATAACCCCGTGCACCAAGCTCTTTTGCTGAATACATTCCCCTATACAAATTCTTCCGACTACTTTTTTGCCGAGCACAAAGCTACAATGCGTTCACCATTAATTCATTAACATTATTCGGCTTTAGCAATTTGTTCGGCAACGCATTATGCCGCAACGTTGTTCAACTCTGCAATTCGGCTTTTCATTCCACATTAATTTGGCACGCACATATTATATCAGCTACAAACCACAATCTTGCTCGGCACTACTATCTTGGCATAACACTAACATCTCGGCTTGCCGAAATCCACATCTGAAAATACCAGCAGATTCGTGTCAACTCAAGGAGTCCAAACCTACCAACCCGAGGAGCCAAGAACTAACCAAAGTTCGCTGGTAGTTGCAAAACAGACCAAATTTTCAGAAAACTAAAATTTTCAAAATTGTCAAAATCAAGTTTTGGCCATACCAATGTGAAGTACTCATTAAGCCAAGTCCAACGCAACCAACCGCGTCAAAATCGGAGCTAAAACGAAGCCGTACGAGCTAGGCAAAATTTGCCCAGAAATTCACCTATTCTGCCAAAGAAAACGACTAGGAATGGCAACGGGGCGGGGCGAGGCCGGGGATCACCCTCCCCGTCCCCGATCCCCGACGGTGAAAATTTTTCCATCCCCGGCCCCGATCCCCGACGGGGTACCAATCACTGCCCCCGCCCCCTGCCCCTAACGGGGATCGGGTTTCCCCGACCCCGAAAACTCCCCGGCCAAAAAAAAAATAAAAAAATAAAAAAAATCAACTCATCTCATCAACAACATCATCGACAACAACAACAACAACAACATCATCTAGATCATCTTATATATTACAACAACAACAAAAATCAAATCATCTCATCTTACATATTAGATCATCACCAACAGATGAGTTTATTTATCAAAAAAAAAAAACAGATCTGAGTTTATTTATCAAAAAAAAAAACAGATCTGAGTTTATTTATCAAAAAAAAAAAAAACAGATCTGAGTTTATTTATCAAAAAAAAAAAAGATCTGCCGGTGAGAAAGAGAGGATGAACCGTAGCCGTAGCCGTCGCCGTCGTACGTGTGAGAGAGAGTGGGAGGATCGGCGGTGAGGAAGCACAGCAGCGGTGAGGGAGGAGCATCGTCGGTGAGAGAGAGGAGAGAGCAGCAGAGCGTCGTCGGTGAGAGAGGTCACGGATGGTTGAAGTGGACTACGGGGAGGAGGAGAAGAGGCGATGAAGGACAGTGTGAAGGCGAGGAGGGGAGGAGGCGAGGTCACGGATTCGCTTCTTTCTCATCTCTCAAACCAGTCACACACAGAGTAGAACGGGAGGGGGAGAAGAACGGGAGAGAGTGAGGGAGAGGGAGAGAGAGAGAGAGTTGTTGGGAAGCCACTGACTTTTCTAAACATATATATTATATATAATAAACAAGCACATATATATTATATATAATAAACAAGAAACTGAGTACAAACACTAAACATATATATATTATATATATAGATATACACGCGGGGAATGATCGGGGCATGGTCGGGGCGGGGCCGGGCCGGGGCCGGGGTTGAGACAGCTATCCCTGTCCCCGTCCCCGATGTCATCGGGGATTCATTTTTTAATACCATCCCCGTCCCCGCGGGGGTATTTTTCGGGGAAAACCCGCTTAAATCGGGGTCGGGATCGGGGATCCCCGTCGGGCCGGTTCCAAATTGCCATCTCTAAAAACGACCATAAGTTGGCAAACAAAAGAAATTATTGTGTGCATTGCGGCTAAGTTGCATCATGTCATAACCAAACAATCAAGTTGAAATATATAGTGAGCAAAATATATTCATAAAGATATAAGGTGGCACAGTGGTTAAGTGTTCAATTTTTTTCATAAGGACATGAGTTCAAATCTTGTAGGCAACAACATTGTTTATATTTTTTGCCAAGCCACTAAGCTGTGCTACAAGAAATCAAGCCGAGTCGTTAAATGCAGAATAAGTTAGAAAAATTATCCAGTGCTTTGCGGAGCCTAATTCTCCTCCGATCTGAGCCGTTGATCCATTTTAGGTAAAATTACGCTATCCGGAGTCCGATTCCAACAATCGAATTGTCGTTTCCAACTATTTTGAGCCTTCTGAACACATCCGTACGGTCTGATTTTGCAAATTTCATACCAAACATTCATAGATGTTATTTGTAATGCCACATATCGCAGCTAAAAACAACATTTTTGTCGTCGTACCTGGAGTTAGCTCAATGCCGAATTCACCAACTAAATCTTATTTGGCGACTCTCTGCCTATCTCCCAGCTTGACTCATTTGTCACCAAAGGATGAAATCCTTCCGAATAACAACTTTCACTCCACGGCATTGGACATTCTCAGAACAACAACAATTGTTAATTTGTCTACCTCTTCGGCAAAAATCTCATAATTTCTCGAAAACATAGGGGTACAGAATCCGTTTCAAATTTTTATCGGCCTACTCGGCAATTTTGGCCCACGTCCATTTTATTCCTTCCGAATAACAAATCTTATTCAAAAGCAATGGGGCAAATATACATTGGACAAGAAACTCAACTTCAATAAATTGGCAACCATTGCCAACTAAGTTCTTAGCAAATCCAACTCCGAAGGGATGCCAACACACCGCGAAGCTAAGAAAAATTGCCAACCAAAAGATTGGCACAATGACTGACCTAAGTGTAGCTGACCAACTTTTCGGTAAAATCACATTATATATGAAACGGACACCGATGTTTTGACACTAGTTACTCGGCAGTGCATCAACTTTACTCGCAACATTGGCCACAATATTTGGCAACTTTATTCGCCTAACAACATTATTCAGCAAAATAAATTGCCCACTGGGACATCTTAGTCAATTTTTCGCTTTCCAATTGGGGCACATCAGCCGATCATCATCTCGGCACCTCTGATATGCATCCATACTCGGCCAACTTGGTACAAACACTACAACATTTACCTGAGTTACACACTCTCGCTCCTTTTCACACCGCTCCAAGCAAGTGCCAGTTTTGGGGCAATGCATTGCACACTTGGCAGTCGGCCGTTAGCACTTGGCAGTCGGCCGTTCGCATTTGGCAGTCGATAGTTCGCATATTTTTGTGTGCCATCATTTTACCAAAGTTGAATCTTCCTTGCAACATAGGGCATTGGGGCAAAGACCAATTTGCATTCTTTCCGACTAACGCCTGTCATTCGAAAGCAATGGGGCAAGTCTATATTGGACTAAATGCAAATTGAGCAATGCTAATTGGCCCAAAATTTACTCGGCAATTAAATAGTTGGCCTAATATCTACGCAAATTGAGCAATGCTAATTGGCCCAAAATTTACTCGGTAATTAAATAGTTGGCCGAATATCTATTTGGCCATTCCTTACAAGTAGAGCGATATTCTTTGTGATTAACATGTCTACCTCATTCGGTACTGGCCATTACTGACAAGATGCATTATTCAAAGTCCTTGTCATATTGGCACTTGGTCGCCACTTAAAATCAGTAAAGTCTTTGAGAATAGCGTAATTTTCGCACTCGGCACGGAGCGCCATTAGTAAAGGCCTATACCTATGCCCGGAGGTTAGAATACCGCGGCCTACACCTATGCCCGGAGGTTAGAATACCGCGGCCTACACCTATGCCCGGAGGTTAGAATACCGCGGCCTACACCCATACCCGGGGGTTAGAATACCGCGGCCTATACCCACGTCCTGAGGTTAGAATACCGCGGCCTATTCCCACGCCCCGGGGTTAGAATACAGCGGCCTACACCTACGCCCGGAGGTTAGAATACCGCGGCCTACACCCTCACCCGGGGGTTATAATACCAAAGGTCTATACCCTCACCCGGGGGTAATAATATCATGGTCCATTTTTTTTTTTTTGGCTGATATATCTACTTTATTTAATCTGTCTTATTTGGTTCAGGCAATCATTTCCATACTCGGCATATAGAAATATTTGTAGCTCGACACGAAAGTCCATATTTGGAAGCAATCTTCGCACTCGACAATATACTACACCCTTGCCTGGGGTTATAATACCGCGGCCTACACCCTTACCCAGGGTTTATAATACCATGGCCCATCGTTATAGAGATAGTATTACTCACTAGGCTTTAGCTCACCTCTCTCCTCTATATATATTTGTACATAGATTCATACATACATGCATTCATCCAACCATTCATTCATTTATGATTATTCATTTATCAAATGTATTCTTTGTCAAAGGACCTAACATCTATTTGAACAGCATAACTAGGCAATAAAAACTTTAATTCCTTCTACCGAAGACAATGAAAGTTTTGGGGCAATTGTGGGAGCCAGAAAAAAAAATATATCAACTTATTAGGATGACCTAAACAAGGCCTGTCAAAGGCCCAACTATTGGGCTTATTCGGCCCACCCTCGTTTATAAAAGAAAGGCACCTCATGGCGTATGGGATGATCTCTTTTCTGCTCCATACAGCACACAAACACAATTTACTATTCTTGATTCTTCATTCATGGATTCTAACTTCATCATCGGAGTGTCCTCGTCCGGTAACCCCGGTTGGGTGGCACCAACCAGATTTATGTCTTATAGGTTCATGGAGCTGTCTTCGTTGAATCTCACCAACAATCCCTGTGAGAGGATTTTTCATGGTCTCACATATGCCATGCTCATAGCCAAGCCTATAAAATACATAATGTGTGCGTTGCATTTAGTCATATCGCATTAATTAGGAGCATGCATATGTTTCTAATTATTTTGCTTTGTTTTGGCTCGGAATACTAGGTGAGTAATTTTGAGTGTTAGCATCTTGCATCGAATGTTTGTGTTACCATATCAAAGCATACTTCCATGAGGCTAATTGGTTAAATGATATAACTGTTTGAATGCCTGTAGATGAAGGCTAGTTGCGTGAATTGGGATAGTTTGATTAATGTCCATTTTAAGCCCACTTTTTCAAGTGACAAATTCACAAAACGATTTCAAATAAAACAAGAAATCAAATGTTCAAATTCTTACAAATTAGTCTATATTTGTGTGTGCGTCACATAGTAAAAATAGCTAATAATCGGAAAAAAAACATATAATATAAATAAAAATCACATCATGATTAGTAAAGGCCGATCTTTGATCGGGTGAGTGGGGTGCTCAATTCATGACCTTCCCCTCTCGTACCTAAGTTCCTGAGCCGAGACACTTTGGTGATGACGGACTAATGGCCTTTGGCACGAGTCTTAGGTTTCCTAAATTTCCCAAAAATATTTAGATGGCGACTCTAAAATTTGGCAAAGCAGTCCATTTTTGGCATTTGATTGAATTGTCGGATTTGGACTCTTTTTGTGTTTCACTGTTTCACATTGCACTTATGAAATTAGATTTAGAACCACGGGAGTTCGAAGTGTAAGGCCATTCGTCTTTCAAAAGGAGCACGAAAAGCAAACTACAGCTGGCTAAACAAGTGGCCAGCCAATTGAAACAATCAAGAAACACACCCGGAGTCAACTCAAAACTTGGATGGCCGACTAAATGGTTAGCTGGCCAACTAAAATATAAACATGAGACTCGAGAGTGAGAAGAGAAGATAGAATTCCTGACTCAAATATTCCCCTAGTTTATTGCTTTGACTTTTTCTTATTCTTATTCTTATTCTTCTTCTTCTTCTTCCCCTTTTTTTTTTTTTTTTTTTTTTTTCTAAAAAGGTTTTGATCAACATGAAAGTAAGGTTATCATACTTGTTCCACTCTCTGTTTTGAAATCATGCAAGTCAAGCAATGGGCACTAAAATTTTTCCTTTTTTTAGGTCCAGGAAATGGTCCGGTTTTGAAAAAATGGAATAATTTCAAGAAAATTAGTCAACTTCACTTAAAATCATAAAAAATTGTTTTTGCAAATGGCCACTACCCGACCAACATGGAATTAACCCTTGAGATGCACAAATAACGCAAGCTTCATTCGTTTTGCAACTGAATCTGCCATAAAGAAGAGATCGGACAATCGAATTGAACGAAGATGAGCCAATCAAACATGGATAGGACAGCCAAGTCGAATAAAGATACACCAATCAAACATGGACGCGATGAGTGAGTTGAAAGTGGTTGAGGCCGAACTTTAGGATGAAGCTACCTACGTATCCCAAAGATAGGAATTAGGTTATACGTAGTTTTGGCTAAGGGTCACTTGGGTATTAACGCTTTCCTTTTGTGCTCTAACTTTTGCCAAAGCTGCCCTTTCTGAGTTTCGGCCACAACTTCTTCCGGACTCTAAGCCATCATGGGTCTACTGAGTTGGCAATCGGGGAAATTGATGGGTGTAAGCTAAGAGCTGACTGATTTTACCCAGTTATACTTGATGTATCTAAACTGGATTGGTCTAGACAGGTTTGACTAGATTGGGCTTTTTCAGAATGGATCTTCTGGCATTGGATAGATCTTTTCTAAGCTGGCCATTGGGGATCAAATGGACTAGACCTTTGCCCAGTGGGTTTTTTCTGGGATTGAATAGACTGTGATGGGTTATGGCTTTCCGGGTTAGATTGGGCTTGGCCTTTGCTGAGTTGGGTATTTCTCATTCTTTGGCTCAGACAAACCTAGCATTAAAAACAAATGTCCTATCATATCGAGATATCGGGTATGCTGGTCAAAACAAAGCAAGATATAATTTTTGGTCCTAGTTTTGGTCTTGCTGAAAATTCACCCATATCAAACACAAACCCCTAGATTTCGACCCAAATTCTGATTCTGATATGATCCTCAAGTTTTGAAAGGAATCGCCTCAAGATTAAGACTCTCCCAGGATTGCATCACACATTTCCGAAGATTTCACATTTTGCACAAAAGCATTCAAAACACCCCTATGAGAGGTTAGGGTTTCTCTGTCCTAGTTTTTGGAGTGATCTAGGATTCACTATTTCAATCAAACGGTTTCACGCAATCCTGCATTCGGGTTAGTGTCTTGTCCTAGTTTAGAACAATCTCTATGGCTTTCTACATGTAGCTAGGCCAAATGGTCAAAAAGGGTGCCTCAGCAAGACTACCTAATATACCTCTCACACCTAGCATTGAGAAGTGAAAGGAGGATCAAATGGTATAGCGGTAGTCCAGATCCAAGGGTTGTGTTCCCAACATGACAGAGCCCATGACCGGTCAGCCTTTTGGCAAGATTTTAGGCAAGCCTCTCGCAAACCGTCTAAGAATAACAGATGGCAAACACGGTGACTTAAGCGCACCAATGCAAATGCAAAGAACATATAAGTGTAGATAAAATTTCACATCATAAAGTTCAAGTTAAGTTCTCTAAATTCCCCAGCAGAGTCGCCAGAAACTGTAGCTCACTTTTCGTGCTCCTTTCAGATACAACTAGCCCTACAGTTCGGACTCCCATGGTTCTGAATCTGATTCCACAAGTGCAACGTGAAATAGATAAACACAAATGAGTCCAAATCCGAAAAATCTTTTGGAAAATTGATTTTGAATCAAAAATGCCAAAAATTGACTACTTTGCCAGTTTATAGAGTCGCCACCTAAATATTTTTGAAAAATTTAGGAAACCCATGACTCGTGCCAAAGGCCACTTATCCGTCATCACCAAAGTGTCTCAGCTCGGGAACTTAGGTGCGAGAGGGAAAGGTCATGAATTGAGCACCCCACTCGCCCGATCAAAGATCGGCCTCTACTAATCATGATGTGATTCTTATTTACATTATATGCTCTTGTTCTAATTATTAGGCTATTTTTACTATGTGTTGCACACAAGTATAGACTAATTTGCAAAATTCGAACACTTTGATTTCATGTTTGTTTTGAAAAGTGTTTGAATATTTACCAGTTGAAAAAAGTGATCTCCTATGTACATTCATCAAATTATCCCAATTCAAGCAATTAGCCTTCATCCACAGGCATTCAAGCAGGTATATCAATTAAGTACTTAGCCTCATGCTAAATATGCAATATGGAAACAATCACACGCATGCGGTATGCTAAAGCAATAAGTGCTCACCTCATACTCCAAGGTAAACCGAAAGAAACAAAAGAGTTAGAAAACATGCATGCCCCTAACTATGCAAATGACGAGTGCAACACATGCAATATGCAATTTAAATAGGCACGGCTATTAACATGGCATGTGAGTTAATTTGATAGCATGCAGTTTTAAGCATGTTTTCAAAGAAATATTTTAAACAACAATGCTTGTTAGAATGATGCGCTGAACCTTATGCATGTAAGACAATGGATGCAAATCATGAAAAATGCTAAACGAAATGTGATGCTCTAAACTATCCATCATAAGCGGATAAATAAAAGGGAAAAAGAAGTGGGGTTGGAAGCTGTACAGATTATTACAATTTTCCTCGTGCAGGAGGATCCGAATAGATGAATTAGCTAAGTTACTTAATGTAGACACCCCATTTTTGACCGACCTCAAGACTTTGACGTCATCGTTTGTGCACTTGATGATTGCGCATGTTTGTCCTCGTTTTGTGTCACGACCCAAAACTCGCCCCTAAAAGTTTTGGGCATGACCTATTCAGAAACGGACCCTTAACCTGTTATATATAACATATGGGGCTTGAGCGGAAGTATTATCAATATAAAATAACATAAAACATCATCCATTGAGCTACCACTACCATGCCAGGATCGCACACACATTGCATTAGATACACAATATATATAGAAACATACACCCGAACTTCGGTTACACACTTATACATTCATACTTAAACCCACAATTGGGCGAGTAACGAAAATATTAAGGAAAGACAACCAAAGCATAAATCAATAACCTAACAATACTTTACAGAATGCACGGCTTCAGGTGGTGCCTGGACGTATCAAAGCTGACAAGAGAAAGACGAGCCTTAAAGGTTAGGCCTGAACTCCCGGTTGATTACCTACAGAATAGACAGACAAAATACAAAATGAGCGAACTCAGTGAATAATAGTATATAAATAATGCCATAACCATGTGATTTGTCTGTTTCTGTAACTTTGTAGGACAACTTTGTCAATTCACAATTCTACAATTTGGCCCTTGGCCTGAGGAGTTCACACATTCACAAAAGGGCCATTGAGTTTCATAGATTCACAATTTATCATCTTGGACCTCAGTCCTTTGGATTCACAAGTTCACAAGTGAGTTCACACATTCACAAAAGGGCCATTGAGTTTCATAGATTCACAATTTATCATATTGGACCTCAGTCCTTTGGATTCACAAGTTCACAAGTTCATAAATTCATATTTCACATATTGGCCCTTGGCCTCATAGCTTCATAGCTCACAATTCTTTTGATACCTTCCATAATTTCACAAGGTGTCACATATAACTTACATAACTTCACAACCTCTTTCGATGTTTCCATAATTTCATAATTCACAAGTTTATACTCTTCATATCTTCACAAATTGGCTTTAAGCCCAGTAATGTACAAAATGGCCATAGGCCTAGTAGATACAGAACGACCATAGGCCTAGAAATATCGGAACGGCCTATCGGTCCCAAAATAACATATGTATGGACTCAAGAGGTGGCTCGTACGGATTCTAGTGGTGGCTCCCACCAAGGTGTAGCACTTAGTTCCGCACAGCACTTTGTTCCATACCAGAAAACAATGAGCTTTAAAACCAACAATACATACCATGCTAAATCGTAAACGAAACAGATCAATAGGGCAAAATATATAAACAGAGCAGAACAATCCCAAATTCATCTAAATATTGTCAGACCATAGGATACACAAATCATCTCAGTTTCATACAGATACTTGGTTTAAAGACGATCATAGGTCCATTTACTCATTAAGAAACGACGTGGTTTGCTCATAGATAATAAAGAATTATTATTCGTTAGTGACAGAACAAAGTCATTTCAAAGTCATACCGATGTTTGCTAATCTTTCAACGTTCACACTGACTTTCAATCATCACAAGTGTTCGTGTAACATGTTCGTGTAACACTTACAAGAAACAGAGCGTTAATGATAATAACCATCAATGATAAATAAAATGTACATCTTCGCACTATTACTCACCGTGTGTTGGTGGAGCATTTATCCCTCCTGAAGCGTGTCCTACACACATATGAAATCACATATTAATTCTCTAAATCATTTCCCTTAATTTCCTTTCTCATTTTCCCATAATTCACAATACTCCTAACAAGGTCCATTCGCGAATTTTTAACATTTTTCGAAACGACTCAGAAATCCAATTAACCTTGTACATGTATAATTTAACCCACCAATTCCATGATTCTATTATCAATTTGGGCAAAATCATTAATTATCTTCATAAATCAATCTAGGGTTTCTAGACAAATTGAGAAATTTCAAGAAACTTTAAACTTCTTCACCCATTACTTTTTCTTTCAATTAACCCTTTGCTTAACATCCTAGGATCATAATTTATAATCGAAACCCAATAAGAAAGCCCCAAACTCTCCAAACCCGAAATCCCTAAATGTCTACAAAATAACTCTATATGCTCAAAATGGAGGTTTTGCATTTATTTACTCTTAAATATCACAAATCTATTTATAATGGAAGCATTGAAGGAGAACTAAGACCCCTACCTCAAGAATCAAGCAAAAGAACGAAGATTGATGAGAATCCTTCGCAATTCCAAGTTCCAATCGGTTGAAAATGGTAATCTTCTCTTGTTCTCCATCCTTGATGCAAGAACCATGGTGGATTGTTGATAAAAGTGGAGGAAATCAAAGGTTTTGGGGCTAGGGTTTCGGACCTATGCAAGAGGGAAGAAGAGGGAAAAAGAAAAATGGAAGAAATGATCTCAAAAACCCGTTTTTAAGCTGCTGAACCTGCTATTTCCGCTCGAGCGTCCATATTCCCGCTCGAGCGGACCTGTTCCCAGCACAGATTACAAAACTTCGCACAGGTATAACTCTTCCATCCGGACTCCGTTTTAGGTCGTTCTTGTGTCCAAATTGAAGCCCCGGAAATAATCTTTCCAATGGTTCTAACCTCACATCCAAATTCAAAGTATAGACAAAGAAAGGGGCAAAAGAGTGACGGCTGATCGTAGACAACTTACCCAAATTAAAGTTTTTGATCAAATCTCACTCTACCCTCATATACCATTACAATCAATACCCCAAAATAAAATAAGGAGGTTCCAAATACATTAATAAAAATGCCTCAGACGAACCCACATGCCTCAAAAATTCAGGCTCAACCAGGCGACCCGCTCGAGCGCCCCACCTTGCGCTCGAGCGCTCAGACAAACAAATACATCCGCTCGAGCGGCCACTTCTACGCTCGAGCGGGAATCTACAACCCTCAGAACCTCGGCAGCCTGCAAAAATACTGGGAGCCGCACAAGTCCGCTCGAGCGTTAACTCCTCCGCTCGAGCGGAAGGAGAAATTCTGGGTCGTTACATCCTTCCCTCCTTAAGAAATTTCGTCCTCGAAATTGAAGAGACCAAATAGAAGATAGGTCAAACGTAACGGATATACACCCTGTAATGTTTCAAAACTAGGTCCACACTTGGGATAGGAAGGGATCACAAATACTTTCGATCAACATACATGCATCAGAATTTCGACGGCAAGGAGTAACACTAACCCTTTATAATCCCAAAGTCCATAATAACTTCTCAATTAACAACTAAGCGGACCACGTCTAGTGAATGCTCAAAACTTAAATTCAAAGACACTTTATATCGTACGATCCAACACCAAAATTTCCAATTTCACTTCAGTTAACAGCATCATCAACTCTTTATTCCATTTGACATTTAAAAACAAAAAGAACCGTGAAGGCCATTATGCAATTTCTACTCAACTTTAAGAGAGGCCAATCAAACATACCTTAAGCTTTAGGATCTTTACGACCTTTTTCACTTCCTCGTTTGCTCCCCAGAGGATTTATGCTCTTCTATTTACCCCTTATTTCTTTCCATACATAAGAAGACTTAGGTTTATATAGAGATAGGATATATAAAAGCGTATAGGGCAAAAATTCAATCGTTTAATCACTTCGAAATTGAAATTTCGTAAACATACTTAAGATTACATAAAAAGTATGTTGATCACAGATATATGATCACTTTCAGATAATTAAACCTTTAAGGCTTCCAATTTCTCATTCATTTATTCTAAGTGTAACAGATACGTTTCTTATTAAACAGAGAGACAGTCTTAAACATAGTTCCACTACTTAACTGTAATTGTTCAGGGGATTTCACCGTAACTAGTTAAAAGCACAAGACATACTAGTTGACATTCCCTTAAACGTATACTTAAGAGATGCTTACAGCATGCATTAATCTTAATCATATTGAAAATACTCCCCACTACGTCGACCCAGTGTCAATAGTTCATATGCAATTTTCATTAGAGAATACACGTTTAAATTTATCCTGTTAAGTAATTTCTTAGGTGAATCTTATAATGCAATTTACTCGGTGGTGCATGACCATTACAGTTACATTTAGTTCCCAAAATAACTCAATTACGCCATTAGATTCAAATCCAATTATGCATCATTGCATCAGATCTTAGAACCTACCAAATAAGGTTCTGCCTAAGAGGTACAATATATTCCATATACGATAACATATCAAAATCATATCGTTATGCAGATTTAAAACCACATTCTTTTATTCTTGACAAAATCTGAACGATGGAAAGAGGAATCCCCATTATAGATACCTGATCATGCCGTCACAAGTTCAAATTTGAATAATACATACGATTATCGCAAACAAGACCAGAAATCACATTCAAAATCACGCTTGACCAAGCGCTCATCATCGTAAGGTATAACATTTTCCTTTCCTAACACTTTTTCTTGTCACAGCACAAATTAATTTGGCCCTCCCCCTTTTCCCACTGGTCAAACGATTCTTTCCTTTCTTACTAGAAGACACGAGGTCAATAACATGATTTTGTATTCACAACTTGTAAGTATAATGGATCAACAAACGGTCATACAGAAATTTAGAGACCAATTATCTGGCTCAATCAATTAACATAAATAGAGTTTCCAGTTATTCCTCGTACGTAAATTCTACCAGGTTCGTTCATAGGATTATGAATCTTATCAAGTATACAGTAACCATACGAATTATACTCTTCTAAAGTCCATAAGATCAACAACTTATGCAATGAGTAATTCAATTTCGTAACATCAAAGTTCGTAATTCTTGGGAAGATTACTTTAATGTGATAGTAAATCAATTTATAATCACGTAGTGAGTCTTGCACAAGGTTGTCTATACATGCAAGAAAGGTAAACGCCCAATACATATCGCTAACCCGTTAGCAAAATGGGACATTCCCATGTCCATTTGTTTTCACCGAAATCCACGATATCATACAGAACAGTTCACATCATAATTTACATATAGGTGATACCAGACAATTTCACAATGTCAAACAGTTGCATAGTTACACAGAAATATTTCACATGAATGATTCTCAATGACAGGATTTGAATTCGTGTGATAGCATATCTGTTTACCAATCATTTAGTTTGACGTCGAAGTAGTCAATAACGGACTCTTTTCTTAATACAATTCTCATGTATCACAAATCACAGATTCCATAAACAAATCTCGATTACACATAAACTGAACTCTTTTGACCCTATCAATTCCCATCATGTTATAACATAGCATAACGGAACGAATAAATGGAAACATAGTCATACATACTCTTAGTTATACTTGAATCAGAAACAGAAAGCAGAGTTTTATGCTTGATCATAACCCACCTGTACAAGACCGTCGGTGGTACCATCCGTACAAGACCGTCGATGGCAAAACATATCTTACTTAAACCACGGTATTATTACCCCCGGGTAAGGGCCTTGTACTACAGATATCATGATTACTTTTACATCTATGGAACATCATTCCTTGATTCATGACATAACATGTTCTTTTAATATCATGTCATTATCGTAAAACACAACTTATCAAAGTACGTATCATAATAACTTTTCAAATCATAAGTCCAAACAGTACCATGACAAGGAAGACATAAATATATCATAATTAAATGTTCTACGCTTAGTGTTTAAACAATTCATCTAAATAAATGATGGGTAACTATCAGTTCAAATATAACAACCCAAAATGGCATGTGCATTACTTACCAATCATTTTCCCTTTTCATTTTGTCTATCCAACCCGAGACGATCCCCTATCCTTATTTCCGCCATGTTCTACACAATAATCAATCACAATATATACACAAGGAATGTACAATAGACATGATTCATAATCGTTAACGTGAACAAATTACTTTGACCGTTGCTATCAGTCTTTTTATATGCAATAAAGATGTCATGCATGAGGCCTAAGTCTTTTCTAGACATCCTACAGCTCAATGGATCCGTGTGTAAGATAGCAACTCGTGCTCTGATACCACTTGTCACGACCCAAAACTCACCCCTAAAAGTTTTGGGCATGACCCATTCAGAAACGGACCCTTAACCTGTTATATATAACATATGAGGCTTGAGCGGAAGTATTATCAATATAAAATAACATAAAACATCATCCATTGAGCTACCACTACCATGCCAGGATCGCACACACATTGCATCAGATACACAATATATATAGAAACATACACCCGAACTTCGGTTACACACTTATACATTCATACTTAAACCCACAATTGGGCGAGTAACGAAAATATTAAGGAAAGACAACCAAAGCATAAATCAATAACCTAACAATACTTTACAGAATGCACGGCTTCAGGTAGTGCCTGGACGTATCAAAGCTGACAAGAGAAAGACGAGCCTTAAAGGTTAGGCCTGAACTCCCGGTTGATTACCTACAGAATAGACAGACAAAATACAAAATGAGCGAACTCAGTGAATAATAGTATATAAATAATGCCATAACCATGTGATTTGTCTGTTTCTGTAACTTTGTAGGACAACTTTGTCAATTCACAATTCTACAATTTGGCCCTTGGCCTGAGGAGTTCACACATTCACAAAAGGGCCATTGAGTTTCATAGATTCACAATTTATCATCTTGGACCTCAGTCCTTTGGATTCACAAGTTCACAAGTGAGTTCACACATTCACAAAAGGGCCATTGAGTTTCATAGATTCACAATTTATCATATTGGACCTCAGTCCTTTGGATTCACAAGTTCATAAATTCATATTTCACATATTAGCCCTTGGCCTCATAGCTTCATAGCTCACAATTCTTTTGATACCTTCCATAATTTCACAAGGTGTCACATATAACTTACATAACTTCACAACCTCTTTCGATGTTTCCATAATTTCATAATTCACAAGTTTATACTCTTCATATCTTCACAAATTGGCTTTAAGCCCAGTAATGTACAAAATGGCCATAGGCCTAGTAGATACAGAACGACCATAGGCCTAGAAATATCGGAACGGCCTATCGGTCCCAAAATAACATATGTATGGACTCAAGAGGTGGCTCGTACGGATTCTAGTGGTGGCTCCCACCAAGGTGTAGCACTTAGTTCCGCACAGCACTTTGTTCCATACCAGAAAACAATGAGTTTTAAAACCAACAATACATACCATGCTAAATCGTAAACGGAACAGATCAATAGGGCAAAATATATAAACAGAGCAGAACAATCCCAAATTCATCTAAATATTGTCAGACCATAGGATACACAAATCATCTCAGTTTCATACAGATACTTGGTTTAAAGACGATCATAGGTCCATTTACTCATTAAGAAACGACGTGGTTTGCTCATAGATAATAAAGAATTATTATTCGTTAGTGACAGAACAAAGTCATTTCAAAGTCATACCGATGTTTGCTAATCTTTCAACGTTCACACTGACTTTCAATCATCACAAGTGTTCGTGTAACATGTTCGTGTAACACTTACAAGAAACAGAGCGTTAATGATAATAACCATCAATGATAAATAAAATGTACATCTTCGCACTATTACTCACCGTGTGTTGGTGGAGCATTTATCCCTCCTGAAGTGTGTCCTACACACATATGAAATCACATATTAATTCTCTAAATCATTTCCCTTAATTTCCTTTCTCATTTTCCCATAATTCACAATACTCCTAACAAGGTCCATTCGCGAATTTTTAACATTTTTCGAAACGACTCAGAAATCCAATTAACCTTGTACATGTATAATTTAACCCACCAATTCCATGATTCTATTATCAATTTGGGCAAAATCATTAATTATCTTCATAAATCAATCTAGGGTTTCTAGACAAATTGAGAAATTTCAAGAAACTTTAAACTTCTTCACCCATTACTTTTTCTTTCAATTAACCCTTTGCTTAACATCCTAGGATCATAATTTATAATCGAAACCCAATAAGAAAGCCCCAAACTCTCCAAACCCGAAATCCCTAAATGTCTACAAAATAACTCTATATGCTCAAAATGGAGGTTTTGCATTTATTTACTCTTAAATATCACAAATCTATTTATAATGGAAGCATTGAAGGAGAACTAAGACCCCTACCTCAAGAATCAAGCAAAAGAACGAAGATTGATGAGAATCCTTCGCAATTCCAAGTTCCAATCGGTTGAAAATGGTAATCTTCTCTTGTTCTCCATCCTTGATGCAAGAACCATGGTGGATTGTTGATAAAAGTGGAGGAAATCAAAGGTTTTGGGGCTAGGGTTTCGGACCTATGCAAGAGGGAAGAAGAGGGAAAAAGAAAAATGGAAGAAATGATCTCAAAAACCCGTTTTTAAGCTGCTGAACCTGCTATTTCCGCTCGAGCGTCCATATTCCCGCTCGAGCGGACCTGTTCCCAGCACAGATTACAAAACTTCGCACAGGTATAACTCTTCCATCCGGACTCCGTTTTAGGTCGTTCTTGTGTCCAAATTGAAGCCCCGGAAATAATCTTTCCAATGGTTCTAACCTCACATCCAAATTCAAAGTATAGACAAAGAAAGGGGCAAAAGAGTGACGGCTGATCGTAGACAACTTACCCAAATTAAAGTTTTTGATCAAATCTCACTCTACCCTCATATACCATTACAATCAATACCCCAAAATAAAATAAGGAGGTTCCAAATACATTAATAAAAATGCCTCAGACGAACCCACATGCCTCAAAAATTCAGGCTCAACCAGGCGACCCGCTCGAGCGCCCCACCTTGCACTCGAGCGCTCAGACAAACAAATACATCCGCTCGAGCGGCCACTTCTACGCTCGAGCGGGAATCTACAACCCTCAGAACCTCGGCAGCCTGCAAAAATACTGGGAGCCGCACAAGTCCGCTCGAGCGTTAACTCCTCCGCTCGAGTGGAAGGAGAAATTCTGGGTCGTTACATTTTGGGTGCCCGAAGGTCTCGGCAGAATGCCTTGTCTTTGAGTCTCTAAACTCTCTGTGTTTTGTCCTTGTTTTTGGGCCAGACCTTGGTGCCTCTTTCCTGGAGGGGAGAAGGGCCTGATCGACCACTTTTGGCACTTGTCGGCCACTTTTCCCCCTTTGTAGGCCACTTGAGATGGTCGGTCGGCTAGGGGAGGTGGTCGGTTGGCTACCTAGAGTGGTCGACGACCATTTTTCTCTTTTTTTAGATATTTCATGTGCCAGCTGTGCCAACTATTGATCACTGAATGCATCCTCCATACACATGTATGGAGGGATGAATACAAGCTTGTAGCTTGTATTTCTATATAAGGGGAGGTCTCTCCCCCATTTTTGGGGTTAGAAATTTTAAGAGCAAAATTTCCCCCCCCTCTCTCTCTCTCTCTCTCTCTCTCTCCCTCCCTATTTTAAGCTTGAAAGTGAGTTTTCTCTACATATTTGCATACAACCCCTTAACCAAATTAGACTACCTTGTAGCTGAGGTTCTTGGAGGTCTTACTTGAGCTCTCAAAGCTGGTTTTGGCTCATAAAGTGACTGTTTTGCTGTTGTGCTTCAAGGGTAAGGACTTATCCCTTTTAAGCTTTGTTTTAATTAAGTTCTTGGCCATCTTTTTACACTACTTTGAGGATGGTTTTAACCTCTAAAAAACTCTATTTTTAAGGCTTTAAAATAGTGGTTTGAGTCTTGTTTGGTTAAGGGGTGGTTTCCTCCTTTTGCTATTTGGCTTATAAAGCCTTTTGAGCCATCTTTCAAAACTTTTAAAACAAACTTTTCTTGGCCTTTTAACCACTGAATTCAAAAGGAATTTCAGTGGTGAAAAGTTGGTTTTGAGGTCCAAAATAGGAGGGGGGGCCCTCCCCTCCTTGTATCTTGTTTACATGTGTAAATGGCCTAAGATGTGAGCATGTTTTTCCACCTTTTTGTAGCTTAGTTCAAGCATGTTTTAGGCACTATTTTTCCATGTTTCAACTCTGTTTTTGATTGGTTGGGTCACTTCTTGCTTGCTATTTGTACTTGTAGTGCAATCATGTTTACTAGCCTAGCATATTTGATGTTCTAGCTTGTGTTAGCCTAACTCCAACACACTTTTGCTACTAATTTATCATGCTTTAACTCTATTTTGAGTGGTCTTAGTCCTTTGAGGCTTGCCATGCATGGCTATAGTGTAATTGGCTTTACTAGCTTTGTGTTTCAAGGCCTCAAACATGCTTTGCAAGAGATGATTGCATGATATAGCATCATTTAACATGTGATTTTAGTGCATATACCTCTGTCACACTCTCACATATTTCATTCTTGCATTGCTTTTGAGGGTTGTGTATTGTGCCTTGTTTGTGGGCTAACATGTGTGCATGTTTTTTTAGTCTTTTTAGCTTCTATCTCAGCATGTTTAGGCCATTGTTTCAACATGTTTAAGCTCTGTCCAGAGTTGGTTTGGTCATTTAAGCTTGATATTGCATGCCTCTAGTGTAGTGTTCTTCACTAGCTTTTAGCTTTTGGCTTTTAAACATGTGTTGCATGCATTGCTTGCATTTTGTAGCATCACTTTCATGCCATATCAGCACTGAAATGTCTACTACCCTCCCCAATTCTTCACTTTTTACTTTGTTTTGAAAATGACTTTGAACCCTTTGTTGGTTTGAGTGTGAAATAGAGGCATTCGTGCTTAATGGTTTAATTCCTCCGAGAGTTCATTACCAACAGCATGGAGTCTCTTTCATGCTCAAAACGCTTATGGTTTAAGCCATTTTTCCAATTAGAGGACTTTTCACATTGGACCTAACCAGATAAAGGACTAATTGGTAAGCTAAAACGTGTAAACAAGAATTGGACAAGTAAAACATGAATAAGATAAGCATTCGTGTCGCATTGCATGTGTTTGGATTGGATGTTAATCCAAAGATAAGAAATGTGGGACGTTTCATAATCAAAGTGATGAAACGTATCACATTTCTTGGTCGCCGTCACCCTTGATCATGCATGAAAGGGTGGAGACTCTTTGAGGCTTGTTTGTGCATTCATTAAGCTTGTACAAGCTTGGTCCTTTGACCATCATGCATTGAGATGCCTGATTGGTGGCTTGAGAGCCAAACACCACAATCCTTTGAGCTTGAGAAATGATAAGGAAAGTGGCAATGCATATATTTCCTACAAAATGCCTTGCTTTGCCTCTATTGTTCTCTGTTGCAGCAAAAATAGAAGTCTGCAAAAATGACTAGCCGACCGACCACCTGAGGTAGCCGACCAACCAATGGTGGTGGTCGACAACCACTTCCTGTGGCCGACCGGCCAGAAAAGAAAAGTTGTTCAAAGGTGTTCCTGTGCTAGAGCAAAAACAGACTGGAGATCGGCACAATTTTCAAAAATCAAAGCAAGTGCAAACAGAGACAATTGACGGCAAGGCGACGGATTTTCGGGAGGGAGCCAACTGAGCATGCATGTCTCCCTCGTCCGCGAGGCCAGTTTACTTCCTTTAATTAGTTAGTTGTAGCTAATTATTTGATTCGAGAATTGTACTTAATTAGTTTGTGCAGCTAGTTATTCAATTTTGATTCGGTTTGTAATTAATTAGCTAGAATATTAATTAGTTGGTTTGTAATAATTGGCTTAGCTTAGCGTAGCTTAGCTTATTTATTCGGACCCTCCTTCACGAGGGCGCAATGTTGTAATAAGGGTGCGTGTGTGTGTGTGCATGTCTTCCAACCCCACGTCTTTCGCCCTTTTATTTATCCGCTTTCGGTGGTTAGATTAGGGATCATGTTTCAATTAGCATACCTTATGCTCGCATGTTTGAATCATTAATTTGTTTTGCATGCACCGGGCTCGGCGCATCATACAAACTGCATCGCAATTTCAATACTTTATTTGAATACGTGTTTCAAAGCATGTTATCAAATTGTATCATATGACATGATTAGGTAGCCGAGCCTATTTAATTGCATATTGCATGTGTTGTATTAGGCATTCTAACATAGTTAGGATCATGCATTGTTTTCTAACTAGCTTTTGTTTTGGCTTGAAGTACATTGTAAGTTTTATGCTTTAGCATAATGCATGAGTGTGAGTGTTGCCATGATAGCATGCTTGCCATGAGGCTATTTGCTTAAATGATTAATTACATGAATGCCTGTGGATGAAGGCTTCATTGCTTGAATTGGAACAATTCATCAAATGAGAGTTTTAAGCCCACGTTACAAAGTGGCAAATCATCATGTTTTAGGCCCACTTGAGGGTGGCAAATCCGCGCTTTAACCCACTTGAGGGTGGCACTTTCAACACATTTTCAAAAAACAAACATTGAGTTGTATTGTTCCAATTCTTGTGATTTTAGTCTATACTTGTATGCTGTGCGCATCACATAGTAAAGTTAGATTAATAACAAGATAAGAACACATGAGGTTTATAAAATAACATATCATGTTTAGTAGAGGCCGATCTTTCATCAGGCGAGCGGGGGTGCTCATTTCAGGACCTTCCCCTCTTGTACCCAAGTTCCCGAGCTGAGGCAACTTTGGTGATGACGGATACATGGTCTTTGGCACGAGTCAGGGTTTCCTAAATTTTTCAAAAAAAAATAAAATATTTAGGTGACGACTTTGTAATCTAGCAAAGTAGTCCAGTTTGGCATTATTTGATTCAAAATCTGATTTTTCAAAATGATTTGTCGAATTGGACTCTTTAGTGATATATCAATCTTACATTGCACTTTGTGAGATTAGATTCAGAACCGTGATAGGAGTCCGAACTGTAGGAGACTTATTCGAGCCCTCCGAAAAGGGGGTGCGAAGAAAGTCGAGCGCTATAGTTTCTGGCAACTCCACTGGAGATTTAGAGAACTTGACTCGATCACATGATATGTTGTTTTATCTACATTTATGTGTTTTTTTTTTTTTTTTTACATTTGCATTTGCATTGGTGTGCCTAAGTCATAGTATTTGCCATATGCTATTCCTGAGCGATTTGCTGGAGGCTTGCTTAGAAAAGCATGCCATAAGGCTGACCGGTTGCTAGCTCTGCCACGATGGGAACACAAACCTTGGATCTGGACTACCGCTATACCGTTTGATCCTCCTTTCACTTTTCAGTGTTAGAAGCGAGAGGGATATTAGGTGGTCTTGCTAAGGTACCCCTTTTGACCATTTGACCTAGTTGCATATTGGAATCCATAGAGACCATTCCAAACTAGGATTGGTTGCTCACCCGATTGCAGGATTGTATGAAACCGCTTGTATGCGTAGTGAATCCCTAGTTCCAAGCAAAATTAGGACAGGGAAACCTTACCCCACCATAGGGGTGTTTTGGCTCTCACTTGCTTGGTATGTGTTGTTAGAGTGTGTCTCTGCAGGAATGTATGTATCAGTTGCAAATCTGGGGATCAGCCTGAGGGTATCAGTGATGATGCAGAGAATTTGGGGGTAGAAATCAGTGTTTTAGTACAGATTGTCCAGCTTTTGATCTCAATTGTGTGTTGTCTCTATCTAAGCCGAGGTGATGTGCGTTTGCTGATTGTTGTTTCCTTTTTGTTTATTTTTCTTTTTGCAAGGTAGTATTTCACCATTGCTTCTGACGAGGCAGTTACTCCCCGAGCACTCTGGACTCGTGTAAGGAGACTCTATCAATCAGGGGATCTTATTGGAGGACAACTAGTGTTTGCTTCGCTACCCCTAGTTACGAGACGGAGGACAGTCAGGCATAGATCACCGGTTATACAGTTGCCAATTCAGCGGTCACTATCTGCTTCACCTGTGCGCAGTTAGTTTTCTGCGTCCACCTCAGAAAGAGAGTATATACCTGTTCAGACAGATCAGCACCCCTCAGACAGTATAGAGGATATGATGCGTCAACTCCAACAAACTATCGAGGTCATGCAGCGGGATGCTGTTCGCCAAGCGGAAGCTACCACTCGCCAAACAAAGGTTGTAGCCCAGTAGGCTGAACTCATCACTAGGCTTCAACAGCAGCAACAACCACAACAAGCAGCAGCTTCTGCTTTGCACCCACCCCCACCTAGGGCTCCAATACCTGGGGACACATCTAATGTCCAAGAGAATTCAGACATCCCAGTAGAGCCAGTCCCACCCCAAGCTTCCGAAGTACCGGCCTACCTAACAGAGGCCCCCTTTGAGTTCGAGATCGACCCTACCGCTCTAAAAGTAAGCAAGCTTGAGAAGCTTTTTAAGAGGGCTCAGGGTGTCAACTCAATCCCAAACATAGAGGACGGCTACACAGATTCGGCGGTGACATTGCCAGATAGATTCAAAATGCTTCACATAGACCACTTCGACGGTTCGGGTGATCTTATGGTCCATTTGAGGCTATTTTCAGATGTTCTGTAGCCAATGGGCCTAACTAGATTACAAAAGCTATCCCTATTTGGCCAGACCCTGTCGAGTATTGCGGCAATTTGGTATGCCAAACTGGAGGATTCTGTGAAAAGGAGCTGGGAAGAGATGGTTGAGGCCTTTGTCGCCCAATACTCTTACAATACCCAAATCGAGGTCACGACTTGTCATCTCAAGGCAACTCGGCAAGAGCCAAAGGAGGGTTTCTCTGACTTCGTCACCCGATGGAGGGCCAAGGCCTCCATGATGACCACCAGGCCACTTGAGAAAGACCAGATAAGAATGGTCGTGCGAAATCTGCAACCAAAGCTGCTGTAGAAAATGATTGTCTTACCCCTCCCTACCTTTGCTAACTTGCATGAGATAGGGGTACAGATAAAAGATGCTATGAAACAGGGTCAGATTGACCAGGAAAAAGAGCAGCCCAAGCGGGCGTTTACACGTAGTTTAAATGCAGCTACAAGTAGCAATGCAGCTGCGAGAACTTCTAATGTTGGCATGGTCACCACCACACCAAAAACAACCACACCCCTTACCGGAACATCTGGAGCCACCCCATAACTTGCAAAGTACCCACCCTGAGGCCAGAGGGTTTTCATCCCACTCTACATGCCTTTATCCAAAGCCTTGGGGGTCCTGATCAGAAAAGGGCACCTGAAGCCCCTGGGACCACGCCCATTGCCAAATCCCCTCCATCCTACACACAACCCGGCCAAGTATTGCGCCTTCCATCAGCAGCATGTTCATGATACCAACCTCTGCTTTAGACTTTGTCATGAGATCCAGGATTTCATTGACAACAAAGTGATTACGCCTCCTGAGAAGCCAAACGTCACTACAAATCCCCTCCCACCACATAACCAAAACCCTCCACCCAGGCAAGTAAACCTTATCCAAACAATGGCCGCCCCATATGACCCCAGCATATATATCACCCCCTCTCACCTACCTAAGCCGACGCCGTTCATCCAAGAAAACATGGATTTGTGCATGATGAGCGCATCTGTATCCCAACCCAAGCCAATGGTGGTGACATTGGAAGATAAAGAAGGGGGGCCTTGGTGAAGAATCGAGATGTTGGTTCGGAACTTGAGGGATCTAAGGATCTAGCAGAGGAGAAATGCAACCCTTGCCGCTACATTGTGCCGACAAGTCAGGCTAGACCAAACCAAAGTTGGAACTGCCGATAGGATTGGAGGTAAATGTGGTCCGGGAAGACGGGCCAAGCCAGGGGCTGGATGATTTAGCTGACCTCAAAGAGGACATCGCTAATTTGTAGTTCTTCGACGAACAGGATCCAGGGGATGTGCACATCAATTGGTTTGACCTGAATGGATCGACGGATAATGCTAGGTGGCTTAGTGATGAGCCGGATGTTGTTGCTGAAGTACCTCAACCAAAGCGGGAACAGTTAGAAACAGGAACGTCTGCAGCGGCCGGAATGGTCAACAACAAGAGAGAGTTGCCGGAGAGCACTGGTACTAAGAATTCTGCTTGAGAATTAGGTAGTGTTTCTACGGCTGATACAGAACAAGAGGCTGCGCTGAAGCAATTCCAGAATGAAAGGATTGAGATGGATCAAAGGACTAGAAAAGCCAAGGCCCCCGCAGGGACTGAATGTGTCGTGAACACGGGAGCAATTACAGTGGAACCGGACAGTTGTTTGTCAATTGCCGAGGAAATGTGGTAAGAATATGATGATTTGCGTCTTGCCCATACTGATGAGGACTGGGGTAGAATTTGCCAGACGATACATGGTATACGAGGAAGTTGACCACATGACATGGAGTGGGCGGTACTTTAAGCCCCCGCACTTGGACCAACCGGAAGTGTCAGGGAAAGACAAGGAAACAGAGAAACAGAAAGATAAACTGTTAGAGGAGGAAGCTGTACTGAAGCAGCTGAAAAAGATTCAAGCAGACATCTCCATTTGGGGATTGTTAATGGCCTCACAGGTGCATAGACAAGCCGTCCTCTCTACAATGGTTAAGGCTAAGCTCTCTATTGACACCACACCCGAGCAGTTAGTGGGATTGGTATTCCCGGGTGGTGCTTCACTGACGTTAACCTTCACGGATAAAGAATTGCCGCCTAAGGGCTCTGAGCATAATAGACCACTCTACATCTCTGTGGAGTGTAAAGAAAAGTGGATACCAGTTGTCTTAGTTGATACGGGATCTGCAATCAATGTGTGTCCGTCGCGTATGGCCTGTGCTATCAGCCTAAAGCCAACAGACTTCGTACCAACAGCCCAGGTGATTCGGGCTTATGACAATACCAGTCGGGAGGTGATGGGGACAGTTTAGATTAGAACGCAAGTTGGCCCAGCGCAGTAGGATATCGAGTTCCATGTCCTCGATGTGCCAGCAACTTTTAACCTACTCCTTGGACGGCCGTGGTTGCACCAAGTTAGAGCTATCTTTTCCACTTTACATCAGATGCTAAAGTACCCCCATGAGAAGGGGGTAGCTATTGTTTTTGGGAATTTTTCCATACATCCACCGCCGAAGGTTACTACACCAGTCTTGGAAATTGTGCACATCGAGGAGGATGTCTTTTTGTCTGGGTTCACCTTAGCCGAGGCCCGGGTAGTATAGAATATTTTGGCTATTGATGATGGACTGTATGTCAGTGCGCAATCTGTGTACCTCATGAATAAGCTTCAACATATACTTGGAATGGGATTGGGAAGAAGCAGCCGGAAGGGCGTCGCCGCACTGGCCGAAGTGCCACACAACCCTTATACCTTTGGTTTAGGTTACACGCCTACCAAAGAGGATTGGGTGAGAAAGGGAAAGGAAATGGCCGGAAGGGCCAGGGCTAAGCAAAGTGGAAGGAACCCTAAACGGACACTTTGTCCAGGAGGGGGAAGATTTCCCGTTTTGTGGCTTTCCAGGGCCGTGGCCAAATTCTAAGAAGCGGCGTTGCCCGGCTTCAAGATCTTTTTCAACCTACAGTTGTAGGGGGATGAAGTGGCAGAAGAGCAAACTGACCTACCGGCTGAGGCTGAGCAGTGCAAAGAGGATGAGTTTGATGGCACAGTGTTCGAGATAGGAGCAGCGCTGGCTTGTCTCCTTTCAGATCCTCAAATCACACTTGAAAGCTTGGGGGGGTGATTTCTCTATTTCCATGATTGGAGATCAAACAGTTGTGGACCCTTCTTCTGGTATTCTGGATGCATCTATCACACCCTCCCTCGTTTAGTAGTTCGAGGAAGGCTTTTTGTCCAGCAGTTCTGAGTCGGGTAGTGAATCGGAGTCTGATTCCACAGAGTCTGTGGAGTCGGAATCAAACTCCAATTCTTCTCAGTCAGAGTCTAGTATTCCTGGCGTTCATAACCCGGATGCCGTGGTCCTGTCCAGGTCGTCTTTTTTATTTTCCTTTGAGTCAGTTGTACCTGAAGGATTAAACGAGCTGGAAGCTTTGAATGAGAATGGTACCACTGTTGTTTCAGAGTACTTTTATGTGCCACTTGTTTATTGCATTAATCATGACTTTCAAAACTTTGACAAAAACGACGATGAAGGAATTCTTCTAGTTTTAAAATATTTGATTGATCAAGAAGATGAGAGGTTTGTAAATTAAGAAGAGGAGAGGTTTGATTGATCAAGACGAGGAAGGAATTCCTCCTGGTTGATGAAATCGTTGCAATTAACATTGGTACTGAGAAGGATCCGTGTCTGGTCCAGATCGGGTCCAAATTGTCTTTTGAGGAGCGCGAGCGCTTAGTCGCTTTATTGAAAGATTTCAAAGATGCTTTCACGTGGTCCTACGAAGACATGCCTGGAATTGATCCTGAGATTGTACAGCATCGGATCCCTCTCAACCCTGAGGCCCGACCTGTTAAGCCGAAGCTTCGGAGAATTCGCCCGGATTGGGCTCTGAAAATCAAGAAAGAGGTCACCAAGCAGATTCATGCAGGGTTTCTGTTGGTATCAGAATATCCGACTTGGTTGGCTAATATTGTTCCGGTGCCAAACAAAGACAGCAGAATTCATGTGTGTAGACTTCAAGGATCTGAATAAAGCCAGTTCGAAGGACGACTTTCCGTTACCACACATCGACGAGTTGGTGGACTTCATTGCGGGCCATGCTTTGCTCTCATTTATAGATGGGTTTTCGGGGTACAACCAGATTTTGATGGCACCTGAAGACAGGGAGAAGACTGCCTTCACCACCCCGTAGGGAACCTACTGCTACAGGGTGATGCCGTTCGGTCTGAAAAATGCTGGGGCTACTTATCAACGGGCTGCAACTACGATCTTGCATGATACGATCCATAAAGAGGTTGAGGTGTATATGGACGACATGATTGTCAAGACCAAGGAACGAGAGGGCCACTACACTGCCTTGAAGAAAATTTTCCAATAGATCAGAGAGTATCGGTTGTGACTGAATCCTCAGAAATGTACTTTTGGTGTTACAGTGGGGAAAATGCTGGGGTTCTTGATTACACAGAGGGGCATCAAAGTCGATCCTTCCAAAATCAAGGCCATATTAGAAATGCCACCACCAAGGACTGAAAAGGAGGTGCGAGGCTTTCTCAGTAAAGTGCAATTCATAAGATGATTTATTACAAAATTAACCTTAACTTGTGAACCACTATTTGGTCTCCTGAAGAAAGGAAAGAAATCCCAATGGGATGATCGATACCAGGTTGCTTTTGAACAGATCAAGCAGTATCTACATAACCCACCCGTGTTGTCGCCGCCAGAACCGGAGAAGCCGTTGATTTTGTACCTGTCAGTAACCGACACGACAATGGGCTGCATGCTTGTACAGGAATCTGAAGATAGAGTAGAGAAGGCCATCTATTACCTAAGCAAGAAGATGTTGGAATATGAGACCCGTTACACTCCGCTCGAGAAGGCTTGTTTAGCTTTGGTATGGGCTACCAGAAAGTTGAGGCACTACCTGTTAGCTCACTCCGTAATTCTGGTTTTGAGATTAGATCCCATCAAATATCTCTTCGAGAAACCAGCACTTATAGGTAGGCTAGCCCATTGGTTGCTTCTTTTCTCCGAATTTGATTTGAAATATGTGACGCGCAAGTCAGTGAAAGGGAGAGCGGTAGCGGAGTTCCTCAGTAGACGGGGATGAAGCAGTAGAGTATTTGTTCCCAGATGAGGCTATTCTGCAGGTCGAAGAAGAAATTTGGACCACGTACTTTGACGGAGCATCAAACTAGTACGGGTATGGGATAAGGGTGTTGCTGATAGCATCCGACAATTCCCACATACCCTTAGCTTTCAAACTCCGGTTCAAGGTATCAAACAATGAAGCTGAGTATGAGGCATGTATCGCTGGCTTAGAAGCCGCCTTGGAACTAGGGGCAAAATAGTTGGACGTCATTGGGGACTCGAACCTGGTTGTGTCTCAAGCGAAAGGAGACTGGAAGGTTAAAATGAAAAGAATGAAGATTTACCACCAAACCCTGGACGTTCTGATTCCCAGGTTTGAGAAATTAACCTTCACGCATTTGTTAAGAGAGAACAACAGGTTCGCTGACTCTTTATCAGCTCTATCTTCCATGATAGACATCCCTTTGGGAGTCTGGATGCGTCCGATCATTATCGAATAGAGATATGTGCCGGCCTACGAGTTGATTGTCGCGATTGATGAAGTGCAAGATCAGAATCCCTGGTATCATGATATCTGGAACTTCTTGGAGAAGGAAGCTTATCTACCAGGGGCAAATGCCAAAGATAAGAGGGCAATACAGCGAATGGCCGCTCAGTTTATTATTTGTGGAGGTAAATTGTACAAAAGGGGCCATCTGGGAATGCATAAACTGTGTGTCGATGCCGAAGCATCAAAGCGCCTGATGGAGGCCATCCATGGAGGAGAGTGTGGATCGCACATGAGCGGAGTGATGCTAGCTCGGAAAATTCTCAAACAGGGTTACTACTGGTCAACCATGGAGGAGGATTTTATCGGTTTTGTTTGGCGATGCCACATATGTCAGATTCATGCAAATCGCATGAATATTCCGCTGTCAATGCTATACAACATGACTTCACCGTGGCCATTTTCAGTCTGGGGAATTGATGTGATTGGGGCAGTTACTCCGAAGGGGTCAAATGGGCATGAGTACATCCTGGTGGCTATAGACTACTTTACAATGTAGGTTGAGGCCCAATCCTATCCAGTGCTGAAGACGTTACACTTAGCCAAGTTCCTCGGGGAATAACATCATCTGTCGTTATGGGGTCCCGAATGAGATCATTTCGGACAATGGTTCCCACTTCAAGAAGGAAGTGATCGACTTGTTGGAGAAATACAATGTGGCTTTTTATAAGTCATCCACATATCGGCCGCAAACCAACGGAGCTGTTGAGGTCGCCAACAAGAACATCAAGCATATTCTATAGAAGATGGTGACAACCTATAGGGATTGGCCAGATAAGCTATCGTTTGCTCTTTGGGGCTACAGGACTTCGATCCGAACTTCTACTGGGGAAACTCCGTATTCCTTGGTTTATGGGATGGAAACTGTTCTGCCATTTGAAGTTGAGGTTCCGTCATTGCGAGTTATGGCTAAGTGCCAGATAGTGAAAGCCGATTGGCAGCAGAGCAGGTTCGAGGAACTTATGCTATTTGATGAGAGGAGGCTGAAAGCACTCTACCACGTCCAAGGTTATCAACACAGAATTGTTAGGGCTTTTAACAAGAAAGTTAAGTCCTAGAATCTCAAATAAGCGGATTTGGTGCTGAAAGATAACCGAGCTCCCATCTATGACCCGAGGGGCAAGTTCCGACCCAATTGGACTGGTCCTTACATCATCAAATCTATTTGGTCGGGTGGAGCCGTCATTCTTATGGACTTAGATGGCCTTGAGTTCTCCCAGCCAATCAACATGGACAAGTTGAAGAAATACTACCCCTGAGAGGCTCGCTAGGCCGAAAACCCGAAAGGGCGACCTAGGCAAAAGTTAGAGCACAAAAAAATTTGAAAAAAGAAAAACTGAGCTCGCAAGGTTGAAAACCCAAAAAGGGCGGCCTTGGCAAAAGTTAGAGCATAAAAAGAGAGCGTTAATAGCCGAGTGAACCCGAACCAAACTACATAAGGCTTGATTCCCATCTTCGGGATACATAGGCAGCTTGTTTCTGAAGTCCAGCCATAAACACTTCCAAATCAACTAAGTCCATGAGGTTGTTCTGGTCATCTTTGTCTTTTCTACATCCAAGAGTTTGGTTGTGATTACAGTACAGTGCAGTGCTATTCAGACAAAGGGGCAACTTTCCAGTTATGGGATTCGGGGTTGTGCATCTCGAGGATAGATTCTGGGTGTGTCCAGTTGTGATCCTTATCGAAAATGGTTTTGAAAAGTTTTAATAAAAGTTGATTTTGTTCAAATTAATCTTTTTACAACTTAGACCATTTTTGGACTAAAAGGAAAATTTTCAGTACCCACAACCTTCAATTTCATTGATTTCAATACAGAGTTCTCCGACTCTTGCTACAAACTGAAGTTGCTTTTTATTACATTCAAAAAGAAAACTTAAAAGTACAGATCAAAGTAATAAACTTGGGGCATAGTTGAGTTAGGTGTTCCTGCGCCCTCTCCTAGAACTCATGGAAATTTCTGATACTAAGGTAGGCCCTGTTTGCGCCTAATCTTCAAGCCAAGTTATGCATTCACCAGAAAGGGCGCAACTGAAATTGAGAGCAGGGGCCAGAAGTTCTCTTGTCCTCCAAGCAGTGGAATACCGAGCTAGCTGTGTGTCTCGGATTGGCGATGAAGCTGGGTACTCTATCCCCTTTTCTGGGTAGGTCTGGTAGTGCCTGAACTGACGCCTGAACCAGAATGGAAAATAGAAGATAAAGCTGATCAATTGAAAGCCAGGCTGTCGGGACATGCTGTAGCTCATCTCGGGCAGATCAAACCAAGGGCAGCTCCAAGTAATGTCAACAGCGGACCTGTTGCACATCCAGTGGCACCACCACCCCTCATTCGAGAAATCAACTAGCCGTTGACGAAATAAATAGCCGCGCGCTGAATATGCTGGGCAAGAGTCCACTACTTTCAACTTGTCCATGAGCCAGATCTGGGGAGGGATGAAAAATATGAGAGATTAAAGAATAGAGAGATGTATGTGGAGAGAAAAGTGAGAAAAGGGGTTTGAGAGAAAAACAAAGCCTGAGGGTCGAGTGATGTGAGAAACATATGTAAGAAGGGAGGGAAACATTACCTGTAAGAGTAGTGGACTTCCTGCGAACTTGGTTGTTTCCCGACGATGGAAGGCGTCCAAGCCCATCAAAGTTTTGGCTAGTGTCAAGCCAATGCAGCTCTTACCCTCTTTTAAGCCTTGGGCAACTTCAATCAATCAAACACTAGACCCTCCGAAGCTAGGGGCAACCAGAAAATGTGCCAACATACACAAGTAGAGGGCATGTTGCCGAAAACTTTACCAAAAGCGGTTGCCGTGGTCGCCGGCATCAGAAAACCGATGAATTAAACTAAGGATGTCCAATTCCCCATTGTGAACCAAAGAACAGACATCCTGTAAAGTGAGCCCACACATTCGTCCTAAAGCCTAAATATGGCCAAAACGAAACTGGGGCAAGATCTCCTCGTGACACTAGGACTCCATCAAAGCCTAGAATTCTTCGATTGTGGGTCATATCTTTTGTCCCCCAAAGCTAAAAACATGTGTAATCGGGTTCCAACATCTAGCCGCAGCATGGAGGAACAAAAAGCACAGCAAGGTACGATTGAGCGGGAATAGTGCATTTATCCCGAAATCCCGAAAATTCAACTTTTCCGAGCCATCCAAATTTGTGATCCAATCAGAGAGTTTTTGGGCGAAGAATGGTTCCATTTGGAGCAAAAAACAGAGCTGGAATGAAGAAACCACGAAGCTGGAGCTTTTGTAGAAGATAAGGCACTGAGTGGAGGACAGGTGGCAGCAATCTGGAGATTCTCAAAATTACTGGCCGACCGGCCAGTTCAAGTAGCCGAACGGCCACCTTTACTGGCTGACAATGATCATAAGTGGCCGACAACCACTTCTTCTCTCCAGGAGAGAGTCTTTAGCCTTCCTGTGTGTCAACCGGCCAGCTTTACTGGCCAACCAGCCACTTTACTGGCCGACAATGATCATAAGTGGCCGATAGCCACTTCTTGTATCCAGCAGAGAGTCTTTAGCCTTCCTGTGTGTGGAGGATGCTGAAAACCTATGTTTTGTTCTAATCTGGATGTGTCTTGCTATTTTGTTTAGTCGTTCTCAAGTTTAGTGTAATTTATTTATCCAGTTGTTGCAATTTGCTTATTGAGGTGTATTTGTTTCGTTTAGCAAGTTGTTGTTTTGTTTATGGAGTTGTTGCATTAGTTGTTCTTATATTGTTTATTATGTTTGTTAGGTCGGTTCACTACCTGACTGTGCAATATACAAGTATTCAATCTTCATCAATCCCGTTTTTGCGTAAAATGGTGCGATGCGATGCTCAGAATATGAAATATAACACTTTTTTTTTTTTTTTTATCAAAAGGACTGTTTTTATTCCAATCATGATTTCTTTTTACAAAGAGTACAAGTTTTAAAGAAAATAAAGCTGACTAAGGCTGTACAATGTGCTAACACTACTAGCAAAAAAAAAAAAAAAGAGAAATAAAGTAAAAACGTATAAATCGATGCCACCCATCTCAGGATCGAGAGGCCCTCTTCGTCCTCTTCCTCGGTTGTGTGGACTCAAAGCCATCACCATCAACACCGCTGTCTGCATCTGAGCCGAAGCCTGAACCAGAGCTGCCTCCGGTCCCATCCTCGGAGCCCTCCTCAGCATCATCGCCGCCCTCAGAACCTGAGCCGGCACCATCGCCTCCACCCTCGGATAACTCTGAATGAGGACTCGCTTCCTCCTCGTCCTCACTAGTCTCATCAGCATCCTCATGCATGACAGGCTCGCGACAATTCCTTCGGCCGCGTGTCGGAGCCTCTCTATCTCTCCCTGTTGCTGGAGGTGGTGCTGATGGTCCTGCCTCTGTCGTCGCCGGTCCAGTCTACAGAGGTGTGACTTGAAAAGGCAGTTTGAATATATCAGCCATAATATATGTATCAGATGCAAGTATGGTGTGCAGAGTGAGTACATGCGGAAGTCAAATACAGTAGGTGAATGCAATGTGTTAGATGTGATCTATGCATGCGGTGTGTCAGTGCAATGTGGAAATCAGTTGAGATGTCAGTTTCAGTATATCAGCATAAGTATGATAACCGAAATGTAAGAAAACTGAAAAATTATCGGAATGCTGTGTGCGTTAAGCATCATCTCTCTCCTCAAGATCATGCTCTCAAATGAGGCCATCACCTCAAGTAATCCCTCGACATATCCTACAAAGGGCTGTAAGTGTGAATTGAAACGATCAATAAATGAATAAATGAGTATCATAAAAATGAATAGATAAAAGCTGTAAAGTATACCCGCGGTGAGTCAAGTGTCCTGACGTATCGGTGATCAGGCAACGGGGGCTCGAGTGGAATCTGATAAGGCACTCTGGAGAGCCGCCAACTCGTCAACTCGGTTGGAAGATCAGGCCATCCAACGCTCTACCTGGTAGGAGGCATCTCTCTAGCCCCGCCCCTCTGTGCTCGAGCCCTGCTCGTCGAATGAGCATCTGTCGCTCGGGCCCTGCTCGATGAGGCAATATCAACTGCCTTCCCGTGTGAACACGGGCACCTCTCAGAGAGGGCATAAGGTATATCTAGAGATAAGTCGCATAGTCCCCCTCCCTAATGTACCGATCTGCATCTACACCGTGCATGAAGTCAATAATCTCCTGAGGGGAGAGGCTCTCCGTGGCTCGCATGGAAAGCAAAGGCAGCAGGGGAACTGACTGTGGTGGTAGACCCAGCATCTGGCACATGAAGCGCTCGCCTAGAAACTAGGCACGACCTACTGGTCCCTCAAATAAGATCCGATACCAAGAAGCACCCCAGGCTCCGGAAACTCAAATCTGGCCCCCTCTGGCATCATTGCCCAAGCTACCACATGATCTGCAAACAGCAAGTGCATCTATTGATTAGTGGTCATCAGATATGTCAAATGGATCCGGACTGAAAGCATAAAGAACTGTGAGTTTTGAGTTACCTCGGCCACCCTCACAGTGTTGAAATACTGGCGAAGATATGGGAGGGTCTCCCGGGCCGTCGGCTGGCACCTCTCGTCGTATCGATGAGAATATGGCACCCCAAGAGGTGTCACGAACTCTAGCTCAGGAGCAAACACCGAAAAATAGGCGTACACCCATAACTATGAGAAAGCAAAATGGTGGCAGTGAGAATACAGATAAGCGTAGATAATGTGGAAAGCAAAGTATGTGTGTAATGTCCAGAACATGCAGAATGCAAAGAGTATAGAATACAGAAAATGCAGAAAACAAGGTGTGCAGTACGATGTATAGAAACTACAAGTGCAAAGTAGTAAGCATGGCAGAAAGTGTAAACCTGAACAGTAAAGCATACCTCCCAAGCTCTCCAATAGCCGCCCACTCTGTTCCCGCTCCTGCGGGAGGTCGAACTCATGTAACAGTAGAGAGTAGCGAGGCCAGCACCGCCCCAATCATAGTGCCGAACTT
This sequence comes from Camellia granthamiana, assembly GCA_036172215.1. NCBI lineage: Eukaryota > Viridiplantae > Streptophyta > Magnoliopsida > Ericales > Theaceae > Camellia > Camellia granthamiana. Next base: position 116,272,094 of record CM069913.1, read on the forward strand.
GGGATAGCTCTACTAAGGCGCTCAAAAGATACAGCCCGACTATGTTTGCCCTGTCGACGAACAAAGTAGTGCTGAAGAGGAACATCAAGAAACCTCGGGCATACTGCTCTGTAGCCTCAATCGTCGCGGGCTCAGTCCCTCTGAAGTGGTCTGAGAACCAAGTGTATCTGACTGTGCCTGATCAGAAGATGGGTAGGTGTGCTCCCAGCAGATAGGACCAAGTAGCCTCCCACTCACCCATGTCAGAGTCGTATGGAATCGGCCGGCCCCTCACTTCAAGGCCTGTCAACATGGCGAAGTTGTATTGGGTCATCGTCATGTCCCCAGTGGTAAAGAAATGGAAAGAGTTGGTGGTGTCCCACCATCTCTCTACCAATGCGCCTAAAAGGGTCCTGCTCACCATGAGATGCAAGAGCCCCATACAAAATAGGCTAAATCCAGCCTCGTTAATAATTTGACGGACGCCATCAGGAAGGTCTATATACCACTCCCTCGCTGTGGTCGACCCGTATCTGCGGGTGAAACGAGAGTCTACCTGTGTTCAGAATGAACAGAAATCCAGTGTGTGAATGTGTTCAGAATGAGCAGGTGAAGTACAGTTCGAAAGTGTAAGCTATACAAAAAAAATAAAGTGCATCGCAGAAAATGTAGGAGCGCAATGTATACCTCGGGTGCGTCGTGAGATAAGTGAGACTGTAAAGTAGCGGACTGTACTAGGTGGTAATACATGTGCCTCAGGGTGGTACCTCTCTGGGTCGAAAGGTCGAATCCTGGGCGGCAACAGTATGTACTCGGGCTCCCCCTCTATCCTTGGAGAACCCCTGCCATGTGGAGCGTCATCTGCCATCTGGAAAGGAGGTGAAAAATAGATGAAAATGAGCAAAATGGGCAAAAATGCCAAAAGTCAACAAAAGTCAACTCTTGGGAAGAGAAAAAGTCAAAGAAAGTCAAAGCCTGAGAAAAGGCGCCAAACTCAAGATAAACTTGGGGGAAACAAACCTCAAATGGTGACAATGGAGAAAAAAGCTCCAAAAATAAATTTTGATCGATTCAAAATGAAGGAAACCGAAGGGTTTTAGCGAATCAACTTCGCGAGGGGCGTTGGAAAACGCATGTGGGGCACGGATCTAAGAGGAAAAAGTGTTTAGGGGTGAAGAAGAAAAGGTTTCGGCACTGTGTGTGTGAGGAAAAGTGTTTTGGGGTTGTGTTTTCAAAGATCCATGTGCGCAAAGATGAAATTGTCTTGAATCTGCTGCAACTAGCCGATCGGCAAGTTTTTGTGGCTAACCGGCCACTTAGGTGGCCGACAGATTTTTCAACTGGCCAACATGCTTCCAGGGTGGCCGACAGGTATCCAGGGTTCTCCTAGTGTGTTTTCAGGTTGTTTTGAGTCCTTGGATCTCGAGAAAGTGCAAGAAGAGTTCACTTTTCAACCCAAAATGTCTTCGCGGAAGTTTCAATTCATGTCTTCGACACAAGACTCATCGTCAGCCAACGTGAATGAGATGTATCCTTTTAAATAGATTGAACTCCTGCGAGAGGTAAATCGAAGGTTACAACTGAATCGGTCTTGTCAAGACGCGCATTTCTTCATCGAATATGTTGTTGTTATTGCATTGAATGTGCATCGTTATTGTGTACAGAATGTGTGTGCTGTGTTGCATTGCACTATACAAGTTCTTATGTTTGCATAGAGTATGCATGTCACGTTGTATTGCATTGTGCATGCTCTTACATTCACGTAGAAATTGTCCGTACTTGTTGCATCGCGCATGCATTCGGTGTTGCATAGAACATGCTCCATGTTTTGTTGCATAGAATATGTTCTATTTCTTGTATGATGTGTATAAAGCATGTTTCTCTAAGCATTGTGTCATAGTCATTCACCTTGCATAAAATATGCTTCTCAATGTTTGCATAGAATATGCGTTGCTCACTCTTGCATAGAATATGCATTTCTTACATTCGCATAGCACGTGCATTTGGTATTTAGCATAGAGCATGCTATTGATCTTGCGTAGAATATGCATCTATATCGCATTGTACCTGTTAAGTTTCTTTCTTAAATAGGCACGATATTGTATGTATAGTTCATTCAGAGAAACTCCAGGTAAGATCATGTCACAACCCAAGCCCGCCCCCTATAGGTTTGGTATCGTAACCGGCCAGTAATCCGTGGATTACCCAAGGCCTCTGAACAGAATAACAAATATTAAGGGGCTACGGAAGCAATTACATAAAGTAAACGAGGTCCAATGAGCTGTGATGACGTACATGGGATAGAAAATTCAAAACTTATTTATATACATAAACATGCTAGTCAGATACACCTATATGTACAATATATTTACACAAAGTACGTCCCAAGATTCAACTATACAACAAGCACAAAGACTAGCATGAGGTGCAAAACTGCCAAGGCTTTAGGCTTCAGGCGGAACCTCCTCGGTAGACACAACAGGTGGCTGACCAAAAATAAAACGGAGGGCCATCAACTCTGGCCAGGGTCTTATGCCAGCCCACCTACATATATATATAAATTGTGAGCGAAAGCCCAGTGAATAATAACAGAGTAAAAAGTTTAATGAATGATGTCCATCACAGAGTCAGAAATCAAAGTTCATATCAGAAACGTAATCTTATCAAAAACAGAGTCTTATGCATATTTAGATTTCAAATCAGAAACAGATTTAGGTACATACTCATATTCATATTCATATTCAGATTCAGATTTTGCATAAGATCATATGTGGTACACCCATCAGCTAACAGATCAAATTAGTCTAGAGACCACAAACAGAGTTGGTACCAACAACCATAAAGGTCCATATCTTGCGCGCAAGTAACCCTGGTATTATTACCCCCAGGCAAGGGCCATATGCCACGGTATTGTTACCCCCGAGCGAGGGCCATATGCCACGGTATTGTTACCCCCGGGCGAGGGCCATAGGGACTAAGGGTGCCACAATACTTTTCAGGAAATTGGACATTCATTCATAATTCATAACTTAGCATTTCAGAAAGCAGATCATATCATATCAGTTAGAAAATACTTAAAGTTAGACATAACTTTACAGAGTTATTACTCACTGTAGGCGTTGATACAGGTAGACGGAGTCAAAAGGGTCAAACAGATTGCGGCATGTGACCTACATAACACATCACGGATACACACTTGAAACATGCAATCCAATTGTACAAAATCCACATCAATGATTCTAAGTGTGTACCTAACCTCTTATCCTTAGTATGGAGCCTTAAACATGGCCTAGGAATGCCTAGGATGGAATGAGGATGCAAAAATGCACTTTTAAACACTTTACAAAATTTTCGAAAAACAGGGGTCCGGCTCGAGCGTTGATTTCTACGCTCAAGCAGACATGCAGACAAAGGGGCTCCGCTCGAGCGTGAATTCCGTCGCTCGAGCGGAATGTGTGCTATAGTAAAAATGCTGGATGCTCAAAATTTACGCTCGATAGACGCTCGACCCTCGCTCGAGCGTGAGACACAGGCCTCCGCTCGAGCGTGAAATCCTCCACTCGAGCGTACTGTAAAATAGTGAGAGATGCTGGGAGCTCGATTTCCCCGCTCGAGCGCCACTTTCCCCGCTCGAGCGGGAGACAAAAATCTGGAATTTCCAAATCGAGCTCCAATGCTCAATTCCAACTTTTAACCATTCAAAACTCAACCTCCTGGGCTCAATTTCTCGGAAAACATTTCAAAGTCACAGTACAACAAATTTCAAAAGCCAATTTGTGAAATCAATGCCCATGGGTGAGACAATTTGATCACAATTTCAATAAATCATCAAGAACAAAGTTTAAACAACCATGCATGAGTTCAATTTCATTTCAAAGCTCCAAAACATGATTCAAAACAAAATTAAACTTAGAATCTCGATGAACTCATGGACTTTAGCAAAAATATGCACATGCATGTAGAGATTTGATACCAAACAACTTCAATTGCTATGAATATGCACATGCATGCATGTTACACCACCCAATTCACAATTTCAAGCTAAATTTAGACTCTAATCCTCAATATGTCAAGGAATATGCAAGAGCTAGTTCAATTACATGAATGGGAGGATGTATTCCTACCTTAAACCTTCAAATCAAAGTGTGCTAGCTCAATCTGTTGTTATCCTCCAATTTCTCCTAAGTTTCCAAGTTAATTCTTGTTGAAACCAAGTTTTCTCTCCCCTCTCCTCTTGCCTACGTTTTTCCTCAGCAAAAAAATGATGAAGTGGTGCAATGACACCTCACCCAAGATGAAACAAGGGAGCCCACTCACAATGGCAAAAGGGGTAAATACCTAGGTTCATTAATATAACATTATTTAATCTGATTTAAACATTCCCAATCAAATTTTAATTGAACCTACCATAAAATCACATAAAATCTAACTAGTCCAAAACATTAATCAATTTTGAAATCGGGCGCCGATAAGGCTTCCAATTTGCAGTTTAAAGTTTAAAACACGAACAGATATTTCGACACCGAACAGATAAAAACACATAAATCATGCAATAAACGTGCAACTTAATTCCAGGTTTCCTCTTAATTACTGTTAGGCATAATTAAGTGCCAATTAACGTTAATCAGGGTCGGGATTATTACAGATCATTCTTGTCCTTTTAACTCTTTTGTTGGTTAGAAACATTGGGTCATGTGCTCAATGTTTATACCTCTCTCTGTTGTTGGTTAGAAGTGTTTGGACCATGTGTCCGACGCTTATACCTCCCCTTTGGTTAGAAGCGTTTGGACCGTGTACCCGACTCTTATACCACCCGTTGGTCAGAAGCATTGGGTTGTGTGCCCGATGTTTATACCATCCCTTTGGTTAGAAGCGTTTGGGATGTGTGTCCGACGCTTATACCTCCTCGTTGGTTAGAAATATTCGGGCACGCCCGGTGTTTACACCTACCCCTTTGGTTAGAAGCATTAGGTTGTGTGCCCGATGTTTATACCATCCCCTTTGGTTAGAAGCGTTTAGACCGTGTGTCCGACGCTTATACCACCCCTTTGGTTAGAAGCATTAGGTTGTGTGCCCGATGTTTATACCATCCTTTTGGTTAGAAGCGTTTGGACCGTGTGCCCGACGCTTATACCGCCTCGTTGGTTAGAAATATTGGGACGTGCCCCGATGTTTATACCACCCTCCGGTGCTTGCACCGCTCTCTTTTCCCTCTCGCGCGCGGTGCGTTAGGACGCTTTGGTTAAATGCATTTGGATGGATTCCAATGCCTACACCGTTCTTTGTTTTGATTGCATAATATTTGGATGTGTTTCACTTGTTATCATTGCTTCTATCCTCTCGTGTGCCACGTGTTGGGATCTTGTTTGCCGCCTCGGGTGCACCCGATGGGTGCGGTTCTTTACCTTTCCTGCGTGATGCACAGTTAAGATTGCATAATTTTCTTACATCCTTTCTACATGAAATGTGGTTTGGTTCGTGTTTACTTGCTTATGTACGAGTTTGCTGTAGCATTTCTTTGCATAACATTTGCATCTAGGTGTTTCATTACAGCCCTCATTGTATGATCATAAGTTATGTTTTGTATTGTGCATGTCATTTGTATATTGCCCCAGAACTACGCTGGTTTGATTCCTTGCAAAGGGATACGTAGGCAGCCCGTGGGCGTAACCGTTCGTTGTTTTGTTTGTTTGTTTGTTTGTCTAAGTCTTCGGCCTTGTCAAAAATGGGTCGTCTCGGGGCTTTGACATTCACTCCCGTCATTTCATGACTTTCGAGTTCTGTCAAAGAGGGGCAACTGTAGACACCCCATTTTTGACCGACCTCAAGACTTTAACATCATCGTTTGTGCACTTGATGATTGCACATGTTTGTGCTCGTTTTGAGCGCCCGAAGGTCTCGGCGAAACGCTTTGTCTTTGAGTCTCTAAACTCTCTGGTGCCTCTTTTTTGGAGGGGAGAAGGGCCTTGTTGGCCACTTTTGGCACTTGTCGGCCACTTTTCCCCTTTTGTAGGCCACTTGAGGTGGTCGGTCGGCTAGGGGAGGTGGCCGGTCGGCCAGCTAGAGTGGTCGACGGCCATTTTTCTCCTTTTTTAGATATTTTATGTGCCAGCTGTTGATCACTGAATGCATCTTCCATACACGTGTATGGAGGGATGAATACAAGCTTGTAGCTTGTATTTCTGTATAAGGGGAGGTCTCTCCCCCATTTTTGGGGTTAGAAATTTTAAGAGCAAAATTTCCCCTCTCTCTCTCTCTAGAACTCTCTTTCTCTCCCTATTTTAAGCTTGAAAGTGAGTTTTCTCTACATATTTGCATACAACCCCTTAACCAAATTAGACTACCTTGTAGCTGAGGTTCTTGGAGGTCTTACTTGAGCTCTCAAAGCTGGTTTTGGCTCAGAAAGTGGTTGTTTTGCTGTTATGCTTCAAGGGTAAGGACTTGTCCCTTTTAAGCTTTGTTTTAATTAAGTGCTTGGCCATCTTTTTACACTACTTTGAGGCTGGTTTTAACCTCTAAAAGCTTTGTTTTTAAGGCTTTAAAATAGTGGTTTGAGTCTTGTTTGGTTAAGGGGTGGTTTCCTCCCTTTGCTCTTTGGCTTGTAAAGCCTTTTGAGCCATCTTTCAAAACTTTTAAAACAAACTTTTCTTGGCCCTTTAACCACTGAATTCCAGAGGAATTTCAGTGGAGGAATTTCAGTGGTAAAAAGTTGGTTTTGAGGTCCAAAACAGGAGGGGGGGCCTTCCCTCCTTGTATCTTGTTTGCATGTGTAGATGGCCTAAGATGTGAGCATGTTTTTCTACCTTTTTGTAGCTTATTTCAAGCATGTTTTAGGGTCTATTTTGCCATGTTTCAACTCTGTTTTTGGCTGGTAGGGTCACTTCTTGCTTGCTTTTTGTACTTGTAGTGCAATCATGCTTACTAGCCTAGCATATTTGATGATTTAGCCTATTATTTTAGCTTGTGTTAGCCCAACTTCAGCACACTTTTGCTACTGATTTAGCATGCTTTAACTCTGTTTTAAGTGGTCTTAGTCCTTTGAGGCTTGTCTTGCATGGCTATAGTGTAATGGGCTTTACTAGCTTTGTGTTTCAAGGCCTCCAACATGCTTTGCATGAGATGATTGCATGATATAGCATCATTTAACATGTGATTTCAGTGCATATACCTCTGTCACACTCTCACATATTTCATTCTTTCATTGCTTTTGAGGGTTGTGTATTGTGCCTTGTTTGTAGACTAACATGTGTGCATGTTTTTTTAGTCTTTTTAGCTTCTATCTCAGCATGTTTAGGCCATTGTTTTAACATGTTTAAGCTCTATCCAGAGCTAGTTTGGTCATTTAAGCTTGATATTGCATGCATCTAGTGTAGTGTTCTTCACTAGCTTCTAGCTTTTGGCTTTTAAACATGTGTTGCATGCATTGCTTGCATTTTGTAGCATCATTTTCATGCCATATCAGCACTGAAATGTCTACTACCCTCCCCCATTCTTCACTTTTTACTTTGTTTTGAAAATGACTTTGAACCCTTTGTTAGTTTGAGTGTGAAATAGAGGCATTCATGCTTAATGGTTTAATTTCTCTGGGAGTTCATTACCAATGGCATGAAGTCTCTTTCATGCTCAAAATGCGTATGGTTTAAGCCATCTTTCCAATTAGAGGACTTTTCACATTGGACCTAACCGGATAAAGGACTAATTGGTAAGCTAAAATGTGTAAACAAGAATTGGACAAGTAAAACATGAATAAGATAAGCATTCGTGTTGCATTGCATGTGTTTAGATCGGGCGTTAATCCAAACATAAGAAATGTGGGACGTTTCATACTTAAAGTGATGAAACGTATCACATTTCTTGGTTACCGTCACCCTTGATCGTGCATGAAAGGGTGGAGACTCTTTGAGTCTTGTTTGTGTATTCATTAAGCTTGTACAAGCTTAGTCCTTTGGCCATTATGCATTGAGATGCTTGATTAGTGGCTTGAGAGCCAAACGCCACAACCCTTCGAACTTGAGAATTGATGAGGAAAGTGGCAGTACATATATTTCCTACAAAATGCCTTGTTTTGCCTCTACTGTTCTCTGTTGTAGCAAAAACATAAGTCTGGAAAAATGACTGGCCGACTGACCGACCACCTGAGGTAGCCGACCGACCAGTGGTGGTAGCTGACTGACCAGTGGTGGTGGTCGACAGCCACTTCCTGTGGCCGACCGGCCAGAAAAGAAAAGTTGTTCAAAGGTGTTCATGTGCTAGAGCAAAAGCAGTCTGGAGATTGGCACAATTTTCAAAAATCAAGGCAAGTGCAAACAGAGACAACCGACGGCAAGGCGACGAATTTTCGAGAGGGAACCAACCGAGCATGCATGTCTCCTTCGTCCGCGAGGCCACTTTACTTGCTTTAATTAGTTAGTTGTAGCTAATTATTTGATTCGAGAATTATACTTAATTAGTTTGTGTAGCTAGTTATTCAATTTCGATTTGGTTTGTAATTAATTAGCTAAAATAGTTAATTAGTTGGTTTGTAATAATTGGCTTAGCTTAGCATAGCTTAGCTTATTTATTCAGACCCTCCTTCGCGAGGGCGCAATGTTGTGATAAGGGTGCGTGTGTGTGTGCATGTCTTGCAACCCCACGTCTTTCTCCCTTTTATTTATCTTCTTTCGGTGGTTAGATTAGGGATCATGTTTCGATTAGCATACCTATTGCTCGCATGTTTGCATCATTCATTTGTTTTGCATGCACCGGGCTCAGCGCATCATACAAACTGCATCGTAATTTCAATACTTATTTGAATACAAAGTGGCAAATCATCATGTTTTAGGCCCACTTGAGGGTGGCAAATCTGCGCTTTAACCCACTTGAGGGTGGCACTTTCAAACCATTTTCAAAAAACAAACATTGAGTTGTATTGTTCCAATTCTTGTGATTTTAGTCTATACTTGTATGCTGTGCGCATCACATAGTAAAGTTAGATTAATAACAAGATAAGAACACATGAGGTTTATAAAATAACATATCATGTTTAGTAGAGGCCGATCTTTCATCGGGCGAGCGGGGTTGGTCATTTCAAGACCTTCCCCTCTTGTACCCAAATTCCCGAGCCGAGGCAACTTTGGTGATGACGGACACGTGGTCTTTGGCACGAGTCAGGGTTTCCTAAATTTTCCAAAAAAAAAATAAAATATTTAGGTGATGACTTTGTAATCTAGCAAAGTAGTACAGTTTGGCATTATTTGATTCAAAATCTGATTTTTCAAAATGATTTGCCGGATTGGACTCTTTAGTGATATATCAGTCTTACATTGCACTTTGTGAGATTAGATTCAGAACCGTGACAGGAGTCCGAACTGTAGGAGACTTATTCGAGCCCTCCGAAAAGGGGGTGCGAAGAAAGTCGAGCGCTACACTTAACTAATTATTACAACATCGAATTTAACTAACTATTCAAGCTAATTAAATAGTTACAACACAAAATTAAATCAACTAGCGACTCTAACTAATTAATACAAATTAACTAATTAAACTAACTAACAAGTTACATTAAGGAACTAATTAACTAAGTAATTAATTAAAAGTTCACTAAGAACACAAGGAGCAAGGAAATGGCTTATGCATGCACATGAATTTCTCCCCCCCCTCCCCCCTCCCTTGAGAATGCCCTATGCACTGCTTTTACACCTCATCCTCTGCTCTGCTCTGTGAAAAAAAGTGGTATTTCCTGGCTTAAAAAGATGGCCGGCAGGCCAAAAGTGGTGGCCGGCTACCCAGTAAAGGTAGCATGCTGGCCACTAATGTTGGGTTTCTCCTGCTGCAATAGAAAACAAATGGAGCACAAACAAAGCATTCTCAAGAGATGTTTGTCCACCATGCCTCTCCTTATCATCAAATAGCTAAATTGAGGGGTAGGCTCGATTCGCAAGCCGTCAATCGGTGCAAATTCATTGCGTGATGACTTATGAACCAAGGGATACAATTTTAATAAATGTAAAATTAAAGACTCATGAACCTCCTCCCTATTGATCAAGGGAAGTGATTGACGTTGGAACTTGAACCATTTGTATTAATTTCAATATTGATCAAGGGAAGCAATTGATGTTGAAACTTGAACCATTTTCATCACTAGTTAGTATGAAATGCTTCATGACTCAACGGGTTCAATTAACGTTCGATTGAACCCTAAACCATTTTATTATCTTGCTCTATTTTATTCCAATTTATTACCTCTTTTAAATTACCTTCCATTCATTAGTCAATTAAGTCCAATAATGAAGATTAAGTCCACTAATGGAAAGAAATATCAAACAAAGGATTGTTTTGGGCATGAAAGAGATGTCATGCTGTTGGTAATGAACCTCCGAGTAGATTAAACCATTAAGCACAACGATCTCTATATCAAGCTTATACAACCAATCGGTTGAAACAACTCTCAAGGCAATGAAAAGCCAAGAAATGAGAGAGATGCAAAGGTGATTAGAGATGAACACAAGTATGGAAAGTACTAAATAAATGCTATCAACTCAAATAGGTTGGTGCCTAATGGCTAAAACACCAAACCTATGAGGACTATTACACTATAAGCATGTTAAACAAAGCATAAATGGAACTAACAGCCTAAAACAATCCTAAAATAGGCTAAAACAGTGCTGAAATTGAAGTCAAAAGAGCTTAAGGAGGAAGCTCCAATAATAGAGAAATCAAGCAAGTAAACAAGCCAAAGGAGGGGTGGCTAGCCACTCCATTTTTGGGACTTCAAAACCACTTTTTTAGCCTCTGAAAACCTCTGAAAATCAGTGGTAAAATCTCAAAAAAAAGTTGAGGAAGAGATGGGAAACACAAGTGTAAAGGCTTAGGAGACAAGGTTCAAAGAAGAGTGATTAACCCCTCTACCTTTAATAGCCTTAAACCACAACCTTCAGCCCATAAAAATAGTCAAAAAATAGTTCCAAAACAGCAAGAAAAGATAGGAGAGAAGTAGTGTAGAGATGCTCAAAATTATACCTCTTGAAGCAAGGTAACTTTTTGTTAACAAACCCATAAGTTTTCACTTTCAAGGGCTGAGATTTGAGCTCAAGAACCTCAGCAAGAAGAGCTAAATTTTTTATTTAGGAAGTGTAGAGAGAGAGTGTGTAGGTTGCAAGAGAGAGAGAGAGAGAGAGAGAGAGAGAGAGAGAGAGAGTTCTACGCAAGTTTTGGTCTTTAAGGAATTTTTTCTAACCTAATTTTAAGAGGGGTGGTCATCTATATATATATATATAAACATGTTACTATCTCAGAAATATCAATATAGAGATAACTGGTGTAGTGCATGCACCTATGGGGACAGCTAGCATAGCTGGCAGCAAAATATCTATTTTTTGACACAAGTGGCCGACAGGCCACTAGTGGACGGCCAGACAAAAATCTGTTTTCAAGCCTGACTTCAAACAGGGATATCTCCCTCATTCGAACATGGTTTTAGGTAATTCTTGAGTCTAAATTAAAGCCCCAGAAGTCTAATTTCCAATGATGGTGGCCTCATATCCAAATTCTAAGTGTGAAAAGAGATATGCCTATTTTAGTGAAGGTTGCTCATTTCTATCCTAACAAATTGATGCCCAACTTTCTCCCCAACTAGTTTTCTTCCCTCCCTCCTATTTCCTCCAACTCCAAACCTATAAATAAGATGTTTTTAAAGATTTTTCAAAGAGTTCACCTCCCTTTCATTTATCTCCACTTTGTCCTTACTCGGTTTATTAAAAAGTGTAATATTTAAATGAGAGCCTCAGAACATCGTAGAAACATTTGGAAAAATATTTTGAAAAAGAGGGTTTTAAGGTCTAAAATAGTTTTGGCCTAAAATGGGGTGTAAGGTTAGGATTTAGAAGCCCTTCTTGTTGAAGAAATCAAACGTTTGTACAGCATAACTTTCATCATCGAGTGATCGTCCTAAGGTGCCCAAGTCTTAAGGGTGGTCAAAAATGGGGTGTCTACAGTGCCACACCTCACTTGGTAGTTTGAGAAGGGCTTTATTGCCAGTTCTGAATCTAATGATAAGCTTGAGTCTGATTCCATTGAGTTTGTTAAGTCAGAATCAGATTCTAGTCAGTTTGGGGAGTCAAAGTTTGGCACTTCCAGGGGTGGAAACTTGGATGCCAAGGTCCTGTCTAGGTCCTCCTTTTCTTTTTCCTTTGAGTCCGTTGTAACCGAGGAGCCAGAACTTCTGAATGAGAATGCTGCAAATTCCGTTTACTTCTCTGTGCCATTAATTTGTTGCATTAACCAAGACTTTCAAAATTTTAATGAAAACGAAGAGGAAAAAATTCCTTGGGCTTTGAAAAACTTGATTAACCAAGAGTAAGAGAGGCATGCTAAGCCTTGCATAGATGAGATCATTGCAATTAATGTAGGTATTGAGAAGGTTCCCCACTTAGTTTAGATTGGGTCCTCATTGTCTTCAGAGGAACATGAACGTTTAATCACTTTATTAAAAGATTTCAAATATATTTTTGCGTGGTCCTACAAAGACATACCTGGAATCAATCTTGGGATTGTACAGCACTGGATCCCTCTTGACCCCGAAGCCTGACCAGTCAAGCAGAAACTCCACAAAATGCATCCAGATTGGGCACTGAAGGTTAAAGAGGAAGTCACCAAGCAGATTGATGTAGGATTCTTGATGGTATCTGAATATCCAACTTTGTTGGCCAATATTGTTCTGATTTTGAAGAAGGATGGCAGAATCAGAGTTTGTGTCGACTTCATGGATTTGAATAAGGCTAGTCCTAAGGATGATTTTCCATTGCCGCACATCGACGAATTGGTAGACTTCACCACCGGCCATGCCTTGTTGTCATTTATGGATGGGTTTTCCGAGTATAACCAGATCTTGATGGCGCTTGAAGACAGAGAGAAAACTGTATTCACTACGCCGTGGGGTACCTACTGCTACAGGGTTATGCCATTCAGGTTAAAGAATGCCAAGGCTACATATCAGAGAGCTGCAACCACCATCTTGCATGACATGATCCATAAGGAAGTCGAGGTGTATGTGAATGACATGATTGTAAAATCCAAAGAGCAAGAAGGCAACTACACCATGCTGGAAAAATTCTTCAAATGGATTAGGGAGTATAGGCTGAGGTTGAACCTGCAGAAATGCACTTTTGGGGTGACTACCGGGAAAATGTTGGGATTTCTGATTACGCAGAGGGGAATTGAAGTAGATCCATCCAAGATCAAGACCATTTTAGAAATGCCACCACCAAAGGCTGAAAAGGAGGTGCGTGACTTTCTAGAAAAAGCGCAATTCATAGACGGTTTATCTCAAAATTAACCTTAACTTGTGAACCACTATTTAGTCTTTTAAAAAAGAAGAAGAAGTTTTGATGGGATGATCGATGTCAGTTCACCTTCAAACAGGTCAAGCAGTACCTTCAGAATCCACCTATATTGTCGCCACTAGAATCAAAGAAGCCACTGTCTGTGATAGAGTCAACCATGGGGTGCATGCTAGCGCAAGAATCAGAAGCTAAGGTAGAAAAGGCCATCTATTATCTGAGTAAGAAGATGTTAGATTATGAGACCAGCTACACTCCTTCGGAGAAGGCTTGCTTAGCTTTAGTTTGGGCAACTAGAAAGTTGAGGCACTACCTGTTAACCCATTTCACAATTCTAGTTTAGAGATTAGATCCCATCAAATATCTCTTTAAGAAACCGACACTTACAGGTAGGCTAGCTCGTTGATTGCTTCTTCTCTCTGAGTTTGACCTCAAGTACGTCACTCACAAGTCAGTCAAAGGAAGAGAAGTAGCAGAATTTCTGGTAGACCACCTAGTGGAAGAAGATAAATCAGTAGAGTATCTATTCTCAGATGAGGAGATTCTGCAGGTAGAAGAAAAGACGTGGACATTGTAGTTTGACAGAGCCGCTAACCAATATGGTTATGGGATAGGCATGTTGCTCATAGCACCCGATGATTCCCATATACCCCTAGCTTTTAAACTCCGGTTCAAAGTATCTAACAATGAAGTGGAATACAAGGCGTGTATCGTTGGATTGGAAGTTGCCTTAGAACTAGGGGTGATAAGACTGGACGTCATCGGAGACTCAAACCTGGTTATTTCTCAAGTCAATGGAGACTAGAAGATCAAAGAAGAGAAAATGAAGGTTTATCAATAGACCCTGGACATTCTGATTCTAAGGTTTGAAAAACTGACATTCACACATCTGCTAAGAGAGAACAACCAGTTTGCTGATGAGTTGACAACTCCATCCTTCATGGTAGACATATCGCTCGCAGTTAAGATGCATCCGATTTTCATTGAACAGAAGTACGCTCCTGCTTACGAGACAATAGCCACAATAGACGAAGTTCAAGACAAGAAAACTAGCTTTACTATGTGACGCACACAAGCAAGTATAGACTAGAATCCAAGAATTGGAACAATTCAAACTCATGTTTGTTTTCGAAAATGGTTTGAAAATGCCATCCTCAAGTGGGCTAAAGTGCGGATTTGCCACCAAACAAGATGGGCTTAAAACATGATTTGCCACTTCGCAAAGTGGGCTTAAAACTCTTATTTGTTAAATTGTTCCAATTCAAGTAATAAAGCCTTCATCCACAGGCATTTATGCAATTAATCATTTAAGCAAATAGCCTCATGGCAAGCATGCTATCATGGCAATATGGCAATCACACCTATGCAAGTATGCTAAAGCATAAAACTTACTGAGTACTCTAAGCCAAAACAAAAGCTAGTTAGAAACAATGCATGATCCTAACTATATTAAAATGAGTAATGCAATACATGCAATATGAAATTAATAGGCTCAGCTACTAATATGGCATATGGAATAACTTGAACAACATGCTTTGAAACACGTATTCAAAGAAGTATTGAAATACAATGCAGTTTGAATTATGCGCCGAGCCTCGGTGCATGCAAGACAAATGAATGATGCAAACATGCAAACATAAGGTATGCTAATTGAAAATGATCCCTAATCTAACCATCGAAAGAGGATAAATAAAAGGGAGAAAGACGTGGGATTGGAAGACATGCATACATGCACGCATACTAATTACAACATTGTGCCCTCGCGCAGGAGGGTCAGAATGAGTAAGAGCTAAGTTACTCTAAGCTAAGCTAAGCTAACTAATCTAATTAAACTAATTAGACTAATTATTACACAACAAAATAAAGAAACAGCTAAGCTAAGCTACTTAATTATTACAACACTTAACTAATTAGCAAACTAATTAATTAAATTACAAATTCATGCAAACTAAACATGTAAGGCACTAACTACATTGCCTCAGCTCTACTTTGGAAAGTAGAAGATGCATGTGCTCGATTTTTGCCCCGAAAAGCCCACCGGTTTGCTCTTGGAAGGCTCTGTTTGCAGGGTTGACTACACTCCAGAATCTTCCTGCTCCAACTTACCAAACCAATGCTGAGGATTGCACCAGTGGCCTACTGGCCATGACTGCTTGCTGCCAGCCCCTTGCTGGCTAGAGATGTGCCTTGTCGGCCAAGAATGAGGCACTGCCGGCCACTGGTGTTATGAATCACCACACTGCAACAGAGCACAAACAGAGGAAAATTGAGGGTTTTTCAAGGATATATTTGTACTGTGCCCCTCCTTATCATTTCAAAACATCAAAGGAGTGGCACTCTTGGATCCAAAACCACCAATCAAGCATTTTCAATGCATGATGGCCAAAGATCCAAGTTGTACACTTTCAATAAATGCACAAAACAAGACTCTAAACCACTACCTCATCATGGGTGATCAAAGGCAATGGAGACTAAGGAGATTGGCTCATTTCATCACTTTGAGTATGAAATGCTCCAATCTACCTTGTGTTCAATATAAAATCCGATTGAACACATGTAATGCAAACACAACATGCTTAACTTCCTCAAGTTTTACTTGTCCAGTTTTGTTTACACATTTTACATTACCAAACCATTCTTTAACCAGTTAAGTCCAAGGTGAGTGCCCTCTAATGAGAGAAGGGTCAACCAAAGGATGGTTCAAGACATGAGAGACATCATGCCATTGGTTAGTAGAAACCCTCAAAAGAGGATTAAAACCATTGAGCACAAGCTCTATATCAAGCTTAAACACAACCTTAAGATTAAACAACCCTCAAAGAAAATGGAAAAGTGAAGAAATGAGGGAGGTTGCAGATATTTCAATGCTGAAATGGCATGAAAAGTGATATTACAACATACAAACAACTCATGCACAACATGTTTAAAAGCCAAAAAGAACAAACTAGTGAAGAGCACTACACTATAGGCATGCAATACAAAGCCCCAAAGGCACAAACACTTTAAAACAGTCCTAAAATAGTCTAAGAGGAGTTCTAAATCATGCTTGAAGTAATGCTAAAATAGCTAGAATGAAAGGCTAAGACATAGCACAAACTAGACCATTAAGCATAATTGCACTACAAGCATACAAAGCAAGCCTCAAGTGACTTAGCAGCCCCAAACAAAGGTAAAACAAGTCAAAATAATAACAAAAACATGCTGAGATTAAGAATCAAAATAGTAGAAAAACATGCTCAAATGTTAGGCTATCTACACTTGCAAACAAGACACAAGGAGGAGAGGCTACCCCCTCCTATTTTGGACCTTAAAACAAAGTTTTTGCCACTAAAAATCCGCTGGAATTCAGTGGTTAAAAGGTCAAAGAAAGTTTGTTTTAAAAGCTTTAAAAGATGGCACAACAATTTAACAAGTAAGCCACAAAAAAAAGGTAGACCACCCCTAACTCAAAACAAACCTCAAACCACTATTTTAAAATATAAAAACAGAGATTTTAGAGGTCAAAATCAGCCTCAAAACACCATGCAAAGATGGCCACACAAGTATTTAATTAGGCTTAAAATACAAGTATTATACCTCTTTGAAGACAAGATGCTATTTAGGCAACAAAGACAAGTCAAACTAAGCAAAAATCCTCTTCTAGAGCTCAAATAGGACCTCAAGCAACCTCAACACAAAGATGATCAAGTTTGATCAAGGGGTTCTATGCAAAAGTGTGGAGAATTTAGGCTCTAAGGTAAAATATTTAAAGAGAGAGGATTTTAGAGAGAGAGAGAGAGAGAGCAAGTTTTTTTGTCTTCAAAATTTTCCAACCTTCCACGTGCAAGAGGAGGGATCCTATATATAAAAGATACAAAATCCCCTCAAAGAGATCCAGCCATACACGTGCAAGTAGATGGCTCAACCTGTGCAAACAGCTGGCACAAAATATCAGAAAATATCTACTGATACATTGGTGGCCGGCCAGCCATCAGTGATGGCCAGCAGGGGCTCATTGATGGCCGGCAGGCTAAATGCCATGGCTGGCAGTGCCCAAACATGGCCGGCAGCAGCTCAAAAACAACATGCTAAAAGGACCTAAACATGGTCCAAAAATGAGACAGAATGGATACAGGGTTTGGAAAGCTCAAACCTATGGCATTCTGCAGCGAATTTCGAGTGCTCGATGGGCAATCAAACTTAACACCGGATGCACCTGCAAGAACATCCAAGTCTTAAGGACGGTCAAAAATGGGGTGTCTACAGTTGCTCCTCTTTGACAGAACTCAGAGTCACAAAAATGACGTGAGTGAATGTCAAAGCTCAGAAACGACCCATTTTGACAAGGCCGCAAGACTTAGACAGACATTCAAGATAACAATATATAGTTGCGCTAGCAGGCTGGGCAAAATGCAAATAATATGCACGATGCAAGAGCAACAACTTATGATCATGCAATGAGGCTGTAATGAAGCATTTAAATGCAAATGTTATGCAAGGAAAACGCTGCATTTTAAGCAAACCAACAGGGTACAGTAATCTCATACATGAGAAGAAGTAAGCAAATAAACATGCTACGCACGAGAATCACAAATCAAACCACATTTCATACAGAAAGGATGTAAGAAAATTATGCAACCTTAACCATGCCTTACACAGGAAAGGCTAAAAGCGATTGTCGGGCGTACCCAAGGTCTCAAACAAAACACATCCTAGCGCATCCCACGCAAGAGGAGAAAAGGAAGTGGTGTAAACACCGAAGAGTGGTATAAACATCGGAGCACGTTCCAGTGTTTCTAACCAAAACAAAGTATAAACATCGAGTGTACCCGTGTGTTTCTAACCAAAGCAAGGTGGTATAAGCATCGGACACACATCCCAAACGCTTCTAACCAGGGAGTGGTATAAACATCGGGCGTACCCGAGTGTTTCTAACCAAAACAAGGTATAAACGTCGGGCACATGTCCCAATGTTTCTAACCAAGGAGTGGTATAAACACCGGGCATACCCAAGTGTTTCTAACCAAAACAAGGTATAAACATCGGGCACACGTCCCAATGTTTCTAACCAGGGAGTGGTATAAACACTGGGTGTACCCTACTGTTTCTAACCAAAACAAGGGAGTCAAAGAACAGGAATGATCTTACCTGGAATTCCTCTGAATGAACCATATATGCAATATCATCTGGTTGCACCAACTTTGAATGAACCGTACATATAATATCGTCTGCATAAGAAAGAAACTTGACAAATACAATACAATAGAAATGCATATTCTATGCGAGAGGAATGACCATAACACAAATGTTAGAAGCGTGTTTTATGCACAACATGCAAGAGACAAAATAGAAGCATATTCTATGCAAAATAATCGATGATGCATATTCAATGCAACATGCATATTCTATGCAATTATGGTGATGCATGTTCTATGCAACAATTCAACAATGCATGTTCCATGCAACGATAAAGCAATGCACATTCTATGCAACGACAAAAGCATGTTCGATAAAGATGAATCAAAGGCAATTTCTGATTTACCTCTCGGGAGAGTTGCAATTTATCAAAAAGGATACACCTTGTTCAAGTTAATGAGCGATGACCACCGCGCACTGGAAACACAATTCTGAGCTTCCGCGAAGGCATTCTGAATTAAACTTTGAGCATACTTTGCATTTATTGGAATACAAGGACACAAATTGAAGCCAAAGAGGTAGGAGAAGCTTGTGGAAGCATGCCGGCCATTAGGGGAGGCCGCTGGCCACCTGCCGGCCACTGGTGGTACCTGTCGGCTACCAATATGCTACTGCCGGCCATCAATGTGCCACTGTCGGCCATCGATGGTAGATTTGGGCATTTTCACCCTTTCCCCCTTGGGTCTTTAAAAACAAGTGATGCCACTTCATTTCCTCACAAACCCGTGCACGAAAATCCTCTCCCTTGCTCTCTAGGTGCTCCTTCTCTCTAGTCCATGCGGTCTACAGGTTTTCCAACACCCTATACAAACTTTATTCGCTAAATCCCTCTAGTTCTCTTCACTTTGAACCAATCAGAATTTGATTTCGACGCTTCTTTCCTCATTTCCATCATTCTAGGCTCACTTCCCTCAAGTTTCTCTCAAGGTTTGTACACTTTTCCCGACTTTGACTTTCTTTGACCTTTTCTCTCTCCTAGGGTTGACTTTTTCAAAGTTTCACCATTTTCCTTTATTTTTCCTCATTTTTTCTTCTCTTGCATCTATTTCAAATAGCGGATGATGCCCCTCATGACGAGGCTATTCCCAAGCTTCCTCCAGCAGAGTTCGAGGCAAACTTTGAGGCTGAGCCAGAGGTCGAGTTGGGGCTATTATCGCTGAGCATACGCTCCTTCGATCCAGCGAGGTATCATCCTAAGACTCACATAGTGCCTACCACGGGAGGCATCAAAGCCTTTAACGACTTCACTGAGCATGTGCCAGATGACCTTCTACTGAGAGAGCCAGTGTCTCATTTGTCGGCCATCACCGTAGAGGTACGAACACTATTTTTCTACAGTATTGCCCTTAATTATTTGCATTTCTTGCACTGTTTCAATCTGGTTTCATCTCATAGACTGCCTTGATTTGACTATATCTCATACATTACTGCTTTATATTCAACTGTACTTTCATTGCTTGATCTGATTGCATCTCATGAATCGCCACAGGACGGATCTCGCTCCTTCAGAGGCTACGGCACGATGACCGCTCGAGACTAGTACGGTGAGCTCCCAGCTAGGGTTCGCGACATTATTGATGAGACAGGCTTCAGTCTGTTCTGCTCTAGCCTGACTCGGGTTGTAGCGAATCGTCCTCTCTTAGGGGCTTTAGTGGAGAGGTGGTGGGACACCACTAACTCCTTTCATTTCTCCACTACGGGGGAGATGACAATGACCCCTTACAACTTTGCCATGATTACTGGCTTGGGCGTAGGGGGTGATCTGACCCCTCTCGACCCTGACATCGGGGAGTGGAAGGCAGCATGGGTCGCGCTACTAAGGGCACATCCACCGACACTTCGGGCAGGCATGGTCCGGTATAGCTGGTTTGAGGAGCAATTCAGATGGAGTGAGCTTGAGACGGTCGAGAAGACAGAGCAGTATGCTAAGGGCTTCCTTATGTTCCTTTTCAATACCACCTTGTTTTTCGAACAGGTGGAATACCGTGGACCTGTATCTATTGAACGCCTTAGTAGTGCTCCAGCAAGTTCAGTTCTATGATTGGGGCGGAGCCGGCCTCATCACTTTGTACGGATACATGAGCTCGACTTCTCGCATGAGTGAGAGCTTGATCAGTGGCTACTGGCGGGCTTGGGAGGTACACAGCTTAGTTCCCACTTTTCGCTTTACATTTTTTTCTTAGCATTTCTCGCTTTACACTTGTTCAACACATGTACTTTCTGTTCTACATTTTCTGTATCTGCTCATACACTGTATGCTTTCTACTTTACATTTTTTGTATCTGCTCATACACTGTATTGATCACATATCATCATACTTTCCCTGCAGCTATGGGCGTACGCATACTTCCCAACTCTTGCTCTAGAGCCTATAGAAGAGGTTCTGGTGACAGACTCATTTTCTCGAGTATACAACAGCCAGCTCCGCCATAGGATCCGGGAAAACTTCATGTTTTTCCACCAGTACTTCGACATGGTTGTGGCGTACGAGGTGACCCAAAACAAAGTCATTCCGTTTTTCAACCATTTGAATTCACACATCTAGTCAATTGACAGCAACTAATCATCTGCTCATTCTCTTCTTTTCAAATCACATGGCAGCCATGGGACGTGATACCGTCAGGGCTCCAATTCCAGTATGACACAGCTAGGGTCATCACTTGTCATCATATCCTTCTCGAGGGCCCGATCTGTCGCGCCTGGTTCTTGGGTGAGCGTTTTGCGCGCCAAACCTTAGGACTTCCTTCCCCATTCATACCAATGGTGCCTCCAGTGTCCATGAGGGCGACACACTGACTGTCTGTTGAGGAGGTGATCCAGTTCATGGTAGGGCTGGAAGCAGACTACTTCCGTGTAGAGGGTGATTATGCAACCTTCATCCAGACACACCTAATGCCGCCTCTGACCGGCAGTCGTGGAGATGAGGGAGCGAGAGCTCCAGCTACGAGAGAGAAAGGCAGAGGAGCTAGAGCAACCAGGACCCGTGGCAAGACAGATTCTCAAACAAGGCAGAGGGTGGATGGCCAGAGCTGTCTACTACATTGACTTGCTGGCGACCCAAAGGGGAGACTTACCAAATTCCCATTGAGCCCGCACCAGCTAGTCATGAGCTTGTCGGAGTTCGAGGCCAGACCCCGGTATGTACCATACTTTACATTTTGCACATTCAATTCGTTTCAGTTATGCTTTATAGACCGTTAATCATCTCAACATATTTATAGGCATCCATAGAGTACACCGGATAGGCTCTTGAGCTAACGGCTTCTCTAATGGGGATGGTGCAGATGAGCATGAACCTGCTCTGCCTCTACAGGATTCTAGTAATTTACTTCAGTTTGTACCTCATGTCATCAAATTTTTTGCTGATACATTAGCACTTCAACTGTAACCTGCTCCAAACTACATTGATCTGATACATTGCACCAAAACACTGCATAGATACTTTGTTCCCATACATTGCGTACATATACTGCATTCATACACTACATCTAATATATGCCACAACTAATGTATTTCGACAAACTACCCTTTTTAGATCCCTTTTCAAACCTCAGCTCCACCAGATGCCTCAGCAGGAGCCACAGCAAGCCCTTCAGTACCTCCTCCAGCAGTAGGGAGGAGAGGCAGACAGGCTCCAACACACAGCAGAGGTAAAGCTAGGGGCATCCGCCTCTCAGAGCCCGTTCTGGACGATCATGATGATGGGATGAGCGAGGACCAGGGTGAGGCAGCGAGTCCACAGTTAGAGTCATTTGAGGATGAAGATGACGATGCCAGCTCGGATTCTGCAAGTGGCAAGGCTAGAGAGACAAAGGAGGGCTCTGGTTCAGACTCTGATTCAAACTCAGACAGTGGCGCCGATGGAGACAGTGCTTCATAGTCCGCTCAGCCGAGGAAGAGAACAAATAGGGCCTCTCGAGCTTGAGGCGGCTGGCGCCGATTCAGATGTTTTTGCTTAGTTTTCTTTTTGTTAGTAGTATTGGCACTTTGTACAGCCATAGGTAGTTTTTATTTTCCTGTGTAAAAACTTGTACTCTTTTGCAAAAAGTGACCATGATTGGAATGAAAACTCAGCTTTTGATTAAAAAAAGGTGTTGCATTTTGCATTCTGAGCATTGCATAACATCGCACAACATGAAAATGAGATTGATCTTTTTCGAAAATTGCACAATCAATTGATATTGTCTTAATCAGGTAGTGAACCAACCAACAACTGAAAGAACAAAACAAATCGATAAACAACATAAGGTCTTGACAGACTAATCAAAGTAAACACAACTCGATAAGCAAGACAAGGACTCGATAAACAACATAAATACAACTCAATAAACAAAACCAGACAATTACAACTTAAATAAACATGCTCAAGCCCGAAAAGGGCCAAAAATAAGACCTCAAAAGATACCAATAGCAGAATACAACTACTGAAAACAACTGAATCTTCAAAAAGGAGGTTAGTGACCATGAAAGGGAGGTTGCCAGCCTTGGAGGTTGGCCTACCGGCCATCAATGTGCCCCTGCCAGCCATTGATGAGCCTTTGCTATCCATCAATAAACCCTGCCGGCCATCGTTCAGCAGAACCTCCGAAACATTGACACTTGGCCTCCACTCACTGCCTTATCTTTTACAAAAGCTCCAGCTTCGTGGTTTCTTCATTCCAGCTCTATTTTTGCCCCAAATGGAGCCATTCTTTGCCAAAAAACTCTCAAATTGGATTGCAGCTTTAGATGGCTCGAAAAAATTAAATTTCCAAGGTTTCAGGATAAATGCACTATTCTCGCTGAGTCGTACCCCGTTGTATTTTTCGTTCCTCCACGCCACGGCTAGATGTTGGAACCCGGTTACACATGTTTTTAGCTTTGGAGGACAAGAGATATGCCCTACAATCGAGGAATTCCAAGCTTTGATAGAATCGCGGCGCGATGAGGAAATCTTGCCCCAGTCACGTTTTGGCCACATCCAACCTTTGGGATGGATGTGTGGGCTCACTTTACAGGATGCTCGATCTTTAGTCCACAACGGGGAATTGGATATTCCCAGCTTGATTCATCGATTTTCTGATGCCGGCGACCCCGGCGACTGTCTTTGGCAAAGTTTTCGATAACATGCCCTCTGCTTGTGTATGTTGACCCATTTCCTGCTTGCCTCTGGCTTCGGAGGGTCTAGCATTCGCTTGATTGAAGTTACCCAAGGCTTAAAAGAGGGCAAGAGCTACATTGGCTTGACACTAGCCGAGACTTTGATAGGGTTGGATGCTTTCCATCATCGGGAGATGACTAGATTTGCAAGAAGTCCACTACTCTTGCAGGTAATGTTTCCCTCCCTACTCACATGTATTTCTCACATCACTTGGCCCTCAGGCTCTGTTTTTCACTCAAAACCCTTTTCTCACTTTTATCTCCACATACATCTCTCTATTCTTTAATCTCTCTTATTTTTCATCCCTTCCCAGATATGGCTCATGGACAGGTTGAAAGTAGTGGACTCTTTCCCAGCATATCCAGCGCGTTGATTTCCCGAACGCGGGGTAGTGGTGCCACTGGATGTGCGACAAGTCCGCTGTTGATATTGCTTGGCGTTGCCCCTGGTTCGAACTGTTCTAGATGAGTTACAACATGTCTCGACAGCCTGGCATTCAATTGATTGGCTTGACACACTGTGCCTTCTATTTTCCATTCCGGTTCACGTGCTAGTTCGGGCATGACCAGATCTGCCCAAGAGAGGGGGTAGAGTACCCAGCTTCATTTCCAATCCGAGGCACACAGCTTGCTCGATATCCTACTGCATGGAGGGCAAGAGAACTTCTGGCTCCCACTCCCAATTTCAATTGCGCCCTTTTTCTGGAGAATGCATAGCTTGGCTTGAAGATGAGGCGCAAACGGGGCCTACTTTAGCATCTGAAGCTTCCACAAGCTCTGGGAGGGGACGCAGGAATACCTGACTCATCCGTGCCCCAAGTTTATTGCTTTAATCTGCACTTTCAAGTTTTCCTTTTGAATGTAATAAAAGCAACTTCAATTTGTATCAAGAGGTAGAGAACTCTATATTGAAATCGATGAAATTGAAGGTTATGGGTACTGAAAATTTTCCTTTTGGCCCAAAAATGGTCTAAGTTGTAAAAAGATTAATTTGAACAAAATCAACTTTTATTAAAACTTTTCAAAACCATTTTCGATGAGGATCACAACTGGACACACCCGGAACCTATCCTCGAGATGCATAACCCCGAATCCAGCAAATGGAAAGTTGCCCCTTGTCTGAATAGCACTTTACCGTACTGTAACCCGCTCTCATAGCGAAGATCACAATCTAACTCTTGAATGCAGAAAAGACAAAGATGACCAAAACAATCTCATGGACACAATTGATTTGGAAGTGTTTATGGCTGGACTTCAGAATGAAGTTGTCTACATATCCCGAAGATGGGAATCAAGCCTTACGTAGTTCGGTTCGGGTTCACTCGGGTATTAACACTCTCCTTTTGCGCTCTAACTTTTGCCAAGGCTGCCCTTTTTGGGTTTTCAACCTTACGAGCTTACTTTTTTATTTTTTCTAATTTTTTGTCCTCTAACTTTTGCCTAGGTTGCCCTTTCGGATTTTCGGCCTAGCGAGCCTCTCAGGGATAGTATTTCTTCAACTTGTCCATGTTGATTGGTTGGGAGAATTCGAGGCCATCTAAATCCATAAGAACAACAGCTCCACCCGACCAAATAGATTTGATGAGGTAAGGACTAGTCCAATTAGGTCTGGACTTGCCCCTAGGGTCATGGATGGGAGCTCGGTTGTCTTTGAGCACAAAATCCCCTTCCTTCAAATTCCTGGACTTAACTTTCTTGTTGAAAGCCCTGGTGTAGACACCCCATTTTTGACCGTCCTCAAGATTTGGACGTCACCATTTGAACACTCAGTGATCATCCATGTTTGTGTTCGTCTTGAGTTCCCAGAGGTCTCGGCCATGCACCTTGCCTCAAGACCTCTCGACTCGACTATTTTGTGTTTGGTTTTGCACCAAACACTTGTGTTTTGCTTTTAAGGGGCAGGGAATGGCTTGTTGGCCATCCCCACACCTCACCGGCCATGGCTTGAGGCCACCGGCCATTGTCTTGTTGCCATCGGCCAAATGTTTGGCCGGCCGGCACTCTTTTTGGTCGGTCGACCATGTATTTGGTTAATCTGGCATTTCTGGCTGGCCGACCACTGTGCATCTGCTTTTGCAGATATTTTTATGCCAGCTGTGCTAGCTGGCATACACTTTGCACCCCCTCCATACACGTGTATGGAGGGATTTCACTCTTGCTTAGCTTGTTTTGTAAGCTTTGCAAGAGTGATCCTCCATAAATGGAGGGCCTCTCCCCCCCTCCTCTAAGGTTCCAGAGGTTCAAAAGAGAAGGTTTGAGATTAGGGTTAGCATATTATATCTATCTATCTCTATATCTTCCTCTCTTTGTGTCTAAGTGTGTGTTTGTTCATAGTTTTGCATACAAACACCTAGTGTTACACTTTCCTTTAGCTACTGAGGTACTAAGGAGTGATTTTTAGAGTTTTGAGCTGGTTTTGAGCTAAGGAAAGCAGCTGGAGCTCCATCCTTGAAGGGGTCTACAAGGGTAAGAACTTTACCTTTAAATACCCCATTTTTGTATAGTCTTTTTGCCTACCTTGAATCTTTTTTTGAGCTTAGTGTATAACATATAAAAGTCTTATTTTTACTTGCTTAAAATAGTTGTTTAAGGTTGTTTTGGTGTTTGGGGTTGTTTGACCCCTCTTAGGCCTTGTTTGGCCCCCATTTTGTGCTATTTTGGTGAGTTCCGGGACCACCTTGTTTGGGCCTCCTCACCACTGAAATCTTGAGGGATTTCAGTGGTGAGGATGGTGGTTTAAGGTCCTGAGAAGGAGAGGGACATCCCCTCTCCTTGTTGTCTTCAAAATGTGTCATTTTTGCCTCATGTGTGAGCACCATTCTTGAGTTCATGTTGGCCATGTCTTAAGTGTTATTTGTGCTTATTTTACCATGATATAGCACTATTTTTACTTGGTTTAGACACGCCATGCTTGCCTTGCATACTTGTGTTGTAATGCTATGAATTGCCTTAACATGTGCCTAGCATTTAGACCACCATGCTTACTTGTTTTGGCCTAGCTTTGTGAAGCTTTTATGCATGTTTTAGTATGCTTAAGGTCTGTTTTTGGTAGCTCAGGTCATCCATGCTTTGCTTTGTATAGCCACCATGCAATTCCCCTTGTGAGCCTTGAGTGTTGACCCCTCTAGCATGTTTTAGTGGTTTGGAACCACTTACCATGCCATTTCAGTCCCCATTGTATGCTTATATGCTTGCATTTGATGCTCCTTTAATGCTTTAAAAGGTTGTAATCTTGTGCTCCATGTTTGGCCTCTTTTGTATGCTTCCATGTGTAGACCACTTAGATGCTATCTAGGTGTGTCCTTAGCTTTGTTTAGGTCTGCCTTGGGACTATTCTAAGTCCTCTTAGCCTTGTGAGGCTTGGTTGGCATGGCCATGGTTTAAGGCCATTAGCTTGCCTTGAGTTTTGGACACTGTTGCATGCTTGGCTTGTCTTGTTTACTTGGTTTGGCACCTTTTATAACATGATTTCAGAGCTTAGTATGCATGCCATTAGTCCATGATTGTCATCTTTTAAGTGTGCTCAAAAGTCGCTCTTTAATGCCTAGGTGTTGAACCATGTGTGCATGCACGTTTGTATGTCATTTTGCCTTCATTTCCTTGGCATTTGGCCATTGTTTTGGGCTTACTTGAGAGCTGCCCAAATTGGTATAAGACCATCCATCGCATGTTGTAGCATGCTCACCTTATGTGTTGATTGTATACTTGGCTTATTATGTGTTGTTGCATGTTTAAGTGGCATTACAATTGGCATGCATCTTATGTTAAGTTGCCTTGCATGCTTGCACGTGTTATGCCACACATGTTGTCACATGATTGAATGAAGTCATACACTTGTTGGCATGCTTGTCCTTGCATCTTGTAATATGCTAGTTGCCTTAGTAGCGTCATTGCTTGTTTGCATGTTCATATGGCATACTAGGCTTGCATGCTTAGGTTGCATCTTGCATACATTCCTCACCTCTTGATTGACCATGATAGACGTTAGGATTCATTGGGTGTTTGGTGTCCATTACATTTGATATCAAAATACACAACTTGGCCTCTTTGGCCATCACGCATTGGAATACATGATTGATGGTCCGAGGGTCGAGTACCAAACTCCTTTGAGTCATGAATATGATAAGGAGTGTGGTTGGTGCAAACATTGCTTGAAATGCATTGCCATGCCATGTTTTGCCCTCTGCTGCTGTCAAAACAGGTTTCTGCAGGCATACATGGTCGGCCGACCATCTCTACTGCCGACCGACCAAACATTTTTGGTTGAGAGCTATACAAATGGTCGATGACCACTCCCCTATGGCCGGTGACCATTCCTCATGGCCGGTGGCATCCCCCAGTGTCCAGAGAATGTACCTTGGGACTTTTGCAGTATTCAGAGGAGGAAAACATTGAAAACAGAGGCAGCTTGTGCATGGCATTAGATTTCCAGGCGAAGCCAATCTGAGCATGCGTGCATCCCTCTTCCCGAGGCCTTTTACTGCTTTCCTTAGCTTAATTAATTTGTTAATTAATTAGGTGGTCTGTAAATTATTCAATTAGCTTGTAGGTTAATTAAATTGTATTATTCTTTTGGTCCCTCCAAGCGAGGGCGAATTTGTAATAAGTGTGGGTGCGTGTGTGCATGACTTCCAACCCCCACTTCTTTCTCCCTTTTACTTACCTGCTTTTGATGGTTAGTATTAGGGCATATTTAATTTAGCATCCTTATGCTATACATGCGTGCACCCATTCATTTGTACTACATGCACCAGGCTCGGCACATCATGCTAACTGCATAGTATTTCAAATCTAACTTGAATACGTGACGTGCTATTTGTTGCATTCCACATGCCATCCTAGGATTAGCCAAGCCTATTCTAGTTGCATTTTGTATGCGATGCATTAGCCATCTTAACATGAACTTGGATCATACATTGATTGCTAACAAGTTCTTTGTTTTGGCTCGGAGTACTCGGTAAGTTTTTTATGCTTTAGCATCTTGCATGAGTGTGAATGTTAACATGACAGCATGCTTACCATGTGGCTATATGCTTATGTGATATAAACTGCCTGAATGCCTGTGGGTGAAGGTTGGATTACTTGAGTTGGAACAACTCGTTGAAATCCGTGTTTTAGCCTACTCGCGAGTAGCAAATTTCAAACCATTTTCCAAACGAGCGGATATGCAAATGCTTTGTTCCAAATTAGGCGATCTAGTCTATACTTTTGTGTTGTGCGCATCACATAGTAAGGTTAGCTAATTAATCGGAATAAGAACGCATAATGTTTTCAAAACAAGATATCATGGTTAGTAGAGGCCGATCTTTGATCGGGCGAGCGGGGGTGCTCATAGCTGACCTTCCCCAATCATACCCAAGTTCCCGAGCCAAGACAACTTTGGTGATGACGGACACGTGGCCTTAGGCAAACGAGTCAGGGTTTCCTAAATTCCCCCATAAAAAATATTTAGGTGGCGACTCTATATCTGGCAAAGCAGTCCATGTTTGGCACTTCTTTCGAAAAAAATCTGTTTTCCAAAACAATTTGCCGGATTTGGACTCTTTGGTTTATCATTCTTGCATTGCACATTGCGAGATCAGATTAAGAACTGACACAAATCGAATCCGAACTGTAGCATGAGGCCCACGCGGGCGCGTCTACAATTTCTGGCGACTCTGCTGGGGAGTTAGAGAACTTGACTCGAACTCATGATATCTTGTTTTGTCTACACTTATGTGTTTCTTTGCATTGCATGTGCATTGGTGTGCCTAGGACACCGTGTTTGCCATCTGCTATTCCTGAGCGGTTTGTCAGAGGCTCGCTTCGAGACACAAACCCTGGTTGTCACCGGGGCACCCTTTTGACCATTTGAGCTAGTGCATATTCGGAATCGATAGTGACCATTCCAAGCTAGGACAAGTTACTACCTGATTATAGGTTGTTTGAAACCACTGCGTGCGTAGTGAAACCCTAGCTCCTGACAAAATAGGACGGGGAAACCCTACCCCAACATTGGGGTGTTTTGGCTCTTGCTTGCTTGTTATGTGCTTTTTAAGTTGACCTCTACAGGGAATGCACATATCAATTTGTGAGTCTGGGTATCAGGCCTGGGGGCATCAATACCGGAATTTGAGAATCAGTTATATCTGCGGGTATCAGATTCAGTGATTTTGGGGAACATTGATCAGTAAGTAGAGTACAGTTATTCAGTTATGCTCGTGTATGTTCTGATTAGGCCGAAATGCTGCGTGTTTTCTCTTTCAGTTCAGAGAGTTAGTACAGAATTGCCAGTGTTCTTCTTTGCTGAGGCAAGACAGAGATCTGATCCGTCAGTCATCGTTCAATACAGTAGACTTATGATGACGCAAAGTTCAGAGGAAATAGTGGTTATGGCATCCGTATTGGATCAAGGAAACATCTTGCGGGATGAGACCAATGTTGATGTACCGCATCCGCCCAGGTCACCTGCCACGCGCCCGGTCTGGGCGCCCCAGTTGTGTCAAGCTCGTAAGCCCACCACGTTCGAATTAATGGGAATGATCGGTGATCTTCAGCGATCTGTGGCTGATATCGCCTACGGAATGTCGGCTTCTCCACCTACCACATCCTACACCGGGAATTTTGTACCGCAGGAGCCCCCGCTACTGGGGTGCATTGTGATCGAGCTCAACCAACCTGAGGTTGCCCCGAGCTATGACAATGACGTGTCAACAACAATCGGGTTTCGCTCTGATATAGCAACCCAAACCCTCGATCAAGCTGAGGCCAGAGGTAAGAACAAAGTGGGAACAGGTGTTGATCCCGTTGAACAACTGTTGTGGGCAGTCGAGGCTTTGAAAGCCGGGGGATTAAGTAAACAACAAATATTCGCAGTCATGGCTAAGACTGTGGATGATGCTTTCCCCGCTCCAACCGAGGGGAGTTCCCACCAAGCGAAAAATTGGGATAGGCCCCGTCATGCCAGAACAGCTCCCCCTAATCCCAACCCTGTACCAGGAAAGGATCAGAAAGTCAAGGCGGCACCTGCCGATCCTTTTGCCAGTGCGTCCGGCAAAAGTCAGCAAACTTCGAAGTATCTGCCCCGAGGGCGCAGAGTCTTCCATGCCCTTTACATGCCTTTGTCTAGGGTGCTCCAAATCCTTGCCGAAAGGGGGCACCTTAAACCCCTCGAGCCCCGGCCTCTCCCGAAGAATCTCCCTCCCTCACATGATGCTACCTTGTACTACGTGTACCACCAGCAAATCGGTTATTGCACCGACAACTGTTTTCGTCTTCGTCATGAAGTACAAGATTTGATCAACAATGAGGTCATCCTTCCACCCACCTCAGCAAAGTCTGTCACTGCTGAGTTGTTAGATTTCGAGGATACTGCAAGTATGTGATCAGGGGTTGGACCACCTGCGGGCAGCGTTCGGTGTATCTCAGATGTGGCGTCTGGCACGCACCGCTTCGAGCATTTGCGAATGCTATTTTTTTTTGTAATTTCTGGCTTGGGTGTTGAGCCAGTTCTTTGGTTTTGTTTTGAGTCTGTCTCATTGTCTTGAGTCAGTCTTTTTGCTTAAGGGTCTGTCTTGTTGTATGGAGTCAGTCCCATTGTATAGAAATTAGGTGATTCCAGGGTTGTTGCCTCGGATATCATTGTTTTTTTTTTTTGTAATTATCCTTTTGTTTTCTTTTGAGTCTGTCTCTGCTGTGGAGCCAGTTGCAACCGGAGATCTTGAATGAAACAGCTGCGGCTATCATGTTTCCGTGCTTATTGCTACTTTGAGCTAGTTGTGCCAGCAAGTTTAGAATGGAATGGCGGAGCATCTCACTTGCTCTTCTGTACCTCGAAATCATTGCATTGACCTAAGTTTTTTTTTAAAAAAAAAAAAAAAAAAACTTTTTGAACACTGCGGTGAAAACGAAGAGGAAGGAATTCCTCGGGTTTTGCAAAATTTGACTAATTGAGAGAAAGAGAGGCGTGCTAAGCCCTTAATGAATGAAATCATGTTTGTTAACATGAGTACTGAGAAGGACCCTGGCTTGATCCAGATTGGTTCCACACTATCTTCAATGCGAGCGATTTGTCACTTTCTTAAAAACTTTCAAAAAAAAATGTTTTGCGCAGTCCTGCGAAGACCTGTGTGGAATTGCTCTTGAGATTGTGTAGCTTAGGATCGCTCCCAGCCTCAAGATTCAATCCCTTTGCTCTCAAAGCCTTGACCTTGAATTCAGAATGATCAACAATCAACCGCAACGTAAGGCCTGTGTGGCCAGATTTGAAGCAGTCCTCAACCAAGAGGCACCAAAGTCAGATCAAGAAGACCAGATGTCGCCAAAAGAAGCTTGCAAAGCTAAATCAGAAGCACCCCTCAAACTAGGGGCAAAAATGTCCGATGTGCTCGAAGAGCCGAAGATGGATCTTTCTGCAAATCAATACAACAGTCATTCTCCTGGATTCAAATGACTTCAGGATCTCAAAAACCATTTGGCGTAGACCAAGCTACACTTTTACCCTTGAGAGGCTCACTGGGCCGAAAACCCGGAAGGGCGACCCAGGCAAAAGTTAGAGCAAGAAAAAAAAAATACAAAAAATGCAAAAGAAAAGAGAAGCAAAAAAGGAGAAAAATGCAAAAAAAAATATATATATATATAAGATGAAAAAAAAAGAAGAAAAGAAAAGAAAAAAAACATAGCTCGCAAGGTTGAAAATCCAGAAGGGCGACCTTGGCAAAAGTTAGAGCGTGGTGAGGGTTAATACACGAGTGTACCTTAACCGAAACTACGTAAGGCTTGATTCCCATGTTTGGGATACGTAGGCAACTTCATCCTGAAGTCCAGCCACAAACACTTCCAAATCGAGTGTGTCCATGTAATGGTTTTGATCATCCCTGCCTTCTCTGAATCCGATAGTTCGGTTATGACAACCGGAACTACGTAAGGCTTCATTCCCATGTTTGGGATACGTAGGCAACTTCATCCTGAAGTCTAGCCACCGACACTTTCAAAGTGACTGTGTCCATATATTGGTTTTGACCATCTTCGTCTTCTCTGTATCCGAGAGTTCGGTTGTGATCATCACTAAGGAGGACTGTTTACAATTTGTTGCGGCGTTATCCAGACAAGGGGCAACTTTTCGTTGCCATGAGTTGCCATTCAAACCAGGGGCAACTTTCCATTGCCGTGCAGTGCCATCCAGACAAGGGGAAATTTTCCATTGCCTCCGATCCGAGGTTGTGCATCTTGAGACTAAGTTCTGCGCTCGTTGAGCATTGACTGTTTGCGAAAATAGTTTTTGAGAATTTTTACTGAGGTTGACCATTTTCTCGAAAATTATTTCATTTTCCAAAACTGGACCATTTTCTTGGACCTAAAAAAGGAAAATTTTCAATGCTCATAGCCTGACTTGCATGATTTCAAATCAAAAATCGAACAAGCATGTTAATCTGACTCTCATTTTGGTTAAAATTGTTTTAGTAGAAAACCAAAACAAAAAATGGTCAAAATAATGAACTAGGGACACAGTTGAGTCAGACTTCCTGCCTTTTCCCCCATCGCCAACATACTTGCCAGAAGGGCACTCTACCTATCAACAAGGGCACAACTGGAGCTGTCTGTAAAGGGTTGAAAGCTCTCAACATCCTCCAAGCAACGAGGTAACAAGACGAGTGCGAAGCACAAAATTGGGGTGGATCAAGACACTCCACTCCCTCATCCAGGGCATCGACTAAATGTCACTAGAAGAAATAGCCGTGAGCTAACAGTGTTGGGCATGAACCCACGACCTTCAATTTATCCATCAACCATCCAGGGGAGGGATATAAAATAAGAGATTAAAGAATAGAGAGATGTAAGTTGAGAGAAAAGTGAGCAAAAGGGTTTTAAGTGAAAAAACCGAGCCTGAGGGCCGAGTGATGTGAGAATCACAAATAAGAAAGGGTGGGAACAAGACCCGGAAAAACTGGCTCCTCGTGATCTGAGGTCTCTCGTCTCAGTAATACGTCGGTGTGTCATCTCTTTTGCTTCGTTTGTCTCGATTCTTGTTTGGAGTCGTATCCGAGCGTGTCTTGTTGTGTTTAGGTTGTTTACCTTTTGTTTTTCCCGCTGTTGAGTCGTTTTCGCTGGTGTTCAGTTGTAGGCTCAATACCCAGTTGAAAACCCTTTTCTCATATTGCTGTGCCATTCTCCACATTTGTGCAAAACATGATTTGGTTCTTTTGTAAAACTGCAGGGGTTCAACCTGGGTCACTTGGAAATAGTGAACATTTGGGTTCCGGATTGCATCTGAGTGTGTTTCAGCTTCAGCAGTTTCCACCTTTGTATTCCGTGTTTTCAGATTGGACTGTTTGTTCAGGATTCGCCGTGTGCAGAATGAACTAAAAATACTGTGTTATGGGCTATGAGTTTAGAATGAGCAGAGTTCAAAATAAGTAGTGTTCAGAATCAGTTGTGAGCTGTGTGGACTGTGTGCCGAGTAAACCAAGTACTGTGTTACGAGCCGAGTGTTCAGAATGAGTAGTTTTGTTGTATGAGTTGTTTTGCTGTTGGCTGGTTCATTATCTGGTTATTACAATACAAGTGTTTGATTTTCAGAATGGAGATCAATCTCATTTACATTGAGGTGTAATATGAAGCAATGCAATACAGTGTATGAAATGTATCAATGTAACACTTTTTCAGATAAAAAGTTTGTTTCATTTCATCATCTTTTCAAGTACAAAGTTTTGGAGAAAACAAAAACCTGCCTACGGTAGTACAAGGTACTCAAGCTACCAACAAAAAGAAAAGCAAAACAAAAAGAAGAAAAGCAGCAAAATCTAGATCAGCTTCAGTGGTCTCGGGCCTACGGGTCTGTCCTCGTCCTCTTCCTGGACGAAGGTCCAGGAGCATCATCATCAACACTGTCATCTGAGCCCGAGCCATCTCTGGTCTCCTTCTCGGATGACTCTGCCTCCGTCTCTGCCTCAGCCTCGGACTCATCATCATCAGGAACTGGTGCCCATGAGCTACTCCCAACATGAGTGCGCCCCGCTTTGGTGCAGGGATATACTCTGCCATCTCGCCCTCCTCCTCGAGCAGGAACAGAAGGCCTAGCTGGAGCACCTCCTGCAGCAGGAATCTGGAATGGAGGCTGAAAAGCACGAATGGTAAACGCATCAGTATGCTACGCAAAACAGATTATGAATGCCGTGAGCAGTGTATGAGTGCAGAATACAGTGTTTGAGTACAGAGTATGAATGCTGTGAACAGTGTGTCGGTACAGAATGCAGTGACTGAGTGCAGTGTATGAATGCCATGAGTAATGCTGTGAACAGTCTGTAGGATACAGTGTATTAGATGCCATGAAGGCCGTGTATCAAGTGTTGCATTGACAATGCAATGCATCAGATCATGCGAAACAGTCTATGTATGGTTTGAGACTGTGGTCCGAAGAACATACCGGAATACTGTAAATGGCTAGAAGATCGAGGCTCCGCTGGAGCATCCCCATCACAGAGGCGGTCAGCTCCAAGGACTGACAAGTGTACTCAGAGGAAGCCTGCCAAAAATGTTAGAAACATCAGTATTCTGCGAAATATCAAATGAAATGGAATGACAATGCAAGATGCAAAATGCAATAGTACATACCGGGGGCAAGTCGTAGAACCCGACTAACTCATGATCAGCCGAAGGGGGAGCGAAGGGGATCTGATAGGTCTCCCCACCCTGCCCTCGGCATGTCATCATCGTGGGCAGTGCTGGCCAACTAGCCCCTTGTCCTCTCCGGGCCCCACTCTTGCCACAGACTCGAGCCATCCTCGATGCTCCTACTCTCGCTCCTGCCCTAGCCGCTGACGCCGTGGGCCTCTCTCACTCAACTCGACGGCCACTGCTCAAAGGCCGCATGATGTAGGTCTGGACGTACTCTGCGTAGTCGCCCTCGCCCCTGAAGCCCTCCGTGTCCCAGCCGATCGTGTAATCAGCCATCTGCTCGAGAGTGAACCTCTCTGTGTCCCTCATGTGGGTAGGGGGCGGACTTGGAACTATCTGCTCTGGTAAACCCAGCGTCTGGCGCAGGAAGCGCTCACCCAGGTACCAAGCCCGACAGACCGGGCCCTCCAACAAGATCCTGAACCAAGCGGTCTCCTCAGCACCGGCAAACCGCTCCCGAATCGCAGCTGGCAATGGAGCCCAAGGCTGCCAAGTGATCTGAAAATGATACGCAGTCAAATATCTACTATTATTGAAAATACAGTGCAAAGCGAAGCTTGAAATAAACTCTAAAGTTGAAAATACCTCTGCGGCGGTAATGGTATCGAAGTAGTGGCGGAAGAATATGAACGTCTCCCGGGGTCTCCGCACGCATCTCACATCGAAGCGTCGAGAGAACAAAACGCCGAGAGGGGTCTCCTCGTCGAGCATTGGCACAAGCCTCGAGAAGTAGGCGTAGACCCACAACTACAGAGCAGATATCAGTATGCTTATCAGATAAAGCAGAATGCAGAATAAAGCAGAAATGACAAAACCGTGTGTTGTGTAGTGTATTGTGCAGAGTGTACAGTGTATGCAGTGTACAGTCAGTGTAAAGCAGATTATATCTATGCCGTGTGTACAGTATACAGTCAGCGTGAAGTAGACCGCAGTGTGTACAGTGTACAGAGTACAGATAATGTAAAGCAGAAACGTAAAACAAAAAAGAAGATGTACCTCCCAAGCTTGCCAGTAGCCCCCGAGCAACTGTCTACTGCACCGAGAGGATGAGCTCATGTATCCATAGAGTGTGGCCAAGGCTGCCCCACCCTAGTCGTAGCGCAGGATCCGTGTGACGTCCACTAAAGTGGTCAACAGGCAGAGAGGCACGGTTTTCGCCCAGTCGGTGAAGATGGTCGTCCCCAATAAGAACATGAGGAAGCCACATGCGTACTGCTCCACCTCCTCCTGAGCCATCGGTGCCTCTTTAGCTAAAGCTGGCTGAATCCGGAAATGGTCCTCGAACCACGAGTATCTGACGAAGCCTGGACGAGCGAGAGGCGGCAGCTCGCCGAGCAAATATATCTGAGCGGCGTCCCACTCATCCATGTCTGTGTCAAAGGGGATCGAATCACCCCCTACCCCGATGCCGGTGAGCATCGAGAAGTCATAGGGAGTCATCGTCATGTCTCCCGTGGCAGAGAAGTGGAAGGAGTCGGTGGTGTCCCACCACCTCTCCACCAGAGCGGCAAGAAGAGGCCTGCTCGCGGTAAGGCATGAGAGTCCCCTGCAAAAGGCGCCGAAGCTAGTCTAGTCGACAATGTGACGGATTGCGTCCGGTAGCTCCATGTACCATCCGCGGGCAGCAACATTCCCATATCCCCGGAAGGCATGGGAATCCCTCTGTATTCAAAAGCAAACAGTTGCGAAGCAATATTTCAATGTATAGTTTTGAAGAGCATTCAGAATTGGTAACAATACAGCGTGTGTGCACGTGTTCAAGATTCAAACATACATTGGGTGCCGGTGTGCTCGCAGTGAACTACAATGTATGATGTGTCAAGGTGTTTGAGTGATTCAGGGCAAATACAGTGTGTGTGCACGTGTTCGAGATTCAAACAGATACCGAATGCAGGTGTGTTCACAATCAACTACAGCATATGGGGTATCGGTGTATCCGGATCAAACAGTTAAGGGTAGAGTCGACTATTGCAGTTAAGTGTTCTACTTTGCAGAAAATGAAACGGGGAAGAGTATACCTCGGAAGCGCCGTATGAAAGGTGCGTCTCTGGCTCGCGCAGAAGCAACTCTGGTGGCACCCTCCTGTCAAAACTCCTGAACTGGCGAAGTCCGTCAAGAGGCAGCTCGTGAATCGCCGGCCTGTAGGTCGCCAGATCGAACGGACGGACGCTGAGAGGCAAAAGAACGACCTCTAGGTCCATATCTATCTCCAAGGGAGCCCCACCGCCTGGAATGTCATCCGCCATCTCGAGAAGAGTGCGAAAATGGTCGGGAATGTGAAAACCGAGCAAGAATGTGAAGAGTCAACTGAAAAGTCAACCCCGGGAGGGTGAAAAATGACCGAAAAAGTCAAGGTGCGGAAAAGGCACGGAAATCGAGGTGAACTCAAGGGAGACAAGCCCCGAGTGGTGAGAATCGAAAAAAGAGACACCAAAACAAAGTTTTGTTCGGTTCAAAAAAGTTCGAAACGCGAAGGAGTTCGCGAATCGAACGTCGAAACGGGCTCTAAAATCGACAAAAACGGAGGAATGAAGGAAGAAAAATGACCTACAGAAAGAGGCAAGGTATTTTCGAGTTTGTAGGAAGTGAAGAAATAGGGCTTCAAGCCCTATATTTAAAGACCCATGTCGAATAGACCAAACTGCCCCGATACAGGCATATTTGGCCGGTCGGCCACATTGTTGGCCGGTCGGCCAAATATTTGGCCGATAGACTTTTTTGGTGGCTGATGGATGGCCGGTGACCTCCTCCAATGGCTGGTGAACCTCCTACACCTTTGTTTGGGTCTTTGATGTGGTTTGGGGCCTCCATTGCTCAACACAGTGCAAGAAAGTGCATTTCTGAAGCTCAACTAGTCTCCGTTTTGACCTTGGACCGTGTTTTCTGTGCGTAGCACTCGAATACGTGCGCGGCATATCCTTTTTGTATCCTTTTGTCTCCTGAAAGATTCGAAAGTTGCCCCACGTGCATACATTACAACGCTTTGTCATAAACGCACATTGAGTTATACGTCATTCCACTCGCATTGTCATGCGCACGCCATACTTGCATTAGTATGCATCTTCTTTATGTCGCATTGTCATGCGCACTTCACATGCATTGTCATGCATTTCGAGCAACTCGCGTCGTTGCACATTCAAGTTCACATGCATTGTCATGCATTTCAAGAGGCACGCGTTGTCGCGCATTCAAGTTCATGTGCATCGTCATGCATTTCGAAAGACGTGTGTTGTCACGCATTCAACCTCATGTGCATTGTTATGCATATTCAAAAGACATGCGTTGTCGCGCATTTGTTTCATTTGCATTATCACGCATTTCA
This sequence comes from Camellia granthamiana, assembly GCA_036172215.1. Classification (NCBI taxonomy): domain Eukaryota; kingdom Viridiplantae; phylum Streptophyta; class Magnoliopsida; order Ericales; family Theaceae; genus Camellia; species Camellia granthamiana. The sequence goes on from CM069913.1 coordinate 116,310,680, forward strand.
CCCAAAAAAAAACATGCATATTTCATTTACATTTTCACTTGCATTTCAAAAAAAAAAAAAAACAACGAACAAAAACAACAAAAATAACATGCATATGTCATGCATTCCATTGTACATATATTGCATATGTCATGCATTTCACTGTAAATAGTGCATATGTCGTGCATCATTGTATATATTGCATTGTGCATAGCATTCATTGTATATAATGCATTGTACATAAATATTACATTCCATTGCATATTGTATATATTGCATTGTAGCTTGCATGCATTCATCGCATCACCTCCATCCACGGCTTGCGCCTTTCCTTGTTGAGCATGGTTTGGTATGTGTCCATATTTTTCGCATCGAAGCACGGTTATGATATTATGTGTACGCGCCTATTCCACTGCTGGTATTCTGGTTTGAGGGTGACGGCACCGTTTCTGTGTTAGACGCGGTTTGTATGTGTCCATGCCTTTCCTAAGCAAGACACGGTTTTGGTCGTAGGCCTCATCCACTGCATCCATTGCATTTTAGCTTGTAAATGTTGCATTGTACATACCTTGCATTGTAATGCATCTTTCCTTACATGCATTGTAGTGTATTCTTCCTTACTTTGCATCGTCATGCATTTCCCTACCGCATCAGCTAGTGGGTTGCATTGTAAATAGTGCATATGTCATGCATTCATTGTAAATAGTGCATATGTTATGCATTCATTGTATATAGCTTGCATGCATTCACTGCATCGCATCCATCTACGGCTTGCGCCTTTCCATGTTGAGCTTGGTCTGGTATGTGCCCATACTTCTCGCGTTGACGCACGGTTATGATATTATGTGTACGCACCTAGTGTTGTGGGTGACGGCACCGTTTCTGTGTTAAACGTGGCTTGTTTGTGTCCATGCCTTTCCTAAGCAAGATACGGTTTGGCCGTAGGCCTTATCCATTATATATATTACATTATAGTGTAATTTGTTGCGTCCAGCATTTAGGATCACGGTCTTTCCTCAGCGGGTCATTTCCCCACTTATGTCATTTCACCCAATTACTTGTTCTTGTGTTCCGTCTACATCACTCATAGTTCTGCATGTGTACGCGCCTATTCCACTACTGGTATTGTGGTTTGAGGGTTGCGGCACCTTTTCTATGGTAGACGGACTTTGCATCTCCATCATCTTTATGACATTTGTGTGGTTTTTGAACCGCTCATGATTTGATCATGATTCAATTGCATTGCATATCATTTGCATTGTTTATACGTAGTTTTGTAAATATTGCATATCATTTTGCGCATAGGTTGCATTGTCATGCACTCCTACACTTGCGTTGTCACGCAGTCTTAACTTGCATTGTCATGCATGTTGCTAACAATATTGTACTTGTTAAGTTTCTCTCTTTTACAGGCGCGATATTGTATGTACGATTCATTTGAAGCAAGAGCGACCAGACGAACCGCATAGGTATTGTATTCTCCGCGTGAAACGCAGCGAGAATCACGTAATTCTCTTGCACCCTCTCTGCATTGTAGTGTAGTTTGGTTTGTGCTAGCTTAAAACTGTTGCATTGTTATGCTTCGTTACAGCTTTCTTTGCATGATCATAAGTTATGTTCGGCTTCTTGCATTGTCAGTTGCATTTTGCCCCCGCCTTCAGGCGCATATCTTTATTGTCTTGCATGTTTGTCTAAGTCTTTGGCCTTGTCAAAAATGAGTCGTCTCTGGGCTTTGACATTCCCTCCCATCATTGTTATGACTTTCGAGTTCTGTCAAAGAGGGGCAACAGTAGACACCCCATTTTTGACCGTCCTCAAGATTTGGACGTCACCGTTTGAACACTCGGTGATTATCCATGTTTGTGTTCGTCTTGAGTTCTCGGAGGTCTCGGCCACGCGTCTTGCCTCAAGACCTCTCAACTCGACTGTTTTGTATTTGGTTTTGCACCAAACACTTGTGTTTTGCTTTTGAGGGGCAGGGAATGGCTTGTTGGCCATCCCCACACCTCACCGGCCATGGCTTGAGGCCACCGGCCACTGTTTTGTTGCCATCGGCCAAATGTTTGGCCGGCCGGCACTCTTTTTGGTCGGTCGACCATGTATTTGGTCAATTTGGCATTTCTAGCTGGCCGACCACTGTGCATCTGCTTTTGCAGATATTTTTATGCCAGCTGTACTAGTTGGCATACACTTTGCACCCCCTCCATACACGTGTATGGAGGGATTTCACTCTTGCTTAGCTTGTTTTGTAAGCTTTGCAAGAGTGATCCTCTATAAAGAGAGGGCCTCCCCCCCCCTCCTCTAAGGTTCTAGAGGTTCAAAAGAGAAGGTCTGAGATTAGGGTTAGCATATTATATCTATCTATCTCTATATCTTCCTCTCTTTGTGTCTAAGTGTGTGTTTGTTCATAGTTTTGCATACAAACACCTAGTGTTACACTTTCCTTTAGCTACTGAGGTACTAAGGAGTGATTTTCAGAGTTTTGAGCTGGTTTTGAGCTAAGAAAAGCAGTTGGAGCTCCATCCTTGAAGGGGTCTACAAGGGTAAGAACTTTACCTTTAAATACCCCATTTTTGTATAGTCTTTTTGCCTACCTTGCATCTGTTTTTGAGCTTAGTGTATAACATATAAAAGTCTTGTTTTTACTTGCTTAAAATAGTTGTTTGAGGTTGTTTTGGTGTTTGGGGTTGTTTGACCCCTCTTAGGCCTCATTTGGCCCCCATTTTATGCTATTTTGGTGAGTTCCAGGATCACCTTGTTTGGGCCTCCTCACCACTGAAATCTTAAGGGATTTTAGTGGTGAGGATGGTGGTTTAAGGTCTTGAGAAGGAGAGGGCCATCCCCTCTCCTTGTTGTCTTCAAAATATGTCATTTTTGCCTCATGTGTGAGCACCATTCTTGAGTTCATGTTGGCCATGTCTTAAGTATTATTTGTGCTTATTTTGCCATGATATAGCACTATTTTTACTTGGTTTAGACACACCATGCTTGCCTTGCATACTTGTGTTGTAATGCCATGAATTGCCTTAACATGTGCCTAGCATTTAGACCACCATGCTTACTTGTTTTGGCCTAGCTTTATGAAGCTTTTATGCATGTTTTAGTATGCTTGAGGTCTATTTTTGGTCGCTCGGGTCATCCATGCTTTGCTTTGTACAGCTACCATGTAATTCCCCTTGTGAGCCTTGAGTGTTGACCCCTCTAGCATGCTTTACTTGCTTTGTTTCAGTGGTTTGGAACCACTTACCATGCCATTTCAATCCCTATGGTATGCTTATATGTTTGCATTTGATGCTCCTTTAATGCTTTAAAAGGTTGTAATCTTGTGCTCCATGTTTGGCCTCTTTTGTATGCTTCCATGTGTAGACCACTTAGATGCTATCTAGGTGTGTCCTTAGCTTTGTTTAGGTCTGCCTTGGGACTATTCTAAGTCCTCTTAGCCTTGTGAGGCTTGGTTGGCATGGCCATGGTTTAAGCCCCTCGGCTTGCCTTGAGTTTTGGACATTGTTGCATGCTTGGCTTGTCTTGTTTACTTGGTTTGGCACCTTTTATAACATGATTTCAGAGCTTAGTATGCATGCCATTAGTCCATGATTGTCCTCTTTTTAGTGTGCTTAAAAGTTGCTCTTTAATGCCTAAGTGTTGAACCATGTGTGCATGCATGTTTGTATGTCATTTTGCCTTCATTTCCTTGGCATTTGGCCACTGTTTTGGGCTTACTTGAGAGCTGCCCAAATTGGTATAAGACCATCCATCGCATGTTGTAGCATGCTCACCTTGTGTGTTGATTGTATACTTGGCTTATTATGTGTTGTTGCATGTTTAAGTGGCATTACAATTGGCATGCATCTTCTGTTAAGTTGCCTTGCATGCTTGCATGTGTTATGCCCAAATTGGTATAAGACCATCCATCGCATGTTGTAGCATGCTCACCTTGTGTGTTGATTGTATACTTGGCTTATTATGTGTTGTTGCATGTTTAAGTGGCATTACAATTGGCATGCATCTTATGTTAAGTTGCCTTGCATGCTTGCATGTGTTATGCCTCACATGTTGTCACATGATTGAATGAAGTCATACACTTGTTGGCATGCTTGTCCTTGCATCTTGTAATATGCTAGTTGCCTTAGTAGCGTCATTGCTTGTTTGCATGTTCATATGGCATGCTAGGCTTGCATGCTTAGGTTGCATCTTGCATACATTCCCCGCCTCTTGATTGACCATGATAGAGGTTAGGATTCATTGGGTGTTTGGTGTGCATTACATTTGATATCAAAATGTACAACTTGGCCTCTTTGGCCATCACGCATTGGAATGCGCGATTGATGGTCTGAGGGCCGAGTACCAAACTCCTTTGAGTCATGAATATGATAAGGAGTGTGGTTGGTGCAAACATTGCTTGAAATGCATTACCATGCCATGTTTTTCCCTCTGCTGCTGTCAAAACAGGTTTCTGCAGGCATACATGGTCGGCTGACCATCTCTACTGCCAACCGACCAAACATTTTTGGCCGAGGGCTATACAAATGGTCGATGACCACTCCCCTATGGCCAGTGACCATTCCTCATGGCCGGTGGCATCCCCCAGTGTCTAGATAATGTACCTTGGGACTTTTGCAGTCTTCAAAGGAGGAAAACAGTGAAAACAGAGGCAGCTTGTTCATGGCATTGGATTTCCGGGCGAAGCCAATCCGAGCATGCGTGCATCCCTCTTCCCAAGGCCTTTTACTGCTTTCCTTAGCTTAATTGATTTGTTAATTAATTAGGTGGTCTGTAAATTATTCAATTAGCTTGTAGGTTAATTAAATTGTATTATTCTTTTGGTTCCTCCAAGCGAGGGCGAATTTGTAATAAGTGTGGGTGCGTGTGTGCATGACTTCCAACCCCCACTTCTTTCTCCCTTTTACTTACCTGCTTTTGATGGTTAGTATTAGGGCATATTTAATTTAGCATCCTTATGCTATGCATGCGTGCCCCCATTCATTTGTACTACATGCACCGGGCTCGGCGCATCATGCTAACTGCATAGTATTTCAAATCTAACTTGAATACGTGACGTGCTATTTGTTGCTTTCCACATGACATCCTAGGATTAGCCGAGCCTATTCTAGTTGCATTTTGTATGCGATGCATTAGCCATCTTAACATGAACTTGGATCATACATTGATTGCTAACAAGTTCTTTGTTTTGGCTCGGAGTACTCGGTAAGTTTTTTATGCTTTAGCATCTTGCATGAGTGTGAATGTTAACATGACAGCATGCTTACCATGTGGCTATATGCTTATGTGATATAAACTGCCTAAATGCCTATGGGTGAAGGTTGGATTACTTGAGTTGGAACAACTCGTTGAAATCCGTGTTTTAGCCTACTCGCGAGTAGCAAATTTCAAACCATTTTCCAAACGAGCGGATATGAAATGCTTTGTTCCAAATTAGGTGATCTAGTCTATACTTTTGTGTTGTGCGCATCACATAGTAAGGTTAGCTAATGAATCGGAATAAGAACGCATAATGTTTTCAAAACAAGATATCATGGTTAGTAGAGGTCGATCTTTGATCGGGCGAGCGGGGGTGCTCATAGCTGACCTTCCCCAATCGTACCCAAGTTCCCGAGCCGAGACAACTTTGGTGATAACGGACACATGGCCTTAGGCAAACGAGTCAGGGTTTCCTAAATTCCCCCATAAAAAATATTTAGGTGGCGACTCTGTATCTGGAAAAGCAGTCCATGTTTGGCACTTCTTTCAAAAAAATCTGTTTTCCAAAACAATTTGCCGGATTTGGACTCTTTGGTTTATCAGTCTTGCATTGCACATTGCGAGATCAGATCAAGAACCGACACAAATCGAGTCCGAACTGTAGTATGAGGCCCACGCGGGCGCGTCTACACCTGGCAATTTTACGTTGATAACCTTGGACATGGTACAGTGCTTTTAGCCTTCTTTTATCAAGCAGCATAAGTTCTTCGAACCTGTTCTGCTGCTAATCCACTTCCGCTATCTAGCACTCAGCCATAACTCGCAGTGACGAAACCTCAATTTTAATTGGCAGAACAGCTTCCATCCCATAAACCAGAGAATGCGAAGCTGCCCCAGTAGATGTTCGAATTAAAGTTTTGTAGCCCCAGAGAGCAAATGGCAACTTGTCTGGCCAGTCCCTGTAGATTTCCACCATCTTTTGTAGAATGTGCTTGATGTTCTTGTTGGCGGCCTCAACAGCTCCATTGGTTTGTGGCCGATATGTGGATGACTTATAAAAAGCCACGTTGTATTTCTCCAACAAGTCGATCACTTCCTTCTTGAAATGGAGACCATTGTTCGAGATGATCTCATTCGGGACCCCATAACGGCAGATGATATTATTCCTAATGAACTTGGCTACGTGCGATGCTTTCAGCACTGCGTAAGATTGGGCCTCGACCCACTTTGTAAAGTAGTCTATTGCCACCAGGATATACTCTTGCCCTTTTGACCCCTTCGAAGTAACTGCCCCAATAACATGAATTCCCCAGACTGGAAACAGCCATGGTGAAGTCATGTTTTACAGCTTCAACGGCGGGATATTCATGCGATTTGCATGGATTTGGCATTTGTGGCTTCGCCGAACAAAACCGATACAATCCTCCTCCATGGTTGACCAGTAGTAACCCTGCCTGAGAATTTTCCGAGCTAGCATTACCCCGCTCATGTGCAATCCGCACTCTCCTCTGTGGATGGCCTCCATTAGGCGCTTTGCCTCTTCTACATCGACATACAATTTATGCATTTCCAAATGGCCCCTTTTATACAATTTACCTCCACAGATGATAAAGTGAGCAGCCATTCGCCGTATTGCCCTCTTGTCTTTGGCATTTGCCCCTAGTGGATAAGCTTCCTTCTCCAAGAAGTTCTAGATATCATGATACCAGGGGTTCTGATCTTACACTTCATCAATCACGGCAATCAGCTCGTAGGCCGGCACATACCTCTGTTCAATAATAATTGGACGCATCAGGACTCCAAGAGGGTTGTCTATCATAGAAGATAGAGTTGATAAAGCGTCAGCGAACCTGTTGTTCCCTCTTAACAGATGCGTAAAGGTTAGCTTCTCAAACCTGGGAATCAGAACGTCTAGGGTTTGGTGATAGATTTTCATCCTTTCTTCCTTAACCTTCCAGTCTCCCTTCGCTTGAGACACAACCAGGTTCGAGTCCCCAATAACATCCAACCGTATTGCCTCTAGTTCCAGGGCGGCTTCCAAGCCAGCAATACATAGCTCGTACTCAGCTTCATTGTTTGATACCTTGAACTGAAGTTTGAAAGCTAAACGTATGTGGGAATTGTCGGGTGCTATCAGCAACACCCCTATCCCATAACCGTACTAGTTAGATGCTCCGTCAAAGTACATGGTCTAGATTTCTTCCTCGACCTGCAGAATGGCCTCATCTGGGAACAAATGCTCTACTGCTTCATCCCCCTCCACTGGGTGATCAGCTAGGAACTCCGCTATCGCTCTCCCTTTCACAGACTTACGAGTCACGTATTTCAAATCAAATTCGAAGAGAAGAAGCAACCAACGGGCTAGCTTACCCATAAGCACTGGTTTCTCGAAGAGATATTTGATGGGATCTAATCTCGAAACCAGAATTACAGAGTGAGCTAACAGGTAGTGCCTCAACTTCTTGGTAGCCCATACCAAGGCCAAGCAAGCCTTCTCAAGCAGACTGTAACGGGTCTCATATTCCACCATCTTCTTGCTTAGGTAATAGATGGCATTCTCCACTCTATCCTCAGATTCCTGTGTAAGCATGTAGCCCATAGTCGTGTCGGTTACTGATAGATACAAAATCAACAGCTTCCCCAGTTCTGGCAGCGACAACATGGATGGGTTCTTTAGATACTGCTTGATCTGCTCAAAAGCAACCTGGCATCGATCATCCCATTCGAATTTGTTTCCTTTCTTCAAGAGACCAAATAGGGGTTCACAAGTCAAGGTTAATCTTGCAATAAACCATCTTATGAATTGCACTTTACCCAGAAAGCCTCGCACCTCCTTTTCAGTCCTTAGTGGTGGCATTTCTAGTATGGCCTTGATTTTGGAAGGATCAACCTCAATGCCCCTCTACGTAATCAAGAACCCCAGAATTTGCCCTGCTGTAACACCAAAAGTACATTTCTGAGGATTCAGTCGCAATCGATACTTTCTGATCCGTTGGAAAAATTTCTTCAAGGCGGTGTAGTGGCCCTCTCATTTCTTGGACTTGACAATCATGTTGTCCACATACACCTCAACCTCAAGGTGGATCATATCATGCAAGATCGTAGTTGCAGCCCGTTGATAAGTAGCCCCAGCATTTTTCAGACCGAACGGCATCACCCTATAGTAGTAGGTTCCGCACGGCGTAGTGAAGGCAGTCTTCTCCCTATCTTCAAGTGCCATCAGAATCTGGTTGTACCCCGAAAACCCATCCATAAAGGAGAGCAATTCAAACTCATGTTTGTTTTCGAAAATGGTTTGAAAATGCCACCCTCAAGTAAGGTAAGCACGGATTTGCCACCAAACAAGATGGGCTTAAAACATGATTTGCCACTTCGCAAAGTGGGCTTAAAACTCTCATTTGTTGAATTGTTCCAATTCAAGTAATATAGTCTTCATCCACAAGCATTCATGCAATTAATCATTTAAGCAAATAGCCTCATGGCAAGCATGCTATCATGGCAATATAGCAATCACACTTATGCAAGTATGCTAAAGCATAAAACTTATTGAGTACTCCAAGCCAAAACAAATGCTAGTTAGAAACAATGCATGATCCTAACTATATTAAAATGAGTAATGCAACACATGCAATATGAAATTAATAGGCTCGGCTACTAATATGGCATATGGAATAACTTGAACAACATGCTTTGAAACATGTATTCAAAGAAGTATTGAAATACAATGCAGTTTGAATGTTGCGCCAAGCCTCGGTGCATGCAAGACAAATGAATGATGCAAATATGCAAGCATAAGGTATGCTAATTGAAAATGATCCCTAATCTAACCATCAAAAGCGGATAAATAAAAGGGAGAAAGACGTGGGATTGGAAGACATGCACACACGCACTGTAATGACCCCAAAATGCGTATAGGAAGTCATCCTTATTTAATTTGGGGTTTGTAACAAGTCCGCGAGGGAACTCACGGGTTACAGTTCAGACTTGAATTTTGTCACGGTTCTAAATCTGAACCAAAGAGTCCAAATCCGGCAAATCGTTTTGAGAAAACAGATTTTTGAAAAGAAGTGCCAAACATGGATTGCTTTGCCAGATACAGAGTCGCCACCTAAATATTTTTTAAATGGGGAAATTTAGGAAACCCTGACTCGGTGCCAAAGGCCACGTGTCCGTCATCACCAAAGTTGCCTCGGCTCGGGAGCTTGGATACGATTGGGGAAGGTCAGCTATGAGCACCCCCTCTCACCCGGTCCGAAGACCGGCCTCTAGTAGCCGTGATATCCGATTTTAAAAACGTTATGTGTTCTTATTCTGGTTATTAGCCTAGAATTACTATGTTATGCGCACAGCAAACAAGTATAGACTAGATTGCCTAATTTGGAAATAAGCATTGCATATCCGTTTGTCTTTTAAAAAAAAACTTTGGAATTTGCTACTCGCAAGTAGGCTAAAATATGGATTTCAAAGAGTTTTTTCCAACTCAGACAATCCAACCTTCACCCACAGGCAATCAAACAGTTTATCACATAAGCATCTAGCCACATGGTAAGCATGCTGTTATGGCAACACTCACACACATGCGGTATGCTAAAGCATAAAAGCTTACCTAGTACTCCGTGCCAAAACAGAAACTAGTTAGTAAACATGCGTGGTCCTAGTTCATGTCAATTTGACTAATGCAACACATGCAGGATGCAATTAGGGTAGGCTCGGCTAACCTAAACATGGCATGTGAAATGCGATCAATTGATGCACGTATTCAATTTGGAATTGAAATACAAATGCAGTTAGCATGATGCGCCGAGCCCGGTGCATGCAAGACAAATGTATGGATGCACGCATGCAGCATAAGGATATGCTAATTTAAACATACCCTAATCTACCATCATAAGCGGGTAAATAAAAGGGAAGAAAGAAGTGGGGATTGGAAGACATGCACACACACGCACCCACACTTATTATAGATTCGCCCTCGCCCGGAGGGACCGAATAAATATTACAGATGATTAACCTACAAGCTGATTAAATATTACAGATTGCCTAAGTAGTTAACAAACTAACTAAGCTAGGAAAAACAGTAAACCGCCTCGGGAAGAGAGCCCAATGCAATGCATGCTCGGGTCTTGCTCGGAAGCGCACTGTCATGCATAGACTGCCTCTGTTTCCCCTGCTCTGCCCCTCTGAAGACTGCCAAAGTCTCTAAATTGCTTCCCTGGACATAGGGAGACACCACCGGCTGAGTAGAATTGCCACCGGCAGTGGGATGTGGTCATCGGCTGTTGATGAATCCATCGGCCACCAATTGATTGCCGGTCGGCACTCTGTGCAGTCGATCGGCAAAAAGTTCCTGCAGAACCTGTTTGATAGCAGCAGAGGACAGAGCCTTGCATGGCAATGCAATTCAAGACATATATGCACCAATCACGTCCCTTATCATGTTAGTGACTCAAGGGGACATGCTCCTTGGTTCTCGGACCATCAATCGCGCATTTCCATGCGTGATGGCCCAAGGGACCAAGTTATGCATTTTCATGTCAAATGAAATGCATTACACACAATCAAACCAAGGGGCTTCTACCTCCATCATGACTTGGTCAAGAGGTGGCGCATGCATGCCAATGCAATGCAATCCTAATCATGTGAGCTAGCATGCAACATGAGCATATAAGCAAGTGATGTACACTAGGTACACAAACTAAGCAAACAAGCATGCCATAACTATGCAAACTACTAAAGCATGCAAGATGCAATCTAATCATGCGACATGCTAGCAACTTGACCGAGGGAATGCATGCCAAATGCGAGTGATTTCAAGCATGCAACACATGCGACCAAAGCATGCAAACAAGGGATAATGTAACAACACTTGAATGGCATGCAAGGGATGGACTTACACTAATTGGACAGCTCTAAGTTAGGTCCAAAACAGTGGCCAATGTGCCCAAAATGAAGGACTAACACACACGCGCACATGCATGTAAAGGGTGTCCAATACTTCAAGCATTTAAAAGCAATTCTCAAGCATACTAAAGAGGATGCAAACATGGACAAATGACATGCATTAAGCTCTGAAAATTATGCAAGAACATGGTGCCAAACCAAGCAAACAAGATAGGCTAAGCATGTAACAATGGTCCAAGATTCAAGGCAAGCTAAAGGGGTATTTGACGACACTTAGCAAGACCAAACATGGCACGAATTTAATGACCAAAAACAGAGTTTTAGCACATAAAACAAAGCCAATAACACATCTAGATGGCATCTAAATGGCTTGAATTCAAAAGCATGCACAATGACTGAAACATGGAGCATACAACACAAGCTTTCCAAGCATTAAAGAGGTGTCCAAGGCAAGCATACAAGCATGTCAAAGGGACTAAAATGATGCTACAAATGGTGCCAAACCACTGAAATAAAGCAAGTAATGCATGCTACACGCTCACACACTTAAGGCCAACAAACCAAAAATGCAAAGGGGGTATATAATGCATTTCATGGCCGACCAAAATGAATAAGGACAGACCTCAAACATGGCAAAATAAGCACAAAAGCTTCACAAAGCTAGGCCTAAAACATGCTAGGACAATAGTTCACAACCTAAGGCATGTTAAGGCCTAAACATGGCATTACAAGGTAGGTATGCTAAGCATGCATGGTGTACCAAAACCAACTTAAAACCATGTTATATTATGACAATATAAACATGAAAAACAGCCAAGGCATGATCAACAAACCCTCAAACATGGTGCTCCCTCAAGAGGCCAAAAATGATCCTTTTCAAGGACAACAAGGAGAGGGGGTGGCCCTCTCCTTCTTGGGACTTCAAGGCACCATCCTTACCACTGAAATCCCTCAAGATTTCAGTGGTGAGGAGGCCCAAACACCAAAGTCCCGAAGCTCACTCAAAATAGCACAAAATGGAGCCCCTCAAGGCTTAAGAGAGGTCAAACACCTCCAAACCACAAAACACTCTAAACAAACTATTTAGAGGGCCCAAAAATAGAACTTTTTTATGTTATACACTAAGCACAAAAATAGTTCTAAGATAGGAAAAAATAGTATGCAAGAATGGGGTAAAAAGGGATAAGATTATTACCCTTGAAGAACCTCTTCACAAATGGTGGACCAGCCCCTTCCTTGAGCTCAAAACAGCTCCAAAACTTCAAGAACAAACCTCTGGTCCTTCACAAACTAAGAGAAGGTGTAATACTATGTGTTTGTGTGCAATAGTAAGCCTAAACACACACAAACACAAGAAAATGAGAGATATAGATATAAGATAGATATAAAACCCTAAACCTAATCCAGAGCTTCTCTCACAACTTCTCTAACCAAAATCTCCAACCTCAGGCCAAGAGAGAAGGGCTCCTCTTATAGAGGAGCCAATCTTGTAAAGCTTACCAAGGAAGCTAACAAGAAGGCCATCCCTCCATACACATGTATGGAGGGGAACAAAATACAATACAGCTATTTTAAAATATCTGCAAAAGCAGATGAACAGTAGTCGGCTGCTCAAAATTGCCATTTTGACAAAATTGACTGCCGACCGGCAATATACATTGCCAATGGCAACACAATACCAGCCGGTGGCCTCTAGCCATGGCCGGTGATGTGTGGGGATGCCTCATAAGGTATTCCCTGCCCTTCCAAGGCAAAACACAAGTGTTTGGTGCAAAACCAGACACTAAACAGTCGAGTTCGGAGATCCTGAGGCAAGGCGCGTAGCCGAGACCTCCGGGAACTCCAAACGAACACAAACATGGATGATCACCGGGTGTTCAAACGGTGACGTCCAAGTCTTGAGGACGGTCAAAAATGGGGTGTCTACAGGGTTAATGTGTTTTAATTTAACTATATCTATTGGAATTGAAGAACTATCTGTTGAGTTATGATTTTAAAACTGGAATTGATGACCTTTACTGTAACGATCGGGAATTTTTTTTTTCCCTCCGCTCGAGCGAGGGAGTTGACGCTCGAGCGGACTTTTTGGGTTTCCAGTAATTTTGCAGGCGGACTGAAATTCTGGGAGTGGTGATTTACCGCTCGAGCGTAGAAGTGGGCGCTCGACCAGGTCACCTGGTTAAGTTTGAACTTCTGAGGCACGTGGGCTCATTTTTGGACATTCTTATTAGTGTATTTGGAATGTTCTTATCTTATTCTGGGGTATTGATTGAGGTGGTGGTATGATGGTAAAGTAAGATTGGACCAAAGAATATAATTCGGATAGTTATTCTACGATCAGCCGTCACTCATTTGCCCTTTTCTTTTTCCACACTTTGAATTTAGATGTGAGGCTAGAACCATTGGAAAGCTTATTTCCGGGGCTTCAATTTGGACACAAGAACGACTTAGAACGAAGTCCCGATGAGAGAGTTATACCCGTTTGAAGTTTTCATATCTGTGCTGGAAGTAGGTCCACACGTGCGGGGATAGCGGCGCATGTGCGGGACTGTGCGGGACAGCAACTCAAAAATGTGATTTTTGGATCATTTCTTACATTTTCTTTTCCTCTCTTCTTCTCCCCTTCTCCATGTCCGAAAACCTAGCCCTAAAAACCTTGATTTCCTCCACTTTTATCAACAAATCCACCATGGATCTTGCATCAAGGATGGAGAACAAGAGAAGATCAACATTTCTACCGATTGGAATTTTGAAATTTTGGAGGAATCTCATCAAAGCTTGCTCCTTTGTTTGATTCTTGAGGTAGGGGTCCTAGTTCTCCTTCAATGCTTACATTAATAGATAGATTTGTGGTATTTTGGAGTATACAAATACAAAATCTATAGTTTTTAGCATATTATGTCCAACTTGAGATTTGGGGGTTTAGGGTTTAAAATGTTGGGGATGCAATTACTGGGTTAAGGTGATGGATTATGAACTATAGACTTGTAATCAATGAGAAAATTGGAACAAGAAGTAATGGTTTGGGAAGTTTGTATTTTTCTTGAAACCCTTGATTTTCTTGAAACCCTAGGTTGATTAATGATGATAACCAATGATTTGGCCCAAATTGAAAGTAGAATAATGAAATTGAGGTATTGAATTATATGTGTTCAAATTTAATTGGAATTTGAAAATGTTTGAAAATTATGTTTAAAATTTGCGAAAGAACTTGGTTATGAACATTGAAATTCATGCTCTAATGTGAAGGGAAAATTGGGGAAATAATCTATTAATGATATGAATGATATGAACTCGGTTTTGGAATGTTGAAATGGGATTCAAGGATTTATTTTGAATTATGTTAAATTACAAATGGTGTTGATGAACTAAATGTTGATTTTTGTTGAAATTATGTTGTGTTGAATAATGTTGAATTGAATGGTGTTGTACTATGATGAATTGTGTTTGAATTATTATGGATTGTGTAAGGTTAGCTACAGGGGCGGACCAAGCATCTGAACACTGTGAGTAATAGTACGGAAATGTACATTTTATTTACCATTGATAATTATTGTCACTAATGCTCTGTTCCTCATAAGTGACACATGAACATTTATGACGATTGGAAGTCAATGTAAACGTTGAAAGATTGGCATACATCGATATGACTTTAAAATCATTATGTCCTGTCAATAGTTAATAAGTGGAACTATGGTATTCCGGTATCTCTAGAATCATTCAATCGGTAAAATGTGTTTACCTTTCGTTAATATTTATCAAGAACGTTCTGTTAAACTTAAGTTAACTGCATTAACTCAGGTGAATGATGCAATGGTTACCAGTAATACTCTGTTAGTTGCAGGTCAACCATATTAACATATATGAATGATTAAATAAAGGTGTCTGTTACTGATTAATAGCTCAAGTGAACCATGCCATTTCTTAATGAAAAAAGAGACTTTGTGTTCATCTTCGAAGAATCAGAATAATTGGAAAGTTATGTAAATCCATATGAACTCAAAGTTATTCAAAATCTACGACATGAATGCAAAAGTTTAACATCATTATGTGACCCACATGAGAATGTGAATTATTCTATTTTGTTAAGCGCACGATAATGACATGATATTACAAGAAATGCTCTATTACGTTATGAATTAATGAATGATTATCCATATATGTAAAAGTATTCATGGCATCCTTAGCACAAGGCCCTTACCCGGGGGTAATAATACCGTGGTCTTATGGCCCTTGCCCGGGGGTAATAATACCGTGGTTCAAGTATGTTACGAGATATCTCTTGCCATCGACGGTCTTGTATGGATGGTACCACCGACGGTCTTGTACGGGTGGGTTATGTTTTGCCATCGACGGTCTTGTACGGATGGTACCACCGACGGTCTTGTACGGGTGGGTTATGATCAAGCATGAACTCGGATTTCTGTTTCTGATTCAAGCATAATTAAGAATATGTATGAATATGTTTCTATTTATCCGTTCCGTTTATGCTATGTTATAACATGATATGAATTGATCGGTCTTTAAGACCTAATGATTTCTGGTATGGAACAAAGTGCTACGACGTGAGTCACCTCTAGAATCCGTGTGAGACACTTCTTGGGTTCATACAAGTATGTTCAAGGGCTATATGCCAACATGTGTAAAGCTTAATGTTAATACGTTCAAGGGCTTAATACCATTCTGATAAGGGCTGTAATGCCATTCTGATAAGGGCTTACTGTTGTTCTGTTAAAGGGCTCAATGCCACTCTGTTCAAGGGCTTAAATCCATTTTAGTTAAAAAGGGACCTAAGGCCGTTATGAAATTAGTGCAAAATCAATTAACCTTATGTCCTCTTATTTATGTATGCATTGAAATGTTTTATAATTCAAGTTGAGTATTGAATTGTTATGTACTATTATTCACTGAGCTTCACTCACTTTGTGTTATGTCTGTTCTGTAGGTAATCACTTTGGGAGTCCGTCTTAACCCTTAATGCTCACCCTTCAGTTGTCAACCTCAATATGCCCAGGCTCCCAAACCAAGCTCATGCATTTATGTGAAGTTTTGTTAAAAATTTTAGTTTGCACTTTAATTATTTATCTAAGGTGAAGATGTATGTATGTAACCCCTTTCTTTACCAATGTTCGGTTATACGCTCAATTATGTATATGGGTATGTATTTAGATAAATAGCCCTCACGTATGTGATCCTGGCATGTTAGTTTTAGCTCAATGGATGTTATTCTATGTTACTTTGTAATATTAAATACTTCCGTTCAGACCCCATATAGTATGTATATCAGGTTAAGTGTCCATTTCTGCATAGGTCATGCCCGAACTTTTAGGGGCGAGTTTGGGGTGTGACACGCACGCACACTTATTACAACATTGTGCCCTCGCACAGGAGGGTTCGAATGAATAAGAGTTAAGCTACTCTAAGCTGAGTTAAGCTACTCTAAGCTAAGCTAAGCTAACTAATCTAATTAAACTAATTAGACTAATTATTACACAACAAAATAAAGAAACAGCTAAGCTAAGTTACTTAATTATTACAACACTTAACTAATTAGCAAACTAATTAATTAAATTACAAATTTATGCGAACTAAACATGTAAGGCACTAACTACATTGCCTCAGCTCTACTTTGGAAAGTAGAAGATGCATGTGCTCGGTTTTCGCCCCGAAAAGCCCACCAATTTGCTCTTGGGAGGCTTTGTTTGCAGGGTTGACTACACTCTAGAATCTTCCTGCTCCAACTTACCAAACTAATGCTGAGGATTGCACCAGTGGCCTGCCGACCATGACTGCTTGCTGTCGGCCCCCTGCCGACCAAAGATGTGCCTTGCCAGCCAAGAATGAGGCACTGTCGGCCACGAATGAGGCACTGCCGGCCACTGGTGTTCTGAATCACCACACTGCAACAGAGCACAAACAGAGGAAAATTGAGGGTTTTCCAAGGATATTTTTGTACTGTACCCCTCCTTATCATTTCAAAACATCAAAGGAGTGGCACTCTTGGATCCAAAACCACCAATCAAGCATTTTCAATGCATGATGGCCAAAGATCCAAGTTGTACACTTTCAATAAATGCACAAAACAAGACTCTAGACCACTAACTCGTCATGGATGATCAAAGGCAATGGAGACTAGGGAGATTAGCTCATTTAATCACTTTGAGTATGAAATGCTCCAATCTACCTTGTGTTCAATATAACGTCCGATTGAATACATGTAATGCAAACACAACATGCTTAACTTGCTCAAGTTTTACTTGTCTAATTTTGTTTACACATTTTACATTACCAAACCATTCTTTAACCGATTAAGTCCAAGGTGAGTGTCCTCTAACGAGAGAAGGGTCAACCAAAGGATGGTTCAAGACATCAGAGAGATCATGTCTTTGGTTAGTAGAAACCCTCAAAAGAGAATTAAAACCATTGAGCACAAGCTCTATCTCAAGCTTAAACACAACCTTAAGATTAAACAACCCTCAAAGAAAATGGAAAAGTGAAGAAATGAGGGAAGTTGTACATATTTCAGTGCTGAAATGGCATGAAAAGTGATATTACAACATGCAAGCAACTCATGCACAACATGTTCAACAGCCAAAAACAACAAACTAGTGAAGAACGCTACACTATAGGCATGCAATACAAAGCCCCAAAGGCACAAACACTTTAAAATAGTCCTTAAATAGTCTAAGAGGAGTTCTAAATCATGCTTAATGTAATGCTAAAATAGCTACAATGAGAGGCTAAGACACAGCACAAACTAGACCATTAAGCATAATTGCACTACAAGCATACAAAGCAAGCCTCAAGTGACTTAACCAGCCCCAAACAGAGGTAAAACAAGTCAAAACAATAGCAAAAACATGCTGAGATTAAGAATCAAAATGGTATAAAAACATGCTCACATGTTAGGCTATCTACACTTGCAAACAAGACACAAGGAGGGGAGGCTACTCCCTCCTATTTTGGACCTCAAAACAAAGTTTTTGCCACTAAAAATCCCCTAGAATTCAGTGGTTAAAAGACCAAAAAAAAAGTTGTTTTAAAAGCTTTAAAAGATGGCACAACAATTTAAAAAGCAAGCCACAAAAAAAGGGTAGACCACCCCTAACTCAAAACAAACCTCAAACCACCATTTTAAACCATAAAAATAGAGATTTCAAAGGTCAACCTCAGCCTCAAAATAGCATGCAAAGATGGCCAAACAAGTATTTAAATTAGGCTTAAAATACAAGTATTATACCTCTTTGAAGACAAGATGCTATTTAGGCAACAAAGGCAAGTCAAACCAAGCAAAAATCCTCTTCTAGAGCTTAAATAGGACCTCAAGCAACCTTAACACAAGGATAATCAAGTTTGATCAAGGGGTTTTATGCAAAAGTGAAGAGAATTTAGGCTTTAAGGCAAAATATTTAGAGAGAGAGAGAGAGAGCAAGTCTTTTTGTCTTCAAAATTTTCCAACCTTCCACATGCAAGAGGAGGGCTCCTATATATAGAAGATACAAAATTCCCTCAAAGAGATCCAGCCATACACGTGCAAGCAAATGGCTCAACCTATGCAAACAGCTGGCACAAAATATCAAAAAGTATCTACTGATACATTGGTGGCCGACCGGCCATCAGTGATGGTCGGCAAGGGCTCATTGATGGCCAGCAGGGCACATCAATTGCCAGTAGGCTAAATGCCATGGTCGGTAGTGCCCAAACATGGCCAGCAACAGCTCAAAAACAACATGCTGAAAGGACCTAAACATGGTCAAAAAATAAGACAGAATGGATACGGGGTTTGGAAAGCTCAAACCTGTGGTGTTCTACCGCGGATTTCACGCGCTCGATGAGCAATCAAACTTAACACCAGATGTACCTACAAGAACATCCAAGTCTTGAGGATGGTCAAAAATGAGGTGTCTACACCCTTGTATCATGACATTTGGAACTTTCTGGAGAAGGGCGTATATCCACCAGGGGCAAGTGCCAAGGATAAACGGGGAATACGGCATCTAGTCATCCAGCTCATCATCTAGGGAAATAAGTTATACAAGGGAGGCCATTTGGAAATGCACAAGCTCAACGTTGAAGAAGAAGAGTCAACACGTCTCATGAAGGCCATCTATGGAGGAGAGTGTGGGGCGCACATGAATGGTGTGATACTGGCCAGGAAAATCCTCATACAGGGATATTATTGGTCAACCATAGAGGAGGATTATATCAACTTTGTTCAGCAATGCCACAAATGTCAAATCCATGCTAATCACATGAATATCCCACCGTCGAAGCTCTACAACATACCTTCACCATGGCCTTTCTTAGTCTAGGGAATTGATGTCATCGAAGCAGTCTCGCCAAAGGGCTCAAATGGACATGAGTTCATTCTAGTGGCGATCAACTATTTTACTAAGTAAGTGGAAGTGCAGTCGTATTCATTGCTAAAAGTGTCACATGTGGCCAAGTTCATCAGGAATAACATCATCTGCAGGTATGGGGTGCCAAACGAGATCATATTGGACAACGGCTTACACTTCAAGAAGGAGGTGGTAGATTTGCTCCAGAAATACAACATGACTTTTTCACAAGTCATTAACATACAGACCACAGGCGAATGGAGTCGTTGAGGCTGTAAACAAGAATGTCAAGAGCATCCTGTGACAGATGGTGGAAACCTACAAAGATTGGCCAGATAAACTGACTTTTGCACTCTGAGTGTCAAATAATAGAGGCGGACTAGCAGCAGAACAGATTTGAAGAATTGATGTTATTTGACGAAAAAAGATTGAAGGCATTGTATCACATCTAGGGATATCAACACAGAATTGCCAGGGCCTTCAACAAGAAAGTCAAATCCAAAAACCTCAAAGAAGGAGATATGGTGCTCAAAGACAACCAAACTCCCATCCATGACCCTAGGGGCAAGTTCTGACCCAATTGGATTGGCCCTTACATCATCAAATCTATCTGGTCAAGAAGAGCAATCATTCTCATGGATTTGGATGGCTTGGAGTTCTCGCAACCGATCAACATGGACAAGTTGAAGAAATACTACCCTTGAGAGGCTTGTTAGGTCAAAAATCTGAAAGGGCGACCTAGGCAAAAGTTAGAGCATAAAAAATTAGAAATAAAGAAAAATAGAGCTTGCAAGGTTGAAAACTCGAAAGGGCGACTTTGGCAAAAGTTAGAGTGCAAAAAGAGAGAGTTAAAACTTGAGTAAACCTTAACCAAACTATGTAACGCCTGATTCTCATCTTTGGGATACGTAGGCAACTTTATCTCAAAGTTCGGCCATAATCATGTTCAACTCAATTATCCTATCCATGTTTAATCGGTCCATCTCATTATCTATTGGCTTGGTTGTTTTACCTCCATTCGGCAAAAGGGTCAGTTGTAAGAAGCAAAACGATAGCGACGATGAATTCCTGTGGGCAATTATAATCTTCTTGATTTGGGGATGTACGTCTTGAGGATTGATTTCATGTGTGTTAGGTGGTGACAGTTTACAAAAATTGTTTTGAAAAGTTTTAATGAAGTTAATTTTCTCAAAATTTCACTTTTTGCAACACAGACCATTATTTGGACCAGAAAGGAAAATTTTCAATGCTCACAACGTTAACACAAGTACATTCTCCAACTCTAATGTTAAATCAAAGTTGTTTTTACATCATAAACACTTGAAAAGAAAAGTCAAAGAAGGTGATAGTTCTTTGTCTCTTGCCCACGCTCTTGGAAGTCTCTGTAGCCAAGGATAGCCCAACCTGTGTCTCGTTCTCGAGCCAAGCCAAGCACTCACCAGAAAGGGCGTAACTGAAGCAAGCAACAGGGGCCAGAAGCTCTCTCGTCCTCCAAGCAGTGAGTTATCGAGCCAAGTGCAAAACACAAACTGGAAATGGAGCAGGGCATTCAACCCCCTCATTTGGACAAGTATGATCACGTCCAAACTGCCGTCTGAACCGGAAGGGAAAGTAGAAAATGCAGTGTATGAGGCCGATCAACTATATACCTGGCTGGCGAGACATGTTATAGCTCATCTCGATTAGGTCAAGCTAGGGGCAACGCCAAGCAATGTCAGCTGCTAATCTGCTGCACATCCAATCGCACCATAGTTCCTCTGTGGGAAAGTCCATTAGCCACGAAGGAAAAAAGTAGGATCTGGCCGAATACTTGGGGTAAGGGTCCACGACTTTCAGCTTATCCATCAACCACACCTGGGAAGGGATAAAAAATAAGAGAGATTAAAGAATAAAGAGATGTACGTTGAGAGAAAAAATAAGGAAAGGGCTTTGAGAGAAAATAGAGAGTGAGTGCTAAAGTGATGTGAGAAATCATAAATAAGAGAGGGTGGGAAACAATACCTGAAAAAGCAGTGGACTCCCTGCAAACCGAGAAGTCTCCCTCCGATGGAAAGCATCCAAACCCATCAAAGTTTCGGCCAATGCCAAACCTATGCAACTCTAACCCTCCTTCAAGCGTTGGGCCACTTCGATCAACCTAATACTAGCTCCGCTGCAACTAGGGGCAAGTAGGAAGTGTGCGAGTAAACATAAGCAAAGGGCGTGTTGACAATAACCTTGCCAGCGAAGGTCACCTCTATCTCCAATGTTGGAAAACTGATGAATCAAGCCAGGTATATCCAACTCTCTGTCATGAGCCAAGAACCGAGCCTCGTGTAAAGTAAGCCCACACATCCGTTCAAGAGCCCGTGCATCCCCAAAACGGGGTTGAGACATAATCTCCTCATCTCGACGAGACTCTATTAATGCTTAAAACTTTTTGAAAGTTAGACATATCTCCTATGTTCCGAAGTGAAACACATGAGTGAGTGGGTACCAACACTGGGCAATGGCAAGAAGGAACGGGAAAAAAAGCGGAATGCAACTCAACGGAAAAAGAGCATTTATACCAAAACTGTGAAAATTTACATTTTTCGTGCCATCCAAAGCAGACGTCTAATCCTTGAGCCTCCCAACAAGAAAAATCTCAATTTTTAGAGAAAATTGCAAAGAAGATAAAGTTATGTCGAAAAAGTAGCAAGAGAAGACCTTTATAATGGATAAGGTTGTGTGAGTGGCTGACAGTTGTTGCCAGCTGTCCAGCTGTTAGTCTTGGCTGGCCGACCACTTCACTAGTTGGCGGTCCATTCTAGTGGCTGGCCGACCGAAAATGCTAGCCAGACAACTGGGCAGCAGTGTTATGATTGGCCATTTTTTATTTTGAGTCTTGTTTTGAGTCTTTTGTTTCTAGCAAGTGTAAAAGGCTATGTTTAGGTTGTTTTTACTTTGTTTTTCCTTTATCAAGTTATATTTCTGCATTTTGGTTAGTTGTAGGCTCAATATCTAGTTATGAACTTGTTCAAATGTGATCATTCTCATACAATCATTTTTATGCAAGTGTGGTGCCATTCTCGAGATGTTGTGCAAAGCAAAAACACCTTCTTTTTATAAAACTGTAGGGTTCAACTCCGATCATAGTTTTTACAAAAGAGAAAGTACAAGTTTTCAAAAATAGAAAGTAAAGACCTATCTGAAGCTATACAAAGTTTTAAACTACCAAAACAAAAGAAAAGAGTAAAAAGAGCACAAAAATCAATGTCAGTCGCATCAGGTGCGTCGAGAGGCCCTCTTCATTCTCTTTTGAGAAGGGAACTCAGGAGAACTGTCACCGTCAGGGCCGCTATCGTCAGGGCTGCTGTCATCAGAGGAGTGAGACTCAAAGCCGGTATCATCCTCTCCGCTCCCTGACCTAGAACCAACCTCATTCTCCCCGCTTCTAGACCTATAGTGCCCCCTTATTGTCTCCTCAGCGCCACTAGTCTCGGCATCATCTCTACTCAAATTCAGCTCTGAAGATGAGGAAGTCTCCTGTGCTTGAGACTCTTCACTCTGACTCCAGGTACCCCTACCTCTGCCTCGACCTCTTTCCTCACCCCTGCTGGATATAGGAGCCTGTCTACTTCTCCTCTTTGCAACTAAAGAAGATGTCGCCGATGTCACCGGAGCCGTAGGTATAGGCAGAGGCTGAAAGCAAGAAACAAAGTATCAGAATAGTTTGGTGCAAAAATTAGTATAAGTATAGCAAAAGAGAATTAGTGCAGTCAGATGAATAAGGAAAGTAAGGATACCTGATGACCATGGAGAGCAAATAGTGTCTCCTTCCTCCGTACCATCTGGACCAGGGAGTCGACAAATTGAAGGAGGCCGTCCACATACTCTACCGACACCTACAAGTGAGTTTGAACATTAACATATAGAAAAGAGAATGTGAGACACAAACTACAAGACAAAGTACATAGTTGCTGCACATCAGGATCCCTGACGTACTCTTGCTCCTCTAGGTAGTCAACTGAAATCTGGTGGGCCGTCCCACTCGGCCGCCAGCAGGTGATCGTGGTCGGGATCACAGGCAAACCTACTACATATACGGAGGGGGCAACCTCTACAACATTAGGCTCAGTCACAGGAACAGCATCTCTGGCAGCAGGAACATCTGCAGCGCCTTCTACGTGAGCTCTAGTCAGAGGCAGCATTAAGTGGGTCTTGATGAACTCGGTGTAATCCCTAACCCCACGAAAGAGATCGGCGTCCTGTCCCACCATGAACTATACGATAGCCTCGATCGATAGACTATCAGCAATCCTCATCGATGTAGGGGGAGGAGCAAGAATGGCAGGACTGGTAGACCCAGGGTCTGGCGCACAAATCTCTCTCCTAAGTACCAGGTCCGATAGAAAGGGCCCTCTAACAGGATCCGCATTTGGGAGGTATCCCAGGACCCGGCGTACTTGTCCTTCGTCTCAACCGGCATCATTGCCCAAGGCTGCCAGGTCACCTGTGAACAGAGAATTCACAGTTGTTAGTTGCCGTCAGTTGTCAAATAATGGAATTTGTCAAAGCAGTAGCAGTGGAATGGAATGGGTATGAGTTTTAGACTACATCGTGCACCGTCACTATGTCGAAAAAATGACAGTAATAGGCGAAGGTGGTAACGCTACAGCACCGGGGATGGCAACTGCCATCGTATCGCCTGGAGTACGGGACTGCTGCCTCCATCTTATCCCGTGGAACTGCAGCCAGAGTGGGGAAATAGGTATATACCCAGAGCTGCAAGAAAAGATTAGTTTGTAAGTCAACAGGCAGAAACAAAAATAATGGCAGAAAGCGCAAAATAGAAAGCATAATGTACAAACAGAAATGGAAACAGAAAGTGCAGTGTATACCTCCCAAGCCCTCCAGTAAGCTCTGACCTAGTTCCCCTTCTTGCGGGAATCGGAGCTCATGTAGCTGTACAAGGTGGCAAGGCCAGCACCACCTTAGTCGTAGAACCGCACTCGGGGTAACACCACCAAAGCACTGAGCAGATACAAACCTGTGGGATTCCACCTATTCACAAACAAGATGGTACCGAGGAGATAGATCAAAAAGCCCAGGGTGTACTGCTCGATCTGCTCCTGAGTCTCTAGCTGGCTCCCATAGAAGTTGTCATAGAACCAGCTGTATCTGACTATAAATGGCCTATCCAAGGGAGGGCATGCTCCGACCAAACATATCCAAGCTGCCTCTCACTGGCCCATGTTGATGTCAAAGGGGATCGGATCACCCCTTACTCATAGCCTCGTGATCATAGAGAAGTCATAAGGGATAATCGTCATCTCCTCGGTGGAGGAGAAGTGGAACGAGTTGGTGGTGTCCCACCACCTCTCCACTAAAGCACCAAGTAAGGCTCGACTAGCCTATAATCTTGTGAACCCTAAGCAGAATAGACTGAAGCCCACCTCATCCACCAACTCTCTGACTTGAGCGAGAAGTTCCTGGTACCAGTCCCTCGCAATCATTGCCCCATAGCCCCTTCAGGCAAAAGCATCACCCTGTGTTGAAAGAAGAATTTGTTAAGTACATGGCAGATGAAAGACTGTAAATAAAATATCAAAGCAAGGAAAGTGCATAAAAAGGAGCAAAGATTCTTACCTCCGAAGCATCGTGAGAAAGATGAGAGGTGCGCTCTCACAAAAGAAAGTCCTCGAGCACGCCCCTGGCGAAGTCCACGAATCGTAACATGCCTCCAGATGCCATCGCATGCGTACGTGGATGGTAGGTGGCAGGGTCAAAAGGCCTCACCCTCAATGGCAGTAGCTAGGGCTCAGGCCCTGGAAGGTAGATCTCCTTTGCAGTGATATCGGTGGCAATGTCCTCTGCCGCTCCATCAGCCTCATCAATCATTGGCTCCTCAACACCCGCAGCGGGTGGAAGCACTGGCACCTCGGGAGAGGCACCATCATGTGGAATATCGTCCGCCATGGAGAAAGTAGTGGGTGAAGAGAGAACAATAAGGAAAATGAGGGAAATAGGAGGAAAACCCCAAAACCAAACCCTAGGAGAGAGAAAAATAGAGAAAAAAGTCAAAACTCAGGAGAAAGTAGCAATGACCAAGAAAAACCCATGAGAATGAGCCAAAAACAATGAGAAACTCAAGAACTCGACCAAAACAAATTCCAATCAGTCCAAAACATAGCGGGCCAAATGGGTTTTATGAATAAAGTTTGCATGAATTGTTGGGTAACACGTGTAAAGTGAAAATCTAGAGAAAGAAAAAGCCTAGAGAGAAAGCAATGGTGTTTTCGGATGGTGTAGGTATGAAAAAGTGAGCCATTGTTATGTTTTAAAGAGCTTCGGGTGTAAAAACCCAAAACTGCCCCCGATGTCAATACGGGGTGACTGGTCATCCAACCTTTTGACTGGTTGTCCCTTTGTTGTGGCTGGCTGACTCATCAAAGTGGTCCAGAGTTGATTTTTTGCTAAGGCCTTGCTTATTCTGTGCATGTTTGATCTTATATCCATCCTAAAGTGGAAAATTAGAGAATTTGGGTTTGCTTCGGCTCTAGAAAATTTCGAAATTACATTCTAGATGCACCGTTCCCTGTCCCATCATTTATTTGAAGTGGGAAAGTGACCTTATCTCAAGTTCGAGCAAGTTGTATCATTTTCTAAGCATTTGAAGACCTCCGAGCTGTAAGTCAGAGATCTTTATAAGATGTTTTCAAAACCACCGCTTTCTGTTTATCTTTTTAATTCTGTTGCCTATTATGTTGCATGGAACATGCATCGCATTGTTTTTCGCATCAACTACAGTAATTATATTGCCTTATGTTGCATCCATGTGCATCATGTTTTTCATTTATTGTGTTCACCCTTGTCACACGAGTGTGGTTTGGCTTGTACCCCTTACCCTTCTTCGTGAAGTGTAGTTTGGCTGGTACCTTTTGTCTCACCTCCTCTCTACGTTAAACGTAGTTTGGCCTCACATCTTTCCCAGGTTAAAAAACCCTCCCTCTCTCTGTATGAAATACGGAGAGATACTCTTGTTGGTTACACCACCCTTGTTTTCCCAATTAAAACCTTCCCTCTCTCCATATGAAATACATTGAGATACGCCTGTTGGTTACACCACCCTTGTTTTTCCGGTTCAAACCTTCCCTCTCTCCATATGAAATACGTTGAGATACGCCTATTGGTTACACCATCCTTGTTTTTCCCTAGTTAAAACCTTTCCTCTCTCCGTATGAAATACGTTGAGATACATCTATTGGTTACACCACCCTTGTTTCCCCAGTTAAAACCTTCACTCTCTCCGTATGAATTACAGTAAGATACGCCTGTTGGTTAAACCACCCTTCCGACCTTTTGCGTGAAACACGTTAGGATGTTGTTTTTAACTAGTTACAACCTTCCCTCTCACCGTATGAAATATGGTAGATATGCCTATTAGTTGCACCATTTTTCCTCCTTTCATATGGAACGTGTTTAGAATTGTAGTTTGCTTACTTCTTTTTGTGTGAGGCACGGTTAGATTTGTTTTGATTTAAGCTTAAGGCTTGTTTGATTCATATGTTGTTATCTGGTTATTGCTCATTGCATTGTCTTGCATGATCATGGATTTTCAAAATAATCGGCTTTGCGAAGCATGTAAGTCCAGCTTCCAATTGCATTCTTTGTGCATATCATTTTGCATCTTTCCCTTGAACTATGCTGGTTTAATTCCTTGCAAAGGGATATGTAGGCAACTTTCGGGTTCAACCAATTGCATTTACATTTTGATTGCTTGCCCAAGTCTTAGGGCCTTGACAAATGGGTCGTCTTTGGGCATTAACATTCACTCACGTCATTTCATGACTTCGAGCTCTGTCAAAGAGAAGCAACTGTAGACACCCCATTTTGACTGCCCTTAAGACTTGGACGCTTTGTTCTGAGTACTCAATGATGAAACGTTACACTGAACAATCGTTTGAATCTTCAACAAAAGGAATTCACTTTTGAGCTTCAAAAACCCTTCAAGCCTGAACCTTACACCCTTTTTTGATCAAAACCACTTTTCATTTAGCCTGACCACCCAAACAACTACAAGCCAACCGATAGCCGGCAGACCAGATTTGATTGGCTGGCCATCCCTCCTCATGGCTGGCCGACCATGTTCAGCGACAGTAGATATTTTACAATTGCCAGTTGTCCCCATGCCCATGCTTTGCACCAGTTGTCCCTATACAGCTATTTCCGACATGAGAAGGTGAAATTCTATAAATAGAAGGCCTACCCTCAAGTTTTAGGGTTGAAAAAAATTGATTCAAGAGCTTAGTGAAATCCAAGCCATCTTCTCTACCCTCTCAATTATAGATACAAGATAGATACACCTTTGGAGCTCAAACTTGAAGCTTTCTACTAAGATTTTGAGCCCACTTTCAGAGACTTGAGAGTTCTTTGAATCAAGTTTTCTTAACCAAGAGCATCCTCTCTTCAAGAGATATAAGATTTGGCCACCTTTTCCTTTGTTTATACTACTCTTTTCATTCTATAGACACCCTATTTTTGACCGACCTTAAGACTCAGACGTCATCGTTTATGCGCGCGATGATTATGCATGATTTGTGCTCGTTTTGAGTGCTCCAAGATCTCGGCCGTGTGCCTTGTCTTTGAGCCTCTAAACCCTCTGTGTTTTGGCCTGGTTTTTGGACCGAACCTTGGTGCCTTTGCCTGGAGGGAGAGAGAGGCCTATAGGCCACTTTTTGTAGCTGTAGGCTACTTTTCCCTCTTGTAGGCCACTTGTAGTGGCCGATAGGCTAGTTTTCGGGGTTTTCGGCTAATCGCCTTGCCTCGGGACCTCTTAACTCTCTTCTTCTTAGTTCGTTTTTGGACCATACCTTGGTGCCTTTGCCTGGAGGGAGAGAGAGGCCTGTAGGCCACTTTTTGTGGCTGTAGGCTACTTATCTCTCTTGTAGGCCACTTGTAGTGGTCCGTAGGCTAGTTTCCGGCGCTTTCAGCTGAGTGCCTTGTCTCAGGGCCTCTTGGATCTCTTCCTTTTGGTTTGTTTTTGTGCCATACCTTGTTACCCCTTGCCTAGAGGGAGGGAAGGGCCTGTCGGCCACTTTTGGTGGTTGTAGGCCACTTTTTCCTCCTGTAGGCCACTTTAAGTGGCCTACGGCCATTTTTCTGCTTTTGCAGATATTTTTGGTGCCAGCTATGCCAGTTGTTGAGCATTGAGGCTATCCTCCATACACGTGTATGGAGGGGATGGAACAAGCTTTAAGCTTGTCAAGCAAGCTTGTGCTTGCATTGTTCTATATAAGGGGAGCTCTCTCCCTCTTTCAAGGGTTCAAATTTTTCAGAGAAAAATATCCCTCTCTCTCTAGAATTCTCACTCTCTCTCTATATTTGTGCTATATTGAGCCTTAAAGTGTTGTTTCTTCACACTTTTGCACACAAACACCTACTCAAACACCTTCATTTTGGAGCTGAGGTCCCTTAGAGCTTGTTTTGAGGTCTTGGCATTGGTTTTGGTCCAAGATTGTTGCTGAAGTTGCTGTCTTGCCTTAGTTCTTCAAGGGTACGAGACTAACCCCTTTTAAAGATTTGTTTTGTTTAAGCATTTGGCCATCTTTGCATGTTGTTTTAGGCCAAGCTTTCAACTACAAAAACTTTTATTTTTAAGTGTTTAGGATGTTTGTTTGAGGCCTTGTTTGAGTTAGGGGTGGTCTACCTCCTTTGTGGCTTGTTTTGCCTTGTTTTGTGCTCTCTTTCAAAGCCATTCAAACCATCTTGTTTTGTCCTTTCCCCCACTGAATTCTAGAGGAATTTCAGTGGTGGAAAGTGGGTTTTGGGACCCAAAATAGGTGGGGGGTGGTCCCCCCCTCTTTTGTATCTTGCTAGCTTGTGTTGATTGACCTACCAAATGAGCATGTGTTTTTACTTCTTTGTGGCTTTGTTCAAGCACTTTTTGTGACTTTTTGGACCTGCCATAACTCTGTTTTTGGCTGATTTGGTCACCTCTTGCATGCTTTTGGTACTTGTAGTGCGATCATGCTTATTGGCCTAACATGCTTCATGCTTTAGTTCATCGTTCCAGCATGTGTTAGCTTTGCTCCAGCACATTTTTGTCACTAATTTAACATGCTTGAGGTCTGTTTTAAGTGGCCTTGGTCATATATGCTTAGCTTTATATAGCTATAGTGTAGTTGGGCTTCACTAGCTTTGTGTTTGAGGTCCCTAGCATGCTTTGTTTGGGTTATGTGTATGATATGGCATCATTTGGCATGGTATTTCAGAGCATAAACTTCTGTCATACGCTCATATTTATCACTCTTTCAATGCTTTTGGAGAGTTGAGCCTTATGTCTTGATCATGGGCTAATTTGTATGCATGCTTGCCTAAGCTTTTGGGCTACCATCTCAGCATATTTTTGGTCTTATTTTGCCATATTAAAACTCTGATTTTGGTTGGTGGAGTCACCTCTTGATTGGTTTTGGTACTTGTAGTGTAATCCCACTCATTGGCCTTGCATGCTTAGTGTTTTGGCTTACCATGCTAGCTTATTTTGGCTACACTCCATCATGTTTCTAGCATTGTTTTGACCTGCCTTAGGACTATTTTGAGTCATCTTGATCCTTTGGGGCTTGCTTTATATGGCTATGGTGCAAGTGCCTTAGCTAGTCTTGAGTTTTGAGCACCATAGCATGCTATACTTGTGATGGTTGCATGTCTTGGCATCATTTAACATGTTATTTCATAGCATATACATGTGTCGTGTTCTCACTTCTTTCACTCCTTGAGAGCTTTCGAGAGTTATGCTTTTGTGCCTTATTTGTGAGCTACCAAAGGAGCATGACTTTCTACTCTTTTGAGCCTTAGTTTGAGTATGTTTTTGCTACTGATTTGCCATGTTGTAGCTCTATTTTGGGCTGGTTGGTTGTTTAAGCTCGATATCGCATGCCTCTTGAGTAGGTCTCTTTACTAGCCTTATGCTTTAGGCCTTCTAGCGTGCCTTATTTGCGATGTTCATGTGATATAGCATCATTTAACATGTTATTTCAATGCATATAGCCTTGCCATACTCTCTTATTCATCACTCTTTCATTGTGTTTGAGAGTTGTGTTTAATGCCTAGCTTGCGAGCCAATGCATGAGTATGTCGTTGTAGCTCTTGGTGCTTCATTTCCAGCATGACTTTGCCACTATTTTGGCATGATATAGGTCTGTCCATATGTGGTTTGACTATTTGGGATTGATAGCGCATGCCTCATGTGTAATGTTCTTCACTTGATTTAGCGCTCTTAGTCCCTTAACATGTTTTGCATGCATTGTTTACATGATAGAGCCTTGTGTATGCCACTCTAGCATTAGTAGGTAAGCATGTTGTTTGCATGTGTGTTGCATTGCACGTGTTTGGATCAGACGTTCCAAACACGGGAAACGAGGAACTTTTCATACTTGAAGTGAAGAAACGTGCCTCATTTCTTAGTCGCCGTCCCTTTTGATTGTGCATGATAGGGTGGAAGCCTCTTGAGTCTTTTGTGTTACTTGTGCATTCATTAACTTGCACAAACTCAGCTTCCCGGCCATCGTGATGCTCGATTGGTGGCCCGAGAGTCGAGTACCGCACTCCTTTGAGCTTGAGAAATGATAAAGAGGGTGGTTGTACACACATACCCTGCAAATGCCTTGCCTTGGCCCTTTTGTACTCTGTTTGCAGCAAAACTAGAATGTGCTGGAGCAACTGGCCGACCGGCCAAAGGAAGTGGCCTACGGTCCTTTTAAGTGGCCGACAGGTGGCCTACAGCCTCCCCTGGTAGCCAACAGTCCACTAGCTTGAAGGTGGTTCACAGTGGTTCAAAATGGTTCTGGTTCTGGAGTAGAAGCAGTGTGAGAATTGGTTCAGTGTTCAAGAATCAAAGCAAATGCAAACAAGGGCAACCGGTGGCAAAGCAATGGACTTTTAGGAGGAAACAACTGAGCATGCATACATCCTTCACCCCGAGGCCCTCTTTTAATTGTTTTGCTTTGCTGCTTTACTTAGTTAGCTAATTCGCAGTTTTTGTACTTAAATAGTTAATGCGCTTAGCTATTCATTTGTATTGTAATTAATTAGCTAGAATAGTTAATTAGTTTATTTGTAATAAGTAGCTTAGCTTAGCTTAGCTTATTTATTCGGACCCTCCTTCGAGAGGGCATTTATTGTAATAAGGGTGCGTATGTGTGTGCATGTCTTCCAACCCCCACTTCTTTCTCCCTTTTACTTATCAGCTTTTGATGGTTAGTTTAGGGCATATTTCAATTATCATACCTTATGCTTGCATGTTTGCATCATTCATTTGTCTTGCATGCACCGGGCTCGGCGCATCATTCAAACTGCATCGTGTTTCAATACCTACTTGAATACGTGTTTCAAAGCATGTTATCGAGTATTGCATTCATATGCCACCTTAGAATAGCCGAGCCTATTTAGCTTCATTTTGCATGTGTTGCATTAGGCATCTTAACATAGCAAGGATCATGCATTGATTTCTAACTAGTTTTCTTTCTTTGGCTCGGAGTACACTGTAAGTGTTTACGCTTTAGCATACTGCATGAGATGTGTATCTTGCCATGTTAGCATGCTTGCCATGAGGCTATTTGCTTAACTGCTATAACTGCATGAATGCCTGTGGATGAAGGCTTCATTGCTTGAATTGGAACAATTCATCGAAATGTGAGTTTTAAGCCCACTTGAAGTGGCAAAATCATGTTTTAAACCCACTTGAGGGTGGCAAATCCGCGCTTTAGCCTACTTGCGAGTAGCACTTCCAAATCATTTTCACAAGCAAACATAAGATGTTTTGTTCCAAATTGAGTGATTTAGTCTATACTTGTATGATGTGCGCATCACGTAGTAAGTTAGCTAAATAACCGGAATAAGAACACATGTGTTTTTAAAAACAACATATCATATTAGTAGAGGCCGATCTTTGATTGGGCGAGCGGGGATGCTCATGTTATGACCTTCCCCTCTCGTACCCAAGTTCCCGAGCTGAGGCAACTTTGATGATGATGGACACGTGGTCTTAGGCATGAGTCATGGTTTCCTAAATTTTCCAAAACAAAATATTTAGGTGGCTACTCTGAAATCTGGCAAAGCAGTCCATGTTTGGCGCTTTTTGATCAAAATCGATTTTCCAAAACGATTTGCCGAATTTGGACTCTTTGGTGATTTATCAGTCTTACATTGCACTTTGTGAGATTAGATTTAGAATCATGACAGGAGTCCGAACTGTAGTAGCATGAACCCAATTCTCGCCCTTGCGCGCGGAGCGAGTTCGGGCGGTCTACACATTCTTTTTACTCTATTTATACACTATTTTGGACTATTTTCAAAGGCTACAAATATGTGATTTAAAGCTCCAAAGGTAGAGGGGCTAGCCACCCTTCTTTGGCTTGCTTACTAGGCTTGTTTCCTCTTATTTTTGTTCAAGTTTTCTACCTTTTTCAAAATGATTTCCAACATTGTTTTGTGCTATTTAGGGGATGTTTAGTGTGTTTATTTAGTTTATGCTTTGAATACTATGCTTGTGTTGTTGTAAGTCCTCATGGATTTGGATGTTTAAGCCATAGCCACCAATCCATTTGAGTTGATAGCTTTATTTACATATTTTTCATGTAAATACTCACACTTTTGTAATAATCACATTTGCATAATCATCTCTGCAACCTCCCTTCATTCTTTGCTTCTCTTGATTAAAGAGTTGAATCAAGCAAAAGATTACCGCCCAAGGCATAAGAAAGTGACCTTTCATGCTAAATTATTTAATCTCTTTGGATGTTCATTACTAGGGCATTTTATCTCTCTTATGCCAAATGTGATCACTTGTTTGATAATTCTCTTTATCGCCGGTGCATTACTTCTAAGGGACTAACTTTCTAGTCAGACCCTTGGAAATCACAAAGGAAAGTGCCATTATAGCTTATTATCAAGTTTAGATTTTGAGTCATTATCGCTTATTTTGGGTTTGACTTAGAATCCATTATTGCTTGTAATTGAGTTTGATTCTTCCTTTGTATTTTTCCCGATAGAAAAGGGCTTTAAAAGTTCATTTCTCGAGTTAAGTTGTGCTTGCTATTCTTTATTGCTTTTGGACTTAATGGATGTATTCATCACTTTTGGACCAAAACAAAGAAAAGATAAGAAATGGAAAGGTAACGTAAAAGGGCTAATAAAATCAGAGTAATAAAATTGGGTTAGGTTCAATCGGACGTTATATTGAATCTATTGCATCTTGAATAATTGGATACTTTTCAGTGATGTTCAATGATTCACAAAGCAATGTCTATCCCTTCCCTTGAGGTAACTCCATGATAGGGAGAAGGTATTGTCTATCTCTTGTTTAATTTATTGAGCTTTTATCCTATCAATTCTAAGATTATCACGCAACAAATTTGTGACAATTGTTGATTTGTTAATCAAATCTACTCCTCTCTTGATCATCTTCATGATAGGGAAGGGTAGAGAGAATAAACATCTCCTAGAAACACTCTGTTTTTGCTCTGTTTTAACTCAGTGGCAGCAGGGCATTTCCCAAAAGTAGTGGTCGGCCGGCCACCATTTAGTATAACCAACCACTCTCTTAAGCTGGCCGACCCTTCATTTTGTACAAGCAGTGGCATTTTTACAATAGAACAGAGCAGAATCTAAGGCCAAAATAGCATAATTTTCTGACTGCAAACAAAGCAGATTTTGGTAGCAAATAGAGAAGTTTCTAGAAGGATGTTCTCGATTATACACATGTGGCTCCTCACCTCCCGTTCAAGTCCATTAAATTAGCGCTTTAATATTAGTATGTGTAATTAATTAGTTGGCTTTATTCAAATTTGTAATAGCTAGTTAATTTAGTTAATTCCTTTGGTGTTGTAATAATTAGGTTAATTAGGACATTCATTCGGACCCTCTTGTGCGAGGGCAAATTTGTCACACTTGTAATATTTGTATATCGTCCAACCCCCATTTCTTTCTCTCTTTTATTTATATGCTTATCGTGGTAGCATCACATTTTTCGTTCCATATCATTACCATGTGTTGTATCCATTTTTGCATGCATTGGGTTCGGTTCATTATTCTAACATTGTCATTATTTCCTACTTACTTGAATACATGCATTGCCGCATGATTTGAGTTGATCCATATGACAAGTTAAATAAAATGAACCTAGTAGTTGCATTTCGTATGTGTTGCATTAGTCACTTGCATAGTATAGCGTGCATTTTTTTAATTATTTTCTTCTCTTTGGCTTGCCTTGGTTGAGTACTGGGTGAGCATTTCTTGCTTTAGCATATTGCATGTGTGTTTGTGTTGCCATATCAAGCATATTACCATGAGGCTAAATGCTTATTTGATACACCTATTTGAATGCCTGTGGATGAAGGTTATTTCGCTTAAGTTGGGATGACTTTGATTGATGTACATATGAGCTCGCTTTTTCAAGTAGCACATATTCAAAACCCTTTTCAAATAAACATGAAATCAAAGCATTCCAAAGTAAGTGACATAGTTTATACTTCTGGGTCTCACCTAATAAGTTAGCATAATAAATCAAAACATGAGCATATACTGTCCATAAAAATCACATCATGATAAATAGAAGTCGATCTTTGATCGGGTGAGTGAGGTGCTCAATTCATGATCTTCCCCTCTCATACTTAAGTTACCGAGCCAAGACACTTTGGTTATGAGGGACAAGTGGCCTTTGGCACGAGTCACAGGTTTTCTAAATTTTTCAAAAATATTTAGGTGGCGACTCTGAAATCTGACAATGTAGTCTATTTTGGCATCTCTAATGATAAATAGATTTTCTAAGATTTGCTGGACTTGGACTCTCATTTGTGTTTTTCTGTTTCACATTACACTTGTAAAACCAAATTCAGAACCACAGGAATTCGAACTGTAGGGCTATCGTATCCGAGAAGACTAAACCCCTCTGAGGAGCACGAGAACCTAGCGACACTGTACCTCTTTGTACACTTTCAAAAAGAAAAAGAAAAGAAAATTCTTCAACTTTCAATTGCATTAGCATAACATTTGCATGTTTACAACTATCACATTGTTGCATCACTTGGCTACAATCTATTTACATCAACATTTGAATACAACCTTTTTCATCAGTTAATGCTAGCCCACTTTTTGGGTTGGTGGTTAACACCACTTGGTTAATACTGGTCCCTCTTCAGGATGATGATACTATCCTTTTCTCGAGCTTATCGCTTAAAACCACCATCGGTTAATACCTCCCTTGTTTTGGGTTGATGGTTAACACTACTACATTTGGAACCATGACTTTTTGGGAATATTGTGATCGAGTTATGTTGCTACGGAAATTGATAGACCAAGAACTTAACTATGATTTGAACATTTACCTTGCTTTGATAATCTTATGTGCACTACTAATAGCAGACTATTTGGTTATGAACGATACTTAACTCGTACTACCAACAGATTGAGAACACATGTATTATGTTAAAGAATGATTGCTTGGGTACTATGTTAACTACCATGGGATTGATTACTTAGAAAATGGTTGCTTCCGTGCTACTACAATTTAAATGTGATGCTATGGCCTTTGATTGTAAACCCCAACTACTTGGACGCATGTGTATTTCATATGTCCTACTATTGACTATTTCAGTAGGAACATATTATGCAATTAGTACTATGGGAAATGAGAATTGTGAACTGCATAAATGACTTGCGTGTATGACTTATGGAAATTGTATGAAGCTTTATGCTGTGTTTGGTTGGGGGATTTGGAAAGGGAAGAGGAAAAGATGTGTGAAACTATGTGAAATATAGGCATGTTTTATTCACATTTCACCTACCTTTTCCATTTCCCTTTCCAAATCCCTCCCCGAATCCCCCAACCAAACACAGCATTAATGAAATGTGCCCCCTCATGTTATTAAAATTCTGGGAAGGACTGAGAAACGTTACTTGTTCACTTGCCGAATTATTGTGCTCATATGTTTTGACTATGGAAAATTTGATCGACCTTCTGTGTTACCATATAAAAAAAGGAATTAGTGGGGCAATGGGAAAATGAAATGATAAATGGGACCCAAATTTGATTTGTGACGTAATAAGACAAGTTTGGAGGACCAAACTTTCTAAGGTGGGGATAATGTAATGACCCAAATATGCATCTGATTAATTAGTCATCTAATTGCATTGTTATATGCTACTTAATTATGTGTTTGTTGTGAAATTGCATGTCTAATGGTGTGAATTAGAAGGATTTGAATTTATATCTATTGATTGTAGAAAAACCTATTGAAATTACAACTTTCAACTGAAAATTGAAGGTCTTAGAGGCGCTAGAAACCAAAACTGAGGACATATTTGTGATCAGCATGATTTTTAGGACTTACTGAGAAATTTTGTAAAAATTTGATTCATAATGAATTAATTGGATTTAATTAAATACTTTATATGTATATATATATATGAGCTTAACTTAGACTCAACAAAAGAAAAGAAAAAAATCTGGAGAAAGAGAGAGAGAAGACTCTAGAGAACTCAAGAAAAGAAGGGAGAAGAATGGAGAACTTAAAGAAAGCTTTGGAGATAGGCTTGATCCTCATAAATCATAAACTCAAGGTAAAAATTTCTTTCTAAACTCATGGAAATTAAGTTGAGGTAGGATGAATTCATGGTCATTTAAGGGTTTTCTAGGAAGATTTTGAGTTGAGAACTCATATGTTCATCTATGAACATAAAAGAGAAAAATATAAGAAATAGCTCAAGATTTTGGGTGGCATGAATTCATACACTTGTCCTCTTGCATGGTTCTTGAGATTTAAAGTGAAAACTCCATAGATGTTGACGTTTGGAACTCAAACTTACATGTCTTATGATTTTACCATTTTGATTTTAGCTTTTGATCTTTTACTTGGAAATTGAGTTTTATTTTGAATTTATGATTGCTATTTGAAATGAGATTTGCCAAAATCAAGTGGTTTTTATGAGTTTTAAGCTTGATACGTATGAATTTGAAAATGGATTTTGGAAAGTTTGAGTTCCAATTACAACACAGATTTTTAGATTATATTTTGCCCAGACCGCATATGTGGCCTGAGGCCCCGCACATGCTGCCCAACTTCCCCTGTTCCAGATTGTGTTATGCAAAAATTACATGTGCGATGACATTTTCGCACATGAGGCCAAGGCTCCCACACATACAGTTTTCAGGGAGGCCCCGGATTAGTTTTTTTTTTTTTTTCTGACTTCCAGGCCTCTGTTTGTATGGTTTTCAAGCGTTTTTCATATGCATTTGCATTACATGAACACAAGGGAAATAAAAAAAAATTAATAGGAATAACTGAACAAATAAGTAACAAGTGTAATGAATGAAATGAATGACATTTAATTTTGAGATGTTATGCTTGGAAATGTTTCTACGGGTTGAACCGTTGAGGTGTATCACCGATCAAGCACTGTGAATAACGTTACTGTAAGGATATGTTCATATGAAATATATTTGAAATGCTATTTGATATGTTAAGTTTCTAAAACGTTATTTGTTTAAGTGAACGAATATCTAATTTTGAATCTACTGTGGCATCCAAAGAATGGCCCCAAGTCATGGGGTGCAGCATATTAATGCGGGTCCATGACATATATGTGATTACGAGATTTTGTTAGCCACTTGACAAAGTGGTGATATGTTTAATTGGTATCCAAAACTAGTTACTCTAGTCGGAAGATGTTATGATATGTTCTTTTGGATATACCATTATTATGTTCAGATATGAGACTGATTTGTTATGATTATGTATATGACATGTATGGAATTCATTCACTAACTCCTTTACTTTAATGTTATTCACTGGGCATAGCTCACTGTGTGTATATATATGTATAGGTGAACATCATGAAGAGCAAGCCCAGAAGGAATCCTTTAGCCGAGCCACCGTTTAAAGCCTTTGGAGTTTGTTTTGGTGCCTCTGAGTTGAGGCTAGGTCTAGAAGACCGTTGTCAAGTTTTTGATCATGATGTTAATATTTTGATACATACGTATATGTAGATAAATGTTTTTGTACAAGATGTGACGTATGTAATACAGGGTGGGTAAATTAACGTTATGTGCATTTGTTATTTCATATAGAACCACGACTCATTGAACTACTTGTTTTATATATATATATATTAATTTCTATATTAAGCTTTCGCTAGCCCCAATTATTTGGATTTGTACAGGAAGGCCTTTGGTAATCTCGAATTACTGGCCAGTTACGACACTTAACCTATAGGGGCAGGTTACAATAACAGTAACCAAATGATAAGGATGCCACGAATACAGTTAGAAAACAGGACAATCATTCATTTAAACAGAAATCATCATTTCATAAAACGGAGTATAATATATGTCAGAAAATACTTATAAATGAACGTATTTTTACAAGGTTGTTACTCACAGTTGGCTTCTTGAATTACGTAGCTAGGACGCAGCGTCTGACCTACAAAAGTACAAACAAGCATAACATGTTCAATTCACAATCAAATCATTCAGTCGGTTCTTACATCTATTCTATTCTTTCGTTATTAGTTCACTTGATTCTTTTTATTTGTTCCTTAGTTTCTCTCATGCTCATGCGATGCATATGAAGGTGAAAAAAAACACTTGGAAACCATGCAAATGGAAGCCTAGAAGCCCGAGAAAGTGGAAAGAAAATGAAACTAGAATTGTCCTAAAACCACATGTGCGAAGGTCCTGGCTGCAGGTGCGGAACCTCCACCGCACGTGCGCCCCACACGTGCAATTCAAGCAGTAGGCTCAACTTCTTGGACTCTGTTTGCTGTATCTGCAGTTCTCCCTGCAGCACGTGCGGTTCTAGGTTTTCTAGAATCTGAATTTCTGCTGCAAACATGGAATTTTTCCCTTGACAAACCAACTGCAATTTCATGAAAATCAAGGCCCAAAACTCATGAAAACAACTTAAATTAAACATCTTTCACTTGAAACAGAAACCATAACGTCAAAACAAAACCCAAATCTTGAAACAGAAACCATAACCTCAATCAAACTCAAACCATGAACTCATGCCATGTATGTTGATAAATGTAACTAATTCCTACAATTCATCCCTTTTAAGCTTTATGAGTTCACATCATCAACTTATACTTTTAAATCCCTAATGATACATGATTCCTTCTTTAATTCAACTCAAATTCTAAAGGATTATGAGTTTAATGTCTTAAATTCATGAAATAAGGGAAGAATTCGTACCTTAGGTAAGCAAACTATTGAAGATCAAAGTGTATCTTCCAAGTTTACCTAAGCTCTTCTTCTTCCTCCTTGTTTCTCTCTTTCTCTAGAACTCTCTCTCTCTCTAGAACTCTCTCTCTCTCTCTCTCTCTCTCTTTCTCTCTCTACGTTTTTGTGTCTTCAAGAATGAAGATATTTTGTTGAGTCTCTCAACTAAGGCCCATATATATATACATATAGATATAAAAAGTATTTAATTAAATCTATTTAATTCATTCTGAATCAAATTTTTACAAAACTTCTCAGTAAGTCCTAAAAATCATGCTAATCACAAATATGTCCTCAATTTTGGTTTATGGGGCCTCTAAGATCTTCAATTTCAGTTTAAAGTTGTAATTCCAACAAGTTTACAATTTCACAACAAACACATAATCAAGTAGCACATAACAATGCAATTAGATAATTAATTAATCAGATGCATGTCCAGGTCATTACCATATTTGCCAAGTAAAGAGTGATCATACAAGTCACAACCCAAACCCACCCCTATAGGTTTAGCATCGTAATCGGCCAGTAATCCTAAGATTACCAAACGCCTCTAAATAGATTAGTGAAATAAGGGGCTGGCAGAAACAAACAACAAATATACAATGTCCATAGAGTTGTGCAGATTTACATGCGACATAAAATTAAAACTTTATTTACATATAATATGACGTCATACCTACGTCATTACATATATAGATATAACAAAAAGGGACTTGGCCCTATATATAGATAAAACAAAAGCTTGCTTAGATAGACAAAAGAAAACAAAACTTAAGACTTCGCCACAAAACTTAGCCACATAGACTTTCAGGAACCTCCACGTGAGGCACAATGGTTGGCCAAACATAACAGAATTCCAGGCAGCATCTTAGGCCTGGTCACGTGCCTGATCACCTACATACATAAATAATACAGTGAGCTGGAGCCCAATAAATAACAACATAATAAAGGTTTTATAAATGATGTCCATTCAAATTCAGAAATCAGAGTTCAGATCATAATAGATTCATATTCGTATTCAGAATTTACAAATAGTCATATGTGGTACATCCATTAGCACTAACAGATCAGATTGGCCATAAAGACCCATATGCAGAGCAGTTGGTCATAGAGACCCATACACAGAACAGATGGTCATAAAGACCCATATACAGAGTAGATAAAGGGTTATGCATAGCCAGTTCCATAAATGGAACCTACGTGAAACCCTGGTACCAAGTTACAGATAACAAATATCACATGATGCAAACGATGCCACGAATACATTTGAGAAAACTGGACGAGCATTCATTTAATCACAAAATAGCATTTCAGAAAATAGATCATATCATATCATTCAAAAAATACTTAAGGTTGAACATAGCTTTATAGAGTTGTTACTCACAGATAGCTCCATAAGAGAATCAGATGAATCAGACAGATTAGATGGACCATGGCGTATGACCTACACAAACATGTGACAGGCACACATTGAAACACATGCTCGGTAAACACTTAACTTATCACTTTTCTTTCTTGGTGTGTTTCTAATTCATTTCCTCATTATTTTATCCTAAATTATGTCTTAAGAATATACCTTGGATGAAATGAGGATGCAAAAATATACTTTGAAAACACTTGTAAAATTTTAGAAAGCAAAGCAGTTTGCTCGAGCGAAGCTTTGGTCACTCGAGCAGTCTGCAAAGTTTACAAAAGTACTAGGAGCACTCATTTTATGATCAAGCCAACTTTTGGTCGCTGAAGCCAAGGTTCAAAACAAAGGGTGGTCACTCGAGCCAACCATCAAACTTTGTAAAAGTATTGAGAGCTCACAAAGTATGCTCGAGCGAAAGTTTCACCACTCGAGCGAACAGTGTGAATTCTAGAATTTCCAGATTTGCTCTACAAGGTTCAAAATTTGATTCCAAAGCTTCAATCTTGTTCATTTGGGCCAAAAACTTTAGAAAATACTTGGAAACTAGTAGTAAAACATGAAATGAAGGTTAATTCATACAATCAAGGCCCAAACACAAATCAATTCTTCATAATCAAAGTGAAACTTTATATATAAGTATATGCATGTAATGATATGAAGTCAAAACTTTCAAAACTTGTGCAATTGGGGTTAAATGGTATGACATATGATGAATGTTTTTAAAACAAAGGTAGGATCATGACATGCATGCAAGAATTCTTTGGAAAACAACCTCAAATGCCAAGAAATGTACATGCATGCATGTATTGAGCTTCAATTCTTCAATCTTAGCTTAATTCTTGACTTAATCTTTCCTACCTTCTTGAAATCACTAATATGTTAACTAGAATTCACAAATTAGGATTCAAAAACTTACCTAGGTTCTTCAATTAACTTGAATTAGCAAGAATCTTGAGTTTCTCGCCTCAAACTTCAAATCTCTAACTTAAATTCCTAATAGTCTTGCCCTCCTCTTTCTCCAACTCAAGTTCTCTCTCTCACTCTATATTTGAGCTCAATGATAGGGGAAAAAAATGATTTACCAAGCTTATCCACATATTTATTAGTTGGATTAGCTTAAGCTAATTAAATGTGATTAGAGTTAATTTAATCTAACTTAATAATTAATTTATTCTATTTATTTGATTCTGAATCGAATTCAAATTAAACTTACCATAAATTTTCAAAAATTCTAAACAACATATTGCCCTAGTCAATTTCGTGCTCGGATGCTGATAAAGCTTTCAATTGTCAAAACAAAGCAGAATTCTGAATAGATATTCCTACAGCTAATAGATAGGAATTCAAATAACATGCAAATCACACAATTAACACATGATCTTATTCGTAACACTTAATTAGCATTCTTAATCATGGATTATAGGCTAATTACGGATCGGGATTGTTATAATACGCTTGTTCAAAACCATCATTCTAGCTCAAATTTCAAGCTCTTGAATTGAAGCTTGAGAACATAATTCACAACCTTTAGGGTAATCAAGAGAAAGTTTGAAAATCAAGAAGTTCGCTTTTTCTTTGGAAGGTGAATTTTCAATTCTTTCATTTTCTTGCATTTTCTATCTCAAATTTATTTTCTTGCTTTTGTTTGATATTGTTTTGTTGTGATTTAACCGGAAGCGGTTATTTTTCAATTCTTTCATTTTCTTGCATTTTCTATCTTATATTCATTTTCTTGCTTTCGTTTCGTATTGTTTCGTTATAAAGTAATTAGTTTTCAATTCCTTCATTTTCTTGCACTTTTTAATCTTGTAGTCATTTTCTTGTTTTAAATTGTATATTATTTTATTGTAAGCTTCCCGAAAGTGGTTAGTTAAGCCATCTACCTATTCCTTGTTTGTTCTTTTCTTGGTGTTGCAACAAAACAGGTTTTGCTAAGCCTAGTTGGCTAACCGGTTAGTTTCTTTTGGACGAAATGGAGTAGTCTTCCGGTGTTAAGCATCCAATTTTTGGTGATCTCCAAAGCACATTAAGCTTCTATTTTGTTTTTATTTGAGTGTTTTGTGTGTGCGTATGTGTTTTTTTTTTGTATTATTTTCCTCCTTCCTCTCGTATTCGGTTTGTAATTAGTTATTCAAATGTTGTAATAAGTCCCCTCCCTGCTTCTCTCTATCCCATTCTTTTACTTGATTTCCTTTGTGAATATGCATCATATTTTGATTTTCATGATATCCATGCTTTGCATCCATGTTTTATGCATTTTGATTCAACTAAGTTGGTATTTATGGATTTTATCAATTCTTATGTGATTATGTGCGCTACCTCATGTTCTTGAGATGATACACATGTCATATCTTAGAAACTGAATCTTTAGTTGCATCTCATGTGTAAATTGCATTAGGATTTTGTATATAAGATCATGCATATTACGCTAACTTTGTTTTGTAGCAGTTAGCAGGATGTTAGTAAACATGTAAGTTTTTATACTTTAACATCCCGTTTGTGTGTGTTTTTTCTTATTATGTTTAGTATCCTATCATGAGGCTATGTGCTTACTTGATATAACTATATGAATACTAGCGGATGGAGGTTATGTCACTTAATTTGGAATGATGTTGATTTTCATGCTTGTAAACTCGATTTTTTTGGATTGTACATCTTCAAAACTCTTTCAAAACACATGAAATCAAATTGTTCTAAAATGAATGACATAGTCTATACTTGTATGCTTCACATAGTAAATTTTAGGATTTATTAAATAACCAAAATATGAACATATAACGTTAATAAAACTCATATCATAGTTTAGTAGAGGCTGATCTTTGATCGGGTGAGTGGGGGTGCTCAATTAATTACCTTTCCCTCTCATACCTATGGTTCCAAGCTAAGCATCTTTGGTTATGGCAAATAGTGGCCTTGGCACAATTCATGGGTTTCTTAATTTTTTCAAAATATTAGGTGTTGACTCTAAAATCTGTAGCTTTAGCCTCTCAAGACCTCCTCCTCCTAACTCTTGCAATGGTCTTCGAAGGGACTGCAATATCATCAATATGATAAAGAGGAGAAGCCTCTTCCACTTCAACAGCGCGCAAAAATTTAGTCAAACCATGGTAAAGATCTTGTCACGACCCAAACATGTCCCTAAAAGTTTGGACATGACCAGCCTGGACTTAGGCCTCAATCCAAATGATCAACACATATTTATATCACATCAGGGCCTAAACGGAAGCAATTAGCAACAAAATGAAACGCCCATTGAGAAACGTCTAAATGCCAGGATCTCAAAACATTTTCATCACATACCATAATACGTACATAGTCCACATATGCATATATATAAATATATACAAGCCCAATACATGGGGGTATAACCAAAACATCAAAGATTTAAAAGTTATACATGTTAACAAAATGTTTGACAAATCACTAATGACCCAACAATGTGTGCTATAGAAGGAACTCCACAAAAGGCAAAAAGGCTTCACTTTAATTGGCTTGACACAACAGGGTCAACAAAAGGCTGTTGGAGCTAAACTAGGGCTGGCCCCCTGGTTGATTACCTATATAAATATACATAAAAATAAAGTGAGCGAGGCTCAATGAATAATAGCAATGTAAGGAGGTTCGTGTAAATGAGCATAAGACAAAAAGAATATAATTGCATAAA
Source organism: Camellia granthamiana (assembly GCA_036172215.1). NCBI lineage: Eukaryota > Viridiplantae > Streptophyta > Magnoliopsida > Ericales > Theaceae > Camellia > Camellia granthamiana. The sequence goes on from CM069913.1 coordinate 116,355,412, forward strand.
TCATGTGCTTGACTTAGTTATGAACTCATTTCCAAAACGGCCTCGGGCCCAACATAATACAGAACAGCCTTAGGCCCGACATAATACAGAACGGCCTTAGGCCCGACATAATATAGAATGGCCTTAGGCCCGACATACTACAGAACGGCCTTAGGCCCAACATAATACCAACTGTTCATAAGATTATAGGGTGAATGGAACATCGGCATGTCTCCATCTCCCTTGGCCTTAGGCCATGAGTCAATAATAATCCATTTCCTTATAGGGTAGATGGAACATCGGCATGTTTCTATCTCCCTCGGCCTTAAGGTCATGAGTCATAAGTAGTCCACATCAGAACGACCTCGAGCTGATTATTGGTAACAAAAACAAAACGACCTCGGGTCCATCTCATATGCCATTGTTCAAGCATTCCAATTATTTTATCAAAACACAACTTATATAGCATATGCCACTCACTAACAAAGTAGATAAGGTATGAGCACAATACGTGAATAAAACATATCGTTACACTACTATTACTCACTGTGAGGTGGATGAGCAACAATCTCTTCCTGTATGTGACCTACACATAGCACACAACTCATAAGTAAGTCACTTTTCATTAGCTTTCATTTTTTATTCAATGTCCAATTCGTTTAATTCGTGTTAAATTGTAAGCATTTCGGAAGGATCAAATGTACACATTAATAATTTTAGAGGGTCAAGTAGAGGCAAAAAAACTAACAGAAATTTCCCCCATGGGCCGTACGTACGAAAGTCCCCCACCGCACATGCGGGAAGGTGCGCCTCAGAATGCTCAATCTGACTCCCCTATTTTCCGCATGTGCAACTATGAGCCCCGCACATGCGGCCATGGGCCCCGCACGTGCAATCGTAGGCTTTGTTTGAGCAGTCTGAACATCTTCAAAAATCAAACTTTCCAAGACCAATTTGAAGGTGAAAAACAGGCAATTTCCCTTCAATATCACAACATGTGAACATAATAAACATGAATCTCATATGTAATTAGATCATAACTCATTTAAAGGAAATTTATACAACTTGATGATCATATTTCATTTCATCCTTTCATCTTTTCATCTTTTCATGGTTAACCAAAAGAGATACAAACATATAGAGATCAAAACACGCAAACTTGAAAATATCCTCTCAAGCTAACCCAAACAAACCCAAAATACAAGAATTAACTCTCAAATTAGGTAAGTACAATGAAACTTGATGATTTCCATGGATACTTTCTCAAACAAGTTCTTTAGTCTAAAACCCTAACTTAGATGAGTGTAAAGCTTCATTTAAATGCTTGATGACAATCAATTGAAGAGAACTTTAGGATATTTAAGTTGATTTACACTCACCTTGAACTTCAATCTTTGAATGCCCTCAAATTCTTCAAGCTCTTAGTTGATTTCCTCTTTTTCTCTCTCTCTCTCTGTTCTCTTCTTCTATCTCTTTCTCTAGGAGATATTTTTAGTGTTGGTGAACTAAGTCTTCTAGGCTCATATAAGTGCCTTTTTATATCTATCAAGTCTTTAAGTTATGAGTCTAAATAAGCCTAGTTAAGAATTGAGCCCAATTTAAATCAATTTAATCCGTTACGAATCAAATTTTTACAAAAATTCATATTATGACCTAAAAATCATGTTGATCATAACTGTAAAGTCAATTTTGAGTTATCGCGCTTCTAAGGCTTCCAATTTCTAGTCCAAATGTCTCAATTTCAATAGATTTTTCTCACAACCGACAAATATGATTCCATAATCGGACCTAAAGACTAAGGCCTCAAGAGGAGCAACAACATGTTTTTTTTTTCCACTCTTAGACCTCTCAGCTGGGGGAAAAGGACTCGCGTGTCGACTGTCAATGTCATGACCCAAACCCGCCCCTATGGGTTAAGGCCATAACCGGCCAGTAATCGAGTGATTACCTACGGCCTCAACTAAATGAATCAAAACTTATTAGAGATGAAGGGGCCAAACGGAAGCAATTCAGAAACTTTGTCCATAGAGCCGTGCTTAAATGCACACCGTAACATTCCAAACATTTACATGTTAATAACTCACATCAAAATATGTTCTCACACAAAACACTGTACATACAGGATCATACAGAATTAAGTCAGTCAGACCCAAGACTTATATACAAAGTAGATCAACGTATTCGCCAACATAACAAAACTATAAACAAGGGTCGAAGGCGAAGACAGTCTCGTGCGTGAGACGTTTGGGCTGACTCCTCAAAAATTTAACTGTTTCTCACAAGATCACTGAGGCTGGTTCTGGGCGTCCCTTGGCTCACCTACAAGTACATGAATGAACGTGAGCGAATGCCCAGTAAATAATATCAAATGAGGAAGATATATAAGTAATCATTGAAACAGTTACAGCAAGTGGCCTTTGGCCCCATCATTCATATCTATCGGCCTTCGGCCCAATCATTCATGTCAATCGGCCTTCGGCCCAACCATTCGTATCAATCGGCCTTCGGCCCAACCATTCGTATCAATCGGCCTTCGGCCTAATCATTCGTATCAATCGGCCTTCGGCCCAATCATTTATATCAATCAGCCTTCGGCCCAATCATTCGTGTCAATCGTTGTCCACCATTCAACTTAATGAACTTACAAAACTTACATATAAGTAAACAATTGGACAACAGTATATTTCAGATATCTTGTCAAGATATTACTCACAGTGATCGGCTTGTGTAGTTGCCCTGGAGCTTGACCCTACATATCATGTAACACATATGGGTCACAATTAGTTCAATCCGTTCATTAATTCACACATTCCTCTTTAGGTTTCATTCTTAACTCTTTAACTCAATCACAATGTTCAATGCATGCCTAAGAGTGCTTAGAAGTGAAAGGGAACGGAAAAACAGAACATAGAATGCATTTTCAGATTTTCAGGAAACAGGGTCCCCACTCGAGCATGGACTTCCCCGCTCGAGCGGACCCTTAAGGCCTGCAAAAGTATTGGTTGCATGAAAAGTACGCTTGAGCGTGTAATAGGAAGCTCGAGCGAAAGGCCTGTCTAAATAGCTTCCCCGCTCAAGCGTGGCCTCCCCCGCTCGAGCAGAAACCAAATTTGCAAAAAGTACTGGGAGCACAAAATTCACGCTCGAGCGGCGGTTTCCCCGCTCGAACGGACATCAAACTTTCTAGAAATTCCAGAACTGTTCTTGGAGTTCAATTCAATATTCAAAAGGCTTATAAGCTCGACTAAGGCACCAAAAACATGCAAATATACCATTTAACACATGGGTGTAAGCAATATGAAGCCAATCCTCTAAAATCATGGTTCAATACTTCAAATTCACTCATGGCTCATGTTTTCAACCTCATTTAAGCTCCATATTTTTAACAATCAAACATGCATGCTAAATTTGATCTTATTTCCATTACAATTGATGCAATTGGTATTCATTTACATGAAATTCAACAAAAACATGCTTGCATGTATGATCCAACCCTCAATCTTTCCTATTTGACATGCCACATGTTAGATTATACCAAACCATGGCAATTTATAACAATTCTATGCATGCATGTGCATTTTAACTTCAATTTCATCAATTAGAGTGCAACTCTTGTTCTTGATCACCAATCAACCTTTAATTCACCAAATCACAAGTTCAAACTCATGAATTCATAAACAATCACTTACCTAGAAATTCAATTTATGATCAACTCTTGAGTTGGACTTCAAATTCACAAGCTTAAGCCAAAATTACACAACTTTCTCCCTCTCTCTCTCTCTCTAACAGCCGGCCTCCTCTCTTCCTTAGAGTTTGATCAGCCAAAAAATGAAGGTGTATGAGGGAAAATAAGTGTATAAAGCCTCACCCATAAAGTCCCACTAACTTCAATATAATATTACTAAAGTAATTGGGCACTAGTTTAACAATTTAATCAACTTAATCTGGCCCGAATCAATTTTTCAATTAAATTTCACCATAGGTTCTAAAAATTATGCCAATCACCATGGCGCAATCGATTTCGGGTTCCGTGGCCGATAAGGCCTCCAATTTAATTCCCAAAGCAAACTATTCAAACAGATATTCCTACAGTGAACAGATAGAACTTCAAATTCACATGTATTCACAAAATGGCACACAAAATCATGCTAAACACATAATCATACGCAAGTTAAGGACCAATTAACATACTACGGAACAGGGGTATCACAATTTTCCCCCATTTAGGAAGTTTGGTCCTCCAAACTTAATTTACCTTCGTTGGGAAACAAATGTGGATAGCGTAGTCGCATGTCTTCCTCTTTTTCCCATGTAGCATCCGTCCCATAATGTTCCTTCCATTCCACTTTCACCATTGGGATGGACTTGTTTCTCAATTGCTTCACCTGCCGATCAACAATTCGTTCCGGCCATTCAGCGTGTTCCATATTCTCATCAATAGCTACCCGGTGATAATCAATCACATGAAACGGGTCTCAGAGGTAACCCCTCAACATCGACGCATGAAACACGTTATGGATTTGTTCAAATCCCGGTGGTAAGGCAACTCTATAAGCAACTGGACCAAGCCTTTCCAAAATCTGAAACGGCCCAATGTAACGGGGCAACAACTTGCCCTTCTTCCCAAACCTGATTTGGCCTTTCATTGGAGACACACGAACAAACACATGGTCACTGACCTCATACTCAAGAGGTCTTCTTCGAACATCTGCATAGTTCTTTTGTTGGTCCTGGGCTGTTTTGAGCCTTTGACGAATCGTCTTGATCTTCTCAAAAGTGTCTTGCACAATTTCAGGCCCAAGCAAAGCTCTATCTCCGACCTCTGTCCAACAAATAGGTGATCTACACCTCCTACCATACAAAGCCTCGTATGGTGCCATCCCGATGCTGGTGTGGAAACTGTTGTTATAAGCAAATTCTGCAAGCGGCAAATAGTCTTCCCAGCTCCCCTGAAAATCTAAGGCACACATTCTCAACATATCCTCCAATGTTTGTATGGTCCGTTCTGATTGCCCATCTGTCTGTGGGTGGAAGGCAGTACTGAACCTTAGTTCCGTTCCCATGGCTTCCTGCAAACTTTTCCACAATCTAGACACAAATTTCGGATCTCTATCCGACACAATGGATATCGGGACTCCATGTAAACGAGCAATCTCATCCACATAAATATTAGCCAATCTATAAGCATTAAATGTAGTTTTGACAGGCAGAAAATGTGCAGATTTAGTCAGTCTATCAACTACAACCCAAATCGAATCCATACCTCAAGAAGTCCGAGTAGGCCAACAATGAAATCCATAGTCACATGCTCCCACTTCCATTCAAGAATAGGGAGGGGTTGAAGTAGACCGCCCGATTTCTGATGTTCGGCTTTGACTTGCTGACATTGAAGGCACTTGGACACATATTCTGAAATTTCCTTCTTCATTTTAGGCCACCAATAAGTTTGTTTCAAATCTCGATACATTTTGTTGTTGCCCGGATGCATAGCAAATGCGGATCTGTGGGCTTCATCTAAGACCCTCTTCTTCAGTTCCGGAATGTCTGGGACACATTCTGTTCCGAAATCTCAACACTTCATTTTCAATGCTAAATTCTACTTTCGGACTTGTTTCAAAGTCAACAATCACTTTCTTGAGGAATTCATCCTCCTTCTGTTTCTGTTTGATTTCTGCAACAATTGCTGGCTCGGCTGTGATAACGGCTATCAATCCGCCTTGTTCGCATATTACCACTTCGATTTCAGATTTCTCAAAATCCTGCAAAATCTCTCTCTGTTCAATAAGCAACCAAGCTACACTTCCTGTCGATTTCCTGCTCAAGGCATCAGCAACCGTATTGGCTTTCCCGGGGTGGTACTGAATCTCAAGATCATAGTCTTTTATTAGCTCAAGCCATCTCCTCTGCCGCATATTCAGCTCTTTCTGTGTAAAGAAGTATTTCAGGCTCTTGTGATCTGTGTAGACTTCACACTTTGCCCCCATACAAATAATGCCGCCAGATTTTCAAAGCAAAAACAACTGTGGCCAATTCTAAGTCGTGTGTTGGGTAGTTTTTCTCGTGCAGTCTCAACTGTCGGGAGGCGTAAGCAATGACCTTTCTGTTCTGCATTAACACACAACCCAAACCTCTATAAGATGCATCACTAAAAATCACAAAGTTTTCCGTACCTGAAGGTAGTGTCAAAATTGGTGCGGTGGTTAATCTTGTTTTCAATTCATGAAAGGCTGATTCTCTTTCATCATTCCACACAAAAGATTGCCCCTTGCGTGTCAATTGGGTAAGAGGCATAGCTATTTTTGAAAAATCCTTCACAAACCTCCTGTAGTACCCAGCTAAACCCATAAAACTACGAACTTCCGTTACATTGGTTGGTGTAGGCCAATTCACAATTGCCTCTATTTTCTGTGGGTCCACTGAAATCCCTTCTCTGTTGATCACATGCCCTAGGAAGACAACTTCATCCAACCAAAACTCACATTTCTTTAGTTTAGCAAACAATTTCCTTTCCCTAAGTATTTGCAGGACGGTTCTTAAATGTTGTTCATGTTCAGATCTATCTTTAGATTATATCAAAATGTCATCAATAAAGACTACAACAAATTCATCAAGGTAGGTCTTAAAAATGCATTTCATTAAGTCCATAAATGCTGCTGGAGCATTGGTCACTCCAAATGGCATAACGAGAAACTCAAAATGACCATACCTTGTTCTAAACGCTGTTTTCTCAACATCTTTTGCCTTGACTTTCAACTGATGGTACCCGAACCTCAAGTCAATCTTGGAAAACACCTGTGATCCCTGCAACTGGTCAAATAAATCATCAATACGAGGTAGGGGGTACTTGTTCTTTATTGTTACCTTATTCAGTTCCCGGTAGTCGATGCACAAACGCAAAGTTCCATCCTTCTTTTTCACGAATAACACTGGTGCACCCCAAGGCGAAGTGCTAGGTCGGATAAATCCTTTATCAAGCAGGTCCTGCAACTGTTCTTTCAATTCTTTCATTTCGGCGGTAGCCATTCTGTAGGGAGCTTTAAAAATGGGTTGGGTGCCTGGCATAGTCTCAATTGTAAACTCTATCTCCCTGTCTACCAATTCCCCTTGCAATTCATTTGGGAACACATCTGGAAATTCTCTAACAATAGGGATATTATCCAATTCAACATTTACAGTTCGTTCAGTCAACACATAGCACAAATAACCCTGGCACCCCTTCCTGGTCAGTTTACATGCTTTCATAGCAGATATCAAATAAGGTGGAGGCACTACCCCATTTTCCACAAACACAATTTCTTTCTGTTCTGGTGGTTTAAACACAACCCGTTTTGTCACACAATCAATGGTGGCACAATACTTGGTCAACCAATCCATGCCCAAAATTACATCAAAATGCCTAAAGTTCAAGGGCAACAAGTCTACATATAGGATAGCGTCCACAACACGCATTTCACAAAACCAGTATATAGATTCACACAATACAGACTCCCCAGATGGAGCAGACACACATAGCAGGTATGGCAATAATTCTAAGGGTCGACTGAATGGCCCTTAAGCGAGTCAACATCGAGCAATAGGACAACATCGAAATCAATGATGGCACACTTATGAGCCGTGATAACCAAGCTAGAACATTAACAAGGCAAGAAGGTGCGTGATGAGGGCTAACTGAACTATTCACCTACTATTCAGCCAAAACGAGTGTGAATACAAACTAACCTAGTCGGCCAATCGAGCTAAGACATGCATGATACGGACCTAACAGTGTGCGTAAGCAAACCAAGCAAAAATAGGTCCATGCTCATAACCGACCAACCACAAATAAATGCACTGAACAACAAGACTTTATGGCCGACCGAGCACGACACTAAAGACACACGACCAAGTTTTCTTGGAACAAACAAGCACTTAAAATATTGCTTTAGATGAATAGAAATCAAATTTCAAATAGGCTTGGTTGGCTTAACTGAACAACGCAACACTATCGAAAAGCGTCTCAACCGAGCACAAATTGAACCAAGCTAGGTGGGCTGAACAAGGTGATGATTCGATCTTTGCAAATTAAACCGAGCTCATTTGCGTGGGTTGAGCCGAGCTAATGGATGTGCAAGTGGGTTCTGCCAAGATGAAGACTTGGCCAACCAAATAATAAGATCAATACCAATTTATCTTCTAAGGAGTGGGATGGAGCAAATAAAGTGAGTCAATGTGTTTATGAATAAGAATAAACAATGGGAATAAACATACTAAATAATATGTTGAATTGCTCGGCCACCAACAAATTGCTTAGTTAATCCACTTGCAAAGTAAATGAAAAAAATGAATATGTATTCCATGACCATGTATGGCAACCAAGGCATGGCCCACCAAACACTTTCATCAATAACATCAAGCCAGAACCAAAGATACATAACCGAAAGTATCCACAACCAAGCTAGAAGGTAGGTATTGCTAACCAAGTTGATGAGGGTCAAACTAAAAAAAAGAAAGAAAGAAAAAGTTGTGAACGACTAAGCTCTGAAACTGGTAAAAAGTGCAAGCCAAAGGACAAATGAAGTGGGATAAAATTAACAAGTTGCAAAGCTTGACCCAATGTTACTATGCCCAACACCTGCTTCGAAGCAAGACAATCATTGGAGTTCGGTCCAATGCACGAGTGCCACTCCGAAATGGATACTAAAAAGCTCAGCCTAACTTGTAAGGCTTGCTCCGAAGCAGGCTGAGCAACAAGTTGGACTTCTAGGTCGAACAACGACTCTGAAGTAGACCAAGTTAGAGAAGGCCAACTCGACAAGGATATTCGTCGAGCCTACGAAAGACAAATATCTTTGTTCCACTTCCTTTGTTTGAATAGAACTTGGAGACATGGAGGCACAGAGAGAGTGGGCGTACACGCGACAGGCCTGCATACCTGAGTGTTAGGTGAAGTGGTCGTCCTTCTCCAATGGAAGACGACTATGAATAAGACAAACATGACAAATGACGGAAAGAGAAGATTTTGGAGGAGAAGTAATCTTCTCCTACAAAAAGTTAGCACTATTCACTTTGAAGGCATTCGAAATCCATATACTCAACATATACACTGTCCTTGCATCCTCTCTTCTTCATCTCCCCTAGTCCTTGACTTTACCATCGGAGGAGTTTCTGACCAAAACCCAGTTGGGTAGCCTTACCGTTTGTTACTCTGTGCAGATCTTCACTTCCTGGAGTACGTTGTTCTTCCACGAAGCTTTACCCTTTTTTATAGTGTGGAAATTACCCTCACATAGTAAGTAAGGGAAGAAAGGGGTCACAAATGCAGTTGGGAAAGGAGATAATGATTGAGGAGGATAAGGAGAGTAATTGTCGATAGAAAAGGGTTGCTAGAGAGGAAGAAAGGAAGAGAGAAAAAAAGATAAATTTTTCTTAAAATTAAAAATATCATGTTTTGTAATTATTTTTTAAGTTTTTACCTTGGTTAAAAAAAGTTTTAAAAAAAAATCACAATATAATGTTTTACCAACATTTTATTTATAGTGGCTCTAAATGCATGCTAAATTTATTGTTGAACATTGCATACTTCTATTTTATTTTTATTTTTATTTTTTTAAACCATTATACCCTAAAATAAAATTACCAAAAAGCCACAAATCCTACCATCATCTTCTACCTTGTTTGGGCACCGCCACCAGCAACTCTAGCAGCCATCCCAAAGCCTCTATCACCCTCTCCTCTAACCACCCTTAGCCCCTTTTTAACTTTCATGCTAGCCGTCATCTCCTTGTTCAACCTACTCTAGCAATCCCCAACTTCTTTCTCCCCTTATCACCCTTTATTTTTCCTCACCTAGTCGCCGCTACCACTCAGACAACCACCATATTACCCTACACCACCCTACTCATGCTCCCTTTCCATTATTTGAAATCGTAATACCTAGTTCGAAAAACCAATGTCAAACAAATGATGGTAGTTTGGATAAAAATCACTGAAATATATTTTGAGAGATCGCTAATGAATGTAGTTGTCACAAAGGTCAATAGGGGGAATCATTGGATTTAGGAAAACGAACTAGGAGATCACGATGTGATTTGAGTAAGAAGAGAGAGATCGAGATTTTGAGGTGGGGTTTAGGTTTATGGTTTGAGATTGGAGGAAAAGCAAGGGAACAACGGCGACAGGCTATAAAGAATGAGGGGGAAGTAGCTAGAGGTTGTAAAGACGAAGATAAGATGGTTGCAAGCTACGAGGAGGAAAATGGAAGGGGGCTAATTGTTGCCAAAAATGGTGGTATTACCAAATATATATTTGGTGGCACTAAAGGTTAAGGGAGGTTGGGGTGATGAGGGGCAAAGTTGGAATTAATTAGGTTACTTAAAAAAAATTGCAAAAATTTATCAAAGAAATAAGATGTTTAACAATAAATTTAGAGCCACCCTTTTATTTATCTAACTAGTTTTCTACTCACGCTATGCACAAATTATGATTGAATCTTCATTTTATGGAAATTTAGTTTTAACTTATGATTTTTTTTAGTAAGTTAGTTAAAATTAGAATTAAACTAAAATTATTGTATTAATAGTAAGTAAATCAATTTTAATTTTTTTTATATAATCATAACATTGCCTTCTGCTAGTAAATTTTTTTATTTTTTATTTTTTTGGGTTATTGACACTTTGACGTGATTCAAGGTGATTAAAATGGAGGGTGTTCGGCTCAAAATTCTAATTTTAAATTTGAAAAATGTTATAAATCTTAAATTTTTTAGTAAATAAATAATTAAATATCTCACATGGGTGTGATGTCCATAAAAATATAAGTCCTACACCTATATAAGATATTTAATTATTTATTTAGTAGAAAAGTTGGTACCCCTAATCTTCCCTTTAAATTTTGTTTGGTCAAGATTGAGGTATTAAAATATTGGGCATGGCTTCTGTCCAGTCCTTAATTGGGCTGGACCGTGCTGTTGGGCTCGTGGGGGCCCACCACGGGTCCCGTTTTGATAATCTGAACCGTTTAATGTGTAGAACTCGTCGAGTACTATATGCCTATAAAAAATCACATTAATCGGATATCGATAACTATGTGATCAAATCAATTTTGTACAAAAAAAAAAATGGACGGTGAATAAATTAACGGTTGGCAAAAATCTGTTTTGATCACATAGCTATCGATATCCGATCAACGTGATTTTTTATAGACATATAGTACTCGACGAGTTTTATACATTGACGGTTCAGATTATCAAAACGGGACCTGTGGTGGGCCTCCACGGGCCCAACAGCACGGTCTAGTCCGATTAAGGATTGGACAGAAGCCATTCCCTAAAATATTTGGAAGCTTCTATATGCACACACCATATTCCCTCTTCCCACACACTTAATGAGAGAGTTTGTTGAAAAATTGTGTGTGAAGGATGTGTATAGAAAGAGAGAGTAATGTGTTTAAATAGATGCTTCCAAAATATTTTGCCTAACAAAGACAAATTCAAACAAAATGACCAAATACCCTACACCACCCGATTTATTTCTCCCTGACTCTTACTCCTCACATTTCACTCTCTCTCATCCGATCTCTCACTCCTCAGTTCTCTCTAGGGGTGGGCGCGGGTCGGTTGCGGCCACGAAAGCTCCAATCCGCCATCCGTCCGCCAAATTGGCGGATTGGAAAAAATCAATCTGCATCCGTCCGCCAATCCGGCGGATGCGGATTTGGCGGATTGGCGGATGGATACGAATCGGTTTGGCGGTTTGAAATTTTACAAATTTTTGACATACAAAAAAAAAAATATCTAATCTCAAATTTCAATAAAAAAATTTCAAAATTCACATCATAGATTATGTGTACAGATTTTTTGTTGGAAAGATAATGAGGGAATGCTGCACTAACCTATTGCCCAAAGTAGAGTGCAATTTAATGATGATTTCTTCTTCTTCAGAAGATATGTTGCCTCTCTTCAAGTCAGATCTCAAGTAGTTAATCCATCTCAATCTGCAGCTTTTCCCACACCTAAGTAACCTTTCAAAACCATAAATAAAAAATATAAGACATACCAAATCTATTGTATTGCTTAGCTATTGCACTATTGTTGTGACATACCAAATCTAAATTGTATTGCATTTTTTTTATAGCACAGAATATGTAAGACAGAGTATACAAACAAATTACAATAAGGTTAAGCACACATGGGCTCAACCATCCATCAGAGACATTGAAGATCAAATGATTTTCATATGTCATATGCAATTTTCTCATATGCCATCATATGCAATTTTCTCATCAGAGTAATCTTCTTATCTTTTTATTGTTATTTCTAAAACCATAAAATATTTATTAAGCATATATCAAGCAAAGTTAAGGAGACTTGAACTCAAAACATGTTGCTTCAAAAGTCTCACCGGTAAGCCATACGAGTCAGGATCCTCTAGAGTGATTTTTCGTAAAGTGATTGCAAAGTAATAAGATTAGGTTTTGAGAGTTGGAAGGTCAAATAATTAGATATCCTCAATTTTGTCAAAATTAATTCTCAGTCATTTAAAAAATTACTCTAAAAACACTTTACAAAAAATCACTCTAGACAATCATGATTCAAGCTATACCCCTTTGAGCCAAATGATCTCATAATCACACATGAAACTCAACTAAAACCACAAAGAATTTCACTAAGATTCTGAAAAAGACTTAAAATAAAGAATGAGACTTAAAAACAATTTCAGTTGTGGTTCTTAAAAACAATTTCTAATCACAACTTTATTGGATATTTTTTAATAAGTATTATATAATTACTAAAATTAAAAATATATATATATAATAGGAAAAAAAAAAGAAGAAGAAAAAAAAAAACCATCGTTGCAACAATGTAATTGGAGAGAATTGACAAATGTTCACAGTAGTGGATTGACCTTATTATCTACCATGAATTGAGCCTAAAGAATCCACCAACAAAATTTGGTAGCTTTCCTCATCTAAAAAATAATTTTAAAAAAAATTAAAAAAAATTGATAACTTAATTTATTGCAAGATTCATAATTTGGTCAAAACCTACAAAGTGATGTTTGGCCAAAGCCAAACAAAGAAAGAAAAAGTTCCCAAAATCAAATCATAATGAGATACGAAATATTTGTCAATCTATTTCCCTCTATTGAAAACTTATATTGACAAGAAAAAGATGAAAAGCAACCCTCTCAACTTACATATATAAGTTTGATACATTGAAATGTAAAGAAGAGTAGAAAATCTCACCAGCATTCTTGGGCATAGACCTCCAAGAACCTTCCCCATTAGCTTGAATGTACTTGGTCAAGATCTCATCTTCTTCTGCAGTCCATCTCCCCCTTTTCAACCCCACTTTCTCACAGCAAGGTGCTCTTTCCATTTCAGTCTAAAAAAAACACACACTTGGTCACCCAACTCACTCAAGGTCTGTACTCCACTCCTCAGATAAATGGTAGAAGAGAGAGAAAAATGTAGTAGAAAGAGAGAGAGAGAGAGAGAGAGAGAGAGAGAGAGATACCTCAGTGGAGTAGATCGATCGTTGTTCAGTGCAAGCAAATCGTCGATCAGAAGTGTAGATCGTCGATCGTTCAGTGTAGATCGTCGGCCGGAGGTTACCGTCGAACGGTAGGGTAGGGTAGAGAGAGAGAGATAGAGAGTCTCAGCGTGTTGGTCTGTGAAGGAATTAGGGCCAATTCTAAACAAAAGGGGACTGATGCGTGTATAAATTTGGGGGGAAAAACAAAGGAAAAAAGAAAGGCACGGGCGGGTCAGGTTTGCGAAGTAAAATGGCGGATCACCTGCCACCCGACCCGAACCCGAAAAACTTAAAATAGTCGGCCCGCACCCGTCCGCCAAGTACCATGCATCCACCCATTTGTCGTCGGGTCAAGTCGGCGGTTATGGCGGGTCGGGTCATCTGCTGCACAGCCCTGGTTCTCTCTCTCTTCCTCCTCCGCCGATGGCGTCGTCCTCCCTCTTTCGCCCCTTCTCTCCGGCCAGAAAGCCTCCATCTACCTCAGCAACAATAGTGCTGCTGCCAGCAATGGCGGAGCTTCGCCACTGATCATCGCCGGAGGAGCAACTCTCTCTCTCTCTTTCTCACTCACTCCTCAGATCTCTCTCTCTCTCCCTCTGCCGATAGCGCTGTCCTCCCTTCCGCGCCCCTCCTCCAGCCTCTGCTCCGGCCCATGCTCTTCAAATCTTTGGCCGATGTGATCGTAACCTCGGTTTCGTAATGGTACACCATTGGCGTTTCGCTCTGTCTCTCTCTCTCCCCGGCGGTGTCTCCAGGCGGGGGCGTGATATGTATGTGTGTGTTAATATTGTTGAACTGTCACTTGAAACATCCTTAGGCTTTAAGTCTCCTGCATAGACCTTGCGAATCTCAGCGCGAAGTCAGATCTGATGTTCTGAGCGATCTCACCGAACACCGCCACTTCGGGGTATATTAATGGTAAGATTCATTAGTTTCTTGCAAGTTTCACCAAGAAACAAGTTCGCCAGCGGGTCATCATCTGAAGCTTGGCAATAAGCTTCAATTATATTCATTTGTTTATTATTTTTTTACATATCTATATAATAAGACAGAACGGTTTTTGAAAATATGTTAGAGACAATTGTCCTACTAGGACATTTCAATGGTTATGATTTATTTGTCTATTTAGATAGATGGCTGAGATGACCCCCTTAAATATATATCAATATATATCTATACTTACTTCCCGCCCAAAGAATGAAATTCCTACTTACCCACGTCTCCCTCTATTCTCTCTTTATCTCTCTCTTCTCACCTTCCCGCTTGCCCACATCTCCCATCCCTTCTATCTTTATCCCTCTCCCTTCTCTGTTCTCACCCACCCCATTCCCTCTTTATCTCTCTCTCTCTCTCCCGTTCTTCTTCTTCCTCCATACCTAGTGTGAAATTACTCGGCTGGGACTCACTGCTAAGCTTGGCCTCTCTCTGAAAATCATCCTTATCCCTACATTCATAACAGTCCTTCACCGTTTTCTCTCTCTAATCTCTCTCTCATGGCGTCGACTCTCCGCCAATATTCCCTTCTCCATCCCCTCGCTCCGATCCAAACCCCCACAAATTCACCTTCCAAAACCCTAAAATCTCCTCCGATTGAGACGATCATCTTTGCACTCCTACTCTCTCTCATCAAGCCCTCACTCTCTCTCTAGGGTTTCCGATTTTGCACTCTGTCGGTGCCACAGCGGGTTTCCGATTAAGAACCGCGATACCCCAATTGGAGCTCTCCGGTAGAGCTACTTCAGAGCTACACCAAACCTGAGTCTTCTATCTGTGCAAGGTAATATTTCTGTCTCTATTCCCTTCTTTCAATTGATCTATTGTTAATTTATGAGTTCTGAGTTCTGATCGATTTTTATTTTGTCTCTATGGTTTAAAACTTCTTAGTTGAATGCTCCACCCAATCTCTGCCTCTCACTGCCTCTCCCCCTTTCGCAACCCGGGTTTCCGATTAAGAACCACCCTTGAGTCTTCTATCTGTGCAAGGTAATATTTCTGTCTCTATTCCCCTCTTTCAATTAATCTCCTATTAATTTATGAGTTTTGAGTTCTGATCTATTTTTATTTTGTCTCTATGGTTTAAAACTTCTTAGTTGAATGTTTATATAAAACTATTCCTTTAACATAAACAGAGTGATACACAGAATGATTAATCTTCAGAATTATTTTGTGCAAGGTAATATTGTTGTCTCTATTCCCCTCTTTCAATTGATCTACTGTTAATTTATAAGTTCTGAGTTCTGATCTATTTTTATTTCTCCATCGGATAATGTTGCGATCATAGTTTTATTCTTGCTTTCAATTGATTTCTTTTCAGATTTTTTAGGCAACTCCAGTAGTTGGATACAAAAATACCAAACAATTAGGATCGAATTGATGTCATCCTATCTATAAATAATTTTATCACAATTGTCTTTATCACTTGATATAGCGTATTTATAGTAATTAGATTAGATAAATTCATTACATTCTGATTTTTTAATTTATACAATAGTAAACATCATAAAAGAAATATCTTCATAAAAAAATTTCACCCTTAAATATCTTCATCTTTTTTGATATTTTGGTTCCGCTTGAAATTTCAGATTTCACGATTTCTTGGGATGAGATTTATCTTATCTTATCTCACTCTTATCTTTTTTTTTTTTTTTTTAGATAGGTACTCTTATCTTATCTCATCTCTAAGTAATTTTGTCACACTGCTATTTACCAGATGATAGAAGGCAACTCCAGTAGTTGGATACAAAAGTACCAAACAATTAGGATCGAATTGATGTCATCCTATCTATAAATAATTTTATCACAATTGTCTTTATCACTTGATATAGCGTATTTGACAGTTTAACAACAAGTTGCATGAAGATGTGAATCAGTGACCTTCCTATAAAATTAGCTTCAAGGACTGTCCATGTTTGGTTATTACCGGTGCATAGTATTTGTGACATTTTTGTTTAAAAATCATGTAGGAATGCACTTTCTTTTTATTCAAAATTCCCATTTTAGGATGGAGAAAAAGATTGAGGAACAATGGAATGTATCTCATAATTTACATATTAATAGACCATATCCGTAGTTCCTCTGTGATAAGTGTTTGTTTGTTGAGCAATAGGTTGCACATGAGAAATGCGGGGGCATGGTCTCCCCTCTATTACTCCGTTCTTTTGTTTGTTGAGTGGGGAATTGATGGACAAGGTGTGGGTTCTGTGTTTCTAACCATTAAATTGATTTTTTTTTTTTTTTTGATGTCTGTGTTCTGTTTGTTTTTTTATTTATATGGATTTTTTTTATTTTTTATTTATTTTTAATGTAGCTTATGGATTTGGATTTAATTTTTTAAGAAGTTTTAGGTTTGAAATAATGGTTGATCTTTATAAAATAGGTTTTGATTTTAGAAATATATTTTTATTTTCAGTTTGATTTATGAAATGGATTTAATTTCTTAATGGAAAATGAGTGTTGATTTTTTATGGTTTTGAACAAAGTTTTTGAAATGGATGTTGATTTTTTTTTTTATTTAACAAAATCAAATCACAAATTTAAGATAAAATAGAGTGAAAAAAAATACAGAGAGGAAGATCGAACAAAGGAAATAAAGGGTTTGTTATTTGAGCTCTGAGAGGAGATGTAGTGTTTGTTAAGAGATGAGAGAGGATGAGAGGAGGAAATGAGAAAGAGAGACGTTACATAGAGAGAGAGAGAGAGAGAGAGAGAGAGAGTGAGTATTTTAAATACTATACTTTTTTAGATGGTGAAATTTTATAAAAAAAAAGTTTGATAAAAATTTCAAATACAAATTAATATTTTAATTTAAACTTTTACTAATGAATTTGATAAATTATATTTTAACTTAAACAAACCGCCATTGTACGATATCTTAAACTGATTTATTATAATTGATTTCTATAACAGTGAAATTATTATCATTTTGAATTGATTTTTTTGTAAAGGATGTGATACCAATATTAATAATTTATGTTAATTGATTTTTTTAAAATGTGTACCAATATTATTTATACCGTGCCTTCAAGCATGGGCATATGCTAGTCTATATAATAAGGGAGAAGAGTTTTTGAAAATATATAAAATGTATCAGAGATACATTTAGTTTGAAAGGCTCAGATCAATTTTGATAAACATCAATGGTTCGGATGATGATTTATTCCCGCCCAAACCCTATGTGCTCTCTCCCTCTCCCACCTACTCGCATCTCCTCACCCATTCCCTCTGTGTCTCTCTCTCTCTCCCTCTCCCTCTCTATTCTTATTTCCTACCCTCCCTCTCCAACTCGGCCTCGATTTCTGCCTCCCCCATCTCCCCATTCTCTCTCAGTGCTCGCTACGCCCAAGGTAAGGTTTCAGATTGAGAACTGGCTCACCGAGTTGGCTCTTCTGTTCCATGACCAACTTCACCACCACCACAGATTCTCTCTCTATTCGATCTCTCTCTCCCTCTCCTCTCCCCCTCTCCCCCCTTCTCTCTCAGTGTTTGCTGCTCACAAGATAGGGTTCCGATTGAGAACTGGGTCACCGAGTTGGCTCCTCTGTTCCACGACCAACTTTACCACCACCACAGATTCTTTCTCTATTCGACGCCGTCGTCTTCTCTTTCTTTCTCTGCTTCGAACCCCCTCCGGTACCTCTCTCGGTGAGCCAATTGTTGTTTGTTGGTAGAATTAAGGTCTATAATGGTTTAAATTAATGTTTTTGTTTATCATCATCAAAGCATCATCTGAACCTCCATTGAAAACAGTAGGTGATACTTTGGTTCAGATAATTTTCTTTTGGGCATCGCAATTTCTCTCTCTCCCTCTCTCTCTTTGCTATGTCTGTTCTTTGTGGTTGTATCTGTTCTTTGTGGTTGGTACTTCAATTCATTGTGTATATACATATTTTTGGTTGTGTTATTATATACATAAGTTTGTATGCTTATGGTTTGATTTGAAAATGGGTATGTCTTGGTACATTGGTTCTGCTCTTATCTGTTCTCAGTTGTGCTATATCAAATTTGATCAAAAAATGGCTGAATACAAATCAAACCATTTCATCAAATCTAAATCAAATCAAGGGATTTGTAAAAAAAATTCACCAAATATTCAACAGTCATATTTTTAATGAAATTTCAAAAAGAGTAATTATTGGATATGCGTTTCTTTCATTAAAAATGGTTAAAACAGATCTTTAGGATAGGTTTGGATTTTTTTAGAAAGATTTGATGAAATAAAACAGAGTAAGGTTTGAGTGTTCCATATTAGATCAAGCTTTTAACCAAAATTTCTCTAAAATTTGATGAAAAAAAGAGACTAGGGTTGGAGATGCTCTTAGTAGAGTGATCCTGCTCTTATTTGTATCTCAGTTAACCAAAATTTCTCTAAAATTTGATGAAAAAAAGAGACTAGGGTTGGAGATGCTCTTAGTATAGTGATCCTGCTCTTATTTGTATCTCAGTTATGTTGCATCAAATCTAGGCAGCAATTACATATGGGTTTGCTCTCATTCATCAATTCATTGTGTGTATGTATACATATTTCTGGCTATGTTATATATACATAAGTACGTGGATTTAGGGCATGCATGTGGTTTGTATAATTTGACATTGGGTATGTCTTTAGTACATTGATTCTACATTACTTGTATCTCAATTATGCTTCATTTTAATTTAATAACTAATCTATATGAGTTGTAGAATTTGAATGGATGTGCTATACTCATTGATGACTTATTGAGAGAGTTCATGAAAAGGCAAAGAATCAAACATTAGTTAAGAATTGGAGGCAAGTAATCTTAGTGACACGTTTTTTTTTTTCTTTTTCTTTTTCCTTTTTTAAATGTTGTGACTGAGGAGGATGAACTAGACACTTTCTACTATTTTTGGTCTCAAAGGTACACACATAGTTAATGAAATGTTTGATTCTTTAATGAGAAATGGGTGTTAATTTTTGATTTATAAAATGGGTTTTTCTATATTATGAGTTTTTCTATTGTTTGCTAAATACTCATAAATATATACAGATCTATAAATACTTCTAAGTTTGCTAAATACGCTTTAAATACTGATATGGATTTTCCTATATTTATTGGGCTTTTTGTGTTTTTCTATTTTTTTTCCCCTTTATTTGGGAGTGGTGATTGGTAAGTTGTGATAAATATATATATATATATATAGTTTCAGCATTGCCTATTATTTTTTTAAGACCCTGTAAACAATTGCCCCCCTTATTGTATGCTATTGATTTGTTGTTTTATCCATTGAATTTTATTATATCAGTTTAATCTTATAGTTTATTTAATTTCAATCTAAATTTTGTTGGTTGTTGCCCATGAGCTAACCAAATAGATCCAAAAGGGTTGGTTTGATATTTTGCTTATGGTCATGTATTGCTTAACAAATATTCAAAATTTATTATCAGGTTGGAAGCAAAATGAATCTGAATGGGTGTAGGTGAAGATTGAAGAAGGTGATGGAGGGTTACATACACAAAACGGATGGGACTAAACTAATATAATAAATGGCTTTGGGTTTTTGGACAAAATAAATGGGGTTTTTTAAGTTGTATTGATTTGTAAATGATGGGGGAATTAAGTTGGTTAGAGTTTGTTGTTGAATTACCCAGCAAAGAGTTTGCATTTAAATTTTATTTTATTAAATTCTTTCTTAAGAACACTTCTTTCTTAAATTTTCCTTCTAACCTTATGTGATCAATTAGGAAGTTCCAAAAAGAAAGAGTTGAAAAAAATAAAATCCAAAGAAAAGATTGATTATTTTTGTAAATTAATGTTTTTATCAGTCATTAATTTATGTGTGTTGACAATGTATTGTGTTTGTTCGTAGTGTTTGCATTGGATAACCAATTATTATTTTGCAAAAAATGTTTGTGTTTAGTTTGAATTGGGGTCTATAAAAAAACCTTTCATTAGTGTGACAATGCATGTGTTTGTTTTGAATTGGGTAGTTTCTTTTAATTAGGATATTGGCTTCTTTTATATATATATATTTTATAGGTGGATGAAGACTAGAAGCGAATGGTAATATTGACTCCTTTTTTTTAAGCTTAAGTTTTTTTTATCTCTTTAATGATTTTGTATTTATTGTTGTATAAACTAAACATGTACTTCTTTGGTTGATGAGTGTTGAAAGAGGGGCAATCTCGAGTGAGCAACAATCTCGAGGGCAGAATTTACACTATTTTTGGTTTTATCATTGACAAACTTTGAAAATGATTGACGTTATATAAAGTTAAAGATTATTTTGAGGTAGATTGACGTTGTGTAAACTTATATAGATTTGGTTTGGTTTGGTTTGAGAGGTAGACATTTGGAGGTGTTTGTTATTTAGATTTTGATCAAGAATATCATTTTCATATTGGCATGGTGTGCTCCAAAGGGAGAACACCATTTTTTTGTTCCTCTTTTTTTGAAGTTGTGTCTATAATAAAGGGGATCCCCTTGCTCAAATGTATGTTATCTATTCATTTTTTGTATGTCATGGGAAAACAAAATTTTAGGTATACTTGATTCTCAGTGTTCCTAGCTTAAGAGAGAATGATAAATGAAAATTATTCAAACAAAACATTATTTACACCGTGCCTTTAGGCATGGGCATACACTAGTCTATAATAAGGGAGAACGGTTTTTGAATTTGTCCCAAAATGTATCAGCAATACATTTTTTTAAATGGCTGAGATGATTCCTATTCAATATCTAACAATTGAACTATGTGTAGTGATTTTAGTATTGGATCTGTGTTCCTCTAGCTGATTAATTTTTTATTGTTATTGGTGTTGTGATGATCTGGGCGTGCTGAGTGCATATTGTTGTTGTTGATGAATGTTGATGATGAAGAATGATGATGAAACAAATAAGATACATGTATAAGACATGATCTGTGGAAAGTAATTTTTTGTAGCTAAAATTTGTACATATAAAAGGCTCTGAAGAGGTGGAAGAAGTGCTTGGAAGAGGCACATACAAATCTGTTTTATTTTTAATTTATTGATTGTTTTTATAATGATGATGAACGGATAGGATTTGGTAATTCTGTTGTTGTTGATGAGCAAATATGATTTGTTGTTGATGGTAATGATTTTGACCATATGAGTGTGTGAGAGAGAAGAAATATTTGAGCAGAGAATTTTAACAGATAAGATTTGGTTTGGCTTGATATTTCAACGGAGAAAATAAATAAATAAACAATTGAACAGATAAAATTTTAATATATAAAATTCAGAAAAAAAAAATTTAAACAAATAGGAACAAATTTTGAATTAAAATGATTAAAAATTTAAACAGATAGGGGAAAAAATTGAACAGATAGGAAAATTTTAAAAAGATAGGAAAAAAAATTAGATCGATAGATATAAATTTGTATAGGTAGATAAAAAATTTAAACAAATAATCAACAAAAAGTCAAACAGATAAAAAAAAGTCATTGGATAAAATTAGAAACAAAATATCTTTTAGGATTTTTCACTAAATTATTTTTTAAAGAGTGGATTTTTCACCCATAAAAAATAAAATAATCTCTGGACCTAATGCTTTACACTCTCTTTAGATTGGATTTATTACCAATTTTTTCTAAAATAAAAATTTAAATTTAAATTTGATATTTTATCTTATTTTTATTTATTATAATATTTTTTTTAAATAAATAGACTATTTCAAATGTCATAAAATTTCATACATTTAGAATTATGAATATTTTTTCCCTCCATTTTATTAATTTTATATGATAAAGATTATACAAGATGCTTAGATTAAATTTATATTTTTTTTTATTTTGTTTGTAAACTCTTTATCAATATTAATATTAAGTAAATACAAAATAAGAAGACGGAGTAACTTTTAAAGAGAAGTTGTAATATTTTTTAACAAAAAAAATCACAAAGCAAAAATATATGAAGAAACTAAAAAAATATTTTAAAAAAAGTTTGAGATTCAAAGCAAAATATAAGAAAAATTAGTGAAACATTCCTCTAATTTTGTCTACTAAAAGAGATCTAAGATAAATTTTTTTATTAGTTAAGATTTTTCAATAAAATTTCTCTGTGATCATACCAAATAAATTTCAAAATTTCTCTATAAATAAGAGAAATTTCTTTGTAAAAATTAAAGGTAGCGTTTGGTAGAGTTTTCAATTTGAGAATAGCGTTGTATTTTTAGTTTATGAGTTTTGGAATTATGATTTGAGTATAGCAAATTTGTTTGGTTATGAGTTTTGAGTTGAGTGTTGAATTGAGTTTTGAATGTTTGATATGACATGTGAAATAAGAAAATTTGTTTGGTTATGAGTTTTAAAAAGAGTTTTCAAAACTTAATTCAAAAAGTTATAACTCATAACCAAATACACAATTCAAAACTCTATTGAAAATTTTGTTCAAAACTCATAACCAAACTCTTTTTAAAATTCAATTCAAAAAAAAATTATTAAAAAAAATAACATAAAATTTTTTGTAACTAAAAATATTACAAGCAAATTATTTTTATTTTTTTTGAAATAAATATTCAATTACTGCTTTAAAATAACTTTTGATTGTATATTTGGTTGGAATTATTTTTTAAATATTTTTTATTTAAAATATAAAAAAATTACAAACAAATTATTTTTAAAATTCCCATCAATTTTCTCATATGCAAATACAAACACATAGAAGCACATGTAAACACGCACATATCCATCTAAGCTTGGACATAAAGGCGAGGAAGCGAGGGAAATCAAAGAGCGAGTTGAGATTCTCTTCGGCGACGATGGATTTGAGCTGAGCTTGGGTAGGGTTTTCACAGAGGGAGCGCATCAGGATGTCAAGCTCCAACGGAGTGATCTTGCCGTTACTGTCGCTATCGGTGTCAAAAAGTGTGAATGCCTCTAATACTTGCTCATCGCTCAGATCTTTCCCCATTGCTGCTGCTTCTTCTTCTCTCTCTACTTTTCTCTTTATGATATATGTATTGTTTCTCTCTGTCACTCCGTTTGAATTGCTAAGATGAGAAACGAAAAAAAATAAAAAATAAAAAATGTTGTTCCAGTCAACCAGCCGAAAGACCGGCCAGACATTTGAGGGGACATCCAGGGATGACCGAATAGACTCAAGTCTTGCAAAATTCAAAAAAAACTCTCTTCACCAAACAGAAATTGGAATGAGCTTTGGAACGTTATATTGGAATTAACTTTTGAAAATTTTAAACGAACAAAGCATTGAAAACAACTCTGGAATCATGTTTCCAGAGTTGCTCCAAACATAGCCAAAATTTCTTTTGAGTTGGGTCGGAATTTCTCTGAGTTGAGCACAAATTTCTCTAAGTCGAATTTTCTCTATAAAAATGTTGAGGGATTCCAACTACTATGAAAATATTGTATGTTTTATAAAATCTTAATATAAGAGACCTTAAAAAAAAAAAAAAATCTCCCAAAATATGGAAGGAGTTATAGTATTTTTTAACAAATGAAAAATAAAAAAAAAACCATAAAAAATAAAGAGAAAAGTCTTATAAAAAAAGTCTTTTTTGAAAAGTGCTAAATTAGTATATTTTTTGAATTTTTATTATAAAAAAAATGTGAAAAAAACCCTACGTACCTTACACAGTTCTTTTCTTTTCTTTTCTTTTCTTTTTTTAAATGTCATATCATGCAAGAGAATATCATACTATTTTTATTTTATTTTTTTTTCTAAGATTGTTAAATGTTAGTCAATATTTAATTTTTATTCCTACTCATTACATTTTTATTTTTCAACAATACTATTTATTCATTCTTTTACACCACATCACTTTCAATCTCTCTCTTTTTCTTTTTTTCTTTTTTTGTGCTTAAAGATCTATATTATATATATAAGCAAATGTAGTAGGTGTGCTCTTAAGCCTCCAAATCTCTATTCTTAATTTCTTATATAATCTAAAATTTTTAAAAAATATGTGGCACTTAAGTTTCAAACTCACTCCTCTCCCATCACTGTCCTTTAAAATAAAAATTATTTTTTTAATAATTTAATAATAAATGCTCTTAGAATAATAATTATCCAAATACAAACTTATTAGCAAGAAAAAAAAAACAAACAAACAAACAAAAGAGACAAGAGAAAGCTATCACAAAATTTAAAAATATTTGAATTGAAAATCTATATAAAGATAATCTATATCTATCAACAAAATTCAAAATAAAGATAATTTGAATTTCAATTGGAATATATAATAAAGATAATCTATATTTATTTATCAAATTTCACATCTCTCTCTTCCTGTATAAACATTTATATTTCAATTGATTATAAACACATACAAAATTATTATGTTGCTCATTCTCTTTCACCCTCTCTCTTTCTCTCTATATATAATTTTATATTGTTATAGGTATGATTGAAACGTTTCACACATTTGTATTCCCCCTCTCTTATTCTCTCAATATATAATTTTATATTGTTATAGATATGGCTAAAATGCCTATACACATTTGTAAATTTTTTCTAAATTTTAATTTTTTTGTAGGTGACATCATAAATACGATACTAAACTTGATGGCTAGAGAGTTTTAGAGTTTATTTTTATTGCATCAATGTTGAATATTATGTATCAAAATTGCAAAAAAAAAAAAAAAGTGTAAGAAAATTATTTGTGTGTATCATTCTCATAATGAATTTCCCACCAAACTAAAAAAACTCTTTCCTATGAGTATCCACTATTTTTTTTTTTGTTAAAATTTTATCTTTTGAGGATATTTTGATGATGGGTTCACATAGTTTATATGTTTTTATATAATATTTAATTTTGATCTTTTACATTTGATATCAAATTTATTTTTTTTATAACAAATTTGAATAATTGAGTCTTTTCTTTTATTTTATTTGTGGGTTGGAAGTACAATATTATTTTTATCATAGCAAAATATAGTTATCAATATTATATGATACTCATTGATATTTCACTACAGTTGTTTTTGATTTATTTGTTTGTTTAATTGAATTACCTTTTATGTTTTTTGTTATCGAAATCTCATTGGGGGGAAAAAAAAAAGTCAATCAGTGTAGATGATATTAAACTTAAAACTATAACACATCATATCTTTGCAATCCTATTTTTAATTTATTCATTTTAAATCATATACACACGTGCATCGCACGAATTACCACTAGTAGGATAATATGTTATTTTAACACATGCTAAACAAAACTTTAGTAATAACACACGTCAACCATTTAGATTGACACACAGGAGCCTTTTAGAACATTCTAATGTAAAGCACTACTTATACTAGCAATTCCAATAAGTAAGCATAAAAATAAATAATAAAAAAATTAATATTATAATTTGTATGTCACCTAAGTGATAAGAGTTTTCTTAATGAAATTGACGGTTTTGGTTTCAAACCTTATTTTGTTTATTTATTTTTTTAGGATAGAAAAATATGCTAGGTGACCTAAGAAAAAGGCTTGGATACCAAGTTATGGTATAGATAGATAGATAGGTAGGTATATTATATGATGTTTTTGTAACGCCCCAATTAAATTACAATAAACCAACCTTAATGTCCATAACAATAAAGAGATTGTCTCCCATTAAATCCAAGTTCAGTTTACAAAAGTGTGACATATACAATTATGCATTCACAAGCCTACCTCAGAATCTACAGCATATATCACCACATGAGACAAGAACTGAAAATAAAACAAAATAATAAGTGCCCTAAAGGCTTACAACTTTCCAAGATTTTTCTTGGTTACAACAAAAGTGGACATAGGTCCAATACATTTTAAGCCATTGGCTATACAAAACGAATACAACAAAAAGAGAAGCTCTGGCCCCAAATCTTCTCAAGCTACTACATTGGCGGATGTATATCACCAGCACCTGAAAATGTTTTTCCCATATAGGGTGAGCCAAAGTCCAGTAGAAATAATCCAGTACAACATATGAAACTTAACGAAGATATAAGGGTAAGATGCAAATACAATGCCATTGATAAACCATCTTATAATTCTTTTGCAAACCATGCAGTACCATCTGTATATTTTAATTCATGAAGTCAGTTCCATTTCATTCAGACAACCAAGCTGAGAATACAACTCAACATGTCTCTAGCCAGTACAACCATCATACCATCACTTCTATTTGCCATTTTACGGATATTTTGTCCACTGGAATCGGCACCCATGTATACTCGTGATTTTCGGGACTTTTACCCTGGATACTCCGGCCAACTTAATTCACTGGAGTGCATCGCATTTCTCTTCCCAAACGTCATACATATACAATGTATTAAAAGACATAACCATATTCAATGACAACGGGTGAGAAATTAGTTTCAATTTACCTAATCCTCATGCAATTTCTACAATTACCATAGCTATCCTCCACCGATAGCCCGAAACAGATATTTCTAAACAGATATACAATCTCCATGACAAATAAACTATCAAAATTTTCCATAAGTGAGTGATAATACATATGCAACTCCACAATTTATATAGATATCCATCTAATTTCACATTTCCAATACCAATTCTATTTATTTATACAAAATAAAAATTTGAGACATTTTTGGGCAAACTCTTTTTTTTTTTTTTTTTTTTTTTTGTATATCAGAATCCAACCCAAGTATCAAAATCAATTATTTTACTACAACCCAATCTCATATCCACTCTCATGGCCATTCTCAATACACCCATTTGAAAATCCCCTCTTTTGATCTTAAATCAAAACCCTAGGTTCGTTCAAAATCCATCAAAACTCACAATAATGTTTATACAAAACAAATAACTAAATTAAGAGTCACATAGGAGTACAGAAAATCCCTACCTCAAAGCTAAAAGACGAGCTAAGCAATGAAGAAACTCAGAGAAAGTCGAAACCCAACTCTAATCGGATGAAAACGTAGCCCTTGAGATGTTCTACCTCTTTTACAAAGGCACATAGATTGAGAGACTACTAGATCTAGGTGAAAATATATATATATATAGAGAGAGAAAGACAGAGTGAGTTCTAGAGAGAGAGGCTATGGATCTAGGGTTTGGAGAGAAAAACATATGAAAAAGTGATGTAAAAAGTGATTTTCTCAGACTGATATATGCATAGTCTGCTCGAGCGCAAGAAGTGACGCTCGAGCGTCAAACGTAATAAGTTGTTCCACTTGAGCGCAAGAAGCTTCGCTCGAGCGCAAAATACACACTCCCAGTAGTTTCGCAAATAGCAGACCAATGCTCGAGCGCAAGAAATGACGCTCAAGCCGAGACCGCTTGAGCACAAAAAGTATCGCTTGAGCGTAGAATACGCCCTCCTAGTAGTTTTGCAGACCTACAAAAGTGTTGAGAGTTCACAAAGCCCGCTCGAGCGAAGAGCTTGAATTTGATGATAAATAAGACAATGCCCTTTAAATCTTCTTCCTCTTTATACAATTCCTCGAATTTTTGAACTTTTCTCTCTAAAACTCTCTCTCTCTATATATATATAAACTTCTCCAGCAAATAAGTATGAAAATGAACTCAAAGCTCTTCGATAGTCATATATATATATATATAGTTGGGATTAGCTTAAGTTAATTAAGTATGATTAACGCTAATTAATCACACTTATTATTAATTAAGAGTACACAGGGAGTTCTCTCGAGCTGATAGCCTTCCTGATGGGCATGATACAAAGGAGGGAGGCATGGCTCAGCCTCCACGGCATCCCAGTAGGTTCTTCAGTTTAGACTCCAGGCATCAAATTTCCACTGACACACTGACACTAACATTTCAACTGTAAACTTCCCAAACTGCACTGATCTAATACATTGCCTTCACACACTGCATTCATACTATACTCATACTATATTCATACTGTATCTGATTTTTGCATACACTCATTTTGCATACCATGTGGACATCTGATGTACATTGAAACTGATATGTGACAATTGTCCTTTTCAAATCCTAGCTATATCGGCGGCACCAGCACCAGGACCATCAATACCTCCTCCAGCAGTAGGGAGGAGAGGCAGAGGTAGAGGTGCTCGAGGAGTTAAATTATGGGCAACAAGAGTTTGAAATCAAGCAACCAACATGTTCCAAACGTAACCAATAGCCAAACTCAAGAAAGTATAAGGGATGTAAGCTAAGGATAACAATACAGAATCATGAAACCCGAGTCCAGAATGCAAGATGGATCGGGTCTAAATCAGAATCGTTATAATCTCCTCCCTTAAGGAACTTTGTCCCCGAAATTTCAAATCAAACTTTAAAATTGCAATTAAATCAATAACAACAATGATAATCAATCCACTTCATCACCATAACCCATTCTCCGATCATCCATTCTCATAAACTCGATACATAAGTTCCAACATTGAAGGTACAATTCATATTTTCTCAAAATATCTACAACGTTTATATTAAACTCTTGTTTCCAAAACATATACAACAATACAATATTTCCATATTTCATTAGCATAACTTAATTTCAATACATAACTCAAACGTCAACAAATAAGTCCAGATATTTCTCACAGACCTCCAACTCACATTCCCAAGTCGCTTCCTCAACTCCGTGATGTTTCCATAACACTTTTACTAAAGGAATTGTCTTACCTTGCAAGACTTGGTCTTAAGCATCCAAGACTCTCGCCGATCTCTCCTCATACAAGGCATCCTCATCTACCTCTAAGTCGGTCCAATCCAACACGTGCGATAGATCCGGCTCATACTTCTGAAGCATACTAATATGAAACACATCATGAACTCTGGAAAGTTGTGACAGCAAGGCCAAGCAATAGGCTACCTCTCTAATCCGCTCAAGGATCTCAAAAGGCCCAATAAATAGAGGGGACAACTTCTCACTTTTCCCAAACCTCATCAAACCCTGCCTAGGTGATATCTTCAAAAAGACATGATCTCCCACCTCAAAAATGTCTCCTCCTATGGTCAGTATAACTTTTCTAGCAACTCTGGGCTGTAACCAACCGCTTACAGATTAAGGAAATTTTCTCCGTCGTTTGTAGGACTAACTTTGGACCCAATATTGGTGCATCACTCACCTCGGCCCAATACACAGGGGATCTATACAGTTGGCCATACAGAGCCTCAAACGATGCCATGCGAACACTCGACTAGAAGCTATTGTTTTAGGCAAACTCCACTAAGGGCAAGTACCTCTTCCACAACCCCTTAGAGTTAAGAACACAATCCCGAAACATATCCTCAAGGATGTGAATAGTATGCTCGAACTACCCGTCAGTTTGAGGATGGTAAGTAGTGCTAAAGGTCAACCTCGTACCCAAGGTACTCTGTAGGCTCTGCCACAACCAAGCCGTAAAACGTGGATCTCTATCCAAAATGATTATTACAAGGACCCCGTGTAACCTCACTATGTCCCAAATGTAAAGGTCGGCAAGATAATCTACCGAGTCACTCACGCACATAGGTATAAGGTGCGCCGACTTGGCCAACCGGTCAACTACCACCCAAATTACATCACTACTTCGTTGAGTCCTAGGAAGGCCAACAACAAAATCCATTGTAACATGCTCCCATTTCCATTCGGCTATAGGCTAAGGTTGCAACAAACCCACTGGCCTCTAATGTTCGACCTTCACTTGCTAACAAGGCACCTAGGACAAATACGGCCACATCCTTCTTCATTCCCCTCCACCAAAACTGACGATTAAGGTCGTGATACATCTTTGTGCCTCCCAGATGCACTGCAAGGCGTGAATGGTGGAACTCTCGAAATACTTCCTTTCTGTAAGACTCTAGCATGAAAAGGCGGTTACGGTATCTAACGCTCGAATCGGGATAAACATTCAAGCCTTTGTCTAATTTTTCACTGGAGATATTTTCCCGAAGGGTTTCCACCTCAAGGTCACTCTTCTGTGCTTCTATAACTTGGTTCACAAGTGTAGGTTGTGCAACTACTGAAAACAAGGCGATAGACCCCACAGACTCGGCAAGATGCAAGTCAAACCCACCAATAGTACCCAACATCTCCCATTCTCGGATGGCAATACAAGCTACACTGCTACTGGACTTCCTACTCGAGGCATCGGCTACAACATTGGCCTTCCCCGAATGATAATGCAACTCAAAATCATAATCTTCTATAAACTTCTTCCACCTCCTCTACCTCAAATTTAAGTCTTTCTGTGTAAACAGATATTTCAAGCTCTTGTGATCAAAAAACA
Organism: Camellia granthamiana; assembly: GCA_036172215.1. Classification (NCBI taxonomy): domain Eukaryota; kingdom Viridiplantae; phylum Streptophyta; class Magnoliopsida; order Ericales; family Theaceae; genus Camellia; species Camellia granthamiana. The sequence continues at coordinate 116,386,034 of CM069913.1, forward strand.
CTTCAAACTTCTCACCATACAGGTAATGCCTCCAAATCTTCAAGGCAAAGATCACTGCCGCTAACTCTAGGTCATGAGTAGGGTAGTTCCTCCCATGTGTTTTCAACTATCGTGAGCCATAGACTACTACTTGTTCCTCTTGCATCAATATATAACCCAAACCTTCCCATAAAGCATCACAATACACCGAATAGCCCAAATCGCTCTCCGGAATAATCAATATTGGAGCGGTGGTAAGTCTAACCTTAAGTTCTTGAAAAGACTTCTCACAGGTCTCACTCTACACAAACTTAATCCCTTTCCTCATTAGCCTAGTCAAGGATAAGGCTAATCTAGAGAAATCCTTCACAAACTGACAGTAATACTCAGCCAATCCCAAGAAACTATGAATCTCAAATGCATTCTTAGGTCGTTTCTAATCTTGTACTGCCTCTATCTTGGATGAATCTACAGTCACCTCTTCCTCAGATACCACATGGCCTAGAAATTTCACTTCCCTCAACCAGAATTCACACTTTCCGAACTTGGCATATAGCTTGTGGACTCTAAGTAACTCAAGTATTACCTGTAAGTGTTCCTCATGTTCCTCCTTAGATAGTGAGTAAATCAAGATGTCATCCACAAAAACGACTACAAAATAGTCTAGGAACTCATAGAAAATATGGTTCATCAAATCCATAAACATAGCTGGTACATTGGTTAGCCCAAAGGGCATCACTAGAAACTCATAATGGTCATACCGCATACGGAATGCTGTTTTTCGGATATCCTCTTCCTTTACCCTCAACTGGTGGTAACCCAATCTCAGGTCTATTTTAGAAAAACAATAAGACCCTTTCAACGGATCAAATAAATCGTCTATACGAGGCATTGGGTACTTATTCTTAACTGTTATCCGATTCAACTTTCGGTAATCAATACACAGTCGCAAAGTGCCATCCTTCTTCTTGGCAAAGAGAGTCGGTGCTCCCCAAGGCGAAGTACTAGAGCGTATAAATCCCTTATCTAGTAGCTCTTGGAGTTGAATCTTCAACTCACTCAACTCAGCAAGTGCAAACCTATATGGTGGGATAGAAATCGGTGTCGTGCCAGGCACTAAGTCAATTGAGAACTCGATCTCTCAGTGAGGTGGTAAACTAGTGAGATACTCAGGAAACATGTCCGGGTATTCACAAACTACCCTTGCAATCCGATTTGGACTTCATCACACTCATTACTCAAGAAAGGCAACTAAGTTTACTCTACTCACGCGGATCATACACCGATGATAAGACTCTATTAACCCAGTCCTCCAAGAAACAAAAGCAATCACCATTCAAGGTACATATAGTAACCTTCTGACGGTAATAATCTATAATAGCCCGATGCGAAGACAACCAGTCCATATCCAATATAGCATCAAAACTTGACATGTCAATCAATACAAAAGCAAAAGGAAGTCGGCGATCGGCAACCTCTCTATCACAACCCCGACACCCTTGCTCCAAAACAATCTTTCCACCAATAGGTGACTCTACATTGAGAGGAGATGCTAACCGAGCCAACTCTAACCCCAAAGCTTATGCAAATGCAGACGAGATAAATGAATGTGATGCACCCCGTATTAATCAACACACTAGAAATGGAATTGCATAACAAGAAAGTGCCTCCCACTACTGAACGTGTTGGTATTAGATCTGGTGCGGTGACAGCATACACGTGCCCTGAAGGCCTCTGCTCTACCTGCTCACCCCTCAGAGCATAAGCCTAATGCACTGACTGAGCCGAAGAAGATCCCTGATTGGCCCTCGAGGCCTAAGCTGACTGTGTAGGCCGATGGTTCTATGTCTGCCTCGAACCAGAGGCACCAGGTGTGCCACTCAACTGTGGGCAACACCTCTTCATGTGCCCCACATGCCCACACTGATAACAAGCAAGTAGCTGCCGCCTCCTCTGACTCTGGCTCTAAGAACGAGCTGAAGGCGATGCAGGCCATTGCCCACCTCCCTTCTGCGGGCATGCTGGAGACTAATGGCCTAACTGACCACACTTGAAACAAGTGACATCTCCCTGACCACCTCTCCCAGAACCGGAACTCGGTACTGGAAAAGTGGACCTCGACTGAACTCCTTAAGACTGCTATAGGTTAGAATCCCTTTGCTTCTTACTGTCCCCCTGAACATCCTGACTCTTCCTAAACCCTCTCATCCATTCCTCCTCCATCTACATTACGGTCTCAAGATGAACCGCTGCCTCCACAAGGCGTCCATAATCTCTAATCATGGACCCAACCACTTTGAACATAAGCCCGGTCCTCAACCTCTTCTCGAACTCTAAGCAACGGCACTACGAGTTCCAGCGCAAATCTCGATAAGCTAGTAAATGTGGCTCCAAACTCAGCCACCGAAGTGTTCAACTGCACAAGTTTAGAGAATTGATCTCTCAACTTTTCTCTAACTGTGGACGACAAGTACTTGTCCCGGAAGGCATCAACGAAAGCCTTCCAAATCACTACAATGCGCCCCTATGCATACTTCCACCATTGACCCACATCTCCCTTCAGTTGGAAGGATGCCAAGGTCACTCTCAAACCCCTATCTTCGATGCCGAGCATCTCAAACGTCTTCACAATTTGCTCCAACCAGTCATTCACCTTCAGTGGCTCCTTGGGATCTCCCAAAAACTAGTCTGGATTCGACCGAAAAAACTCTCGCTTCAAGAACGATGGCCCTGCCCCAACTATTTGGGCTTGGACTTGATTCTCAGCCCTAAGAATGTTCATAGAATCTCACAATGCTCTGGTCATTTCGCAGGCTAAGATGCGCATGGCCTGCTGACCAACTGATTCGGCCATATTGGCCTAGCCAACCCCCTCCTCTTGTGCCGGAATATCTTCCGGTAAAGGCACCTTATGCCTTCTAGGCCTACCACGCCCACGGCCACCACTATAGAAATCCTTATTTTTGATAATTACACGTGTAACCCTGAGCCTTAGGTTAATAACATTTTAGCCCCTAGTTTCGTAAAAGTCTGCAAAATAGCCCAATAAAGAATAATTTTTCCGTATATTATCATAATTAAATTCTAGAACACCACTTTATAAGGGGAAATACCCTAAAACTTGATTTTTTTTTTATTTTACCTCCTAGTTGCTCAATCAATTCATACATTTTATTTTTTTTTAGCCTATTTATTAGTTATTTGAATCTTTATTATTTATTTGAGCAAATATTATTTGGGGAAAAATTAGTTGAGAAAAAAATATCTAGATATTTATTTCCTTCCTTAGTCATTAAGCTAGAGGCTCATTTCCTAAAAATTGAGAGCATTGTCTCAATTCCTTACACACACACATTTCAGCAGCCAAGGAGAGGGTGAGAGAAGGAGAGGGTGACTAGGGGGAAGTAGAAAAAAAAAAAAAAAAGAAGAAGAAGAAGGAAGAAAAAGTGCTTTCTTGAGTCAAGGTTAGGGATGGCAATTTCAACCCGGCCCGACGGGTCCTCGACCCCGAATTGAACGGTTTTTCCTCGAAAAATACCCCCGACGGGCCGGGGATGGTATTTAAAAATAAATCCCCGGTGATATTCGGGCTGAGGACGGGGATACATTTTCTAACCTCGGCCCCGGCCCCGCCCCCCGCCCCGTTCAACCCCTCAACCTTGTTTATATATATATATATGTGTGTGTGTGTGTGTTGTGTGTTACAGTTGGCCTACCCCCTCTCTCTCTCTCTCTCTCTCTCTCTCTCTCTCTCTCTCACACACACAATCGAAGCTCCATCACCGCCAGCTCCTCTCGTCTCACCAGCAGCTCCCTCACCGTCGGCTTCTTCTCTCCTTCTCACGGTATCTCCATCTCTCTCTCTCTCTCTCTCTCTTGTTTTTTGCTTTTATTCTTCAGATCTGGAAAATGATAGCGATGAAGATGAAGATGTTGCTTTCAGATTTGTTGGTGATGAAGATCGTTTTCTGATGAAGATGAAAATGATCTCCTCTCTCTCTCTCTCTCGGATTTTTTTTTTTTTTTTTGATGTTCTTGATGGTGATGAAGATCTTTTCTTGATGCTGCTTTTTTGATGTTGTTGAGATGTTGATGTCTTTTTTTCTTTTTTCTTTTTTTTTTTTGATGTTGTATTTTTGGCTGGGGATTTTTGGGGTCGGGGAAACCTGATCCCCGTTAGGGGGCGGGGGTGGGGGCGGTAGTTAGTTCCCCGTCGGGGATAGGGACGGGGACGGGGAGGGTGATCCCGGCCCCGCCCCGCCTCGTTGCCATTCCTAGTCAAGGTAAGAACACATCTCTCCATTGTCTTCTCCAATTCTTTCACCCATCTCATCATATTGTTCAGATGCCCTCTTATGTTGCATATTAATTGTAAATAGGGTTTTTGGTGTGCATGAAAGTGTAGGTATGATTTAGTGACTTTGTTTTGCAAATTTGTCAAATTATGCACTACTGCAACTTCTCTAATTTAAAAGAAATATCAAATTTATTTATTTCTCAAATCTGAATTTAATGTAGGATATTTAGTGTGTTTAGAGCTTGTGATAATTTTATTAGCCCATCATTGTGTGTTTTTAGGGCTTAGATAGTTTGTTTTAAAAATCTGGTCTTGAGTCTCTGAAAACTGTCCACTTCTTGCAATTTTATAAAACTCCAAAAAAATGATCTCATGTTGGTTCTTCTGTCAAAATTTAGAATTCTGAGTCCTCTTTCCAACAGAATTTATTTGGGTGAAAATCATCTGGTAGATTGAGAGGAAAGCTAGTTTTCGCAAAGGGTGACAAATCTGGACAAGTTTTCGAACAGAGCTTATAGATGAATTTCTAGTTGTGCTGTGCAAATTCTGAAAATTGAAACTGAAAATAGACAAGTCGTTTATTGTTTTTGTGCAATTTCAGCCCCTAATATGACCTGGAAGTATTTTTACCCAAGCATTCTTTTTAACTTTGCAGTTTTAAAAGTGCTGAAAATTGTGTCTTATTGTGTTATTTGTTTCTAAGTATTTCAAAGCATTCCTAATGTTGTTTGCTTGCTTTACCATACTTATATATGATTTTCATGGACTATATTTCCTCTCTTATGTTGGCTCATGCTCTTTTATATTACCGAATGTGACTAACTTATTTATCAAAAAATCTGATAAACAGGAAATGATAAGAGGCTTGACAATGGGTGACGTTCACATTAGTGTTTCAAAATAATTTATACATATGAATGACATGAATTATGATAGGATTGATACCAAATGAGTTAAGTCTTACGCAAGCGGTCTAAGCGAACCTCTAGGATGACACCAATGTATTCAGATTCTACGATGTGTTACAGTGTGTAAGTGAGCCCTTTGGTATGGTATGTGCAAGGTGTAAGCAAGCCCTAGACACGATTTGGGTGTAAGCGAGCCCACTTGTTTGGCCGTCCCCTGGTTAAAGACCTATTGAGTTGTATTCTTAGCTTGGTTGTCTGAATGAAATAGAACTGACTTCATGAATTAAAATATACAAATGGTACTGCATGGTTTGCAAAAGAATTATAAAATGGTTTATCAATGGCATTGTATTTGCATCTTACCCTTATATCTTCGTTAAGTTTCATATGTTGTACTGGATTATTTCTACTGGGCTTTGGCTCACCCTATATGGAAAAAAACATTTTCAAGTGCTGGTGATATGCATCCACCAAGGCAGTAGCGTGAGAAGATTTGGGGCAAGAGATTCTCTTTTTGTTATATTCGTTTTGTATAGCCAAGGACTTAAAATGTATTGGACCTACGTCCACTTTTGTTATAACCAAGAAAAATCTTGGAAAGTTGTAAGCCTTTAAGGCACTTATTATTTGTTTTATTTTCAGTTCTTGTCTCATATGGTGATATATGCTGTAGATTTCGAGGTAAGCTTGTGAATATATAATTGCATATGTCACACTTTTGTAAACTGAATTTGGATTTAATGGGAGACAATCTCTTTATTGTTATGGACATTATGGTTGGTTTATTGTAATTTAATCAGAGCATTACAACTTGTTATCAGAGTGTACCGGGTTTGAATACTTTGGGTACATGGGAAGTAGTTATTACCACAATGGGTTTCTCTCGCTTGATAGGGATATTAGTATGTATGGTATACTATGTGATAACATGCTTATATGATTCTATGGGTATGTGATTTGGTTCCAAAGATATTGATTGGGCCTACGGGTTTCTAGAAGTCCTATTAGAAGAACACTTGATCATTGCTATTTCTAATCGGAACTCTGGCAACACCGCGGGACGGTCATTATTTAGAAAGGAAATTCATACGTGTTTATGTGACTACATGCTTACGTGGAATGAATTGTTGTTGTCCATCACATTAGGATGCAAGTGAGTTAGCTTCGGCATATTTGTAAATGTGCTAATTTCTTTTATTACTTTATTAGGATGTCAAGACATGGACGTGGTTGTCATACTCCAAAATTTGAGATTGTAAAAGGAATGTACAAAATACAACTCAAACGGGATAGATAACCAAAATATTTTAATATACACATATAAGCAGAGTTATTGCATAGGTAATTCATTTGTGTTTTGCTATAGGATTACAAAACACTATCAAACCAAAAGACAAAAGAAAAGGAAAAAAAAACTATTAGTCCAAATCTTCAAGTGAACCATGGCTCCAACACTTAATCTTGATTGCCTTCAGGATAACCTTCACCATCGTAAATTGCTTCCTTACCTGGCATGACACACCATGAGCTTGGAATGCCTAGTAAAAATACACACACCTTCATATCTACTATCAACTAATCAACCATGCACAGAACAAATCGGGTAACATAACATACAATATTACAATAAGGTTTTATGAATTAGTAGTGAGACTAGACATCTAGAATCTCTTAAAGAGATCCTTTTACCCAACCACAAAGTTGAACATTGGACTACTCAGAACTCCCCCTTTTGCTGCTTTGTAGACCTTACCACCTATGTCCACCTCTCGGTTATTTACCGGTCAGCAACATTGATGGATCTCATGCAATTTCTACAACAATCATAACTATTCTTCACCGATAGCCCAAAACAGATATTTCTAAACAGATATACAATCTCCACGACAAATAAACTATCAAAAATTCCCATAGATGAGTGATAATACATATCTAACTCCACCATTTATATAGACATCTATCCAATTTCACATTTTCAGTACCAATTCTATTTATTTATACAAAATAAATATTTGAGACATTTTTGGGCAAACTCTTTTTTTTTTTTACCAAAATCCAACCCAAGTATCAAAATCAACTATTTTACTACAACCCAATCTCATATCCACTCTCATGGCCATTCTCAATACACTCATTTGAAAATCCCCTCTTTTGATCTTAAATCAAAATCCTGGGTTTGTTCAAAATCCACCAAAACTCACAATAATGTTTATACAAAACAAATAACTAAGTTAAGAGTCACATAGGCGTACAGAAAATTCCTACCTCAAAGCTAGAAGATGAGCTAAGCAATGAAGGAACTCGGAGGAAGTTGAAACCCAACTCTAATCGGATGAAAACGTAGACCTTGAGATACTCTACCTCTTTTACAAAGGCACATGGATTGAGACACTACTAGATCTAGGTGAAAATGTAGAGAGAGAGAGAGAGAGAGAGAGAGAAAGAGAGTTTTAGAGAGAAAGGCTATAGATCTAAGGTTTGAAGAGAAAAAGATATGAAAAAGTGATGTAAAAAGTGATCTTCTTGGATTGATATACGCATAGTCCGCTCGAGCATAAAAAGTGATGCTCAAGCGTTAAACGCAATAAGTTGTTCCACCCGAGCTCAAAATTCACACTCTCAGTAGTTTTGTAGCTAGCAGACTAATGCTCGAGCGCAACAAAGGATGCTCGAGCCGAGACCGATCAAGCATAGAAAGTACCACTCAAGCGTAGAATACGCCTTCCCAGTAGTTTTGCATACCTGCAAAAATATTGAAAGTTCACAAAGCCCACTCAAGCACAAGAAGCGACGCACGAGCGAAGGAATAAAATTCTGGGAAACAAGAGTTTGAAAACCAAGCAACCAATCTGTTCCAAACACAAACCAATAGCCAAACTCAAGAAAGTATAAGGGAGATAAGACAAGGACAACAATACAAAATCATGAAACCCGAGTCCAGAATACAAGATGGGTCGGGTCTAAACCAGAATCGTTATAGTTTTTTTCTAATTCCATTTATATATTAGGCCTGGTTTGGCTTATACTATATAAGCCAAAAAGCCAAAAAGCCAAAAAGTTACTCCAAAATCCAAAAAGATATCACTATTCACCCAAAAAAAAAATTTAATTTTTTTCAAAAAAAGTGACAACCGAAGTGACCACTGTGCAGCTGCTGTGCTGCGGTAGTGGATTAAAGATAAATGATTGGGTGTGGTTTGCACACACACCGCTGTTCGTCCTATGGGGCCATCACGGGTCCCGTTTTGATAATCTGAACCGTTCAATGTGTAGAAATCGTCGAGTACTATATGTTTGCAAAAAATCACATTGATCGGATATCGATAACTATATGATCAGATCAGTTATGTATGACAAATGGATGGTGTTATAATTAATGATTGAAAAATAAATAAATCTGATCAGATAGCTATCGATATCCGATTAACGTGATTTTTTATAGGTACATAGTGTTCGACGAGTTATACACATTGAACGGTTCAGATTATTAAAATGGGACCCGTGATGACCCCCACGGACCAAACAAAACCGTGCAGCACTTTGTACAAAAAATAGGCAATAATTTCCAACCCCCAAACCAGCCCTTCCGATTTGTACGGCTGTGGGCCACCTATCACTATTTATCTCTTATACATTTTTTTTATACAATTTTTTAATACACATTTTTCCATAAAAATTCAAAAAGTTAACCCAAACCTCCATATTTTTTTCTCAACTTTTTTAGTCCAAAAAGACAAAAAGTGCACTTTTTTAGGACACCCCAAACCAGCCCTTACTGTGTACTATCCACAAGACGGGGCGTGTCTCTCTGCAATCCATCATTTGGATTGGAGAGTATTGGCTGGGTCTCTCACGGGTTTTATTTTGATAATTCAAAATGTTAATTTTGTCGAGTGTGTATATATAATCTATAAAAAAAAATTAAATTAATTCGATATTTATAACATATTCATTTTATTGCATTTATACCAAAAAAATAGATGATCTATTTTTAAAAATATATTGACCGTTACTTTTTTTAAAGATAAATTTAATAAAATAAATGAATTATGAATCTCGAATTGATTTATTTATTTATTTATTTTTATGAATAATATACACACAAGATCTAATAAAATGAAAATTTAAATCATCAAAATCAAACCAATGATAAACTTTACGTTAGCTGATAGTATCCTTGGGTCCAGAACAAAAGGGAGGCCAACCCCACACGACAATGAATGAGAGCCTTCAAAGGGAAGCTTGGCACCAAAGCACAAGAAAACGAACAATGTTCCCATTTTTTATCGCATAATGTGCGTGGTACTAGTGACATTTGTAGGTTTCAGTAGCTTATCAATTCTTTATTAATTTTTTAATTAAATTCAAATTTAAAAAAAAAATAGCTAAACAAGTTTCAATTATTTCATTAAATTTATATCAAATCAAAAGGAGGTTTTTTTTTTAATATTCTAAAAAATAAATTATTTATCAAAATAACTCACTTTTTAAACTATTTATCAAACTAACTTACTTTTTTAAAAATACAAGTTCAAAATGCAACTTTATCATGAAATTGTATGTTCAAAATGCGATTTCATGGTGAAATCATATCAAAAACGATTTCATATTAGCTTGACTTACTAGTGTATAAATGTTGATCATGTCAATAAGAAATCGCATGTTTAAGATGCGATTTCACTATGAAATTGAACCAAGCTGGGTGGGCTAAACAAGGTGATGACACCACAAGAAATTTGAGTTTTAGCGGCATTATAAAAACGCAGCTAAAAGTTAAAGCTACGTTTAATATTTTCGTCGCTAATACGACTGTCGTAATAACTTTATAACGTTTGGAAAACATCGCTAAATATATTAGACGATGCTTTAGAAAACACCACTAAATCTTTAATGATTACTTCAATTTCCGTCACAAACTAACGTGTGACGTCATGATGACGTCATTTAGTGGCGTTTTTCAAAAAATGCCTTCTTTTTTTTTTCTTTTTTTTTTCCCCCTTGCTGATTCTGAAATATAGCACAAATCAAAGAATTTAACTAAAAAAGGCAGCATGAAAATTTAACTACGAACACAAATGGCTTAAATTCACGTATCCATGCTCCAATCATGCATCAAACTAAGTACAATTTTTATACATCCAATATATTGTAATCAACACATCATAAAACCTTATACGGAGTTGGGAAAAAGTACATAAAAGTACTCAACTCGTCTATGAACCAAATTAATTACACATTTCATGAGATTTTTACTACACAAAATATATGTACTTTTCAATCCACGTGCTTGTTGGCGCCAAACTTCTAGATGCTTGAAACAATCAACCATCATTGACTAAATTAGACATGGAATATATTCAAAAAAACACTATTAGGGCTAATGAAATCAGAGAGAAACAATGAACTAGTTGAAAATTTTTTTTGCTCGTAGATTGTCTAAACCTGAAAGCTGATGATGATGTAATCTAAAAAAGATTAAAAATAATAATAATAATAATAAATATGCAAAATAAGTAGGTTGCCATGTGATTGTAGAAAAGGGCAAATTGGGATAGTAAAAGACATCCAGAGGATAACAAATTCCAGGTAGTAAGTTAAGAGCATCTCTAACGGTTCAGTATTTTTTTCATCAAATTTGAATAAAAAAAAGGACGATTTCTTTAATCTGATATGAGCAGCTCCAACGGTGCACTGTAACTTTCATCAAATCTAAATGGACATCAGGGGAGATGACCGGCTCATCGACCGAAAAGTGAATGAATTTTACCACCAATCAAAAACATATCACTCTTCCAAACCCAGGTTCAGGCACACTCTCTCTTGCTTCTTCCAACAATTTGTCTTTCCTTCCCTTGATATTCGAACTACCCATTTCGTCCGATTGCTCGATCTCATCTGGGTCAACATCACTACCATTCGCTTCAATTTCCTCCATTTTCAATTCATACCCATTTTCAATTTCTAGGGTTTCAATCACAGATCTATTATTATCTTCCTCATTTCACACCCATTTTCAATTTCTAGGGTTTCAATCACAGATCTATTATTATCTTCCTCATTCTCTCTGTTCTTCAACTGCTCCGAATCATATCGATACTATATAATACTGTTTCGATTCTTGAAGAACTCTTCTTGAGAAGCTCTGAGATTCTAATAAGCAACACAAAGGCACTTGTGAGAAGCATAACCAGCTTTGCACTTACATGCGACATTGGACAAGTTTTCTTTCTCTTTCTTGGAGTTCCTTTTCGCGACCACGAACTTTCTTTCGCGAATCTTGTTCCGATATTGCGGCGGTGAAACGAGGTTAGGGCTTTTGGAGGCCGATTTCTGGGTCTTTGAAGCAAATTTAATTGCTGGTGAATTCGAAACTTTCATACTAGGGCTTGTGAGATTGGGATTTGAATTCTCAGAATCTTTTGAGACTACTGAAATCTTTGATCTATTGGGTAATGGGTTTTTCGTAGGTATCACTGCTCAAGAAAATGTATGTGCTTGATAAAGAGTTAGATTATCAACACCATAGCAACAGATATGGAGATGGGATTCTACGTTTAGCCATGGCTGCTGTTATTCATTTTATGTGTATTCCGAACGACCGGTGGGACAACTAGCCGAACGTCCAACCAGTTGTCTGGTTGAACCCACCTCCAACATAAACGCACAATACACTACAACAAAAACATATTTTAGTGGCACTACACTAGTGGCATATTTTTAGAAAATGCCACAAAAAATGATATTTAGTGGCACGTTTTTTAAAAATGCTACAAAACGACAAACATAAAAAGCTCTAGTGACATTTCAATGAACAAGTGTCACAAAACTACAACAAAAACATACTTTAGTGGCACTACACTAGTAGCATATTTTTAGAAAATGCCACAAAAATGATATTTAGTGGCACGTTTTTTAAAAATGCCACAAAACAACAAACATAAAAGGCTCTAGTGACATTTCAATGAACAAGTGTCACAAAACTACAACAAAAACACACTTTAGTGACACTATACTAGTGGCATGTTTTTAGAAAATGTCACAAAAATAATATTTGGTGATACATTTAGATAAATGCCACAAAGCCACAAACATATAAGGCTCTAGTGGCATTTCAATAAAGAAATGTCACATCAATTTTATGGCATTTTATAAAATAATGACACAAAAAATTATGTTCGCGACATTTACTAACAGATGCCACTAAACTTTAGTAGCAATGGCTTTTTTTAAAAAATGTCAGGACACTAGGTAGGTGTAAATTACTTTTTATGACACTTAGGTGAAAAGTTTCATAAATAAATATTTTATAGTATTTTGAGAAATGCCACTAAGTCAAAAACTTTTCAAGCTTATAATGGCATTTTTGAAAAAATAAAAAATGCCAATATATTTTTAAAATTTTTAGAATGCAGTAAATGATTAAAAATAAATAAATTAAACTCAATATACACTACAGGAAAAAACATATTCGGCTACTAAATTTCCTGACCAAAAAAAAATTGGTCGCTGAAAGTATAGCTTTCAGCAACCAAAATAGCATTAGTAGCCAAAAGTAAAGCTTTTTGGCGACTAAACAATTTTAGTAGCCAAAGGTCTACAATTGACGACCAAAACTAAGTTTGGTCGCTGATTATATGGGTTTTAGTGACAAAAAAAATTTTAGTAGCCCAAAGTAAAGCTTTTTGGCGACTAAAAAAATTTAGTAGCCAAAAGTCTACAATTTGCGACTAAAAATAAGTTTGGTCGCTGATTATATGGGTTTTACCGACTAAAAAAATTTTAGTAGTCAAAAGTAAAGTTTTTTGGTGACTAAAAAAATTTTAGTAGCCAAAAGTCTACAATTGGCGACTAAAAAATAAGTTTAGTCGCCAAAAGTGGTTATTTTTAGCGCGGGAGAACTAAAATCCTAAGGCGGGAATTAAATTTTTTAGCGATCAAAATTTTGGTAGCTGAAAGTGCATCTTTGGTGACCAAATCCGATTTTGGTCGGCAAAAGTTAAGTCTTTTAGCAACTAAAAAACAATTAGTAGCCAAAAGTATAAAATTGGCGACTAAAAAATATTTTTAGTCGCCAAAAGTGGTCTTTTTTTATTTTACTAGTAAATAGTTTATTTTACATAAATTATGTTCAATAAAATAATTATGTTTATACATATACTTTTATATTAATATAGATGTATGTACTATATAAATAATATATGTTGCATATATAATCATATGGTGCTATAGAGGTGTAGTGGGAAGAGTGTGGTGTATAAGGTTTATGGTGCGGGAGGTTGGCGGTTCGAGTCTCTGCAAGAGCGGATCAAATTATTTTACAACGAATTATTGTCACGAATGGCACTTGATAGCGTCATGAATAGTGCCTACCATGACATTAAAGTGTCACTGAAAGGTTTTAATCTTGATGGTGTAATGATACTTATAATTGTCACTAACTCTTTTTTTAATGGCACTTGATAGTGCCACAAATAATATCTATTTAATGGCACTTGATAGTGCCACAAATAATATCTACCACACAAATAATATCTACCATGACATTAAAATGTCATTGAAAGTTTTTAGCCATGATGGTGCAGTGGCACTTGCAAGTATCTACCGTGGCACTCATATCTACCGTAGCACCGATAGAAGTGGCACTTGTTCAAAATGCCACAAGATCAAAAAATGCCATTAGAAGAATAGTTTTGTGGCACTTTCAAATATCACTAAACTAAGAAAATGTTGTAGTGATATTTTGATAAAATCTACCCAGCTCTTCAGTTTGGTAAAATTTTTGAGCCGTTCTCATTTTGGTATCATTTTGATGAAACTATTCGAGATAAAAATAAATAAATAAAATTGCCTTTTTTCACCAAATTCAAATTTGGTGATAATTCTACTTCACCGTTGGAGATGGTCTAAAGGGTTTAAACTTTATTGCATCCAGAAGATCAGATAATGCATTTTCAGGGGCACATCCAAACAAAACCTAATGCCCCTTTTTTTTTTTTTTTTTTTAAAAATTCCCTTTTGTGAAGAATCCAATTATATGGACATTTAAGTCTAGGCCACACCTTTCTAACACACTGTTCAAGAGTTCAAACTCTGAATAAAAAAAATTTAAAATATTGTGATAAAAAGTTCTGTCACGTGAAGTTCAAGCATTATTAAAATTAATTTTGATTTAGCAATTAATTAAAATTAATTGACTTGCCAAATTTAGGTCTAGTGATAGCCTCAGATTTGGTTTAAATTACCAAATCCTCACAATGGGCCTTTGTTTTTGATAATTTATTACATTGACAACAGGAAATATAGCAGCATGACAGTTGCACTTCAACAAGGTGAATTTACCAAAAAGCTTAAAAGATTTCAGAAGTGCTAGAAAAAATCAATCATCAAATAGTGGAGCAATCTCCCTCTAGGTTGCTCTGTTTCATTCTTTTCTTCATCACTTACTAAAGGAAGTGACAAGGCTGTGTAGGTCAACCACATCTCCAATAGAATTACAAAACTGTAGACACCTTCTGGATGTAACTGATGACCCCTTCATCTCTAACTTTATTCCCATTTTGGTCAACCACATTAAACACTGAAACATCAAATTTTGAAGAAGAAACAATATAAGAAACAAAAGGGATGAAGCGCATAGATCTTTTTTCAAATTTGCTTGTGACAGTTAAAGAAGAAACCATACTATCCATGAGCCAACCCCCATCAGATGAGATATATACCTTCCTAATAACAAGGTTCAAATCAGATGGGAAAGTAGCAAAGCAAATAGACCAACCAAAGCAAAACCAGATAATTTTCAACCTCAATTTTTAGAAACCTTGCTAACCATATCATCGGAGAGCGAAGGCATAGGTCATACCTGGATAACAATTGCATCCTTGCAAGTATTATTTTCAATTACAACTCTGCAACAACAAGAGGCAACTCAGTTGAAGAACTACCCACATCCTCCCTCTCTCTCTCACAGAAATCCAAAGATGAGGAAAATCAGATAGTAAAAACCAGTTAAGGTTCCTGAAAAGAGGTTAAATTCAATAAATTTTGAAGCACATAAGTCATTTTGAGATCAAATCAAAAAACCTCTATATATAAAAATACACTATTTATCATACTTATTTTGGGTGGGCACAATTTAAATACTTTTTGTGCAGGAACTGCTAAAATTTCTACATGTTGCCTTTTTCCATCCAAAATGCTAACCACAATGGACAGAGGAACCATATTGAAATGTAATTGAAAGTGTCAGGTTTAAATTGATGAAATTGAAGCTACAAGGACCAAAGTGAAAACTTCACTGGACCTTGAGGGACCGACAATACAATTTACCCAAACGGATTTTTTTCCAGTTCACAAGCAAGCTATATTATAAACATCACTCATGAAATTCTGTCACTCTGTAAATGTGTTCTCTCTTCTCCAAATAGTTTTGAGGAATGTAACTATCAAAACAACTAGATCAGGGTATTCAAACTCCATATAAAGAATTATCAGAAGCAAGACATTTAATAATAAAATATAGATACGACCTTTTTCGGGTGATGAAACATCATCACCTTCCCTCCAGATATTGTCTTCTCCTGACATAACAGTACCACAACTAGAGGAATTTCCTTGATACATATCAAAGTCAAGACAAGTTTAAGAAATGAATTAACAAAAATAATGTTTAACAGACAGCAAAATGATTATTCACAAATTTAGCAGTTTACCTTGAGAAAATTTTTCAGTCCACAAGCGTGTGATGGCCTTTTCAATAAAATTAACAATGGGAGACCAATCCACAGAGAGAGAGAGAGAGAGAGAGAGAGAGAGATTTAGGATCAAGGGAACAATTGGATTCTTAAATTACTTCACAACAGAGTGATAACCAAACAAATTAAATTAGTTAGACTAAGCCCTGAAGGAAATACTAACACTGTAAGTGAGAAGAATGAGGTAGACAAGCCATCTACAGCATTCAGGCAATTGAATCACACACATGGAGGAAGAAACAACACCAATCATCCAAAATTGACAGAAGGAAGGAAAATATCTGTATATATACTGTAATATCAAGTGTAATGCACAAATGAAAAATTTTCAACAGAAGCATCAATCCCCAAACAAGCCCTGTTTCAACAGAAGCATGCGATCGATGTGAAATCGATCCCTCACTTTGAAAGCGATCGATCCCTTATTAATTGTGATCGATCGCCACCCCAGTTTTCACAAATCCTTCCTAAATTGGTTTTGGAAGCTGAGTTTCTATATAAACACCTCTATAACTCGGTTTTCTATATCCCAACCATTGTTTTTTCACAGTCAAAATTCTGTAAACTCTAGAAAAATTATGAGCAAATATTTTGATCATTGCGAGAGAATTTTCTTGAGATAGTTTTTCTAAAAACCTTACATATCTTTGCATTGTTGTGTTCTACACCCAAGGTTGATTGGGTAATTGGATCTGTTCGAGAATAGAGATCGAGGTTGCTGCTTCGTAGTGTCCAGAAGATCAAAAGGTTGACTGAGTCAAGCTATGCTCGTGGAGTAACTACAAGTCATTAGAGTTGTAGGTAAACCTAAGTATACGGTTGTAAGTTTTCTTGACTGTGTCCTGTATTCTATCATCCTTTGGTGGATTTTTGTTGGGTGTTGTGGCCATGGTTTTTTCTTCATTTAAAATCATTGAATTACCTTATTCTATAGCTGTTGTGAATAAAATTCAATATAACAGTTATAAAAAAAAGGGGTGAATTTCTCATCATTTGATTGTTGGACATTTCCACAAATTTGTGTATAATTCAGCAAAACATCAGTAAATTTGATACCAGAATTGCATGATAGACAACAAAAACGCATTCCCTGCTTCAAATGTGTAGTTCTCATCATTTGATTGTTGGAAATCTACCCTCAATTATAATTCAAATACATAAATTCAAGTACATACACACAGTCACAAACATACAGAGAGAATCTACAAAGACAATACCAGCATTGTCTTGGCTGTCTCTCTTGAGTTCCCATCAATACGAAGCATAGTGCTGGCCTCTGTAAAACTGGTGAACAAAATCTGGTTGCTGCTGAAGTAGCTGGTAATACTGCCCAACAAAGTACATCCCAACCTGAAATCCAAAGACCCATCTATTTAGAGAGATAAAGAGTATATATATATAGACAGAGAGAGGACCTGAGCAGCAGTGACGGGCAGGTGAAACGGAGTAGCCATGACGAGTCTCGAGGGGCTCTAAAACCCTAGAGCTCCAATCAAACCCTAGATCGACAATGCGGTGGCGACTCCATCGTCATCGTCCTCCTCACCATTCATCCTCTCCTCTGAACTGTCTTCACCATCATCTTCTCTATTACTCCCGCGAATCAACCTATCTCCTCCCCTCCTCTTGCTCCGACTCGACCGATCTCATTCTCGGTCCCTGTCTCGATCCCGATAATCTCCAAGGAGAATGAGGAGAGAAATGAAGAGAACCCTGGATCTTGGACGGTGAGAGAAAACAAGAAGAGAGAGAAACGAAGAGAGAGAACAAAATGACAGAAAGAGAAATGGAGACGGAACACCGTTACAAAGTGGAATGCGTGTAGTCTTTTAATTTTAATTTAGGGAATTTGGTAATAGACCCCTTATTGTTTAATTTGTCTTTTAAAATAATAAGAATTATATAGTTATTTTCAAAAATTTTTAATATTTTAAAATTTATTTCTTTTACTATATTACCTTTATATCTATTAGCTCTCTAATTAAGTCATTTTTACAGTGTATTTTAGAGTAAAATTTTACTTTGATTCAGAGTAAAATTTTACTCTGAATCAGAGTAAATTTTACTATAATTCAAAGTAAAATTTTATATTGTTAAGCAAATCAACATGTTTTTAGAGTAAAACTTTACTCTAAAAGTACAATTTTACTTTAGATCAGAGTAAAATTTTACTTTGAAAGTACAGTTTTTCTCTGAATCAGAGTAAAATTTACTATAATTCAAAATAAAATTTTATATCGTTAAGCAGATCAACATGGTTTTAACCAGAGTAAAATTTTACTTTGAATCATAGTAAACTTTATTCTGATTTAGAGTAAAATTTTACTCTGAAAATACAATTTTACTATAAGCTAAGGAGAGTATCCACTTTAAATCATACTAAGTGTCATGTATTAATAACCTTGTTTGTTTGGTTGCTGAGAAAATCACATAAACATAACAAAAAAACCAAATATAGTTTGGTTGCTGAGAAAATCAACATGTTTTTTAACCAAAGTAAAATTTCAGAGTAAAATTTTACTTTGAATCATAATAAACTTTACTCTGATTCAAAGTAAAATTTTACTCTGAATCAGAGTAAAGTTTACCATGATTCAAAGCAAAATTTTATATTTTTAAGCAAATCAACATTTTTTAACTAGAGTAAAATTTTACTCTAATTTAGAGTAAACTTTACTCTGATTAATAAAATTTTTGTGTGAAATTCTTATTAGAGAGATTCTTATCAGAGAGAGAAAAAGAGAGAGAAATTGAATAGATCATCCATTTTAATAGATCGATCATCCATTGAACAAGCTAAGTATGAACATGTCAATTCAAAAACTGGTAAAAACACAAATCTATATTACAAGGATGCATAACCACAAAACACACAGATCAAAAACTAAACAAAAACATCCAAATATCAACATAATCATAATCTAATTGAGGTGGCCATTTAAAAGAACATATCCAAATATCTCTCTATCTTTTGATTTCAAAGAATACATGCCTTCAACAACACTCATACACACAAATATATATATATATATACATATATTCAAAACTCAGATCTGTGTTTAAAAAAAATATTTGGTGCTTTCCTTGTTAGCCTTAATTACTACATCTCATCATAATATTCTCATATGTTTAGCTAAATATATGGAAGAATAAAATTAAAAACCTTGACTGTTGTGCACTGGCCAATGTTTTAAGCGCAAGTATTCTGATTTATTTAATAAAAAGTTGAAGAATACTTGAGATTGAGAAACTTAAGTGTTCACTTGTTCAAACAGCTATAACAACTGTTTGTAGTCATGTTGTTTGATATCATGCCTTGGACTTCCTGAGAATATACTGGCTTTTGCCTATCGATACAGTTCTTAATAGACAAAGCAGCAAATTCTGGTTTCAACGTGCATCTCAACCTTCTTCTCCAACTCATCCTTCTTGGCCCCGACGACTCTATCGACCTCCTTCCCTTGCTTTAGCAACACGAACGTTGGCATCGCCTCCACCCCAAACTCCTCCGGCGCACACACATATATATAAATACATACATACATATATACATAGGAAGAGCAAATCAGCGGAGCTTGGCGTGTTCATTGGAGGGAACGGCGGAAGAGGATCGGACGCCCGCGGCGTTGGCGAGGTCGACGCAGGAGTTCCAGAGGCGGTAGCTGAGCTTCTAGATCTGAAGCTTGAAGGAGTTAGAGAAGGGAGAGAGGAAGGAGAGAGACAGAGAAGGTGGGAAGAGAGTGGGTGGAGAAGGTGGGAAAATTTAGTTGAGGGTATAATAGTCTAATAAAATATTTAAATAACAAATTTTGTCCTTTATACTTGACTTTATAATTATGAGAGGGTTTAGAAAGTATAATTTTTTTCTTAGTCCTTTTAACAATGAAAAGAAGGTAAAGGGAGTTTATAGCCAAGTTTCCCTTTATTTTATGGCATTATTCACAATGATGGTACATAGATCAATTGATATATTAATTAGTATATTAATCTTAGTTATAATATTATTATTGATTTTATTTATTAATCACATTATAAATTTAAAAAAAATTTTAAATTATGACATATTATTAATTAATATATTAATTAGGATTTGTTTGGGATATTCTAAAAAAGTGTACTTTTTGACTTATTAACTTATTTGAGTTGGGTTTGGGTTGAATTTGATGTGATGTGTTAGAGAGGTGATGTGATTTAAATATGATAGTGACTTTTTATATTATTTAAGTCATACCAAACTTAACCTTAATATATTAATTGATATATACAACATTATTAGTCTTTCGCAGCGTTTTTCAATAAACTTTGTCTTACAAACGTGGTTATAGGCAGTGTGATTTGATCTTCACAAATTAAGCCGAGCTCACTTGCGTGGGTTGAGCCAAGCTAATGGCTGTGAGAGTAGGTTCTAACAAGATGAAGACTTGGCTGATCAAATAGTAGGATCAATACCAATTTATCTTTGGTAGTGGCTTTGGTCCAGTCCAAGATCGGACTGAACCATGTTGTTGGGCCTGTGGGAGCCCACCACGGGTCCCGTTTTGATAATCCAAACCGTTCAGTGTGTAGAACTCGTCGAGTATTATATGACTGTAAAAAATCATGTTGATCGGATATCGATAACTATGTGAACAAAACAATTTTTTATCAACCGTTAATTTTTTCACGGTCCATTTTTTTTTATACAAAACTGATTTGATCACATTGCTATTGATATCCGATCAACGTGATTTTTTACAGGCATGTAGTACTCAACGAGTTCTACACATTGAACGGTTCAAATTATCAAAACGGCCCAAAAAATGAACCCCATAAACCGAACTGGATGGTGTAACACGCCCGCGAGGGACCCCGCGCTACACGCTACAGTTCGGACTCCTTTTGTTTTGCGGTTCTAAATCTGAACCAAAGAGTCCAAATCCAGCAAATCGTTTTGAGAAAACAGATTTTTGAAAAGAAGTGCCAAACATGGACTGCTTTGCCAGATACAGAGTCGCCACCTAAATATTTTTTAATGGGGAAATTTAGGAAACCCTGACTCGGTGCCAAAGGCCACGTGTCCGTCATCACCAAAGTTGCCTCGGCTCGGGAGCTTGGGTACGATTGAGGAAGGTCAGCTATGAGCACCCCCTCTCGCCCGGTCCGAAGACCGGCCTCTACTAACCGTGATATCCGATTTTGAAAACGTTATGTGTTCTTATTCCGGTTATTAGCCTAGAATTACTATGTTATGCGCACAGCAAACAAGTATAGACTAGATTGCCTAATTTGGAAATAAGCATTGCATATCCGTTTGTTTTGAAAAACACTTTGGAATTTGCTACTCGCAAGTAGGCTAAAATACGGATTTCAACGAGTTTTTCCAACTCAGACAATCCAACCTTCACCCACAGGCATTCAAACAGTTTATCACATAAGCATCTAGCCACATGGTAAGCATGCTGTCATGATAGCATTCACACACATGCGATATGCTAAAGCATGAAAATACTTACATCGTACTCCGTGCCAAAACAATAAACTAGTTAGCAAACATGCATGGTCCTAGTTCATGTCAAATTGACTAATGCAACACATGCAGAATGCAACAAGGGTAGGCTCGGCTAACCTAAACATGACATGTGAAATGCAATCAATTGATGCACGTATTCAATTTGGAATTGAAGTACAAATGCAGTTAGCATGATGTACCGAGCCCGGTGCATGCAAGACAAATGTATGGATGCACGCATGCATAGCATAAGGTATGCTAATTTAAACATGCCCTAATCTACCATCATAAGTGGGTAAATAAAAGGGAAGAAAGAAGTGGGGAATTGGAAGACATGCACACACACGCACCCACACGCACCTACACTTATTACAGATTCGCCCTCACCCGGAGGGACCAAATAAATATTACAGATAATTAACCTACAAGCTAATTAAATATTACAGGCCATCTAATTAGCTAAGCAAATTGACTAATCTAGGGAAAACAGTAAACCACCTCGGGAGGAGAGCCTGATGCAATGCATGCTCGGTCTTGCTCGGAAGTACACTGCCATGCGCAAGCTGCCTCTGTTTCCCCTGATATACTCCTCTAAAGACTGCCAAAGTCTCAGGACGTGCTTACTGGACGTTGAGGAGTGCCACCGGCTGGAGGGAATCATCACCGGCTGTGATTTGGTGTCCATCGGCACACAATGAATCCATCGGCCACCAATTTATTGCCGGTCGGCACTCTATGTAGTCGATTGGCAAAAAGTTCCTGCAGAACCTGTTTGACAGCAGCAAAGGACAAAGCTTTGCATGGCAATGCAATTCAAGCCATATATGCACCAACAATGTCCCTTATCATGTTAGTGACTCAAAGGGACATGCTCCTTGGTTCTCGGATCATCAATTGCGCATTTCCATGCGTGATGGCCCAAGGGACTAAGTGTGCACATTTTGATGTCAAATGCAATGCAAACCAACAAACCAAAGGGGCCCAATTCCTATCACTAGATCAAGGAATAAGGCATGCATGCAAGATGCAATGCAACCTAGGCATATGAACTAGCATGCAACATGGACAATGCAAGATGTACATGCAAGCATGCAAATAAACATGCAAGGTAAGCATGTAAGCAAACAAAAGATGGACTTAAACATGATTTAGGCAGCTCTAATTAGGCCCAAAACAGTGGCCATAATGCTAAGTTCATGAAGGCAAATGTACATACAAGCATGCATAGATACATGGTTCAAGACTTAAGCATAATGAAGCAACTTTCAAGCACACTCAAAAGGGGGAAACATGGACTTATGGCATGCATACTAGGCTCTGAAAATCATGCTAAAAATGGTGCCAAACCAATTAAACAAAGCAAGCATATCATGCAATTAAGGTCCAAAACCTAAGGCTCACCAAAGAGGCATTGGACTACACTTATCAAGATCAAACATGGCATGAATTTAATGACCAAGACAGAGTTTTAGCACATAAAACAAAGCCCAAAAGACCACTTAGATGGCATCTAAATGACTTGAATTCAAAAGCATGCACAATGACCAAACATGGAGCGTAAGGCACAACCTTTCAAAGCAACAAAGAGACATCCAAGGCAAGCATACAAGCATGTCTTAGGGACTGAAATTATGCTATAAATGATGCCAAGCTACTAAGATAACTCAAGCAACGCATGCTCAACACTTCTCATTTTCAAAGCCTACAAGCTAACAATGCAAAGAGGATATGCAATACATGGCAAGTATGACTAAAGCAACTTAAAACAGAGCTAAAGCATACAAAAACATGCATTAAAGCTTCACAAAGCTAAGCCTAAAACATGCTAAAACAAGGGCTTACAACCTAAGGCATGTTAAAGCAACAACAAGGCATTACATGGCATGTATGCTAAGCAAGCATGGTGTACCAAAACCAACATACAACAATGCTATTTTATGACAAAATAAGTATAAATAACAGCCAAGGCATGGTCAACATGAGGCTTAGCTAGGTGCTCACTAAAGAGGCAAAAATGGCCCTTTTCAAGGACCATAAGGAGAGGGGGTGGCCCTCTCCTTCTTGGGACTTCAAGGCACCATCCTTACCACTGAAATCCCTCAAGATTTCAGTGGTGAGGAGGCCCAAACACCAAAGTCCCGGAGCTCACTCAAAATAGCACAAAATGGAGCCCCTCAAGGCTTAAGAGGGGTCAAACACCTCCAAACCACAAAACACTCTAAACAAACTATTTAGAGGGCCCAAAAACAGAACTTTTTTTATGTTATATACTAAACACAAAAACAGTTCTAAGATAGGCAAAAAATGTATGCAAGAATGGGGTAAAAAGGGGTAAGATTGTTACCCTTGAAGAACCTCTTCACAAATGGTGGACCAGCTGCTCCTCCAAGCTCAAAACCACCCAAGAACCTCAAGAACAGACTTCTGGCCCTTCAAGAACCAAGAAAAGGTGTAACACTATGTGTTTATGTGCAATAGTAAGCCTAAACACACACAATACAAGAGAATGAGAGATATAGATATAGGATAGATACAAAACCCTAAAACTAGAACCAGAGCTTCTCTCACAACTTTTCTAACCTTTTTGTCTAACCCTAAAGCCAAGAGAGGAGGGCTCCTCTTATAGAGAAGCCAATCTTGTAAAGCTTACCAAGGAAGCTAACAAGAAGGCCATCCCTCCATACATGTGTATGGAGGGGAACAAAATGCAATACAGCTGTATTAAAATATCTGTAAAAGCAGATGAACAGTAGTCGGCTGCTCAAAATTGCCATTTTGACAAAATGGACTGCCGACCGGCAACAAAGAATGCCGACCAGCAATATACATTGCCGATGGCAACACAATACCAGCCGGCGGCCTCTAGCCATGGCTGGTGATGTGTGGGGATGCTTCACAAGGCATTCCCTGCCCCTCCAAGGCAAAACACAAGTGTTTGGTGCAAAACCAGACACTAAATAGTCGAGTTCGGAGATCCTGAGGCAAGGCGCGTAGCCGAGACCTCCGGGAACTCCAAACGAACACAAACATGGATGATTACCGGGTGTTCAAACGGTGACGTCCAAGTCTTGAGGACGGTAAAAAAATGTGGTGTCTATAGATGGGTCCAATCTTAATTTTAACTTGAGACAAGCTGGACCCTTAATCTTTTAAGGAATGAGCCCAAGCAAATAAAGTGAGCCAATGTAATTTTGAATAAGAATAAAGAATGGGAATAAATAAAGTGAGTCAATTGCTCGGCCCACCATCAAGTTGCTCAATTAATCTACGTGCAAAGTAAAAAAAAAGAAATATATAGTCCATGACCATGTATGACAATCAAGGCATGGCTCGCCAAACACTTTCATCAATAACATCAAGCCAGAATAAAAAATGCATGACCGAAAGCATACACAACCAATCTATTGCTAACCAAGCTAGAAGATAGGTATTGCTAACCAAGCTGATGGGTGTCAAACTAATTTTTTTTTTTATTATTATAGATATGACTGAAATGTTTTACACATTTATAATTTTTTTTAAAATTTTCTTTTTTTTATTTTATTTTTTTGTAGGTGACATCATAAATATAATACTAAACTTGATGGCTAAAGAGTTTTTGAATTTATTTTTATTGCATCAATGTTGACTATTATGTACCAAAATGCCACAAACAAAAAAAAAAGTGTAAGAAAATTGTTTGTGTGTATCATTCTCATAATGAATTTCCCATCAAACCAAAAAACTTTCTTATTTGAGAATTTTAGAGTAATTTAACTAGGCCATTGAATATCAACTATATTCTTTTGCTTAAAATTTTGTCTTTTGAGGATATTTTGGTGATTTTATATGTTTTTATATAATATTTAATTTTCTATTTTACATTTGATATCAAATTATTTTTTTAATAAAAAAAATTAAATAATTGAGTCTTTTATTTTGTTTTGTTTGTGTGTTGGCAGTAGAATATTATTTTTATCATAGTAAAACATAATTATCAATTATATGATACTTATTGATGTTTCACTACAGTTGTTTTTACTTTATTTGTTTGTTTCATTGAATTACTTTTTATGTTTTTGGTTATTAAAATCTCATCGTGTAAAAATAATAAAAGACAATCAATGCAAATGATATTAAACTTAAAATCGTAACACATCATATGTTTTGCAATGCTATTTTAAGTTATTCATTTTAAATCATATACACTCGTGCATCGCACGGGTTACATTAGTAGGATAATATGCTAAAATATCATGTGCTAAAATAACACATGCCAAACAAAACCTTAATGACACACGTCAACCATTTAGATTGACACACGAAAGCCTTTTACAACATTCTAATTTAAGGCTCTACTTTACTTATACTAGCAATTCCAATATGTTAGAATAAAAATAAAAAATAAAAAAATTAATGTTATAATTTGTAGTTTACCTAAGTGATAAGAGTTTCCTTAATGAAATTGAAAGTTTTGAATTCAAACCTTGTTTTCTTTATTTATTTACTAACATATCACCCGTTCTATGTACGGATTGTATTTACAATTATCTATAGATATGAATTGTGATTTTTAATTTTTTTTAAATGTCTTTTTTTTTTATATTATATTAAAGTTTAATATTTTGATAATAATCATATGTGTTGGATTTTTCAAGAAATTAAATGTCTTTTTTTATTATTATATTATATTAAAATTTAATATTTTGATAATAATCATATGTGTTGGACTTTTCAAGAAATTTTTTTTATACTTGTTCTTAATGTATTAAAGTGTTATTATTAGGGATAATAATTAGGAGAAATTATCAGAAAGTCCTATTTCACAACCTGTTGCACTATATGATCCCACGTTTTTTCTATTAGACTGGCAAGTCCTATTGATGTGTTCTTTTAGTCAACCAAGTCCCTTTTTGAATTTTTTGGATTGTTGCTGGACGAATTTGTCCTTTTTGTTAATCAATTGATGGTATTGTAGGAGTGACAGATATTAGGGGATACGTGGATGCCATGTTTGGTAGTCGAATCCCATAATTATAGGGAGTGAGAAATCAGTGGGTCTTCCGGCAGTATAGTCGACACATTTGGATGCCACATCGCCGAGGGGAGTGACTGCGGAACCTGTGGATGCCTGTGCTTGACATTGATGGACTTGTTTAACACCCATAGGTTATAGTGAACTGATTTGGCTGAGAAACAGAATCCTTATGATTGATATTCTTCCCATATTTTTTTCCATGTGCTTTCTATTCCCTTAAGGATGTAATTAATAATTGTTTGTCCATAAATTACTGCAACCAAGTTTCCAGTTTATAAAGTTGAATGTTCTGAAATAACCGTCTTTCCTGAATTGTGGTTCACGGGTTTCATTTTTCAATAATGTTTTGTAGGTGATTCATATTTCTTGACACTAGTCAATCTCAAAGCTTCTGATTCTCTAAAAACCTTGTCATTGAATTGCCTATGAATTGCTTGAATATGTAAGTTTTTTCAGAATATTGATTGCCATTGATGTAGCTGTGTTGCAGGAAATAAACCTGCGGAACCTGCGGAACCTGTGGAACCAGAACTGTGGAACCAGAACTGAGATTGAGATTGAGAACCAGAACTGTGAATCGGTGAGATTGAGAACGAGAATGGGTGGAACCTATGGAATCGGTGAGGTTCACGTCGAAACGTCACACACACACAGAGGAAATAAAGCCCAAAAAATTTGTAATCAGGGCACATAGAGTTGCAGAGGGGGTTCGGGGAGAGGGTTTCGCAGCGATGGAAGAGGAGAGAGAGACATTACCAGATCTCGATTTTAGGGCTTCAATGGTGGAATTGCTGCTGCCTTCACTTCAACAAACACACACACAGGAAATAAAGCCCAAAAAATTTGTAATCAGGGCTCATAGAGTTGCAGAGGGGGTTCGGGGAGAGGGTTTCGCAGCGATGGAAGAGGAGAGAGAGAGAGTCATTACCAGATCTCGGTTCGAGGGCTTCAATGGTGGAATTGCTGCTGCCTTCACTTCAACAATGGAAGCAACACAGATTGGACTGAGTCGAGTCTGAGTTGGATTGGATTATAATAAACGTGAAACACACACATCCTAATTATCATAAACCATCTACATTTTTTAGAACGTGAATCTCATACACCCTTTTCTATACCTGTAATCCACATCGTCTAAAAAAAGTACTATTACCTTTTTTTTAGAACGTGAATCTCACACAACCCTTTCCATAAATACGCGCGCCACATCACGCGCCTGTAACCCACACCATCCAAAAAGAGTACTATTACCTTTTTTTGAGAACGTGAATCTCACACACCCCTTCCCATAAATACATGCGGGTCTACAAACTCAAATTAACACTTTAATGGCAAAATAGTAAACAAACAATCCAAAGGACTAAACGGTTTAAAAGAAAACAATTAGGACCACATGATCTACAAGATGATAAAATGGGATTTACTGGTCAATTCCCCTAATAATTATATGTGTTGAGACTTTTCAAGAAATTCATGTGTTGGATTTCAAAGAATTTTTTTTATGCTTGTTCTTAATGCATTAAAGTGTTATTATGAGGGTAAGACTTGGGAGTTGGGAGAAGTTAATAAATGCTAAGATTTTTTTTTTTAAATCAAAAAATCAAGAAATTTAGATTGGGAGATTGAAACTCCCACAATGCTTGGGATTAAAAACCCCATTTTGCTTAATATATAGTAAGTATAGACTAGCCTATCACCCGTTCTATGCACGAGATAATTATAGATATTTATATTTTTTAAAAATTTTTTTAATATATAAATTATGTTTTTTAAGATTTTTTATAAAAATAATTTAACAATCTTATCACTAACCATAGTGTACAGGATAAATTAAAAAAGCTAGTGCAGTAACTATGCACGGGCTGTATCTATAATTATTTGTATGAGGGGATTTTAAATACTAATAAGAGATTTTGACTAAATCAATAAATGCAGGCATGTGGATTGGAAAAAGTTAATAAATACTGATCAGGAGATTTTGACCAAATCAATAAATGCTGAGTTTTTTTTTTTAAATAAAAAATTTAGAAAATTAAAATTGAAAGATTTGAGCTCCCACAAGGCTTGGGGTTTAGAAATCTCCTTTTTCTTAATATATTTACAATTATCTATATATGTGAATTGCGATTTTTAAATGTCTTCTTTTTCCCTTTTTTATATTATATTCAAGTTTAATATTTTGATAATAATTATATGTTTTGGACTTTTCAAGAAATTAAATGCCTTCTTTTTTTTATTATATTATATTAAAATTTAATATTTTGATAATAATTATATGTGTTGGACTTTTCAAGAAATTTTTTTTATACTTATTCTTAATGCATTAAAGTGTTATTATGAGGGTAAGACTTGGGGGTTGGGAGAAGTTAATAAATACTAATGTTTTTTTTTAAAATAAAAAAATCAAGAAATTTAGATTGGGAGATTGAAACTCCCACAAGGCTTGGGGTTAAAAACCCCATTTTGCTTAATATATAGTATAGATGCACGAGATAATTATAGATATTTATATTTATTTTAGATTTTTTTTGATATATAAATTATGTTTTTTAAGATTTTTTATAAAAATAATTTAACAATTTTATTACTAACCATAGTGTATGAGAGAAGTTGAAAAGGGTACTGCAGTAATTATACACGGATTGTATCTATAATTATTTGTATGAGGGGATTTTAAATGCTAATTAGGGGATTGTATCAATAAATACAGGCATGTGGAAAGACATGTGGATTGAAAAAAGTTAATAAAAGCTGATCAGGGAATTTTGACCAAATCAATAAATGCTGAGTTTTTTTTTTTAATAAAAATTTTAAAAAATTCAGATTGGAATATTGAAACTCCCACAGGCCTTGGGGGTTAAAAACCCCCTATTGCTTAATATATAGTATAGATATAGATAGATAGATATAGATGTAGATAATATAATATAGATAGACAAATGTGTTGAAATTTTTAAGGAATTGTATTTATGCTGGTCTTTAATGCATTAAACTTTAATTAAGAGGGGGTTTTGACCAAATCTCCTAAAAGGCATGGAGATTGGGAGAAATTAATAAATGTTGAGATTTTTTTTTTTTTTTAAATCAAAAAATTAGAAAATTAGGATTGGGATATTAGAGCTCTCACAAGCCTTGGGGTTAAAAACCCCCTTTTGCTTAATATATAGTATAGATTTATTTTTTAAGGATAGAAAAATATGCTAGATGACTTGAGGAGAAGACTTGAATACCAAGTCATAGTATATAGATAGATAGATAAGTAGGTATATTATATATAATTTTTTTTTTCCTATTTCCATTTATGTATTACTGTGTACTATTCACAAGACGGGGCGTGTTTCTCCCCAGTTCATCATTTGGATTGTAGGGTGTTGGCTGGGTCTCTCACGGGTTTCATTTTGATAATTTTAACTGTTAATTTTGTTAAATGCGTATATATAATCTATAAAAAAAATTAAATTGATCTAATATTTATAACACATTCATTTCATTGCATTTGTACTAAAAAAATTGACGGTCTATTTTTAAAAACATTTTGACCTTTAATTTTTTTAGAGACAAACTTAATAAAATAAAGAAATTATGAATATTGTATAGATTTAAAAAAAAAAAATTTATTTTTTTATAGATAATATAGACACAAAGTCTAATAAAATAAAATTTTGTATCATCAAAGTGAGTGTTTGGGAAGTGGATTTTTTTTGTAAGTTTTTTTAGTTGTAGGATATTATTGGAGAAAAAAAAAATTGTGTTTGGAAAGATAATTGAGTTTTTTTGTGGTTGGATGTAATGTTTGTGAGAGAAAAAGTGAAATGATTATGGGATTTGATGTGATATTTTGTTTGAATTTATTTATTTATTTTTTGATTTTGTAACTAATTTATCTTTTGAGAAAAAAAAAAGCGACAATGCTACGTAGCTCAAATTTTGTGGCTCAAAAGTGGCTCAAATGGCCAAAACGACGTCGTTTTGAGTACAGAACAATATACAAATGGCCAAAACGACGTCGTTTTGGCCATTTGAGCCACTTTTGAGCCACAAAATTTGAGCTACGAGACATTTTTCAAAAGAAAAAAGCAAAAAAACAAACTCTCCTTCCCAAACAGCGCCAAATCAAACCTATGATAAACTTTATAAGGCCTTGTTTGGGAAGACTAAATAAGTGTACTTTTTGTCTTTTTTGACTAAAAAATTGAAGTTGAAAATATGGATGTTTGGGTTAACTTTTTGACTTTTTATGGAAAAATGTGTAATAAAAAATTGTGAAAATTGGTTTTTAGAGGAAAATTTGAATTGGGAGTTATGCAGCCGTAATTGTTGACTTTTGGTGAATAGTGTTAACTTTTTAACTTTTTGAGTAACTTTTTGACTTTTTAAATTATTTTGCACTACCCAAACAAGGCCTAAATGAATAAGAGCCTTCAAAGAGAAGCTTGGCACCAAAGCACAAGAAAAGGGACGATGTTCCCATTGTTTGAAAAGAAAGAGAGAGTGTAATTTGCAAAAGTAAAAACAGTCGTGGAAACAATTTATTTAAAAAATTGAGTAAATTAGGGTAAATCTTCATAAATTATAAAACATTTGCACTTTATTATTCTATTAAATTTCAAAACTCAACGGATATCGTTTTTAACTATTAACTTATTACAAGAGACAATTTGGATTAGGATTTTATTAAGAATTTAAACAGAATCAGATCATGTATAAAGTATATAACACTTAGGGGTACTTATCAATTTGTCCTATTAACTAGACTTATTTACCTACAGGTCCTAACTAATAAATTTAACATTATAAAAATAAGAGAGTGATAAATTTATCACTAAAAATTTATTCATAAAAACAAAGAGACTGATAAATTTATCACTATAAATTTATTCATAAAAATAAAAGACTGATAAATTTATTTTTATCACTTAATAAATTTATCAAATAGGACTTAATGGGTAATAAATCTCCAAAGTAGGACTTATTGAGTAATAAGTCTCCAAAGTAGAACCTATTGGTAGTTTACCCTAACACTTATTATTTTTTAAAACAATAATACCTGTTATTAATTTTTATAGGACAATAATACTTTTATCTGGTAATTTCATTTGCACTTTGTCTCCCTTAGCTTAGTGGCAAAATGCAAATGGAATGATCAGATAATGACAGTATTGTCCTAAAACTTCAATAAATATGTTAGGTACTTTAAACATGGTTTGATTTTGTGTAAATTCGTAACAAAATCTTAATAAAAAGAGGATAATGATAATAAGATAATACTTTGAGGTCATTGTTACTTTAAGGGTGGTTAACTGTTGAGTTTTAAAGTTCAAGAGGCAAAATGCGAATGATTTATAATTTAATGTAATTTATCTGAAAAAATTATATTCAAAATTACGTGAAATTTAAATTGTTATAGTTATTAATCTATAAAAAAAATATTTATAAAAACATATGAAAAAATTGATTAAAATTCTAATTATTTTGCTATTTTTTCATCATGTCTGTAACCGTTATTGGCCCTGACCCCCTTGTGAAGGAAGGAAGTAGTCCTCTGTTCTGGCGAGTAGTGTAGTGGGAAAAGAAGATGAGAAGACTTTCTTCGTCAATGGGAGAATATTTTTTCATCATGATTCTTTTTCTTTGGGCTGGTCTAAAAAGAACTCTGCTTTGTTTCCTTTTCTTATGCTTTCTCACTTATCATTGGATTTTGGAAACTTTATTCATATACAGATCATCTTATACATACACTGAGAGAATCCTAGGTTCTTTTCCTTTTCCTTTTCCTTTTCACCTCCTTCCTTCATAACTTAGAAAACCCATTTCTTTCTCATGATATGTTAATACCCTTTATATCTCATTGACATTGTTTTGAGGTTTTATACAAGGGCTTAAAGTGAAATGGGGTTTGGTACATCTCTCTCTCTCTCTCTCTCTCTCTCTCTCTCATTGTTGTGAGGTCTTATAGAAGGGTTTAAAGTGAAATGGGGTTTTGATTTTTTGTTGTTTCAGATAAGCAATACATTACCAAGTGAAAGAAGGAGATAGAAAAGAGTGAGAAATTGATGATGAGAGGGGTTCCTTATGACTTAAGCTTCACTGATTTGATGTTTTCATGGTCTATTGAAGACATCTTCGATGAGGATCTTTACAAGAACCAGGTGTGCCTTATGCTCCATTTTTCAGCATTCCACTGTACACTGACACGTTAGATACTTAAAATCACATATTTTGTAGTTCTGTTACAAATACAGTAATCGATCACAAAACAGGACAAAATTTATTGATGGTATTCATGTATAAAAAATCTTGTTGCCAATCTTATGGGCATATACATTATTTGTTCGATTCTGCGATTGGTTTATGTGTTGTTCAACTTATTTTATTTTTTCCAAGTTTTTGGGATTAAATTATTAATATGTGTAAATATAATATTATGGTGGTTGATTCTCAAAATGGAAAAAAGCAGTTAAATATGATTGTTTGCCTAACCCCACTTCTGCTTCGAGGGCTGGGCTGTTTCTGTGACAGGCCCTTCAAAAATTTCAATCCAATGCAGCAATTAGTGTACAATTATAGAGGTTAGCCTCTTGTTTTTTTGGTTGATATCTGGTTTGATATTTGATTTGTTGATGTATCTGAATTTATTGTGTATCTCTGGTTTCTTTTATCTTTTTTGAATTGACATATTGCATCTGGTTGTAATTAATTAATCATAAATGTGAAGCATGTACGATCCAAGTTAATTTACTGGTTAGCTTTTGAAATTTTTGTTTTTGAAATAAATTTTCATTAAACCTTTGTTTTTTTTTTTTTCGTCAGCAAAAATTCATTAAATCATGATCACTGGATCATAAGAACAAATTTTCATTTTTTGTAGTATTGGATATGGACACGAGATGCACAATGCACATTCCAATACATTGCATACAAGATTATGTATTTTACAATGCTATTATTTGTTATGAATATATTTTACTAAATTCAACACCGTGGCATGTAGTGGAAAGGAGAGTTTTTATATTTGTTTTTCTATGTAAGAGGTGCAGAGAGTTTTGCATGGTCATGGGACTCAAACCCAAAAGCTAGCTGAAGGCGAGGGTGCTCTCATGCTCATATAGTGCACATTGCTTTTGTACCCAGAAAACATGGGATTTCGCTTCACACTCTCTCGCACACTTAGGGTGCTCACTTGGTAGCACCTACCACTTGTATTCCAAGGACATGCACCCTACCCATCTCTGGGTTTCGTGGCTTTTGATGCCATGTTACACATTCTTGGGTAAAATGCAACCCCAAAAGGTAGCTATTGCTATTGGGGTGATGGTACGTCTTTTGCTTATATATTGCACATTAATTTGGTACCTAGGCAATGTGAGGCGTCACTTCATAGAAAGCCCTCCTGCTACCAAATATAATAGCTTTGTCTTCTTATTTTATCATCAACCATTCCTTCTCTTCGCTCAAGAAGCACTCCATTAGTCTACCATAGTAGTTGCTATAGCTAAAATTTGGCAAAGAGTTGAAGTTAAGAGCTCTTCAAATTACAGAAATGTCTACAATGTCTAACCTTGTGCCAAAGCAATTGCCAAATATGCCACCTCAACTTCTTAACTGTATTCCCAGTCTTCCACCCCACCTTTCTTTTGGGGGGAACTATTACAACAAATTTCACAACTAGAATCAATAACCCAGAATTTCAACAAATTTCACGACAAAAACTTAACAAAAATTAACACATTTTTCTAAAATTGAACACAACATTTTAACATTAGCATTTCTCTTGATCAAGAAATAGAAAGATCACAAAATTCAAACTGACCTACTTGTGTGAATGGGTGTGTGTTTGTGATGAAGGTCATGTTAAGATTGTGATGAAAGTTGTGTCCTCTATGTAACGCCTTTATAGATTAGAATTATATGCATCTTTGTATTTGATTTGATATTGTCAGAGAAATGGAGATTGGTTGTTGGCAATGGAGACAAAGATGTAAGTCGGAGATTGATTGTTGAAAAGCAAAGATAGATCGTGAGAGAGAGAGAGAGAGAGAGAGAGAGAGAGATGCAAATTGTGAGACTAGATTTTTTTTTTTTTTTTTGGCGTGAATAAGGGTGGCAACCAACCAAAAAAGTTAAAAAGTTAAAAAGTCACTAAAAAGGTTAAAAAGCTAAAAACTATAAAAAAATCAAAGATTCCTTTTTCATTCTACTTTTTGCATGTTTTCTCGTAAAAATTCAAAAAATCATTCTAAACATACTAGTTTTTTTCACTCATTTTAGCTAAAATGTTACTAAAATAACATTTTCCCAAACTAACCCTAAGTCATAAAATAAAACAAATGAACTTATAGATTTACAAGGGGAATACCCCAAGCCCTAACCAACTAAACATAGGAGCTTGAGAAGCTGAGAAAACAAAATAAACAAGCTAACAAACTACCAAACCTAAAAACCCGAGCACCACAAAAGTGTTCAAGGGCCACATATGAAGACACATGGGGGCCTTGAACAACTCAACATTCTAGGGAACAATCAAAGAAGCAAATCTTGCTTCTAACATCAAAAGACAGCCAACAAGAAGAAAGAAAGCTTCCAAAGCACTACCCGCAAGGTAGGTTACACTAGAAAAAACCAATGCTGCAGTACTAGAGCAACTTAACATGAAGGGGGGCCTTGGACAGACAACAAAGCATGGACACACTATATGAGGCAACAAAGAGAGGTATACTTTTTTATACACCCCAAAAGAGAGGAACAACCCAACAAAAGGCTATAAAAGCTATATAGAACTCTACAAACCAAAATGACTATAAAAACTGATAATTGGAAGTAAGAAAGCTATAATAGAGTGTCACCGATTGCACGGGACGGAGGAAGTGTGTGTGTGTGTGTGTTTGTGTGTGTGTGTGTCATTGTGAAAGAGTTAGAAATGGTGAGAAGGGTTGGGTGAAATTTTTTGGGATGTGATGACGGGATCAATGGATGAGATCAATGATAGAGAGGGGATCAATGAGTGAGGGAATCCATGTGATCAATGGTAATAAAAGTGGCTAGCAAAAACTGATTGTGCTTGTCATTTGCACCAGTGGTCCAATATTGCAAAATTTGGCATTTTGTCACTATAGCATGCCAAATTATAGTTTCGGCATTTGTCATTTTGGCAATGCCCAGTGGAATAGCTCTACCTTAACTATTTAGAGCTAAGTTAGAGCTATTCCAGACCGTTTGCCCTGGATGGTCTGGGTTCAAGTCAGATTGGTTTATTCTGAATAGTATAATTTAAAAAAAGAAAAGGGCATCTTAGTGCATGGGACTACTGCTAAAGCAAGGTCTGAGGAGGAAAATATATATGTAGTTTTAGCCCTAATTCATGAATAGTATCTTAAGGTTGAGGATAAGGATGACTGAGTTGTTGAACTTTAATCCTTGTGCTGTCAAATTAACCTATTAATTCTTGTGTTGTCAATTTTTTTTCTAAGCAAGTGCTTGAGGGTGACTGAATGCTTAAGTGATTAAGCATGCTACAAAAAATAGTTCCAAGTATCTTAGCCTTTGTTTTTAAAGTTCATAAAATTTTGGTGTTGAAGTTGTATTAGTCTAGGCATTGCATCAGATTGTGAGAGTATAATGGCCTCACACTTTCGATCGTGGCATGTAGGATTTACAAAATAACTAATGTAATAGCCCATGAGGGAACTTGTGAGTGACATTTTGAGTGGTAGTACATTTTATAAGTAACTTTATGTTTTGTATGGGAAGGATATATTATGTGGATAGAAATACAAGCTCACTTTGCCTGCCTACTGTCTATTAGTTGTTGCTCTACTCAGCTTGGCTGCGGTTGTCGCTAGAGGTCTATGCCCAAATAAAGAAGAAATATTTCCGAAGGGAAACAAAGACAACAAAACCAAAAGATAATCTTTAGAGAACCTTGTATTCCAAGGATAAATTGAGTTTGTTTATAGAATTTGAAGTGAATTGAAAAATGCTTGAATGTTTCAATTTTCAGCATCTATATGTATATCTCACTTGCAAGGACCTTTAGTTTTTGTGGTGATTTCACTTTAGAATTGCAACTTCAGTTCCTTCTTGAGATGCTTGTAGGGGGGACTTCATTTACAAGCTCTTCGAATGTATTTCTACTTGTTTGTAAGTTTTGTTTAAATTCTAGTAAGTACATTTTAAAATCTTTTTGGTCTTCAACATTTGTATGAACTATGTATATACGATTATAAATAGGGATGGCAATTTGAAACCGGCCCGACGGGGATCCCCGATCCCGACCCCGATTTAAGCGGGTTTTCCCCGAAAAATACCCCCGCGGGAACGGGGATGGTATTTAAAATTCAATCCCCGAACAGATTCGGGCCGGGAACGGGGATAAGTTTTCCTTCCCCGGCCCCGGCCCGGCCCGGCCCCGCAACTTTCCCCGAAATTTCCCCGTATGTGTATATTATATTATTATATATGTTTTAAGTTGCTGTTTAGGTTATATAATAATATATTATATTTATAATATCATATATATGCTCTGCTGCTCTTTCACTCACGTGATTCACTTCACTTTTTGAGTTTCAACCTCAGCCCCTCTCTCTCTCTCTCTCTCTCTATCTCTCTCTCAAACCTTCCCCTCACTCCTCCGATGTCCGTCCCTCCCATCTCCCTCCCTCCGATCTCCTCCATCACTCCCTCACGCCGATCTCCCTCTCTCCCTCCGTCCGACCTCTCTCCCTCCCTCCGATCTGCCTCACGCCGATCTCTGTGCCTCCCTCCGATCGCCGTCGTCCTCCATTCTGTTGCTTCTGTCGGGTTTCCCCGACCCAGATCTGATGAAGATGAAGTTGAAGTTGAAGAAAATCATGTGTTAGAGTATTTATTTTTTATTTTTATGGACTGATTTTTATTTTTTATTTTTATGGATTGATTGATAATGTTGATAATGTTGTTGTTGTTGACTGATTTTTATTTTTTTTTTTTATTTTTCGCCGATCTCTCACAGATCTGTTAATAATGTTGTTGTTGTTGATGAGTGTGTGAATATATGGACTGATTACATGGGCTATTTTGAAGGACTGATTTTTATTTTTTATTTTTATGGACTGATTTCACAGCTCAGATCTGTATGGACTGATTTTTTTTTTAATTTTAGTCGGGGAATTATCGGGGTCGGGGAAACCCGATCCCCGTTGGGGACGGGGACGGGGGTGGTGATAGGCTCCCCGTCGGGGATCGGGGCCGGGGACGGGGAATTTTCAACCATCGGGGATCGGGGACGGGGAGGGTGATCCCCGGCCCCGCCCCGCCCCGTTGCCATTCCTAATTATAAATATGCATATTCAAGCCTTTATTTAATATCAAAGTAGATTTTACTCAAATGTAATGACTTTATTTGTTATTGTGCCTTTCAAAAATTAACTACCCTATTTTACAATTTTATGCGTTGCCGTTTGCGGCCTGCAATCAGGAATTTTACTTAGTGGGTTCAAATTTGAACTTAATATCCTTGATTTTTTTTTTTTTTTTTTTCTATTTCTATAAATTTAGTAGTTGTTGACATTATGTAATTATAAACCTAATTTCATATGAATTGATAAAATTATTCTATGTAATTAGAAGTTACTTTAAAATTTTAATTTCACAAAAAACGATTACATTGTCACTGGATAAAGTAATAATAAAGTGAATCTGTTTCATGGCCTCAAAATACACTAATTCAAACATATATTAAGAAAATTTATAAGCTAAGAAGCATGTACACGGATACAGATGCGGACATGGGATACCGCGATTTGAAAAAAATAAGGACACGAACATGGCGGGGACATGTTGGGAACACGGCAATAAAATATATTTTCATATATTTTTATTTTCTATCTAGATTAATATTACATCCACAAATGATCAATATTAACAAAAACTAACTCTAATTCTATATATTTTTTTTTTATATAAAGAAAAAGTACTTGTAAATTAACACTTGCAATTTATATCTTTTTTATGGATGATCTATTAAGTATTTTTAAATCTAAGAAAAAAATAATAAAATTCAACATTCAACATTTATCAAAAGCACTAAATAAAATAGAAGAAAAGACAATTTGGCATGTCCTTAGTATGTTCCCGAAGTGGCGGCGTGCCCCCTAAAAATAAATTAATTAAATAAGGGGACACGCCATGTGGTATGTCCCATACATGTCCCCAAAGTGTCCGCATGTCCCCGAAGTGTCGTGTGTCTGTAGACACAAATTTTAAAACATGAGGTGTTTCAACACATTTCAAAATTTATGTTACAAATGTCCACTGTTTAGTTTTTGGACTAAACAGTGTTGATTATTTGAATAGCAGGTTCTTATTTCCGATCTGTATTTCAGATCGTTAATTACACATTTTATACAAATGAAACCTCCGATTACTGAAGAACAAAATAAACAACAAAAGACAATTCAAGAAAAATAAATATTTTATTGAAATTGTTATGGGTTTTGAACCCTCGAATACAAAATACAATTCTTGGGTTTGGAACCCTTTACCTATTCATCGCCATTAGTGTAGGCTCTTGAGTTCTCTAGGCTTCTCTTCTTCTTTCTTGTAACGATTTCTTCAGCTCTCAATTTCTTTCTCTTTCTCTCTGATCTTTTCACTTCTGATTTTCTTCAATCCCCCGTCTTGTGTGATGGTCCTCATATTTATGGAGGGCCATCAGGTGATAGGAATGCCTCATCTTCAATTTGAATTTCAAATTGAATGATAGCGTCATTTGAATTTTGAATAATAGTGCTATCTGGTTAATCGTATATTTGATTAGCCATTTGAATTTTGAATAATAGCGCTATCTGGTTAATCGTATATTTGATTAACTGGATTGATCTTTGGGGTTTCATCCTGTGTGGTGTCCTTGCTGTAGGCTCTACAGGTGTCATCTTTCGTAGGCTCCACGTGTCATTTGCGCATCTTAAATAACGTCGTTGAGATACGACGTTTTATTTATGTACTTCAACGGATCATGTTGATCTTTTTTTAGGAAGTGATTACCTACAACCTTCCTATCATAGGCTCTATACGTGTCATAAATTTAGTTGAAATTTATGTGCCAACAAATGCCCCTCGTGACTTGCACAAGTGAATTTTCTTAACTGTGCGAGTCACGACAATTTGGCACTTTTATCTGGATGATCTTTAGGTCTTGGATGGGATTATTTCTTTGCTTTGATCCCTGGCCTCGTTTTATTTTATTTTTTTATTTTTATTTTTTATTTTTTTTTTGGTTGATGGCTCTTTTTTCATGGGTCCTTCTTATGGACTTTTATTTTATTTTATTTTATTTTATTTTTTTGAAGGGTCATGAGTAAGGTTCAAGATTTAATTGGGCATTTCCTTTTGTGGGCCTCCAATTTGCCACCATTTTTTTTACAGTAGATTTTTTTTTTTTTTTTTTTTTAGGCCGTCATAGATTTTTTTAGACCTCATGAATCTTTTCTTTTCTAGGCCACCATTTTTTTAATTGGGCCTTTTTTTTTTTGTGGGCCTCTAACTTGCCCCCATTTTTTATAGTAGATTTTTTTTTTTTTTTTTTTTTTTTAGGCCATCATGGATTTTTCTAAGCCATCATTTTTAATTGGGCCTTTTCTTTTGTGGGCCTCCAACTTGCCACTTATTATTTTTTTTAGGATTTTTTTCTTTTACAACATATATATATATATTTTAGGAGTTTGTCTAAATGGAATAGGATGGATTGGCATTGGTAGGATTTCTAATCCTACACAAACTCTCTCTTAGTATTTCAAATTCTACCTAAACTCTTGCTTGTTTGAAGTATTTTAGGAGAACACTACCTCCTTTCTTAAGCAAGAATTTTTGCTTTATATAACACCTATTCATATATTTTTTCCTGCAGCCCTTTTTTTTTTCCCTGCAGATTTTTTTTTTTTTTGTTTTCCAGAAAATTTCCAGCAACTTTCCAACCATTATCTTTCTTCTTTTTCCAACAAAAGTTGTTCTTCTTATACTTTAAAGAAGATACAAAAGAATCTCTTCGAACTCCTTTAAATCAGGTATGCTTTCTTTTCCATAAAATATTTTCTTTCAGCATGTATATCACCATGTGATGGCCCTTCCCAAAAATTTTTACTAGACCCTAAGTCCAAGTAGTCCCAACAAAGACCCTTCTTGAAAGGATGAATAACCTACTGCCTTCTTTCATAACAAAAGCTGTAGCCTCTTTTCTTTTTATTATTTTTTTTATTTTTACTTGAACAAAAAACCTGCTGCCTTTCAAGCAGATTTTTTTTTTTCTAGCCCAAAGACCCTTTTTTTTGTCACAGTTTAATCTGCTCTCTTTTTTTTTACCTTCCAGCAGAAATTCTCCTCTCCATGAACCTTTTTATAACCCATGAAAATTTCCATGAACCTTTTTATAACCCATATGAACCTTGTGTATAACCTGCTGCCTTTCAAGCGGATTTTTTTCCTAGCCCAAAGACCCTTTTTTTTTTGTCACAGTTTAATCTGCTCTCTTTTTTTTACCTTCCAGCAGAAATTCTCCTCTCCATGAACCTTTTTATAACCCATGAAAATTTCCATGAACCTTTTTATAACCCATATGAACCTTGTGTATAACCTGCTGCCTTTCAAGCAGATTTTTTTCCTAGCCCAAAGACCCTTTTTTTTGTCACAGTTTAATCTGCTCTCTTTTTTTTTTTACCTTCCAGCAGAAATTTTCTTCTCCATGAATCTTTTTATAACCCATGAACCTTGTGTATAACTTGCTGCCTTTTTTTGTCACAGTTTAATCTGCTCTCCTTTTTTAACCTTCCAGCAGAAATTGTTTTTCTTTTTTTCATGCAACCAGAATTTTTGCAGCATATATGCAAACATCAAACTGCTCCTCACTTTTTCTTTTTTCTTTTTTTTTTTTCCAGAGCAGTCCATTTTTCTTTTGAATAAAAAAAGAAGCAGTCTTCTTATGCCTTGAATTTATATGTCTTATTGTCCTTTACCAATTCAGCAAAAAGCACTCTTTTTAGTATAGGCCAACCCTTTTTTTTTTTTAAATAGCAAACTAGTATTGCTACTAGCCTCTTTATTGGCTCTTGTATTTTCTAAAGGACTCTTGCAACAACCTCATATACATATGCAGCTACTAAAAATTTTGATGGTCCCAAAAGGGTAATGACCCAAACTTTTTTATTACTTCAGGCATGATCTGAAATAATTTTTAGCCAGAATAACACCTTCAATCACTGAACCTCGATTTTCTAAACAAAAGGTCCCAAAAGGGTGATGACCCAAACTTTTTTTTTTGCTAACCATAAGCCCAAACAAAGACCTTTCATGTTTAAAAAGAAAAAACCTGCTATACCCTTTTGTGTAATAGCACATATTTGTTTATTTAACAGATTTTTTTATTAAAAGCCTTAGCAGATTTTTTATTTTATATTTTTTAAAGCCTGCTGCCTTTTATTTTATTTTGTATTAGTAGTTGGCCCAATTGAACAAAACTTCTTCTCTTTAGGTCTTGGATGGGATTATTTCTTTTCTTTGGTCCCTGGCCTTTTTTTTTTTTTTTTTTTTTAATCTAATCTAATCAAAGCTTGCCCCCTTGTGATTCGTGCAAGTGAATTTTAATTGTACGAATTACGAATTTTTTTTTTTTTTTTTTTGGCAATTATTTCACGTCTTTTTCCCTCTTTTGCAG
This sequence comes from Camellia granthamiana, assembly GCA_036172215.1. Taxonomy (NCBI): domain Eukaryota; kingdom Viridiplantae; phylum Streptophyta; class Magnoliopsida; order Ericales; family Theaceae; genus Camellia; species Camellia granthamiana. Next base: position 116,428,156 of record CM069913.1, read on the forward strand.
GCAACACGCAAGGCGTTAGAGTTTGTTTGCAGGTATCATTGCCCTTTCCAACCTAGTGGCAATGAGTGGCTTGAATCCTTGGCAGTGATTGTGCCCTTTCACCCCAATGGCTTGAATCCTTGGCAGTGATTGTGTCCGTCACCCCAATGGCTTAAATCCTTGGCAGTGATTGTGTCCTTCACCCCAATGACTTGAATCCTTGGCAATGAATGTGTCTTTCACCCCAATGGCTTGAATCCTTGGCAGTGAATGTGTCCGTCACCCCAACGGCTTGAATCCTTGGCAGTGATTGTGTCCGTCACCCCAACGGCTTGAATCCTTGGCAGTGATTGTGTCCGTCACCCCAACGGCTTGAATCCTTGGCAGTGAATGTGTCCGTCACTCCAACGGCTTGAATCCTTGGCAGTGATTGTGTCCTTCACCCCAATGGCTTGAATCTTTGGCAGTGACTGTGTTTGTCACCCCAACGGGTTGAATCCTTGGCAATGAATGTGTCTGTCACCCCAATGGATTGAATCCTTGGCAGTGATTGTGTCCTTCACCCCAATGGCTTGAATCCTTGGTAGTGAATGTGTCCGTCACCCCAACGGCTTGAATCCTTGGCAGTGAATGTGTCCGTCACCCCAATGGATTGAATACTTGGCAGTCACCCCAACGGCTTGAATCCTTGTCAGTGAATGTGTCCGTCACCCCAACGGCTTGAATCCTTGGCAGTGAATGTGTCCTTCACCCCAACGGCTTGAATCCTTGGCAGTGAATGTGTCCTTCACCCCAACAGCTTGAATCCTTGGCAGTGAATGTGTCCGTCACCCCAACGGCTTGAATCCTTCGCAGTAAATGTGTCCTTCACCGCAACGGCTTGAATCCTTCGCAATGAATGTGTCCTTCACCCCAACGGCTTGAATCCTTGGCAGTGATTGTGTACTTCACCCCAATGGCTTGAATCATTGGCAGTGATTGTGTCCGTCACCCCAACGGCTTGAAACCTTGGCAGTGATTGTGTCCTTCACCCCAACGGCTTGAAACCTTGGCAGTGATTGTGTCCTTCACCCCAACGGCTTGAAACCTTGGCAGTGATTGTGTCCATCACCCCAATGGCTTGAGTCCTTGGTCAAGGGGCTTTTGTCAATTTCTTTATATTATGATATTTTGCCTTCACTAACCATTTTTTTCTTTTTTATTTTATTTTATTAGGAAGCATGGAAAAGACACGTGAATATCTTCGACGTGACAAGAGGGATGTATTGGATAAATCTAGTCCGAAAATAATTCGGAACAAACCTATCACTGCTTTATTGTCACCTACCAAGTTGGACCCCTACATCCCTTTACATACAGCTTCTGAAGACTTGGTCTATACAGGAATTCGAAACTGCTGTGAGATTCTCGAGAAAGGGCACTCCAAATCAATTGGTTCATTCCCTGTCTCAATCCTTCGTCCATTTTCTGAAGACCTTCACTGCTCTGAATGTTTTGAGCCAACACAAGAAGAAGAATGGACAACACAGTGTTGTGGAATGTGCTTTTGAAAGGGCCAAGGCTTCTCTTAATGAATGAATGCACTTTTATTTTTTTTATTCATCCGAACATAATGTATTTATGAAATTTCGCTCAATGATAGATTTATTTGTTATATGAAATTTCTCAATACAATACATTGATTTGTCTTATTTTAGCCGTTCATAGTTTATACTCTTGCTGGCCAAGAGTATCTAATGTTTTACCACCTTAGATTTCGGTGGGATATTTTAGCAGTTTAACCACATACAATATCGTTGGTGGTTTTTTTGACTTTTGTTTGGCCGTACACAGTTTATACTCTTGCGGGCCAGGAGTATCCAATGTTTTACCACCTTAGATTTCGGTGGGATATTTTAGCAGTTTAACCACATACAATACCGTTGGTGGTTTTTGACTTTTGTTTGGCCGTACACAGTTTATACTCTTGCGGGCCAGGAGTATCCAATGTTTTACCACCTTAGATTTCAGTGGGATGTTTTAGCAGTTTAACCACATACAATACCGTTGGTTTTTTTTTTTTTTTTTGCCCTAACTTTTGCCTAGGTCGCCCTTTCGGGTTTTCAACCTAGCAGGCTTTCTTAAGGGTAATATCTCTTCAAGAACCTTGCATTGGTTGGGGGAATGATTCTGTCACCATCCATCGTTATCAACAAATAGGCCCCATTAGAATAAACCTTCTCAATCACATAAGGTCCTTCCCATTTGGGCTCAAGCTTTCCTTTGATTCTTCGTGAGACTACTATGGGTGTTCTAACCATTAGTACCAAGTCTCCCTTTTTAAAGGAACGAAGCCTCACTCTTTTATTGAATGCATTTGCTATCCTTTGTTGGTAGATCTCCAAGTTCTGTTGAGCATACAACCTTTTTTCATCCAGGGTCTATAGCTCAGCCAGCCTCACTCTTGCACTTTCATCTTCTGTTAAGGACTCGTGTATTGCCACTCGCAATGATGGTATTTGAACCTCAAGTGGTAACACTGCTTCTCCTCCAAAAACCAATGAATAAGGGGTTGCTTGAGTAGGAGTTCTGTGCGAAGTCCGATAAGCCCACAAAGCTTCTTGTAACTTTTCATGCCAAGCTCTTTTGTTCTTATCCACCATCTTCTTGAGAATTTTACACAATGTCTTGTTGAAAGCTTCTGCCAAACCATTGGCAGGTGCATGATATCTTGATGAATGGTTGTTTTTGATTTTGTACTTGGCAAATAACTTGTTCAAAGCATCACTCTTGAACGGCTGTCCATTATCCATGATGACACTTTCTGGAATTCTGAACCTGTAAATGATATGGGTTCGGATGAACTCGGAGACAACTGTGCTTTTTATATCCTTTAAAGCCACGGCCTCTGCTCATTTTGAGAAATAGTCCATAGCAGCTAGAATGTATCGATATCCTGCTGAAGATGGAGGTACAAAAGGACCAATAATATCCATACCCCATGCTGCAAATGGCCAAGAACAAGTTGTTAAATGTAAAGGCTCTGGGGGTTGGTGGAGAAAGTTCCCATGGAATTGGCAGACTTGGCACCTTCGAGCATAATCTATGCAATCTGCAATCATAGTCGGCCAATAGTATCCCAACCGTTTTAGCTGCATATGTAATTTAGGACCACTTTGGTGTGCCCCACAAACACCTGCATGTGTTTCTGCCATTACCTCTTGAATACGCTCCCTGGCTATACACTGCATGTACATTCCATCCAAAGATCTTTTGTATAATCCATCCTTCCACGAGACGAATTTGGTAGCCCTGCGTCTCACTTCAATTCTTTTTACTTTATCTTCAGGTAGCCTACCATGTTGGAGGTAAGCTATGAATGGTTCCCGCCAATCCTCCTCATTTTTTTCTTTCGTGGTGACGACCAAGATTGGAACCAAGTCAGAAACTTCTTTTAAAGGTTGTAACACCCTTCTTTCATCTACCGTGATAGTAATTGTTTTGCTATCTGGTAGGGTGAGTGATGCAGCCAAACTTGCAAGTGAATCAGCTCGAGCATTTGTTCTTCTCTTCACGTGGAAAATATGTGTTTTCCTGAATTGCGAAAGCAATTGATCAGCCCTTTCATGATACGGGATGAGACTTGTTTTCTTAGCAATGTATTCTCCACGGAGTTGCCTTACCACCAGTTTCGATTCTCCATAAATTGAGAGTTCTTCAATAAGAATTTGTAATGCCAATTCTAATCCAGCAATTATAGCTTCATATTCTGCCTCATTATTGGAGCATCCTTCACTTAAGGCGAAAGAATGGGTGATTATAGCATTGTCTGGAGTCACAAACACAATTCCAATTCCAGCTTTATTGTTTTTAGGATTTTCTTGCTTCTTGCCATCTGGACTCCTTGAAGCTCCATCAAAATACATCTCCCATCCTTTCTGAATTTCTACTTGCATAACTTCTTCATCTAGTAAATCAGTTACTAGAGGTGAGTCATCAGGTATAGGATGTGCTGCCAAAAAATCTGTTAGAGCTTGCCCCTTTACAGCTCTTTGGGGAACATATTCAATTGCGAATTGTTGGAGAATTACAGCCCACTTTGCAATCTTCCCTGAAAGTATGGGCCGTGAAAGTATATATTTCAAGGGGTCTGCTCTTGATATCAACTTGACTTCGTGTTCCAGGACATAGTGCTTTAGTTTTTGCAAGGCGAACACTAAGGCAAGACATGTCTTTTCGATAGGAGAATAATTGACTTCTGCCCCAACCAGAGTACGACTCAAGTAATACAAGGCATTTTCTTTCCCATGCTCATTGTGTTGTGCCAACAGTGCCCCTAACGAACCATCTAGGACTGTTATGTACAACAAGAGTGGTTTCCCTTTTATTGGGCTCATGAGTATTGGAGACTTCAAAAGATACTCCTTGATACTATTAAAAGCATTTTGACACTGTTGATCCCATTCAAATGGAACACCCTTTTTCATCAATCTTGAGAATGCCAAGCATCGATCAGCCAAGTTCGAAATAAATCTTCTGATATAAGTCAACCTCCCTTGTAGCCCCTTCAATTCCCTTAAATTTCGCGGAGGGGGCATTTCAACAATAGCTTTAATCTTAGTAGGGTCAATTTCAATCCCTTTGTTTCGAACCACAAACCCTAGAAACTTTCCTGAGGAAACTCCAAATGCACATTTTAGTGGGTTCATCTTGAGTTTGTATCTCCTCAAACGTTCGAAGATTCTTCTCAAATCTTCCACATGGTTTTCCTTCTCCTTCGTGTTGACAACAAGATCATCAACATAGCATTCAATGGTGTCATGAAGCATATCACTAAAAATTACAGTCATCGCCCTTTGATACGTAGCCCCAGCATTTTTTAGGCCAAAAGGCATTACCTTATAGCAAAAGACTCCTCTCGGAGTCCTGAATGCAGTCATTTCTTCATCTTCAGGTGCCATTCAGATTTGATTGTATCCTGAGTATCCGTCCATAAAAGACAAGGTTTCATACCCAGTAGTTGCATCTACAAGAAGCTCAGTGATGGGCAAGGGAAAGTCATCTTTAGGACAAGCCTCATTGAGATCACGGAAATCAATGCAGACCCTGATTTGACCATTCTTTTTCTTGATCGGCACTATGTTTGCTAGCCAGGTTGGATATTGGACTTCCCTAATGAATCCTGCATTGATAAGCTTGTTGACTTCGGCTTCAATTTGGGCTGTAAGCTCTGGTCGAGTTCGCCTCTGAGGCTGTTTAACTGGCCGTTTCTTAGGGTGAATTGCAAGCTTATGAACTGCAATCTCTGGATTAAGACCAGGCATCTCACTGTAGTTTCATACAAATATGTCATGATACTCCCTTAAGAAGGAAATATATTGCCGAGCTTCTTCTTCCTTTAAATTTGCACTAATCAAGGTTGGTTTGTTTTCTCCTTCATCACCCAGATTTATTTCACGAAGGTCATCCACGGTGGCTTGGCTTCCTGCTTCAAATTCTGTTGGTGCAGGTTGAGCTTTATCTTGGTCAACATCTTCCAACACATCTTGAGTGCTAGTCATGTTTACTGGAAATTTTTTCTCATCCCCCCGATAGCCTAACCCTTCTGTTCTATCGGTGATAATACCGCCTTGCTGGATAGCTTGCCTCTGCGAAGGTGTTAATGCAAAGTCAAAGGGTGTCATTGTTTCTGGTATTTTTTCAGGATCTAAACCAACTTTCACCAACATCTGTGTAATTTCTGCACTGAAAGTAGGCTTCTCAAAACTCGAGATGTTTTCTTCTGGCACTTGTTCAACTTTCACTTTCTGTTCAACATCTCCAAGTGAGTAGAATATGATGGGTTTCGACCCTTTTCCTTTAGAAGGGACCACAATCTTATTATATTTCTCCACATAGGTGCATTCTGTCCTCCTTAATGGCAACGTGAACTCACCCTTGAGATCCAAAATTGGATTTATTGGGGCTAGAGCCTTTGCCCCCAGTTTCCTTTCGGACTTTGGCACATATTGAAAAGTTCTTTTTGTTGAAACTGGAGTAGACTCTAGAGCGTCTTTGACATTCGGAGTATCTTCAGACTTCTTCACATCTTTTCCCTTTCTTTGTGAAGTTTTTGTATAGAAGCGAGCATCAGCATAGTAGGCCTCTACTTCTCCAAATGGATCGTTGTCAGCCACAATTGTCCCCTCTTTTTTGGGTGAAGGCAATGGGTACTTGATACATTGGTGATAAGTTGATGGCACTGCATGATGATTATGCATCCATGATCTCCCAAGCAAAGCATTGTAGGAGGTGTCTACATCAATGACTCAGTGCTTTCTTCAATATCCCCAAACTTGGTTCGCAATTCAACCTTTCCCATTGGGCGTTGTTCATTCTGATTAAATCCTTGAATGACTAGACAACTTGGGCGCAGTTGTGAAATTCGAATCCCTAATAGGTTTAAGGCCTTTCGAGGCAGAAGGTTTACCGCAGATCCTCCATCAACCAAAATTCGAGAAATCTTCACATCATGGATAAGCCCAATGATAAACAAAGGCCGATTATGGTCTACCATTTTAGCACACGTCATTGTCACCAAAAGTTACCATAGCCATGCATGTAGTTGTCTTCTCTTGATTTCTACCCTCAATTTCTTTGTGGAAATCCTCTGGCTTGGACAGGGCATATATTAAAGACTTTCGAAGCTCTGAAGACATTTTCAGCGCATCATATACGCTCAACAATGCTGGAATTTTCTTTAGATAAGCTAGTACATTATATTTCACTTGCTCTTCCTCCAGCAAAACCTGTGGAACTTCTGACATTTGAGGGTCCTGAGGATTTCGTAATTTCCTCTGGTAGGTCAAGTAAGTCTGGCATACTTCAGCAACCGCCTTTTCGTTGACCTCAACTTCTTTTGTTCCCTCACCTATTTGGACCATGTTAACTGGTCCGGCTGCAGGGTGATCATCATCATCAGTCACTTCTCCATCTTCCTGGAGGTGCATTCTTCTTTCATTTCTTAGGTACCGAGAGTCATGCCTATAAAAGCATTGGGATTCTTCAAAACCATTCTTCATGGCCTTCCAACTAGGTACCACGACTCCATCGAGAGAGCAATACCAATCAAAGGCGATCCCCTCCAAGGAAAGGGGAATTGTTTTAGGCAAAGTGCTTGATTTTGAGCCGTTTCCCAACATTGTTTCAAAAAACACCTAATATGTTTTTGAGGATCTCCATACCCTTCATATAGGACAAAATTTGGAAGTTCGTATCTTTCAGGAAATGGTGTTTGCTCTATCGATAAAGGGAACAAATCCCTTGGGCGATAAGTGCCTATCTCTCGATCAAGGGCAGTTTCAATCTTCTCCTCAATTGTGCCTTCTATGAAATCATATGTTTGAGAAGATGTACCTTTGTCATCCAAATATTCTGACATCTCAATTTCTATTGGCCATGGTTTATAAAATGTCCTATAGAATCGATCAGCCATGGTGTCCCAATCTGGGATTGAATTAGGTAGCAGGCTGAAGTACCAATCTGCTGCCCATCCTTCCAAAGAAAGAACAAACTGCCGTAGAAGTAACGCTTGGCTTTTTACTATGTTTCCACATTGTGCAAGGAAACAAACCAAATGGCGCTTTGGACAACCTGTCCCATTATATAAAGGAAAACGAGGTACTGCATATCCTCGTGGGAACTGAACCTATTTGACCCAATTAGGGAAAGGGTGTCCAGAAATTTGATTTCTTTCAATAATCAAATTTTGATGGGCTTCAAAACCCTCATCTTTCAAAAAGACTGCTACTTTTGCCTGATGTTCCGCTTCCCTTCTAGCTTCAATTTTTGCTTTCTCATCATCACCTGGATTGCGAATGATATATATTTCTCGCTCTTCAAAATTTACATCCACAGTGATGACATTCCAAGGAAAGTCAAAGTGGTCACTTGATACACTTTCTCCATCGTATGTCCTAACTGGGGATGTGTATGGTGAACCATCAGGAGAAAAGTCAAGTTCCCAATCTTCATTAGGATCCTCAACTTGAGATGACTTTGCTTGTTTACTTGAATGCTTCCATACTTCATCATCCGACATACACCTGCCATTCACCTCATCATCCTTGAAGTATAGTCGTTTTTTCGCCTTTTTCACAAGCTCAGAGTCGGACCTACACCCGGTGTCTCCTTGTTCTGCTCCCCTTACATATTCTGGAGTGCTTTGATAGTACATTGGTGGTACTGGCGAATATTTTGGAGAAAAGGCTTCTGTTGTGTACTCCGGAGAAGCTGGTGTATACTCTGGTGAGGCTGGTGTGTATTCTGGAGAAGTTGGTGTATACTCTGGTGAGTCAGGTATGCAGATAGGAGATGTAATGCAATCTCCTTCCCTAACTTTTGAACCAACTTCACCCTCATCTTCCTCGTCGTCGCTCAAAACAATGATGGTTAGGCAAGGGGCCAAAGTAAACTTTTCCTCCCTTCTTTTATCAAAGTATGTCTGCAACTCCACAGATTGAAATTTTGAAGGTAGAAATTCCTCCAATGTGACTGGGACAAGAGGACCTTGCTCTAACTGCTCATCAGGGACCAATTTCTCCCATTTTCCTTCTTTGGGTTCTTTTTTCCTTTTCTCTTACTTACTTTAGCTTTTTTCTGTTTCCTATTGTAGACACCCTATTTTTGACCGACCTTAAGACTCAGATGTCACCGATTGAGCGCTCGGTGATGATACATATTGTGCTCGTTCTGAGGTCACAGAGTCTCGGCTGTGAGCCTTGCCTCCGGACTTCGGGGCTCTTTTGTGCTTTGTCTCGGTTTGCGAACCAGGTCCTTTTTTCTCTGTTTTCTCTTCCCGAAGGGAGGGAGAGGTCTTGTAGACCATCTCTCAGTGGCCGAAGGCCACGTTTTTTGGCCGTAGGCCATTTTTCCCGTTTGGAGACCAGGTTCCGATTTTTCGGAGTCGTCGACTGTGTGCCTCGGTTCGGGACCGCTTAACTACCTCCGTTTGCTCCGGTTTTTGGCACACACCTTGTTTCCTCCCTTTTGAGGGACACTGTGGCCCGGGAGACCACCTTCGTGGTCGTACGCCACCTCCGGTGCCTAACAGCCTGTTTTCGGGGCCCCGGACCGCGCGTTTTGGCCCCCCGAACCCTCGTTTTGCATCGGTTATGGTTCATTTTTGGTATGGACCCTATTTTCATTACTAGGAAGGTGGTAGGATAGTAGGAGACCAGCAATTCTTTTAAAAACCATTCTCTCTCCTCCAGCCGATTTTCTTGACAGAAAACTGGTTTTTCTCAATTTTGAGCCACAATTTCTGGTTTTTCATACCACCATTGTGTTGTGCTCATCTGGGAGGCCACCAATATGGGTAGGCCGACCAGTATTTCTTCTTGACCCTTTTGAACCTTGCTAGAAAGCTGGTTTTCCTCTCTCCTGGGTCACATTTTCTGGTTTTCCACGATACAGCTATATTCTACTCATCTGGGAGGCCACCTTTCTGGTATGGCCGACCAGCATTTCACCTTGAACCTTTTGACCCCTGGTCGGCCGACCAGGGGGAGTGGCCGGCCGACCACCTAAGCTGGTCGGCCAGCTTTCTGCTTTTTGGACTTTTTGAGTGTAACACAGCTGTGCCAGCTGTGAAGCACTTGACCCTTCCTCCAGGATTTTGACCCTCTTTTTGGTCTTTTTAAGTTGGTTTTGACCCTTTTGCTTAGCTTCTTAGAGAAGCTTGACTCTTTTGTCAAGCTTCTTGAGGAAGCTTGACCCCTTTGGTTAAGCTTCTTTGAGAAGCTTTGACCCTCTCTTAAGGTTTCTCCAAGAAGTCTTAGCTCTTCTCCTCTATAAAACCAACACTCCCCCTCAATTTGCAAGGGTTAGAAAAAACCAGCCAAGGCATATACACTCCACCCTCCATATCTCTCTCATCCAAGCTCAAATACCCCATTGTTCTTGGCCATTACACCACCCCTCATAGCCTACCACCTCCGCCATCCATTCAATCATCTTAGAGCTGTTTTTTTCAGAGGTTGAAAACTCACCTTCTTGGTCCAGAACTTGCTGCATTGCTGTGCTACAAGGGTAAGTACTCATTTCCCCCATTTTTGCATTATTTTGCCTCATAACTTAGCCCTATTTGCAAGCATTTTTGGGTTTTGTTATAAACTGAAAAGTGTCTTATTTTGAGCTCCTCTTGAAGTTTGATTAAGGATACTTTTTTGTTTGAGGTCATCTACCTCCTTGTATGCTCTATCCCTCTTTGTAGGTTTATTTTGCTTCATATCTTAGCCCTACTTGTGAGCATTTTAGAGATTTGTCATAAACTGAAAAGAGTCTTATTTTGAGCCCCTCTTGATGTTTGATTAAGGGCATTTTTCTGTTTGAGGTCATTTACTTTCTTGAATGCTTGTTTGCCTCTTGTTTTGAGCCTTGCATCTAGGCCTTTATTGCATGCTTTGTTTGGCCTTCTAGCCACTAAAATCGAGTGGATTTTCAGTGGCTAACACACTGTTTTGAGAGCCAAAATCAGAGGGGGGTGACCTCCTCTCTCCTTGTCTTGTTTGTTGGCCCTTTTGGCCTTCCAAAGGGGCTCCATCTTGCATGCTTTGAAGTCTTGTTTCAGGCCCTATTATGTGAGTTTTGAGGTCTGCCTTAGCTTTGTCCGGAGCCCTTTTGGCCATATTTTGTGTCCCTCATGCATGTGTGGAGCAATCCTCCTCAAGGCCTTTCAAGGAGACCTTTCATTGCGTGTTTCATTGACCCATTTCAGGGCCTTTTTGGTGAGTTTTAGGGCTGTCATAACTGATTTCCAGAGTTGGTTTCGCCATTTTACATGTCTATCTTGTATGTGTTGAGTAATCCACCTCATGGCCCTCCAAAGGAGCCCATCATTTTTGCATGCATTGGGTACATTTCAGTGGTTATTTGGGCATATTTTAGCATACGATGTCCTTATTTGTGGCTGGTTTGGTGACCTCTCTTGTGCTTCATATACATGCCATGTAAACCATGCTTACTAGACTATGTCGCATGTTGTTTTAGCCCTTCATGTTAGCACTTTTTGGCCATGCCTTAAACTGATATTGTGCTTATTTTGGACTGCCCTAGCTCTATTTTTGGGTCCCATGGTTGAATGATGTTGGTTTTGCATGCTTGTAGTTCAATACCCATGCTTAACTTTGAGTTTTGAGGTTCATTCCATGCATATACTGAGGTGTGTTCATGTTTTGGGCTCATTATACATCATATTTCAGAGCTTGTTTGAATGCCATGTTGCCATGTTTTGTACTCTTTAAATGTGTTTGAGAGTCGGACTTGTATGCCTTGTTTTCGGACCACTGAATGAGCTCCATTTCGTTGCATTCCAAGCCATCATTGTAGGCCATTTCCCCACTGTTTCAGACCTGCCTAGGGTCTGTTTGGGGTTGGTTTTGCCTTTGGTGCATTGCTTTGGGTACCTATAGTGTAACGCACTTCACTAGTTTCGGTACCCGGGCCCCCTAGCTTGCATTGTGTGCCATACTTGCATGTTTTGGGACCATATTTTATGCCATTTCAGAGCTGTATCATGTGTCATCTTATGCCATATTTCATTCCTTGCCATGCTTTGGTAGAGTGGCATTCGTGCCTTAGGATCGGTCCATTGCATCCGTGCATGTTTGCATGAGTTTCGGTCGTCTCATTTCCATCATATAGCCACTAATGTGAGTGTGGCTGAGGTCCACTCATGTTGGTGTAAGTCCATCGTGCATTGTGCATGCCATTTCAGTCCATAGCATTGCGTATGCTAGGTTGCATGTTAGTCGCATTGTGTATGCCATCTCATTTGCATTGTGTTTGGGATAGGAGTTAGCCCAAGCACGGGAAACGAGGGACGTTTCGTACTCCAAGTGACGGAACGTGTCTCAATTCCCGGTCGCCGACACTCTGGATTACCCATGATGGAGTTTAGGTCTTGTTGTGTTTTCACGTGCATTCACTTCACATTGAGTCGTGCAATTCGACTCCTCGGCCATCATGCATCGAGATGCGTGATTGGTGGCACGAGGATCGAGGTGTGCATACATATGTGAAAATACTTTGCTATGCCCCTTTCTTGCTCTCTGTCATAGCAAATCAGAAATCAGCAGCCTTCTAGAGCTTTGCACAGCATTCCGGCATTAATTGCAAACAGAGGCAAATCGGGGCATCGCAATGGATTTCCGGGCCAGGCAACTCAAGCATGCATCATTCATCATTCGGAACTGAGCTGAGGCAGTTCATGGATTTGCATATTAGTTTATCTTGCTTTCCTAGTTAATTTGTTAATTAATTAGGGTTTTGTAATATTCAGGCCTCGTTTGGGGACTGACTATTTTAGCCAAAAAGCCAAAAAGCCAACTAAAACTAGTCACATCACCTCTCTACTTTTCTGCACATCTTTTCGTAAAAAGCCAAAAAGTTACTAAAATAGCCTGTTCCCAAACGAGGCCTTAATTATTTATTCGGACTGTAATTATTTATTCGGACTGTATTATTCTTTCGGACCCTCCGAGCGAAGGCACAATTGTGTAATAAGTGTGCGTGTGTGTGATGTATGTCTTCCAACCCCACGTCTTTCTCCCTTTTATTTACCAGCTTATGATGGTTAGTTTAGGGCATGTTTCAATTAGCATACTTATGATAGCATGTTTGCATTCATTCATCTGTTTTGCATGCACCGGGCTCGGCGCATCATACTAACTGCATTGTATTTCAATCCCAAGTTGAATACGTGTTAGCTGTAGCATCATCATATGCCATCTTAGAATAGCCGAGCCTATTGTAGTTGCATTCCTGCATGTGTTGCATTAGGCATTTTTATATAGTTAGGATCATGCATGGATTTCTAACATAGCTTTTGTTTTGGCTTGGAGTACTCGGTAAGTGTTTATGCTTTAACATCCTTGCATGCGTGTGAGTGACTGCCATGATAGCATGTTTACCATGAGGCTAACTGCTTATGTGATATACCTGCCTGAATGCCTGTGGGTGAAGGTTGGATTATCTGAATTGGAATAATGCATTGACTGTGAGTATTAAGCCCACTTGAGAGTGGCAAATCATTGCGTTTTCTAAGCCCACCTGAGGGTGGCAAATCCACATTTTAGCCTACTTACGAGTAGCAAAACCGCTTTCAAAAACAAACATGAGATGTTTTGTTCCAATTCAGGCGATTTGGTCTATATTTGTATACTGCACGCATCACGTAGTAAATCTAGGCTAATAACCGAAATAAAAGCACATAATGTTTTCAAAACTCGATATCATGGTTAGTAGAAGCCGATCTTTGATCGAGCGAGCGGGGGTGCTCACGAAGTAACCTTCCCCAATCGTACCCAAGTTCCCGAACCGAGGCAACTTTGGTGATGACGGACACGTGGCCTTAGGCAACGAGTCAGGGTTTCCTAAATTTCCCAAAATAAAATATTTAGGTGGCGACTCTGTATCTGGCAAAGCAGTCCATGTTTGGCACTTCTTTCAAAAAATCTGTTTTCAAAAACGATTTGTCGGATTTGGACTCTTTGATGATTTATCGGTCTTGCATTGCACTCTGCGAGATTAGATACAGGACCGTGACATTGAGTCCTGAACTGTAGTGAGCCCAAATGAACAAAACGGGATTCCCTCCCGAGACGTTCGGGGACGTCTACACCTATAAACTTTTGGTTTTTTCTTTTTGGAAACTTTTGGCCCTTGTGTTGTTGAATCAACCACACTTCTAGCTTTCACTGTGGCATTTTGTTTTTTCTTCATGCTTTTTGACTGATAAACAACCCATTCACCTTCATTATCATTGTCGATAGTGATTGGGTTAGCAAATGCTTTCTCTTGAGGAAGGAGCTCGATAATCTTAGAGTCCAAAAGTTCCTGAATTTTATCTTTCAGAACAAAGCACTCTTTTATCGGATGGCTAATCAAACGATGGTAGGGGCAATACTTTGGATCGTTGGTCTTTCCTACCTCATGTGGTCTTTTCACCTCAGGGAAAGCAATCAACTTTTGCTCCAACAGATCTTCAAATAGGTCTTCGACCAGATCTGTAGTGACCCTCACACTGCCCTAACCGTACTCGTATGCATTTTACATGATTTTGCTCTGATTAAGCTTGCATTTCAAATCTTGACTTGTCTTGCATAAGTGTTACTTGAATGCTATGTTCCTTATTGGTGTGTGTGTTTCAGCCGAGGACATCTTGAGCCTAGGTCGCCCCTTTGATACTCTTACACTTAGAACCATCTTGGGATTTCTCTGGTTGGCCTTCACCCGCACCCTGACATATTGGCCGAGATATCATCATCTAGGCCGAGGTGTTCATTACCAAGGCCGAGATGTGTACTATCTGGGCCGAGATGTTACCCTTGAACCCAAGTGATCTTGCCCTAGACTGGTACGACCTAGACCGAGGTGTGGCACATCTAGGCCGAGTGTTGTCCTTTCTGGCCGAGGTCATTGTTCCCTTGCTTGCCGAAGTCTTGTTATTAGCCGATGTCATTACTCGCCGGAGTCCCTTACCACCTAGCTTGTTGAACACACCTTGTCATAGTCTTGTCTTTTCAATCAGTTACCTTTTTGGAGTTGAACCAACCAGCCATTGCCACGTGTCCGAGCTGAGTGATAAGTCAGCCGGCAGAGGGAGAGATGTATCATTTTGTATCATATCTTTGTTCTTGAGGAGAGAGAAGCTCTAGGAGAAGAAGGAGGAGTTTTAGAGTGAGAAAGTAGATTACAAGCTTAATCTTTGGAGTTTGAACCGTTTGATTCGAGTCTTGAGGTTAGAATCTTAATCTACTCTTGTTGTTCTTATTGATCATCTAGCTGCATTGCACGATTGAATCTGTTCTGCATGCCATGCATTGATTCAAAGTTGGTTTTAGAAAGAGAAAGTTAGTGTTCATGAGTTCTTGAAGAAAAGCCTCGTTTGATCCGAAAGTTTGCAACAAGTTACATGTTTTTGTGTTTGTTTTCGTAAGATCCTCAAGTATGGATACCCAGGTCCATGTTTTCAAACTCGTAGCATGAAATCTCAGATTTTATAATAATAAGTTATGATCTTTGCATTCATTTCTTCCATGCTCTTCATGTTCGTGTTCTTTATGTTCTTGAGCAGAGGGAAACCTAGATTTTTCCCGACTTCATTTTTTCTTGAATGTGGCCAACGGGACCTCACCTCGGCGAGGAGGTGTGGGACCTCGGCCAAGACCTAGTTGGTGCCCAGCATGTTTTCCCGAGATGAGAAACAGTGTTTGTTTTGGTTTGACTTAGTTTTGGGGAATGCCGAGATCATTTTGTATGCATGTGAAGATTGTTTAAAAGTACATTCAATAGACTTGCCATGTGTTTGTAGGACTTGGACTCGCCCTGACCCCGACGTTCGACGAACTATGTGAGTGGTATTTTAATAAAGATATGTTATAAAGCTTTGATAAAACCTTGTTTTGCTTTGTTCGGATATTACTTACAAGCATGAATGATTATCCCTATTTTGCGTATCAAATATTGTATCTTGCTTTGATGACATTCTTGGAAGTCCGTATGTGCTAGGGGACTATAAGCATTTGTAGCACAAAGTTTGGAAGTCCGTATGTGCTAGGGGACTATAAGCATTTGTAGCACAAAGTTTGGAAGTCCGTATGTGCTAGGGGACTATAAGCATTTGTAGCACAAGTCCTTAGTGTCTGGGGACTATAATGCAACGACACCATTGTTTTGAGATCTCGCTTGTCTTGTCTTGCTTTGCCACTGACGGTTTTACCGCGTGGGTTTGTTTGTCCGGAATGTCATCTCTTGTATTACATTGATGTTAGTAAGCATCCCTTGAAGCTTTGAAAGATTTGATAGATGGACTTGATTTATTCCTTGTATTGCTTTGTTAAAAGATCTCGGATATCATTCATGTAAACCCCTTTATTATTTATACCATTCACTGAGCATCCAAGCTCACCCTCTCTATATATATGTAGGTGATCAGCAAGACGGCGGCGACGCCTAGATGTCTTTTGCCGATATGTTTTGCCGACGTGTTTTGGATTATATTTTGCAACATCTTGAAGATCATGCTTCTTAGTTATTCTTCATTGTATTTTTGTATTCGATGGCTGAGAAGCCTTTTGGTCAAGATGTATTTTTCGTACTTCATTTGTTGTATTAAAGCTATGTAATGATGTGTGACATTTCATCTAACTTATGCACTGCTCTTATGGACTACTTAGCTTTTAATCTATTGCTTCCGCATCTGTAAGCCCCATATGTATACTCTGACTCGCGTGTGAATCCTTGCAAGTGGCCTTGGGTAATCCCAGATTACTGGCCATCATGGCACCATTCTACTAGGGGCGGAATGGGGTCGTGACAAGATCATCCATGAAAGAATATTTCTTCTCCAACCTCTCTTTCATAGTCACCTTTTTAAATTCCTTGGGCTTTTTAGCCCCTACTACAACGGGACCCTTCTTTCTGGTTTCGATTGTAGCTGCAGTCGAGGACTCAACCCTTTCAACGGTCCTAAGCCTCCTTCATTTAGCTAGATACAGCTCCATATCATGAGCTTTAGTGCATAGATCATTGAATCCTTCAAAAGTTTGAGCCATAAGAGCCGTAGAGAGCTCATGTCGGAAGTTGTTAAGGCACATCCGAATTAACTCTAATTGCGTAAACTTTTGAGGACAAGCAAATGTCAAAGCTCGCCATCTTGCAATGAAATCTGTAACAGACTCATTGTCACATTGCTTGGTCTCAATCAGTTCTGGTACTCCAACTCGCCTTTGTGTGTTGCAGAACTGTTTAAGGAACTCCTTCACCATGGATCCCAATTTAGGATTGATCCCTCAGGAAGATTAGCATATCAAGTAAATGCAGAACTTTCAAGTGATTAGACAAATAGCTGCAGGCACAGGGCCTCATTTTGGGCTATTGGCCCGCATCTTGAAAGGAAATGAGCCACATGTTGTCTTGGATCTCCTGTTCCATCAAACATTTTGAAATCTAGTTGGGAAAAACCAGAAGGGAATGGAACAGCATCTACCCATGCTGGGTAAGGTTTTGTAATTATTCGAAAATTCTCATCATCTTTTTCTTTGACTTTCTTTACTTGTCTCCTCACCATATCATCAATCATGGCCATGAGCATTGGATTCATACCACCACTGGTTAGATCAGAGTAACAAGGACCATTGCCCCCTGGGGCTAGTGTACTTTGTATGCCAACAGATGTCCCCACAACAGGTTGTGTCATTTGTTTGGGTGCACTTCCTGGTCCTGTCATTTGGGCCTGCAACTGTTGCATTTGCTCCAACATAGCAGCCATTTCCCGTTCTCTTCTCTCAAGTTGTTCTTGTAGGGCCACCACTTTTTCCTTGAGACCTTGGTCTTGTTGGACCTGCGAATTTTCACCTTCTTTCTCAACCTCAGTCATCATAACTGCGACTTTGTTGAAATATTCCTTGAAACAAACGAGATAGAATCATCTTGTTCGTACAAAAGATTTTCAACCCCCACAACATTACTCATATTTGAAGCATCTGACTGCGATACTTTGTTTTGAGCCTAATGGGTTATGGACCTTGTTATAGGCCCTTTTCTTATTCCCTCCATAGATAGTTCAACCAAAGTAGAAATATTTTCCAAGGGTTGCTTACCCTCCTCCACCTTGGATTTTCCAACAAAGACAGGACTTTCAATTTGTTTTTGGCGTTCATCTTTCGAGAGAGCCCTTTCAATAGCTCCAATAACATTTGTTGTCACTGTTCTTAGTTCCAGTTTCTTTAAGGCCTTATTTCTTCCTCGCTTTTGTCTTTTCGAAACTGGACCGGATGACATATCAAGTCGAGCCCCCAGGGGCATAGAAGGAACCGTTTGCGTTTTTTTGCAAATTCCTCATGAATTTTCAAAACAGTCCCTACATTTTTAGAGCAGACCAATTGATGTTGATTCAAATCCCGTTGGGCCAACAGGTGTTCCTTATTCTGTCGGGCCAATGGGTGTTTCTTATTTGAACCTTGTCGAGCCAACGGGTGTTCTTTATTCGAACCCTGTCGAGCCAACGGGTGTTCCTTATTCGAACCCTGTCGAGCCAACGAGTGTTCCTTTGGCTATTGAGAGTTGACTGAGATTTGATTTGACCGATTTTGTGCTCTGAACAGAACTATCGGTTCGTAGGCCGCAACTGTTTTTTCAACAACAGGGGCCTTTTTTCCATCAACAGGAGTTTGGGTCATTACCCTCCTCCCAATGGCCCTAATGATGCCATTTTAATGGAGTCTTCTACCTTTTTGAGTAGTTGGGCCACAACATTTTTTGTTGCCCCCGTTGAAGCTGCAACAAAAGTTGTAGTTGCAAACTGATTAGCCCCCTTTGCCTGAATTAGAAAGCTCTTCGTTCAGGCTGTGGCCCTCACAGTTGCGTACTGCTTCGATGCTTTCACATAATCTTCAGTAATCTTTCTCAAACTTTCAGCTTTCTGGAGAAGTGTGACTTTCTTCGTCACACCAATTACCTTCGAGACAGCCAAGAGCTTTCGCTCCGGAGCCCCTTGGGTGCTAGGGGAAAGAAATGCATCTTTCCAGGATTTCGCTGGTTCTACCTTTGGGACAGCCAAGAGCATTCGCTCCGGAGCCCCTTGGGTGATGGGTGCTATCTCTACCCTTGGTGATTTCAGAACCAGTGGAGTGTAGGTTTGTCTCTTGACAGTTGCTTCAGCATTCTTATAACAAAAGAATACATCAGTAAGTTTCAACTATATATATATTTTTTTTTGTTCTTCAAAAGATGGGAGGAGAAATAAGTCCCACTGGGCGTGCCAGAATTTGTAGACACAAATTTTAGAACATGAGGTGTTTCAACACATTTCAAAATTTATGTTACAAATGTCCACTGCTTAGTTTTTGGACTAAACAGTGTTGATTATTTGAATAGCAGGCTCTTATTTCCGATCTGTATTTCAGATCGTTAATTACACATTTTATACAAATGAAACCTCCGATTAATGAAGAACAAAATAAACAACAAAAGACAATTCAAGAAAAATAAATATTTTATTGAAATTGTTATGAGTTTTGAACCCTCGAATACAAAATACAATTCTTGGGTTTGGAACCCTTTACCTATTCATCGCCATTAGTGTAGGCTCTTGAGTTCTCTAGACTTCTCTTCTTCTTTCTTGTAACGATTTCTTCAGCTCTCAATTTCTTTCTCTCTCTCTCTCTCTGATCTTTTCACTTCTGATTTTCTTCGATCCCCCGTCTTGTGTGATGGTCCTCATATTTATGGAGGGCCATCAGGTGATAGGAATGCCTCATCTTCAATTTGTTGAATTTCAAATTGAATGATAGCGTCATTTGAATTTTGAATAATAGTGCTATCTGGTTAATCGTATATTTGATTAGCCATTTGAATTTTGAATAATAGCGCTATCTGGTTAATCGTATATTTGATTAACCGGATTGATCTTTGGGGTTTCATCCTGTGTGGTGTCCTTGCTATGGGCTCTACAGGTGTCATCTTTCGTAGGCTCCACGTGTCATTTGCGCATCTTGAATAACGTCGTTGAGATACGACGTTGTTTTATTTATGTACTTCAACGGATCATGTTGATCTTTTTTTAGGAAGTGATTACCTACAACCTTCTTATCATAGGCTCTATACGTGTCATAAATTTAGTTGAAATTTATGTGCCAACAGTGTCTGACACAGATACGACACTTGTTTTGAAGTATCGATGCTTCATAGTTTACAAGTTATAGTACTCCTCCAAACTTGAAGAAAATTTGTAAGTATTTCCTAATTGGTGGAATGTCAATAAAACGTTCATGAGTACCAAAGGAAATTAAGGGAATGTACCTAACCTGCAAAACTTTTAATCAAAAATCAAAATAAAAATAATTAATATTATCTCTAACAAAGATAATCATGCATAGACTTTGAATGGTTAATCATATTTTAGAACAATAAATTTATAAAATAAAATAAAAAGAATTTGAACCCTTTTATTTTGGTTTCAGTAAAATTTTAGTTGTCAATTTTAAAAAATCTTAAAATAATGAATTATATTCAATTATGAGTATTTTTTTTTTTTTTCAAATTTTAATAGGTGTCAAGTGACCATTCTTAACTCTGTTTTATGCTCTTCCATTCTGTTGTATTATCTTGCCTTCATTATGGTTTTTACGTAGAAATATTGTTTAATTGAACTTTTTTTGCCTTTGGCGACTTAACGTTAAACTTTCATTACGTTATTTCACCTCCATTAAACTTTCATTGCTTTATTTTTAGGTGGAGAAGATTCCAGAATCATTTCAGTCAGTCAAGCATTACTTTGGTTCATTCGTTTTTCCTTTATTGGAGGAAACACGGGCAGAGTTGGCTTCAAGCATGGAGATCATTCATGAAGCACCTTTTGCTAAAGTGATCTCACTCAATGCGTGCGAGCTGTATGAAACTTTGCATTATGATATTGAGGTTGATTACTGGAGAAACAGATTTAGTGACCGTGGCAAGGATCCTTACAAAACCTTGCCTGGAGATGTTTTTATAGTTTCAGATGCAAAACCCGAAACTGCATATGATTTACAACAGGGTGGAAGGACATGGACTTTTGCAACAGTCACTAATATCATAGAGGATGAGACAGAGGATGAGATTGGAGAAGGGTTGGAGGATGAGATAGAGGATGAGACAAAGGATGAGAATGGACGAGGTAATAATTCATCCACTTTTTTTAAAGTCAAAGCATCGAGAGACATTGAAGTCAAAGGTGGAATGCGGCAATCATCCTTTGTGGTTTTCTTGGGAAATATAACTACAAACAGAAGAATATGGAATGCGCTACATAAGTTTGGAAATCGGAAGATCATCGAGAGAGTTCTTTGTGCTGATTCTGAGGTAAGAATTGTGACAAAAGATTATCATGCATGCAATTGTTTTGTTTGAGTTTCATGTCCTTGTTTTTAATTTTTAAGATGATCGTACCTTGCATATATGAAGTTAATGTTAGTAAACATTTTGCATCCTATGTTTTGTGTCTTTTCATTAAGACTCTTTTAACTGGAATGCAAACTGTTCTGGTATGAGGAATGCGGACGAAAATGAGGTTCGCCACATGCACTGAAATGTGGTACAATAAGGGTTGGAGGGTTGTATAAATATAAATCACACTACTGGACTTTACAAGACTACTAAATATAACACCAATTATATAGACATCGAATGAAATATTGTTGCAAATTAATGATGTAAAAACACAATTCTAGAAGCATTATGCCCTATTTGTTTTATATTTGATCATGCAAAAACTCTGCTCTCTCTAGATTTTTGTTCATTATTTTTTATTTTTTTCTTCCAATAGGAAACTCTTAAGAAATTATATCGGAAAAATTTTGGAATTGCTTTTATATTGTTAAATTCTTCTTTTTGAAATGAAAATGTACTGTGTTTTTGAACGTGCATTTGAAAACGTAAATTGTTTTTCCGTTATCACTCAGCATAATTTAATGAATTCTATGAGTAAAATATATACTTCACTTTTGGTGGATCTTATTGACATTAACTTTGAAAAACAGGTTCAGGAGGATTGCGAACTTTGTTGTGTCCATAGTAGGTACCAATTGCCCGAAAGATTTGGTACAAGTCTACTATCTATGCTGAATGAATCCCAAACAGAGGCAGTCTTGGCTGCTCTTCTTAGAATGGAATGTAATCACAAGCCTACTGCAAAACTTATATGGGGCCCACCAGGGACGGGGAAAACTAAAACTGTCAGTGTTATGCTTTTTGCTCTTTTGAGGATGAATTGCCGGACTCTTACTTGTTCTCCTACAAATGTAGCTATAAATGAAATGGCTTCGAGGGTGTTACGGTTGGTGAGGGAATCTGCAAAGGATGCTTTATTTTGTTCTTTGGGAGATATTCTCTTGTTTGGGAATAAGGATCGGCTGAAAATGGATTCTGACATTGAAGATATCTATCTGGACTATCGTGTTAAAAAACTTAAGAAGTGTTTAGCACCAGCGTCTGGCTGGAGGCATTGTTTTACTTCCATGATAGATTTGCTTGAAGATTGTGTTTCTCAATACCATGTTTTTGTGGAAAATCAAAAGATCATAGAAAAAGAACACAGCAATCGAGAGGAAGTCGAAAAGGAAGAATTCAAATCATTTCTCGAGTTTGTGAGATCCAGATTTGAATCTATTGAAAAATTGCTGAGAAAATGTATGTTTATATTCAGCACTCATTTACCAAGAAGTTACATTTTGGAACATAATTTTCAGAAAATGGTAACTCTCTTTGACTTGCTTGATTATTTGAAAAGTTTGTTGTTTCAAGAGAGTGTTGTTTCTGATGAACTCAAGGATATTTTTTCGCACCAATATCCAATTGAAGATTTTTCTGAATCTTTTGCAAATACACAATCTCTGATATACACAAGGAGCAAGTGTCTTTCTGTTTTAAAATCTCTTAAGCATTCTTTTGAAGACCTTGGCCTGCCAAGTGTTATGATCAAAGGTTCAATTAAGGACTTCTGTTTTCGAAGAGCTTCCTTAATTTTGTGCACTGCTTCTAGTTCATATAAGCTATATTCAGTGGGAATGGAACCATTGAACTTGCTGGTTATTGATGAAGCTGCACAATTGAAGGAGTCTGAATCAACAATACCCCTTAAACTTCCCGGTCTGAGACATGCCATTCTCGTTGGCGATGAGTGCCAATTACCAGCAACGGTTATTAGTAATGTAAGTTAATGCTATTGGTCTTATTACCCTACAAATTTAAATAGGCAAGGATTCATTTTTCATACATTGAACATTATGTGGATTGATAGGTTTCGAGTGAAGCTGGATTTGGAAGAAGCTTGTTCGAAAGGTTGGGTTCGTTGGGTCATTCGAAGCACCTTCTAAACATGCAGTACAGGATGCATCCATCAATAAGTTCCTTCCCAAATTCAAAGTTCTATTTCAACCAAATCATGGATGCACCATATGTTATGAAGAAAAGTTACGAAAGACACTATCTTTCAGAGCCAATGTTTGGTCCCTATTCTTTCATAAATGTAGTTGGTGGTAAAGAAGAAGTTGATGATGTTGGGCGTAGCCGGAGAAATTGGGTAGAGGTTGCTGTTGTTGTGAAGATAGTGCAGAAATTATACAAAGGTATGTCAAGTGGGATTTGATTGCACCTGTATTTTGACTTTGTTGTTTTGATATGTACTATACTTTATAGAAAGGTTTACTGTATGTGTCTTATTTTTTTGGTAAATTACAAATACACCCTTTGAGATTTACTTAAAATATGAATTGCTCCCTGGGGTTTAACAAATTACAAATACCTCCCTGTCAGAATTTTTTATTTAAAAGAATAAATTGAAAAAATGAAATTTCTAACTGTTCACCTATACAATAATAAAATTATCTGAATTATTAATTGAAATAAAATTTTAACATTATTAAAAACTATTAATTAACTTGATGATTTATTAATAAAATGACCTATTTGTTATGAAATTAGAAACCATAGGGGGCATAATATCATTTCTAAAACTAAGGGGTAATTTGTAATTTAAGCAAACCTCAGGGGGTGTGTTTGTAATTTATCCTATTTTTTATGAGCATTATTGTATACATCTCATGATTATATGTGGCTTTTGAAATTAGAATTTTTACTTTTGAAACCCACTACAAGAAATTAGTCCTTTAGAGACTAATATTTAGGGACTAATTAAATTTGGTCGCTAAAAGTAACTTTTTAGGGACAAATTTAAATATATGATAATTTACTTATAAGATTGTAAAAATGATTATTAATATTCTCACTTAATAGTTACATAATTTTTTTAGACTAATAAATTTGGTTGCTAATACATTTACATAATTTTTTTAGACTAATAAATTCGGTCACTAATATATTATTAACATTTAGGTACCAAATATTTTCGCCATTATCGATTAAAAACAATTTGAGACCGATTATTTTCATCATTTTAACAATTAAAAAGTCGGGACCTCATTCTTCACTTCAGCCCTAACTTGCTCATTCTCTCTCTCTCTCTCTCTCTCTCTCTCTTTCTCTCTCTCTCTCTCTCTCCCTCCGTAATCGATCTTCATACCTGTAAGAGCTCCAAGGCAGATTGAGCTCCACATTTGAAGATTAATAGTCGTTTTTCAATTAACAATTGAAGATTGAGCTCAATCTTCAATTGTCAATCTTCAATCTCTCGCACCTCGGTTTGCTCAATCTTCAGCCCTAAAGTCGGGAGCTCCAAGGCAGATTGGGAGCTCAATCTTCTTCAAATTTTGGTGCGTCTCTCTCTCTCTCTCTCTCTCTCGCTCTCTCTCTCCGTAATCGATCTCCGTAATCGACCTGTAAGAGCTCCAATTCGAACTTTCAATTTCTTATCGTAATCGATCTGTGTTTTACATTGATTGAACTGTTTATTGTATTTTCAATTTCTTATTGTGTTTCAATCTATGTCTTACTTTGTTTCTTATCGTGTTTCAATCTCTGTTTATTGTCTCCGATCTCCGTAATCGACCTGTTTATTGTATTTTCAATTTCTTATTGTGTTTCAATCTATGTTTTACAGAGACTGAACTTGTTTCTTATCTTAATGCTTGTTGGAATTGAACAATTGTTTACATAGAGCATGATATGTAGTTTCAAAATGGAGAAAAGTAATGGTATGCTTGTTTCACTGTCAACAAATTTCAAGAGTCATTTCATGGAATCCAGCACTCATTTTAATTTGATGATCCTGATATTGAAGTCGATAGCACTGTATAGCAAGTGAATGAGCCCACTATATCCAGGCTGCACACTTCAGACAACAATTTCTAAGGAAAGGAATTTATTTTCCCCAATATAGCTTACCTTTGAAAGACACGCCTCAGTGATATGAAATTTTGTTTCAGTCTTTTTAGTTTTCTTTGTCTTTTGGACTTGTTTTATTTCTTTATTTCCCCCCTTTATTTTTATAAATTCCAAAAATATCAGATCAATATTTATACAACATAAATTATGTGATGCGTACTTTTTAGATTTCGACAACTGGAGGAGTTTCTTATTGCTCAATTTATTTTCTTTGTTTTCTTCTTTTTTAAAACTTGTAGTTTCTTTACTTTTGAGAAAATGCAGGTATGTGGGAAACATTCATACACAAGTGACAGAACCCCTCATTCAAGAGGTTTTTTCAAGTACTGGACCTGTGGAGGGCTGCAAGCTCATTAGAAAGGAGAAGGTATTGTTATACCTGTAGTTTTGTGTTTTACAATACTGTGGCAAGGCTCAGTGGGCAACGATGATGTGCTTTATCTTGTTTGGTTAACTATATATTTTTTTTATAAAAACTTTGATACCTTCTTCTAATTTTGAGGTTGACATTTCTGTTGTTTCTCTTAAATGCAGTCATCATATGGATTCATTCATTACTTCGATCGTAGATCTGCTGCGCTTGCTATACTGTCTCTTAACGGAAGGCACCTGTAAGTAGAATTCTTAGTGGTTCATTATATTCTGTCTTGCTTTTGCCCTTGTATTTTATTCTGTTTTTTAATTTATTTGCAGGTTTGGGCAGCCTATCAAAGTTAATTGGGCATATGCAATTTTATCATTATCAAAAAGTAGTAGTTGTTGTGGTGCTTAGTAATATCCCTCCTTTGTTTTGACCATTCTTCTGAATATTTGTAGTTCTGGTGCTTAGTCATATCACGTGTACCAAATCCATTTGCTCTTTGCGGCTGATAGTGTACTCCAAAAGTTTTTAGTTGTATTGGAAAAGTCTTTAACCAGGTTCTGTGTTTATGAATCATTTGAAGCTTTTATGGTTCAATAATTGTTATGATGTATGATCATTTGACCTATATTGTGTATTCAAGCTGAATTACCCATTTAGTATTTTATTTGATTGACGAGTTCAACTTCTTCCTCTTGCGGCAGGGAGTTATCTAAACATCGGGAATTCAGTAGAGAAGTGAGCAGCAGTGGCGATGTTTGTTTGTTGAAATCAAAATCAGTATGTTTTTTGTTGTCTAAATTTATTTATTTTTCATTATTTGTATGTACTGCAGCAGGTACTCTTGGTGGTGGGTTACGATCAACAATTTGGTAGAACACCAATTTGGCCGGAAAAGATAATGGGGCACCCAGCAAGAGAAATGCTCAGAATTTCTCTTCTACAGGATTTTTTTCTTACAAAGAATCGAAATCTTGTTTTGATGCTGCTGTTTGAATTAAACAACCAAAAAATAATTTTAATTAAATTTGAAGTCATATTTTCTTCTTCTTTTTTAAAATTAAATTTGACTAATTTTCTTGCGGATTTTAGGGATCTTGCGGATTTTAGGATGGGCATCAATCCTGGACCCCCCATCATGAGTAGAGAGGAATTTGAAACTCGGAAAGATGATCTATGGAGGAAGTGTGCAACGGAATCTGTTGCTGCAAAGGTACTATCAATAAGCATCATTCACTGGTGTTATATTTAGATTGTTTTGCAATTTCTTCACTGGTGTCATTTTTTGTTTGAACCTATAACAACTGACCCACTTGATTATGTTTGAATTTGTTGTAAGCTAACCCCATTTTTTTGCTATCTTGTTATTTATTATCCGCACTTGGCTTCCACTAAAATATTTTGTTGTTTTTCATGTGATATGATTTGGCACCCACCCCTGCACCTGCAGCTACTGTAGAAAAGGTCTTCAATAAGACAAGTGCAAAAGTGAGTGTACAGAAGGAAAAAATTCTTGAATTAGTGAAGGAAGTGCCACTGGATCCTATGGCTAAAAAACTTCGCCAAGAAAGGTATGGCAGAAAAAAAAAAAATGCCTCAATTCTAGGTGACTCACTTTCTTGTTGTGTTGATTCTTATTATAGCTCACAAATACTTCAAGTACACTGAGATAACGGGCTTTTTCATTATTTGTAACTTGTTTGATTATGAATGACTATTGATTATTTAATGATGTTGTGTTGTGTTAATTCTTATTATTTGATTCTTCTTTTTGAATTTTGGGTTGCAGGGATGTCCAAAGGGTGTCACACCTAAGTACAGCTTGAAGCCTCTTGTGCCAAGCCTGTCTGATATAAAGCCCGATATTGATGTTGAGAAAATGCTTTTTTAGATATTTTCTTTGAAGAAACTATGTTGCTATTCTTCATTTGAACTGTTACTACTTTGATTTGAATTTGGAAACTTTCAGTTATAATTTTTGTCAAATTTACTTTCTATATGCTCATTATGGTTTGGGAATAGAGTGGGTTTGATATGTGGATGTCAATTTTTTTTTTAATATGATTGGATGACATTTAATTTTGTGTATTTTAGCTATGAAATTAAATGATTACAAAATTTAACTTTGATTTTTAGCGACGAAAATGTGTTGTAGAGAAAGTTATATGTCTTTTAGCGACCAAATATCATAGTCGTTAAAAGAGTCATTATTTTGTTTTTTGCGACCAAATTGGGACATTTTATGACGAAGTATTAGCGACCAAACATTTAGTCTTGTAAAATCAAACATTTTGTGACAATATAAAATTGGTCGCTAATTGTCATTTTTGGGGACATTTTCAAAAATTGGTCGCTAAAGACTTTTCTAGACGCACTTTTAGTGACTTTTTTAGTGACGAAATTAATTTTGTCACAAAAACCATTTAGAGACTAAAATAATAGTTTTAGGGACCAAAATAATTGGTCGCCAAAAGTCTTATATGTTGTAGTGACCATTATTTCGTAGTACTGCAGCACCAAAGGATACTACTTACAATCCTTTTTATTGTTGTCAAGACCCACATAATCAATCAAAAGACAACTGGAGGTGTATAGAGATCTTTGGTTTTCTTGGTCCTTGAATTTGTTGGCATTCCCTTGATGCCTTTTTGAATTTTTTTTTTTTTTTTTTTCTTTTCTTTTTTCTGCTTATCTAAAAGAAAAAGTAATTTGATATGCATTCTGCATTGTTTTCATTGCTCTTTTTTCAAGAACTCTAGGCAGTTTTCAGAAAAATTTAATGCCTTTTTGAAATAAAATTTTCTTTCTACTTATCAAAAAGAAAAAGTATTTTGTTATGTTTTCGTTTTTCTATTTTCAATAACACAAGGCAGTTTTCAGTAACATTACCAAACAGTACTGAAGCACTTTTATCAAATGTTGTATTCGCACCATTTTCCTTCACTCTTTTGCAGAGGGCGATAACTCAACAGACTGTAAACGCAGAGGAAAAAAAAGAACAAGAAAACAAAGGTAGCATGAAGAAACGAAAATAAAACACTGAAAACATCACCATTGGAGAAATTAAAAGCTTCTGTTGAATTATTAAAATTGTAGAACTTCTTATTTTCACATCCTAAATGATTTGCTTTGTTTTTCTTTTTTATTGGTTGATGTTGTGTACAGCATGGGAAGGCTACAAAAAGAAGCTTAGCATTGGTGTGATATCTCCCTACGCTGCTCAAGTTGTGGCTATCAAAGACAAAATTGAACAAAAATATGACAACCTTGAGGGATTCACAGTGAAGGTGAAGTCAGTTGATGGGTTTCAAGGTGGAGAGGCAGATGTCATAATAATTTCTACTGTAAGATCAAATAAAGGTGGATTTGTTGGCTTCATGTCCAGTTTTCAGAGAACTAATGTTGCATTGACAAGAGCTCGGTATTGATTCAAACAGACTCCCTCTTAAGTTCACTTCTTAATTTTTTTGCTTTAAGATGTTGAATATTCATGTCCTTTGATTCCTTTCCAGGCACTGTCTTTGGATTTTGGGAAATGAAAAGACACTAGCTAGTAGTGAATCAGTTTGGGAAGCGATAGTCCGTGATGCTAGGCATCGCCAATGTTTCTTTGATGCTCATTTAGATAAAGATTTGGCCAAAGCAATAATAGATGTCAAGAAAGAGCTTCATCAAATGGATGATTTGTTCAATACGGATAGTATACTTTTCAGAAGTGCAAGATGGAAGGTATTTAACTTCTTGTGATTAATGATGTTATTATCCTTCTATCTATCTCTAAAATCACAGAACTTTTAATCTTTACAATGCACGTAATTTGATTTGACATTTTTTTCCCCATTGGTTCACCCCAGGTTTCTTTCAGCGACGACTTCAGAAAATCATTTGGAAAACTTACTTCAGTCCGTATTAAAAAGTCAGTTATGAACCTATTACTGAAGCTTTCAAGTGGTTGGCGACCTAAAAAGGTGAATGTGGACTCAGTTTGTGAGAGCTCTGCACAGATCTTGAAACAATTCAAGGTTGAAGGGCTCTATGTTGTTTGCACCATTGACATTGTAAAGGATTCGATTTACAAACAAGTTTTGAAGGTTAGGGATATATTGCCTTTGGAAGAAATCCCAAAATTGGTTAAACGCCTTGATGGCATGTTTGCTATGTACACTGATGATTATATCGATCACTGTAAGCAGAAATGCTTCGAAGGGTATGTTTGTTTTTTCACTAAATGTGAACATAATGAAATATATTATATATTTGAATTTCAAAGGTTAATTAACTTTATTGATTGGTTTTTTGTGTTCAGGTATTTGGAAGTTCCAAAGAGTTGGGTGAGATCTTCTGACATTGTCCAGTTCAAGCGTCTTGACAACCATGTACATGGCAATGAGTCAAGTGGCGGTACTATTGATGTTAGGAGTTATGTTGAGAATTCAAAGGTTAGTGAGAGCCTGTTGTTGATGAAATTCTACTCCTTATCGTCTGGTGTGGTGAGCCACTTACTTTCTGACCGTGATGGTAAAGAATTGGACCTACCTTTTGAAGTAACAGACCAGGAATCAGAGATTATCTTGTTCCCTAGAAGCACATTTATACTTGGACGGTCAGGAACAGGTAAAACCACAGTTTTGACAAGGAAATTGTTTCAGAAGGAGCAACACCACCATATTGCTTCAAAAGGAATTTATGCAGATGAGGCCAGTACTAGTACAGATGTGAGTGAGAGGAACAATGTTGGTGACTGCGTTGTAGAGATTAAGGATAGTGTCTTGCGCCAACTTTTTGTGACAGTCAGTCCGAAACTGTGTTATGCTATCAAACAACATGTTTCTGGGCTGAAAAGGTGTGTTAGATGCTCAATTATGGGGTTGTTGCAACCTGTTCCTTTTTTGTATTTTGTTTTTACTGTTTGCAAATTAGTGATCAGCAAACTAAAGTGAATACTCTTTGGTTTTAGATGACTGAGTGTGCAACAGGTCCTATAAAAGTCCTCAGAAGTTTTTATACTATACAAATAAATTAACAGTCATACAATGGATGGAGGTTATGTTATCAAATTGGTTTCCTATAGTTTGTATGATTGATCTCTAAATTAATGCATTAATTGGTCTGTCTTGATCTCTGTTAATTGTTATTGTTGACCTAAGGTGACATTTACTCTTTCTGAGTTAACTGCCTAAGGGTAGTACTTTTATGTATAGGTTTGCTGATGGTGGGAATTTTTCTGGAGAAAACAGTTCAACCGATATGGATGATACAGCACAATTTATGGATATCCCAGATTCTTTTCTTGACATTGCTTCTAACAAATACCCTCTTGTCATCACATTTCATAAGTTCTTAATGATGCTCGATGGAACATTGGGCAATTCATACTTTGAAAGGTTCCTTGGTGGAAGCAGACTTTCTCATTGTAGAACTAGTGGTTCAAGATCAGTTGCTTTGGAAACTTTCTTAAGAACAAAGGAGGTTAACTATGAGAGGTTCTGTTCATTGTACTGGCCACATTTCAATTCTACGCTAACAAAGAAGCTCGATCCTTCCAAAGTGTTTACTGAGATAATATCTCATATAAAAGGTGGATTGGGAGTGGGTGAGGCTCGTGAAGGTAGACTTAGTCAAGAGGATTATGTCCACCTGTCTGAGGGTCAGGTATCTACTTTGAGTAAGCAGAAGAGAGAGAAAATTTATGATATCTTTCTAGGTTACGAGAAAACAAAGATGAAAAAGGGTGAATATGATTTAGCTGATTTAGTGAATGATCTTCATTATCGACTAAGAAATGTAATACTTGAGGGTGACAAAATGGATTTTGTGTATATTGATGAAGTGCAAGATCTTACAATGAGACAAATTTCTCTTTTCAAGTATATTTGCCGAAATGTGGACGAGGGCTTTGTTTTTGCAGGTGACACAGCACAGACTATTGCAAGGGGAATTGATTTTAGATTCGAAGATATACGATCTCTATTCTACAATGAGTTCGTGATGGAATCAAGAGGCCGTGCATTTGTTGGAACAAAGGAGAAAGGATATCTATCAAACATTTTCGGCCTTCACCAGAACTTCCGTACCCATGATGGTGTGCTTAGATTAGCACAAAGTGTCATTAACCTTCTTTACCGTTACTTTCGTCATTCTATTGATGTTTTGGAACCCGAGACAAGTCTTATATATGGTGAAGCTCCGATTCTTATTGAGTCTGGAAATGATGAAAATGCAATTGTAACTATTTTTGGAAAGAGTGGAAATGTCAGTGGGGACATAGTTGGCTTTGGCGCCGAGCAGGTCATATTAGTACGAGATGATTGTGCCAGCAAGGAAATATCTGACTATGTTGGAAAGCAGGCACTTGTTTTGACTATTGTGGAATGTAAGGGCCTAGAGTTTCAGGTGACTATTAGTTTTTATATATATTTTATTTATTTGTCTCTTCTTTTTATATGTCTTTCATATTTTACTTATTTGATTCATTTCTTATCATTTATAGGATGTGTTATTGTACAACTTTTTCGGCTCGTCACCTCTGAAAAATCAATGGAGAGTAATATATGAATTTATGGAAGAACAAGGAATGCTTGATGGTACTTGCAGGTCCTATCCGAAATTTGATGAGGAAAGACATAATGTCTTGTGTTCTGAACTGAAGCAACTATATGTGGCAATTACTCGTACGAGGCAAAGGTTGTGGATTTGTGAGAATACTGAGGAGCTCTCGAAGCCTATGTTTGACTATTGGAAGAAGAAGTGCCTTGTCCAAGTAAGGAAATTGGACGATTCACTTGCACAGGCAATGCAAGTTGCAAGTAGCCCAGAAGAGTGGAAGAAACGGGGTATCAAGGTCTGCTTGATTGCTCCATATTTTAATTTTAGCACACTATTTTTCTTTTTAAAATCATATCATGATTTTTCTTACACGTGTATTGTTTTTGT
Source organism: Camellia granthamiana (assembly GCA_036172215.1). Classification (NCBI taxonomy): domain Eukaryota; kingdom Viridiplantae; phylum Streptophyta; class Magnoliopsida; order Ericales; family Theaceae; genus Camellia; species Camellia granthamiana. Next base: position 116,460,269 of record CM069913.1, read on the forward strand.
GTTCTTTAGCTCTATCATGAGAATAACTATGAGAGGGCAACGATGTGCTTTGAAAGGGCTGGAGACACGATGTGGGGAAAAAGGGCCAAGGCTTCTGGCCTTAAAGCAAATGCAGATCGTATGTGTGGTTCAAATCCTGAAGGGGCTTGCACGGTTCTTAGGGAAGCTGCTGAGTTATTTGATTCTATAGGTATGGCTAAGTCAGCTGCTGAATGTTTTTGTGACTCGGGGGAATATGAAAGAGCAGGTATTGTTTTCTGTTCATTTGTTTTTCAATTAATTTTTTTGTTAATTTGAAAATATTGTTTGCAATATAGTTCATGCAACTTAACAGTATTTAGTGGCTTATGATTTTTAGATTTCATAAGATGGTACTTCCCTTGAAAAATACAGACAAATCGTGACTTTTAACTAATCAGATAATTTGACCTATACTATACTAGTACACGTTGGGATAATGGGTAGATTCCTTTCAGAGGAGAATCACAAATGCATAACCCTTTCCGTCATGAAATGCATACCCTAATTTATTTTTTCTCAAAAATTTATACCCTAAATTATTGTTTTTGATAAGTAGCTAACTGATGAATTTTTTATCTTTAAAATTATTTTAGGGTTTAGGGTTTACCTTTTTTACCAATATGAATTTTTTTTGATTATGTTATACACAACAAGATCATTGGACAGAATGTTTGAATGATAGCTTCTTCTTTCTTTCTTTTTTTTTTTATAGTAATTTTCCTTTTTTTCTCTGTTTGTGTGCACTTGCAAATTAATAAATTTTGTTTGGCATAAGCAGATATTTTTACATGGCCAAATATGGAGGCAAATGTGGAGTGTGAATATCATTTCCCAATAATTTAATGTTGCCGAAAAAACTAAGACAAACCTTGAGGTTCTCTTGCTTGCCAAATTTCTAGGTCATTACTATGCTCCAAAACAAGAGCACTCAAATTTCATCTCGTGTTTTTCCTTTGTAAGGTTGGAGCATTATTTGCCTGCTCTAGTTTGTCTTCATCTTGTTTTGTCATTCTAGTTGTATTTTCCAAGTCTCCAACATTTAATTTTGAAGTTTAAATGCACTTTTGGGTTAACAAAGTTTTGACATCTAGGTTGTAATTTTTTAACTTTGCAGGAAGAATTTATTTGGAAAAGTGTGGGGAAACTGAGCTGAACAAAGCCGGGGAATGTTTCTCTCTGGCAGGTAGTTATAAACTTGCAGCTAAAGTGTATGCCTGTGGAAAATATTTTTCAGAGTGCTTGTCTGTTTGCACCAAAGGAAAGCTTTTCAACATGGGTTTACAATACATTCAAGGCTGGAAACAAGATGCCCATAGAGACAATGGTATGATGGTCAAAAGAAGTGAAGAAATCAACAAAATTGAACAACAGTTCCTTGAGAGTTGCGCACTTAATTACTATGAACTGAAAGATAATAGATCCATGATGAAATTTGTGAGAGCTTTTCACTCGATGGATTCAGTTCGCAACTTCTTGAAGTCTTTGGATTGCCTCGATGAGCTTTTAGTGATGGAAGAAGAATCGGGAAATTTTTTGGAGGCTGCAAAGGTTGCAGAGCTAAGGGGAGATGTTCTACGCAAGGCTGATCTGATTGGGAAGGCTGGACATTTTAAAGAGGCGTCGAAGCTTATTTTAAGGTACGTTTTCTCCAATTCTCTGTGGGCATCCGGAAGCAGAGGTTGGCCACTAAAGTGCTTTTTGCAAAAGGAGGAGATTTTAGCTAAAGCCAAGTCGTTTGCAAAGAAAGATTCAGACATCTTCTATGAGTTTGTTTGCACCGAGGCTAACATTTTATCAACTGAACAATCTAACTTGTCCCAGTTGAGTCAGTATTTGAACGCTTCCCGTGGTAATAAAAGCCTCAGAGGTGAAATCTTATCCATAAGAAAAATTCTGGATATTCATCTGCAGCCAAGTACCTCGAAGTATGATTGGGAATATGAATTAGTAGTGGATTTGATGAAGCATTCACAAGAAAGCATTTCACATAACCAGGTGTCTGTTGTAACGCTGATTTGCTTTTGGAATCTTTGGAAAGAGAAGATTGAGTATATCTTCAAGTACCTAGCTTGTCTTGAAACTCATGATGCTGATGAATATTATAGCTATGGAGACTTCTGTTTGAATTACTTTGGTGTGCAGAAGAGACAGTTGAATAAAGTCAATACCAGTTTCCTTTTTCTGAATGCTGATGCTGCTTGGGTGAGAGAAATTGATGACAGATTTCTTCAGAGAAATGGAAAGTTGGTTTCTGCTGATGCACAGCATTTTGTTTCAGCAGCTCAAACTCATTGGCGCTCAGAATTGCTTTCTGTTGGTATGAAGGTGTTGGAAACTCTCAAGGCACTTTATAAGCTTGCAATTACAAATTCAATGTCTGTTTTTTGCCAAAGCATGCCTCTCATTTATATCTTTGAGTTAGCAAACTCTTTTTTGGGGTCCAAGTATGTTTCATACGAGTACCATGAAACTCAAACTTTGCAAAGTTTTCTCAACTTATCTACTGCATACTTTGAGAAAGTGTTTCCTTTAGATTGGCGGGAATCATTAACAGAGAGTATGATTTCTCTAAGAGGGAGTGAGCTTTCCCGGAACATTCTTGAGGAGGTTATTCTTGAAAACATCAAGGGTGACCTAACCTATGGCCAAATTGGGAGGATTCTGATGATATGGCTTGGTTCAGGAAAGCCAACTGATGAACTATACAAGAAGATTGCAAAAAGTTTTGAAAAGAATTCACCTTGGGGCGGATTCATTAAGGAGCTAAGTGGAAACATAAATTCAGAAATTGTGCAGGAATCTGCATTAGGCAATTCCTGTGAGGTTCCAAGAGCAGTGTGTTCTGCATACAAGTTCTACAAAGCTTTGAAAGATACTTATTATAATGCCAACTGGAGACAAGCTGACTATATATCGCCTAGTTGTTTCTTGTATCTTATAGAGCGACTTTTGATATTTGCATCTGGCTTTCAAGGATTCCTTCTCACCACAAAATCTTCATTTGTTGAATGGCTTATTTGTGAGCAATCAAACGCCGTCGGAACTGCTAATTTAGTAACTGACAATCGATTTTCTATGAGCCGCATTTATGATTTTGTGGCTTCCATAATCAAGGATTTCTTGTACAAGCAGCAAGATACAGCAGAATGGATTAAAAAATCTCATATCAATTTCAATCATTCCTATCCACTGCTGTTGTTGAGATTGATGGTTACATTGTGCTTGCTTTGTGTGAACTGTGGAACTGGAAAGTATCTGGATTTACTTGTTGATTTGATGGGGAGGAGTGATATTACTAAGGGGCTACCGCCGGAATTCTATGATGTCCTTAGGAGGAGGAATCATGTGAAAATAGATGTAAATGTACTAGCAGAAGCGTGCAAGAAGATTGGGAATCCTCTTGTTATAGCGAGCTTGGGAGAAAATTGTTCGAAATTTTCATGTCCTGATGCCATTTTTGTCGACATGAGACTTTCCCGGAGAAGAGAGGACATCATGAGATTGTTGTTTCCTATTAACAACAAAGCTCCTCGAGGTCAAACTGCAGCGGGATAGAGCTAATCACAATCAGGGGGAGACGTCTAAGGCTCCACCTTCAAACTTAGCTGCCTTGGCAGATCACAAGATGAACAGTCAGAATATAAATGAAGGCGACGTGCAAATGTACTTTGGACTCTTTGTGCAAATATCTGATGCTTTAATGTCGGTGGAGAACGCAGGAGATGGAAACGTTACAAAATTTGTGTCTAGTGCCTCGAAGTTAAAGGTAAATGCCAAATTGATTGACATTATTGAATGTTAAAAGGATTTGGATCTAAATTTGATTTTTTTATTTTTTATTTTCCTTGTATATCTTTTTTAGGTGGAGGTAGAGAATGGTATAAACTTTGTATCTGCTGCTTTGTTTAAAGCCTTTGAGAAGAAGACTTGGGGTGATGAGGATGGAAACCTTCTTGTTGAAGCAAACTGCATGCTTGATGAATTGAAGCAGCTGTCTTCTGCACTGGATATGAGGTGGGTTTAAATGTAACTTTTCATTTTTTAAAGCCCTCCTAGATTTACTTCTATTCATAAATATTTACCAATTTATTTATTTGGTATTTATGTATAAATATTTGCATGTGGTTTGTTTATAGTTTCATTTGAAATGGGCATAATTTGCTTCACTCTAATGTGAATTATGCCATTCATTTCCCCATAGTTTTTGATTCTAGTGGGACATGATCGTTCTATTAATTCATTTTGATATTGTAACTCTGCATCGTGCGATAAGATTTTATTCTTGTAATATTGTCCTTTTTTAGCGACTTGTTGAAGTTACTGTAATAAAATTTACATTTTAGTGCATCATGCTTTACATAGGCTTTCTAATCATATCGTGTCCTGTATTTTTTTTAAAATCAATCATGCCATGTGATCATGCTTGTGTTACATAGATTGTAACTATTTTCATGTTATGGTATGCACAACTGTCGGATTTTTTTTATTATTAATCTTTCAGTGAAAGGGAGCTAGAGGAAAACATTTCAACAATTGTGCAACTTTTGAAAAGGCTGCACTTGAGAAGGCCGAGGCTGGAAACATTCTTGAACCAGCTGTTCGTTCTTAACAATACAAATGCTGATGAAAAGGAAGCTGATCATGGCAAAAAGGAGGAAAATGGCAAGTCGATGAAGGGTGCCCTTGCTTCTTTCAGTATCGCAACATGGCAGTATTTAAGAAAGAAAAAAGCTCGGGGTTGAAGGAAGCCAAACCACTGTTATATTTGACTTTAACCATTTCTTGTGTTCTTGTCTTGTGTATACTAGTGTTCAAACCATCATAACCAGCATTTGGTCAAAACAACAAGTCCGAAATAATCATGTCTCTGATCTGAACAACGAACAAAATGTCTTTAACATTTGGATTGATTGAGTACGTGATATGCCATGTTATAAGCCGGTGCCTTGTGCATATAGTACGATCTTCTAATGTACTAAAGCCACTACTGGACCATCACATACGCATAAAATGTGTTCATTAACCTCTGTACAGGGAAAAACCACAAGTGAGAGCACAATAACTATTACAGCTAATGTCCATCATTGTCCAAACATTAACATGAATTCCAATTACTCTTGTAATCATATAAATAAAATATGACATACATGTATATGGATTGTCCAAACAGTAACATGAATTCCGATAAGATAGCTATCAATATCTGATCGACGTGATTTTTTACAGGCATATAGTACTCGACGAGTTCTACACATTGAATGGTTCGGATTATCGAAACGGAATCCATGGTGAGCCCTTACGGGTGCAACAACAGCCTCCAGTCCAACTGGAGGGAAGTCCAGCCCTTTTTATATTTATAATTACTTTCTTATTGATTGATAATAAAATAAGAAAACTCTTTATAATTGAATCTAAAAAGCAAATATATGTTACTGATCATAATAGATTATAATTAACAATAGTTCTAAGCAAGATATTTAACCCAGTGATTGTGTAACAATTTTTATAGTGTGAGATCTTAAATTCAACTCTTATAATTATTTGTGAGAAAATCAAATATTATAATGGATTACGCTATCATAATAGCCAAAAATCATATATCATAATAAATTTTCACTCAAATCTTGATTCAAACTTAAATTTGAATAAAATGTCTCTAAAATTTCCTTTACTCAAATTTATATTAAATTGAATTTTATTTAAATTTTGAGTTAAATCAAGGTAGATCCATTGTCATTACTCAAATTTTATTGGGATAATTATTGAAAAGTTCAAACTAAGGAGGGTATAAGGTATTAGGTTTAGTGGATATTTTTTATTAGTGAGAAATCTACCATTTGTGAAATAATTTGATGAGAAGTCCCTTTCTTGGTTTTGGATGACATTTTGTTTATAATTTTACCCCTTAATTTATCTGTTGACTTTCGTTCACTGCCTGTTCAAAAATTTTCCTATCTGTTCAAATTTTTTCCCTATCCATTCAATGTTTTTTCTCTGTGTTCAATTTTTTTTACCTTATCTGTTTAATTTTTTTTCCCCTTATCTATTTTAAATTTTGCTATTTATTGAAATTTACCCCTAATCTGTTGAATTTTTACACCTCTGTTTTCTCTCTGTGTGTGTATGTGTTAAAATTCTTATTTTTAACTTATCTGTATGTTGGAATATATATCTGTTGAAATTGCTTATATGTTCAATTTTTTCACTTATCTATTTTAATCTATCCATGCAAATTTTATTACTTGTTCAATTTTTTTTTTAATCTGTTGCACCACAGATTCATAAAAAATAAAAATAAAAAAGAAAAAGAAAAGTTTAGAGACCATTACACTAATCAACAATAACAACAACAACAACAACAAATCTAAACTTACATAAAAAATAAAAAATAAAAAATAAAATAGATCAAGAGAGAAAGAGATGAGATCTGTTCAACAAATGAAGAGTCAATAAATCTGTTTAACGGTGGATTTGGATGATGAAGAGTCAACAGATCTAGATCTGGACAAGATCTGCACCGATTAAACAAATAGAACATCAAATATATATATATATAGAGTGAGAGATGTACTAAACATTTCTAAATTAATCAGTAGTGTATTCAAGTTATGATATAAAATTTTGAATTACAGAATCAATTAGGAACCCTAACCTGCTTCTTTGTTGTGAGCAGCATCTTGAAAGAGTAGTACAAAATGTTACCTTTGAAGAACTTGTAACAAAAATACCCAACGTCACACTCAAATACAAAGATTACATTGGAAATGTAACGCCTCGAAATAACTAGCAATAAAACCATCTCATGATAATAATGAAATAAAGATACAATATAGAATATAATGTTCTTCCATTTCATATGATCTCGAATGTACAAAAGGTAACGCATGCGGTTATACTTTCATGAGTCCTAACCCTAAATCTATAGCATGTGTTATAGACAAAAGATATGAAATCTTAGCAAAACAGGTAATAAAATGCCTTAAAGGCTACAACCTTCCAAGACGATACTTGGTTACAATAAAAGTGAGTCCAAGCTCAATAAGGCTAAAACCCTAGGCTTGTACAGAAAGAAATACAACAAATAAACAAAACGAAGCCCTCAGCTCCAAGTTCCTTCCAAGCTATGTTCTTGGTGGAGGCATATCATCAGCATCTGAAAATAGTTTTCCTACATAAGGTAAGCCAAAGCCCAGTAGAAATACTCTAACACAATTTATGAATCTTAACAAAAATATAAAGTGAATGCACATGCAATGCTCGTGCGGCAAACATTTTATATCTCTGTAGCTTGACTTTTCACACTCCTTTTAGAAGACGATAAGCCCTACAGTATCAAACTCCCGCGGTTCTGAATCTAATCTCACAAGTTCAATGTGAAATAGATAAACACCAAAGAGCCCAAATCCGAAAAATCTTTTGGAAAATCAATTTTGAATCAAAATGCCAAAAATGGATTGCTTTGCTAGATACAAAGTCGCCACCTAAATATTTTTGAGAAATTTAGAAAACCCATGACTCGTGCCAAAGGCCACGTGTCCGTCATCACCAAGATTGTCTCGGCTCAGAAACTTAGGTACGAGAGGGAAAAGTCATGAATTGAGCACCCCCGCTCGCCCAATCAAAGATTGGCCTCTACTAATCATGATGTGAATCTTATCTACATTATATGCTCTTGTTCCGATTTATTAGGCTAACATTACTATGTGATACGCACACAAGTATAGACTAATTTGCAAGAATTGGAACATTTTGATTTTATGTTTATTTTTGAATATTGTTTTGAATATGTACCACTTGAAAAAGTGATTGCATATGTACTTTACTCAAATAGTTCCAATTCAAGCAATTAGCCTTCATCCATAGGCATTCAAGCAGTTTATCAATTAAGCATTTAGCCTCATGGCAAGCATGCTAGACATGGTAACACTAACATACAATGAAAACACAAAAGAGCTCACCTAGTACTCCAAGCCAAAAGAAATAAAAGAGTTAGAAAAAATCCATGATCCTACGGATGCAAAATGACTAATGCAATGCATGCGATATTCAATTCCTAGGCTCGACTACTAATATGGCATATGAATCAATTTGATAACATGCGGTCTAAGCACTTATTCAAAGAAGTGTAAGCAATAACAATGCAAATTAGAATAATGCACCGAGCCCAATGCATGCAAGACAATGGATGCAAGGCATGAGAGATGCTAAACAAAACATGATGCCCTAAACTAACCATCATAAACAGGTAAATAAAAGGGAGAAAGACGTGGAATTGGAAGACATACACATTATTACAATTGTGCCCTTGCGCAGGAGGATTTGAATGAATAATCTAGCTAAGATAATTAACTAGCTATTACAAAACGAATTAACTAATTAGTACAAACCGAATAAACTAACTATGTTTGCTAGTTATTACAACATCACAATTAATTAACTATTCTAGCTAATTATTGCAAATTGGAACTAACTAATTAATTACACTAATTAATTAATTATAAAATTTTAACTAGCTAACTAATTAATTATAACATGAATACAACATGAAATAAAGTAACTAAATTAACTAATTAGCCCTGGAAAGCGAGGGATGCTCATGCATGCGCGGATTTCCACCCGAAAAACACACTGTTCTTCTGCCAGAATGCTTTTGTTGCACAGTGGAACATCTTTCACCTCAGCCACTACTCTATTCTGTTCCAAAAACACTGTTGCTCAAATTGACAAAAGTGGCCGGCAAGCCAGAAGTTGTGGCTGGCCAGCCACAAATGATAGACTGCCGTCTAGAAATAAAGGCATGCCGGCCATTGATGCTTGGTTCCCCCTGCTGCAATAGAAAGCATACAGAGCACAAACAGGGTATTTCTCAAGGTATGTTTGTATTCCTTACCCCTCCTTTCATCAAAACAATTCAAAGGAGTGGTAAATTTGATTCACAAACCATCAATCGATGCAATTTCATTGCATGATGGCTTATGAACCAAAGTGTGCAAGTTCAATAAATGCAACATAAAAGACTCTCAAACCTCCTCCCTATCATGGATTGATCAAGGGAAATGGTTGACCTTGGAGACTTGAACTATTTCATCACTAGCAAGTATGAAATGCCTGAAGTTTTCATGTGTTCAATTAACGTCTAATTGAACACCAATTGCTTATTATCTTGCATCACTTTTAATCCTCATTTTATTACTTCATTTTAATTACCAACCATTCCTTAGTTAATTAAGTCCCAAAGTGAGCTTTAAATCCTCTAATGGAAATGAGCACCACACCAAGTGTTGTTTTCGGCATAAGAGAAGTGTCATGTCGTTGGTAATGAACCCCCAAAGGGATTAAACCATTAAGTATAAGACCTCAATCTCAAGCTTAAACAAACAAGTAGCTTGAAATAACTTTCAAAGTAAAGAAAAAGCCAAGAAATGAGGGAGGTTGCAGAGGTGATTAAAGGTGATCACAAGTATGGAAAGTAAGAAATAAACACTATCAACTCAAATAGGTTGGTGGCTAAGGCCTAAACCACCAAGCCTATAAGGACAATTACACTACAAGCATGCTATACAAAGCTCAAATGCAATGAACAACCAAAAATAGTCCTAAAATAGTCCTAAAACATGTTGAAATTAAAACAAAAAAAGCTAGAATAATAAGCTAAAACATGTAGCATGTTAAGCTAGTAAGCAAGAACAATGAGGGAAGGCTACCCCTTGCTTTTTTGGGACTTCAAAATATGGTTTTAACCACTGAAAAAGCTCTAAGATTTAGTATAAAAAAGCTCAAAAAAAGGGTGACAACAAGGTGGGAAACACAAGAGTAAAGGCCTAAGAAGCTAGGTAGAAAGAATGGTGAGTCACCCCTCCACCCTTATTGGCCTTATACCACAAGTTTCAGCCCAAAATTTCAGAGTTTAGACAGCCTAAAAACAGTAGGTAAAATAGCAAATAAAGTAAAGCAACAAGGCAAGACTTATACCTCTTGAAGATGAGAACCCTTTCCAAGTGTTAAACCAACACTTACACACCCTCAAGAGCTCAAAGTAAGCTCAAAAGTGCCTTAGCTCAAATACCACAAGGTTTGGTTTGGAGTGTATAGGCAAAAGCTTGCAAAAGCTTAAGAATTTGCAAGAGAGAGAGAGGAAGAGTTGTAGAGAGAGAGAGAGAGAGATAATTTTGCTCCAAAATGTTCAACCCTAAAAAATGGAATGAGAGGTCTCCTATATATAGAAAAATATGCAACTCCCTTAGAAATATCCATACATACACGTGTAAGCAGATGCAAGCATCAGTGGAAACAACTGGCACAGTTGGCATAAATCTCTGCCAAAATACACTTGTGGCCGGCAGGCCACACAAGTGGCCGGTAGCCCACAAAAGGGCGCCGGCAGGTCCTAGGGTTTTTTAGGCGTGATAAACTAGGGTTTTGGTCCAAAACAAGGCAAGAGGCATATAGGGTTAAAGGCTCAAAGCTGTGGCATTCTGTTGAGAACTTCGAGCACTTGACAAGCATATACAAATTCATCATTGGGTGCGCAAGAGGTGGCGTCCAAGTCGTAAGGGCGGTAAAAAATGGGGTGTCTACAATCTCTTTTCAAAACTATGCAATGTCAAGTCTATATCACAATTCAAGAAATAATTTCTTTTATAATAGAAAACAGGGCTGTGAATACAACTCAGAGAATCCCTAGGTTCGTGTCTGCAAGCAGGCTACACAAGCACTACCAATTGTCATTTTTACCAGTATTAACCGGAAGGCTCGACACCTAACTGCACGGGTTTCTGGACTTTCACCAAAGACACATAGGCCAATATAATACCGTAACCACACCTCCTACCCAGATTCACCGAGGTATTCACCATTTTTTCTCAAAACAATAGACATTTTCAACGTGTTAAATATGCAACAATGCCCAATGCAAATAGATGAAAAATTAGTTTCAATTCTCCTAGTTCTCATACAATTTCTACAACAATCATAGCTATCTTCCACCGATAGTTCAAAATAGATATCTCTAAACAAATAAATAAATTTCCAATAAGGCTATACTTTCCAAAATCTCAAGATGGGAGTGATAATACATATCCAACTCCGTCATCCTCATCAACGTCAAACCAATTTCACAAATCCAACATCAATTCCATTTATCTATACAAAACCAACATTCGATAAATTTAGAGCAAAATCCCTTTTTCTTTATAAATCAATCCTAAGGATAAAAATCCATCTTTTCTCATAACTCCACAATAAATACATTTCCTCAATCATTTCCAACAATTCATTTGAAAACCCCTCATTTTGATTTTAACTTAAAACCCTACGTTTGTCGAAAAATCTCCAAATCACAATATTGTTTTAAAAACACAAATAATTAAGTTAAAAATCATAAGAAAGTACAAAGATATCCCTACCTTGAAGCTAGAAGGCAAGAGAGAAAGTGATAGAATCTCAATATCATCGAAACCTAACTTTGTTTCGATCAAAAGAAAGCTCTCGGAGTGCTCTACCTTTTTGTCAAAGAGACTAGGATGGAGAAATCAACGGATCTAGGTGTGTTTGTAGAGAAAATGAGAGTTCTAGAGAGAGAGAGTCTTAACTTAGGATTTTTGAAATATTCAGAGAGAGAGAGGAATGCAAAAGTTAGCCAAAAGGTGACTTTACGGACTGATATTTGCTCAGACTGCTCGAGGGCAAGAAGTGTCACTCGAGCAACCAAACACAATAAATGGGACCGCTCGAGCACACAAAGTGACTGCTCGAGCGAAGAATACTAACTCTTAGAAGTTTTACAGACAGAGGACCATCTCTTGAGCGTAAGAGCGATCGCTCGAGCTCAAGAAAGACCGCTGGAGCGAAGAATGCCATCTCCCAGTATCTCTGCAGACCTGTAAAAGTATTGGAAGTTCACAAAGATTGCTCAAGCGTAGGAATCATCGCTCGAGTGAAGAGGCAGAATTCTGGGCAACAACAGTTTTGAAAATAAGCTACCACCCTGTTCTAAATGCAACCGAGACACTCCAATAACCAAATTTAATGAGGAATAAGGAGAAACAAAACACGAACAACCATATAAGACAATGAAACCCGGATCTAGAACATCAAATGGGTCGGGTCAAAACCAGAATCACTATAACCTTCTCCCCTTGAGGAATTTCGTCCTCGAAATTTTAAATCAAACAATAAAACCATGTTTAAACCAATTACAATGATAGTAAATCAAATTCATTACCAATATCCATCAACTGGTCAATCTTTCTCATTACAATGAGAAACAAGTTTTCAATATTGAATATACAATTCACATCTCCAAAACATATACAATGTTTATATTAAATCAACATATCAAGATGTTTAATACAAGTTCAAACATTAATAAATAAGTCCGGATACTTCTCACGGACTTTTGTCTCACATTCCCGAGTTGCTTTCTTGACCTCGTGGTATCTCCACAACACCTTTATCAATGGAATTGTCTTGCCTCGCAAGATTTGGTCCCGTGTATCTAGGAATCTAACCGGCTTTTTCTCATACAAGGCATCCTCATCTATCTCCAACTCAGTCCAATCCAACATATGTAATGGATTCAGCTCATACTTCCAAAGCATATAGATATGAAACACGTCATGAACCTTGCAAAGCTGTGACGACAAAGCCAAACGATAAGCTACTTCCCCAATCCGCTCTGGGATCTCAAAAAGCCCAATAAATCTAGGAGACAACTTCCCGATTTTCCCAATCCTCATCAAACTCGTCTAGGTGATATTTTCAAGAAGACGTGGTCTCCTACCTCAAATGATAACAGTCTCTTCCTACGGTCGGCATAGCTCTTCTGACTGCTCTGAGCCGAAACCAACCTCTTACGGATAAGTGCAACATTCTCTGTTGTTTCCCAAACTAACTCAGGACCTAGCATAGATACATCACCTATCTCAGCCCAACATACAGAAGATCTACATGGTCGGCCATACAAGTCCTCAAACGGTGCCACACCAATACTCACCTGAAAGCTATTGTTATAGGAAAACTCCACTAAAGGAAAATGTCTCTCCCATGACCCCTTAAAGTCAAGAACACAATCTCGAAGCATATCTTCTAGAATCTAGATGATACGCTCTAACTATCCGTTAGTCTAAGGATGATAGGTGGTGCTAAATATTAATCTAGTGCCTAGGGCATGCTATAGGCTCTGCCACAACCAAGCCGTGAAATGAGGTTATCTATCTGAAACAATATTCACAGGCACTCCGTGAAGTCAAACTATGTCCCTAACATAAAGGTCGGCAAGATAATCTACAGAGTCACTCGTACGTATATGTACAAAGTGTGCTGACTTAGTTAGTCGATCAACTATCACCCATATGGCATCATTGCCCCGTTGAGTCCTCAGAAAACCCACAACAAAATCCATCGTGATATGCTCTCACTTCCACTCGGCTATAGGCAATGATTACAACGAATCCACTGGCCTCTAGTGCTCGGCCTTCACTTATTGACAAGTAAGGCACCTCGAAACGAACAGGGCTACGTCTCTTTTCATACCCCTCCACTAAAATTGGCAACTAAGGTCGTGATACATTTTTGTGCCTCCCGGGTGTACCGTAAGGCGTGAATGGTGAAATTCTCAGAGTACCTCCTCTCCACAAGACTCCGGTACAAAAAAACGGTCAAGATATCTAACACTCGAGTCAGAATACTCATTTAAGCGCTTCTCTACCTTCCCACTAGATATCTTTCCCTGGAGAGATTCTACCTTGGGATCACCCCATTGTTCTTCTATAACTCGGCTCACAAGTGTAGGTTGTGCAACTATGGTAAACAAAGTAGCCGACTCAACGGAATTGTCAAGATACAAATCAAACTCGCCAATAGCACCCAATATCTCCCATTCCCGGATGACAATACTCGCTACACTGCTAATGGACTTCTTACTCAAAGCATCTACTACAACATTGGTCTTTCTCAAATGATAGTGCAATTCAAAGTCGTAATCCTCCATAAACTCCATCCATCTTCTTTGTCTCAAATTCAAATCCTTTTGTAAAAACAGATACTTTAAACTCTTATGATCAGAGAATACCTCAAACCTCTGACCATACAAGTAGTGCCTCCAAGTCTTCAAAGCAAAGATCACAATTGTTAGTTCTAAGTCGTAAGTAGGATAGTTCCTCTCGTGTGTTTTTAACTGACATGAATCATATGCTACTACCTTCCCCTTTTGTATCAAGATGCAACCCAAACCTTCCCAAGATGCATCACAATACATAGAATAGCCCAAATCCCTCTCCAAAATAATCAACATTGGAGTAGTGGTAAGTCTAACCTTAAGCTCTTGGAACGATTTCTCACAATTCTCACTCCATACAAACTTAATCCCCTTCCTTGTCAGTCTAGTTAAAGGTGAGGCCAATCTAGAGAAATCTTTCACAAAACGTTGATAATACCCGACTAGCCCCAAGAAACTTTGGATTTCAAAGGCATTCTTAGGTGGTTCCTTGCACTATTTCTATCTTAAAAGAGTCTACAGTTACCTCTTCCCCGGATACCACATGGCTTAAGAACTTAACTTCTTTCAACTAGAACTTACACTTTCCTAACTTAGCATATAACTTGTGTGCTCTAAGAAACTCAAGTACAATCTACAAGTGTTCCCTGTGTTCCTCCTCAGAGAGTGAGTAGATCAAAATGTGATCAACAAAGACAACTATAAAACGGTCTAGGAACTCACGAAAGATCCGATTCATCAAATCTATAAACAAGGTCGGTACGTTGGTTAACCTAAAGGGCATCACTAGGAACTCATAGTGGCCATACTGTGTACGAAATGTCATTTTCTGGATATCCTCCTCCTTCACTCTCAACTGATGATAAGCCGATCTCAAGTCTATCTTAGAAAAGCAACAAGACCCCTTCAACTGGTCAAACAAGTCATCTATACGAGGCAATGGGTATTTGTTCTTAATAGTTACCTGGTTCAACTTCTGGTAATCAATACAAAGTCGTAATGTGCCATCATTCTTTTTGGCAAAGAGAGCCGATGCTCCCCAAGGCGAAGTATTAGGGCAGATAAAACCCTTATCTAACAATTCCTGGAGCTGAATCTTCAATTCACTTAACTCGGCAAGTGCAACTCTATATGGTGCCATAGAAATCGGTGTGTGCCAGGCACTAAATCGATAGAGAACTCAATCTCACAGTGAAGTGGTAAACTAGTGAGATCCTTGGAAAAGACGTCTCGGTATTCACAAACTACCCTTGGCAACTCAACTCGGACCACATCACTCTCAACACCCAAGAATGAGACTAAGCTCGCCCCGACCACGTGGATCACACACTAGCAACAAGGCTCTATCAACCTGGTCCCCCCAAGAAGTAAAAACAATCACCACTCGAGGTACATATAGTAATCCTCTGACGATAACAATCTATAACAACCTGATAGGATGACAACCAATCCATGCCCAAAATGACAACAAAGCTCAACATATCAATCAATACAAATGCAAAAGGAAGTCGACGACCGGCAACCTCTATCCCACAACCCCGACATCCCTGGTCCAACACAACCTTAACACTAATAGGTGATTCTACCCTGAGGGGAGATGCTAACCGATCCACTTCTAACCCCAATGCTGATGCAAATGCAGACGAAATAAAGGAATGGGATACACCCGTGTCAATCAACACATTAGCAATAGAATTACACAACAAGAAGTTACCTCTCACTACCGAAAGTGCTGGCAACAAATCCGGCGTGGTAACAACATATACACGCCTTGTAGGTCTCTGTTCCACCTGCTCACCCCTCAGAGCATAAGTCTGACACACTGACTGAGCCAATGAGGCTCCCTGATTGGCCATCAAGGCCTGTGCTGACGGTGTAGGCTGATGGCTCTGTGTTTGCCTCTGACTAGATGCACCAGATGTGCCACTCCACCGAGGGCAAAACTTCCTCACATGCCCTGATTGCCCACATTGATAACAAGTAGGCGGGCTGCCCTCTCCCCTAACTTTGGCTCTAAGAACGAGCTGCAGATGGCGTAGACTATTACCTCCTCCTTTCTGCGGGCAAATTAAAGACTTGTGACCCAATTGGCCACACTTGAAACAAGTGATCCCTCCCTGACTACCTCTCTCTGCCTTAGAACTCGGTACAAGAAAAATAGATCTAGATTGTGCTCCTTGGGATTGTTGTGGGGTGGAACCCTCTGCCTTTTACTGTTCTGAGTCTCCCCCTGAACCTTATGACTCCTCTGCCTAGAGCCCCTCATCCGCTCCTCCTCCATCTGAACCACGGTCTCAAGATGAGTCGCCGCCTCCACAAGGCGTCCGTAGTCCCTAATCATAAACCTAACCACTTTGAAAAGAAGCCCGGTCCTCAACCTCTTCTTAAACTCGATGCAACGACGTTTATCCGTCGCCACAAGTTCCGGTACAAATTTAGAGATGCTAGTAAAAGCTACCTCATACTCAGCTACTGGTGTGTTCAACTGCTTGAGCTTCAAAAACTGCTCCCTCTATTTCTTCCTAGCAGTGGGAGGTAATAACTTGTCTTGGAAGGCGTTAACAAAGGCCTCCCAAGTCATTCCAATGCGCCCACGTGTATACTTCCATCACTGACCCTTATCTCTCTTCAGTTGGAAGGATGCCAAGGTCACTCTCAGACCATCGTCCTCAATGCCAAGCATCTTGAACGTCTTCACCATCTGCTCGAGCCATTTATCCGCTTTCAAAGACTCTTTCAGATCCTCCATAAACTCGTCCAAATTAGACCTGAAAAACTCCATCTTCAGAAAAGACGGCCTTGTTTCAGCAACATGGGCCTAAACTTGATTCTCAGCTCTGAGAATGTCTATGGATTCCTGTAAAACCCCGCCATTTCACAGGCTAAAGTGCCCATGGCCTGCTGACCAACTGGTTCAGCCACATTAACTTGATCAACCCATAGTTTAATTTTGTCATTTAAAAAAAAAATCAAATTGAATAGTTTTTGAATAAAAAAAAAGTAATAAAATAATTTTGATAATCCATGGTTTTTTTATATGTATTTATTATTGGTATTTGACAATTTACTTGATAATTTTTTGATTATGTTGAGTTGGATTGTTATCCAAAAAAAATGTTATCAAGTTGTTGTATTATGTTCAATATTTGTAAAAGTTTAAATCGTCAAATTGATTCGCATTCATCCGCCAATCCGCTTAATCCGCATTCGCCAATCCGACGGACGTATGGGGATTGATTTTTTTTCAATCTGCTAATCTGGCGGACGGATAACGGATCGGAGGTTTTCCGGCCGTAACCAAACCACGAGCACCCCTAATTGTTTTGTTTTGGCAAATAATATATATATATAAATACAGGATAATTTGGTCATTTTGTAAAAGTTTGTTCTTTTGGACAAAATATTTGAGTTTCTAAACCTTTGACCAAGGAAAATTTAAATTTGAATTTATCAACCGAATCCCCAATTTTATTCCAATTAAAACTTAATACAAAAATAATTATATCCAAAACTTTCAAATTCTTCCATTCTCCAAACTTTTAGCATCAACCTGTTTTTACTGAAATTTCAATTTTTTCATTGAAATACTTCACAACAAATGTAACTTTTTACTCAAATTTCAAAGTAAAAATATGAGGATTGAAGATTGCCCAACATGATTCGCAATTTATTTTACATATAATGTGTCAGAAAAAGATGTATTGTAACATGAGTACTAATTTTATTTTTTTAAGTGCTCTTTGCTTTTGGGTCTGACTTTCTTAGTGCTTTATTAATACAACATGCCGCCTAAAAAATATTTAAAAAAAAACAACAATGAATATTAATTTCAAATTTTGAATTGAATAATAAACTTTAGATGTTCATTCTTCTATAAAGGCTGCTGGCTGCACATGAGAAAAGAGGAAATAACAATACAAGATAGGTTTAGAATAAAAATTACAAATTAATGATAAAGTTTACAAATTTTAATAATTAAAATGTTACAACTGAATTCTAATTTTCTCAAAACTATTAGGGGCTTCAGAGTTATGACATGTCCATGCCCCAATCAATTAATAATTGTCATGCTTTCATAGTTTTTCCCCAATCAATAATAAAAATTAGTGAGTCATATCATCTCCACCAATTACATTCGATTTAGGAGTATCACATGACCGTGCCCATAGACTTCCAAATTGCATTACTTTAATTACATTAATTTTGTATTTTAAATTTTCACATTGTATTAATTTAGTTCAATTAATAATATTTGCTTTAGTAATTGTACTTAAATCAATGAACAAAATAATTTATTCACTCTCCAAAGTAATTTAGGAGTTGATGTCCAATTTATAAAGCTATTTCTATTTACACCACAAATGTTTGTGAAAAAGTAGTGTGAGTGAGAAAAATAACTAATTTGGAACTGTTAATAAAAAAAGGATAAGATGAATAGTTAAGTAGTCAAATGGACTTTTGGAGATAGAGGGTCTTGAACCCCCACAATTTCTAAAGTCTATAGATTTTCTTCTTACTATAAACTTCATTGTTGTTGGTATTAACATTTAGAATGGTCAGGATGTGGAATTTAGTTATTGAGATTAGATTAATGATTAGTCACACCTAGGAGAGTTGCATGTGATCAATTGTAAACAAGCTCTTGTAAACCCATCTTCAAAGCCTGTCCTAATGTTGATAAGGCTTCAAGAGTAGTTACTAAGCAAGTGAAGTAAAAATACACTAGTTAATCTAAGGTACAAGCGAGAAGCTCTGCTAGGGTTTTTGGTTTTTTGATGGGCGAGCGTTCGACAGGAGGTTCTTTTTCGATGGAGGCTTATTGAAAAAGTCATTCGCTTGTCAATTCCTGGTGTAATACTCATAAATAAATGATTGGTGCCAGAATTTTTCACTGATCAAGTGTGATTAGTCTTTATCTCTTAGCGGCATCGCATCTAAGACCACTCTTAGTGATTGAGAGGTTGTGGGTGGCCAAGAGCGTTCGACAGGAGGTTCATTTGTTGCACCTCTCTATCACCTCTTCTTCTTCTTCTTCTTCTTCTTCTTCTTCTTCCATTTTGATCTAAAAGTCCTAGATTTCAATCTCTCTCTCTCTCAAGCGGAGGAAATAGTTGTAATGGGATAGAGAGAAGGCTTGGAAATAGTGGAGGTAGTGATTGGGGTTACGTTTGAAGTTAGAGTTTGAAATGTTCCCCCGGGGGTGGGTGGGTGTATAGTAAAGATGAGTGGTTAGGAATTATGATATATTTGAAAATTATAGAAGGTATAATGAGATAAAATTAAATTTTTAAATTTTAAAAGGAGTGCAATTAGAAAGTGGGTGTAATAAGATTAATCTTTGTATAAATAGAAGCTCCCTATATGAAATAGTTCATTCTCTTTTGAATAGAACATATAACCCTTAATTTTTGTTCTTTTTTTTTTTTGACAAATATTATTAATTAGATTAATTTGACACAATTAGAAAATTTAAAAGAAAAATTTGATACAAAAAAAATTATAGAGACCAAATTAATAAATAAAAAAAAGTCAAATTACAGAGATCACAAATATAATTTACCCTTATTAATCCCAGTCATGCCTATTACATCAAACAAATCACCGACCCGACCATATAACTAGAAAGTCAATAATCACCGCTAGTTACATGCTATCCCTATATTAGAAAAGAATAAACATAACAATTGAATCTGTAACTTCACACCACAAACTAGTGTTACACAACTAGTAGGCGAAAAACTCTGGTAGTATAATAGACCCTAAAAGGTCGATGAAACTCAACACTCTAACAACAACGCCCCCCCCCCCCCCCCCCCCCCCCAAAACCCAACCCAACAACTATTCATTCCCAAACCCAACCCAACAACTATTCATTCCTCACCCAACCAAAAACAAAAATAGCTAATAGCTCCCAACATAATTTTCTTCTCTCACATCAATTTCTTTTTCTTTTTCTTTTTCTTTCTTTCTCTTTTTTTTATTTTTTATTTTATTTTTTTACATTGTGTTTAAATTTTGTTTGGCTGTTGGTTATACGCTTTTCAAAACATTATTTACGCTAAGTTTGGCTGAGAGATTTGAAAAGATATTTGAAAAGAAAAAAGAAAAAATATATGAAATTAAGTAAAATATAAATATATTCTATTCACATTTTACTTACATTTTCCTTTTACTTTTCTAAATCTTTTCACAAATCTCTCAACCAAACACAACATTAGTGCCCCAAGTTGTATTCTTCCCAATTGAAAAAACCAACTCAAATGAGACCTTAGGCTACAATCCATTCGTGCTATGGTGCATTTGGCTTGGAAGTACTATAGGGTTGGGTGCTTCATCTTTAAAACACTAATGCCTTATTTGGTTTATTAAAATAAGATAAAATAAAATAAAATGAACATTCTTTAAACCCTATTATGTGATAATCATGGGGAAATTACCATCAGTGGGGTCATGAAAAACATATTACATATGCATAAAAAAAATTATTATAATTTTAATTATTAATATCGATAAAATTTACTGTTAATTTGAAATTTTAGACTGATGTGAAATTTTTCCAATAATCATTCCCTTATAATAATGAATAATAATTTCATTAATAATGCAATTTTTCATTTTTTTTTACAATCAACCAAACATAGAAATAAATACTTTAATAAAATAATCATTATATTCTATTCCAATTTAGTAAACCAAAAACTACCAGGCTTGTTTAAAAAAAAAAAATTATTATTTTTGGATCTAGTGTTATATTTAGCTTCATCAATTCGAAAAGAAAGAAATAATTTATTTTCTCCCCAACTTTTTTTTTTTTTTTTTTATTTATTCTCCACAAATCTATAACGTACGAAAATAAGGGCACAGCTTCTCTCCGGTCTAAATCTGGACTGGACGGTGCTGTCCGGCCCTTGGGGGCCCACTACGGGTTGTGTTTCAATAATCTAAACCGTTCAATGTGTAGAACTCGTCGAATACTATATGCCTGTAAAAAATCACGTTGATCGGATATCGATAGCTATATGATCAAATCAGTTTTTTATGAAAAAAAATAGACGGCGAAAAATAAACGACTTACAAAAAACTGATTTGATCATATAGCTATTGATATCCGATCAACGTAATTTTTTACAGGCATATAGTACTCGACGAGTTCTACAAATTAAACGGTTTAGATTATCGAAACACAACCCGTAGTAGGCCCCCAAGGGCCGGACAGCACCGTCCAGTCCAGATTTGGACTGGAGAGAAGCTGTGGCCCGAAAATAAAGCTACATACATCTAATCCTGTCTAAATTCTTAGCAGAAGCCTTATGCACCGAAACTACCCTTTTGCGAAAGCTCTAATGCTATGTTTGATTTACCAACATAAAGTGAAATAAAATAATTATTTTATCATAATGTTCATTCTCAACTTTGGTTCACTAAGAAAAATAACAAAAAATGTATTACAAATTGAATCATCACTCATTAGTGTAAATTAATTCATCATTCCATAAAAAGGTTAAAAAATAATAATTTCATTCCATTCTATTTAATATCAGCAAACCAAACACTACACAAGTTTTTTCATGAATGGGCTACGAAGGAAATCATAGCTTTGTTATGTTGCAATCGCAGCCAGGCTACAAATACAAAAACAAAAAATGGAAATTCTCAACAAATCATGAGAGAAATTACTGTATCCAATTAGTTGATCTATCATTTGTTACTCTAAATATTTTGCATTTGTTTCAGAGTATCTCAAAATTACACGGAAGTCGAACACTATAAAATCACAAACTAAATGAAACAATGATATTTACAAGTTATTGTCTACCAATCCAAACTTTACATATGCACACTACAAGTCAGGTCCCTAACCTCTTAACGCCACATTCCGAACAGAACTTAGAGGTCTCTCTCAAATATGGAGCTCCACATTCATCACAAAACTTTGCCTGAAATTTGAGCAAATGATAACAGATTAGTGAGCATGAAGTTAGCGGAAAAGGGATGAAATATGTAAACAAATGTTCATCTAGGGCATTTATAGGTGTTCATATCTAACATGCGAACATCTATATATCCGTGTACTTTGACACATAGCAGGCTGACTCAACCCTAGGTCAATAGGATTTCAAGGTGTTCACATTGCATATGCAGACATCCACATATCCTTGTACTTTGACACATGGCACACTGACTCAGCCCTAATTTGATAGGATTTTAAGATGTGGGCATCTATAGATGCAACTATCTTTCAATAATAATGATATACTGTTGAGCACAACACTTGGCATAATTCTAGAATCTGCAATTAAGGCAAAACATAGCACAAATGAGGAATTTGCATGACTGCAGACATCAGCCAAAAATGATAAGATGATGCATATAATTCATCTAGACGGTGACAATTATATGCAAATAAATCAACCACTCTGAAAACCCAATATAATTCAATTACGACTGTCAAAGTTCACTGTAACACTAGAAGCAAGCAGAAAGCCACTTTAAATGGCGAAGTCAAGAGCAGTAACTGATGATTCTGACCGATCTTGTGATGGATACAATTTTTTTTTGGGGGGGGGGGGGGGGGGGGGGGGAGAATTTAACAATAATGCTGTATTTCAGGTATTCAAATAACAAGGCAGTGTTAATTCCAGTAACAAACAGGATAGAGAAAGAGAGAGAGAAGCAACAGTGTGCTCCCATAAAGCCTGCCACACTTCTGGCAGGGATACTCATTGATCACAATCTATGAGGCACAAACACCTCCCTGGAAGTCTTGTCAGACATAAACATGCTTTTTTTCCTCCAGAGTAGCAAACCCAAGGTTAACAAATTTGATGAGAATAAATATATAATATTTAAATATATGACATATGATAAATATATATAGAATTATATATGTTGTAGGTGTCCTCCGCATGTCCTGATTTTTGAAAATTTAAGTGTCCGTGTCCATGTCCATGTCTATGCTACTTAGATCTCAACTTTGATTTTTTTTTTTTTTTTTTTGATCAACAACAAAAGCTTTATTAATAAAACTGAAAAAGGAGGGAAGAGGATGAGGCATCCTCTAAATACAAAATAGTGAAAAGACAACAGGAAAAAGTCCCTAACCGACTAAAAACAAGCAAAAGCTTACAAAGCACATACCGCTAACCAATCTCTAGCTAACAAAAAGAGTGGAATTCCCTTAAATAAAGAGTTCCCCGACGCCCAAAAAGAAGATAAGTGACAAACATGATCCCATACACAGTCCACCTCCCGAAACTTATCTTCAAACAACCTCTAATTTCGCTCCCACCATAGCACCCAAAAAGTTGCAAAGACAGCACAAGTCCATAAAATTTTGGCTCTCTTCGATCCTCCAAATGTATGAAAATCAATTAAGAGCATATGCACACTCCTTTTTGGGGCCACCCACATACCATTTCCAACACAAAACAATCTATGCCATAGATTCAAAGCTATTGGACAATGCAAGAATAGATGATCCACGGATTCCCTGCTCTTACAACACAGGATGCACCACTGAGGATTTAAAAAACGATTGGGTCTCCTTTTCTACAATGTATCATTTGTCAAAATTCCCCCATGAACCAAGGCCCACATGAACACCTTTACCTTTAAGGGAGCACAAGCTTCCAAACTTTTTTAGAAAAAGGAAATTGAGGGATTTGAGGATTATCGATGATGTAATCAAAAAAAGACTTACAAGAAAATATTCCGGATGAATGAAGTGCCCAAACCCTCTTGTCCTCTAAAAGAGGAGATAAAGAGAAGTGATCAATTCTAGATAATAAAGAAACCAACTGTGAAGCCTCCCTATCATTAAGATTTCTAGAAAAATCAAAATTCCAAGCAATTGGAGCTAAGAGAGAGCAAGCCATGGAAGCAATTGAAGAATTATGAGAACGAGCCACTCGATAAAGATGCGGAAAATCCGCAGGAAAAGAAGATTGACCCATCCAAACATCCTCCCAAAACCGAACAATTTCCCCATTACCCACCCTAACAGAAAGATGTCGAGACCAACATGTGAAAATTTGAGAAATTGACTTCCAAGGAGCACGGCAACTACCCCTTAAAACCACTCGTGAATCCCTACCATTGTCTTGAATCCCATATTTGCTTCTAATAACCGAATGCCATAATGAATCAATCTCCAGTGGAAATCTCCATAACCACTTGCCAAGAAGGGCAAAGTTCCTAGCTACAATGTTACCGATAGCCAAACCCCCTTTCTCCTTAGGTAACGACACCACCTCCCAATTCACCAAATGATCCTTTTTCCCCTCATCCTTACCTTCCCAAAGAAAATCCCGCATCAACTTTTCTATTGACCTTGCCACCTTAACCGGAATCTTAAACAAAGATAAATAATAGATAGGAATTCCGCTCAAAATAGTCTTAACCAAAGTGTACCTTCCCTCTCGAGATAATAAAGCCTTACTCCAACCTTCCAACCTTTTGCCAATCTTTTCCATTACTGGAGTCCAAAAAGCTTCAATTCTAGGATTACCCCCCAAAGGAAGACCCAAATACTTAATCGGAAGGGACTCTATACCACAATCTAAAAGAGACGCCCTACTCTGAAGTTGATCTTGCTGCATATTAATTCCCACCACACTACTTTTTCCCAAATTAACCTTGAGCCCCGAAAGAAGCCCAAAAATTCTCAAGATCAAATACAGGTTGAGTATCTGATTTTCATCCCCCGTGGAAAAAAATATAGTATCATCCGCATATTGTAAATGGGTCACACTAACTCTATCCCTCCCCACCTCCAACCCCTCAACAAGACCTGTTTCTTTAGCTCTATCAACCATCCTGCCCAAAACATCCGCCACCAAAATAAAAAGAAAGGGAGAAAGTGGATCCCCTTGTCGAAGCCCTCGTGAAGCCCTAAAAGACTCCCCTGGTTTCCCATTAACTATAACTGACATATTGCAAGTCGACAAACAACCCCTAATCCAAGATCTCCACCTCCCACTGTATCCTTTCTTATCCATTACAAAATCTAAAAATTGCCAATCCACATTGTCATATGCCTTTTCAAAATCAACCTTAAAAATAAGCCCTTCCCTCCCTGAACTCCTATATTCCTCCACTACTTCATTTGCCACTAAAGCAACATCTAAAATTTGTCTACCTTTCACGAAAGCCCCCTGCAACCTAGACACCGTATCCCCTAAAGACATCCTTAGTCTTTTTGATAAAACCTTTCCCAAAATGTTATACAATGACGTTACCAAACTAATAGGCCTAAAATCTCCAATTCTAATAGCATTGACTTTCTTAGGAATTAAACAGATGAATGTAGCATTTGAGCTCAAATTAACAGTTCTCGACTCATAAAATTCCAAAAATACTCTCAACAAATCCCCTTTCACCACCTCCCGACAATCTTGAAAGACAGCCATAGAGAAACCATCCGAACCTGGAACTTTATCTCTCTCACAATCAAAAACCGCCTCTCGAATTCCTGTCTCATCAAAAGGCCTTTCAAGCCATGTTGCAATTTCCGGATCAATGGTTCCCCATTCTAGTCCTTCAATCCCCGGTCTACTCATCTCTTCCTTCGAATAAAGTTGGGAATAAAACTCATAAATGCCACTGACAATCCGATTCTCCCCGTCCTCCACAACCCCTGGACTTATTTCTAATCTCTTGATGAACTTCTTTTTTCTTTTCCCATTTGCAACCTTGTGAAAAAATTTTGAACTAACGTCTCCTTCCTTCAACCATTTGATCTTTGCTTTTTGAGCCCAAAGAATTTGATCCCTAAAAGTCAACTCCTCCAGTTTCAATCTACACTCGGATCTTTCCCTTCTCAATGACTCAACTAAACCCCCATGCGCCTTCAAATCATCTAACTCTACTATTCTACTCATCACCTCCTTTTTTGAAGATTCCAAAATCCCAAACACCTCCCTATTCCAACACTTTACCTTCTCCTTGACCATCTTCAACTTTCTCATAAATTTAAAACCTTCCCAGCCGTGACAACTAGCATTGGACCACCATTCCTCAAAATTTCGCTTAAAACATGCATGCTCCAACCACATGTTCTCAAATCTAAAAGGCGTCGGACCTCATTTTAATGGACAACTTTCAAGCACAATAGGACAATGATCTAAAACTACTCTAGGCAACGATTCCTGTCTTGAATTGGGAAAAACCCCATCCCACCCCAAAGAATATAAAAATCTATCCAGTCTGCAGCACACCAAATTCTCTTGGAGATTAGACCAAGTAAATCTTGTATTACACAAAGGAGGATCCACCAGCTCACACTCTCGTATAAACGAGTCAAAATCTCTCATCCCCCTAGTCGTTTTAATCCCATTAAGTTTTTTTGAAACCGTCCTAACCACGTTAAAATCCCCCCCAACACACCAATTTGGTGAACACAACCCAAATAATCCAGCTAGCTCCTCCCAAAAATCCTTTCTCCTAGAAGTCCTGTTAGGGCCATAAACCCCTGTCAACCACCACTCCGAATTATCTAAGCTCCTAAACCTAATTGATAGCGAAAACTCCCCCACTATTGTTTCACACTCAGAAACAACTCACTCATCCCACAATATCAAAACACCCCCTGATCTACCACTTGCAGGCAAACACACCCATCTCCTATGTATAACCCCCCAGAGGCTTTGCATAAACCTTCTCTCGCATACTTCTACCTTGGTCTCCTGTAAAACAACAATGTCCGGTTGATGATGTCTAAGAAAATCCTTGATAACACCCCTCTTTTTCCGAGAGCCCAGACCCCTAACATTCCAACTAAAAATCTTCACAAGGAAACCTTATCTCCCCTACCCGCCCCACTTCTCCTCTCGTAATTCACTGAACTTGCTAAATTCTTTAATTCCCTAGCCCCCTTTTTACTACTATCACCTTCTTTTCTAACAACCCCCTCGTGGACCTATTACTCACCCTACCCGACCCAAACATATCCTTAATTCTAACTAATGACAACCCCATGACCTGCAATAATTGCAAAAAATGAGGAATCTCACTCTCCTCAATTGGGCAAGTTGCATACTTGCTCAACTCATTCAGCCATCTTTCTGTTTCTTCCTTTTCTCCACTAAAACCCTGGCCCCCCTTGTCAAAATGATTCCTGGAAATCCTGCACTGATTATCATTCACCTGACCTTGAGATATAGTTGCATGTAAGGACTCAGACACTAAGGTAGACTCAATCACCGTGGCCCTCGGGATATCAGCTGTAACCCCTTGTACAACAGTATCAACTAAAGAGACATCATGAACAGGGCAGAAGGAATTGGACTGAAGAGGCAAAGACAACCCATCCCGAACCCCATCCCCAGAAGAGGAAGAATCTGGAATAGCATGTAACCCCTCATGGAAAGATGAAACTGTTAAACCTTGGGTAATAGAAGAACTGACCTGATTCAGAGCTTCAGGAACCTTACCGAAATTCTCATCCAAAGTGGTACAGTCTACATTAAAGAAACGGTTGAGATCCCAGTCACTATCTACTTGCTCATCCTCACTAATTTCCCCTTCGGACTTCGATTCCGAGCTTGCAGATGATCCATATTCCTCCAAATTTTGCAATACCTCGTGTATCTCAAAATGGCCCTCATCCACCTCATTAATCTGCTTTTCCGAGATCCTTATCACCTCCATCAATTCCTGAATCCCAGTCTCTGACCTCCCATTGAATCCCTGTAAATCCCCCACAGATTTATCGACAACATCTGCCAGCCCAAAATGGATCTCCTCTGTATACATATCTCTGCGAATGGGTGACAAGATTTGTATAGCAGGATTGACTTGATCTGAGCCTTCGCATGGTGGAAATTGACTAGCCACCTTCATCGCTGATCTACGTCAAAGACCCTCTTCTCCATCGAGCCCTGTAACCCGTTTGAAACCCGACCCCGAAACCTCAATCGGGTTGGAAAAAGAGACCTTTGGGCCTTTAAGAACATTTGGGCCCCTATCAAGAGGCAACTCAGTTGTTGAATTTTCAAAAATAATTGGGCCCTTATCCTTATGAGTATGGCAAGCATGTGGGACTGAGAACTGTGGCCCATCAGCACAACTATTATCTGATACTAACAATTCGTGGGTTGAGCCCACCTCATTACCAGGCCCATTAGAATTAAAGCCAAGCCCATTCACATTAGACTTCCCAGGCTGACTTCCCCTATCGACCCTTGTAATTCCTCCATTACCTTCACCCCCCTCGAGCGTGTCACCCAGCTGCCTTCTCATCTTCTTCGTGCCACGTGTCGAACTTGTCCCCTGAGTCTCCTCGTCTTCCTCTTCTCCGGCGCTGGGTTCACCTGAAAACCTCCATTGCCGATGAACCTCCCTTCTTCCGACAGGCTTTGACAGAGCCTTCAATCGCACTACCACCGGGATCTCGTCGAACTGAACATGAAGTTTTGCAGGTAAGAACCCATTTCCATACCCTCTAACCTTCAATCTAGCCTCGAAGAGATTTCCAAAATACCTGGTTCTGCGATCTACCTCAATCAGCCCACCACATTTTGACCCAATCCATTCAAAAACTCTGTCCTTCCAGAAATTAAAAGGCGGATCACAGACAGATATCCAGCCTCCATTTGAAGCGATAACAGCATCCTTACTGAATACCTCCTCCGACCACCTATCCAGTCTCACAGCAATACTTTTATGAAAAAAACATACTCCTTGTGCACCATAGTAATCAGCTTCCTCGGAACTTTTTGCAAAAAACAAGGCCTTATTTAGTTGAAAAGGTCTCAAAACAATTGAAGTTTTAAACGATCTATTTAATTCCTTTTCAATTTGAGCCCAATCATCGAAGAAGTCAGTTCTGGTACAGACCACCACCTTGCACATCTCCAAACAGAAATTATTGCCATCCGAAATATTTGATCGAGACTTAAGCACATCAGCATATGAGGCTACTCTGTTTGCCCCTGTTTTTTGGAAAATAAACCTGTTTCCCTCTGAATTTCCCCTGCGACTACTGAATACAAATTGATTATTTTTATTATGGCCCCCCCTTGTCTGTAGACCTTACATTCCTTTCAACCTCCGAAACCCTGATGCCTCCATGAATGATTCATTCCAGCATCTTGGCCATTGCCTGCCATCCCTGACCATCAACCCCTGCTGGGATGATGATGTTGTTGCGTTTCACCCCAGCCTCCCATTTTGACATCTCAACAAAGAT
This sequence comes from Camellia granthamiana, assembly GCA_036172215.1. Lineage (NCBI taxonomy): Eukaryota > Viridiplantae > Streptophyta > Magnoliopsida > Ericales > Theaceae > Camellia > Camellia granthamiana. Next base: position 116,489,473 of record CM069913.1, read on the forward strand.
ACCTCCGTTGTTACTGAATTTCTGAACCCAAAAAACTGCTGAACTACTTGTGTATTTGGAGAAGAAAGGTCGGTCATGATGCTGGCCCCATACCTGTCGCAAAGCTTTAATGGCCCAAGAAACACCCCCCAGATCTATCTTCAAATTGTAACTCCGAAATCGATTCCTCTCAATGATCTCCACTAAACCTCCTCTGGATTCAATATCCACCTGAATGGTGATAAGCTTCTGTTCGATTCGCAACTCAGAAGCTCCCCCGCCAAATACACTCAACCTCGCTCTCTCACTCATATCGCTTCAATCCATCAAGAGCATCTTTTAAATCCTAGACTACTTTGCAGTTGTTTCTAGGCAAATTCTGTTAGACTTTGTAGGTAAAGTCTGTGATAGCACGTGTACCGAAAAACAGCAAGCAGTTGATGATATCACTAAATAATATAGACAAAGAAAGCTACCACATGAGCAAGCTCTTTTGATAAAGATAATCACTCCCTCTATTCTGCACATTTAGAGCACAACTACCAATATACACTTCACTAGCATGTTGGGTCCAAATTCAGGACTCCAAATTCAGTGTTTACCTTGCCCCTCCATGGACCAACCAACGTATCATCTTAAATGGGGATAGCACATATAGCAACAATATTTTACAAATATTTAATAGTTTTTTCAATACTATAAAAAAGCTAATATTTACAAATTTAGTTAAGAAAAACTAATGAAATCACATGAAACAATACTGCAAAAAATAAGTGTAAAAACAATTGGTATTTTTTTCTAGCTACGCCCTGTCCATAATCCTTTCAGTTTCCAATAAGGAAAATAACCTATTTGGAACAGAATCTTGAAGCCAACAGTCTTTTATTCACATGGGCTTCCTGAGGACTCGGAAATTATTGCTTCTCACAAAAGGACTTCCTGAGCTAGGCCCATTTGAAGCCCTCTCAAAAGCTTCCTAATATACCTGCATCTAGTGTAATATCTCTATTTAAACAATGTGACACAATGCATTCTCAAAAGGGCTTGACTCATGCATGAGTGTCGGTGTGTCACCACCATAACTAGAATAACTACCAAGCATGTCTACAACGTTTTAAAGAGAGATTAAACATCAGTATTCTATGACAGCAAAGATCAGCATGATAATTCTCAATGCAAAATAACAACCAAAAGGGAATTTTTTATTTTTTTTTTTAAATATGTATATAAGAAAGAGAAACTTTATTTCAGAAAATCCTTACTAGTACATGCAAGCGCCCACCCACATGACCTCCTGAGAGCGGTTGTAAGCAAGCCATGTGCTGGGAAATGGTTGGAGACTGCTGGGTGTGAGCAATTTCAGGCAAGTGTGGAGGTGGTCCACACTGATGGTTGTGAGAAAAGTGAGATAAATGTTGAGTTTGGTGAATAGCATGCTGATGGTTGTGCAAGGAATGAAACTGAGGCTGATGAGCCAGTGGCTGCATATGAGGTTTACATGAGGTTTGCTGCTGATTTTCGGACTGCAAAAACAGAAAGAAAGAAGGGGAAAAAAAAAAGCATATGAGTTTCCAGTCTTGTAGAATATATGTTAGAAACACCGAGTACGTAAGGAGTTGCACCAACATTATAACTCAGCTAAACTAGATAACAAAGAAAGTTGAACCCAGCCTTTTATGTAACTGCTCAAGGTTTGAAGTGCAGGTGAAGTCGACACCACATGGAAGCCATGCCTTAAGTATGATAGCATTTTGTGAAACCAAGAGATCTAGATAAAAATTGTATGTTCTAGAAAACTTGAGAGCATATGATCACACTACTGGTTTAAAAAAAATATGATCACACTCCCTGTTTAGCCATGAAAGACCTGCAATGCTATTCAAGGTGAACCCCAGTGCATGGAGCAAAGGGTACTACAAACAAAGTCTGATATTAATAATGACTCCTCTTACACTTCTATTCCCGTTTTCCTAACCAACTATTTCATTTCTTTAACCAACTATTTCATTTCTTATAACTAGGCCACTTCAAAATTCTTGAACTACTATGAAGCTGTCAAACTTGTATTAAGAGACTTTCTTCAGTAAACATTATTTACATTTTTTGAGCAATTGACTTTGTAAGGGCTAGGAATAGCATAGTTGTGAATTTCATGTGTGACATTAAGCTAGAAATCAAAGCCTTCATGTAAGGAAGCACATTGTCCAACTAAGAAGCCAAACCTTGAAGAATTCATTGAAGGAGTGATGTAGAAGTTTCACCAACACAATTACTCCTCTCAAAAAGGCATTGAACCAAGTGAAGACCAAGAGGATCAAGGCTAAGCCTAAAAAGCTTCAGTCAGGTCAACTTGGTCGACCAACATTGGTTTTGGTCAACCAAGATTGAAGCTTGGTTACTTGGCTGACCAGCCACAGAGGTTGGTCACTTTTTGTCAACCACGATGGCCTTTGGTCGAATAAATAGTAACTTAGTCAACCAACTTGGGTCAAATTTCAAATAATATAGCTGAAATAGCTGTTGGAGGCTTGGCTATATATAGGATAACTTGTGTTCCTTAAAGAACTTGGTGATTCTTTTTCTAATATAGAATTTTCTATATATATGAACACTTCTGTAGCTAGAAACTCAAAAACTCAGCTCAATCAGGCTAATAGAATTGTCTCATTGGACTAAGCCATCAATCTAGAGATTTACAAGGCTCAAGAAAATTTCAATGAACCATCTGTCTTTAAACCTCCAAACGAGTCTGCAAAAGTCCTGATTCAAAGGTGGTAACCAAAATTTATGCCACAATATCTCTAAGAATAAGAAAGTAGACAATCGATCAAAAATTAGAAACAAAACATCAACTACCATGTTAAGAAAAGTCAAGAGGTTTCTCTACTCTCTTGATATAACATAAACCAGAACAGAAGCTCATAAGCTGAACAACACAAGCTTATTTGTATGCAAGCCCAATACTATATGCATCCTAGATAAGGTGCGCTTAAGAAAGATGCCTCCAAAATACATATATAAACACACACACACACACACAATAAAATGTCAATGTAAATCAATGAATCATATGGTCAGAATCCCATTAGAACAATATGTACCTATAACAGAAGCATGAAGCTAAAATAAAAAATAAAAAAAAAACTTACTTCATTGACAGAGCGGTAACCTTGACTGGTAGCCATTGGAGAAGAACTGTCTGAGCCAGGGAAATTCTGAGGAAATAAATCAGAAGAATGATACATTAGCTAAACATTCAATTGTAGTGGGACTAAAAACAATCAGCCCACTAGCATAATGTGTGTCAAGCTTACAGGCAAACTGGGGATACTGGGCACAGAGTTTGAGGCACAACGCCTGTACTTGTGTCTTGGCGAGTAAAACTTATAGTCTCGAGCAGAGACAGCTACTTCATTCCGCCCTGTCAATCTCCTGAACCTATATAAAGCAACATGCTAGTCAGACCGAAAAAATATATGTTGCCAACATATACTGATGCACATTACTCAAACGAATACAAAAACCATGAGCAATTAGAAGCCAACAAATACAGTTATTTTTTACCAACACAATTCACCTTCAAGTAAAGTGACTGTAGTTACAATTATGAACAAATAAACAACCATGATGTCAATGATATTTCTTTTACAAAATAAAGTGTATCCATTAGCCAGTAGCTCTCAAATGAAATGAAGGTTGATGGAGTGAGTGTTTTGAGTCATCTGCATATCACAAGCACAAATGACAATGCATGAGATATGGGAATGAGCCTATTCGCACACACTACAATGCATGAGATATGAGAATGAGCCTATTTTTTTAGACTCTAAAGAAGTCAAATTCAGGGAAACCAATTTTTTCTCCTCCTAAAGATTAATAAATTCAGGACAGCAAAAAAATAAAATAAAAATAAGAGACAGACTAAAGGAACAAATGGAATTTGTTAAAGCTTCCTGCCAAATTTCAAGGTGAAAAAAAATATCACAGGAAACGTTTTGTTCCCCATATACTAGGGAAAAAGCATGCCATTTCAACAACATGGAACTAAAACAAAGCACACAAAATAAGGCATAACAATAATGACAAGCTGTAATGACAAAAGTGGCTAGAATAATTTTAATATGTGACCAAAATAGGACTCGTTGCGTCAGTGCCAAAGAATCAATAAAGATAAAATTGTTTAATTCTCATTCTGAAACTGGATTAAACTTTCCTTACTAGGCAAAGTGATTTGCACCTTCGTTACACAAAGCACTAACAAGGGCAGGGTTGAGGACAGAGGAGCAAGGGCTCACAGAAGAGTCTAAGGTTGAGCACCTAGGGGAGCGTTTATGTTTATGCTACATAAATATTATAAGATTTTTTTTTTTTTGGCTTAGTTGTGATATATATGTTAAATGTTCATGAACACTACCATTTAAACTGTTAAAATAAGCATAATAAATTCTCATTACATTGTCTAGCACTCTAGTGTACATTTTTGTCCCTATTTTGATTTGTTCTTTATTTTTTGCCCTCAGTTCATTATGATGTAGATTGATGTATTCATCTTTTTTTACCTCATTTAATATATCTATTCTCTGTAGATTTTCTTTTTCTTTAGTAGCTTTTCTTTTGTTTTTTCGGGATTCTTATGTTTGAGTACATTCCAATTAGAACCACAATTCTATCCAATAATCAAAATTTCATTTTGATGTACTGATTATGCTTAGCTTAGAAACAGAAATATTATGAAAACATAAAAGAAACCAAAAAGAAAAAAAAAATGGAAACACATGGAAATACTTAGAAACAGAAGCTTGAACCTATAAAAATAATGAATGTGTTTGAGGCCTACACATCACTTAACTGAAGGGCACAAATAATCAGTTTGGAAGTAAATTCAATGGTGAACCCAATCATTAAATTAATGTTAAACAAATCACTTGTATCAAGTACAACTGTTAAGTTTATACAATTCTAAATGTGCATAAGATTCCAACCAAATAAGATTTATCAAATTACCAAAAATGATAATTGTACATAGAACTGACTAAGGTTCAAGGGCTTATTAAAGAGTGGAAACACACGTCACTAATACCAATGACAAAGGGGATGTCTGGGCTGGAAGTGGAGCAACCAAGCAGAAGAGATGTTTGGGCGAGAGACAGAGGAGAAACTTTATTCCCATTAGCAATTGTCACTACAGTGCATTTTAAGATGCCCTTGAGAAGATTCAATTTACAAAATCTTGGCTTTGCATGGTCTTGAATGCATGTAAATGCCATAAAACCAGTTATTAAGAATTTGGAGGTCCAAAAGGAAAGGTTTTCATTTATTCAAAAAAGTACAGGGGACCACCACGCTCTATAACTTTTCAAGATAAGAGAGTGTTTGTAATTTAAAACATAGAATGATAAAACACAAAAAATCTAGCTGCTCCCAAATGAATTTCTAATAATCCACTAGAATAGCTTTCACTTCATGGGAATGTCTCAGATCAGAGAAGATGGTCATCCTCTAAACAATTTAAGAAAATTCCCATAACATTTTTGAATTTAGAACAACGACAAAAATGTGACTTCACGTCATCCGCTTCCAATAACTGACTTTCCAACCAAGAATAATGCTTTTATTGGGAGACAACAAGGATACCTCTTATATATATTTATTATTTAAATTTCATCCTTTCATTCTCCTCCACATAACTTCAAAAGCATTTTTAAAAAAATAAAAATAAAAATAAAAATAAAATCTCCACTTACCTCTAAAAGCTAAAAGCTAAAACTTCTCTCATGTTTGTTTGCTACGGCTTCCTTCTAAATATGAGCTTATATTAAAAGTGATCCATTAACCATGCATCAAACAAAAATGTACTTACATTGAACCAATGTTTAAGAAAAGTAAAAGTCAATCACGAGAAAACAAATCCAAAAATACTTTAACTGAGGATAAGTGTCTGCATAACAAAATGGCACGTTTTACCAATCCCCAAATGAAATTATGTGACTGTACAAGACTAAGCATGACATGTTCAAAACTAAGCACAAAAAGTACAGCACACGTGCAAAATTCAGTACTCAACCTACCATTCTGCATCATCAATACGCATACTAGTAGGTTTTTCAACGATAGCTAGACCGTTGACCACCACAAAACGAACCCGCTTCTCCTCTTGTATTACTAACTCTGGAAATCTCGTCCTTGTTTCAAGAGAAGTTGCCAATTCTCTTCTCTTAAATATGTAAGTTCCTGTATGTCAATTATGAAAATAATAGAAGCCAATTAATATAGAGAATGGATACTTCTTTAGGAGAAGAAAGATTTTTTTTCTCTCAAAAAATTTGGAGGCCCATAACTAGACTTTAAATGAAATTATTCTTTCTTCTTCTCTATTTTATTATTTTATTATTTTTAAATTTTTTGTGGGGGCTAGGGATGTAAAAAATGCAATTTGTGATAGTAAAAACCTATGAAACACTGACACTTCAAAACAAGGGACGTAGCCGTGTTGGACAAGCAAACACGGCGGGGACACGTATGGGACATACTACATGGTGTGTTCCTTTATTTAATTAATTTATTTTCAAGGGACACTTCAGGGAGATGCTAAGGACATGCCAACTAGTCTTTTCCCACATTTTTTTTAGTACTTTTGATGAATGTTGAATGTTGAATGTTTATTGTTTTTTCCTTAGATTTAAATACTTAATAGATCATCCATAAAAAAGATCTAAACGGCAAGTGTTAATTTAAAAGTTTTTTTTAAATATAGAATCAGAGTTAATTTTTGTTAATTTTGATTGTTTGTGGATGTAATAATAATCTAAATAGCAAATAAAAATATATGAAAAAATATTTTATTGCCGGGGGCCCCATTTTTTCGAAATCACCGTGTTCATGTCCATATCCGTATCTGTGTCCATGCTCTTCGGTGATAACTCATTAAAATGCTTTAAGAAAATCAGCAAACTATTTTATACACCAAGGGAATCAAATAGGACCAAAGGCCCATATCCAAACTTAAATGTGTTGGAACATACTCAAACAAAAAAAAGGGTACAAGTCATCATACAACCCAAATGAACACACCTCATGAAATACAGAAAGACTCAATAAATTTTAGGAAACAAGCTCAGTGAAATGTTTTGACAGATGAATTAGATTCATGATTCATCTCAATCCTTATGCAATATATGTCAAAACCAAACAATACATATGCAGAACAAAGTGGATTCCAATTCCTCATAACAGAATTTGGTTATAAATCAATGCACTGAAAAATGAAGGGCTTGTTTGGTTTGAGTTTCGGAAATGAATTTTAGAAAAAAATTTCCCAAAAATTGTTTGGTTTGAGTTTTTCTCAAAAAAATTTCCAAAATCACTTTCTTTCTCCTACACATCAATCAATCACTTTTTCTCTCTCCTCTCTCATTCTCAATCACTTTTTCTCTCACACACATCTACTCAATTCTTCTAAAATATCAAATCATCCCAAACTCCCACAAAAAATTTCTAAAACAACTCTCCCAAATTTTTTTCAAAAACAACTCTCCCAAAAACAAACCAAACAAGCCCGAAATAGCTCAATACCTTTTCTGGGGAATTTCTTAGCAAGCTTTCTGTACAAACCACCAGCTGCTTCAAGGGCCACCCCAATTGTCTTTCCACGAAAGCCATTCACAGAAGAGACCCTCATGTTCACTTCACTTACCAAACTTTCATACATATTTGCCACATACATCAAGGGCAACGCCAACCTTGCATCTCCTTCATAATGGATCTCCCTTGATTTCCTCTTGCTTAGCTTATCTTGAGCAGACTGAGCTGTATAGTCAGCCTCAGAATCTGGTACTTCGATTACATGCGAGCTTATAAAGTGATCCACAACAATGTCCAAAAACCTTGCCCTTGCATTTTCAATCGGCGAAATATCTAAGTTGAAGTTAAATTCAAGTTAGTTAATAGTTAAAACAAAAGATCAAAAACTTTTAATGGCCATTAGTTGAAGACCAAACAGATAATCAAGAAAGTAAGCAACCATCAATAGTCAAAATATCGTAGGGACCCCTTGAAGAACCATTATTTTCTAAAGTAGAGCGATCTTCCTCCACTCCTACACTCTGAAGTGGTAAAGAATTCCTGTAGGGTTCATGAATGCAGTCCTGAAAGGAGAAAACAATTGCATGATGAGAACTAATTGAGAGAGGTAAGGATGGGGGAAACTTGAGCTCCCTCTGTCTACAAAGGGGGTGTAGAAGAATTAATTAGTTGAATCTTAAATTTTGTGGCGACTGAGCTTCAACAATATCAAAGGTGGTGTTTGGAAAGCAAGTTCCCAAATTTTTTTCTCATTTTTTCCACTAAAAGACAAAAGTTTTGCAAAACCAAAAAAAACACATCCAAACAAAATATCACATCCAACCCCATAATCATTTCACTTTTTCTCTCACAAACATCACATCCAACCACATAAAAACCCAACTATCTTCCCAAACACTAAAAAATTTTTATCTCATAAAAACCTACATCTAATAAAATCTACATAAAAACTCACTTCCCAAACACCCACAAAATCTAAAATTGAAAAGCCTAATGTAAATATTCCCTCATTTTTTTCTAATTTAAGCAAGGGAACAACATCCACATATCATGATGTAGATAGCAAGTTAGGTTCATTGCCAAGTAAATAATATACATGGGATAATGTGGATTCCAACGAACCTAAAATTAGGTTAGACAAAACACTAAGGATTGAGGGGAGTGGTAGCTGCTTGGTGAAGAACAAAAACTAATTAAGCACCTTACCTATGCTTTCTCTGCCTAAATTCTCATTTCTACCAAGGAAACAAAAAAGTGGGTTGTTTTCCGGCTTTCAAAACAACCCACTTTTTATGCTCCATTTATTTGGACATTTTCTGGCGTTTGGTACGATAAAAAATGAAAATTCACCTATTTGGGCCAATTATGTTTTCCACTATTAAAACGCAGAAAACTACTAAAATCTTAACAATGTCACCACACTACCACTACCACTGCCACCACCACCACCACCACTATCACTTCCACCACTACACCACCATCACCGCTGTCACCGCCACCATCACCGTTGCCATTACCACCGCTGCCACCCAAACCACCACACCCCCTCCACCTCCACTTCCGTCTCACCACCACCACCAAACATAAAAGAAAATGTTTATTTTATAGAAAAAATTTCCGTAGAAAATGTTTTCTGTTAAATGTTTCCGCCCAAACAAACAGAGCGTTAGAAACACCAAGCAGTTTTTGAATATTAATTTCGCACAAAAATAAGAATAATTTGAAAACAAAAGATTATTTTCGAACTTTTCATTGTTTTGCTTCCCAAAAAAACGAAAAACAGAAACAAAGAAAATGAAAAGACAACCAAACAGATTTGAATTCGAATTCACTGAGATACAAAAACACAGAGTATAAGCAATAGACAAAACTTGAAAACAAGAGAAACAAAAACACTCACAACAGCACTCGAGTCATCGTCGTTTTCCAAGCTGTCTTCAGTGATGGCGTCGCGATCGACCTCGCCGAGACCTTCGATCTCCCCGGGACGACCATCGACGGTGTTGAGATCATGCAAAGAGCTCTCAATATATGAATTCGCCGATCTCAGATTGTAGTGCTGTACTGGAACCCTAGTCCCCATCAATCCCCTCCAAAAACAACAATCCAATTAAACCCTTCAAAACTCTCTCCTTCCTCGTCTCTTTTTCTTCTTCTTCTTCTCTTTTGATCTGTCAAGTACAAAGAGGATTCACAGGCCATTGTGAGAATTGAGTGATTGTGTGTGAGAGATTCAAATTTGAAGAGAGAGATTGATCAGACACAGTGAGAGAGAGAGAGAGAGAGAGAGAGAGAGAGAGAGAGAGAGAGTCCAAGCCTGAGACCGTACCTGAGCTTTCGCTGTGCGAAGGCAGTGTCCAAGCCTACCTCCGATGTCCGCCCCAGCTTCCAAGCCGGTAGGGGCATAAGATCCACTTATGCATAGTAAGTAGATGGGTTATGATTTGGTGCGGCGCGCTCATACTGTTATGAATTAGCCATTGGGGAAATTATAAATCAATGGATTTTTAATTATTAAAATCAATAATGTTAGAGAAGTTATTTATTGATTTAGGGTAACGTCACGTGACACTCTACATATATTGTGATAGAGATTCATAATTTTGTATTTGATAATTGAAAAACATGACAGGTAGGAATGGTCACAATTTGGATTTGGAGCAAGTTTATAGAAATCTGCCCCCGTATCATATCGGGGACGAGAGACGACTTAATTTTGTAAGTTGAAAAATAAAAATTATAGATAATGTAGTATATTATAAATACTTAATAAGAATTATATTATCTAAGATAGAAAATAAATGAATAAAAATTAATATTAAATATAATATTTTACTATTTTAATTTTATTATAATTAAAAATAAATAAACATATTTAATAAACATAATTGGGGAGGGGTTTGGATGGAATGAGGCAGGGGAAGCTAAACCCGTCTCCGCTTCACTTTTTAATCGGGACAGGAAAAATTCATACAAGGTGGGGTGGGGGATGCGGGTGCAGAGCATGGCGGAAGAAAATGATCATTCCTAATGAGAGAACATGGTGGTTTGTAATTAGGCAAGGACATACGTGATGCCTGTGAACCAACCAATAATTTTTCATAATGTTAGGGGACTAATTAATATACTAACTACAAACAATGTTAGGTAGGACCATATTAAGTAATGAATTTGACATGTATATTGTGCCTTAGTTAGTGTGTTAATTAATCACTGATTTGAAGAAAAAAATTTAAAAACTTCAATTGAATTGAAATTTTCCCATGATCATTCTTTTATATTGATGAATAATCATTTCATTTGTAATGTGTTTTTTATGAAAAGAAAAAAATTAGGAGAAAATACAAAAAAAATAAAAATAAAAGTGATTCTTATAACAAAATAAACTCTAAATTTTATATTTTATCAATTTAAACTATAATATTTTGATTTATTTTCAATTTAAATCATTTGTCTATTTTCATTAAGTAAAATTAATAAAAAAATAATATTTTAAACATTAAATTTAATAAAAAATAAGATTTTCAATATTTTATGTAGATCTATATTCACCATTTAAACCAAAGCCAGCCCTGAGATTTATAGGGCCTTAGGCGGGTTTTTGAAAATGAGGTCCTTTTACATATATTTTTTATAAAAAAAATTACGAATAAAATAAAAAGTTACCAATAATTTTTTTATTATTTAGTCGCTACAAAAAGTTTCCTTATACATATAATCATTAAAATTTATTTTCATATATTAAGATATAAAAAAATCATTACAAAGACTCAAAAAAAATTAAATAGGGTCTTGTTGTTTTATAGTTTAGCACTAAAATCTGATAACAAAATGATTATGTTATTGTAATATGATAGCTGATAACACAATCATAATCCACACAAATCACAATCCACTAATTATTTGATAAACAAAACACAAATTATTGGGAAAAAATTGGGAGAAAAAACTAAGGCAAAATTATTCAATTAAATTATGATAAAGAGAGAGGAAAAAAATTAAGGCAAACAAAATTAAGGAAAAAAAATTAGGGTAAAATTATTCAATTAAAATATGATAAAGAGAGATGGTAAAAAAATTAAGATAAAGTTATTTATTCTATTCGATTCTTGACATTAGAATCTAATTGGACTCATTATATCATATATATTTGTTTGGACTGTTGGATTAATTTCTAATTGGGACCACATATTTAAATGTGTGTGTTATCATTTATCAAAAGCCTCAAAATTTAAGTGATCTAATTTAGTTAGCAGGCTTAAAGGGTATGTTTGTCATGGACCTAGTGTGTAGATGCTATTTGTACAATTTCTATTTTTATGAGGGCAAAAATAGAAATTGTTTAAGTTGGTTATTGAATGGAAGTTCAATTGCCACGGTTGGTTTTTGTTTGAACTGCCACCAATACAAATGGTTATGGTCCCAATCCTGCCATGCATAAAAAAGAAGAGGACAACAGAACTTCTTAAAAAAAAAATCCTCTCTTGAAAAGAAGCATTAAGGGCATAGGAAAGGATTGGAAATCATTACCACAGGCAATCTCATCTATCAATCACGCTTCTATTTAACCATAACGATGGAATCGGGTACACAATTTTGTCTTAATTTCTTGATAATACACATGATACATGATCCAAAGTCTAAGTCATTATGTTCTGACTAATTACATAAATTTTTAATTGGGACTAACAATGATTATATATATATATATTGTTTGTCATGTACTAAAAAAGACAAAAAGTCAAAAAGTCACTATCCTATTTAAGTCACATCACGTCTCTACCACATCACTTCAAACCCAACCCATATTTCATAAAAAGTCAAAAAGTGCACTTATTTAGAACATCCCAAACTACCCCTTAGGCCAAGTTTGGGTAAAGCCAAATAATCCAAAAAGCCAAAAAGTTATTCAAAAAGTTAAAAAGTTAACACTATTCACCAAAAGTCAACAATTACGGCTGCACAACTCCCAATTCAAATTTTCCTCTAAAAATCAATTTTCACAATTTTTTATTACACATTTTTCCATAAAAAGTCAAAAAGTTAACCCAAACATCCATATTTTCAACCTCAATTTTTTTGTCCAAAAAGACAAAAAGTGCACTTATTTAGTCTTCCCAAACAAGGCCTTAATTTGGCCCAACAAATTTTTTTTGAGGGGCTTTTTACAGTCTCAAAAAATAAAAAAAATATTGAATTTTAAACTTTTAATCCAATATAAAACTAATAAATTTGAAACCTTATTTTGGACCAAAATTTGAGACTCTAAGCACAAGCCTTAGTGGCCTTAGTCAAGAGCGGATCCTAATTTAAACCTAATATTGGGAGGATGTCTCAACGAAGGAGCAACGTGACCAACTAGTAAGCTTATCGAGCAGATGCAACACTTTGTTCCTTAAATATCGTCACTTTTTGCGAGCAACTCACTATAATTTCACTGAAACAGAGGTTATCCATTGCGAACAACTCACAATACAACCTACTAAGTGAAGTCACTATAATTACACCGAAATGGATATTATGAACGAGTAAACTTCACCAAAACGAAGGTTATCGATAGCCAAATCCCTCTTTGAAATAACGGAAGAAGAAAACATTAAATAACAAATACTCGTAATGATCCAACTTCGTTATGTGTTCCCTAGCGACAATCTCTTTCTCATCCATAATGTATGTTTATTTACTTATTTTTTTCATTTTTCAATTTGAGTTAATTATTTTATCTCCCTACAGTTTACCTCGAAAACATTGTACCCCCTTATGATTTAGAAATGTACTGATAACTCCCTTGTAATTTGGAAGTGAAATGCAAAGTTTAACTCTGTTAATAATTTTTACAAGATGTCTATATTACCCTTAATGTTTTCTCTAATTTTCTTCTCTAAGCCATCATACTTTGCAACCAAACTCTCTCTACCCGATTTTCTCTCTCTCTCTCTCTCTCTCTCTCTCTCTCTCTCTACGATTTCTTTCTTTTTCTATACTTCTTTTAGTTCTTCACTTTCTCTTTCCCACTTCTCCTACCTCACGGTCACCACCAGCCACCTTCAAATCTAGCAACCACAACCTCTTATTTTCCTTTCCTTTTCTTCTTCTTCTTCTTCTTATGGCAGTAGCTAGCTACTTTGATTTATATAGTGGCTAATACAACTACTTTGGTTATAAGGGAGGGGCTTCTATTCAGTCCACATAGTGGACTGGAGTATACTGTTGGGGGACTAGAGTGTACAATTGGGTCCGTGGCGTACATCATGGGTTCTGTTTCAATGGTCCGAATCGTTAATATGTAGAACTCGTCGAATACTTTATATTTGCAAAAAATTACATTAATTGGATATCGGTAGCCCCTTGATCGGAACACTTTTTTGTCAATAGTAAATGTGATTTTAAAAATAAATTGTTCATAAAAATGTGTTCCGATCAAGGAGCTACTAATATCCGATCAATAATGTGATTTTTTTTGTAAATATAAATGGTTGTTTTGGCAACATGCATAAAAAGCTAAAAGCCAACTTTTAACTCATTTTGAGTCACATCAACTCTCACATGAAACAGTGAAAAAAGCTAAAAAAGTTAAAGAGCTAGCTTTTAACCATCTTTCCCAAACAACCCAAAGTATTCGACAAGCTCTACACATTGAATGATTCGAATCATCGAAACGAAACCCATATTGAGCCCACAAGCCCAACAATATGCTTCAGTCCACTATGTGGACCGGAGAGAAGCCATCTTGAAATTAGTAACATAAACTAGTACAATGTATGGAGGTCTTGAAAATGTGGTGCTCCAATATATACCCTGGCCAATATTGTATGTATAGTTGATATATGATAATTTAATTAAGTACTTGTTATTTTGAAATTATTACAAGAAACTTGTTTTTGATCCACCATAGTTTGTACATTCTGATTGTCAACTCAACTCTATAGGAACACCCACAAAGCACCACCTCTCCCATGGTGCACTCTCTCTCTCTACATCAACCATGGCTTCCTTTAATAGAGATCCAAACTCCCTCTCCCTCTCCCTCTCATTTTCACCCAATAGTACTCTACCCATAAATACATATTTTCTGTGTGTTATTTTCAGTTTAGGGTTGTCGTAAGAGAGAGAGAGAGAGAGTGATGTTGGTGGTCACTGCTTGTGCATTTGACCATCAATTGTCTCATTGGTGGTGTTGGATTGGGCTGTACACAAGTAAGATGGACATGAAATGCAAAAGAAGATTATATTGAATACAAATAAGGGCATTATGGTGATTTTATTTCCAAATTTTATCCTACCAATGTCATCAAGGAGAAATTCTATTTCCACACACTTAATTAGCTCAGGACACACACTTAATGAAATATTAATTTAATAATAATTATATCCTAAACTAAAATGACTATAATAGACATCTAGTAACACTCATAATATTATATGAAAAAATTCTCTATATACATCTTTTAACAACAAATAATCATACATAATAATGAAACCCATTAATTTAGATTCAATAAATCCAAATAAACTAATTCAATTCAATTAATTTTTAAATCTATTTAATTGATATATATATATATACATGAGCAATTCTTCCATGTCCAAGACAACCATTGCCTGTGCAAGCACTCAAAAGGCTAGTTAGCGTAAACTCATTCCGTTTCGCAGTTGAATTTCTCATTCGGTGGTAGAGTGCCAAACACAAATCAATCTTCCACTCTTGTGCAAACCCAGTAATCATTGTTGTCCATGAGACTACATTTCTCACAGGTATTTCGTCGAACACTTGATATGCATTGCCTAACTCGTTGCATTTGCAGTAAAAACTGATCAAAGAACTCCCAATATAGAACATTGGTGAAAACCCCAGTTTTAATTGCCAAACAATGAACTTGAATTTCAAAAAAGACAGTGTTTGGACACCCATAAGAACTCAAAGCGTGAGACAGAACAATTGGGTTGGCTCTCAATTCTTCCCTGTTCAGCCTAAACAGACCCTCCTTTGAGTTCGAATCAATGGGTTCATGTGAATTTGTTCGCAAAATGTCTTGAATAAGACGAAGATGGATTTGGCGACCACCGTGAATAACACTTGGTTCAGACCCATCAGTCAATCTTCCCTCAAAAGGTTACGATTTTTCTAGCGCAAAGAGACCAAAGTACCAGCAAGAGGAAAAGCCTTGGTTCCAACAGATCCAAGCATAGCAATTTCTAAGTTTTTGTTTTGAATCATGGGTTATCGTTAATGGTTTTCAAGGGAGGTCTTCAATGCAAGTCTTTAATGGAGCAAATTTCACTCCAGACCAAAGCCTTTTAGAAGGTTAGTGGTGTGTATACAGCGTCCGGATCCTCCAGAGTGATCCTGTGAAGTGATCTTCTAGGGTGATTTTTTATGGCGTGACATGTGTTCCATTAATGGAATTAATGGCTGAGATAATCCCTTTTTAAAATGACATCGTTTTGGCGATTTTTTTTTTTTGTTTTTTTGCAGATCGAGAGGGAGGAAGGAATGGGTTAGAGAGAGAATCTCCTCATTTCTCTAGAACTGTGTTTTGTTCTAGGATTCTGGATTCAATCTTTCATTGAATGTGTCGGGGTTATGGTTAGTTTACAAGATTTAATGGAGGATCTCAGCAAACATGGTGAACGAGTTTCCAGCAGATGAATTACACAATTTCAAAACTGAAGAACCAGACCCAGATCTCAATTTGGGCTTCAAACCATGTTGTTGGTCATTTGGGTTTTCATCAGACAGTGAAGTGTGATAGCTTTAACAGAGGGAATTCATTTGGGTCTTCATGAGTTCGAATTTTTATTTCAATTTTAAGCTTCGAAATCGATCTTCGTTCTTTTGCTGTGTTGGGTTCATGTGGGTTTCCCTGCAAATCCATCCTATTTTATTTTTCAATTTGTTTTTTATTTTTTATTTTTTGGGTGAATAATGAGTTTGAATTTTTATTTCAATTTCAATCTTCGAAATCGATCTTCGTTTTTTTTTGCTATGTTAGGTTAGTGAGTTTGATCATCTTTGTAAAATCTCTATATGTCCTTAGAAGCTTCTTGAAGAATAGATTCAAAAGGCGTGCATCAAACTCTGCAAAAAAATTACAGAGAAAAAGACGGAGGAGATTGATTCCATGGTTCTAGAGAGAAGGAGGAGATTCTCTCTCTAACCCATTCCTTCCTTCCTCCCTCCCGATCTGCAAAAAAAAAAAAAAAAAAAAAAAAAAAAAAAAAAAAAAAAAATACCAAAACGACGTCGTTTTGAAGAGGGATCATCTCAGCCATTGATTCCATTAATGGGACACGTGTCACGCCATAAAAAATCACTCTAGAGGATCACTGCACAGGATCACTCTAGAGGATCCGGACGCGTGTATACGAAGGTTAGGAGTGCGATTAGGACTTTAAGGGAGGTCTTCAATGCAAGCCTTTAATGGAGCAAATTTCACTCCAGACCAAAGCCTTTTAGAAGGTTAGTGGTGTGTATACAATGGTTAGAAGTGAGATTAGGACTTTAAATGTGTAGATTAAGAAAATTAATAAATAATCAAATTAATAGGAGTGTGTATCGAGAAAAGAGTGACATGAGCTAATTAAGTGTGTGGAAATAGAATTTTCCGTCATCAAGCGTCTTACCCAAGGATGTGCAACATGCGCTGTTATGTATAACATATTCTGTTACAAGGAGGAGGTTATGTATACATTTCCAAACTAGAAAAGGGTTAAGTGTTTTTGGACTAAATTATAGGGATATTTACGTGTAGGTCCTAATAAGCAGATTTATTGTCTAATAGGTTCTATGGGAAAAAAATTTCATAAAAAAATGTCACTAATTGTAAGTTTTAGCGACAATTTATAAAAATCATAACAAAAAAAGTCACTAATTGTCAATTTTTAGCGACGTATGTAAAAAATTGTCGGAAAAAAAAAAAAAAATTTAACGACAATTTTACCAAGAATTATTTTCAATAGGACTTGATGGGAATTAAGTCTAACTATTAGGACCTATTAGTAGTTTACCCTAAATTTTTTATAAGGAGATAAAATGTAATTAACCCTTATTTTTTTGTTGTTGATAAATTAGACTTTGCCCCCTTAAAGTTTCACCTATTTTTCACTTTGGCTTTTTAAGTTTGATTTTTCCCACTTTGACCTTTCATGCTTTCAATCATTCTCACTTTGACCCTTCATATTTGCAATACTTTCCACTTTACTCCTAGGCTAACTTCCATCTAAAAAACTAACAGAATATGCCACATCACCAACATATCAGCTCTATGTGTGATGTAAAAAATTCACTAAAGATGAAAAAAATGAAAAGTAGAAAACAAAAAAATTGAAATTTTTTTTTAGTTTTTAGTGAAACATTTTTTTCAAATTTATCCATAAACATTATTATATTATAGATGCATCTAGATTAGATGCACCTAAAAAAATATAAACAAATTTAACTAAAAAAAGAAAATGTATACTAAAGGCAAAAAAAAAAAAATTGAAAATATACTGACTCAAACGCCTGTATTGCCAATTCTGAAATGAAAAGTTTACTATTGCTTTTTTCGTTTTTAGTGAACTTTTTTTTTATTTTATTTTTTAGTTAAATTTTTTTTAAATTTTTTTTAGGTGCATCTAAGCTAGATGCATCTATAATGCAATAATATTTATGAATAAATTTGGAAAAAAATTTACTAAAGACTAAAAAAAAATTCAATTTTTTTGTTTTCTATTTTTCATTTTTTGCATCTTTAGTAAACTTTTTACATTACACATGGAGCTGATGTATTGGTGAGAATGATTGCAAACATGAAGGGCCAAAGTGAAAAAAATCAAACTTAAAGGGTCAAAATGAAAAATGGGTAAAACTTTAGGGGGGCAAAGTGTAATTTACCCCTTTTTTTTTTGCATGTAAACAATGTTGTCTTGCTTTCACATGCTTGATCAAGTCTAGTTCGACTGTATTTGTTAACGAATCCATTTTCGCGGATCATTACTTGTTGAATGTTCAGTGTTGAAGCCATTTTCATTGGTTGATACTTGTTGAATGCAAGTGTTGCATTTGTCGAATTCAGTTTTCTTTGAATGCTTGTTCAGTTCTTTACTTGACATGTGTTTTAAAACTCTATGTATTAGATTTTCTTTATCTATGAATGAAGTTTAAAAAATAATAATAATAAAATTATGCCATTATTAAGGTAACCATCACTCCTATGTCATTACCACATTCAGGCCAGTTCTATGCAGTAGGCAAACTTCAAAAATTGAACCCTCTATACATAATGAATTGTTACCAAATTTTTTTTATATACTTATACCGAAATAAAGTCTGCAAGCATATATAATTACTACAAAATAAAAAATTAAAAAAAAATACTAAAATTTATTTAAGATTAAAATATAAAAATACAGAGAACTATAAAAGATAAAAATTCAAAATACTTTTTGAAACTCCCAAACTTTTTTGAGGATCAGTCTCTTTTTCAATGAAGTTTGTGGAAATTTATTGAATACATGAAGAGGTAATTGTGCAGATTTAATAACCGCAACGGCAACGGCAAATAATTGAACCGCACACAAAAATAACAAATAAAACATTGACCTCAAGTTTGTGTGCAGTTCTATAACAACATGAAATTCCTAATAATAAACCAAAATCTTCTACTATAGTTACAAACACTTATTTGACAAACATTTGCCTTAGGTATTTTGTTAGCAATTGGGGAGGTCTAAATACATCTTAAATTTCTCAAACATGCATTGTAATACTTGTACTTTTGACCCAAAAAAACACACACGTACAAATGGGCATTGAGAGGTATTTATGAAATGTATTTAGAAGCTCCCTTTATGAAGTATTTTAGTCAAAATGACTAAAATAACCTGGTGCATATAAAAAAAACTTTTTACTTAAAAAAAAAATTCACATCACATCACATCCTAAATGTTATTCAATGGAAATTATTTATATTTAACTCTCATCGTCTTTATCATTGCCTCTCACTATTGTGACCCAATCATGCTTATCTCGAACCAGGTCTAGAATTAGATTTGGAGATTTCCAAATCTGGAAAGTGTAGAAGGAGAAGGAGAAGGTAAAGGTAAGAGAGAGAGAGAGAGAGAGAGAGAGTAGATTGACAACATGAAAAAAAATTGAAAAATTTCTCAAAACTGATAATATTCTCAGTTAACACCAGGAAAAAAAATTGAGAAATTTCTTAATTTTAATAATTATAAATTGAAATCATTCTCTGTTTTAAAATTGAGAACATTATCTGTTTTGGCGTTGACTTAGTTTTCGGGGATGAACGACAGACAACAGATGAAAACAAGAGCAGGAACCTACACAACTTTAATAAGGCAGCGCTGCCATGACTGTTGGAGGAGGCATACTAGGGCTTTCTTTTGGATTACAAAGATCAGAAGAAGAGGTTGCAAACATTCGTGGCAACAAGGGGTAAAATTGTCTCATAAATAGAATTTAGGACTTTTTAGATTAAAAATCTTAGAGCAGGACTTGAAGTACTATGTGTCTTGTAAACAAAACTTTTCGATAATTAACTCTTTAATTAAGTACTTCTCATATTAGAAATTATTACAGGAAACTTGCTTTTGACCCACTATAGTTTGCACATTCTAACTGTCAACTCAACTCCATAGGAACACCCACAAAGCACCACCATCTCCCATGGTGCACCCAAAAAGACTCAAACTCAATAGCTCTTTCTTAGTCTACATTGCAACACCTTCAACCATCAACCATGGCTTCCTTTAACAAAGATCCAAACTCCCTCTCTCTCTTCCTTTCATTTTCACCCAATAGTACTCTACCCATAAAAACATGTTTTCTGTGTGTTATTTTTAGTTGGGGGTTGTCACGAGAGAGAGACAGAGAAAGAGAGAGTGATGTTGGTGGTCGCTGCTTGTGCATTTGTCCATCAATTGTCTCATTGGTGGTGTTGGATTGGGCTCTACACAATAGAGTCTAGATCCTTTGCCATGGTGCTTAAACCATGTCGTTTTGTGTAGACACCCCATTTTGACCGTTTTTAAGACTTGGGCGCTTCACTCTGAACACTCGATAATGAAATGTTACATTGTGTACTTTTTCGAATCTTCAACAAAAGAATTTAGTTTTGAGCTTTAAACCCAAAAACTTGCACCTCATTTGGACCAAAACCTTCTTTTTCTAGCTTGACCACTCAGAGAACAGATGGCCAACAGATGGTCGACATGCCATTTTGATTGGGTCGGCCGTACATCCTTATGGCCGGCCGGCCATGTTTAGCGAAAACAAATATTTTGCAGTAACAGGCTGCTCGCATGCACGGGATTTGGACCAGCTGTCTTTGTTGCAGATATTTTCGACTTGAGAAGCTGAAATTCTATAAATACAGCTGTAGACACCCCATTTTTGACCGACCTTAAGACTCAGATGTCATCGATTGAGCGCTCAGTGATTGTGCATGTTGTGCTCATTCTGAGGTTTCGGAGTTTCGGCTAAGAGCCTTACCCCTGGACCTCGGGACCCTTTTGTGCTTTGCCTCGGTTTGCGAACCAGGTCTTGTTTTCTCTTCCCGAAGGGAGGGAGAGGTCTCGTAGACCATCTCTCAGTGGCCGTAGGCTACTTTTCGTGGTCGTAGGCCACTTTTCCCGTTTGGAGACCAGTTTTCGATTTTCGGAACCGTCGGCCGTGCGCCTCGGTTCGGGACCGCTTAACTTTCTCCGTTTGGTAGGGTTTTTGGCACACACCTTGCTTCCTCTCTCTAGAGGGACACTGTGGCCCAGGAGACCACCTTTGTGGTCGCATGCCACTTTCGATACTTAATAGCCTGTTTTCAGGGCACCTGGCTACGCGTTTTGACCCCCGAACCCTCGTTTTGCATCCGTCTTGGTTCATTTTTGGCATGGACCTTGTTTTCATTGTTTGGGAGGTGGTACAAGGGTGGGAGACCACATTTTCTCCTTGGAGACCACTTTTCTCCCGCCAGCCGATTTTCTTGTCAAAAAGCTGGTCTCCTTGGTCTTTGAGCCACATTTACTGGTCTCCCACCATACTACTAGCTTGCATTTAGTTGGGAGACCATCAAATGGGTTGGCCGACCACCTTTCTTTGATTTGACCCTTTTGAACTAGTCGGCCGACCACCTAAAGTGGCTGGCCGACCACCTGAACTGGTCGGCCTGCTCCCTCTAGTCTTGTCTCTGTAAGTGTGTGCCAGCTGGAAGGCATAGACTGTATTCTCCATACACGTGTATGGAGGATCTTGAGCCTTGTTTTTTTAGCTTCTTGAAGAACCTTTGGCCTTGTATCTCTATAAGAGAGGCCCTCCTCTTCCTTGGCATAGGTTCAGAAATTTGTCTAAGGCTTGTGCATACACTTCCCTCTATATCTCTTTGTTTTGGGTTCAAAAGGGTCTTGTTCTTGACCTATTACACCACACCTCATAGCCACACACCTCCACCATTGTTCTATGGTTCTTGGAGGGTCTTGAGAGGTCTCAAAGAGTTGGTTTTGGGCTGGAGAAGTTGCTGGTTTTGCTGAGCTACAAGGGTAACACTTTTTCCCTCTTTTAAGCTTTATTTTGATCCAACTCTTAGCCTTATTTTCATGCATATTTGAGCTTTGTTGTCAACTAGAAAAAGTCTTGTTTTGAGGTCCTTTTGATGTTTGTTTAAGGTCATTTTGTTATTGGGGGTCATCTACCCCCTTGCATACTTCATTTTGCCTTGTTTTGAGCCATGCCCTAAAGCCTTTGATTTAATCTTTTCTTGGCCTTCCTACCACTGAAATCCAGTGGATTTTCAGTGGTAAGAATGTGGTTTTGAGGGCCAAAATCAGAGAGGGGTGACCCTCTCTCTTGTTGTCTTGTTTACTAGCATTTTTGGCCTTACAAAGGAGCCTTCATTTGCACACCTCCAAGCCTTGTCTCAGGCCCTTTTCAGTGACTTTTAGGGCCTGCCTAGGCTCTGTCAGGAGTTGGTTTTGTCACCTTGGGTGTATCTCTTGCATGTGTAGAATAACCCCTTTTATAGCCTATCAAAGGAGCATGTCATTCTTGTATGCATTGATCATGTTTCAGTGGATTTTTGAGCTTTATTTGGCATGTCATGTCTCTAACTTTTGCTGGTTTAGTGGCCTCTTGAATGATTCATATGCTTGTAGTGTAATCCTTGTTCACTAGCTCACATTGCATGTTGTTTTGGCCCTTGATTTTAGCATATTTTGGCTATGTTCTAAACCGATTTTATTCATGATTTGGGCTGCCTTAGCTCTGTTTTAAGGTCCCATAGTCGAATGATGCTTTCCATGCATGCTTGTAGTGTAATACCCTTGCCTAGCTTCGAGTTTTGAAGCCTCTTGCATGCTTAACTTGAATTGTTTTCATGTTTTGGCATCATTGAACATGTTATTTTAGAGCTTATACTTGTTCCATATTCCCATGTTTTTCACTCTTTAAATGCGTTTGAGAGTTGTGCTTGTATGCCTCATTTATGGGCCATTGCATGAGCTTCATTTTTATGCATTTCAAGCCATCATCTTAGTCCATTTTGCTACTGTTTTGGGCCTGCATAGGGACTGTTTGGGGTTGGTTTGGTCATTTGAGCATCGCTTTGCATACCTCTAGTGTAATGTGCTTCACTAGTTTCGGTATTTGAGTCTCCCAATATGCATTGTGTGAGTTGTTTGCGTGATTCGGGACCATGTTGCATGTTATTTCAGAGCTAGAACTTGCGCCATTGTATGCCATATTTCATCATTTCAATGCTTTTGTAGAGTTGTATCTCGTACCTTAGGCTTTGATCCCTTGCATTGTGCATGCTTGTGTGTGTGTCATTGCCTTGTTTTCATCATGTTTGGCCACTGATTTGGGTGCGGCTGAGGTCCATCCATCTCGGTTTAAGTCCATCTTTCATTGTGTATGCCATGTAGTCCATGTTATTGCATGTTCGATCATTGCATTGCGTATGCCTCGTTCATTACATTACGTATGTTAGTGCATTGTGTATGCATGCCATATAATCCACGTGCATTGAGTATGCTCTTGATTAGTCCATAGCATTATGTATGCTAGTTGCATGCTTGCATGTCATCCTTTGCATGTTTGCATCACTTAGTCGCATTACATTTAGGATTGCATACTAGATTTGCATTTGTACATGCCGTGCCATTCTACTTGTTGCATTGTGTTTGGAATAGGAGTTGATCCAAACACGGGAAACGAGGAACGTTTCATACTTCAAGTGATGAAACGTGCCTCGATTCCTGGTCGCCGACACTCTTGACCGTCCATGATGGAGTTATTGGTTTTAATTGCTTATATGTGCATTCATGTCCCATTGAGTCGTGCAATTCGACTCCTCGGCCATCATGCATCGGGATGCGTGATTGGTGGCCCGAGGATCGAGGACTACACTCCCTAGAGCTTATGAAATGATAGGGAGAATGGTCGGTCACACATATGTTGAAAATACCTTGCCTTTTCTCTCTCTTGCCTATGTTGCAAAAAAACTAGAAACCAGGGGTAGAAACTGGTCGGCCGGCCAGCTTTTCTGGCAGGCCAACCACCCTTTTGGGTTTCTCCCACAAAAGGTGGTCGGTAGGTGGTCTCCAAGGCCATGAGCTGGTCGGCAGCCTTCCCATGGGTCCCCAGTATAACGACTCGGATTTTAAATTCACATTGGATTGATGTATAGTGGTGCCTGTCACCTTAAAATTTGTATGGTTGTCAGACTCTTGATATTGATGGGTTGGCAAGTGAACTTTAAATATTATAATTGAGGACCCTTGGATGATGTTTGGAACCTTGATCGAAGCCTTAACAAGATATATAGATAAGATTAGATAAAAAGTCCCAAATTTGAGTTTGAATTTTTGACCAGCCGTCACTCTTTTGCCCTTTTCTCCTTCCATACTTAGAATTTGAATGTGAGGTTGGAACCATTGGAAAGCTTGTTTCTGGGGCTTCAATTTGGACACAAGAACGACCTAGAACGGAGTCCCGATGAGAGAGTTATACCCGTTTGAAGTTTTCACATCTGTGCTGGAAGCAGAGCCGCACGTGCGGGGAATAGCGCCGCACGTGCGGGCTGTGCGGGACAGCAGCTCAAAAACGTGATTTTTGGACCATTTCTTACATTTTCTTTTCCTCTCTTCTTCTCCCCTCTTCCATGTCCGAAAACTTAGCCCTAAAAACCTTGATTTCCTCCACTTTTATCAACAAATCAACCATGGATTTTGCATCAACGATGAAGAACAAGTGAAGATTAACATTTTCAACCGATTGGATTTTGGAATTTCGAAGTGATGCTCTTGACCTAGCTTCCTTGCTTTCAATCTTGAGGTAGGGGTCCTAGTTCTCCTTCAATGCTTACATAAATAGATAGATTTGTGGTATTTTGGAGTATATAAATGCAAAATCTACATTTTGAGCATATAGGGTTATATTATGGAAATTTGGGGATTTCGGATTTGAAGAATTTGGGGTTTTATTGTTGGGTTTAGATTATGGATTATGAACCTAGGATATATAATCAAGGGGAAAATTGGAAGAAAAAAATAATGGGTTAAGAAGTTTGAATTTTTCTTGAAATTTCTAGGTTTTTCTAGAAACCCTAGGTTGATTTTTGATGATAATCAATGATTTGGCCCAAATTGAAAGTCGAATCATGAAATTGGTAGGTTGAATTATCTATGTACAAGTTTAATTGGAATTTGGTTATGTTTGAAAATTATGTTTAAAATTTGCGAATGAATTTTGTTATGAGCAATGTAAATCATGTTATAATGAGAAGGAAATTGGGAGAAATGATTTATTAATGATATAGATGACATAAACTCGGTTATGGAATGTTGAAATGAAATTTAAGAATTCCTCTTGAATTCTGTTGAATTATATTTAATGATGTTGAGTTGAATCATGTTGCTTATGTTGAATTGTAGTGATTATGTGAGATGGTATTGACTATGTTGACTTTGATTTTTGTGACCTAAAATGTGGAGTTTTCCAAAATGGGTTAATCCCAAATTATTTTGCTAAATACTTGTGGGCTTGCTTAGTTATTAAAATCAAGAGAATGATTTATTTTTGGAAAAATGTAGAAGATGTCCATACAATTCCTTCCTATCTTGAAATCGAAGTGATTGATTATAAATTCCATATTGTGTTTGCAAGAATGGTAATCTTCTATTTCTATATATAGATATATTGAGATGGAGGAAATTGTGGTATAATGGATGGATAATGGTAGGCTTGTGAAGAATAATGAAGGAAGGAAAAAGAACTAATGACTAAGTTATATATGTGTACAGGGCACACTTCAGGAGGGCCAAGCACTCCGTTGTAGCACTGTGAGTAGTAGTACTTCGATGTATCTTTAACCGTTAATGATTATTGTTATTGACGTTATGATCTTCGTCGTAAGAATTATGTTGACATGTATGTTATGTATGCTACGTAAGAAATATTGTGAAATTATGGAAACATCAAAGGTGTATGCTATATGAGGACCATTGTGAAATTATGGAAACATCAAAAAGGATTTGTGAAATATGCATCTCGAATTTGTGAAGTATGGATCACCAACTTGTGAAATATGAAACGATGTGGCCGAGGGCCATTTGTGAAGTATGAATTTCTGAATTGTGAATTGTGAAACTATGAAGCCAAGAGTCGAATTGTGAACCTATGAAACCCAAAAGCTAATTTATGTATATGTGAATTTATGAGGCCGGGGGCCGACTTGTGAATTTATGAGGCCGAGGGCCGACTTGTGAATTTATGTGGCCAGGGGCCATTTGTGAACTATGAACCTATGTGGCCAGGGGCCATTTGTGAAATTATGAAGCTATGAGGCCAAGGGCCAAACTTGTGAACTTGTGAATCCAAAGGGCCGAAGGCCGATGTGATAAGTTGTGAATCTATGAAACCTAAAGGCTATCGTGAATGTGTGAACCCCTCAGGCCAAGGGCCGAACTGTGGAATTGTGAAACCGATAAAGTCATCTGTAATCTAATGAAAATGTGCTTACTTTGTCCTGTTAACTTTATGTTAATTATGTCAACTCATGGGAATGATGTAACGGTTACCATTAGGACTCTGTTAATTACAAGGCAAGGCAACTATGTTAACATATAAGAACGATTAAACAACGGTGTATACTATTGATTAATAGAGCACGTGAATTAAGTCATTTACCCAAAAGAATTTATGTTCATTCTTGAAGAATAGATTCTGAGTAAATATAAGAGTAGCTATGTGTATCCATATGAATTTGAAGTTATTTTGCTATGTTGCTTATGAATTGGAAGTTATTTAGAATCTATGATATAAGTGCAAAGTTTAGCATTATTATGTGACCCTCATGAGAATGTGAATTAGTCTCTCATTGTTAAGCGTACGATAATGACATGATACAATAAGAAACACTCTAGTTATAATATGTTCCGTTTGAATTAATGAATGATGTTCAAGTATGTTTCAGGCATATTTCCAGTATGTTACAAGTTCAAGTATGCTCAGGTATGTTTCAAGTATATGTTACAAGTTTGAATTTGCTACAAGGTCAAACAAGTTTCAAGGGCTTTATGCCAATGTTTCAAGGGCCTCGTGCCATATGTTTCAAGGGCCTCGTGCCACCACATTTCAAGGGCTTATAGCCATCAAGTTTATGTTGCAAGATTGGGCCTAAGGCCGTTATGCACTTAGCACAGAATCAGACTATTGCATTGACATGTATTATGTTTCAAGTTAAGCATCATTTTATTTATGTATTACTATTCACTGAGCCCGGCTTACTCTCTATTATGTCTGTTTCTGTAGGTCACCAATCAGGTGGTCAGTCCTAGCCAGGACGCCCGCTTTCTTTTGTCAACCTTCGTATGTCCAGGCACTGTATAAGCCATTTATTTTGTCAAGTTGTTAAGATGTTGACTTGCTTATGGGTGTCCCTCTAAGGTTGTTGTATATACTTTCATGTTCGTTTTTTTTGTATACGCCCAATCATGGGGCTGGCATTGTAAATGTGTATGTATATGCTCCGGGTTATTGTTGGAACTTTATCTATCCACTAAAATGCATGTGATGAATGAGATCCTGGTATGTAGAAGTAGCTCAATGGAGTTTATTTGTTTCATTATTTCCATTTTTTTGTGCTTCCGATAAGGCCCCGTATGTTATGTTACCAGTTTACATGTCTGTTTCTGAATAGGTCATGCCCAAACTTTTAGGGGCGGGTTTGGGGGCGTGACACCCAGGGTGTAGTTTCAGCCTTCTGGAGCTTTGTGCAAGTTTCTGAGATCAATTGCAAACAAAGACGAGTCGAGGCATCGCGATGGATTTCCCGACAAGGCGACTCGAGCATGCATGCATCCTTTATCATCCAAAGCAGAGCTGAGGCAGCCCATTTTACATAGTTTGCATGCTAGTTTAGTTAATTTGTTAATTAGCTAGTGTTGTGTAATAATTAGTTAATTCGATTCTGCATTATTTATTCGGACCCTCCGAGAGAGGGCAATATTGTAATAAGTGTGCGTGTGTGTGATGTATGTCTTCCAAACCCACGTCTTTCTCCCTTTTATTTACCAGTTTATGATGGTTAGTTTTAGGGCATGTTTCAATTAGTATCTATATGTTCGCATGTTTGCATTCATTCATCTGTATTGCATGCACCGGGCTCGACACATCATGCTAACTGCATTGTATTTCAATTCCAAGTTGAATACATGTATCGATTGTTGCATCTCATATGCCATCTTAGAATAGCCGAGCCTATTATAGGTGCATTTTTGCATGTGTTGCATTAGGCATTCTTAGCATAGTTAGGATTCCTGCACGATTTCTAATTAGCTTCTTTCTTTGGCTCGGAATACTCGGTAAGTGTTTATGCTTTAGCATCCTTGCATGTGTGTGAGTGACTGCCACGATAGCATGCTTACCATGAGGCTATGTGCTTATGTGATATAACTGCCTGAATGCTTGTGGGTGAAGGTTGGGTTGCTTGAGTTAGAATAATTCGTCGAAACCCGTGTTTTAGCCTACTTGCGAGTAGCAAACTTCAATCCATTTTCAAAACAAACGGATATGCGATGCTTTGTTCCAACTTAGGCAATCTAGTCTATACTTGTATGCTGTGTGCATCACATAGTAATTCTAGGCTAATAAACTGGAATAAGAGCACATGTGTTTTCAAAAACTCGATATCATACTTAGTAGTGGCTGATCTTCGATTGGGCAAACGGGGGTGCTCATGAAATGACCTTCCCCAATCGTACCTAAGTTCCCGAGCCGAGGCAACTTTGGTGATGACGGACACGTGGCCTTAGGCACAAGTCAGGGTTTCCTAAATTCCCCCAAAATAAAATATTTAGGTGGCGACTCTGTATCTGGCAAAGCAGTCCATGTTTGACACTTCTTTCTAAAAATCTGTTTTTCAAAACGATTTGTCGGATTTGGACTCTCTGGTGATTTATTGGTCTTGCATTGCACTTTGCGGGATTAGATTCAGAACCGTGACATTTGAGTCCAAACTGTAGTAAGCCCAATGAACAAAACGGGATTTTTCCCGGGACGTTTGGGGACGTCTACAACAGCACCCCCCTCATGGCTTGGGGTTAGAAAAAGTTGCCAAAAGCCTAAAGGTTGTCCAACACACTTCTCTACTCTCTTGAATATAGATACACAATATAAGCTTAAACTTGAAGCTTTTTGCTGAAGTTTTGAACATAATTTCAGATATTTGAGAGTGTTTAGATTGAGGTTTGTGAACTAAGAAGATCCTCCTTTCTTTCAAGAAGTGAACTTTGAACCTTTTTCACTACATTTTCTCTCTCATTTCTTGTCTTTACATACTATTTTTCAGAGTATTTTGGGCCTGAAATATGTGATTTAAAGTTACAAAAAGTGGAGAGGTTAGCCACCATTTCTTAGGCTTGTTTCCTAGATGAAACTTCTTGGCTTTTTTTCATTTTTGTTCACTTTTTCCACTTCCTAAAACTGATTTTCAGCACTGTTTTTGTGGTGTTTGTGTGCTATTTAATGTGTTAATTTATGCTTTGAATACTATAGTCATGTTGTTGTAAGTCCTCTCGGATTTGGTGCGTTTAGGATATAGAAACCAATCTGCTTGAGTTGATTGTTTTACTTATGAATTTCTTGATTTCATACTATTGTTGTCCACCTTGAAGCTAGGTAGTAGCTTCCGTGGTCAAAGTGTTAAAAAACTCTCTTATCGATCATTTTTGAAACATGGAAATAGATGTCTCATCCTTGTTCAATGAATAAAAGAGGAGTTGTAAACAACTTTGGCGAGTTGTGTGTTTAAGCTTTGATAGATGGCTTGCTTTGTTGGTCATAAAGAGCTCTTTATCGAGAAGTGTTGAAAACTCTTTCCTAGTTCCACTTTGAAGCATGGAAATGGATGTTTCATCATTATTCCATGAGTAACGAGAGGAGTTGACAAAATTTTTTGAGTTGTTATTATTTTTCATTTTAGTTGCTCTATAATCATCATATATTATCTTGTGATGTTTGATGATTTGTTAAGCATGTCTACCTCTTCCTTGAATAAATTCATGATAAGAAGGATTGTGTTTAGCTAAGTCTTCTCCTATTGCTTTTAAAATCATCATGCAACAAACTTGCGATGGTTGATGATTTGGAAAGCAAACCTATTCCCTCCTTGAAAATCTTCATGACAAGATGGAGTAGGAAAGAGGAACATCTTTTGGAAACACTCTGTCTTGCTTTGTTCTGGTTCTGTTGCAGCAGGGTTTTCCTCAGAAACAGTGGCTGCCCGGCCATTATTTTGTATGGCCGACTAAGCATGTTGTATGACAGTGGTGATTTTCTAGCAAAACAAAGCAGATCTTGAGGCCAAAACAGAACTGTTTTCTGACTCTGAACAGGGCAACTTCTGGCAGCAAACAGAGAAGTTTCCGAAGGATGTTCTCGCTTTTGCGCACACAATTCCCTACCTCTCATTCAAGTCCTTTAAATTAGTAGCTTTGAGATTCGCATTTTTTAATAATTAGTTAGTAATTAGTTAATTCATTTGTGTTTGTAATAATTAGTTAATTAGGCCATTTGGACCCTCTTATACAAGGGAAAATTTGTAACACTTGGTACATGTCTTCCAATCCCCATTTCTTTCTCCCTTTGAGTATTAGATAAGCGTTTTTGCTTTAGCATACTGTATATGTGTTTGTGTTTTCATGTCAAACATGCTACCATGAGGCTACTCACTTATTTGAAATATCTCTATGAATGCCTATGGATGAAGGCTATTTCGCTTAAATTGGAATGACTTTGATTATTGTATATATATGAGCACCCTTTTCTTTGAGTTGTACATATTCAAAAACTCTTTTTAAGAAAGCATGAAATCAAAGCATTCCAAAATAAGTGACGTAGTCTATACTTGTTTGCTTCACATAATAATGTTAATATATTAATAATCAGAACGTGAGCATCTAAAGTCTGTAAAATTCACATCATGATTAGTAGAGGCTGATCTTCGATCAGGTGAGTGGGGTGCTCAATTCATGACCTTTCCCTCTCATGCCTAAGTTCCTGAGCCGAGACAACTTTGGTTATGACAAACAAGTGGCCTTTGGCACGAGTCACGGGTTTCCTAATTTTCTCAAAAATATTAGATAGCGACTTTGAAAGATCTGGCAATACAGTCCATTTTTAGCATTTCTAATGATTAATGGATTATCTAAGATTTGCCGGATTTGGACTCTCATTCGTTTTTCTGTTTCACATTGCACTTGTGAAACTAGATTTAGAACCACGGGAGTCCGAATTGTAGGGAATTGTATCCGAGGAGACTAAACCCTTCCGAGGAGCGCGAAAAACTAGCTACAATTTTTGGTGACTCTGCTGGGGATATTAGAGAACTTGACTTGGACTTCATGATGTGAAATTTTATTTACATATATATGTTCATTGCATTGCATTTGTATGGTGCTCATAAGTCACTGTTTTTACCATCTGATATCCTAGACGACCTATCGGAGGCTTGCCAAAAACTCGCCAAAAGGCTGGTCAGACGTAGGCAATTTCACATTGGGAACACAACCCTTGTATAGCAATTCTGGTTTGGACCTGACCCGTTGATGTTTTGGATCCGAATTTCATTGTCTTATGTGGTCATCCATGTCTTGTTTCCCCTTGTTCCTCTTTGAGTTTGGTGGTCGGAGTGTTTAGATTGCATTTGGAACAAGTCGGGAGTTAGTTTTTCAAAATGATTTCTACCTAGATTTTTGGCTTCTTTGCTCGACCAACACTTCTTGCACTCGAGCGGTCATTCTTGAGCTCGAGCGGTAGTCTTCTGTTTGCAAAACTTCTAGGAGTTTGTATTCTTCACCCAAGTGATGATTCATGCGCTCGAGCGGTCACACCTTTTTGTGTCTGAATGCTCGAGTGACATTTCTTGCGCTTGAGCTGTCTGCATGTATATAAGTCAGCTGTGCATGGAAAAAAAGTTCACTTTTTGTTTGCAAAGCTTCTTGTGTGCGAGCAGTAGTTTTCTGTTTGCAAAACTTCTGGGAGTTTGTATTCTTCACCCGAGTGATGATTCCTGCGCTCGAGCGGTCACACCTTTTTGTGTCTGGACGCTCGAGTGACACTTTTTGCGCTCAAGCGGTCTGTGTGTATATAAGTCAGCCATGCATGGAAAAAAGGTCACTTTCTCAGCTTTTTCTCTCTCATCTCTCTCTCATTCTACCATTTTCGAGTTTCTTGGACCTAGAAGCTTGGGTTTCATATAGTTATAGCTATTTTATACCCCTAGTCCTATAGATCAAAACTTAGAGGGTCGTGAGGGCTTCGATTTAATCTGAGCGGATTGTGTTTTCGTCGCTGGTGGATTTTTAGCTTTTCTCCTCTTCGTTTCAAGAGGTAGGGATTCTTGAGCTTCTCTTCAATACCTCACTATAGATAGACTTGTGGTAATTTTTATGGCATTTAAACAAAAAACATAGTTTATTGTTGGTTTTTGTTAAAAAATATATGGGTGGACTTGGATTCAAATTGGTGAGTTTATGGGTTATGTGTATAATTGGTTGTGGGTTATAAATCTGGTTTAGGATATAAATTGGAAAGGTTTGGCATTTTGTTTATTAATTTGGAATATTGGCCCCGTTTGGTAGAGCTGTGGGAAAGTGATTATAACTTATAGCCTAACAGCTTATAGTTGTGAACATAAGCTGATTTTTGACTTATAAATTAAGCTTCTCCTCCCCCACTCAAAGAATAAGTTGATTTTTGACTTACAAAAAACTATAAGCTGTATTGTTAAGCTGAACCAAACACATCAAAATAGCTTAAATTAAGCTAAAAGCTGAAATAAGCTGGAAATAAGCCCTACCAAACAAGGTCATTAAAGAGAAGTTTAATGTTAAATAGAAATGGGGTTATGATGTGGTTGTTTATGAATGATTGGGGTTTTAGATTAATGTTGGCGGACGTGGCCATTGTGGTGTTTATTGGGATTTGGAGTAATGAGGTTTTATTTTCAAAACAAAATGGAAGTAATTACCCTTATTATAAAACATGAGCGTTGCAATGTACAGGAGTATGGAATTACCTAAGGGGGGTGTTTATTATTTCGGATTATATAATTGGCGTCTAGAGTTTTGTCCTTAGCCATCGGTGCAGAATGGTATTGATTGTTGTTAGATATATGCCATGTGTACTATTGTAGGATGGACTATGTGATATGAGATGATATGTTGTTGGTTGTAAGTGGACATTGTGAATAAACAATTCCATTGTTGAGTTATGAATTATGTTGTTAAAGAGGTAATTGGAACGTTTGTAAATGTTGTTTCTGTTATGAGACCGTTGTTGAATAGTTATGGTTTTGATGTTTAGTACTCCATGATGTGTCTTGGAAATGTTTGAAATAAAAAAAAAAACCTGTATGGAATGGTGATTCGCGGAGTGTATTTTAAAAGAGAGGAGTTAATTTAATTAACTGATTGTGGTTGTTATAGTGGTGATCGGACTAGGTGTATGTATTACACCGTATATTATTGATGTCGGTTAGCGTAATTATGTTTTTATTTTGATGATGTTTGGGGGTCCGTTTCCCGCTGTCTTGAGCTGGTAAAGCGTGGCACCTTGATAGAGGTTTCCTTGTCCTTTCCGATTTGTGCCAGGTAAAGTGTGAAAGGGGGTCTGTTTCCTGCCGTATCTTAGCCGAGAAAGCGTGGCGCATTGTGATGGGTTCTTTGTTTCTTTCCGGTTCGTGCCTGGTAAATTATGACCCGAGGAGCACCTCCTTCTGGGTGAGGCCGGTAAAGTGTCATGTGTTATCTGTGTTGTTAAAGCTGCCATCCATGCTGTAGGCTGGTGGAGATGGAATTGGTAGTATATATTACTTCAAATGTTTCTTTAGAACGTACATGTGTTACTGGTGTTCATGTTGTGATTGTCTTTTAGTCCTTGGGCCTGTGGTCGGGGAAGAGAATGGATGTATTGGGTGTAGTTGCGTGTGGTGTAGTAAGATGTGGAGTTGGGTTATGACTTGTATATGGGGTTGTGTTTTCAAAATAGATGTTTAAGTGAGATTCCTTTATATTAACGTGGAAAAGTTTTATCAAAGAAAGAATGGGATTTTGAAATGTTTGTTTTTGGAAGTAAAATGAGAATGTAAATTAGAATGAATGATTTTTATACCATATTGTGTCAAGAGGAGCCTTTTGAGAAAAACTTACTTACATGAGTATACTTTTGGATATTAACTATCATGTTATGTATACGGTAGATCATGGTGCATGCATGATCATTTTTATCTATATGTTGTGATTGGTTAGGAATTTCGGGATCTCTACTGGGCTTAGTGCTCATCCCACGTGTTGTCAAATTTTTTTCAGGTACAAGGTTGGAAGATTGCTCGAGACTGATGTCTTTTACTTTGTAGGCCATGAGGCCCTTTATTTGTAGGCCGAGTGCCATGTATTGTATAAGGGTAATCCATTCTGTTTTTAATTATTGTCATTTAATGTAAGCCTAAGGGCATTGTATCGTGACTTATTTTTATATCATCATCATTGTCGTGAGAGAATATTACTATTTATTTTGTACTTGTTCTTGAATGGTTGTAATCTTGTTAAGTGGTAATAATATGAGGATTTGGTAATGAATTCAGGTAATAAAAGTCAGGGTGTGACACCTTGGATCTGGGTTACCGCCGTACCATTTGATCTTCCTTTCACTTTTCGGTGTTAGGTGTGAGAGGTATATTAGGCAATCTTGTTGAGGTACCCTTTTGACCAATTGGCCTAGCGCATCTAGTAAGCTCTAGTGACTGTTCCAACATAGGACAGGATGCTTGCCCATATGCAGGATATTGTGAAACCACTTGTTTGAAGTAGTGAAACTCTAGATCATGCCAAAGCTAGGACAGGGTAACCCTACCCCTTCATAGGGGTGTTTTTGGCTCTCTTTACCTGCTAGGTGCTCTGGAGTGGATCTATACAGGGGTGCTTCATATCAATGGTTCAGTTATATCAGTTTGTGGGTTAGAATTTAGTGGGAAGTATAGTCTTTCAGCTATGGTCATATATGTTATGATGAAATTTTGGCTGAGGTGCTGTCCGATTTCTGATTTTTTCTTTTCTTTATCTCGTTTTGCTAAGTAGTTCTAAAGCCATAGCTTCAGATGGTTCTGATATCCCTCAGGTGCTCTGGACCCGTGTTGGAAGACTTTGTAAGGTCGGAGATCTAGTTCAGGGACAGCTAGTGTTTGCCTCACTTTTACCAGTGGCAAGGCGAAGAAAGGTCAGACAGGGTTCACCGGTTCCATTGTTTCAGCAATCACCCCTCAGATCACCTATACTCAGTTCACCCTAAGCGCAATCATTTACTCTTGTAATGGCTCAATATCCATCATCAGACCTAGAGGAGTTATTGATCCGTCTTCAACAATCAGTAGATTCACTCTAGCACAACATAGCCGACAAACTGAGATCACTAATAGGTTGTAACAACAACAACAGTAGCCGGCTGCAGCTTCTGCTTCTCATATACCTAACATGGCTACTCCTATGCCAGGCACCACTGCCCATACTACAACTCAAGATCCATCTGCCGAGGGTGTTCCTATTTTTCCCGTCTAGGCAGATCTAATTCTGGCCCAGATGTCTAGAGCTCCAGTTCACCAGATTGAGGCACTTTTCGAGTTTGAGTTTGACCTGACCCTGCTCAAAGTCAACAAACTTGAAAAACTGTTCAAGAAGGCGCAGGGGGTTAACTCTATTTCGGATATTCAAGACGGATACACTGAGTCGGCTGTTACTTTTCCAGAGCGGTTCAAGATGCCACATATTGACTGTTTTGATAGTTCTGGAGATCCAATGGTACATTTGCGTCTCTTTTTTGATATTTTGAGATCGATGGGTTTAACTAGAATCCAAAAGTTGTCGCTATTTGGCAGGACCATGTCTGGTACAGCTGCATCTAGCTTGCTAAATTAGAGGACTCTATGAAATAGAGTTGGGAGGAGTTGGCTGAATCTTTTGTTGCACAGTATTCTTACAACACGCAAATCGAGGTCACAACTCGTGATCTCGAGGTAACACGTCAGGAACCTAAGGAGGGCTTTTTAGAGTTTGTTACTCGGTGGAGACCTAAGGCATTGATGATGGCCACCCGATCCTAAAAAAAAGACCAAATTCGGATGGTCGTCAGGAATCTTCACAACAAACTACTTTAGAAGATGATAGTTCTCCTCTTGTTCACCTTCAAGGAGCTTCATGAAATGGTAGCTCAGATTGAAGATGCTATGAAACAGGGGATCATCATAGATGAGAAGGAGCCGGCCAAGAAGCCTTTTATTTGCAGTTCCAATGCTATCGGGGGTAGCACAACTGCAAGCCCTTTAGAGGTGAGTGTTCTCACCACTACTAAAACCGTCGACCCCTTCACCGAAATGAGCCCACAAACCTCCAATCCTACCTGAACCCAAGGTAGGACTTTCAAACAGCTTCACATGACTCTATCCCAAGCCATGAAAGTGTTAATACAAAAGGGGCATCTGAAACCCCTTGACCCTCAGCCACTTCCAGACTCTTTTCCACCTAGGCACGATCCCACCAAGTATTGTGCTTTTCATCAATAACATGGCCACGGAATAGACAAGTGCTTCCGCCTTCGTCATGAGACCAAGGATCTTATCAACAACAAAATTATAGTCCCCCCACAAAAGGCCAAACATCGTAACCAACCCGCTGCCGAACCATAACCAGGTACCACCCCCACTATGCACCAATTTCATCCATACAATACCCTTTTCCTATGACCCGAGCATCTATATCACCCCCTCCATCTACCAAAACTGGTGGTGTTCATCTCAGATGGCACAAACTTATGCATGTTGAATACATCCAACCCACAATCCGAATAGCATAAACCTATGGTGACAACACCCGAAGAGGATGAGGTTTTGACCTTGGAAGAAAGTATCGCTTTGTCGTTTGAAATTTTGGCAATTAAGAATGGGGAGTTATCTGAGAAGGAATATGACCTGAGCTAATACATCATTCCTGTTGCTCAACCGAAGCCAAAGGTAATACAACTGAGTTCAGTTGACGTCAATGTGGTCAGAGAAGATGACCCAAGCCAAGGATTGGACAATCTTGTAGATCTCGAGGAAGATTTGGATAACCTCCAATTCTTTGAGGAACAAGATCCAGGTAATGTGCAGATTAGTTGGTTGAATTTAAGCCTATCGACTAATAATCAGGGGTGGCTAAGCGATGATTCTAAGAAACAAGAGGAAATTGGAGATAAATTTGAGAAAAAGAAAGCTGTGGCAGCCGGGAAAGCCGAAGGGAAAGAAAAAGTGCTTGAGAGCAGTGGTATAGAAAAACAAACCCAAGAATCTGGTTTTGAAGAAATTGAAGGTGCTAAAAGGGAAGCAGTGATGGGACAATTCGAACAGGAAAGGATTGAGGAGATTCAGAAGGCCAAATCACCTTATCACCCTGAGGGGGATGATTGTCTTGTGGAAGTGATTCAAATCGAGCCAGACAATTGTCTGTTGACAATTGAAGGTGAATGGTGGGAAGACAACGACCTGTATCTTGCCCATACAGATGAAGATTGAGGAGATCATATCCCTGATAATACTTGGTAAGAGATAGACCACTTGACCAGGAGTGGATGGTACTTCAAACCTCCATACTTGGATCAAGCAGTGCCTTCGGGAAAAGATAAGGAAATTAAGAAGGAGAAGAAGAAAAAGGTAGAGGAAGAGCTCGTTCTGAAACAACTAAAAAAGATCCAACTTGACATTTCTATTTGGGGCCTTCTTATGGCTTCACAAGTGCACCGATAGGTAGTTTTGTCGGCAATGGCTAAGGCCAAGTTATCCATCGATACTACACCTGAGCAACTTGTCGGCTTGATCTTATCGAGTAACATTAGGCCTGCACTCACCTTTTCTGATAGGGAGCTGTCACCAGAAGGATCAACTCGCAATAAACCGTTGTACATCTCTATTGCATGCAGAGGGAAATGGTTCCAGTTATTCTAGTAGATACTAGATCTCTATTAATGTTTGTTTTTCTCGTACTGCCTATGCAATAGGCCTGAAGCCGGTGGATTTCGTTCCCATAGCTCAGGTGATCCGAGCGTACGATAATACAAGTAGGGAAGTTATGGGGACCGTGAAAGTGTAGATTCTAGTGGGCCCTTCTGAACATGAGATTGAATTTCATGTGCTTGATGTACCTGTTACTTTCAACTTGCTTCTAGAAAGGCCTTGGTTGCACTACATGAAAGTTGTGTCCTCCACTTTGCATCAAATGTTGAAATATCCTCATGAGGGAGGAGTTACTAATATTTTTGGGAACTCGTCTATTCATCCACCTCCAGAGGTTACTACATTCTTGCTGGAAATCAATCATGGTGATGAAGATGTGTTTCTCTCGAGTTTCACTCTAATAGAAGTTCAACTGGTGCAGACGATCTTGGCTAAGGATGAGGGTATATATGTCAGTGCCCAGTCTATTTATTTCATTCATAAACTGAGGCATATTCCCAGGATGGGACTCGAAAGGAATGGAAGAAAAGGTGTTTCTGCACTAGCCGATGTACCACACAATCCACATGCTTTTGGGTTAGGCTATGTACCTACCAAAGAAGACTGGAGAAGGAAATCGAAAGAGATGAGAGAAAGGGCTAAGGCTAAGAGAGCCGGGAAACACTACGAACTGGTTCATAGGCTGATCTAGGGAACTTTGAATGGGCATTTCATCAAAGAATGAGAGGATTTCCTTTTTGCGGCTTTCCTGAGCCTTGGGTTGATTCCTCAACAAAAAAGTGTTTCCCAGGATTCAAAATCTTCTTCATCCATCAAGTTCAAGATAGTGATAAAGAGTGGGTTGATCCAGGTATCAACGTCGGCCAGGGTAAAAATGGTGATTCAGATAGTAATGATACTGAAGTAGGGGCAACATTGGCTGATCTTTTGACTGATTTTGAGACCAATACTAAGAACTTGGGGATACCATTACTATTTCTATGATCGAGGATGAACCGGTTGTGGACTCCACCAGTTTCATTTTGGATGCGTCGAGGGTGCCAGGCCCCACTTGGCAGCCGAAAAAGGGTTTCACTGCAAGTTTTGGATCAGATGATGAACCCGAGTCTAATTCCACTAAGTCTGTTGAGTCGGAGTCAAATTCAAGTCAATTTGGTGAGTTTGAGTCTAGCATTTCCAGGGGTGCTAACTCAGGTGCCAAAGTCCTATCCAGATCATTTGTTAGTTTTTCTTTTGGGTCAACTATAAATGAGGACCCTGGTTTTATCAATGACAATGCAGCGGACTTTGTTTACTTTTCTTTGCCTTTAGTTTGCTGCACTGATAATGATGTTCAAAATTTTGACCTAAACGAAGAGGAAGAAATTCTTCAGGCTTTGAAATACTTAATTGACCAAGAGAAGGAGAGGCGTGCTAAGCCTTGCATGGATGAGATCATTTCAATTAACGTAGGTACTAAGAAGGATCCCCGCTTAATCCAGATTGGATCCACGTTGTCTTCGGAGGAACGTGAGTGGTTAATCGTTTTGTTAAAAGATTTCAAAGATGTTTTTACGTGGTCCTAAGAAGACATGCCTAGAATCAATCCTAAGATTGTACAACACAGGATCCCTCTCGACCCTGAGACCTGACCAGTCAAGCAGAAACTTCACAGAATTCGTCCAGATTGGGCATTGAAAATTAAAGAGGAAGTCACTACGCAGATCAACACAAGATTCTTGATAGTATCTGAATATCCGACTTGGTTGGCCAACATTGTTCCGATTTTGAAGAAAGACAGTAGAATCAAAGATTGCATCGACTTCAAGGATTTGAATAAGGCTAGTTCTAAGGACGACTTTCTGTTGCCACACATTGATGAGTTGGTAGACTTCACCGCTGACCATGCCTTGTTGTCGTTTATGGATGGGTTTTTGGGGTACAACCAAATCTTGATGGCACTAGAGGATAGAGAAAAGACTGTGTTCACCACACCATGGAGTACCTATTGTTATAGGGTCATGCCATTTAGGTTGAAGAACGCCGGGGCTACATATCAAAGGGCTACAACCACAATATTACACGACATGATCCATAAAGAAGTCGAGGTGTATGTGGATATGATTGTGAAATCCCAAGAACGACAAGGCCACTACATCACATTGGAGAAGTTCTTCGAGAGGATTAGGGAGTACAGGCTGTGGTTGAATCCACAGAAATGTACTTTTGGGGTGACTACAAGGAAAATGTTGGGTTTTCTGATTACACAAAGAGGAATTGAAGTAGATCCATCCAGATCAAGGCCATCTTAGAAATGCCATCACCAAGGACTGAAAAGGAGGTGCGCGACTTTCTCAGAAGAGTGCAATTCATAAGACGGTTTATCTATAAATTAACTTTGACTTGTGAACCACTATTTGGTCTCTTGCAAAAGGGGAAGAAGTTCTGATGGGACGATCGATGTTAGTTTGCCTTTGAACAAGTTAAGTAGTATCTTTAGAATTTGCTTGTATTGTCACCACCAGAGCCGGGGAAGCCACTGATCATGTACCTATTAGTGACAGAGTCAACTATGGGATGCATGCTAACACAATAATCAGAAGCTAAGGTGGAAAAAGCCATTTACTATCTAAGTAAAAAGATGTTGGATTACGAGACCCGTCACAGTCCTCTGGAGAAGGCTTGTTTAGCTTTGGTTTGGGCCACAAGGAAGTTGAGACACTACCTATTAGCCCATTCTGTAATTCTGGTTTCGAGATTGGATCCCAGTAAATATCTCTTTGAGAAACTGACACTTATGGGTAGGCTAGCTCGTTGGTTGCTTCTTCTTTCCGAATTCGAACTCAAGTATGTCACTCCAAGTCGATCATGGAATTTCTAGTAGGCCACCCAATGGAGGGAGAGGAAGAAGTAGAGTACCTGTTCCCAGATGAGGAGATCTTGCAGACAGAAGAACAGGCATGGAAAATGTACTTTAATGGAGTGACTAACCAATACGGTTATGGGATAGGCGTGTTGCTTATAGCGCCCAATGATTCCTATATACCCCTAACTTTCAAACTCCATTTCGAAGTATCCAACAACGAAGCAGAGTATGGGGCGTGTATTACTGGATTAAAAGCTATCCTAGAACTAGGGGTAATAAGGTTGGACATCATCGAAGACTCAAACCTGGTTGTTTCTCAAGCCAATGGAGATTGGAAGGTCAAAGAAGAGAAAATGAAAGTATATCACCAGACCTTGGACATTTTGATTCCAAGGTCGAAAAACTAACATTTACGCACTTGTTAAGAGAGAACAATCGGTTTGCTAACGCACTGGAAACTCTATCCTCTATAGTAGACATACCGATTGGGGTTAAGATGTGTCCGATTATCATTGGACAGAAGTATGTGTCGCTTACGAGACAATAGCCGCAATAGATGAGGTTTAAGACAAGAATCCCTAGTATCATGACATTTGGAACTTTCTAGAGAAGGACGTGTATCCACAAGGGGCAAATGCCAAGGATAAAAGGGGAATACGTCCTCTAGCCGTCCAGTTCATCATATGTGGAAGTAAGTTGTACAAAATAGGGCATCTGGGAATGCACAAGCTTTGTGTCGAAGAGGAAGAGTCAAAACATCTCATGGAGTCTATCCACGGAGGAGAGTGTGGAGCACACATGAATGGGGTGATGCTAGTCAGGAAGATCCTCAGGCAAGGTTACTATTGGTCCACCATGGAGGACGATTGTGTCAACTTTGTTCGGCAATGCCATAAATGTCAAATCCATGCTAATCGTATGAATATCCCACCGTCAAAGCTTTACAATATGACTTCACAATGACCTTTCTTAGTCTGGGGAATAGACGTCATCGGAGCAGTCTCGCCAAAGGGCTCGAATGGACACGAGTTCATTTTAGTAGCAATTGACAATTTTACCAAATGGGTAGAGGCGCAGTTGTATTATGTGTTGAAAGCTTCGCATGTGGCTAAATTCATTAGAAATAACATCATCTGTAGATATGGGGTGCCGAATGAGATAATATCGGACAACGGCTCACACTTCAAAAAGGAGATTGTAGATTTACTTGAGAAGTACAACGTGGCTTTTCACAAGTCATCAACCTATAGGCCATAGACCAATGGAGCCATTGAAGCTGTAAACAAGAATATTTTGAATATTCTACAAAAGATGGTGGAAATCTAGAACGACTGGCTAGACAAACTGCATTTCGCATTTTGGGGTTATAGAACATCAATTCGAACTTCTATAGGGGCGACCCCCTACTCTTTGGTATATGGGATGGAAGCAGTTTTGCCAATCGAAATCAAAGTACCGTCACTAAGAATTATGGCTGAGTGTTAGATAGAAGAGGCAGATTGACAACAGAACGGGTTTGAAGAGTTGATGTTGTTTGATGAAAGGAGGTTAAAGGCGTTGTATCATATGCAGGGGTATTAGCGCAGAATTGCTAGGGCCTTCAACAAGAAAGTCAAGCCCAGAAATCTTAAAGAGGGAAATATGGTGCTCAAATTTGAGCACCTATCTATGACCCTAGGGGCAGGTTCCCACCCAATTAGACCGGTTCCTACATCATCAAATATATCTGGTCAGGATGAGCAATCATCCTCATGGATTTAGATGGCTTGGAATTCTGGTAACCGATCAACATGGTCAAGTTGAAGAAGTACTATCCTTGAGAGACTCACTAGGTCGAAAACCCGAAAGGGCGACCTAGGCAAAAGTTAGAGCGTGAAAAATTAGAAATAAAATGAAAATAGAGCTCGTAAGGTTGAAATCCCGAAAGGGCGGCTTTGGCAAAAGTTAGAGCGCAAAAGGAGAGAGTTAATACCCGAGTGAACCTTAATCGTAAACTACGTAAGGCCTGATTTCCATCTTGGGGATACGTAGGAAACTTCATCTTGAGGTTCGGCCCTAATCATTTTCAACTC
The DNA here is from genome assembly GCA_036172215.1 of Camellia granthamiana. Taxonomy (NCBI): domain Eukaryota; kingdom Viridiplantae; phylum Streptophyta; class Magnoliopsida; order Ericales; family Theaceae; genus Camellia; species Camellia granthamiana. The sequence goes on from CM069913.1 coordinate 116,532,483, forward strand.
AACTGTCCTATCCATTGTTGCTCGGTCCATCTCACCATCGGTTGGTTTGATTGTTTTACCTCCATTTGGCAGAAAGGACAGTTGCAAGATGAAGCAAGGGGCAGAACAATAGTGAAGGTGAATGCTGTTGTGGGCAGTTATGAGTCTCTTAATTTGGGACTGTACATCTTGGGGATTGATTCTGTGTGTGTCGGGTAATGACTGCTTGAGAAAATTTGTTTTGGAAAGTTTTAATGAAGTTGATTTTGTCAAAATTTTACTTTTTGCAAAACAGATCATTCTTTGGACCAAAAAGGAAAATTTTTAGTACTCACAACTTTAATTACATGATTTCAAAACAAGTACACCATCCAGCTCTCAGGTTAAATCAAAGTTGCTTTTACATCATAAAACTTGAAAACAAAAGTCAAAGAAATAAACTAGGGGCACAGATAAGTCAGGTAATGGTCCTCTGCCTTTTGCCCGTACTCTCAAAAGTTTCTGTCGCCAAGGATGGCCTAACTTGTGTCTCATCCTCAAGCCAAGCCAAGCACTTGCCAGAAAGGGCACAACTGAAACTAGTAGCAGGGGCCAAAAGCTGTCTCATCCTATAAGTAGTGAGATATTGAGCCAAGTGTGAAGCACATATTGGAAATGAAGTTGGGTATTCGACCCCTTCATCTGGATGAGTCTGCTCACACCCGAACTAGCATCTGAACCAAAATGGGAAGAAAAAAACACAATGTGTATGGCCGATCAGTTGTATACCCGGTTGGCGAGTGTAGACACCCCATTTTTGACTGTCCTCAAGACTTGGACGTCATCACTTGTGCACTCGATGATTATGATTGCATGTGCTCGTTTTAGTGCTCGAAGTCCTCGACGGAATGATCTGTCTTTAAGCTTTAAAACCCTATCCATTTTTTTTATGCCTTGTTTTGGACCAAAACCTTAGTGTTTCAAGCCTAAAACCTTAGTGCTTCAAACCTCAAGACCCTAGGACCTGCAGGCCCCCCTCTGGTGGACTGTCGGCCACCAATTATGCCTTGCCAGCCACCCTTGTGCCTTGCCGGCCAATGGTGTGGCCTGCCGACCACATTGGTGGCCTGTTGGCCATCAATGTCTTTTTTTCAGATATTTTGTTGACAGCTGTTCCAGCTGTTGCCACAATTGGTTTCAGCTCCCTACACGTGTATGGAGGGATTTATCTCAACCAAATGCATGTTTTTCTATATACAGGGGGTCTTCTCCCCCATTTTTGAGGGTTAGAAATTTTGGAGCAAAAATTATCTCTCTCTCTATATTTCTCTCTCTCTCTTGCAAATTTGTGCATATTAGCCTAAATACACTACACTTTTGCCTACACCTCCTTAACCAAAGTTGATTATCTTTGAGCTGAGGTTCCTTGAAGCCTTCTTGGAGCTCTTGAAGGTGGTTTTGGCTTGAATTGTTGCATAAAGTTGATCTTTGCTTCAAGAGGTATAACACTTGCTCTTTTAACTTGTTTTGCATACTTGTTTTTCTATCTTTTCCTACTGATTTTGGGCTATTTTTGGGCTGTAAAAAACTCTATTTTTGTGGGCTAAAATTGGTGGTTTTAGGCCATTTAAGGTTAGCGGGTGGCTCACCCTTCTTTATTCCTTGTTTGTAAGGCCTTTCCACATTTGTTTCCTACTTTCAAACCATCTTTTTTTGGGCTTTTGAATACTGAATTTCAAAGTATTTTCAGTGGTAAAAATCATCTTTTGAAGTCCAAATTTGGAGGGGTTAGCCTCCCCTCTTTGAACCTTGTTTGCTAGCCTAGATAGCTCCATGTGTTAGCTTATTTTTCTAGCCATTTATAGCTTAATTCTAGCATGTTTTAGGCTCTATTTTGGACTGTTTTAACTTTGTTTTGGGTTGGTTAAGTTATTTGAGTCTTGTATTGCATGCTTGTAGTGTAAATGTCCTCACAAGCTTGGTGTTTTAGGCCTTTAGACACCACTTGTTTGAATTGATTGCATTGTTTTAGTGTTTTTCTTACTTAATTTCAACACTTTTTTTAATTATCTCTGCAAGCTCCCTCATTTCTTAAATTTTTATTTGCTTTGTGGGTTGTTTCAACCTTTGGATAGTTTAAGCTTGAGATTGAGGTTCATTACTTAATGGTTTAACCCTTTTTTAGGGGTTCATTACCAACGGCATGACACCTCTCCCTTGCCTTGAACTATCCCTTGTTTGACATTTCCTTCTCTTTTAGAGAACTTACTCACCAATGGACTTAATTGGTTAAAGAATGGTTGGTAAATTAAAATGGGTAAACAAAAATGGAAACTAAAAGTGTGCAAAAATAAGAAAATGATTGTGTTTTGACGTGTTCAATCGGACGTTAATTGAACACAAGGAAAATTGGGGCATTTCATACTCAAAGTGATGAAATGTGCCAAGTTTCCTAGGTCTCCATTGCCCTTGATCATGCATGAGAGGGTGAAGGTTGTGAGTCTTGTTTGTACATTTATTAAACTTGTACACATTGGTTCCTTAGCCATTATGCAATGAAATTGCTTGATTGATGGTTTAAGGACCAAGTGTATCACTCCTTTGAGATGTTTTGATGATAAAGAGGGGTATACAGTACAAACAATCTATGAGAATGCCCTCTCTTTGCCCTGTTTGCTCTCTGTTGCAGCATGGAATTATGTATCACCAGTGGTCGACAGGCCATCAGTGTTGGACGATAACCCCCCAATGGTGGTCGGTTGGCCACCACTTTTGGCTTGCCGGCCACCAGCGAATTTTGCGCAGAATGTTTGTGAAGCAAAGCAGCTTTGACTGGAAGTGGAAAATTAGTGCAAGGGTGGTGTAATAGAGGTTTTCGAGGGCAAACAGTGAACGTTCTTCGGGTGGAAACCGAGCATGCATGGGCCTCCTTCGCTTCCCGAGAATAGTTGATTAGTTTAATTAACATTTAGCCATTTATTTGTTGTACTTAATTAGTTGTAGCTAATTAGTTTGTTTTGTACTTATTTAATTAGTTTAAATTAATTAAATTAGTTTATGCTGTAATATTTAATTAGCTTAGCCTAGTTAAATTCTTAATTAATTAGCTTAGAAGTTAGCTAGCTTATTTATTCAAGTTTTGTAATAATTAGTTAAGTAGTTTAGCTTAGCTAGTTTATTCATTTGGATTCTCCTTCGTGAGAGCGTAATGTAATAATGTGTATGTTTTTCAACCCCACGTCTTTCTCCTTTTTATTTATTCGCTTTTGATGGTTAGATTAGGGGCATCACATTTCAATTAGCATATCGCATGTTTGCATCCATTCATTTGATTTGCATGCACTGAGGCTTGGTTCATCATTCTAACTGCATTGTTAGTTTCAATATTTCTTTGAATACATGCTTAGACTGCATGCTATTTAAATTGATCCATATGCCATATTATTAGCCGAGCCTATTAGTTGCTTATTGTATGTGTTGCGTTAGTCATCTCGCATAGTTAGAAACATGCATTTTTCTAACTGTAGACGTCTCCGAACGCATCCCGGGGAAGGAGTGCGAGTCCCCCCCGTTCTGGTTCGATATTGGGTCACTACAGTTCGAAGGACTCAAATGTCACAGTTCTAAATCTCGAACCAAAGAGTCCAAATCCGGCAAATCGTTTTGAAAACAGATTTTTTGAAAGAAGTGCCAAACATGGACTACTTTGCCAGATACAGAGTCGCCACCTAAATATTTTTTAATGGGGAAATTTAGGAAACCCTGACTCGGTGCCAAAGGCCACGTGTCCATCATCACCAAAGTTGCCTCGGCTCGGGAACTTGGGTACGATCGGGGAAGGTCACTTCGTGAGCACCCCCGCTCGCCCGGTCAAAGACCGGCCTCTACTAACCATGATATCTTATTTTGAAAACATTGTATGTTCTTATTCCGGTTATTAGCCTAGGTTACTATGTGATGCGCACAGCATACAAGTATAGACTGAGTCGCCTGAATTGGAACAAAACATTTCATGTCTGTTTGAAAGATGGTTTGCTACCAGCAGGTAGGCTTAAAATGCAGATTTTGCCACCCTCGGGTGGGCTTAGAAAACATGGTGTTGCCACTATCTAGTGGGCTTAAAACAAACAATCAATGCATTATTCCAATTCAGATAACCCAACCTTCACCCACAGGCATTCAAGGAAGTTATATCACATAAGCAAATAGCCTCATGGCAAGCATGCTATTCATGGCAGTCACTCACACGCATGCAAGGATGCTAAAGCATAAAAACTCACCGAGTACTCCAAGCCAAAACAGAAGCTCATTAGAAATCCATGCATGGTCCTAGATACACAGAATTGCCTAATGCAACACATGCAAAGATGCAAACTATAGCAGGCTCGACCATTCTAAACATGGCATATGGAATGCTACAGCTAACATGTATTCAACTTGGAATTGAAATACAAATGCAGTTTGTATGATGCGCCGAGCCTGGTGCGTGCAAAACAGATGAATGATGCAAACATGCTGTCATACTGTATGTTAATTGAAATATGTCTTAATCTAACCATCATAAGCTGGTAAATAAAAGGGAAGAAAGACGTGGGGTTGGAAGACATACATCACACACACCCACACTTATTACAGTTATGCCCTCGCGCAGAGGGTCCAAATAAATATACAGTCCCGAATGAAAGAATAATACAGTCCAAAATATTATAGTCCTAAATAATATACAAATTCCTAATTAATTAACAAATTAAATAAGAAAAATGTAAAACTGGCATGCAAGCCAGGGGCTGCCTTGATTCTGATGAATGATGTACGTTGGAGCTGCCTTGCGCATAAATCCACTGGGATGCCCCAATTAGCCTCTGTTTTGCAATGTTTCTCGAAAAGCGCGCCAAACTTCGGAAGACCGCTGGTTCTGGATATGCTGCAACAGAGAGCAGGAAAGGGGCATAGCAATGTATTTCACAAATATATGCATGCCTCGACCCTCGTGCCACCAATCACGCATCTCGATGCATGATGGCCGAGGAGTCGAATTGCACAACTCAATATAGGATGAATGAATGTGAATGCTACAACAAAACCTAACTCCATCATGGGTAATCCGGAGTGTCGGTGACTTGGGAATTGAGACACGTTCCGTTACTCGGAGTACGAAATGCGCCTCGTTTCCCGTGCCCGGGCTAACTCCTATCCCGAACACGATGCAATATGCATGATATGCGTGAATGCAACTAAGATACAATCCTAACATACACAATGCTATGAAAATGAGATGCCTCGAAATGCGTGCACGCGGGCACGCAAACCGAGGCGATGATCCTAAGGCATGAAATGGTATACGCAATGCAAATTGGACTTACACTAACACGAGTGGACCTCAGCCACACTCACATAAGAGGCCGTGAGATGAAAAAGAGATGCCTCGAAATGCGTGCACACGGGTACGCAAAACGAGGAAATGGCATACGCAATGCCGCATGGGCTTACACCAACACGAGTGAACCTCAGTCACACTCACATAGGAGGCCGAGAGATGAAAAATGAGATGCCTCGAAATGCGTGCACACGGGTACGCGAACCGAGGCAATGGCATACACGATGCAATGAGACTGAAATGACATACAGAATGCAAAATGGACTTACACTAACATGAGAGAGCCTCAGCCACACTCACATAAGAGGCCGTGAGATGAAAAATGAGATGCCTCGAAATGCGTGCACACGGGCACGCAAACCAAGGCAATGACATTAAGGCATGAAATGACATGGAAAATGATATGCAAACATGCCAATGGATTTCAGCACTAAAATGTGGGGGAAAACAATCCCGAAATGAGGCGAAAGTACACCCGATGCATGAAATGGCCCCGAAATGCGAAATTAGGCACCCGAAATGGCCTATAGCTATGCAATGCATGCACAATATGGACATGGAATGAAAATACAGTAGCAAGGCAGCCCCAAGACAAGCATTTTTGTAGTAGAAAACAAGGCCAAACAGCAATCATAGATAGGGCAACAATGGTATGCAAAAATAGGGGCCAAGAGAGGGGTATTGAAGTAGATGGTAAATGCAAAGCCCAAACAGAAGAATTCCCTTCTATAACACTGAAGAGGGGCCAAAAATATGCACATTTACAGTAGATTACAACCCCAAAAACAGTATGCAAACATGCTAGAAATGCCATGCAAGATTGAAGCCAACAAAGGTTATAACATGAGGTACCCCAAACATTCATCAAATAAGAAAATACCCTTAATAAAACATGTTAAGAAGGTCAAAAAATGACCACTTTCAGTTCTGATCATGGTCCAAAAACTGAAGCAAAATGGGCTAGCAAAGCATGCAAAAACAAGGGTAAAACATGGATTCAAAGCAAGTGACACATGGAGTATGAAAAAAGTGTTGAGCCCTTCTTCAATGTTGACAAGGGGCTCAAAATAAGCACAATCTCAGTTCATGAAATACTCCAAAATAGATCACACGTAGGCCAAACAAATCATGCAAATTTACGGTAAATAGGAGAGATTATGAAGTAAGTGCAAGATGGGGGACCCAAACAAGGTTGAGCCCTTCTTCAATGTTGAAGAGGGGCTCAAAATAGGCCCACTCACAGTTTACATTGTGCTCGAAAACAGATCACACATAGGCCAAATATTCAATGCAAAATAATGGCATATAAGAGGATATTGAAACAAGTGCAAGATGGAGGGCTCAAACAGGGTTGAGCCCTTGAACAAATATGAATAATAGCTCAAAATAGACCTATTTTCAGTTAAGGTCGGAGCTCAAAACAATAAGCAAATAGGCTTAAGAAATGAGGGCAAAATGGGCTACAAAAGAGGGAAAGTGAGACTTACCCTTGTAGACAAGTCTTGGCTGCCTTTTGCTTGAAGAATGGGAGCCTCCTAGCTACTGGAAAGCTCTCCTAGCTGCTGGAATGGAGTTTTGATGGTAGAGCTTGAAGATGATGAAGAAATGGCACCAAAACTTGAAGGAAATGAAGTTGTATGTATGTATATGCTCCAACCAATGCTTGTAATCTCTTCTCTTGAGTTGGGAGGACACCAATGTAGACAAGAGAGGGAGAGAGGAATCCTTGGCCAAATGGAGGGAAATGAGCTCTTATTTCCCTCCAAAAGGTTCCCCCGGATCAGATATTTTTGGGGGAAAATCAAAGCACAGCTGGAATGCACACATCCCAAGAAAGCAGGCCGGCTAGGCACTTTTGCTGCAGGTGGCCGGTCGGCCACCCCCCATGGCCGGCCGGCTAGGGGCAAAATGGTCATTTGAGAATTTCTGGCTGGCCACCAAAGATTGGTGTCCTCCCATATGTGTACAACAAGACCCTATAGTTGGAAATTGGCAACTCTGAAACAGGAGAAACAACAAGCCACTTTTCAAAGAGGTTCAAAAATGGACCAAAGAATTATTGGCCAGCCATGTGTTTTTAGGGTCCTCCCATGTGTGTACAACACAAATATGTGATTTTGGCTCGAAGAAAATGACCCTAGGGTGTTCAACATTAGCCCGGAAGTGAGAAAAACGGGCGCCGGGGGGCGCCGGAGGAGCATAACTGGTTGCTGAGACAATTGCTGGCCTCCCACCCTCCAGTGACTTTCCTGGTGATAAAACAGAGGTACCTGCCAAAAATGAACAAAAACCGATGCAAAACGAATGCTCGGGGGCCAAAACACGCAGTTCGGGGTCCCGAAAATAGGCCGTTAAGCACCGAAATTGGCCACGAAATGGGTATCTAAGACCCCAGTGTCCCTTGAAAGGGAGTAAATGAGATGCATGCCAAAAACCGAGGAATCGGAGATGGTTAGACGGTCCCGAACCGAGGCACACGGCCTGACGGCTCCGAAAACCGGGAACCGGGCTCCGAAATGGGCAAAATGGCCTACGGGCACGAAATGTAGCCCACGGCCACTGAGAGATAGTCTACGGGACCTCTCCCTCCCCTCAGGAAAGAAAACAGAGAAAACCAAGTCTGGTTCGCAAACCGAGGCAAGGCACAGAAGAGGGTTTGGAAGTCCGGAGGCAGGGCGCACGGCCGCGACTCTGAGACTTCTGAACGAGCACAATATGCAACATCACCGAGCGCTCAATCGGTGACGTCTGAGTCTTAAGGTCGGTCAAAAATGGGGTGTCTACAGTTGCCCCTCTTTGACAGAACTCGGAAGTCACAAGTGACGGGAGTGAATGTCAAAGCCCAGAGACGACCCATTTTTGACAAGGCCGAAGACTTAGACAATCATACAAGATAAACAGAGATATGTGTGCCCGCAGGCATGCCCGCAGGCAGGGGGGGCAAAATGCAAAGCGACATGCACAGAGCCAAATGATCATGCAAATGCAGCAAGCTGTAATGAGGCAAGTATTCGCAAATAGATGCAACAGTTTTAAGCAAGAATGCAAAGCAGCAACTACATTTCATGCAGTTAGGAATGCGGAGAATCATTCAATTCTCGTCGCGTCTCACACGGAGAAGATACGATACCTGCGCGATTCGTCTGGTCGCACCAGCCTCAAATGAACCGTACATACAATATCGTGCCTGCAAAAGAGAGAAATTCAACAAGAACAATATGCTAACAACATATATTCAATGTGATTCCTGTGGTTCCGAAAGTTTGACACACGCAGTGTCGGCGAGTGAATGCATCGCAATGAGAGAAAGGAACACGCGTAACAACGCACGCTCAAGCACAGAGGTATGGTACACCAAGAAATCATGCATGACAATGCAAAATGTTGATGAGAATGCAAGTTATGTGCAAAACAATGTAAAATGAGCACGAATCAGGGTGCTCATTTGTTGCGAAACAACGTGTAAGAAAACGCGCATTTCGGTGAAGGCAACTTGATCGCGGCCTCTGATTCACCTCCCGGAGAGGTTACAACATGTTCAAAAAGGATACACCTTGATTTTGATGAGTAATGATGAGACACATGTCAGAAATTGCAGCTGAAGTTCCGGCGGAGCAGTTTCGCGCCAGAAAGTGCACTTTTCTTGAACTTTTTCAGGTCCCGGGAACTCCGATCTTCCTCAAAATTTGCAGAGAGCTAGGTGGGGGTGTGGGGAACACCACCAGCCAGGTGGTTGCCCTAGGGGAGGCCACCGGCTAGGGACAAAAAAGCAGATGGCCGGCCAGCTAGAAAAGGTGGCCGGCCGGCCACCTGTCCAAAAGTAAGGGCAATTTTGTCTTTTGCCTCATTTCTATATAACCTCTCATCCATTCATCCCGAAATCACTCCCACAGCTGTGAAAACTCCTCCCCTTGCTCCCCAAACCATTTTTTCCTTCAGATCTGCACTTTATATGCGTTTTTCAGCCTCCCACGCAAGTTGTTTTTGCGAAATCTTTCAGTTTTAAGCACTTTGAGCCGACTAAATTTTGATTTCGGGGCTTCTTTTCTCATTTTCACCACTTGAGGTAAGTTTGTCTTAATATTTGGAAGATTTTCTCGGGAGTTGACTTTTGTTGACTTTTCCATTTCTCGGGAGTTGACTTTTGTTGACTTTTTCCAATTTTGGCTCATTTTTGCTCATTTTTGCTCCTTTTGCAGATTTCCTGAAATGGCGGGAAATTTCCCTCACGGCGGAGGTCCTCCAGGTGCCGGGGATGATTTTGATGCCATGACGTTACCCCCGAGGGTCCGGCCTTTTATTCCCGGGAGATACGCCCCATCGGTACACATTCTTCCGCGGGCTATTTTTCGTCATTTCACCGACTTCAATGATCGGGTACCCGGGGATCTACTTCTGCGAGAGCTGGAGCATCACCTCTCTTACGAGGTACGAGAGGTATTTTACTTTATTTTCTGCATTTTTCGCGCATTTCGTACCTTTGTCATGCTTGAACACACAGTTTAGCTTATGACATAGTATTTTGCTTGCATTCTGAACATATGGCTTGAACACTTGAATTTCTGAACACTCGGCTCATTTATTGATTGCGAACGCATGGCACACATTAGTTAAGAATTGAACACACGGCTCAAACACTAGTTCGTCGGACACACAGCCCGAATTTGAAGGTGAACACACGACACACACTGACTAAGAGTAGAACACACCGTCCCAAACTCTAATTTTCTGAACACACAGTCCACATTGATTGAGAGTAGAACGCGCAGTCCCAAACTCTGATTTTCTGAACACACAGCCCAGACATTTGAAGTAAACACGCAGCCCACTGATTTTGAAATTTGAACACGCAGCCTAAATTTTGATTTTCTGAACACACAGCCCAGATATTTGAAGTGAACACGCAGCCCACTGATTTTGAAATTTGAACACGCAGCCCAAATACCAATTTACTGAACACGCAGCCCAGATTACAGGTGAACACGCAGCCCACTGATTTTGAAATTTGAACACGCAGCCCAAATACCAATTTACTGAACACGCAGCCCAGATTACAGGTGAACACGCAGCCCACTGATTTTGAAATTTGAGCACGCAGCCCAAATACCAATTTACTGAACACGCAGCCCAGATTACAGGTGAACACGCAGCCCACTGATTTTGAAATTTGAACACGCAGCCCAAATACCAATTTACTGAACACGCAGCCCAGATTACAGGTGAACACGCAGCCCACTGATTTTGAAATTTGAACACGCAGCCCAAATACCAATTTACTGAACACGCAGCCCAGATTACAGGTGAACACGCAGCCCACTGATTTTGAAATTTGAACACGCAGCCCAAATACCAATTTACTGAACACGCAGCCCAGATTACAGGTGAACACGCAGCCCATTGATTTTGAAATTTGAACACGCAGCCCAAATACCAATTTACTGAACACGCAGCCCAGTTTGAAGGCGAACACGCAACCCACATAGATAGAGAGTAGAACACGCAGCCCTAACTCAGATTTTCTGAACACACAGCCCAGATTGAAGTGAACACGCAGCCCATACTGATTGAGAGTAGAACACGCAGCCCTAACTCTGATTTTCTGAACATGCAGCCCAGATTGAAGTGAACACGCAGCCCACACTGATTGAGAGTAGAACACGCAGCCCTAACTCTGATTTTCTGAACACGCAGCCCAGATTGAAGTGAACACGCAGCCCACACTGATTGAGAGTAGAACACGCAGCCCTAACTCTGATTTTCTGAACACGCAGCCCAGATTGAAGTGAACACGTAGCCCACTGAACACAACTCATTCATTTGATTTGCACACAGCTCATTCATTTGATTTGCACACAGCTCATTCATTTCATTTGCACACAGCTAACTTTATTTCCTTTGCACACAGCTCATTCATTTCATTTGCACACAGCTAACTTTATTTCCTTTGCACACAGCTAACTTTATTTCCATTTGCACACAGCTAATTCATTTCATTTGCACACAGCTCATTCATTTCATTTGCACACAGCTCATTCATTTCATTTGCACACAGCTCATTCATTTCATTTGCACACAGCTCACTCATTTCATTTGCTGAAACGTGTATTCATTCTGAATGCAGGTTGGCTCTCGCACGGTACGGGGGTATGGCTCCACTGCAGCCAGGGATTGGTATGTTGAGCTTCCGGAGGCTGTCCGGGACTTAGTTGATCTAGCAGGGTTTGGGGCCTTCTGCATTGGATTATCACGCTGTCCTGCCAGTAGGACTCTGTTGGGAGCTTTAGTGGAGAGGTGGTGGGACACCACCAATTCCTTCCATTTTTCTGCCACCGGGGATCTGACTATGACCCCGCTAGATTTTGCTGTACTCACTGGCCTAGACATAGGAGGTTGGCCCATTCCTTACGACGAGGATATGGGCGAGTGGGAGGCCGCTTGGATGTATTTACTGGGGGCTCGCCCACCTGTTGATAGAGCTTCGGGGAGAGTCTGATACACCTAGTTCTCTTCCCGTTTTCGGAGACCGAAGATGGAGCCTGAGTCTCCTGCGGAGGCTGAGCAGTACGCCCGCGGTTTCCTTATGTTCCTCTTTGGCACTACTCTGTTTGCAGATAGGGGGAACACTGTCGAGTTGTATCTTTTGAGTGCCCTGGTGGACCTATCACAGGTCAGTCGGTACGACTGGGGCGGCGCCGGCCTGGTTACCCTTTACTGTTATATGAGCGCGACCTCCCGCGGGCAGGGAGACTTACTTGGTGGCTACTGGCGAGCCTGGGAGGTACGTTCTGTCTTCTTAATTTACATTTCTGCTCCTCATTACTTGTTCATTGCACACACACGGCGCACTTTACATCCTGTATTTTGCACTCAGCATTTTGTATTCACATTCTGCACTGTTTTCCATAGCTATGGGTCTATGTATATTTTCCGACATTAGCCCCGGAGATGGTGGTGGCAGGGCCCCTCATGACCCCGTATTCCTTGGTATTCGAGGGCGAGCACCGACCGAGACCTCGAGAGACTCTCCTCTATCTGCGACAGTACTTTGACACCGTGCGAACGACAGAGGTATTTCAGAACTCTCAGTTTTCTGCCATTTTCATCTTTGATCTGCCTTGTATATTCCCGATTTCTGATTGATTTATGCACTGGTTATCCGCAGATCACGTGGCAGCCCTGGGCAGTCTTGGGCGATGGTCTCCAATTTCAGTATGTCGGAGGATCAGGCACCTCCCAGTACAGGATCCTGCTCGAGGGACCGGTTGGTAGAGCATGGTTTCTGGGGGAACGCTTCCTGCGTCAGGTGTGGGGATACCTTTCTCAGGATCCTCCTGCAGCACCTCCAGCCACTATGCGGACTGCTGATAGACTTTCTACCCAGGAGGTCATTAACGCTATGCAGGGTACCGATGCTTTGCTACATCTTACAGAGGGAGACTACGCCACTTATCGTCACACATATCTGATGCCTCCCTTGACAGGAGTGCGCGCTCCGCCACTGAGGCCCTCTGGTGTACCATCTTCGAGTCGGGCTCGTGCTACAGATATCCCCTCCTCCAGCAGGGCTGGTACATCTCGAGGTGGGGGCGGATTCATTCCCCCGATCCCTCCGACTCTTCATCATCCTGGGTGGCCAGACATGCCGACCGAGTTGATGGGGTGGCAGTATGGGACTACTTCTCCGATTCCGATCCCTATAGAGCCCCCGATGCCTGGTCACAGATATGTCAGAGACCCTGATTCACCACCGGTATGTTTTACAGCTTTGATTTATCAGTCGGACATTTGGACATCCATTCCTTTACTGATAGTTTTGCATTTGTGTCTGTAGCCTCCAGTTGAGTACATGGATGAGATGCTTGGGATGCTGGCCTCACTTGAGGGGATGGTCCTGCGTAGAGAGGCGCAGTTGTCCATCATGGGCTTCCAGGTACCCTTTTAGTTTTCTGGTATTTACCATACTCCTGATGATATGCTGATCTTGAACATTCTACTGCATTGATAAGCTGTTTGTGTAGAGCACATCTAACACACACCCCACTCACATACTGTACTTTCATCTGGTTTTCATATTTGAATTGATGTATTGAACTGTTCATTTTCAGATGCCTCCTGTATATACTCCGCCACAGGCTAGACTGCCTGGGCCTTCTCAGGGAGGTAGACCGTCTGGATCTTTTCGAGGTGCTGGACCATCTGGGCCGTCCCGAGGAGCTGGGCCATCTAGGCCTTCTCGAGGGGCTCGAGGAGCGGGGTCGTCTCACAGACGTAGGGCTCATGTTATAGAGCCAGAGCCCGATGAGGATGAGGAGGAGGAGGAGGTCGCAGACCGTCAGTCGGATACATCCGCTGAGGAGGAGGGTTCCGGCCTTGGTTCCGGAAGTGGAGGCGAGGCTGAGGGGGATCCTGAGGATGACAGCTCCGACCCGGATGGCGATGATGGTGCAGAGGTTGTCCCGCAGAAGAGGATGAGGGGGCCTCCTCATTCCCGCTCCCGAGGGCATTGATGCTGTTTCCTGCTTTATTTTACTTTTTGCTAGTAGTTTGTAGCACTTTGCAGATTATCAGGCAGTTTTATTTCCTGTAAAACTCGTACCTTTATTTGTTGTAAAACATGATGGAATGAAACAGCTTTTGAAAAGGATGTTTGTATTTGAAAGTCTTAGCATCGCATCGCGTCATTTTGCACAAAAATAAAATCGAATGAAATGTGCGCACTGTGTATTCACCGAGTCAGGTAATGAGTCGACACAACAAAACAAACAACTCAACTCGCTAAGAAAAGACAAGATCTTAACAAGTTTACAACTCGATAAGCAAAATACAACAATGTTAACGACTCGATAAACAAGACTTAACAAAATTGCGTAAACAAAAGAGTAACAACTCAAAACACCAAATGTGACAGCTCGACAAAACTTACAACTCGATGAACAAAACGACAACTCGATAAGCAAAACAACAACTCGATGGGCAAAACAAAGCGTACATTCAGATGATCTGGGTGATGGAACGCATCCGAAACTGAGAGAAATGGAGGCCTTTGACATTCCCGATGCATCGAGATGCCTCAAATTTCCTTCCGGAGGGTAAACAGGACCAATGAGCATGGTGGGCCCCACTTTGCTTTTGGAGAGCCATAGGTGGCCGGCCTGCTAGAATAGGTGGCCGGCCGCCCACTTTTCTCTGCAGCCTCCATAATTTTGACACTTGTCCCCTGAATAGTGTTTTCTCCTCTATAAAAGCTCCAACTTCGAGATTCATTCATTTCATCACTGCTTTGCACAAAAATGGAGGCATTTCTCTCAGAAAATCTCACATCTTGGATCTCTTCTCTAGATGGCTCGGAAAAGTTGAACTTCCGAGGTTTCGGCTTAAATGCACTATTCCCGCTGAGCCGCACTCCACTGCACCTTCCTTTCCTCCATGCCACGGCGAAGTTTTGGAACCCGGTGACGCACGTTTTCAGCTTCGGCGGTCAAGAGGTATGTCCCACTTTTGAAGATTTTCAAGTCTTGCTGGAATCCGAGCGCGGCGAGGAACTCTTGCCCCAACTCAACTTTGGCTATGCTCAATACTTAGGGCGGATGTGCGGGCTCTCCGCGCATGACGCTCGGTCCCTGATTTGTAACAGAATGTTGGATATCCCAAGTTTGGTCTACCGATTCTCTGATGCTGGTGACCGCAGCGACCATCAGTGGCAAGGCTTCCGACAACATGCTCTCTGTTTGTGCATGTTATCTTATTTTCTGTTTGCCTCAAGCTTTGGAGGATCCAGCGTCTGTCTGATTGAAGTTGCTCAAGGCTTGAAAGAGGGAAAGAGTTGCATCGCCATGACATTGGCCGAGACACTGATGGGCCTGGATGCCTTCTACCGTCGGGAGACAACCAGATTTGCAGGGAGTCCACTACTACTACAGGTAATGTTTCCCACCCGATCTCACATATGTATTTGCTCACATCACTCGGCCCTCAGGCTCAGTTTTTCTCACAAGACCCTTATCTTACTTTTCTCTCATCGCTCATCTCTCTATTCTTTATTCTCTCATTTTTCATCCCTCCCCAGATATGGTTGATGGACAAACTACAAGTTGTGGACTCTTGCCCTGCTTACTCAGCCCGCAGCTACTTCTTTCGACCACGCTTAGTCGACGCCCTTGATGAGGGATGATGGTTTGAATGGATGTGTAATGTGTCAGCAGATCGCATTGCTTGGCGTTGCCCTTGGCTTAATCTCCCGGCGATGAGCTTCAGCATGTCCCGACAGGTCGGGGTTCGGCTGATCGGCTTGACTCACTGTGTATTCTATTTCCCATTCCGTATTCTGCGCCAGTTCGGCCGTGATCAGACTTGCCCACCAGAGGGGATAGAGTATCCGGCTACATTCCTGGTTCGAGGCGCACAGCTGGCTCAGCAGGCCGCAGCGTGGAGAATTAGAGAGCTCCTGGCCCCCGCCCCTACTTTTAGTTATGCTTTGTCTGATGAGTGCTGGGATTGGCTCAATGAGGAGGCACAGACTGGGCCTAGGTCGGCATCGGAAGCTTCAACCAGCTCTGGGAGGGGCGCAGGGACACCTGACTTGACTATGCCCCAGATTTATTGCTTTATTAGTACTTTCAAGTTTTCGTTATGAATGTAATAAAAAGCAACTTCAATTGTATGCAAGAGCAGGAGAACTCTGTTTTGAAAGCAATGAAATTGAAGGTTGTGGTACTGAAAATTTCCTGTTTTGGTCCAAAAATGGTCTTAGTTGTGAAAAGATTAATTTGAACAAAGTCAACTTTTATTAAAACTTTTCAAAACTATTTTCGATATGGATCAGAACTGGACATGCCTGATATCTGACACTGAGCTGCACAACTCCGGATCCTAGCAACTGGAAAGTTGCCCCTAGTCTGAATGGTACCACAGCACTTCCTGGCAATGGAAAGTTGCCCCTAGTCTGAATAGCACTGCACTGGAGATTACGATGAATGCTGATGGACAAGGATGACTGAGATAATCAAAATGAACAAAGTTGATCGGGGAAAATGTTTATGGCTGAACTTCAGGATGAAGCTGCCTACGTATCCCAAAGATGGGAATCAAGCCTTACGTAGTTCAGGCTTAGGTTTGCTCGGGTATTTTTACTCTCCTTTTGCGCTCTAACTTTTGCCAAGGCCGCCTTTTGCGGGTTTTCAACCTTGCGAGCTCAGTTTTTATATTTTTCAATTTTTTTGTGCTCTGAGTTTTGCCTGGGTCGCCCTTTCGGGTTTTCGGCCTAGCGAGCCTCTCAAGGGTAGTATTTCTTCAACTTGTCCATGTTTATCGGTTGGGAAAACTCTAAGCCATCCAGATCCATCAGAACCACAGCTCCACCCGACCAGATAGACTTAATGATGTAGGGACCAGTCCAATTAGGTCTGAACTTGCCCCTTGGGTCGTGGATGGGAGCTCGGTTGTCCTTGAGCACCAAATCTCCTTCCTTTAAATTCCTGGACTTAACCTTTTTGTTAAAAGCCCGGACAATTCTGCGTTGATAACCTTGAATATGGTACAGTGCTTTCAGTCTTCTCTCATCAAAGAGCATGAGTTCCTCGAATCTGCTCTGCTGCCAATCTGCCTCGGCTATTTGACACTCGGCCAATACTCGTAGTGACGGAACCTCAATCTCAATAGGTAGAACGGCCTCCATCCCATAAACTAATGAATACGGAGTCGCCCCAGTAGAAGTTCTGATTGAAGTCCGGTAGCCCCACAGAGAAAACGGCAGCTTATCTGGCCAGTCCCGGTAGGTTTCCACCATCTTCTGTAGTATGCGCTTGATATTCTTGTTGGCAGCCTCAACCGCTCCATTGGTTTGCGGCCGATAGGTAGACGACTTGTGAAAAGCCACGTTGTATTTTTCCAACAAGTCTATCACTTCCTTCTTGAAGTGGGAACCGTTATCTGAAATTATCTCATTTGGGACCCCGTAGCGACAGATGATGTTGTTTCTGATAAATTTTGCAACATGCGAAGCCTTCAACACCGCATAAGATTGGGCCTCAACCCACTTTGTGAAATAATCTATCGCTACCAAGATGAACTCATGTCCATTCGACCCCTTAGGGGTGACAGCTCCGATCACATCAATTCCCCAGACTGAAAATGGCCATGGCGAAGTCATGTTGTACAGCTTTGATGGCGGGATGTTCATGCGATTTGCATGGATCTGACATTTGTGGCATCGCCAAACAAAACCAATACAATCCTCCTCCATGGTGGACCAGTAGTAACCTTGTCTGAGAATCTTCCGTGCTAGCATTACCCCATTCATATGTGCTCCACATTCCCCTCCATGGATGGCTTCCATTAGACTCTTTGACTCTTCGGCATCAACACACAGTTTATGCATTCCCAGATGACCTCTTCTATACAGCTTACCCCCACAGATGATGAACTGAACGGCCAATCTTCTTATTGCCCTTTTGTCCTTGGCATTTACCCCTGGCGGGTATGCTTCCTTCTCCAAGAAATTCCAAATGTCGTAATACCAAGGGTGTTCGTCCTGAACTTCATCTATGGCTGCAATCGACTCATAGGCTGGTGCAAATTTTTGGTCAATGATGACTGGACGCATCCGGACTCCACACGGGATGTCTATCATGGATGATAGAGTTGCTAAAGAATCTGCGAACCTGTTGTTCTCTCTTAGTAGATGAGTAAAACTTAGCTTCTCAAACCGAGGAATTAGCAAATCCAGGGTTTGATGATACATCATCATCTTTTCCTCTTTTACTTTCCAGTCTCCTTTAGCTTGAGACACAACGAGGTTCGAGTCCCCAATGACGTCCAGCCGTCTTGCCCCTAGTTCCATGGCTGCTTCTAGGCCAGCGATGCACGCCTCATATTCTGCTTCATTGTTCGAGACTTTGAACCAGAGTTTGAAGGCTAGAGGGATACGGGAATTGTTGGGTGCTATCAGCAACACTCCTATCCCATATCCATGTTGATTTGACGCTCCGTCAAAGTACATCGTCCAAGTTTCATCGTCGATATGCAAAATGGCTTCATCTGGGAACAAATACTCCACTGCTTCATCCCCCTCAACCGGATGGTCGGCAAGGAACTCTGCTACTGCTCTTCCCTTCACTGACTTGCGTGTGACATACTTGAGGCCAAATTCGGAGAGGAACAGCAACCAACGAGCTAGCCTACCCGTAAGCGCTGGTTTCTCGAAAAGATATTTGATGGGATCGAGTCGTGAAACCAACATTACGGAGTGAGCTAACAAGTAGTGCCGCAGCTTCCTGGTAGCCCATACCAGAGCTAAGCAAGCCTTTTCCAGCGGTGTATATCGGGTCTCATATTCCAGCATTTTCTTGCTTAAATAGTAGATGGCTTTCTCCACCTTGTCTTCTGATTCTTGAGCAAGCATGCAGCCCATCGTGGTCTCTGTCACTGACAGATACAAAATCAACGGTTTCCCCGGTTCTGGTGGCGATAAAACGGGCGGGTTCTGTAGATACTCTTTAATCTGCTCAAACGCAGCTTGACATCGGCCGTCCCATTGGAACTTCTTTCCTTTCTTCAGGAGACCAAAAAGTGGTTCACAAGTCAAGGTTAATTTTGAGATAAACCGTCTTATGAATTGCACTTTATCCAGAAAGCCTCTCACCTCCTTTTCAGTCCTTGGTGGGGGCATTTCTAGGATGGCCTTGATTTTGGAAGGGTCGACTTCGATACCCCTTTGTGTAATTAGAAACCCCAGCATTTTTCCCGCTGTAACACCAAATGTACATTTTTGAGGGTTCAGCCGCAACCGGAATTCCCTGATCCTTTGGAAAAACTTATGCAAGGCGGTGTAGTGGCCCTCTCTTTCTTTGGACTTGACAATCATGTCGTCCACATACACCTCAACCTCTTTGTGGATCATATCATGTAATATTGTGGTCGCGGCCCGTTGATAAGTAGCTCCAGCGTTCTTCAACCCAAACGGCATTACCCTGTAGCAGTATGTCCCCCACGGGGTGGTGAATGCAGTCTTTTCCCTGTCTTCTGGTGCCATTACTATCTGGTTGTATCCTGAGAAGCCATCCATAAATGAGAGCAATGCATGCCCTGCTGTGAAATCTACCAACTCATCGATGTGCGGTAAGGGGAAGTCGTCCTTCGGACTAGCTCTGTTCAAATCCCTGAAGTCTACACACACCCGGATCCTGCCATCTTTCTTCGGCACTGGAACAATGTTGGCCAACCAAGTCGGATATTCAGATACCAGCAGGAAGCCTGCGTCGATTTGCTTGGTGACCTCTTCCTTAATCTTAAGAGCCCAATCCGGGCGGATCCTTCTGAGTTTCTGCTTGACAGGTCGGGCCTCGGGGTCAAGGGGGATCCGATGCTGTACAATCTCAGGATCGATTCCAGGCATGTCTTCGTAGGACCACGCGAAAACATCTTTGAAATCTTTTAATAAAGCGACTAAGCGCTCGCGTTCCTCCGAAGACAACGTGGACCCGATCTGGACCAGCTGCGGGTCCTCCTCAGTACCAATGTTCACGGTAATGATTTCATCCATTAATGGTTTAACAAATCTCTCTTGCTCTTGCTCAATTAAACGTTGTAAAACCGGAGGAACTTCGTCCTCTTCGTTTTCATCAAAATTTTGAAAGTCTGAATTAATGCAATAAATTAGGGGCACAGAAAAGTACTCGGAAACCACAGATAGTTCATTCTCATTAGGCACTGCCAGATCGTCCAATTCATCGGTTACAACCGACTCAAATGAAAAGGAAAAAGACGACCTAGACAGGACTATGGCATCCGGGTTAACATCCCCAGGAGTACCAGACTCAGACTCAGTCGAGCTGGAACCTGATTCCGACTCACAAGACTCGGTGGAATCAGATTCCGGCTCACTACCTGACCCGGTGTTGCTGGACAAAAATCCCTCCTCGTACTGCCAAGTGAGAGAGGGTGCGATAGATGCATCCAAGATAGCTGCTGGTTGGCTCGCAGCCGTTTCATCCCCAATCATGGAAACCTCGGAGTTATCCCCCAAGCACTTATGGTCGATCGGAGGATCAGAGAGTAGACATGCCAGCGCTACCCCCATTTCAAATTCTGTGCCCTCAGGATCCACTGCCCTACACTGCTCAACCTTAGCTGATGGGTCCGTCTGCTCTTCGGCAACATCCTCCCCGGGTAGTTGCAGGTCGAAAAAGATCTCAAAACCGGGCACGCGCTTCTTCTCCGCGTTTATCCACGGTTCTGGGAAGCCGCAAAATGGAAAATCTTCCCCCTCCCGGACAAAGCGTCCGTTCAGGGTGCCCTGGATGGGCCTATGCATCAAGTCGAATGGCTTCCCAGCCTGCTTTGCTCTGGCTCTTCCGGCCATTTCCTTCCCGTTCCTCGCCTAGTCCTCTTTGGTGGGTAAATAACCCAGTCCAAAGGTATGCGGGTTGTGTGGCACTTCGGCCAATGTTGCGACGCCTTTCCTGCCGCTCTTTCCTAATCCCATCCCGGGGATGTGTTGTAGCTTGTTCATGAGGTAGACGGATTGAGCACTGACGTACATACCTTCATTTACAGCCATGATGTTTTGCACAACCCGGGCCTCAGCCAGAGTAAATCCTGATATAAATACATCCTCCATGCCGTGTTCGATTTCTAGGACTGGTGTAGACACCTCCGGAGGGGGATGGATCGATGAATTCCCAAACACGATGGCTACTCCCTTTCCACAGGGGTATTTCACGATTTGATGCAGAGTAGACGAGACGGCCTTCACCTGGTGTAACCACGATCGCCCCAAAAGCAGATTGAAAGTTGCGGGGACCTCCAAGACATGGAAATCTATCTCGTGCTGTCCAGGCCCAACCTTGGTTTGGATTTTGACAGTCCCCATCACCTCTCGACTTGTATTATCGTATGCTTTGATCACCTGAGTGGTTGGGACGAAGTCCGCGGGCTTCAACCCGATTGCATATGCTGTTCTGGCCGGGCAGACGTTGATGGCAGACCCGGTATTAACAAGCACCACCGGTATCCACTTGTCTCTACATTCCACGGAAATGTAGAGAGGTTTGTTATGATTCACGCCCTCAGGTGGCAGCTCTTTGTCCGAAAAGGTTAATGCCGGGGAACCCCCTCCCGGAAAAACCAGCCCGACCAGTTGCTCTGGTGTAGTATCGATTGAGAGTTTGGCCTTGTCCATGGCAGATAGGACAGCCTGTCTGTGTACCCGTGAAGCCATAAGCAGTCCCCAGATGGAGATGTCTGCTTGTATCTTCTTCAACTGCCTCAGCACAGCTTCTTCTTCAATTTGTCTCTCTCTCTGTTTCTCAGCTTCCTTATCTTTACCAGATGCTTCTGGTTGGTCTAGGTGCGGGGGCTTGAAGTACCGCCCACTCCTGGTCATGTGGTCCACCTCATCGAGGTACCAGGTGCTGTCTGGTTGATTTACTCCCCAATCTTCGTCTGTGTGGGCAAGACATAAGTCGTTATCTTCCCACCACATCCCGTTAGCATCCAAAAGACACCTGTCTGGTTCTGGCAGATGTGTACTCTCAGTACCTTCATCCCATATGCTCACAGCATTGTCCGTTCTCGTGCCCACAGCACTCTCAGCCCCTTCATGGGCTTTTGCCTTTCTGATTCTCTCGGAATCCCAAAACTTCTCCTGTTCTGTCTGCGTTGCTGCAGTTTGTTGTTCCATTGTCTTTGCATCCATAATGCTTAAGTCCCGAGCGGAATTCTTTGTACCGGCGCTCTCCGGCAATCCATTCTGACTCTCGGCCCTTCCGGCCACAGTTGATACCTTCGCCCCTGCTGGGCTCTGCTCTGGCTGAAACTCCACAATATCAGGCTGATCATCTAACCACCCGGTGGCCTCCGCCGACTCCTCATATTCAAACCAGTTGATTGTTGCATCTCCTGATTCTTGGTCGTTGAAGAACTGGAGGTTGGCGAAGTCCTCCTCCACTGTTGCTAGATCATCTGCCCCCTGTTCAAGTCCGTCCCCCTGAATCATGCACAGTTCAGCTTTTTCTGGCAACCCCACACTCAGCTCAGACCGGCCCACTGATAAAATGTATTCGCTTGGATCATAGGCTCCCCCAGTGTAATTCCTAGACCGCTTGACCCCAGACTCAATAACTCTGTTCTCCTCTGAAACCCGCCTTATTCCGTCTTCAGTGGTCACCACCTTTGACTCGGATTGGGTTGTGAAGGTGTCCAACATGCACAAGTCAGTGCAGTCGGGAAGGATCACCTCCGGCTTGGGTAGGTGGGAGGGAGTAATGTAGATACTAGGATCGTAGGATACGACCCCAGTTTTGATGAGGTTGACTCTTTTGGGTGGTGGATCTTGGTTATGGGTAGGGAGTGGGTTGGTTGTGACGTTGGGTCTTTCGGGAGGTAGAATAATATTTTTTTCGATGAGGTCCTGAACCTCGTGACGCAGCCTGAAACAATGGTCGGTATCATGACCGTGCTGCTGGTGGTAGGCACAGTATTTGGCTGGGTTGTGAGAGGGGGGGGGGGAGTGGATTTGGTGGCAGCCTCGGCTCCAGGGGTTTTAGATGTCCCTTTCTAATCAAGACCCCCAGAACCTTGGACAAAGGCATGTATAGTGGAGTAAAGGTTCTTTGGCCTCTGGGCTGGAATCTCGGGGCTTGGGTACTACTCCCGGATGTACTGGAAAAGGGGGTGGCCGCCATGGGCCTTGGCTGGGGAGGGGGATTGGTGGTGACCATACTGACCTCCGAAGTCCTTGTGTTTGCAGCGCCACTCGGGCCTGCGTTGTTATTGCGGTTGAATGTCCTCCGGGGTTGCTCTCCGTCCTGGTCAATCAGACCTTGCTTCATCGCATCCTCGATCTGTACCCCCATCTCGTGTAAGTCTGAGAAGTTGGGAAAGGGGAGTACGATCATCTTCTGCATGAGTTTTGGTTGGAGATTGCACACAATCATCCTAATTTGATCTTTGTCTGTAGGCCTCAAGGTCATCATCGATGCCTTTGCCCTCCATCGAGTTACGAAGTCTGAGAAAGTCTCCTTGGCCTCTTGCCTCGTCGTTTCGAGATCACGAGTTGTAATCTCGATCTGTGTATTGTACGAGTACTGTGCAACGAAGGCCTCAGCCATCTCATCCCAGTTTCTTTTCACGTCATCTTCTAGCTTCGCGTACCAAATGGCTGCCACACCCGACAAAGTTCGGCCAAACAGAGAAAGCTTTTGTGGTCGGGTTAGGCCCATTGGCCGCAGGATGTCTGAAAACAGCCGGAGATGGACCATAGGATCCCCTGACCCATCAAAACGATCAATCTGTGGCATCTTAAATCTGTCTGGCAATGTTACGGCCACGTCGGTGTACCCATCTTCGATGTCTGGGATGGCCTTCACCCCCTGAGACTTCTTAAAAAGCTTCTCCAGTTTGCTCAATTTCAGAGCTGTGTGGTCTACCTCGAACTCGAATGGAGAGTCCGGGTGATTGGGTGTAAGATTCTTGGACAGTTGAGGCAGAAGTGGGGGCGGAGCCAGCCCCGTTGGATGGCCTGTGTCCTCTTGAATATTCTGGACATTGGGTAGGGTGTTCTGGGTGTTCAGGGGGGTATTCTGGGGATTTGGCAGGGTATTCTGACCAGTGGATGCCTGCTCAAGTAATGGAGCTCCGGGTGGAGGAGGAGCTGGGTGTGAGGTTGATGTTCCGGTTTGCTGCTGGAGCCTGGCAATGAGCTCAGCCTGTTGGGCCATAACTGTAGCCTGTTGCTTAGAAAATTCCGCTTGGCGGATGGCATCCTCCTGCATCTGTCTCATGCTCTCTTGCATTTGGCGCATCATCGCCTCCATCCCTGATGTATTCGGTGGATCCATCTGAATGACCGGTAAGTGTATCTCTATAGTGGAAATAGAAACCTCAGTCCGACTGTTTGCTGCTAAAGTAGACTGCTGCCCCGGTAATCTCTGCTCTGACACACTGCGCCTCCTCGGCCTTCTTCTAACAACCGGGGGTAGAGAGTGGAACACTGGATGTCCGTCAACCAGATCCTCGGATCGAATGAGTCGGCGACCTCGTGTCCAAAGTGCTTGGGGTATATCTACGGGTTCGGTAGCAATTGTGCTACAAACCTGCCCTAGCAAAAAGATAAATAAAGCGAAAAGGAAATAAATAACCAGAAAAACGGACAGCATAACAGCTTAAATTAAATACACAACACACAGTCGGGCATACAACACACGGTTGATAAGCTGGGTATACACTGTCCTCGATCACTGATTACTGTCCCTATATCACTGTCCCCAAAACTGAATCCGGTATCCGCGGATAACTGATTCTCAGATACTGACTGATGCCCGCAGGCGTGATGCCCAATCTCAAAAACTGATGCCCGCAGGGCTGATGCACAAACTTAGATACTGATACATGCATTCCCTGTAGAGACGCACTCTAACAAGCACATAGCAGGTAAGTGAGAGCCAAAACACCCCTATGTTGGGGTTGGGTTTCCCTGTCCTATTTTGTCAGGAACTAGGGTTTCACTACGCACGCAGCGGCTTCAAACAACCTATAAACGGGTAAGCAACCTGTCCTAGCTTGGAATGGTCACTATGGATCCGAATATGCACTAGGTCGAATGGTCGAAAAGGGTGCCCCGGTAAAATCGGGGTTTGTGTTCCCATGCTGTCAGAGCCCAGAGCCGATCAGCCTTATGGTCATGCCTTGACAAGACAAGCCTCCGGCAAATCGTTCGGGAATGGCATATGGCAAACACGGTGTCCTAGGCGCACCGATGCAAATGCAATGCAAAGAAACACACAAGTGTAGTCAAAACCAGATATCATGAGTTCGAGTCAAGTTCTCTAAATCCTCAGCAGAGTCGCCAGAAACTGTAGACGTCCCCGAACGTATCCCGGGGAAGGAGTGCGAGTCCCCCCCGTTCTGGTTCGATATTGGGTCACTACAGTTCGAAGGACTCAAATGTCACGGTTCTAAATCTCGAACCAAAGAGTCCAAATCCGGCAAATCGTTTTGAAAACAGATTTTTTGAAAGAAGTGCCAAACATGGACTGCTTTGCCAGATACAGAGTCGCCACCTAAATATTTTTTAATGGGGAAATTTAGGAAACCCTGACTCGGTGCCAAAGGCCACGTGTCCGTCATCACCAAAGTTGCCTCGGCTCGGGAACTTGGGTACGATTGGGGAAGGTCACTTCGTGAGCACCCCCGCTCGCCCGGTCAAAGACCGGCTTCTACTAACCATGATATCTTATTTTGAAAACATTGTATGTTCTTATTCCGGTTATTAGCCTAGGTTACTATGTGATGCGCACAGCATACAAGTATAGACTGAGTCACCTGAATTGGAACAAAACATTTCATGTCTGTTTGAAAGATGGTTTGCTACCCGCAGGTAGGCTTAAAATGCAGATTTTGCCACCCTCGGGTGGGCTTAGAAAACATGGTGTTGCCACTATCTAGTGGGCTTAAAACAAACAATCAATGCATTATTCCAATTCAGATAACCCAACCTTCACCCACAGGCATTCAAGGCAGTTATATCACATAAGCAAATAGCCTCATGGCAAGCATGCTATTCATGGCGGTCACTCATACGCATGCAAAGATGCTAAAGCATAAAAACTCACCGAGTACTCCAAGCCAAAACAGAAGCTCATTAGAAATCCATGCATGGTCCTAGATACACAGAATTGCCTAATGCAACACATGCAAAGATGCAAACTATAGCAGGCTCGGCCATTCTAAACATGGCATATGGAATGCTACAGCTAACATGTATTCAACTTGGAATTGAAATACAAATGCAGTTTGTATGATGCGCTGAGCCCGGTGCGTGCAAAACAGATGAATGATGCAAACATGCTGTCATACTGTATGTTAATTGAAATATGCCCTAATCTAACCATCATTAGCTGGTAAATAAAAGGGAAGAAAGACGTGGGGTTGGAAGACATACATCACACACACCCACACTTATTACAGTTATGCCCTCGCGTAGAGGGTCGAAATAAATATACAGTCCCGAATGAAAGAATAATACAGTCCAAAATATTACAGTCCCAAATAATATACAAATTCCTAATTAATTAACAAATTAAATAAGAAAAATGTAAAACTGGCATGCAAGCCAGGGGCTGCCTTGATTCTGATGAATGATGTACGTTGGAGCGGCCTTGCGCAGAAATCCACTGGGATGCCCCAATTAGACTCTGTTTTGCAATGTTTCTCGAAAAGCGCGCCAAGCTTCGGAAGACCGCTGGTTCTGGATATGCTGCAACAGAGAGTAGGAAAGGGGCATAGCAATGTATTTCACAAATATATGCATGCCTCGACCCTCGTGCCACCAATCACGCATCTCGATGCATGATGGCCGAGGAGTCGAATTGCACAACTCAATATAGGATGAATGAATGTGAATGCTACAACAAAACCTAACTCCATCATGGGTAATCCGGAGTGTCGGTGACTTGGGAATTGAGACACGTTCCGTTACTCGGAGTACGAAACGCACCTCGTTTCCCCGTGCCCGGGCTAACTCCTATCCCGAACACGATGCAATATGCATGATATGCGTGAATGCAACTAAGATACAATCCTAACATACACAATGCTATGAAAATGAGATGCCTCGAAATGCGTGCACGCGGGCACGCAAACCGAGGCGATGATCCTAAGGCATGAAATGGTATACGCAATGCAAATTGGACTTACACTAACACGAGTGGACCTCAGCCACACTCACATAAGAGGCCGTGAGATGAAAAAGAGATGCCTCGAAATGCGTGCACACGGGTACGCAAAATGAGGAAATGGCATACGCAATGCCGCATGGGCTTACACCAACACGAGTGAACCTCAGTCACACTCACATAGGAGGCCGAGAGATGAAAAATGAGATGCCTCGAAATGCGTGCACACGGGTACGTGAACCGAGGCAATGGCATACACGATGCAATGAGACTGAAATGACATACAGAATGCAAAATGGACTTACACTAACATGAGAGAGCCTCAGCCACACTCACATAAGAGGCCGTGAGATGAAAAATGAGATGCCTCGAAATGCGTGCACACGGGCACGCAAACCGAGGCAATGACATTAAGGCATGAAATGACATGGAAAATGATATGCAAACATGCCAATGGATTTCAGCACTAAAATTTGGGGGAAAACAATCCTGAAATGAGGCGAAAGTACACCCGATGCATGAAATGGCCCCGAAATGCGAAATTAGGCACCCGAAATGGCCTATAGCTATGCAATGCATGCACAATATGGACATGGAATGAAAATACAGTAGCAAGGAAGCCCCAAGACAAGCATTTTTGTAGTAGAAAACAAGGCCAAACAGCAATCATAGATAGGGCAACAATGGTATGCAAAAATAGGGGCCAAGAGAGGGGTATTGAAGTAGATGGTAAATGAAAAGCCCAAACAGAAGAATGCCCCTCTATAACACTGAAGAGGGGCCAAAAATATGCACATTTACAGTAGATGACAACCCCAAAAACAGTATGCAAACATGCTAGAAATGCCATGCAAGATTGAAGCCAACAAAGGTTATAACATGAGGTACCCCAAACATTCATCAAATAAGAAAAGACCCTTAATAAAACATGTTAAGAAGGTCAAAAAATGACCACTTTCAGTTCTGATCATGGTCCAAAAACTGAAGCAAAATGGGCTAGCAAAGCATGCAAAAACAAGGGTAAAACATGGATTCAAAGCAAGTGACACATGGAGTATGAAAACATTGTTGAGCCCTTCTTCAATGTTGACGAGGGGCTCAAAATAAGCACAATCTCAGTTCATGAAATACTCCAAAACAGATCACACGTAGGCCAAACAAATCATGCAAATTTACGGTAAATAGGAGAGATTATGAAGTAAGTGCAAGATGGGGGACCCAAACAAGGTTGAGCCCTTATTCAATGTTGAAGAGGGGCTCAAAATAGGCCCACTCACAGTTTACATTGTGCTCGAAAACAGATCACACATAGGCCAAATATTCAATGCAAAATAATGGCATATAAGAGGATATTGAAACAAGTGCAAGATGGAGGGCTCAAACAGGGTTGAGCCCTTGAACAAACATGAATAATAGCTCAAAATAGACCTAGTTTTAGTTAAGGTCGGAGCTCAAAACAATAAGCAAATAGGCTTAAGAAATGAGTCAAAAATGGGCTACAAAAGAGGGAAAGTGAGACTTACCCTTGTAGACAAGTCTTGGCTGCCTTTTGCTTGAAGAATGGGAGCCTCTTAGCTGCTGGAAAGCTCTCCTAGCTGCTGGAATGGAGTTGTGATGGTAGAGCTTGAAGATGATGAAGAAATGGCACCAAAACTTGAAGGAAATGAAGTTGTATGTATGTATATGCTCCAACCAATGCTTGTAATCTCTTCTCTTGAGTTGGGAGGACACCAATGTAGACAAGAGAGGGAGAGAGGAATCCTTGGCCAAATGGAGGGAAATGAGCTCTTATTTCCCTCCAAAAGGTTCCCCCGGATCAGATATTTTTGGGGGAAAATCAAAGCACAGCTGGAATGCACACATCCCAAGGAAGCAGGCCGGCTAGGCACTTTTGCTGCAGGTGGCCGGCCGGCCACCCCCCATGGCCGGCCGGCTAGGGG
The DNA here is from genome assembly GCA_036172215.1 of Camellia granthamiana. Classification (NCBI taxonomy): domain Eukaryota; kingdom Viridiplantae; phylum Streptophyta; class Magnoliopsida; order Ericales; family Theaceae; genus Camellia; species Camellia granthamiana. The sequence goes on from CM069913.1 coordinate 116,561,429, forward strand.
CAAAATGGTCATTTGAGAATTTCTGGCCGGCCACCAAAGATTGGTGTCCTCCCATATGTGTACAACAAGACCCTATGGTTGGAAATTGACAACTCTGAAACAGGAGAAACAACAAGCCACTTTTCAAAGAGGTTCAAAAATGGACCAAAGAATTACTGGCCAGCCATGTGTTTTTAGGGTCCTCTCATGTGTGTACAACACAAATATGTGGTTTTGGCTCGAAGAAAATGACCCTAGGGTGTTCAACATTAGCCCGGAAGTGAGAAAAACGGGCGCCGGGGGGCGCCGGAGGAGCATAACTGGTTGCTGAGACAATTGCTGGCCTCCCACCCTCCAGTGACCTTCCTGGTGATAAAACAGAGGTACCTGCCAAAAATGAACAAAAACCGATGCAAAACGAATGCTCGGGGGCCAAAACACGCAGTTCGGGGTCCCGAAAATAGGCCGTTAAGCACCGAAAGTGGTGTTTGGCCACGAAGTGGGTATCTAAGACCCCAGTGTCCCTTGAAAGGGAGTAAATGAGATGCATGCCAAAAACCGGAGGAATCGGAGATGGTTAGACGGTCCCGAACCGAGGCACACGGCCTGACGGCTCCGAAAATCGGGAACCGGGCTCCGAAATGGGCAAAATGGCCTACGGGCACGAAATGTAGCCCACGGCCACTGAGAGATAGTCTACGGGACCTCTCCCTCCCCTCAGGAAAGAAAACAGAGAAAACCGAGTCTGGTTCGCAAACCGAGGCAAGGCACAGAAGAGGGTTTGGAAGTCCGGAGGCAGGGCGCACGGCCGCGACTCTGAGACTTCTGAACGAGCACAATATGCAACATCACCGAGCGCTCAATCGGTGACGTCTGAGTCTTAAGGTCGGTCAAAAATGGGGTGTGTACACTAACTAGTTTCTTTTCTTGGCTTGGAGTACTAAGTGAGTTTTTAGTGCTTTAGCATACTTGCATGAGTGTAAGTGATTGCCATGTCTAGCATGCTTGCCATAAGGCTTAGTGCTTAATTGCTATAACTGTTTGAGTGCCTGTGGATGAAGGCTTGTTGCTTGAATTAGAATGATACAATAAATGCAACTTTAAGTCCACTTTGTCAAAGTGGCAAATTCGCAACTTTAAGCCCACTTTGTTAAGTGGCAAAATCAAACTCTTTTTGAAAAACAAACATGAAATTGAATTGTTCCAATTCGGGCAAACTAGTCTATATCTTGTATGTGCGCATCACATAGTAAATGGACTCTTTGGACTCTTTGGTGTTTATCAATTTCATATGGCACTTGTGAGATTAGATTCAGAATCGCGGGAGTCCGAACTGTAGGGTTTTCTTTTAAACTTTCGAAAGGGGGCGCAAAAAAGTTGAGCTACAGCGGGACATGCTGTAACTTATCTCAGTCAAGTTAAGCCAACAACAACGCTAAGCGATGTCAATCGCGGATTTACTGCACATCCAGTCGCATCACAGCCCCTCTGTGGGAAAGCTCACTAGCTGTGAGCGAAAGAAGTAGGATCTAGCCGAGTACTCCAGGCAAGGGTCCACCATTTTTAGCTTATCCATCAACCACACCTAGGAAGGGATAAAAAATAAGAGAGATTAAAGAATAGAGAGATGTGCATTGAGAGAAAAAGTAAGGGAAGGGTTTTTGAGGAAAAAATAGAGATTGAGGGCCAAAGTGATGTGAGTAATCATAAATGAGAAAGGGTGGGAAACAATACCTGAAGAAGCAATGGACTCCCTGCAAACCGAGAAGTCTCTTGCCTGTGGAAAACATCCAAACCCATTAAGGTTTCAGCCAGTGCCAAGCCTATACAGCTTCGACCCTCCTTAAGACATTGAGCCACTTCGATCAATCGAATACTGACTTCGCTGCCACTAGGGGCAAGAAGATAATGGGCGAGCAAGCATATGCAGAGAGCATATTGGCGATAACCTAGCCAAAGAAGATCATGCCTATTTTTGATATCGGTGAAATGGTGAATCAAGCCAAGAATGTCCAACTCTCCATCATAAGCCAAAGATTTAGCCTCATTAAAAAGAGGCCACACATCCGTTCAAGAGCCTGTGCATGGCCAAAAAGTGGTTGAGGCATAATTTCTTCATTGCGCCGAGACTCCATTAACGCTTGAAACTCTTCAAGAGGGGGACACATCTCTTGCGATCTGAAGTGAAATATATGAGTAAATGGGTCCCAACAGCGGGCAACATGGAGGAATGGAAAACAAAGTGGAGTGTGGCTCAAGGAAAAAAGAGCGTGTATGCCAAAACCATTGAAATTCACCTTTTCCGTGCCGTCCAAAGTGGCTGTCCAATCTTTGAGCCTATCAACAAGGAAAATCTCCTTTTTCAGAGAAAACTAGTAGAAAAGTGATGTTTTGTCGTGAAAAGCAACAAAAGAAGACCTTTATAGAAAATAAAGGTGTGTGAGTGGCTGATAGCTATTGCCAGCTATCTAGTCACAATTCTTGGCCAGCTGTACATTTCACTGGCTGGCCAGCCAAGCGTGCCGGTCAAACAATTTGGCAGCAGTGTTATGTTTGTTCTGTTTGTTTTGAGTCTTGTTTTGAGTTGTTTTGTTTTTGATAAGTGCAAATAGGTATGTTTAGGTTGTTTTTACTTTGTTGTGCTGTGTTTTGTATTTTGGTCAGTCGTAGGCTCAATATTTGATTAAGAACTTATTCAAATACAATCATTCTCAGTTTCAATTTCAGAAATAAATTATTTTTTGTGCAAGTGTGGTGCCATTCTCAAGATGCTATGCAAAACAAAATTCTTTCTTTTATAAATTATAGGGTCCAACCCCAATCATAGTTTTTACAAAAGAAAATATAAGTTTTCAATAAACAAAAAGTAAAGAACCTATCTAAAGATACATAATTTCTATACTACAAAGAAAAAGAAAAGAAAAAGAAGAGTGCAAGGTCAGTGTCCACCAAGTTAGGTGCGTTGAGAAGCCCTATGCGTTCTCTTTCGAGGACGAGACTCAATATCATTATCACTATCGGTGCCGTTATCACCGGAAGAATGTGACTCTGAGCCAGAAGCATCGTCTCCATCCTCGGACTCAAAGTGCTCACTCACAATCTCCTCGGTGTCCCTGGTCTCGGTGTTCTCATCAGTTAAGGTTCTCTCTGTAGACGATAAAAGTCCCCTGCACCAGGGACTCGCTGTCTCCACTCTGACTCCGACTCTGGATGCCCTAGCCCTCACCCCTACCGCGTGCGGGAGCTTGTCTATCTCTCCTCCCTATAGTTAGAGGGGGTGCCACAGGTGCTACTAGTGCATGCGGAGGCTGAAAAGAGTTTACAAGAAACAAAATATCAAAACAATTTGGTGCAGAAACAATATGAGTATAGCAAAAGGGAGCATGTCAATTAAGAAAGGAATGTCAAATGAGGTACCTGATGACCATGGTAAGCGAGCAATGCCTCCTTCCTCCGCACCATGTGGACTAAGGAGTCAACCAACTCGAGAAGGCCATCCAAATAACCCATCGACATCTACAAGTGAGTTTGAATATCAGCATACAGAGAAAAAGGGAATATGAAATACAAATGGCAAGACAAAGTGCATACCTGTTGGACGTCAGGATCTCTAACATACTCTCGCTCCTCCAGGTGCTTGAGCGGAATCTGGTGAGTTGTCCCATTCGGCCGCCTATATGTGATCGTAGCTGAGATTGCAGGAAGACCATGTAAACAGCAAGGGCAGCGCCTCCGGCATCAGGCTCAGCCACATGAGCGACACCTCTAGCGATGGGTACATCTCTAGCACCACACGCGCGAACTCTGGTCAGAGGCAGCATAAGATGGGTTCGGATAAAGGTAGTGTAGTCCCTGACTCTGTAGAATAGATTAGCATCTTGCCCCACCATGAATGTCACGATAGCCTCGACAGGAAAACTATTGGCGGTCCTCATAGATAGAGTAGGGGGAGCAAGAACGATGGGTTCATTAAGGCCCAAAGTCTGGCTACCAAGTAGGTAGATCAAGAATCCTTATGTATACTGCTCCACCTGCTCCTAAGTCTCTGGTTAACTCCTATGGAAGTGGTCGTAGAACCAACTGTATCTCACCATAGATGGCCTATCCAACGGAGGGCATGCTCTAAGAAGATGGACCCAGGAAGCCCACCACTGACCCATATCCAAATCAAAGGGGATCAGATCACCCTTTACTCATGGCCCTGTGATCATCGAGAAATCATAGGGCGTCATCGTCATCTCCCCTATGGAGGAGAAGTGGAAGGAGTTGGTGGTGTCCCACCATCTCTCCACCAGGGTGCCAAGCAAGGGCCTGCTCACCTGTAGCAGTGAGAACCTGGAGCAAAATAGGTCAAAGCCTACCTCATCTACCATCTCCAAGACTTCAGTGAGGAGCTCCTAATACCAATCCCTTGTTGTCACAGTGCCATAACCTCTCCATGCATAAGCATCACCCTGTGGTGAAAGAAGAATTTGTCAAATGCATGGCCGATAAAAGATTGTAATGAGTGTCAAAGCAAAGTACATGAAGGGACAAAGGTTCTTACCTTAGAAGCATAATGAGAAATATGCGATGTGCGCTCTCGCAAGAGAAATTCCTCAGGCGCGCCCCAGGAAAAATCCTCGAACCGCAGTATACTGCCTGGGGCCATCGCATGTGTATGCGGGTGGTAAATAGCTAGGTCGATTGGCCTCATCCTTAGTGGTGGCAACTCAGGCTCAGGCTCCGGAGGGTAAATCTCCTTCGTGGCGATATCAGCTGGGACGTCTCCTGCAGCAATGTCTGCATCCTCTAGTATCGGGTTCGCTACACCCACGACGGGCGGAGGAATGGGTACCTCAGAAAGGGCACCATCATATGGAACATCATTAGCCATGGAGAATGTGATGGGTGGTGAGAGAAAAGCAAGGAAAATGAGGAAAATATGTGAAAACCTCAAAATCAAACTTAGGAGAGAGAAAATGAGAGAAAAAAGTGAAAACTCGAGAGTGAGTATACGAAAACCAAGAAAACCAATGAGAACTAAGCAAAAAACAATGAGAAACCCAAAAATTTGACCAAATCAAAATCTAATCGGTTCAAAATGTGGAGGGCCAAAAGGGTTTCAAGGAAAAAATTTGCAAGGATCATTGGATGAAGCGAGTAGAGTGAAAATCTAGAGAGAGAGAGAGCACCTAGAGAGAGAGGAAAAGGGTTTAAGGTTGTATATGTGAGATAGAATGAGCCAAAACCATGTTTAAATGAGCCACGGGTTGAAAACCCAATTCTACTCCCGACATTAATATAATTGGCCTACTGTAGACACCCCATTTTTGACCGTCCTCAAGACTTGGACATCATCGTTTGTACACTCGATGAATGTGCTTGTTTGTGTTCGTTTTGAGCACTCGAAGTCCTTGGCGGAACGCCTTGTCTTTGAGCCTCTAAACTTTATCTGTTTTGTGCATGTTTTTGGACCTAGAGCTTGTTGCCTCTAGCCTGGAAGAGAGAGTGACCTGTCGGCCAGCCCTGGGATCTGTCGGCCAGCCCTGGGATCTGTCGGCCATGGCTTGTGCCTGTTAGCCACCAGTGGTGGCCGACGACCATTGGTCCCTTTTTCTAGATATTTGTTTGCCAGCTGTGCCAGCTATTGCTCATTGAGTTGCATCTTCATACACGTGTATGGTGAGATGTATTCAAGCTTAAGACTTGATTTTCTATATATAGGGGGGTTCCTCCCCCATTTTGGGAGGTTAGACATTTTAAACCAAAAATCTCTCTCTCTCTCTCTAGAATTCTCTCTCTCTTTCGTTATTTTGCGCCTTAAAGTCTAGTTTCTCTACACTTTCGCACATCAACCCTTAATCAAACTTGACCACCTTAGAGCTGAGGTCTCTTGGAGTCTTGTTTGTGCTCTTGAAGAAGGTTTAAGCTTGGATTGTTGCTTAATTTGTGCTTGAGCTTCAAGAGGTAGTTTACTTGCTTAGTATACTTGCTTTGAATACTTGTTTTGCCATCCTTTTGTATTGTTTTTTGCTGGTTTTCAACTACAAAAAACTCTGTTTTTGAGGCTTAAAATGATGGTTTGAGGCAATTTTGTGTTAAGAGGTAGTCCACCCTTCTTGTTGCTTAATTGTTTAAGCTTTTGTGCCATTTTTCCTCACTTTCAAAACAACTTTTTTAGGCATTTTAACCATTGAAATTTAGAGGTTTTTCAGTGATAAAAACCTTCTTTTGAATTCCAAAATTGGAGGGGTTAGCCTTCCCTTCTTGTGTCTTGTTTGCATGTCTAGTTAGCTTCACAAGTTAGCATGTTTTTCTAGCTTACTTTAGCTTAAGTCTAGCATGTTTTTGCCTCTGAAATAACCTTTTTTGGCTATGTTTTGGGCTGGTTAGTTCAGTTGAGGCTTGTATTGCATGGCTGTAGTGCAATTTCCTTCATTAGCTTGATGTTTTAATGCTTTGATCATCATTCTTTTGAGTTGAAAGCATGTTTTAGTATTGTTTTACACTCCATTTTAGCACTAAAATCTCTGCAACCTCCCTCCATTCTTCACTCTTTCGTTTGCTTTGAAAGTGGTTTCAAACCACTTGTTTGCCTAAGTGTGGAATTGAGGTGTTGCACCTAATGGTTTAATCTCTTAGGGGGTTCATTACCAACAGTGTAATGCCTCTTTCATGCCCAAAGCACCTTGTGGTTTGAGTCATCTTCCCATTAGAGTACACTCACTTTTGGACTTAATCGATTAAAGAATGGATAGGTAACTAAAGCGAGCAAACAAAATGAACAAGTAAAAGAGGCAAGATAAGCATCTTTGTGTTGCATTGCATGTGTTCAAATCAGATGTTAATTCGAACACAAGGAAAATGGGACATTTCATACTCGAAAGTGATGAAATGTGCCACTTTCCTTGGTCACCATCACCCTTGATCATGCATGATAGGGTGGTGGTCTGTTTGAGTCTTGTTTTGCACCCATTAAACTTGTACAAACTTGGTTCTTAGGCCACCATGCATGGAGATTGCTTGATTGGTGGTTTGAGAGCCAATAGTTACACTCCTTTGAGCTTGTGTGATGATAAGAAGCGTAACAGTACAAACACTCCTTGAGAATACACTGCTTTGCCTCTGTTGCAGCAAAAGGAAGTTTAGGACAGGGGTGGCCGACTGGCCACCGGCAATGGCCGACGGCCACCAATAATAGCTGACCGGCCACCAATGATAGCCGACGGCCACCATTGGTAGCCGACCAGCCATCAATGACGAAAATTGCTCAGTGTGATGGAAAGGGGGAGCAAAGGTGTTTTGGAAGTTGGCAGCACTGTTGGTGTTCAAATATGTGCAAACAGAGGCGTTCAGTGGCAAGGCAGTGGTTTTTCGGGTGGAGAAACCGAGCATGTATCCCTTGCTTTCCGAGGCCATTTAATTGCTTTGTTTAGTTAATTAGTGGTAGCTAATTAATTAGTTTAATTGCTTTGTACTTAGTTAGCTTAGTATTTAGCTAATTATTCCGATTTGTAATATTAATTAGCTTAGAATAAGTTAGTTAATTCGTTTAAATTGTTGTAATAATTAGTTAGCTTAGCTTCGCATAGCTGGTTAGTTAGCTCTTATTCATTCGGACCCTTCTTCGTGAGGGCATAATGTTATAATAAGTGTGTGTGCGTGTGTATATGTTTTCCAACCCCACGTCTTTCTCCCTTTTATTTAATCGCTTTTGATGGTTAGAGTAAGGACATTTTCAATTAGCATGCCTTATGCTTACATGTTTGCATCCATTCATTTGTCTTGCATGCACCAAGGCTCGGCGCATCATTCAAACTGCATTGCAATTTCAATACTTCTTTGAATACGTGTTTATCGCATGTTGTTCAAATCGATTCATATACCATGATTAAGTAGCCGAGCCTATTTAGTTACATCATTACATGTGTTGCATTAGGCGTATTAACATAGTTAGGATCATGCATTTTTTCTAACTAGTTTTCTGTTTTGGCTTGGAGTACTCGGTAAACTTTTACGCTTTAGCATACTTGCATGAGTATGATTGCCATATTGCCATGATTCGCATGCTTTCCATGAGGCTATGTGCTTAAATGCTAAACTGCATGAATGCCTGTGGATGAAGGCTTTGTTGTTTGAATTGGAACAATTCAACGAATGTGTGTTTTAAGCCCACTTTGTTGTGGCAAAATCATGTTTTAAGCCCACTATGTTTGGTGGCAAATCCACATCTTTAAGCCCACTTGAGGGTGGCAAATTCAAACCATTTTTGCAAAAGCAAACATGAGTTGAATTGTTCCAAGTCTTGTGACTAGTCTATACTTGCTTGTGTGTGTGTAGCACGTCCGCGGGGGACCTCGGCTACAGCTCGGACTCGATTTGTTTGTTGCGGTTCTAAATCTGAACCAAAGAGTCCAAATCCGGCAAATCGTTTGAGAAAACAGATTTTTTTGAAAAGTAGTGCCAAACATGGACTGCTTTGCCAGATTACAGAGTCGCCACCTAAATATTTTTTTAAAAAGGGGGAATTTAGGAAACCCTGACTCGGTGCCGAAGGCCACGTGTCCGTCATCACCAAAGTGACTTGGCTCGGGAGCTTGGGTACGATCGGGGAAGGTCAGCTATGAGCACCCCCTTTCGCCCGGTCCGAAGATCGGCCTCTACTAACCATGATATCCTCTTTTGAAAACATTACGTGTTCTTATTCCGGTTATTAGCCTAGAATTACTATGTGATGCGCACAACACAAAAGTATAGACTAGATTGCCTAACTTGGAAATGAACATTGCATATCCGTTCGTTTTGAAAACAGTTTGAAATTGCTACTCGCAAGTAGGCTAAAATACGGATTTCAACGAATTGTTCCAACTCATGCAATCCAACCTCCACCCATAGGCATTCAAACAGTTTATCTCATGTAAGCATTTAGCCGCATGGTAATCATACTGTCATGTTAACATTCACACGCATGCGATATGCTAAAGCACAAAAGCTCACCTAGTACTCCAAGCCAAAACAGAAGCTTATTAGAAATCCATGCATGGACCTAAGCATACTGAAATGTCTAATGCAACACATGCAAAGATGTAATCTAGGCAGGCTCGGCTATCCTAAACATGGCATATGGAATGCTATCACATAGCACGTATTCAATTTTGGAATTTAAAAATTGCGATGCAGTTTGTATGATGTACCGAGCCCGGTGCATGTAAACAAATGCATGGATGCACGCATGCATTGCATAAGGTATGCTAATTTAAAATGCCCTAATCTACCACTGAAAGCGGGTAAATAAAAGGGTTAGAAAGAAGTGGGGGTTGGGAGACATACATCACACTCACCCACACTTATTACATTTTTGCCCTCACTCGGAGGGACCGAATAAATAAATAATACAGACCGAAGAATAAATGAATAAATAAATTATTACAAATTTCTAAATACTGAAATTAAAGCATCTAAATGAAATGAAATGGGGCCTCGGCCCTGCCTTGGGATGCGCGAATGATGCATGCCCGATGCCCGCCTTGCCCGAAAAGCCCACGCCTTGGCACTACTGTCTCTGTTTTTACTGCTCTGCCTCTCCAAAAATTCTCAAAACTTCAGAATACCTTCCAAGAGGCCTGAAACGATCCACCGGCTGGGCAGTGTAGTCATCGGCTTCTTCCAGTGGCCACCGGCTGCACTTGGTAATTATCGGCACAAAAAATAGTGCCGGTCGGCACTATTTTCTGCCGGTCGGCAGAAAGTTCCTGCACCAGACAGATGACAGCAGCAGCAACAGACAGCAATGCATAGGCATGGTTTTTGGGCAAATGTGAGCATGTCCAACACCTCCTATCATGTTTAGGGACTCAAGGGGGTGTGGCTCTTGGTTCTAGGGCTATCAATTGTGCATTTGATGCATGATAGCCTAAGGAACCAAGATTGCTCATTTTAATGTAAATATGCATGCAACACAACAAATGAATACTAAGTCCCTATCATGTGGAAATCAAGGGCCTTAGTGACCAAGGATTGAGGTGAGTTACACCACTTGAAATGTGAACTCCCCTCAATCCTAGGCTTGGCTTGACAACCCCAAACCAAGCTATGAGATGCAAGTATGCAAGCAAGGCTCAAATGCAATGCAACCTATCATGTTAAGCATGCAAAGAGCTAAAGTATGTAGGATACAAATGGCATGCAAGATGGGCCAATTAAACATGGAACTAACAAGCATACATTCAAGGCTATATTGACCAAGCAAGCAACAATCATGAAATAAGCATGCAACAATGGACTTAAGCCATAGAGGGCAGCCCTCAAACTCCCAAAAACAGTGGCAAAACAAGCCTCACAACATGATCAAAATGCCACACAAGCATGTTATTCGATGGGCCCAAGTCTAGGACGCCAAAGAGAGTAATTTGACATCATTCATACAACCGCTCATGGCATGCATTCAACAAACAAAAACAGATTTTAAGCATGTGGAATGACACCCAAATCCCCTCATGGCACCCCCAAAAATGCACCAAACATGGAAGCATGCACAATGTCTATTTTAAAGCATTCAAGAGCATATCTTTAAAACATGAACTAAGCCACATATGCCAACATGCAAACATGACTAATGGACTGAAATGAGGTCTAATATGATGCCAAATCACTAGATCAAAACAAGTCAATCATGCTAGAACTCCATGGAAGCAAAGTTTACAAGCCTAAAATGCAAAACATGCACATCAAGCATACCAAGGGTGTCCAAAACAGTGGCTCACAGCCCTATTACATGACAAATAGATGCTTATATCCTCATGAAACCAAGCTAAAATATGCAAGAATCAAGGCTCAAAGCATGACACTACTTATAAGCATGAAAGAGCATTCTAAAGCCAACATGGAAAGCATGCAAGAGGCCATGAAATCAACTAAAAACAGAGGTCACACATGACCTAAAACACACAATAAAGCTCTGAAATGAAAGCTAAGGAAAGCATGCATGCATGTTATGCTATGAGCCAAAACAAAGGCCAACCAAAGGACCAAAGGGAGAGGGGTGTCTCTCCCTTAGATGAGGCTCGAAAATATCATCCTCACCACTGAAAACCCACTGGTTTTTAGTGGTGAGAAGACCCAAGAGCACCAAAACAAGAAGGCCTAAGAAAAAGACACCAAAGAGGGCCAAACAAGGCTTAAAGTGATGAGGCTTAACTCAAACCATAAAATAACCTTAATGAAGGTTCAAGAACAAGTAAAAACAAGACTTTTTTTTATCTTAAACACAAACTCAAAATCACAAAGTAAAGAGGGTAGAAATAGGTTGCAAGAATGGGGAATCTAAAGCAACAAGCTTACCCTTGAAGATCCAATGAAGAACAGGTGGTCCAGCCCTCCTCAAGTGATCAAAACCAGTCCAAATCACTCAAAACAAACCTCCAAGTCTCCCAATCTCGGAGCTAGGTGTAATAGTGTGTGTAATGGTGCAAAAGTGAGGTAAAACACACTATTTGGGGCCTAAAACACACACACAAGAGGAGAGAGAGGGAGATATAGATATATATGGATGTATATCAGAGAATGTATGTATAATCTCTGGTTCTTGACCTAAAATTGCTAACCCTTGAGCAATGGAGATGAATGGTGCTTATATAGGCAACATAAGGCTCTAAACTTAATGGCTAAGTAAGAGCAAAGGGGTCAAGGGGTGCAAAGGGTTCCTAGCTTCTAAGGGAAGCCAAGACAGCTGGCCAAGCTTCTCCAAGAAGCTTGGCCAAAAGGGGTCAAGCTTCTAGAAGCTTTAAGGGGGTTCAAAGGGCAAAGGGTGCAATGTTATGCACGGGGAGGAGTGATGGTGTAATCCAGCTGGCACAGCTGGCATGCACCATCCCCAGGGGGGTTCAGAAGGGTCACCGGCCGGCAAAAACAATCACCGGCACAAAAATGTGCCGGCCGGCATCATACAGTGCCGATCGGCCAAGGATTTGGGTAAAAAAGTGCCGATGGCTACTATGGATAGCCGGTGGAGGTGTGGGGCAGCCGGTGGGTTCTAGGGATGGCTAACAAGCCTTCCCCTACCCTCAAATGCAAACACACACAAGTCTTGGTGAAAAACCAAGCACAGAACAAACCGGTTAAGAGATCCTGAGGCACGGCACGCAGTCGGGACCTCCGGGAACTCAAAACGAACACAAACATGGATAATCACCGGGTGTTCAACCGGTGACATCCAAGTCTTGAGGACGGTCAAAAATGGGGTGTCTACAGTTGCCCCTCTTTGACAGAACTCGGAAGTCATAACAATGACGTGAGTGAATGTCAAAGCCCAGAGACGACCCATCTTTGACAAGGCCGAAGACTTGGACAAGCATACAAGGCAAACAAGATATGCGCCCGAGGGCAGGGGCAAAATGCAACTGAAAATGCAAGAAGCCTAGCATAACTTTATGAAAATGCAAAGAAAGCTGTAATGAGGCACACATGCGACAGTTATAAGCTAACATGCAACAGTCTACACTACAATGTAGAAAGGATGTAAGAGAATTATGCAATTCTCAATACGTCTCAACTCGGGAGATACAATACCTGTGCGGTTCGTCCGGTTTCACCGGCCTCAAATGAGCCGTACATACAATATCGTGCCTGAAAAGAAAACAAACTTAACAGGTATGACACTGTTAGCAATATTCATGACAATGCAATCAAAAGTGCGTGATAACGCAATCAGTGTGTATAGAAAGTTTATAATTGAACACATGTCAGTAAAGCAAAGCACGCATACAATGCAATGTGTATAGTGAGATAATCGAACACATGTAAGTGAAGCAAAGCACGCATACAATGCAATGTGTATAGAAGGTACTTGAACACATGTCAGTAAAGCAAAGCACGCATACAATGCAATGTGTGTAGAAGGGGTAATTGAACACATGTCAGTAAAGCAAAGCACGCATACAATGCAATGTGTGTAGAAGGTAATTGAACACATGTCAGTAAAGCAAAGCACGCATACAATGCAATGTGTGTAGAAGGTAATTGAACACATGTCAGTAAAGCAAAGCACGCATACAATGCAATGTGTGTAGGAGGTAATTGAACACATGTAAGTAAAGCAAAGCACGCATACAATGCAATGTGTGTAGGAGGTAATTGAACACATGTAAGTAAAGCAAAGCACGCATACAATGCAATGTGTGTAGGAGGTAATTGAACACATGTAAGTAAAGCAAAGCACGCATACAATGCAATGTGTGTAGGAGGTAATTGAACACATGTAAGTAAAGCAAAGCACGCATACAATGCAATGTGTATAGAAGGTAATTGAAATTGAGCATATTAAAACATGACATTGAGATGCAACGTACTGTAACACAGTATGATTTGAAACAACTTCTTTTGAAAATCACAAGATATAAAAGGATACGAGAAGGGACATCCTTCACATGTTCCGAGCATCACTCATACAAGTCATGGCTTGAAATCAACTCGAAGATCCATTAACATTCCAGAAGTGCACTTTCCCGCACTATTCTTGAGTGATGAAGGAGTCAGACTGCACAGCCAAACCAGGCACGAGCGCAGGAGGTGTTCTGACTACGAAGGGGAGGTTCCTGGTATCCAACCCAGCATTCTGCTTTACATTCCTTTTCATTAGTTGTTTAAGCACATTGCACTGCCTCAGGCAGGTTTTATATTCTTTTGAAGTTGCGGGTTTTTACAAAAACACATGACGAAAATGAAACAGCTATTCGCTCGAAAAGGTATCGCACTTGTGTGCATCGCATCGCAAGACATCACATGACAATGTGAATGGAATTGAAACTGTTGTTTGAAAACAAGGCATCGCATCGTAATAACCAGGTAGTGAACCAACTTACAACTCGATAAGCAAAACAAAGACTCGACAGACTAGCCAAGTGCAAGTACAATCTTGGTAGACAAAGCCAAGACTTAAAGAGAGTGACATACAACTCGATAAGCAAATATACAACAACTCGATAAACAAATACGCGCGATTCGGCGGGAGTCAATCACCGGAGAGTGCTGGAAGTGGTGGAATTCCCCAATATTCAGCATAAAAAGCTCAGGGAACACAGGGGAGAGCCACCGGCCCAATAGAAAGTCCACCGGCCTTGATCAATTTGCATCGGCACAATACTTGGCCGGTCGGCACAAAAGTATAGCCGGTCGGCACTATACACTGCCGGTCGGCTGTAGACTGTCTGTATCAGCAGAATGTTGACATGTGTCCTCCACTCAACCCTATCCTCTTCAAAAGGATCTCAACTTCGTGGTTTTCTTCATTTCAACACTGATTTGCTCCAAATGGAAGCATTTCTTGCTCAAAATCTTGCAACTTGGATTAACAACTTGGATGGCTCGGAAAAGCTGAATTTCCGGGCTTTCGGCATAAACGCACTATTCACTTTGCGCCGTACTCCGCTGCATTTTCCATTCCTCCATGCCGCGGCACGGTTTTGGAACCCGGTAACACATGTCTTTAGCTTTAGCGGGCAAGAGGTGTGTCCCACTTTCGAAGATTTCCAAGCTTTAATGGAATCCGACCGCGATGAGGAGATTCTCCCTCAACTTCGTTTTGGCCATGCTCAAGCCTTAGGACAAATGTGTGGGCTCTCAATACCCGAGGCTCGTTCTTTGATTTGTGACGGGACATTAGATGTTCCGAGCTTGGTCTGTCGTTTTTCCGAGACTGGTGATCGTGGCGACCATCGCTGGCAAGGTTTTCGGCGACACGCCCTTTGCCTATGCATGCTATCTCATTTTCTGTTCGTTTCCCGTTCCGGAGGAGCCAGTGTCCGGTTGGTTGAAGTCGCCCAAGGCTTGAAGGAGGGCAAAAGCTGCATTGCCATGGTCCTAGCTGAGACATTGCTGGGCTTAGACGCCTTTTATCGTCGAGAGACGATCAGATTAGCAGGGAGTCCGCTATTACTGCAGGTAATGTTTCCCACCCAATCTCACATTTTATATTCGCTCACATCACTCGGCCCTCAGGCTCGGTTTTTCTCACAAAACCCTTTTCTCACTTTTTCTCTCATCGTACATCTCTCTATTCTTTATTCTCTCATTTTTCATCCCTTCCCAGGTGTGGTTAATGGATAAATTGAAGGTCGTGGACTCTTGTCCTGCATATTCAGCTCGCGGCTATTTCTTCAGGCAACGCCTGGTTGACGCCCTTGATGAGGGTTGGTGGTTTGAATGGATGTGCAGTTTATCCGCAGATCGTATTGCTTGGCGGTGCCCTTGGCTCAATCTTCCAATGATGAGTTACAGCATGACCCGTCAACCTGGGATCCAATTGATTGGCTTGACTCACTGTGTCTTCTACTTCCCCTTCCGTATCCTGCGTTAGTTTGGTCATGATCAGACCTGTCCACCGGAAGGGATAGAGTACCCGGCTACATTTCCGGTTCGGGGCGCACAGCTGGCCCGATATGCCACAGCATGGAGGACGAGAGAACTCCTGGCCCCCGCTCCCACTTTCAGTTGTACTTTGTCTGATGAGTGCTTGGATTGGCTTAATGAAGAGGCACAGGAAGGGCCCACTTTGGCGTCAGAGGCTTCGACCAGCTCTGGGAGGGGGTGCAGGGACATTTGACTTGACCATGCCCCGGATTTATTGCTTTATTAGTACTTTCAAGTTTTCTTTATGAATGTAATAAAAGCAACTTCAATTGTATGCAAGAGCAAGAGAACTCTATTTGAAATCAATGAAATTGAAGGTTGTGGTACTGAAAAATTTCCGTTTTTGGTCTGGAAATGGTCTTAGTTGTAAAAAGATTTATTTGAACAAAGTCATTTTCATTAAAACTTTTCAAAACCATTTTCGATATGGATCAGAACTGGACACGCCTGAGATCTGTCACTAAGGTGCACAACTCCGGATTCCTGCAATTGGAAAATTGCCCCTAGTTTGAATAGTACCGCGGCACTGCCTGACAACGGAAAGTTGCCCCTAGTCTGAATAGCACTGCACCGGAGATTGCGATGAATGCTGATGGACGAAGATGACCAAGATGATCAAATGGACAAAGCTGATCGGGGAAAATGTTTGTGGCTGAACTTCAGGATGAAGCTGCCTACGTATCCCAATGATGGGAATCAAGCCTTACGTAGTTCAGGCTTGGGTTCACTCGAGTAGTTTCACTCTCCTTTTGCGCTCTAACTTTTGCCAAGGCCGCCCTTTGCGGGTTTTCAACCTTGCGAGCTCAGTTTTTATATTTTCTAATTTTTTGTGCTCTGAATTTTGCCTAGGTCGCCCTTTCGGGTTTTCGGCCTAGCGAGCCTCTCAGGGGTGATATTTCTTCAGCTTATCCATGTTGATCGGTTGGGAGAACTCTAGGCCATCTAGGTCCATCAGAACCACAGCTCTACCTGACCAGATAGACTTGATGATATAGGGACCAGTCCAATTGGGTCTGAACTTGCCCCTTGGGTCGTGGATGGGAGCTCGGTTATCCTTGAGCACCAAGTCTCCTTCCTTCAAATTCCTGGACTTAACCTTCTTGTTAAAAGCCCGGGCGATTCTGCGCTGATAACCCTGGACGTGGTACAGTGCTTTCAGTCTCCTTTCATCGAAGAGCATGAGTTCCTCGAACCTACTCTGCTGCCAATCTGCCTCAGCTATCTGACACTCAGCCAATACTCGCAATGACGGAACCTCAATCTCAATTGGTAGAACGGCTTCCATGCCATAGACCAGCGAATAAGGAGTTGCTCCAGTTGAAGTTCTAATTGAAGTCCGGTAGCCCCACAGAGCGAACGGCAACTTATCTGGCCAATCCCGATAGGTTTCTACCATCTTCTGCAGTATGTGTTTGATGTTTTTGTTGGCGGCCTCAACTGCTCCGTTGGTCTGCGGCCGATACGTGGACGACTTATGAAAAGCGACATTATACTTCTCCAACAAATCAATCACTTCTTTCTTGAAGTGAGAACCATTGTCCGAAATGATCTCATTCGGGACTCCATACCGGCAGATAATGTTGTTCCTAATAAACTTCGCAACATGTGAAGCCTTCAACACTGCATAAGACTGGGCCTCGACCCACTTCGTAAAGTAATCTATCGCTACCAAGATATACTCATGTCCGTTTGACCCCTTCGGAGTTACAGCTCCAATCACATCGATTCCCCATACTGAGAACGGCCATGGTGATGTCATGTTGTACAGTTTTGACGGCGGGATGTTCATCCGGTTCGCATAGATCTGGCATTTGTGGCATCGTCGAACAAAACCGATACAATCTTCTTCCATGGTGGACCAGTAGTATCCTTGTCTGAGGATTTTTCTTGCCAGCATCACCCCATTCATATGTGCACCACATTCTCCTCCATGGATGGCCTCCATCAGGCGCTTCGATTCTTCAGCTTCCACACACAGCTTGTGCATTCCCAGATGACCTCTTTTGTACAATTTACCCCCGCAGATGATAAACTGAACAGCCATTCTTCTAATTGCCCTTTTATCCTTGGCATTTGCCCCTAGTGGATATGTCTCCTTTTCCAAGAAATTCCATATGTCGTAATACCAAGGGTTGTCATCCTGCACTTCATCTATGGCAGAGATTGACTCATACGCTGGCGCAAACTTTTGATCAATGATTACTGGACGCATCCGAACTCCCGACGGGATGTCTATCATGGAAGATAGAGTTGCTAGTGGATCTGCGAACCTGTTATTCTCTCTCACTAGGTGAGTGAAACTTAGCTTTTCAAACCGAGGAATTAACAAATCTAGGGTCTGGTGGTAAATTATCATCTTTTCCTCCTTGACTTTCCAGTCTCCTTTCGCCTGAGACACAACCAGATTCGAATCTCCAATAACGTCCAAATGTCTTGCCCCTAGTTCTAGGGCTGCTTCTAACCCGGCAATACATGCCTCGTACTCTGCCTTATTGTTCGAGACTTTGAACCGGAGCTTGAATGCTAAGGGGATACGGGAGTCGTCAGGCGCTATCAGCAACACTCCTATCCCGTACCCATATTGATTTGACGCTCCGTCAAAGTACATCGTCCAAGTTTCATCTTCGATGTGCAGGATATCTTCATCTGGGAATAGGTACTCAACCGCTTCATCCCCTTCAACCGGGTGGTCGGCAAGGAACTCTACCACTGCTCTTCCTTTTACGGACTTGCGCGTCACATACTTGAGGTCAAATTCGGAGAGCAACAGCAACCAACGAGCCAGCCTACCCGTAAGTGCTGGTTTCTCGAAAAGATATTTGATGGGATCAAGTCGTGAAACCAACATTACAGAGTGAGCTAACAGGTAGTGCCGCAGCTTCCTAGTAGCCCATACCAAAGCTAGACAAGCCTTTTCCAGCGGAGTGTAGCGGGTCTCGTAATCCAGCATCTTCTTGCTCAGATAGTAGATGGCCCTTTCCACTTTATCTTCCGACTCTTGTGCGAGCATACAACCCATTGTAGTCTCAGTCACTGACAGGTACAGTATCAACGGTTTTCCTGGCTTTGGTGGTGACAACACGGGCGGATTCTGTAGATACTCTTTAATCTGTTCAAACGCAGCTTGGCATCGGCCGTCCCAACGGAACTTCGTTCCTTTCTTCAAGAGACCAAAGAGTGGTTCACAAGTCAAGGTTAGTTTTGAGATAAACCGCCTTATGAATTGCACTTTACCCAGAAAGCCTCGCACCTCCCTTTCAGTCATTGGTGGTGGCATTTCTAAGATGGCCTTGATTTTGGAAGGGTCGACTTCGATGCCCCTTTGTGTAATCAGAAATCCCAGCATTTTTCCCGCTGTAACACCAAACGTACACTTCTGAGGATTCAGCCGCAGCCTAAATTCCCTGATCCTTTGGAAGAACTTTTGCAAGGCGGTGTAGTGGCCCTCTCTTTCTTTGGACTTGACAATCATGTCGTCCACGTACACCTCAACCTCTTTATGGATCATGTCATGTAATATTGTGGTTGCAGCCCGTTGATACGTAGCCCCAGCGTTCTTCAACCCAAACGGCATTACTCTATAACAATATGTACCCCACGGGGTGGTAAAAGCAGTCTTCTCCCGGTCTTCGGGTGCCATTACTATCTGATTATAACCTGAAAAACCATCCATGAACGAGAGCAAAGCATGCCCCGCTGTGAAATCTACCAATTCGTCAATATGCGGCAAGGGAAAGTCATCCTTCGGACTGGCTCGGTTCAAATCCCTGAAGTCCACACATACCCGGATTCTGCCATCCTTCTTCGGCACTGGAACAATGTTGGCCAACCAAGTCGGGTATTCGGATACCAGCAGGAAGCCTGCGTCAATTTGCTTGGTGACCTCTTCCTTGATCTTAATGGCCCAGTCAGGGCGAATCCTTCTGAGTTTCTGTTTGACAGGTCGGGCCTCAGGGTCAAGAGGGATCCGGTGCTGTACAATCTCAGGATCGATTCCAGGCATGTCTTCATAGGACCATGCGAAAACATCTTTGAAATCTTTTAACAAAGCGACTAAGCGCTCGCGTTCCTCTGAAGACAACGTGGACCCGATCTGGACCAGCCGCGGGTCCTTCTCAGTACCAATATTCACAGTATTGATTTCATCAATTAAGGGTTTAACAAACCTCTCCTGCTCTTGTTCAATTAGTCGTTGTAAAACCGGAGGAATTTCGTCCTCGTCGTTTTCATCAAAATTTTGAAAGTCCTGATTTAAGCAATAAACCAAAGGCACGGAAAAGTACTCGGAAACCACAGTTACCTCATTCTCATTAGATACTTCCAAGCCGTCCGCTTCTTCTGTTACAACAGACTCAAAAGAGAAAGAAAAAGACGACCTGGACAGGACTGTGGCATCCGGGTTATCACCCCCAGGAATACCGAACTCAGACTCAGACGAGCTGGAACCTGATTCCGACTCACAAGACTTGGTGGAATCAGATTCCGGCTCACTACCTGACCCGGTGCTGCTTGATAAAAATCCCTCCTCGTACTGCCAGGTGAGGGAGGGTGCGATGGATGCATCCAAAATAGCTGATTGTAGGCCCGCAGCCGTTTCATCTCCGATCATGGACACCGAGGAGTCATCCCCCAAGCAC
Organism: Camellia granthamiana; assembly: GCA_036172215.1. NCBI lineage: Eukaryota > Viridiplantae > Streptophyta > Magnoliopsida > Ericales > Theaceae > Camellia > Camellia granthamiana. The sequence goes on from CM069913.1 coordinate 116,581,432, forward strand.
AACTGATCGATCAAAGGATCTGAAAGTAGACATGCCAGTGCTACCCCCATTTCAAACTCTGTGTCCGCAGACTCCAATCCTTTGCTATGTTCAGCCTCAACTGTCGGGTCTGTCTGCTCTTCAGCAACATCATCCCCAAATAATTGTAAGTCGAAGAAAATTTCAAATCCCGGCACACGTTTCTTCTCTGCATTGAGCCACGGCTCAGGAAAACCACAGAATGGGAAGTCTTCCCCCTCCCGGACGAAACGTCCGTTCAGAGTACCCCAAATGGGGCGATGTATCAATTCAAAAGGTTTCCCCATCTGTTTTGCTTTGGCCCTTCCAGCCATCTCTTTTCCTTTTCTTACCCAATCTTCCTTGGTGGGCAGATAACCCAAGCCGAAGGTATGGGGATTGTGCGGCACTTCGGCCAACGCTGCAATGCCCTTACGGCCGCTCTTCCCTAATCCCATCCCGGGGACATATTGGAGTTTGTTCATGAGGTACACTGCTTGGGCGCTAACATATATCCCTTCATTAGCAGCCATGATATTCTGTATAACCTGAGCCTCAGCCAAGGTAAAACCTGATATGAATATGTCCTCCAGGCCATGCTCTATCTCCAGAACAGGCGTGGATACTTCCGGTGGTGGATGAATTGATGAATTCCCGAAAACGATGGCTACTCCCTTCCCATAGGGGTATTTCACCATTTGGTGCAAAGTAGAGGATACTGCCTTCACCTGATGCAGCCACGGCCGCCCCAATAACAAATTGAAAGTTGCAGGTACTTCCAAGACGTGAAAATCTATCTCCTGCTGTCCCGGCCCAACCTTAGTCTGGATTTTAACGGTTCCCATCACTTCTCGGCTTGTATTGTCATATGCCCTGATGACCTGGGCTGTTGGTGCAAAGTCCGCGACTTTCAGACCAATCGCGTAAGCTGTCCTCGCAGGGCAGACGTTGATGGCGGACCCTGTATCAATAAGGACTACCGGTATCCATTTATCCCTGCACTCTACGGAGATGTAGAGTGGCTTGTTGTGATTTGTGCCCTCAGGCGGTAATTCCTTATCAGCAAACGTCAACATCGGGGTAGCTCCTCCCGGAAAGACTAGCCCCACTAACTGTTCTGGTGTTGTTTCTATTGAAAGCTTTGCCTTATCCATGGCTGATAAAACGGCCTCCCTGTGTACTCGTGAAGCCATGAGCAGTCCCCATATAGAGATGTCTGCTTGTATCTTTTTAAGCTGTTTGAGTACAGCTTCCTCTTCGAGCTGCTTCTCTTTTTGCTTTTCAGCCTCCCTATCCTTCCCTGAGGCCTCTGGTTGATCCAAGTGCGGAGGTTTGAAATATCGCCCACTCCTTGTCATGTGGTCGACCTCTCCAAGGTACCAAGTGTTGTCGGGTTGGTTGTTCCCCCAATCCTCGTCCGTGTGGGCAAGACATAAGTCTTCATCTTCCCACCACATTCCCTCGGCGACCGACAAACATCTGTCCGGCTCTGGTATGACTGTTCTTGCGCTCGTAGCACCTTCCATCCATATACCCGCAGCATTTTCGGTTTCTGTGCACACAGCAGTTTCCACTCCCATATGGGCCTTCGCTTTTCTGATTCTCTCGGAATCCTCAAAACTTGCTTGTTCCGATACAACTGACTGTTCGGCCATCTCCGTACTCAAAATGTTCCAATCTCGGGCGAAATTCTTGACACCGGCGCCCTCCAGCGATGTGTTCTGCTCTCCGACCCTTCCGGTCGTCACTGATATTCTCATTCCCACGGAACTCTGCTCTGCCTGAAATTCTCCTACTACATCGGGTTGATCGTCCAACCACCCGGTGACTTCCACTGAACCCTCATAATCGGACCATGCAGCTACTGCGTCTTCTGGGTATCGATCATCGTAAAATTGAAGGTCGGCGAAGTATTCCCCCTTGGCCACTACATCATCTGTTCCCTGTTCTAGGCTATCTCCTTGAATCACACATAATTCTTCTCCTGTTGGCAATTCCACTCCGGGCCCATCTTGACCCATCGATGAAATGTAGTCACTTGGACTGTATGTTTTCCCATTGTAACTCCCAGATTCCGCAGACTCTGACTCAATAACCTGCTCCTCCTTTGGAATTCCCCTTTTATTGTTCTCGGTGGTCACCACCGTTGGCTTAGGTTGGGTCGAGGAGATGTCCATCATGCACAAGTCGGTGCAATCGGGAAGGAATACCTCTGGCTTAGGCAGGTGGGTAGGTGTGATGTAGATGCTAGGGTCGTAGGACACGCCCCCAGTATGAATGAAATTGAGCCTTTTAGGTGGTGGAGCCTGGTTGTGTATGGGGAGGGGATTGGTGGTAACATTGGGTTTTTCGGGAGGTAAGATTACCCCGTTATCGATAAGGTCTTGAATTTCATGGCGTAACCGGTAGCACTGGTCGGTGTCGTGACCGTGCTGCTGGTGAAACGCACAGTATTTGGCCGGGTTATGGTTAGGAGGAAGTTTTTCTGGTAGGGGCCTCGGCTCCAGGGGCTTCAGGTGCCCTTTCTTGATCAACACCCCCAGAGCTTTGGATAGGGGCATATAGAGTGGAGCGAAAGTTCTGGTGTTTCTAGGTGGGTATTTGGTCGTTTGTGGGTTGCTTCCGGACGCACCGGAAAATGGTGAGGCTGCTGTGTTCCTTTGCGAGGGGTTGGTGGTGACCATGCTCACTTCCTGAGTTCTTGCAGTTGTAACGCCACTCGGGCCTGCATTGCTATTACGATTGAAGGCTCTTCGGGGTGGCTCCCGGTCATTGTCAATCCAGCCTTGCTTCAAGGCGTCCTCAATCTGCACCCCCATTTCATGTAGGTCAGAAAAAGTGGGGAAGGGAACTACTATCATCTTTTGCATCAACCTCGGCTGTAGATTGCGCACAATCATCCGAATCTGGTCCTTGTCCGTAGGCCTCAAGGTCATCATTGAAGCCTTGGCCCTCCACCTAGTCACGAACTCCGAAAAACTCTCCTTAGGCTCCTGCCTAGTTGTTTCAAGATCGCGGGTCGTAATTTCAATCTGTGTGTTGTATGAATACTGTGCGATGAAGGCCTCAGCCATTTCGTCCCAATTTCTCTTGACGTCGTCTTCTAGTTTAGCGTACCAGGCAGATGCCACACTTGACAGGGTCCGACCAAATAAAGATAACTTCTGGAGCCTACTGAGGCCCATCGGCCTTAGAACGTCTGAAAACAGCCTTAAATGTACCATGGGGTCCTCAGACCCATCAAATCGATCAATGTGAGGCATTTTAAATCTGTCGGGCAGCATCACAGCTGCGTCAGTGTAACCATCTTCAATGTCGGGGATAGTCTTGGTTCCTTGGGACCTCTTGAACAACTTTTCAAGCTTGCTCAATTTGAGTGCGGTGGGATCAGTCTCGAACTCAAAGGGAGAGTCCGGTAGATTGGTGGGTGTTTTTGATAGTTGAGGTTGAATTTGAGGTAGGACCGGAGGTGGGGGTGGTCCTGCGGGTGGTTCTATATCAGTCTGAACATTGGCTGTCTCCCCGACATTAGGAGCTCCTAGTGGGGGAGGAACTTGATGCGAAGCAGATGCCCCGGTTTGCTGTTCCAGTCTGGCAATTGTCTCTGCCTGTTCTCTCACAACTGTGGCCTGTTGTCTGGCGAAATCTGCCTGACGGACGGCGTCCTGCTGCATTGCTTTCATGCTCTCTTGAAGGTGGCGCACCATCTCCTCCAAACTAGCCATACTATCCTGCTCTGGTTGGGTTACTGGTATATACTCTCTCTCTGTTGGTGACACAGAATTCTGATCCCTACTGAACACAGGTGGGGTAGATAAAGCTCTCTGAACTGACTGCTGTACTGATGTCCTCTGCCTTACTGACCTCCGTTTAGTAACCGGGGGTAGTGAGTAGTACACTGGTTGTCCGTCTATCAGATCCTCAGATCGAAGGAGTCGACGGCCTCTGACCCAAGGTGCTTGGGGGATATCTATCGGGTCGGTAGCAATCGTGCTCAACTACCTAATAAAAAGATAAATAAAGCGTATAAATAAACAGAAAATCGGACAGCATAACAGCATAAAATAAACAACACGCGGTTGGGTGATATGCTGAACTCAATACACTGTTCCTCAAATACTGATCACTGATCATGAACCATTGCCCCTAGGCCTGAATCTGATTCCCACAGACAACTGATTCTCAAAACACTGACACTGATGCCCTCAGGCCTGATACTTTAAACTTGCAAACTGATCTGTACGTTCCTGCAGAGTTACACTCTAAAGCACATAGCAGATAAATGAGAACCAAAACACCCCTATATTGGGGTAGGGTTTCCCTGTCCTATTTTGTCAGGAGCTAGGGTTTCACTACGCACGCAGCGGTTTCAGACAACTTAGCATCGGGTAAGCAACCTGTCCTAATTTGGAATGGTCACTATGGATTTCGATATGCACTAGGTCGAATGGTCAAAAAGGGTGCCCCGGTAAAACCGGGGTTTGTGTTCCCATACTGGCAGAGCCCGCAACCGGTCAGCCTTATGGTCATGCCTTGACAAGACAAGCCTCCAGCAAACCGCTCAGGAATAGCAGATGGCCAACACGGTGTCCTAGGCGCACCAATGCACATGCAATGCAAAGAAACACATAAGTGTAGTCAAAACAGGATATCACGAGTTCGAGTCAAGCTCTCTAAAATCCCCAGCAGAGTCGCCAGAAACTGTAGCACGTCCGCGGGGGACCTCGGCTACAGCTCGGACTCGATTTGTTTGTTGCGGTTCTAAATCTGAACCAAAGAGTCCAAATCCGGCAAATCGTTTGAGAAAACAGATTTTTTTGAAAAGTAGTGCCAAACATGGACTGCTTTGCCAGATTACAGAGTCGCCACCTAAATATTTTTTTAAAAAGGGGGAATTTAGGAAACCCTGACTCGGTGCCGAAGGCCACGTGTCCGTCATCACCAAAGTGACTTGGCTCGGGAGCTTGGGTACGATCGGGGAAGGTCAGCTATGAGCACCCCCTTTCGCCCGGTCCGAAGATCGGCCTCTACTAACCATGATATCCTCTTTTGAAAACATTACGTGTTCTTATTCCGGTTATTAGCCTAGAATTACTATGTGATGCGCACAACACAAAAGTATAGACTAGATTGCCTAACTTGGAAATGAACATTGCATATCCATTCGTTTTGAAAACAGTTTGAAATTGCTACTCACAAGTAGGCTAAAATACGGATTTCAACGAATTGTTTCAACTCATGCAATCCAACCTCCACCCACAGGCATTCAAACAGTTTATCTCATGTAAGCATTTAGCCGCATGGTAATCATACTGTCATGTTAACATTCACACGCATGCGATATGCTAAAGCACAAAAGCTCACCTAGTACTCCAAGCCAAAACAGAAGCTTATTAGAAATCCATGCATGGACCTAAGCATACTGAAATGTCTAATGCAACACATGCAAAGATGTAATCTAGGCAGGCTCGGCTATCCTAAACATGGCATATGGAATGCTATCACATAGCACGTATTCAATTTTGGAATTTAAAAATTGCGATGCAGTTTGTATGATGTACCGAGCCCGGTGCATGTAAACAAATGCATGGATGCACGCATGCATTGCATAAGGTATGCTAATTTAAAATGCCCTAATCTACCACTGAAAGCGGGTAAATAAAAGGGTTAGAAAGAAGTGGGGGTTGGGAGACATACATCACACTCACCCACACTTATTACATTTTTGCCCTCACTCGGAGGGACCGAATAAATAAATAATACAGACCGAAGAATAAATGAATAAATAAATTATTACAAATTTCTAAATACTGAAATTAAAGCATCTAAATGAAATGAAATGGGGCCTCGGCCCTGCCTTGGGATGCGCGAATGATGCATGCCCGATGCCCGCCTTGCCCGAAAAGCCCACGCCTTGGCACTACTGTCTCTGTTTTTACTGCTCTGCCTCTCCAAAAATTCTCAAAACTTCAGAATACCTTCCAAGAGGCCTGAAACGATCCACCGGCTGGGCAGTGTAGTCATCGGCTTCTTCCAGTGGCCACCGGCTGCACTTGGTAATTATCGGCACAAAAAATAGTGCCGGTCGGCACTATTTTCTGCCGGTCGGCAGAAAGTTCCTGCACCAGACAGATGACAGCAGCAGCAACAGACAGCAATGCATAGGCATGGTTTTTGGGCAAATGTGAGCATGTCCAACACCTCCTATCATGTTTAGGGACTCAAGGGGGTGTGGCTCTTGGTTCTAGGGCTATCAATTGTGCATTTGATGCATGATAGCCTAAGGAACCAAGATTGCTCATTTTAATGTAAATATGCATGCAACACAACAAATGAATACTAAGTCCCTATCATGTGGAAATCAAGGGCCTTAGTGACCAAGGATTGAGGTGAGTTACACCACTTGAAATGTGAACTCCCCTCAATCCTAGGCTTGGCTTGACAACCCCAAACCAAGCTATGAGATGCAAGTATGCAAGCAAGGCTCAAATGCAATGCAACCTATCATGTTAAGCATGCAAAGAGCTAAAGTATGTAGGATACAAATGGCATGCAAGATGGGCCAATTAAACATGGAACTAACAAGCATACATTCAAGGCTATATTGACCAAGCAAGCAACAATCATGAAATAAGCATGCAACAATGGACTTAAGCCATAGAGGGCAGCCCTCAAACTCCCAAAAACAGTGGCAAAACAAGCCTCACAACATGATCAAAATGCCACACAAGCATGTTATTCGATGGGCCCAAGTCTAGGACGCCAAAGAGAGTAATTTGACATCATTCATACAACCGCTCATGGCATGCATTCAACAAACAAAAATAGATTTTAAGCATGTGGAATGACACCCAAATCCCCTCATGGCACCCCCAAAAATGCACCAAACATGGAAGCATGCACAATGTCTATTTTAAAGCATTCAAGAGCATATCTTTAAAACATGAACTAAGCCACATATGCCAACATGCAAACATGACTAATGGACTGAAATGAGGTCTAATATGATGCCAAATCACTAGATCAAAACAAGTCAATCATGCTAGAACTCCATGGAAGCAAAGTTTACAAGCCTAAAATGCAAAACATGCACATCAAGCATACCAAGGGTGTCCAAAACAGTGGCTCACAGCCCTATTACATGACAAATAGATGCTTATATCCTCATGAAACCAAGCTAAAATATGCAAGAATCAAGGCTCAAAGCATGACACTACTTATAAGCATGAAAGAGCATTCTAAAGCCAACATGGAAAGCATGCAAGAGGCCATGAAATCAACTAAAAACAGAGGTCACACATGACCTAAAACACACAATAAAGCTCTGAAATGAAAGCTAAGGAAAGCATGCATGCATGTTATGCTATGAGCCAAAACAAAGGCCAACCAAAGGACCAAAGGGAGAGGGGTGTCTCTCCCTTAGATGAGGCTCGAAAATATCATCCTCACCACTGAAAACCCACTGGTTTTCAGTGGTGAGAAGACCCAAGAGCACCAAAACAAGAAGGCCTAAGAAAAAGACACCAAAGAGGGCCAAACAAGGCTTAAAGTGATGAGGCTTAACTCAAACCATAAAATAACCTTAATGAAGGTTCAAGAACAAGTAAAAACAAGACTTTTTTTTATCTTAAACACAAACTCAAAATCACAAAGTAAAGAGGGTAGAAATAGGTTGCAAGAATGGGGAATCTAAAGCAACAAGCTTACCCTTGAAGATCCAATGAAGAACAGGTGGTCCAGCCCTCCTCAAGTGATCAAAACCAGTCCAAATCACTCAAAACAAACCTCCAAGTCTCCCAATCTCGGAGCTAGGTGTAATAGTGTGTGTAATGGTGCAAAAGTGAGGTAAAACACACTATTTGGGGCCTAAAACACACACACAAGAGGAGAGAGAGGGAGATATAGATATATATGGATGTATATCAGAGAATGTATGTATAATCTCTGGTTCTTGACCTAAAATTGCTAACCCTTGAGCAATGGAGATGAATGGTGCTTATATAGGCAACATAAGGCTCTAAACTTAATGGCTAAGTAAGAGCAAAGGGGTCAAGGGGTGCAAAGGGTTCCTAGCTTCTAAGGGAAGCCAAGACAGCTGGCCAAGCTTCTCCAAGAAGCTTGGCCAAAAGGGGTCAAGCTTCTAGAAGCTTTAAGGGGGTTCAAAGGGCAAAGGGTGCAATGTTATGCACGGGGAGGAGTGATGGTGTAATCCAGCTGGCACAGCTGGCATGCACCATCCCCAGGGGGGTTCAGAAGGGTCACCGGCCGGCAAAAACAATCACCGGCACAAAAATGTGCCGGCCGGCATCATACAGTGCCGATCGGCCAAGGATTTGGGTAAAAAAGTGCCGATGGCTACTATGGATAGCCGGTGGAGGTGTGGGGCAGCCGGTGGGTTCTAGGGATGGCTAACAAGCCTTCCCCTACCCTCAAATGCAAACACACACAAGTCTTGGTGAAAAACCAAGCACAGAACAAACCGGTTAAGAGATCCTGAGGCACGGCGCGCAGTCGGGACCTCCGGGAACTCAAAACGAACACAAACATGGATAATCACCGGGTGTTCAACCGGTGACGTCCAAGTCTTGAGGACGGTCAAAAATGGGGTGTCTACAGTGTGTCACAAAGTAAAGTTAGATTAATAATCAGAATAAGAACACATAATATTTATAAAACATCATATCATGATTAGTAGAGGCCGATCTTTGATCTGGTGAACGGGGGTGCTCATTTCATGACCTCCCCCCCCGTATCTAAGTTCCCAAGTCGAGACAACTTTGGTGATGATGGACACGTGGCCTTCGGCACGAGTTAGGGTTTCCTAAATTTTCCAAAAAATAAAATATTTAGGTGGTGACTCTATATTTGGCAAAGCAGTCAAATTTTGGCATTATTTGATTTAAAATCGATTTTTCAAAATGATTTGCCGGATTTGACTCTTTGGTGATTATCAGTTTCACATTGCACTAGTGAGACTAGATTCAGAACTGCGGGAGTTCGAACTGTGAGGCCTTTTTTTCAAACCCTTTCCAAAAGGCGGGGCGCGAAAAAAGACGAGTCCACAGTTTCTGGTGACTCTATTGGGGATTTAGAGAACTTGACTCGAACTCATGATATGTTGTTTTATTTACACTTATATGTTTCTTTGCATTGTATTCGCATTGGTGCGCCTAAGTCATAGTATTTGCATCTGCTATTCCTGAACGGTTTGCCGGAGGCTTGCTTGGTAAAGCTTGCCAAAAGGCTGACCGGTTGCGGGCTCTGTCACGATAGGAACACAACCTTGGATCTGGGCTACTGTTGTACTGTTTGATCCTCCTTTCACTTCTCGGTGTTAGGTGTGAGAGGTATATTAGGTAGTCTTGCCGAGGTACCCTTTTTGACCAATCGGCCTAGTTGCATATCGGAAGCCATAGAGACTGCTCCAAACTAGGACAGGTTGCTCACCCAAATGCAGGAATTGTATGAAGCTGCTTGTTTGCGTAGTGAATCTCTAACTCTTGACGAAATTAGGACAGGGTAACCCTACCCCATCATAGGGGTGCTTTTGGCTGTCACTTGCTTGATATGTGCTTTTAGAGTGAAACCCTGTAGGAATGTATGTATCAGTTGCAAGTCTAGGTATCAGTTTTGGGGTAGAAATTTGGGTTTGAGTACAGTTCTCCAGCTTATGATTGCAACTACGTGTTGTTTCAGTCTGAGCCGAGGTGCTGTGTGGTTTCTGATTTTTGTTTCTTTTTGCTTTATTTTGTTTTTGCAAGGTAGTCTTTCACCATTGCTTCAGACGAGTCTGTTACCCCCCCAAGCACTCTGGACCCGAGTTAGAAGGATTTGTAGATCTGGGGATCTAGTTAGGGGATAGCCAGTATTTGTGTCACTCCCGCCGGTTACTAGACGGAGGAGGATTCTACAGAATTCACCAATACAGCAGTCACTGTTTACCTCACCTGTGCCTGGTCAGGCCCAATCATTTGCTTTTACTCCAGACAGAGAGTACTCACCAGTTCCGGTAGTTCAAAGTCCTCCAGCAAACATAGAAGATATGCTTCGACAACTCCAGCAAACTATTGAGGCTATGCAGCCAGATGCTACCCGCCAAGCGGAAGTCACCGCCCGCCAAGCAGAAATTGCAACCCAGTAGGCTGAGTTGATCGCTAGGCTGCAACAAGAACAACCACAATAGGCAGCAGCCTCTGCATCCCATCCACCTCCTGCAAACCTTACAGTACTCAGAGCTACTGCTCCCACAGCTAATGTCCAAGAAAATGTGGACATTCCAGTGGATGCAATTCCACCCTAGAACTCCAAAGCACCGGCATACCAAACAGAGGCGCCATTTGAATTCGAGGTCAACCCTACTGCACTGAAAGTGAGCAAGCTAGAAAAGCTCTTTAAACAGGCACAAGGTGTGAACTCGATCCCTGATATAGAGGATGGCTATACTGATTCCCAGTGATGTTGCTAGATAGATTCAAGATGCCGCATATAGACCGTTTTGATGGCTCGGGTGATCCCATGGTCCACTTGCGACTATTCTTAGACATTTTGCAGCCGATGGGCCTGTCTAGATTACAGAAGCTATCCCTCTTTGGCCGGACCCTGTCGGGTATAGCGGCCATCTGGTATGCTAAACTTGAAGACTCTGTGAAGAGAAACTGGGAGGAAATGACCGAGGCCTTCATACTGCAGTAGTCCTATAACACTCAGATCGAGGTCATAACTCGTGATCTTGAAGCAACTCGCCAAGAGCCGAAGGAGGGCTTCTCCAATTTTGTGACTCAGTGGAGGGCCAAGGCCTCCATGATGACCATCCAACCGGCTGAAAAGGACCAGATTAGAATGGTGGTCCGTAATTTTCAACCAAGACTACTACATAAGATGATAGTCTTACCTCTGTCTACTTTTGCTGACCTTCACGAAATAGGGGTGCAGATAGAGGATGAAATGAAGCAGGGTCTGATAGACCACGAGAAAGAGCAGACCAAGAGGGCTTTCACTTGCAGTTCCAATGCGACTACGAGTGGTAGTGCAGCTGCAAGGCCTTTCGATGTGGGTATGGTCACCACCACGCCGAAAACTGCCAACCCCTTTGCCGGTACATTCGATACAACCTCAGAAACCTCGAAACACCAACCCCGAGGCCAAAGGGTTTTTACCCCACTATACATGTCTCTATCTGCAGCCCTGAGAGTCCTGATCAGAAAAGGGCATCTGAAGCTGTTAGAACAACGTCCATTGCCCGATCCTCTCCCTCCTTAACAAAACTTGGCCAAATACTGCTCCTTTCACCAACATCATGGTCATGATACTGACCAATGCTTTAGACTTCGTCATGAGATTTAGGATCTCATTGACAACAAATTGATAGCGCCCCCCGAAAAATCCAATGTCACTACAAATCCTCCCCCACCACATAACCAAGCCCCTCCCCCCCGACAAATAAACCTCATCTATACACTGGCCGTCTCTTACGACCCTAGTATACACATCACCCTTGTCCACCTACCTAAGCCAGCGCTGTTCATCCCAAAAAGCACAGATTTGTGCATGATGAACGCGTCCACATCCCAACCCAAACCCGTGGTGGTGACCGTGGTAGATGAAGGCAGGATGGTCTTGGTAGAGAATGGGAATGTCGGTTCAATGCTTGAGGGCTCCGTGGATTTATCTGAGGAGGAATACAACCCATGCCGAAATATTGTGCCGACCAATCAAGCCAAACAAGAGGTGAAATTGCCAACAGGGATGGAGGTCAGTGTAGTCTAGGAGGATGGACCAAGCCAGGTATTGGATGACTTAGCCGACCTCGAGGAGGACATTAATAATCTGCAGTTCTTCGATGAGCAAGATTGGAGGGATGTGCAAATTAACTGGTTTGATCTGAACGGGTCAGCAGACAACTCTGAGTGGCTCAATGATGAACCTGATGTGGATGAGGGACTTCAGCCAAAGCTGGAACAACTAGAAGAAGGAACTGCTATGAAGGTCAGAATGGCCGAAAACAAGGGAAAGCTGCCGGAGAGCGCCAGTACTAAGAATTTCCCTCAAGAAGTGGGCGTCATTGGTACTGTTGATACAGAACAAAAAGCCGCACTGAAGCGGTTTGAACATGAAAGGGATATGAATAGTCAGGAAGCTGGAAAAGCCAAATACCCTGCGGGGGATGATCTGCATCTTGCCCACACTGACGAAGACTGGGGCCGAGACTTGCCAGACGACACTTGGTATTCTGAGGAAGTGGATCATATGACTAGAAGTGGGCGGTACTTCAAGCCCCCACACTTAGACCAACCAGAAGCATTCAGAAAGGGTAATGAGGTTGAAAAATAGAAGGACAAGCAGTTGGAAGAAGAAGCTATACTGAAGCAGCTAAAGAAGATCCAAGAAGATATATCCATCTGGGGGTTGCTCATGGCTTTGCGAGTACACAGGCAAGCCGTCCAATCAGCAATAGATAAGGCTAAGCTATCTATCGACATAGCTCCCGAACAACTAGTGGGACTTGTCTTCCCAGGAGGTGCTTCACCTACTTTGACCTTCTCGGATGAGGAATTACCACCCAAGGGCTCTGCACATAAAAAACCGTTGTACATTTCAGTTGAGTGTAGAGAGAAATGGGTGTCGGTTGTATTGGTTGACATTGGGTCTACAATCAATGTTTGTCCATCTCGCATGGCCTATGCTATTCGCTTGAAGCCAGCGGACTTTGTACCAACGACCCAGGTGATCCGAGCGTACGATAACACAAGCAGAGAGGTGATGGGGACAGTTTAGATCAGAACACAGGTTGGCCCGGCATAACAGGATATTGAGTTTCACATCCTGGATGTTCCAGCCGCTTTTAACTTACTCCTTGGACGGCTGTAGCTGCACCAAGTGAAAGCTGTCTGTGGACTCGCCTTTTTTCGTGCCCTGCCTTTTGGAAAGGGTTTGAAAAGAAGGCCTCACAGTTGGGACTCTACATGTGGTTTTGAATCTAATCTCACAAAGTGTAATGTGAAACTGATAATCACCAAAGAGTCCAAATCCGGCAAACCTTTTTGGAAAATCGATTTTAAATCAAATAATGCCAAAATTGGACTACTTTGCCAGATTATAGAGTCGCCACCTAAATATTTTGTTTTTGGGAAATTTAGAAAACCCTGACTCATGCCAAAGGCCACGTGTCCGTCATCACCAAAGTTGCCTCTGCTCGGGAACTTGGGTACGAGAGGGGAAGGTCCTGAAATGAGCACCCCCGCTCGCCCGATCAAAGATCGGGCTCTACTAATCATGATATGAGATTTTATAAACCTCATGTGTTCTTATTCCGGTTATTAGCTAACTTTACTATGTGACGCACATAAGCAAGTATAAACTAAAATCACAAGAATTGGAACAACTCAAGTCCTGTTTGCTTTCGAAAATGGTTTGAATTTGCCACTTTCAAGTGGGCTTAAAAGATGTGGATTTGCCACCTCAAGTGGGCTTAAAACATGATTTGCCACAACAAAGTGGGTTTAAAACTCACATTCGTTGAATCGTTCCAATTCAAACAACAAAGCCTCCATCCACAAGCATTCAAGCAGTTTAGCATGTACGCACATAACCTCATGGCAAGCATGCTAATCATGGTAATATGGCAATCATACTCATACAAGTATGCTAAAGCGTAAAAGCTTACCGAGTACTCCAAGCCAAAATAAAAACTAGTTAAAAACAATGCATGATCATAACTATACAAGATGTCTAATGCAACACATGCAATGATACAATTAATAGGCTCGGCTACTAAACATGGCATGTGCACCACTTTGATAGCATGCTTTGAAACACATATTCAAAGAAGTATTGAAATAACGATGCAGTTTGAATGATGCGCCAAGCCTCGGTGCATGCAAGACAAATGAATGGATGCAAACATGCGAGCATAAGGTATGCTAATTGAAAATGTCCCTAATCTAACTATCAAAAGCGATTAAATAAAAGGGAGAAAGACATGGGATTGGAAGACATACACACACGCACGCACACTTATTACAACATTACGCCCTCGTGAAGGAGGGTCCGAATGAATAAGAGCTAAGCTAATCTAAGCTAAGCTAATTAAACTAATTAAACTAAACTAATTAGACTAATTATTACAAATCAAATGAATAACTAGCAAACTAATTACTAATTATTACAACACTTTAATCAACTAGTAAACTAATTAATTAAACTACAAAGCAAATGTACACTAACTAAGCATGCAAGACATTAAACTATGCTACTACTGCTCTGCTTCAGGAAGTGGAAGATGCACGTGCTCGGTTTTCGCCCTGGAAAGTCCTTCGTTTTGCTCTCGGAAGCCTCTGTTTGCAAGGTTGACCGTACTCTAGAATCTTTCTGCTCCACCTTACCAAAAACTTGCAGGGGATTGCACCAGTGGCCTGCCGGCCATGGAAGGTTGTTGCCGACCATCTGTAAGCCAAAATGTGCCTTGCCGGCCAAGAATGAGGCACTGCCGGCCACTGGTGCTCTAAGTCACCACACTGCAATAGAGCACAAACAGAGGAAAATGAAGGTTTTTCCAGGGGCTTATTTGTACTGTGCCTCTCCTTATCATCTCAAATCCTCAAAGGAGTGGCACACTTGGATCTAAAACCACCAACCAAGCATCTTCGATGCATGATGGTCAAAGAACTAAGTAGTACAATTTCATTGTATGCAAAAACAAGACTCAAGACCACCATTTTATCATGTGTGATCAAAGGCAATGGAGACCAAGGAGATTGGCTCATTTCATCACTTTGAGTATGAAATGCTCCAATCTTCCTTGTGTTCAATATAACGTCCGATTGAACACATGCAATGCAACACAACATGCTTAGCTTGCTTAAGTTTTACTTGTTCATTTTGTTTACTCATTTTAGCTTACCGACACATTCATTAATTGATTTAGTCCAATGGTGAGAGTTCTCTAAAGAGAAAGAAGCGTCAATCAAAGGATGATGTAAGGCAAGAGAGAGTTCATGCCGTTGGTTAGTAGAAACCTTCAAAAGAGGATTAAAACCATTAAGCACAAACTCTATCTCAAGCTTAAAAGATCCCAAGCTTGAAGCAACTCTCAAAAGCAATTTAAAGAGTGAAACAAATGAGAACATGACAGAGCAATATATGCTGAAATTACATGCAAAATGACACTACAACATGCTTTCAACTCAAATTAATGATGCTCAAAGCTTTAATACACCAAGCTAGTGAAGGAATTAACTCTACAACTATGCAATACAAGCCTCAAATGAGTTAACCAGCCCAAAACAGAGCCATAATAGGTCAAAATAGTGGCAAAAACATGCTGGACAAAAGCTAAGTTAGGCTAGAAAAACATGCTAACACACAAAGCTATCTAGGCATGCAAACAAGACACAAGGAGGGGAGGCTAACCCCTCCTATTTTGGACTTTAAAACATGGTTTTTGCCACTGAAAATCCTCTAAAATTCAGTGCTTAAAAGGGCTAAAAAGGTTGATTTGAAAGTGTTGGAAGATAGCACAAAAGCTTTAACAAACCAAGGAACAAAAGGGTGAACCACCCCTAACTCAAAAGGAACCTCAAACCACCATTTTTAAACCATAAAAACATAGATTTCAAGAGGTCAAAACCAGCCTTAAAACAGTATGTAAAGATGGCAAAACAAGTATTTAAATAAAGCTCAAAGTACAAGTGTTCTACCTCTTGAAGACAAGATGCAATTTAGGCATCAAAACCAAGCTAAACCAAGCTAAAATCCTCTTCTAAAGCTCAAAGAGGGCCTCAAGTAACCTCAACTCAATAGTGATCAAGTTTGATCAAGGGTTCATATGCAAGAGTGTAGAGAATTTAGGCTATAAGGCACAAAATATCAAGAGAGAGAGAATTCTAGAGAGAGAGAGAGAGAGAGAATTTTTTTGTCTTCAAAATTTTCTAACCCCCCCACATGCAAGAGAGGGCTTCTATATATAGACAATGCAAAATCCCCTCATAAAGATCCAGCCACACACGTGTTAGAAGATGCTTCAATCTGTACAAACAGCTGGCAGGAAAAATCAAAAAATATCTGCTGATACACTGGTGGCCAGCCGGCCGGCCGGCCATCAATGATAGTCGGCAGGGCACATCAATGGCCAGTAGGCCAAGATCCATGGCTGGCAGTGCCCAAGGATGGCCGATAGGCCATCAACAACATCATGCTGAAAGGACCTAAACATGGTTCAAAGATGAGACAAAATTGATGCAAGGTTTGGAAAACTCAAACCTATGGCATTCCGCCACGGACTTTAAGCGCTCGACGAGCAATCAAACTTATCATCGAATGTACCTGCAAGAACATCCAAGTCTTGAGGATGGTCAAAAATGGGGTTTTTACACTGTCTCTTCCACTCTTCATCAGATGCTGAAGTACGCTCTTGGAAAGGGGGTAGCCATTGTGTTTGGAAATTCATCTATACATCCTCCGCCTGAGGTCACCACACTAGTACTGGAGATTTTACACGGCGATGAGGATGTTTTCCTGTTTGGGTTTACCTTGGCTGAGGCCCGGGTGGTGCAAGATATCTTGGCTATTGATGAGGGGTTGTAAGTTAGTGCTCAATCAGTCTACCTTAAGAATAAGCTACAACATATACCCCGGATAGGATTAGGAAGAAGCGGCCAGAAGGGCGTTGCTACACTGGCCAAAGTGCCATATAACCCTCATGCCTTTGGCTTGGGCTACACACCCACCAAAGAGGACAGGGTTCGGAAAGGGAAAGAAATGACAAGAAGAGCCAAAGCTAAACAAACACTATGAGCTTATGCATAGACCGATTCTGGGAACTCTGAACGACCGCTTTGTTCGGGAGAGAGAAGACTTCCCATTTTGCGACTTTCCTGAGCCATGGTTGAATTTGGAGAAGAGGCATTGTAGACACCCCATTTTTGACCGCTCTTAAGACTTGGGCTCTACTGATGGTTTACTTGGTGGTGAAAGATGTGCAGGGCAAAGGTTCGATTTTTTCGACAAGGAGAGAGTCAAATCCCAACCTTACACCCCGTTTTTGGACCAAAACTATTTTGACCAAAGATTTTAGACCTTAAAACCCTCTCTTTCAAAATATTTTTGAACAAAGTTCCTACGATGTTCCGAGGCTCGCATTTCGTCAAATGTTGCGCTTTTTGGTAAACCGAGCAAGGACAAAGTGGAAATAAATGAAAGAGAGATGAAATCTTTGAAAAATATTTCAAAACACCTTACTTAGGGGTTTGGGGTTGAAGAAAAGAGGAGAGAAGAGAAGAAAATTAGTTTGGGAGAAGTTAGGCATGAATCCGGGAAGGATCGAAACTAAGCGGCTTCACCAAAACAGGCATGACGTTTTGTGCAATTGGAATTTGGATGTGGGAAAGTTTACTTCCAGGGCTGCAATTTGGACACAAGAATGACCTGAAAAGGAGTCTAGATGAAAGAGATATGCCCATTTGAAGTTTTACTTGCAAAGCAGATTTTTGCTGTTGGCCAGAAAAGTAGCTAGCCGGCCAGTTAAGGTAGCCTACTGGCCACTTTTGTCCAAAACTCATTTTTTTTGCAGATCTTTTCCCTCCAGCTGTCCTACACTGCTCCAGATATTTCTAGCTTCAGATATTTCAACCAAGGCTCCATTTTTGCTATTTATGGAGCCATATCACTCATTTTGGGAGGTTAGAACATTTGGGGAGTCTCTCTCTCTAAAATCTCTCTCTCTCTCTCTCTCTCTCTCTCTCTCTCTCTCTCTTTCTCTCTACAATTTTGGATCAAAAATCTCTGCCTCTCTCTCTAGAGTTCTCTCTCTCTTGCCTTTTGTGCATGCAAGTAGAGAAATACCTCTCTTTTGCCTAGACATCCTTGATGAAAGTGGTTCATCTATGGGTTGAGGTTGCTTCAAGCTTACTTGGAACCTTGTTTGAGCTCTAAAAGGAGGATTAAGCTTGGTTTGGTGCCTCTTTTGTGCCTAGGGTGTGCTTTGCTTCAAAGGTAGACAACTTACCCCCTTTAAGCTTGTTTAGCACACTTGCTTTACCATCCTTTTTCCATTGTTTTGGACTATTTTTTAGGCTGGTTTTAAATTCAAAAAACTCCGTTTTTTAAGGTTCTAAAATGTTGGTTTGAGCCTTGTGTGGTTAGGGGGTGGTTACCTCCCTTTGCTCTTTGGCTTGCAAAGCCTTTAGAGCCTTATTTTAAAGGCTTTTGAGTCCATCTCTGTTGGCCTTAAAACTACTGAATTCCAGAGGAATTTCAGTGGTAGAAAGTTTGTTTTGAGGTCCAAAATAGGAGGGGGTGGCCTCCCCTCCTTGTCTCTCTATGCCATGCCTTGTTAGCACTAAAAAGTAGCATCTTTTTGTGGCTTATGTTAGCTCATTTCAAGCATGTTTTTGTGACTTTTTGGACCTGCTATAACTCTGATTTTGGCTGGTTTAGTCATTGGTTGCTTGCATCTTGCAATTGTAGTGTAATTTTGCTTACTAGCCTAGCATGTTTGATGTTTTAGCCTATTGATCTAGCTTGTTTTGGCTTAACTCCAGCTTGTTTTAGCTACTATTTTGGCATGTTTAAGCTCTTTTTTGAGCCTCTTTGATCACTCGAGCTTTGCTTTGTATGCTTGTAGTGTAATTGTGCTAAATTGCCTAACATGTGCTATTGTTTTGGCCTCTAAGTCTAGCCATTCTTAGCTTATTTCAAGCATGTTTTAGAACTCCATTTAGGTTGTTTTAGGACTGTTTTGTGCTGTCTTGGTCATATGGCTCATGTTTTGTATAGCTATAATGTAAATAGCCTTGACTAGCTTTGAGTTTAAAGGTCTTTAACATGCTATGCTTGTGATGTTTGCATGTTTTAGCTTCATTTCACACACGATTTCAGAGCATACAACTCCATCACACTCTCACATATATCACTGCTTCATTGTGTTTGAGAGTTGTGCCTTGCGCCTTGTTTATGGGTCAATGCATGAGCATGCATTTCTTGCCTTTCATGCTATCATTTCAGCTCATTTTGGCCACTATTTTGGCATGCTTGAGGTCTGTCTAGGGTTGGTTTGGTCCTTTGTGATTGATTTTGCATAGTCCTAGTGTAAAGCTCTTCACTAGTTTTAATGCTTAAGCCTTCTAACATGTTGTACATGAAGTGTTTGCATGTTGAAGTCTTGTTTTTCATGCCACTTTAGCATTGAAAAATCTGCCATCTCCCTCATTTCTTCACTTTTGATTTGTTTTGGGGATTGGTTAGTCTTGAGTTTGAGTTTAATGCATGGGATTGAGGCTAGTGCTTAAATGGCTTTAACCCTCTTTTGAGAGTTCCTCCTAGTCAAAGGCATTGGTCTCTTCCATGCCTTGAACCATTATCTTTGATAGACCTCTCTCTCATTAGAGGACTTTCACATTGGACCTAACCAATTAAAGAATGGATTAGTAAAGAAAAATGTGTAAACAAGAATTGAGTCAACTAAAACATGCCAAGATAACATATGTGTGTTGCATTGCATGTGTTTGGATCGGACGTTAATCCAAACACAAGAAATATGGAATGTTTCATACTTGAAGTGATGAAACGTGTCACATTTCTTGGTTGCTAACACCCTTGATCAAGCATGATAGGGTGGAGGCTCTTTGTGTGTTGTTTGTGCATTCATCAACATGGTGCAAGCTTGGTCCTCGGCCACATGCATTGAGGTGCTTGGTTAGTGGCTTGAGAGCCGAGTGCCACACTTCTTTGAGCTTGAGACATGATTGGGAGAGTGGCAGTGCCTACATTGTCTTGCAAATACATTGCTGTGCCTCTATTGTTCTCTGTTGTAGCAAAACCAGAAGCCTGGAGAAGTAACTAGCCGACCAGCCAGTTTTACTAGCCGGCCAGCCAGTTTTAGTGACTGGCAGCCACCAGTAGATTCCTGTTTTAAGGTAAAGGCAGTCTCGAGGTTGGCACAATTTTCAGAGATCAAGGCAAGTGCAAACAGAGGCAATTAACAGCATGGTAGTGGATTTCTGAGTGAACGCTAACTGAGCATGCATCTTCAACCTCTTGGAACAGAGCTGAGGCATTGTAATTTGTAATTAGCTATACTTGTTAGTTAGCTTGAATTTGTAATTTAATTAATTAGTTGCTAATTAGTTAAAGTTTTGTAATAATTGATTAGCTTAGCATAGTTAATTAGTTGTTTTGTAAAATTAATCTAATTAGCTTAATTAGATTAGTTAGCTTAGCTTAGCTTAGCTTAGATTAGCTTAGCTAATTCATTCGGACCCTCCGTCGAGAGGGCAAATGTTGTAATAAGTGTGCGTGTGTGTGTGAATGTCTTCCAACCCCACGTCTTTCTCCCTTTTACTTAACCGCTTTTGATGGTTAGTTTAGGGCATATCTCGATTAGCATACCTTATGTTTGCATGCGTGCATCATTCATTTGTATTGCATGCACCGGGCTCGGCGCATCATTCAAACTGCATCGTATTTCAATACCTATTTGAATACGTGTTTCAAAGCATGTTATCAAGTGTTGCATTCATATGCCATCTTAGATTACCGAGCCTACTTAGTTGCATTATTACATGCGTTGCATTAGGCATCTTCGACATAGCTAGGATCATGCATGATTTCTAACTAGTTTTTTGTTTTGGCTCGGAGTACACTGTAAGTGTTTACGCTTTAGCATACTTGCATGAGTGTGAGTGTTGCCATGTTAGCATGCTTGCCATGTGGCTATTTGCTTAAGTGTTTAACTGCATGAATGCTCGTGGGTGAAGGCTTTATTGCCTGAATTGGAACAATTCATCAAATGTTAGTTTTAAGCCCACTTTGCGGAGTGGCAAATCATGTTGTTTTAAGCCCACTTGAGGGTGGCAAATCCGCGTTTTAGCCTACTTGCGAGTAGCACTTCCAAACCATTTTTTGAAAAACAAACATGAGATGTTTTGTTCCAAATCGAGTGATTTAGTCTATACTTGTATGCTGTGCGCATCACATAGTAAGTTAGTTAATAACCAGACAAGAACACATGAGGTTTACAAAACAATATATCATGTTAGTAGAGGCCGATTTTTGATCGGGCGAGCCAGGGTGCTCATTTCAGGACCTTCCCCTCTCGTACTGTCACGACCCAAACCCGGCCCTATGGGTTTAGCACCGTAACTGGCCAGTAATCCGAGATTACCGAAGGCCTGCTGAACAGTAATACAGTTAAACAGAGTACAGGGCCTGGCGGAAGCCAATACAGTAAGTAACTAGTGTCCATTGAGCTGTGAAAATCTGTATGCCAAAAACATTTTCATGCATTCATACAGTTCAAAACAGTACAGTCTATACAATCATATACAAACATTCAGTACGGGACCTAATCCCTCGATAACAGTACAGTAAAACAGTAGACAGTCTATACAGTGGTACAAAACAGTAAGGAGACCGATGGGGGACACAAAAACACCCCAAGCCATAGCATGGCAACTCGGAACCTCACAATGAGGCACATAGGCTGGCTTGACAAAACTGGGGACCAACCCACGCTCCTAGCTCCGGTCTGGCTGCTGTGAACCTACATATATATATAAACAGTGAGCTAAAGCCCAGTGAATAACATAAAGCGTAAAGAGGTTCTGAATGAATGTCCTTACAGTAATGAAAACAGTTCATTAAATAGTATTTCAGTCTTTCAGTATTTCAGTCAATCAGTCATATGTGGTACACCCATTAGCCTATAAACGGTAGGTCCAAAAGGACCGGGTCTTAACAGACCCCACAGTAATGATGGCCATCAATCAGTAAACGGTATGGTTCCACAAGGGAACCGACAGAGCTCTATAACAGTAACAGTAAACAGTAAGTGCTAAGGATGCCACAATACAGTTCAGAATACAGGACATACATTCATTCAGTAAATAATATCAGTTCAATAAACAGTTCAGTTCAGTATTCAAAAGATAACCAATTTGAACATATCTTTACACAATCGTTACTCACAGAGATTGGGCTACAGTATGCTAGAGCGCGTCCCCGAGTGCCAACCCTAAACAGTTAACAAATTGAACACACTCTAAGTTTAACAGTTGGGGAAGTACAATAATTAACTCCCTATTATGCCTCGGTGTGTTCTACATCTATATCCTCATTAAGATGTCTTAAACTAGGCCTAAGAATGCCTAGGATGGGATGAGGATGCAAAGATGCGCATGGAACACAATTGCAGAATTTTCAGTGAAACAGAGTCCCGCTCGAGCGTAGGTTTCCCCGCTCGAGCGGACAGGCAAACAAAGGTCCACGCTCGAGCGCAACATCCCCGCTCGAGCGGACCAAAAAGTACTGGATATGTGAAATCTCCGCTTGACGCCCGCTCGAGCGTGTCACCCAGTCCTCCGCTCGAGCGCCCAATACTCCGCTCGAGCGGACTGATGCACAGTGCAAGATGCTGGGAGCTCGATTTCTCCGCTCGAGCGTTACTTCTCCGCTCGAGCGGACAACCAAAATCTGGAAATTCCAGATTTGAGTCCCAAACTCAAAACCAAGTTCAAAAGCAACATTTTCGATCCTCTTGGGCTATTTTCTGGAAAAACTCTTTTAAACACATAGAATAACACGTTTTAAAGCTCAATTTAAGAAATCAAGGCCCAAGGGTGTTTCAATTAAACTCAATTTCAAACCAGTTTTCATGAACAATTTCAAAACATGCAATGCATGAGTTTTTAACCAAATTCAAGGTTCAAATCTTGCTCTAATGAGCTCAATAGTTGGAAAACAAAATGAAAACATGGACTTTGATGGAAATATGAACATGCATGTACAATCCACCATGAATTCAACTTCAAAATGCACCAATTCAAGCATGCATGCAACAATGGAGTTCCAATTCAATAAATATGAGCAAATTCATGACTTAACTTTTCTATAACCATGATACATGCAAGATGGAACTCAAAGACAACAAGAAGGAGATGGATTCACTTACCTAAGTCTTCAATTAGGAGAATACAAGCTCAAGTTTGTAATTTATACTTCAATCCTCTCAAATTCCAAGCATGCAAGATGAATTCCTCCAATCTCCTACCCTCTCTATGGTTTGGTCGGTTAGAGGCAACAAGAAGGGCTGAACAATTGTTATGCTAAGTGTAATAAGGCTCTCTAATAATAATAAACAAATGTCCACTAAGTGGGGCAAAGTTGTAATTAAGGCAATCTATGCGTTTAGCTCATTTTAATCTAGTTTAATCATACCTAATCACAATTTAGATAAATATACCATTAAATCACAAATATTCTACTGATCACAAAACTCTAAACGGTTCCTAATTCGGCCGCCGATAAGGCCTTCAATTAGCAGTTTAAACATAAAACACGAACAGATAAATGATCAATCAAACAGATAGAAATGCAATACAATAGATATACTTATTCAATTTCAGTTTCGATTTCAATCAGTCCATTCAGTACTTCCGTTAATTCAATTATCAGTCATTATCAGTTCAGTTTAGCAGTAATCAGTAGCTAATTCAGTAGTTTATCGGTAATCAGTATGAGGGTTGTTACACGTACCCAAGTTCCTGAGCCTAGGCAACTTTGGTGATGACGGACACATGGCCTTTGGCACGAGTCAGGATTTCCTAAATTTCCTAAAAACAAAATATTTAGGTGGCGACTCTGTAATATGGCAAAACAGTCCATGTTTGGCGCTTTTTGATTAAAATCTGATTTTCCAAAATGATTTGTCGGATTGGACTCTTTAGTGATTTATCAGTCTTACATTGCACTTTGTGAGATTATATTCAGAACCGTGACAGGAGTCTGAACTGTAGTAGTATGTACCAATTTGCGCCCTCTCTGAAAAGGGGAGCGCGCGGAGGAAGTTCGGCCGGTCTACAGGTGTTTACCTGGCTTCGAGATTTTCTTCGACCTACAACTGCAAGAGGGTGAAACCGCAGAGGAACAGGCTGAATTAGCTGCTAAGGCTGAACAGAGCACAAAAAGTAAGTCCAACAGCAGTGAACTTGAGGTAAGAGCAGCGTTGGCATGTCTCCTTTCGGATCCCCATATCAAACCAGAGAGCTTAGGGGATGACTTCACTATTTCCATGATCGGAGACCAATCAGGTGTGGACCTTTTTGGTGGTATTCTGGATGCATCTAACGCACCGTCCCTCGTATGGCAGCTAGAGGAAGGCTTTTTGTCCAGTAGTTCTGAATCAGGTAGTGAGTCAAAATCTGATTCCACAGAGTCTGTGGAGTAGGAATCAGATTCCAGTTCTTCTGAGTCGGAGTCCGGTATTCCTGGGGTTGATAACCCGGATACCGTAGTTTTGTCTAGGTCATCTTTTTCCTTTTCTTTTGAGTCTGTTGTAACCGAGGAATTGGATGAGCTGGATCTGTTGAATGTGAATGCCACTGCAGTTTCTGAGTACTTCTCTGTGCCACTTGTAAATTGCATTGATCATAACTTTCAAAATTTTGATAAAAACAACGAGGAAGGAATTCCTCTGGTTTTGAAACATTTGATTGATCGAGAGGAGGAGAGGTTTGTAAAACCCTTATTGATGAGATCATTTCAATTAATGTGGGTATTGAGAAGGATCCGTGTTTGGTCCAGATCGGGTCCACGTTGTCTTCGGAGGAACGCGAGCGCTTAGTCGCTTTATTAAAAGATTTCAAAGATGTTTTCACGTGGTTCTACGAAGACATGCCTGGAATCGATCCTGAGATTGTACAACATCAGATCCCTCTTGACCCCGAGGCCCGACCCAAAGCCCCGGCCTAGGCGCTGCCCCGTTTGGTATTTAAAAATTAATCCCCGACCAATTTCGGGCCATGGAGGGTGATAAATGCCCAAGCCCCGGCCTAGGCCCTGCCCCGTTTGTCCCCGACTTAATATATATATATAATATATTTTCTATTTATTGTTTCTATCTCTCTCTCTCTCTTTTATTTCATATATGCGCACTCTCTCTATTCCCTCTATTCTATTTCTCGTTCTCTTCCTCACCGCCTCTCATTTCTCTCTCTCCCTCTCACTCACTCAGAGTCTCTCTCTCTTACTCTCACACCTCTCCTCCCCCTCAACGCCACCGTCTCTGTCACCTCGTACCGCTGTCCTCCTCCGTTGTTCATCGCAGCCACCGTCATCCACCTCCATCGTCCATTGCCGTCGTCCATCGCAGCCATCATCATCCACCTTCGTCGTAGTCACCATCGCCAATCGCAGCCACCATCGTCTACCTTCATCGTAGTCACCATCGCCGATCTTAGATCTGTTTGATGACACACAGATCTCAGATCTGTATTGATTGATGATGCACACTCAGATCTGTGTTAATTTCAGATCTATTTGTCTTTTTTTTTTTTTTTTTTTGTAGTTGATGCACAGAGTGAGTGTTGATGATGATGATTTTGTTGTTAATAATTTTGTCTCCATTTCTTATTGATGATTTTTTTTGATGATGTTCTTGATGATTTTGTTGATGTTAAAAGTTGTTGATGATGTTGAAACAGATTTGGGTAGGAAATTTTCGGGGTCAGGGAAACTCGATCCCTGTTAAGGGGCGGGGCTGGAGATGGGGACGGTGATAGGTTCCCCGTCGGGAATTGGGGCCGGGGACACGGAGTGTGATCCTCGGCCCCGCCCCGCCCGGCTCCATTGCCATTCCTAGTGTATAGAAAGTGCAAGGCAGAAAGCACAGTAGGAAATGTAAAGCAGAAAAGTAAAGCATACCTCCCAGGCTCTCTAGTAGCCGCCAACCCTATTCCCGCTCCTATAGGATGTTGAGCTCATGTAGCCGTACAAGGTAGCGTGGCTAGCACCGGCCCAGTCGTAAAGCCGGACCCGAGACAAGTCCACCAAGGCACTCAACAGGTATAGCCCGACAGTGTTCGCCCTGTCGACGAACAAAGTGGTGCGAAAGAGGAACATCAAGACGCCTCGGGCGTACTGCTCGATCTCCTCTCGGGTCTCTGGGTCTGTCCCTCTAAAGTGCTTCAAGAACCAGGTGTATCGAACCATCCCTGATCGAAAGATACGCGAACAAGTCCCAAGAAGGTAGATCCAGGTGGCCTCCCACTCGCCCATGTCTGTATCATAAGGGATTGGCCGACCCCCTACCTTGATGCCGATGAGCATAACAAAGTCATAGGGAGTCATTGTCATGTCTCCCACGGTAGAGAAGTGGAAAGAGTTGGTGGTGTCCCACCACCTCTCCACCAGTGCGCCAAGTAAGGGCTTGCTCGCTATGAGGCGTGATAGCCCCGTGCAGAATAAGCTGAATCCGGCCTTATTGTCAATCTGGCGGACGCCGGTGGGAGGTCCATATACCACTCCCTCATAGATGTGGCTCCGTATCCTCGGATACAATGGTGGTCCTTCTGTAATCAGAATGTGTTTGAAAAGGTAGTGTAAGAAATACAGTGCAAGAAGGCGTTTAAATAGATGAAAGACAGCGTAAGTGTGATCTATGCAAGAAGTGCAAAGTACATTGCGAAAAATGTAAGAACACATGGTATACCTCAGTGGTGCCATAGGATAAATGAGACTCCGGCTCTCATAGCAAGAGATCCTTGGGCTCGCCTCGTGCAAAACCTCTGAAATGACGAATAGTATCGGGTGGTAGCACATGCACCTAAGGGTGATATGTCTCCGGGTCAAAGGGCCGGACCTTGGGTGGTAATGGCACATATTCGGGATCTGCCTCCATCTTTGAAGAAGCTCCGTCATGGGGAATGTCGTCTGCCATCTGGAAAGGAGGTGAGAAAGTGGGTGAAAATGAGCAACATAGGTGGAGAATGCCAAAAGTCAACCCTAAGAGAGAGAAAGTGGGAGAAAAAGTCAAAGCCCGGGAAAAGGCACGGAACCCAAGAGAAACTCGAGGGAAACAACCCTCAAGGGTGGAAATGAAGAAAAAAACACCGAAAACAAATTTCAATCGATTCAAAATGAAGGAAATCAAGAGGTTTTAGCGAATCAACTTCACGTGGGGCGTTGGAAAACGCGTATAAAGCGTTGATCTAGAAGGGAAAAGTGCCTAGAGAGAGAGAGAAGGATGGATTTTCAGCAATGGGGTGTGAGGAAATGAAGTTTGAGAGTGTGTATTTAAAGACCTGATGCAGAATGACCAAAATGACTCGAAATTGCCATCGGTGGCCAACCGGCCACCACTGGTGGCCGACAACTTTCATGTGTGGCCAACGGGTGGTCGATAACTTCCCCTTGTGGCCGACAGGTTCCCAGTGCTCCTCCATTGGGTTTTTCTGCTATTTTGTGTCCTTAGTTCTCGAGAAAGTGCAAGAAAAGTTCACTTTTAAGCTCAAGTTGTCTCTACGGAAGCTCAGAACCTTGTCTTTGGTGCACGATTCATCACTAATCAATATCAATGAGGTGTATCCTTTTAAAACATATTGCAACTCTTCCGAGAGGTAAATTGGAAGTTGTGACTGAGCCAGTTTTATCGAACACACTTTTGTCATTGCATAGAACGTGTATCTCTTTGTCATTGCATGGAACGTGCATTTCACATGTGATCTTTTATAGAATGTGCACTTATCGCATTTGCATGGAGCATGCTTCCATTTCCCATTCGCATAGAACATGCATTTTGTACTGTTACATTAAATATGCATTCCGATGTTGCATAAGATGTGCATTTGCTAATCTTGCATAGAATGTGCATTTTTGTACCACTGATCGTGCATAGAACATGCATTTTGTACTGTTGCATTAAATGTGCATTCCGATGTTGCACAAAACATGCTCTAGTTGTCGTTACATAGAATATGCTTCTGTTTTGTTTCTCGCATGTTTTGCATGAAACATGTCTCTAATATTGTCATTGTTATTCGTCTTGCATAGAACATACACTCTTACTATGTTATGCTTGTTAGGTTTCTTTCTTATGCAAGCACGATATTGTATGTACGGTTCATTCAGAGGAGTTCCAGGTGAGATCATTCTTGTCCTTTGATATACCCTGTTTGGTTAAAAGCATTTGGACGTGTTCCGATGTTTACCACCACACCCTGCTTTGGTTAAAAGCATTTGGACGTGTTCCGATGTTTACTACCACACCCTGTTTTGGTTAAAAGCATTTGGATGTGTTCCGATGTTTATAACCACTCCTTGTTTGGTTACAAATATTTGGACGCGTTCCGATATTTATCACTGTTCCCTTTGGTTAAGAACAGTCAAGCGCCCCGGTGTTCACACCATTCCATCTCGCCTTCCGCATGTGACACGTTAGGATCTTGTTTGACACCTCGGCTGCGCCTGACGGTTGTGTTTTTCTTTTCCTTTCCCGCGTGATGCGTAGTTAAGCTTGCATAATTTTCTTACATCCTTTCTGCATGAAATGTGGTTTGGCTTGCGATTCCCACGCGTGGCGTGTTTACTTACTTCTTTTCATATTTGAGGTTGCTGTACCTTGTTTTGGTTTATATAACTGTAGCATTTCTTTGCATAACGCTTGCATCTAGATGTTTCATTGCAACCTCATTGCATGATCATAAGTTGTATTCTTGCATTATGCATTTGCTTGCATTTTGCCCCAGAACTACGCTGGTTTGATTCTTTGCAAAGGGATACATAGGTAGCCTGTGAGTGCAACCGTTCTTTGTTTTGTTTATTTGTTTGTCCAAGTCTTCGGCCTTGTCAAAAATAGGTCGTCTTTGGGCTGTGACATTCACACATATTATTTCATGACTTCCGAGTTCTGTCAAAGAGGGGCAACTGTAGACACCCCATTTTTGACCGTCCTCAAGACTTAGACGTCATCATTTGTACACTCAATGAATGTGCTTGTTTGTGTTCGTTTTGAGTGCCCGAAGTCCTCGGCGGAATGCCTTGTCTTTGAGCCTCTAAACCTTATTTGTTTTGTGCATGTTTTTGGACCTAGAGCTTATTGCCTCTAGCCTGGAAGAGAGGGTGACCTGTCGGCCAGCCCTGGGATCTGTCGGCCATGGCTTGTGCCTGTTGGCCACTGGTCCCTTTTTCCAGATATTTGTTTGCCAGCTGTGCCAGCTGTTGCTTACTGAGCTGCATCTTCATACACGTGTATGGTGAGATGTATTCAAGCTTAAGACTTGATTTTCTACATATAGGGGGGTTCCTCTCCCATTTTGGGAGGTTAGACATTTTAGACCACAAATCTCTCTCTCTTTCTCTCTCTCTCAAGAATTCTCTCTCTCTTTTGTTATTTTGTACCTTAAAGTCTAGTTTCTCTATACTTTTGCACATCAACCCTTAATCAAACTTGACCACCTTGGAGCTGAGGTCTCTTGGAGTCTTGTTTATGCTCCTGAAGAAGGTTTAAGCTTGGATTGTCGCTTAATTTGTGCTTGAGCTTCAAAAGGTAGTTTACTTGCTTAGTATACTTGCTCTGAATACTTGTTTTGCCATCCTTTTGTATTGTTTTTGGGCTGGTTTTCAACTACAAAAAACTTTGTTTTTGAGGCTTAAAATGATGGTTTGAGGCTATTTTGTGTTAAGGGGCAGTCCACCCTTCTTGTTGCTTAATTGTTTAAGCTTTTGTGCCATTTTTCCTCACTTTTAAAACAACTTTTTTGGGCCTTTTAACCACTGAAATTCAAAGGTTTTTAGTGACAAAAACCTTCTTTTGAAGTTCAAACTTGGAGGGGTTAGCCTCCTCTCCTTGTGTTTTGTTTGCATGCCTAGTTAGCTTCATAAGTTAGCATGTTTTTCTAGCTTACTTTAGCTTAAGTCCAGCATGTTTTTGCCTCTAAAATAACCTGTTTTGGCTCTGTTTTGGGCTGGTTAGTTCAAATGAGGCTTGATGTTTTAATGCTTTGATCATCATTCTTTTGAGTTGAAAGCTTGTTTTAGTGTTGTTTTGTACTCCATTTCAGCATTGAAATCTCTGCAACCTCCCTCAATTCTTCACTCTTTTGTTTGCTTTGAAAGTGATTTCAAACCACTTGTTTGCCTAAGTGTGGAGTTGAGGTGTTGCACCTATTGGTTTAATCCCTTAGGGGGTTCATTACCAAAAGTGTAATGCCTCGTTCATGTCCAAAGCACCTTGTGGTTTGAGTCATCTTCCTATTAGAGGACACTCACTTTTGGACTTAATCAATTAAAGAATGGATTGGTAACTAAAACGAGTAAACAAAATGAACAAGTAAAAGAGGCAAGATAAGCATCTTTGTGTTGCATTACATGTTTTCGAATCGGATGTTAATTCGAACACAAGGAAAATGGGACATTTCATACTCGAAAGTGATGAAATGTGCTATTTTCCTTGGTCACCATCACCCTTGATCATGCATGATAGGGTGGTGGTCTTTTTGAGTCTTGTTTTGCACTCATTAAACTTCTACAAACTTTGTTCTTGGGCCATCATGCATGGAGATTTATTGATTGGTGGTTTGAGAGCCAAGAGTTACACTCCTTTGAGCTTGTGTAATGATAAGGAGCGTAACAGTACAAACACTCCTTGAGAATGCACTGCTTTGCCTCTGTTTGCTCTCTGTTGCAGCAAAAGGAAGTTCAAGGTAGGGGTGGCCGACCAGCCACCGGCAATGGCCAACGGCCATCGGCAATGGCCAACGGCCACCAGCAGTAGCCTACTGGCCACCAATGGTAGCCGACTAGCCATTAATGAAGAAAATTGCCTAGTGTGATGGAAAGGGGGAGCAAAGGTGTTCTGGAAGTTGGTAGCACCGTTGGTGTTTGAATATGTGCAAACAGAGGCGTTCAGTGGCAAGGCAGTGGCTTTTCGAGTGGAGAAACCCAGCATGCATCCCTCGCTTCCCGAGGCCATTTAATTGCTTTGTTTAGTTAATTAGTGGTAGCTAATTAATTAGTTTAATTGCTTTGTGCTTAGTTAGCTTAGTATTTAGCTAATTATTCCGATTTGTAATATTAATTAGCTTAGAATAAGTTAGTTAATTCGTTTCAATTGTTGTAATAATTAGTTAGCTTAGCTTAGCGTAGCTAGTTAGTTAGCGCTTATTCATTCGGACCCTCCTTCGTGAGGGCGTAATGTTGTAATAAGTGTGCGTGCGTGTGTATGTTTTCCAACCCCACGTCTTTCTCCCTTTTATTTAATTGCTTTTGATGGTTAGATTAGGGACATTTTTGATTAGCATACCTTATGCTTGCATGTTTGCATCCATTCATTTGTCTTGCATGCACCGAGGCTCGGCGCATCATTCAAACTGCATTGCAATTTCAATACTTCTTGGAATACGTGTTTGTCACATGTTGTTCAAATCGATTCATATACCATGATTAAGTAGCTGAGCCTATTTAGTTACATCGTTTCATGTGTTGCATTAGGCATATTAACATAGTTAGGATCATGCATTTTTTCTAACTAGTTTTCTGTTTTGGCTTGGAGTACTCGGTAAGCTTTTATGCTTTAGCATACTTGCATGAGTATGATTGCCATATTGCCATGATTCACATGCTTGCCATGAGGCTATGTGCTTAAATGCTAAACTGCATGAATGCCTGTGGATGATGGCTTTATTGTTTGAATTGGAACAATTCAACGAATGTGTGTTTTAAGCCCACTTTGTTGTGGCAAAATCATGTTTTAAGCCCACTATGTTTGGTGGCAAATTCGCACCATTTTTGCAAAAACAAACATGAGTTGAATTGTTCCAAGTCTTGCGATTAGTCTATACTTGCTTGTGTGCGTCACATAGTAAAGTTAGATTAATAATCGGAATAAGAACACATAATGTTTATAAAACATCACATCATGATTAGTAGAGGCGGATCTTTGATCGGGCCAGTGGGGGGTGCTCATTTCATGACCTTCCCCCCTCCCCCGGTGCCTAAGTTCCTGAGCCGAGGCAACTTTGGTGATGATAGACACATGGCCTTTAGCATGAGTTAGGGTTTCCTAAATTTCTCCAAAAACAAAATATTTAGGTGGCGACTCTATATCTGGCAAAACAGTCCAATTTTGGCATTGTTTGATTTAAAATTGATTTTCCAAAAAGATTTGCCGGATTGGACTCTTTGGTGATTATCCGTTTCACATTGCACTTGTGAGACTAGATTTAGAACCGCGGGAGTGTGAACTGTGAGGCCTTCTTTTCAAACCCTTTTTGAAAGGCGGGGCGTGGAAAAAGGCGAGTCCACACCTACTAGCCAATATATTGTACGGCCGACCCATCTTTTGGCCGACCAACTATGCAAGTGTGTTTTGATGTGTTTTTCTAGAATTTTGCCTAAATTGGGCATGGATGGTCTTGTATTCATATTTAAAAAGTGGAAAATTAAAGTATTTGAGTTTGCTATAACTTCAGAAAGTTCTGGGATTCCATTATGGATGCACCGCCCTAGGCCTCATCATTTCTCTGAAGTGTAAATGTGCCTCGACCTCGAGCTCAAGTGGCTTTTATCCTGTTTTTAGTATTTGAGGACCTTTGACTATGAGTTGAAGGTGGAAGTTTGAAAAACAGAAAAGAAAATAAAAGAGGAGGTTAATCCCCTACAAAACAAGGCGGTTCACCACCACTCCCCCCATGAGGTGTTTTCAAAGCCACCGTTTTTTGTTTATTCTTTATATTATGTTGCACGGAAGATGCATCGCATTGTATTTTGCATTCATACGCATCGTGCCTATTCATCTTATTGTGTCCACCCTTACCACCTAATGGTGTGATTTGGCTTGTACTCACCCTTTTCGCATTGCATGCATTAGGCTTGTTCACCCTCCCCTCTTTATGTGTAACATGTTTGGCTTGCATTTTTTTCACCCTTTCTACGCGAAACGTAGTTTGGTTTGCACCTATCATCCGTTCTACATGAGACGTAGTTTGGCTTATACCTTTCCAACATTCCCTTTCTACGTGAAGTGTAGTTTGGTTTGCATCTTTCATTCCTCTCTACATGAAATGTAGTTTAGTTCGCATCTTTCACCCTCTCTATGTGAAACGTAGTCTGGCTCGCATCTTTCATCCCTCTCTACGTGAAACGTAGTTTGGTTCGTATCTCTCACTTCCTCTCTACGTGAGACGTAGTTTGGCTTAAACTTTCCCCTCTCCGTATGAGATACGGTTAGGTACGCCTACTGGTTATGCCACATTTTCACCGCTTTTGCATGAAATGTGTCGGGGTTTGAAATTTACCTGGTTAAAACCTTCCCTCTCTCCATATGAGATACTGTTAGATATGCATGTTGGTTGCACCACCTTTCCCTCCTTTTGCGTGAAACATGTTAGAATATTGATTTTAAGTCGGTTAAAATCTTCCCCCTCTCCCTATGAGATACAGTTGGGTACGCCTGTTGGTTACACCATCCTTCCTTTTTTTGCATGAAATGTGTTTGGAATTGACGTTTGCTTATTTTGTTTCCGTGTGAGACACGGTTAGACCTTTTATGATTTAAGCTAGAGGCTTGTTTCATTTATATGCTGTCATCTTGCTATATTGCTCATTGTATTGTTTTGCATGCTCATGGATTTTCAAAAATAATCAGTTTCGCAAAGTGTGTAAGTCCAGCTTAGAAGTGCATTTTTTGAGCATGTCATTTGCATCCTGCCCTTGAACTACGTTAGATTGATTCCTTGTAAAGGGATACGTAGGCAACTTTCGAGTTTAACCAATTGCATCTCTATTTTGTTTGTTCGCCCAAGTCTTACGGCCTCATCAAAAAGGTCGTCTTTAGGCTTTGACATTCACTCACATCATGAAATGACTTTTAGCTCTGTCAAAGAGGAGTAACTGTAGACACCCCATTTTGACCGTTCTTAAGACTTGGGTGCTTCACTTTGAACACTCAATGATAAAATGTTATGCTGTGCACTTTTTCAAATCTTCAACAAAAGAATTCAGTTTTGAGCTTTAAATCCAAAAGCTTGCACCCTATTTGGACCCAAGCCTTCTTTTTTCTAGCCTGACCACTCAGAGAACAGATGACTGGCATGCCATTTTGATTGGGTTGGCCGTACATCCTCATGGCTGACCGGCCATGTTTAGCGAAAATAGATATTTTTTAGCAGCAAGCTGCTCCCATGCACAGGATTTGGACTAGCTATCTTTGTTGTAGATATTTCAGACGTGAGAAGTTGAAATTCTATAAATACAACACCCCTCCTCATGGTTTGGGGTTAGAATAAATTGCCAAAAGCCTAAAGCTTGTCTAATACACTTCTTTACCCTCTTGAATATAGATACACAATAGATACACCACATAAGCTTAAACTTGAAGTTTTGAACATAATTTCAGATACTTGAGAGTTTTTAGATTGAGGTTTGTGAACTAAGAAGATCCTTCACTCTTTCAAGAGGTGAACTTTGAACCTTTTTCATGACCTTTTCTCTCTCTTTTTCTTGTCTTTACATACTATTTTTCAAAGTATTTTGGGCCTGAAATATGTGATTTAAAGTTACAAAAAGTGGAGGGGTTAGACATCCTTCCTTAGGCTTGTTTGCTAATAGCAACCAATCCATTTGAGTTGATTGTTTTACTTATGAATTTCTTGATTTCATACTATTGTTATCTACCTTGAAGCTAGGTAGTAGCTTCCATGTTCAAAGCGTTGAAAAACTCTCTTATTGTTCATTTTCAAAACATGGAAATGGATGTCTTATCTTTATTCCATAAATAAAAAAGGAGTTGTCAACAACTTTGGCGAGTTGTGTGTTTAAGCTTTGATAGATGGCTTGCTTCTTAATTCTTTCCCTTACTTGCTTTGTTGCTCATGGAGAGCTCTTTATCGAGAAGTGTTAAAAACTCTCTCCTAGTTCCACTTGGAAGTATGGAAATGAATGTTTCATCCTTATTCAATGAGTAGGGAGAGGAGTTGCCAACAACTTTTGAGTTATTATTTTTCATTTTAGTTGCTCTATAATCATCACATACTATCTTGTGATGTTTGATGATTTGTGAAGCATGTCTACCTTTTCCTTGAATAAATTCATGATAAGAAGGATTGTGTTTAGGTAAGTCTTCTCCTATTGCTTTTAAGATCATCATGCACCAAACTTGCAATGGCTGATGATTTGGGAAGTAAGCCTATTCTCCCCTTGAAAATCTTCATGACAGAAAGGAGTGGGAAGGAGGAACATCTTTTGGAAACACTCTGTCTTGCTCTGTTCCAGTTTTGTTGCAGCAAGGTTTTCCTCAGAAATAGTGGCTAGTTGGCCATTATTCTGTATGGCCGACCATCTGATCAGGCCAGCCGGCTAAGCATGTTGTACGACAATGGTGATTTTCTAGCAAAACAAAGCAGATCTTAAGGCCAAAACAAAACTGTTTTTTGACTGTGAACATGGCAACTTCTGGCAGCAAATAGAAAAGTTTCCAAAGGAAGTTCTCGCTTGTGTGCACGCGATTCCCCGCCTCTCACTCAAGTCCTTTAAATTAGTAGCTTTGAGATTCGTATTTTGTAATAATTAGTTAGTAATTAGTTAATTCATTTGTGTTTGCAATAATTAGTTAATTGGGCCATTCGAACCCTCTTGTATGAGAGAAAATTTGTAACACTTGATGTATATGTTCCAACCCCCATTTCTTTTCCCCTTTTATTTATATGCTTATTATGGTTGTATATAGCATCATATTTTCTTTCATCATTCCCATGCTTTGTATCCATTTTTGCATGCATTAAGGTTCGGCTCATCATACTTGTTGTCGTTAAACATTTCCTACTTGTTTATGTGCGCTACCTAATGCTTTGAGTTGCTTCACATATCATGTTAGTAGACGAATCTAGTAATTGCACTTTTGTATGTGATGCATTAGCCACTTCGCATATTAAGATCATGCATTTTTCTTACTATCTTCTTTTCTTTGGCTTGCCTCGTTTGAGTACTAAGTAAGCATTTTTGCTTTAGCATACTGCATATATGTTTGTGTTTCCATGTCAAACATACTACCATGAGACTACTCGCTTATTTGAAATATTTCTATGAATGCCTGTGGATGAAGGCTATTTCGCTTAAATTGGAATGATTTTGATTATTGTATATTTATGAACACATTTTTTCTTTGAGTTGCACATATTCAAAAACTCTTTTCAAGAAAGCATGAAATCAAAGCATTCCAAATTAAGTGACGTGGTCTATATTTGTTTGCTTCACATAGTAATGTTAGTATATTAATAATCAAAACATGAGCATATAATGTCTATAAAATTCACATCATGATTAGTAGAGGCCGATCTTCGATCGGGTGAGTGGGGTGCTCAATTCATGACCTTCCCCTCTCATGCCTAAGTTCCCGAGCCGAGACAACTTTGGTTATGACGGATAAGGGGCCTTTGGCATGAGTCACGGGTTTCCTAATTTTTTCAAAAACATTAGGTGGCGACTTTGAAAAATCTGGCAATGCAATCCATTTTTGGCATTTCTAATGATTAATGAATTTTCTAAGATTTTCCAGATTTGGACTCTCATTCGTTTTTCTATTTCACATTGCACTTGTGAAACCAGATTCAGAACCACGGGAGTCTGAATTGTAGGGAATCGCATCCGAGGAGACTAAACTCCTCCGAGGAGTACGAAAAAATAGCTACATTTTGGCGTAAATTCAAATATTTTTTCCCTCTCTTTTTGCCCTTTCTCCCTCAAATTGTTGAGACAGCCCTAACCCTCAATAGAGAGGCGAACTCAAACGGCTCCTTCGATGCAGAGGAGGGCGGGCAACGGCGACTCAATTTTGATAAGTTTTTTTTAATATATTATTTTCTTTTCCTTTCTCTCTTATTGACCTAACCTGTCAAGAGAGAGGCGAACTTAAATGCAGCAAAAGAGGGTGGGTGATGTGGCTGCCGCTGTGACACAGTGCGGCGAGGTGAGGCGGCAGTGAGGTCTCTTCCATCTTCATTCTCATGTGGTGCTTATATATGTATATGTATATATGATTTCTTGAGTTTAATTTCTTGTTGATTTCTTAAATGGGTTTCATTTAAGTGGTTTAATTTCTTGGATTTTATGGATTTGATGTTGTAAATGGGTTTGATTTAAGTGGTTTGATTCCTTTTCCCCTTTTTTCCTTTCTTTCTCATTAGTTTCAAACCCTAATCAGTTTCAAAGAATAGAGGCAAAACAGAGCCCTAATCCATTGATTGTGTTTATATTTGTATGTATGGATGCTCATTAATTTTACAAGCTTTCTGAAAATTTATTTTGCTAGCTGTTATACAGTGTGTTGAAGAAATTTTGTTGATGTTGTCTTCCCATTAGTTTTTCAAGCCAGGATATCTAGTATGGTCACCAATCTATTGCTTCGTCAAAAATCTTCTTCTTCTTCTTCTTCTTCCCTTTTTTTTTTTTGCTGAAACTTCCATCCTAATGCATTTCCAAGAAATAATACACACTAATCCTTTTTGCGAATGATTATATTCATACAAAAATATTAACAAAATGCATCTTTCCTATCTCTATGCATCCTTATTTACTTTAGAATTATCAATCTATACCCATTAATCAACCTTCCTATAATTTTATAAAGTTGACCATCAGATCACTTCATTTCAAATCCATGTATCCAAATGGTTTATAGCTGGTTTAAATTGTTGAAAGTTTCTACAGGGGAAACTGATGAGCTTAAAATTGAAGATAAATATACCACATTCTCCAAAACAAATGATACCTGGTAACATGGTAGAGCTGGTTTAATCTTTATTGTCTAGCTTTGATTTTAATTTGTAGTTACAATCCTTCATTTGGCTTGTCTAGCTTTGATTTTTAATCTCCCCCCTTTTCATCCTTGTTGTTTTCTTCTTCTTTTTTTTCCCCCCCCCTCTTCTTGTTATTCTTATGTCAAACTTATAACTTTTGTATTTAGTTCAGCTCTGATTGTCATATGTTCAAGTGGAAGAGAAACTTGAGGTTAGACAAGGGAACACAACAGTCCGCCAGTTCTTTTCTAGATTTTGTACTCTCATATTCTTGGAGGTTGTTTGTGCTTATTTCATGCTGATATAAATGCATTGGTGGGTTGGTTTTCAATTTAAAAGTTACTGACTACTTCTGATTAGCATTGTTTGTTTTGATCTTTTCATCCAGCATTGCATGATGATGCCATTTTTCTCTCCAGAATTGGAAGAATTTTATATCTTACTCAGTTATTGTTATTATTATGAGGCAATTTTTTCTGGTGAATTATGGATATCCTAGGAAAATAGTTTACAATCATATTGCCAACCAAAACTCCCATCTCGAATGATACTTATATAGCAATTTTATTATTATTAGAATAAACAATAGTCAGTGGGATCAGATATTTTGCTTGGTGCATAACAACTTTAAACTCTATTTTCAATCTCATACATATATCAGATTTTGCATATGCTTGTAAAATCTGGGCATTTATGTGTCTCTCATGTATTTGGACAAAAAGTTGGCTACATATGAGGCTTAGGGCATGGTCGAAAACCAAGTACAACATTATCTGGAAAGCGTACTCGTTCCCAACTCAAGAGGGATAATGAGGCTACTACAAGGGAGGTTGAAGAGCAACAAAGAATCAATGAGAAGCTGGTGGAAAGAATTCAAATCTTGGAGTCCGATTGCATGGAATACAATGCCAAAGTCGACTTCTTGATACAGCAGATCAGTCTACTAATTCTTCTTCTTAGTAAGTCATCTTTTGAGATCTACATTCGTTTCCTTTGTGGGTTTCTATACTATTTTCATGAGTATGCACTTAAGAGGGGTGTTGATGGTGCTGAAGGTGAAGTAGATAGCTAGTAGTGGGTTTGCTTAGCAATGGGGGAAAAACAGCAAAGTAGGCGGGGTGATTGAAGTTGTGTGTTGCGTTAAGAGGTAAAGAAAACAAGTTATGTAGGATTAATTAGTTTGGAGTTTGGAGACTTCTTTCATCTAATTACAAAATAAAGTTGGGGATAGGGTAAGAGGTCGGGTGATTATGACTATGGCTTCACAAGTCTCCTTCATACAATTACAAAGTCACTTTATGTTCTGTACTTCGAATTACAACTACATATAAGATAGGCAATAATGCTACAATTTCAGAATAAAAAATTTAGAAAAGTTTTATAATTTCAAATTAATGATTAAGATTCATTTAGCCTTTATTTAGGATGAATTTTTTTAGCCTGATTTTTTGATAGCAACAGAGTTTATTTATTATGTGTTTGTGGTGTATTTGTAGTTCATTTCTTGGTCATACCAAAACAAGCACAGTTGCACAAAGATATAATGATTTAATGTTTTGGTTAATGGGTGTGAATTATGATTGTTGCATATGGAATGAGTACAAGAACTTGGAGTAGATAATAGATATAGAAGGGATGTGTTCAAAAATGGAAAATGAACTTTTTAATGTGGTTTAGCTTAGTACATATGTGAATTGTTTGGTTATATTTCCTTTACTTTGTCTTATTGTCTTGCTAATGTTGTGGTCATGATGTGGCAGATTGAAATTTAAATGTGCACTTTGATATCAAGGGCTATTTAGAAATGCAACTAATATATAGCTTAGCATCAATAAGGCTTTAACTCAAACACAACTCATATCTTCTCCTGAATGAAAAAAGTTTGGTCTAAGATCTCAATTCTATGCAGGTTCTGCAAGCTTGCGCCGATTTGAAGGCTTGGGAGCTCTTTGCGATATTTTCAGTGACATTTCAACAGAGCCCTTGAGAAGAAGATGTGACGAGTTGTTCTGTTCTGTACGTAGATATAAATCCAATATACAATCTATTCATTGAATAGTTGAATGCTACAAGCAATGCTTATGGCACTAGCCTTATAAATTGAAAATGATACTTTTAAAATCTCTATTAGTTTATGATATACAATTCAGATATTACGTACTAATGAATCAGAGCATGGTATTTGTTTGTCATTGAAATATCTTTTGATTAAGCCTCTTTCAATGCGATGAGCATGTGTTTTTTTTTTTTTGGGTGTTGTTGAATTTTAATTTGGAGATGAATAGATGGTTTTTTGTTTGGTTGTTGAGAAATCAAGAAAGAAATATAAGTTGATGTTAACACTAGTATTTTTGGAATAATTGTTACAAAATCAAAAAGCCAAACTTTTAGAGACCAATTTTAGTTGTCTCAAAAAAATTATGACCTTTACAAACCACTTTTAATTGCCTGCAAAACTAAAACTTTTAGCCATCATTTTCACTTGTCCCAAATACTAAAACTTTTAGAGACCAATTTGTATTGTCTCAAAAATTAAATTTTTGTCTCCATAACTGCTTCTTTTGGCCTAGGCTATAATTAGACTCTTAGAGACAAATTTTGGTTGCCTCAAAATCAAAACTTTTTGCAACCACATGTTTTTGTCTCTAAAAGTCTATTTATAGTGACAAATGCAAAATTTTGTCTCTAAAAGTCTTTTTTTGGCTTTTCTGGATGGGCTATTTGGGACAAACTTCGCTATGGAGAAAATTAGTTGGCTAAAGTTTTTCTCAACAAATATTACACTTTTTGAGGACAGAATAAATTTGTCCCTAAAAAGCACTAGAGTCAAAAATCCAAGCTGAATGAGAAATACCTAACGAAGAATCAAGCAAACCTAAATGAAGAGAGGAGAGAGCAAAAGTAGATGAGGATGGTTGGGAGGTAGAGAAGATATGTTGAAGCTGAGTTATTTGAGCATGCAAGGAAGCCAAATCAGGATTTGGAGCCGGAGCAGATGCAGTATAAGCGGCTGGAGGGCGAAAAGAATTCTAAGTAGGAGCTTGAAAGTAGGACTAAGACTGCTGAGAAGTTGCACAGGCCTTCTTTGGATAGTTTTACTTTCAGTGGCCCTGTTGATGGCAGAAAGCACACTCATCTGAAGTCAAGGGCCCTTTCTTGGGTTAGGCGGAGGCTTGAAGAGGTGGGGTCGATAGCAACGGAGGTTTGGCAAGAGCTAAGGAGACAGATGGAGAGATGGAGAGATGGAGACAAGTCTAACTAGTTGTCTTAAGACGAGTTTCATCGGAAAGGAGTTCACGAGCAATAGCATCCACAGAGGGAAAAGGAGATTGGTGAAGGATGCCACCACGGATAGCCTCATATTGAAGGGAGAGAGCCATTAAAAATTACACCAAAAGATCCTATTCCCGAAACTGCAGATAGGCATCTAGTACCTTGAGACTAGACGGTTCCATGAGAGCAAGCTGATCCCAAAGTCCTGTCATCTCAATATAGAAATCCTGAATAGACCGATCTCGCTAACGAGCACTTTGAATAGCTATTTCCAACTCATATCGTTTGGAAAAGTTGGACTGTTGATAAACCCCTTATAAATAGTCCCAAACCACCTTGGCAGTAGTATATTTGGAGAACATCATCCCAATATGGTCATCAACAGCATTATGAAACCAAGTCAGAACTTGGGCATTATCACAATCTAAAGTGTCACAGGCAGCCTGATATCCATCATTTTTTTGGATCTGATGGATGAGAAACAGAACCAAAAACATATCCCCATTTTTTTTGACCAAACAAATTTTTTTTTTCTTTTTTCATAACACTAGACCAATAAGCATAATTGGCTCCAGTAAGTTTGCAAGTTATAGATTGAATCTTATCATCTGACATGGTGCCAATATGTAAATAAAAACTATAAGGGTCTAAATGAAATATATAATAACCAGAGGAGTCCAAAATATAAGACCTAAGAGAGACTAAAGAGGAACCAGAGAGAGAAGATGAGTCATGAGCAGTCGGAGCACTGAGACGAAGGGACCAAATAGGTTGCCAACCAATGAGAGATGTAGGAGTCAGCGACGGTAAACTAGAGAGAGAATAGCGAGTAGAAAGCAAAGTTGACTTTGACTTTTAGATTGAAGGTTGAAGTCGTGAAGCAAAACAGATGCGAGTTGACGAGTGTAGACACCTCATTTTTGACCGACCTCAAGACTTAGACATCATCGTTTGTGCACTCGATGATTGTGCATATTTGTGCTCGTTTTGAGCTCCCGAAGGTCTCGGCTGAGCACCTTGTCTTTGAGCCTCTAAACCCTCTTTGTTTTGTGCTTGTTTTTGGACCAAACCTTGGTCCCCTTGCCTGGAGGGGAAAAGGGCCTTATTGGCCACTTTTGGCTATTGTCGGCCACTTGAAGTGGTCGGTCGGCTAGGGGAGTGTAGACCCGACTTTCTTCGCGCGCCCCCCCTTTCGGGGAGGGCGTGAATTGGTCTTACTACAGTTCGGACTCTTGTCACGGTTATCAATCTAATCTCACAAAGTGCAATGTAAGACTGATAAACACCAAAGAGTCTAAATCCGGCAAATCGTTTTGGAAAATCGATTTTGAATCAAAAAGTGCCAAACATGGACTGCTTTGCCAGATTACAGAGTCGCCACCTAAATATTTTGTTTTTGGGAAATTTAGGAAACCCTAACTCGTGCCAAAGGCCACGTGTCCGTCATCACCAAAGTTGCCTCGGCTCGGGAACTTGGGTATGAGAGGGGAAGGTCCTGAAATGAGCACCCCCGCTCGCCCGATCAAAGGATCGGCCACTACTAAGCATGATATGTTGTTTTATAAACCATGTGTTCTTATTCTGATTATTAGCTAACTTTACTATGTGATGCGCACAACATACAAGTATAGACTCGATCATGAGAATTGGAACAAAACAACTCATGTTTGTTTTTGAAAATGGTTTGA
Source organism: Camellia granthamiana (assembly GCA_036172215.1). Lineage (NCBI taxonomy): Eukaryota > Viridiplantae > Streptophyta > Magnoliopsida > Ericales > Theaceae > Camellia > Camellia granthamiana. Next base: position 116,623,949 of record CM069913.1, read on the forward strand.
AAATGCCACCCTCAAGTGGGCTAAAGTGCGGATTTACCACTCTCAAGTGGGCTTTAGAAAACATGATGTGCCACTTCCAAAGTGGGCTTAAAACATTCATTCATTGAATTGTCCCAATTCAAGTAACAAAGCCTTCACCTACAGGCATTCATGCAGTTAAGCATTTAAGCAAATAGCCTCATGGCAAGCATGCTATCATGGGAACACTCACACTCATGCAAGTATGCCAAAGAGTAACACTTACACTTACAGTGTACTCCAAGCCAAAACAAAAAACTAGTTAGAAACAATGCATGACCCTAACTATGCTAGATACCTAATGCAACACATGCAATATGCAACTAAATAGGCTCAGCTATCTAAGATGGCATATGAATGCAACAATTTGATACATGTATTCAAATAGGTATTGAGATACGATGCAGTTTGAATGATGCGCCGAGCCCGGTGCATGCAAGACAAATGAATGGATGCAAACGTGCAAGCATAAGGTATGCTAATTGAAATGTGCCCTAAAACTAACCATTGAAAGCGATTAAGTAAAAAGGAGAAATAAATGGGGTTGGAAGACATGCACACACACACGGACCCTTATTACAACAATGTGCCCTCTCGAAGGAGGGTCCAAATAATTAAGCCAACTAGCTACGCTAAGCTAAGCTAAGCTAACTATTACAAACCAACTAATTAACCAACTAGCTAATTAATTATTACAAAGATGAATTAAATTAGCCAAGCACATTAACTAATTAATTACAAAACCGGTAAATTAACTAGCTAAGTAAAGTAGTAAAATGGCCTCGAGGGGGAGGGAGACATGCATGCTCGGTTTGCTTCGCCCGAAAATGCATTGGCTTGCCAAGAGTTGCCTCTGTTTGCACTCGCGGTGTTCTCAGAACATCATACAAACTTCCAGGTTGCATCTGCCCCCAACACAGGAACACTTTGGACAAATTCTCTTGCAGTTCGCCGGCTGGCCACCTCAACTTGTCGATAGGCTATCTCAACTGGCTGGCCGGCCAGTGTAAGTGGTCGATAGGCTGGTGCAAGTGGCCGGCCGGCCACTTCTCTTTCCAGAATTCTGCCTTTGCTGCAACAGAGAGCAACAGAGCCAAGACAATGTATTTGGCAAGAAATGTGTGTACTACCACCCTCCTCATCATGTCCCAAGCTCAAAGGAGTGTGGTGCTTGACTGTCAAGCCATCAACCAAGCAACTCAATGCATGATGGCCGAAGAACCAAGCTTGTACAAGCTTAGTGAATGCACACATAAGACTCAAAGTGCCTCCACCTTATCATGCATGATCAAAGGTGTCGACCAAGAAACGTGACACGTTTCATCACTTTGAGTATGAAACGTCCCACATTTCTCGTGTTTGGATTAACGTCTGATCCAAACACATGCAATGCAACACACATATGTTATCTTGCACATGTTTTACTTGGTCATTTTCTTATTTACACATTTTAGCTTACCAATTAGTCCATTAACCGGTTATTCTCAATGTGAAAAGTCCTCTAATGGAAAAGATGGCCTAAGCCACAAGTGCCTTGACCATGAAAGAGGTTTCATGTTGTTGGTTAGTAGAAATCCTCAAGGGAGGATTAAAACCATTAGGCATGCGGACCTCAATTCTACGCTCAAGCCAACAAGGCGCTAAAGACCTCTTTCAAAGCAAATGAAAGAGTGAAACAATGGAGTGCAATGGCATATATTTCAGCATTGCAATGACATGCTAAATGACTTAAAATCATGCAAACAAACCATGCACAACATGTTAAGAGTCAAAAGCATTGAAACTAGTGAAGGACACAACACTAGAGGTATGTAATACAAAGCTCAAATGACCAAATCAGCTATGGACAGACCTAAAACATGCAAATCAGTGGCCTAATCATGCTAAAACTTAGGCATAAAAGGCAAGAAAATCATGCGCACATGTTGTTTCGCAAGCAAGGCACAAAGCTTAACTCTTAGAAGCAATGAAGGAGTGGGATATGTGAGAGTGTGATAGTAATATATGCTCTAAAATCAAATGCAAAATGATGCTATATCATGCAAACATCACAAGCAAAGCATGCTAGAGGCCCTAAAACTCAAAGCTAGTTAAGGCACTTGCACTATAGCTATGAAAAACATGGCTCTCATGACTAAGACCACTCAAAACAGAGCTGAAGCATGCTAAAACATTAGCAAAAATGTGCTGGAGTTGAGCTAATATAAGCTAGAATGATAGTCATATTCATTATGCATATTAAGCTAGTAAGCAAAATTACACTACAAGTGCAAGATGCAAGCAACTAATGGCCAAACCAGCCAAAAATAGAGTTTAAACATGTTAACATAAGGCGAAAAACATGCTCAAACTAGGCTACAAAAATGTAGAAAATCATGCTCAAATACTAGGCTATCTACATATCAAACAAGACATGAGGAGGGGGGACTACTCCCTCCTATTTTGGACCTCAAAGCCACCTTTCCACCACTAAAATTCTTCTGGAATTCAGTGGTTAAAGGGCCAAAAAGAAATGGTTTCAAAAGCTATGAAAGATGGCACAAAGCTTAGCAAATAAGCTACAAAAAGGGTGGACCACCCCTAACTCCAAAAGGGCCTCAAACTACCACTTTTAACAGTTCAAAATAGAGGTTTTTGTAGTTCAATGCCACCCCAAAAACAGTGTAGAAAGATGGCAAAACAATAGTGCACAAAGAGCTTAAAAAGGGATAAGAGGTTACCTTCGAAGCACAACAGCAAAACAGCCCCAATTCTGAGCTAAAACCACCTTTTGGAGCTCAAACAAAGTCCCAAGTTACCTCAGCCCAAAGATGATCAACTTTGGTTAAGGAAGTGTATGCAAATATGTAGGGAATTCTCACTTTCAAGCCTAAAACAAGAGGAGAGAGAGAGAATTCTAGAGAGGGGGAAGAATTTGCTCACAAATCTTCTAGAGAGAGAGGCTGCCAAAATTGCTCACCCCCTCAAATGATAGATATTGCCTTCATATATAGCAAAAATGAGAGCCTTGGTGAAATATCTGAATATAGAGACAGCTGGAGCACTTGGAAGACAGCTGGAGCAAAATATCTGCAAATTCTGAGCTTTCTGGACATTTGTGGCCGACCAGCCAGTTGTGGTGACCGACCGGCTACTTTTCTGGCCGACAAGAATCCCTTCTGGCCGGCATATGGCGGCAAGCTCCATTTGTGGCCGGCACACTCCCACAGAGGCCGGCAGCAAAAACTAGTCCTTGTCCCCGAATTCAACCAGGCATAACTCCTTCATCTGGACTCCTTTTCAGGTCATTCTTGAGCCTAAACTATAGCCCCGGAAGTCTTCTTTCCAATGGTGGAAGTGTTACATCAAAATTACAAGTGTGCTAAGAGATAGCCCTCTTTTAGTGAAGACTGCTCAGTTTGGTCCAACTGGATCAATGCCCAACTTCAACCAACCATATCTCCCTCATCTGGCCTCGGCTTGAGAAGATTGTTGAGTGCAAAATAAAGCCCCGGAAGTCTTCTTTACAACGGTGATGGCGTCATAGCTGAAATCCAAGTGTGTAAACAGATAGGCCCGACTTAGTGAGGGCCGCTCAACTCTCCCTTAACGGTTCATGCCCGTCCTCTTCTCTAACTTGGTTTCTTCTCTCCCCTCTTCTTTTCTTCAACTCCAAACCTCTAAACAGGATGTTTTAAAGAATTTTTCAATGAGCTCACCTCTGTTTCATTCATTTCCACTTTGTCCTTACTCTATTTACCGAAAAGCGCAACATTTAACAAAATACGAGCGTCAGAACATAGTAGAAACCCTTTTCAAAAATGTTTTGAAAGAGAGGGTTTTAAGGTCTAAAATCTTTGGTCAAAATAGTTTTGGTCCGAAAAGGGGTTGTGGGTTGGGATTTGAAGCCCCTCTTGCCGAAGAAATCGAATCTTTGCATTGCGCAACTTTTACCATCAGGTAAACAATCAGTAGCGCCCAAGTCTTAAGGCCGGTCAAAAATAGCGTGTCTACAGTTGCCCCTCTTTGACAGAGCTCAGAGTCATGAAGTGACGTGAGTGAATGTCAAAGCCCAGAGACGACCCATTTTTGACAAGGCCGAAGACTTGGACAAATAAACAAAATACTGATAAATAAATGGTCGCGCCTGCAGGCTGCCTACATATCCCTTTGCAAGAAATCAAACTAGCGTAGTTCAGGGGCAGAATGCAAAATGATACACAATACAACAAGACAGTGCGAATTATATACAATGTAATGAAATAATCAAACCACAAGCAGTGTAAAACCACACAAATACCATAAAGGGATAGAGATGCAGAATCAAACTACGTTTAACACAAAAAAGGTGCCGGAATCCTCAAACCACAATTGTCTTAGTGGAATAGGAGTGTGCACATGCAGAACTGTGTGTTTCGCAGAAAGAATACAAGTAATTGGATGGGATGATATAAGCGAGGAATGATTTGCTAAGGAAAGATCATGATCTTACATACTGAATGCAATAAAACAAAATACGATGCAATGGATGCAATGGATGAAGTGAATAAGGCACGCGGCCAAACTACGTTTTACTTAGAAAAAGGCATGGACACAAAACAAACCAATCAGGAGCGCGCTTCACATGTCCTGAGATAAATCCCAAACACGCTGAAAACGTGTGAGGAAAGGAGCACTCTAACCACGCTGAAATCGTGAGAAGAGGTCCGAAAACAACTGATCAGGAGCACGCTTCACGCGTCTTGAGATAAATTCCAAACACGCTAAAATTGCAAGAGGAGGAAAGGAAAATTCCAAACACGCTGAAATCGTGTGAGGAAAGAAGACACTCTAATCACATTGAAATCATGAGAAGAGGTCTGAAAACAACCAATCAGGAGCACGCTCGACGCAACCTGAGATAAATTCCAAACACGCCGAAATCGTGTGAGGAATGAGACACTCTAACCACGCTAAAATCGTGAGAAGAGGTCTGAAACAACCAATTAGAAGCGCGCTTCACGCGACTTAAGATAAATTCCAAACACGCTGAAATCGTGTGAGGAATGGGACACTCTAAACACGCTGAAAACGTGAGAAGAGGTCCAAAAACAACACTCAGGGGCGTGTTCCACACGTCCTGAGATACATTCCAAACACGCTAAAATCGCGAGAGGAAAAGGACACTCTAACCACGCTGAAATCATGAGAAGAGGACCAAAAATAACCAATCAGGAGCGCACTCAACGCATCTTGAGATGAATTCCAAACACGCTGAAATCGTGTAAGGAAAGGAACACTCAAACCACGTTGAAATCGTGAGAAGAGGTCCGAAAACAACTACTCAGGGGCGCACTTGACGCAACATGAGATAAATTTCAAACACGCTGAAATCGTGAGAAGAGGACCAAAAATAACCAATCAGGAGCACACTCGACGCATCCTGAGATAAATTCCAAACACGCTGAAATCGTGTAAGGAAAGGAACACTTAAACCATACTGAAATCATGAGAAGAGGTCCGAAAACAACTACTCAGGGGCACACTCGACGCAACCTGAGATAAATTCCAAACACACTAAAATTCTGTGAGGAGAAGGACACTCTAACCACGCTAAAATCGTGAGAAAAGGACCAAAAACAACCAATCAGGAGCACACTCGACACATCCTGAGATAAATTCCAAACATGCTGAAATCGTGTAAGGAAAGGAACACTCAAACCACGCTAAAATCGTGAAAAGAGGTTCGAAAATAACTACTCAGGGGCGCACTCGACGCAACCTAAGATAAATTCCAAACACCCCGAATTCGTGTGAGGAGAATGACACTCTAACCACACTGAAATCGTGAGAAGAGGACCAAAAATAGCCAATCAAAAGCGCACTCGACGCATCCTGAGATAAATTCCAAACACGCTAAAATCGTGTAAGGAAAGGAACACTCAAACCACGCTGAAATCGTGAGAAGAGGTCCGAAAACAACTACTCAGGGGCGTACTCGACGCAACCTGAGATAAATTCCAAACACGCTGAAATCGTGTGAGGAAAAGGACACTCTAACCACGCTGAAATTGTGAGAAGAGGTTCGAAAACAACCAATCAGGAATGCATTCCACGCAGCCTGAGATAGCCCCGAAGGACAACGATCCTAAACGCTGCACAACGTGAAAGGATAAATGATACGAGACAACACAAGATACAAATAAATGCAATAAGTGTGATGATATGATACATGTTACAAGCAATGTATGATGTTTAGGGAATGCAATAAACAAACAAAGTGGCGCTTTAAAAAGGACCTCATAGGGTGAGTGGCAATGAACCGCTCTACTTTGATAGGGATCTCCTCCCTTGTGTTCTTCGAACTCGTACCTTCAACTCACAGTACAAAGGTCCTGAAATACTGACAAGGAGCAACATCTGCATGTAGAAGCCACGGATTCCGCTTGTCTTCCTGATCATATTCATAACTTTCCCTATTCTCCAACGGGGTGACAGACTAGGTTGGTTCAGTATCTAGAATTGAGGCGCATACATGCTACCTCAACCTATGGGGCTGCCATATAGATTTCAAGTTGAGGATACACCTCTGGGTATTTAAACCAGACTTTAGTCTCGGAAATTCCAAACCTTTGCATTCTAGGCATCAGCCATTCGAACTCTAGTTTCCACCATCGCAGTTGGTCTCCTAGGAACTCATTGCAAACACAGCCAAGATGCCTCTAGCAAGGAAATGGTATTCGGAGATAGCACTTCTGATCGCCATTCTGGCTTGAAGCAGACTTAAGCTTGAGGTAGAGGTACACTCGAACTTTGGAGCATTGACAAGGCTTGAGGAAGTACATCTGGAATTTAATCTTGGAACTTTTTGAAGTTGAAACAGACTCAGATGCTCCAAATTTTCCCTCTTTTCTTTTGCTTTGCAGTTTGGAACCTATATAGCTTCAGTTAGGTCCTAGTTCTATTGTTCTCATATGACTTGGGTCAAACCCTACAGTTTTATGAAAGAACAAATCCTGTTTTGCACATATGTGGAGAATGGCACAGCACTCTGAGCACAAAATGATTTATTTTTGAAATTGAGAAATGAGTTCTTAACCGGGTATTGAGCCTACAACTGACCACAGCACACCACGACTCAACAAAGGAAAACAAAAGGTAAACCAACCTAAACACATCTATTAACACTCGAAATGACTCAAAACAAGAATCGAGACAAACAAACACAACGCACACAACACTCAGATGTGTACCACCAATGGGAGACCTCTCAGTTCACGAGGAGCCTGTTTCTTCGAGTATTGTTTCCCACCCTTTCTCATTTGTGAGTCTCACATCACTCTGGCACTCAATCTCTTGTTTTCTGAAAAAGCCCTTTTCTCACTTTTTCTCTCAACGCACATCTCTCTATTCTTTAATCTCTCTTATTTTCTATCCCTCCCCTGGGTGGTTGATGGATAAGCAGGAAGTTGTGGGCTCTTGTCCCTAGTATTCTACTAGATTCTCCTTCTTGACATCGATTGACGATGCGCTCGGCCAGTTTGGATGTCATCAGACTTGTCCAAATGAGGAAGTGGAATATCCTGCTCCATTTTCAATTCATGCTTCGCACTTAGCTTGATACCTTGCTGCTAGAAGGATAAGAGAGCTTTCGGCCCTTTGCCTGTTAGCTTCAGTTGCGCCCTTTCTGGCGAATACATTGATAATGGGGGAAAGATAGAAAACCTGACTCAACTGTGCCCCTAGTTCATCATTTTGACCATTTTTTGTTTTTGGCTTTCTAATAAAACAGTTTTGACCAATATGAGAGTTAGATTAACATACTTGTTCGATTTTCTGATTTGAAATCCTGCAAGTCAGGCTATGAGTATTGAAAATTTCCTTTTTTGGGTCCAAGAAATGGTCCAGTTTTGGAAAAATGAAATAATTTTTGAGAAAATTAGTCAACCTTATTAAAAACCCTCAAAACTGTTTTTGCAAATGGCCACTACTCGACCAACACAGAATCTACTCTCGAATTGCACAACCTCAGATCTGAACTTGATTTGTTTTGCAACCGAATCTTCTAACGGAATAGGACAACCGAATCTGAATGAAGATGAGCCAATTTGCACATGGATAGGATAGCCGAGTTGAACAAGGATAAACCAATCAACATGGATGAGCCAAGCAGGCTGAAAATGATTGGGGCCGGACTTCAGGATGAAGTTGCCTACGTATCCCAAACATGGGAATCAGGCCGTACGTAGTTTTGGGTTGAGGTTCACTCGGGTGCTGACGCTCTCCTTTTGCGCTCTAACTTTTGCCAAGGCCGCCATTTCGGGTTTTCAACCTTGCGAGCTCTGTTTATCTTTTCTTTTCATTTCTTTTCTTCTTTTCATTTCTTTTATTTTCTTCATTTTCTTTTCATTTTTGTTCTTTTTCTTTTTCTTGCTCTAACTTTTTCCTGGGTCACCCTTCCGAGTTTTTAGCCCAGCGAGCCTCTCAAGGATAAAAAAAAGTTTAACTGGTCCATGTTGATCGGTTTTGAGATCTCGAAGCCATCTGAATCCAGGAGAATGGCTGTTGTTTGCTGATGATGTAGGAGCCCGTCTAATCGGGTCTGAATTTGTTGCTAGTGTTGCGGATAAGAACTTGATTGTCCTTCGGTGAAAATTTTCTTCTTTTCTCCATTCTGGGATTTGGTATTCTTGCCAGTCTTCATTAGCTTGAGAAATGACTCATCTTTCACTCTTCAAGCACATTTGACATTTTTGCCCCTAGTCCGAGGGATGCTTCTGATCTAGCTTTGCAAGCTTCCTTTGAGAACATCTGATCTTCTTGATCTAACTTTCTTGCCCCCAATTTGAGGGCTGCTTCAAATTTGGCTTGGCGGGCCTCCTTTGATGTCATACGACCTTGTTGCCCCTAGTTCATGGGTAGCTTCAAATTTGGCCATACAAGCCTCACATTATGATTGACCGTTGAACATTCTGAATCCAAGTTCAAGGTTTGAAAGAAAAAGAGGTTGAGTCTCGAGGTCGAGAGTGATCCTATGCTGCACAATCTCAAGATCAATTCCACGCATGTGCTCGCAGGACCACGCAAAACATTTTTTTGAAATTTTTTAAGAAAGCGACCAGTCGCTTGTGAAGATAGTGTAGAACCAATCTAGATCAAGTCAGGATCCTTCTCAGTACTCACATTAACAAACATGATCTCATTCATTAAGGGCTTAGCATGCCTCTCTTTCTCTCAGTTGATCAAATTTTTGCAAATCCCGAGGAATTCCTCCATCTTTGTTTTCATCATAGTGTTCAAAAAGTTTTGAAAAACTTAGGTCGATGCAATGATTTCAAGGCACAGAAAAGTAGGTGTAAAGCATTGCCATTTCATTCAGATCTTCTGGCACAACTGGCTTCAATGGCAGAAGCAGACGCAAAAGCAAGAGTGTAAAAGAGAGACACAAAAAGATAGTGATGTCTGAGGTAACACCCACGAAATCACCTGACTCTGACACAACAAGACTGACTCGATACAACAAGACAGACTCAACTGACTCAGTACAAAAAGACTGACTTAGTACAAAAAGACTGACTCAATACAACACAACAGAACTGACCCAACACCCAAGTCAGAAAGTAAAATAACCAGCATTTGCACATTGATCAAAACAGTGCGTGCCATCCCCATATCTGGAATAAACTGAGCGCCATTCGCAGGTGGTTCATCCCCCGATCACATAATCATATTATCCCCTAAGTTCACTGATCTAGTGCCGATAGACTTTGCAGAGCCTGGTGCGACGATGACCTTGTTATCAATCAGATCTTGTATTTCATGGCGAAGATGAAAACAAAGGTCAGTGTCATGACCTGTTTGTTGATGGAAGGCACAATACTTGGTCGGGTTATGTGAGGGAGGGAGGTTATTTGGCAGTGGGCGTGGTTCCAGGGGCTTCAGGTGCCCCTTTCTGATCAGGACCTTCCAGACCGCTAATAGAGACATATAGAGCGGGATAAAAGTTCTCTGACCCCGAGGTGGATATTTTGCTAGTTGTGGGGTGGTCGGGTTGGATGTACTAGCGAAAGGATTGGCAGGTGCTGACTGGGGTTGCTGATCTCTGACAGATGTAGGATTGGAGCCGAAAGGGGTGTTTCTAGTACGACAACCCTTTTTTCGGCTTGCCTCTTGATTCAGAATGCTCTTATCTTGAGTAGCAAAAGTGTCATCCACAGTTTTTACAATAACTGCGAGCACTTGCTGTTTGTTTAGTCCTTCGGCTTTCAAAGCCTTAATAGCCCACTGAAGATGTTGATGGGGACCAATGCCTGCCCCTACTTTGTTCCTACCACTAGCCTCCACTTTGCCAAAGGATTGGCCTTCTTCCAATGCAGCCCGTCCCAAGAATGGGGAGCCTTTTGGATTAAAACTCATGGCCTGCGATGTGGTTGATGACGGAGCCAAAATTTCAGAGGCTAAATCTGCCACAGTCCTTTGCAAATCTTCAATCATTCTCATCAGCTCAGAAGTAGTGGGTTCACGGGTTTGAGATGATTGGGGCTCGAGTGCATCCATCATGCATAAGTCCATGCTTTCTGGGATAAACACCTCATGCTTGGGTAAATGGACTGGGGTGATGTATATGTTGGGGTCGACGGTGGATGGTAGTATATGGATGAGGTTGAGTTGGGGAGGTGATGGGTCAGCACTAGCCCGATGTCCTTTTGGTGGAGCTATGGTCTTTTCGTCAATAAGATCCTGAATCTTATGACAGAGGCGGATGCAACGGTTCGTATCATAACCGTGTTGTTGATGATAGGCACAGTATTTAGCTGGGTCATATCTTGGTGGAAGAGGATTTGGAAGTGGTTGAGGTTCTAGGAGCTCTAGGTACCCTTCTTCTCGTAGCCTTTTCAAAGCTTGAGAGAGACTCATGTAAAGAGAATGGAAGTTTCGGTCTTGGGGCTGAGTTGAAGTAGTTGGTTTTTGGCCATTGAGGGAAGTGGTGATAGTGTCTCCTTCTGAGCATTTCGCAGCTGTGCTACCATCAGTAGTAGCATTGGAACTGCAAACAACATTCTTCTTCAAAGGCTCATTATCTTTGGCAAAGATCCCTTGTCTGATGGCATCCTCGATTTGAACCCCCATTTCATGAAGGTCTGGAAAGGTAAACAAAGGTAGAACGATCATCCTCTGTAGCAACTTGCCATGCAAATTCTGAACAATCATCCTGATCTGATCTTTGTCGGAAGGCCTTGTAGTCACCATCGAGGCCTTTGCTCTCCATTTCCTTATGAACTCTGAGAAACCCTCCTTTGGCTCTTGGCGGGTGGCTCCGAGATCATGAGTTGTGACCTCGATTTCTGTGTTGTAGGAGTATTGCGCAATAAAGGCCTCAGCCATTTCTTCCCAGTTCTGTTTCACAGAGTTCTCCAATTTCGCATACCAGATTGCGGCTATCCCAGACATGGTTCGACAGAAGAGAGACAACTTCTGGGCCGAGGTCAAACCCATTGGTCTCAAGATATCAGAAAACAGGTGGAGATGCACCATTGGGTCTCCAGAACCATCGAAGTGGTCGATATGCAGCATTTTAAACCGCTTCGGTAAGGTAACTGCAGATTCAGTATACCTGTCCTCTAAATCCGGGATAGAGTTCACTCCTTGTGCTCGTTTGAATAACTTCTCCAGTTTATTGACCTTGAGTGCAGTTGGGTCAACCTTAAATTCAGACGGAGCTTTGGCTTGATAGACAGGAGTTTTAGAGGCTTGCTCTGGGATTGGCTCTGCCGGATTACCCTGAGTCTCTTGGACATTGACTGCGACCTCAGGTGCCAGAGTACCCACTGGGGGTGCATGGGATGCAGATGCTACTGCCGGTTGTGGTTGTTGTTGTTGTAGCTGGGTTATCACTTCGGTCTGACGAGCCGTGACTTCAGCCTAATGGACTGCGTCCTGCTGCAGTGCCTCGAATGTCTGTTGCAGGTGTTGTGTTTGTTTTTCCACATTGGTTAGGGGATATTGAGCCATGGGAATGGGTGATTGATCTCGTGCTGAGTTGAATGCAGACAACTGTTCCCAGACCAGACTAAACCCGAGTGAGCTGAGGGGTGACTGTTGTAGAAACTATACTGGTGAATTCTGCCTGGACCTTCTTCGTCTTGTAACCGGTGGGGGTGAGGTAAACACAGGTTGCTTTTGAACCAATTCCAACCTGACAAAGTCTATCGATACAAGTCCAGAGTACCTGGGGATATTGGAGCCTTCTGAAGCTATGGTTCCAAGACTAACTTGCAAAAGAGAAAACAGACAGCATCTCAGCCTAATTTCACTAGAACAGATATGAGCGTAGTTGAATGACTGTACTCTTCACTAAATTTTGCCCCAAAATAGATACCAACTTGGCAACTGACATGCATATCCCTGTACAGTTTCACTGTAAAGCACATAACAGTTAATTGAGAGCCAAAACACCCCTATGATGGGGTAGGGTTACCCTGTCCTAGTTTCGTCAAGAGCTAGGGTTTCACTATGCACGCATGCGGTTTCATACAATCCTGCATTCGGGTGAGCAACCTATCCTAGTCTCTAAGGCTTCCGATATGCAACTAGGTCAAATGGTCAAAAAGGGTGCCTCAGCGGTGATCCCAATCCGAGGTTTGTGTTCCCATCATGGAAGAGCCTGTAACCAGTCAGCCTTATGGCATGCTTTTCCAAGCAAGCCTCTGGCAAACTGTTCAGGAATAGCAGATGGCAAACACTGTGACATAGGCGCACCAATGCACATGCAATGCAAAGAAGCACATAAATGTAGATAAAACAACATATCATGAGTTTTGAGTCAAGTTCTCTAAATCCCCAGCAGAGTCGCTAGAAACTATAGACTCGACTTTCTTCGTGCGCCCCCCCTTTCGGAGAGGGCGCGAATTGGTCTTACTACAGTTCAGACTCCAAACACGGTTCTGAATCTAATCTCACAAAGTGCAATGTGAGACTGATAAACACCAAAGAATCCAAATTCGGCAAATCGTTTTGGAAAATCGATTTTGAATCAAAAAATGCCAAACATGGACTGCTTTGCCAGATTACAGAGTCGCCATCTAAATATTTTGTTTTTGGGAAATTTAGGAAACCCTGACTCGTGCCAAAGGCCACGTGTCCGTCATCACCAAAGTTGCCTTCTTCTCGGGAACTTGGGTACGAGAGGAGAAGGTCCTGAAATGGGCACCCTCACTCGCCCGATCAAAGGATCGGCCTCTACTAAGCATGATATGTTATTTTATAAACCGTGTGTTCTTATTCTGATTATTAGCTAACTTTACTATGTGATGCGCACAGCATACATGTATAGACTCGATCACGAGAATTGGAACAAAACAACTCATGTTTATTTTTGAAAATGGTTTGAAAATGCCACCTTCAAGTGGGCTTTAGAAAACATGATGTGCCACTTCCAAAGTGGGCTTAAAACATTCATTCGTTGAATTGTCTCAATTCAAGTAACAAAGCCTTCACCCACAGGCATTCATGCAGTTAAGCATTTAAGCAAATAGCCTCATGGCAAGCATGCTATCATGGCAACACTCACACTCATGCAAGTATGCTAAAGCGTAACACTTACACTTACAATGTACTCCAAGCCAAAATAGAAAACTAGTTAGAAACAATGCATGACCCTAACTATGCTAGATGCCTAATGCAACACATGCAATATGCAACTAAATAGGCTCGGCTATCTAAGATGGCATATGAATGCAACAATTTGATACATGTATTCAAATAGGTATTGAAATACAATGCAGTTTGAATGATGCGCCGAGCCCGGTGCATGCAAGACAAATGAATGGATGCAAATGTGCAAGCATAAGGTATGCTAACTGAAATATGCCCTAAAGCAAACCATCGAAAGCAGTTAAGTAAAAGGGAGAAAGAAATGTGGTCGGAAGACATGCACACACACACGTACCCTTATTACAACAATGCGCCCTCTCTAAGGAGGGTCCGAATAATTAAGCTAACTAGCTACGCTAAGCTAAGCTAACTATTACAAACCAACTAATTAACCAACTAGCTAATTAATTATTACAACCTAATTGAAATTAAATTAACTAACTATTCTAAGCTAGCTAAAATATTACAAAGATGAATTAAATTAGCCAAGCACATTAACTAATTAATTACAAAACCGGTAAATTAACTAGCTAAGTAAAGTAGTAAAATGGCCTTGAGGGGGAGGGAGACATGCATGCTCGGTTTGCTTCACCCGAAAATGCATTGCCTTGCCATGAGTTGCCTCTGTTTGCCCTCGCGGTGATCTCAGAACATCATACAAACTTCTAGATTGCATCTGCCCCAACACAGGAACACTTTGGACAATTTCTCCTACAGGTGGCTAGCCGGCCACCTCAACTGGTCGATAGGCTACCTCAACTGGCCGGCCGACCAGTGTAAGTGGTTGATAGGCTGGTGCAAGTGGCCGGCCGACCACTTCTCTTTCCAGAATTCTACCTTTGCTGCAACAGAGTGCAACAGAGCCAAGGCAATGTATTTGGCAAGAAATGTGTGTATTGCCACCCTCTTCATCATGTCTCAAGCTCAAAGGAGTGTGGTGCTTGGCTTTCAAGCCATCAACCAAGCATCTCAATGCATGATGGCCGAAGAACCAAGCTTATACAAGCTTAGTGAATGCACACATAAGACTCAAAGTGCCTCCACCTTATCATGCATGATCAAAGGTGTCGGTAACCAAGAAACGTGACACGTTTCATCACTTTGAGTATGAAACGTCCCACATTTCTCATGTTTGGATTAACGTCTGATCCAAACACATGCAATGCAACACACATATGTTATCTTGCACATGTTTTACTTGGTCATTTTCTTATTTACACATTTTAGCTTACCAATTAGTCCATTAACCGGTTAATCTCAATGTGAAAAGTCCTCTAATGAGAAAGATGGCCTAAGCCACAAGTGCCTTGAGCATGAAAGAGGTTTCATGCTGTTGGTTAGTAGAAATCCTCAAGGGAGGATTAAAACCATTAGGCATGCGAACCTTAATTTTACGCTCAAGCCAACAAGGGGCTAAAGACCTCTTTCAAAGCGAATGAAAGAGTGAAACAATGGAGTGCAATGGCATATATTTCAGCACTGAAATGACATGCTAAATGACTTAAAATCATGCAAACAAACCATGCACAACATGTTAAGAGTCAAAAGCATTGAAACTAGTGAATGACACAACACTAGAGGTATGTAATACAAAGCTCAAATGACCAAATCAGCTATGGACAGACCTAAAACATGCCAAATCAGTGGCCTAATCATGCTAAAACTTAGGCACAAAAGGCAAGAAAATCATGCGCGCATGTTGGCTCACAAGCAAGGCACAAAGCTTAACTCTTAGAAGCAATGAAGGAGTGGGATATGTGAGTGTGTGACAGTAATATATGCTCTGAAATCACATGCAAAATGATGCTATATCATGCAAACATCACAAGCAAAGCATGCTAGAGGCCCTAAAACTCAACTAGTTAAGGCACTTGCACTATAGCTATGCAATACATGGCTCTCATGACTAAGACCACTCAAAACAGAGCTGAAGCATGCTAAAACATTAGCAAAAATGTGTTGGAGTTGAGCTAATATAAGCTAGAATGATAGGCATACTCATTATGCATATTAAGCTAGTAAGCAAAATTACACTACAAGTGCAAAATGCAAGCAACCAATGGCCAAACCAGCCAAAAACAGAGTTTAAACATGTTGACATAAGGCCAAAAACATGCTCAAACTAGGCTACAAAAAGGTAGAAAAGCATGCTTAAATACTAGGCTATCTACATATGCAAACAAGACATGAGGAGGGGGGATTACTCCCTCCTATTTTGGACCTCAAAACCACCTTTCCACCACTTAAATTCCTCTGGAATTCAATGGTTAAATGGCCAAAAAGAGATGGTTTCAAAAGCTTTGAAAGATGGCACAAAGCTTAGCAAATAAGCTACAAAAGAGGGTGGACCACCCCTAACTCCAAAAGGGCCTCAAATTACCATTTTTAACAGTTCAAAATAGAGGTTTTTTTAGTTCAATGCCACCCCAAAAATAGTGTAGAAAGATGGCAAAACAATAGTGCACAAAGAGCTTAAAAAGGGATAAGAGGTTACCTTTGAAGCACAACAGCAAAACAACCCCAATTCTAAGCTAAAACCACCTTTTGGAGCTCAAACAAAGTCCCAAGTTACCTCAGCCCGAAGATAATCAACTTTGGTTAAGGAAGTGTATGCAAATATGTAGGGAATTCTCATTTTCAAGCCTAAAACAAGAGGAGAGAGAGAGAATTCTAGAGAGGGGGAAGAATTTGCTCACAAATCTTCTAGAGAGAGAGAATTTTTAAAGAGAGAGGCTCCCAAAATTGCTCACCCCCTCAAATGATAGATATTGCCTTCATTTATAGCAAAAATGAGAGCCTTGGTCAAAATATTTGAATATAGAGACAGCTGGAGAACTTGGAAGACAGCTGGAGCAAAATATTTGCAAATTCTAAGCTGTCTGGACATTTGTGGCCGACCGACCAGTTATGGTGACCGGCTGGCTACTTTTCTAGCCAACAAGAATCCCTTCTAGCCGGCATATGGCCGGCAAGCTCCATTTGTGGCCGGCACACTCCCACAGAGGCTGGCAGCAAAAACTAGTCCCTGTCCCTGACTTCAACCAGGTATAACTCCTTCATCTGGACTCCTTTTTAGGTCATTCTTGAGCCTAAACTGTATCCCCAGAAGTCTTCTTTCCAATGGTGGAAGCCTTACATCAAAATTCCAAGTGTGCTAAGAGATATCCCTCTTTTAGTGAAGACTGCTCAGTTTTGGTCCACCCGGATCAATGCCCAACTTCAACCAACCATATCTGCCTTATCTGGCCTCGGCTTGAGAAGATTCTTGAGTGAAAAATGAAGCCCCGGAAGGCTTATTTCCAACGGTGTTGGCCTAACAGCTAAAATCCAAGTGTGCAAACGGATAGGCCCGATTTAGTGAGGGCCGCTCGACTCTCCCTTAACGGTTCATGCCCATCCTCTTCTCCAACTTGGTTTCTTCTCTCCACTCTTCTTTTCTTCAACTCCAAACCTCCAAACAAGATGTTTTAAAGATTGTTTCAATGAGCTCACCTCTCTTTCATTCATTTTCACTTTGTCCTTGCTCGGTTTACCGAAAAGCGCAACATTTAACAAAATGCGAGCGTCCGAACATCGTAGAAACCCTTTTTGAAAAATGTTTTGAAAGGGAGGGTTTTAAGGTCTAAAATATTTGGTCAAAATAGTTTTGGTCCTAAAAGGGGTTGTGGGTTCGGGTTTGAAGCCCCTCTTGCCGAAGAAATCGAATCTTTGCACTGCACAACTTTCACCATCAAGTAAACAATCAGTAGCGCCCAAGTCTTAAGGGCAGCTAAAAATGGGGTGTCTACAGGGAGGTGGCCGGCCGGCCACCTAAAAGTGGCCGACTGCCATTTTCCTCATTTTTCAGATATTTATTTGCTAGTTATGCCAGCTTTTGTTCACTGATGCCATCTCCGTACACGTGTATGGAGGGATGAATGCAAGCTTTTGGCTTGCATATCTATAGAAGGGGAGGTCTCTCCCCCATTTGAGGGATTAGAAAAATTTTGTGAGCAAAATTTCTCCCTCTCTCTTTAGAAAACTCTCTCTCCTCTTGTTTTGTGCCTTAAGCTTAGAATTCTCTACACTTTTGCAAAGAGACCATTAGCCAAACACCTTCACCTTGGAGTTGAGGTTCCTTGAGGCCTTGTTTGAGCTTCTAAGAGTGGTTTTAGCTCAGAATTTTTGCTGTTTTACTGCTGTGCTTCAAAGGTATAAGGCTTACCTCTTTTAAGCTTTGTTTTAGTTAATTACTTGGCCATGTTTTTACACTATTTTGACTTGGTTTTTCAACCATAAAAAACTCTGTTTTTAAGGTTTTAAAATGGTGGTTTGAGTCTTATTGAGTTAGGGGGTGGTCTCCTCTTTTTGCTCTTTGGCTTGTGAAGCCTTCTGTGCAATTTTTTACCACCTTTTCATCAAACCTTTTGGCCCTTTAAACCACTGAAATTTGGAGTTATTTCAGTGGTAAAAAGTGTGTTTTCAAGTCCAAAATAAGAGAGGGTAGCCTCCCTTCCTTGTGTCTTGTTTGCAAGTATAGATAGCCTAACATGTGAGCATGCTTTTCTACCCTTTTGTGACTTTATCTCAGCATGTTTTAGCTACTGATTTGGCCTACTTTAGCTCTGTTTTGGGCTGCTTTGATCATATGAGTCTTGTCTTGCATGGCTATAGTGCAAATGCCTTCACTAGCTTTGTATTTTAAGGCCTCTAACATGCTTTGTTTGAGATGATTGCATGTTGTAGCATCATTTAACATGTGATTTCAGTGCATATATCTCTGTCACACTCTCACTTATTCCACTCTTTCATTGCTTTTGAGAGTTTGGTTTTAAGTCTTGTGTGCGAGCCAACATGTGAGCATGTTTTTCTAGGTTTTCATTCCTCGATTTCAGCATATTTTAGCCATTGTTTTGGCATGTTTTAGCTCTGTCCAGAGCTGGTTTGGTCATTTGAGCTTAGTATTGCATGTCTCTAGTGTAGTGTTCTTCACTAGTTTTGATTCTTTTGGCTCTTAACATGTTGTGCATGTGTTGCTTGCATGGTTTGATGCCATTTTGCATGCCATTTTAGCACTAAAAAGTCTGCAACCTCCCTATTCTTCATTTTTCAATTTGTTTTGAAAGTGGTCTTGAGCCCCTTGTTGGCTTCAGTGTGAACTTGAGGCTCTCATGCCTAATGGTTTTAATCCTCCCTTGAGGGTTTCTACTAACCAACAACATGAGGCCTCTTTCATGCTCAAGGCACTTGTGGCTTAACCATCTTTCTAATTAGAGGACAATCACATTGGACTTAATCGGTTAAAGGATTAATCGGTAATGTAAAATGTGTAAACAAAATGAACCAAGTAAAGTTTGTGCAAGATAAGCATATTTGTGTTGCATTGCATGTGTTTGGATTGGACGTTAATCTAAACACAAGAAATGTGGGACGTTTCATACTCAAGGTGGTGAAACGTGTCACGTTTCTTGGTCGCCCTCACCTTTGATCATGCATGATAGGGTGTTGGTTCCTCGAGTCTTACTTGTGCATTCATTAAGCTTGTACAAGCTTGATTCTTTGGCTATCATGCATGAAATGCTTGATTGCTGGCTTGAGAGCCAAGTGCCACACTCCTTTGAGCTTGAGATATGATAAGGCGGGTGGCCGTACACACATTTCTTGCAAAATACATTGCTTTGCCTCTGTTGCTCTCTGTTGCAGCAAGAACAAAATTCTGGAAAAAGTAGTGGCCGACCAGCCACCTGAAGTAGCCGACTGGCCACATTAACTAGCCGACCGGGCAGTTAAGGTGGCTGACAGCCATCTTTTGTGGCCGACCGGCCACCAATCAATTTTTGTGCAAAAGTATTCCTCTTTTGAAGCAGAAGCAGTCTGGAAGATTGGTTTAATGTTCAGAGATCAAGGAGAGTGCAAATAGAGGCAACCGATGACAAGGCGATGGATTTTTGGGAGGACGTAACCGAGCATGCATGTCTCTCTCACCCGTGAGGCCACTTTATTGCTTTATTAGCTAGTTGTAATTAATTAATACATTTTTTTTTATCAGCAAAGAAAAATTTCATTAACAGCATGAAATTAAAGGTACAGGAAGATGACATGCATCGAGAGAGATTCAGAAAGTACAAAATACCCCTACTACTACTACTACTCGCATCCATACAACCAACCCCTTCGCCTCACGATTTTTTTAAACAAACAGTTAAGAAGGACTTAACTAGAAAATAAAAGACATGAGTCCCCACAAAATCAACACACACAACCCAAAATCAACAAACCACACACTACTATTCAACCTGAATATTTTATTTGCCCAAGCTTCTACACTCCCAAACTAGAATCTATTCAATAGCCCAAGACCCACGCTGCTACACTATTTCACACCCATGCTGCTACACACCTGCTACACAGCTACACTCCCATGCTACACAGCTACAACACTGCTACACTGCAGACAACACTGCTACACTCCCATGCTGCTACACACCTGCTGCTACACTCCCAATGCACAATCTTTTATTCACCCATGCTACTACACTCCCAATGCACGCTAGACCCACCAAACTCACAACACTTCAATAGCCCAAGACCCACCAAAGCCGAGACCCACGCCATACAACACTTCTACTTCCATGGTCGGACTCTTTCCGCACGCTTCGCACCAAGCCAAGACCCACCAAACTCATTCCGTACGCTCCGCACCCAGCTCCACTTCCATGGCTGGAAAAAGCTCCACACCCAGCTCCACTTCCAACCGAACAAGACCCACTGCCATCTCCACTTCCATGGTCGGACTCATCTTTTCCCACCCAAACTCTGAACACACCCACTGCAAAAGCTCCGATATTGACAACCCAAAACATCGAACAACCGCCGAGATGCCTCCAAACCACTGGATGAAGTTCACCCCTCAAACTCCTACTCGAAAAGGAGCGCTCGAATGAAATCTTAGATAGATCTGGAGCGTACCGAAACAACTCCATAGATCCAAACCAGAGCTCATCCCTCAAACTCCCACTCGCAAAGGAGCGCCCGAATGAAGATCCAAACCAGATCTGAACATCCTCTATTCCGGTCCAAAACCGACCTCCTTCTACTCTGTTATGACCCTTATTCCAAGCATCCCTGTTGAAACAAAACATACACCCCAATGCATCTACCAAAAAAACAGATAACAAACACCAAAAATTTTAAGATCATTAGCTCACAAAACACAACTAAGTGGGAAGACATTGTGGGAATCAAGTTTATTAAATGCAAAAACCAGCCCACAAACACAAGAGAGAGCTGGGCCAGCCGACTGCCATAGCCAAAGGCGGCGATCGGCCGGCCAAAAGTGAGGCCCGGGGGTGGAGGTTTTTAGAGAGAGAGAGAGGGAGGCTTTTAGAGAGAGGGGAGACCCCTCCACCTTTTACTTGGATGCCCCTTTTGTAATTAATTAATACATGTGTTGTAATTAATTAGTTTAATCTGTTTTGTAATATTTTAATTAGCTTAGCATAGCTAGTTATTCAATTGGTTTGTAATAATTAGCTAGAATAGTTAATTAGTTGTTTTTCTAATAATTATCTTAGTTTAGTGTAGCTTAGCTTATTTATTCGGACGCTCCTTCGAGAGGGAGCAATGTTGTAATAAGTGTGCGTGTGTGTGTGCATGTCTTCCAACCCTGCGTCTTTCTCCTTTTATTTAATCGCTTTCGATGGTTAGATTAGGGTCATGTTTCAATTAGCCTACCTTATGCTAGCATGTTTGCATCATTTATTTGTCTTGCATGCACCGAGGCTCGGCGCATCATACAAACTGTATCGTATTTCAATGCTTATTTGAATACATGTTTCAAAGTATGTTATCAAATTGTTGCATTCATATGCCATCTTAGATAGCTGAGCCTATTAGTTGCATTATTGCATGTGTTGCATTAGGCATTGTTAACATAGTTAGGATCATGCATATTTCTAACTAGCTTTTGTTTTGACTTGGAGTACACTGTAAGTTTTACGCTTTAGCATACTTGCATGAGTGTGAGTGTTGCCATGATAGCATGCTTGCCATGATAGCATGCTTGCCATGAGGCTATTTCCTTAAATGATAAACTGCATGAATGCCTATGGATGAAGGCTTGGTTGCTTGAATTGGAACAATTCGATAAATGTGAGTTTTAAGCCCACTTTGCGAAGTGGCAAATCATCATGTTTTAAGCCCACTTGAGGGTGGCAATTTCAAACCATTTTAAAAAAACAAACATGAGTTGATTCGTTCCAATTCTTGCAATTTAGTTTATACTTGTATGCGTGCGCATCACATAGTAAAGTTAGCTAAATAACCGGGATTAGAACACATGTGTTTATAAAACAACATATCATGTTTAGTAGAGGCCGATCCTTTGATCGGGCGAGCGGGGGTGCTCATTTTAGGACCTTCCCCTCTCATACCCAACTTCCCGAGCCGAGACAACTTTGGTGATGATGAACACGTGGCCTTTGGCACGAGTCAGGGTTTCCTAAATTTCTCCAAAACAAAATATTTAGGTGGCGACTCTGTAATCTGACAAAGTAGTCTAGTTTTGCCATTATTTGATTCAAAATCGATTTTCCAAAATGATTTGCCAGATTGGACTCATTGGTATTTATTAGTCTCACATTGCACTTTGTGAGATTAGATTCAGAACCGTGACAGGAGTCCGAACTGTAGGACCAAGTCAAGCTCTCCGAAAGGAGGTGCGAAGAAAGTCGAGTCTACAGTTTCTGGCGACTCTGCTGGGGATTTAGAGAACTTGACTCGAACTCATGATATATTGTTTTATCTACATTTATGTGTTTCTTTGCATTGCATTTGCATCGGTGCGCCTAAGTCACAGTGTTTGCCATATGTTATTCCTGAATGGTTTGTCGAAGGCTTGCTTGGAAAAGCATGCCATAAGGCTGACCGGTTGCCGGATCTGCCACAATGGGAACACAAACCTTGGATCTGGACTACCGCTGTACCGTTTGATCCTCCTTTCACTTCTCGATGTTAGGAGCGAGAGGTATATTAGGTGGTCTTGCTGAGGCACCCTTCTTGAGCAATTGACCTAGTTGCATATCGGAAGACATAGAGACCATTCCAAACTAGGACAGGTTGCTCACCCGAATGCAGGATTGTTTGAAACCGTATGCGTGCGTAGTGAACCCCCAGTTCCTGATGAAATTAGGACAGGGTAACCCTACCCCACTATAGGGGTGTTTTGGCTCTCTCTTGCTTGCTATGTGCTTTTAAAGTGTGACTCTGCAGGAGTGCATGTATCAGTTGCAAGTTTGGGTATCAGTTTGAGGGTATCAGTTTTGAGGCAGAATTTTGGGACAGAGATCAGTGTTTGAGTACAGATTGTCCAGCTTATGATTTCGACTGTGTGTTGTCCTTATCTAAGCCGAGATGCTGTGCGTTTGCTGATTTTTGTTTCTTTTGCTTTATTTCTTTTTGCAAGATAGTACTTCACAATTGCTTCCAACGAGGCAGTTTCCACCCGAGCACTCTGGACCAGAGTCAGGAGGATTTACCGATCTGAGGATCTTATTGGAGGGCAACCAGTGTTTGCTTCGCTACCCCAGGTTACAAGACGGAGGACAATCAGGCATAGATCACCAGTTCAACAGTCGCCAATTCAACGGTCACTACCTGCTTCACCTGTGCCCAGTAGGGCCTAGTTTTCTGCTTCCACCTCAGAAAGTGAGTATACACCTGTCCTATCATATCAGCACCCCTCAGACAGTATGGAGGATATGATGCGTCAACTTTAACAAACTGTCAGGGCCATGTAGCGGGACGCTGCTTGCCAAGCGGAAGTTACCGCTCGCCAAACAGGGGTTGTAGCCTAGTAGGCTGAACTCATTGCTAAGCTTCAACAGTTGCAGCAACTACAACAAGCAGCAGCTTCTGCTTCGCACCCACCCTTGCCTAGGGTTCCAATACCCCAGGATACAGCTAATGTCCAGGAGAATACGAACACTCCAGCAAGGCCTGTCCCACCTCAGACTTCCAAAGCACCGGCCTACCCAACAGACACACCGTTCGAGTTTGACGTTGATCCTACTGCTTTGAAAGTAAGCAAGCTTAAGAAGCTGTTCAAACGAGCTCAAGGAGTCAATTCGATCCCAGATATAGAGGACGGCTACACAGATTCGGCGGTGACATAGCCTGATAGATTTAAAATGCCTCACATAGACCGCTTCGACGGCTGGGGTGATCCTATGGTCCACCTGAGGCTATTTTCAGATATTCTCCGACTGATGGGCTTGACTAGACTACAGAAGTTGTCCCTCTTTGGTCGGACCCATTTGGGTATTGCGGCTATCTGGTATGCTAAACTAGAGAATTTTGTGAAAAGGAGTTGCGAAGAGATGGTCGAGGCCTTTGTCGCCCAATATTCTTATGGCACTCAAATCGAGGTCATAACTCATGATCTCGAGGCTACTCGACAAGAACCGAAGGAGGGCTTCTCCGACTTTGTCACTCGGTGGAGGGCCAAGGCCTTCATCTTACCCCTCCCTATATTTGCTGACCTTCATGAGATAAGGGTACAGATAGAGGATGCGATGAAACAGGGTCTGATTGACCATGAAAAGGAGCAGCCCAATAGGGCTTTTACATGCAGTTCAAATGCGGCTACGAGTAGCAACGCAGCTGCAAGGACCTCTGATGTTGGTATGGTCACCACCACACCGAAAACAGCCACCCCCTTTACTGGTACATCTGGAACCACCCCACAGCTTGCAAAGTACCCACCCCGGGGCCAGAGGGTTTTCACCCCACTCTACATGTCTCTATCCAAAGCCTTGGGGGTTCTGATTAGAAAAGGGCATTTGAAGCCCCTAGAACCTCGCCCATTGCCAAATCCACTCCCTCTTACATACAACCCGGCCAAGTATTGCGCCTTCCACCAGCAGCATGGTCATGATACCGACCTATGCTTTAGACTCCTCATGAGATTTAGGATCTCATTGACAACAAAGTGATAGCGCCTCCTGAGAATCCAAACGTCACTACAAACCCTCTCCCACCACATAACCAACCCCCTCTCCTCCCCCGCCTAGGCAAGTAAACCTTATCCAAACAATGGTCATCCCATACGACCCCAGTATATATATCACTCCCTCCCACCTGCCTAAGCCGGCACTGTTCATCCCAGAAAGCACAGACTTATGCATGATGAGCGCGTCCATATCCCAACCTGAACCCGTGGTGGTGGCTGTGGTAGAAGAAGGAATGCTTGAGGGCTCCGTGAGCTTAACTGAGGAAGCGTACAACCCTTGCTGTTACATCGTGCCAACTAACCAAGCCAAGCCGATGATGGAATTGCCAATGGGGATGGAGGTAAATGTAGTCTGGGAAGAAGGGCCGAGCCAGGGGTTGGATGATTTGGCTGAGCTTGAGGAGGACATCAGTAACCTGCAGTTCTTTGATGAACAGGATCTGGAGGATGTACAGATTGGTTGGTTTGACATGAACGGAGCAACGGATAATACAGGGTGGCTTAGTGACGAGCCGGATGTTGATGAGGGGTCTCAATCGAAGCAGGGACAGTTAGAAACCAGAACATCTGCAACGGCCAGAATGGTCGACAACAAGGGGAAGTTGTTGGAGAGCACCGCTACTGAGAATTTTGCTCGAGAATTGAGCAGTGTGTGTACAGCTGATATAGAACAGGAGGCTGCACTGAAGTGTTTTGAGCAGGAAAGAACTGAGATTGATCAAAGGGCTAAAAAAGCCAAAGGCCCTGCGGGGACAGAATGTGTTGTGAACATGGGAACAATTACAGCAGAACCGGACAGTTGTTTTTCGGTTGCCGAAGGCATGTGGTGGGAAGACGATGATTTGTGTCTTGCCCATACTGACGAGGACTGGGGACAGAATTTACCAGATCATACTTAGTATATTGAGAAAGTTGATTACATGACTCGAAGTGGGCGGTACTTTAAGCCCCCATGCCTGGACCAGCCAGAGGCATCAGGGAAGGACAAGGAAGCAGAGAAACAGAAAGATAAACTGTTGGAGGAGGAAGCTATACTGAAGCAGCTGAAAAAGATTCAAGCAGATATCTCCATTTGGGGATTGCTCATGGCCTCACGGGTTCATAGACAAGTCGTCCTATTAGCAATGGATAAGGCTAAGCTCTCTATTGATACAACCCCTGAGCAGTTAGTGGGACTGGTGTTTCCGAGTGGCGCTTCGCCGACTTTGACGTTCACAGATAAAGAATTGCCGCCTGAGGGCTCCGAGCACAACAAGCCATTATACATCTCTGTGGAGTGTAAAGAGAAGTGGATACTAGTTGTCTTGGTTGATACGGGATCTGCAATTAATGTGTGTCCGTCGCGTACGACCTATGCTATTGGTTTGAAATCGGCAGATTTCGCACCAACAGGCTAGGTGATTTGGGCTTATGACAATACAAGTCGGGAAGTGATAGGGACAGTGCAGATCAGAACTCAGGTTGGCTCGGCGAAACAGGACATTGAGTTTCATGTCTTGGATGTTCCAGCCACCTTTAATTTACTCCTTGGATGGTCGTGGCTGCACCAAGTAAGAGCTGTCTCTTCCACTTTGCATTAGATGCTGAAGTACCCCCATGGGAAGGGGGTAGCTATTGTTTTTGGGAACACTTCCATACATCCACCGCTGAAGGTTACTACACCGGTGTCTGAAATTGTACATGACGAGGAGGACGTCTTTCTGTCTGGGTTCACCTTGACTGAGGCTCGGGTAGTACAAGATATGCTGGCTGTTGATAAGGGACTGTATGTTAGTGCGCAATCCGTCTACCTCATGAATAAACTACAACATGTACCCAGAATGGGATTGGGAAGGAGCGGTCGGAAGGGTGTCATTGCATTGGCTGAAGTACCACACAACCCTTACACCTTTGGTCTAGGTTACACGCCTACCAAAGAGGATTGGATAAGAAAGGGAAAGGAAATGGCCAGAAGGGCCAAGGCTAAGCAAGCCAGGAAGCACTACGAGCTGGTGTATAGACCTATTCAAGGAACCCTGAACGGCCGCTTTGTCCGGGAGGGGGAAGATTTCCCGTTTTATGGCTTTCCTGAGCCATGGCTGAATTTTGAAAAGCGGCGTGTGCCTAGCTTTGAGATCTTTTTGAATCTACAGTTGCAAGGGGATGAAGTTGCAAAAGAGCAGACTGACCTACCAGTTGTGGCTGAACAGTGCATAGAGGATGAGTCTGATGGCACAGAACTCGAGATAGGAGCAGTGCTGGCTTGTCTCCTCTCGGATCGTCAGATCACACCAGAGAGCTTGGGGGATGACTTCTCTGTTTCCATGATTAGAGATCAAACAGCTGTGGTCCCTTCTTCCAGCATTCTGGATGCATCTATCGCACCCTCCTTTGTTTGGCAGTACGAGGAAGGCTTTTTGTCCAGCAGTTCTGAGTCAGGTAGTGAACCAGAATTTGATTCCACAGAGTCTATGGAGTCGGAATCAAATTCTAGTTCTTCTGAGTCAGAGTCCGGTATTCCTGGGGTTGATAACCCTGATGTCGTTGTTTTGTCCAGGTCGTCTTTTTCATTTTCTTTTGAGTCGGTTGTAACTGAGGAATCAGACAAACTGGAAGTTGTGAATGAGAATGGTACCACTGCTGTTTCCGAGTACTTTTCTGTGCCACTTGTTTATTGCATTAATCAGGACTTTCAAAACTTTGATAAAAATGACAAGGAAGAAATTCCTCCGGTTTTGAAACATTTGATTGATCGAGAGAAAGAGAGGTTTGTAAAACCTTTGGTTGATGAAATCACTTCAATTAATGTTGGTACTGAGAAGGATCCACGGCTGGTCCAGATCGGGTCCACGTTGTCTTCGGAGGAACGCAAGCACTTAGTTGCTTTATTAAAAGATTTCAAAGATGTTTTTGCGTGGTCCTACGAAGACATGCCTGAAATCGATCCTGAGATTGAACAGCACCGGATCCCTCTTGACCCTGAGACCCGACCCGTCAAGCAGAGGCTTCGGAGAATATGCCTGGATTGGGCTCTAAAAATCAAGGAAGAGGTCACCATGTAGATAGATACAGGGTTCCTGTTAGTATCTGAGTATCCTACTTGGTTGGCCAACATTGTTCCGGTGCCGAAGAAAGATGGCAAAATTCGGGTGTGTGTGGTTTTCAGAGATTTGAACAAAGCTAGTCCGAAGGACAACTTTCCTCTACCGCACATCAACAAATTGGTGGACTTCACCGCAGGGCATGCGCTGCTCTCCTTTATGGATGAATTTTTCGGGTACAACCAGATCTTGATGGCACCCGAGGATAGGGAGAAGACTGCCTTCACCACGCCGTGGGGAACCTACTGCTATAGGGTGATGCTATTTGTTTGAAGAATGCTGGGGCTACTTATTAACGGGCTGCAACCACTATCTTGCACGATATGATCCACAAAGAGGTTGAGGTGTACGTGGATAACATGATTCTCAAGTCCAAGGAAAGAGAAGGCCACTAAATCGCCTTGAAGAAATTTTTCCAACGAATCAGAGAGTATCGGTTGCGACTGAATCCTCAGAAATGTACTTTTGGTGTCACAACAGGGAAAATGCTGGGGTTCTTGATTACACAAAGGGGCATCGAAGTCGATCTTTCCAAAATAAAGGCCATACTAGAAATGCCACCAAAAAGGACTAAAAAGGATGTGCGAGGCTTTCTGGGTAAAGTGCAATTCATAAGATGGTTTATTGCAAAATTAACCTTGACTTGTGAACCACTATTTGGTCTCCTAAAGAAAGGAAAGAAATTCCAATGAAATGACCGATGCCAAGTTGCTTTCGAGCAGATCAAGCAGTATTTACAGAACCCACCCGTGTTGTCGTTACCACAGCCGGGAAGCCGTTGATTTTGTATCTATCAGTAACCGATACAACAATGGGCTGCATGCTTGTGCAGGAATCTGAGAATAGAGTGGAGAAGGCCATCTATTACCTAAGCAAGAAGATGCTGGAATATGAGACCCATTACACTCTGCTCGAGAAGGCTTGTTTGGCCTTGGTATAGGCTACCAGGAAGTTGAGGCACTACCTATTAGCTCACTCTGTAATTCTGGTTTTGAGATTAGATCGCATCAAATATCTCTTTGAGAAACCAGTGTTTACAGGTAGGCTAGCTCATTGGTTGCTTCTTCTCTCCAAATTTGATTTGAAGTACATGACTCGTAAGTCTGTGAAAAGGAGAGCGGTAGCGGAGTTCCTAGCTGATCACCCAGTGGAAGGGGACGAAGCAATAGCGTATCTGCTCCCGGATGAGGCCATTCTGCAAGTCAAAGAAAAGATTTGGACTATGTATTTTGACAGAGCGTCTAATCAGTACGGGTATGGGATAGGGGTGTTGCTGATAGCACCCACACATACCCTTAGCCTTTAAACTCCGGTTCAAAGTATCGAACAACGAAGCAGAATACGAGGCATGTATCGCTGGCTTGGACGTCATTGGGGACTCGAACCTAGTTGTGTCTCAAGCGAAATGAGACTGGAAGGTTAAAGAAGAAAGGATGAAAATCTATCACCAAACCCTGGATGTTCTGATTCCCAGGTTTGAGAAGCTAACCTTCACGCATCTGTTAAGAGAGAGCTACAGATTTGCTGACGCTTTATCAACTCTATCTTCTATGATAGACATCCCTTTGGGAGTTTGGATGCGTTCGATCATTATTGAATAGAGGTATGTGCCGGCCTACGAGCTGATTGCCGCAATAGATGAAGTACAAGATCAGAACCCCTGGTATCATGACATTTGGAACTTCTTAGAAAATGAGGCTTATCCACTAAGGGCAAATGCCAAAGATAAGAGGGCAATACGGTGAATGGCTGCTCAGTTTATCATCTGCGGGGTAAATTGTACAAACGGGGCCATCTAGGAATGCATAAACTGTGTGTTGATGCTAAAGAGTCAAAGCGCCTAATGGAGGCCATCCACGGAGGAGAATGTGGATCTCACATGAGCGGAGTGGTGCTAGCTCGAAAGATTCTCAGACAAGGTCACTATTGGTCAACTATGGAGGAAGATTGTATTGGTTTTGTTCGGCGGTGCCACAAATGCCAGATCCATGCAAATCACATGAATATCCCGCCGTCGAAGCTGTACAATATGACTTCACCGTGGCCATTTTCAG
The DNA here is from genome assembly GCA_036172215.1 of Camellia granthamiana. Classification (NCBI taxonomy): domain Eukaryota; kingdom Viridiplantae; phylum Streptophyta; class Magnoliopsida; order Ericales; family Theaceae; genus Camellia; species Camellia granthamiana. The sequence goes on from CM069913.1 coordinate 116,653,699, forward strand.
TCTGGGGGATTGATGTTATCGGGGTTGTTACTCTGAAAGGGTCAAACGAGCATGAGTACATCCTGGTGGCAATAGACTACTTTACAAAGTGGGTCGAGGCCCAATCCTATGCAGTGCTGAAAGCGTCGCACATAGCAAAGTTCATCAGGAATAATATCATCTGTCGTTATGGGGTCTCGAATGAGATCATTTCGGATAATGGTTCCCACTTCAAGAAGGAGGTGATCGACTTGTTGGAGAAATACAACGTGGCTTTTCATAAGTCATTCACATATCAGCTGCAAACCAACGGAGTTGTTGAGGCTGCCAACAAGAACATCAAGCACATTATACAAAAGATGGTGGAAACCTATAGGGACTAACCAGATAAGCTGCCATTTGCTCTCTAGGGCTATAGAACATCAATTTGGACTTCTATTAGAGCAACTCCGTATTCTCTCGTTTATGGGATGGAGGTTATTTTGCTGATCGAAGTTGAAGTTCCGTCGCTGCAGGTTATGGCTGAGTGCCAAATAGCAAAAGCAGATTGGCAGCAGAGCAGGTTCGAGGAACTTATGTTGTTCGACGAGAGAAGGCTGAAAGCACTGTACAACGTCCAAGATTATCAATGAAGAATCACCAGGGCTTTCAACAAGAAAGTTAAGTCCAGGAATCTGAAAGAAGGGGATTTGGTGCTCAAAGACAACCGAGCTCCCATCCACGACCCTAGGGGCAAGTTCAGACCTAATTGGACTGGTCCTTATATCATCAAGTCTAGTTGGTCGGGTGGAGCTATCGTTCTTATGGACTTAGATGGCCTTGAATTCTCCCAACCAGTTAACATGGACAAGTTGAAGAAATATTACCCCTGAGAAGCTCGCTAGGCTGAAAACCTGAAAGGACGACCTAGGCAAAAGTTAGAGCACAAAAAATTTGAAATAAGAAAAACTGAGCTCGCAAGGTTGAAAACCCAGAAATGGCGGCCTTAGCAAAAGTTAGAGCGCAAAAGGAGAGTGTGAATACCCGAGTGAACCTGAACTGAACTACGTAAGGTTTGATTCCCGTCTTCGGGATATGTAGGTAACTTCATTCTGAAGTCCAGCCATAAACACTTCCAAATCAACTATGTCCATGCGATTGTCTTGGTCAGCTTCGTCTTTTCTGCATCCAAGAGTTCGGTTATGATCTCCAGTGCAGTGCTATTTAGACAAGGGGCAACTTTCCAGTTATTGGATTTGGGGTTGTACATCTCAAGGATAGATTTCAGGTGTATCCAGTTGTGATCCTTATCGAAAATGGTTTTGAAAAGTTTTAATAAAAGTTGATTTTGATCAAATTAATCTTTTTACAAGTTAGACCATTTTTGGACCAAAAAGAAAATTTTCAGTACCCACAACCTTCAATTTCATTGATTTCAATATAGAGTTCTCCAACTCTTGATACAAATTGAAGTTGGTTTTTATTACATTCAAAGAGGAAAACTTGAAAGTACACATTAAAGCAATAAACTTGGGGCATAGTTGAGTCAGGTGTTCCTGTGCCCCCTCCCAGAGCTTGTGGAAGCTTCAGATGCTAAAGAAGGCTCAGTTTGTGCCTCATCTTCAAGCCAAGCTATGTATTCACCAGGAAGGGCACAACTGAAATTAGAAGCAGGGGCCAGAAGTTCTCTTGTCCTCCAAGCAGTGGAATACCGAGCTAGCTGTGAGCCTTAGATCGGAAATAAAGCTGGGTACTCTATCCCCTCTTTTGGGCAAGTCTGGTCATGTCCAAACTGATGCCGGAACCAAAATGGGAAGTAGAAGACACAGTGTGTCAAGCCAATCAGCTGGATGCCAAGCTAGTGAGATATGCTGTAGCTCATCTCAGGCAAGTCAAATCAGGGGCAACGCCAAGCATTGTCAACAGTAGACCTGTTGCACATCCAGTGGCACCACCATCTCTCGTTCGGGAAATCGACTATCCGTGGGCGAAAGAAATAGCCGCGTGCTGAATACGCAGGGCAAGCATCCACTACTTTCAACTTATCCGTGAGCCAAATCTGGGGAGGGATGGAAAATAAGAGAGATTAAAGAATGGAGAGGTGTATGTGGAGAGAAAAAGTGAGAAAAGGGTTTTGAGAGAAAAACAGAGCCTCAGGGCCGAGTGATGTGAGAAACATATGTGAGAAAGGTGGGAAACATTACCTGCAAGAGTAGTGGACTTCTTGCGAACCTGGTTGTCTCTCGGCGATGGAAAGCATCCAAACCCATCAGAGTCTTGGCCAGTGTCAAGCCAATGTAGCTCTTGTCCTCCTTCAAACCTTGGGCAACTTTTATCAAGCGAATGCTAGACCCTCCGAAGCCAGGGGCAAGCAGGAAATGAGCCAACATACACAACCAGAGGGCATGTTGCCGAAAACTTTGCAAAGACAGTCACCACGGTTGCCGGCGTAAAAAAATCAGTGAATGAGACTGGGGATATCTAACTCCCTGCTGTGAATCAAAGATCTGGCATCGTGTAAAGTGAGCCCATACATCCTTTCTAAAGCTTGGATGTGGCCAAAACGCGACTGGGGCAAGATTTCCTCATCACGCCGGGATTCCACCAAAGCCTGGAATTCTTCGATTGTAGGGCATATCTCTTACCCGCCAAAGTTGAAAACATGTGTAATCAGGTTCCAACATCTAGCTGTGGCGTGGAGGAATGGAAAACATAGTGGAGTACGACTCAGCGAGAATAGTGCATTTATCCCGAAACCCCAGAAATTCAGCTTTTTTGAGCCATCTAAATTCGCAATCCAATTGAAGAGTTTTTCGGTGAAGGATGGTTCCATTTGTGGCAAAAATAGAACTGAATTGAAAAAACCACGTAGCTGGAGCTTTTGTAGAAGATAAGGTGCTGAGTGGAAGACAGGTGGCAACAATCTGGAGACTCCCTGCATCAACTGGCCGACCGACCATTTAAGGTAGCCGACCGGCCACTTTAGTGGTCGACAATCCCCACCAAGTGGCCGACAGCCACTGTTTGTCTCTAGCAGAATTGCCTTGGTCTCTCTGTACGTTGAGAATTCTGAAAACCTGTGTTTTGTTCTATTTTGGATGCATTCTGCTACGGGTTTGTTGAGTCATTCTTAGGTTTGTTTCAATTTGTTTATTGAGTTGTTGCATTTTGTTTATCGAATTGTTGCAATTTGCTTATCGAGTTGTATTTGTTTTATTTATCGAGTTGTTGTTTGTTTATTGAGCTGTTGCATTAGTTGTCCTTTAAGTTGGCTTGTTTTGTTTGTTTTGTTTTTGTTGGTTCATTTCATTAGCTGACTTAGCAGCTGCCAATACAATGTTCAATTTCCATCAAATCCCGTTTTTGTGTAAAATAGTGCAATGCGATGCTCAGAATATAAAATGTAACACGTTTTAAATCAAAAGGGCTGTTTTCATTTTGGTCATGGTTTCTTTTTACAAAGAGTACAAGTTTTAAAGAAAATAAAACTGCCTAAGGCTATACAAATGTGCTAACACTACTAGCAAAAAGAGAAACAAAGCAAAAAGCATCTGAATCAGTGCCACCCATCTCAGGATCGAGAGGCCCTCTTCGTCCTCTTCCTCGACTGAGCGGACTCAAAGCTATAGCCATCAGCGCCATTGTCTGAATCTAAGCTGGAGCCTGAACTAAAGCTGCCTCCAATCTTATCCTCGGAGCCCTCCTCAGCATCTTCACCACCCTCAAAACCTGAGCCAGTGCCGTCGCCTCCACCCTCAGATGACTCTGACTGGGGACTCGTTGGCTCCTCATCCTCACTAGTCTCATCATCGCCGTCATGCATGACAGGCTCCCGACGTCTCCCTCGGCCGCGTGCAGGAATCTCTTTCCCTGCTGCTAGAGAAGGCTCTGATGGTCCTGTCTGTAGAGGTGTGACCTAAAAAGGCAGTTTGAAATATGTCAGCCATAGTATGAGTATCAGGTGCAAGTATGGTGCACAGAGCGAGTACATGCAAAAGTCAGATACAGTACGTGAATGCAATGTGTCAGATGTGATCTGTATGTGGAGTGTATCAGTGCAGTGTGGGGAAATGTTCAGTTGAGATGTCAGTTTCAATATATCAACAGAAATATGATAACCGAAATGCAAGAAAACTAAAAAATTACCTGAATGCTGTGGGAGCTAAGCATCGTCTCTCTCCTCAAGATCATGCCCTCGAATGAGGCCAACACCTCGAGTAACCCCTCGATGTACTCTATGGAGGGCTGCAAATGCAAGTTAAAACGATCAGTTAATGGATGTTTGAGTATCTGAGCAAAAATGAAAAATGAAAGCTGTAAAGTATACCGGTGGTGAGTCAAGTGTCCCGACATATCGATGATCAGGCAATGGGGGCTCAAGCAAAATCTGATAAGGCACTCTGGAGTACCGCCAACCTATCAGCTCGGTTGGAAGATTTGGCCATCCAACACTCTGCCTGGTAGGAGGCATCCCTCTAGCCTCACCCCTCGTTGTGTGGGCCCTACTCGTTGAAGGGGCATCTGCTGCTTGGGCCTTGCTTGACGAAGGGATATCAGCTACCCTCCCCGTGTGAGCACGAACACCTGTCAGAGGAGGCATGGGGTACGTCTGGAGATAAGTCGTATAGTCCCCCTCCCCAATGAACAGGTCTGCATCTGCACCCTACATGAAGTCAGTAATCTCCTGAGGGGAGAGACTCTCTGTGGCTTACATATAAGGCGGAGGCAGTAGGGGAACTGATTGTAACGGTAGACCTAGTGTCTGGCGCATGAAGCCCTCGCCTAGGAACCAAGCCCGGCCTACTAGTCCCTCAAGCACAAGCCGATATCGGGAAGCGCCCTAAGCTCCGGCAAAATGAAATCTAGCACTCCCTGGCATCGTTGCCCAGGACTGCCATGTGACCTACAGACAGCAAATGCATAGATTAATGAGTTGCCATTAGATATGTAAAATGAATTTAAGCTGAAAGCAGGAAGAACTGTGAGTTTTGAATTACCTCTACCGTCCTCACGGTGTCAAAGTACTGGTGGAGGTATAAGAGGGTCTCTCGGGTCCTCGGCTGGCATCGACCAGCATATCGATGCGAGTATGGTACCTCGAGAGGCGTCTCAACCTCTGGCTCAGGAGCAAGCGCAAGGAAATAGGTGTATACCCATAGCTGTCAAAAGCAAGACAGCGGTAGTGAGAACACGGAATATACAGATAATACAGAAAGTAGGGTATATGTGCAATGTCCAGAAAATGAAGAATGCAAAGAGTACAGAATACAGAAAATGCAGAAAGTAAAGTGTGTAGTGCAATGTATAGAAAGTACAAGCACAGAGTAGAGATTAGACTATGTGTATGCAGTGTACAGTGTGCGGTGTGTACAATGTACAGAAAGTGCAAAGCAGAAAGCATGGCAGAAAATGTAAAGATGAAAAGTGAAGCATACCTCCCAGGCTCTCCAATAGCCACCGACTCTGTTCCCACTCCTGCGGGAAGTCGAGCTCATGTAGCAGTATAGGGTAGCGAGGCCGACAACGCCCCAATCATAACGGTGAACCTGGGATAGGTCCACTAAGGCACTCAGAAGATACAGCCCGACTGTGTTCACCCTGTCGGCGAACAACGTAGTGCTGAAGACAAACATAAGGAAGCCTCTAGCATACTGCTCTGTCGCCTCGATCGTCGCGGGCTTAGTCTCTCTGAAGTGGTCTGCAAACCAGGTATATCAGACCATACCTGATCGAAAGATAGGCGGGTGTGCTCCCAGCAGATAGGTCCAAGCGGCCTCCCACTCACCCATATCAGAATCATATGGGATCAGTTAGCCTCCCACCTCAAGGCCCGTCAACATGGCGAAGTTATATGGGGTCATCGTCATGTCCCTGGTGGTAAAGAAATGGAAGGAGTTAGTGGTGTCCCACTATCTCTCTACCAATGCACCTAGGAGGGTCCTGCTCGCCATGAGGTGCAACAACCCCAAGCAGAACAAGTTGAATCCCGTCTCATCAATAATCTGCCGGACGCCGTCGGGGAGGTCCATATACCACTCCCTCGCTGCGGTGGACCTATATCCGCAGGTGAAACGGGAGTCTACCTGTTTAGAATGAGTAGAAATACAGTGTGTGAATGTGTTTAGAATGAGCAGAAATACAATGTGTGTGTGTCCAAAATGAGCAGATAAAATATCGTGCAAAAGTGCGAGCTATGCAAGAAATGTAAAGTACATCGCAAAAAATATAAGAGTGCAGTATGTACCTCGGAGGCATCGTGGGACAGATGAGACTCTGGCTTTTGTAGCAGTAGATCTGCTGGTGCGTGTCGTGCAAATCCACTGAAGTGACGGACTGTGCTGGGTGGTAGTGCATGTGCCTTAGGGTGGTACCTATCTGGGTCGAAAGGCCGGACTTTGGGCGGCAACGGTATGTACTCTGGCTCTCCTTCCATTCCCGGAGAACCCCCGTCATGTGGAGCATTGTCTACCAACTAGAAAGAAGGTGAGAAAGTAGGCGAAAATGAGCAAAATAGGTGGAAAGTGCCAAAAGTCAACAAAAGTCAACTCTTACAGAGAGAAAAAGGCAGAAAAATTCAAAACCCGGGAAATGGCGCCAAACTCAAGATAAACTTGATGGAAACAAACCTCAAGTGGCAAAAATGGAGAAAAAAGCTCCAAAAACAAATTTTGATTGGTTCAAAACGAAGGAAATCGAAAGGTTTTAGCGAATCAACTTCGCGAGGGACGTTGGAAAACGCGAGAAAGCACGGATCTAGGAGGGAAAAGTTTCTAGGAAGGAAGAGCAAGTGATTTCAGCACTGTGGGTGTGAGGAAGTGTGTTTTGGAAGTGTCTTTTTAAAGATCCCCATGTAAAAAGACCGAAATGGCTCGAATCTGCCACAACTGGCCGACCGGCCAGTTTTTGTGGTCGACAGAATTTTCAGGTGGCCGACAATGCTCCACGATGGTCGGTAGGTGTCCAGTGTTCTCCCTGTGTGTTTTCATGCGGTCTTGAGCCCTTGGCTCTCAGGAAAGTGCAAGAAAAGTTGACTTGTCAGCTCAAAGTGTCTCTGCGGAGGTGTCGAACCATGTCTTCGGTGCATAACTCATCGTCAGCCACCATGAACGAGGTGTATCCTTTTGAAATATATTGTAACTCCTCCGAGAGGTAAATTGAAGGTTGCAACTGATCAGTCTTGTTAACACGCGTATTTCTTTATTCAGTGTTTTGCATTGAACATGTTATTGATGTTGCATTGAATAATGTATTGTTGTCATTGTGCACAGAATGTGTTTGCTGCATCGCATTGCACTACACATGCTCTTATGTTTGCATAGAGTATGCATGTTGCGTTGTATTGCATTGTGCAAACCTTTACATTCGCATAGAAATTGTCCATACCTGTTGCATTGAACATGCATTCGGTTTTGCATAGAACATGCTCCCTGTTTCGTTGCATAGAATATGCTTCTGTTTCGTTCCTTGCATGATGTGCATGAAGCATGTCTCCCTAAACGTTGTGTCATGGTTATTCGTCTTGCATAGAACATGCATTCCTATTGTGTTGTACTTGTCAAAGTTTCTTTCTTGTGCAGACACGATATTGTATGTACGGTTCATTCAAAGCTGGTGCAATCGGATGATATTGTATGTACGGTTCATCCAAAGGAATTCCGGGGAAGATCTTTCATGTCCTTTGAACTCCTTTGTTGGTTAGAAACACTCGGGTACGCCTTGTGTTTACATTGCTCCTTTGTTGGTTAGAAGCACTCGAGTACGCCCGGTGTTCACACCGCTCCTTTGTTGGTTAGAAACACTCGGGTACGCCCGGTATTTACACCGCTCATTTGTTGGTTAGAAACACTCGGGTACGCCCGGTATTTACACCGCTCCTTTGTTGGTTAGAAACACTCGGGTGCGCCTGGTGCTTACACCGCTCCTTTGTTGGTTAGAAACACTCGGGTACGCCCGGTGTTTACACCGCTCCTTTGTTGGTTAGAAACACTCGGGTATGCCTGGTGTTTACATTGCTCCTTTGTTGGTTAGAAACACTCGGGTACGCCCGGTGTTTACACCACTCCTTGCTTTGGTTAGAAACACTCGGGTACGCCCGATGTTTATACTACCTCTCTGGTTAGAAGTATTTGGACCGTGTGCCCGATGCTTATGCCTTGCTTTGGTTACAAACACTCGGGTACACCCGATGTTTATACCACCTCTCTGGTTAGAAGCGTTTGGACCGTGTACCCGACGCTTATACCTTACTTTGGTTAGAAACACTCGGGTACGCCCGATGTTTATACCACCCCTCTGGTTAGAAGCGTTTGGGACGTGTGTCCGACGATTATACCACCCCGTTGGTTAGAAGCATCGAGTTGTGTGCCCGGTGTTTATACCACCCCGTTGGTTAGAGGCATTGGGTTGTGGGCCTGATGTTTATACCACCCTCTTTGGTTAGAAGTGTTTGGAACGTGCTCTAATGTTTATACCACCTTTCGGTGTTTGCACCACTCCCTTTTCCCTCTCACGCGTGGCGCGTTAGGATGCTTTGGTTAAATGCATCTGGACGAATTCCAATGCTTATGCTGCTCTTTGCTTTGATTGCATAATGGTTGAATGTGTTTCACTTGTTATCACTGTTCTCTGTGGCTTAGAACCTTAGGATGTGTCCTTAGGTTCACACCACTTCTTTCCTCGCGTGTGCCACGCATTGGGATCTTGTTTGCCGCCTCGAGTGCATCCGATGGGTGTGGTTCTTTACCTTTCCTACGCGATGCGTAGTTAAGATTGCATAATTTTCTTACATCCTTTCTGCATGAAATGTGGTTTGGTTCATGTTTGCTTGCTTATGTATGAGTTTGCTGTAGCATTTCTTTGCATAACATTTGCATCTAGATGTTTCATTACAACCCTCATTACATGATCATAAGTTATGCTCTGCATCATGCATATCACTTGCATCTTACCCTAGAACTATGCTAGTTTGATTCTTTACAAACGGATACGTAGGCAGCCTGCGGGCGCGACCGTTCTTTGTTTCGTTTGCTTGTTTGTCTGAGTCTTCGGCCTTGTCAAAAATAGGTCGTTTCTGGGCTTTGACATTCATTCCCATCATTTCATGACTTTCAAGTTCTGTCAAAGAGGGGTAATTGTAGACGCCGCATTTTTCACCAACCTCAAGACATAGACATCATCGTTTGTGCACTCGATGATTGTGCATATTTGTGCTCGTTTTGAGCGCGCGAAGGTCTCGGCTGAATGCCTTGTCTGTGAGCCTCTAAACCCTCTTTGTTTTATGCTTGTTTTTGGACCAAGCTTTGGTGCCCCTTGCCTAGAGGGAGAAGGGCCTTGTCAGCCACATTTGGCAATTGTTGGTCACTTTTCTCCCTTGTCGGCCACTTGAAGTGGTCGGTCGGCTAGGAGAGGTGGCCGACCAACCACCTAAAGTGGCCGACGGCCATTTTTCTCCTTTTTCAGATATTTATTTGCCAGTTGTGCCAGCTGTTGTTCACTGATGCCATCTCCATACACGTGTATGGAGGGATGAATGCAAGCTTTTGGCTTGCATTTCTATATAAGGGGAGGTCTCTCCCCCATTTGAGGGGTCAGAGAAATTTTGTGAGCAAAATTTCTTCCTCTCTCTTTAGAACTCTCTCTCTCTCCCCTTGTTTTGTGCCTTAAGCTTAGAATTCTCTACACTTTTGCAAAGAGACCCTTAGCCAAACACCTTCACCTTGGAGTTAAGGTTCTTTGAGGCCTTGTTTGAGCTTCTAAGAGTGGTTTTAGCTCAGAATTTTTGCTGTTTTACTAATGTGCTTCAAAGGTATAAGGCTTACCTCTTTTAAGCTTTATTTTAGTTGATTACTTGGCCATCTTTTTACACTGTTTTGACCTGGTTTTTCAACCATAACAAACTCTGTTTTTAAGGTTTTAAAATGGTGGTTTGAGTCTTGTTGAGTTAGGGGGTGGTCTCCTCTTTTTGCTCTTTGGCTTGTGAAGCCTTTTGTGCCATTTTTTACCACCTTTTCATCAAACCTTTTGGCCATTTAAACCACTGAAATTCAGAGTTATTTCAGTGATAAAAAGTGTTTTGAAGTTCAAAATAGGAGGGGGTAGCATCCCCTCCTTGTGTCTTGTTTGCAAGTGTAGATAGCCTAACATGTGAGCATGTTTTTCTACCCTTTTGTGACTTTATCTCAGCATGTTTTAGCTACTGATTTGGCCTACTTTAGCTCTGTTTTGGGCTGCTTTGATCATATGGGTCTTGTCTTGCATGGCTATAGTGCAAATGCCTTCACCAGCTTTGTGTTTTAAGGCCTCTAACATGCTTTGCTTGAGATGATTGCATGTTGTAACATCATTTAACATGTGATTTCAGTGCATATATCTCTGTCACACTCTCACTTATTCCACTCTTTTATTGCTTTTGAGAGTTGTGTCTTAAGTCTTGTTTCCGAGCCAACACCTGAGCATGTTTTTGTAGCTTTTCATGCCTCAATTTTAGCATGTTTTAGCCATTGTCTTAGCATGTTTTAGCTTTGTCCAGAGCTGGTTTGGTCATTTGAGCTTAGTATTGCATGTCTCTGGTGTAGTGCTCTTCACTAGTTTTGAAGCTTTTGGCTCTTAACATGTTGTGCATGTGTTGCTTGCATGGTTTGATGTCATTTTGCATGCCATTTTAGCACTAAAACGTCTACAACCTCCCTCTATTCTTCATTTTTCAATTTGTTTTGAAAGTGGTCTTGAGCCTCTTGTTGGCTTGAGTGTGAACTTGAGGCTCTCATGCCTAATGGTTTTAATCCTCCCTTGCGGGTTTCTGCTAACCAAGAACGTGAGGCCTCTTTCATGCTCAAGGCACTTGTGGCTTAACCATCTTTCCAATTAGAGGACAATTACATTGGACTTAATCGGTTAAAGGATTAATCAGTAATGTAAAATGTGTAAACAAAATGAACCAAGTAAAACTTGTGCAAGATAAGCATATTTGTGTTGCATTGCGCGTGTTTGGATTGGACGCGAATCCAAAAACAAGAAATGTGGGACATTTCATACTCAAAGTGATGAAACGTGTCACGTTTCTTGGTCGCCGTCACCCTTGATCATGCATGATAGAATGTTGGTTCCTCGAGTCTTATTTGTGCATTCATTAAGCTTGTATAAGCTTGATTCTTTGGCCATCATGCATGAAATGCTTGATTGGTGGCTTGAGAGCCAAGTGCCACACTTCTTTGAGCTTGAGATATGATAAGGAGGGTGGCAGTACACACATTTCTTGCAAAATATATTTCTTTGCCTCTGTTGCTCTCTTTTGCAGCAAGAACAGAAGTCTGGAAAAAGCAGTGGCCGACCGGCCACCTGAAGTAGCCGACTGGCGACATTAACTAGCCGACCGGCTAGTTAAGGTGGCCAACAGCCATCTTCTGTGGCCGACCGGCCACTAATCAATTTTTGTGCAAAAAAATTCCTCGTTTGAAGCACAGGCAGTCTGGAAGATTGGTTCAATGTTTAGAGATCAAGGAGAGTGCAAACAGAGGCAGCCGATGGCAAGGCGATGGATTTTCGAGAGGACGCAACCGAGTATGCATGTCTCCCTCACCCGCGAGGCCACTTTATTGCTTTATTTGCTAGTTGCAATTAATTAATATATGTGTTGTAATTAATTAGTTTAATCTGTTTTGTAATATTTTAATTAGCTTAGCATAGCTAGTTATTCAATTGGTTTGTAATAATTAGCTTAGCTTAGTGTAGCTTAGCTTATTCATTTGGACCCTCCTTCGAGAGGGAGTAATGTTGTAATAAGTGCGCGTGTGTGTGTGCATGTCTTCCAACGCCGCGTCTCTCTTCCTTTTATTTAATCGCTTTCGATGGTTAGATTAGGGTTATGTTTCAATTAGCATACCTTATGCTAGCATGTTTGCATCATTCATTTGTCTTGCATGCACCGAGGCTCGGCGCATCATACAAACTGCATCGTATTTCAATACTTATTTGAATACGTGTTTTAAAGTATGTTATCAAATTGTTGCATTCATATGCCATCTTAGATAGCCGAGCCTATTAGTTGCATTATTGCATGTGTTGCATTAGGCATTGTTAACATAGCTAGGATCATGCATAGTTCTAACTAGCTTTTGTTTTAATTTGGAGTACACTGTAAGTTTTACGCTTTAGCATACTTGCATGAGTGTGAGTGTTGCCATGATAACATGCTTGCCATGAGGCTATTTCTTTAAATGATAAACTGCATGAATGCCTGTGGATGAAGGCTTAGTTGCTTGAATTGGAACAATTCGATTAATGTGAGTTTTAAGCCCACTTTGCGAAGTGGCAAATCATCATGTTTTAAGCCCACTTGAGGGTGGCAATTTCAAACCATTTTCCAAAAACAAACATGAGTTGATTCGTTCTAATTCTTGCGATTTAGTCTATATTTGTATGCGTGCACATCACATAGTAAAGTTAGCTAAATAACTGGGATAAGAACACATGTGTTTATAAAACAACATATCATGTTTAGTAGAGGCCGATCCTTTGATTGGGCGAGCGGGGGTGCTCATTTCAGGACCTTCCCCTCTCGTACCCAAGTTCCCTAGCCGAGGCAACTTTGGTGATGATGGACACGTGGCCTTTGGCATGAGGCAGGGTTTCCTGGGTTTCCTAAATTTCCCCAAAACAAAATATTTAGGTGGCGACTTTGTAATCTGACAAAGTAGTCCAGTTTTGGCATTATTTGATTCAAAATCGATTTTCCAAAATGATTTGCTAGATTGGACTCTTTGGTGTTTATTAGTCTCACATTGCACTTTGTGAGATTAGATTCAGAACCGTGACAGGAGTCCGAACTATAGGACCAATTCGAGCTCTCTGAAAGGGGGCGCAAAGAAAGTCGAGTTTACAACGAGTTGCGACTTTGAGCATACTAGAATGAGTTGATTGAACTAGGAGAGGGATGAAGCAGGGAAGCTAGGGTTTTGAACTAGACTCGCGAACCAGAGAAAGATATTCGTGAAAATCAGAGTCCTTCTAGGGTTTCAAACCAGACTCACGACTTCTGAGATTGGTCACGAGTTTGAAAGATACGAATAAGGGTGTAGACCGCCCGAGAACTCCGCTTCGTGCACGAGGGCGCGAATCGTTTGTTCATTAGCTACCACAGTTCAGACTCGTGTCACGGTTCGGAATCTAATCTCACAAAGTGCAATGTGAGACCGATAAATCACCAAAGAGTCCAAATCTGGCAAATCATTTTGGAAAATTGATTTTAATAAAGAAGTGCCAAACATGGACTGCTTTGCCAGATACAGAGTCGCCACCTAAATGTTTTGTTTTGGGAAATTTAGAAAACCCTGACTCGTGCCTAAGGCCACGTGTCCGTCATCACCAAAGTTACCTTGGCTCGGGAACTTGGGTACGAGAGGGGAAGGTCATGCAATGACCACCCCCGCTCGCCCGATCAAAGATCGGCCTTTACTAACATGATATGTTGTTTTTGAAAACACATGTGTTCTTATTCTGATTATTAATCTAACTTACAATGTGATGCGCACAGCATAGAAGTATAGACTAGATCGCCTAAATTGGAACAAAACATCTCATGTTTGTTTTTCGAAAATGGTTTGAAAGTGCTACTCGCAAGTAGGCTAAGTCGTGGATTTGCCACTCTCAAGTGAGCTTGAAAACATAATGATTTGCCACTCTCAAGTGGGCTTAAAACTCATTTTTTGATGAATTGTTCCAATTCAAGCAATCCAACCTTCATCCACAGGCATTCATGCAGTTAAACACTTAAGTAGGTACCCTCATGGTAAACATGCTATCATGGCAACAGTTACACACATGCAAGATGCTAAAGCATAAACACTCATAGTGTACTCCAAGCCAAAACAAAGAACTAGTTAGTAATCAATGCATGATCCTAGCTATGTCAATAATGCCTAATGCAATACATGCAAAAATGCAACTAAAATAGGCTCGGCTATTCTAAGATGTCACATGAAATGCAACTTGATACATGTATTCAAATTGGTATTGAAATACGATGCAGTTTGTATGATGCGCCGAGCCCGGTGCATGCAAAATAGATGAATTGATGCACGCATGCAAGCATAAGGATGCTAATCGAAATATGCCCTAAAACTAACCACTGAAAGCGGATAAGTAAAAGGGAGAAAGAAATGGGGGTTGGAAGACATGCATCACACACACACATGCTTATTGCAACAGTTGTGCCCTCTCGACGGAGAGTCCGAATAATAAGCTAACTAACTAATCTAAGCTAATTAAACTAATTATTACAAGTAAACTAATTAACTAATTCTAGCTAATTAAATATTACAATCCAAATTTAAACAAATAGCTATGCTAAGCTAATTAAGAAATTACAAAACAAATCAAATGACTAGTTGTACGAACTAAACATAAGCAATGAAATGGCCACGCGGGCGATGAAGAGATGCATGCTCGGTCGGTTTCGCTCGGAAATCCACTACCATGCCTCATGTTGCCTTTGTTTGCACACTTTTGTATCTCTGAATATTGTTTCAACTTCCATAGTGCTTCTGACCCACCTTAGGAACAATCTGAGAGGTGGTCGGCCAAGAGGAATGGCCATCGGCCAAGTGTAATAGTCATCGGCCAAATTTCAAGGCTATCGGCCAATTTTGATAGCCGGTCGGCAGATTAAGTGGTCGATCGGCCACTGCTTCCTGCAAATTTCCCCTTTGCTGCAACAGAGCACTAACAGAGGCGTGGCAGTGTATTTGCAAGAAAATGTGTGTGCAACCACACTCCTTATCATGTTTAAAGCTCAAAGGAGTGCGGTGCTCGGCCCTCGAGCCATCAATCATGCATCTCGATCCATGATGGCCAAAGAGGCCGAGTTGCACAAGTCAATGTCAAATGAATGCACAAAAAAAACATAAATGCCTTAACCTCTATCATGCATGATCAAGAGGGTCGACGACTGAGAAATGAGGCACATTTCATCACTTCAAGTATGAAACGTCATTCGTTTCCCGGGTTTGGACTAACACCCTATCCAAACACAATGCAACACAAGTATGCCAAATACAATGCAATGCTTGCAAGCAAACAATTATGCAAACAACAAGCATGCAAGCAATATGCAATGCAAACAACATGCAATGCAACATGAGCAATTTATCAAAGCTAATGGCATGCAAACTCTATTGAATGCAACCTAAGCATGCAAACAACAATGCAAACAACAAGCATGCAAACAACGTGCAATGCAAACTACATGCAAGATGGACTTCAACTGGATATGGACAGACCTCAATCATGTCCAAAACAGTGGCCAAAACACCAAAACTAAGGCACCAAAAGGCAAGACATGCATGCACACATATTGGTCCATAAGCTAGGCAACAATGCACAACCCTTAGAGGCACTCAAAGGGTGAAAGAAATGGGAACATGGCAATGCTATATGTTCTGAAATATCATGTTAAATGATGCCAAATCATCCTAACAACATAAGCATGGCAAGCTAAAAGGCTCAAAGCTCGAAACTAGCATGGGCACTTGCACTATAGCTATGCAATACATGAAGCATATGGCTAAGGCAACCCAAAACAGTCCTAGAGCATGTCAAAATGATGCTAAAACATGCATGGAACAAAGCCAAAACAAGCTAGCATGAAGGCATGAAGCATAGAGTATGCAAGGCCAAAATGGAGGATTACACAACACCTACCAAGACCAAGCATGAGATGGCTTCGCCAACAAAAATTAGAGCTATATCATGGTAAAACAAGACCAAAAATACACTGAAATGATAGCCCAAAAGCCTAGGCATGGTGGCGTACACAATGGCTCATTCTTAAGGCATAAAGAACCAAACCTCTAAAGCATTGAAAGAGTGACAAATGTGAGGGCATGGCAATGAAACATGCTTTGAAATCACATAACAAATGATGCCAAATCATGTGAATAGCCCAAGCAATGCATGCTAGTGGCTTGGAAACTCAAGGCTAATGAGCTAGAATGAACCATGGCTATACAAAGCAATGCATGCATGACTAAAACAAAATGAAACAGAGCTAGAGCATGGTAAAACATGAACAAAAGCTTGCTGAAGTGGAGCCTAAATCATGCTAGAATGATGGCCAAAAGCATGATGCATGTTAGGCTATTGAATAGAATTGCACTACAAGTGCAAGAAGCATGCAAGAGGCTATCAAACCAACCCAAAACAGTGTTATGGCATGCTAAATAATGACCAAAAACATGCTGAAATGGAACCAATACATGCTAGACAAACATGCTACTTTGATGAGCCATCTATACAAGCATGCAAGACACAAGGAGAGGGGATGACCCTCTCCTATTTAAGACCTCAAAATACACTTTCCACCACCAAAATTCCTCTAGAATTTAGTGGTAGAAAGGTCATGTAAAGACTAGAACAAAAGCCTAAAGAGGTGGCCCAAAACAAGGCAAAACAAGGCAAAACAAGGCACAAAATGGGGTACACCACCCCCAACACCAACAAGACCTTAAACAATCATTTCAAACACATGAAAATGAAGCTTTTTACAGTTGAGAGTTAAGCCAAAATAAGCATGCAAATAAGGCTAAGTAAGCAATGAACACAAAGCTTAAAAGAGGGTTAGTGACTCACCCTTGTAGAACAACTTCAAAGAGGCAACTCTAGCAAATTTCTGAGCTAAAAACCAAACTTTGAGTTCAAACAAAACCCCCAAGTACCTCAACAACAAGAGTATGGTGTTTGAGTAGGTGCTTTAGTGCAAAAGTGTGAAGAAATTACACTTTTGAGCACAAACAAGTGCAAATATATATAGAGAGAGAGAGAGAGAGAGAGAGGAAATATATATATATAGAGAGAGAGAGGAAATATATATAGAGAGAGAGGAAATATATATATAGAGAGATATATATCTTGTATCTCAATTTTTTCAGAACCTCTGGAAAGGGAGAGGGGTCTCCCTTCTTATAGAAAATCAAATCTCAAGCTTGTTGAGCAAGCTTGAGACTTGATTCAATCCCTCCATACACGTGTATGGAGGATGAAATCTGTGCTCACCAGCTGTCACAGCTTGCACAAAAATATCAGCAAAAGAAAATAAAAAGGCCTCGGCCAAAAGATATGGCCGATCATCCAAAAATGGTGCCAATCAGCCAAAAAGAGTGCCGATCGGCCATCACTAATGGCCGATGACAAGAAAACAAGGCAGATGGGCACAAGGCCTGGCCGATGGGTTGTAGGGACGGCCAACAAGCCACCCTCTTCCCTCAGAAACAAAACCACTAGTCCTTGGTCCACAACCAAGCACAAAACAGACAAGTTAAGAGATTCTAAGACAAGGCGCGCAGCCGAGACCTTCGGAAACTCAAAACGAACACGAGCATGGATGATCATCGAGTGTTCAAACAATGATGTCCAAGTCATGAGGATGGTCAAAAATGGGGTATCTACAAAGGGTCACGATTTAGAGAGGAGCTCTGATACCAAGTAAGTTTCTAAATATTTTTGTATGTACGAATGAAATGATTGATACAAATAGTACATCACTTATATAGAACTCTAATCCCTAAGTGCAAAAAGGAAATACGAATTACACAGAATATTTTCGCAATCACAACCATTCCGAATTCCTAAAATACAATAATTCCTAAAAATATAGACAGTATAGGTAAATATATTCTCATAAAAAGACCCAAACTACAAGCTAGAACTTTATGTAAGACTATCAGTTTTGTTGGGTACAATGCTTAAGCCCTTTCCTATAAAACATCATTTTAAAGTATAATCTTTCTATTTACATACAAAAGCAAAGCTGTAGGGTAAACAATTGTTCATCAGCTTCAAATTTCACTATAAGAAACATCATTTTTCACTTTCCACCTCTACCTACATATTATAATTCCAACTCATCAGACCCAGGCAACGAAATCGATCCAAGGCACTCACCTTCCAAACTAGCAAGAATCATGAAATCTCTTTTCATGTCCCAATGTTTCTTTCTCCACTTCATGACAAAGACCACAAAATGAATAACCACTCATTTTCTATCCTTGAGTGATCGTCATTAATGAAGATCTCTCGGGTTTTTCATTGGGCATAGTAGAAATTTGGCATCTTTTGAGCTGATAGATAAATCTATTTCATGGGTCCACATCTCAAGAAGACCCCCTGTAGCTTGCTTTTCGTGCTCCTTTTGGATACGACTAGCCCTACAGTTTGGACTCCCGTGGTTCTGAACTTGATTTCACAAGTGCAATGTGAAATAGTGAAAACGCGAAAAGAGTCCAAATCCGGCAATTCTTTTGGGAAATCAATGTTTGAATCAAATGCCAAAAATGAACTGCTTTGCCAGATTTCAGAGTCGCCACCTACATATTTTTGAAAAATTTAGGAAACTCGAGACTTGTGCCAAAGGCCACTTATTCGTCATCACCAAAGTGTCTCGGCTCAGGAACTTAGGTACGAGAGGGGAAGGTCATGAATTAAGCAGCCCACTCACCCGATCAAAGATCGACCTTTACTAATCATGATGTGATTCTTATTTACATTATATGCTCTTGTTCCGATTTATTAGACTATCTTACTATGCAACGCACATAAGTATAGAGTAATTTGCAAAAATTGAAACATTCGATTTTGTGTTTGTTTGAAAATTGTTTTTGATACTCGTCACTTAAAAAGATGAGTTTGTTTGTACATTAATCAATTTGCCCCAATTTTAGCAATTAGCCTCCATCCACCGGCATTCACTTAAGCAATTAGCCTCATGGAAAGCATGCTTGACATGGCAACAATCACACATAATACAAAATGCCAAAGCAATAAATGCTCACCTAGTACTCCAAAGCAAACCAAACAAAGAAAAATAATTAGAAAATATGCATGTTCCTAAACAATGCAATGTGACTAATGCAACGCACACATTTATACAATTTTTATAGGCTCGGCTATGAGCATGGTATATGATCCGATTCAAAACATGTGATAAATCATGTATTCAAGCAATGAAATTGAATTTTGACACTGGCTAAAATGCATGTGACACAAGTGTATGAAAACATGAGAATGCTAAGTAAACATGATGCTCTATACTACCATCATAAGCGAAGAAACAAAAGGGACAAAGAAATGAGGGTTGGAAGGCACATACACTTATTACATATTTGCCCTCGTGTAAGAGGTCCAAACCAATGTCCGAATGTCTGAAATAAACTAACTACTACAAATTCGACTGAATGAATTACATAACTAACTAAGTTGTTACAACAAGGATCTCTAGAATGAGCAACAAGCTAGTAATCTAAGTTAACTAGCTATGTAACTACAATAATAATTACAACAATAATAAGAGCATTAATTTACAATTTATAAAGGAAGCACAAGGATGGCATGCACGTGATGGCTTCAGTAGCAACTTTGCTTGCCTTCCTTGGAATCTGCCCTATTTCACCTTCAGCCACTGCCCTCTGTTTCTGCAAAAAAACACGTTGTGTACCAAAGATTAAAGGCCGGATGGCCCCTAATGAGGCCCGGTCGGGCCCAAATAAGGCCGGTCGTGCCCTAATTTTGTGCAAAACCATGTTTTTGTGCTCTGAGGTGAAAACAGTGCAGACAGAGTTTTTTCTGAACTCTGTTTGTCCCCCTTACACTTCTCTGTCATGGAAAGCCTCAAGAGAAAGACGAAGTCATTTCCAAAACCATCAATGAGCAAGTAGCTTTCTTGATGATTTCGGCCACGATTTGGACAAAAATCAATTAATGCAATGAATAACACTCACCCTTCCCTCTTATCATGGAGTGAACTCAAAAATGGAAGTAGAGACACTTCAAGGGACGTCAAAACACCATGAATGGATATGTGGCGACTCTTAACACAATAGACTTGGCATAACGTCTGGTCGAACCCAAGCGATCTTATTCATTTTCTTTATGTTGGTTAGTCTAATTTTCAGCCAATTTTAATTGTCCTTGCCATTCCTTAATCGCTTCGTCCAAAATGATAATTAAGTCTACTAAATAAGAAGAACGTCAAGCGAGAGGTACTCCTAAACATGAAAGAGGGACCATGCCATTGACGGTGAACCTTCGTAGAGATTAAGCCATTGAGCATAGATCTCTAGCTCATGCTTTGAATAACCATCAACCGATTGAAATGACTCTCAAACAAAAGAAAAAAAGAAGAAAAGAGAGAGGTTGCAGAAATGAATGCTAAATTGATTAT
Organism: Camellia granthamiana; assembly: GCA_036172215.1. Classification (NCBI taxonomy): domain Eukaryota; kingdom Viridiplantae; phylum Streptophyta; class Magnoliopsida; order Ericales; family Theaceae; genus Camellia; species Camellia granthamiana. The sequence continues at coordinate 116,673,866 of CM069913.1, forward strand.
TAAAATGAGACCTTTGAAATGAAGAGAGCTATCAACTCAAACAACTCGTGTCTAAGGCCTAAACAACCGAAGCTATGAGGACTTACAATACAACAAGCAAATATTCAAAGCATAAACTAATTTACTAAATTAGGACAATCCTAAACAGCCCCAAAGCATAAAAAAATAGTGGCTAAAAGTGTGCTAAAAGTACACAACAAGATAGACAAAAGCAAGGAGACACAAACTAGTAAACAAAGACAAGGAGAGATGGCCAACCCCTCCATTTTTTGAGACCTTAAACCATGTTTTTCAGCCCTTTTTAACTTCTGAAAATTAGTTTGAGAACTAAAGAAAAGAGTGTAAAAATAAGGGCTTGAGCTATGAAATAAGGTGCAAGAGAAGGTGTTAACCCTCTCTACCCTTTGGTAGCTATCCAAACCCAAGTTTAAACACTTGAAAAGGACTCAAGACAACACAAAAACACAAGAAGTAGCTAACAAGAGATAGAAAAAGAAGTAAGAGAGAAGGTGGTAAGCTTATACCTCTCAAAAAAAGCAAGCTCTTGTTTGTAACACAAACTTGATTCAAGCACACTCTCAAGCTTGAATCGTGATGCACAAGCTTCAACCAAGGCTCTAAGGTTATGATCTAAGGTGGTATATGGTGTATGGATATTAGTCAAGACAGATAAGTTTGCTCAAAGGTGACTTGTATAGGAAGAAAGAGCTCACTCGTGTGTATAGGCTTTTTAGAAATTGTTCAACCCTCAAAACAGAGATATAACCTCGTTTTTATAGAATTCGAGCAAAATAGGTCAAAAATATCTTCAAAAAAAGGCAATTGGCAGGCTCTCACCCAGAACAACGTTTATCGCCAGCAAGACATGGCCAGGCCAAAATGGCCACAGCCGGCTCTCAATGGGGTACAGCCGGGCCCTAATGTGCTACCTTATTCCCCTATTTCAAACTCGGTGTAAGGTGGCACAATGTTCAAAAATGAACCTCTGAAAGTTTTGGAATTATTTTGAGACTCGACCTTGGATTCCCTTGCCGAGAACTCGAATTACACGATGTAGTTTTCATCATCAAGTGTGCTGGACCAAGTGCCTAAGTCTTACGGGTGGTCAAAAATGGGGTGTCTACACCCCCCTTCTATGTATCTTGTGCACAACCCCGAGCATGGTCTTTCTCAATTGACAGGATAGGAATGTGTGACAGTGAAAGGCCACTGAGTAGAGGATGTTCCCTGATTCCTCTTCAAACTCTGCATTTTTCTAGTGCATTAACTTGGATGAGCCTATTCGAATGTCCCAAATTAAGATAGGGCGACTTGCACTAATAGTCCCTATAATTTGGAGTTTGTGTCACTTTAATCTATGATCTTTCAATTGTGACATATTTGACTCTGGATTTGGAACATCTTTCATAATAAGGACAATTGAAGACATTGTTGCTCCATTTGAAGCGCAAAGTTATCATACAACTTATTTTGTGGTGGTTAACTTATATGTTGTTTGAAATATAATTGCATTTTTTTTAATGAATAATGTTGGAAATTTTTTGGTTATAAAGTTTTGTTTGGTTTGATTTTCAGAATCTATTTTTAGAATTTTTTTTAAGAAACTAAAAATTAAATTGGTGAAAAAAAATTAAAAACACATCATTTTAATATAATTTTATCCTTGGGTGGGTAGAAATAATTTTTTTATATATTTCTTTTTGTTAAATTAGTTTTTATTTTTTCACAAGTCAAACATGGCAACAATTTTGATATTATTATTAAACCAATTCATTAGATCAAAAATTCAAAACTAAAAACATTTCATAAATTAAACATATCGATTACACATTAAAAGCTTAATAACTATCCATTGCATGATAACCATAAAAAAATATCTGTTAATAACAAATGCAGTCATCTGTTACATGATAACCATCCGATAATATCAATAAACACTACCACCCATTACATGATCATCATCCAACACGTACTAAAAATTAATTTGATAAAAAAAATAAAAATGCAAAAGATTTATCATTTTTATATAATTTTACTTTTGGCGAGTACAAATCATTTTTAAAAATTTAAAAATAATTTTTTGACATTCATTTTTGTCAAACTAATTTATATTTTATTAAATTGATGACTTTGCCATTGAAATGGAGCAACAATGTCTTCAATTATCCTTATTTGAAACGAGATTCAAAATTCAGAGTCAAATGCATCACAATTGAAAGGTCACAAATTACGGGACTGTTAGTGTAATTCGCCCATTAAGATATGAATAGACTTGAATAGATTGATGAGCTTGTTTTATAGATGAGTGGACTTGAGTAACATGCCTCCTAAGCATGTGTTTGGTTGGGAAATTTTAGAAATGATTTGGGAAGAGAAAGAGAGAAGAGACATGCCTCCTTTCCAAATTCCTATTCAAGTCTACTCCAATTGCAGACATAACATGAACATGATAAGCTCGATTAATGAAAATGGTGAGGTATTTGATGATCCCCCAAGGGTGAGGCAAAATGTACTTTTTCATTTTACAAGGCAATTCACTGAGACATGGAGATGCAGACCTGTATTAGGTGGGGAGTTCAAATCTGTTATCTATAGCCCTAAGTTTGATAGTTTGGAGGCAGAATTCACAGAACTGGCGATCCTAATAGCTGTTAAGGAGTGTAATGGAAATAAAGCCCAGGACTAGATGGTTTTAACTTGTCTTGTTTCTAGAAGTTTTGGAAGCTGATGAAGGGAGAAGTGGTGCAGTTCATGAAGGATTTCCACAGAAATGCATGCTTGGTAAAAGGGATTAACATATAGCGATTCTAGTTTAAGACTCGACCCATTTGATTTTTTAGATTCGGGTTTCATTATTTTGTATTGTTGTTCATGTCTTATTCCTCTTTCTCTTCTTGAGTTTAGCTTTTGGGATGTGTTGGTTGCATTTGGAACGGGTTGGTAGCTTGTTTTTCAAAACTTTGGTTGCCCAGATTTTGGCCTCTACGCTCGAGCGTAGCTTCTTATGCTCGAGCGGTCTTTGCAAACTCTCCATACTTTTGCAAGTCTACAAAACTACTAAGAGAGTGTATTCTACGCTCGAGCGGTGATTCCTGCGCTCGAGCAGTCTTGGCTCGAGCGACCCTTCTTGCTCTCGAGCGTTGGTCTTCTGTATACAAAACTTCTGGGAGTGTATATTCTGCGCTTGAGCAGATCAACTTATTGTGTCTGGCTGCTCGAGCAACACATCTTGCGCTCGAGCGGACTGTGCGCATATTAGTTTGTAAACATGCCATTTTACGTCACTTTTTCATCTTTCTTTCTCTCTCTCTCTAAAACATTTCAAAATCCTAAGTTGAGACACTCTCTCTACAAATACACCAAGATCTATCCATTTCTCCACCCTACTCCCTTTGTTAAAAAGGTAGAGCTCACCTAGAGCTTCGTTTTCATCCGAATAGAGTTGGGTTTCGGCTTCATTCGAGTTTCATCTGTGTTTATCTCGTCTTCTAGCTTTGAGACAGGGATTTTCTACACTCTTTTATGATTTTTAACTTAGCTATTTGTTTTTATAAAGTAATCTTGTGGTTTGGTGGATTTTGAACAAACCTAGGGTTTTGGTTTAAAATAAAAAAGAGTAGTTTTCAAATGAATGTCATGAAAACAGTTGTGGGAGTGGAAATGAGGTTGTGTTGTGACAAATTTATTAATTCTGATACTTGGAATGAATTTGGAAGAAAAAATGGTTTTTGCCCTAAAATGTCTCAAATGTTTATTTTGTATAAATAAATGAAATTGATGTTGGAAATGTAAAATTGGAAAAATATTGATATGGATGGTAGAGTTGGATATGTATTATCACCCATACCTTGAAATTTGAAAAGTTTATTTGTATTGGAGATTTTATATCTGTTTTGAAATATCTGTTTTGGGTTATCAGTAGAGGATAGCTATGATTGTTGTAGAAATTGCATGAGGATTAGGTGAATTGAAACTAATTTCTCATCCATGTGCATTGGACATTGTTTCTTATTTCATACATTGCAAATGTATATGATTTTGAGAAAAAATGGGTGAACGTGGGAAAGAGGTGTGTATCACCAAATCAAGTTGGCGTGTCTAGGGTGAAAGTCCTGAAAAACGCACGTATACATGGGTGCCGATTACCGCGGAACAAATATCCATAAAATGGCAATAGTAGCTGTAGGCACCCCATTTTGACCGGCCCTGAGACTTGGGCGCTTTCTGTTGGTTACCCGATGATGACAATCAGGATGTATTTTTCACAGAATCCTCAACAAGAAAAATGGAATTTGAGCTTTAAATCCCAACCTTCACACATTTTTGGCTAAACTATTTTAGACCTTAAAACCCTATTTTCAAAATATTTTTCCAAATGTTTCTATGATTTTCTGGGGCACCCATTTCGATTAAAATATTGCACTTTTCAGTAAACCGAGTAAGCATAAAGTGGAAATAAATGGAAGGGAGGTGAACTCTTTAAAAAATATATTTAAAAACATATTCTTTATAGGTTTACAGTTGAAGGAAATAGGAGGGGCTGGAAGAAAACTGTTTAGGAAAAGGATGACCGTTAAGAAGGAAATGAATAGCCTTCACTAAATTAGGCATATCTCTTTATACACTTGGAATTTAGATGTGAGGCCACCACATTGAAAATTAGACATTTGGGGCTTTAATTTAGACCCAAGAATCACCTAAAATCGAGTCCAGATAAGGGAGATATGCTCATTTGAAGTTGGGCTTAAGAGCAGATTTTGTTGACCTGGCCTCAGGGAAATGAATAGCCTTCACTAAATTAGGCACAACTCTTTGTACACTTGAAATTTATAAGTGAGGTCACCACCATTGAAAAGTAGACTTCTGGGGCTTCAATTTAGACCCAAGAATCACCGAAAACCGAGTCCGGATAAGGGAGATATGCCTGTTTAAAGTTCGGCTTAAGAGCCGATTTTGTTAACCTGATCCGAAATAGCATCAGACCCTTTTTTTTTGTTGGTTTGGTTAGGACACCCCATGAGCCATTTTCTGATCCATTCAAGTGCACCGACTCACCCTCCATTATCTCCACTCACCCTCCATTATCAAAAGAGGTTTTGGCCTTGTCATAAAGGATGAATCAAAAGCAACAAAGTCTTGATCATCATTATCATCCTTGTCATGCCCATCACCTTTGTCTTCAACCTTGTCCGCCATTCCTTGACTTGTTTATTCCTACATGGCTTATACATTTAGATGATATATTAAAGAGGGGGAGGATAGAAAAAAGAAAAAAAAATCATTCGCGAGAGTTAGAGAGAAGAGAGCAAAAGAGGAAAAATTGTCTACATTGCAACCTTGAGACAAATCACTTCCAAGCTTCCATAGCTACTGAAATTCCTCATTTTCATACACCAAAACCACTCCAAAAATTCTGATATAGCCAAAGATCGATTGCCTTGATCATAAGGAAGAGTGTTTAGTGATTGAAACTGAGAAAAACTAGAGAGTTAACCACTTCCATACCATAAACTCCATAATTTCGAATTGAGGATTTGATAACACACTTCCTATACTTGAGGGTGATCAAGAGGGAGTTTGTGAACTAAGGAGTTCATCCTTTCCTTGGAAGGTGAATTCACAAACTTTAAATTTTCTTGCATTTCTTACTTATTTTGCTCTTTTGCTTTGATTTCTTCTTATATTATGTATTGTTGTAATCTAATTGAAAGTGGTGAGTTAAGAGTCCCATATATATTGTTTCTAGTTTTGTTTTAAGCATGAGAAAAAAACCTTTCATGCTAAATGGTTTAATCTCTTCGGAGGTTCATTACAAAAGCATTATATTGTAGGCATTCCATTTTTGATGGCCCTACGACTTGGATGTCCTTACAGGTACACTCGATGATGAGTCTGTTTGCTTGCCGAGCGCTCGAAGTCCTCAGTAGAATGCCACAACTTTGAGCCTTTCAAACCCTGCATTCTTTTTGTCTCATTTTTGGACCATCCCTAAAGGATACAAGCCATCACTTTTGGTTTGCCGGCCAATGATGTGGCCCGGCCGACCACCAGTGTTTTCTGCAAATATTTTATGCCAGTTGTGCCAGCTATTTGCACAGATGCTTGCATCTGTCCACATGTGGAGAGATGGATCTCCTTGTGTAGATTTCATGTTTTCTATATATAGGGACCCCCTCTCTCATGTTTTGGGGTTAGAAAATTTTAGACTAAAAAATTTTCCTCTCTCTCTATAAATTCTCTGCACTTTTGCCTACTTACGCTACACTTTTACCTATACTTCCTTAATCCAAAACTCTCACCTTGGAGCTAAGGTTCCTTGAGGCCTTCTTGGAGTTCTTGAAGTTGATTTTGACTTGAATTATGGCCTAGAGTTACTCTTCTCTTCAAAAGGTATAATACTTGCGTCATTAGCTTATGTTATATACTTGTCTCTCTATCTTTTTCCCACTGTTTTGGGCTGTTTTTAAGCTATAAAAAACCCTATTTTTTGTGGACTGAAATTGGTGTTTTTGGCCATTTGAGGTTAGGGGGTGGTTCACCCCTCTTAATTCCTTGTTTGTATGGCCATTTCACCTTTGTTTCTCATTTTCAAACCATCTTTTTTTGGGCCTTTAAACACTAATTTTCATAGTATTTTTAGTGGTAAAAATCATTTTTTGAAGTCTAAATTTAGAGGGGGTAGCCTCCCCTCTTTGTGTCTTGTTTGTTAGCGTAGTTAGTGCCATGTTTTTCTAGCTTGTTATAGCTTTATTCTAGCATGCTATAGGCTCTATTTTGGACTATTTTTACTCTATTTTGGGTTGGTTATTGCTTTTGAGTCTTATATTGCATACTTGTAGTGTAATAGTCCTCACAAGCTTGGTGTTTTAGGCCATTAGACACCCCTTGTTTGAGTTGATACTACTTATTTTGAGCTTTCTATACTTAATTTCAGCAAGTATAATCTCTGTAACCTCCCTCCTTTCTTGGCTTTTAATTTTTCTTTGAAAGTGGTTTCAAGTCACTTGTTTGCCTAAGTATGAAATTGAGGTTCCATACTTAATGGTTTAATCCCTTAGGGGGTTCATTACCAACGGTATGATGCTTCTTTCATACCCAAAGCAACTTGTGTCTTGAGCTTTTCTTTCCATTAGAGGACTTTAATTCACCTTTTGGACTTAATTGGATTAAGAAATGGTTGGTAAAGTAAAATGAGTAACTAAAACTTGGGACTAAAAGTGAGCAAGATAATAACTTCTTGTGTTCAATTGGACGTTAATTGAACACAAGGAAAATTGGGACATTTCATACTCAAAGTGATGAAATGTGTCAAGTTTCCTAGGTTTTCATTACCCTCGAACATGCATGATAGCGTGATGTTTTTTGTGTGTCTTGTGTTGCATTTATTGAGCTTGCATATCTTGAATCACAAGCCATCATGCAATGAAATTGCTTGAGTTGGTGGTTTGTGGCTTAAGTTCATCACTCCTTGGATTTGCTCATGCAAAAGGAGGGGTGAGCTGTGCAAACAATCTGTGCGAATACCAACAAGATGAACAAGTGCATCAGTGGCCGGGCGAGCACCATTGATGGCCGACAGGCCACTTTCTTGGCCGACAGATGGCCGGTAGTCTTTACCAGTGGCTGGCTGGCCACTGATGCAAACCTTAGCTGAGTGTTGGTAAGGTGGAGCAAAATGGTCCTAGAAATGTTCAACTCTACAAACAGAGGCTTTCAGGACCAAGACGGAGGTCTTTTCGGGTGATATCCGAGCATGCACATGCATATATTCCAATTCCCGAGGTAGAGTAGTGGTAGAGTAGTTAAATACTTTAATTACTTAGCTTACTTGCATTTGTGTAATTTAATTAGCTTACTAGTTAGTTAAATTCAAAGTGTTGTGATAATTAGTTAATTAGTTTAGCTATTTATTTCATCAAGTTTTGTAATAGTTAGCTTAATTAGCTTTGCTTAATTATCCTAATTAGTTGCTAGTTAGTTAGCTTAGTTATTCATTCGAACTCTCCTTTGTGAGAGCATAATGTAATAACGTGTATGTCTTCCAACCCCACGTTTTTCTCCCTTTTATTTATCCGCTTTCGATGGTTAGATTAAGGACCTTATGTTTCAATTAGCAGACCTTATGCTTGCATCCATTCATCTTGTATTGCAAGCACCAAGGCCCGGCGCATCATTCAAACTATATTGTCATTTCAATACATTTTTGAAATACGTGTTTAACCGCATATTATCAAATTGAATCAGATGCCATATTAGTAGCCGAGCCTATTAATTGCATTCTTTGTATGTGTTGCATTAGTCATCTTGTATAGTTAGGAACATGCATTTTTCTAACTCTTTTGTTTTATCTTAGCTTGGAGTACTAGGTAAGCTTTTATTTGCTTTAGCATACTTACATGAGTGTGAGTAATTGCCATGTCTAGCATGCTTGCCATGAGGCAAAGTGCTTATTTGATAAATTGTTTGCGTGCTTGTGGATGAAGGCTTGTTGTTTGAATTGGAATGATTCAATGAATGTACGTTTTAAGCCCGCTTTGTGAAGTGGCAAATTCACAAACTTTAAGCCCACTTGAAGTGGCAAATTCAAACCCTTCTCACAAACAAACATGAAATTGAATTGTTTAAATTCTTGCAATTTTAGTCTATACTTGCTTGCACGCGTCACATAGTAATGCTAGTTAATAATTAGAACAAGAGCATATAATGTCGATAAAAATCGTATCATGATTAGTAAAGGCCGATCTTTGATCAGGTGAGCGGGAGTGCTCAATTCATGACCTTCCCCTCTCATACCTAAGTTCCCAAGTTGAGGCAACTTTGGTGATGACGGACACGTGGCCTTTGGCACGAGTCATGGGTTTCCTAAATTTCCCTAAAATAAAATATTTAGGCAACGACTCTGTATCTGGCAAAGTAGTCCAATTTTGGCATTTTTTGATTCAAAATCAATTTTCCAAACGATTTGCCGGATTTGGACTCTTTGGTGTTTATCAATTTCACATTGCACTTGTGAGGTTAGATTCCTAACCGTGGGAGTTCGAACTATGGGGCTTTCATTCGAGCTTTCGAAAGGGGGGGCGAAAAAGCCGAGCTACAATTTCTGGCGACTCCGGTGGGGATTTAGAGAACTTGACTCGAACTCATGATATGACATTTTATCTACACTTATGTGTTTCTTTGCATTTTCATTTGCATTGGTGCGCCTAAGTCACTGTGTTTGCCATCTGCTATTCCTGGATGGTTTGCTGGAGGCTCGCTTGGAAAAGCTTGCCAAAAGGCTGACCGGTCACGGGCTCTGCCACGATGGGAACACAACCCTTGGATCTGAACTACTGCTGTACCGTTTGATCCTCCTTTCACTTCTCGGTGTTAGGTGTGAGAGGTATATTAGGTAGTCTTGCTGAGGTACCCTTTTTGACCAATCGGCCTAGTTGCATGTTGAAAGCCATAGAGACTTTTCCAAACTAGGACAGGTTGCTCACCCGAATTTAGGATTGTGTGAAACACTTTGCTTGAATAGTGAACCCGAGTTCCTGACGAAACTAGGACAAGGTAACCCTATCCCCTCATAGGGGTGTTTTGGCTCTCACTTAACTGGTATGTGCTTTTAGAGTGAAACTCTACAGGAATGTATGTATCAGTTGCAAGTTTGGGTATCAGTTTTGGGGGCAGAAATTAGTGTTGAGTGCAATTCTACAGCTTATAATTGCAACTGTGTCTTGTTCACATCTGAGCTGAGGTGCTGTGTAGTTTCTGATTTTTACTTTCTTTTTGCTTTATTTCTTTTTGCAAGGTAGTTTATGACAATTGCTTCGGATAGTTCGGTTACCCCCCAAGTACTCCAGACCCATGTAAGGAGACTTTATAGATCTGGGGATCTTGTTAGGGGACAGCCTGTGTTTGCTTCACCCCCACCGGTTACGAGACGGAGGAGGGTTATGCATAATTCACCAGTTCAACAATCACCTGCATTCAATCAAGCTTCATCTTCTACATCTAGGCCAGCAAGAGATCACTCGCCTATTCAGATGACTCAGTATCCTGCAGCTAGTATGGAGGACTTGATCTGTCATCTCCAACAAATAGTGGAAACCATGCAGCAAGATGTTGTCCGCCAAGCTGAAGTTATAGCCCATCAAGCCGAAGTGATAAATAGGCTGCAGCAACAGCAACCACAGCCCGCAACGGCTTCTGCCTCTCATGCACCTCCAGTAGGTATCCCAGCACTCGAAATCATTGCTAATGTCCAAGAGAATTTGGGTAACCCGGTAGACCCCATTCGACCGCAGGCCTCTAAGGCACCAGTGTACCAAGCGGAGGCGCCATTTGAATTCGAAGTTGACCCCACCGTACTAAAGGTCAACAAGCTGGACTCAAATGGGCACAAGGTGTGAACTCAATCCCTGACATCGAAGATGGATACACCGACTCCGCAGTAACTTTTCCAGACATATTCAAAATGCCACACATAGACGGGTTCGATGGCTCTGGGGATCCCATAGTCCATCTGCAATTATTCTCAGACATCCTACGGTCAATGGAACTCAACAGACTTCAAAAACTGTCGCTTTTTGGCCGAACCTTGTCAGGGATAGCGGCTATCTAGTATGCAAAGCTAGAAGACTTTGTGAAACGAAGCTAGGAGAAAATGGCTGAGGCCTTCATCGCACAGTACTTCTACAATACCTAGGTCGAAGTCACGACCCGTGATCTTGAGGCAACCCATCAGGAGCCAAAGCAGGGCTTCTCAAACTTTGTAATGAAATGGAGGGCCAAGGCTTCAATGATGACTACCAGGCCATTCGGGAAGGATCAAATCAGGATGGTGGTCCACCACTTACAAGGAAAATTATTGCAAAAGATGATAGTCTTGCCGCTGTTTACGTTCACTGAACTCTATGAGATAGGGGTTCAAATCGAAGATTCAATGAAACAGGGGTTGATAACTGACGAAAAGGAGCAGCCTAAGAGGGCTTTCACACTCAGTTCCAATGCAACCTTGAGTGGAAGCACAACTGGACAACAATCTGATGTGAATGTTGTCACCACTACAGCCAAGACTGCCAACCCATTTGCCAGTACAAATCCACAAACCTCAAACAACCAAGCCCGATCTCAAAGGGTCTTTACCCCACTATATATGCCTTTATCCCAAGCCCTGAGGGTGCTGATTAAAAAAGGGCATCTTAAGCCGTTAGAACAACATCCACTACCCAATCCTCTCCCACCTAAACATAACTCAGCCAAATATTGCACTTAAAAAGGGGCATCTTAGGTTGCGTCATGAGATTCAAGATCTCATTGACAACAAGGTGATATCACCACCCTAAAAGCCAAATGTGACTACCAACCCTCTCCTAGCCCATAACTAAGTTCCCTCACCTCGGAACCTAAACCTAATACATACACTGGCCATTCCATATGACCCTAGCGTATACATTACCCTTTCCCACCTACCCAAACCAGCCATGTTCATCCCTGAAAGCATGGACTTGTGCATGATGAACATTTCTACTCTACAACCTGAACCCGTAGTGGTCACAGCGGCAGAAGGAGGGAGGTTGGCTTTGGAGGAGGATGCTAGTCTACTGCCTAAGTACCCTGAGGATTTGACTAAGGGGGTATATGACCCATGTTGTTACATTGTGCCATTTAATCAAGCCAAGCCTAAAGTGGTATTGCCGACAATAATGGAGGTCAATGTGGTTCGAGAGGATGACCTAAGTCAGGGACTGGATGATTTAGTGGAGCTGGAAGAAGACTTAGACAATCTGCAGTTCTATGACGAACAAGATCAAGGGGACGTGCAGATTAACTGGTTTGATCTGAATGGGTCGATAGACAATTCAGGGTGGTTAAGTAATGAACTTGATCGGGATGAAGAAACTGAACCAAAACCTGAAGAAAGGGAAGCGAGAACAACTGTAGTGGCTGGAATGGCTGAACAGAAGGGGAAATTGTCGAAGAGCACCGGTATCAAGAATTTAACTCAAGAACTGGGCGCCATGAGTACTGCGGATACAGAGCAAGAAGCCGCGTTGAAGTGGTTTGTGCAAGATAGAGATGAAAACAAACAAGAAGTTGAAATAGCTCAGCACCCTGCGGGGGATATTTTTGATGAGGGAATGATCAAAACGGAGCCAAACAATTGTTTATCGGCCGTCAGAGGTGCATGGTGGGAGGACGATGATCTGCTTTTGGCCCACACCGATGAGGATTGGGGTGAAGATCTGCCAGACAACACCTGGTACTCTGAAGAGGTCGACCATATGACGAGGAGTGGACAGTACTTCAAGCCGCCACACTTGGAGCAAGCTGAGGCCTCCAGGAAAGATAAAGAGGCAGAGAAGCAGAGGGAAGAGCAGTTGGAAGAAAAAGTAGTGTTGAAACAGCTGAAGAAGATTCAGGCCGATATTTCAATCTGGGGCCTGCTCATGGCTTCTCGCGTGCACCTACAGGCTATACTATCAGTGATGGATAAAGCCTAATTGTCTATTGACACGACTCCTGAACAGCTTGTTGGATTAGTCTTCCCCGGAGGTACTGTGCTGACTTTAACCTTCTCAAACAAAGAATTACCACGAGAAGGCTTAGCATACAACAAACCTCTGTACATATCAGTTGAGTGCAGAGAAAAGTGGATGGCAGTGGTATTGGTCGATATTGGGTCAGCTATCAACGTCTGTCCATCTTGTACAACATATGCCATCAGCTTGAAACTAGCAAATTTCATGCCTACAGCCCAGTTGATTCAGGCGTATGACAACACTAGCAGAGTGGTGATGGGCACAATACAGATCAGAGTTCAAGTGGGCCCAGCCTAATAGGATGTTGAGTTCCATGTCCTGGATGTGTCAGCCACTTTCAATCTACTGCTAGGGAGGCCGTGGCTACACCAAGTAAAAGTTGTCTCCTCTACCCTCCACCAAATGTTGAAATACCCCCATAGAAAAGGGGTGGCTATTGTGTTCAGGAATTCATCTATCCATCCTCCGCCAGAGGTAACTACACCTGTGCTGTAAATTGTTCATGGCGAGGAGGATGTTTTCCTCTCTGGATTTATCCTAGCTAAGGCCCAGGCAGTGCAAACCATCTTGGCAGCTGATGAGGGCTTGTATGTCAGCGCCCAATCAATCTTCTTCATGAACAAGCTCCAACACGTGCCAGGAATGGGGTTGGGAAGAAGTGGCTAGAAGGCCGTTACCGCACTAGCCGATGTACCACATAACCCGTATGCCTTTCGTCTTGGCTATACGCCCACCAAAGAGGATTGGGTTAGGAAAACAAAAAAGATGGCAAGCAGGGCCAGCGCCAAGCAAACCGGAAAGCACTATGAGCTTGTGCATAGACCGATTTGGGGAACCCTGAATGGTCATTTTTTTCAGGAGGGTGAAGACTTCCCATTTTGCGGTTTCCCCGAACCCTAGTTCAACTCTGAGAAGTAGCGGGTTCCTGGCCTTGAAATTTTCTTTGACTTGCAGCTGCAAGACAGTGATACAAAAGAACAGGCTAAACTCACTATTGAGGCTGAGCAGAGCATAGAAAGTGACCCGGATAGCAGGGAACTTGAGGTAGGGGCAGCATTGGCATGTCTCCTTTCGGATCCTCCGATCGACTCAAAGAGCTTGGGGGATAACCTGACCATTTCTATGATCGGGGACCAACCGGGTGTGAACCCTTCTAGTAGCATTTTGGATACATCTGACGCACCATCTCTTGTTTGGCAGTTGGAGGAGGGCTACCTGTCTAGTAGTTCTGAGTCGGGTAGTGAGCCAGAATCTGATTCCACAGAGTCTACAGAGTCGGGATCAGATTCCAGACCTTCTGAGTCTGAGTCTGGTATTCCTGGGGGTGATAACCCGGATGCCAAGGTCTTGTCCAGGCCGTCCTTTTCTTTTGCTTTTGAGTTGGTTGTAACCGAAGAACTAGATGAGCTGGACTTCATGAATGAGAATGGCACCGCAGATTCTGAGTATTTCTTGGTGCTGCTGGTTTATTGCATTGATTAGGACTTCAAAGTTTTAATGAAAACGATGAGGAAAGAATTCCTCTTGTTTTGAAAATTTTGATTAACCGGGAGGATGAGAGGTTTGCAAAACCTCTTGTTGATGAAATCATTACTTTTAATGTAGGTACTGAGAAAGATCCGCGTCTGGTCCAGATCGAGTCCACGTTGTCTTCGGAGGAGCGCGAGCGCTTAGTCACTTTATTAAAAGATTTCAAAGATGTTTTCGCGTGGTCCTACGAAGACATGCCTGGAATCGATCCTCAGATTGTACAGTATCAGATCCCTCTCGACCATGAGGTCCGACCTGTCAAACAGAAGTTGCGGAGAATACGCCCGGATTGGGCTCTGAAGATTAAGGAGGAGGTCGCTGTTTGCGGAGAATACGCCCGGATTAGGCTCTGAAGATTAAGGAGGAGGTCGCCAAGTAGATAAATGCAGGGTTTTTGCTAGTATCTAAATATCCTACTTGGTTGGCCAACATCGTCCCAATGCCGAAGAAAGACTGCAGGATTTGGGTGTGTGTGGACTTCAGAGATCTGAACGGAGCTAGTTCGAAGGATGATTTTCCCTTGCCGCACATCGATGAATTAGTGGACTTTACTGTAGGCCATGCTTTGCTCTCCTTCATGGATGGATTTTTCGGGTATAACCAGATTTTGATGGCACCCAAGGACAGAGAGAAAACTGCCTTCACTACGTCGTGAGGAACCTACTGCTACAGAGTGATGCCGTTTGGGCTGAAGAATGCTGGGGCTACCTATCAACGGGCTGCAACCACTATTCTGCATGATATGATCCATAAAGAGGTCAAGGTGTACGTGGACGACATGATTGTCAAGTCCAAAGAAAGAGAAGGCCACTACACTGCCTCGAAGAAATTCTTTCAACGAATCAGAGAATACAGACTGAGGTTGAATCTGCAGAAGTGTACTTTCGGTGTAACAGTAGGAAAGATGCTGGGTTTCTTGATCACACAAAGGAGCATCAAGGTAGATCTTTCCAAAATCAAGGCCATCCTAGAAATGCCACGACCAAGGACTAAAAAGGAGGTATGAGGCTTTCTGGGTAAAGTACAATTCATAAGACGGTTTATTTCTAAATTAACCTTAACTTGTGAACCACTATTTGGTCTCTTGAAAAAATGAAAGAAATTTCGATGGGATGATCGATGTCAATTCGCTTTTGAGCAAATCAAGCAGTATCTTCAGAATCTGCCTGTGTTGTCGACGCCAGAGCCAGGGAAGCCTTTGATTTTGTAGCTGTCAGTCACGAACACAATGATGGGATGCATGCTTGCTCAGGAATCTAAGGATAAGGTGGAGAAAGCCATCTACTATTTAAGCAAGAAAATGCTGGAATACAAGAAAGCTTGCTTAGCCTTGGTATAGGCTACCAAGAAGTTGAGGCACTACTTGTTACCTCACTCCGTAATTCTAGTTTCAAGATTAGATCCCATCAAATATCTCTTTGAGAAACCAGTGCTTACGGGTGGGCTAGTCTGTTGGTTACTTCTTCTCTTTGAATTCGATCTTAAGTATGTTACTTGCAAGTCGGTCAAGGGGAGAGCGGTAGCGGAGTTCCTAGCAGATCACCCAGTAGAAGGGGATGAAGCAGTAGAATACCTGTTCCTAGATGAGGCTATTCTGCAAGTTGAGGAAGAGATTTGGACAATGTACTTTGACGGAGCGTCTAGTCAGTACGGTTATGGGATAGGTGTGTTACTGATAGCACCTGACAATTCCCATATACCCTTAGCCTTCAAACTCCGGTTCAAGGTATCCAATAACGAAGTAGAATATGAGGCGTGTATCGCTAGTTTGGAAGCTGCCCTAGAACTAGGGGCAAAAAGGTTGGACGTAATCGGGGACTCAAACCTAGTTGTGTCTCAAGCAAATGGAGACTCGAAGGTTAAAGAAGAAAAGATGAAAATCTATCACCAAACCCTGGACGTTCTGATTCTTAGGTTTGAGAAGCTGGCTTTTACGCATCTACTAAGAGAGGACAACAGGTTCATTGACACCTTATTAACTATATCTTCTATGATAGACATCCCGCTTAGAGTCCAGATAGTCCGATCATCATTGAGCAGAGGTATATGCCGGCTAATGAGACTATTGCCGCAATAGATGAAGTGCAAGATTAAAACTCTTGGTTCGATGACATCTGGAACTTCTTGGAAAATGAGGTTTATCAACCAGGGGCAAATGCCAAAGATAAGAGGGCAATACGGCGGATGGCCATTCAATTTATTATCTACGGAGTTAAACTGTACAAGAGGGGTCATCTGGGAATGCACAAGTTGTGTGTCGACACAAAGGAATCAAAGCGCCTGATGGAGGCCATCCATAGAGGAGAGTGTGGAACACACATGAACGGAGTAATGTTAGCCCTGAAGATTCTCAGCTAAGGTTACTACTAGTCTACCATGGAAGAGGATTGTATCGGTTTTGTTCGGCGATGCCACAAATGTCAAATTCATGCTAATTGCATGAACATCCTGCTGTCAAAACTGTACAACATGACTTCGCCATGGCCTTTCTCAGTTTGGGGAATTGACATCATTGGGGCAGTTACACCGAAAATGTCAAATGGGTATGAATATATACTGATGGCAATTGATTACTTCACAAAGCAAGTTTGAATCATCAACAACAAGCTTACCCCTTGAAAGGTATAAGCTTGTTTTCTTCTCTCTTACTCTCTTTTCTTTCACTTGCCTTCATAGTTTTTGCTGTTTTGAATTGTTTTGAGCTTATTCGAAGTGATTGGAGTTGGGTTTGAAGAGTTACCAAAAGGATAGAGAGAGCTTGCTCTTTCTATACCTTTACTTATAACTCAAACCTTCTCTTTTCCACTCTTTTCCTTTGATATTTACACTAATTTTTAGAGGTTTAGAAAGGCTAAAAACCATGTTTTAAAGCTTCAAAAGTGGAGGGGTTAGCCATCCCTCCTTATTCTTGCTTACTAGCCTTAATTCTCTTCTTTATTGTCTAGTTTTTTTTTCAAGATCTTGTCATGCATGTTCTACCTCTGTTTTCCATGTATTAAGGGTTGTTTTGAGGTTGTCTAAGCCTTTTCAATTGGGTCATGCCTTGTTTTGTACATTTGTGATTTCATAAGTTAGCATACTTGTTACTTGTTATGCTTTCTTAGTTCATTTCCATGTTTGGAGTCTAAGTTTAATAACCAATTCATCATTCATCTCTTTCATACTTGAGAATGATTTCAACCAATTGAGGTTGTTCGAATCATGTAAAAAAGGTTCCCACTTAATGGCTGAATCTTTTCGAAGATTCATTGCCAACGGTGTGGCCTTTCTCTCACGCTTTAGAAGAACCTCTTGTTTGACATTACTTCTTGTTTAGAGGACTTTAAACATCACCATGGACAAACGGACTAAAGAATGGTAAGGCCTAATAAAATTGGTTTAAAACTTGGATAAACACAGTTAAAGGAAAAGGCTTAAAATTGCTTCAACTTGGCCAGACGTTATGCCAAGTTGCTTGTGTCAAGAGTCGTTACATGTTAATTCATAGCATTTTGATGATTCTTGAAGCGTTGCAACCTTCCTTTTTGAGTTCATACTATGACAAGAGGGAGGGGTGGTCCTATTCTTTGCATTTTTATCAACTTTTGCTTATTGATGGCTTTGGAATCAATTCCAACCCACTCTCGAGGATTTCTCTTGAAAGAGAAGAATGAAGGACAAACAGAGCTTGAAAATGCTTTATCTGCATTGATTTCACCTCAGAGCATAGAAACAGAGCTTTGCACCAAATAGATGCATGGCCGGCCATTAGTGATACACGACTGACCCTTGGTGTGTGGCTAGCAGTGCAGTTTTGTAGAGACAGAGGCAGTGGCTGAAGGTGAAACAGAGATGGCCTGGGCAGATAGAGTAGCTTTCAAGCGATGCGCATGCAACATTCATCCATCTACCATTATGTTCTTGTCAAATGAATTTAATTATTTCATTAGTATTATTGTCATAGTTGCGAACAAAATGTGTTGTAATATTTAATTAGTCTAATTAGTTGTAGCTAATTAGTTGATGTTGTGATATTTAATTAGCTTAGTTTAGTTTTCTTAATTAATTAGCTTAGATAGTTAGTTAATTAGTTTAGCTGTTTATTCAAGTTTTGTAATAATTAGCTTAATTAGCTTAGCTTAGCTTGGTTAGATAGTTTATTCATTCGGACTCTCCTTCGTGAGAGCGCAATGTAATAATGTGTATGTCTTCCAACCCCACGTCTTTCTCCCTTTTATTTACCCGATTTTGATGGTTAGATTAGGGACATGTTTCAATTAGCATATCGCATGTTTTTCATCCATTCATATGTCTTGCATGCACTGAGGCTCGGCGCATCATTCTAACTGCATTGTTATTTCAATACTTCTTTGAATACGTGTTTATCCGCATATTATCAAGTCAATTCATATGCCATATTAGTAGCCGAGCCTATTAATTGCATTCTTCGCATGTGTTGCATTAGACATTTGGCATAGTGAGGAATCATGTATATTTTTCTAACTCATATCTTCTTAGCTTGGAGTACTAGGTGAGTTTTTAGTGCTTTAGCATACTTGCATGAGTGCAGGTGATTTCCTTGTTTAGCATGCTTGCCATGAGGCTAAATGTTTACTTGCCAAACTGCTTGAATGCCTGTGGATGAAGACTTGTTTTTTGAATTGGAACGATTCACCGAATGTGCATTTTAAGCCCACTATGTCTAGTGGCAAATTCACAGTTTTAAGCCCACTTTGTTGAGTGGCAAATTCGCAAACTTTAAGCCCACTTGAGGTGGCAAAATTAAACCCTTTTCACAAAACTAACATAAAATTGAATTGTTCCAACTTGAGCAAACTAGTCTATACTTGTATGCACGCATCACATAGTAATACTAGCCTAATAACCGGAACAAGAACACATAATGTTGATAAAAATCATATCATGATTAGTAGAGGCCGATCTTTGATCGGGCGAGCAGGGGCGCTCAATTCATGACCTTTCCCTCTCGTACCTAAGTTCTCGAGCCAAGGCAACTTTGGTGATGACAGACACATGGCCTTTAGCACGAGTCATGGATTTTCTAAATTTTCCCAAAATAAAATATTTAGGTGCCGACTCTGTCTCTAGCAAAGCAGTCCAATTTTGACATTTTTTGATTCAAAATCAATTTTCCAAAACGATTTGAACTCTTTGGTGTTTATCAATTTCATATTGCACTGGTGAGATTAGATTCAGAACCACGGGAGTCCGAACTGTAGGGCTTTCTTTTCGATTTTCCGGAAAGGGGCGCGAAAAAGCTGAGCTACACTATAGAACTTCCATCTGAACGTCTATAAGGGCAACTCCTTACTCCCTTGTCTATGGGATGGAAGTTGTTCTACCAATCGAAATAAAAGCCCCATCCCTGCAGGTTATGGCTGGGTGTCAAATAGTAGAGGCGGACTGGCAGCAGAGCAGGTTCGAAGAATTGGTGTTGTTTGATGAGAGAAGGCTGAAAGCGTTGTACCATGTTCAAGGTTTTCAACACAGGATTGCTAGGTCTTTTAACAAGAAAGTTAGGTCCCGAAATCTCAAAGAAGGGGATTTGGTGTTGAAAGACAACCGAGCTCCCATCCATGACCCTAGGGGCAAGTTCAGACCTAATTGGATTGGTCCTTACATCATCAAAACTATCTGGTCGGGTGGAGCTGTTATTCTCATGGACCTGGATGGCCTAGAATTTTCCCAACTGATCAACATGGACAAGTTGAAGAAATACTATCTCTGAGAGGCTCGCTAGGCCGAAAACTCGGAAGGGCGGCCTAGGCAAAAGTTAGAGCACAAAAAATTAGAGATAAAGAAAAACTGAGCTCGCAAGGTTGAAAACCCTAAAGGGCGGCCTTGGCAAAAGTTAAAGCGCAAAAGGAGAGCGTTAATACTCAAGTTAACCAGAACCGAACTACATAAAGCCTGATTCCCATCTTCGGGATACGTAGGCAATTTCATCCTGAAGTCCGGCCTTAAATACCTCCAAATCAACTATCCTGTCCATGTGTCTGATCAGGTCATCTTTGTTTGTTTGTCTGTTCTTTACCTTAAAGTTCAGTTGTGATCTTTATTCTGAAAACTGGTTACAGTGCTAAGCAGTGCTATTCAGTCAATGGGCAATTTGTGATCTTTAGATTTGGGGTTGTACATCTCAAGGATTGATTCCATGTGTGTCAAGTGGTGATCCTTATCGAAAATGGTTTTGAAAAGTTTTGATAAAAGTTGATTTTGCTCAAATTACCTTTTACAACTTAGACAATTTTTGGACCAAAAGGAAAATTTTCAGTGCTCACAACTTTAATTTCAATACAAAGTTCTCGAACCCTCAATACAAATCAAAGTTGCTTTTATTACATTCATAAAACTTGAAAAGTAAGATCAAAGCAATAAACTAGGGGCATAGATGAGTCAGGTGTTCCTGCGTCCCCCGCTCGTGCTTGTGGAATTTTCTGATACTAAGGTGGGCTCAGCTTGTGCCTCATCCTTGAGCCAAAACAGGCACTCGCCAGAAAGGGCACAGCTAAAGCTAGGGACATGAGCCAGAAGCTCTCTCGTCCTCCAAGTAGTGAGGTATCTAGCCAAATGTGAACCTCGGATGGGGAATGAAACTGGGTACTCTACCCCCTCCCCTAGGCAAGTTTGATGATGTCCAAACAGACGTCTGAACTGGAACGGAAAGTAGAATACATAGTGTGTCAGGCCGATCAGTTGTATGCCAGGTTACCGAGTCATACTATAGCTCATTTCGGTCAGATTAAGCTAGGGGCAACGCCAAGTAATGTCAGCAGTAGACCTGTTGCACATCCAATGGCACCACCATCCCTCATTCGGGAAATCCACTAGCTGTTGGCGGAAAAAGTATGCTTGAGCTGAGTATGCGGGGCAAGAATCCACCACCTTCATCTTGTCCATTAGCCATACCTGGGGAGGGATGAAAAAAAAGAGAGATTAAAGAATAGAGAGATGTATGTTGAGAGAAAAGTGAGAAAAGGGCTTTGAGAGAAAAACAGAGCATGAGTATCGAGTGATGTGAGAAACACATATGAGAAAGGACGGGAAACATTACTTGAAGAAGTAGTGGACTCCTTACGAATTTGGTCATCTCTCGCCGATGGAAAGCGTCTAAGCCCATCAAAGTCTTGACCAACAATAAACCAATGCAACTGTTGCCTTCTTTCAAACCTTGGGCCACTTCAATTAGCCGAATGTTAGACCCTCCGAAATTAGGGGCAAGAAGGAAATGAGCCAGCATGCACAAGCAAAGGGCGTGTTGCCGAAAACCCCGCCAAAAAAGGTCACCTCGGTCATCGACCTCAAAAAATTGATGAATCAAACTGGGAATATCCAGCTCTCCCTTGTGGACCAAGGATCAAGCCTTGTGTAGAGTAAGCCCGCACAGTCGTCCCAAGGCTTGGATGTGGCTAAAACAGAGCTGAGGTATGATTTCCTCATCGCGCCAGGATTCCATTAGCACTTGAAATTCTTCAATTGTCGGGCATATCTCTTGTCCTTCGAAGCTAAAGACATGTGTAATCAGGTTCCAGCATCTAGCTGTGACATGAAGGAACGGAAAATGAAACGAAGAACGGCTTAGCGGGAAAAGAGCATTTATGCCGAAACCCCAAAAATTCATCTTTTCCGAGCCATCCAAAGTCACAATCCAATCTGAGAGTTTTTTGGCAAAAAATGGATCCATTTGTGAAGATTTGCAGCTAAAATGAAAAAATCACGTAGCTCAACCTTTTGTAGAAGATAAGGCAGTAAGTAGAAGCCAGGTGTCAACAATCTGGAGGTCCTGCACACAGGTGGCCGACAGGTAGCCAGCAAGCCACATTGGTGGCCAGCAAAGGACATTGATGGCTAGCAAGCCACCTCTCATGGCTGGCATGTGGCCGACAACCTCTGCTTGTGGTCGACAGCCTCTCCCTTTGACCTGCTGTCAACCTTTGTTCTGAATAGTACTGGAAGCTTGTTTTTGTTTTGCTCTTTGTGTGTTTTAAGGTCTTGTTTTGAGTTTTTTTGGTTTTAGCAAGTTTATCGAGTTGTATTTGAGTTGTTTTGCTTTATTGAGTTGTTGTTTTGTTTATCGAGTTGTATATATTTTTTTATATCAGTTGTTGGTCAGTTCATTACCCGATTAAGTTTTTGTTTCAACCAAGAGTGTTAGCTTGGCCAATTTGATTTCGTGTCCATTTCATGCTATATGGTGTTCATAATGCAAACAAATAGGAAAAAAAAATGACAACATCCTTTTCATAAAAACTGTTTTCATTCTGATCATCGTTGTTTTTACAGAAGTGAAGTACAAGTTTTTAAAAGCACATAAAACCTGTCTGAGGCTACAATGTGCTAATGATATAAAAGAAAAGAAACTAAGAAAAAATAAAAAAAAAATCAGCACTGGTCACCTCAAGCTCGAGAGGCCCTCTTCGTCCTCTTCTTCGAAGGAGAGGACTCTGGGGCACTGTCTCCATCGGTGCCACTGTCTGAACCTGGACCGGAACCCGAACCGGCGCCATCTCCCCTCTCTGCTTCAAAGCTCGCCTCAGCATCGCCTCCTCTCTCGGAACCTGAGTCGGTGTCATCACCTCCACTCTCAAATGAATCTGAATGCTGACTCGCTCTCTCCTCAGAGTTGCTCGTCTCAGCATCATCATCACTCAGAATAGGCTCTGAAGGACAGCTCTCGGCTTGGATGCCCCTAGCTCTACCTCGGCCACGTGTCGGAGTCTATCTCTCTTTCCTCCCTGTTGTTGGAGAAGGTACTGCTAGCGCAGGTGCTGTAGCTGCTATCGGTATGGGTGGAATCTAAAAAGATAGTTGTCACATATCAGTTACAGTATACGTATCAGATGCAAGCGCAATATGCAAAATGAGTGTATGCAGAAGTCAGATATAGTGTATGAATACAGTGTGAGTGCAGTGTGTCAGATGCAATGTATCGATGCAATGTAATAGTGCAGTTTGGAGAGTTTTTCAGTTGAAATGCCAGTGTCAGTGTGTCAATGGAAATTTGATGCATGGAATGTAAAACTAAAAAAATTACCTGAATACCGTAGAGGCTGAGTAGTGCCTCTCTCCTCTGTACTATCCCCATCAGGGAGGCTATCAGCTCGAGACCACCTCTCGTATACTCGATGGATGCCTGCAAATGCAGTTTGAATGATCAGTATCTGCAAATGAACATATCTGAAATGAAATGTGGGGTGCAAATGTAAAGTGTGGTTCATACCTGAGTCGGGCCTTGGACCCTGACAAGCTTGTGACCAGCAGCCACAGGATCAATCAGAACCTGGTAGACATCTCTAGTATGCCACCAACAAGTCAGCGTGGTAGGAAGCCCTGGCCAATCAGTCCTCTGCCTCGCCCGGGAAGCTCCTCTGCCATAGGCCCTACTCGCTTGGGTCACTCAAGGCCTCTCTCTCGGGGCAGGAGCTCTCCCCTCCTCACCTCCATGAACGCCAGTCAAAGGCAGCATCAGATGTGTCTGGATGACAACTGCATCGTTCCCCTCCGCCCGGATGTAGTCGGCGTCCAGGCCTACCATAAACTGGATGACTTCTTCAACAAATAGGCCATCTGCAGATCGCATGGACCCTAGCGAAGTTATATGGATGATTGGGTCAAGCAGGCCCATAATCTGGCGCATGAAGCGCTCACCTAAGAACCAAGGCCCTCGAGTAAAATGCGGTAGCGAGAGGTGGCCCAAGCTCCGACGAACTGGTTTTGAATCCCCACTGGCATCGTGACCTATGGCTACCACATGATCTACAAATGGAAATTGTGCAAGATCATTAGTTGTTGTCAGCTACTAAATGTGTGGATCAGAACAGTTTCAAAGCAAAATAACTGTCTTTCGGACTGCCTCATGGGCAGCTCCTGTGTCGAAGTACTGGCGAAAAAACGTGAAAGGCTCATAGGTCCTATGGTGGAGCCGACCGTCATATCTCCTTGAGTAGGGGACTACCAATGGAAGCTCCTTTACAGGCTTCAGTGCGAGAGTCGGAAAGTATGCATATACCCATAGTTGCAGAAAAAATGCAATGATATGTGATTAGTACAGTGTGAGCAGATACAGAAGATGCAAAACAGAAAGCACAGTGTGTGAACAATGTTGAGCAGAAAGTGCAAATCAGAAAGCACGTGTGTTGAAACAGATATAAAGTAGAAACTATAAAGAAACTGTAAAGTACTAAGAGGGAATTGAGATGTGTACCTCCCAAGCTCGCTAGTAGCCTCCAATCAAGTCTCCGCGCAGATGGGAGGTAGATTTCATGTATCCGTATAAAGTGGTGAGGTCATCTCCCCTTCCCCTCCCCCCCCGGTCATAAAAACGAACCCAAGGGAGGGTCGCCAGGGCATTCAGCAAATGCAGGCCTACGGTGTTCCACCTGTTCGAAAACAAGGTGGTACCGAAGATGAACATCCGGAAGCCCTTAGCGTACTGCTTGATCTCTTCTATCGTCTCGAGCTCGCTCCCTCTGAATCGCTCGGCCAGGTGTATCTGACCATGCATGTCCGATATATAGGTGGATGTGCCCCCAGCAGCTCCAACCAGGCTGCCTCTCACTCCTCTATATCTGTATTGAAAGGGATCGGATCACCCCCTACGTCTAGGCTGGTGATCATGGTGAAGTCGTAAGGAGTCATTCTCCCTCGTCAATGATGTCACGAACTCCAGCGGGGAGCTCGTCATACCAGTCTCGAGCGGTCATAGCACCGTAGCCTCTGAAGGTGCGAAACTCGCTCTGTGGCAGAGAACAGATTCAACAGATTAAGGACAGATAACATATATAAAGCAGTGATGATAGTATAGTCAAATGAAAGGCAGTGCCAGAAATGCAAGTAAAAAGAGGCAGAAATGCATGAAAACAGTGTTTGTACCTCAACGGCAATCGTTGACAAGTGAGAAGCTGCCTCCCTCATCAAGAGGTCCTCCGGTGCGCCTCGAGCAAACTTAGTGAAGAATCTGATACCTCCGGTAGTAGGCAATATATGTGTCTAGAGGTGATATCTCTCCGGATCAAAATGTCGTACCCTCAACGGTAGTAGCTCTAGCTCGGCCTCAGGCTCGAACTCTGCCTCCAGGTTGGCCTCAAGGTTAGCTACCGGCTCCTCTACTTCGAGAATAGGTGGAACTACTGGGGGAATCTCGGGAGGAGCTTCGTTATGAGAAATCTCCTTTGCCATCTGAAAATGGGTGCGAAGTAGGTGAAAAAGCGAAGAAAAGAGGGTAAACTTGGAAAAAGTCAACCCTAGGAGAGAGAAAGTAGAAGAAAAAGTCAAAGCTAGAAAAAGTACACAGAGCTCGAGAGAAACTCGAGGGAAACAAGCTAGAATGGTGGAAATGAGGAAAGAAGCACCGAAATCAAATTTCAATCAATTCAAAGTGAAGGAAACAAAGAGGGTTTAGCGAATCAATTTCACGTGGGGCATTGGAAAATGCATAAAAAATGCAAATCTAGAGAGAAGGAGTGTCTAGAGAGAGAGGGAGGAAGATTTTGGCCCTAGAGAAGTGAGGAAATGAGCCCTAGTGGCTCATTTTTAAAGACCCGAGCCGAAAAGTCCCATTTGTCCCCGCACTGCCATCGATGGCTGGCAAGGCTCACCAGTGGCCGGCAGCCTCCCCTTGTGGTTGGCAGGTGTCCTATGGCCTTCCATGTGGTCCTGATGCTGTTTTGTGTCCTTGGTTTTCAAGAAATGCATTCATTTTTTGGTTCAATTGTCTTTACGGAAGCTCAAAATGGTGTTTTCACGGCACGATGTTCATCACTTGTCAACGTGAATGAGGTGTATCCTTTAAACATATTGTAACTCCTCCGAGAGGTAAATCGGAAGTTACCGTGCATGAATATGCATCTCCCCGTTGTTTCATGAATATGTATTTCCCTCATGCATTTCGTATATGTTGTTACATAAAACATGAATTTCACGCATATTGCATGCGCGTCTTGCATCCGTCATGAATCATGCATAGAACATGCTTCCTCTTGAATCACGCATAGAATATGCTTCTATTTTTGTTTGTTGCATATAGAACATGCCATTGCCATTGTATCTCGATTGTTTCTCACATGGAGCATGACATTAACATTGTATCTCGATTGTTTGTTTCGCGTAGAACATGCCATTGCCATTGTATCTCGATTGTTTCTTGCATGGAGCATGTCATTAACATTGCATCTCGGTTGTTTGTTTTGCATAGAACATGCATTCTTACTGTATCGTACTAGTTAAATTGCTTTCTTACATAGGGACGATATTATATGTACGGTTCATTCAGAGGAATTCCAAGTAAAATCATTTGTGCCATTTTCGGTTCGCATCCTTTTCTCCTATCGCATGAGGCGCGTTAGGATTATTACCCTTCGGTAAAAAACATTTGGGTGTGCCCGATGTTCACACCACCCATCGGTTAAAAACATTCGGGTGCTCCCGGTGTTCACACCACCCTTCAGTTAAAAAAATTCGGGTGCGCCCGGTGTTCACACCACCCTTCAGTTAAAAACATTCGGGTGTGCCTGGTGTTCACACCACTCTTCCTCCTCTCGCGTGAGATGCGTTAGGATTGCAAATTGGTTAAAAACATTCAGGTGCACCCGATTTTCACACCACTCTTCCTCTTCTCGCATGAGATGCGTTAGGATTGCAAATCGGTTAAAAACATTTGGGTGCGCCCGGTGTTCACACCACTCTTCTTGCTCTCGCGTGAGACGCGTTAGGATTGCAAATCGGTTAAAAACATTTGGATGCACCCGGTGTTCATACCATCCTTTTTCTCCTTCCGCATGCGACGTGTTAGGATCTCGGTTGAGACCTCGGGTGTCCCCGATGGTTACGTCGCCCTTCGCCTTTCCTGCGCGATGCGTAGTTAAGCTTTAATTTTCTTACATCCTCTCTGCATGAAATATGGTTTGGCTTGTGTTTCTCACGCATGGCGTGTGTATTTTCTTACTTCTTTTCATGATTGGAATTGTTGTACCCTGTTTTGGCTTGTTTAAATGTGGCATTTTCTTTGCATTGGATTCAAATGTTTCATTGCACAGCCTCATTGCATGATCATAAGTTATGTTCTTGCATCATGCATATCATTTTCATTTTGCCCTAGAGCTACACTGGTTTGATTCCATGCAAAGGGATGCATAGGTAGCCTGTGGGCGCAACCATTTTGTTTTCTGTCTTGATTGTTTGTCCAAGTCTTATAGCCTTGTCAAAATGGGTCGTCTCTGGGCTTTGACATTCACTCACATCATTTCATGACTCCGAGTTCTGTCAATAAGGGGCAACTGTAGACACCCCATTTTTGACAGCCCTTACGACTTGGACGTCCTCCCAGGTACACTCGATGATGAGCCTGTTTGCTCGCCGAGCACTCGAAGTCCTCAGCGGAACGCCACAACTTTGAGCCTTTCAAACCCTACATCCTTTTTGTCTCATTTTTGGACCATGCCTTGGTCTTTCCAGCCTGCAACCTCTGGTGGCCTGCCAGCCATCCCTAGAGGCTGCCGGCCATCACTTTTGGTTTACCGGCCACCAGTGTTTTCTGCAGATATTTTATGCCAACTGTGCCAGCTATTTGCACAGATGCTTGCATCTGTCCACACGTAAAGGCCTGGATCTCCTTGTATAGATTTCATGTTTTCTATATAGAAAGACCCCCCTTTCTCATGTTTTGGGGTTAAAAAATTTTAGACTCAAAATTTTTCCTCTCTCTCTACAATTCTCTATCTCTCTACAAATTCTCTACACTTTTGCCTATACTTCCTCAACCAAATCCTCTCACCTTTGAGCTAAGATTCCTTGAGACCTTCTTGGAGTTCTTGAAGTTGATTTTGACTTGAATTGTGGCCTAGAGTTACTCTTCTCTTCAAAAGGTATAATACTTGTTTCATTAGCTTACTTTACATACTTGTCCCTCTATCTTTTTCCCATTGTTTTGGGCTGTTTTTGAGCTATAAAAAACTCTATTTTTTTGTCAGCTGAAATTGGTGTTTTTTGCCATTTGAGGTTGGGGGTGGTTCACTCTCTTAATTTCTTGTTTGTAAGGCCATTTCACCTTTGTTTACTATTTTCAAACCATCTTTTTTTGGGCCTTTAAACACTAATTTTCAGGGTATTTTTAGTGGTAAAAATCATGTTTTGAAGTCCAAATTTAGAGGGGGTAGCCTCCCCTCTTTATGTCTTGTTTGTTAGCATAGTTGGTGCCATGCTTTAGCTTATTTTTCTAGCTTGTTGTAGCTTTATTCCAGCATGCTTTAGGCACTATTTTGGACTGTTTTCACTCTGTTTTGGGTTGGTTATTGCATTTGAGTCTTATATTGCATACTTGTAGTGTAATAGTCCTCACAAGCTTGGTGTTTTAGGCCATTAGACACCCATTGTTTGAGTTGATAATACTTATTTTGAGCTTTTTATACTTAATTTCTGCACGTATAATCTCTGCAACCTCCCTCCTTTCTTGGCTTTTAATTTTTCTTTGAAAGTGGTTTCAAGTCACTTGTTTACCTAAGTGTGAAATTGAGGTTCCATACTTAATGGTTTAATCACTTAGGGGGTTCATTACCAACGGTATGATGCTTCTTTCATACCCAAAGCAACTTGTGTCTTGAGCTTTTCTTTCCATTAGAGGACTTTAATTCACCTTTTTGGACTTAATTAGATTAAAGAATGGTTGGTAAAGTAAAATGAGTAACTAAAACTTGGGACTAAAAGTGAGCAAGATAATAACTTGTTGTGTTCAATCGGACATTAATTGAACACAAGAAAAATTGGGACATTTCATAATTAAAGTGATGAAATGTGTCAAGTTTCCTAGGTCTCCATTGCCCTTGAACATGCATGATAGGGTGATGATTTTTGTGTGTCTTGTGTTGCATTTATTGAGCTTGCACATCTTGAATCACAAGCCATCATGCAATGAAATTGCTTGAATTGGTGGTTTGTGGCTTAAGTTTATCACTCCTTGGATTTGCTCATGAAAATGAGGGGTGAGCTGTGCAAACAATCGGTGAGAATACCATCTTTTTGCTTTGTTTGTCTTCTATTGTAGCAAGATGAACTAGTGCATCAATGGCCGATAGGCCACTATCAATGGCCGGTAGGTGGCCCGACGGAGCACCATTGATGGGCGGCAGGCCACTTTCATGGCCGGCAGATGGCTGACAGTCTTTACCAGTGGCCGGCTGGCCGCTGATGCAAACCTTAGCAGAGTGTTGGTAAGGTGGAACAAAATGGTCCTAGAAATGTTCAACTCTACAAACAAAGGCTTTCGGGACCAAGACGGAGGTCTTTTCGGGTGATATCCGAGCATGCACATGCATATCTTCTATTTCCTAAAGCAAAGTAGTGGTAGAGTAGTTAAATACTTTAATTACTTGGCTTACTTGCATTTGTGTAATTTAATTAGCTTACTAGTTAGTTAAATTCAAAGTGTTGTGATAATTAGTTAATTAGTTTAGCTATTTATTTTATCAAGTTTTGTAATAGTTAGCTTAATTAGCTTAGCTTAGCTTAATTATCCTAATTAGTTGCTAGTTAGTTAGCTTAGTTATTCATTCGAACTCTCCTTCGTGAGAGCATAATGTAATAACGTGCATGTCTTCCAACCCCACGTCTTTCTCCCTTTTATTTATCCGCTTTCGATGGTTAGATTAAGGAACTTATGTTTCAATTAGCATACCTTTATGCTTGCATCCATTCATCTTGTATTGCAAGCACCAAGGCCCGGTGCATCATTCAAACTGCATTGTCATTTCAATACATTTTTGGAATACGTGTTTAACCGCATATTATCAAATTGAATATTAGTAGCCGAGCCTATTAATTGCATTCTTTATATGTGTTGCATTAGTCATCTTGTATAGTTAGGAACATGCATTTTTCTAACTTTTTTGTCTTAGCTTGGAGTACTAGGTAAGCTTTTATTTGCTTTAGCATACTTGCATGAGTATGAGTAATTGCCATGTCTAGCATGCTTGCCATGAGGCAAAGTGCTTACTTGATAAACTGTTTGAGTACTTATGGATGAAAACTTCTTGTTTGAATTGGAATGATTCAATGAATTTTCATTTTAAGCTCACTTTGTGAAGTGGCAAATTCCTAAACTTTAAGCCCACTTGAAGTGGCAAATTCAAACCCTTTTCACAAACAAACATGAAATTGAATTGTTCCAATTCTTGCAATTTTAGTCTATATTTGCTTGCGCTCGTCACATAGTAATGCTAGCCTAATAATCGGAACAAGAGCATATAATGTTGATACAAATCAAATCATGATTAGTAGATGCCAATCTTTGATCGGGTGAGCGGGGGGGTGCTCAATTCATGACCTTCCCCTCGCATACCTAAGTTCCTGAGCCGAGGAAACTTTGGTGATGACAGACACGTGGCCTTTGACACGAGTCATGGGTTTCCTAAACTTCCCTAAAATAAAATATTTAGGTGGCGACTTTGTATCTGGCAAATTAGTCTAATTTTGACATTTTTTTATTCAAAATCAAACTTCCAAATGATTTGCTGGATTTGGACTCTTTGGTGTTTATCAATTTTATATTGTGTAGACGTGCCCGAACGTCCCGGATTCGCGCGCGAAATGGCTCGAAATCCGTTTTGTTCATTAGCTACTACAGTTCAGACTCAATGTCATGGTTTTGAATCTAATCTCAAAAGTGCAATGCAAGATCGATAAATCACCAAAGAGTCCAAATCCGGCAAATCGTTTTGAAAAACTGATTTTTATAAAGAAGTGCCAAACATGGACTGCTTTGCCAGATACAGAGTCGCCACCTATATTTTTTGTTTTGGGAAATTTAAGAAACCCTGAATCGTGCCTAAGGCCACGTGTCCGTCATCACCAAAGTTGCCTCGGCTCGGGAATTTGGGTACGAGAGGGGAAGGTCATGCAATGAGCACCCCCGCTCGCCCGATCAAAAAGATCGGCCTTTACTAAGCATGATATTTTGTTTTTGAAAACACATGTGTTCTTATTCTGGTTTATTAGCTAGCTTACTACGTGATGTGCACAGCAAACAAGTATAGACTAGATCGCCTAAATTGGAACAAAACATCTCATGTTTTATTTGAAAATGGTTTGAAGGTGCTACTCGCAAGTAGGCTAAAACGTGGATTTGCCACCCTCGAGTGGGCTTAGAAAACATGATTTTGCCACTCTCAAGTGGTCTTAAAACTCGCATTTCGATGAATTGTTCCAATTCAAGCAATCCAACCTTCACCCACAGGCATTCAGGCAGTTATATCATTTAAACAAATAGCCTCACGGCAAACATGCTATCATGGCAGTCACTCACACTCATGCAAGGATGCTAAAGCGTAAAAGCTTACCTAGTACTCCGAGCCAAAACAACAGCTAGTTAGTAATCAATGCATGATCCTATTTTATGTTAAGATGACTAATGCAACACAGGCAAAATGCAACTAGAAATAGGCTCGGCTATT
The DNA here is from genome assembly GCA_036172215.1 of Camellia granthamiana. Classification (NCBI taxonomy): domain Eukaryota; kingdom Viridiplantae; phylum Streptophyta; class Magnoliopsida; order Ericales; family Theaceae; genus Camellia; species Camellia granthamiana. The sequence continues at coordinate 116,705,364 of CM069913.1, forward strand.
CTAAGATGGCATATGAAATGCAACTTGATAACATGCTGTTGAACACGTATTCAAGTAAATGCATTGAAATACAATGCAATTAGTATGATGCGCCGAGCCTGGTGCATACAAGACAAATGGATGAATGCAAACATGCAAGCATAAGGATGCTAATCAAAACATGACCTAGAACTAACCATCGTAAGCGGTTAAGTAAAAAGGAGAACGACGTGGGGTTGGAAGACATTCACACACTCACGCACACTTACTACAAAATTCGCCCTCTCGACGGAGGGTCTGAATGAATAATACAAGCTAGCTACGCTAAGCTATTCTAACTAATCTAATAATCTAATTAGACTAATTATTATATAATCAAATTGAATATTAGCTAAGTTAAGCTAAGCCAATTAAGAATTCACAACGATGAAATAAATTAGCTAACACATTAACTAATTAATTACAAATTAACTAACTATACAAAGCAGTTAAAATGGCCTCGAGAAGAGGGGCATATGCATGCTTAATCGACTTCGCTCGGAAATCTGTTGCCATGCCCCATGTTGCCTCTGTTTACACACTTCTGCACCTCTGAAAATTATGCCAACTTCTGTGATGCTTCTGAACCACCTCATGGACACTCTGAGAGGTCATCGGCCAAGAGAAGTGGCCATCAGCCAGTGGATAATAGTCATCGACCAAATATGAGGATATCGGCCAAACATTTCTAGCCGATCGGCCATCTCTTCCTGTAGACTGCTCCTTTTGCTGCAACAGAGTACAAACAGAGGCATGGCAATACATTTGCAAGAAAATGTTGTGCAACTACACCCCTTATCATGTTCAAAGCTCAAAGGAGTGTAGTGCTCGACTCTCGAGCCATCAATCACGCATTTCGATGCATGATGGGCAAAGAGGCCGAGTTGCACAAGTGAATATGGATGAAATGCACAAAAACACAGAAATGCCTTAACTTCTATCATGCATGATCAAGAGGGTTCGCGACCGAGGATTGAGGCACGTTTCGTCACTTCAAGTACGAAACGTCCCTCGTTCCTCTTGTTTGGACTAATGCCCTATCCAAACACAATGCAATGCATGCGATAAGGAGATACTATGCAATGCATGCGATAAGGAGATACTATGCAATGCAAGCATAACTTAACAAAGCTAATGGCATGCAAACAATGAAATGCAACATGAGCATGCAAGCACCATGTAATGCAACCTAAACATGTAAACAACATGCAAGAATCATGCAATGCGGTAAGCATGCGACAACATGCAATGCGACAAGCATGCAACAATATGCAAGATGGACTTAAACTAAAATGGTCAGACCTTAATCATGCCCAAATCAGTGGCCAAAATGATGAATTGATGACATGAAATGCAAGAGAAGCATGCATGCCAATTGGCCCAAGAATTAAGGCATAAAGAGGACAACTTCCAAGAGCACTTAAAGAGTGAAAAGCATGCAAGTGTGACAACACTATATGCTCTGAAATGATGTCATGAATGATGCCAAATCACACACATAACACAAGCATAGCATGCATGAGGCTCAAAGCTTAAGGCTAGCAAAGGGATTTACACCATGACCATACAAAGCAAGCCCCAAAGGGCCAAGGGCAACCAAAACAGTCCCAAGGCAGGTCAATACAAGACCAAAAGCATGCTTGAACCTAGCCAACACAAGCTAGAACAAAATACCAAAAGCATGGAGCATGCAAGGCTACAAAGGGGTATTACACTACACCTATTAAAACCAAACATGGCATGACTTAACCAATAAAAATCAAAGGTATGGCATGTCAAAATAAGCCCAAAAACCCACTGATATGGCATCCCAAAAGCTTAATCAATAAGACATGCATAATGGCTCATGTTCAAGGCTTAAAAGACAAAGCTCCCAATGCATGGAAAAGGTGACAAATGTGAGTGCATGACCACACTATATGGACTGAAATCACACATGAAATGATGCCAAATCATGAAAATGTTCTAAGCAATGCATGCTAGTGACTTGGACACTCAAAGCTAACAAGCTAGAATCCATTATGGCTGTACAAAGCATGGCATGCATGACCAAAACAACATAAATCAGAGCTTAAGCATGGTAAAACAAGGCTAAAAGCTTCTTGGAGTTGAGCCAAAATATGCAAGAATGATGGTCCAAACACAAGATGCATGTTGAGGCAATAGAGAGGATTGCACTACAAGTGCATGCTGCATGCAAGAGGCTATCAAACCAACCTTAGACAGAGGTATAACATGCTGAAATAAGGCCTAATACATGCTAAGATGGAGCCAAAACAAGCTTAACAAACATGTTACTTTTATGAGCCATCAATGTAAGCATACAAGACACAAGGAGAGGGGATGACCCTCTCCTATTTGAGACCTCAAAACCACCTTTCCACCACTGAAAATCCTCTGGATTTCAGTGGTGAGAAGGCTAAAACAAGGTGGTCCCAATAGCTCAAAAAGGAAGGCACAAAACAAGACCAAACAAGGCCTAAGAGGGGGTAGACAACCCCCAACACAAAAATGACCTTAAACAAACATCACAAGCATGAAAAATCAGAACTTTTTACAGTAGAAAGTTAAGCTTAACTCAGCATGCAAATAGGTTTAAAAGCTCAAGCCAAAACAAGAGATTAAAAGGTTAGTTTCTCACCCTTGAAGAACACCTTCAAGAACACAACTGCAGCAGCTTTTCTGAGTTCAAACCAACCCAAAAACACTAACACCAACTCCTAAGTACCTCAGCAACAAAAGGACGGTGTTCTAGTAGGTGTTTGTGTGCAATAGTGTGAAGAAATTACACTTTTGAGCAGAAACCAATTGAGAAGGAGAGGTAAAATATAGAGAGTGTGATATATGTTTTGTATATCAAGATTTCAGAACCTCTGGAGAGGGAGAGGGGTCTCCCTTCTTATAGAAAATCAATTCTCAAGCTTGTTGAACAAGCTTGAGTCTTGATTCAATCCTTGCATACATATGGAGGATGAGAATTGTGCTCACCAGCTGTCACAGCTGGCACAAAAATATCTGCAAAAGCAGGTGTAAAGGTCTCAGCCAAGAAATATGGTCGATCAACCAAAAAGAGTGCCGATCGGCCAACACTTATGGCCGATGGCAAGAAAACATGGCTGATGGCACAAGGCCCTAGCCGATGGGTTGTAAGGGTGGCCAACAAGCCACCCGCTTCCCTCAAAAGAAAAAACCACAAGACCTTGGTCCACAACCAAGCACAAAACAGACAAGTTGAGAGATCCTAAGGCAAGACGCACAGCTGAGACCTTCGGGAACTCAAAAACGAACACGAGCATAGATGATCATCGAGTGTTCAAACGATGACGTCCAAGTTTTGAGGATGGTCAAAAATGGGGTGTCTACAGTTGCCCCTCTTTGACAGAACTCGAAAGTCATAAGATGACGAGAGTGAATGTCAAAGCCCAGAGACGACCCATTTTCGACAAGGCCGAAGACTTAGACAAACATACAAGATAACAAAGAGATGCGCCCGCAGGCAGGGGCAAGATGCAAATGACATGCACAATGCCGAACATAACTTATGATCATGCAAAGAGAGCTGTAATGAAGCAACTGTAAAGTAACTGCAACATTTTAAGCAAGTGAGTAAGAAAGAATAGTCCTACACATTCCAACAGAAAGGATGTAAGAAAATTATGCAATTCTCACTGCGTCTCACGCGGAGAAGACTAAAAGCGACTACCGAGAACACCCGGAGTCTCAAACACAACATATCTCAGCATATCACACGCAGGAGAGGAAAGGGCTGTCCAAGAAAGCGCAGTCATCCAGACGCGTGCCAAACGCGAGAGGAGAGAGATACGTCTAGATGCATGCCAAATGCGAGTGGAGAGGGGTAGCAATCAAGCTGAACCGGAACTCCTCTTGAATGAACCGTACATACAATATCGTTCCTGCAAAAGAAAGAAATTCAACAAGTACAATATAGTAAAAACACATGTTCAATCGTTAGATGAAGAAATCATTTCAATATGAGATAAACACGAGCATAACAATGCAAGTAGGGCATGCGCGACAACACAAATGAAGAGTGCATAACAATGCAACCGAAACAAGCATGATCATGCGAGTAAACATACGTAACAACGCAAGTAAGGGGATGCATGACAATGCAACCTAAGTGTACGTGACAACGCAGATAAAAAGGTGCATAACAATGCAAGAAAGGCATGCGCGACAACGTAAGCCAAGGGGTGCATAAACACATGTAAGTAAAGCAATGCGCGACAACGCAAGCAATGTGTATAACAATGCGAGAGAGGCATAAACACATTTAAGTAAAGCATGCGGGACAACGCATACAATGTGTAAAGCAAGAAAGGTATAAACACATGTAAGTAAAGCATGCGCGACAACGCAAGCAATGTGTAAAGCAACGAAGGCATAAACACATGTAAGTAAAGCATGCGCAACAACACAAGTAATGTGTATAACAATGCCAGAACGGGTGCAAAAACACATGTAAGTAAAGCATGCGCGACAACGCAAGCAATGTGTAACAATGCGAGGAAAAGCATAAACACATATAAGTAAAACATGCGTGACAACGCAAGCAATGTGTATAACAATGCGGGAAAAGCATGAACACATGTAAGTAAAGCATGCGCGACAACGCAAGCAATGTGTAACAATATGAGGAAAAGCATAAACACAGGTAAGTAAAGCATGCGTGACAACGCAAGCAATGTGTGTAACAAAGCGGGAAAAGCATGAACACATGTAAGTAAAGCATGCGCGACAACGCAACCAATGTGTAACAATGCGAGGAAAAGCATAAACACATGTAAGTAAAGCATGCGCGACAACGCAAGCAATGTGTAACAATGCGAGGAAAAGCATAAACACATGTAAGTAAAGCATGCGCGACAACGCAAGCAATGTGTAAAGCAATGCAACAACAAAGAGAGGCATAAATTCAACAGAAGCATGGTAAAGGCATGTTATTCGCAACGTTGAGATCCAACTTCAAAACAAGATGAAGCATGCTCGATGCAAGAGCGAAAAGACGTATAACAAGCGCGCTTATTACAAACATGACAAAACATTGTAAGGCGAGACATTCAAAAGCAATTCTCAAGCAATTCTTGAATCTTGCAATATACAAAAGGATACAAAAAAGGATACAACTCGTGCTTATTGAGCGCCGCACACGGGAGACACAGTTCAAGGTCAACACGAAGGCCGTTTAAGCTTCAAAAGTGTATTTTCTTGCACTTTCTTGAAAAATGAGGGTACCAATCAACATAACTAACCCAAACAAGGGTATTGGAGGTGCATCGACCACAAGGGGAGGCCATCGGCCATCAAATGAGCTTATCGGCCAACAATTTAGCCGATCAGCTAACAATTTGGCCGATCGGCCAAAAGTGGTAGATTCGGGGCAATTTTGACATTTTGCCTCGGGTCTTTAAATATAGGGCTTCAAACCCTATTTCCTCACTCCTCCTTGGTTGAAAATCATTTCCCTCTCTCTCTAGGTGATTTTCCTCCTTTCGATCCGAGTTTTTCCTTTGTTTTCGAGCCTCCCGTAACTTTTGATTCGCGAAAACCTCTTCGTTCCAAACACTTTGAACCGAACAAAACACGATTTTGGTGCCACATTCTCGATTTCCACCACTTGGGGTTTGTTTCCCCCGACTTTACCTTGATTCCCACGCCCTCTTCCGAGCCTTGTCATTTTCCTCTGTTTTTTACCCCTTGAGGTTGACTTTCGGCTGACTTTTTGCATTTTCATCCATTTTCCATACCCTCGGCCATTTTTGCACCCTTCTCGAGATGGCGGACGATATTCCACGGGGTGGGACTCCCCCAGAGATGGATACAGATCCAGAGATCGAGCTCCTGCCTCTTAGTGTTCGACCGTTTGACCCGGCGACATATCGGCCCGCGATACACATACTGCCTCCCGATAGCATCCGCCAGTTCAGGAGCTACGCGCGAGGTATGCCATTGGAGCTCCTGCTACGCGAGTCGGAGTCGCACCTTCCTTACGACGCTGCTGAGGTATACTCTTTCCCTCTTTTACTTTCTGCAATGTAGGACATATAACTTCGATAGTCGATACTGTTCTTTAACTAAATAACCCAAACACACTTGTAGATCACATACTTAGTTCACCACGAGCACACCCACACTCGATATCTGTGTAAACTCGAACACATGCATACACACTGCATTTTCATCAATTTTGAACGCATTCAAAATACGGTATTTCTGACACTGCTTTGCATCTGTTTGTCTTTGAACACAGGGAGATTCCCATGCCTTTCAGGGGTATGGGAATACCATTGCCCGAGGTTGGTACATGGAGTTGCCCGACGCAGTTCGCCATATCGTCGATCAGGCCGGCTTCGGCATTTTTTGCATGGGACTCTTGCGCCTCACTGCGAGTAGGCCCCTTTTGGGCGCGCTAGTGGAGAGGTGGTGGGACACCACCGATTCCTTCCACCTTTCTGCTGCAGGGGAGATGACGATGACTCCCTTCGACTTCTCCATGCTCACAGGCGTCGGAGTAAGGGGTGATCTGATCCCCTTCGACACTGATATGGGCGAGTGGGATGCTGTCCAGATCTACTTGCTTAGTGCTCGACCACCTTTCTCTCGGCCAGGGTTCGTGAGGTATTCTTGGTTCGAGGACCAGTTTCGGATACAGGCGCCTACAACCCGCGAGGAGGTGGAGCAGTACGCTCGAGGATTCATCATGTTCATGCTGGGCGCCACCTTATTCGCTGACTGGGCGAACACTGTTGCCCTCTACCTGCTGAGCACGCTAGTGGATGTGATGTGGATCCGGCGCTACGACTAGGGTGGCGCAGGCCTAGCCACGCTTTACGGATACATAAGCTCTTCATCCCGCCGCAGCGGACATCTGCTCGGAGGCTACTAGTGAGCCTGGGAGGTACATTTTCCCTTTCTGCTTTTCAATTCTACTTTACACTATCTGTACACCACAGACACTGCATACACGCAATCTGCTTTACACTGGCTGTACACTGCACACACTGCACAATACACTGCACACTATTCTCTATTTTCTACTTTATCTGCATACTTCCTTACTGATAAGCATACTCATTCTTACCCTGTTACACTCTGTAGTTGTGGGTGTATGCCTACTTTCTGAGGCTTGCTCCAGAGCCAGAGGTAGAGATGCCCCATGTTGTCCAATACTCTCACCAATTCGATGTGAGGTGCGAGCGGAGGCCGCGAGAGTCTTTCCTATTCTTCCGCAGATACTTCGATGCCATTACCGCCGCAGAGGTATTTCAAACATTACAGTTTATTTAAGCTTCACTTTACATTGTACTTTCAATAACAGATAACAAACTATATATCCTATCATTTACAGATCACTTGGCAGCCCTAGGCCGCGTTACCTGAGGCAGTGAGAGAGCAGTATACGGGTGCTCGGGAGACTGCCCGGTTCAGGGTTTTGCTGGAGGGTCCGGTCTGCCGGGCATGGTATTTGGGTGAGCACTTCCTGTGTTAGACCCTCGGCCTACCAGAGCAGATAGTTCCGAGGCCACCTCCTACCCATATGAGGCATACGAAGAGGTACACCCCAGAGGAGATGATGGACTTCACTATCGGCTGGGACTTTGACTTCTTCAGAGATGAGGGTGACTACACCGTCTTCATCGAGACTTATCTGATACGACCCTTAGCCAGGGCTCGCTGAGTCGAGAGGGAGAGGTCTGCAGCGCCAGTAGCAGGAGCAGGAGTACCAAGGGCGACACAAGCCCGTGACCAGAGTGGGTCCCGGAGGGGACGCAGAGTTGAGTGGCCAGAGCTGCCCACCACCATGACATGCTGAGGACAGGGTGGGGAGACTTATCAGATACCCATTGCTCCTCCTTCGGCTGATCATGAGCTCGTCGGAGTTCGCGGTTTGACCCCGGTATGTACTTATACTTTGCATTCTGTACAGTCATTTCATTTCATTTGATATCCCGCCGAATACTAAATACTTTAACACTTTTGCAGGCTTCGATCGAGTACATTGGACAGGCCCTGGAGCTGACAGCCTTGGTGATGGGGATGCTGCAGAGGAGCATGGACTTGCTCAGCATTTATAGTATCCCAGTAAGTTCTTTCAACCTCAGTCTCAAAACTTTGCATAATATGTTCCATACTGATCTGATACATCACATTATCAATACGACACTTGATACACTGCACTCACATACCACTCACGGCACTGATACACTGTAACTCGCATACTGCTCACAGCACTTCTCACAGCATTCATACACTTCTCACAGTATTCATACACTGTACTCATACACTATATTCGATATTCATACTCGACTTTGCATAGTATAACTAATGCATTTGCCAATTGTTCTTTTCAGGCCCCACTCCAGATACCGGCCGTAGGAGGTGCTCCAGCAGGACCATTTGTACCTGCCCGAGGAGCGGGGAGAGCAGGACGAGGGATCTCAGTACGCCACCGCAGCAGAGCCAGGCGTACTCACTCTAGGAGTAGCTCACGAGCGCCTATTCCAGATGACGACGAGTCTGATGCAGAGGCGGAGTCATCTCAGGATGAGGCTGGAGATGGCTCGAACTCAGACTCTGGCAGCGGAGCCGATGGTGACGATCCTGGACCTTCGTCCAGGAAGAGGACGATGAGAGACTCCCGCACTTGAGGCGACCGGCGCCAATCCAGACATTTTGCTGCTTTTCTTTTTTTGCTTTATTTTTCTTTTTTACTGGTAGTTTTGCACATTGTACTGCCTCAGGCAAGTTTTATTTTCTTCAAAACTATGTACTTTTGCAAAAGAAAATATGATGGAATGAAACAGCTCTTTTTTATTGAAAAAGTGTTACATTTGTACATTCTAAGCATTGCATTGCATCATATTACATAATAATGTAAATGATATTAAACTTTGTTTTGAAAACTAAACACTCAAATCGCATTAATCAAGTAGTGAACCGACTGACAACAAAACAACTCGATAAGCAAAACAAAGAACTTGACAAGCTAAACAAATGTAAATACAACTCGATAAGCAAGACAAGAACTAAAGAACACAAAATACAACTCGATAAACAAAAGTACAACAACTCGATAAACAAATTGAAGTAACACCGGCGCGACTTTGCAAAATCATCACCGAAAAGCATTTGAAGTGGAACCAGTCACAAGTTCTCAACATCTCCAACACATAGACAGCTCAGAGAACAAAAGGAAGGGCCATCGGCCAAAGTGAGAGGCCATCGGCCACAAGAAATGGCCATCGGCCATCATTACTAGCTGATCGGCCAAAAAAGATGGTCGGTCGGCACTCTTTTTGGCCGATCGGCCAAAAAATGGCAAGAACCTCCAGAATGCTGCCACCTGTCTTCCACTCAACACCTTATCTTCTACAAAAGCCCCAGCTTCATAGTTTTCTCCATTTCAGCTCAATTTTTGCACCAAATGGAAGCATTTCTTGTCCAAAATCTCACAAATTGGATCACCAACTTGGATGGCTTGGAAAAACTGAATTTCCGGGGCTTTGGCATAAATGCACTATTCACATTGAGTCACACCCCGCTGCGTTTTCCGTTCCTTCATGCCACGGCAAGGTTTTGGAATCCGGTAACACACGTCTTTAGCTTTGGCGGACAAGAGATGGGTCCCACTTTCGAGGACTTCCAAGCTTTAATGGAATCCAAGCGCGATGAAGAAATCTTGCCTCAATTCCGCTTCGGGTACGTCCAAGCCTTGGGGTGAATGTGCGGCCTTACTTTGCATGACGCTCGGTCATTGATTCACGACAGAGAGCTGGACATTCCGAGCTTGATTCGTCGATTTTTTTATGCCGGCGACCGCAGCGATCATCATTGGCAGGGTTATCAGCGACATGTGCTTTGCTTGTGCATGTTATCTCAATTCTTGCTTACCCATGCTCCGGTGGGTTTAGCACTCGTTTGATTGAAATCACCGAGGGCTTAAAAGAGGGCAAGAGCTGCATCGCCATGATGCTAGCTGAGACATTGATGGGTTTGGACGCTTTTCATCGTCGGGAGACGACTAGATTCGCGGGGAGTCCACTACTACTGCAGGTAATGTTTCCCACCCCATCTCACATATATTTCTCACATCACTCGGCCCTTAGGCTCGGTTTTTCTCTCAAAACCCTTTTCTCACTTTTTCTCTCAACGTACACCTCTCTATTCTTTAATCTCTCATTTTTCATCCCTCCCCAAGTATGGTTGATGGATAAATTGAAGGTTGTGGACTCATGCCCAGCATATTCAGCTCGCAGCTATTTCTTCCGACGACGACTAGTCGATGCCCCGGATGAGGGATGGTGGTGCGAATGGATGCACAGTTTGACTGCTCTTGACATTGCTTGGTGCTGCCCCTGGCTTAATTTACCGGTGATGAGCTACAGCATGACCCGCCAGCCCGGGATTCAGTTGATTGGCCTGACACACTATGTCTTTTACTTTTTGTTCCGATTCTGGCGCCAGTTCAGACATGATCAAACTTGTCCGGAGGAAGGGATAGAGTACCCTGCTGCATTTCCAATCCGAGGTGCACAGCTAGCTCGGTATGCCACAACATGGAGGACGAGAGAGCTTCTAGACCCCGCTCCCATTTTCAGTTGTACCCTCTCTGATGAGTGCATAGCTTGGCTTGATGAGGAGGCGCAGATCGGGCCCACTTTGGCATCAAAGGCTTCCACAAGCTCTGGGAGGGGATGCAGGAACACCTGACTATGCCCCGAATTTATTTGCTTTAATCAGTACTTTCAAGTTTTTTTTATGAATGTAATAAAAACAACTTCAATTTGTATTCAAGAGTAGGAGAACTCTGTACTGAAATCAATGTAATTGAAGGTTGTGGGTACTGAAAATTTACCGTTTGGTCCAAAAATGATCTAAGTCGTAAAAAGATTATTTGTGCAAAATCAACTTTTATTAAAACTTTTCAAAACCATTTTCAATATGGATCAAAACTGGACAAGCCTGAGATCTATCACTGAGATGCACATCCCGGATCCCAGCAACTAGAAAGTTGCCCCTAGTCTGAATAGCACTGTACTGGAGATCACAACCGAGCTCTTGAATGCAGAATAGACAAAGATGGCCAACATGATCACACGGACGAAGTTGATCGAGGAAGTGTTTATGGCTGGACTTCAGAATGAAGTTGCCTACGTATCCCAAAGATGGGAATCAAGCCTATGTAGTTCAGCTCGGTTCACTCGTGTATTAAAACTCTCCTTTTGTGTTCTAACTTCTGCAAGACCGCCCTTTCTGGGTTTTCAACCTTGCGAGCTTAGTTTTTATAATTTCAAATTTTTCATGCTCTAACTTTTGCCTAGGTCGCCCTTTTGGGTTTTCGGCCTGGCAAGCCACTCAGGGAAAGTATTTCTTCAACTTGTCCATGTTGATTGGTTAGGAGAACTCTAGGCCATCTAGGTCCATCAGAACGACAGCTCCACCCGACCAGATAGACTTGATGATGTAAGGACCAGTCTAATTAGGTCTGAACTTGCCCCTAGGGTCGTGGATGGGAGCTCGGTTGTCTTTGAGCACCAAATCTCCTTCTTTCAAATTCCTAGACTTAACCTTCTTGTTGAAAGCCCTAGCAATTCTTCGTTGATAACCCTGAACATGATACAGTGCTTTCAGCCTTCTTTCATCAAAGAGCATGAGTTCTTTGAACCTGCTTTGCTGCCAATCTGCCTCAGCTATCTGACACTCAGCCAATACTCGCAATGACGGAACCTCAACTTCGACAGGCAAAATGGCCTCCATCCTGTAAACCAAGGAGTACGAAGTCGCCCCAGTAGAAGCTCGAATTGAAGTCCGGTAGCCCCACAGAGCAAATGGCAACTTATCTGGCCAGTCCCGGTAGGTTTCCACCATCTTCTGCAGAATGTGCTTGATGTTCTTGTTGGCGGCCTCAACTGCTCCATTGGTTTGCAACCGATATGTAGATGACTTGTGAAAAGCCACGTTGTACTTGTCTAACAAGTCAATCACCTCCTTCTTGAAGTGGGAACCGTTATCTGAAATAATCTCGTTCGGTACCCCGTAGCGACAGATGATGTTGTTCCTGATGAACTTAGCAACGTGCAACGCCTTCAACACCGCATAAGATTGGGCCTCAACCCACTTCGTGAAATAGTCTATTGCGACCAGAATGAACTCATGTCCATTGGACCCCTTCGAAGTGACAGCCCTGATCACATCAATCCCCCAGACTGAAAACGGCCATGGCGAAGTCATGTTGTACAGCTTCGACGGCGGAATATTCATGCGGTTTGTATGGATCTGACATTTGTGGCATCGCCGAACAAAGCCAATACAATCCTCCTCCATGGTGGACCAGTAATAACCTGTCTAAGGATCTTCCGAGCTAACATCACTCCGTTCATGTGTGATCCGCACTCTCCTCCATGGATGGTCTCCATCAGGCGCTTGGATTCTTCAGCATCAACACATAGTTTATGCATACTGAGATAACCTCTCTTGTACAGTTTACCCCCGCAGACGATGAACTTAGCAGCCATTCTTCGAATTGCTCTCTTATCTTTGGCATTTGCCCCTGGTGGATACGCTTCCTTTTCTAAGAAGTTCCAGACATCGTAATACCAGGGATTCTCATCTTGTACCTCATCTATGGTAGCAATCAGCTCGTAGGCCGGCACGAATTTCTGTTCGATGATGATCGGACGCATCCGGACTCCGAAAGGAATGTCTATCATAGAAGATAGAGTTGCTAGTGAATCAGCGAACCTGTTGTTCTCTCTTAACAGATGAGCGAAGTTCAGCTTCTCAAACCGAGGAATTAGAACGTCTAAGGTCTGGTGGTAGATTATCATCTTTTCTTCTTTAACTTTCTAATCTCCTTTAGCTTGAGATACAACAAGGTTCGAGTCCCCGATGATGTCCAACTGTTTTGCCCCTAGTTCTAGGGCGGCTTCTAGTTTGGCAATACATGCCTCGTACTCTGCTTCATTGTTCGATGCTTTGAATTGGAGTTTGAATGCTAAAGGTATGAGGGAATTGTCGGGTGCTATCAGCAATACCCCTATCCCATACCCGTATTGGTTTGACGCTCCGTCAAAGTACATCGTCCAGGTTTCTTCTTCGACATGCAGAATGGCCTCGTCTGGGAACAGATACTCAACTGCTTCATCCCCTTCCACTGGGTGATCGGCTAGGAACTCTGCTACCGCTCTCCCTTTCACTGACTTGCGCGTCATGTACTTCAGATCAAATTCGAAAAGCAGAAGCAACCAACGAGCTAGCCTACCCGTAAGTGATGGTTTCTCGAAGAGATATTTGATAGGATCTAATCTCGAAACCAGTATTACAGAGTGAGCTAACAGGTAGTGCCGCAGCTTCCTGGTAGCCCATACCAAGGCCAGACAAGCCTTCTCCAGCGGAGTGTAGCGGGTCTCGTAATCCAGCATTTTTTTGCTCAGGTAGTAGATAGTTCTCTCCACTTTGTCCTCAAACTCCTGTGCAAACATGCAGCCCATTGTAGTTTCAGTCACTGAAAGGTACAGAATCAACGGTTTCCCTGGCTCAAGCGGTGACAACACAGGTGGGTTCTATAAATATTGCTTGATTTGTTCAAAAGCTGCTTGGCATCGGCCGTCGCATTGGAATTTCTTTCTTTTCTTCAGGAGACCAAAGAGTGGTTCACAAGTCAAGGTTAATTTTGTAATAAACCGTCTTATGAATTGCACTTTACCCAAAAAGTGTCACACCTCCTTTTCAGTCCTTGGTGGTGGTATTTCTAAGATGGCCTTGATTTTAGAAGGATCGACCTCGATACCTCTCTGTGTGATCAAGAACCCCAGCATTTTCCCTGCTGTAACACCAAATGTACACTTCTGAGGATTCAGCCGCAACCGATACTCTCTGATCCGTTGAAAGAATTTCTGCAAGGCGGTGTAGTAGCCCTCTCTTTCCTTGGACTTGACAATCATGTCATCCACGTACACCTCAACCTCTTTATGGATCATGTCATGCAAAATCGTGGTCGTAGCCCGTTGATACGTAGCTCCAGCATTCTTCAGCCCAAACGGCATAACCCTATAACAATAGGTCCCCCACGGGGTGGTAAAAGCAGTCTTCTCCCGGTCTTCGGGTGCCATCAATATCTGATTGTAGCCAGAAAACCCATCCATGAATGAGAGCAACGCGTGCCCAGCAGTGAAGTCCACTAATTCGTCAATATGTGGCAGAGGAAAGTCGTCCTTCAGACTGGCTTTGTTCAAATCCCTGAAGTCCACACATACCCGAATTCTTCCGTCCTTCTTCAGCACCGAAACTATATTGGCCAACCAAGTTGGGTACTTAGATACCAGCAGGAACCCTACGTCAATTTGCTTGGTGACCTCTTCTTTGATCTTGAGGGCCCAGTCCGGGTGGATCCTTCTGAGTTTTTGTTTAACAGGTCGGGCCTCTGTGTCAAGAGGGATCCGGTACTGTACAATCTCATAATCGATTCCAGGCATGTCTTCGTAGGACCACGCAAAAACGTCTTTGAAATCTTTTAATAAAGCGACTAAGCGCTCGCGCTCCTCCGAAGACAATGTGGACCCGATCTGGACCAACCGCGGGTCCTTCTCAGTACCAACATTAATTGTGCTGATTTCTTCAACCAGCGGTTTTACAAACCTCTCCTGCTCTTGATCTAGCAAATATTTCAAAATCGGAGGAATTTCTTCCTCGTCGTTTTCATCGAAATTTTGAAAGTCTGAATTAATGCAATAAATCAAAGACACAGAAAAGTACTAGAAGGCTACAGCCATTCCATTCTCATTAATCACATCCAAATCGCCTGATTCCTCTGTTACAACAAACTCAAAGGAAAAAGAGAAGGACAAATTAGACAGGACTGTGGCATCTGGGTTGTCACCCCCAAGAATATCGAACTCAGACTTAGACGAGCTAGAACCTAATTCCGACTCCACAGACTCAGTGGAATCAGATTTTGGATCACTACCTGACCCGGTACTGCTCGATAGAAATCCCTCATCGTACTGCCAGACGAGGGAGGGTGTGATGGACGCATCTAGAATGTTCGAAGATGGGCTCGCAGCCGCTTCATTCCCAATCATGGACACTGAGTTATTCCCCAAGCACTCATGTAAGATCGGAGGATCTGAAAGTAGACAAGCCAGTGCTACCCCCATTTCAATCTCAGTGCTCTCGGAATCCTCTTCCTTACACTGCTCAGCCTCAGCTGGTGGGTCTGTCTGCTCTTCGGCAACATCATCCCTGGACAACTGCAAGTCGAAAAAGATCTCGAACCCCGGCAGGCGCCTTTTCTCTGCATTTAGCCATGGCTCTGGGAAGCCGCAGAATGGAAAGTCTTCCCCTTCCCAGACGAAGTGTCCATTCAGGGTGCCCTGAATAGGCCGGTGTACTAACTCGTAAGGCTTCCCGGTTTGTTTGGCTCTGGCTCTTCCAGCCATCTCTTTGCCTTTCCTCACCCAGTCCTCTTTGGTAGATAGATAACCTAAGCCAAAGGTATACGGGTTGTGCGACACTTCGGCCAATACAGTAATGCCCTTCCGGCCACTTTTTCCTAGTCCCATCCCAGGGATGTGCTGAAGCTTGTTCATGAGGTATACAGACTGTGCACTGACATATAACCCCTCATCAACAGCTAAGATGTTCTGTACAACCCGGGCCTTGGCTAGGGTAAATCCTAACAGGAACACATCCTCCGTGCCATGCTCGATTTCCAAAATCGGTGTAGACACCTCTAGCAGCGGATAGATTGACGAATTCCCAAAAACTATAGCCACCCCCTTCCCGTGGGGGTATTTCAGCATTTGATGCAGGGTGGAAGAGACCGCCTTCACCTGGTGTAGCCACGGCCACCCTAGGAGTAGATTAAAGGTTGCGGGAACGTCCAAGACATGAAAGTCAATATCCTATTGTCCTAGACCAACCTGAGTCCGAATCTTCACGGTCTCCATCACCTCTCTGCTTGTATTGTCGTAGGTCCTTATCACCTGGGCAGTTGGCACAAAATCCGCGGGCTTCAACCCAATGGCATATGCCGTCCTTGACGGGCACACACTGATAGCGGATCTTGTGTCGACAAGAACCACCGGTACCCATTTTTCTCTACACTCGACAGAGATGTAGAGAGATTTGTTATGGTTTGCGCCCTCAGGCGGCAGCTCCTTGTCGGTGAAGGTCAACGTCAGGGAAGCTCCTCCCGGAAAGACCAGTCCTACCAGCTGCTCAGGCGTGGTATCAATTGAAAGCTTGGCCTTGTCCATTGCAGAAAGGATAGCTTGTCGATGAACTCTTGAGGCCATAAGCAGTCCCCAGATGGAGATGTCTGCTTGTATCTTCTTAAGTTATTTCAGTACAGCCTCCTCCTCGAGCAATTTATCTTTCTGCCTCTCTACCTCCTTGTCCTTTCCGGACGCCTTCAGTTGATCTAAGTGTAGGGGCTTGAAATACCGCCCACTCCTAGTCATGTGGTCTACTTCGCCAACGTACCAGGTATCATCCAGTTGGTTGTTCCCCCAATCTTCATCTGTGTGGGCAAGACATAGGTCGTCGTCTTTCCATCACATGCCATCGGCAGCCGACAGACACCTATCCGGCTCCGTTACAACTATTCTTGTGCCCACAGCACCTTGCATTCTTGTGCTTGTAGCACATTCTGTTCTTATGCACACAGCACGTTCTGTCCTCGCAGGGGCTTTGGCCTTTCTGGCCCTCTCAGAATCCTCGATCCTTTCCCACTCGAACTGCTTCAGTGCAGCCTGCTGTTCAGTATCTTCTGTACCCAAACTGCCCGTATTCTGAGAAAAATTCTTTACACTGGTGCTTTCCGGCGGTGCATCCTGTTCCTCGGCCATTCTGGCCACAGCTAATGACTCCGTCCCTGACGGACCCTGTTCTGGCTGAGGCTGCTCAACAACATCTAGCTCGTCATTGAGCCACCCTGTAGTTTTTGCTAAACCATCCAAGTCGAACCAGTTGACAGTCACGTCCCTTGAGTCTTGCTCTTCAAAGAACTGCAGATTTGCAATGTCCTCCTCCAGATCCGCTAGGTCATCTAGCCCTTGATTAGGTCCATCCTCCCGTACTACACAAATCTCTGCCCCGACTGACAATTCCACATTCGGCCTAGCCTGGCCTGCTGATGTAATGTAACCGCTCAAGTTGTACATGAAGCTCACAGACCCTTCAGGCTCTGTATAATCATCCTCATCTGCCCCCATAGTCAACCCAGTTCTATCTTCGATAGCCACCACCACCGTTTCAGGTTGGGTTTGGGAGATGTCCAACATGCACAAGTCAGTGCTGTCAAGAATGAACACCTCCGGCTTGGGTAGGTGGGAAGGGGTGATATATATGCTAGGGTCGTACGACACAACCCCAGTTTGGATCAGATTGATGCGTTTGGGAGGTAGAGCTTGGTTATGTGGTGGAAGAGGGTTGGTTGTGACATTCGGTTTCTCAGGAGGCACAATCACCCTGTTGTCGACGAGATCCTAAATCTCGTGACGCAATCGAAAGCAATGGTCGGTTTCATGACCATGCTGTTGGTGAAAGGCGCAGTACTTCACCGGGTTATAGAAGGGGGGAAGTTTTTCTAGCAATGGTCGTGGCTCTAGGGGCTTCAAGTGCCCTTTCCTAATCAAAACCCCCCTAAAGCTTTGGACAGAGACACATACAGTGGGGTAAAGGTTCTCTGGCCTCGGGGTGAAAACTTGGTTGTTTGTGAGCTACTTCCAGACGCACTAGTGAATGGTGTAGCTATAAGGGTTCTTGGGGTGGTGGTGGTGACCATTCCCACATCTGAAGATCTGGCAGCTTCAGCATTGCTTGTGTCTGCATTCGTACTGCGGTTGAATGCCCTCTTGGGCTGCTCTCTCTCATGATCAATGAGGCCCTGTTTCATGGCATCTTCGATATACACCCCTATCTCATGTAGATCAGCAAAGGTGAGGAGGGGGAGGACGATCATCTTCTGCATGAGCTTGGGCTGGAGGTTGCGCACAACCATCTATATTTGGTCTTTGTCAATAGGCCTGATGGTCATCATCGAGGCCTTAGCCTTCCAGTGGGTCACAAAATCGGAGAAGCTCTCTTTCGGCTCTTGCCTAGTCGTCTCAAGATCACGAGTTGTGATCTCGATCTGTGTATTGTAGGAGTATTGAGCTACAAAGAATTCAGTCATCTCCTCCCAGTTCCTCTTAACAGAGTCCTCCAGTTTTGCATACCAAATAGCCGCTACACCCGACAAGGTCAGGCCAAACAGGGAAAGCTTCTACAATCTGGAGAGGCCCATCGACCTTAGTATATCCGAGAACAGCCGCAAATGCACCATAGGATCTCCAGACCCATCGAAATGGTCTATATGCGGCATTTTAAACCGGTCTGGCAGAGTCACGGCTGAGTCGGTATATCCATCCTTAATATCCGGAATGGATTTCATGCCCTAAGACTTCTTGAACAGCTTCTCTAGGTTGCTCACTTTAGGGCTGTCGGATCCACCTCGAACTCAAACGGTGTACCCCCCAGGTTGGTCTATGCTTTGGATAGCTGGGGTAAGATCGGGGGCGGAGCTGGCCCTATTGGAATGTCCGTATTATCCTGGACGTGTGCTGTCTCCCCGAGTATTGGAACTCTTGGTGGAGTGGAGCTGGGTGTGAAGCAGACACTTCGGCTTGCTGTGGTTGCTGATGTTGCTGAAGTCTAGCAATCAGTTCTGCTTGTTGGGCCATAACCTCGGCCTGGCGTTCGGCAAATTCTGCTTGACAGGCAGTTTCCTGCTGCATGGCTTGCATGCTTTCTTGGAGCTGACGTATCATCTCCTCTATACCTGTCATATTACGCTGATCTATCTGAACAACCGGTATATCTGTCCCTGCAGTAGAAATTGAGACCTCAGCCTGACTGTTCACTGGTGGGGTAGATAAGGACCACAGATCCGGCAACCGCTGTACCGATACACTGCGCCTTTTTGACCTCCGTCTGGTAACCGGGGGTAAAGAAAGGAACACCGTTTGTCCATCTATCAGATCCGCGGATCGATTAAGTCTATGACATCTAACCTAGAGTGCTCGAGGAATATCTGCCTGGTCGGATGCAATGGTGCTAAACTACCTTGCAAAAAGATAAATAAAGCATAATAAGGAAATAATTAATAGAAAAACGGACAACATAACAGCTTAATTAAAGACAACACACAGTTGGCAACCACAAGCTGAAAGAACTGTTCTCACCCACTGATCACTGTTCCCAAATCACTGCCCCAAATGTGAATCTGATACCCGCAGGTAAAACTAATTCCCCAAATACTGATGCCCGCAGGCCTAATACCCAGACTTGCAAACTGATACATGCATTCCTGTAGAGACACATCCCTAAAAGCACATATCAAGCAAGTAAGAGCCAAAACACCCCTATGGAGGGGTAGGGTTTCCCTGTCCTATTTTGTTAGGAGCTAGGGTTTCACTATGCACACAGTGGTTTCAAACAACCTATAATCAGGTAAGCAACCTGTTCTAGCTTGGAATGGTCACTACAGTTTCTGATATGCACTAGGTCGAATGGTCAAAAAGGGTGCCTCAATAAAAACCGAGGTTTGTGTTCCCGTCGTGGCAGAGCCCACAACCGGTCAGCCTTATGGCACGCTTCTCAAAGCATGCCTCCGGCAAACTGTTCAGGAATAACATACGGCAAACATGGTGTCCTAGGCGCACCAATGCAAATGCAATGCAAAAAGACACATAAGTGTAATCAAAACAAGATATCATGAGTTCGAGTCAAGTTCTCTAAATCCCCAGCAAAGCCGCCAGAAACTATAGACGTGCCCAAACGTCCAGCTCCACGCGCGAAATCCGTTTTGTTCATTAGCTACTACAGTTCGGACTCAATGTCACGGTTCTGAATCTAATCTCGCAAAGTGCAATGCAAGATCGATAAATCACCAAAGAGTCCAAATCCGGAAAAATCATTTTGGAAAACTGATTTTTATAAAGAAGTGCCAAACATGGACTGCTTTGCTAGATACAGAGTCGCCACCTAAATGTTTTTGTTTTGGGAAATTTAGGAAACCCTGACTCGTGCCTAAGGCCACGTGTCCGTCATCACCAAAGTTACCTCGGCTCGGGAATTTGGGTACGAGAGGGGAAGGTCATGCAATGAGCACCCCCGCTCGCCCGATCAAAAAGATCGGCCTTTACTAAGCATGATATTTTGTTTTTGAAAACACATGTGTTCTTATTCTGGTTTATTAGCTAGCTTACTACGTGATGCCCACAGCATACAAGTATAGACTAGATCGCCTAAGTTGGAACAAAACATCTCATGTTTTATTTGAAAATGGTTTGAAGGTGCTACTCGCAAATAGGCTAAAACGTGGATTTGCCACCCTCGAGTGGGCTTAGAAAACATGATTTTGCCACTCTCAAGTGGGCTTAAAACTCGCATTTCGATGAATTGTTCCAATTCAAGCAATCCAACCTTCACCCACAGGCATTCAGACAGTTATATCATTTAAGCAAATAGCCTCACGGCAAGCATGCTATCATGGCAGTCACTCACACTCATGCAAGGATGCTAAAGCCTAAAAGCTTACCTAGTACTCCGAGCCAAAACAACAGCTAGTTAGTAATCAATGCATGATCCTATTTTATGTTAACATGACTAATGCAAAACATGCAAAATGCAACTAGAAATAGGCTCGGCTATTCTAAGATGGCATATGAAATGCAACTTGATAACATGCTGTTGAACACGTATTCAAGTAAATGTATTGAAATACAATGCAGTTAGTATGATGCGCCACCCCCGGTGCATGCAAGACAGATGGATGAATGCAAACATGCAAGCATAAGGATGCTAATCAAAACATGACCTAGAACTAATCATCGTAAGCGGTAAAGTAAAAGGGAGAAAGACGTGGGGTTGGAAGACATTCACACACTCACGCACACTTATTACAAAATTCG
Organism: Camellia granthamiana; assembly: GCA_036172215.1. Lineage (NCBI taxonomy): Eukaryota > Viridiplantae > Streptophyta > Magnoliopsida > Ericales > Theaceae > Camellia > Camellia granthamiana. Next base: position 116,726,357 of record CM069913.1, read on the forward strand.
CCCTCTCGACGAAGGGTCCAAATGAATAATACAAGCTAGTTACGCTAAGCTATTCTAACTAATCAAATAATCTAATTAGAATAATTATTACATAATCAAATTGAATATTAGCTAAGCTAAGCTAATTAAGAATTTACAACGATGAAATAAATTAGCTAACACATAAACTAATTAATTACAAATTAACTAACTATACAAAGCAGTTAAAATGGCCTCGAGAAGAGGGGCATATGCATGCTCGATCGACTTCGCTCGGAAATCCGTTGCCATGCCTCATGTTGCCTCTGTTTACACACTTCTGCACCTCTGAAAATTATGCCAACTTCTGTGATGCTTTTGAACCACCTCAAGGACACTCTGAGAGGTCATCGGCCAAGAGAGGTGGCCATTGGCCAGTGGATAATGGTCATCGACCAAATATGAGGATATCGGCCAAACATTTCTAGCCGATCGGCCATCTCTTCCTGCAGACTACTCCTTTTGCTGCAGCAGAGTACAAACAGAGGCATGGCAATACATTTGCAAGAAAATGTTGTGCAACTACACCCCTTATCATGTTCAAAGCTCAAAGGAGTGTAGTGCTCGACTCTCGAGCCATCAATCACGCATTTCGATGCATGATGGCCAAAGAGGCCGAGTTGCACAAGTCAATATGGATGAAATGCACAAAAACATAGAAATGCCTTAACTTCTATCATGCATGATCAAGAGGGTTAGCGACCGAGGATTGAGGCACGTTTCGTCACTTCAAGTACGAAACGTCCCTCGCTCCTCGTGTTTGGACTAATGCCCTATCCAAACACAATGCAATGCATGCGACAAGGAGATACTATGCAATGCAAGCATAACTTAACAAAGCTAATGGCATACAAACAATGAAATGCAACATGAGCATGCAAGCACCATGTAATGCAACCTAAACATGTAAACAACATGCAAAAATCATGCAATGCGGTAAGCATGCGACAACATGCAATGGGACAAGCATGCAACAATATGCAAGATGGACTTAAACTAAAATGGACAGACCTCAATCATGCCCAAATCAGTGGCCAAAATGATGAATTGATGACATGAAATGCAAGAGAAGCATGCATGCCAATTGGCCCAAGAATTAAGGCATAAAGAGGACAACTCCCAAGAGCACTTAAAGAGTGAAAAGCATGCAAGTGTGACAACACTATATGCTCTGAAATGATGTCATGAATGATGCCAAATCACACACATAACACAAGCATAGCATGCATGAGGCTCAAAGCTTAAGGCTAGCAAAGGGATTTACACCATGACCATACAAAGCAAGCCCCAAAGGGCCAAGGGCAACCAAAACAGTCCCAAGGCAGGTCAATACAAGACCAAAAGCATGCTTGAACCTAGCTAACACAAGCTAGAACAAAATACCAAAAGCATGGAGCATGCAAGGCTACAAAGGGGTATTACACTACACCTATTAAAACCAAACATGGCATGACTTAACCAATAAAAATCAAAGTTATGGCATGTCAAAATAAGCCCAAAAACCCACTGATATGGCATCCCAAAAGCTTAATCAATAAGATATGCATAATGGCTCATGTTCAAGGCTTAAAACACAAAGCTCCCAATGCATGGAAAAGGTGACAAATATGAGTGCATGACCACACTATATGGACTGAAATCACACATGAAATGATGCCAAATCATGAAAATGTTCTAAGCAATGCATGCTAGTGACTTGGACACTGAAAGCTAACAAGCTAGAATGCATTATGGCTATACAAAGCATGGCATGCATGACCAAAACAACATAAATCAGAGCATAAGCATGGTAAAACAAGGCTAAAATCTTCTTGGAGTTGAGCCAAAATATGCAAGAATGATGGTCCAAACACATGATGCATGTTAAGGCCATAGAGAGGATTGCACTACAAGTGCATGGTGCATGCAAGAGGCTATCAAACCAACCTTAGACAGAGGTATAACATGCTGAAATAAGGCCTAATACATGCTAAGATGGAGCCAAAACAAGCTTAACAAACATGTTACTTTTATGAGCCATCAACGCAAGCATACAAGACACAAGGAGAGGGGATGACCCTCTCCTATTTGAGGCCTCAAAACCACCTTTCCACCACTGAAAATCCTCTGGATTTCAGTGGTGAGAAGGCCAAAACGAGGTGGTCCCAATAGCTCAAAAAGGAAGGCACAAAACAAGGCCAAACAAGGCCTAAGAGGGGGTAGACAACCCCCAACACAAAAGTGACCTGAAACAAATATCACAAGCATGAAAAATCAAAACTTTTTACAGTAGAAAGTTAAGCTTAAATCAGCATGCAAATAGGTCTAAAAGCTTAAGCCAAAACTAGGGATTAAAAGGTTAGTTTCTCACCCTTGAAGAACACCTTCAAGAACACAACTCCAGCAGCTTTTCTGAGTTCAAACCAACCCAAAAACACTAACACCAACTCCTAAGTACCTCAGTAACAAAAGGACGATGTTCTAGTAGGTGTTTGTGTGAAATAGTGTGAAGAAATTACACTTCTGAGCACAAACCAATTGAGAGAGGAAAAATATAGAGAAAGAGTGATATATGTTTTGTATATCAAGATTTCAGAACCTCTGGAGAGGGAGAGGGGTCTCCCTTCTTATAGAAAATCAATTCTCAAGCTTGTTGAACAAGCTTGAGTCTTGATTCAATCCCTCCATACACGTGTATGAAGGATGAGAATTGTGCTCACCAGCTGTCACAGCTAGCACAAAAATATCTGCAAAAACAAGTGGAAAGGTGTAACAAGCCCGCGAGGGACCTCGGCTACAGTTCGGACTCCCCTTTTTTGCTTGTTGCGGTTCCTAATCTGAACCAAAGAGTCTAACTCTGGCAAATCGTTTTGAGAAAAACAGATTTTGAAAAGAAGTGCCAAACATGGACTGCTTTGCCAGATACAGAGTCGCCACCTAAATATTTTTTTAAAATGGCAAATTTAGGAAACCCTGACTCGTTGCCGAAGGCCACGTGTCCGTCATCACCAAAGTTATCTTGGCTCGGGAGCTTGGGTACGATCGAGGAAGGTCAGCTATGAGCACCCCCTTTCGCCCGGTCCGAAGACCGGCCTCTATTAACCATGATATCCGATTTTGAAAACGTTATGTGTTCTTATTCCAGTTATTAGCCTAGAATTACTATGTTATGCGCACAGCAAACAAGTATAGACTAGATTGCCTAATTTGGAAACAAGCATTGCATATCCGTTTGTTTTGAAAAGCGCTTTGGAATTTGCTACTCGCAAGTAGGCTAAAACACGGATTTCAACGAGTTTTTCCAACTCAAACAATCCAACCTTCACCCACAGGCATTCAAACAGTTTATCTCATATAAGCACTTAGCCACATGGTAATCATGCTGTTATGGCAACATTCACACGCATGCGATATGCTAAAGCAAAAAAAACTCACCTAGTACTCCAAGCCAAAACAGAAACTAGTTAGTAATCATATGCATGGTCCTAGTTTATGTTAAGTGGCTAATGCAACACAAGCAAGGGTGTAATCTAGACAGGCTCGGCTATCCTAAACATGGCATGTGAAATGCTACAAGTAACAAGTATTCAATTTGGAAATTGAAATACAATGCAGTTAGCGTGATGTACCGAGCCCGGTGCATGTAAGACAAATGTATGGATGCACGCATGCTATCATACTGTATGCTAATTTAAATATGCCCTAATCTACCATCGTAAGCAGGTAAATAAAAGGGAAGAAAGAAGTGGGGGTTGGAATGCATACACACACACACCCACCCTTATTACAAATTCGCCCTCGCTCGGAGGAACCAAATAAATATTACAGTCTAAACAATAAATAAATAAATTATTACAAAATTTCTAATTATCAAATTAAATCCAATATAAAAAGAAAGGGGTCTCAGCCCTGCCTCGGGATGCGCGAATGATGCATGTTCGATCCAACTTGCCCGAAAGACCCGCGTCATGCCACTGTTGCCTCTGTTTTTACTGCCCTGTCTCTCCAAAAACTGCCAAAGTCCCGGAATACCTTCCTTGTATGCTGCTGCACACCATCGACTGGAGGAAGTGCCCACTGGCCATCTAAAATATCTACCGGCTGTTCATGAGGTTATCGGCCATGCGATGATGACCGGTTGGCACTCTATACTGCCGGTCGGCAGAAAATTCCTGCAGAAGACAGTTTTGACAGCAACAGCAGACAGGCAGTGCATGACATGGAGTTTTGAGCAAATGTAAGCATGGCTATGCTCCCTATCATGTGTTAGACTCAAGAGAGCATAGCCCTCGACCCTCGGGCCATCAATGATGCATCTTGGTGCATGATGGCCTAAAAGGCCAAGTTTGCATTTCAATGGAAATGCACGCAACACACAAATGAAGACCAAGGCTCTATCACGTATTGGTCAAGGGCCTCGATGACCGAGAGTTGGGACAAGTTGCATCACTTGTGGTATGAACTCCTCTCAACCCTCACACTTGGTTTGACACCCCAAACCAAGTAATGCAATGCATGTTATGCAAGCATGGCTCCACAATGCAACCTAATACTAAAATGCAAACATGCCAAATGTAATGCAACATGCAAGGTGCAAATGCAATGCAAACATGGACAATTTAGGCAATAGGATTAGCATGTGGCAAGACCATATTAATCAAACATGCAACAAGCATTAGACAAATGTGCAATGTTGGACTTAAACCATGATGGGGCAGACCTCAATCCACCCCAAAACAGTGGCCAAAAGTGCCCCAAAAGGTGGGCAAATGTCCAAGCCAACATGCAACCATAAAGGCCTAAAGCTAAGGCACAAAGTGGAGCATTCCACTACCTACTAAAATGACCACTCATGGCATATATTAGGCAAATAAAAACAGAATTCTAGCATGCAAAAATACCCCCAAACCCTCTGATATGATAGCCCCAAAATACCTCAAATACACAAACATGCACAAGGCCTATTTCAAGGCACAAAAGAACAACCTTCCAAAGCATGAAAGTGATGACCAATGCAAGCATATGAGCATGATTTAGGGACTGAAATATAGCCTACAATGATGCCAAATCATGAGAGAAAAAAAAAATTAAGTTAAGCATGCTAGTGATCTACACAACCAAGGCTTACAAGCCAAAATGCAAAGCCACTATACCAAGCATGCCAAACATGGCAAAATCAGTGGCTCACAGCCCTTAAACATGGCAAAATGATGCTAATATCTTCATGGAGTTATGCTAATACATGCAAGAAACATGGCCTAAACACAAGATGCATTTCTATGCCAAATAGAGGAATACAAAGCAAGTATAAGGGGGCATGCATAGGACCAATGAAACACCATTAGACAGAGACAAAATATGATCCAAAACACCCAAAAAAAGCTCTGAAATGGCGCCAAAAGCAAGCAAGCATGCATGTTGCCTTTTAAGCCAAAAACAAAGGCAAAAGAGGGACAAAAGGGAGGGCGGTGTCCCTCCCCTATACAAGACTTCAAACCACCTTCCTCACTACTAAAAACCCACTGGTTTTCAGTGATGAGAGGACCCAAAACAACAAGGCAAATAAGGCCTCAAGAAAAGGCACCAAAGAGGCCAAAATAAGGCCCAAGAGGGTGAGTTTGCACTCAAACCACAAAGTGACCTTAATGAAAGTTCAAAAGCAAGAAAATATAAGACTTTTTTATGTTATACACAAAGCTAAAAACAGTAAGCAAAATGGGTAAAAACTTGTTGCAAAAATGGGGAAACTAAAGCAAAGTGCTCACCCTTGAAGAACACCTCAAGAACAGATGATCCAGCCCTCTTCTTCTGATCAAAAACAGTCCAAAACCTCAGCAAACAACCCTCCAAGCCTCCCAATCTTGAGCTAAGGTGTAATGGTGTGTGTATTAATGCAAAAGTAAGGTAAAACCACACTTTTAGGCCTAAAAACACACACACAAGAGGTGAGAGAGGGAAAATCTAGAGAGAGGAGATATATGGCAGATACATAGATACACAAGCTCTGGTTTTTTTGATGAAAATGGCTAGCCCCCCACCAAGGGAGAGAGATGGTGCTTATATAGGCAAAAAACAAGACTCAAGGTTTCTCCAAGAAGCTAACTAAAAGGGGCAAGGGGTGCAAAGGGCTCTTGGCTTCTTGGGGAAGCTAAGACAGTTGGCCAAGCTTCTAAAGGGGTCAACCTTCTAGAAGGTTTGGGGGTTCAAAGGTGCAAAGAGGTCACTCCCATGCACGGGGATGAGTGATGGTGTATTCCAGCTGGCAGAGCTGGCATGCACCATGCCTCAGGGATGCAAAGGGTGCACGCCGGCCACCAAAAAGGGTCACCGGCACAATAAAGTGCCGGTCGGCTAAACATAGTGCCGACCGGCCATTGTTTTTAAGAAAACACTGCCGGTGGTACACATGCGCGGCCAGTGATGATAGAAGAGGGCCGGTGGGGTGTGGGGATGGCTAATAAGCCATTCCCTGCCCTTCCAAGGCAAAACACAAGTGTTTGGTGCAAAACCAGACACAAAACGGTCGAGTTCGGAGATCCTGAGGCAAGGCGCGTAGCCGAGACCTCCGGGAACTCCAAACGAACACAAACATGGATAATCACCGAGTGTTCAAACGGTGACGTCCAAGTCTTGAGGACGGTCAAAAATGGGGTGTCTACAAAAGGTCTCGGCTAAGAAATATGGTCGATCGACCAAAAAGAGTGTCGATCGGCCAACACTTATGGCCGATGGCAAGAAAACATGGCCGATGGCATAAGGCCCTAGCTGATGGGTTGTAGGGATGGCCAACAAGCCACCCTCTTCCCTCAAAAGCAAAAACCACAAGTCCTTGGTCCACAACCAAGCACAAAACAGACAAGTTGAGAGATCCAAAGGCAAGGCCCGCAGCCGAGACCTTCGGGAACTCAAAACGAACACGAGCATGAGTGTTCAAACGATGACGTCCAAGTCTTGAGAACGGTCAAAAATGGGGTGTCTACACGTTGCACTTGTGAGATTAGATTTAGAACTGCTGGAGTCCAAATTGTAGGGCTTTAATTCGAGCTTTCGAAAGGGGGCGCGAAAAAGTCGAGCTACATACATCTCTCTCTCTCTCTCTCTCTCTCTCACTCATGTCAAGAACAAACTTCTTGTTTGACACTTCTCTTCATTAGTGGATGTAATTATCACTTTTGGACAAAATGATTAAAGAATTGAAAGGTAATAAAAAAAGGGCCAATAAAATTGGACTAAAAGAGACACAAGATAATAAAACTGAGTTGGGTTCAATCGGACGTCATATTGAACCCATTGCATTTCTTACTTATTTTGCTTTTTTGGTTTGATTTCTTGTTATATTATATATTGTTGTAATCTAATTGAAAGTGGTGAGTTGAGACTCCTATATATATTGTTTCTAGTTCTGTTTTTGTTGTGGAAATCTAAGACAATAGAGTTTGGCCTAGCCTACTGAGCTACCTGGCCCGTTAGTTGGTCGGGTAGCCACCTAAAAGTACACCATCACGCCTGTGACCTTCATGACCATGCCCGTGACCTCTAAACAAAACCGGGTAGCCTTCCGACATTGAGAAGATCAACCTCCGATGGTCTTTGAGGCGCTTGAAGCTACTATTTTCTTATGTTTATTTTATTTTGAGTGTTTGCGAGGTTTTTTTTTTTTATATTGTGTTGTAATATTTATTCATCTCCCTTGGATTTGTAATATTTAAAATGTTGTAATAATTTCCAGCCCCGCTTCTTTCTATCCCATTCTTTTACTTGTTTTCTTTATTTGTGAATATGCATCATATTTTGTTTTCCATTATATCCATGCTTTGAACCATGTTTCATGCATCTTGATTCGGCTAAATTTGCATTTGTGGATTTAATCAATTCTTATGTGATTATGTGCGTTACCTCATGTTTTTGAGATGATTCACATGTCTTATCTTAGAAGTCGAATCTTTAGTTACATCTCATGAGTGAATTGCATTAGGATTTTGTATATAAGATCATGCAAGGTTTACTAACTTTGTTTTCTAGTTGTTCGCAGGACGTCGGTAAATATATAAGTTTTTATGCTTTAGCATCCCGTTGGTGTGCGTTTTTCTTATTATGTTTAAGCATCCTACCATGTGGCTACTTGCTTACTTGATATAACTATATGAATGCCAGTGGATGGAGGTTGTGTCGCTTAATTTCGAATGATGTTGATTTTTTATGTTTGTAAACTCAATTTATTTGGGTTGTACATCTTCAAAACTCTTTCAAAATATATGAAATCAAATTGAATGGCATAGTCTATACTTGTATACTTCACATAGTAAATTTTAAATTTATTAAATAATCAGAACATGAACATATAAAGAAAATAAAATTCATATCATGGTTTAGTAAAGGCTGATTTTTTTATCGGGGTGAGTGGGGGTGCTCAATTAATGACTTTCCCCCTTCATGCCTAAGGTTCCAAGCCAAGCATCCTTGCTTACAATGAACAATGGCCTTGGCACGAGTCACGGGTTTCCTAATTTTTCCAAAATAAATATTAGGCTGTGACTCTGAGATCTGATGACGTAGTCCATTTGTGGCAATAATTTTGTAATAAATTGGATTTTCTATAAAGTTGTCAAATCTGGACTCTCATCTATGTTTTACATTACACTTGTGAGACTAGATCAAAGAAATCGAGGGTCCGAACTGTTTAACGCGCACGGGTACCCCTCGGGCATGTTACAGTTTCTAGCAACTTTGTTGGGGATTTTATGAAACCTTAACTCGAACTCCATGATATGACTTTTATTTTCAATTATATGCTTATTGCATTGTATGCATTGGTGCACTTAAAGTCCCTGTGTTGCCCAGATACTGGTGGGAGCACAGGCACACTTTTTGTGACACTACACCTATCTCTATGTTACTTTGGAGGCCTTATGTTGTAACCTTTTGAGATCTAAAGGTTTTCAGACTTTGAAGAAAGGCTATATTGACTCTTCTGATTTCTTAAGTTCTTCATTGGTTATGACCCAAATGACTCTTTGGTAATGTCACCTTGACTTTGACCCCTAGAGTAGAGCCAACATTGTGCGTATAATGAGCTATAATACCTTCCAAAAGTAGGACAGGATGCTCTCCCATTTCTAGGATGTATGATACCATTTGTCTGAATAGTGAAACCCTAGATCATTTCAAAAGCTAGGACAGAGTAACCCTCCCCCCCCCCCCCATAGGGTGTTTGTTCTCTTTCTTGCTATGTGCAATGTATGGGATCGATACAGGAAATCTCAAATTCAGATGTGTGGTTTAGGCATTTCAATTTGTGGGGTTGAGTTCAGTGTGTCAGCATGAGTTAGCAGTAATCAGTGATCAATTGAGTCGAAACGCAACTAAAATTTTGATTAGGGATCCCATTGTTTTTGTAAGGTAGTTTGCAAACATAGCTTCAGACAGACCTGATATCCCCCAAGTTTTCTGGACTCGCTCCAGCAGACTTTGCAAAATCTAGGATCTTGTTAGTGTTCATCCAGCGTTAGTCTCCCTCCTACCAGTTACTTGAAGAAAAAGAAATAGGCAGTTATCACCACTAGCACAAAACACTCAACAAACACCTATTCGTTCCCACCCATTTAGCTCACTAGTATCTAGTTCACCCAAACCAGTAATGGCACAGAGCGCAGAAGAAGTTGCTGCTATGATGACAGCGTTCTAGAGAACTATGGATATCGTGAATCAACGGATGACTGCACAGGATGGACTTATCGCTGATCTACGACACCCATCTGGGGCATCAGCATCTACCGTCTTTCCAGTCCCAGCTGCCCAACCAAATCCTGATCCACCACCATTAGTTGAAAACCCATAAGTCCTGAATCCTTAGGAAATGTTTGCACAGGCTTCTGCCTACAGGCCCTTGGCACAGCCCCATGGAGAACTCCTTCCCTTTGACATCAACGATATTGATCCAACCATGATCAAAATTGCCAGGATAGAGAAAGCACTGAAAAAGTTCCAAGGCTTCAATTCCATTCCAGATATTGAAGACGGGTATACCGAAGCCTCAGTCAAATTACTGGAAAAATTCAAAATGCCTCATATTGATAGATTTGACGGGAGTGGGGACCCGATTGTGCATGTTCGCCTGTTTTCAGATGTACTGAGGCCGATAGGTCTGTCACAAGCTCAAAAATTGTCCTTGTTTGGCAGAACTTTGTCATATTTGGTAGCTATTTGGTACGCCAAGCTGGAGGATTCTACGAAAAGGAATTGGAATGAGCTGTCTAAGGGGTTCATTAACCAATATTCATATAACACTCAGACAGAGGTAACCATCAGTGAGCTAGAAGCAACTACCCGAAACCCCAAGGAACCTTTTATCGACTTTGTCGCTAGATGGAGGGCAAAGGCAACCAGCATGACAAATAGACCCTCGGAAAGGGAGCAGGTGGTCCAAAATCTTGAGCCAGATATGTTGCAAAGAATGATAGTGGCACCATTGTCTACATTTGCTGCTCTGCATGAATTGGGGTCCAATTAGAAAGTGCATTCAAAAAAGGCATCATCCAAAGTACTAGCGAACCTGTGAAGAGGCCGTTCACCAGGAGTACCAATGCTATCAATAGTACTATTCCTCAGCCAGTAGAGATCAACACCATTGCTACAGCACCCAAAATCGCCGATCCTTTCGCCACCACAACCTCACGACCCACCGGTTCGAATAGAAATCAAAGAACCTTTACCTCCATGTGTATGAGCCTAGCCCATGCTCTTAAACTCCTGATAAAGAAAGGGCACATTAAGCGTCTTGAACCTTGACCTCTCCCTGACCCACTCCCACAATGACACGACCCTACCCAGTATTGCATCTTTTACCAACAGCACGGTCATCCCACCGATCGGTGCTACCGCTTACATCATAAGATCCAGGATCTCATTGACAATAAAATCATCGCCCTACCCTCCAAACCGAATGTGACCACCAACCCACTTCTCTCCCATAACCAAGTCCTACCACCTAGAACATCAACCTGATCTATACATTGCCATCCGCCTATAGCCCCAACATATACATCACTCCAACTCATTTACCCAAGCCTGAGTGTTCTTTCCAGAAAACACGGACTTGTGTATAATGGATGCACTTGAACCCCAATCATCTCAACCCCCAAAACTTGAACTCCCTAGTAATCTAATTCCAATCCAACCCACTCCAAAGAGCCTGGGCGAACCAGTTCACCAAAACCAAGTCAGTTCAAATACCTCGCAGGCACCAATAGCCAAACCCACTACTTCTGAGCCGTTGAGCATGATTGAAGATCTTTAGAGCACTATGGCAGATTTAGCCTTTGGGATCTTGGCTTCGTCATCAGCCACATCACATGCCAAAAATTTCACGGCAAAAAGCTTCTTGATCTTGGGGCGAGTTGCAATTGGAAATGGCCAACCCATAGTTAGCTCAAGTCTAGGTGATGAGATGTCAACAACAAGTGGACCTCGCTCTGATATAGCCACACAATCCCTTGGCAAAGGCTAAGCAAGTGGCAAGAACGAAGCCGCGGCAAGTATTGATCCTTATGCACATCTCCAATGGGCTATTGAGGCTTTAAAAGTCAAAGGGTTAAACAAATAGCAAGTGCTTGCAGTTGTTACAAAAATTGTGGATGACACTTTTGTCGCTCAGGTTGGGAGCATTTTGAACTGGGGGTAAGCCATGAAAAGGGATGTCGTACCAGAAACACCCTATCCACTCCAGTCCTACACTCGTATGAAATCATCAAACCCAGTTAACACTTGCCAACCCTTCTGTCAATACTTCTAGGACTGGTAATCGCATTTTCAATCCCTTTTACATGACCTTGTCTATAGCTCTCCAAATCGTCATGGGACAAGGCTACCTCAATCCCCTTGACTTTCGACCTCTCCTTGATCACCTTCCAGCCGGGCATGATGCTGCCAAGTATTGCGCTTTCCATCAGCCACTCGGCCATGACACTGACCGTTGTTTCCACCTTCGCTATGAAGTTCAAGACCTAATTGACAACAAGATCATCACTTCACTAGGTTCTACAAAGTCTGTCAGCACTGGGTCAATGAACTTGGGGGATAGTACGACTGGTCCTGTGATCAGAGGTGAACCACCTGCTGATGGCATGCATTTTACTCCAAACATGGTGGATGGCACGCACTGATTTTAGCAAATTGGAAATGCTTTTCGTTTTACTTTATGAATTAGGTGTTGAGTTAGTCTTGTTGTATCAGAGTGTGGTGATTTCAAGGGTGTTAATCTGGGCATCACTGTTCTGTTTGTGTTTGTCTTTTCTTTTCTTTCTTTCTTTTAAGTCTGTTTTAGTCATTGAGCCAGAAGATCTGAATGAAATGGCAGTAATTTTCACCTACTTCTTTGTGCCTTTAAATCATCGCATTGACCAAAGTTTTTCAAAACGTTTTCCAAAACTATGATGAAAACAAAGAGGAAGGAATTCCTCGGGATTTGCAAAATTTAATTGACTAAGAGGAAGAGACGTGTTCTAAGCCCTTGATGAATGAGATCATTTATGTTAATATGGGTAATATGAAGGATCCTAACTTGGTCTAGATTGGTTTCATATTGTCTTCACAAGAACACGAGCAATTAGTCACTTTGTTAAAAGATTTCAGAAAATGATTTTGCGTGGTCCTATGAAGACATGCCCGGAATTGATCTTGAGATTGTACAGCATAGGATCCCTCTCGAGTTGAGGTCTGACCTCCTTAGCTTTCAAACCTTGATTAGAATGTTCAGTAATCAACCAAAGTATAAGGCTTGCATAGCCGGAATGGAGGCAGCCCTTGAACTAGGGGCAATAAGAATGGATGTGTTTCAGATTGGAGTAGCCCTTAAATTAGGGGCAATAAGGTCGAATGTGACAGATTCAAACTGGATCATTTCTCAAGCTAATGAAGACCGAAAAGAATTCAAATCCCAAAATCTGAGAGAATGAGTTTTATTACTGAAGGATAGTCGAGTTCCTATCCACGACACTAGGGGCAAATTCAGAACCAATTAGCCTAGTCCCTACATCATCATATCTATCTGGTCAAGTGTAGTAGTCATTCTTATAGATTTAGATGGCCTAGAGATCTCACAACCAATCAACATGGACAAGCTAAAATGAAAGTACCATCCTTGAGAGGTTCGCTGGGCTGAAAACCTGGAAGGGCGACCTAGGCAAAAGTTATAACAGAAAAACAAAAAAAAATAGAAAGTGCAAAAAAAAAAAAAAATTGAAAAAAATGAAAAGCTTGCAAGACTGAAAACCCAAAAGGGCGGCTTTGGCAAAAGTTAGAGCACAAAATGAGAGTGTCAATACCCAAGTGAACCTTAGCCAGAACTACGTATGACCTGATTCCTATCTTTGGGATACGTAGGCAGCTTCATCTTGAAGTTTGGCCCTAATCATTTTTCAACTCACTCATCTCGTCCATGTTTGATTGGTGTATCTTTATTCGACTTAGCTATCCATATTTGATTAGCTCATCCCCGTTTGATTCAGTTGTCCTATTTTTCCTTCATGACGGGTTCAGTTACAACACAAATTCAGTTATACAACTCAAAGGTTGGTTTCATGCTGATTGGGTAATGGTCATTTACGAAAATAGATTTTGAGGACTTTTAATGAAGCTGACTAATTTTCTCAAAAATTAATCCATTTTTGCAAAACTTAGAACATTCTTTCAACCAAAAAGAGAAAATTTTCAATGCTCACAGCCTGACTCACATGATTTCAAAATGGAGAAGTGGAACAAGCATGCTAATCAAACTCTTATGTTGATCAAAATCTTTTTAGTCAAAAAACCAAAAGATAAGGTCAAAGCGATGAACTAGGGGCACAGTTGAGTCAGGTTTTTGTCCTTTACCCGCACTTCGAATTCTCGTTACCTTAATCAAGCAATCGCTGAAAAATGCACAGTAGTTATTGCCGGCCATGCTTTTCCGTCAAGCGGTCTACCGGTGATGTTTTGTTTTGTGTTCATTTTATTCCAACAAGCATAGAAGGGTGCGTTTGGGATGGTTTTTGCTCGTTGACGCTGGCGATGCTTTTCCGTCAGGCAGTCGAGCGATGTTGCTCTATTTTATGTCCATTTTGCTCTAGCAAGCGCGAAAGGTGAGTTTGGGATGGTTTTTTATTCATTTTCATTTCGTTGAGTTGTGTTTTGTGTTTTGGTCAGTGATAGGCTCAATATTCAGTTCAGAATTCATTACAAAGCAGCAATTTTCAAGTTCAAAATTCAAAACAAAATGATTTTTATGCTCAGTATTATGCCATTCATGCTATCCGAATTTACAAAACAAAACTCTTTTTATTAAAGCTTCAGGGATCAAGCCCCAATCAAATTTGTACAAAAGAGAGTTAAAGCTATAGATGCCCACTCCCAAGCATATATACAAAAAAAAAAAAAAGGATTTGTTTTCTTTTCCGATAAAGGCCACACGCCAACCTCACTTACTCGACTCTCCCGCCGATCTTTTCATCTTGATTTCGTCTTGGGAGACCCTTGAAGGCCCTACTTCAGTGCTTACAAAACCACTGAGAGAGTTGACTCCTTGCTGACCGTCAAAAGTAGAGTTTGACAGAACTCCGAATCGGGCCAAGACGGTGGCCTGCCATTTTAGCTCCTTATTTTCTGCCTTTAGTGCGCTAATCTCTACTCGCGCATCCTTGTACATGCATTGGAGCATAGAAAGTTGGGCGTTTAATCAGTGTACTTCACTTGTCCTGTTCTGCAGTCAGTGAGACAAATTGGAGACAGGACTTCAGCGTGTAGTGGTTGGCTTCAATGTCAGATTGAGCTGCCATTATTTGCTCGATTGACAGCGTAGGAAAGTTAAGAGGAGTAGGAGCAAGGGCACTCTGTCCAGGGGAGCTTATTAGATCAATAAGGTCTGGAAAGAGAGTGAGGGGACAGGACAAGACCATATGTTAGAGGAGAAAGGTGTAAAAGAAAGGAATCATAGAATAATAGCAGAGAGCAGACTAAGTTTTGGTAGCCTTTTTCCTCCGCTCAGTCTCTTTCAAGCAGTGATTAAGAAAAAGACAGAAGAGAAGAAGACAAAGAAGGAGGGAGAGCCGAGGCAGTCATTGAAACATCTAGCTCTGTTGGCCGGCTGACACAAATGTTGAAGTCACGTGTCAGGCATGGCATTTGAAGGGAGAGATAAATGAAAATAGAAGAGGGGAGAGAGATGTATATATATGTGTGTGTGTGTGTGTATGTATTGTATGCCTATGTATTGTATATGTATTGGTTTGAATATTTTGTCACAAGAGTGGCTTAGTTAGGTGGTTTGGTTCAACGGTTAAGGATTGGGAGGCTGAGCTTGAGATTAGGGGTTCGAACCTCCGTATCAACGCATTTGTGTTTCTCCCTTATTTTTACGTGTTTTGCGTATGCTGACATCAACAAACAAAGTATTCCTTATCAGTAATGGAATATTTCCCGAATATGTATATGTATACCATATGTGCATATCTGTATGTCTTTTGTCTATATATGGATATGTGTGTACCGTGTATGTCTGTGTATGTGTTTTTGTTCATATATATGTGTGTGTGTGTGTGTGTGTGTGTGTGTGTCCATATTTATGTATAGCTTTCCTGTGTGTGCCTATATAAATATTTGTATTATGGATATGGTGTGTATACGTATACGGTATTTGGTATTTATACACAAAAAAAAAATGATTTTTGAAAAGAAAGAAAAGAAAAAGATATCATTCTACTATACCTTCTTCCACTCGCGTGAGACGTGTTTGGACTTCGAATTTACCTCTGCTCCTTTCACGTTAAACATGTTAGGATGTAAGTTAAAACCTTCTCCCTCTCCGTATGAGATACGGTTAGATACGTCGGTTGGTTATGCCACCATTTCTCATCTCACGTGAGACACGTTTGGATCTCAAGTTCACTTTTCTCCTCTCGTGTGAGACGCATTTGGATCTCAAGTTCACTATTTCTCCTCTCGCGTGAGACGCTTTTGGATCTCTAGTTCACTTTTCTCCTCTTGCGTGAGACATATTTGGATCTCAAGTTCATTTTTCTCCTCTCGCGTGAGATACGTTTGGATCTCAAGTTCACTGTTCTCTTCTCGCGTGAGACGCATTTGGATCTCAAGTTCACTATTTCTCCTCTCGTGTGAGACGCATTTGGATTTGTTCACCATCATTCCTCCTTTCGTGTGCAACACGTTCGTGAGACACATTTGGATTTGTTCACTATCCTTCCTCCTTTCGCATGAGACACGTTTGGTTGTTGATTTACTCAGTTTAAAACATCAAGTGCGCTTGATGTTTACATCATCTTTCCTCCTTTCACATGAGATACATTAGGTTATTCATTTACTCGGTTAAAAAACATCAGGTGCGCCTGGTGTTCACACTATCTTTCCTCCTTTCGCGTGAGACGCGTTAGGTTGTTCAATTACTCGGTTAAAAACATCAGGTGCGCCTGGTGTTCACACCACCTTTCCTCATTTCACGTTAGACGTGTTAGATTGTTTAGTCACTCAGTTAAAAACATCAGGTGCGCCTGTTATTCACACCATCTTTTCTCCTTTTTCGTGAGACATGTTAGGTTGTTGTTTCACCTCGGTTAAAGACATCAGGTGTGCCTGTTGTTCACACCACCTTTCCTTTTTTCGCGTGAGACGCGTTAGGTTGTTGATTTTTCTTGGTTGAGGTCTTTCCTCTCTTTCCGTCTCTTTCCGTATGCAACCCGAGGAGATGTTTCTGATTGGTTGCACCATCTTGTTATTCGCTTACTTATTTCTGTGTGAGACATGGCTTGCTTTTTGTTTTGATTTAAGCTTTTCATTCATGTTATCACATTGTTTATTATGTTATTTTGCATGATCATAAGTTTTTCAAAAATAATCGGTTTCACATAGCGTATAAGTCCAATTCCCAAAATCTTCCTGCATATCATTAACATCTTGCCCCTGAACTACACTAGTTTGATTCCTTGCAATGGGATACGTAGGCAACCTCTAGGTTGAACCACTTGCATTGCATCTTGTTTGTTTGCCCAAGTCTTACGGCCTTGTCAAAAGGGTCATCTTCGGGCTTTGACATTCAGTCATGTCATGAAATGACTTCGACCTCTGTCAAAGAGGGGCAACTGTAGACACCCCATTTTGACCGGCCTTAAGACTTAGGCGTTTTCTATTGATTACCCGATGATGATAATCAGGATGTGTTTTTCACAGAATCCTCAACAAGAAAAATGGAATTTGAGCTTTAAATCCCAACCTTCACACATTTTTGGCTAAACTATTTTAGACCTTAAAACCCTCTTTTCAAAATATTTTTTTCCAAATGTTTCTACGATGTTCCGAGGCTCCCATTTCGATTAAAATGTTGCACTTTTCAGTAAACTGAGTAAAGACAAAGTGGAAATAAATGGAAGGAAGGTGAACTCTTTAAAAAAATATTTAAAAACATATTCTTTATAGGTTTAGAGTTGAAGGAAATAGGAGGGGATGGAAGAAAACTGGTTTAGGAAAAGGATGATCGTTAAGAAGGAAATGAATAGCCTTCACAAAATTAGGCATATCTCTTTGTAGAATTGGAGTTTAGATGTAAGGCGACACCATTGGAAAGTAGACTTTTGGGGCTTCAATTTAGACCCAAGAATCACCTAAAACTGAGTCTGGATAAGGGAGATACACTCATTTGAAGTTGGGCTTAAGAGCAGATTTTGTTGACCTAGCCCAAGGGAAATGAATAGCCTTCACTAAATTAGGCATAACTCTTTGTATACTTGCAAATTATATGTAAGACTACCACCATTGGAAAGTAAACTTCTGGGGCTTCAATTTAGACCCAAGAATCACCTAAAACCGAGTCCGGATAAAAGAGATATGCCCGTTTGAAGTTGGGCTTAAGAGTAGATTTTGTTGACCTAACCCGAAACAGCATCAGACCATTTTTTTTTTTTTTTGGTTCGGTTGGGACACCCCCTTGAGCCATTTTCTGATCCATTCAAGTGCACCCACTCATCCTCCATTATCTCCACTCACCCTCCATTATCGAAAGAGGTTTTGGCCTTGTCATAAAGGATGAATCAAAAGCAACAAAGTCTTGATCATCATTATCATCCTTGTCATGCCTATCACCTTTGTCTTCCACCTTGTCCCCCATTCCTTGACTTGTTTATTCCTACATGGCTTATACATTCAGATGATATATTAAAGAGGGGTAGGATAGAAAAGAGGAGAACAAAAATCATTCGAGAGAGTTAAAGAGAAAAGAGAGCAAAAGAGAAAAAATTGTCTACATTGCAACCCTGAGCCAAAACACTTCCAAGCTTCCATAGCTGCTGAAATTCCTCATTTTCATACACCAAAACCACCCCAAAAATTCTGATATAGCCAAAGATCAATTGCTTTGATCATAAGGAAGAGTGTTTAGTGACTGAAAGTGAGAAAAACTAGAGAGTTAGCCACTTTCCATTCCATAAAATCCATAATTTTGAATTGAGAATTTGAGAACACACTTCCTACACTTGAGGGTGATCAAGAGGGAGTTTGTGAACTAAGGAGTTAGTGGTGGATGTATGCACGTGGACGCATTGGAGTGACTTGGGAGGCTTTTGTCAATACCTTCCAGGACAAGTTCTTACCTCCCACTATTAGGGTGAAGTTGAGGGACCAGTTTTCTCAGCTCAAGCAGTTGAACACACTAGGCATAGAGAATAAGAGTTTGAGCCACATTTACTAGTCTGTCGAGGTTTGTACCGGAACTCATGGCAACTGAGGAGCGCCATTGTTTAGAGTTCGAAAAGAGGCTGAGGTCTGGGCTCATGTTCAATGTGGTTGAGTCAATGATTAGAGATTATGGACGCCTTGTGGAGGCGGCGGCTCATCTTGAGACCGTGATGCAGATTGAGAAGGAACAGATGAAGGGCTCCAAGAGGAGTCAGGATGTTCAGGGGGACAGTAAGAGACAGAGGGGTTCTACCCACAACAGTCCCAGAGAGCACAGTCGAGGTCCACTTTTCCAGTACCGAGTTCAGGTTCTTGGAGAGATGGTCAAGGAGATTTCACCTACTTTAAGTGTGGCCAGTTGGGCCACAATCAACATTCTTGGGTGGTATAAATATAATTGATGGAGTTTTAATTGCTAATGAAGTAGTGGACAGCTGGAAGAAATCAAAGAAGAAGGGGGTCAACATTAAACTTGATTTTGAGAAGGCCTACAATGCTGTAAATTGGGAATTCTTATTCTCTATGCTCTCTAATTTTTGGCTTTAGGCACAAATGAATATCTTGGATTAAGGAGTGTGTGACTACTATGAGATTATCCATCATTGTTAATGGTTCACTAACTGAGGAGTTCTGTCCTCAGAGAGATCTGAGGCAAGGTGATCCCTTGTCCCCTTTCTTATTTAATATTGTGGCCGAGGGCTTGAATATATTGTCCTCAAGGGCTTTACAAATGGGGCTGATCAAAGGAGTGAAGACTGGATCCAATGAGGTAGTAATTTCTCATCTACAATTTGCAGACGACTCAATTTTGTTTTGTGAAGCTGAGGAGGCTGAAGTGGTGAACTTAAAAAAGATCCTCAAATGCTTTGAGATCTTATCTGGACTGAGAATTAATTATCACAAAAGTACAGTGTGTGGTGTTGGGGTATCTGATGTCATTTTAACAAGTTTTGCCTCTTTGTTAAATTGTAAAGTTCAAAATCTACCTCTTAAATATCTTGGGTTACCTCTTGGGGCTAATCCCAGTAGGAAAGCAACATGGAAACCTGTTTTGGAGAAAATTAGGTCCAAACTTGCAAGGTGGAAAAGAAAGCTCCTTTTATTTGCAGGTAGAATTACATTGATCAAATCTGTTGTGTCCAGTCTGCCTGTGTACTACCTTTCATTGTTTAGAATGCCACAGGGGGTTGCTAAGGAGATTGAAAGACTTCAAGCAACATTTTTATAGGGTGGCTCTGATCTGAAAAGGAAAATTCACATGGTGAATTAGGAGGAGGTCACAAAAAAGACTGATCAATTAGGGATTAGAAGAATCAGAGATGTGTACACTTGTTTACTTATAAAATGGTGGTGGAGATTTAGTTGTAAGGCAAGTGCCCTATGAAGAAGAGTGGTATGTAGTAAATACAGAGTTGGGATTGAAAGTTGGAGTCCTAGCTTCAAACAAAGCAGTAGGCACTCAAGCTTCTGGAATGTTATCATTGCCATAGTTAATTAGAGATGGGACTTGTTTGAGTTTTGCTGCAGAATTTTCAGATTCAAGTAAGGGATGGAATTAGAACCAAATTCTGGTATAACAAATGGTGTGGGAATATAATCTTGAAGAATGAATTTCCAGGTCTATTTATACAAATAATATTGATATGATTGGACTTGTTTGAGTTTATTGAAGTAAGGGATTATGAAAGCGAATAAGAATTGCGTTGCAAGGGGAGATACGCAAAGCAAAGTGAAATGCATTGTGGGGAAAAGATGAGGCATATATTCTTGGAGTGACAAACACACAATAACTCCGCAGTGCCATCATCTCCCCTCACTATCACATCAAAATCTTATTATACAATTGCTTGTTTTGTCAGAGCGTATTTGGTTAAAACGTGTTAAAATAATTAATAAGATAAAATATTATATTTAATTTTATTTCTTTAATTTTTTCTTTAACAATCATTAAATCAACTAAAATAAAAAAAGTCAATTATCATTTCAAATACAACTTTTTTAATAAAATTAAAATAATCAAAAAATTAAATAAAATAATTTATTCTCAAACGAGACCAATATCAATGTCTTCTCCTATATTTCTAAAAATTAAATAATTCACTTTTTAAAAAGCGAATATATGTTGGCAATTAGTGAAACTAAGAACTCAGCAAGTTCTTGTAGTAAGGAATTAATGAACTTGCAAGTTGTTGAAGTAAGGGATTACAAAGCGAATAAGAATTGCGTTGCAAGGGGAGATACGCAAAGCAACGTGAAATGCGTTGTGGAGGAAGAGATGAGGCATATATTATTGGAGTGAGAAACACACAATAACTCCCCAGTGCCATCGTCTCCTCTCACTGTCACATCAAAATCATATTATACAATGGCTTGTTTTGTCATAGCGTATTTGGTTAAAATGTGTTAAAATAATTAATAAGATAAAATATTATATTTAATTTTTAATTATTTTATTTTTTCTTTCACAATTATTAAATCAACTAAAAAGTCAATTATCATTTCAAATACAACTTTTTTATCAAATTAAAATAATCAAAAAAAGTTAAATAAAATAACTTATTCTCAAACGAGACCAATATCACTGTTTTCTCATATATTTCCAAAAATTAAATAATTTATTTTTAAAAAGTGAATATATGTTGGCAATCAATGAAACTAAGAACTCGGCAAGTTGTTGAAGTAAGGGATTACATAGCGAATAAGGATTTGCGAGGGGAGATACGCAAAGCAAAGTGAAATGCGCTGTGGAGAAAAGATGAGGCATATATTATTGCAGTGAGAAATACACAATAACTCCCCAATGCCATCGTCTCCTCTCACTATCACATCAAAATCTTATTATACGATGGCTTTAACAAGATACAATATTATATTTAGTTTTTAATTATTTTATTTTTTCTTTCACAATCATTAAATCAACTAAAATAAAAAGGTGAATTATCATTTCAAATACAAATTTTTTAATCAAATTAAAATAATCAAAAAATAAAATAAAATAACTTATTCTCAAACGAGACCAATATCAACGTCTTCTCCTATATTTCTAAAAATTAAATAATTTATTTTTAAAAAGCGAATATATGTTGGCAATCAATGAATCTAAGAACTCAGCAAGTTGTTGAGGTAAGGAATTAATGAACTTGCAAGTTGTTGAAGTAAGGGATTACAAAGCGACTAAGAACTGCATTGCGAGGGGAGATACGCAAAGCAAAGTGAAATGCGTTGTGGGGAAAAGATGAGGCATATATTATTGGAGTGAGAAACTAATGTAGGACAAGATTTTAAGACCTTTTATATTTTTAGTTTTAATATTTTTGATATATTATTTCTTAATTTTATTATTTTGGAATTAGATTTTGACTAAGATTTTAAATAGTTTAGAATTTTAGTTTCCTATTCTCTTAGGTTTCCTAATTTGTGTTAATTTAAGTGTCCTAGTTTATTTTAGAATTACTTTTCCTACAAGTATTAGGTTTAGTTTATTATAAATAAGTCTACAAACATATGTAATGGATTCAATCAATAATATTAAGATATTTTCTCTTCCTTGCGGATTCAAGGTTCTGTTTTTCTCGTGGATTCGAGAGCCCCTTTCGTCTACTAGAACGATATCTAGTCCATGTGTATTCCATTACGACAAGTGGTATCAGAGCAAGGTTTCTTCTGACTCGATGTCATTCATTGAAGGAGGAAGCACAAGCTCTATTGACGATGATCGTAGAGAGCTCGAATTGGTCCTACAGTTCGGACTCCTGTCACGGTTCTGAATCTAATCTCACAAAGTGCAATGTGAAACTGATAAACACCAAAGAGTCTAATCCGGCAAATCTTTTTGAAAAATTGATTTTAAATCAAATAATGCCAAAATTGGACTTTTTTCCAGATTACAGAGTCACCACCTAAATATTTTATTTTTGAGAAATTTAGGAAACCCTAACTCGTGCCAAAGACCACGTGTCCGTCATCACCAAAGTTGGCTCGGCTCTGGAACTTGGGTACGAGAGGGGAAGGTGCTGAAATGAGCACCCCCGCTTGCTCGATCAAAGATCGACCTCTACTAATCATGATATGTTGTTTTGTAAACCTCATGCATTCTTATTCCGATTATTAATCTAACCTTACTATGTGATGCGCACGCATACAAGTATAGACTACATCGCAAGAATTGGAACAAATTCAATTCATGTTTGTTTTCGAAAATGGTTTGAAGTTGCCACCCTCAAGTGGGCTTAGAAATGCGGATTTGCCACCAAACATGGTGGGCTTAAAACATGATTTTGCCACTTCGCAAAGTGGGCTTAAAACTCACATTTGTTGAATTGTCCCAATTCAAGCAACAAAGCCTTCATCCACAGGCATTCATGCAGTTAATCAAATAAGCACATAGCTTAATGGCAAGCATGCGAAACACGATAATATGGCAATTACACTCATGCAATATGCTAAAGCGTAAAAGCTTACCGAGTACTCCAAGCCAAAACAAAAGCTAGTTGGAAACAATGCATGATCCTAACTATGTTAAGATGCCTAATTCAACACATTTAATATGAAATTAATATGCTCGACTACTAATATGGCATATGAATCGATTTGATAGCATGCTTTTAAACACGTATTCAAAGAAGTGTATTGAAATAGAATGCAGTTTGAATGATGCGCCGAGCCTCGGTGCATGCAAGACAAATGAATGGATGCAAACATGCGAGCAAAAGGTATACTAATTGAAAATGACCCTAATCTAACCATCGAAAGTGGGTAAATAAAAGGGAGAAAGACGTGGAGTTGGAAGACATGCACACACGCACGCACGCTTATTACAACATTGCGCCCTCACGAATGAGGGTCCGAATGAATAAGCTAAGCTACACTAATTAAGCTAAGCTATTACAAACCAAAACTAATAAACTATTCTATCTAATTATTACAAACCGAATTGAATAACTAGCTACGCTAAGCTAATTAAGATATTACACTTGAATTGAATAATTAGCTACACTAACTAACTAAAGCAATTTAAATAAAGCAATTTAAACAAAGCAAGTAAATGGCCTCGAAGGCGAGGGACACATGCATGCTCAGTTGCTCCGCCCAAAAATGCCATTGCCTTGCCATCGAATGCCTCTATTTGCACTCGTTTGACTTCTGAAAACCATACCAACTTCCAGATTGCCTATGCTCCAGCACAGGAACACATTTGTGCAAAAATTCACTGGTGGCCGATCGGCTACAAAAAGTGGCTGTCGGCCACCTTAACTGGCCGGTCGGCTAGATCAAGTGGCCGGTCAGCTACTTCAAGTGGCCTGTCGGCCACCCCCTTTCTGGACTTCTGTTTTTGCTGCAATAGAGAGCAAACAGAGGCAAAGCAATGCATTTTCAAGAGATATGTGTACTGCTACCCTCCTTATCATTCTCAAGCTCAAAGGACTGTAGCTCTTGGCTCTTAAGCCATCAACCAAGCATTTTCAATGCATGATGGCTAGGGAACCAAGCTTGTACAAGGTTAATGAATGCATAAACAAAACCAATACAACCACCACCCTATCATGCATGATCAAGGGTGATGGTGACTAACAAAAGTGGCACGTTTCATCACTTTGAGTATGAAATGTCCCATTTCTCTCGTGTTCGGATTAACGTCTGATCCGAACACATGCAATGCAACACGAAGATGCTTAATCTTGCCTCTTTTACTTTGTTCATTTTTTTTTACTTATTTTAATTACAGATCCATTCTTTAACCGGTTAAGTCCAAAAGATGAGAGTCCTCTAATGGAAAGAAGGCTTAAGCCACAAGTACCTTGAGCATGAAAAAAAGCCTCATGATGTTGGTAATGAACTCCCGAAGGAATTAAACCATTAGACATGAGGGTCTCAATTCCACACTCAAGCCAACAAGAGGCTCAAAGCCACTTTCAAAACAAAATAAAGAGTGAAGAATAGAGGGAGATTGCAGAGATTCCAGTGCTAAAATGAAGTGCAAAATGACACTAAAACATGCAAGCAAATCATGCAATTCATGCTAAAAAGCCTAACACATTAAGCTAGTGAAAGAGGTTGCACCACAACCTCATAATACAAGCCTCAAAGGGCCAAACCAACTCAAAACAGAGTTAAAACCAGTCAAAAAAATGGCTAAAACATGCTGAGATTGAGGTACAAAATGCTAGAAAAACATGCTCACATGTTAGCTTGCAAACAAGACTCAAGAGCAACTCTAAAAGGCAATGAAAGAGTGAAACAAGTGAGCATGGAACAGAGCTATATACACTGAAATTACATGAAAAAAGATACAACAACATGCAACCATTCCAAATAAATCATGTTTGAAGGCCTAAAATGCCAAGCTAGTAAAGCCATTTGCACTATAACTATGCAAAACAAAGCTCACATGACCAAAGCAGCCCAAAACAGAGCGAAATCATGCCAAATCAGAGGCAAACACATGTTAGAAATAAGCTAAGTTAGGCTACAAAAACATGCTACCATGTGATGCTAACTAGGCATGCAAGTGAAACACAAGGAAGGGAGGCCAACCCCTCCAATTTTGGACTTCAAACCATGTTTTCCACCACTGAAATAACTCTGAATTTTGGTGGTTTAAAAGCCCAAAAAGTTTGATTTGAAAGCCTTGAAAGATGGCACAAAAAGCTATACAAGCTAAGGAACAAAAGGGAGAGACAACCCCCTAACACGAAATAGGCTTAAACTACCATTTTTAGGACTGAAAAACATAGGTTTTTACAGTTGAAAACCAGCTCAAAAGCAGGGTCAAAAGATGGCGAAACAAGTATGGAAATTAAGCTAGTAAAGAGAAGTTTCTACCTCTTGAAGAGAAGACACAACTTAAGCAACAATCTGAGCTTAAACCACCTTCTAGAGCTCAAAGGAAACTCCAAGAGACCTTCAAGAAACTTCAGCCCAAAGATGAACCGCTTTGATCAAGGATGTCTAGGCAAAGAAGAGGTGTATCTCTACTTGTATGCACAAAAGGGCAAGAGAGAGAGAAATCTAGAGAGAGATAATTGTAGAGAGAGAGAGGATTTTTAGAGAGAGAGGCTCTCAAAATTTGCTAACTTTGCAATATAAGAGATATGGCCTCTATATATAGAAATACAAGAGCTCAAGTCAAAAATATCAATTCAAAAATATCTGGAGCAGTGTGGGAGATAGCTGGAGGTAAAGATCTACAAAATCTAAGCTTTTTTCACAAGTGGCCGACAGCCAGAAGTAGTGGCCGGTTGTCCACTAGTGGTAACCGGTCGGCCACCAAAAATCTGCTTCCAAGCCCGATTTCAAATGGGCATATCTCCTTCTTCTGGACTCCTTTGTAGGTCATTCTTGTGCCTAAATTGAAGCTCCGGAAGTCTTCTTTCTAGTGGTGGAAGCCTCACGTCAAAATTCCAAGTGTGCTAAGAGATATCCCTCTTTTAGTGAAGACTGCTCAGTTTCGGTCCAACCAGATTGATGCCTAACTTCAATCAGCCATATCTCTCTTATCTAGCCTCGGCTTGAGAAGATTCTTGAATGTAAAATGAATCCCCGGAAGTCCACCTTCCAACGATGGTGGCCTCATAGCTGAAATCCAAGGGTACAAATGGACAGGCCCAATTTAGCGAGGGCTACTCGACTCTCTCTTAACGATTCATGCCCATCTTCTTCCCCAACTTGGTTTCTTCCCTTTCCTCCAATTTTCTTCAACTCCAAACCTCTAAATAAGATGTTTTAAAGACTTTTTCAAAGAGTTCATCTCTCTTTCATTCATTTCTACTTTGTCCTTGCTCAGTTTACCGAAAAGCGCAATATTTAACGAAATACGAGCCTCGGAACATCGTAGGAACTTTGTTTCAAACATATTGAAAGAGAGGGTTTTAAGGTCTAAAATCTTTGGTCAAAATAGTTTTAGTCCAGAAATGGGGTGTAAGGTTGGGATTTGACTCTCTCTCCTTGCCGAAGAAATCGAACATTTGCACTGCATAACTTTCATCACCAAGTAAGCAATCAGTAGCACCCAAGTCTTAAGGGCAGTCAAAAATGGGGTGTCTACACATGGACAAATGTTGTATCAACAATACCAAAGAAAGCTTAAATCGAAACAATTGTTCCAAGGCAATTTTGATTCACAATATTCTTCACCATTCAATAATTATTATGCAATTGCGGATATAGATTATTCGAGGAACGTGACTATGGTTTTGCTAAGTTTGGGTCAATCAAGTCTTGTAGGTCAAAAAATTTGTCACGCTTCACCATGCATTGAAGAATAAAAGATTTTGAGTATCTCAATGTTTGAAAATTTTGAAGACCCAAACAGACATTCAATTGAAGTATAAAATCTGGTTGATTTCAACAATGGTGAGAACATTGAAATTGATGAAAGAGAGGTCACTGAAATTACTTTGGAAGTTTGAAGAAGACGATGAAGAGGTAAAGCAAGAGAAAAATGTTGAAGTTAGCCAAGAGCTTCAAATAACGGAACTATCACCCGTTGATTATTATGATGGTTATGAGATCGCAAAAGGAGATCAAGTCGAACTCAAACATGAGGTAATAAAGTTGACTTGTGCACCAGAGAAGTTTATTGAGGAATCAATTGATGTTCGAAAGATGATAATTGAATGTCCAACTGAATCTAAGATGGAGCAAAGTCTAGAGAGTATCCAACATTAACATAAAATACACTTCGTTGATTTTCTTGGTATGGAGCAATTTAATTTGATTTTCAATGCTTGTCTAATTAATTTTGTCAACCAATTGAAGCATATATTGAAGAACTTTCATAAAGAAAACTTTTCTATATACAACTTTTGAAAGAGGGGCAAACAACTGAAGTATTCCAAGTATCTCTTTATTTGGGGTGAAAGATGGCAGATCTCTAATATGAACTCGAGAACAAGTTCTTTCAAAGAAGCGGAGCCTGATGTAAGATAAGATTTTAAGAATTTTTATATTTTTAGTTTTAATATTTTTGATATATTAGTTCTTAATTTTATTATTTTGGAATTAGGTTTTGACTAGGATTTTAAATAGTTTAGAATTTTAGTTTCCTTAGGTTTCCTAATTTGTGTTGATTTAAATTTCCTAATCTATTTTAGAATTACTTTTCCTACAAGTATTAGGTTTAGTTTATTATAAATAAGTCTACAAACATATGTAATGGATTCAATCAATAATATTAAGATATTTTCTCTTCCTTGTGGATTCAATGTTCTATTTTTCTCGTGTATTCCGCTGCATCAAAAACACACAATAACTCTCCAGTGCCATCGTCTCCTCTCACAATCACATCAAAATCTAATTATACAATGGCTTGTTTTGTCATAGCGTATTTGGTTATAATTAATAAGATAAAATATTGTATTTAACTTTTAATTATTTTATTTTTCCTTCCACAATCATTAAATCAACTAAAATAAGAAGGTCAATTATTATTTCAAATACAACTTTTTTAATCAAATTAAAATAAAAAAAATTAAATAAAATAACTTATTCTCAAACGAGACCAATGTCAACGTGTTCTATATTTCTAAAAATTAAATAAGTTATTTTTAAAAAGCGAATATATGTTGGCAAGCAGTGAAACTAAGAACTCGACAAGTTATTGAAGTAAGGAATTAATGAACTTGCAAGTTGTTGAAGTAAGGGATTACAAAGCAAATAAGAATTGCGTCGCGAGGGGAGATACGCAAAGCAAAGCGAAATGCGTTCGGGGGAAAAGATGAGGCATATATTATTGGAGTGAGAAACACACAATAACTCCCCAGTGCCATTGTCTCCTCTCACTGTCACATCAAAATCTTATTTTACAATGGCCTGTTTTGTCATAGCGTATTTGGTTAAAATGTGTTAAAATAATTAATAAGATAAAATATTATATTTAATTTTTAATTATTTTATTTTTTCTTTAACAATCATTAAATCAACTAAAATAAAATAAAAAATAAAAAAAAGTGAATTATCATTTCAAATACAACTTTTTTAATCAAATTAAAATAATCAAAAAATTAAATAAAATAACTTATTCTCAAACGAGACCAATATCAACGTCTTCTCCTATATTTCTAAAAATTAAATAATTTATTTTTAAAAAGCGAATATATGTTGGCAATCAGTGAAACTAAGAACTCGACAAGTTGTTGAAGTAAGGAATTAATGAAATTGCAAGTAGTTGAAGTAAGGGATTACAAAGCGAATAAGAATTGCGTTGGAAGGGGAGATACGCAAAGCAAAGTGAAATGTGTTGTGGGGAAATGATGAGGCAACCATTATTGGAGTAAGAAAAACACAATAACTCCCCAGTGCCCCCAGTGCCATCGTCTACTCTCACTATGACATCAAAATCTTAATGTACAATGGCTTGTTTTGTCAGAGTGTATTTGGTTAAAATGTGTTAAAATAATTAATAAGATAAAATATTATATTTAATTTTAATTATTTTATTTTATTTTTTCTTTCACAATCATTAAATCAACTAAAATAAAAAAAATTTAAAAAAAAGTCAACTATCATTTCAAATACAACTTTTTTAATCAAATTAAAATAATCAAAAAATTAAATAAAATAACTTATTCTTAAACGATACCAATATCAACATCTTCTCCTATATTTCTAAACATTAAATAATTTATTTTTAAAAAGTGAATATATGTTGGCAATCACTGAAACTAAGAACTCGGCAAGTTGTTGAAGTAAGGAATTAATGAACTTGCAAGTTGTTGAAGTAAGGGATTACACAGTGAATAAGAATTGCGTTACAAGGGGAGATACGCAAAGCAAAGTGAAATGCGTTGTGGGGAATAGATGAGGCATATATTATTGGAGTAACAAACACACAATAACTCCCTAGTGCCATCGTCTACTCTCACTATCACATTAAAATCTTATTATACAATGGCTTGTTTTGTCAGAGTGTACTTGGTTAAAATGTGTTAAAATAATTAATAATATAAAATATTAGATTTGATTTTTAATTATTTTATTTTTTTCTTTCACAATCATTAAATCAACTAAAATAAAATAAAAAATATAAAAAGTGAATTATCATTTCAAATACAACTTTTTTAATCAAATTAAAATAATCAAAAAATTAAATAAAATAACTTATTCTCAAACGAGACCAATATCAACGTCTTCTCCTATATTTCTAAAAATTAAATAATTTATTTTTAAAAGCGAATATATGTTGGCAATCAGTGAAACTAAGAACTCGACAAGTTGTTGAAGTAAGGAATTAATGAAATTGCAAGTTGTTGAAGTAAGGGATTACAAAGCGAATAAGAATTGCGTTGCAAGAGGAGATACGCAAAGCAAAGTGAAATGTGTTGTGGGGAAATGATGAGGTATATATTATTGGAGTGAAAAAAACACAATAACTCCCCAGTGCCATCATCTACTCTCATTAGCACATCAAAATCTTATTATACAATGGCTTGTTTTGTCAGAGCATGTTTGGTTAAAATGTGTTAAAATAATTAATAAGATAAAATATTATATTTTATTTTTAATTATTTTATTTTTTCTTTCACAATCATTAAATCAACTAAAATTCAATTTTTTTAAAAAAAAGGTGTCAATTATCATTTCAAATATAACTTTTTTAATCAAATTAAAATAATCAAAAAATTAAATAAAATAACTTATTCTTAAACGATGCCAATATCAACATCTTCTCCTATATTTCTAAAAATTAAATAATTTATTTTTAAAAAGCGAATATATGTTGGCAATCACTGAAACTAAGAACTCGGCAAGTTGTTGAAGTAAGGAATTAATGAACTTGCAAGTTGTTGAAATAAGGGATTACAAAGCGAATAAGAATTGTGTTGCAAGGGGAGATGCGAAAAGCAAAGTGAAATGCGTTGTGGGGACTAGATGAGGTATATATTATTGGCGTGACAAACTCACAATAACTCCCCACTACCATCGTCTACTCTCACTATGACATCAAAATCTTATTATACCATGGCTTATTTTGTCAAAGCGTATTTGGTTAAAATTTGTTAAAATAATTAATAATATAAAATATTAGATTTATTTTTAATTATTTTATTTTTTCTTTCACAATCATTAAATCAAATAAAATAAAATAAAAAATAAAAAAAGTGAATTATCATTTCAAATACAGCTTTTTTAATCAAATTAAAATAATCAAAAAATTAAATGAAATAACTTATTATCAAACGAGACCAATATCAATGTCTTCTCCTATATTTCTAAAAATTAAATAATTTATTTTTAAAACGCGAATATATGTTGGCAATCAGTGAAACTAAGAACTCGACAAGTTGTTGAAGTAAGGAATTAATGAAATTGCAAGTTGTTGAAGTAAGGGATTACAAAGCGAATAAGAATTGCGTTGCAAGGGGAGATACGCAAAACAAAGTGAAATGGGTTGTGGGGAAATGATGAGGCATATATGATTGGAGTGAGGAAAACACAATAACTCTCTAGTGCCATCGTCTACTCTCACTATCACATCAAAATTTTATTATACAATGGCTTATTTTGTCAGAGCGTATTTGGTTAGAATGTGTTAAAATAATTAATATGATAAAATATTATAGTTGATTTTTAATTATTTTATTTTTTTCTTTCACAATCATTAAATCAACTAAAATAAAATAAAATAAAATAAAAAAGTCAATTATAATTTCAAATACAAATTTTTTAATCAAATTAAAATAATCAAAAAATTAAATAAAATAACTTATTCTCAAACGAGACCAATATCAACGTCTTCTCCTATATTTCTAAAAATTAAATAATTTATTTTTAAAAAGCTAATATTTGTTGGCAATCAGTGAAACTAAGAACTTGGCGTGTTGTTGAAGTAAGGGATTACAAAGTGAATAAGAATTGTGTTGCAAGTGGAGATATGCAAAGCAAAGTGAAATGCGTTGTGAGGAAAAGATAAGGCATATATTATTAGAGTGAGAAACACACAATGACTCTCCAGTACCATCATGTCCTCTCATTGTCACATCAAAATCTTATTATACAATGGCTTGTTTTTTTAGAGCATATTTGGTTAAAATGTGTTAAAATAATTAATAAGATAAAATATTATAGTTGATTTTTAATTATTTTATTTATTTTTTCACAA
Source organism: Camellia granthamiana (assembly GCA_036172215.1). Lineage (NCBI taxonomy): Eukaryota > Viridiplantae > Streptophyta > Magnoliopsida > Ericales > Theaceae > Camellia > Camellia granthamiana. The sequence continues at coordinate 116,758,167 of CM069913.1, forward strand.
TCATTAGATCAACTAAAATAAAATAAAATAAAATAAAAAGTCAATTATGATTTCAAATACAACTTTTTTAATCAAATTAAAATAATCAAAAAATTAAATAAAATAACTTATTCTCAAACGAGACCAATATCTACGTCTTCTCCTCCGTGATACATTTCAAAAATTATGCATAGTTACAAAATGTGTGAATATTTCAAATTTCAAATATCAACAACGAATTTATATTCGGTTGTGATAAGGACATTTACACTGTATGATATATGGAAATGATTATCATAAATATGTGAACTTGAATGAGAACACATGATATTTTATTTTTTCCAATTTAGGTTTCATTTAGAATTTGTCTTCTTAGTAATTTATTAACTTTTTTGTGAGGTAAAAAAAAATGAATACATTTGAAAATATTTTTTTTTAATTATATTAAAAAAACATGAATAACTAGTGTATATAATTTTTTTAATAACTTTTTTGACTAATTTAATTTAATGGAATCATCTGATTTGTGTCAATTTAGTTTTCGTAGTTTTAATTGTATAAATTATTCTTTTAAACTTTTCGCTTTGTGTCAATTAAATTAAATTAATTACATCCATTAAAAAACTAGACATAAATTAAGAACAAAATGATCTATTCAAAAGGAAAAGACCATTTTAAACTAGACACTGAGCCCTCAGTCACTAAGAAAAGATTAATTCTTATTAATACAATTATAGTTACAATAATTAAATTGACGTATAATAAATTACAAGGACTAAGTGTAATTTTTCCTAACTTAAATTACAAATGTTCATAACTATAACGTATAATACACACTTTTTGAAAAGGTATGGAGCATGGGATTTTCCCACTTGCATATATAAGGATTAGATGGGCTTATTCTCAATCAACTTGTTCGTATATCCAGAACTCTTTTGGAAAAAAGGGTTAACTCACATAAACCCCTCTCAAAATATATAGAGGATGGCATGTTTGTCAATGGAGGGTTTTGTGGGGAATGGAGCTTTGAAGAGGGTGCTTCCAAAGCTGATAGAAGAAGGTTGGGATGATGTACCCACCTTGAAGCTTATGAAACCAGAGGATATGGATGCAATCAACATGACTCAACAACAAAAGGTTCTTTTACTACTGCTATCCAAATCCCCTGTTCTTTAAAATTCTAATAGTTCATAAATTCATCAAAACCGTCTCTTTTTCTTGTACCTCCAATTAAAGATTTTTCATGGCTGACTGACTGAGTCTATAGGATGCACTGGAAATGAGGTCATACCTCCATGAGTGTGCTCTAATTCAGTATGGAAATAAGCTTGAGTCCTCGGGGAAATGTCTTTCCAAGCTTCTTGGGTTAAGCACCGATGAAATTTCTTCTCAGTTTGGTATGAAGAGAGGCCACATCGCCCGTTTCATGGAAAAAAGAACGGCTAATTCTTCTGCACCAGATCCTTTGCAACAGCCACCACATGGTCACACTTCAGGCAAAAAAACCAACAAATCTTCTAGAAATGATAGCATTCACATTTCTGTCAAAACGTAGAAAAATATAATTATATGTTTATAGCTAAGGGGAAAAGAAATGTTGCAATGCACCTTATGAGACTTGAATCCAAACCTAAAGCTGAGTGCCTGGATCACCAAACCAATCAATCAATCGAAATTGGGATTTTTTAAAATTTTACGTAAAGCTTAAAAAATAAAATAGACCAAATACACGCATAGCTCTTAAAGCATATAATTGGATTTCAAAATTGTCTGTTGCATTTTCGTCCCCAAATTTATTGAATTTGTTGTATCTTTTAGTGAAATTTCAAAAAGATAGTCTCTTTTTAATCAATTTAGACGGCATAAGGGCTAGAACCATTTCAACTTGGATTTTAAAAGCAGTTTTTTGAGTTCTCAATTCAATTTTTTTTTTTAGTAAATTTTTTAATATTGTAATCAATATTTTTTTTTAAGTTTTTAAATTCACTTAATCTAGATGCACTTTAAAAATACGAAATTTGTGCAAAAATCTTCCAAAAATTTATTGAATACAAAAAAAATACAAAATTTTAATATATTTTTGTATTTTGCATTATTCAATGATTTTTTTAAAGAGTTTTTTTGATAAATTTAATACTTTTGAGTGTATCTAGATTAAGTGGATCTAAAAAATAAAAAATACAAATTAAAATGTTAAAAAGTTTTACTAACAAAAAAAATACAAATTAAAAACTCAAAAAATTATTTTTTAAAACTCTAAACCAAACACATTGATTAATTCTTCTTGTAGGAGATTAAATGAAACAAAAATCTCACAATGTACAAATTTTCTTTGCTAAATTTTATGTCTGGGTTACTCTCATTTAAAAGTCTTTGCCTGCTGTTCATATTCTCTTTTTTTTAGTTTCTTTACAGAAAGCGAGCTCAATGAAACAAGCGAAGCGAGCAGCAGGAGAAGATCGGTAGTTGAAGGTAACAAACTTCTTTTCAAATAGAATCGGTTCTTGAATAAGATGTCCTCATACTAAGAGTGATGCCTTGGGACCAGTAGCCAGGGAAAGGCAAGCTGCCTGCCTTAGAGAGCTACAAGTCCCATTAAGGTATGAGGTAGCTTGCTTATAGTAGGATTGGAACAAAGCGAGGAACAAGTGACCATAAGCTCCGCTTAAGCACTCGACATGCAGTTAGCTTAAAACATGTTCGTCATGTGGCCAAGCAAGACGCAGAACGGAGCCTTCGACCGTGGTATACCTTTCAGTCTGCAGTTCTGTTCACCCCTTTTCTCCCTTTAGGCTTTTCGTTAGTGGGAGCACGGTCAGTTCAGAACATTTACAATTCACGGTCAGTTCAAAAGGTTGACTATCAGTTGAATAAAAGGTTTGATGAGTGGTCGAATGGAAGGGTTTACAACTAGAGATTGACAAATATCAAAGCCACTTCACTGAGGTGAACATGAAGGGGCCTTGTATGCCCAGTATTCGGCTACTGTCACCTTTACTAACGACGACCTCATGTTGAAAACAATTGAACAGTCTTTAGTCATCTATTCATCCAAGCGTAGCATTAGGGGAAACAGATGAAGGCGTAGCATTAGGGGAAACAGTAAAGTATGGGACCCAATTGGTTTATTAAAAATATTTAATTTGGTTTGGTGTTGATTATAATATATATCTAACTTTTGGAGGCCTAATGGATATTTAAAAATCTATTTCGTAATAACTAAGGTTTTGATCAAAAGTCCAAGATAAAACAATAGTTTATTGGTATTGTTATACTTGCTAGAGTGCAACGGCTGATGGTTATTCTTCAGTGTAGCAGCCGTGATTATCAATTGGGTGAGATAGTGCTTTTCAGATCAAAAAGTCAATTTGGTGGGTTTGTTCTCAAAGTATAGCCTGTTGTGTTCATGCTAGTGTTGTGATTGATTATTTGGAATTAGCGGCAGCTTGTTCAAGTTATTGTGTGGGCTGGTTTGATTCGTTATTTTGGGTCTTCTTCAACTCTATTTCGAAAACTTTTTTTCATCTATTTGGTGAGATCTTTCCTCTTAATTATTTTTGTAATTATTTGGAGTTCACCTAAGAGTGGTTTGTAAGACTATTCGTATCTCGTTTGTAATCGTTTGAAAACTTTTAGTTGATAGTGGAATCAGATTTCGGTCCCGTGGATGTACCTCATGTTGGAAAATGGCTTTGAAAATATCTTATTTTTTGCTAACTTTGAGCATTAATTAAAGTAAGACCCAAGCGTCATTTTTGACGTTTGAAAATGGGTCATATTTAATACCGCGTAATGAATAACATCGTATATTTGGTTGCTCAAAACCATTTCCGGATGAATGAGAATTCAATGCGTATTTTCGTGTTCGTGAACATGGAAGTTGAAGAGACAATGTGGGTTTACTCATTAAATGACTTGTCTCACATTCAAACAAAGAGCGAGTTTATATGAGTATATAAATTCTAGCTTGTCATACTTCGGATGGGCCCCAAGGGATACCCCAAGTTTTGAAAGGAAAGAAGTTATGGACAAAGTATGCTTTGACCAAAACCACCACACAAGCGTGCACCGCCGGCGGCCGAGCGCGGGTGCGTGGTGTAGGGTCGGGTCCTCGCTTTAATTTTTTGGACAAAGTTTGTTTGAATTTTTTCAAATTCTTGCAGGAAAATTTTGAAATCCTTACAAAAATAATTCAAAATTTGCACCAAAATTTCAAATTCAAATTTTGCTCCTCCTTTCCGAACCAGTACTGTTCCGATCGCGACTTTCCAGCCTTGGCCGAGCAGCCACCAAGGCCTACCCAAACAAGTGCATCGTTGGCTATAAATAGCTTGTCGTTCCAACAATTCAAGATCCAATTTTTTCAAACATCTCTTCCTTCATGTTCTTCTTTTCGTCTTCATGTGCTCATGCTCCTACGTTTGTCCAGCATTTAGTCTATAGGAAGAGAAAGAGAGAGTTACAACATTGTTTGGTTCGCCATATTTGATTTTGTAGTGTTGCAAATCAAGTAGTAGTTGTTGCATCCTGGGAAATAAACACCAGTAAATCTCGAAGCACCGGAATGAGGGCGAAATCTACTTTAAGGAGAATGTGTCTAACACAAGCCTTGACTTAAAGTTTCAGTAAGCGGTTAATTCAGAATTTATTTATTTATTTTCTGAATTATTTAATTTTTTGTTGTTTATTTTACTTATACTTTTAAATTACACACACAATCACTGGGGAATAACAATCTTAAAGTAGATTTTGTGTTTTTTTTTTTATTTGTAGTTTAGACAGACAAAAATTTTATTTCTAGAAATTAAATAGTAGTCATATACTATTTAATTTCTTAAATAGTAGCAATATACTATTTAATGATTTCTTTGATAACATATTAGTAATTTACTGTTTATCATTGGAACTTTTTACATAATATTTTTCTGTCTATTTTGTGTGTAAAATATATTCTGTATAAATTTGCGATTGATGCATTATTAATTTCGTTAGAAAAATGACTACTGAAACAAACAATACTGAGACTATTCTTACTCCGACCCCCACACCCATTGTGCCAGTAATGACTCCAGCAGTACCGGTAAATCATGGGAAGAATGCAGAAAAATTCAATAGAACTGATTTTAAAAGATGGCAACAAAAAATGATGTTTTATCTTATTACATTGAATTTGACTCGCTTCACCCATGAAAAAGCTCCGGCACTAAACGAGAAAAAAACTAACTGGCAAGTGGTTGTTACAGTCGATGCATGAAAGTATAGTGATTTTCTATGTCGAAATTATATCCTTAATGGCTTGGACAATACACTATACAATGTGTATACTGTCAAAAGCACCACAAAAGAGTTGTGGGAATCTCTAGATTTGAAATATAAGACAGAGGATGCCGGTACGAAGAAATTCGTTGTTGGCCGTTTTCTGGATTATAAAATAATCGATTCTAAGACGGTTATTAGCCAGATTCAAGATCTCCAATTCATTCTCCATGACATATATGCCGAAGGGATGATTCTCAGTGAATCTTTCCAAGCAGCGATAATCATTGAAAAATAACCGCCATCCTGGAAAGAATTCAAGAATTATCTGAAGCATAAGCGCAAGGAGATGAAATTAGAGGAACTGATAGTGTGGCTCAGAATTGAGAAGGACAACCATGGTACCGACAAGAAGTCAGGAAACCATATCATGCAAACTAAAGCAAATGCTGTGGAACAAGGACAAGGGTCAAAATTTAACAACAAGAAGCGGAAGCATGATGGCAATGGTCCCAAACAAGGATCCACTAGTAAGATGAACAACAGGTTCAACAAGAGGTTCAAAGGAAAGTGTTTTGTGTGCGGCAAAGATGGACATTGAGCTAAGGATTGTCACGTTCGCAAGGATAGAGGGAGTTCAAGCAAAAAGCCACCACAAGCAAACATAGCCGAGGATTTTTATCTTTTCGATGGAATGGCAAACATCAATCTTGTTGCAGTAGTCTCTTAGGCTAATTTGGTGGGCAATCCCTAGGAATGGTGGGTGGATACTGGAGCAACCCTTCATATCTGTACAAATAAGAAGATGTTTGTTACGGCCCAAAATAAATACGATAAACTCATCTTATAAGCGGAAGTATAATTAAAACAACATGCTTTCATTAATCAGAGTTTAATTTACAAAAGGTGACACATGCGATATACATTCATAAATAGTCCATCCTGAATCTACAGCAGATGTTACAAGCAAGGGCGGACCCAAGATTTGTCGATGGGGTGGGCTAATATTAAGGTAAAATTATACAATATATTTTAAGTATAATCACATAAGAAAAAAGAGAATTTAAAAAGAGAATTTATATTAATATCTAAATTTATTGATTAGAAACAATCTAACTAAGTTATACTCGATGAGTTTTTAAAGATTCGAATTTATCGATTACAAAATCTAAATCAATTTTCAAAGTAAGGTCTTATTCAAGGTATCCCCCATTGAATTGCGAATGGCAATTTTAACATATTTCAAACTTCAAAAGCTAAGAACAATATAGAACACTGAACAAGGCAACATCATAAAAACAGTAAGAGCAATATAATATTTGTTGCATAAAGACAAAATTTTAAAACTATTGCTAATCAAATTCATTCTCAACCAATGAAATAAAATAATTGGTTAATTACACTTACAAAAAATGTTAGGAAAGTAGAGTTGCTGTAGGCTGTTGGAGACGACAGAGAGAGGGCCGCTGCCTATCTATTGGAAGATGTGAGGATTGTTTTGGAAGATTTGTTCTTTAAAAGAATACAACCCTATTGGGTTGCCTATTTATTTTTTTGGGTAAGTATTTGGTTGCTATTGGGCTGCCTATCTAAAAAACAAACAAAAAAACTATTGGCCCTTATTTGGGGCTGGGCCAGAAGAGGTTGGGAGGCTAGGCTGGGCTGGGAAAAAAATTTTCTACAGATTTTTTAAATTTTGGGCTGGGCTGCAGCCACCTATGCCCAGCCCTAAGTAGTGAAAATGAAAGAAAGCTAAATAGATATTCATATACCCTAAAAGCTTACGTCTTCGAAGATCATGCTTGGTTACAACAAAAGTGGATATAAATCCAATACATGTAAAACCCTTGACTTGAATCAAAACAATAACAAAATACACAAAAAGAAGCCTTCAACTCAGATTGCTCCCAAGCTATTACCTTGGCAGAGGCATATCACCAACACCTGAAAATGGCTTTCCCAAATAGGGTGAGCCAAAGCTCAATAGAAACAATCTAGCACAATATATGAATCTTAACAAAGATATAAGTATGAGATGCATATCCAATGCCCGTGGTAAAATCATTTATAACTCTTTTACAAAAATGTGCTATGCCCAACTTTATACCTCAATTCATTTTATATCAATTCATGGATCATTCACCATTTCATTCAAACAACCAAACTGAAGGTACAACTCAGTGGGTCTATAACCAACACAACATTATACAAACACTTCCATTTGTCATTTTACGGAAATTTCGTCCGCAAGAATCGACACCCATGTATACGCGTGGTTTTCAAGACTTTTACCCTGGACACATAAGCCAACTTAATTCAATGGAGTCCATCCCCTTTCTTTTTCCACACATGGAGTACATCCTCTTTCTTCTCCCAAGCATCATACATTTACATTGTATTAAAAAAAAACATAGTCATATTTGATGACAACCATGACGCCCCGAATCTACACTATAGATTGCAGTCAAGGGAGAGTCACTAATGAGTCCTATAGTCAATAACCAAGTAAAATCCCAAATCACCGGAGGAGTCAATTTAGCCTCCCTTCTAAGTCCGGCTTTCTTAGGCAGCGCACTACCCTTTTGACAAATCTTAAAAGGTATTGACACAAGGTCTCATAAGCAACGATAAGGTGTACACATATAAATATTAGAATCTAAGTACATAACAACCATGAATAACCTTAATTTCAAAAGCTTGTTCCGTTACATTACATCCCAAAAAGAAAATTTAAATCTTTATATGAGCCTTATAAAATATCAAAAGGAATTTCTAACTTTCCTAAGATAGCCAAAAGTCTTCAAAGGTGTCAGGTTCGCCGTCCCCAGCTATAAGCTCCTCTTCGGCACCTGGCATGATATGCCCTGAGCTTTGACTGCCCAGTAAACACACACACACCCCGCCTCTTTTTCCCAGTCCAATACACAATCACAAATATAACATCAAATAGTAAAGCATGATACTCAACTAAATAAATAAAGGGTTACAAGTTAGATGTTAGTAAACTAGAAATCCCCCAAAGAGATTTCGTTCTCCCAAACATAAGAATCGGACGCGGATTATTCGGTATGCCCCCTCTTTTGCTGCTTTGCTGCAGAACTAACCTCAGATGCCTACCAACGGTTATATACCGCGTAGCGCCAACCGCAGGGCCTCAAAAGAGACGGTAATAATGGGCCTTGCCCAAATCCCTCCTCACACCAAACCACCTAGGGTCCGAATACAACCGCTCCGTTCAAGGGTTTCGAAAACCACTTGCGCAAGACTTTAACTTCCAAGTAGGGAACGTATCCCAACAATCCACACATCACACATTATCATCATTACTCAAGTGATCGAAAACCCAATACCATCCCAATTAAATTTCCCATTGAGTTAAATGTTTTAAAACAAGGTTAAACCAATCTTAACAAGATAATAATATCCACATAAGCATGCATCATTAAGATGAAGGAGAATAAGAACATAACCATAATATGTACAACATCATGCCAAGATATGATCATACGCTAATAAACATTTTCATGAACACAAGAGCATAAAACACCTATGCATAGCAAGATTTCCAGATTCGATATCACATAAGGATTAGAATAGAAGGGCTATTTTAGAATTTTTACCGGACTCGGCCTTCCTATGGTTCGTAGAGAATCTAATCTAGTTTCCAGAACATATTTCGGAAATGGGATAGCTTTTCTAGATTTTAAGTTATTTAGAAAACACTCCAGCGCTGTTCAGATTCGTCGACCGTTACGAAAATTTGATTTTCTTGCAAACCGCTCACTGTTTTTCAATGAAACCAATTTTAGTTGAAAGATAACTCCTTAAGGAAGATTTTGACATAAAATAGAGGTTCAGAATAATTTTCTAAATTTTTTTAGAAGTTTTGAAAGTTGGCTGTAAAAACAGATTCTAAGGCACAATACCCAAAACAAGAAGATTTGTGAGAAAATGGATCCACTAAGGGAAAAGTTTTGTTTCTTTTGTGATGAAAACATGCTAACTAACATATATTAGACTCAAAAAATTTGCTTGAAGGTGTGCCTTTGGAAAGTTTGAGAGATTGGTATGAAAAAGATAGTTTTGTACTGAAATGAGGGAAAATACAAGAGAGGTAGAATCAAGGCTCAACTCTTATCATTTTTAACACAAGTAACTCATCAATAACACATCTGAAAACATTATTTAGAACCCTTAAGAACATGTATTTGAAAAAGGAAAATGAAAGAGAAGGTTGTGTTGTGGCTTACTTGCTAAGCTTTGAACAAGATGGCTCTCTTCTCCCTTCCTCTTCCTCTCAAGACTTCTCTCTTGTTCTCCTTCCCCTCCTCTAGCCGAAAGTGTGTGTGTGAGTGTGATGCTTGTGTTTGCCATGCTAGGGAGTGGTGATATTTATAGGCAAATTTTGGTGTAAAAAGACATAAAGGCCCACTAGTTGGAATTGAATGGACAAGCTAGGATTTACTTGGAGTTCAATGAATTAGGAGTGATTAGGGAGCTTAACCTTGGGATTAGGCAACACCTAGTTAATTCCTAGTTGAATAGTTTTTTTTTTTTTTTTGGTTTCTAGAATACCATGATTATAAATCTTGAAAATAGGCTTCTCACTTCTCTCTAGGGTGGCCGGCCATTGGGAAGGGTGATGGGGCCATTTTTTTTTTTTAATCAATCTAGGTACTAGGAGCACATTCCCCAATGTATATATATATATATATAGATCTCAATTTGATTGATGGTACTTATAATATAAAAGTACACGTACTAATTTTGGAGAAATTTTTGAATTTAAATAAAGAAGTGAGGGCTTGGAATTAAATTCATGTATTGGACCCTTACTTATGTAGAATTAAATTAAATTAGGCTAAGGAACTTAATTCGTCTAGGATATTCCTGTTTTGATAAAAATAAAAATAAAATGCTAACCGACAAGATTTGAAATAATTCAAGTAACTAAGGGCTTTAAGAAAATAATTTAAACATTAGGGTTTTTAAAGAGAAAACATTTTTCAAGGGCTTCACAACCTATCCCCCTTAAAACAATTTCGTCCCCGAAATTCAACTACATACTACCTTCGAAAAGTTTGGGGTAGTTTGCCTTCGCCCAATCCTAGCGTTCCCAGGTAGATTCTTTAATTCGCCAATGACGCCATAGCACTTTTACCAAGTGAACCATTTTGCCTCTAAGGTTCTTCTCTCGACTATCTTATATTGCTACCGGTCCTCCTTTAAATGTAACATCTTTGTCAAGACTGATTTCTCCCCATTTGAGGATATGTGATGGGTTGGCAATGTATTTTCTCAACATAGACACATGGAAGACGTTGTGTATCCCTGCTAACTGTCGGGGTAGAGCTAGTCTGTATACTACTTCGCCCACTCTTTCCAATACCTCAAAAGGCCCAATATATCGTGGTGATAGCTTCCGCTTTCTTCCAAAACGTACGACTCCATGCCTAGGTTGCATCTTTAGGAACACGTGGCTGCCTACTCAAACATTAATGGCCTTCTCCTCCTAGCTGCATAATTCTTTTGACAGTCTTGAGCAGTCTTTAACCGTTGTCGGATCAATTTGACCTTCCCAGTAGTTTCTAGAACAAGTTCGGGTCCTATCAGATTTGCATCACCCACTTCCGCCCAACAAATCGGCGATCTACAAGGTCGTTCATATAATGCTTCAAAAGGCGCCATACCGATGCTAGCTTGAAAGCTGTTGTTATAGGCGAATTCAATTAAAAGTAGGTGTCGTCCCCAACTTCCTTGAAAATCCATTGTTCAAGCTCTCAACATATCTTCGAGTGTCTGGATGGTGCGTTCAAATTGTCCATCTGTTTGCGGGTGAAAGGTAGTGCTAAAACATAACTCAGTACCAAGAGCTTCCTGCAGGCTTTCCCAAAATCGAGAGGTGAACCGTGGATCACGATTTGACACAATAGACACCGGAATTCCATGTAGCCGAATGATCTCCCCGATGTAAAGCCTACACATAGACTCTAAAGTGTCGGTCATCTTATAGGGTAAGAAATGTGCTGACTTGGTGAGGCGATCCACTATTACCCTATAGCATCGCGTCCTTTAGGTGACTTAGGCAACCCTGTCACAAAATCCATCGTCGCAAACTCCCACTTCCATTTGGCTATTGATAGAGGTTGCAACATTCCCCCTGGTTTCTGATGTTCCGCCTTCACTTGTTGGCATGTTGGACATTTTGCTACAAATTTAGCCACCTCCTTCTTCGTTCCATTCCACCAATACTGCCTATTCAAATTTTAGTGCATTTTAGTCCCTTCTGGATGTACTGCAAATGCAGAATGATGACATTCCTTAAGTACCTTTTCTCTAAGTAACTCGTCACTTGGTACAAACAATCTACCTTGGTTTCTTAAACTCCCATTGGGGTGAATTACCCAATTGGGCATTGGTTCTCCTGATTCCAAACGTCCCTTGATATAGGCTACCTCTTGAACGTGCTTCTGGGCCTCCATGATCTTATTCATCAACTTAGGCATCACCTTTTGTGCACTAAGATATGCTTTTGTACCTTGAGATTCTACTTGGATCCTGAATTCATTGAGTGTCTTAACCATGTCTTATTCTTTGACGGAAATCTTAGCCATCACTCCTCTGCTCTTGCGACTTAGAGCATCTGCTACTACATTGGCTTTGCCGAGATGATATGAGAGAGTGAACCAGAAATCCTCAAGATACTCCATCTATCGTCTCTGTCTCAAGTTAAGGTCCTTCTGTGTAAATAGATACTTTAAACTCTTGTGATCTATAAAAATCTCAAATTGTTCCCCATACAGGTAATGTCGCCATTACTTTAGGGCAAAAACTACGGCCGCTAATTCCTAGTCATGTGTGGGGTAGTTGCGCTCATGTGGTTTCAACTGCCTGGACCCATACGCGATTACCTTTCCATTTTGCATGAGCACACAACCTAATCCTTCTTTAGACACATCGTAATACACCGTCTACCCCACTTCTCGTTCTGGGATGGTCAAAATTGGCGCACTAGTTAACCTCTTCTTTAGCTCTTGGAAGGATTTTTTGCAAGCTTCATCCCACTCATACTTTACTCCTTTTTGCGTCAAACGAGTCATTGGTTTAGCTAGTTTGAAGAAATCTTGGATGAACCTCCAGTAATAACCGGCCAATCCTAAGAAACTGTGGATTTTTTATACGGTTTTCGGTTGTCTCTAATCTAAAAATGCCTCCACCTTGGTTGGATTCACCGCAATCCCATTCTCCGATACTACATGCCCTAAGAATTTTACTTCATTCAACCAGAACTCACATTTACTTGCCTTGGCATATAACCGATTATCTCTAAGAACTTGAAAGACAATCCTTAAATGTTGCTCATGCTCTTCTTCAGACCTTGAATATACCAAGTTGTCATCAATGAACACTATTACAAACTGGTCGAGGTATGATCTAAAGATCTTATTCATTAGGCTCATGAATAGTGACGGTGCATTGGTTAGTCCGAAGGGCATTACTACAAACTCATAGTGGCCATATCTAGTACGAAAGGCAGTTTTTGGTATATCCTCCTCCTTCACTCGTAGTTGATGGTAACCTGACCTAAGATCGATATTTGAATAGCACCTTGAGCCACTAAGTTGGTCAAATAGGTCATCAATCCTTGGGAGTGGGTATCGGTTCTTAATCGGTAATCGATGCATAGCTTTAACGACCCATCCTTCTTTTTAGCAAACAACACGGGTGCTCCCCATGGTGAAGTACTTGGCCTAATGAATCCTTTCTCGAGCAACTCCTGTAGTTGTGTCTTTGATTCTCGTAGTTCTGCGGGTGCCATGCAATACGGGGCCATGGATATTGGGGTAGTTCCAGGTTGTAGCTTAATACTAAGTCTACCTCCCGGGTTGGTGGCAATCCGGTAATTCCGTAGGAAATACATCTGTATATTCGCATACTACGCGTGGAAGTTCTAATTTTTCTTAGATCTCCTCATTTAAAATCAGGCTTGTTATCCTACCCGCAAGTTGATCGCGCCACTGCGTCCTACCTTTCGTTGAAGTCATGGAGTCTTGTCTATCCCCCTTAAACTGAAAACATGCTCCGTTGGATGGGTAAGTCATCTCCTTCTTTTGGTAATTATCGATAATTGCTACGGTACAAGTAACGAATCTATTTTTAAGATGAGGTCGGAGTAGGGTATGAAGTTGAGTTCCCTTTCCACAGGCTCCAAATCCTCTTGGATTCTACCTCCTTTCATTCTGAATGTTGTGCCGATTATTTCCACAAAGATGGTAAGACTCCTCCAAAATTTGATCATTGACAGGGTTCGGGATTTTAGCCACGGTTACTGGTCCATTCTTAAGGTTTCAATTTCCTGGTACCACATTTCTATTGTTGCTTGCAAGCTCATGTTATTACTTGTCTCGAAGTATGGTCCACCATTTGTTTTTCTTTGAATGGGGTGAGGCGTAAGTCAAATTCTAACTACAGAGGCAATTCCTTATGGGTAAGCAACTAATATTAAGTTAGAGTTTAATTATCCTAGGGTGTTCATACAGCACAACTTCATGTATACATAATAATAATTACAAGATTCTTAAAATTGGATTGAAATGGAGACGAAGGATACGAAGCAGTTATGGTGATAACATCAGGATTAACTGAAATATGGATGAATGGTATGATGTTATGGTTTCAACCTTCAATGTGATCAAGGTTATAGATGTAGTGACTAAACTAGATATTTAACTTGAAACTGCGTTGGCCATCCGCATTTCAAACTGAATATCCAAGATTCATCACCGAGTAAAGAAAATGAAATTATTTACAAGAAGCCTTGGGCTAAATAAAATAATCAAGGGTCAAAGGAGGTCAAATTTACAAATAGTAGTATATAAAACAGGACTAGATGGACAAGACTTAATCTTGGAAAAGGATGACATTGAATAAAGGTTACGAATACAAGATGAGGGTACGACAATCGATAGAAGACGCGTAGAACTAATAGTACCCCCTACTGCGTGATGTGAGGCCGCACTCAAAGTTAAAACCATTTCACAATCCTGAAGTAGGTCCTCATGAGTTGATGTTGGTGTGCTCGAAATTCGAAGAAATTCCCTAAGATAGGTCAAGAAAGATTCTATTTTTTATGTCTTTTAGTTGATAGAATAGGTAGTGTAATAATATAACATAGTCGGGGTAAGGTGGTCTCTAACCGCAGGCCGAAACGCGTGGGTAAGGGTTGAACCTAGGCTTTGATACCATATTGTGACGCCCGAATCTACACTATAGATTGCAGTCAAGAGAGAGTCACTAATGAGTCCTATGGTCAATAACCAAGTAAAATCCCAGATCGCCGGAGGAGTCAAATTAGCCTCCCTTCTAAGTCCGGCTTTCTTAGGCAGCGCACTACCCTTTTGACAGATCTTAAAAAATATTGACACAAGGTCTCATAAGCAACGATAAGGTGTATACATATAAATATTAGAATCTAAGTACATAACAACCATGAATATCCTTAATTTCAAAAGCTTGTTCCGTTACATTATATCCCAAAAAGAAAATTTAAATCTTTATATGAGCCTTACAAAATATCAAAAGGAATTTCTAACTTTCCTAAGATAGCCAAAATTCTTCGAAGGTTTCAGGTTCGCCGTCTCCAGCTATAAGCTCCTCTTCGGCACCTGGCATGATACGCCGTGAGCTTTGAATGCCTAGTAAACACACACACACACACCGCCGCTTTTTCCCAGTCCAATACACAATCACAAATATAACATCAAGTAGTAAAGCATGATACTCAACTAAATAAATAAAGGGTTACAAGTTAGATGTTAGTAAACTAGAAATCCCCCAAAGAGATTTCGTCCTCCCAAACACAGGAATCGGACGCGAATTATTCGGTATGCCCCCTCTTTTACTGCTTTGTTGCAGAACTAATCTCGGATGCCTACCAACGGTTATATACCACGTAGCGCCAACCGCAGGGCCTCAAAAGAGATGGTAATAATGGGCCTTGCCCAAATCCCTCCTCACACCAAACCACCTAGGGTCCGAATATAACCGCTCCGTTCAAGGGTTCCGAAAACCACTTGCGCAAGACTTTAACTTCCAAGTAGGGAACGCATCCCAACAATCCACACATCACACATTATCATCATTACTCAAGTGATCAAAAACCCAATACCATCCCAATTAAATTTCCCGTTGAGTTAAATGTTTTAAAACAAGGTTAAACCAATCTTAACAAGATAATAATATCCACATAAGCATGCATCATTAAGATGAAGGAGAATAAGAACATAACCATAATATGTACAACATCATGCCAAGATATGATCATACGCTAATAAACATTTTCATGAACACAAGAGCATAAAACACCTATGCATAACAAGATTTCCAGATTCGATATCACATAAGGATTAGAATAGAAGGGCTATTTTAGAATTTTTACCAGACTCGGCCTTCCTATGGTTTGTAGAGAATCTAATCTAGTTTCCAGAACATATTTCAGAAATGGGATAGCTTTTCTAGATTTTAAGTTATTTAGAAAACACTCCAGCGCTGTCCAGATTCGTTGACCGTTACGAAAATTTAATTTTCTTGCAAACCGCTCATTGTTTTTCAATGAAACCAATTTTAGTTGAAAGATAACTCCTTAAGGAAGAGTTTGACATAAAATAGAGGTCCAGAATAATTTTCTACATTTTTCTAGAAGTTTTGAAAGTTGGCTGCAAAAACAGATTCTAAGGCACAATACCCAAAACAAGAAGATTTGTGAGAAAAGGGATCCACTAAGGGAAAAATTTTGTTTCTTTTGTGATGAAAACATGCTAACTAACATATATTAGACTCAGAAAATTTGCTTGAAGGTGTGCCTTTGGAAAGTTTGAGAGATTGGTATGAAAAAGATAGTTTTGTACCGAAATGAGGGAAAATACAAGAGAGGTAGAATCAAGGCTCAACTCTTATCATTTTTAACACAAGTAACTCATCAATAACACATCTGAAAACATTATTTAGAACCCTTAAGAACATGTATTTGAAAAAGGAAAATGAAATAGAAGGTTATGTTGTGGCTTACTTGCTAAGCTTTGAACAAGATGGCTCTCTTCTCCCTTCCTCTTCCTCTCAAGACTTCTCTCTTGTTCTCCTTCCCCTCCTCTAGCCGAAAGTGTGTGTGTGAGTGCGATGCTTGTGTTTGCCATGCTAGGGAGTGGTGATATTTATAGGCAAATTTTGGTGTAAAAAGACATAAAGGCCCACTAGTTGGAATTGAATGGACAAGCTAGGATTTACTTGGAGTTCAATGAATTAGGAGTGATTAGGGAGCTTAACCTTGGGATTAGGCTACACCTAGTTAATTCCTAGTTGAATAGTTTTTTTTTTTTTTGGTTTCTAGAATACCATGATTATAAATCTTGAAAATAGGCTTCTCACTTCTCTCTAGGGTGGCCGGCCATTGGGAAGGGTGATGGGGCCATTTTTTTTTTTTTTAATCAATCTAGGTACTAGGAGCACATTCCCCAATGTATATATATATATATAGATCTCAATTTGATTGATGGTACTTATAATATAAAAGTACACGTACTAATTTTGGGGAAATTTTTGAATTTAAATAAAGAAGTGAGGGCTTGGAATTAAATTCATGTATTGGACCCTTACTTATGTAGAATTAAATTAAATTAGGCTAAGGAACTTAATTTGTCTAGGATATTCCTGTTTTGATAAAAATAAAAATAAAACGCTGACTGACAAGATTCAAAATAATTCAAGTAACTAAGGGCTTTAAGAAAATAATTTAAACATTAGGGTTTTTAAAGAGAACATTTTTCTGGGGCTTCACAACAATGGATAAGAGGTTAGTTTCAATTCACCTAATCCTCATGTAATTTCTATAACAATCATAGCTATCCTCCACCGATAGCCCAAAACAGATACTTCTAAACAGATGTACAATCCCCAAGACAAATAAATTATTCAAATTTCCATAAGTGGGAAATAATACATATTCAATTCCACCATTTACACAAACACCCATTCAACTTCACATTCTCAATACCAATTTCATTTATTTAAACAAAACAACTATTTGAGACATTTTAGGGCAAAACTCCGTTTTTCCCAAAATCCATCCCAAGTACCGAAATCAACAAATTTACCACAGCACAACCTCATCTCTATTCCCATAACCATTTTTAACACATATATTTGAAAACTCCTCTTTTGATTTTAAACCAACACCCTAGGTTTCTTGAAAATCATCCCAAATTCCAATATTCATTACACATCAACAAATAACGAAGTTAAAACTCATAGAAGAGTGTAAAAAGTCCCTACTTCAAGTTTGGAAGACGAGCAAAGCAAGGAAGAAACTTCAAAGACGCCAAAACCGAGTTTTATTCAGTCCAAAATGGAGCTCTTGAGACGCTCTACCTTTTTCCCAAAGACACATGGGTAGAGAAACCAATGGATCTAGGTGAAAATATAAACAGAAAGGGAGTTTTAGAGAGAGAAGCTCTAGATCTAGGGTTTTTGAAATATTTAGAGAGAGAGTGATATGAAAAAGTGATGTAAAATGACCTTTTCTACGAACTGATATACGCACGGTCTGCTCGAGCTTGAGAAGTGATGCTCGAGCATCAGACATAATAAGTTGTTCTGCTTGAGCGCAAGAAGTGACGCTCGAACGCAAAATGCACACTCCCAGTAGTTTTGCAGACCTACAAAAGTACTGAGAGTCCACAAAGCCCGCTCGAGCATAAGAAATGCCACTTGAGCGGAGGAGTAAAATTCTAGGTAACAAAAGTTTGGAAACTAAGCAACCAACCTGTCCTAAACTTAACCACAACAATCCCATAGCCAAATTTAAGGAAATACAAGGGAAGCAAGATATGAACAACAATACGAAACCATGAAACCCAAGTCCGAAATACAAAATGGGTCGGGTCTAAACCAGAATCGCTATAATGTTCACAACCTACAAAGTGGTGGAAAATGGAGAATATCTTTTTATGGGAAACTCCTTCACATCAACTGTGGAAGGACAAGGAAAGATTGTGCTGAAAATGACCTTGGGAAAGGAGCTCACTCTTAACAATGTACTCCATGTGCAGAAGATTTGCAAGAATTTGATTTTTGGGTCATTGTTGATCAAGAATGGATTTAGATTAGTCTTTGAATCTGACAAGGTTGTACTCTCCAAGAGTGGAATGTATGTGGGGCGAGGTTACATGAGTGATGGGCTTTTTAAGCTCAATGTACTAACTTTTGTACCCAATTTGGCTATTAATAATAAGAACACATCTTCTGTTTATATTGTTGAGTCTTCTTTTTTATGGCATAGTAGATTAGGATATGTAAGTTTTAATTCTTTGCGTAGACTTGTTTCTTTTGAATGTTTACCAAACTTAGAGCTTGTTCCTAATCATAAATGTGAGATTTGTGTTGAGGCAAAACTCACTAAGGCATCATTTAATAAAGTAGAAAGAAATACTGAACCTCTAAGTTTAATTCACACAGATATCTGTGATTTAAAATTTGTTCAAACTAGAGGAGGTAAAAAGTACTTTATTACTTTTATTGATGATTGCACTCGATATTGCTATGTTTACTTATTGAGAAATAAAGATGAAGCCTTAGAAGCTTTTAAACAATATAAGCTTGAGGTTGAAAATCAACTTGGCAAAACTATTAAGGTAGTGAGGAATGACAGAGGTGGTGAGTATGATGCATCATTTGAGGAATTTTGTTCTGAACATGGTGTCATTCACCAAACCGCTGCACCCTATTCTCCTCAGTCTAATGGAGTTGCTGAGAGAAAGAATCGAACTCTTAAAGAGATGATGAATGCCATGTTGATTAGTTCAAGGTTACCTCAAAACTTGTGGGGGGAGGCGATTTTGTCTTCTAACTTTATCCTTAACAGGGTACCCTACAAAAAAATCAATCAAACACCTTATGAAGTATGGAAAGATTGATGACCTACCTACAATTACCTCAAAGTTTGGGGGTGTTTGGCCAAAATGGCAATCCCTAGTCCTAAAACGACTAAGATAGGACCAAAAATCATTGATTGTGTGTTCATTGGTTATGCAAATAATAGTAGTGCATACAGATTCTTAGTACATAGATCTGAAAATCCTGATATTTATGTAAACACTATTATTGAGTCAAGGAATACATCGTTTATCGAACACATTTTTCCTTGCAAGGAAACTAAAGAGACAAGTTCAAATAAAAGAACTTTTGATACTGTTATGGGTAATAATGAAGACCAAAATGATAATGAAGAAGATGAACCTAGACATAGCAAGAGGGCTAGGATCTCTAAATCATTTGGTCTAGATTTTCTGACATATCTATTAGAAAATGAGCCTCAAAACTTTAAGGAAGCAATGTCAAGTCCTGAAGCTCCATCATTGAAAGAGGCTGTGAATAGTGAAATTGATCTATTTTGCAAAATCATACTTAGGAATTAGTGGATCTTCCAACAGGATGTAAACCTCTTGGATATAAGTGAATATTCAAGAGAAAAATAAAAGCAGATGGTTCAATAGATAAATACAAGGCTAGGCTTGTTGTTAAGGGATACAGGCAGAAGAAAGGCCTTGATTATTTTGATACCTACTCACCAATGACAAGAATAACATCTATTCGCATGCAAATAGCAATTGCAGCATTGTATAATCTGGAGATACATCAAATGGATGTTAAAACAGCCTTTTTAAATGGCGAGTTAGATGAGGAAATCTATATAGAACAATTGGAAGGGTTTCAAATTCCTGTCCAAGAGAAAAAGGTTTGTAAACTAGTCAAATCCCTTTATGGATTAAAACAAGCTCCGAAACAATGGCATAAAAAGTTTGATCACGCTATGCTTTCGAATGGTTTAAAGATAAACGAATGTGACAAATGCGTCTATGTTAAAAGCATAGACAAAGGATATGTCATAGTTTGTCTTTATGTGGATGACATGCTTATTATTGGAAACCATAATGACATGATTAAATCCACAAAGAAAATGTTGAACAAAAGTTTGACATGAAAGATTTGGGAGTAGCAGATGTAATTCTAGGGTGGGAAAAATTACTAGAACATCTGAAGGTATGCTTTATCTTAGTCTCATTATGTTGAAAAGATTCTGGAGAAATTTGGAAAGCATGACAACCGTCTTGCTAAAACACCTGTTGACATTAGTCTTCATTTGTCAAAAAATACAGGCGTAGGCATATCACAATTAGAGTACTCTTGGAAATCGGAAGCTTGATGTAGATATAGCCTATGTTGTGAGCAAATTGAGTAGGTACACAAGTAATCCAAGGTCAAATCATTGGTAAGCGATAATTAGGGTACTTAGGTATCTAAGACATACCCAGAATTATGGCTTACGTTATACCAAATATCCAGCAATACTCGAGGGGTACAATGATGCAAATTGAATATTGGATACTAAATACTCAAAATCCACTAGTGATATGTCTTGACTCTAAGAGGTGCTGCAGCCTCTTGGAAATCCTTCAAGCAAACATGCATAACAAGGTCGACAATAAAATCTCAGTTTATCGCATTAGATAGAAAAGGAGAAGAAGCAGAATGGCTTCGTAATTTCTTAGAAGACATTCCAATGTGGCCTAAACCTATGCCAGTTATATGCAATCATTGTGTGATGCAGCAATAGGACGGGCACAGAATCATATATATAACGGTAAGTCTCGACACATTTGTCGAAGACATAATACCGTTCGGCATTTGCTCTCACATGGAATAATTTCCATAGAATATGTAAAGTCATGAGAGAATATTGTTGATCCATTGACTAAAGGGCTATCCAGAGAGCAAGTGTACCATTTATCGAGAGGAATGGGATTAAATCCTATTACTTAGAAGTCGCCATAATAGAAACCCAACCTAGTTGACTGGAGATCCCAAGATCTAGGTTCAAAGGGACAATCAAATTATAGATGACTTCACGTATCACTAAGAAGGTTTACTTCTACCCATTTCAATGATAAGAAAAATGATACCTGCAGCGTTAGTAAGATAAGCTTTGCTTTTAATGATTCTTATAGCTTGGACATCCAAGTGAGGTATGCCAGGATACTCTTAATAAGAAGTCAGCTATATGAGTATGAACTGGGCCGGTTCTATGAGAATTGAGAATGCTAAATTCTCTAGAGCACTCATGAATTACCAAGTGTTCTTCAGGGCCAAAATGAACACAATCGTGAGAACCAAACTGCATCTGTGGATACACTACGTGTAGTCTATTGTCTTGGCTTACACAAACAGCTAAACAGTTCAAGGCATCGCGTCCACTGGTTAGCCAGTACGACCAATAGGCTTTCATTAGAGGAGGTTCAAAGCCAAAAGCTACCTATCTCGATGTGGTGTATCTTTTTAATATACTCTTTCTTTGTCTACATTTTATTGCATGTCCGTTATCGTGAATTCCATTCATGTAGGGGTTATTAGAAATGGCTTTGTAAATATCTTATTTTTTGCTAACATTGAGCATTAATTAAGGTAGGACCCAAACGTTATTTTTGACATTTAAAAATGGGTTTATATTTAATGTCACATAATGAATAACATCGTGTATTTGGTTGCTCAAAATCATTTTTGGATGAATGAAAATTCAACGCGCATTTTCGGGTTTATGAACATGGAAGTTGAAGAGACAATGTGGGTTTACTCATTAAATGGCATGTCCCACGTTGACACAAAGAGAGAGTTTATATGAGTATATAAACTCTAGCTTGCCAAACTTGGGATGAGCTCCAAGGGGCATCCCAAGTTTTAAAAGGAGGGGAGTTATGGATAAAATATTCTTTGACCAAAACCACCACACAGGCGCGCACTGCCACCATCTGTCCGACAGGCCGGTTGAGTCGGGTGCGTAGTGTGGGTTGTGGGTCGGGTCGGGTGCTCGCTTTAATTTTTTTGACAAAATTCGTTTGAATTTTTTCAAATTCTTGTGGGAAAATTTTGAAATCTTTACGGAAATAATTCAAATTTTGCGCCAAAATTTCAAATTCCAATTTTTCACCTCCTTTTCGAACCGGTACTGTTCCGGTCACGACTTTCTAGCCATGGCCGAGCAGCCACCAAGGCCTACCCGAACAGGCGCATGGTTGGCTATAAATAGCCTGCCATTCCAACAATTCAGGATCCAATTTTTTCAAACATCTCTTCCTTTTTCTTCTTTTTTTCGTCTTCCTGTGCTCCTACTCCTACATTTGTCCAGCATTTAGTCTATAGGAAGAGAACGAGAGAGTTACATCATTGTTTAGTTCACCAGACTTGATTTTGTAGTGCTGCAAATCAAGTAGTAGTCGTTGCATCCTGGGAAGTAAATGCTAGTAAATCTCGAAAATCTACTTTAAAGAGATTGTGTCCAGCATAAGCCTCGACTTAAAGTTTCAGAAAGCGGTTAATTCAGAATTTATTTATTTATTTATTTTCTGAATTATTTAATTTTTTGTTGTTTATTTTATTTATACATTTAAATTACACACACAACCACTAGGGAATAACACCTCACATTGAGGGAATCACGTAAAAATTCTTGTGTCGTTGTCTATTTAATTTTTCTGCATTAGTTTTTATTTTCATTGATTGATTTACTTGAAGAAAATCATATATTTTCCCTAACACCGCTCGGGCCTCTCACCGAAGAGAGTTCCTTCACATTACTCCGCTCCATCTAGCCAAAGGAAAAAATTTCTTTCCCACTTCCCTCTCTTAGAAAAGGAGGCTTGGCTCTGAAATGGTGATAAGGCAAGCTGTATGTATCTATGTAGAAGTAGACCTCGAGCTATAGGGCTTTAAAGGATAGGGCAGGTCCCAACCATCATCATACATAATACATAGAATAAGGATATCTTAGCCCAAGAAACAAGCTAGGTTTCCTGGTGGTTGCATTGGTCAGTGGTTTGCTGTTAACTGGTTTTACACTGATTATCCTAAAAAGTTTTATTATCTGTCCTGAGGAACCAAACGTTGAACTGCTTCAAATCCTGTCTTTCGCATTGGGGCTAAGGTTGTCCATTCAATTGAGCTTTCTGCCTAACCATATAAGTTATCTAATCATTAGTCGAGATGTGCGCAAGTAAATCTAGACAATCCAAAAAAAAAAAACAACTACATGGGTTCTTGGTAAATTAGTCATAAAAATACTCCATCCACATTAGTAGGGTGCATGTTTAGTTGTATTATTTTACAATAAGTTTGGAAGTGTCCCCAGTTTATCCAAGAATTTACCAATTGCACACACAGCAGCCCACCTCAAAGTTGAGGCTTTAAAGGGAAAAAAAAAACCGCGTTCAAATTTATTAGGTTATCAATTTGTTATATTAGATAGATAGATAGATAGATAGATATAGAGAGAGAGAGAGAGAGAGAGAGAGAGAAGTAGTCCTTCTCAGAATATGTCTTAATAAGATTGTAGCACCAAGATGCACAGAATTAAAAAATAAAATAAAATAAATACGTGCTCCAAATATATATAATTTTGTTTGGTTGAGTTTTTAGAATTTGTGTTTTAAATTTCTTCTCCCCCCCCCCCCCCAAAAAAAAAATTAGAAACTAATTTGACAAAAATAAATACTAAAAACCACAATTTAAAAACTTTTAAAATTATATTGATAACCTAATTTTGATTACATATTAATAGGTAATAACTTATTTATGTGAGACTTATTGTTATTTATTTGTTCTCTATGTACGTGAGTTTTATAAATAATCACTTATTTATATATATATATATATATGAATTTGCTCTCTCTCTCTCTAGATATCAATAATATAGGTTGATAACTTAATTAATTGAATTATTTTAAAGTTAGGTTATTGTGTATATATATTTTTTCCTTTAAAGTAAAAATAACCTCCACATTGAGGTGGCCTATCATGTGAGCAATTGGTAAATTTCTGAGTAAATTAGGAAAGCTCTCTAGACTTATTGTTAATTTTAACAAAGCAAATTCTTCTTTTTGTGTGCCTTGTTATATATTTTTATATTTATCATATTCTCAAGCAGCTTTAAACCACTCTGCAAATTTAATTTTAATAAAGCAAATCCTTTAATTTTTTTTTTGGGGGGGGGGGGGGGGGCGGGGGGGTGTATGACTTTTATATTTAAGTTCAAATTCTCATGTAAATTTAAACCTTTTTTTTTTTTATTTTTTTCATTTCAAATAGACGATTTGTTAAGAGCAGAAGTTTGGTAATTTAAACATTTTACATTGACCTTAACTATTGATACAAAAAAAAAAAAGCCATAGTAGAATTTTTTATTATTATTTTTTTTTATCAACAAAAAAAGGGAAAACTTTATTGATGACAAAAACACATATAACATATGAGATTACACCAATAAAGAAGGGAGGTGCAAAAAGTATCACAGCAAACAATCTCAATCCCAATCCCAACTAGGTTGGCACCAAGATGAGAGCTCAATCATCTACTAGCACCACCACACAGTTGGTGAGAGACCAACACAAACTCAAGAAAAGGGAAAAAGAAAAAAAAATCAGAGTAACCAAACCCCAACAGTAGCCCACAGCAGCCCAAAACATACTGCATCAGCAAACCACAACCAACAGCCAAAAGCACATTCCATCATGATCAAAACCATAAAAGCCATCAATCCACCCAATAGCATATCAAAAGACACCTACAATAGACTAGAACAAACCAAGGAACAGGTCAGAGACAGACCACAACAAGACCAATACTCAAACACACCAAGCAACATGCCATTAAGCTACTACTACTCCCCAATCCTAAATAGCATGAATAGTCCAAGTTCCTTCTATCCCAGGCACCTTCTCATCACTAGTCACACCTAACCATCCACCTCATAAACATAATCTAATCTAGGTCAAGTTTTCGACAATATCATGCAATGAGTAGGGAACACTATTCAAATAGACTTCACCCACATCCCAATTCTCAGCTTTACTATTTCACAAAGCTCATCCATTTTGTACTGACAGCCATTAAATACACAATCATTTCTTATTCTCCAAATTGACCACAACATTGCAACTGGCACAAGCCTCCAAATCTTCAATACTGCCTTTTTGAATTTTGTTCCTAACCACCATTGCAGCAATCCTTCAACTGTAGCAGGTGTAGCCCAACTAAATCCCCACCATTGCAGTAAATTTGACCAAACCTTCGACACCTCACGACATAGCAAAAATATATGCTCCATAAATTTTGCTTGAACTTTTGCAAAAAGGGCACAAACTCTCCACTGTGGCACTTAACACCCCAAATCTCTACAAAAGATCAGTAGTTTTCACCCTCCCTCTCCATGCCAACCAACATAAAAACTGTGCTTTTGGTGGTGCCACATTATTCCAAAGCATCCTAGGAATTTTCAGTCTAGGGCCCTAGTTAACCTCATGCTAAGCTCTGACTGATGCCACTGTGAACAAACCCAATGATGATGTAGTCCAGATTGCTGAATCCATCCTTTCCACATTAAGTCTAGGTATATCTCTTGTCAACTCCTGCAGCCTTCTGACCTCCTCTTCCTTCCAGGCCTGTAGTGATGTTTTGAACAAGAGCCTCCAATCCCCTGTTCTGTCCCTCCTCTGAATGAAAGTGCTCAAGGTGCCTTCCTTTTCCATAGATAGTCTAAACAACCTAGGAAACTCCTCTTTTAACAGTAGGTTCATGAACCATTTATCATTCCAGAACTCAATTCTATTCCCGTTTCTAATTTCAATCTTAAAATTTGATACAAAAAACTGAAACAAATCAATGTTAGATCTTGCCACATTTAAAATGTCACTCCAAACATTAGATTGATTACCAACCAATACCTTCATTGGTAACCACCTTCCCCCTTCTGCTCCATACTTGCTAATAATAACTTTCTTCCATTGTGATTTATCTTCCACCCCATATCTCCACCACCACTTAGCTAACAAAAAGTCATTCATATCACTAACCCATCTTATACATAACCCACCTTGATCTTTGCTCCTTGTTACTTCCTTCCAACTTACCAAGTGAATCTTCCTCTTTAGCTCTGAGCTACCCCATAGGAATACTACCTTTAGCTTGTCAAATTCTTTTGCTACTCCTTCAGGTAATTTAAAGACTAAAATATAATAGCCAAGTAAGCTATCAAGAACAAATTTATCAAGGTTAGCCTACCAACAAATGACAACAACTTCCTCTTCCAAAATGCAAATTTAGACCTAACCTTATCCACTACAGGCTACCAAGTCTTGTTTCTTCTTGGATTTGCACCAAGTGGTAGACCCAAATACTTAATAGGTAATTTCTTGCATATACAATATAGCTTCAACGCGTAAACTTGTGCCACTTCATCACTAATCCCTACTCCACACATCACGCTTTTATGAAAATTTATCTTCAGAAAGCATCTAAGTATCCTTTTCACAGTCACAATCTCAGCCCACTTTGCATCACAGAAAAGTATCTTATCATTGGCAAATTGAAGATGTGATAACCTTAATCTTGCTGGCCCAACATAGGCTCCCTTTAATATTCCCAACTATTTTTCTCTTTTCAATAGCATGTTAAGCCCCTCTGCTGCAATGTTGAACAGGAAAGAAGGCAACAAATCTCCCTGCCTTAACCCTTTTTGTGAACTAAACTCCTCCGTTGGTGATCCATTAACTAAAATAGAAACTCTCGCTGACGTAACACATGTTTTCATCCAACCCAGCCACTTCTCTCCTAACCTAAGATTGTCCATTATAGAAAACAAATACTCCCAATTGATTGAGTCATAAGCCTTCTCGAAATCAAGTTTAAGAATGACTCCCTTCGTTTTTTACTTCTTCCACCAATCCACTACCTCATTAGTAATCATTATACCATCGAAAATATTCCTACCACCAAGGAAAGTTGTTTGCACTTTGTTGATAACATCTGGCAGCACCTTTTTCAATCTTTTTTATAAGATTTTGGCCAAAATTTTGTATATGACAACTATCCAACAAATTGGCCTATAGTCCGCCAATCCTTCAGGGCTAACCTTCTTCGGTATGAGAGTAATAAATGAACTAGTTATTCCTTTAACCAACTTACTATTTTTTTAGAACTCCTACACAAATTGAAACACATTTCCTTTCATTATCTTCTTACATTTCTGAATACAAGTCATATTGAATCCATCCGGGCCTAGCGCTTTGTTACCATCACACTCTTTTACTGCTTCCCATACCTCATCCATTGTAAACTTAGGTTCCAACACCTCTACTACCTTTGTTCTACTGACTGAAAAAAATTTCCAGTTAGTTTTGGTCTAGACTGCCATTCTTCAGCGTCAAAACTTCTTTTCTCACCAGCTCAGGTTCTTCAAACCTGATACCATCTACTACTACCGAGTCAACTAAATTCCTTCTCTGCCTTTTGCTAGACATGATATGAAAGAACCTAGTATTTCTATCTCCATTTTGAGCCCAATTTAATCTAGATTTCTAGAACCAAATCCAATCCATTTTTTTTCTTAACTCCCATACCAAATTCCTAACCTCATTTCTGGTTACTGATTCATGAGTTTCCAGCACTCTTGATTCTGCCATCAAATCAAATGCATGTAGCTCCTCTTTTGCTTTTTTTAACTAAACCTCAACAATTCCAAACTCTTCAAAAGTCCATCTTTTCAACTAAGCTTTAAGACTACACAATTTCATCTTGATTCTGTACCTAGCCCACCCATGTATCTGTGATTCAGACCAAGATTTTTGTACAACTGAACTGAAATGAGGATGCAAAGTCAAGGCATTAATAAATCTAAATGGCCTAAGGCCCCAATTTCTCTCATCTTCCATTAGCAGTAATGGCTAATGATCATACACAACCCTAGGCAAACCCCATAACTTAAATTTGAATTTTTCCATCTAGATAGGGTCTAATAAAAACCTGTCTATTCTACTCCACCCTTCCCTTTCATTACATTACACCAGGTATAGCTTTTACCCAACATTGGTACATCCATCATTTCTAATTAATCAACAAAATTATTAAAATCTTGCATCCCTCTATCTCTTTTGTTGCATCTCCTTCTTTTTGCTATGAATCTGATTTCATTATAATCACCTCCCATACACCAAGGTCTTTGAAATGACACTTTAATATTGACAATAATTTCCCATAACCTGGCTCTTTTCACTACATCATTCGGAGCATAAATATTTAAGAACACACAGTCAAAACAGCCAAGACAAATACCAGAGATAGCCAAAATATTCCTATTTCCACAACTCTCTGACATTGTAAAGATATCTGGATTCCAAATGCTTAATAGACCCCCTGCACTCCCATCAAAATCTATAATTGAAAACTCCATCATTTCCCATGGCCAAATGGATTTAACAACGCACTCATCTATTTGACTCCTTTTAGTTTCTTGAATAAGCATGACATTAAATTTTCTTTCCTTGATAACATTCCTAACTCTACTCCTTTTCTCTGACTTTCCCAATCCTCTAACATTCCAGGACGTGATCTTCATAAGAACTAGTTTTATTGCCAATACCACCCTTCATTCATCGGTCGGCTAGGCCTGACCCTCCTCACCCCATTTTTCACTCCTTGCAAATCTCTCTGCATCTTGATTTTCCAAGTCAACTAATTTATTTATCAACTCATGCTCCCTACCTTCACAATTCATCCCCAATCTTTTTCCGATTTGTAAAGTAGCTTATGCTTCTTCAAGAACCATATTCCTTCTCCTACTAGATTGGCTGCTCTGTGACGAAGAAAGAGATATAGCTGCAATCGCAGCTCTGAATATTGCACCCCTTTGAAATTCGCCAGAAAGTATTGGATTTTTCTGTAACCTTCTCCTTCTTCTTCCTTTAATTCCATCACCCCTTCCCTTTTTTCTTTGATACTAGATGCTTATATTCACTATTTTCCCACCATCAACTGGTACATAGGCTTCTTCTTATACTTGTGTTTGTGATAGATTTATTAGACTAATCTAGGGCTGAAACATACCCTTTTGAACTTAGGCTATGTCTCTATTACTTAATTCATTCCTAGGCCCAACCCCCACACCCTCCATTTGGGCCCCTTCTAAAACTATCTCAAGATTAATGTTAGGTCTTCTCTCCTCAGACCCATTAAGGCTTTTTAAAAACCCTTGAGTCAATATCTGGTCATCAATGGCTACCTCTCCACTTACTTCATTTCTCCTTGGTTCCTTCATGTGCATGTTATCCTCTACCCTATCACTCTCTCCACCATTTGGTTTTCCAACACCCTCATTTGTATCTGTCACCCTTGTTTTAAATACTCAGGTTTCATTACCAGTCTCATTAATACTCTTACTTTGTGACATGGCTTCCCTCTGTTTGGCCACCTCATCACTAGTATCCACCTCATCTCTCACGTCCTCCTTCCCTTTCACCACCTCCTTACTCCCTTTCCGACCACCACCAATCTCGGAGCACGGATCATCCTTCTCTTCTCCTACATATACTTCTTTATCTGACGACCTATTCATACATTTGCTCGGATTCCAATCCACTATCACAGTAAAATCTAGATTTTCACAACACCTTTACAGTTCAACTTCACTACCATGTTAACAAACTCCATAATCTTTGTGATAATTCTAACTTTACCGTATCGAAAGGAGACATTGTTTATTGTATCATCATCGAATTGCACCACTTCTCTCCAAACAGAGCCTTTACTTCTAAATGTATCCACACTCCAAAGATTTAGAGGTACTCCATAATAACTTACCCATACAAATCTTTCTTGTTCAATGTTATCACCCACTTTCCACTCCACCATTGAGCTACACTAGTCAAAAATCCATTCACTTAACCTCTCACTACTATTTTTCATTTCCTAAGCAGATTTGAATGTTAGGATTGCAATCCCCTTCCCCTTCTCTAACTTTTACCTCTTTCAAGCCTCTCATCATACATTACTCTTTAAAAGCTGAAAATGATAAGAAGGTATGGAGTTTGACCATCAAACTTTTGTAAAGCCACCCAATACCCACTTCTCTTGCCTGAATAATTACATTCTTCTTTCCATGAGTGCTTCATTTCCCAGCAACTTCTGCATATGTCATCTTTCCTCCATGATCTTGCCATCTTTCAATCCTTTCCTTCTGAATGCCCTAATGAACATTTAAACGCAACCTTTGATGCCCCTAGTAATTTCCTCTTGGTTGTTTGCTATGTTCCCCTTTGGGCTGCTCCTGGACCTTTTAGCATACTATGCTCCTTTGACCTTTAACTCATTATCATCACACTATAGCCCATCAGCTTTTTTTACTGCCATCTCAGCAGCAACTGGACAATCGTATCTAACAAACCCGAATCTTGATCCTGTAGCTTTTCTCCTCTTCATTGGTATGAACACATCCTTCACTATACCAAATTTTGAGAACAATCCAAATAAGCTTTTAGGATCCATCACCTCTAGAATGTTCTCCACAAAGATCGTAAACAAGACCCCTTTACTAGCTTCATCTGAATATCTGACCAGACCCTTCCTTCGGACTACTGGTTGCCAACCACCACTCTCTCTTTCTCCTCTCATGACTTTTTTTTCCTTTAAGGTCTTGTTTGGGATAAACTAAAAAAGGTAAAAGTCAAAAAGTTACCAAAAAAAAAGCTAAAAAGTCTATACTATTCAAGGGTAGCTTGTGGGGGAAGCCACTAGGGCAAAATTATTATTTTGCTTTTTGAATTCAACTACCCAAAAAGTCAAAAAGTCAAAAGGGTAAAATGGTCATTTTGATTTTACTACAATATTTTATTACACATCTTTTCGTAAAAAGTCAAAAAGTTATCCCAAACATATATCTTTTTTTCTTTACTTTTTTAACCAAAAAGTTAAAAAGTACACTTACATAGCACATCCCAAACAACTACTTAGTAATAAAATATTTAGTAGAAATTTTAATTGTCCGAATATTTTAATGTTTATAGAAATAAGTTTTGAAATATTAATATGTGCTGTAAAAGGCATGTATCGAATAGATCATAACATTCCTCTTACTATCTTATTGTAGCCTCCAAAATGGATCCCGAGTTGTACAGAGAAGCCATGGGAAGCAAAGAGAATAAATGCAACAATGATGATGTTTTCAACTGCATGCAATGCCTGATCAAAAAAAAAATTTTTTGCATGCAATGCATTAATGACCAACAACTTGAACTGCAATTCACTTCAAATAAAAACACAGTCCTCCATGTCGCAGCTCAATTCGGTAAACAAAAATATGTGACAACAATCTTAAAAAAGAGTCCGTCGTTATCGTTGTTATGCTGCTTGAATATCGATCGCGAGACTTCTCTTCATATTGCAGTGAGGGAAGGACACTTTGACATAGTGAAAGCACTCATAGAATGTGCAAAAAGACTAGATCATGAAGAAGTTGAAAGTGGGGGTGGAGCAGCCAAAGAGATGTTGAGGGCCCCAAATAAGGAAATGACACTGCCTTGCACATGGCCGTACGAAATCCTCGTAACTTAGATATGGTAGAATGGTTAACTAAAGAAGATCCTGAGTTTATACATCCACCCAATAATGCCAAGGAAACTCCACTATACCTAGCCGCTGAGAGACAGCACAATGACATAGTGTCTATGATTTTGAAAAATTGCACATCGCCAGCTTATGGTGGCCCAAAGGGTCAGACGGCATTGCATGCTGCAGCAAGTCACAGTTGGAAAACAGGTTTGGTGCTACTTCAATTTCTTCAACCAATTTAATTACATATACAAGTGTAGAGAGAGAAAAAAAAAAGGGGGTAGAGCGTTGGATTACAGAAATAAATATTCTTCTAGGCATACATACCCCTGCTCTGTTCATTTATTAGTTACAATAATCATTTACATTTCATCATAATAATAGCATCAAAAATATCTTTCAAAAATATTGAAGTTATATGTATAGTAGATAAGAGATTAAAATTGGAAAAGAGGATGTACTTCTAATCAAACATGAAACAATGATTCAAATTGAAGCACATGTCTAGCTTAGTAGGTCTTTTGAAATGAGAGAACAAATGTGCAGTGAGGGACTGATATATAAGGACTTCCAAAGGAAATTGTTAACAAAATTAATTTCAAAAAAAGAAGAAAAAAAAGAAGTTGAAGCATTTTCTATTGTTGAGATATGTATTAAATTGTATTTAACACTTTTTCTCTAATTCTTCTGTTTTAGAAAGTACAATACGTTTATTGGAAAAGAACCCAGATCTAATTAAGGAAACAGATGAGTACGGGTGGATACCACTTCATTATGCTGCACGTTATGGTAATGTAATTGGAGTTAGTAAAATACTAAAAATAGATAAATCAGTGGCGTACATTACAACAGACGAGAAGGATGATGAAAAGACGGCTCTTCATATAGCTACTGCTCAAGGAAATGTATGTGTAATGGAAGAGCTTTTATCACAGTGTCCAGATTGTTGGGAGATGGTCAATAGTAAAGGACAAAATATTCTTCACATTGCTGTGGATATGGAGCAGAAAAAGGTGATTGAATTTATTTTAGGAAAGTCATGGATTATCCATCTTATAAATCAGAAAGACATTGAAGGAAACACACCACTCCATCTGTTTGCTACTATTTTCTGGGACAACATGCTAGTGCAGAAGTGGAAGCTCTGGAACCACTTTAGTGGAGATCACAAAGCTCCAAACAATAAAAATGAGACCCCAAAAGACATACAGTTGTCTCATAAGAAGGTAAGAATGCTAACTTTGACCGCATATGAAATGTTTTCTCATGGCATGCATCATACATACCATAATGTTGAGAACCAAACCTTTAAGTCATCCTTTGCGCACATCACACACCATAATGTATTACAAATTTTGCAGAAACTAACCCCCCCCCAAAAAAAAAAAAAAAGTGAACAATTTTTTTAGTATGCATATTGTAGACACCCCATTTTGACCACCCTTAAGACTTCGGTACCTCACTTTGAACACTCGATAATGAAATGTTACTGTGCAATCATTCGAAACTTCAGCTAAATGATTCAGTTTCAAGCTTTAAAACCTAAACCTTGTGCCCCTTTTGAACCAAAACCTTATTTTTTTCTAGCCTGACCACTCAGAGAGGAGCTGGCCAACAAGTGGTCGCCAGGCCATTTTCATGTGGCCGGCCGTATCTCTTCATGGCTGACCGGCTATGTTTCTCGACAGCAGATATTTTGTAACAGCTAGCTGTTCCCATGTGCATGCTTTGCACCAGCTATCTCTTTACAAATATTTCTAACGTGAGATGTTGTTTTTCTATAAATACAAGACTCCCCTCATGGTTTGGGGTTAGAAAAATTTGCCAAAAAGCCATAGCTTGTCCAATACACTTCCCACCTCTCTTGCAATATATATACACTATACACACGCCTTCTAAGCTTGAACTTGAAGCTTTTTTTGAGGTTCTTGAACCTAACTTTAGCTCCTTGAGAATGCTTTGTTTCGGGTTTGTTAACTAAGAAGCCTTTCCTCTCTTTCAAGAGGTAAACTTTGAGCTCTTTTTCCATCTTTTCTCTCTCTTTTCTTTACCTTTTCGTGCTGATTTCAGAGCTATTTTAAGCTTAAAAATGTGATTTAAAGTCACAAAAAGAGGAGGAGTTAGCCACCCTTTCTTAGCCCTTGTTCCATAGCTTGTTGCTTTGCTTTTTTTTACTTTGTTTCTTTTGGTTTTGGCCACTGTTATTTTGGACTTTAGGGGCTGTTTAATGTGTTTATTTAATTTATGCTTTGAATATTATAGTTGTGTTGTTGTAAGTCCTCATGGATTTGGTGTATAGGCCATAGCTTCCAATCCATTTGAGTCGATAGTCTTTTCTTTTTTCTTTTTTCTTTTTTTATAGCTTTCATGTATATATTCACACCATTGCAACCATCCACTTTTCATTCATACTCTGCAACCTCCTTCCTTTCTTTGTTTCTTTTGATTGAGGGTTGTATCAACCAAGAGTTTTTCACTTATGGCCTAAGAAAGAGGTTCCACATGCTAAATGGTTTAACCTCTTCGGAGGTTTATTATCAGGGTATCACGTCTTTCTTATGCTAAGTGAAATCTCTTGTTCGATACCTCCCTTAATCGCTGGTGCATTACTTCTAAGGGACTAATTTTCTAGTTATAGCCTTGGAAATCATAAATGAAAGATTCATTATAGCTCATTATTGGGTTTGGATTTGAAGTCATTATCGTTCGTTTCGGGTTTGATTCCGCATTCATTATCGCTTGTAAATGGGTTCGATTCTTCCTTTGCAATTTCTCTCGTAGAAAAGGCTCGAAGAGCTCATTTCTCGGATCAAGTCATGCTTGTTATTCTTTACTGCTTTGGACTTAGTGGACGTAATCATCAACTTTAGACAAAAAGGAAGAAAAGATAAAAATATAAAAAAAATGGAAAGGTAAAGTAGAAAAGGCTAATAAAATTGGAGTAAAAAAGGGTAAAAAGATAATAAAATTTAGTTAGGTTCAGTCGAACGTCACACTGAACCTATTGTGTCTTGAATCATCGCATACTATTTCAGTGATGTTCGATGATTCATGAAGCAAGTCTACCCCCTCCCTTCAGGTAACTCCATGATAGAAATGAGGTATTGTTTGTCTTTTGTTGCATTTATTAAGCTCTTGTCACTTCTAAGATCATCAAGCAACAAATTTGCAATGATTGATGATTTGAGAATCGAATCTACTCCTCCCTTGATCATCTTCATGATAGGGAAGGGCAGAGAGGGTAAAAATCTCTTGGAAACACTCTGTCTTGCTCTGTTTCAGCTCTGTTGCAGCAAGGTATTCCCTAGAAACAATGCCCACCCAGCCATCATTCTGTACAGCCGACTACTCTCTCAGGCCGGCCGACCACCCAGTGGTATTTTTACATCAGAATAGAACAGATCCTGAGACCAAAACAAAACAATTTTCTGACTGTAAACAGAGCAGGTTCTGGCAAAAAACAAAGAGGTTTCCGAAGGATGTTCTCGGTTGCACACATGCGGTTTCTTGCCTCCCGTTCAAGTCCATTAGATTAGTAGCTTTAATATTCATATTTGTAATAAGTTGTAATTAATTAGTTTCTTTCTTTCATTCGAATTTGCATTAGTTAATTAATTAATTGATTCAATTGTGTTTGTGGGGAAGTGGTTTTCGAAATACTCTTTCGATCCAATGGGGCACTGGAGATCCTCAGCTAGTAACTTGAAAAAGAATGAACACTCCGGTCGGGGGTGCCAGAATTAGCACTCCGACAGACAAGTCAGTATCTACTCTCTTCATTACTTGTATTTTAAGTTAAGCGTACTAATTCTCACATACCTCTTTCTGGCTGATGTTCTTCTATTTATATTTTTTCTTTCTTGGGCCTCGGGGCTGGGCCCACTTTCAATTTGCCGTATAACTATTTACTCGGCTCCTTTTGTTGCAAACCGCTTTCCACTCGGCCCCTTACTCAACCGGCTATTTGGCCGAATAGGGTAGGATTTAAATGTGTAAGATGGGGCTAAATGCGATGTACATATTTCAACTCTCCAGGTCCAATTATTCGGCCTTTTTACGTCTCCCATTATTCGGCCCCCACAATTGCCCCCCAAGCACTCCACTAATGACAGTTAGCTGGAGTGTTTGGTTTCGAACTCGAAAAGTCAGAGTCGAAATTCGGCGGCTAACCTCATTCCAACGCAGATGTCAGAGCACACGCCTCTCGGTTATCATTTCAACTTCCCGCCCCTTCGTACGCTTCCATTTATTGTGATTTAAAATCTTGTCGTCTTTTCGAACACACATTTTTGGATGCTTAGAGTTTTTGGACTGCCTTCCGACTCTCCTCTGCAACTTCCATTCATTATTCATTGTCCTCTCCGTCTCTTGTAAGTTCTCTTCCTCTCTGCTTTGAATCCCTTTTCCTGGTTTACCTTTAGTTTAGTACGCTCCTATAGGCTGACCGAAATGGCAAAGCATCTGAAAGACCTCCTCTCCGCGGACCGAATCTCTGGCTTTCGACGCCATTTTTCTATCCCTGATGACGTCCATCTGTCGCTTGTGACAGATGGCACCCTCGATATAGAGAGGGTTGATGAAAGCACAATCGTCTTCCCTCTCTTATCAATTGCAGAGAGCGGAATCTGTTTCCCGCTTCACCCATTTCTTAGGGTTGTCCTTCGCCATTGGGGTCTAATCCCCTCCCAACCCAATGTCAACTTTTTTTAGAATCGTAATGGGGATTATAGAGCTAAACCGTCGCCTTAGGATTAACCTCGGCATACCTGCTATTCAGCATTATTATGCCTTGGCCAAG
Source organism: Camellia granthamiana (assembly GCA_036172215.1). Lineage (NCBI taxonomy): Eukaryota > Viridiplantae > Streptophyta > Magnoliopsida > Ericales > Theaceae > Camellia > Camellia granthamiana. The sequence continues at coordinate 116,794,678 of CM069913.1, forward strand.
TGTAGACACCCCATTTTTGACCGACCTTAAGACTCAGACGTCATCGTCTGTGCACTCGGTGATTGTGCATGTTTGTGCTCGTTTTGAGTTTTCAGAGCCTTCGGCTGAGCGCCTTGTCTCGGGACCTCTTAACTTTCTCCTCTTGGCCTGGTTTTTGGACCATGCCTTGTTGCCTTTGCCTAGAGGGAAACAAAGGCCTGTAGGCCACTTTTTATAGCCGTAGGCTACCTTTCCCTCTCGTAGGCCACTTGTCGTGGCCCGTAGACTAGTTTTTGGGGCTTCCGGCTGAGTGCCTTGTCTTGCAGACTCTTGTCTTTCTTTTTTTTTGGTTTGTTTTTGAACCAAACCTTGTTACCCTTTGCCTGGAGGGTGGAACAGGGGTGTAGACCAGTTTTCCCCTCTATAGACCACTTTTCTTCCCTGTAGACCACTTTTTGTGGTCGGTCAGCTAAGGTGGGTGGTCGGTCGACCAGCCTAAGTGGTCTACAGCCTGCCACCACCTTCCCCTCTTTTTGTAGACCACTTTTCTCCCCTACCAGCCAATTTTCTCCCCTGTAGACCACTTTTTGTGGTCGGTCGACTAGTAGGGGTGGTCGGTCGACCACTTTAAGTGGTCTACAGCCTTTTTTCTACTTTTACAGATATTTTTGTGCTTGACAGTGTTGTTTCTTCACACTTTTGCACACAAACACCTACTCAAACACCACAATCTTGTTGCTGAGGTACCTGAGGGTCTTGCTTGGACTCAAAAGCTAGTTTTAGCTTAGAAAAGTTGCTATCTTGCTGTGGTTCTTCAAGGGTAAGCATATGCCCCTTTTTAGGCTTGTTTTTGTATTAGTTTAGGCCACCTTTGTATGCTTATTTTGGCCTAGTTGTCAACTAAAAAAAGCTTCATTTTTAAGTATTAAAAGTGTTTGTTTGAGGCCTTGTTTGAGTTAGGGGTTGTCTACCCCCTTTTGTGCCTTATTTTGCTTTGCTTTGAGCTATCCTTTAAGGCCTTTGAGATCATCTTTATTTGGCCTTTTCACCACTGAATTCCAGAGGAATTTTAGTGGTGGAAAGTATGTTTTGAGACCTAAAATGGATGGGGGTGGTCCCCCCCTTTTGTGCTTTGTTTGCATGTGTTGTTGGCTTAACACTTTGGCATACTTTTGTACCTTCTTAAGGCTCTATCTTAGCATGTTTTAGGCCTTATTCTAACATGATATAGCTCTATCTTGGGTCAGTTTGATTGCCTCTTGCATGCTTCATACCCTTGTAGTGCAATCCTCCCTATAGCCTTAACATGCATCATGCTTTGGACCACCATTTTAGCATATTTTTGGCTCCACTCCAACAAGCTTTTACTCATGTTTTTCCATGCTTAAGCTATGTTTTAAATGGTTTTGGTCATGCATGCCTTGCTTTGTATAGCCATAGTGCAATCTTGCTCACTAGCTTTGAGTTTCAAAGTCTCTACCATGCATTACTTGAGTTGTTTGTATGCTTTGGCCTCATTTCTAACATGATTTCAGTATGTATAGTGTGGTCATACTCTCTCATGCTTCACTCTTTCAATGCTTTTGGAGAATTAGGCTTTATGCCTTGATCATGGCCTAACTTGTATGCATGCATGCCTAAGCTTTTGGGCTACCATCTCAGCATATTTTTGGTCTTATTTTGCCATGTTGCAACTCTGATTTTTGTTGGTGGAGTCACCTCTTGCTTGCTTTTGGTATGTGTAGTGTAATCCCACTCTTTGGTCTTGCATGCTTAGTGTTTTGGCTTACCATTCTAGCTTGTTTTGGCTACATTTCATCATGTTTCTAGCACTGTTTTGGCCTGCCTTAGGACTATTTTAAGTGATCTTGGTCCTTCGGGGCTTGCTTGATATGGCTATGGTGCAAGTGCCTTAGCTAGTCTTGAGTTTTGAACCCTCTTTGATGCCTTATTTGTAATGTTTGGATGATTTGGCATCATTAAACACTTGATTTTAGAGCATATAGCATTGCCATATTCTCATGTTTGTCACTCTCTAATTGTGTTTGAGAGTTGAGCATTGTGTCTTATTTGCGGCCCAACATCTATGCATGTTTGTCTAGTCCTTTGAGCTTCAATTCCAACATGTTAAGGCCTTTATTTTGGCATGCATGAGGTCTGTTTGGGGCTGGTCTAGTCCATTGAGCATTGTATTGTATAGTCCTAGTGTTGTGTACCTCACTAGCTTTCATATTTAAGGACTCTAGTATGCCATATTTGTGTTGCTTGCATGATATGTCATCATTTGGCATATGATTTCAGTGTTTGAACCTTTGTCATGCTCTCATATATGTCACTCTTTCAATGTGTTTGAAAGTTAAGTCTTTTGCCTTGCTTGTGAGCAAATGAATGAGCATGCACATCTTGTCTTTTTGTGCCTAAGTCTTAATGTGTTTTTGCCACTGTTTTGAGATGTCTTAGGTCTATCCATGGCTGGTTTGGCCATTTGAGATTGATAATGCATGCCTCTGGTGTTGTGCCCTTCACTAGTTTCAATACTTTTGGCCTTTAAACATGCCATGCATGCATTGCTTGCATGCTAGAATCTCGTGCATGCCACTTTAGCATTGATAGATAGGCATGTTGTATGCATTGCATTGTGTTTGGATCAGATGTTAATCCAAGCACGAGAAACGAGGGGCGTTTCATACTTGAAGTGATAAAATGCGCCTCATTTCTTTGTCGCCGACCCTCTTGATCAAGCATGATAGAGGTGGAGGCCCTTATGTGTTATTTGTGCATTCATTGACATTGATTTGTACAAACTTGGCTTCTCAGCCATCGTGTGTTGCAATGCTCGGTTGGTGGCCCGAGAGTCAAGTACCGCACTCCCTTGAGCTTGAGAAATGATAGGAAGGGTGGTTGTGCACACATATCTTGCAAATACACTGCTATGCCCCTTGTTGTTCTCTGTTGCAGCAAAACTGGAGCTTGGCAAATTTTCTGGTCGACAGACCACTTCTTTTTGTCTACAGACCAGTTTTTCTGGTCTACAACTGGTCTACAACCGGTCTACAACCAGTTTTTCTGGTCGGCAGCCCACCAGGAGGTCCCCATGTTAGAGCAAAAGAATTCTGGAGATTGTGCAATTTTCAGAGATCAAATCAAATGCAAACAGAGGTAATTATAGGCATAGCATTGGATTTCCAAGGCGGCAATCGAGATATAGCATTGTTCTAATTCATGTGCCATCTTAGATAGCCGAGCCTACTTAGTTGTATTTTGCATGTGTTGCATTACGCATTTCAAACATAGCTAGGGTCATGCATTGATTTCTAACATAGCTTATGTTTTGGCTTGGAGTACACTGTAAGTATTTACGCTTTAGCATATTGCATGAGTGTAAGTGCTGCCATGATAGCATGCTTGCCATGAGGCTATGTGCTTACTTGTTAAAGTACATGAATGCCTGTGGATGAAGGTTTCATTGTTTGAATTGGAACAATTCATCAAAATGTGCATTTTAAGCCCATTTGAGAGTGGCAAATTATGTTTCTAAGCCCACTTGAGGGTGGCAAATCCGCGTCTTAGCCTACTCGAGGGTAGCATCTTTCAAACCATTTTCGAAAAACAAACACGAGTTGTTTTGTTCCAATTCTCGTGATTGAGTCTATACTTGTGTGTTGTGCGCATCACATAGTAAGTTAGCTAATAAATCAGAATAAGAACATATGTATTTTTCAAAAGCAACATATCATGTTAGTAGAGGCCGATCTTTGATCAAGCGAGAGGGGGTGCTCATTTCAGGACCTTCCCCTCTCGTACCCAAGTTCCCAAGCCGAGGAAACTTTGGTGATGACGGACACGTGGCCTTAGGCACAAGCCAGGGTTTCCTAAATTTTCCAAAATAAAATATTTAGGTGGCGACTCTGAAATCTGGCAAAGCAGTCCATGTTTGGTGCTTTTTGATTAAAATCGATTTTCCAAAACGATTTGCCGAATTTAGACTCTTTGGTGATTTATCAGTCTTACATTGCACTTTGTGAGATTAGATTCAGAACCGTGACAGGAGCCCGAACTGTAGTAGCATGAACCCAAATCTGCGCCCTCTCCAAAAGGGGGGCGCGCGGAGTGAGTTCAGGCGGTCTACACCAAGTCTTCTGGTCGGCATGGACACTATTGCCTTAGGGCCAAGGACACCGATCATCAATTAGTGACTATGCTTTCCAGCTCTGGCAAGCGAGTTGATGATGTTATGGTCGTTGTCTGAGGTAACTGGGAATTCGGCGAAGGCGAGGATCGCCTTGATCCTATTCCTAGACGGAGGGGCGAACTAGGTGGCCGTATAGCTTCTTGCGTTTATTTTTCTTATATTTACAAAGCTTCATTTTTTAGATCTCATGGTTTTGCTTGTGCAGGAAACAATTTGAAGAAAGTCTTGACTTCAACCGACGACGCCGTTCTTTCGGAAATTAAAGTCGCGCTCAAATATTTCGGCCGTCTGAGTCTTTAGAAACAAGGGAGGGCGGCCCACATTCTCCTTCGGTACGAGCTAACATATACAACGTTTTCGACAGCAGAAAACATCCCAATTCCAAGGGGTGAAGAGTTTCTTACGGCTCTTGTTTTGACCGACTTCAAAAACTTGCTGCAAGTTGGTTTTGAGGGGTCCGATTCGGAGTGGGCAGAAGTAGCGGAGGTCGCTGAGTCAGACCAATCCAAAGCCGAAGTAGACGAGGCTTTGAAGTTGGCCTTTGAGGAAGCCGGCCTCAATTCAGCCAACCCTCCATCCATTTCGGGCCGAGGAGACCTTCTGTTTGATGACATTTTTACCGGTTTAGAAGACCTTCCCAGCGCATACCCCGAAGACATGGCTGGGTTAAACCTCACACAACTCGCCAAAAAGAAAAACGCGAAAAGAATGGCCGCGCGGCGAAGAGCAGAGGCCATTCGATCTAAAGTGCCACCTGCCGCCGAAGCTCAGCCCTCCCTATCTGTTATCGAGGAGGAAACGACTCAACCTGAAGTGCCAAGTCTGAGGCGGTTATGCAGGTTAATCAAGAGGCTAAGCGAAGGGCAGAGAAGCGTCCTGTCGAGGTCGACGTCGGCTCTGAAGAAAACCGTGCTGACAAACGGCCACGTTTAGAGGAGTCGAATGTGATTGTGCCTTTTGTCATTCAACCAAAGAGTAAAAAACATACCGATCTCCTCTAACACGTCGGCTATTAAAGACCCAGCCGTGGCGTTGAGCATGGCTACGTCCGTCTCATTGCCAGCTGAGAAGGCGACTTTCCGGGCGGAGCCGGATCTGCTGGCAATAGCATTAGCCGCTCAGTCGGCTCTTCTGGTATATACCTTGACCTTGTCTTTCCCTTTTACACAAATATTGTTTTGGTTTTAATTTCCTATTTTGCAGACAGTTGGAAGGATAGCCGAGATAGGCCGTCACCAGCATGACGCCGTCGAACGACTTAGCCATTTACAATAGGAAGTTGAGGGCCAGAGGAGCAGGGCCGAGTTCGAAGCATCGAGGATGAAGATGGAAGGCGCGAGGATCGAGGCCGAGATGGAGAGGGCGAGAAATTCGGACCAGCTCAGATTGGCCACCAAGAAGAGGGCAAACACAAGCGAAGATGCACTCAAGTTAGCCCAAGAGGCGATTGCCAAACTGGAGGCTGAATTGGAAGAATCGAAGAAGGCGAAGGAAGCAGCCAACTCCGAGGCTTCCAAGGCATATGAGGCCAGGCAAAGCGCTGCTCTCGCAAATTATGTGGAAGAAGTCCCCAAATTTGAAAATCGGAGATTCAAACATGGCTGGCTCAAAGCCCTTGCTGCTGCTAATGTGACATTGGCTATGCCGATTCCATACGAGCAGGTGGATGTTGAGCTGCTGGAGTCTGACTCTGAGGATTGATTAGGGCGATACTTTAGTTGTTTTTGTTTAAGGATTTTGAATGTATTGTTGCAGTTTTTCGTTTAGTAGTTTTTATGTGTAAAATGACTACAGTTTTTAAGTTTTTGCTAGGCATTTCCATGCGAACTTGTAGCTTTTTGTTCAGTAGTTTTCATATGTAAAATGACTACAGTTTGTGCCCAATTTACTAATGAAAATTTCCTTTGCACTTTACTATTATTTGTGCTTGATTTTGCTACTGATGAATGGTATTGCTTTTCGCTATCTTGGATAAAACATTCGTGTACACTTGCCGATTAGATAACTTAGTAATTTATCCTCGTCGAATAGCCGATCAGATTAATAAATCTGATCTTGCCGAATATTATTAGTTCATGGAGTGGCTGCGGCATAAATCGATCGGCATCGGGCTTAGATATTTGGCCGATCAGATTAATAAATCTACACTTGCCCCAGCCAATGTATGAACTCCGAAAGCCGAATATCATTAGTTCATGGAGTGGCTGCGGCATAAATCGATCAGCATCGGGCTTAGATATTTGGCCGATCAGATTAATAAATGTGCCCTTGCCCCAACCAATGCATGAACTCCAAAAAGCCGAATATTAGTAGTTCATAGAGTGGCTACGGCACAGATCAATCGGCATCGGGCTTATATATTTGGCCGATCAGATTAATAAATTTGCCCTTACCCCAGCCAATGCATGAGCTCCGAAAGTCGAATACTATTAGTTCATGGAGTGGCTACGGCATAAATCGATCAGCATCGGGCTTGGATATTTGGCCGATCAGATTAATAAATCTGCCCTTGCCCTAGCCAATGCATGAACTCCAAAAAGCCGAATATTATTAGTTTTATGGAGTGGCTGCGGCACAGATCGATTGGCATCGGGCTTAGATATTTGGCCAATCAGATTAATAAATCTGTCCTTGCCCCAGCCAATGCATAAGCTCCGAAAGCCGAATACTATTAGTTCATGGAGTGGCTGCGGCGCACGTCGATTGGCATCAGGCTTTTGGAGTTTAGCATTAATGAAATCGCCTCAGGGGCGCTGCATGTATTAGGAATAAATGGGGTGGGTTCTTCGCGCCAGTGATTCCACTTATCGTGTTCAGACTCAATTTAAACCAGTTTATTGCGGAAGGTTAGATAAGTGCGAATGTCAAATAGACTGTTCTTCAATAGCAGAGGAGAAGGGCGAACATTGGCTGAGCTTGACACCGAAATGAATCGCAGCAGCGAGCCCACACGCACAGGAGGTAGGACGTCCAGGGAACGGGAAAAACGTCAGCCCCCAAGTTGTCGAAGTAGATCACCCCAAAAGGAAAAATAGCAACGGGGAAGCTCCCCGCGACCGCGACCGAGAAATGAGCCCGACGCGACACCACGACCGTTGAGTTTTGCGATTTTTGTCGGGAATAAACCAATGACAGAGGCGGATTCTATTGTTAACGACCCAGGTGTAGCAGTCGAGTTCGCTCAACAGATTTTTCCACCAGAAGTCCAGCAGTCGATGGTTAGTCAACAAGATTTCGAAGTATTTCGAGAGGACATCCATGGAGCAGTGAGAGGGCTGTATACCACCTATGAAGTCAGCATACGTCTGCGCGCCGCGCAGCGGGAGATAAAGAAGAAGGACGAACGAATTTGAAACTTGAAGGCTCGTGTGAAGAAGGCTGAGCGCGAGCTAAAGAAGGCCCAAATTGCCAAGCCGCATACGGCCGAACAATCCAACCCGGTTGTGGATGAAAGAGTGACCTAACGGCTGTTAAGCCATGCGATTGCCGATCGAGATACGACAAGTATGTTCACAATAGAGAATGCGAAGGCCGCGGCCTATGAACGAGGCTTCCACGACGGCCGAAAAGTTGGATAGAGAAGACCAAGGAGAAACTCGCAGAGGAGGTATGCCAATGTGAGAATCGGGGCTTTAGACATGGGTGGATTAAGGCTCTCCAAGCCGCAGAGGCACTCCAAGGAGCAGGAGTTGAATCGGCGTCGCCATTATATCAACGTCATCACTTTCCTTTTGGCGCTTTCGAAATTGAGAAGAGCAATGACGAGGGTGATGCCGAATAGAATTGAATATATTGTAAACGCTCCAACACAAATTGGGCGTCAGCTATGTATCTATTGGTCAACTTAATAAAATGCTTTGTTTTAAATATTTGCGTTTCATTTTGAATGTTTGCATGCTTAATTAAGCATCTCATTTTGAATGTTTGCATGTTTTAATTTGTTTATGCGGTTTGCGCCGGCTCCACTTAATTAAGCATTTCACTTTGAATATTTGTATGCTTTAACTTTCGTCGTGTAGGGCGTTCTGAATCCGGAGTCTTATTTGGCCCAAACATGTTATGCACGGCTAGGGCTCCGAATTCGGAGGCCTTTTGTCTTGGCCAATCGTGATATCTACGAAGGGCACTCCGAATTCGGAGTCTTATTCGGCCCATAATTGTCATGCACGAATGGGGCTCCGAATCTGGAGACTTGGCTTGGCCAATCGTGATATCCACGAAGGCGCTCCGAATCCAGAGGCTTAATCGGCCCAAAGGTGTCATACACCAATGGGGCTCCGAATTCGGAGGCTTGGCTTGGCCAATCATCATATCCACGAAGGGCGCTCCGAATCCAGAGGCTTAATCGGCCCAAAGGTGTCATGCACCAATGGGGCTCCGAATCCGGAGACTTGGCTTGGCCAATCGTGATATCCACGAAGGGCGCTCCGAATCCGGAGGCTTAATCGACCCAAAGGTGTCATGCACCAATGGGGCTCCGAATTCGGAGGTTTGGCTTGGCCAATCGTGATATCCACAAATGGCGCTCCGAATCCGGAGGCTTAATCGGCCCAAAGGTGTCATGCACCAATGGGGCTCTGAATCCGGAGGCTTGGCTTGGCCAATCATGATATCCACAAAAGGGCGCTCTGAATCCGGAGGCTTAATCGGCCCAAAGGTGTCATGCACCAATGGGGCTCCGAATCCGGAGACATGGCTTGGCCAATCATGATATCCACGAAGGGCGCTCCGAATCCGGAGGCTTAATCGACCCAAAGGTGTCATGCACTGATAGGGCTCCGAATCCGGAGACTTGACTTGGCCAATCGTGATATCTACGAAGGGCACTCTGAATCCGAAGGCTTAATCGGCCCAGAGTTGTCATGCACCGATGGGGCTCCAAATCTGGAGACTTGACTTGGCCAATCGTGATATCCATGAAGGGCGCTCCGAATCCAGAGGCTTAATCGGCCCAAAGGTGTCATGCACCGATGGGGCTCCGAATCCAGAGACTTGACTTGGCCAATCGTGATATCCACGAAGGGCGCTCCAAATCCAGAGGCTTTTGAAATGAATTGCGCGATGAGGAAACCGGAAACTTTGCATTGCAAAAGTGAAACATGTACAAGTATTAAGCCCTACAAGTCAGGTCAATGATAGAATTTACGTAAATGTGTGGAATTCCAAGGCCGTGGCAGACTTCTCCCAGACATGTCTTTGAGCCGATACGCCCCTACTCCCGCAACTGAGTCGATCTGATAAGGGCTGCCCCAGTTAGGATCCAATTTTCCGTTGGTCGGATTCTTGGCAGCTAGAAGCACTTTCTTCAGGACCAACTCTCCTGGCGTGTAGCGGTACAGTTAAACACGCTAATTATATGACTTCACAAACTGCTGCTGGTACCGTGCCATGGATGCAAGGGCGCGGTCTCTCCGCTCTTCAATCAGAATCAAATCCAAGGCCAACATCATGTCGTTTCGGCCCAAATCAAAAACTGTTGATTTCAAAGTTGGGAGGCTAATCTCCAAGGGGATGATTGCCTATGTTCCGAAGCACAAAGCGAACAGCGTCTCCCCAGTGAACTGCCTTGGAGTAGTGCGATGAGCCCATAATACACTTGGCAACTCTTCGACCCATCTTCCTTTGGCTTTCTCCGACCTCTTCTTGATGCCGTCTAAAATAGATTTGTTAGAGGATTCAGCTTGGCCGTTATTCTGTGGATAAGCTGGGAAGGAATAGTAGGACCGAATACCATACTTGTTGCATAGTTCCCTGTAGACACCGCAATCAAACTGGGTGCCGTTGTTTGAAATAAGTGCTCTTGGAATGTCGAATCGTGTTATGATATTTCTCCATACAAAACGCTTCACGTCGGTATCTCGGATGTGTGTTAGTACTTCTACTTCTACCCATTTTGTGAAATAATCTGTCGCGACAATCAAAAATCGCTTGTTACCTGGGGCACGAAGCAGTGGTCCGACGATGTCAAGTCCCCATTGGGTGAACGGCCAAGGACTGGTTATAGAGCTTAACTCTTCAGCAGGCATGTGGGTCAAAGGAGAGAACTTCTAGCACTGTTCACACTTTTTCACGTAACATTCGGCATCGACTCTCATTGTCGGCCATTAATACCCCCGTGTCACAGCTCGATGAGCCAAAGAGCGCCCACCAGAATGGGCGCCACAACTGCCTTCATGTATTTCAGTCAGAAGTGATTCCACATTGTCCGGATGAACGCATTCCAAGTATGGACCAGAAAGGGATTTTTTATAAAGCTTTCCTTGCGGATCTGAGTAATATCGCAGGGCTTTGTTTCGTAGCTTGTACGCTCCTTTCTTGTCCGCTGGGAGCTGTTCAAAAGACAGGAATGCAGCAATGGAGTCCATCCAACTCGGTCCTGACTCTATGACATTGACCTGGACTTCCTCAGAAGGACCAATGCTTGGCTCTAGGATGAAACCAACTTCAATGGTCCGTTTAATCTCTAAGTTAATGGCAGAGGCTAGGCAAGCAAGGGCATCTGCATGTGTGTTCTGGTCACGGGTTATTTGGTTCAATTCATGATGGTCAAATTTTGCCAGTAAGGAATTTGGCGTTTTCATGTAAACAGCCATACGGTCGTTTTTTGCTGCGTACTCCCCCTTTAGCTGATTGATCACCAATTTTGAATCGCAAAATATAAGCAGATGCCGAGCACCTAGGAGATGTGCATTCCACAAGCCAGTTAGCAGAGCCTCGTATTCAGCCTCGTTATTTGATGCTTCGAAGCTGAGTTTGACAGCCTGCTCAATTATTGCCCCGTCGGGAGCCATTATCACTACTCCGGCCCCGCTGCCTCATTGATTTGACGATCCATCATAGTACAACTGCCAAATGTCCCCAACATAAATTCTCCAGTTCGGCTTAGGTTGAATTTCATCAGACTTGAAGTCGGCAAGACCCCCAGTGAATTCGGCCACAAAGTCAGCAAGCACCTGTCCCTTGATTGAGGTTCTAGGCAAAAACTGAATATCGTACTGGCCGAGTTCAAGAGCCTACTTTGAAACGCGCCCTAATGCTTATGCACTGCGGAGTACCGACCGGAGGGGGTGGTCCGTTAGTACCCCGATGGTATGCCCCTGAAAGTAATGCAGCAGCTTTCTTGCTGCCATGACGAGGGCCAGAATGAGTTTTTCCAACGGAAGGTAGCGTGTTTCGGCGTCAACCATTGCCTTGCTCACATAATACACTGGCTGCTGCTCCCCCAGCTCTTCCTTTATTAGTACGGTGCTAACGGCCCGGTCGGAAACCGCCAGATACAAAATGAGCGGGTCACCTACCGAAGGTGTTGTCAAGAGTGGAACTGATCGGAGGTAGGTCTTGAGGTTGTTGAAAGCGATTTCGCACTCGAAGGTCCATTCAAAAGCCTTGCCCTGCCATAGAGTATGAAAGAATTGTCAGCAGCAATCTATGGACCGACTGATGAACCTGTTGAGTGCGGCGGCCATCCCCATCAACTTTTGAACCTCTTTCACTGAACGAGGGAGCCGAGCTCCAAGATTGCTGTGATTTGCCTCGGGTTGGCTTCGAATCCTCGGTGGTTGACAATATAACCCAAGAATTTGCCGGAGCCGATCCCAAACGCATATTTGGAAGCGTTCAGCTTCATTTTGTATTTGCGTAAAATGCCGAATGTCTCTTCCAGATCGGCTAGATGAGTTTGATCTTCTTTGAACTTGACCACCATATCGTCAATGTACATTTCCATAGTGTGGCCGAGCTGCTCCTTGAACATGGCAGTGACTAGTCTTTGGTAAGTTGCCCCTGCATTCTTCAATCCAAAAGGCATAACCTTATAGCAATAGGTTCCTCTTGGGGTGAGGAATGCAGTTTTGTCTTGGTCCTCCGAATGCATGGCAATTTGATGGTAGCCTCTGTAAGCATCGAGGAAGCTCATACGCTGATGGCATGCTGTCGCATCTGCAAGTTGGTCTATTCTAGGGAGGGGAAAACAATCCTTGTTACAGGCTTTGTTTAGGTCCGTGAAATCAACGCACACTCGCCAAGTCCCATTTTTCTTCTTCACAACCACAGTATTAGAGAGCCATGTAGGGTAGGTCACTTCCCTGATTGCCCCGGCGTCAAGCGGCAATGTGCTCTGCGGCTGACCGCCGGCTTTTCTGAATAATCGGCTTGCATTTAGGGTCAACATTTAAACGGTGCTGCGAAACAGACAAATCTACACCAGCCATCTCATATGGAGTCCACGCAAATACATCAAGGTTGCTGAGCATGAAGGAAATTAGCTGCTGCCTGTCGGCTTGATTCAGGAAGGCGCCAACCGTGAAGAACCTGTCTGGGTTTCCGTCAATTTCAACTCGATTTAGGGTTTCCGTGGCCTTTTCACTTGGGAGCTGCCCAACATCGTTGAGGCTCTCTCGATCCGGCACCTCAATAGAATTCACTTGCAACTCTTTTGGCGTCTTTCCAGCAAGGAGATAACATGCTTGTGCCGATTTCTGGGAGCCACAGATTTGCTCAATGCCGCGTTCTGTCGGGAAGCGTAGCAGCTGATGATAGGTGCTTGGCACGGCCTGCATAGTATGCAACCAAGTTCGCCCCATGATGAGATTATACGGCGATGGCAGCTTAACGACTAAGAATTCCACATCCACTGTTTGGGAGCCCGCTCGAACGGGTAGTGTGATTTTCCCCAACGGGTATTCTGGATTGGCGTTGAAGCCGAATAATGGATAAGGAGCTGGAGAAAGCTCCGATTCGGAGAAGCCGAGTTTGGTGAATGTCTTGTAATACATAACTTTCGATGTGCTCCCCAGATCAATAAGTATGAGCTCAAGGGTGAATCGGTTTACGCGCAACTCGATTACTAAGGGATCAATGTGGAGAAGTGTCACTCCGGCCAAATCTGAATCATCGAAAGCAATGCTCATAGCTTCATGGGGCCGTTTAGCCGAAGTGAGTTGATTTTGAAGGTCGGGATTCGACTGAATCGTATGCACCGCGGATGACATTGGCAGGCTGTATATCATGTGGATCATGCCGAGTGGAGGTAAATCATGTCGTAAGGCTATTGCTTTGGTTGAGTTGCCTTTTCGGACGTACTATTGTAGCCGACCATCTTGTACCAATTCCTCGAGGTGATCCTTTAATGCATAACAACTCTCAGTATCATGGTCGTGATCCTTGTGATACTCGCACTGCCTATCCCGTCTTCTCGTGTCGAGAGGTCCCACCATTTTGGACGGCCATTTGAAGAACGGAAGGTGTTGGACTTTGGACATAACCGCGCTGATCGGCACTGAGAACTCAGTATATTTCTTGTCTGTGCGCCTTGTGCGCCTGCTATCGACTTGCAGTTGTTCATTTGCTCGGTGGGAGTATTGGTCACTTGATCGGCGAGAATCCCATCTCTTGTCTCGTTTAGCCCAATGTTGTGGTTCAGGGCTCTGAGGTGTTACAGAATTTAACGATTGAGCAATTTCGGAAGGGGCCATCTTGTTGGCCATGTTTCCGGCTTTAACCCGCAAGGCATCATCTTCCACTTTGCAGTATTCCTCAACTTTCTTCATCAATGACCAGACTGTTTTGGGGGGTCTTCTAGTCAAGGAACTGAGGAAAGCACTATCAGGATGCAAACCCATTTTAAAGGCGGTAATGGCCATGGAGTCGTTGCAAGCATCATTGACAAGATTAAAGCATTCCCAATAACGCGCCGAATACGCTCATATGGTTTCTCCCAGCTGGATCTGCATTGCCCAAAGAGAGTCGGCTTGCTTCGGTTGAACCTCGTTGGTGATGAATCTTGCCCTGAAGGATTTTTGGAGTTGGTGAAAGCTCTTGATCGAAGCCAGCTCCAGTTTATAATACCACCTAACAGTCAGTGGTCCCAAACTGCTCAGAAATATTCAACACATGAGGGCCTCGTCGTCTGCATGGAGCGTTATGGCTTGCTTGTAATGGCGGATGTGATCAGTGGGGTCTAATTTACCGTTGTACAAGATGAATGACGGTGCCTTGAACTTTCTGGGTAGCACTGCCCTTGCAATCCGTCGTACAAAGGGATCGTGCTGGTCTTCTTCGTCTGAACTGTTTCTTCTTCGCTTATGCCTTATACGTGGACTCTCTTCAGAGGAACTGGTAGTTTCGAGTCAACCCTTCTTTTTGGGCTCTGGGGATAATGGATCAAAGTCGCTGTCACTAACTCTGACTTGTCTTTGAGCTCGAGGTCTTCGACCATCCGCTCTCAGCAGACATCCCGGATCTGGGCGTGTAACTTGTTTTGACTTTGCCACTTCTAAAGCCAAATCCTGTCGAAGGCTCTCGTTCTCAGCCATCATGTTTTCCAACCTTTGTTCGTTTTGCTTTGCTTGCTCCATAATCGCCTACATTGTCTCATGAGCGGATGTCGAGGGTGAATCGAAGTTCAGGACCCTTCTTGCGGTAATATTCTCTGGCCCAAGCATGTTGCTTGGAGTGGTTTCGTCTTGTGGCTTAGGGTCGCCAGCGACTACTAGAGGATCTTCCGTCGCACCCACCATGGATGTGCTTGAGTATTCCCACAGACGGCGCCAATTGTGGGGAAGTGGTTTTGGAAATACTCTTTCGATCCAATGGGGCACTGGAGATACTCAGCTGGTAAGCTGAAAAAGAATGAACACTCCGATCGGGGGTGCCGGAATTATCACTCCGACGGACAAGTCAGTATCTACTCTCTTCATTACTTGTATTTTAAGTTAAGCGTACTATTTCTCGCATACCTCTTTCTAGCTGATGTTCTTCTATTTATATTTTTTCTTTCTTGGGCCTCGGGGCTGAGCCCACTTTCAATTCGCCGTATAACTATTTACTCGGCTCCTTTTGTTGCAAACCGCTTTCCACTCGGCCCCTTACTCAACCGGCTATTTGGCCAAATAGGGTAGGATTTAAATGTGTAAGATGGGGCCGAATGCGATGTACAT
This sequence comes from Camellia granthamiana, assembly GCA_036172215.1. NCBI lineage: Eukaryota > Viridiplantae > Streptophyta > Magnoliopsida > Ericales > Theaceae > Camellia > Camellia granthamiana. The sequence goes on from CM069913.1 coordinate 116,809,786, forward strand.
ATTTCGACTCTCCAGGTCCAATTATTCGTCCTCTTTACGTCTCCCATTATTCGGCCCCTACAGTGTTATAATAATTAATTAATTAGGACATCCATTCGAACCCTCTTATGCGAGGGCAAACTTGTAATATTTGTATGTCTTCCAACCCCCGTTTCTTTCTCCTTTTTATTTGCTTGCTTACCGTGGTTATATGTAGTATCATGTTTTCATTTTATATCATTGTCATGCTATGTATCCATTTTTGCATGCATAAGTTCGGTTCATCATTCTTGAATATCATTGTCATTTCCTACTTATTTGAATACGTGCATTGCCGCATGGTTTGAGTTGATCTATATGACACGTTAAATAGCCAAACTTAGTAGTTGTATTTTCGTATGTGTTGCATTTGTCACTTTGCATATTAAGAGCATGCATTTTTCTAATTATTTTCTTTTCTGTGGCTTGTCTCGGTTGAGTATTAGGTGAGCATTTTTGCTTGAGCATATTGCATGTGTGTTTGTGTTGCCTGTCAAGCATACTACCATGAGGCTACGTGCTTACTCGAAATGGCTTGCTTGAATGCCTATGGATGAAGGTTATTTTATTTGCATTAGGGATGATCTTGATCAAATGTATGTACGAGCTCATTGTTTTCCTTTCGAGTTGTGTGCACTCAAAACTCTTTCAAAAATCACATAAAATCAAGTCATTTCCAAAACAAACAAAATAGTCTATACTTGTGTACCTCACATAATAAGTTAGCATAATAAATCAGAATAAGAGCATATAATGTTGATAAAATCCACATCATGATTAGTAGAGGCCAATCTTTGATCAGGTGAGTAGGGTGCTCAATTCATGACCTTCCCCTCTCATACCTAAGTTCCCTAGTCGAGACACTTTGGTTAAGACGGACAAGTGGCCTTTGGCACGAGTCACAAGTTTTCTAAATTTTCCAAAAATATTTTGGTAGCAACTCTGAAATCTAACAATGCAGTCCATTTTTGGCATCTCTGATGATTAATAGATTTTCTAAGATTTGCAGGATTTGGACTCTCATTCGTTTTTCTGTTTCACATTGCACTTATAAAACCAGATTCAGAACCACGAGAGTCTGAACTGTAGGGCTGTCGTACCCAATGAGACTAAACTCTTCCGAGGAGTGCGAAAAACCAGCTACACATATAGGTGTAGTGATGATGGGATCAATAGTATCAAGAGGTTCAAGTAATAAAAAAAGTTTAAACAAGTTTTCTTTTTTAAATAATAGATTGTGTAGTATAATAAAAATTCATTTGTTTGAAATTAATTAACTCATAATATTTAGCTTACTTTCCTTGTTCTTTCAAGAATAGTGGTTACTTGAACTGAAAAATTAGATTCACTTTTCAAAATTAATGATGTGGTAGTATATTACAATATTTAAAACAGCTCTCCCTCTCTCTCTCTCTTATGTTTTCTTTAATCATTAATCATCTTTTTTACACATTATTAAATATAAAAAATGAATCTAAGTATATAATTTTCTTTCTCTCAACTACGCCGTACCCTTATTTGGTTGAATTTATAGATAATATCATAACATTAGCATTTAGCACCTTCACCATATCTTCCAAGTATTTTTTGTCAAGTGAGGCAATTATGCTATGATACTCAAATCTAATTACTTTTCATTTAATTATAAAAATTTTAATATTGCAAAGGACTTTAGCTTTTTCTGAATATGCATTTAGGATGTCAAAACAATGTCGTTTTGACTCGCAACAGTTACTGTTGCGGATCCCTCACAACAGTATTCTCAAACCCTAAATATTTATAAGATTCAGGCTCACTTTGACATTTTCGAAACTTAAAGTGAAATTTTAATATGGAACCTTTCATACATTAAGAAACAAAAATGTGACTAAAAGATTATGTATTTTTTCATTTGACAGTGCTTACCAAAACTTTACTTAGATATATAACTATCAAAATTTACTTAAATATATAATAAAGTTTATAATAAGAAAAACCAAAATAATCCAAGTTCAAACACCAAATAAAAAATGAACAAACTATAACAAAATATTAATTAAACATCACCATTCTTGTATTTTTAGATGCAAAATGGCTATTTGAAATTGAATAATCCAACTTTATCGACAAAATCCTTTTTAATTCATAAAAATATTAATTTATTTAATTTTTCCTGTGACTATTTTTTTTTTTCCCCTTTTCTAGTTTACTGGATGTAAGGTTTAATTAACTTTAAATTTTGAAAGTTTCGTTCCCCAAAAAAAATTATAACTGATATAATTAATCGTATTTTAGACACATGCATTTTGAAAAAGGATTTTTAGTTAAAGGTCTTTGATATTAAATTCTATAAGTTAAATGATATACAATATTTTATAGTAGTTAAAATTTCTCAACATTTTCACAGAAAAATTTTGACATAATGAAATTTTGATTCTTCACTATGAACAGATAAATTTCTCTAATATGATAACAAAAAAATTTTATTGAAGGAACTTAGCCAATAAAAAATTCATCACTTTTTCATATTAGGTGAGTCACTTAGTCCATCTTGTGTCCCCTTTTCCTGCCTCCCACTTCAAATGTTGCCACGCGGCTCCCTCTTAAAACTTACGTTGTAGCCTTTCTGCATGGGATCAGCCCTTAGTTTTTTTTTTTTTTTTTTAAATAATTATTATATATATTTAAATAATTAGGCAAATGAAGTTTTTAGTGGTGGGTCAGTAAACATTGAGATTTATCACAATATTATTTTAAATATTTTTTTTTTTGTTTGAACAAATATTATTTTAGATACTTGACTCCTCTTCATAAATGATCAATTAATTAATAAAAAAGCAGGATTCTTTTTACGCGTTAAGGCGAATTAGTGGAAGAAATATAGTCAGGATGGATCGAGACTTCATTCCAAAATTGAAGAAAACACGTAGAGAAAATAGAGAGAAAAGAAAAGTACGACTCGAAGAGAACAATAGAAGGGTTCAAACACATTTGATAGTGGCAACACTCATAGCAACAGTCACTTTTGCGGCAGGTTTCACTATGCCGGGTGGATATGATGGCAACCAAGGTCCAGAACAAGGTATGCCAGTTCTATTAAGGACAGCAACTTTCCAAGTATTTGTCATTACCAACACTATAGCTATGATCTGCTCAATTTCTGCTGGGTTTCTATATGCATCTGCCTCTTTTTACAATGGAGTGAAAAAGCAGGAGCGCCGCCATTTGATAGCATTCTGGCTTATTTTAGTTGCAATGGGAGCGATGGTGGTGGCATTCATTACAGGCACTTTCACCATGTTATCACATTCTTTAGGCATTGCAATTACTGTTTGTATTGTAGGCTCCTTCTCCTTTTTCATTTTCATTCCCGAAGTCTTTAAGCTTTATGATTACGAGTATATCACAGATCCAGATTCTGCCATTATTTCGGAAGAAATAAGGATTATGTTCCAAGATACTTAAGTATGTAAACTCAGAAGAGAATAAAGTTTCTTTGCAAATCAAGATGACTAGGAAGACTTTAATTTTTACTTTTTCACTATATTTTGTTCTTTTTCTTAGTGTTTAGGCCAATAAGACAAAAGAAAATGTATCTTTTGATGTTTAGTGTTGTTGTGGGATTGCATTTTCTTTATTTTATACAACCATATGTTTATATGAACGACAATCTCCTTGTAGTTTAAAATAAAAGGCAAATTAGCCTCTATCAACTTTAGTGACCATCACTTTCATCCATTTCCTGTAAGATAATTTGCAATACTCCCCTCGTGTTGGATTTGAAGTAGAGTGATGTTGTTGTAAGCAAATTTTTATAATACGTGGAATAATAAATAAATTTGGTATAAAAAATAATTATCTTAATATTACATACTCTTAGAAATATCTTATAGCGATCTACAAATGAAAGTTTTTAAAAAAAATCATCAAGTTCTACAAGACAACAAGACTCTAAATTTATGTCAGAAGAATGTTTTAGATGACTGGATTATGTGAAATTGTAGGGGAAAAAATTTCATATATCCATAATGATAATGATGACGATGACTAGTGTACTTATCGCCATTGTAATTTTTATATTGTTAGTGAATTGCTTCTCACCCCGTGGTCGTAGATATTTTGCCGAAGCACGAAAATTTTTGTGTTGTTTTTTGTGATCGTTCTATTTTGTTTTTTGCTTCCATTGCTTGACGAGGTTTATTCCCAGCAATATATACATGTCCAGTCTGTCAGATAAGCTGTCAACTATGCTTTACATTGCCAAATGCAAGGAAGCAATGGCAGGAAGTGATAGAGGAGAGCTTCACTAAGAAACATGTCCAAGAAAATCACCCTCCAAGCTCTCACTAATTCCAGATGCTTGTCTAACTCTTCCTTCCCCAATCTTGTCCAGTGTTACGGCACAAAATTTACAATTTAAAAAAAAAAAAAAAATGACAAGATCTTTTGTTGCATTGCCTTCTTCATTGAGAAGTCCTCCAAGAGAAAATAATAATTTCACCTTGTGATCAGTGTTACCAAACATCAAGCATTGAGCAAATTGAAAAAATGACACGCAGAAACTACAAGATCATTAAAATATATTGCTTAGCACAGTAGTTATTACCACTACTCATGATTAAAGGACCATTGCGACACCAATATCAATCAACAACTCAATATCCCAAACCAATTAATTTGTCACAAATCAACAACAATAAAAAATAAAAATAAAAAAAACAGCTGAAATTCATATTTTGCACACTCAATGATGTAAGTTTATCTTTGAGCAACCAAACATAAAAATAAAAAATAAAAGAAGGGAAGGAATTTAAGCATCAATGGAACAGAAGGTCGGCTAACAGTTTCCGATCAACATCCTCGTTCCTCATTCAAAACATTCACACAGATACTGAAGCTTTGGGGTGTCAACAATTGACATTTCATAACATGAAAGACCCAAACTACAAGCTAGTACTTTCTGTAAGACTTACCATTTCTGTTGGGTACAATGCTTAAGCCCTTCTCTATAAAACATCATTCAAGTATAATCTTTCTATCTACATACAGAAGCAAAGCTGAAGGGTAAACAATTATTCATCAGTTACAAATTTCACTCTAGGAAACATCAATTTCACTTTCCACCACCACCACCACCTACATAATGAATTTAGAGTACAAAAAAAAAAAAAAAAAAGACTTTATAATTCCCACTCATCAGACCCAGGCAACGAAACCGGTCCAAGGCAATCACCTTCCAAACTGGCAAGAATCATGAAATCTCTTTCTATGTCCCAATGTTTCTTTCTCCATCTCACAGCGAAGACCACAAAACGGATAACCACATCATTCTCTATCCTTGAGTGATCATCGCTAATGAAGATCTCTTGTGCTTTCCATTGGGCATAGTAAAAATTTGGCATCTTTTGAGCTGATAGATAAATATGTTTCATGGGTCCACATCTCAAGAAGACCGCCCTTCTACGTATCTTGTGCACAACTCCAAGCATGATCTCTCCATTGACAGGTAGGAAGGTGCGACAGTGAAAGGCCACCGAGGAGAGGACGTCCCCTGATTCATCTTCAAACTCACCATTGCCTATGCTCTTCAGTTCGGTTATTGCAAGGAAGTTACCATGCTCCTCTGTGGACTTAATGAGCAGCAATTCCTTTAAGAGGCCTGTCACAACTGAACTTTGGGGGGACCACTCCATTTCTGTCAAGGCTTTTTGTGGGGATAGCCACACGCCCACGTATTTCCATTTCACGAAACATATTTGTTATCTGCATTAAAATGGCCAAACATATAAGGGAGATAATGGGATAATCTTCCGTTGGAAATGCATTGACACAGCAGAGATGTTGCCAATTTTCAAACTAGTACTTTGACAGTTCAAAACAGGACGTATTGAATAAAGCCAAAACGTTAAAATGAATACAAGGTTATAAAACGATGAAGGAATTACAAGCTTAAAAGAGAAAGAGTGGGAGCAGATCATATAGTTAGTGAATTTGGCATGGCAAGACAGTTACAATCCTACAACCCAATTTTGAAGACCAATTATCTAAAATTTATTGGTAGGGAGGATGTAAATGACCCAAAATAGATGACTCAGTATGTTGTCATAACTACTCAAGTCCACTCATCTATAAAACATGCTCATCAATCCAAATCAAGTCCACTCATCTTAATTAAGGACATTACAATAGGCTCATCTAAGCTAATTTAGTAAAAAATGATCGACTTCGAAATTCAATACATAGATATCAATCAGTCAAAAGTGGAAGTAGAAAAACATTAATGAGATAAATCAATCTAAAGTGGAGTTAAATAACACTACACACAAAAACCGTTTGTTCAATCAATGAAAATGAAGCAGCAAATTTGTCCAAAGTTTTTGAGAAGTTTGAAGATATAGAGGGTATACCCATACATATAGGGAAAATTTTGCTATTTTGCTTCATTTTGGGTTTCGGTTTCTCCATACTATAAGGGCATTACGTTACTTCTGATTTCCAGAGATCGGAAAGCCACATGTAAGTCATATAATAATTCTTCAATTCTTGTATTTTCCTTTTGCTTTCAGTGGACTTCTTGTCCACTTCTCTTTCCTCTTTGTTGTCAATAAAAATAAAAATAACACTAATCCAATACTAAATTCTGACCAAGCTAAACCACTTTAACATGACTAGAAAATTGGAATTTCTACAACTGCTCTACTAGTGTCTAAAAGTTGAAACCTAAGACGCAAGGACAATTTTAAGAAGCTGCCTCTTCGCGTTGGACATGTCGAACACCAATATTCCTGAAGACCTGCATAGAACTACATCCTATTATTTTTAAAATATTTTTAGAACTAGACAAGCTTTGGACATTTGGGTACACATATCCAACATTTAGACACATAAAGCCCATCACTAGTTTGAAAAATAAAAATAAAAAATATCAAGAGTCAATAATTAACAAAAAACATGCACAAAATATGCTAAGCCACTTCTGCCATGCCTACAGAATTGGATTTCTAGAATTACTATACTAGTGTAAAAAAAAATGTAGTAAATGAAAGCTAATCCAATACTAAACTTTAACTAAAGTCCAGAACAAGCGCAGCACATGCTAAACTACTTCTAACATGCCTAGAAATTGAATTTCTAGACCATCCATACTAGTAGTGTTGAAAGTTGAAACTTAAGAAGCATGAAAACTTATTAAGAATGTGCATGTCCATGTTGGACACATCGAGCACCAATATTTCTGAAGACAGTAATAGAAATGCATCCTGTTATTTTCAAAAGTCTTTAGAATCAGCAAAGCATTGGATACTTGAAAGACACACATATACATTGTTTAGACACATAATACACCTTACAAATTTGAGAAAAAAAAATATTTGAGTCAGTAATTAAAATTAAAGCAATGTGAGTTTATACCTATTAATCATTCATCCTATGTTTTAGTTTCAAGAGCTCTAAAATCTAAATTTCAAATTCGTTTGGGATAGTGTTTTCAAAATAGATATGAGGACCTTCGTCCAACTTTTTCCCCCCCTATTTCTAATACATAGAATGTGGAATGTGATTGCTTACTATTTTGATAAAATATATAATAAAAAAAATTACATTGACCACCCCTAAGGTTTAGAAAAATACAATAAGCTCTACAAGACTGGCATAATTACACAAACTCCCTTTTACCAAGCAGAATTAATGCAGGTGATGTGCAAACGCAAGAATAGTCAATTATAAAATATACAGGGAAAATAAAACATATAATAATATCATTTTTTAATTCATATGACTAATGAATTACTAATGAAAAAGGAGCTAAGTGTTATGTGAATTCAAATCATAAGCGAGCATAGTGTAATTATATGACAAACTTGTGAGGCTTGGTGTATTTTTCAACCTCAAGGGAGGACAGTGTAACTTACCCAAATATAAATGTATTTGTAATGTAAAAAACAAAGCTATCATTAATTTCATGTACATATAAGCATATATTTATTTGTTTCTGTATCAGTGGCATGTCATGTGTTGATTTTTTTTTTTTTATATTGTCTTGTTGGCATGTCCTTACTGTGTAGTATCCACATGAACCCATCCCCGTTCGTATCCATGCTTACTTTTGCTTTGCCAACTATGAGAATTAGAGAATAATACACATCCACAATAAAGAGATGATCAAGTTTAAACTATGTCAGAATAACTCAGCAACTCAAACAACAGGGGAGCTGAGAGAATTACTGAAATTACCCCACAGCTAAAATCAAAAGAGAGTCAAATTAGCTATGCTGCACCATGAAGAAAAAAATAAAAACAAATTCGGATTTGCATAGGTTACACTTGGGACATTGCATAATCAAGTCATCATTCAAGTTGAGTCCTACTTTCGTGTTTTAAAATGTTAGTTGCAACTTTCTCAAGATTTGCTTTTTTTTTCTTTCTTGGTTTGGAAGTTTTAGGAGTTCGTCGACTTAAAAAATCTCCAGATTTAATAGACTTGGAATGTAGTAATGATATGTGAACTCATTATCGATCAAATAATGTATGGGTCACCTACGTCTCAAAAATTCCAACTTTTCATTTTAAGAGTCTTATTCCTAGTATTAGAAAGACCCACCCAGCAACCTAATTACTTTTACATGATCATTTGAGCTTTAATTCATTGACTTTTAACTTATATAAATTTGTAAAAAGCTTTTGGAGCTATATGTTATGTGTGAAACAGCCTTACCATAGGGGTGATTCCTAAGGTATCCTAAGTGAAATTCCCATATTCTTATGTTTCTTCTCCTTCTCTTCTTTTTTTTCTTTCATATAAAAATTGTTCATAAGATAATCGTTATAGCCCACAACTATTGCTATTTCCCTAAAAAAACTCACATCATCCTCCTTTATCAATCCTAACCCTTTCCATGGCCTTCAGTTTTATCCTTACAATTCTAGAATGCCTATTGTCCCCTCATTTCTTTTTGTTGACTAGTGGAGTATCTATGGTACATAATTTCCTAGAACCATTAATATCAAATTCCAGCAGCCGCACAATTTAAAAATCATGCCTACTACAACACCAATCCCCAAACTTGTAGCCTTCGTTTTACCTTACTAAAATCTAAACCTACTACCTCCATAATAATATCCCTCCTAAACACCGTCTTCCCTAGTCCATTCCTACCCTTAAATTACTCTCTCTATATGTAGTTAATAAAATAAGCATTTCCACTCAAACCTCAACAGCATTCACAAATAAATAAATAAAAATAAAAATAAAAAAATAATAGGCATTTCAATTATCACAAAGGGTCAAAAAAGTTACTCACCTAACAAACTGCAGATCATGCCATGTTACTATGTTGAGTTGTAGAGACCCTTATCAGATATACCATGACAATTGAGTTGTAGAGACCCTTATCAGATATACCATGACAATTGGGACACCGTTGTAGCTGAGGACTGAACTACCTTAAACAACTTTCAAACATAATTGCTCCTGTTCATCCGTGAAAGCATTAAAAACTCAACATACTTTTACATCTTCAAAACCAGAGTGTACAGGGCACTAGTAAGAAAAACTATTAATACTTGTAAAGAACATATGCATACCTCAAACACATCAAAAATTGAAATAAATGAAATTAAAAGGTGCATCACACTTGAATTTAATTTCACACTCCGTCATGAATCAAAAAATAAATAAATTTCACACTCCGTCTGTACAAGTAGAAAACACAGCAAACAAATGCAATCTAGTAAAATAGACGAATCAAAATCTAAAAACCCAACCAATAAATAGAATCCCTATTTAAAAAACTCGTTCCAAAGTCTGAAAATAACACAAAATTTCCTTTTTGATGCTACTATGTTTCATATTAAAAAAATAAAAAATAAAAAATTTATATTTATCTAAAACAAGCATTCAGCATTTTTCTGGCATTTATTTGAATGAAAAATATTTTTTATTGATTTAAAAGGAGTATGTTTTACCTTCCAAGAACTCAAAATGACTATTGATTTTGCTTCCATAAGTTGTTTTTCCTAATAAACACCCCAATCCCACATGTTTAAAACATATACATGTGGCCACATATACATATATGCATACTCATGTCCTTTACATATATCTTCGCATAAGCATACATATACAAACTAATACATATATGTCAAAACTATACACTTACATAAATGTAGCAAAACTGAACTAGGTGCCAACTTTAACACAAATAAAGGTTTTTCTAAATGGTGACTAGAATTCAAATGATTGCGATTTTTTTCCCCTTTTGCTGAGCCCCGAGACGTTTAGGTCTAGAATATCATAACTAAAGTTGGTTACCTTAGTTTTAGCTGGATGCCATACTAAATCAACTATAGTTTGAAAATTGAAATTCAAGTCAAGAATTAAAACCCCATATTTCCAAATTGCAAGTTGAATGGGGGGAAAAAATGTAAGATTCAGTTGCACTTTAAAATAGATCAAAATGTATAACACACATGCTAAAAAAAGAATATTGTAGAAATGTCAGTCATGGTTATAAATAGCTTCTTTATTGATATCCTATGAAGCACAATCACTTCATTTAATCATCATATCCGTGTCGGACACAGACGCTCCTCGAACACACTTGGAATACATGTTGGACACGTTACATGGCATGTCAATTTTATTTTTTTTTAATATCTTTCAATAGAACATGTTACGAGATACATCAAAGACATGCATCTTATGTCCAGATCAGACAAGCCAAAAGACTAGGGGCAGAGCTAGAATTCATGTACATTGGGGGAAAACCTCACCTAGAATCACACACGATTTTTTTCTATTTGAAAACTAAAATAAATAATTTCCAAACAGGGAAAAAAATGGGAAAAATCAATCCATATTTCAAAAGTAAAAATTAATGTTTCGCAGAATTTTAGTGCGAGCAAATTAAATTTTTTTTAAATAGATAAACAAATTTTTTTTTTTTTTTTTAAAAAAATTGCCAATTTTGGGAATCATATATGAAAAATAAAATTTTCCAAAACTCAGTGGGGACACCCACTTGAATCTACATGGCTCTGCTCATGCACAGGACAGGACACATTTGAGGTTTTATTATAATTTTAAAAAGGTGGTTTGGTGATCAAAGTATAGCATTTAGAGACGGTGAAAATATAATAAAAAAACAAAAACTTTCCCATTATATGTTTGATTTTCAATATCTATACAATAATGTTTAAATTTTAGATTGATTGTTTTATTCATGTTAAATTAGTAGTTTTTTTATTATTTTTGGTTGTTTGTGAATTAAAAAAAAAAAAATCATATTATTGTATCTCTTTTGTGTTCTTATCTTCTTTTTTTTTTTTTTTTAATTTGCTATGTTTAGTGTCCATCCATATCCATGTTCGTACTTCTTAGGTGTGATATCTCAGCAGCACATACATTTCTAGGGAGGAGCCATGGTCATGTAAAACAAGTGTTGGAAACCAACACTCCTTTCTTAATTTTCTTTAAGTAAAGCAACCGCATGTTAAGGTAGAACCAGAAGGACGCAAACTTTGTTTAAAAACCAAAAAAAAAAAAAAGAGGAGGGGGGAGGGGGGAATCAAAAAGACACTTGTCAAAAATACTCAACACGAAAATTGAGCTCTCCACTAAAATCTAAAGCAAAAAAGGATTCACAAATCAATCTTTTACACCAAAAATGGAAAATATGCAATAAAACATTTTGAGCTTTTGCACTAAAAAATTAGTATCTTCAAATGTATGTCGATCACCTTCTCTCCATAGGCATCACGTGAGACAAAACGGAGCAATCCCCAATGCCTTTTTTCTTCCTCTTCACCTTACATCAACACTCCAACATTTCATCAAATTAAGAACTAAATCTGACATCACCTAATGAACTTCAAAAATTGGTAGAATCCAACATTTCTTGGACACTACTAAAAATGCATCCCACACTTTTTAAATTTAAACATGTCCAAATAAAAAATAAGATTTCACAATCTTGTACATGTCTCAAACACCATTTAACATAACCTATTTACCAATTTGGTAAATCTCTTATGCTATGTTTTGTTAGGGGATTTGAGGAGGGATTTGGACAGGGAAAGGGAAAAGTTAGGTGAAATGTGAATAAAATATACCTACATTTCATCTAGTTTCACACACCTTTTCCTTTTTCCTTTCCAAATCCCTCCCCAAATCCCCCAACCAAACACACCATTAAGCAAAAATATCTGGAAGCATTTCGAAAAGAATGCATTAATGGATGAACTACATAAAGTCAAGCATATAATGGGCAACTTTAAACATGTGAATATATATATATGTATATAAGAACAAAACTGTAAATGAATTAGTGAGAAAGCAAGTAGTATGAATATGCACCATCCCAAATTTTGTAATTTTAAGAAAAAATATTTAGATATTTTAGTGATAAAATAAACTCTAAATAGGATGAATAACCAAATCTTACTTCTTTATTGCAACTTTCAAAGTTTCTTACTTGATCTTTTGGACAATTTTCTTTGTTTTTACAAATATATCTCTTACATACCATGTAGTTTGATATTTTACAAAATAACTCCATAACCATCACACATCTACTTCTCTTTTGTATTTCATCTAAAACTTTGTAAACGTAGCCATGATTATGTCTTCAGAACATGTAAAAAATGGGAAACATCTTTGCTAGTTACAAAAGTCTTACTATAATTTAACTTTAAAGATCATAATAACTCTATAGGAAGCTTATCACATAAAGGGGACAGAGCCTTTTATGGTATGGTAGTCAAAATTAAAACTGACTTGCATTATTAATCTTTGAATTGTGTATCACAAGCTTTTTCTTAAGATTGCATAAATTCGATATTATTCTTTGTAAGAATAGATTTGACCTAATTATTCATATTGAAAAGATGTCAAATTCAGTACAATCATAAGGTTTATACAAGAAGCACCAAGATTTTGGTAAATTAACCGAAATAAAAGCACACCAGTCAACCTTGAGAAAAAAACAAAGAATCAATGGTGTATCATCAAGGCGGGTAGAGAACTCTCACACAAAGCAGACCTTCATTGCTTTACTTGGAATTATGTGGTTTTCCTTCCCAAATTAAGCAATTTGTTGGTTGCTTCAGGTAGTCACGGGATTTCCAGTGTGGAAATTATTTTGAGCATTTTCCTGGGGGCATTGGGTGATTTTTCCATATTTCTTTGAGTTTCCCTACTATCCCCTTCAGTTTAAAATTATTTGGTTTTACATTAAGGACAATTTTTTGCGTAAACAAAAGGGGATGTGGTTTATTTTACTTACAAGGGCCTAACATTATGCTATAGCATTAAAGTTGTGCTGGGGAATGACATATTGGTAGTTTCATTTATTTGTGCGATTGATGGATGTGCATACCCCATGCTACCAAATGCAATTGAAAAGTATGTGCTAGCTTGTGTTCTACTTTTGTATTGCAGCAGTTATTGTCATTCAGTATTAAAAAAATCTAAACTTCTATTGATGTTCTTATTTTGTCTTTTACAGATTTTGGATGTAGAAGGGGAAAAATGAGAAAGGTAAAGATGAAGATAGAAAAAATAAGGCAAAGACCAAAGATTTTGACAAAGATACAGGAAAACACAAGGATGAAGAAACATGAAAGTGAGAAAATTAAATTGAATGAACAAATTTGATTGGACTACCGGAGTGGCTCTTTGGTTGGCATGGATTACTTGATTGATCACAATGAAATTGGATCAAAATGAATGATGTAGTTAAATTAATATGAATGTCATAATTAAATTAATATTTGCAATGATAATGTTGATTGAATAAAATGAAATGCTGGTTGATTGAACGAAATAGTTTGTGTATCTTAGTTGAATGAAATGATCTAGCAATTTTGATTGAATGAAATGGTTTGAGCATCTTTGTTGAATGAAATGCTCTTTGATTGAATGAAATGATATGCTGAAACAACTTTCTCTTTTCTCTCTTTTAAACAAGCAGCAACCATATATTGCCAAGGTGTATTCATTCAACTGACAATTGTGTATTCATTTAACTGGCAATTGAACTCTAGCATTAACAAATGAAAAATACATTAATCCATTTGGAACCAAAACATTAATTTCATTTATTAGCATTACCAAAACAAATATTTTTCAGCAACTTCTACATTTTTCAAACACGAGAATAACAAAATTGATCATTGCCACAATTGAATCAAACACATTTGAGTATGATCTTGTCTAACAACTGAGAAAATAAAATTACATCCATGAATACCATTTAACACCCTCAAAAAATAAAAATCATAAACAAAATACAGATTTTTGGTTCATATCTGACCGTCCACATCACCAAATTTAAAACTCTAATCCAATAAAATTCTTCCCAATGATTTGCTTTCAAAATGTCATCCACATGATCATGATCATGCTCATGTTCATTCTGTTGTGGCATTAGTGGATTGGTTTTTCAATTTTTTTGGCCTATCGGTGTTGTGCCTTGGTTTCTTTCTCCAGTCAGTGCTATTACTTGAAGCCTCGAAAACATCTGTGCTCCTCCGAGGCTGCTCAAACTGGTCTGCTCCTCCAAGGCTATAATATCAAGAAGTATATAATAATTAGTATGTATTTCAAGCATGACTATGATGAAAAATCAATTTAAAATCTTAATACAAAATACTCATGGCAATAAGACAGAATAGCCACCCACTAATTGATGAACAATGTTCACATGTCCTTGCCAACATCGATCTGTAGCCAAAAAAAAAAACTATGGGCTTTTAGTATTACCTAGTGTTTTAACTTCTCTATTTTTTTAGTAACTTGCATGATAGATGATTAACACATAGAAAAGAAGAAAACAAAAAAAGCCAGCGAGGTATGCAAATCTTCTAAAAACTCCATACCAACAAATCACCTTGCAAGGAGTACGAAGAAAATTAAAGGAGATCAAACGGAACAAGCAGATGTGTCCATGGGTGAACAACCATCGAACAAGCCGACCAGCCAATCTGATTTAATTGAAACAAGCATGACAGAGACCATAGTGGAACAGAACCCAGAAGAAGAACTAATGGAAGTGAACGAAGATAAAGGAAAAGGAGAAGAGGCAAATACAAAATTAGTCAAACAGGCACGAAGAATTATCATTTGAGGACGAAGAGGATATGATTGACGATCTTGATGTTGAAGATCCAAAGTTAAACCAAAATGATCAAATCCCAAAAGTAAAAATCCCACCTGGACTCCTCAGGAAAATTAGAGAGCCATGGAAAAAGTGCCTCGTAGTTAGGTCACTGGGAAAGAATATTGGGTACAAGTTATTCATCACCAAGATGAAGAAAATTTGGAGACTACAAACAGATTTTGAAACACTAGACATTGGACATGGTTTCTTTATAGTGAAATTTGATGTGATGGAGGACTATAATAGGGGGGTATACACATGCGGGCCATGGGTAGTGATGGACCACTATGTCACCATTCGAAAGTGGCAACAGCTATCTGGGTCAGATTCCCAAATCTTCCAATTGAATACCACAGTGAGAAAGTTCTATTTCATATTGCAAAAGTTATGGGGAAGCCACTGAAGGTGGACATCAACACAGCCATGGCCACTAGGGAAAAATATGCCCGTGTGTGCGTGGTAATGGATTTGAGAAAACCGCTACTCTCTCACTTTGCAATCAGTAAGTATAGCTATGTTATTGAATATGAACATTTACACACTTTCTGCTTTCCTTGTGGCAGGATTGGTCATCGGAAGGACAGCTGCTCCAACAGGCTGCAGATGGCACCGGAGAAGACGACCCAAATAGCTGTTGCAGGAGGTAAGGACCCAAATGGGCCAAGCATGTCCACGAGCCCAAGTAACACCAACACCAACAAAGTCAAGAAGGGCCCAAGCTATGGGCCATGGACAAAAGCTCCAAACAGAAGGAGACAGAATAACAATTTAAAGCCTTCACAGAATCCAACCCAGCAACAAGGAAACAGATTCGATATACTCCAAGAGGAAAGGTTATTTGAAGGGGAACAATCAGCCCAAGTTGAACAAAGATATAAGAAAATGGACTTCAAGAACAAGGAAGCAGGTTTCAAATATAGACAAAATGCCCAAGAAACAAAGGATAGAAAGATGGGTCAACAACATATAGCTGAGACAGCAAAAGATTTGCTCAGAGACGAGATCAAAAGAGGGAAAAGAGTGGCTCAGGAAAAAGTGACACGCAAGGAGGATATGTCACCTACAAAAACTGTGATAACTGAGGCAACTGAGCTTTAGGGCATTCACAATGAGATAGTTAAAATTGTTTGTTAAAGTGTGTTATATGATAAAAAGTGAAAAAAATGGGGCCCAAAAATATTTGTTAAGATGTGTTAAGAGTTTGTTAATTTTAGAGAGTGAGTGGTGGCGCAATGGATGTGTTAAGGGGTGTGTTAAGGTGTGTGTTAAATATATATATATATATATGTATATAATAAATAAAATAAATAAATAATTTAATTTAATAAAAAATTTCAAGCTAAAAATTAAATTTCAAGTCCAAAAAATAAATAAATAAATAAATTCCGTTGACCGGTCAACCAGCCGGACATCCGGCCGGTCAACCGACCGGTCATCCCATGAGAACACAAACACACTCCCTCCGCTAGTTAAAACGCTAGCCGCAGTTAACAACTGACTTAACAACTGATGTTAACAAAACTCACTAACACGCTACTTAACACTTCCATTGTAGCATCCAAACATTACTGTAGCTAGCTAAAATTTGGCCACTGACACTAACACCACTGCTAACGCATCCGTTGTGGATGCTCTAGCAACCATACCCAGCTACCTTCAGCTTTAAAGCCAGTAGCTAGTGTAGACCCAAGTGTGACCATTACAAACCCTAGCCATAGTAAAAAAAAACCCTCATAAAACTAAGGATAAGCGGCAAAGAAATGCAAACCAAGAGCGAGGAGATGGAGGATCAAGTGATAAACACAATCCAGCACAAGATCTCACAACATCAAGTGATGCTGTTCGTAGAACCAGAGAAAGAAGCATCTCACCTCGTCGCTGCAGAATGATGGATAGAAGAAGTGAAACTAAAGATCAAACCATGGTGGCAATTCGAAGCAAGCCAAAGTCAGCACTTAGTGATTGCGAGCTCGAAACTTTCCATGAAGGACAACCACAACAGAGCTAGGGAGACTCTGGGAACCCCAAAACAGTCGCCCATCCCAAATCTTCCTCGAATGTCTCTAATGGATATGCTATTTTGGAATTGTCGTGGAGCTGGAAACAAGAAGTTCAAGAGGAACATTAAGGAACTGATTAAAATACACAAGCCTGACATTTTAGTACTCATGGAAACTAAGGTTGATCTTCAATCTATGGGTTTGTTCTTTAACACTCTTGGGTTCACAACTTCAACACATGTAGATCCAATTGGTAGGAGTGGAGGTATCTAGATGATATAGAATCCTAACAATGTCAATGTTAGAATTTCAGAAGCTAACTCTCAAATGATCCTAGCCACAATCTCTAGGCAAAACTACCCAGAATGGATGCTATCGGTAGTCTATGTAAGTCCTAATCCTAGAGTTCGTGATGAACTATGGAAAAATCTGGATAAAATAGCCCAAGATATGAATATGCCTTAGCTTGTTGCTGGAGATTTCAATGACTATTGCTCGCAGTGTTGAGAATAGAGGGTTCACTATGAACCAAAATCATAATCTTAATCAGAGTCAAAGGCGTAGCAGGAAATTCAACGACAGAATCAACAGCTGCAATCTCATGGATCTTGGATGCACTGGACCTAACCTCACTTGATCGAACAATAGGCAAGGCTGGGCAAATACTTTAGTCCGACTGGATCGAGCCCCATGCAATGCGGCATGGAGAACCCAATTCCGTGATGGCTTTGTTCGCAACCTCTCCAGAATTTATTCTGATCACTCTCCGATGATGGTCTTCACTCAAGGTAAAATTCCCTTTAACCCTTCCTCTAGACCTTTTAAATTCGAAGCAGCCTGGATAACCCATGAGGGCTTCAGGTCTATTGTTGAGAACATTGGAACCATTCTAGTCCTGATCTCATTGACAAACTTCAAACCAGGGCGGATAAGGTGACAAAATGGAATAAGGATACTTTTGGTAATATTTTTAGACAGAAGAGATGGCTACTGGGGAGAATTGAAAGGATCCAAAAATCCCAGTCCCGTGTCTATACTCATAATCTTCACTTGCTCGAAAAAGAGCTTGTGGAACAATACAATCAAACCCTCTACCAGGAGGAACTGCTTTGGTTTCAGAAATCCAGAGAGAACTGGATTATCCAAGGGGACCGCAATACTAAGTTCTTTCATCTTACCACTCTAATTAAGAGAAGGAGACTTGGAATTGAGGTTCTTAAGAATGATGATGAGGTCTGGGTTGATAATCCCAATGACCTCAAAAATCTTGTTGTTACTTATTTCAAAAATTTGTTCGGGAATCCCACCACCAACTCTTTGAATCATTGATGTAACAAAAATTACTTGCACTTTGTCTAGTATTGATAATACTGAGTTATCCAAAGCTGTTTCTGATGAGGAAGTGAAGAAAGCTGTGAATAATATCAAAGCTTTCAAAGCTCCTGGAAGGGATGGATTTCAGGCTATTTTCTTTCATAAATATTGGGATATCGTTGGCCCTATTGTTTGTTCATTCATCAAAAATTGCTTTAGTACTAATCATATCCCGGAGGAGATAAACAGGACCCTTATTGCTCTTATCCCGAAAATGGAGAACCCTGAGGATGCATTCGATTGGGAGGATAAGGGGGGGACTATTTACTACTTGGATTGTAATCCATTAGAAGTGGATAATCCGGTGTGTTTTTTTTTTTTTATCCGCCAGACATGGAGTCCATCTGAACTCCTTATCCCCCATATGTGAGATTATACTGTTGGGGGGAGGGGGGTGGTGGGACAATTTTTATGGGATAATTTACTATTAGGATTAGATGGTGAAATGACCATTTTAATCCTTTACTATTTAATTATGTATTATATTTAGTAAAATTTAACAAAATTTAAATGTCTCAATTTAAAAATAAAATAATTTTATTTAACTTTTTATTGATTTTTTATTTATTTAATTTTTTAAAATAATTTTTTATAGATATTTTATTGTTGTTTTATTTTAAATTTTTGTTTATATTTTATTTAATTTCATTATTTAAATTTTAATAGATGTTTCGTTTAATTTCATTGTTTAATTATTATTATTTTTTAAAATAAATTTATTTAAAATTTTAATTAAAAAAATAACATATATTTTTATTGATATTTCATTTATTTTATTTATTTATTTTTTTTAAATAAATTTATTTAATTGTTTAAAAAATAAAATAAAATAAATTTTTATTTAATCTAACTAAAAATAATTAAAATATTAAAGATATGTTTAATATTGCTATTACTTAGTAAACAATTAAAAAAGGGTAAAATAGTCTTTTGCTCATTTATCCTATCCAATCCGTCTAACCAAACATTAGATTCATTAAAAATAGTCCTTTCCAGACATCTAATTCCATGAGAAAACAAACACAGGATACACATCTAATCCAACCAAATAGTTCGAAGAATTCACATTCCTAGGATTCAAGTCTGATGAATTCTAATCCCCTTATCCAGTCCGTCCAATCGAACACACCCTGAGAGGGTTAAACAATTTAGACCTATTAGCCTTTGTAATGTTACCTATAAAATCATTACCAAAATTGTGGTGGATAGAATCAGACCGTTCCTTGATAAACTCGTGGGACCTCACCAAAGTAGTTTTGTCCCTAGTAGAAATACCAATGATAACATCGTCATAACTCAAGAAGTCATCCATTCTATGAGGTTACGAAAAGGTAAAATGGGTATTTTTATTTTGAAAATTGATCTTGAGAAGGTGTATGACAATATCTCGTGGCATTTCCTAAAAGAAACCCTTCTTGAGTTTAACTTTAATGAGAATTGGGTGGATTTAATCATGTGTTGTGTGACCTTAGTGCAAACATCTATCTTATGGAATAGTGAAGCACTTGCGGAGTCTAGACCTTTGAAAGGCCTAAGGCAAGGTGACCCCTTATCTCCATACCTTTTTGTTTTGTGCATGGAATGACTGTCTAATATGATAAGCTTAAAGGTGGAAGATAAGAGGTGGAAAGGAATCTCTATTGCTAGAGGAGGACCTTGTATCGTTCACCTCTTTTTTGCTGATTTAATTCTTTTTGCTAAAGCAGATATAAAAACTTGTGGTACTATTACGGAAGTTATGAATGAGTTCAGTTTCATATCTAGACTCAAGATTAACTTTCAGAAATCTAAACTTTTTGTGTCCCCTAACCTTGAGCTTAGTAAGGCCAGAGATCTCAGTGCTAGATGTAGCATTCCATTAACATCTAACCTGGGTAAATACTTGGGTGTTCCCCTGTTGAACAAAAAGGTGACCCTTAGTTGCACGAAGCGGGAGCGGGGGCGGGAGCGGGGAAGCGTGAGCCGATAAAAGTTTCTTAGGTTGGGAGCGCCTCGAGGAGCGATAATATATATATATATATATTTTTTAATAGTTATTTTTAAAACATATTTATTATATAAAGGTGAGTTAAATAGTTATTTTAAAATATATTTATTATTTTTATCTTAGGTATTATTTTTATTGATAATATTTTTAATTTATTTATATAATTATTTTTATTTTTAATTGATATATATTATAAATAAAAAATATAACAAATAAGGAATAATAAAATATGTTAAAATAAATAAAAGATAAAAATTGGATGATTTGTTTTATAGATTTTATCTGATTTTTTTTATTATATTTGATTTAATTAGATTTATTATATAACAAATTATATTATTTATTATATTTATTATATGTTAAAAATGAGAGGGGGGAGACAGACAGAACACAAATCGACGAGAGAGAGAGAGAGAGAGAGAAGAGAAGAAGAAGAAGAAGGCGATGGCGAAGGCGAAGGCGATGGCAAGAAGATCGAAGGTGAGAGCAGATCGCGAGCAGATCAAAGGCGAAGTCGACGTCGAAGGTCAATGTCGCAGGTCCAGGTGATGTCGAAGGTCGACGTTGATGTCGAAGGAGAAGGCGACAGAGAGACTAGGTTTCTCTCTCTCTCTCTCTCTCTCTCTCTCTCTCTCTCTCTCTCTCTCTCCCCTTTACGATCCCATCTTGGACTGAATCGCGTTTCTCTCTCCACAGAAATGCGATTCTTACACATTTCTTCCTAGGAAACGCGAAATCGCGATTCTTACTCAGAATCGCCACCTGGTTGCACAATTCCTGCAACTAAGGGGTGACCCAGAGTCATTTTAACCATATCCTTGAAAAATTACAAAACAAGTTGGCAAGATGGAAAATGAGTGTACTCTCTATGGCAGAAAGAGCCACTCTTGTCCAATCTGTTACTTCTGCTATACCTTCTTACACTATGCAAACTATGGAGATACCTAAAAGAGTGTGCAATGATATTGACAAGATTAATAGGAATTTTCTTTGGGGTGATACCCTAGAGAAAAAGAAAATTCATTTTGTCAATTGGAATGAGGTTTACAAAAAGAAAAAACATGGTGGCCTTGGCATTAAGAAGGCTGGAGATCATAATCTAGCTTTACTTTCTAAATTGGGATGGAAACTCATTACCAATGAGGGAGGTATGTGGATTGAGTTGTTGAAAGCTAAGTATTTGAAAGGCACCCATTTTCTGAACTGGAAGAAGAATAGTAGAACCTCTCATGTGTGGAGAGGAATGCTGAATTCTAGAAGCATTTTAAGAAGAGGTGCTAAATGGTCCATTGGAAATGGCACTACTGTTAACATTTGGAAAGATTGGTGGTGTGGGGAGAAACCTATTGAGGAAGTCATGACCTCAAATTCTCTTACACCAATCAATATTACTATATCCAAGGGTAGGGATATCATTGATGAGGAAGGTGATTGGAATGCAAATATAATTAATCAAATCTTTCCCCCAATTGTGGTTGCCTCTATTTTTAAAGAGAAACCCCTTAAATATAATTCCAACCTGGATCATCTGGTTTGGAAAGGGGCTCCCAATGCAACATTTACCACGTCTAGTGCCTTTGAGCTAGCTTCGGAATATGATGGAAAAGAGGAGATTGGCAGTGGTTGTGGAAAAAGAAAATTCCACAAAAGCTGAAAGGCTTTTTGTGGACTATCTTACATGGAAAACTTCTTACTAACAGCATGAGATTGAAAAGAGGGTTTTCAGATAACTCTTGTTGCCCATTTTGCAGTGAAACTAAAGATCTTAATCATCTATTTAGAGCATGCTTCAAAGCTAAGGAAGTATGGACTGTTGTCCGAAATCAGCATTGGTACTTGCAGATGATCGATGAAAATTAGATGCATTGGATGATCTCTAACTCCAAAATGAAGGCTAAATTTGGTGCCAAGTCTGCATGGAGCACTGTTTTCTTGGTCACACTTTGGAAAATCTAGAAAAATAGGAACCTCAAAGTCTTTGAAAACAAATTATCTAATCAATTTGAGAGTTTGAAATTTATTCTTGATTACTCCACTGAAATTGATCTTGCTCAGCTTATCTATTATTAATCTTACACCTCCATTTAGACTAATTAAATGGTCTCTCCCTCTCGTAGGTACTCTGAAAATGAATACAGATGGAAGCAAATAGAGCAAGGGACCAAATAGGTTTGGAGGTCTTATTCGGGATGAAAGGGGAGCTTGGATTTGCGGCTACTATGGAAAGATGGAAAGCTGTACCAGTCTTGAAGCTGAATTATGGGCGATGTATAAAGGTCTAACAATCATTCTCCAAAAAGGCTTCAACAAAGTGATTGTGGAAACTGATGCCCAAGAAGTTGTGAAGCTACTTGTGGAAGGCCCTGGAGAGAAGCATCCTTACAGAGGTCTGGTGGAAAATGCGAGGATCATATTCAATGGCTGGCAGTGCACTACTCAACATGTCTATCGTGAAGGAAATCTCTGCGCAGATGCTCTAGCCAAACTGGGAGCTGCACAACCTGAAGATATCTTAGTTGTTAATGACCCCCCTGTTGAGATTAGGGAGCTGTTAGTTGCAGACATGCTAGGGATGGGAAGGGAGAGGGCCTAGTCCTCAGTTTTGTGTTTTTCTTCCATTGTATCAACAAAAAAAAAAATGTCTCAATTACAATCAAAAGTGCTGAAAATGCATCAATTGAACATAAGAATGCAAAAATAACAACCCATGTGTCAAAACAAGCAAATAAACAACACCCACAAGCCAACAAGAGTGAAACAATTCAAAATCAACACATTTAGATCTAGAAATTCACATCCCAAACATCAGGATGAGAGAAGGGAGAGATGCAGTGTTAAAAAAAAATTCTCAATTACAATCAAACAGTGCTAAGAACACATTAATTGAACACAAAAATGCAAAAAACACATTCACTCCAGTGACCCAAATTATGCAAACAAATAATTTCTCCAATCCCAAGCATACAAAAAAGCCGAGACAAATCTGAAACAAGGTTAGCATCTCATTTCATCTAAATCAAAACAAGACTAAGAGTGTCACGGTCCCATTCCGCCCTTAGTAGAATGGTGCCATGATGGCCAATAATCCGAGATTACCAAAGGCCAATTTACAAAGATTCACACAATCAGGGTATATATATGGGGCTTACACGTGTGAAAGCAATAAATTTAAATCTAAGTAGTCCATAAGAGCTGTGCATAGATCAAATGAAATGACATACATCATGACATGGCTTACAACTTGGATACAAATAAAATAAAGTACATATTACATCTTGATCAAAAGGTTTCTCAAGCCGAAATATACAAAAGACATGAATTATAAACTAAGAAACATAATCTTCAAGATGCTAGCAAAACATGAATCCAAAACAACTTGCAAATGACATCTAGGTGTCACCGCCTTCTTGCTCGTAACCTACATATATATAAGGAGAGGGTGAGCTTGAATACTCAGTGAATGATATTAGTAATAAAGGTTTGAATGAATGATATTCGAGATCTTTATCAAAACAATACATAACATATCTTGTACAAATCAAGGGATGATAGTCTTTCAAAGCTTCAAGGGATGCTTACTAGCATCAATATAATACAAGGGATGACATTCTTGACAAAACAAGGAATAATCGACCCTGAATCGATTAGACAAACCCACCCGTACAAGACCGTCGGTGGCAAGGGAGATATCTCAAACAAGGGTACTAGTTGCATTATAGTCCCCTAGCACTAAGGACTTTCCAAGAATGTCATCAAAACAAGATAATACTTGATATAAAACTAGGAATAATCATTCATACTTGAACAAACACTTTTCCAAAACGAAACAAGCAAGGCTTTTATCAAAACATTAGGAAATAGCTTTATTAAAAATACCACTCACATAGCTCTTCGGGTGCAGGGATTAAGGCTAGAATCCAAGACCTACAAATACATGGCAAGGTCCACTGAAACGCATTTCAAGAAGACAAGAAGAGATGCTCAAAGATGGATATGAAATGCATTCTCAAAATAAGCTTTACATGAGTGTAAATGATCCTGGCATTTCTTTCAAAACTAAGTCAAGACAATGCAAAACATGTGCTCGGAGTTAAAACACTGTTTCTCATCTCGGGAAAACATGCTGGGTACCAACCAGGTCTTGGCCGAGGTCCCACACCTCTTGGCCGAGGTGTGGTCTCCTAGGCCTAGATGCGAGATCTAGGCAAGAGTGGGTCTCGGCGACCACACTTAGGGAAATGAAGTCTGGAAAATCTGGGTTTCCTCTTGAAGAATATGAAGAACATGAACATGAAAAACATGAATGTCAAAATCATAACTTCTTTATTCAAAATCTAAGATTTCATGAGATGAGTTCAAAAACATGGACCTGGGTACCCGTAGTTGAAGACCTTCTTGAAAACAAACACAAAACATGGAACTTGTTATAAACTTTCGGATCGAAACATGGTTTTCCTTTAAGAACACAAGAACATCATTTTCTCTTTCTAAAACCAAACTTCAAATTAATGCATGGCTCATGAATCATGTCAGATCATGCAATGTAATCAAATAAACATAAAGAACAACAAGAGTAGATCAAGAATCTAACCTCAAAACACAGATCTAACGATTCAAACTCTAAAGATCAAGCTTGGGATCTAGCTCTCTCACTCTAAACTTCTCTTCCTCTTCCTAGAGCTTCTCTCTCTACAATGCAAAAGGTATGACACAAATGATATGGGTTCTCAGCTAGTACCTGACTTAACCATCTGTTGGGACACGTAGCAACGTCGGATTGGATCTCCTCAAAAAGGTGGCAGAATAACAAGACAAGAGTTATGACAAAGTGTGTATAACAAGCAAGGTGATAAGGGCACTCTAACAAGGCAATGACCTCGGATCAAGACATAGGCTTCGGCAAGTAAGGTCTCAATGATCTCGGCTAGGAAGGATGACACTTGACCTAGCTGTGCCACACCTCGGCCTAGATGTGCCACACCTCGGTCTAGGTCATACCAGTCCAGGAACAAGATCACTAAGTGCAAGGATCAAGGATGTTGGTTGCCTAGATGATAACATCTCGGCCTAGATGATACACATATCGGCCTAGGTGATGCACACCTTGGCCTAGATGATGACATCTCGACCAATATGCCAAGGTGAAGGTGGAGGTCAACCAAGGTGGTTCCAAGATGGTCCTAGGTATAAGAGGTTCAAGGGTGTGACCTAGGCTACGCACACCAAGCAAGGAACAAAGCATACAAGCAATACTCAAGCAAATCACATAAGTACAAAACAAGACAGGGACCTTTACTTTAGGCAAAACAAGTCAAAATCTACAATTGCAAGCTTAACAAAACAAAATCATACAAATGTACATGAAAATGGCTAAGACGAGGATAAGGGTCATTACAAAGAGTATGATAGCGACCCATTTCATCAAACCCATTTATCATCAACAAATCTATATTTTCTTTCATTTATCAAACAAAAAATCTAACAAAAAAATCGAACATAAAATCGAACAGAAATCTTAATCATATATATATAACCCATTTCATCATCCCATTTATCATCAACAAATCTATATTTTC
This sequence comes from Camellia granthamiana, assembly GCA_036172215.1. Taxonomy (NCBI): domain Eukaryota; kingdom Viridiplantae; phylum Streptophyta; class Magnoliopsida; order Ericales; family Theaceae; genus Camellia; species Camellia granthamiana. Next base: position 116,835,875 of record CM069913.1, read on the forward strand.
TTTCATTTATCTAACAGAAAATCGAACATACATCTAAATCATATATATATAACCCATTTCATCAAACCCATTTATCATCAACAAATCAGAAATCTGAATCATATATATATAAAACAACAACAAATTTAATTTATATTTTCTTCCATTTATATATATGTAAAACAGCAAACCCATTTCAAAAATATCATTGTCATTTTAAAACAGCAAACATCATTGTCATTTCAAAAATCCCCATTTCATCAAACCCATTTCAAAAATCAACAACAAATCTAACCCAAGAATCATATATATATATATAACAGCACGAAATGACAATGATGATGAAATGGACCTCGTCGTTGTCGCAATCTCGCCTTGCTGCCGTCGCCCGCCATCCTTTGCATTTCGCCATCGCCATCGCGTCGCTCCGCCATCTCTTTCGTCTCTCAGTTCGTTTCTCTCTCTGTTCGTGTTCGTCTCTCCATCTCTCTCTCAGTTTGTCACTCCGTCTCTCAGTCGCCTCTAGCGTCTCTGTCTCTCTATTAGGGTTGACTGAGTGAAACAAATGATGATGCAAAACAGATGATGCAGAGAAGAGAAAAGTGGGAGGAAGCAAAAATTTTGAATTAAAATATAAAATTTAAATTAAAAAAAAAAAAAAACACTAAACAAAACGACGTCGTTTTGGCAACCATCGCAAGAAATCATAGCAGAGGATCTGGACTCGCAAAACAGATGATACAGAGAAGAGAAAAGAGAGGGAAACAAAAATTTTGAATTAAAATATAAAATAAATATAATTAAATAAAATAAAATAAAAACTAAACAAAACGACGTCGTTTTGGCGACCACCACATGAACCACCACAGAAAACCATGACAGAGGATCTATGAATACAAATAAGGGCATTACGGTAATTTTCTTTCCAAATTTTAACCTACCAATGTTATCAAGTGTCTTAGCAAAGGATGTGCAACACACGCTGTTATATATAACAGATTCTGTTAGTTTTGAGTTTTACTCCATATTACAAGGAGGTGATGTGTATATTTTCAAACTAGAAGGGGGTAAAGTGTTTTTAGACTAAACTATAAGGAGGTAAAATGTAATTAATCCTTTTTTTTTTTTTTTTTTTTTGGCATGTAAGCAATGTTGTCTTGCTTTCACATACTTGATCAAGTCTAGTTCAACTATACTTGTTAACAAATCCATTTTCATTGGATCATTACTTGTTGAATGTTGAGTGTTGAATCCATTTTCATTGAAAGATACTTGTTGAATGCGAGTGTTGCTGTTGTCGAATTCAGTTTTCTGCGGATGCTTGTTCAGTTTTTTATTTGGCATGTATTTTAAAACTCTATGTACTAGATTTTCTTTATCTATGAGTGAAGTTTTAAAAATTAATAATAAAATTATGCCATCATTAAGGTAACTACTATCACTCCTATGCCATTACCGCATTCAGGCCAGTTCTATGTTTCAGTTTTTCCTTATCTACGGATGTAGTTCTTCAAAACAAAAACTAGGCAAACTTCTAAAATTGAACCCTCTATACATTATAAATCGTTACCAATTTTTTTTTATTTACTTATAGTGAAATAAAGTCTGCAAGCATATATAATTACTACAAGATAAAAAAAATTTAATAAAAAAAAGAAAAAAAAACTACTAAAATTTATTTACAAGATTAAAATATTAAAATACAAAGAACTCCAAAAGATAAAAATTCAAAATACTTTTTAAACCTCCCAAACTTTTTTTGAGGAGCAATCTCTTTTTCAATGAAGTTTATGACAATTTATTCAATACATGAAGAGGGAATTGTGCAGATTTAACAACCGCAACGGCAAACAATTGAACCGCACACAAAAATAACAAAATAAAACATTGAGCTCAAGTTATTGAATATTTGTTATTTTGTGTGCAGTTCTATAACAACATGAAATTCCTAATAATAAACCAAAATCTTCTACTAGATTAGTTTTTTTTTTTTTTTGATAATTAAAACCACATCAAGATGATGCAAACCAATACAGAAAAGCCTTCCCAATTTGGGGAAAACTACCCATAAACAAAGCTAACCAATCACATCTTCTAGAAAATCTAAAAAAACAAATAAGTCTGAATCAACCTTCCTCTCCAACCAACTATACATAACTACTAAAAGACGATTTTGTAACCAAACAACCCCATGAGCATTGCCTAAGAAAGTACGCCGATTCCGCTCCAACCAAACAAGTCACATCAAACAAAACGGCGCCAACGCCCAAACTCGCCGCCGACGGCACCCAAACCTAACACCCCGCCATGCCCAAAGCATATCCACCACCCCTTTAGGTTGAACCCAAACAATCCCAAAAAGAGAACAAATAAAACCCCACAACTGAGAAGCCACCAAACAATGAAGAAACAAATGATCCACCGACTCTGCAGCGCGACAACACATACAACACCGATTCACTAAAACATGACCACGCCGCATTAAGTTGTCCAAAGTAAGATTCCGGCCTAAAGCAGCCGTCCACATAAAGAAAACCACCTTAGACGGAACACCCGGTAGCCAAACACTATTCCAAGGAAAAGCAAAACCATCATCCCCCACCAAACCTGTATAGAAAGATGCAACTGAAAACCGCCTCTTAGCCCCCACCCCAGTCCACTCCATAACATCTTGGCCCCTCCCATTTATACCCAAACCATATAACACAGACCACAACTCTATTAACTGAGCAACTTCCCAATCATGCACCGCACGTCGCAACTGAATATCCCACACCACCACATTGCCACCCCCTAAATAAGATGCCACCGTCGCCTCCCGATCAACCACAATATGAAAAATCAACAGAAAACGGACCGCCAAAGACTCCCCCCCACACCACCTATCCTTCCAAAACCGCACCCACAACCCATTACCCACCCTAAAAACTACCCACCTCCAAAACTCCTCCCGACCCATCCAAATCCCTTTCCAAAGCCCACAGCCATGCGAGGTAAGCACATCCCCCGAAATCCAATTCCCCCTCCCCACCCCATACTTAGAAGTCACCACCTTCCGCCAGAACCTGTCCGCCTCCAAAGCAAACCGCCACAACCATTTCCCTAACAAAGCCCGATTAAAAGTCACCAACTTCCTCACCCCCAACCCCCTTGCAGGCTTAGGCTGACAAATCCTCCCCCAGTCAACCAAATGATACCGAAATTCATCAGCACTACTACCCCACAAAAAATCCCGCTGAAGCCTCTCCAACCGATGCGCGACTGATACCGGAATAACATGGACCGACATAAAATAGGTCGGAATACTGCTCAACACACTCTTAATCAACGTCAACCGACCACCCTTCGACAAATACTGCCTCTTCCAACCTGCCAGACAGCGTTGTACACGCTCCACCACCCCATCCCACACCCATTTTGCCTTGAAAGTGGCACCTAATGACAATCCCAAATAACTAATCGGCAAAACTGACATCCTACATCCGAAGACCGCAGCTAAAACCAGTAACCGCGCAACCTCCCCAACTGGAATAAGCTCCGACTTCCGCAAATTAACCCGAAGGCCCGAAACCGCCTCAAAACATAACAACACACACCGCAAATGCCCCACCTGCTCGACATCAGCCCCGCAAAAGATCAAAGCGTCATCTGCATATAATAAATGAGATACAACAAAAGACACCCTAGACAATGTACCCACAGCAAAACCCCCCAGGAGACCCCCACGCACAGCTTTATCCAACAATCTACTCAACGCCTCCATCACTAAAATAAATAACAGAGGTGACAACGGATCCCCCTGCCGAAGACCCCGATACGTCGGGAAAAAACCTGCTGGAGATCCATTAATCAAGACAGACATCCGCACAGTCGAAACGCAAAACTTAATCCAACGGCACCAAGTGTCCCCAAAACCCATCCGATCCAACATATACATGAGAAAATCCCAATTAACGTTGTCATATGCCTTCTCAATATCCAATTTGCAAATCAGACCGAGACAGTGTTGTCGAATCCGAGAATCCACACACTCATTGGCAACCAACACAGCATCCAAAATCTGCCTACCACCAACAAACGCATTCTGAGACTCAGGTACCACAGCCTGTAAAACCCCTCTAAGTCTAATGGCAAGAACTTTAGCTAAGATTTTATACATACTGCCCAACAAACTAATAGGCCGGAAGTCACGAACATCCTCAGCCCCCCCTTTCTTTGGAATCAAAACCAAGAAAGTTGCATTAAAACTTTTTTCAAATTGGCCAGAACGGTAAAACGCCTCGAAAGTTGCCATCACATCACCCTTGACCACACTCCAACAATGCTGGAAAAAAGCTAAAGAAAATCCATCAGGACCCGGAGCTTTGTCACCACTTATGGCCTGCAAAGCCCCAAACACCTCCTCCTCCGTAAAAGCACACACCAAACGGTCGTTAGTCTCCGTCGAAATCGTATCAAACTGAACCCCGTCCAAGCTTGGCCGCCACTTCATTTCTTGTTGCCGAAACAAATTTTGATAGAAACCCACAATCCCTTCCCCGAATTTCCGAATCCGCACATAACTGTCTACCATCCACCCACATTCGATTAATTTGATTAACCCGCCGATGTGCATTGGCCATCCGATGAAAAAATTTCGTGTTTCTATCCCCATCCTTCAACCACAAACATCTAGATTTTTGTCTAAAGGACACCTCCTCCATACGAGAAATACGAACAAAATCCTGTCTGGCCGCCTCCTTCCGAACACTATCAGCAGTGGACAAACCCCCTTGCGTCTCTAGATCATCAAAAGCTCGAAGCGAAGACACCACCCCCACTTTTTGGCCCTCTAAATGGCCAAACACCTCTGTATTCCAAATCTTCAAATCTCCCTTGAGCAATTTCAATTTATGAGCCAACACACTACTAGGAGAACCAGAAATAACATAACTACTCCACCAACCACGCACCACATCCAAAAAACCCTCTGATTGCAGCCACATATTCTCAAACCGAAATGGCGTAGGGCCACAACGAATTCCCCCACTATCCAGCACAATAGGCCAATGATCAGACACTGGACGAGGCAGTCGTAGCTGGATTGCCTTTGAGAAATGCTCCTCCCATCCTCCAGTCACTAGAAAACGATCAATACGAGACATGCTCTACCCATTTGACCAAGTAAAGCTCCCTCCCTAAATAGGGAAATCAACCAATTGCAATGAATCAATCAAAGAACAAAAAGACCTCATATAACCCGAGACTCGATTGGTCCCTGACCTCTCCGATGGCCATTGAGTAACATTAAAATCTCCCCCAACACACCAAGGAACATCCCATCGAAAAGCCATACTTTCCAATTCCTCTAAAAACCCTCCCTGTTCCGAATGTTGCACCGGACCATACACCCTAGTAAAGGCCCACCGAAAACCATCCTCCACACATCGAAACAAACAGGACACCGAAAAAACCCCCACCTCCTCCTTCTCTCTCACCACCACCCTCTTATCCCAAGCAAGAAGAACCCCCCCTACCATCCCAACAGACGGCAAAAAAGCCCAGTCCACAAACCGCCCCCCCCATACCTCTCGAATCAACTCCAGTCCCAACTCTTCCATCTTTGTTTCTTGTAAACACACTACGTCCACCTTGGCTCCACGCAACACAGCCTTCACTACCACCTTTTTATCCTTGTCATGCAAACCCCGCACATTCCAAGATAAAATTTTTAACTTCATTCCAACAACAGTGGTCCCCCATGCTCTCTTCTAGCTCCTCATCCAACAGTTTGTCTCCCATGATCATAATTAACAGTATACTCCAATTTCTTAAGCTCCCGGTGCGTTTTGCCGAGGGAAACAAACGATGTACCCACGCCCGAACTAGGAGTTCCCTGACGCCAAGATGCCTCTACTGCTGCAAATAATCACATAGCCTCCTCTTCATGACCCACAAACGACATACCTAGACAACGGCTGACTTCCCCAATACGCTCCAACACCCAATTTGACACAGCCTCAGAAGATGGAACTGCCGAACCGTCCAAACCACCACTATTCTGGATCAAATTTTGATGTTGTTCCCGCAGATCGTCTGACCCACCACCCTCCATAGTAAGAGGTTGAAGTACCAAAGCCAGCCCGTCAGTACTAGGAAGCTGTGGAACGACCTCACCATCTACAGCCGAGGAACTAAATCCAACCTCTTCCGCCACCCGCTGCGACCCAAGATCGTCACCTACAAATTCACAATGAACCACCAACTCCTTATCCAACTGCAAATTAGACGAGCAACGCAGTGTGTCAAACGAGTCCGTTTCCACCTGACCCAGCTCGCTAACCCCCTGTTGCAGTCGCACAGCCGAAACACCCACTGCGACAGTCCCTGTAGCAAGAGAAGACGTCGTAACCTCAGTCGAACCCACCACGGCCTCCTCTGGAGCAAGATGCTATCCAAAACTGATACCCGAGCTAGACGACTGTCGCAGACCAGTCGGCGACCGATCGGCGAGACCCATCGACACACCTGCCACCGGCAACGACCCGTCAAACGGGTTAGCTCCGAAACCATCGTTAGCTCCGAAACCATCGCGTATCGTTGAAAATACCCGACTAACAGATGGGTTTGCTTGGATTGCCTCAGGTTGGGCCCCTCCAACCCTACTTGGGCTCAAAGAGTAAACTGGACCAAGTTGTTTTGATTGTAAAATTTGTGTGGTAGGCCTTCCATTCCAACGTGGGCTCAAAAGTGTAGTTAAAGGCCCATGATTAGTTTAAAAAAAAATTTAGCCCACTTCTATTTGGGCCCACCTCCATCATTCTGAAACTTGGTCTTAGAAAAGCCTTCCCGTGCCTTCTGTTGACCCCCTAACGAACGGGTATGACCCAGATATTTTCGTCCAGCCCTAACAGTAGCATCTTCCCCAAATCGAAGTAAATATTCCTTCACCCCAAATCTGCAGAAATCTACGCGATTCAATCGAGCCAAATCTAGCCCATCCTTATCCGCCCCATTCGTGGCACCACCCGCCGTCGCCGGCAGTCCCAACTCCACCGAAGGCCCCTCCTCCACCCATATTGGTAAAGAAAACTTCCATGATCCCCACCGAACAACCACACACGACGGAATGCATTCAGAACTACGGATGCACAATCGGACGACCCCCAGGTCCACAGATGTCTCATCCGCTTCGACATAACCACCACACTGATCACCAATAACACGATAAACATCGTCCCCACGAAGATGAAGGGGCAAACCCAGCACTCGAATCCAGATACTCTTCGCCGGCGACCATATGTCCTTTGAACGACATAGAGCAAGGGGTGACCACCACTCCAGCAACAAATCCCGTCCATCAACAATCCACCGCCGGCCCAACACCAACTCTGCCTCTTTGCGCGACGTGAAAACAAATAAGAAAGCTTGACCACTTATTGGACGCACCTCCACTGACCCAGATGCCTTCCACCAATGCTGAACCCAGTCAAACATTGTTGCAAAACTCATCCCTTTTCCGCCCAACTGCCCCACTTTACCCACCAACGATCTGTCCAACAGTCGGAACCAGTCTAACTCCGCGGTACACCGTACTGCCGTAGCCCCACCAACCCCTCCCCGTGTGGATAGTTGCGAAGGTGCAGAATGTGATGTAATCTTGCCAGGCCTTGGACTATCAAACGCCAACCGAAAGCCTTCAAGGACGAGAGCCACGCCATCCCAACCATCCCCAAAATCTGACAATGGAATAAAAATTTGTTCCCTCCGCTGCCCTGTCAAAACCACTAGTTGAAACGATGAACCACCACCTTCCTCTCCATGAACCCAGACAGCCAAGGTCCGTTTGCCACCACTGAGGCAACCCAAAAAGCGCAAATCACTGGGGTCTTGTGAAGCCGTCCTCAATCGTGTCACCAACCAATGCACGTCATGTCCATATACCACTACAACCCGACGAAGCCCAAGACCCCGCTCCACAATCGACACACCTCGACCACCAGGCGACTCCACTGACACCTCCTCAAACTCAAAAGATCAGTCGCCAAGAAACAGAATCTGCCGGCGTGGACCACTGTTATCCACTGCCGAGAACATAGCATTCTTCCACTCAAATGACTTTTGAGCAAAAAATAAAAAAATAAAAAAATAACAATAAAAAAAATAAAATAAATAAAATAAATAAATAAAAAATAAAAAATAAAAATAAAAATAATAAAAATAATAAAAATAATAAAAAATAAAAAAATAAAAAATAAAATAAATAAATAAATAAATAATAAATAATAAATAAATAAATAAATAAATAATAAATAATAAATAATAAAAAATAATAAAATAATAATAAATAATAAAATAAATAAAAAATAAATAAAAATTAATAATAAAAAAAGCACGCATCTAAACACTTACTTGACAAACATTTGCCTTAGGTATTTTGTTAGCAATTGGGGAGGTCTAAATACATCTTAAATTTCTCAAACATGCATCATAATACTTGTACTTTTGAAGGAAAAAAACACGCATGTACAAATGGGCGTTGAGAGATATTTATGGAATGTATTTAGAAGCACCCTTTATGGGGTGCCTCTATTTGCACATCACATTTCATCTCAAGACAAACCATTAATTGATTTATTTTTTATTACAATATTACTCTTATGTAAAATGATCACAAAGGACAAAGGGTTATAATACACACCTTTTGTAATCGAGTTCGAGTCGAACAAATGGTTAATGTTCGAAAGAAACATTCCGGAAAAGTGGCTAAGGTTTGACAAAAATAGTCCAAACAAATTGTTAAGGTTCTAAAGTCCAGAGTCGAACGATTTGCAAACTGAAATTTTCACCGACATCTTGAGGAGTTTTCACCACCGGTTCTGTTCACCTGTGTCTTGAGGAGTCTTCATCACTAGTTTTGCTCACCGGTATGTGGGGGTGACAATCAATCAAAGAAAGGAGGGGGAGATGGATCATGGGTGGGGTGGAGTGTGTGAGTGAGTGATTGAGAGTAAAAATGGAAGATTGTGGATGGGGTGTGTAGGGATAAAGATGGAAAGTTGTGATGTGTATTGAGCAAATTGCTTATTTATCAATTTATTAAAGGTGTGCCTTGAGTAGTGGTGTACCTTGAGATGAAAGGTGGTGTGGAAATATAGACACCCCCTTTTATGAAGTAGTTTAGTCAAAATGACTAAAATACCCTAGTGCATAAAAAAAAAAACTTATTACTTAAAAAAAATTCACATCACATCATAATATCCTAAATGTAATTCAAATGGAAATTATTTATATTTAACAAGTTTCACTCTCATTTAGACTTATTATTAGAGGGAATTGATAAAGAACTTCATTAATTATTAACAAATTACAAACTCCACAACATATTAATAACTTCAGCTTTTGAGGCAATACAACATTGTTCTTCACCTCTAGGAGAGTAATAGATTGAACATGTCAAAAATCATATGTACATCAGGACAGTCAGCTTAGTTGCCTTCCTAAAATGATCGACAACAGATCCAAGGCCCTTCAATATACAATTAGCTTAGCTTTCCTGCTCCAAATTTTTTTTAAAAAAATAAAAAAAATAAATAAAAAAAACCTACCTGACCTGAAATTCAGGTAAGTGTACGTATATAATCGCCAAAACCAGACCAACTGTATTTGTATGTGTTTGTAGAAGAATACCTTGCTGGTTATGGAGCTGCTCCCTACAACTTGCTGGAACACACACTGGCTAAAAGAATCACGGGCGACATTGCTCAAGGCCTTTTTCACAAAGCAGCAGCAACACAAGACGGGCAGTGCAGTACTAGTACCACCATGTCAGAAACTCGAAGAGCAAATTGGGGTGGGGGTTCAAAATGTCAACTCCAGACAACCAACCAGCGACAATAAGGAGTAAACTTCCAAAAGAATAGTAGCAATATCAGAAATCATAAAAGGGTCTCCTCCGAGAAAACAAACAGGTGCTGAAATCTGTGCACGACAAGAGGAAGACTGAGTATGCATTTAAAATGAACAACAAATCATTCATTTAAGCAAAAATTGTAATATAACCACAAAAACCCATGTAACCTTGGGAAGCAGAATCTAGCAAAAAAGTTGCCTAATTAAAGTCAGAATAGTTTCTTTTCACTACCCAACCATAAATAATTTGGCAACAAACACAAACAGAGAAATCCAAAATAAAAAATTATTTGCCTTAACAAAAAGTTAACATTGTGCCACTTGAATTTTAATGTCAGGCATGATCCACCTTGGGACTGATGCAAACCTATGAAGCACGGACACCTCTCCAGAGGCAGCGCATGGGTGTCAGACACCGACACCGACACAGACACGTGTTGGACACGCAGTGGACAAGTGTCCGACAATCTACCTAAGGTGTCCCCTTTTTTTTTTTTTTTGGAATTTTTCCAGTCAGACACACTTGGGACACTCTCTTGGACACATTATGGATACGTTGGAGACAGAGAGAGAGAAACCCAAAGCTGTTGAAGATAGACACAGACAGAGAGAGAGAGACGAACATAAGAAATGAAGAAAGAAGAAGAACGAAGAACAGATTTGAAGAAACAAAGAACATACCTGGATATAGGGCTTCAATTCAACAGGTTCCTCTCTCTCTCTCTCTCTCTCTCTCTCTATCTCTCTCGTAACGTGTCCCTATTTAATATATTTATATTTTTGAACAAAAACCTTATTTTCCCCCTCATTTCCTTTTTACTATTTTTTGAGTATTATTATTTGTTTAACATATATAGAATAAATTATTTTTATTTATAGGAAAAAATTAATTTATGAATGATATTTGACATTAAAGTAAATAAATAATATATATTTTTAATTTTACATACAATAAATAACTAAAATTATATATATTGACCGTGTCCCCAGCATGTCGTGTCCCCTGTTTTTTGAAAATTTGTGTGTCCGTATTGTATCCCGTGTCCGTATCCGTGTCCGTGTCCGTGCATCATAGATGCCAACCAAACTATCAAAAGATAAAGATTGAAGCTCATCTAAAGACTAAAAGAAACACACACCAATGCCAAAAAAAATCAAAAATCAAAAATAGAATAAAATCAAAAGTGTAATTGTTATGACTAAATAGTTTATGGAAAGATATGGGTTTACAATTCTGATGACAATGATGACCAACTGTTTAATTTGCTCCTATAGGTATTTCAAACCTTAAAGAAAACTGTTACATTGATATAAAAAATAGAATATCATGCAGTGCTCACTAAGTATAGATCTGACAATGACAAAAGATGAATTAGTTCTCTTCATGAAGAGCTAGTTCTTATGGACCATCCTTTCCCTTCTTTGGAGCATTATCAGTTTGTTGAAATCTACCCAGATTCAAAGTCGTTAAATTGTAGGAAAGTGCTGATAATACAAAAGTTATGGAGGTCATCAATACTGGTATAAAAGTGGTATGTAATGGACAGCATTATTGTGCATGGATGGGGGAAAGCCTCTGCGCAGAAGATTTTGCCACAGTAATGTGTGAAAAATGGGGTACGGACAATTTCAGATCCATTCCGTTGGAGATATCATCTGCCGGAGCCAAACTTAGTCCAGTGAAGAAGGATGCAAACATGGATGATGTGGAAGCTAATGATGAGGTGCACCAATGCCAACAGAACACGGTGGAGATCAGAATGGTAGGACAGCTTGTTGGAATTCGATTTCGGCTGTGGCAGAATCATTATGTGGTGTCGGAATTGAGAGGAAGGCTAGATTTCCTACATCTTTGGGAAGTATCAGATTTGCAAAATAAAACTGGGAACACTAGGAAGCCTTAGTGTTTTAGATTGTAATGAGAAATGTTTTGTAAGTTCATGAGGCAGATTGAATTAGTAAATGTTAGGATATCCATTGGGTTATGCCACCTTCGGTGAGAAACCTTCTATAATGTTGGGTATAAGTGGAATAGGAGGAAGAAAGCTTGGAGGATAGTTCCATTGTGCATTTTACGGTGTTTATGGAGAGAGAGAGAGAGAGAGAGAGAGAGAGAGAGAGGAATCGCTGCATTTTTTAGGGCACGGAATTAGCATGTGAGCCACATCCTGATGTCTATTGAAAGCCAACAAAACAGAGCATATAATCACAAGCTTAAAAGCTTGTTAGTTTTTTGATCGGCTTAAAAGTTTGTTAGTTAAAAAACAAACTTATTGCTTTATATGGAAAGAATCATTTCTTTTATATAAAATAAATATGAAAGAAGTTCTATTGAATGAGATAAGCAAAACAAACAATAATAGAAATTACAAACATGAATGAAAAATCTGTATGTAACTCATAGAAGTAGTTACAACAGTTGAATATAACTAAAACTTGTTTAGCTTGGTAGAAATTTGACTTACCAGTGCCACATCCCAAATAAACTTTCAAAAAATCCTGAGCACTAATTGGCTGCAAGGTCCTTTCCCTAAAACAAGCGGTAAACTTTCACTTCATTAACCCCATTGCAATAGGAACTTAGAGTAAGATCACTCCAATTTTAGATCCAGCCAGCTGCCACAAAAATTTCATAATTGTGAGTTGGACAGCAATACAGGGAAAAGTATCAGGTGTTAATATTAGGTTAACCTGGTTTTAAAAAACTAAACCTAACTTTAAAACCTAAATTTTCTTCTATAGTTAAAAGGTTTGAAGAACACAAAAGCTATTCACCTCATAAAAAGATTGAAAAGGTTGGATGAGAAAAACAAAACTCCAATCCCTTCCTGATAGTAACTCTGCGCTATGCCTACATGTCAACTTCACAGCAAAATTTGCATTATAAGACTGACAATGGCCATGTACGCACCAAAAGCCACCCAAGGACAGCCCATTCACACAACCAGCATCGACCAAAAGTTGTGAACATGTCATTCTCCCATTAATCTGAACTCTGCGAATTTTGTGTTTCTTTGGTTCTAATTCTTCTCAGCCAAGAAACCACAAAATATCATCTTTTCCTGTTTCAAGGCATAAATACAACACCAACAAGGATTGCCTAGCACTTACATCCTCTCAAGTTTGAACATTAGGAACAGCATAATCACCTATGCTACTAATCAGACCCTTTTTCACCATTTCGTTTTGCAACTCAATAGCCTCATCAACATTGCCTAGATCATAATACTTCCTCACCAGACAACCATAAACAACCTCATCAGGAACGACACCTTTCTCAATCATCTCACTAAGCAAATTCCTTGCTTGTTGCACCTGACCCAATTTGGAAATCCCCGAAATCAAAGAAGTGTAAGCAAGAAGATCAAGCTCCACACCAGTTTCTTCCATTCTCTTTTGCAAATCCAAGGCTTCTTGGATATTCCCATGCTTTAAGTTCCCATCAATCAATGATGTATAAGTAGTTTTATCTGGAAGCATACCCTTGTACAGCATTTCATCAAACAGCTCTCTGGCAGTTTCCATGCAATTATTTTTACAAAGACCATCAATTAGGGCTGTATAAACTACAACATTTGGTTGCAAACCATTGTCCAGCATCCTATGGAAATGATCAATAGCCTCCTGAACTGATCCCAATTTGCACAAACCATCAATTAATACAGAATATGTAACAACTGTAGGGGCAATACCTAATTCCTGCATTTCCTGTAGCAGATTTAATGCTTCTGTCGCTTTTCCTGCCATAAAATAAGCATCCATAAGTGTTGTGTATATAACATGATTTGCTTCTATACCGCATGCCTTCATTTCGTAAAATAAAGCTTTACCCTCATCGACCTTTCCTTGTTTGCAGAGACCCCAGATGATAGTTCCATACATCAACAAATCTGGTTCGATGCTCTTTCCTTTCATTTCATTCAAAATATCAATGGCATTCTCCATCTGTTTTGCCTTAATATACCCATGAACAAGGACAGTATAGAGTTGCTGGTTTGGAGCTACCTTGGCTTTCAGCATTGCCCTAAAAACTTCTCCAGCTTCCTTCATCCTCCCTTCTTCACATAGACCATCAAGTAAAGCTGTATACGTAACAATGTTCAGCTCGACACCTGCCTGTAACATCTCTTTGACAAGCTTTAAAGCATCACCGAGATTGCCTGCTTTACAATTTGCATCTATCAGAGAAGTATATGTGAATTCATTTGGCATAAGACCAACTCGTATCATATCCACAAAAAACTTGATTGCCTCCTGCATCATCCCTTCCTTGCAAAAAGCATCAATGAAGGTGCTGTAAGTCACAACATTTGGTTTCAAACCACTTTCCTTCATCTCATGGAGAAACTCAAATGCCTCTGGCATTCTTTCATATTTACAGAAACAATTGATCAAAGCATTGTATGTTATCACATCAGGGACATAACCTGCAGTCTTCATTTCTTCAAAAATACTAATAGAGGCATCTAATTGTCCAAGCTTTCCGTGCCCATCAATAAGAGAATTATAAGTAACAATGTCTGGTGCAACACCCATGTCCTTCATTTGTTCAAACAAGCATCTTGCAGTTTTCAAATCCCCTTCTTTACACATATAATCTATCATTATATTAAATGTAAACACAGATGCCATTACTCCAGCGACAACCATATCATTAAAAAACTTCCTCGACAATTCACCTTTCCCCATCTTCGAAAGCCTCTGCAAAAGATAATTACAAGAACGCACTTTCGGAAGAACTCTAAATTTCTTCATCCTCAAAAAGCACTCACTCGCTTCCTCTAGCATTCCCAACTCAACCAACACGCTAAACAACGCATCGAATACTCCATAACCCGGAACACAAACATTCCTTGTCGACCACAATACATCAAATACATCACAAACCAGCAAAAACGGAGTCGAAGTAATTAAATCCTTAAGAATATCTTGAGCATCACTATACATTCTTGAACAAAACAGTATGTGAACAAGTATACAATACGACTCAGTCGTATGGCGAAACCCAATTCGCCTTTCAGCCCATTTAAACAGCTTCAAAGCTAATCTTGGGTCTCCCTTCAATTCCACGAAAATTCTAGAAACCCAGATGGGAGCTAAAGCAGAATTAAACAAACTAACAATCCTACAATCATCCCACTTGTCTTCTCTCACAATTTTACATAAAAATTGTCTATCAAACACTTGACCAAAACTATCGAAACATGGTTTAGACCCAAATGAGCATTGAAAAAAACAGAAAAAATTACTGACCCGGATCAAGAAAGATTGTGAAACATTGAAAGAAGGATTAGAACTTGGAGTAGATGACAAGAAGAGGGTTAGGCGATGAGAGCTTCTGCGTCCGATGCCGAAAAGGCTGCGAACAAAAATTAACATCCTCTGAGCAAAGAACCATATAGTAGTAGATTCAAGAGTTGATTCCATTTTCAATGTAAACACAAACATTCATGGTTCTCTGCATTGACAATACATATAGATATACAATATGGGTGTGTGTGTGTGTATAGATTGAAAAATGGAATTTTGGGAAGGCGGAGAAGGGGTTGGTTAGGGTTTTAGGAAGGGGATTGAGAAGAGCGGCAAAGGTTTTGATTCAGTGAATACTCGGTTCCAATAAAACCATATTACCAAATACGAAGCAACAGTAGGGATGTAATAATGCCCGATCCGCTCATCCGGGCCCAGGCCCGGCTGGCCCAAGCTGGTCTCACGGGTTGGGCCAGACTGGGTCAGATTATGAGCCAAAAATAGGATTCAGGCCCAAGCTCAAGTCCACTCATAATAGGGCTTAGGGCCTAAAGCATAGGGCTTGGGCCGCGGTCCGGGCCTAATTGGATTTTTTTTTATTATTTTTATATTAGAAATAAAAAATATAAAAAAATTATACTTGAATATTTTATTTAAGATTAATGAGATGTTTTGTTTAGTTATGTTTCATGGTAATATTTAAATTTAATTATGTATGACTTATATTTTTTTTATTATGAACTTATAATTAAAAAAAATGTAATTATGTAATTTTTTTTCTTTCGAAGTGAATAATTTTATATATATGAAAATGAAACTTTGAATATTACAATATTAAATTATTTATATAACATTTATTGAATGACTAATTTTTATTTCAAAATGAAATAAAATATTATAAAAATTGATATTATTAAATAAAATAGATGTAGATTATTGATGATGATAGAGCAATTACATCACTATAGGTCAAGTACATCCCAACTAGGTTGGCACCTACTAGCCTACTAATCATTTGTATTATACTCCACCTCAATAATCTAATACAAAAAAAAAAAAAAAAATAGTAAAAAATAAATTGTTGATCAATCATCAGATGAGACAAACATTTCAGTCGCATTGCCTGAGAATATATATCATCCAAATCATTTTGAATTTACTCATTTTCATTATAATTTTATCTTCTTGTAAGCGCATGCATATGATCTCTGGATATCATCAATGCCTTAACCATTTTGGATGAAAGCATGCTCCGGTAACCGCTCAGCACCCGTCCACCTGCACTAAAAGCTGTTTCCGAAGTAACTATAGAAATAGAAACGGTTAGTATATTACGAGCCATATGTGAAACTACAGGTTACATAGTTTTATTTTGTTTCCACCATTTCAAAATGTCAAAATCATCGGAATCATCTCCTGACGAACTTTTTCCAAATAACGTTGTAGTTCAGAACTACTTACACTTGTATGTTGAAATATATTCTTCTACTTTTTATTGCTAAAAAAATACTTAATCTCCCACTTCGAGATGAGACTGCTAGTGTAGTGTGTGTAGGTGTATTTACAAATGCAGCTGCGTTGTATTCTTCAAATAATCTATTGCATGTTTGCATAATAGGGGCAAACTGTGTTTGATCAACAAAAAGACCCTCTAAAAATTATTGTAAACCAATTTCTTTACACTTAGGATTAATTATTATGGCTAAACCTAATAGATAAGGTAAAAGATCAAAATATTTATCAAATTTTACTTTCATTGAAGTAATAATGGATACATAATATTCATTATCCATATATTTTACAAAAATTTTAATTATTTTCTGCTAGCATATGTAAAACAAATGATGAAGTATGAATATATATATATAAAAAAATAATTTTGTTGAAGTATCGAAAACTTTTAAAAAATCTTTATACAAGGTTACTTGGCACCAACTAAATTCTGTGGGAGTCAATACTCCTCCTATTGATGTTGTTGCAAAAAATAAATGTATTGCTTTTCTTTGTTTACAAACTATTTTTAACATATTATATATTGAATTCTACCTACTATTTACATCTAAAATTAATTTTTTAAATAGCATATTTTCTCGTTGACAAATTTTTCTATATTCCGAAATTCGATTATTAGAAGACACAACAGTAACAACTGCATTTTTTATTACAAGCACAAAAGTCTCGTATACATGCACAAATTTAAAATATGGGCACAATAACGAACATGAAATAAATTACCATCAACAAGTAATTGTAAAGTTGATTTTAAATGAGTTACAATTTAATTATAATATATTGTATTATCTAAACTAATCGTAAATATTTTATTTTGTAGAACTCACTCATATAATACATTTTTTATTTCTACACCAAGCAAATGACCACTGTATGGAAGTTCAACTAATTTGAATGAAATAATTCTTTTATTTAATTTCTAATCATTATCAATAAAATGTGCAGTAATACATTGATATTCAAAACCATTATTTGACCACAGATCATATGTTAAAACAAACTCTTCCATTCAAATTTTTAAAGATGTCAAATAATTCATTTTTAATATCCTCAAATTTCTTTAAAATCTTATCTCTAGTAGCATTTCTTGAAAAACTTTGATATTGTGGTGCAAAACTTTCATAAATCATTTCGGTAAAATTGAGACATTCACTAGTAGTAAAAGGTTGTTCTTTTTTAATAATATAATTAACTACAGAATTTTGTGTACGTATAGGATCATATGAAAATATTTACAAATTACCAGTTGATGAATCCCCTAATTGCATTTGACTTCGAATATCAGGTTGTTGATTTTGTAAATGTTTGTTAACATGCCTTTTTAGATAACTAGTATCCCCTGCAGATGCAACAGTAAGTAAATGTGCATAATATTTACATTTTGCTTTAAATGTAATTATACCATCTGGATTATTTATAAATATTTTTTCAAAATGTTCCTAAATACTACTACTTCTGCTCCTAGATGATGATCCAACGGTTGGAAGATGGATATTAAAAGGAGAATCAACAGATTCATATTGTGTAGTATATGTATCAACATCGACATAAATATTATGAATATTAGAATCCATAGTAATTTAAGTAAAACAATATATAAGAATTAACAATTAATTTAAATAATGTGTAAATACAATCAGTAAAAAATAATAATTAATATATGTGCACAAATAATTAATGAAAAAAATAAGTAGCTAATAAATTTGATTAAACTAATTAATGTTATCGACTGGCGAATGCAATACAGAAATTAGCTTTTTTTGATAAAAATTTATTGTTGCACAATTACAATTGTCACTTAGGGATGACACTTCAAAATTAATTGAGGATTGAGAGAGATTGAGAGTTTAAGAGAGACTTAGAGAGTTTAAGAGAAAGAGAGAGAGAATTATTTGTGAGATTTATTTTGAAAAATGAAAAATATTTATAGTAGTTTTAAAGAGTGAAATAAATTTATAAATATATATATATATTACCGTTTGAATTATGACCGTTTATATATATATTACCGTTTGAATTTTTTTATGACTGTCCGTCTCTACTGATTTATGACCATTTGATTTTTTTTTTTTTTTTTTTTTTTCATTCAATAAATGAAAAAGAGTGAGTTGAGTGATTGATGAGATGCAACATACCAGAGTAGGCTAGGCTGGTAGGGACGGGGTAGCGCCGCAGCAACAGGCTCTTATTTTCTTCAAAACAATGTCATTTCGACTGCTATAATAGCCAGTGGGTCCCACTTCCACACTCCATTTCTTTATCTCTCTCTTCTCTTATTTCATTTCGGTTGCTATATTAGCCATAGTAGGTCGTCCCACTCCCACCCTTCATTTCTCTCTCTCTTTCTCTCTCCTCTCTTGTTCCTATGGTTAGCCGGAGAAAAAACAAAACAAAGTTAATTTGATTTTAATTTAATAAACTACTATTTTTTGTTTTATTTTTAAATAATTAATATTATTTATTTAATTATATAAATTTTTATTTCAGTTCTTGCAATTCAATTAGAGATAATTGTACAAATTATTAACTATTAACTATTATGTTATTTTGTTTTTATTTTTTATTTTATTTTTACAAGATCAATCATTTTATTTATTATTTTTTTTAATTATTTAACCATTGCAAGTTGTCTTTTATTTTTATTTTTTGAAATTTGACCATTGGTAGAGAGAGTGCTGGATGGGTGAGCCGGGTCGGGCTGTCCGCAAGGCCCGATTTTTTTTGGGTCGAGCCACAGGTACTGGGTTGGACTCAGACCTGGACCTAACTGGGCTGAAACAGGCTGGGCCCACCTCAGGCCTCGGGCAAGCTTCGGGCCGCCCACGGGTCTCGGGCTATTTTTACACCCCTAAGCAACACTGTAATTTGGATGGGCCAACTCTAGCCCATTGCCCCCTCCATTTTTGTTTTGTTTGTTTGTTTGTTTGTTTGTTTGTTTGTTTTTTCCGTTTGGTATTGACTTTTTGGCTTAAAAAAATACAATAGGCAAAATAGATTTAAATAAATTAATAAAATAAAATATCACATTTAAATCATAATCATTTTACTTTTTCTTTCACAAAAGTAAAAAAATATTCAAAAAAAAAAAAAAACAAACACAACTAACGTTTAGTCCCAGATTAAAATAGCTAAAGAATCGACTAAAAAAGTCCATTGCCAAACGGCAACTTAGAGGATTCCTTAGATTAAAGTGAAAAATTTGTGAATTGAAATTATAAAAACAAAAAAATAAAAATTCAAGGTATGACATTTACAACAAAATAAATTCTAAATTTTTTATTTTATCAATTTAAATCTTAATATTTTGATTTGTTTTCAATCTAAACTACCAATCTATTTTCATTAAGTAAAACTAACAGAAAATTAAAAACAAATCAAAGGAGTAGGATTTAAATTGATAAAATTAAAAATATAGAATTTATTTTTTATAAAGTCAAACCTTGTGGGGTTTTTTTTGTAAATTTATTTAATTTTTTTAATAGAAAGTAAATTGAAAGCAAAAGATTTTTTTATTGAAAATATTATTTTATGAGGACGGGCTATGTATTACCAATTTTAATCACCATTTTTTATTATCAACTATATAGCAAGATACTACTTTGCTATAATTAATGCCATAAAAATTATTTCAAAATATGAAAACTAATCATATATATTCATGACGATAAAAGAAAAAATAACATGTAGCATCTCTTATTTTATTACATACAGTTGATTAAAACATGAAAAAGTTTTAAAAAAATTTGGAAGATTAACTTTAAGGGTTTGACCTTGGCGGATGAAGTTTGGAATTTGAGAATTTACTTTTTCAAAGATTTTAGATTCAACTTTTTTCGCCAGTAAAACAAACTTTTGAAATTATGGATCATATTGCTTGAATTCTCTTTCGAAAGGTTTGTTCAAATTATAAAAATTTAATCTGATGCTCACAAACTGGCCAAAAATGGACATATCAACCCAAAAAAAAAAAAAAATAACAAATAAAATTGAAAGGTCATTTCAGTCCTTACTCTGTGTAGTAGCTTCATTTGATATAAATCAATCTAATTAACAAATTATAGTAAAATATAGTAATGACAGAGTTAAAAATTACAAAATAATCCTAAAATTTTGAGTCAATTAGGTTAGAGTCAAAGAGTATAGGCTTTTTAAGTGATTTTTGTTTTTTATCTAAGTTTAAGTTTGATATAGATTTGAGTCAAAAATAAAAAATGCACTGAGTGAGCAAGAACTTTTTTTTCATTTTTTATTTTTTATTTTTAAGATTGAGAGTGAGCAAGAAATTAGTAGTCCAGTTATTACGTTGATATGAATTGTTTAAAGAAATCAGGCGTAGCCATTGGCTCCGTTTAGTAGAGGTATGGAAAAGTGATTATAGCTTATACCTTAATAGCTTATAGCTTATAACTATGAACATAAGTTGATTTTTGACTTATAAATTAAGCTTCTCCTCCCCCACTCAAAGAATAAGTTGATTTTTGACTTACAAAAAGCTGTAAGTTGTATTGTTAAGCTGAACCAAACACATTAAAATAGCCTAAATTAAGCTAAAAATTAAAATAAACTGGAAATAAGCTCTGCCAAACAGGACCATTATGGGATCAAGAGGGTTGTACCTCTCCTAAATTTTTTAGAAATTACAGGACTATTTTGGAAATTTCGCTAGAAATTAATTTCTTAACTTTTTAATTTTTTGAGTCACATCACTTTTTTTTTTTTTTATACACATTTTTTCAAAAAAAATCAATTTTTAACTTACTTCCCAAAATAAGTCACAATTTATACTAAGGTTTTGAAAATGCCTTTTTTTTTCTTCTTCTTGAAAATCATATCATTAATTAAAATAAATATAGCTATAGATTGACCATTATTTATTTTATAAATATTTTTTTAAAACATTTTCTTTTGTCATGTATATCTAATTGATATTTTTTTTTTAAATATTTCATAGTACTTAAAAAGTTCTATAAACTTGAATGTTAAAGATGGTTTTATTGTAATGATATGTATGATATTGGTATTATTTTTAAAATAATAATAATTGATTTTTTTTTTTTTTTTATATTATCAAATTTAACTTTGTGTTTTAAATCAACCTAATAATTTGTCTTAATGTGTCCCTCTTCAACTAAAATCCTAATTTCGTTTGCACTTTATACTATTTCCTTAAAAATCGCAAAAGAAACTTCAAATATTTTTTTTATTTGAGTAATGTTAAGAATCTCAAATGTTTTATCAAAATTTCTATCTAACCAAAAATTTGATAGAAATTTTGATAAAACATTTAGAGCCTCTAACATTTTTGTTTTCTTGTTCGCATACTCTTCACATTTTTCATCCTAACCAAAACCACCTTTGAATCTTTTCATTTTATTTTTCCATTATTTACCTTACAAACTAGGACTGAGTAAGGAATTCAAAAAATTCACAAATCAAACCAGTCCAGTTCAATTCAGTAAATTTGGTTTGGTTTTTCTAATATGTGGTACGGTTCTGGTTTGCAAAATTGGAGAACTGATTTTTGTGGATCGGTTCCAGATCTAAGTTTACGGTTCTGGATTGGAACCGAATTGGACTGTATACACCCTGACGCATACAATGCTACCCTCTTATATATAAAATCAAACCGAAATTCATATGGTTTTAGTTTTCTTTTCTCTTTTCTGTGCCGCTAGAATTGATTTTTTAATTATTTAGTATAATTTTAGTTTTGTAATTGTTGTTGCCATACCAACGTTTATTTGATGGGAGTTTTATACTTATTACATGTTAAATAATATGTTTATTTATCAAATATTATGTTTGTTTAAGTTAATGGTAGAACAATATGTTTATATTTCGAAAAATCATGAGTAGATTAATATTCAACAATGTTTGCTTAATAGTAGTTTGTTTAGTGAATGTTACATGATTTTTCTTGGTAATATATTATGTGAAACTTTGGTTCCAAACTGAACCAAACTATGTTCAAAATGGTTTGGTTCAGATTAGTTTTATGGTTTAAATTGATTGGTTTGGTTCTAATTTTTATGGAATTGAAAAATCTAAAAATCCCCTAGATATTGATTTGTAATTATATATCAATTTTAAGCAGTAAATAACAATCTCAATCAAACAATCAAGATAAATCGATACAAAGATTTTAACGTGGATAAACCACAAATAGAGCGCCTCCAATAGTGATAAAAAACCACGAGTCAAAGCCACAAAACAATCCACTAAGAAGACAAAAAGAATTACACAAGTGTATTCTCAATTACCTAGCGAATCCACGCCCGAATTGAAATATGTCTCTTCCAGTATGGTCTTCACCTCAATTATCTTGCTCAACGTTGAATCCACAACGTCAATGTCGAATCCACGATGATGAGCCACTCCAGAATCCACCAAAGTTTCAGGCCCAAATTCTACGGAATCCACCAAAGAACAACTCTCTCTTTTGTATAAAATAAATAAAACAAACAAACCGTTTGATATAATCCACTCAATTCATGATTAAACTCTCATAGATATCAAAGGAAACAAGTAAAGAAACCCCATATGAAAACCTTAACACCCAAGAAGAAGATCTGGAAGCCGTACCCTAAAATTGGACTTAAACACATATCTATAGAAAACAGATCCGCGATCTCCGCTTGAGCGCAAGAATGGCCGCTCGAGCGGGAAAAAACAACTCCCAGTACTTTTGCAGGCGAGTGAAACTTCTGAAAGGTCGCGATCTCCGCTCGAGCATAAGAATGGTCGCTCGAGTGGACAAACAACTTCGGCTGCAATTTTACTTTTTGCTTCGGGGGCGCTGCCCCTCCACCCCGCCTGGGCGCTACCCCGGACCTGCCAAGGGACGCTGCCTCCTAAACCCCCGCGAGCTAACCGGGTAGCTCAATCCCCGACATAGTCAGCGAAGTGGAAAACATGAAATAATTAACTTTTGAAACATCTCTGCAATGCGCAATTCGGATTGGATTAGCATCTAAAACTCCAAGCCTCACTGAAATAAAAGATCGAATACAATTGCAACTGAAATGAATTTTGTCAAACGAGATTGCCAATAATAAATACCTAAAAGAAATTGTAGACAACAGATTAGTTCTGATTTTATCTCAAACCGAATTAATCCTGACCATGCTCACCCCTATTAAAAAACCATAGTTTTTCTTTTTCTTTTTCTTCCTTTTATATGTTATTTATCATTTTAGAGGTCATTATTGTATTGATTAAATAGGTCTCATTACTCAGTATATTATTCATACATTGATAATGTCACTTGATAAACAAAAAGTAATAGATAAATATAGTCATCATAATATTATTAGAAAAACAAACACAAAAAGTGTGACATATCACGAAAAACAAACATATGTCCACTTTATAGTAAGTGATCATAAAATTATTTTACTTCAAATATAAGGAAAAAAAAATTGTGAAAATAGAGTTGCATAGTTATGTAAAATTGAAACAGCACACCATGAAAGATATTGATTAAACCTAAATAATTTTCTTAGGGAGGAGGGGAAGGAAAGAAGGGAAAGAATACAGTTTGCCTTGTTTTGACAATATAGGGAGAGAAAAGCAAGAAATGTGATTTATTTGTTTGGGAGAAAAGAGAGACGGGAAAATATGAAAAATTTTGTTTGTGTAGAAAATGGTATAATTACAAATGGGGTAAAATTGACAATCACTAATTTTCCTTCACTTCTCTAAAATATCCAGTTTTGAAGGTGGAATATAGGGGGTTTGATCACCCCTTTTAACCATTTCCTCACTCAAGTCCTCGCCAATTCAGAAGAGAAACCACTAAACAGGCTTTCTTTACCATGTTCCTCTCTCATTTTTCTTCTTCAGAGGAAACACAAGGACGAACATTAGACTGGGCAAAGAATTCATGCAACTTCACTGAAACACAGAATGATCCACAACAGAATCTTGGATGAAAATTCAGGCATCCTGAAAAGGGTGGGGTTGGGGAAGAAAACCGAAAACACAATTTAACAACACAGAAGTCCAGAAACCCGAAGAAAATTACACCAAAATAAGTAGGAAGGGTCTAATATTGACATTTCTTGAGGAACAGAGAAACAACAGCTAACAATTAGCAGGAACCAAGAATATAATTAGAAAGACTACAATGTTGTTATTAACTTAGTAAATGTTAGTCATCTGCTCTGAAAGCAAAATTAACTGATGGGCATGGCTGATAAAAGCCACAAGCAGGAAGAAAAAATTCCCATTCAATCAGAGTTTAAATACACTGCAAATGATTCAAATAGTACACAAAAAATATTTTAAAAAAAGGTTTATTATCCCTACTTCCTATGCTAAAAATCCAAAGCAACTAATTTTGCTCCAACCTTAGCAAGCTCAAGCTCCTTGCACACATGGATCATAGTTAAGAGCCATCAATTGTTATCTCTCTTTTTTCAAGAGAACATGACTCCAATCTTCTTTGCAAAGTCATCTCCATCGTCATCCTCGTCGTCCAGGTACTCCTCATGTTCTCCAGTCTCTGCTTCATCTAGGTTGTAATCTTCTCCATCAACCTGCTCATAATCCGACTCCCCATCTCTCTGATCAAAGGTTTCAGGTTCATGATCTTCTATAGTGTCATCAACAATCATCCCCTCTTCAGTTTCAAGCTCACTTTCATTACGTTGAAGAGGATATTGACCGTCAGCTGATTTATTAACTTCTCTAGGGATCAAAACATCTCTGCCTTCTGTTCCAACAACATCAGCTGTTCCAGACTTGGATTCTTTGATTTGTTCCTTGGATACAAGAGAAGTAACGCTTGTTTCAGTCTTCAATCCGCTCATGAAGCTTTCCTTTTCTTCCATTTGGTTACTGTCTTCTATATTACCAGACATCGAACTGGTCCCAGGAACTGTTGCTCTTTTTCTCTTCAAAATCTCACTCAGTGGCTTTGGTCCTTCAAATGAGAGATCACTTTCAGATTGTTGGTGGCTGTCTGATTTAGGGTATTTGCGCTTCCCAAGAGAGAAAGGTTGTTGATCATTCATTTGCTGCTCATTGCCGTCAGCATTCTTCCCACCTTTCAGCTGTGAAAGTCTTTTTGGAGCAGCAAAATCAGCATTATTGTCATTTATCAAGTCTCTCATGCGCGGAGGCGGAGCTCTAAAACTTCCCCCCTCATTATTAACATCCTCTTGCACCCTTCCTTTTATTCTGTCCCGAAGCCTTCCCTGGAGGGTGGAAATCTGTGACCTTCCTGGTGACAACCTCCCCCGGTTCCTTCCCCTCTCCATTTCACTTTCTGGTGGCAAATCACTTCCATTAACTGGAGATGATGATCTCCCTGGAAGTTTTATTCTTCCACGAAGGCGACTACTGACAGAACTTTCATTTGGAGGTAAATGGTGGGCATCCCTTCGAGAAGAGCCCCGGTAACTTCGATCCTCAGCAGTGTTGTCACGGATGCGGTCATGACTAATGACAGACCTCAAACCATTAACCCTCCTCTGCTTTGACAAGCGATGCCTCAGATCCAATTCAACAATTTGATCAGGGCTATTGGCTCTAGGGTAACGCCTCCTTTCCAGATGCACTGACCCTCCTAACATCCTCTCAGATGATGAAGCCCTACGCTGCTCTCTAGCATACTGCCCTTGCACGTGTTCATATGAATCATACCCAAGTGAATCACGATACATGTCCCTGTCAACATCAACCATCGAATCGTAATCCACAGAATGGCCAATATCAAAATCATTCATGGGATTCAGATTCCTTCCTTCATGACCCCTTGTTCGTCCATAAGGATCCTCGTTATGATAATAATCAGACTCTCTAAGTTCATCATCCACAAGAACATCAAAACCAGGGGAGATCTCCCTAGAGAATTCATCAGCATCCCTGCTGCTATTCAGGATACCATGATCATCTGGTACTTGAATTTGCTGCACGCGGTTAGACCTGCTGATAGAATTTCCATTGGTAGGAGCAGGAACATTTGTTGGTTTGTACCTGGGAGGAGACTGATCATCCAGAACTGAAGGTGGCGTAGGTACATGCCTGTCAATGGCAACCCCATTTTTGGGTGGAGCAGTTTCGAATTTCGCCTGTGGTTTCACCTGGGAAAGAAATTCAGCTGGCTTAGGAACATTTGATTGTGCAACCTTCTGCTCTTGATTAAACTTTGCAAGGCCACCAAAAGCCTTCTTAAGAGTTGGAGGCTCTGAAACAGTAGTAGCTGCAGCCACCTGTGGAACTTTGTTGTTGACAGCGATTGGAGAATGCAAGAAATGACATCTGTCACCTTTTAAGCATAATCCCTTCTGAAAAAAAATGCAAGCGACAGCTTGTTTAACCGAATTACTTGCCACAGGTGTTGTTGCAGTCAGCGATGGAGGTAAAGGTCCCACAGGAGTTGGCACTTGGGTCCCCAATAATCCATCAAGAGGCTGAAACGAAGAAACAAGTTACATGGAGATTACACGGAAATTTCAAAAATTAAAGGAGATTTAACCAACATAAATTAAAATTTCATAACTCTGTCATTTCCTAAGCTACTGAACATGTCTGATAAAGAAAATAAAACTTGAACTAGGCAAGAGAGAAGACTTACAGGGTGTCGGAATGCACATTTCGGATTCAAGCAATTACCATTCAGCCAGTACCAGCAATCCCTGGGGTTCACCCGAGCAATGTCACTGTGCCGATACTCACACTCGGCTCCCTGTTCAAATGGGGAAATAAAGTATTAGATGAAATACTTAAAACACTATGGATACGATAAATGTGGCAGTGAAAACATCATATCAACCCAATTTAACATCACTAAATTGGTTTCAATGAAAGTAGTCAATGACACATTTAATGCGTAGCTGAAGATTTTATTAAATATAACCTGTAGGATGATAGGGTCTAACAAACTAAAAGTAACACATTGATGCCGACATTAGTTATACAAAACCCCCTAAAGAGACAAAGAAACTCAATTGTTTCAAGTGTCTGCATATGTCATCAGTCTATCGTCTAAAATCTGGTGGCTGACCAAATTAATTTAAAGAATTGATTGCTTGTAACAGAAAAACCGTAACAAACAGAAAACAGAATCTCACAAAGAATAATGTTTAAAGCGACAACAACAGCAAGCATAGCCGTGTTTGTATGTAAATGCCCTCTGAAGATTAATAATTGTGGCAAGAAACCCTGTTTCTGTACAAGCCTAGAGTTGCTACTTTTGGATCAACTGCTTAATCATTTCAGAACAAATTTATTATAAAAAGATTTGTCATACTGCAAGTCCACTCAACATCAGTCAATTCCCAAAAGGAAAGATAGGTTCTTTTATCTTCCAAGCCCAAATATATCTCAATCTCTAAAATTTCCTTCTTCTTCCCCACTCTACCACTAAGCTATCATCAATTAGCACTAGCACAAAATTGATTTACACAAAATTGATTTAGACAAAAATCAAAACAAAATACAAACCTATATTCTTAAAACTATCAAAACAACAGCTGTCAAAACCACAAAATCTGACAAGATGCAACACATAAAGAACGTAAATAGAAACCCTAATCTAGCTCCAGATCCCCAATCAACCCACTTTTAGTTTCAAAAGAAGACAAAGATCTCACTCAATGGACTGTACCTCCAAAACCCTAGTACCCAAATATCCCAAAAACACTTTATTCACAATCATATCCATAAAGAAAAACGTATATACAAAAACAAGAAAAACCCAGATAAAAACACATCTATAAAGAAAGACAGAGAGAGAGATAGAGAAAGAATCGAACTTTTTTGCAGGTTAAAGGGGAAGCGAGAAAGTAAACGCAATCGGTGTTCCTCTTCAAGGCTTCTTCTTCAGCAGATGGAGCTGTGGGTGTTGACGGAGGTTGAGTCTGAGATTGTTGTTGTTGTGGCGGTGGTCCTCCAACCATGGCGGTTCGAATCGTCAAAATCTTCAGATAGATCGGCCAATTTTGGGGGATCGAAATCGGATCTAGAATTTCAGAAGTTGGGTCATGAAACTAGCTTCGCTAGGGCATATACAGGATAGAGATAAATCGATCCAATCCGAAGAGAGAGAAAGCAAACACACTTTTTAGAGAGAGAAATAGAGCCGCCAGAGAAGAGCAGGAAGAAGATTAGGGAGGTTTTTAAGAGAGAGAGAGAGAGAGAGAGAGAGGAGGAAAGAGAAACAAAAGTGAGAGACCTCGGATGTTTTTTTATATGTGCCACTTGTTTGGGATCGAAAATTGTTTTCACACAAATTATTCACCTTGATTTTGAGAATTTTAGAAAATTAAAACTTTTTATTTTATGTATATTTTTTTTTTATTGAATCTTTTTAATATTTTAAATAATTTTTAAATTTTTAGATGTACTTAATATAAATATATTTAAAATGTATGATATTTATGAATTTTTTAAAAAAAATTCACTAAATATCAAAAATATAAAAAAAATATTATAATTTAGTACATTTTTCATATATTTATATATTTATTGATTTTTTAAAATATTTTTTTTACAAATATTTTATTTTTTAGATACATCTAAGTAAGGTGCATCTAATAAAGTAAAAAAAAATGGTTAAAATTTTAAAAATATTCACTAAAAAAAACGAAAAATAAAAAACTCAATTTTTAAAAAATTGAATCAAGAAAATTGAAACAAAACACACTGATTATTATTATTTTTTAATTTGCTAGTATAAAAAATTAAACTAAATTTCGTTTGGTAAAAATAAAAATTAATAACATATTTTTATTTTTTTTAAATTGAATAAAAATATTGGAAAAATTACAACAAAAAACAAAAATTCTAGAGCTTAACACTTGTAATAAAATAAATTCTGAATTTTTAATTTTATCCATTTAAATCCTGATATTTTGATTTGTTTTCAATCTAAATTATTTATATATTTTTGTTAAACAAAAATGATGAAAAAAAAATATTATTTTTCTAATTAAATTCAACGAAAAAAAGTTATTTTAGACATTTTATGTACATATAGATTTAATGACTAAAATACTATTTTCTCGCTAGTTTTACTTAACGAAAATAAGGAAATAGTTTAAATTAAAAACAAATCAAAATATTAGGATTTAAATTGATAAAATTAAAATTTTGAATTTTTTTATAAAAATGATAAGTGTTTTTTATCATTTTTTTCAATTTTTTTTATCAAACTAAATTTAGTATTTAAAAAAAAATTAAAAACTCAATCAAATAAGATGATAATCTTTTGACAAAGTGTTAAAAAGTAATTTAAAAAAAAAATTTGTTTATGCACCTAATAGAAGACAAAGTTGAAAAAGGTGCTTTAGGATTTGTTACTATTTTGATTTTCAAAACTCAAAAAGTAAAAATAAAAGCACAAAACAAAATTACCCTTTGTCTACAAATTTCTTAGATTGTAATAGTAAAAAATTGTACCATTATTGGTCATTATATGCACGTGACCTATAAGTAAAAATGATATTTTTTTTTTTGAACAAGAGTAAAAATGATATTTCGAAGTGGGACATATGTATAAGATTTAATAGGTAGATTTATTATTCAATAAGTTTTGTTAATGATATTTTTCATTAAATACTATTAAAAAAATGTTAGTAGTTAATTTTTAGCTGAAGTTTGAAAATTTTATCACAAAAAATATTACTAATTATAAATTTTAGCAATAATTTACAAAAATCATTACTAAAAAATGTCATTAATTTTTAATTTTCAATGACAATTTGAAAAATTCGTTACAGAAAAACGTCACTAATTATAAGTTTTAGCGACAATTTATAAAAATTGTGATAAAAAAATCACTAATTGTCAATTTTTAGCAACATATGCAAAAAAATAGTTACAAAAAATTATTTTTAACGAAAATTTTATGAAGACTTATTTTCAATAGAATTTAATGGGAATTAAGTCTAATTATTAGAACTTATTAATAGTTTACCCTATTCCCAAATGAGTTGTTGATGAAATTTTTAAAATTTCATACTAAAAGTATATCTTTTAATATAACTTATATATAAGGGGTAATTGCACCGCAATCAAATTTTAGAAAAGAAAAGTACATACTTATAAAAAAAAAAAAAAAAATTTGCAATTTTAATTACTAATAGTTATAAACTTTTTTACTAATTTATCATTATTTTTTTAAAATTACACTGATTTTCTATTTTCCCTACATATGATGCATTCATCAATAATAAATTAATGGGCACTTGATTCATAAATCTAATTTTAAATTTCTTATGTCTAAAACTCCAAGCACTAAATTACTACGTTCATAAGGACATTGTTAAGTCCACAAGGACAGTCTTATTTCCCCTTTCTCTAAATCCACACTTTCTCTAAATCTATCTGTTCAATCCCATTTCTCTAAATCCACACTTTCTTTCTTCATCTTCTCTCTCTTTTCATGTTCTCTTTTCTCTCTTCATCTTCTCTCTCCTCTTTAAGGGCACCGATTAGAGCATCAAGTTATAATTTCAAACACTGTAGACGGTAGCGGAGGCAACAACAATGGATTCAACCAAAGGTGAAGCGTTACTCAGGTGTTGGATATGTTGTATCTATGGACAAAGATGATAATGAGTGACAGTCGACAGTGTTCGAGATTATAGCGTCTCGGGTCAAGACCCAACCCTTTCTATCTTTTTGTATTGAGTTTATACTTGTTTTGGGTTTTATATTAGCCCCGTTTAGTAGAGCTGTGGAAAAGTGATTATAACTTATAACTTAACAGCTTACACCTTATAGCTGTAAATATAAGTTGATTTTTGACTTATAAATTAAGTTTCTCCTCCCCCACTCAAAGAATAAGTTGATTTTTGACTTACAAAAAGCTATAAGCTGTATTGTTAAGCTGAACCAAACGCATCAAAATAACTTAAATTAAGCTAAAAGCTGAAATAAGCCGGAAATAAGTCTTACCAAATAGGGCCATTACTTCATTGGGCTTTGTTTGTCAAAAGAAACCTTGGTTTTGAACCCAAAACACAAGAAACAGTTTACTCTATAGAAGTGGTTACGCTTGCGAGCTTGAGGTCGTACCCAACTGTGAGCCGTGACCAAAAACCACCTTTTGATACTTGGCCCGTGATGGCCCGCGGTGGCCCGCAACCAGTATGGTTACGCTCTCGAGTATATGACTACACCCACGATGGTCCAGATTACAAATAAAAACCTTAGTGTGTGAACAAACTACTTTTTCATCTCTATCTTCTTTCTCACTCTCTTTTCTGCCATTTTCGAAAACCTAAGCTATAAAGCTCTTGATTTCATCTATTTCAAAGCATATTTCACCCCTAGTTCTTGAGGTCAAAAGCTAGAGTGCATAGAGGGCTATGTTCTAATATGAAAAGTTTGGGTTTTCATTGTTGTTGATATTTCGATAGTGTTCCATTCTCCCTTTTTGCTTAAGGTAGGGACTTTCTTAACAATGTGCATGTTATTTAGCGTTATTATTTGTTATTCTTGATATTTAGAGATTGTGGGAAAAGCTACGGTTAATATGAATATCCTCTACTGGATAAAATTTGAGAAAAACTCTCTAACTTGTCTATTTTCTCAAATTAATTTATTTGGTGACTTGAGTTGGTGGAAAATCTTGTATTGAGAGTAAAACCCCAAATTGTCCAAAAACCTAGAAATTGTGTTTAGATTTCTAAAATGAAATTGATGGATGGAAAAGATGAACTCCTATGGTTTTGTCGAGCATTGAGTATTGAGAATGATGAGACAATTGGAACAACTTATAAGGTTTTGAAAATTGTAAGATTGCGGACTATACTCTATTATATTTTTTTAATTGTCATATTAGAGATAACTGTTTCGGCTATCGGTGGAGGATAGCATTGACATGTTGTAGAAATTGCATGAGAACTAGACAAATTGAAATGTTTATAACTCATACATACCATCGAACATATCATTGAACCATTGATTTCATACTCGCACATTTTGAGAAATTCTTAAAAAGAATTGTTTGAGAAAATGGGTGAATATCGTGGTGAATCCGGTTAGAGAGTGTGGTTGTGGATAATTAATTTGGCTTTAGATCTATGGTGAAAGTCTGAAAATACGCGTGGTGTAGGTACCAAGTTCCTTCCGATTAGAAGCTGATAAAGTGGTTTTGGGTAGTGCTTTGAGAGCCTACTTGTAGACATCAAACTAGGGATTACCAGTGTCGTATTTACTACCCTGTTTTCTATTTGAAATCAAAAGCATTTGAGCTATGGTTTTGGAACTATTGCATGGCATTGCTTCAAAAGGAAAAAAATGCATATTTTGTCATAACATTTCATATGCATTCACCATATGGTATTGTTAAACATCATACATGTCATCAAGATTATTTCATTGGGAGTTTAGCTCACCCTATGTAGAAAATCATTTTTAGGCATTAACGGCGTGCCTCCACCAAGGTAATAACTTGGGAGGATCTTGGAGCTTAGGGCTCGTTTTGTTTTGAATAGCCTAGGGCTTTGATGCATTGGGTTCATGACTCACTTTTATTATAACCAAGCGAAGTCTTAGGAACTTGTAGCCTATAAGGCATGAACTTGTAGTAGCTTAAATATTGTTTCTTATTGATTACATGCTATAGATTCGTGTTTTAGAATCTATGAATGTATCGATGCATGTGATATGATTTTGTAAAACTTAAGGGACATCTATGAATGAAATATAGATTTATAAATGTTTCTAATATCGAATGATTAGGATTAATTAAGCTTCCGCATGTTTAACGAGAAATAAACGTCAATTGAGAAATATAATGAATAGTTTGGTATCCATATTTTTGGGATGTTACAGGGATTGTCACAGCGGTCGTCGTCGTAGTCTTCGGTGAGTACCTGACCGGCTAAACAACATTGTCGTTGTCGTCATTAGTATAGATGGAGATAGTGAACTCAAATCTGTGAGTGGTGCAGTAGCAACAATCTATCAAAGAGGAGGGTTGTATGTGTAATGAACGTATCAGGGCCTTAGGATCCAATCTCGTCCACGTCTTCTTCAAATAGACTACACCGTCTATGCTGCTGCTGCTACTACTACTACTACTACTACTTATTCTATTCCTACTACTCATTTCCAATTCTGATTTGTGGAAGATAAGATTGACGAAGATGAGGGATTGTTAGGTTTTTGTAATTGGCAATCCCGTTTGAGAGAACTCCTTTCAGTTGTAATTTTATTCGATCTTTTATTTCAGTGAGGCTATAAGTATTTAGATGCGCATCTAATCCGAATTGTGCCTATGCAGAGGAGTTTGTGATCTTAATCGTATCATGTTTACCACTTCGCTGACTATGTCACTCGGTCAGCTCATAGGGGTCCAGGGGGCAGTGCCCCATAGCGGGTTTGGGGCAGCGCCTAAGCTGGTCGAGGGGCAGCGTCCCTAAAGCAAAAAGCAAAATTACAGTCGAAGGTGTTTGACCGCTCGAGCAAAGATACAATCCACTCAAAAGTTTCACTCGCCTGCAAAAGTATTGGGAGTTGAGATTTTACGCTCGAGTGAACTTTCCATCGCTCGAGCGAAGGCACTTGTTTAGAACACATGTGTTTAAGTTACACTGCTCGAGCGGCTATTCCTGCGCTTGAGCGGAGATCGCAATTCGGGCTGTCATAAAATTGCAGTTAAATCAGTTTCTAGGGTATGGCTTTTAGATCTTCTTTTTGGGTATTAGGGTTTTCATCTAGAGCTTCTTTACTTGTTTCCTTTGATATCTGTGAGAGTTTATATCATGAATTGAGTGGATTATATCAAATGTTATGTTTATTTTGTTTTATTCACATAAGAGAGAGTTGTTCTTTGGTGGATTCTGTAGAATTTGGGCCTGAAGCTTTAGTGGATTTCGGAGTGGCTCATGGTTGTGGATTCGACATCGGCGTTATGGATTCAACGTTGTACAAGACAATTCTGAGGTGAAAATGGTAGTAGAAGAGGCACATTAAGATCGGTTCAATTTGGATGTAGATTCGCTAGGTAATTGAGAGTACACTTGTGTAATTCCTTTTGTCTTCTTAGTGGATTGTTTTGTGACTTTTGCTCATAGTTTTTTTTTATCACAATTGGATACGTTAAATCGTTGTGTCGATTCGTCTTTGATTGTTTGATTGAGATTGTTATTTACTAGTTAAAATTGATACATAATCACAAACAAACATCTTAGGGATTTTTAGATTTTTCAGGGACTATCATCTTCATTCTGTGATAAGAAGAAGGAGAATAGGTTGGGAGTCTTCCATTCAAAAACTTGTTTTTTGGTTGTTGAAAAAGTTAAAGTAGAAAGGGAGAAAAATGTATAGTTTTAGAGAGAGATAGTGTAACGCCCTCAAAATAAATCCATAAATCAACCAACGATAGCATGCTTAGACATAAGAAAATAAAGTATAATTGTATTCCATCAGAGTAATCCTTACAAAATGTATTACATGTTGACATCAAAAGTAAATGCCCTAAGGGCTTACAACTTTCCAAGTCAACACTTGGTTACAAAAAGAGAGTGCTAACTCTATACAAAGAAAGCCCTTGGCTTGATATACATGTAATACAACCAAAAACACAAAACAGCGCAACAATCCCAAGCTCCCAAGCTACGACCTTGGAGGTGGCATGTTACCTGTACCTGAAAATGATGTCCCATATAGGGTGAGCCACAGCCCAGTAGAAATATACTAAACCAACTATAAACAATGACTAAAATAATAGCATTCGATAGATGGTCCGCGCTTATATTCCCATTTATAACACATTACAGTTTCATGACATTCGAGTCCATATTACATTTCATTTCCCACTTCTTTTTGAACTTTAAGTTCGAAAACAAGGCTCAGAACCTAGCCAAATAACTTAATGAGATTATGACTCATCTTCAAAACACTTTTGAAATTCATAATGGATACACATTTTGGTGCTGTATCAATATCACATAAAAATACTTCTGTACTTCACAATTGATAACGATATACATTTTAGTGCTATATCAAATCAATTCAAACACTTCCATAATCCACACTTAATATACATTGTAGTGCTGTATCAATGTCAAACAAAATCCGGTTTAGAGGTCCATCCCTTATCTTCCCCTAAACCGTGGAGTACATCCCCTATCTCCTCCCACACACACAATGTATATAAACAATCATCATATACATGTTCAATCATTCAATACACAATTTTGATGTATTAAACCAACCGCTATTCTCGATAGCCTACTCAATTGATTAGTTTTAGTTTGCCTAATCATCATGCATTGTTTACAACAATCAAGATTATCCTCCACCGATAGCCCAAAGCAGTTATTTCTAAACAGAAAATAAATGCACCAAATGGATAAAATATCAACATTTTAACTAGGTGAGTGATAAATGATCCAACTACATCCTTTCATTCCATACATTCCTAATTTCAACATTTCCAATTCAGTTCCTCATTCCTCAAAAATTAATTATACAAATTAATTTATCGATGTAATTAGGGTACTTTCCCATAATTAACAAAACAACCCTAAGGTTCCATCTCAGCCAATAAACCAACATTTATTTCATTTCTTCATGCCAAACATGCATATAGGTCTATATAAACAAAATCCCATCCTTTTTGTAAAATTACACAGAGGCCCAAACTTTCTCAAAATTACCCAATAACCCCCAACAGATCAAAATGCTAAAATTCAAAGACAAAGCTCATAAGAAGGAATAGGATATCCCTACCTCGAAGTTAGAGCTCAAACGGAGAAGAGACCAAAACCAAAGTGCTCCAAACTCCAAACTTTTCGGATCAAAATGAAGCCCTCGACGATCAACACAACTTTTACAAAGGCCGAAGGAAAGGAGAACACTCTAACTAGATCAAACCCTAGAGGGAAGGGAGTTTCTAGAGAGAGAAGCTCTCAAAAATCGATTTTGGGAAAGTTAGAGAGAGAGAAGAAAAGTGAAAAGTGATTCAAAAATGCCTAACTGCTGTCTGATATACGACAGGTCCGCTCGAGCGGAAAACACAACGCTCGAGCGTCAAGAGCAAAAAAACATGGTCCGCTCGAGCGCAAGAAGGCCCGCTCGAGCACCAAGACACAGAGATAAAGCACATCCGCTCGAGCGCGAAAACCAGTCGAAAACTCAACCTACCAGAACTCCAAAAGGTCCGCTCGAGCGCAACCTGCTCGAGCGTAATAAAACCCGTTCGAGCGTGAAAAACACACCTGCAGAAATTTTGCAGAGGCACGAAATACTGGGAGAATGTAAACTCCGCTCGAGCGCAAGAAGACCCGCTCGAGCGGACAACCAAAAGCAAACTCCGCTCGAGCGCAGCATGACCCGCTCGAGCGTAACACCAAAACTCTGAGCAACAACACTTGAGACCAAAACTCAACCTACCTGTTCGAAACACGCCCAACACATCCTAAAATTTAAACATAGGGAATTAAAGGATGACAACAAGATACACAACTACCAACTCCACGGAACCAAAGTCTGGAGTACAACAAATACAAAAAAGGAAAACCGGGATCGCTATAGATAGCTAGAGAGAGCGAAAGAAAGAGAGTCTAGAAAGATTCTGGGTAGACCAATTGAACAGATAAAATTTTTCTTCAACTTCTTATTCTTCATTGGTCTCTTCATTTTTTATTTTGATAAATTACATTCACTTTTCTTGGATTATCATTTTTTTTTTTTTTGTGTTGATCTAGGTTGTTGTTGTTGATCTGGATTATCTTTTACTTTTTTCCTTTGTTGTTGCTGTTGTTGTTATTGTTGTTAAAAAACCTATTGTAAATGAATAGATAAAAAAACATATTTGATTGCAATTGAACAGATAAAAAAAAATTAAAGATAAGAACATGAAGAAAGAAAGAGAGAAAGAGAGTGAGAATGATTTGAATAGATAATGGGTATGTAGAAAGAGATAGAGAAAGTGTGTATTGGTTTTGAACTGATAAAAATGATTTTGACAGATAGGAAAAACAAAGCTTGGTGCATTCCAACAAATAGAAAAAATAGTCTTTGTGAATTTTAACAAATAGATACGAATTTGAACAGATATGTCCAAAAAAATTAAATAGATAAAAAAAATTTGAATAGATAGGATAAAAAAAAATTTCAACATATAAGTGATATTGTCCTTGTGACCAACAAATTTTCAACAAATGTCCTTATGTCTCCAATAGTTTCATATGTGGAAATATAGATTTATCCCCAATTTTCTCGAAATTAATTATAATTTTTTGTCAATGTTAATTGAATATTTTTTCTTACCACTCAAGTAAAGATTCCTATATATGCCACTAGATATAGTTATTGGCATTGGCTTCTCTCTAGTTCTTCATCGAACTAGAAAGGTACCGTTGGGCCCAATGTGTTAATTTTTTGGCCCTAGTTCGGTGATCCGAACCGTTTACATTTTAGAATTCATTAAGTATATCATTCTTGTAAAAAATCAGGTCGATTGGATAACGGCAACAACGTGTTCGTGTTAGTTTTGTATAAAAAAATAGACAATGAAAAAATAAACAAATCATACAAAATTTATCCAAACATGTGGTTTCCGTTATTCGATTGACTTTATTTTTTGCATAGATGATGTACTCAACGAACCTTAAAATGTGAATAGTTGGAATTATCGAAACGAGATCAAAGAATTTGTCCATTGGGCCAAACTGAATGGTCCAATTCGATGGAGGAGTGGAGACAATCTAGTTCCTTACTTGTTTCGAACATATAATGAGTTTGGTCATGAATAATATAGGTGTTTGGAAACATTTAAAAAAAAAAAAAAAAAAAAAAATCAAAATTTTTAATTTTTTATAAAAAATTTTAATGACTTTTTTTTTTATTTTTTTTTTTACTTTCTTAGTTCGTCTTGTGTATACGAATCTAAAGAATAATTTTTTTTTGAAAAAGTTTCAAAAAAAAAATAAAAATTGAAAAAGTCAAAATAAGCAACTGTGGACGCCATGCCTTTTTCGAGTGTAAGGCATTGCTTCCCACATCGACTTGTTTTGACACAACGAGTCGTCACTTAATTTTTAAAAGGTGTCACAGCCCAAACCCGCCCCTATGGGTTTAGTGTCGTAATCGACCAGAATCCATGATTACCAAAGGCCTACTTAATAGTAATACAGTAACAAGGCTAGCGGAAGCCACTAATTAAGAAAATAAATGTCCAACGAGCTATGAAGATTTAAATGGGACAAAAGAACTTTTATAAACACACACATATCATAGCAAGTTTAATTACAACACATAACCAAAACACAAGGACTTAACCCCGGTCAACAAAAATCAATCTCATTACGAAATTGCAAAGCACTAGTTCACTGCCAAAATGGTAACTCCCCAAATCCCTTCTAAAACGTTAAAGCTTGATGTAGACACCCCATTTTTGACCGACTTTAAGACTCAAACGTCATCGATTGAGCGCTCAGTGATGACACATGTTGTGCTCGTTCTGAGGTTTCGGAGTTTCGGCTAAGAGCCTTACCCCCGGACCTCGGGACCCTTTTGTGCCTTACCTTGGTTTGCGAATCAGGTCTTGTTTTCTCTTTCCAAAGGGAGGGAGAGGTTTCGTAGACCATCTCTCAGTGGCCGTAGGCTGCTTTTCGTGGTCGTAGACCATTGGTCCCGTTTGGAGACCAGTTTTCGGTTTTCGGAACCGTCGGCCGTGCGCTTTGGTTCGAGACCGCTGAACTTTCTTCGTTTGCTCCGGTTTTTGGCACACACCTTGTTTCCTCTCTCTAGAGGGACACTGAGGCCCGGGAGACCGCCTTCGTGGTTGCACGCCACTTTTGATGCTTAACAGTCAGTTTTCGGGGCACTCGGCTGCGCGTTTTGGCCCCCGAACTCTCGTTTTGCATCCGTCTTGGTTCATTTTTGGCATGGACCTTGTTTTCATTGTTTGGAAGGTGGTACAAGGGTCGGAGACCACCTTTTCTCCTACCGACCGATTTTCTTGTCAAGAAGCTGGTCTCCTTGATTTTTGAGCCACATTGGTGGGTCTCCCACCATACTACTTGCTTGCATTTCATGTGGAGACCATCAATAGAGGCTGCTGACCAGCTTTTGTGCATTGACCCTTTTGACCCTGGTCGGCCGACCAGGGCAAGTGGTCGGCCGACCACTTGAACTGGTCGGCCAGCTTCCCCATTTTTTGTCTCATTGAGTTGATTCTAGCTGTGCCAGCTGGAGGGCACAGACTGGATCCTCCATACACGTGTATGGAGGATCTTCATTGTTGGTTTTAAGCTTCTAGGAGAAGCTTTGGACCCTTGGCTCTATAAAGGAAGGGCTCCTCTTCCTTTGCAAGGGTTCTAGAGTGGGCTGAGGCTCATACATACATATCCCTCTATATCTCTTCCTTTAGGCCTTGAAAGGTTGAAGTTCTTGACCCCTTTGCATACCATCTCCTAGCACAACACCTCCACTATCAAACTAAGCACCTTGGAGCTTGTTTTCAGAGGCTAAGGAGTTGCTGTTTTGGTCTAGAAGCTACTGGAGTGCTTGAGCTTCAAGGGTAACACCCTATTCCCTCTTTTGGTCTTTATTTTGCTTCATCTTTTAGCTATACTTGAAAGCATTTTTGAGCTTTGGTGTAAACTAAAAAAAGTCTTATTTTGAGGTCCTTAACATGTTTGTTTAAGATCATTTTTCTGTTGGGGGTCATCTACCCCCTTGCATGCTTCATTCCACCTTGTTTTGAGCCATGCATTAAAGCCTTTGTTTTGAGCTTTGTTTGCCCTTTTGACCACTGAAATCCAACGGATTTTCAGTGGTTATTATATGTTTTTGAGAGCCAAAATCAGATAGGGGTGACTCTCTCTCTGCTTGTTGTGATTTCTAGCATATTTGGCCTAACAAAGGAGCCCTTATTTGCATGCTTCCAAGCCATGTTTCAGGCCATTTTTGGTGAGTTTTAGGACCTGCATAGGCTCTGTCCGGAGCTTGTTTTTCCATATTGGGTGTCCATCTTGCATGTGTAGAATAACCCTCTTCATAGCCTATCAAAGGGGCATGTCATTCTTGCATGCATTGACCATGTTTCAATGAGTTTTTGGGCTTTATTTGGCATGTCATACCTCTGAATTTTTCTGGTTTAGTGACCTTTTGAATGCTTCATATACTTGTAGTGTAAACCCTATTCACTAGCTTGTATTGCATACTATTTTGGTCTTTGATTCTAGCACTTTTTGGCCATGCCTTAAACTAATTTTGTGCATGTTTTGGAATACCTTAGCTCTGTTTTTATGCCTTATGGTCGAATGATGCTTGCTATGCATGGTTGTAATGTAATACCCTTGCCTAGCCTTGAGTTTTGAAGCCTATTGTATGCTTATACTGAGGTGTTTTCATGTTTTGGGGCCATTGAGCATGTCATTTCAGAGCCTATACTTGTGCCATGTTCCCATGTTTTCCACTCTTTAAATGTGTTTAAGAGTCGTGCTTAAATACCTCATTTTTTGACCATTGCATGAGCTTCATTTCCA
The DNA here is from genome assembly GCA_036172215.1 of Camellia granthamiana. Taxonomy (NCBI): domain Eukaryota; kingdom Viridiplantae; phylum Streptophyta; class Magnoliopsida; order Ericales; family Theaceae; genus Camellia; species Camellia granthamiana. Next base: position 116,876,965 of record CM069913.1, read on the forward strand.
TGCCTTTCGAGTCATCATTTTAGTCCATTTTCCTACTGTTTTGGGCCTGCTAAGGGACTATTTGGGGCTGGTTTGGTCATTTGTGCATTGCTTTGCATAACTCTAGTGTAATGCACTTCACTAGTTTCGGTATCCGGGCCATTTAGTATGCATTGTGTGAGGTGTTTGCATGTTTTGGGGCCATTGAGCATGTCATTTCAGAGCTGGAAAATGTGTGATTGTATGCTATATTTAATCCCTTGCCATGCCTTAGTAGAGTTGCACTCCGTGCCTTAGGTTTGGTCCCTCGCATTGTGCATGTTTGCATAAGTGTTGTTGCCTTAATTTCATCATGTTTGGCCACTGATTTGAGTGTGGCTGAGGCCCATTCATTTTAGTTTAAGTCCATCTTGCATTGTGTATGCCATGTCCATGTTCTCGCATGCTTGATCGTCGCATTGTGTATGCCTTGATTATGCCTTTGTGTATGTCCATCGTCATATGTGCGTTGTGTATGCCATATAGCGTCATGTGTATTGTGTATGCCATTCGTAGTTCATAGCATTGCGTATGCTAGTTGCACCTTTGCATGTCATTCCTTGCATGTTTGCATGTCTTAGTTGCATTTTGTTTAGGATTGCATGCTAGTTGTTGCATCGTGTTTGCATGCCATGCCATTCTAGTTGTTGCATAGTGTTTGGAGTAGGGTTTAGTCCAAACACGGGAAACGAGGGACGTTTCGTACTCAAAGTGACGAAACGTGCTTTGATTCTCGGTCACCGACACTCTTGATTATCTATGATGGAGTTTAGGCCTTATTGTGTTCATTTGTGCATCCATTTCACATTGAGTCATGCAATTCGACTCCTCGGCCATCATGCATCGAGATGCGTGATTGGTGGCACGAGGATCGAGGATTACACTCCCTAGAGCTTATGCAATGACGGGGAGAGTGGTCGTGCACACATATGTTGAGAATACTTTGCCATGCCCCCTTTCTTGCTCTCTGTTGTAGCAAACCGGAAACCAGCAGCAAAAACTGGTCGGTAGTATCCCTACAGCATAGTGGAGTTTCAGCTTTCTAGAGCTTCGTACAGTGTTCTGGGACCAGTTGCAAACAGAGGCAAATCGGGGCATCGCGATGGATTTCCCGACAAGGCGACTTGAGCATGCATGCATTCCTTATCATTCAAGACCAAGCTGAGGCAGTTCATTTCATATGTTTTGCATGCTAGCTTATTATTTTAGTTAATTTGTTAATTAATTAAGGTTGTGTAATAATTAGCCGTAATTCGTTATTCATTCGGTTGTGTATTATTTATTCGGACCCTCCGAGAGAGGGCAATGTTGTAATAAGTGTGTGTGTGTGTGATGTATGTCTTCCAACCCCACGTCTTTCTCCATTTTATTTACCAGCTTATGATGGTTAGCTTTAGGGCACGTTTCAATTAGCATCCTTATGCTTGTATGTTTGCATCCATTCATCTGTTTTGCATGCACTGGGCTCGGCGCATCATACTAACTGTATCATATTTCCATTCCAAGTTGAATACATGTTACCTGTAGCATCTTATATGCCATCTTAGAATAGCCGAGCCTATCTTAGTTGCATTCTTGCATGTGTTGCATTAGGCATCTCAGCATAGTTAGGATTCATGCATGTTTTCTAATTAGCTTCTTTCTTTGGCTCGGAGTACTCGGTAAGTGTTTATGCTTTAGCATCCTTGCATGTGTGTGAGTGACTGCCATGATAGCATGCTTACCATGAGGCTAACTGCTTATGTGACATAACTGCCTGAATGCCTGTGGGTGAAGCTTGGATTATCTGAATTGGAACAATTCATTAAATACGAGCTTCAAGCCCACTTGAGAGTGGCAAAATCATGTTTTCTAAGCCCACTTGAGGGTGGCAAAATCCGCGTCTTAGCCTACTTGCGAGTAGCACCATCAAACCATCTTTCAAATAAACAAATATGAAATGTTTTGTTCCAACTCAAACGATCCAGTCTATACTTGTATGTTGTGTGCATCACATAGTAATTCTAGGCTAATAACCGGAATAAGAGCACATAATGTTTTCAAAACTCGATATCATGGTTAGTAGAGGCTGATCTTTGATCGGGCGAACGGGGGTGCTCACGAAGTGACCTTCCTCAATCGTACCTAAGTTCCCGAGCCAAGGCAACTTTGGTGATGACGGACACGTAGCTTTAGGCACGAGTCAGGGTTTCCTAAATTCCCCCAAAATAAAATATTTAGGTGGCGACTCTGTATCTGGCAAAACAGTCCATGTTTGGCACTTCTTTCTAAAAATCTGTTTTTCAAAACGATTTGCCGGATTTGGACTCTTTGGTGATTTATCGGTTTCGCATTGCACTTTGCGGGATTAGATTTAGAACCGTGACATTTGAGTCCGAACTATAGTAAGCCCAATGAACAAAACGGGATTTCTCCTGGGACGTTCGGGGACGTCTACACTTGACCGGTTGGAACCCTGCGGTGGGGCACAAAATTTGGCTTGACAAAAAGGAGGCTAGGTCGACGCCATTACATCCCCTCTTAAACTTGATCACCTACATACATATGTAAAGGCATGAGCTAGAGCCTAGTGAATAACAACAATGTAAAGAGGTTAAGAATGATGTCCTTACTATAATTCAAATCGGTTAATTATAATAGTAAACAGAGAGTGGAAGGGCAAAAAATAGGGATTTAACTTTAAGAAGGGCCGGAACAACTCGAATAATTCACAGAACAAGAGACAAAATACGGGGTCATCAAATAGCTCCAGCCAAGGGAATAATACTCATTTTTTGCTCAGAATGTAGAAAAAGACATAAAGGTGTTTGCCATACGATTTCTGGAGCGTGTTTTCAGTGCAAAAAAAAAGGCCACATGATTAAGGATTGTCCTTTGGTATCCCAAAGCACGAGTAGACCTATGGGAAGTTCAGTCGCATCAGCCTCAAACACTGAAGTCTAATTTGAAAGCTACTACAGGGAAGGAAACTTTGAGGCAAGGACCAGTTTTTGCACTTGTATCGAGGGATGTGCAGAATACAGAGACGATAGTGTCAGGTATACTCCCTATCTATGCCCAAAATGCTTATGTTTTAATTGACTCGGGATCTATGTATTCTTTTGTATCATATGCTTTTGCTCAAAAATTAACCAGACCTTTGGAACCAATGAAATATTTATTAGCTGTGTCTTCACCAACTTAGGGATCTATGATTTGTGCTTATATGTACCCTGCGTATGAAATTGTTATTGGGTATATGACTTTATATGTTGCTTTATTGCCTCTGCATAAATGTAATTCTAAGAATGGATTGGTTAACAAAATATCATGCCACCATTATGTACAAAAGGGAATTAAGAAACCTTTAATAATAAAAACTAAGTTAAGGCCTAATTCGTCATAACTGGAAAAATTCTAGGTTTGGGGGCTTAAGTACAAAAAGGAAATGCCATTTACATAGAAGCACCCCCTTTTGTCTAATCCGAAAATTGGCATGTACTCATTTTCTATTTTATGATTTTAGTGGTTAATTATTCACATAAATTCATTATTAGACCTAAAACCCTTAACTAAACTAAAGCTACGTGATTTAAAGAAAAATAAATATCATATATTTTAGATTGAATGAATAAAGTCATATTTTTATATAAAAAAATAATTTTTCATTAAAAGTGGATTTTTGATAATCCATGGCTTTAAACACAAACTAAAAACACACAATATTCATAAAAACATACAAAACACACAATTTTGCACATAAAGAACATATAGACTTGGATTATTTAAAGGACAATGTAACAAGGACATGCACATGTTATGGAGATTAAGAAGACTTACCTGGGCACCCACTTTCAGCGTCTCACATACAGTACATAAATTAAATATGATCATAATATGCAACTAATACCCTAATTTCTTGAATCTAAATTGTGTTGTCCTTGAACTCATAAATTCTAAGTAGAATTTGAGTTGAATCAGGGAGTTGGATGGTGTAGGTTAAAGTTAGAAACCCTAGAGAGGGAACTTGTAAGATATAGCTTCACATCTTGGCATACATGTCATGATTTATCTAAATGAGCTATAGGATGTCCTAGAAAAGAAATTAGGGCAATTTACTTGCATGTGTGAATGTGTGTGGATTTCTTATGTCTCTATGTGATGAAAATGAAAATGTGAAAACTATGTGTCCTATGTTTATTATCATTCTGTTTACATATAGACCAATGGAGAACGCAAGACCTACAGATGATTTAGAATTTATTCTCTTAGATATTTGGAACTTAATCTGAGGTTGTTAAGATAATTAGAATGAGACTGTTATTTTGAAAGCCTTTACATTACTCGATTCTTTTCATTATTCCTTAGTTCCTCTCATGATCGTGTAATGCGTATGCATGTGACTACATGTGAAAACTATGCAAACGGAGGCCCGAAGGTTGGAAAAATAAAGCAAAAATATGAAACCGAGCCAGCCTGAAAACCGCACGTGCGGTGTACCTTGGTTGCACATGCAGAACTCCCACTGCATGTGCGCCAGCACATGCGATTATTTCAAAATGTGCAGCTTCCTTAGCTCTGTTTTCCGCACGTGTGGCCCTCCCTGCCACATATGCTATTCTGGGTATTTCAGAACTAAAAATCTGCTATGTCTTTGCTGTTATTAAGATGATGTTTTCTGCTTAAATGAGTGATTGTCCTATCTTTCTGAACTATATTCGTGGCATCTGTAGCATATGTTTACTGTTTATGTTACAGAGATCTTTGTTAGTTTCAATTCTTAGAACTTCTGTTTACTGTATTGATGGCCATTGTATACATTTGTTCGGTCTTCATGACCATCTGTACTGTTCTACTATTGGATGTACCCCGCATAACTACTATGCTTTCTGTATGAAATATGTATCTGTTAAGCATATGATTCTGATTTTCTGTTATTGTTATAATTAATCAATTTGACTTACTATAAGGACATTATTCATAACCTCTTTACATTGTTGTTATTTACTGGACTCTAGCTTATTCTTGTATATATATATGTAGGTAATCCAGTACATGAGGGGCTGTAATAGTGTCAACCTTGCATTAGTTTTGGCAAGCTATCTTTTGTGCCTCCCTGTGAGGTTCATATCAGTCATGTGCTAAGAGCATCTTCAATGGCACTGCCAAAGGAGCTGCCAAAGCTATAATTTGGCAAGAGTGAAAAAAAGGGGGTCTCCAATGGCCTACTATTTCTCCTGCTAAACATAGCAGATGCCATTTCTGTTGTCAAATTTGATAACAAAAATGGCATTTGCCAAACATGCCACATCATCAAAAATAACTAATTTTGGTTCCAAAGCTCAGTTCATCTGCTCATAGTAAAACATCCCCAAATATTTGAAGGTATTTTTTAAACGAAATTCACTAATATTTTTTTTGTCAAACATAATTGATTTATTTATTATAACATTTGATCCTTCAATTTTTTTTCTCAAAATAAATTTCACCAATTTTTGCATTTCCCAAACACAAATTTCACAAATTTCAAAATGATCAGTCAAGAATTTGTTTCACAAATTTCACAAATATTTGGAACAATTAGTTAATAACAAATTCCAAAATTATCAATCAACACAAATTTCACAAATTTATATAAATTTCTGAAGCAATCTAGTTTGAATTTATAAGATAAATATCTGGATTCTAGTATGATTTCGGCAAACTTGTTCTTCATCTCAACCAATTCTTGGGTTTTGCACTGAGTTTCAATATTTGAAAATCTTATAAAAGATCTGTGGGTCTGTTGTATTTTTTTCACCTATTTGGTCTGAAACAGACACAGATCAGAGAGGGGAAATGAGATTGGTGGGTCTCCAAGAAAATGGTAATAGAGAAATGGGTTTGATGATGGTAAGATGAGATCTAACAAAAGAGAAAGAGGAAGACAGTGAATGGTTTTGATAAAGATGGAGATATGGATATTTCCAATCCAAGGAAGAAAGAAGGAAAAAAGGCGTAAATGTGTTGTCTTCAGAGAGAGAGAGAGACATAAATGTGTCTTGGAATGATGATTCCAAGGAGAAGATGATTCTAGGAAGAAATAGAAAGATGGAGATATGGATGAAATAGAAAGATGGAGATATGGATATTTTAAAATCAAAAACAGCTTGATCAAAAAGAAGAAGATGATTCCAGCCAAGAGAGAGATATAAATGTGTTGTCTTCAGAGAGAGAGAGAGAGAGAAAGATGCTCAGCCTACTTTGATGAAAATGAAGATGAGAAAGAGATAATGATATGTTGTCTTGGAAGGATGATTCTAGAGAATTAATCTCAACCATTGGTTTAGGGTACGTAGAAGATGATGATTTTGTCTTGGAAACAAAAAGAGTCGTTGGCCTATGTGTGCCTTAAAAAAAAAAAAAATTAAGCCTAATGTAATGTAGTGGTCCATTATATTTAAATTTACCCCTGCCTCATGATAAATTTGTTTTTTTATGTAGTGATATATTTTTTAGTTAGGTGAATTATATTTATTTTTTTTTTTCCAATTTTTCAATTTTTTACATTTTTTATATTTGTCTAGTCGGGAATAATATAAATATATAATTTTTTTTAGAAACAGTTAAAAAAATGTCACAAAAGACAAAAAAATAAACAAAAAAAAATTTACTAAAAAATTTATATCCAAACAACACCTAAAAACTTGGAAGGAAAGTTGGTTGAGATTTGTTAAAATAGTAAGTGATCATTGGAGCATCATTGCCAAATTATAGCAATAGCAATGCTATTTTAGCAAACACCATTAGAGATGCTCTAAGGCTTTGAGGTGGCCCGGAGATCACCTTTTTAGGATTCAATCATGTGTCATAAATGGTTTTTATTTTTGTGTATCTGTTGGTGATGGGAATGTAATCCCTCTTTTGTTTATGTTTTGACATACAACCTTGCCATCGATTGATGTCTATACGAGTATATATATAACGTTCATTTTGTTTCATTTTAGTTTTCATAGCTCGTTGGTCGTTTATTGTCTTTTGTATTAGCTTCCGCTAGCCTCGATAATTTATTTTGTACAAGAAGGCCTTTAGTAAGATATTTTTTACCCAAAAAGAAAGAGAAGAAGAAGAGGAGAAGAGAGGGATTAGGGCAAATCTTCACCAAATTAACCCTTAAGGTAAGAATTCTTCCCTAATTTCTTGAATCTAAGTTGTGTTATCCTTGAACTCATAAATTCTAAGTAGAATTTGAGTTGAATTAGGGAGTTGGGTGGTATAGGTTGAAGTTAGAAACCCTAGAGAGGGAACTTGTAAGATATAGCTTCACATCTTGGCATACATGTCATGATTCATGATCAATCACTTGTTCTTGCATGAGTTTTGAGTTTGAGAAAGGATTTCTCATGGATTTTTGAAACATAGAACTCCCTTATGCACAAGTCTTGTTTTTTTTCTCAACTTTAAGTTTTGATCTTATGAATGGGAAAATGAGTTTTGTTTTCAACTATGTGTTGCATTTGAAGTTAGGACTGTTGTATTCAAGTGGTTTGAAAGGGTTTTGGGGCCTTGATTTGTACAAAAATGGAGTTGGATTTTGGAAAGGTTGGTTTGCAAAAACATAGCAGATTTTTTGTTCTAAAATACCCAAAGCCACACGTGCGATAGAGAGGGCCGCACGTGCAGAAACAGAGCTGAGGAAGCTGCACATTCTGAAATAATCGCACATATTGGTGCACGTGTAGAAACAGAGCTGAGGAAGCTGTACATTCTGAAATAATCACATATATTGGCGCACGTGCAGTGGAAGTTCTACACGTACGGCCAAGACACACTGCACGTACGGTTTTCAGGCTGGCTCGGTTTCATTTTTCTGCTTTATTTTTTCAATTTTTGGGCCTCCGTTTGCATGGTTTTCACATGTAGTCACATACATACGCATTGCATGATCACGAGAAGAACTAAGGAATAATGAAAAGAATCGAGTAATGAAAGAACTTAATGAGTTAAAAACCAAGTAAGTGATTGAACTATGAATTGAGCGTATTTTTGCTTGCATGTATCTGTGTAGGTCGAATGCCGTGTCCCATCCACGTGTTTCACGGAGCCAACAGTGAGTAACACTGTTGTAAAAATATGTTCAATTATAATTATTTTCTGAATTATACTATATGCCGTTTCTCAGATGATGTTTTCTGCTTAATTCATCAAACACCACACACTAATTTAAGTCAAACAACCTTAATTATACCATAGTGGATTAGGCTCTAATTCCTTATCTTAACATCTAATTTCAACCCTATGGTTTAACGATTCAGACAGGTCTATTTCACATATCTGTCAATCAAAACATAATCCAAATAGCACATGGCACACAATTAACACACACATATAAGCATATAAGGCATATAAGTCACATGTAAACACATAATTAAGGTAAGCCACAGAAGTAACAGTTAATAAAGAAGGCGGGTGTTGCAGTCTCTCCCCCTCAGGACGTTTGGTCCTTCAAACTCAGTTACCTTTCTTCGAAAAGAGTGTAGCGTCTAATAGAAAGAGGTCTAGATGTCTCCTCTTCATATCATCTTCCCTTCCCAAGTTGCATAACTTCTACTGTGGTTTTGCCAATCCACTTTCACTAACGGAATTTCTTTATTTATTAACTTCCTGATTCAACGGTTAACAATCCATAATGGGCCGTTCCTCACATGTATAGTTATCAGTCAAAGGCATTTGTGTAGGTTCAATGACATGGAGAGGATCTCGAAGATATTCTCGTAACATGGACACATGAAAGACGTTATGCATATGTTCCATTTTAGGAGATAGGGCTACCTAGTACGCCATTGGATTGATTTTCTAAATGATTTCATATGGCCTAACATACCGAGGGGCTAACTTGCCCTTGGCTCCAAAGCGAGTCTGCCTTTTCATTGGGGTGACTTTGATAAAAACATGGTTGCTTACATCGTATTCTCTATCTTGTCTCTAAACATTAGCATAGCTTTTCTGCCTGCTTTGAGTTGTTTTTAGCCGTTGATGAATCAACTTTACTTTTTCTGTTCTTTTTCTCTTTCTCTTTGAGTCTCTAGAATTCTCTCTTTTCTTTCTCTTAGATATTTTTGACCCAACACATACAAGTCTCTTATCTTTTTTTTTTTTTTAATGTAAAGGCTAATATATCATATTGAATTAAATTACAACATTTATGCACTTCATTAAACACCACACACTAATTTAAGTCAAACAACCTTAATTATACCATAGTGGATTAGGCTCTAATTTCTTATCCTAACATTTAATTTCAACCCTATGGTTTAACGATTCAGGTAGGTCTATTTCACATATCTGTCAATCAAAACATAATCCAAATAGCACATGGCACACAATTAACACATACATATAAGCATATAAGGCATATAAGTCACATGTAAACACATAATTAAGGTAAGCCACTGAAGTAACAGTTAATTAAGAAGGCTGATGTTACAGAAAATACAAGAAAGATTTGATGAAATATGCAAATTACATGATAAAATGATGAACTAACACCCTAACTATGACTAACTACTAAAAATAAGTTAGGAGAAGTACTAAAATTAACAAGGAAAAGGGGTTTATCTATTGTTTTTAAGAAATTGAAGAGCATGCAAAGGAGATAACAAGGAAAATCGAGTTTTTTTTCTTGCAAGCCTTCCTCAAACTTAGGTTTCAGAATGTATTCGAGTTTTTCATGCCTTAGAGTATTTTCAGAGGTCTGGAGTTGCTTTGGGATGGAGTATTTTTGTGGTTAAGGCAGTAGGGGGAAATGAGGAGTAATGTTTGCTCTTAAAATTGACAAAGAGACTTAAAATTTATTCCCCTTCAAAGGAAGGGGGATGGGCTCCTTATATAGGCTTGAAGGGGCGTAGAAAGCAAGTTAATGCAACCCTTATTACTTCATCTACTGCCTCCATTAAAAAATGTACAAAGATTGAGTTTCCAAAAATAACTCTATCATGCTTGGATGAGCGCACGCACCATTCTTATGTGCACGCATAGATAAGGTGTGCACGAGTAAGACACGTACTCACAAACCCTTTGCCATGATACACGTGTCATCCCTGCATGCATTCCATAATCTTGGCTTGCTTGTGACCCAATAAGTCCGTATTGTCTCCTGATCAACGTTTTAAAAAAAATAGGCCACTAATTTTGGAAAAGTACGTTTGATTAGAGCACAATTGAGCTGCACTATTTTTCTCGGGGTTAAAAAATTAATTTTTGGTTAAAAATAGATTCAAGAGTAAAATAGTCATTTTTGTAAAAAGTTGATTTTTGGCCAAAATATGTTTACATAGCAACTCCAAATATCCTTAAACATTCTAAAGATGAAATAAGTATAGTTTTATCATCGGGAGGCTTGCAAGCACCCGAAATCTTAGGGTTAGTCGAAATGGGATGTGTACAAGCAAAAAAAAAAAAATTTACAATTTTTTTTTACTTATTATTTTCTTTTTTGGACTTTTTTTTTTTAAATTTCAATTTTTTGGTTCGTCTCATCGAAATGTATCTAAAAACTTAAATTTTTTTGAATTTTTTTTTAAAAAAAATCACTAAAAACAAAAAATAAGCACACACAAATAAATAAATAAATAAGAAAACCCCAAACACCCACTACGAACACCTAAAAAAGTCATATATATATATATATATATTTTTTATAAATTTTTTTTATCTTTAATGATTTTTTTTATAAATTATATCAATTTTATTATTACGTTTTCAATCCATCTTGTGTAGACCAATCGAAAAGATAAAAATAAATAAATAAATAAAAATATCCAAAAAAAGATTGAAAAGGTCAAAATAAGCCAATAAAGTTCATTATTTTTGTTTTTTTTGGATTTTAATTTTTTTTTTTTAAACTTTTCGGTTCCTCTCTTCGAGTTGAATTTAGAAGCCTAAAACTTTTTGAATTGTTTTTTGAAAAAATTGTTAAAAATGAAAATAAGTCAAAAAAAATATCACAAGGTAAACAAACCTATTAATATGTGATATTTGATTAATTTGGAGATATTATAAAATAAAATAAAAATTCGATGATTTGATTCTAGTAACAAATTAAATCTTAATTTTCTAATTGTTTTAATTTAAATCATCAACTTTTGCAATAGTATCAATTTTGACCATCTTTCTATATCGAGTTAATACTAATAGGCCATATTTGTTTGAATGAACTAGATAAGGGAGATTGTAATCTATTGGACTATTTAGTTAGAAATGATATGTATCTCATGTTTGTTTTTTCATGAAAATAGATATCAAGAAAGGACTATCTTATTGAATCCAATATTTAATTGGAATATTATGAAGAAAGATAAATGCTCAATAAACTATTTTACCTTTTTCAATTATTTACTAAGTAATAGCCGTACTAAATCTGTCTTTAACATTTTAATTTTCTTGGGCTAAATTAAATAAAAATTTATTTTATTTTATTTTTAAAAAATTAAATAAATAAAACATTAATATAAATTAATGTTATTTTTAAAATAAAATTTAAATAATTTTATTTTTAAAAAATAATAAATATTAAATAATGAAATTAAATAAAAATTAATAAAAATTAAATAAAATATCAGCAAAAATTTAAAATAAAACATCAATAAAATATCTATAAAAATTTATTTAAAAAATTAAATAAATAATCATCAATAAAAATTAAATTATTTTATTTTATTTTTTTAATTGTGATCTTTATATTTTATTGAGAATTGTGATAAATCCAATTTAAGGAGGGTGTAAGACATTAGATCTAGTAAATATTTTTTATTAGTGAGAAATCCACTCTTTGTGAAATAGTGTAATGAAAAGTCCTAGAAGACATTTTGTTTTCAATTTTAGCCATTGACTTTTTTTTGTCTGTTTGACTTTTCATTGATTATTTGTTCAAATTTATATTTTTCTGTTCAAATTTTGTATCTATCTGTTCAAATTTATATCTATCTGTTCAAATTTTGTATCTATATGTTCAAATTTATATCTATCTGTTCAAATTTTATGACTATCTGTTCAAATTGTCTCCTAATTCTATCTATCTGCTCAATTTTTTCCTAAATTCTATTTATTTGTTCAATTTTATATCTATCTGTTCAATTTTTTCCTAAATTTTTTTTATCTATTCAAATTCTTTTTTTTTTTTTAATCTGTTTAAATCCAACAGATATGAGTCTTTCGACATAGGAGAGAGTGATATGAGCCTTTTAATCTGTCTACAGATCAATTTTTTTATCTGTTTAAATCTAACAGTTCAGAACCTTTTGAAGATGCAATCTAGATTCAAGAGAGAGAAGGAAAAGCCAATACATCGAAGAAGAATAAATACGAATGAATGGAAAATGAAGAAGATTAATAGATCTTGATCGAATGAATGGACACAGATTAAATGAAGATGCATGATGATTTGCAAATCAATTGATGATCTCTAAATTAGGGCTCAAATCATTTGACGATTTGCAAATCTCTCTCTTATCTGCGATCGCTCATCTCTGTTCATTCAAGTTCAATTATGGATTTTGTTGCAGCTTGAATGAAGATCTTTAGGACAATACAAAATTAAGTTTTAACACAATTTGATCAAAGTTTTACTTTCTTAATACAATATCTAACATTATCATTTCACTTCGATTCCTGAAACCTTGGTAGTGGGGTTGAAAGCTTATCTGCAATATTTGCAGTGTTTATTTTCTTTATGAGAGAGGCAAGCAGGGACGGGAAAGGGAGGAGGGGAGGCAAGCAACAGAGGCGGTGGTGGAGCGGCCGTGAGAGAGGGAAGAGAGGAGAGCGGTGGAGGCGCTCTACTACAACATTGAGGTAGAAAGAGAGCAAGTAGAGGGAAGAGAGAGAGAAAGTAGAAAGAGAGGGGGCTGAAAAATAGAGTGTGAACCGTATAAGATATATATATATATATAGATAGTTTGGTCTTTTTACACTAGTTTGTTCTTATAGACAAAGTGTTTTAGTGTCTGGAGACAAAGAAAACTTAAATTTGAATTTTTTGCCTGAGCACCCTATATTATTTTACTAAAAACAATACATAATGAAATCAAATACTTTGAGGGCAAATGTGTCATTTTACAACTTAATCCCACCATTTCTATTCTACATCCCCCTAGGACATAATAGTCTAAATATATGGAATTCCAATAAGACTCCTAATCCAACCTATAAATTCTCAACAAAACAATGGACTCTAGATAGATTTGACATGAAGTCCAATTCTCTCCTACAATCCTTCCAAACAAACACCCCTATAGAGAATGGACAATTTTAACAATTTAATCATTTTTTTCTTTCTCCTATTCTATTTATACAAAATATTTTTCTCATTACATCAGTTTTGTACAAAACTTTCTTTTTTTTGAACAAGTGCTACAATACATAATAGTAGTGTAATAATAAAAAATTACTATTTAGAAAATATCATCCCTATTCATAGCCACTCTTTCCTTTCGAGTAATTATTGGGTACTCTTGGAGTACGGTTACATGGTGCTCTAGGGGTGTTGTGATTAGTAGAGAAAGTGAAACCCATTTGCATTAGGTGATTGAGGAACATGATAGGTATAGTGGATGATAATTAGTGATGAGTATGCTTCTCTCTAGGTCTCAGATTCTAATCTCACCTCAGCTAGCTACTGCTGGACCACTGCGTCTTTGCTTGGTCGATCGGCTCAGGGCTCTGAGATTAGTCGAGGTGCGACACTCCGAAGGGGTACTGGCCCAGACACTCGGTTATTAAAAAAAGATAATAGTGAAGAATATGAACATGTTACTCTCTAAGAGCACTTAATAATTTTTCCCTTTTTCTTCCCTTAAACAAGTAAATGAGCGAACACCACGTATACAACAAAAGTTTTAAATTCAGTATTAGCAGACGATTAGAATTGATACTATTTTAAAAGGTAGAGGTTTAAATTGAAATAATTAAAAAATTAGGGTTTAATTTGTTACTAGGGCCAAACTTTAAGATTTGTTATGTAATTTCTCCTATTACATTTTTTTTTATGGAAAAATTACAAAGAAAAAAAAATTATAGAGTCTGATTCTTATAACAAAATAAATCCTAAGTGTTAATTTTATCAATTTAAACCCTAATTTTTTTATATTTATTTTCAATCTAAACCATTAATTTATTTTCGTTAAATAAAATAAAAGAAAAGAAAAAATTTATTTTAATTATTAAAGTCAATGTAAGTTTATATAAAATATCTAAAATATCATTTTTCATTTAGTTTAATGACTAAAAAATCAATTTTTTTCTCCCAGTTTTACTTAATAAAATTTGTTGAAAGTTTAAATTAAAAATTTAAAGTTCATTTTATTGTATAGGTTAAACTCGGAGTTTTTTTTTTTTTTTTTGGTATTTTTTTATGACGAAAGATGAGGAGGCCGCTTTTGCTTGAGCATGATGCATAAAAAATGACGTGATCTTTCAGGCCCAAGTTCGGAATTTGGTGGCAAACAAGCCCTAGTTTAAAAGGATAAGGACATAGATGTGAGACGCGTTGTTCTATTTATATTTGTTTAGACGGATTAGATAAGGAGGGATTGTAATCTATCGGACTGTTAGTCCTGGATACATTGTCCCGGGACTGTTTGGTTGGATTGGATTTGTATCCTATGTTTGTTTAATCATGGGATTAGATGTCTGGATTGGATTATTTTTAGTAAATCCAATGTTTGGTTAGACGGACTGGATAATGATAAATGTTCAAAAGACTATTTTACCCTTATAATCTATAATTTATAATTTAACAACACTAAAAAAGTTTAATTTATAAGGTCACAATTTTTAATTTATTATTTTCAATTAAATTAAATTTATAGTTTATAATTTATATTTTTATTTAATATATAATTTTAAATAATGATAATAAAAAAATAATTTTATTTAATATATAAATTAAAATTTTAGCAACACTAAAAAAATTTAATTTATAAGGCCATAATTTATAATTTATTATTTTTAAATAAATTTAATTTATAATTTATATTTTTTATTTAATATATAATTTTAAATTAACAATACTAAAAAAAAAAAAATTATTTAATATGTAAATTTAATTTTTTAACAACACTAAAAAAATTTAATTTATAAGGCCATAATTTATAATTTATTATTTTTAATTAAATTAAATTTATAATTTAAATTTTTTATTTAATATATAGTTTTAAATTAACAACACTAAAAAAATAATTTATAAATGTTCAAAAGACTATTTTACCCTTTTCTAATTGTTTACTAAGTAATAGCATGGAGGGTAAAATGGACATTTCACAAAATAATCCCATGGGATACCAATCCCATGGTTTCTATCCCACACCCCCCCATGGGATAGGATAGTCCCACATTTGTGGGACTAATAGTCCGGGGGGACT
The DNA here is from genome assembly GCA_036172215.1 of Camellia granthamiana. Lineage (NCBI taxonomy): Eukaryota > Viridiplantae > Streptophyta > Magnoliopsida > Ericales > Theaceae > Camellia > Camellia granthamiana. The sequence continues at coordinate 116,892,360 of CM069913.1, forward strand.
ATTAGTCCAGAGCAAAATTTTTCAAACAAACAATGGACTATTAGTCCGATGGGACTAATAGTCCAATCCCAACCCCTTATCCCTCAAAACAAACATGCTCAAAAAGGATAAGGACATAGATGTGAGACGCGTTGTTCTATTTATACGCAAATAATAATTTAAGTATGTTTAATTAAAATTAAAATTTTCATTATATTCTAATATAAATTTATTAATAAAGATAATACATATTAAATCATAAAATAATATATATATATATATTTTTTCATGGTACATCTTAATCACTTATATATATATTGTTCATATTCAAGAATTTTCATCTTCTTTCCAATTTTCAGCTATTTTCTCTTCATCTTTTTTCTCACTTCAAAACTCCAATCCATCCCACCAAACATGAATGGAACAATCCTCTGGGGAAAAAAAAAAAAAAGAGTAAAAGTTTTTGTCAAGGGGCAGATTGATGTAACTAAATAGAAGAGTTTTTGTTTATCGTATGTATCCTCGAGGTTTGTTGTATATGTATGCTCTGCTTCTGCAGAGTCGAAAATCATTTTGCTTTTCTTTAATTTTGTTTTCTTTCTATAAAGCATTGAGACGAGCCCTTTTCGTTTAGGTTTCCTGTCCCAACCCTAATCAGTCACTAATTCAAACCCAATACTTTTTAACGGAAAACATTTTTTACAATTTTTTTTTTCTTCAGAAAATATTTTTCTATGTTGTTTCGTAATGGTAGTGGTAGTGGGACAAAGGTGGAGGTGGAGGTGGATGTAGAGGTAAAGGTGGTGGCGTGATGGTGGGATAACAACAACGGTGATGATTGCGGTGGTCGTGTAGATGGTGGTGTGGTGGAGGAAGTGAGAGTGAAGATCAGAAATTGAATTGATTGAATATGTGAGAAGGGAGAGCGAGAGAGAGTTTTTTTTATTTGATGAGTACCATGGGTGAGAAGAGAGGGAGACAATGTTATTTTTTTAATTAATTTGTTTATTATTTAAATGTATTACAAATTAGAGATTTTTATTGATAAATCCCATTTAGAAATATTCTAACCCAAGAAGTCCATGAAGGAATTTTTTAACCCACTTAGTCCCATGTATTTATACTTTTATTCCGTAAAGTCTTTTTCTTGATTTACATTATTTTCTTAAACTCTTATGCCTTTATATTTAATATTGATATTTAATGTTGATATTTAATGTTGGGAGGAGGAGAGAGAAGGGAAATGACCAAGACATAGGAAATTTCATACACAAATTAAATAGCATTGATGTTATTATTTTATATTATTATATAATGTGAATATATTTTTAATGGACAACACATTAAAAATAATGTTAACATTCTCTCTCATCTGATGTGAATATATTTTTAATTGACAACACATTAAAAATAATGTGAACATTCTCTCTCATCTGATGTGAATGTTCACAACACTTTTTCGAAAAATTTTCTTTTATCTAATGTAGTGATGTGAACGTTCATAACATGTGAATCTTCTTATTTTTAATTGACAATACATTAAAAATAAAGTTAATTATATTTTTAATTGACAACACATTCTTATTCACAACATGTAATTGACAACACAATGACAAAAATTCATTTCGAATTAATGCGAATATAATGATGTGAATATTCATTTCAATTACATGATGTGAATATTCATATCATGTAATTGACAACACAATGACAAAAAATCATTTTAAATTAATATGAATATAATGACAGTCAACATCTTGATGCATAAGAACTACCAAAACATAATGACAATCAACATTAAATATCAACATTAATAGGGGGCCAGAGAGATTGAGAGTGTTTTGGTTTTCTTATTTTAAATAGGATCTAATGGAATAGTCAAAAAGATGATTTATCAAAAAAGTTCTCTACAAATTATAATTTTATCTTCATGAGTAATTTTTGCAAAACAAAGTGTATTAAGCGTAAATTATAATTCTAAATAGCTTAATAAAGAGTATTAAAAAAATTAAGCGTATTGATTTTTGGAGTGTAAATAGAATCATCCATGTGAGACCTTTCAGGCCCATTAATAAAAAGGGTTTTGGAAGCCCAAATACCAACCTATACAATACTGATAGTAGTGTAAAAATGGCCCACGGCCCGTGAGTGGTTTAGAACCTGCTCGCAGCCCAGGGTGGGCTTGACCCGTTTAGGCCCATTTGGGCTTGAGCCCGAGCCCCTGGGCCTGGGTTATCATTTTGAAGCCCGGTCCATCCCATTAGCCCACTTAAGACCCATTTAAGGCTTGGCTCGAGGCTTGGCCCGCCCGAGACCCAGTGTCTTTTTTAATGAAAAATAATAAAATTTTTGTAGAAAAAATTTAATAAAACAAAAACAAAATGGTCAGACCCGCCCAAGCCCGAGGCTAGGCCCAAGCCCATCGGGCCTGTCTAAGGCCTGACCCGCCCAAGGTCCAAATACCCCTAGGTCTGGGTCTAATTTTTTTGCCCGTGATCCGGCCCAAATTTTGACAGAACCTATGAGGGTCGACATGGAGCGGGTCAGATTTACACTCCTAAATACTGATAGGCTTGGACCCACCTAACTATCTATGAAGAAAAATTAAAAATAAAATTCCGTTGCCAATTCGATTGTGGACATATATTTGATAAATTCCAAAGCATTTTTGTACGAGAGCGGAGTTAATTGCAAAAGAACTGAAAAATAATAATTATTATATATAATTCATGTCAACTAATATTATTTTAAAATTTATATACTCCGTTGTGCTTAATTGGGTTATGATAATCATATAAAGTAAGAATAGAATTTCCTCTGAAACAATTTTAAATCGGAGCTCAGAACCAACTTCCATTTTGTTGGAGAAAGAAATGAAAATTTTCATCAAAAAAAGTGAAACAATATTTTTTTATGTTCAATTTATTCCAAAACTTTTTCTTAAAATTAAAAAAAAAAATTATTCCAATACTATAAGACATTATGTCCTTTTTATTTGGAACACTTTTTCATAAATCTCTTTTCACCTACTTATGTTTCATTTAATCTATATTATTTTCTTATATTCCAATAAGTTTTATGAGTAACATAGTTATCAAAATACCCCTACTAATATTTACATTTACAGTGTAAATGTTCCGTGATGTAAATGTTCATACCTTTAATGTGAATGTTCACATCGTTAATACGAATGTTCACACCATCAATGTGAATGTTAACACGTTAATGTGAATGTTTATATTGTGAATATGAATATTCACATCACCAAATTGCTAACCGTTCAAAAAATATTTATAAGGATATGAGAATTAGGATTGGGTAGATCAAACGTTTAAATAATAGGACTTATTCTTATGGATTAATTGGGATACAAACACTTTTAAATATTTGATTAGAAAATCCTTGGAATGAATGACTTGAGAAGTTGTTTTACCCCTTATTAAAAACCCTCAAAATGTTTAAAATTGTATAAATTACATCACTAGTCACTCTAGTTTAAGTAAAATTTTATCTTGGTCATCGTAGTTTCAATTTGAAGAATTTGGCTTTGATATTTTCAATTTTATTGCAATATGATTACTTTGTCACTTATCTTTAGAATTTGGAATGAAAATACCATGATTTTACCGGTAGTCCCTATAGTTTGTTTTGAATTTTACTTTAATCCCTCCAATTTTGTACATAATTTTTCTGTTTAAAATATTAACAATACATGACGAATGGATTATATTGCAACAAAATTCAAAGCGTAGGAATCAAATTGTTTGAATTGAAACTATGTGGACTAAAATGACACTTCACTTAAATTATAAGAACTAATAATGTAATTTTCCCTTGAAATTTTTTAAAGTAATGAAACTTTTGGACCACCAAACAATTGCTATTCTAGCAAGTGTAATTGTGATATCAATTCATTACTAGTTCGTGATATTACTAATTAATAATAACACTATTTATTGGATGGAAAATGTATGTGACCCCTAGTGGGGGTGGTGGGGTCCCTTCTGATTGGTCTAAAAAAATTGTTTTTTTTTTTGTTGTTTTGTTTTCATCCATTGGCAACCCCCCATGTCGAGGTGGGGGGTGCTGGGAGTCTCCAGCAGGACTCCTTATTGGATAGTGAAGCACGCTATTTTAAATGTAATTATTTGTTTCAAAATTGCCACGTATTCATCATGCTTACATGATAATTTATTAGGGTTTAGTGGTGGCAAGTCCACTTTTATAGATATATATGTCATTAAATTTAGTAATTGATTTGTTTTGATTTTTGAGGACATGGTTAACGAAATAGGTTGGGTTTCGTTTAGATTTACATCTCAACACGAAATAGGTTGGGTTTCGTTCATATTTTGTTGATTTGGATTCTTCATTTTATATTATTTATAAAAAAAATTAGGTTGATCTAAAAATTATAATTTCATTTTACTGTATTTGTCTTTAAGAAAATAAATGGTCTATTTTTGAAATATATTTTTCGAAGACAAATAAAATAAAATGAAAATATTATAATTATCGAATCGAACTATTTTTTCAAGAATAATATATATTAAGGACCTTATAAAATGAATGGTTCAGATCATTGAAATGGGACCATAGTGGATCCCACAGGCCCCTCAAGTTCTCTTAACTTTGAGATGTGAATTTGAGAGAAACCAACCCTAATGAAATATATTAGTGATAAGCACAAATCATTATTTTAGATTTTTTTATTTTTACCCTTATACTTTTTCTATCTTTATTTTCTCTTTTTACTCTCATACGATATAATCAATCGTCGCTCATTATTGCCGACCCACTTGAAAATTTTCCATTACCATCACAAAAAACGTCGCTGGCAGCTGCTATAAATAGGTGTACAGATAGACAGATAAGTGGTGCTAATATGGTTTTCCAGATTTTTGTTGTCTTCATAGACAAAAGGGAATAAAATTTGGGGCAATTGGCCCAATAGTATTAAATTTGGACTGTTGATCTAAGTGTCTAATTTATTGTAAAGGGTAAATTATAAATATATTTTTTGAGATTTGTTTAACATATGTATTATTTTTTGTAATTTAAAAAATTACAAATATTCCCTAGTCATAATTTTTGTGTTTAACAAAATTAACTGAAAAAATAAAATTTATAACTGCTCTCCCATACAATAATAAAATTATTTGAATTATTAATTGAAATAAATTTCCGACATCATTAAAAAATTGTTAATTGACTTGATGATTTATTAATAAATGGACCTATTTGTTATGAAATTATAAATTTCAAGGGGGTGAAATGTAATTTTTAGAATCATAAGAGACAACTCGTACTTTAAGCAAATATTAAGAGATGTATTTATAATTTATCCTATTATTAATCGGTAATTTTACATGTCAGTGATTACTTGGTATTGGGAAAATTCTATTTTCACGCACCTAATTAACTCAAGGCAAATTTTTTCTCAATACACACCCTTATTAATTTGATTATTAACTAATTTTCTCAATCTACATCCTTAAAATTACAATTATATCCTTCACTCATAACCATAGTATACACTTTACACTCAAATACACATACTTTAATTGATCCTAATTCACATTTCTAGTTCCACCCACTTTGGTGAAGACCAAACTCACTTCATTCAAATAGAAAAAAAAAGACTTCGTTAAAAAAAAAAAAAAAAACTTTGAACTTTCTTCACCTCCATTGAAGACTTTGAAGACCTCCATTGAATCTCTACTAAAAATTATTGAAAACCCTTGTTTAAGATAAGAAATCTTTCCATTTTATTATTACATTTACCATTTTCGGATATTTCTTCACTCCATTGGCATAAAAGCATCTGTTTTTCCCTTGCTGGACATGCTGTGGATCTCTCGGCACTGGGTGTCCAAATTCGTTTGTTTAATTCGGAACTTAGTCACCGAATAATATGTATAATTTTGACTAATTAGGACCAAACAAAATACACAATTTCGTAGTTTGTTTGCCAAATCTGTTTTATTTTTTCGGTTTTGTAGTTCTAACTAAATGCAATAATGTCGGTAATTGATTTTCGAAATATTTGTGTGTATTCGACACTGAAGTTCTGAGTGGTTTTCTTTTTTTTTTTCTTTTTTTTTTTCCTTTTATTTTATTTTATGATATAGAAATTCACACTAAGTTACATAGGCCACCAAGATTGGTTTTACTTTAGGTTCTTTTCTAGTAATTTTATTTTATGGGCATGTTTATGTATTTATTTTTTCTTTTGCGAAATTCAATGCATAAAAATAGAAACAAAATTTGTGCAGTATTGGTATTTCTACATTATATTGTTAGTTTAAGTAGTTGGGTCTTCATAAATGTTGTTAGCTAAATAGCTGAATAAAACAATTGCATTATATAGAATATTAAAGTTTGAGTCATTTTACTTTTGGGGTTTGTTCTTTCAAAGCATTGAAATTGGGGCCAAATTTGGTCCTTGGTTGTATACTTACAGCTACAACAAATTTACAATCAATAGCATGTACAAAAACAAGTGATGGGCAGTCTTTTGATTGTTTGAAAAATGATGTTGGTATTGATTAATGACCATGTTGCCTTGGTAAATTGGGCAAAGTGACGTTAATCTGTTTTTCGCATGTTGTGAACATCAACCAAACTAATTGGTAAATGGTCTGTATAGAATACAAATAGTTTTGCTATATCCATGTTTACATTGTAATTTTTCAACAAATCCTAGTCTCACTCTTTCATTAGTAGTAGGGTTATGTCTTTAACTTATTTTGTTAATTTCACATCATCCAAATTGTCAATTTAATGGTCTATAATTGCATATTAGATTTCATTAAGGTGGCATGGTTAGGCTACTTATTACCCGTATTGATATGATCCTTTTCTGGGAGTGCTTATTCTGTTTCATTATATTGGGTTGATGAGAACAATTTTCCTTATGCAGATGGATGCTGGTCCCAGTGAATGTCGGTCAGTAAAAGCTTCGAACAGAAGACTTCGTGAATTAGAGAGACGTGGATATGGACGTGCTCGAGTGCATGATGATGACATGTACATTGCCATGGATGATGATCTTATACATGATGCACCAGTTATGGATGATATTTCTATGGATGATGACCTTACTGGTGATGATGCTGACATTGTTGATGAAAATATCCTTACTCAGCCATTTCCGGGAGGGCCAACTGATCCATCAATCCTTAAAAGTTTTAAAAGTCATGTTGCCACAGCTATTTGGAATGGTGTTGATGAAAGGGGGCCCTTGAAGTGTCATAATTACTCGTCTAAGATTCGTTCGTGGCCGTGGTGGGAATAAGGAAACAACGCCACATTTGTAAACATTGTGGAGATGTCAGGACTTGCACAATTAGCTCGTTGCACGTATCGCTTTGTCAATAAAATTGTAGTGTCCAGTTTGTTGAGAGATGGCAACCGGAGACAAACACCTTTCATTTGACTGTTGGAGAGATGACTATCACATTGGACAATGTCGCTACTATCCTAGGGCTTCCCATTGTAGGCAAATCTATTAGTGTGCGTAAGTTGTCAAAAAGGTGGACCATTGCATTAGTAGTTAATACCTTGGACATTGATGAGCAAGAGGTCAGACATGAGATGTGTAGTGCTGGAGGCAATTCAATGAGGCTTGAGTGGTTGAGGGCACACTTTCATAATGTCACAGACAATGATTCAATGGAAAGAATTGCATGTGCAGGTAGAGTATACTTGCTATTTTTGTTGGGTTGTACACTTTTCAGTGACAAGACTGGTACTAGGGTCCCTGTTGTTTATTTGAATTTGTTATCCGATTTGACTACTGTATCTTCATATGCTTGGGGTGCTCTGCATTGGCATACTATATAGACAGATGGGGTACGCTAATAGGTCCAGCATGAAACAAATAGCCGGTTACATGACACTTCTTGAGGGATGGATTTATAAGCACTTTCATGGATTTCGACCACACTTGAATATGAATTACACTCGAGACATGCTACATGTTTACCGTTGGACTTCTCAGAGAGAGTCTGGTGAAGAGACACAATTGTAGGCTTTTTGAGAGGAGCTTGATATGTTGGGTGTATATGATGTAAGTTAGAAAGTCCATCAAAATTTGAAACTCTATATCACACAAAAATTACAGTTGCCATTTCTTTCAGTTGTTATTGTTTGTAGGTTATTTGGGACCCATACCAGAGTTGCAGATATGTCCATTCGTGTCACCCAATTACGTTCTACCACGATTGCCTAAAGTGTTTGGAAGTAGTTGAACCATATCACCCTGATAGAGTTTTGAGATAGTTTGATAGAGTGCAGACAATCCCTAATTCACCACTTGGCCCTATGCGTGCCTCTCGAGGAGCCACAGCTCCACGCTACAATGTTATGTATGGGACAACCATGTGTTATCTGATCGGAGAAGGAGTACATCGGTACGGAAACCTTGGGATTGTGTTCCTGGTTACATGGATTGGTACCAAACCATTACCCATATGTATGTTTAAAATCCAGCGCATCGTTCTCAAGTGAACCCAAATATTCATCATTATCAGTATCCTAGCCAAGACGCACAGGTACTTTTTTTTTTTTTTCATTTACATTACAAATTATTTATGTAAACTATTATAGGTTTGTACATAATGTTGTATTTGTTCTCGTAATGCAGCGTATGTCATAGATATATCAGATTACTCATGCTTTTGTTGAGGCTGGCTATGGGGACAGTGTTCAATATCCTGATAGGCTTTACTGTGCAATTGATGCAATTGAACAGCTTCTTCAAGATCAACACATTACTGAAGCTGTGTCCAGCACATCTACTCAGGGTCGATCTGTACCCAACTCTTCTACTGCATATCGTTTTGGAGCACATCACACTCGCCGGTCACATAGTTGATAGTAGTTCATAATATTAGCACAAATAGTTGTTGATGGTGTTGGTGGATATATATGGAGACAAATATTATTATTATTTTTGGATTATGTACTTTTTAATTTTTGGATTATGTACTTTTTGGATTATGTGCAAGGAGATGGGTATGTTGTGATTACGTGGATGGATTGAAATACTAGTTAATATTATTATTTGTTTTAGATACTTGTTTAATATTATTACTTTTTAACAGTAGTTGCACTTGGTTAATATTATTTTCATTACGTTTTGTGTTTAGACAATGTAAAAATATCCAATTGCATCCATTCCATAAATAAGAGAACTATAAATCATATGATATTCTATTTAAAAAAATGACTATTACAAAATCCAATGGCAAAATGAAATCCATCTCGTTACCTCATGCTATTAAATCATAAAACTAATATCTTAAACCTCTCATGACTACTGTCTAATACATCAATCTATGTCAACTACATCAAATGTTTCTCGAGTAGCTACATTAGGTCCTATGTTGTCTTTGAATTTTTTAATGTGGCTGACATATGCATTCTCCCATTCTGATGCACAAGGGTGATGTGAACTCGCCAAAGCACAGCAATGGAAGGAACTGGATGACTGGCCTCCAAAAATACCTGCACAGACATCCAAAACATTACATATCTTTACCAAATCCATCAAATTTGCAATTACACAAATATTAAACAACATTGTTCGGTTATTTTCATAATTTATATATGCACAAAATAATTTCCATTGACAAATCCAATGGCAATCTCACAACGATTAGCTAGGGTTACTGGCGGTCATCTCAAAGGCAAGAATGTGAGACATTGTTGCAATGACAAGTGGTACAAGACTACATTATGAAATGATGCAATAAGATGCCCTATGTCAAGCATAGTCATCCAACAATCAAAGCCTGGGCTATCTTCAAAATATAAAAGGGAGTGTTTCAACTCCTCAACCCTCTCATGCGACCCATATAGTGCGACGTATTCATCTCTATGATTATTCAATTCAATTAGCAGCTCACGTCTCACTTGCACCCAGTCATTCTCTCCAAGACCAAATAAACCCACAATAGCTCTAAACCACAATTTCTATCACCATCTACATCCTTCATCAACTTTATGAGTGGTATTAACATATACGGGAAGTCACCAGCATATGCACTCGGTAAACTTGTTCTTGTATGATGTCTTTGTCTTCACATTCCACTTCTTCTTATGCACTTTCGAAGCTCTCTTTTTCTTTGACTAACTGGAGGCTAATGTGCTCTGGCTATCATGGCCATCGTCAACCAACTCAAATGCACATGGGTGACGACGACAAGATATATCAATTTTCTTATGTCCTCAACGTGGATTAGGTTTCACATCAGGCTCAATAAGAAAAGCGCTCGCTGGATTTGCAATTTCTCTAAACTTCTTCAACATATCTAATTGCATGGCAATATCAGACTCATTGAACCACTTCAAAATCATCTCAAGTTTTGGGATACAAGTCAATTCCAATTTCTCAACCTTTGGATTATGCACACATATAGTAAGTCGCGTCCAATGTACATGTATACTACTGAGTGGAATAGGACAGCCTTGTCTCATGTAATCTGCAATCTCGTAAGCACAAGGTAAACCATGCGTGCGCCTAAGAACACACCCACATGCTGCAACATCAATTCCAACTGAATTTTCTCTCTTACTCTCTGCCAACACGTACTCCAATGCACAAATAGACACATTACCCTAGAGCTCTCTGAATTGATGTTGCACAGTTGTCAAACTCTTCTTGAGTGATGCTTTAACTTGAATGTGATGCAACTCAAGTAGACAATGTATTTTTTCAAATGAAATCTCAAATGTCGTTTGACTTGAACCTAATTGCCTCTTCAATCTAGCATGAGCACTCTCAACCCTATTCATATGGATGTAAACAAAAATACTCAAGCATAATAATTAAAAATAACAATATGATTTATAATAAATTAAGAAAAAAAAAATCTTACCGATTGGTTGTAACATTGCCAAAATGCATACATATGTCTGTATGTACCGCAATGAATTTTTCTTTAAACAAATTCAACTAATTCACAGTAACATACTTGATTACCTCCGAATAGTTATTGAAATCCTTATGCAGTATTGCAAGGTGATCATTGTATTCCTTTTCAATCGATGACAATACCAAATAATTCCATGCAGTGTTAAACTTGTTCCATTTTTTTTTTGTCACAAACTTTTTCTTGCATTTCGTCAATACATTCTTATTAATATGCCAACGACATAACAAATGTCGAGCATTCGGAAAGATGTTGTTAATGGCATTCATCAAAGCAAGCTCTTTGTCTGTGACAATGGCTTCAGGTAAAACACTGTCATCCATAAGATCACGCAATGTTTGTAATGCCCACGCATAATTATCAACTCGCTTAGTTTGCAAGTATGCGATAGCCACGGAGAATGTCATATGAGTTGATGTCACCCCCAAAATTTCAAGAAAAGGAAGCTGATATCTATTAGTATTATATGTGCAATCCATAATCAACACATGAGGGAATGTACGACGTAAATCCAAACTCACTAGATGTGCCCAAAACAAGTCTGTGACAGTCATAGAGCCTTCCTCACATTGATGACACTCAATGTACTTATGTTTGGCTAATTCACCCAGCAGTTATTGCATCTGGGATCTTCCAGCTTTCTGTAGAACCCTACATCGATGTCTTACATTGTAAACTGTCTTCATTGGGCTCATATTAAGGGCATCCCTCTATTTGAGTGTAATGAGTATCTCTTTTGGTCTTACTAGGCTCTTTGACATATTTACTACCAGCGACTTTTTATTAGCTGACAATCTCCCTGCATATGAATGTCCTTGGAGATGCTCTGCAGCTAGATGATTGTGCAGCCTGCAAACTACATTCAATGTCCATTCATCATTTGTTTTCGACTTGTATGCTCTCAAATCAAATGGACATTCGCATTTCTTCACACCAGTTTGTCTCAATAAGTCTTTTGAGCCATCTTTTAACTTTTTACGCGCTCTATACTTTCCACTCCGCTCACAAGCAAGATAAATTCTTGGTCTCTTTTGACCGCCACCATAGTCCAACGTCCTTATAATAATAACAAAGCCATTTATCCTTCCAATATCACGTACCTAAGTGAGCAATTCATTTTTGTTGTTGAAAACCTAAATATACACAACTTTCATAAGAACAAACTAAACAAACTAACTAATAAAAATTATGAACTTACTAATTTCATGTTAAAAGTTATCTGTCTAGCTGTAAAATGACTAGTATAATCCACTATAATATCTGATCGAACCTCAGTTTCTTCAGTGCGTGCCATCTAAAAGGGGGGGAATTTCATTTGGTTTTACAGAGCCAAAAAAAATAAAAAAATTTGGCACTATAAAGCTGAAAAAAAAAAAAAACTGTACTAAAAAAACGAAAATAATAAACAAATTTGACACTATATAGCCGAAAAAATTAATAATATTTGGCACTTGAGTACCGAAATAAATTAAAAACTGACAATTGAAGTGTCGAAATATATAAAAAATTCAGAACTTTTCTATTGAAATATAAATGTTATTTCGGAAGTTAATTTCTGAATATATTCATAAAATTCAGCACTGAATCTCCAACTAAAAAACGTAAAAAAATAAAAAATTACTACACGATTTTACCTTTTCATTATTGATTTTTTGCTGTCACCATTGCTTGAGTTTCAACTTCCATAGATTTGCAACTCTTCCATATCAAAATCAAGTAAAAATTGTGGAACTAATAATTAAACAATGAAAACAATTGAGTATAAACCTAAAGATTAAAGCAATATGAGAGATGTTTTCAGAGTACTCTTTGCAAGCAATACAAGCGTAGAGTGTGTAACAGCAAAGTGATCACAATAGAAAAATTAGGGTTTAATTGTTTTCATTCAAAAAGTGTATATTGAGATATTTTGTTCTTAAAAGATGTACACAGAGAATTTTTCTATATCATATTATGGGTGTTGATGGATGTCTATTATAGTAATTTCTATTTAGGATATAATTGTCATTAAATTAATTTTTCATTAAGTGTGTGCCCTGAAGTAATCAGGTGTGTGAAAATAGAATTTCCCTTGGCATTGTTTGACAATCTAGAATGGGCAAATTACCCACAAGTCCTTTTTGAAAAGTGTGTTTTTTATTTAATTCTAAAATCTTTTAGATAAATCCAAAAGTCTTATACCCATTTATCTTCTCGTCTTTCCTTACATAGGCCCCAGGCCCATTAATATCGCTTCTGTAGATACTTGAGCTTACAAAAAGCCTTTCTATTAGTGGGCCTCAAGCATGACACACCTATACCCATATCCTTTTGAATTTGGGCTTTTTTTGCCACCAAATTCTAGATGGGGAACTTATTGATAAGTCTTACACACGAAGTTCAAAATCTATCTAATTCCAAAACAAAATACTTGCACTAATTAGTCTTATATATTTTTTTAATTGTTACTAAAAAATCCTATTTTAAAAAAAAAATAAAAAAATCAAAGACGCTCATACATCTCACCACTGTCAGACTTCTGTCAGACAGTCATCGGAGACTTGTCGGAATATCATCAGAAATTCGCTGGAGTATCGTCGGAATATCGCTGAAATATTCTGAATGTCATCGGAAATTGTTGGAATGTCTAGAATACTCGCTGGACATCAAGAATATCACCGAAGACTCACCGGAATGTCTAAAATATTGCCAAAAAAAAAAAGAATAAATTGAGAAATTAAAGTGAAAAAACATAGCAAAATGTGCTATATATTGATAAACTGAAAAAAGAAAAAAGCTAACAACAAACAACAACAATGAAAAAAAATATATGTTATTTTCATTTTTTGTAAAGTTTAAGCAAATAATTTCTAATATTGATCAAACTGAAAAACAAGCTTTGAAACTATAAAATGTTACAGTTTCAAAGTAAGATTCTATTAAGTATTTATCATTATTAATCAAACTGAAAAATATGTTATGAAACTGCAAAATTTTACAGTTCTAAAGAAAGTTATGAAACTGCAAAATTTTACAATTATAAAAATAATTTAATTCAGAAACCAAAAAAATTGAAACTATAAAATTTTACAGTTTTCACTGCCTGTAATCAAAACTCTAAAACAACTTGTTTAGAACTTGAAAATTTTCTCTATTATAATAGGAAAATAAAAGTGTATAGTACAAAAAAAAAAAGCATTAAAATTGAGAGATTAAAGGAAAAAGACAGATATAGAGAGATGTTTGTACTTCGACAACTATTTTTTGGTTTAGATCTAGCTGGATCTAATGTACATCTACTTAGATCTGATGCAGATTTGAGTGGATCTACATTAGATTTGAGTAGATCTACTTATCTTCTTCGTCAGAAACTCATTTCTTTTGCCGTCGATAAGCACGAAGTAAGAAGTTAGTGCTCGGTGGTTGCCCGTAAATCCCAATCAATGGTGGTCGCCAGTCACCGGTGATTATAGATTAGAAAGAGAAAGAAAAAAAGGAAGGCGTAGTCGTGGTCGTCACCGATATCAGAGAAAGAGAAATACAGAGAAGAAGTTGGCCCAACTATATATAGGCAAAAAAAAGGAGAAAAATTCCACTAGGAGTTGAACGCAGAAATTATATGAAATCCAAGCATTTTGGTGCAACAATGGATTTGATTGTAAAATATTCACAAAACAATTTTTATTGTCTATCTGTGATTTGTGTCAACGAATTTCTACAATTTTTAAGTACATGAACTGAGAAAAATTGATGTGTAAAAATAGAATTACTCATATTATTTGTGTTGTGGGGTAATGAAAAGTCCAAGTTATCCTCAATCAATTCCCCATAATGCTGAATTTGGTGGATAGACAAGCTTCAAGTTTATTCATTCATTTTTAACAATTTGCATAGGAAGGATAACATTTTAAAAATAAGTTGATTAATGTCTTATTACAATAAGATGTTTCGAACATCTTTCATTAACTTCTTTTAAAGTTATAATCCAAATAATCTAACTTAGAAGTTTTGCCAAATGACCTAAGAATTTCAAATACAAAGCGCGGTTTTATAAGGAAAATGATGTATAAGTTGATTAGTTGGTCGAAATTGACCAAAATGATCGGTCTTGATTCAATCAGGCCTTGGATGCAGAGCATTCTGGTCCGACCTTCGCTTGGAGGTCGGCATGGATAACAATGCTTTGAAATTTAATACATTTTTATTATTGATTGGGATATCCAGTTAAGATTTCCCAACTAGAAAGGTATTTTTAAATTTTGGTACGCCCACCGCCGACCTCACTTAATAATTCAAAATATTCATTTTTTATGGTTCTCTAAGCAGATCAATGAACCATAAAATCAAATTGATTAAACAACTATAGTCACATGATATGATCATATTTGTTTTAAAAAAATAGACAGTTTACGTCTGTCTACAAAACAATAAAAACAAATAATATTTTAAAAATAGAATGCCCTTTTTTAAAAAACAAATTTGATATGATTTTGTGGTTATAGTTGTTTGATTAATCTGAAATTTTTGTATAGAATTTGTTTAGACAACCTTATAAAATGAATGGATAGAATAATCAATAAGAGACCTACGGTTGACCAACCTTCTAATTGGAAATCTCAACTAGACATAATCTCAATCTTTTAATTATTGACGAAAATGAAAGTCTTTTATTATTCCTTTTTCCATCGCGATTAAAGTTATATTTAGATTTTAAATTTTAAATTTATTGAGGGAACGGAAAAAGGAATGAAAAAATAAATAAAATGGATTTTTTTTTTTTATGCTTTACCTTTTTTTTTTTTCCTCCACAAATCTTCATGATTCAACACAGACCAAAGAGGTTAGTGCAATTACTGATGAAAAAAAAAGAAAAAAAAGAAAAAAAGAAAGAAAGAAAAAAAAAAAAGATTAGTGCCATTTGGCCAACAATAATTTTATATTTATTATTTTTTTATTGACATATTATTCATATAGCGCAATTATACAATCATTAATTCAATTGGCCCTTACAAAGTGACAAGTCATCTTGTCACCGGATGCGGCGGCAGGACAGCAAACGGTGCCGTTTGCATGCCTAACTTTCCTTTATTTTTTTATTGAAGTTTGTGCAATTTGTTATCAAAAATTTTCTTTTTTAGACCATTTGTTCGGAAATTCTTATGTACACGCATGAAAGGAATGTATCATAAATACCTTTAATCATGTTATTTTATTATTTAATTATAATAAATTTTTATTTTTAATTATGATATTATTTTAGTTATAACTCATAATTTTTTTAATTACGTCTCATATTGTGTTTAATTATAATATATATATTTTTTAAATTATGACTTAAAAAATTGAAATTATACCATTTTTTTTTTCAAATTATAAGGTGCATATACCTTATGTGGTTTGCTTAAAAAAAGTATCACTCCCCAATAGTTTTAGAAATTACAAATACTCTCTTGTTAGATTTTTTTATTTAGCATAGTTAATAGAAAAATAAAATTCATAACTACTATACAATAATAAAATTTTCATAACCATTAATTAAAATATATTTTTGTCATTATTAAAAAAATTTAATTTATTTAATGATTTATTAATAAAAGTGATAATTTGCTACGCGAATAAAAATTTAAAGGGACATAATGTAATTTTTAGAATCACAAGGATTAATTTGTATTTAAACAAACATTAGAAGGTGTATTCCAATTCCCCTAAATCTTAAACAATTCCATAAAATAGTATTTGTCACTAAATGTCTATATATATATATATAAATCAAATTATACCAATACAAAAAAATAAAATAAAATTGAAACTAAACTGTGAATCAATCAAATTATACAAATTTAATGATCAATATCATTCTAAATCCTATTCCTTTATATACCAAATCATCCAAAATTCAAATTTCGAAACTGTTAAAATAAGTAAACTAGAATATAGTCGAGCTCCAATATTTATGAAAAGCCAAAATTTATAATAATGAAAAGGCAATTATTTGATGTTAATCAAATGTCATCCCTTTCAATTTTGTGAATTACTAAAGAAATATTAAAATTACCATTGTCCGGCAAAGCCTATATCGGATTATGATATGGCTATTAGATGAATTCAAATTTCTTAAATTTAAGTGTATTAAACGGTTGTAAAATTGGTGGACTGTATGATATTTGGGAAGATAAAAGTGCTGATTATGGTTGAGATGATGAACAGTTATGCACAAAAAGATTACCCGTAATTAATCACTTGTGACCAATAAAATGTTTAAACATCTTAAATAATTATAAATAAATACAATATGTAATTATCATTACGTTTGCACTATTATAAATAAATACAATATGTAATTATCATTACTCACATATGTATAAAGTAATAATGATTATGATAATTATTATTGTGTAGAAGAATAATTATGAATTTTATTTTTTCTGTTAATTATATTAAATAAAAAATTATGACAATAGAGTATTTGTAATTTCTAAAATTCTAACAATGTGTAATTATCATTACGTTTGCATTATATATTGTAAAAATAAAAAAAACAAAAAAACAAAAAATCACATATGTATGAACTAATGAGTAGAATAATTTTGTGCACGTATAGTAGTTATGATTTTTATTTTTTATTAATTATGATTCTGATGATAGAGTAATTGTAATTTCCAAAACTACCATGGGTAATAGATGTTTTAAACCAATCACATGAGGTGTATTTGTAATTTATCTAAAAGAAATTGATAATAAAACAGATGATAAAAAAAAAAAAAATTGAAAACAAATTGCAAAATATACATATAGCATGCAAACAATAATGTTTGTTGTGACGGCACGGTGCTGTCACAACACTTGCCCCGTGTCCTCTTGTCACTGGGATGTTAAGAAACATACGTGATAGCTGCATCATTTAGTCATCTTCATTTTAGGTAGTTTTGTTTTTTACATTTTCGGTAAGATTTTATTTTTATTTATTTACTCACTATAAGATATATCAAACGTAACAGGTAAAAAGATTCAAGTTATACTTTAGGTGATGGAATTCAAAACGATGAATTTTGTAGGCAAATCACGTGCTTCACAAATCACAAACTACGAACACCTAGAAATGGAGTGATACCATAATATGAGTATCATCCACACCAGTCACAGTGTAAAGGTTTGATTGTTTTACAAATGGGAAAGAGTTAGAGAAAGAATATGGAAAAAATATCAATCATTATTCTTAATCATCCCACATCCCATATCCCATATATAACGTGTGGGGATATATTTTCTAAGCACCAACACGTGGCTAAGGTGATGCCGACGTGTCAGTCGATGTGCCATGTGTCTTGGTCATGACGCCGAGGTGATCTCGACAAGGCTGAGGATGTCTCCGAAGATATCGGAATCCGAGATAAGCGGATAAGGGACAAGAGTCCTGGAATAAAGAAGGACTTCAGGATGGATAAGGATAATACTCTTAGGAAGTCTATCCTTATCTCTTGAAGAGTCCAAAGTAAGCACTGAACAGGAATCCATTGAAGCTAGGCTTCTGTTGAGACAAGGATTGGGTTAACTATAAAAGAAAGGCACTCCCGATGGGTCTAAGGTACGCAATTTATATTCTGAACAGTGAGTTTAGCACTATTGATTATCTTTGAAAGATATACTGACTTGATCGTCGGAGTGCCTCCGGGTGGACGAACCACCGTTGGAATCTTCTCTTTCTGTTGCAGGTTAGCTAGGTGTCATCTATTCTGCCAGTTATCTCCAGCTGATTACTGAGTTGGCAGTGTGGTCAGAAAATCACTCACACAATTTGGCGCCGTCTGTGGGAAAGACAGGAAAATAGATGGTTAGCAACGGACAGAAGGAAAAGATTGGGGACGACACTCCTGCTGGGAGTGGCAGACCTATCGACCTTGACGTCGAAGGAGACAACCGTAACACAGAAACTCGTGACCAGAATCACAGCAACAAAGACGTCGGCCAGGATGGCGACGCACCAAAGAAGCCAGATCGAAGTGGGTACTATAATGAGGACGATCTCCAGGAATGGAAGGATAGGTGCCTGCGGAGGGACGAAGAGGTAAAAGAGATAGCAAACAAATTGGCAGACCTGCAGTCGGTCATCAATTTCATGATGCAAAATAACGTTATGCAGCCACCGTTCCCGCTATAGGACACGCTGATTTCAGCGGCCAATGCCCAGAAGGGAGGGCAGAAAACAATCCCCGTAGCCCTTCAGCACAACGGGAGCGAAAGATACTCTCACCGACCTTCTAAGGAAGTCGGACGAAGAGAGTCAAGAAGAGAAAAATCACGGAGGACGCATCGAACAAAGGAGGCAGACCCCAAAGGACATCGGCATCTCCAGGGGCAGACGCTATGCTTCGACACAACTCATAGAGAGGGGTCGAAGAGGACTCACCACGAAGCTGAAAGTAGTGCACCAAAAAGACTGAAAGCAGGAGATAGCCGAGGTCCTGGGCGGACAAAGGAGGACTTGAGAGATTACCTCAAAAGGAAGCAACAGAATGCCTACGCCGAGGTAACCTCCCCAGATAAGCCGATGACACCATTCTCGGTAGAGTTGGACAGGTCTGAGACGTCGAAGAGATTCAGTATACCGAGGTTCCAAATATACGATGGTAAGTCAGACCCCAACTTCCACGTTGGATTATATTTGAACTCAATGGCATTGTATAGTGGGAACGAGCCGTTGCTCTGCAAAGTGTTCCCCTAATCCTTCGAGGAGATTGCATCGGATTGGTTCCACAAACTACCAAAGGGAAGCATGAAGACTTGGGAAGGCCTGGCCGAAATGTTTGTGGCCAGGTTCGTGACAAACAAGCTGCAGCCATTAATGGTGGACGCATTGATGGCTCTGAAGATCAGCAAGGATGAAGGCCTTAGGGCCTATGCAAAAAGATACTATGAGGTGTTCAACCGAATACCAGAGTGTAATCAAGAAGTGGCGGTCGTGTCTTTCAAGAACAGCCTAAAAGACAACTGTCCACTACGGAAGTCTTTGGCAAAGACATTGCCAAAAAAGCATGGAAAAGCTCATGGCGAGAATTGAGAAGTATGCCAGAGCCGAAGAAGACACATCGGGGACTAAGGAGATAAAGCAAGAGAAAGGAAACAGCTCGTCGAAGCGAGGCTGAGGTAACAATGGATCGAGCAAGCAAGAAACAGAGCTGAGGGCTGCATAGGCAGTGACAACTGTGTTCCGAATCCCAATTCACAAAGTCCTGGAACAAATTCGGAATCAACCCTATTTCAGAGCACCAGCAAGGGCACTTGGAGAATTTATGGGAAGAAACCTTGGTAGGCGTTGTGCTTACCACAATGAAGATGGGCATATGACTCAGGGCTGTAGAGCCCTGAAAACACACTTGGAAGACCTGGTGAGACAAGGACATCTGAGAGACCTTGTTGATAAGGCCAGGACAAGGGAAGAACAGGCAAAACTGCCCCAGGCGCCAGCAGCCCCGCCTCCCCTAGTACAGCAACTTTAGGCAGGAGGACCTCGGGTAGTCAATGTGATTCACTCGAAGGTCAACGAGAATGAAATCAGGGGGGAGACCCAGAAGGTGAAGCACCTGCAACATGTCTACCAAGTCGGGGAGAAGAGACATCGGGCAGAGGAGTGCCAAGGACCAATAGTGTCCTTTTCAGAAGCCGACCTTGAGATGGTACAGCATCCGCATAATGATGCCTTGGTAGTATCCCTCCAGGTTGGGGAATGCCAAGTAAAACGCATCCCGATTGATCAAGGCAGCTCTTGTGACATCATGTATGTCCGATGTTACAAGGAGCTCGGCCTTCACCCAGATGATATGGAGCAATCCAATAGCCCAATGATCGGGTTCAATGGAACGCCGACATGGCCACTGGGAATAACCAGCTTGGAGGTGCAGGCAGGCACTAGGAAGATAACAACTGAGTTCACCTTAATCGACACACTTACAACATCATTTTGGGAAGGCCATGGTTGCATGCAATGGGGGCTGTTCCCTCAACATTGCATCAACTATTGCGGTTCCCCATAGAGCATGGGATTGAAGAAGTCAGAGGAGATCAACTGCAGGCAAAAAATTACTCCATGGCAGTAATGAAATCCACCTGCAGCATTTGAGAACCAGAGAAGGCAGAAATCAAAGACGAGGACATGGAGGTCCTAGAGGATGTCGGCAAGGAGCCAGCTAAGAAGAGTGAAGAAGCACTGAAGAAAATCCTCGTCTAAGAGGGGGATGAAGAACGCTTTTTTCTTCTCGGCTAGGGCTTAGCCGAAGAAGAGGAGAAAGAGTTGGAAGCTTTTTTGAGAGCAAATATTGAGGTGTTCGCGTGGACGCCCTACGAAATGCCTGGCATTGACACCGAGGTCACTTGCCATAAGCTGAACGTTGACAGGTCGGCTAAACCTATAATTCAACGAGCGAGAAGACCGACGTTGGCACATGTCGAAGCAGTAGAAGAGGAAGTAGACAGACTTCTCGAGGCCAGGGCCATTCGAGAGGTAAATTACCCGACATGGCTATCAAACACAGTAGTGGTGAAGAAGAAGAACGGTAAATGGAGGGTCTGCGTAGACTTTACCAGTTTAAACAAGGCCTGTCCCAAAGACAGCTTCCCTCTACCCAAGATTGACCAGCTAGTGGATGCCACTTTGGGGCATGGAAGGATGAGCTTCCTGGATGCCTACAGAGGGTATCACCAGATAACTATGGACCCTGCGGATGAAGAGAAGACTGCATTTATTACTCCCAAAGGGCTATACTGCTACAGAGTGATGCCCTTCTGTCACGACCCAAACCCGGCCCTATGGGTTTAGCACCGTAACTGGCCAGTAATCCGAGATTACCGAAGGCCTGCAGAACAGTAATACAGTAAAACAGAGTACAGGGCCTGGCGGAAGCCATTACAGTAAATAACTAGTGTCCATTGAGCTGTGAAACTCTGTATGCCAAAAACATTTTTCATGCATTCATACAGTTCAAACAGTACAGTCTATATACAATCATATACATCATTCAGTACGGGAATCAAATCCCTCAATAACAGTACAGTGAACAGTAGACGGTTTATACAGTTATACAAAACAGTCAAGAGACAGGTGGGGGACACAAAAACACCCCAAGCCATAGCATGGCGTCTCGGAACCTCGCAGTGAGGCACATAGGCTGGCTTGACAAAACTGGGGGAACTAACCCACGCTCCTAGCTCCGGTCTGGCTGCTGAGAACCTACATATATGTATAAACAGTGAGCTAAAGCCCAGTGAATAACAATAAGTGTAAAGAGGTTATGAATGAATGTCCTTACAGTAATGAAAACAGTTCAATAAATGGTATTTCGATCTTTCAGTATATCAGTCAATCAATCATATGTGGTACATCCATTAGCCTATAAACAGTAGGTCCAAAAGGACCGGGCCTCAACGGACCCAACAGTAATGATGGCCATCAGTCAGTAAACAGTATGGTTCCACAAGGGAACCGACAGAGCTCTGTAACAGTAACAGTTAATGCTAAGGATGCCACAATACAGTTCACAATACAGGACATACATTCATTCAATAAACAATATCAGTTCAATAAACAATTCAGTTCAGTATTCAAAAGGTAACCATTTTGAACATATCTTTACACAATCTGTTACTCACAGAGATTGGGCTACAGTATGCTAGAGCGCGTCCCCGAGTGCCAACCCTAAACAGTAAACAAATTGAACACACTCTAAGTTTAACAGTTGGGGAAGTACAATAATTAACTTCCTATTATGCCTCGGTGTGTTCTACATCTAAATCCTCATTAAGATGCCTTAAACTAGGCCTAGGAATGCCTAGGATGAGATGAGGATGCAAAGATGTATACAGAAAACATTTGCAGAATTTTCAGTCAAACAAATCCCCGCTCGAGCTCAGGTTCCCCGCTCGAGCGTACAGGCAAACAAAGGTCCCCGCTCGAGCGCAACATCCCCCGCTCGAGCGGACCAAAAAGTACTGGATAGGTGAAATCTCCGCTCGACTCCCGCTCGAGCGCATCACCCAGTCCTCCGCTCGAGCGCCCAATTATCCGCTCGAGCGGACTGATGCACAGAGCAAGATGCTGGGAGCTCGTTTCCTCCGCTCGAGCGCCACTTCTTCCGCTCGAGCGGACAACAGAAATCTGGAAATCCCAGATTTGAGTCCCAAGCTCAAAACCAAGTTCAAAAGCAATGTTTTCGATCCTCTTGGGCTATTTTCTGGAAAAACTCTTTTAAACACATAGTATTACTAGGTTCAAAGCTCAATTTGTAAAATCAAAGCCCAAGGGAAGTTTAATCAAACTCATTTCCAAACCAATTTTCAAGAATATGCATGATCAACATTCAAATATGACATGCATGAGTTTCAAACCAATTTCAAGCTTCAAATCTTGCTCACAAGAGCTCAATAGTTGGAAAACAAAGTGAAAACATGGACTAAAGCTTAGACATGAACATGCATGTACAATTCTCCAAGAATTCAACTTCAAAAGTCCACAAATTCAACATGCATGCATGAATTCTAGCATGAATCAACCTATAAGGACTCAAACATGGTTTAATTCTACAATTGAGCAAGAATCATGCAAAATGGAGCTCCAAGATGACAAGAAGACAATGGATTCCTTACCTAGAGTGTTGATTTCAAGTCTAGCAAGCTTAATTTAGCAATATATGTTGTAAATCTTTCAATTTCCAAGCAATTTCCTCTAGGTGAGCTAAGGTCTCACTTGTCTCTCACTCTCCCTAAGTTTGGTCGGCTAGAGCAAGGAGAAATGGCTGATCAATTTGTTTTGATTAGGTGTCTAGTGCTCTAATAATGAGAATAAACAATAGTCCACTCTAATGGCAATTTCGTAATTAAGTCCAACTCTTCAATTAACTCATTTTAATCTAGTTTAATCAATCCTAATCAATTTTCAGATAAATATACTATAAAATCACAAATATTCTACTGATTATAAAACACAAAACGATTCCTAATTCGGCCGCCGATAAGGCCTTCAATTAATAGTTCAAACATATGAATTCAAACAGATATTCAATCAATCAAACAGATGCAATATGCAATTCAATGTATAAACTCATTCAAATTCAGTTTCGATTTCAATCAGTCAATTCAGTACTTCAGTTAATCCAATTATCAGTCATTATCAGTTCAGTTTAACAATAATCAGTATATAATTCAGTGGTTATACGGTAATCAGTACGAGGGTTGTTACAGTCTCCCCTCCTTATAAGGAGTTTAGTCCTCTAAACTCGAGTTACCTTCAGTTTGGAAGAAAACAGGGTTCAGTGGAAACAGTTCTGGGTATCTTTTAGCCATGTCATCTTCCCTTTCCCAAGTGGCATACACACCACCATGATTCTGCCAATCAACTTTCACTAGCGGGATCTCTTTGTTTCTCAGTTTCTTGATCCGTCTGTTTACAATTTGTATAGGCCTCTCCTCGTAAGTGTAGTCATCACTCAACACTATTCGAGTAGGCTCAATCACATGGAATGGATCCCGGAGATAATCTCTCAACATCGAAATGTGGAAGACGTTATGCATATGCTCCATTTCAGGAGGAAGTGCAACTTGATACGCCACCGGATTGATTTTCTCAACAATCTCATAAGGTCCAACGTATCTCGGCGCTAACTTGCCTTTGACTCCAAAACGAGTCTGGCCTTTCATTGGTGTCACTTTCACAAAAACGTGATCACTCACTTCATACTCTCGGTCTCGTCTTCTAACATCTGCATAACTCTTCTGTCTACTCTGTGCAGTTTTCAATCTTTGCTGTATCAGTTTTACCTTTTCAGTCGTTTCATAAACAATTTCGGGCCCAAGTAACGGCCCATCTCCAACTTCTGCCCAGCAAATCGGAGATCTACACTTTCTGCCATACAATGCCTCGAAAGGCGCCATACCAATACTCGAATGGTAGCTGTTGTTGTAGGCGAATTCAGCCAATGGCAAATGACTTTCCCAGTTTCCCTGAAAATCAAGGACACACATTCTCAATAGATCCTCCAGAGTCTGGATGGTCCTCTCTGACTGTCCATCTGTCTGAGGATGATAGGCACTACTCAGCCTCAATTCAGTACCCAATGCAGTATGTAGGCTTTGCCAAAACCTCGATGTAAACTTCGAATCCCTGTCAGAAACAATAGACACAGGCACTCCGTGCAGTCTCACAATTTCATCAATATAGATAACAGCCAATTTGTCCGCATTATAAATTGTCTTGACAGGTAAGAAGTGAGCAGATTTAGTCAATCTATCAACAATAACCCAAATAGAGTCCATACCTTGTTTTAGAATTGCCGACTACGTTAGGTAAGCCGAGATGATAACAATCACGCTAATGCGTTGGCCAACCTAGCTAGTGCGATACAACCTAGAAAAGCAAGGACAATAATGGTCGACTACTTGTCGGGCCCGAGCATCGAACCACTGACCACAGGGCGTGAGGCAATGTGTGTGGACATGGGACCAAGCTGGATGGATGCAATTGTTGCATTCTTGAAAGAAGGAAAGCTGCCAGATGACCACAATGAGGCACACAAGATCAGATTGAAGTCGGCAAGATTCATTCTCACAGCGGAAGGACATCTCTACAGAAGATCCTTTACTGGACCCCTTTTGAGGTATGTCCATCCTTTGCAAGTTGAAGATTTTTTATATGAAATTCATGAAGGAATTTGTGGAAGCCACGCTGGGGGCAGATCACTTGCCCATAGGGCTATTACCCAGGGGTATTGGTAGCCCTACATGCAGAAAGATGCAGAAGCCTATGTGAAGAAGTGCGAAAAATGCCAAAGATTTGCACCCCTGATACACTAACTAGAAGCAGACCTGAACCATGTATCCAGTCCTTGGCCATTTGCCCAATGGGGCATGGATCTCGTTGGGCAACTACCCCAAGCAACTGGGCAAAGGAAGTACTTGCTGGTAGCAACGGATTACTTCACTAAATGGATAGAAGCTGAACCCCTTGCCAAAATCCGAGATGTAGATGTGAAGAACTTCATCTGGAAAAATATCATCACGAGATTTGGGATTCCAAGAGCAATAGTTGTCGACAATGGAACACAATTTGACAGTAAGCTAATCAAAAGCTTCTGCGCAAAGTTCAAGATCAAGAACTACTTTTCAACCTCAAGTTTTCCTCAGAGCAATGGACAAGCAGAAGCATCCAACAAAGTTATCTTGGATGGGATAAAGAAGAGGCTACAGGCAGCCAAGGGAAAGTGGGTGGATGAACTACCAAGTGTGCTTTGGGCATATCGGACTACGCCGAGAAGATCAACGGGGGAATCCCCCTTTGCCATGACCTATGGCACAAAAGCTGTCATTCCACTGGAGGTCGGCATCACTGGGATCAGAATACAGGGAGTAGAGAACGGGACTAATGATGTACTCGTAGCCCGAGATCTGGATTTACTAGAAAAAAGAAGAGAGAAAGCTGCAATTCAGCTGGCAGCATACCAGCAACAGCTTGCCAGAGCTTACAATAAAAAAGTTAACCTAAGGGAATTCCAAGTTGGCGACCTAGTCTTGAGAAAAGTCGTCGGTAATAAGAAGGATCCCAAGGAGGGCAAGCTTGGCCCAAACTGGGAAGGACCTTATAGAATTATCTCGGTACTGGGCAATGGGGCATATCGGCTTGAAGACAATGAGAGCAAAGAGTTGCCAAGGCCTTGGAACACTTGTAATCTGAAATTCTTTTATCATTAGGTTTTCCTTGTTTCTTGACGAGATAATGAATAAAATTTCAGCAGAATTCTTCTACATTTCTTAGTTACTTGCCGATATTTCTTGAATACATGTGTAATGAGAACCCAAGTGAAACTTAAGTTCACATTAGGGGGCAGAGAGCCGATATGATGTTTAACACTTGTTGAAACTTGAGAAAAGTTTACAAGTTGAAGTTAAACCGATATGATGTTTAACACTTGTTGAAACTTGAGAAAAGTTTACAAGTTGAAGTTAAACCGATATAATGTTTAACACTTGTTAAAACTTGAGAAAAGTTTACAAGTTAGAGTTAAACCGAGATGATGATACTTGTTGAAACTTGCGAAAAGTATACAAGTTAAAATTAAGCCAAGTCTGTATGACCGAGGTGTGTTATCCTGAGAAGATTGCACAAAGATTGAAGTGTATACTAAAGATATATTTTAAGTATGGAATCATACAAGAGTAATACGAAGAAGGCAAACATGCAAACATTGAAAGAAAGAAGGAAGTTGTATTCATTAAAAGGCACGTCGGCCAAAAACTTACAATTGTTCCCAAAAGAAGAAAAGCAAAAGTACAAAAGATGAAAGAGAATAACATCCAAATTAAGAGTCTTCAGCAGCAGTCTGGGTTTGGACCTCGGAGGACTGCTGAGAAGACTTCTCAACAACCTTCTCGGCCGCAAGTTCAGTATCAATTTCTTGAAGGGTTTCGTCAAGCCTCTTGTCGACAAGGATTACCTCGGATGATGCTTTCTCGGGAGTACCATCTTTAGGAACCTCCTCATCTTGAGTTAAGTCTAGGACTTGCTCATTTTGAGGAGGAGACTTGGCCCCAGCAACATCTTTTGACTTCCTCACCAAGACCTCCTCCTCAGACTCAGAGTCTTTGTCGGCGGATTGGCTTGGAGTTGGGGGGAATGGAAGAGGAATAGCATCGGCGTTCCTGAGGGGCGAGTCCTCGGGGACTGCAAGCTTTTTTAGAAAAGACATCTAACCAAGGGTGAAACCCTTGTTGTATGCCTGCTTCACTTGCTTTTCATAGTCCACCGTGACATCGGCCACCCCTTCGTTGTAGCCCTTCTCGTCGGCGGCTTTAACTTCGGCCTCTTTGGTGGCCAGGGCGTCTTGAAGTTCCTTTTGAGCCTCGGTCATTTTGTCCTCGGCCTCTTTTAGCTAGGCTGGAAGGACTTTGTTTACCGCCTCAGCAGCACCAACCTTTTCTTCGGCATCGTCCTTTTCTTTGATAACGACCTCGGCCTGATCCTCCAGGGTCTTCATCTTTGATTGCAAATTTTTGTTAATTTTCTGAAGACTGGAGATCTCCCTCTTCTTCTTGGCCAGCTTCTCCCGGTTCTCAAAAGATTGTATTGAGAAGGAGTGAGCATGCTGGATGGCCTGAAAGGGAACAAGACAAAAGTTATTAGAAAATTTTCTAAAATATAAAAAAGGAAGAAAGAAAAACAACCAAGCAAAGACACTTACTTGAACGGAGCGCTGAAGCATCAAGGTATAATTCTCGTACTCGCTCAACTCGGCGTTTCGGTCAAGATCGTCGGGAAGCAGCAGAGCGGTACTCAGGGCAACGCCGACATTGATGTCATCGGCGCTGTCACTGGCCATAACTGGCTTATCTTCCAGAGTGATTTGGGAGGCCCAGGGGGCATCGTGCTTTGAGGACCCCGAGGTGGTTGCAGCAGACGACCTCGGCCTCTTTGATCTGATGGACTCAGATGGTTGTGTTTCAGCAGACCTCTTCGTAGGGACAGAGGTGGCCTTCTCACTTTCAGCCAATTTTGATATCGGCAAAGTATCCTCAGTTTCAACCTGAGTCACCTTTGCCTTCGGTTGTGCTTTCTTTATTCTTTTCGGCTTTGGTTGAGTTGGTGCTGGTTGAGCATCAACTGAGTCTGGAATGCCGGCCAAAAGATCCTTGGCGACTGCTTTTTGACGACCCATCTCGGCAGCAAGAACAAGTCGTCACCGACGTTTTCGTTGGGATATTGGTATCAGGTATGGAGCCGAGGCTAACGGCTGCTTAGCTGGATCAGAGGTTGATCCTTGGTCTGTCCGAGATGTGGACGCAACTTGTGGAGTTGTGGCAGAAGGTGGAGAAAAGCTCTTCTTCTTCTTTTTTGGGACGTCGGGGAGTACTGATTTGTAAGTGGGAATGAAATCAAGCACCAGAGGAGCTCTCCGTTTGAGGACTGGCAGATCCAAGAGTTTCCTCAAGTCTTTGCTGGGAAAGAAAGACTGACGGAAACCCTTTGGTGGCTGAGGAAGAGCTGCAAGAAAAAACAAACATCAGAGCAAATAAAGTGTTGAAGACTTTAAAAACAAGTTGGTATGAACACTGGGCTCTTACTATTGCCCTCTACAAAGATTGATCGAGGAAGAGGATAGAGATGGAGGTCCTCGTCTGGAGCAAACTCCCAGTTTCCCGAGGTAATGAAGTAATCATCTCCAGCTCCCTTGTTGGAGTCTGGGAGGTCGGCTACGATTTTATACGCTGTAGACCTCGGCTTAAGGTAATAAACGTAGCCCGTGTCTTTTTTAAGGCCACACATGGTGCAGCAATACTGGATATCGGCTAAGGTAATCCTAACATTCTCCTGTTTGGGTAAGGCTATGATGCCATTAATAACTCGATAGGAATTGATGGCAAGCTGCATTGGGTTCAGTTTATAGTAGTGAAGTATTTTACGGAAAATGGTATTAAGTGGAAGCCGAAGTCCGCACTCAATGAAGGCAACTACAGGGAAGGGCATAGAGTCAGTGGTGGGCATGATGGAGTCATCATCCCCAGCCAACCTCAGATGGACGTCGGCTGGGATCTCGAACTCCTGCCTAAAGTACTCTAATTTTTTCGGGGTGTTTACCCTATGTTTCCACATACCCATGACGTCGGCCTAAATGGAGGTATCGGATTTCAGGAAGAAGTGTTTTGGAGGGTTTAAAGGACCTCGACTCAAAACCTAAGAGTGTATTACAGTAAGGGTTTGTATGAATCTAGAAGGAGTTCGTTTCAGTTTTTCCTAAAACCTTGTGGGTTCTATAAACAAATCCCAAAACCTAACTCTATGGGAGCAAGATTGGAGGTAGAAATCTGGAAAAGAAACAGAAAACAAGAACGTGTTTTAGAATCAAGAACAAGGGTGAACTGCCAAGAACACTGTGACAGAGTGTGTGAAAGGGTACAACGTCAAGAACAGTTGCAAAGTTGCAGAAAAATTATGAGCAGTGCGAGTATACAAGACATGGGCAAAGGGCAAAATCGTGAAATAAACACATTCAGATGCATGATTCATGAATCAAATGTTCGAGTAAAACAG
The DNA here is from genome assembly GCA_036172215.1 of Camellia granthamiana. Lineage (NCBI taxonomy): Eukaryota > Viridiplantae > Streptophyta > Magnoliopsida > Ericales > Theaceae > Camellia > Camellia granthamiana. The sequence continues at coordinate 116,922,321 of CM069913.1, forward strand.
CAATGGCAACTAATGATGAAGCAAAATTTCATGGAGCACAACAAGAATTAAGACCAAAACGAATGGTGAATTACCAAAGAAAAGAAGCCGATGCTTGAGATCGCCGAAGTCAGAAGAATGACGGCAGCGGAACAAATTGGCAAGAACTTCGCCGGAAGAGGTGAAACAGCGGTGACGGCAGAGCTTCAGAGCTTGGAAAAATGGAGGATTAGAGAAAGACTGGAGAGAGAAAGTTTTTGAATACAGACGAAGTAAAGTGAAGAAACAAGAAGGGAAAAAGTTTTTGTTAAAACTTAAAACGGCGGCAAAACAGAATTAATGAGCCTAGAAAAGTGAAATTGTCAGACGGCGCATATAGGCACGAGACGACTTACAAGCGCGTAACAGGTACGATCTAGTGAAGGGAAGGCATGTGGCTTAAACGGTTGAGTTGTTATGTATAACAGCTCATACGCATGAAGAAGCTCTTGGAATTCTTGATCTTTAAGAAGATACATCGGCCTATGATGATAATTTCGGCTTAAGCCGATGTACTGACATTAAGTACCGATATAGGTTCTATCACCTCAGAATGCCGAGGTAATAAAACCTAGGGGGCAGTTGTGGGGATATATTTTCTGAGCACCAACACGTGGCTAAGGTGACACCGACGTATCAGCCGAGGTGCCACGTGTCCTAGTCATGACGCCGAGGTGATCTCGGCAAGGCTGAGGATGTCTCCGAAGATATCGGAATCCGAGATAAGCGGATAAGGGACAAGAGTCCTGGAATAAAGAAGGACTTCAGGATGGATAAGGATAATACTCTTAGGCAGTCTATCCATTGAAGCTAGGCTTCTGTTGAGACAAGGATTGGGTTAACTATAAAAGAAAGGCACCTCCGATGGGTCTAAGGTACGCAATTTATATTCTGAACAGTGAGTTTAGCACTATTGATTATCTTTGAAAGATATACTGACTTGATCGTCGAAGTGCCCCCGGGTGGACAAACCACCGTCGGAATCCTCTCTTTCTGTTGCAGGTTAGCCAGGTGTCATCTATTCTGCCAGTTCTCTCCAGCTGATTACTGAGTTGGCAGTGCGGTCAGAAAATCACTCATACATAACGTATATGATATAAAGGCTATCTAACTATCTATCCATATTTGTTGATAAGATATGATAGATATAAGATATAAGATAGTAGGTTATCCAAAACTAAGGATAGATAATAATTTAAATTCAAAAATCAAATTATTTAGATGATCTAATATTGGTCATGAGTCATGCCACATGGGCGCCCAAATCCGGATCCAATACCCGGCCCAATTTCCAACATTTCCCACTCGCACATGAGTTGGCATGACACTGCCACATCTCTATCTCAAGCTCGCCAAATATTTAACAATCACATACTTGCCAATGAACCGTGCGACCGCTGAAAAACACCTGTATGTGGGAGCTCTATACTAGAAACTCAAAATGAGCCAGCATAGGGACATCAACCCAAAAAGAAATAGAAATAGTGTCTCATATACCCTATATCCTTCTAATTACACCAGTCCAAAAAACATCTTTAATCTCTCAAAAGAGCATGTTTGACCCTTTCAATTCTTGTAATATATTCACACTCAATCCGCCTCTCATACAGAGCGATGTAAATTGCCTACAGTGAATATACAATAGTGGTGTAATACTAGATGATCTTCCCTTTGCCCTCACGCCATTGAGTTTAGGATTGACCACTTTTCCAGTGATGTCCCTTAAAGCCGAATCATACATGACCGCAGATAATATACCAAAGTAGTATAACATCAACCCCTTACCTTATGACATAGTCAAAGGTCACAAAAGGGTACATAAATGAAAGTCATATCAATAATGACACATAAGACTCACATAGTAAGGAAACATGGATCCATTCTCTCACCTCATTACTCAGTCGTTAAGCACATGTAGTATGAATACATGCTACGGTGGAGTAACTCTTCCAAAAGAGTGATGTTATACTCGATACACTATACAGATCTTAGTCTAGTCACTTTCTAGCGCCTAACCCGAATTCTCTATTTGCTCGCCTTCCAGGCGCCAAATGAGATGTCGCATTTGGCTAATCATAACAGGCACAACATGGAAAGTAGGTACTAACATCCATGTTTGGTCCTTAACACGACCTCATCTTGGTTGTAACCAAGGCGACATACATAGTGGATAATTTAAGCCTCTCTTGGCTCCAAATAAAATAAACTACTAGTCTCATCATTGCTCGCTCCCAAGCGCCAAGGGCGATTGCTTGTGTGAGTGAGCCAATCTTGCCTGCTAACATCATCATCTGCTAATCATTATGACACAAATAGTGTCAACATCCCATCACCTCATAACAAATAAGTGATCAATTTTAAAAAACACGACCACAGTTTGCACAATTCTAGATTCCAAGCATAAGTCTTATCAACATCTCTTGCGATAAGCATATACAACGAAATCCACCATGTGCGCCATACATGAAGTGGTTCAAGATCACTACCTCTTGCGCAATTACCTCTCTAAAGATTTTTTGGAGACCAATTTGCGTTCATTCAAGATGCGCCCAACTAGCGTATTGAATCTTACAAGGGACAAATTTATATACTACTAGTAAAACATTCTATCCACAGTCTAATGAGTAAGGTCAATGTCTAAACTCCTCAGTTGACCATTTACCAAAGATAACACTCATCATGCCGAATACGCTCACATAACGTACTTCAAGCTCCCACAAAAAAAAAAAAAAATCAAGGAATATAGGTCATCTGTTTCTCCCAAAGACAATCTGAGGATTCACTCAATAGCTAAGGCTCTGGCTTTTATTAATAGGTAAGTCAATGGGTTTGCAATTTAGCATCTAGAATCATTCTAAGATATTCTTTATGTAAGTCATTAAAGACAAACCGGGAATTCTCCCAAAATAGTTACATCACCCATGTCCATCATAGCTAAAACAGAGGACTGCCCATCCTAGGTGATGACAACCTTATAAATTCCTAGCTCATAATGACTAAGTAAGGAAAAGCTTCTTTTGGACCATTGATCATGCCTCAGTGGTCTTCGTCGATCATCGTTGGCCTATCATGGCTTGACGAAATCTAAGAACCACTATTTGGATAACTGTTTTAGGCTGTAAAAGATTTGTTAGAACTAGTAACCTTTTTGCGCTCCTAACTTTTCACCATAAAAGCAGAAGGTAAATTCCTACGGATCTACTTATCCAATTCTCTAATAAGAAGTTGGGTCACAACATCCACAAATCAATGTTTTTGAACTTATGGTCTACACTCCCCAGGAGGAAGTCTTCTCATGGTCTACACCTTCCTCAATGGTGTAACTTTTCGGTATCTAGCGAGCCTTATGCCTCAACAATGATTATCCAAATTGCGCATAATTTTAGAACAGTTTCGTGTCATAATGGAAAGTCAACCAAATTATAGAAATGGTTAATCTTCGAAGACTTTGTCTCAAACTGCACAACATTGATCCACTTTCTAAAAATAGGGGACTAGAGCCTTTGGCATTATGCTAGGCTCTTTATCATCTTACGGAGCAATCGTGAATGTTTCCCTCTTAATCACCTAATGATGACGTGAAAAATTTTCACATTCGCTACTACACAACTAAGAATGTAGAGTATTCTTCTCTAATGGAGTAATCCATTAGTAGGTACATAGCTCCTACTGTCCCTAGGATATTGGAAATTTCTTTCCATTCTCAACTAGGCTACATAGAGCGCTATGCTTAGAATTCTCTATCTTATAGAGTTCCAAAACTTTATTCGCGTCACCTTTACTAAGAAAACTTTATGTGACTTAGTTACACTCCCACAAAGCTGCTTATTTATAAAAACATGACCTAGAGGGTTTACATGACTGCATACAATAATGCGCCACACGACCCTAAGCGTTTACAAGACAGCATACAATAGTGCGCCCTAGAACTCTAGGTCTTAACTTTGTAACCTTAAGAGAAGTAAAATAAAGATAAGTTGCTTGATGCTTACAGATCGCCCACAAATGGCTCTCTACTAACCCATTACTTAAATGGAGTGTAAAATCTGATATGGAGGGCACTTAGTTGGGGATATAGGCAACAAACTAGTGCAATTCCCAATTGGAAAATATTTTGTGCCATCATCCACCTAACATAAACAATACTTAATTCCTTATCTCTACTACACCAGTATGTTGCTGAGTACTAGAAATAATTAATTTTCTAAGCATCCATCTCTCTTCACAGAGCTTTAAAAAAAAAACTCAAATAGATACTCGCCACCTTGGTCAAAACTAAAAACACAAAAGCTCTTATCTAATTGATCTCAAACTCATGTGTGCAATGTCAAAAATCATCTCAAAACTTTTGACTTATGGGAGATCAAATAGCCTTGACTAAGATGCGTATCGTAATCTATAAATGTGTCAAGATTGAGGCTACCTACCATACCCTTACACATATCTAGTCATAAAAATCATAGTGGACTAAATGCGTCGATACAAATGCCCTTATGCGGCTTTCCCACTTACTTGTGCGCAACCATTATGAACAAAGTTACACATTCACATGAGAGCAAGATGTCACAAGCGAGTGGGCCTAAGAGGGCCTACTCAAACCATCCGTGTCATCTTCTCATTAATGTGATTAAGTATAATAAGCCACCGGTTCATGACCAATGTCATAAACTAATTCCAATCATCATAATGTGTGAGTTCTCGAAGACAAGTTTAAAAGGTTTAGGCCCAACTAGGAAATGACTCACGACTAATTCATGTTTACTAGATCATAAAAGGATGTCATGGAGATATCAAGTGTGCCTAAGTCGCAAATTTAACTGGTAAGTGCTAATCCCCTGCACCTTCAAGTCAATTTTATTCTCCATACACTTTATTGTATCTAGTTGAAAGATGACGATACTCCTCTTGCCATCTCTATTTCTTATTTCATAGTTACTTGCAATTAATTCTACTATCCACAAGAAGGAGAGAATAAACTACTAATCTATGACAGCTCCTGAAGTAACTTAAGTGCGAATTAGGCTAAAGAGTCTAATTTAACACAATACTCTCACAAGCGATGCGTCAAATTCTTAGAGTCATAACAACATTGCCGGCCTTGACCTTTTCATTACTATGCTGCAACGTTTGCGCTTATTGGTAAACGTTGTTCAAAAAACGTTAGCCTAGCTAAGGAATCATACAAAGAAGCACCTCCTCATGTCTCACACTCAAGTGTGGAAACAGTAAGTGTCTAGACTTAGACAAGTTGGCAATGCTAATAGATTTTGCAGCCACTTGGCACTAATCTTTTCACTTAGTGTTAATTGATTTTGCTGTTACTAAGCGCTAATCTTTTAACTTCAAGTGATACTTTAATGCACACTATTATAGTGCGTGAAATTTTGCTCCATCCACTCCCAACAGTTGGATAGAGAGCAAAACACTGTTCATACTGGCTACTCGTCTTATACTTAATGACTAATTCATTTAAGCTCGCATTTCTTGGATGACATGACTCTTGAATGTTACTTTATCCAATGATGCAACATTATTACAAGTCAAATTACAAAGTCAATCTGCACAGCTCAATAGTCAAGATTATATACAGATCTATTGAGGGCTTACTAATTTCACAACTCCAAAATTTGCCAATCAAAACTACGTTGCATGCCGCTAACCATAGCGCACACATTAGTTTTTATTGTGCCAAACAAGGCAACAAAACCACGGACTTTGCGTCATGCTTCCTTACTTTGGCTCAATTAAGGTTTGACCTAAAATCTCCAAGACTTTTTGCTCATCTAAAGAATATGATTGCATTGTTCACATTTGAACATCTCTACCAAGTTTAGGTCAACCAAATTAACTTCTATAAACTAAGTCAATTTAGAGAGAAATTCGCATTGGGATTAATTTGATAGCATAATATAATTTTGCCACAAAAATCTAAATTAAATAGTGACAATATTACACAAGTCGCAAGATCAAAAATCCGCTATGCTCGTAATCATCTCTTGCGCCACAGGTGGCAATTATCCAAAATTTCATTTAATTCATGTGCAAAATATTAGTTTTCGGGAGTAAATCTACAAAGATTTCTCTCAACCGAATAATCTCCCACTAACTATGGCATGTGTAAAGCATGATAAAATATTCTAATTCCATACATTAGCATCATAATGTAGATTCACAATCAACTCTTGCTATGTTACAATTAATAATAGAATTTAAATAAATAAAAAATTAATCATGCTATTCTTATCACAATATATTAGAAACTCTAGGCAAAAAACAACAATATACTGTATTTAATATTCAGATTATGCCATAACAGAAAGTATATCACTTCTGAAATTTTTCTGAAATTTTAAATAATTAATAAATACACTTAAAATCAGAAATAAATATTCCAGAATCTGAGAAAATGAAACAATTATATCAGTAAATAGTAAACCATTACAGTAATTTACTGTTAAAATTTTAGCCTCAGAAACTTAATCATGCAACCCCAGAAGTATTTTAAAGCAGAAATAATGAATTATTATTTCAGGAAAATTATTTTTTTACTTTCATAAAATTTTGAAAATTTTACAGTAGATACAAAAATTTAATTCTGAGTCTAACAGTACCAACCACGCCTACAACAATGCTATAACGAATTACTTATGACCATTTAAAGCAATTTTGAATTTTTAAAACAAACAAATAGAGCCTTAAAGACCAAAAGCCAAGCCGGCGCGGAAAAATAGTGCAGCTCGGCTTGGTGCACGATGCAACGTAGGGCGCGTACGTGGAAGATACGGACAGTGCTCATGGATAGCGCGGCTGACATGCGCTTGATGGCGCGTGGCGGTGCGTGGAAAGCCGCGCCTGGCGTGTGATGATGCGTGGCCGCCGTTGATAGTGTCATCTAGTGCATACGGCTCACGCACCGCCTTTCGGGGTGTTTTGTGGTCCAATTTTGGTACTGTTGGACTCCATTTTTCAAAATAAAAACAATGGTGGTATCAAAAATGACATTTAACAAACTCAAATAATAGGGTGTATCACACTCTCTCTTTAATGAGAGTGGAAGTGTAGAAACTCTACACTTCATCTTCTTCCTTAAGCCACTAAAAGTACAAAACGAATCCAAATTAGAGTTTGCTTTTTCTCATCAACCGTAAGTCGGAATCAGGTCCATAATATACCGTTTCAAGGGTATCGAAACAAGGATTTCAAATATATAATTTTCATAACATAAAAACAAAGCATGTAAAACCAGCATGCAGTCAAAGTTACGAAAAATTAAATATGAATCTCCATTTTTCTCAAAATCCAACCATTGGATTTTTATGAAACTTGACAGATATATTCTACATTAAACATACTACAAAAATTTCAGGTTGATTGGAGAAAGTTTAGAAAAATATTAATTTTTCATTCATATATCATGTGTGTGTATATATATATATAATTATATACATATTTTAATGTACACAAAATAAGCACGAAAATAGCCATTTATAGCTCTGATACCAATGTAAGATATATCAAACGCAACGAGGTAAAAAGATTCAAGCCATACCTTAGGTGATGGAATCCGAAACGATGAATCTTGTGGGTAAATCACGTGCTTCACAAACCACAAACTACAAACACCCAGCAATGGAGTGATACTACAGTATGAGTACCATCCACACCAGTCACAGTGCAAAGGCTTGATTGTTTTACAAATGGGAGGGAGTTAGAGAAAGAGTATGGAAAAAATATCAATCATTATTCTTAATCATTCCACATCCCATATCCCATATATAACGTATATGATATAAAGGCTATCTAACCATCTATCCATATCTGTTGATAAGATATAATAGATGTAAGATATAAGATAGTGGGCTATCCAAAACTAAGTATAGATAATAATTTAAATTCAAAAATCAAATTATTTGGATGATCTGATATTGGTCATGGGTCATGCCACATGGGCACCCAAATCTGGGTCCAATACTCGGCCCAATTTCCCACACTCACGATAAGGGTTTAAGGTATACTCACCTTTTTACTTGCCTTATTTATTAGGGTAAATTATTGTAAATCCCCTTAAATTATAACCCATTTGCTTTTTGTCCATCTTAATTTCAAAATTTAATAATTAACCATATTAAAGCATTACCTTATTACATTTAACCCCTTCCATTAGGATACTGTTAGAGATTTTAAATAATGTGTAAAGCACATGACACGTTGATTGAATTTATAAGGCAATAATGCTCTTATCTGGTGATTTCGTTTGAACTTTGCCACTAAGATAAAGAAAACAAAGTAAAATGAGATCACCAAATAAGGGTATTATTTCCTAAAAAATCAATCACAGGTAATATTATCTAAAAAATCATTAAGTTTGTTATACTTCAAACGTGACCTGATTTTGTTTAAATCTCGGGAAAGAACCCCTACTGTAAGGTGTCAAGTGTAACAGGATAATAGTTCTAAGTAATTAATTGTTGCACTTTGAAATTCATAGGAATAAAGTGTAAATGAGTTATAGTTTAAGGGGAATTACTGTAATTTACCCTATTAAACTAATAGAGTGTGAAAATAATGCATGGGAATAGTACTTGACCAAAGTTTCAAGGGCAAATAAGTGGATATTGATAAAAGCCACACTACATTGCCTCGCTAGCAGGGATGGAGTTAGTAAGGGACCAGGGGGGTCGAGTGCCCCCCTAACATTTATTTTTTTTTATTTTTTTAAGTCGTACTCTATTAAACACTTATAGTAACAACCCCATACACTACGTCATGGGCCCGCCCAATTTCATCAAAAGTCTACTAAACTCTAAACACTTATAGGGGAGTTTGGTTTTCATACTTTGCTGACAGTGTTTCATTTTATTTTATTTTTGTTGTCATTTGTGCTAAAATTAGGGATTTCATTTGGGGTAAATTGCCAATAGGTCCTACTTTTGAAACTTACTAATCATTAAGTCATATTGATAAATTTATCAGTCTCTCTTGTTTTTATAAATAAATTTATAGTGATAAATTTATCAGTCTCTCTTGTTTTTATAAATAAATTTATAGTGATAAATTTATCAATATGATTTAATGAATAATAAGTCCTAAAAGTAGGACATATTGGTAAGTGCCCATTTCATTTGTGCTAAAATTAAAAATATTAATTTTTGGTGATTTATATTTAAATTTGGGATTTTGATTTCTTATGATTTGTGTTAAAATTAAGAATTTTGTTTTGTTGTGATTTGTGCTAAATTTAAGAATTTTGATTTGTGTTAAAATTGGAGTTTTGATAGCTTGGTTGTCGAGAGAGACATTTTTTATGACATTGATAATGTTACTATCATGGAATTGGGGTCAATTGCAAAAGTTTAGAATTAAAAACTTTTTGTAATGAATATTTAAGTTTTTGTGTTTAATATTAGCTCAAAAAATTATTATTATGTTATTGTCATTGATTAGGAAAGAAAAATTTTGAGATCGTAATTAATAAGTGCCCTGTATATTAAATTCTTGACTCCACCACTACTCACTGGCTCGCTCTCTCTCTCTCTCTATCTCTCTCTCTCTCTCTCTCTCTCTCATTCGTCTTCACTCTCTTTCTTTACAATATAACGCATGTACACATGTGTGTTATTAATATATACACACATGACCCCACTACTACATGCATGTAATGGCCATTGATATACATGTCTTTATTACCTTTCTCACTTCCACACATAAAACACTTTCTCTCTTCTTCTCTATCTATATACAATGTTTTTTTTCTTTCTTTTTCTCTAACCTAAAGCTAAGGTATTTCCAAATTGCACATTCAAATTATGCTCCAATGGTTCTAAATCTCACCATGAGGCTCACATCTTTAGCTTCATCTTCTCATTCTACAACTAATGATATTATTTTTCAAGGACGTTGTGAAGAATTGAAGTGAAGCTAGTGTATGGTTCATTTGATTTGGTATCGATAGAAACAAGGTATATCTTTTTGATTAATGTTTATGATTTTGTGGATATGTTTGTAATTGATTTTTGGTGGGTCAAAACAAGTTTGAGTTGAGTTTTATTTGTTCTCTATTTTTTTTCCCCTTATAGGTCAATTCTTGATGTGAATTGCACGTTGAATTCATTGATTATTTAATCAATTCCTTTTTGGGCTTGATTTGGTCTTTTTCATTTTATAGGTATGATTGATTCACTTAATGTTGATTGTTTTGATGTTGTGTGTGTCCCTTACGTGTCCTATCTGTGTTGTATTCGTGTTGTGTTGCATATTTGTGTCCATGCTTCTTAGATGGTGATCATGCAAGTTGTTGCTCTTAAAATTTGAAGAGAGGATATAAAGAGTAACAAATTTAGTTTTTGGGCTAATTTAAACATTTGTTATCCCTTTGTTTAGATAAACCATCATACAAATCAGAATTATAGAACCACTAAAAATTTGGTCTCTTATTTTAAATTTATTCTATATTATTGTTTTTGTTAGGAAACACAAGCAAAGCCACTTTATATTATTTTCTTTTCTTGTAATAATTTTTTTTTCTTCCTAAAAGAAAATGAGTTAGTTCCGTCTAACTGAAACTATACTATGGTTCTCTTTCTTCTTTTATTTTTCATTTTTTTTTCTTTGTATATTTGTTTTATCAAAACTTCTATACTTTAATGTTTCGAGTCTAGTGTATCTGATGAAATTTCAATATTTTTTTTCCTAAGATTTCTTTGGTATCCGCAATAGTGAAAAAAACAATTCAAGTTCAAGAATAAGGAAGTGATGATATCGCAATGGAAATAGTTGAATTCATGGCAAGAAATCAATATGAAAGGTGTCGTCATGAGGGTGAAAAAAAAAAATTCTTCTTAGAGTAAACTGATGAAAAAAGGGATGTCGAGTTAATGGGATTTCCTATAGTACACAGGAATGGGGTGCTTAAACCATTAAAATAAGAAAACTATTGCATGACCACAATGCCAGTTTTAGAAGTTCATAACTCATGCCAAAATGGATCATAACAGAGTGAAGTAGCAGAGCATGTTGGATTACAAAGTCACATACCTTATGGAGTTAATTAACATTCCTCAAAAGTATGCGGCTTATTCAAGTAACTCTGAAATGAATTCACAATTCCCAAAAATGATAAGTGAAGAGAGAATGGTTGGGTATTTTGATTTCAACTTCATGAATCCAAATGCTAATAACCTCAAAAAGCATAACACGAATTTTGATTATGAATATTTCAGAAGGACATATGTTGAACTTTCATTAGTTTGCAAGCATAGGGATTTTGATGTTAATGAAAAGCGTTCGATGTCCATAGATTTTCATTCTAGTGACAACATGCCAGCTGTGCCATTACTTAGCCTTATGGATGTCGAGGTGTAACCAAGTTTAACCTTTAGTGTGGACAGAAAAACTGTAACGCCCCAAATTTATTAACGTTCGATAAATCCAAATTAACTCATTAATATCATCCAATTTCCAATTAATTATGCACATTACATGACAATATGTCATAAGACTTCCACCATTCATATAATCATTAAAACTCTTTACTCGTATTCATTGTCCTCGAGATATTACAAAATATTCCATATACAGTTGTACATTCTACATTTCCTGAAACATGAATCTATAGCATGTGGTGTGAATAAGTTCAACAATCTAAGCATGAAATAATGCCACATGGGCTACAAGTTCCAAGGCTTATGCTCGTGTAAACACAAATTTTGTATCCTGCAATTAAGGCACGAAATGAATGCACAAATAATTAATTTTATTTGATTATAATAAATGAGTACAATCCTCTGTAATTTGCTCTATTACAAAAGAGTAGATCATTTGATTCGATCTCCGAAATAGTTGCAATTCAACAACTGTAGAAGCTTGTTGTTGAACTAGACAAGTTGATGAATTTCTTTAAGTCTTCTAAAGGAGAAACTTGGAGAAAAGAGGCTTGATTGAGGGCTTTAATGGCTTGATCTCGAACGAGTCTTGAAATGATCTAGTCGCCTGGTTATTGGGCTAGTGAAGTAGACACTTCTGCCACCACCCATTCAACCACAGGTGATTAGTTTGATTGATGTAGGGGAATGCGCCTATTAAGCTAGCCTCTTGGATATTAGGCTAATGAAGTAGACATTTCCACCACTAACCATTCGATCATAGGTGATTAACTTGACTCATGTGGGGGAATGCCCATATCAAGCTAGCCACCTAGATATTGGGCTAGTGAAGTAGACACTTTTACCACCACCCATTCAACCATAGGTGATTAGTTTGACTCATGTGGGAAAATGCACCTATTGAGAAAGTCGCTTGGATATTGGACTAATGAAGTAGACACTTCCATCATCACCCTTTCGACCATAGGTGATTAGCTTGACTCATGTGGGGGAATGCGCCTATTGAGCTATTTGCCTAGATATTGTGCTAGTAAAGTAGACATTTCCACCACTACCTATTCAACCATAGGTGATTAGTTTGACTTATGTCATGATCATATATTATATATGTCTTTTAACAATGCATGCAATTTTTTTTTTTTAATTGTTTAGCTTTGTCACTTAGTGACGGTGTATTTTAAGACTTTCAAGAAAGGATACTTGACCATTCTTGCAGACTTTAGTGACGCTATTGAGGAGGGGACTACTCTTCTAATTCGCCCTCCTTTCTTTGGTGCTTAGGGCTTGAAGTTCGAGCCGCTTGCTGGTTCTTTTCATTTGGAGCAATGGGCTCATGAGACTTCATGTCAATTGGTTGAAAGTCTGTCATACTCTAGGGTTTTATTATTAAAGTCATCTAATCATGAGGAAATCGAGGGTCTCAGCTCAGTTCCTATCCTTGGGCGTGCAGTCCAGGACTAGAAGGTGGCATGGGGCACTATTTTCAAGGCCATAGTAGAACCTTCTTTTTGTGAAGGATATTAGGAGTGTTTAGAGAATGTACTGCAACAACATCGTGGGGTACTACAGCAGGCTGGCATTTACGATGCAATTCATGTATCACTGTTCTTGTATGATCGATTACACAGTGTTATGCGAGCCTTTTGTGAGCTTTGGTGTCCGTCCACTAATACCCTTCACACTTTCATAGGAGAAATGTTTATCTCGCAATGGGATTTGCGTCAGCTTGGTGGACTTCCTATTTGGGGTGCAATATATGATGAAGTGGTGCCAAATGCCCAAGAATTGGTAGGCAATATGAGGGACAAGAATTTCCTTATTCCTGTCAGTTGTAGTCATTTATTCTTTATTTACCATCGGCTTTGTAAGAAATCGAAGAAGAATGTGATAAGGATTACTAGCTGGATAAAATTTTGGTCTAAAGGGGAAGTCAGGTGCCATAAATCAACCAAGCAGCTTCAAGGAACAAGACTCAATGCCCTAAGGATACTAGCAACCCTTTAGGCATTATTAACATAACTCAGTCTCAAACTATGCAAGGGGATGAAGTCTTCAGTACCTTAGGGATTGCTGGTGCGGCAATGGGTGTTTATTTCTTGGGATAGAATGCCCTAACTTATCTGTCAGTTTTCCTTGTTTGTTAGTTGTGCAAATTTGTTCTACCATGTGGGTATGGTGACTTGATTAAACCTAGGGTGTTTAAGGTTGCTAGTATGATGGCTCATGGTTGTTCATTCAACCTTGCATTCTTGTACTTGCTAGTATCTACAAAAAGGTTGAATAGAATTGCTTCTTTTTCTTATCCTGGAAAGTGCGATGCCATCTTCCCTATCCATTATGTTTATGCTTGGTTAGCAGAGTGTTTTAACACACAATTTAGTATTGATTCTGTTATGAAGCCCCGAATGACGAGATATGCTAGTGAAAGGATGGCCAAACATTTTGAGGAGTCAGAAGCTTATGACTTATTTAAATCATGCAAAGATACGACCTTGGACTGTTTGGTGTATAGCGATGGCAATCCCAAGGAATTGGTTGATAACGGTCATCTTTCTAACTTAGATTTGGAGTACTTCATTAGCATCAGCTCAAGCTATTTAACTTTGCGAAATTCGTCTACTATGGTCATTGAGCTAGACAATCCTTATAGGTTTAACAGGCTATTTGGTTTTATTCAAGCCATCTTGGCTAAACTTAAGGTTGATTTTCGGGATGGTAGTTTATAGAACATTGTTCAGCATTGGGATTCTTGTATTCGTGATGGTACTCATTCTGTATTGAGGTTACCAACGCATTTTGATTTCCCATCTTGTTCCACTACCAAGGCTTATTTGGAGTGGTGGTCCCAGCTTTATGTAGGCTATTTTTCCAACAAAGAAAATTCTATCCCAAGGAGTAAACACTCAGCTTCACCGAATCAAAAGATGGTTAAAGCGAAGAAAAAAATTGCTAAGCAAAATTCTAATCTTAAGACCAAGGAAATGGTTCGAGGAAGTGTTGATGGGACTCTTGGTGGAGTAGCAACGAGGACCACAGTAGCGGTGATCGTAATTGGCATTAATTAGAGGGAAAATCTAGTACTGGCACTGTTGGAAAGAACACCACTACTTTTAATGATGTGGAGTCATTTTTTATCGGCGTTCTTAGCACTTCTCAACCAAACTACCAATGTTGTACCAGTAATGACAAAATCTATTATTTGTCATTTCAATTTATTGTGCCCCTTTTTTTTTCTTTTTCTTTCTTGACTCCTCTTTAATTCGTTTTGACAGTTGCCAAATGATGACTTTGATTTGGCATTTGGCAAAGAAGACATGAGACTACTTGATAAGTTCTCAGATAATGAAGAATCAGTTCATGGACCATTAGCCTTTGATTTAGTGTTTGGTTGTAAGGGTTGTCTCTCAGTTGACCCAACTCTAATCATCCAAACTCCTTCCTTGCCTGCTGTTACGACCCAAACCCGCCCCTATAGGTTTAACATCGTAACCGACTAGTAATCCTAGGATTACCGAAGGCTTCTGAGATAGATTAACATAATATTAGGGGCTAGCAGAAGTAGATAACAAATATACAACGTCTATTGAGCTATGCAGACTTATATGAGACAGAAAAACTTTGAACTTTATATACATACATTTACATATCATCATCATATATATATATAGACAAAAAGGGACTTAGCCCTAAATACAGAATAAAGAAAAACACTTGTTAAACCAAAACAAAAAAACAAATCTTGAACTTTATGCACATAGCCATAACTACTTGACATATCCGGAACCTCTACAAGAGGCACATAGGTTGGCTGACAAGACAGAGTCCAGGTAGAAGCTCTAGGCCTGGTTACGCACCTAATCACCTACATACATAAATAATACAATGAGTTGGAGCCCAATAAATAATAACAGAGAAAAGGGTTTTAACGAATGATGTCCATAACAGATTTAGAAGTCAGTGTTCATATCAGAAACAGATTCATGTTCATATTCTTGTTTAGAAATTAGTATTTATAACAGAAATGGAATCAGAATCATATTCATAATCAGAATTTACAGTTAATCGTACGTGGTACATCCATTAGCACAAATAGAAATAGTTGTCCCATAAAGAGACGACCATGAAGGTATACAGTTGACTCACATGCACGGAGATGGTATAGTGGGCTCATGAGACGTACAGTTGGCCCATAAATGAGATGTTTATAGAAGGATCCATGACAGTTGGCTCATGAGACGTACAATTGGCCCATAATTGGAACGTAACAGAATAGATAATAGATGTCATCTGAAACTAATGATGCTACGAATATATTTCAGAAACATTGGACAACCATTCATTCATGAAGAAAATAATATTTTAGAAAACAGATCATCTTATATCATTCAGAAAATACTTATAATTGAACATAACTTTACAAAGTTATTACTCATAGTTGGCTCTAATAGTAGACAGACAGAGTAGATAAAGCAGACAAACAGAGCATATAACCAGATAGCCTATGACGCGTGACCTACACAAATACATAACATATACACATTGAAACGTAATATCACTTCTTGATCAAACTTGACTTCTCTTGTCTTTTTCTGTCTAAGTAATCCAAAGTTCTACTACACGTATTCTTTCTTTATTCAAATGAATTGGGTTCTCATTTCACATATTCTTTTATTACTAAGTCCTTTTCCAATAGACCGATTTCTTACTTGGATTTTTAATCAATTGCTACTAAATCAATGATTTACTCTTTAACCAACTAATTTATGTTGATTGATAGCTTATTAATCTTTATTGAGTCATAAATCATGTCTAGAATGCTTGGGAAGAGATGAGAATAAAAATATGAACTAAATGCAATTTTTCAAAATATGCTAAAAATAGCTATTCGCTCAAGTGAACCTTTAGTTGCTTGAGTGATTTGAAAAAGACTACAAAAGTACTGGAAGCCTTCAATGTATGCTTGAGCAGCAATTAGTCCGCTTGAGCGATCTGTAAAATTCCAGAATTCCAAATTTCTCAAAAATGGCTTTCAAATACATTTTCAATCTTTAAACCCATACTAATCTTGATCAAAACTTTGAAAATACTTTAGAAAACATAAACATTTATTTATAAATTATTTGCTTAAAATCTTGAAATACAATATTTAAATCAAAACCCATGAACTCATGATTCCAAACTTCCTTTTCAACATCGAATGCATAATAAAATTGCATGTAATTTATGGAGCTTAATTTAACTGTAACTTTCAAAATCAAACTCAAAATAATTAATTTCTAATTTAACTTCATAAACTTGATCTTAGTTTCAATTCTTCATTTTCTTGTCAATTTTCCTAGCAAACATTACTATATTACAAAATTTATCTAAATTAAATAAAACTCTTAAATTACATTACATGCATGGATTAGGGATTATAATCAAACCAATTTTTAGATTCCAAAACAAAAATCAAAACCTCATGTAACTCCATGATTAAACCTTTTTTATGAACTCAATGTTTTCACAACTTTTTTTTTTTCTCTTTTTCATAGTATAAAATTGAATGACTTAAATTCCTTCAAAATTCATGATGCATGTAAATATAAAACTCAATTACTTCATAATATTCAAAATCAAACTCAGTTTGATGATATTATGAGATCAATTTCCATATTAGTTAACCTAACTTATTTTTCTTCATATCAAATCCAAATTCAAACTCTTTTCTCTTTGTTCTTCAAAACATAATCTTGAATGATCAAATTCTTAAAAATTCATTGATACATGTAAAGATGAAGTCCAAATTCATGAAAAATAACACAAATTAAACTCAATTAGTAAATTTCCTAAATTAATTTCTTAATTCTTGAACTTAATTTCTTTCTCTTTTCATTATAGTCAAATTTACATACAATGGGATCCTATTTCTTTTTGACTTGAGATGTATGAGAGGATTTACTACAAGATTGGAGTTAGAAATCTTACCTAGAGTTGTCGAATGATTGAATCTCTTCACAAATTCTGGAGTCCCTTTTTTTTTTTTTTTTTTTTTTCTCCCTAACTTTTCCTTAGTTCTTCTTCTCCATTTCCAGTAATTAGGAGCTAACTTGAACACACACACACACACACACACACACACACACACACACACACACACACACACACACTCTCTCTCTCTCTCTCTCTCTCTCTCTCTCTCCTGTACAGTTCTTCTTCCTCTCTTTTGAACTCAATGACACATTATTCTCTTCAATACACCACATTACATACATTACTCTCATCCCCTCTCATTCTCATTACACGTGCGCACACCCATTCTTGTTGGACTTCCAGTACAACACTTAACATGCACACACATACACAGATTTCTCAACACACACACAAAAGCTCTCTGCATACCCACACCCCTATACATCCTTAAATTCTAAATCATTCTACAATTTAATTTATGGTTAAGATTAATTTAATTAAATAAAAATTATTCTTAATAAATCTTAATTAACACATAATTAAATTAATCATAACTAATCATAAATCTCACATAATTTAATTAATTTAATTTGACTTCCATTAGAGCCCAGTTAATTATAATTAAATTTATCAGTCTGAATCAGATTTTTAATCAAATTCCCAAAAGGCTCTAAACATCAAATTAAACTTATTTCCACCATCAATTTTGATTCCTCAAATCATTTATGTCTTCAATTTCAGATCAAACTCAAAATCTCCATTAATAAATTACATATTCAAATTGGACCCTCATAAGTAAATTTAATTCATAATAATCTCTTAATTCCCAATTCGTATAACTTAATTAACCCAATTCATTCCCAATTAATCAAATCCCAATTTTATGAAACTGAATCGAACATTTAATATTAAACTTTCATATGGTCTGATACTTGAAATTAAAATAATTGAATTCACCAATTATAATCTCTTGAGCCATTTAGGCTTTCAATTTCGAAGTCCAAAATAAATTCTCGATAGAATCATATGCCAATTAGTTTCCATAATTTTCATAAATCTCAAATTAAATTGGAATAATAAAATCTCCTTAATTAAACACTAATTATTATACGTGGTGGGGTTTTCACACTTGCTGCTCCTATATTGAGTCAAGTTGCACCTTCTGTGGCTTGTACCATTGATACAAGAAGCATGATCCTTGATGCTTGCCGCTCAGCAATTTTAATACTTGATAACCATATTAAAGGCTTGTTGAGCAAAACTTCTATTTAAAAAGTTCTAGCATTGGGCCCAAAGCTCCAAAAGCTTTATGATGAGCTCTCAAAGCTTCAGATAGACTATTCTTCGTAGCAAAGCCAGATTGAGAAGTATCTACAAAATGATACTACGTACATCTTTATGAAATCAGTGTTTGCTCAAGGGATGACTTTAGTACAAGATCAGCATTTGCTGGATGTTCGTCAACGTGTTACTCATGCTCTAGCTCTTCAGGTTCACTCACTGAAGTTTGATTTGGGTAGCCTTGCAGCAAATAAGGCAGAATTGTTAAAGGCGTTGGAACATTTAGATAAACAATCAGAACAACTAGAGACTACAATTAGTGTTGCTGAAGCTGAAGTGGGTCAAAGGTGATCCATTGTTTCCACTTTAAGGAAAGAACAAGCTACAATAAAAGCAGCTGAGATGATAAGAAGTGAGGATATCGAAGTCGCCAACAAGTTAGAGCAGCTCTTGAAAGTTGAACAAGGCGAGATCCAGAGTTTATCATGGTTGTCATGATTTATTTTATTATTCATTATTTTTTTTATCTTACTTTTTTAACGAAATGTAGCTTAAAACCAAATACTTCATTATAAAATAATTGCTCTAGCAAACACTTTATTTATGAAATAAATATTATAGTTCGAAGCAAAATACTCTTATTGTAAAACATATTTGGTTTATTGACTTATTAGCCGTTCACAATTTATACTCATGCAGGCCAAGAGTAGTACAATTTTTTTTTTTTTTAAAACAACTTTATTTCATATGGGCCAAGAGCATCATGCAGTTTATGCTCATGCGATTATGAGCATTACATTCTCATGGATAATAGCATTTTAGGAACTTGCCATTGATTAGGCCAACTCTTATACCTTCTTCATTAACAACCTTGTATGCTCCATTAGTGTAGACTTCAATCACCACGTATAGACTATCCCGCTTAGACAAGAACTTGTTGCCGGTTTGGTGGGTAGTGATGATAGGTCTTCGAACAGCCAACACCAATTCCCCAACTTAAAAAGACCAAGGTCTAACCTTCTTATTGAAAGCTCTAGAGAGTCGAGCTTGGTAGCACTCAAGTTTTTCTTGTGCTTCCAATCTCTTTTCACCTAATGTTTCTAACTCAGTAAGGCGTAGTTTTGCATTCTGATCATTAGTGAGACCTTCCTGTATAGCTACCCTTAATGAAGGAATCTATTGTTCCAAAGGAAGAACTGCTTCAACAGCATACATAAAAGGAGTATAGGATGGCTTGTGTCTGGGTACAATGTGTCGTAAGGTATGCCCAGAGAGTTTCTCCAATTCTTTCATGCCAATCCCACTTTGATTTAGCAACTACCTTTTTCAATAGGTTGCCCAAAGTTTTATTAAATGCCTCTGCTAGTTTGTTGGCAGGTGCATTGTACATTGAAGAATTCCGTTGCTTAAATCCAAATTTTTCACAAAGTTTGTCCATTAGATTGTTGTATAAAGGCTTTTCTTTATCGATGATGATGTAGTGAAGCACACCATATCGATAAATAATGTGGGATTTGATGAAGTCAACAACAGTTTCTTTCTTGGCTTCTTTAAGTGGGACGACTTCAGCCTACCTGGAGAAGTAATCTGTGGCGGCCAAGATGTATAAGTGGTCTACAGAAGACTTGGTTAGTAGGCCAACTACATCTAGACCCCATGCATCGAATGGGCAAGAAGCAATTGTCGGGTGCAAAGGTTCTGGTGGAAACTAGCAAGGTTGATACTTTCTTGAATAATCTAAGCAATCTTTAACCGTCGTAGGCCAACAGTAACCCATACTTTTTACTCGAAAGTGAAGTTTAGGACTAGACTGATATGCTCCACATGTCCCAGAATGGGCTTCTTCCATGGCTTGTTGAGCTTTATCATCCCCCAGGCAACGAAGAAAGTTTTCTTCAAATGATCGTGGAAATAAAGTTCCCTTGTAGTAAATAAATTGAGGAGCTCGATGTCTTATTTAAATCTTATGGCGAGGATTATTAGGGAGTTTCCCGTGTTCAAGGTAATCTATAATTGGTATTCTCCAATCGTCGACTTCAATGGCTAGTATTGAAATTGTGTTTGTTTCTACAAGGTGGCATTCCAACAATTGTGGCAATACCCATCATTGGCATACAAGGACACTAATTTGTTCACCTTCTAACAATGCTAGTGTAGTTTCTAGATTGGTAAGTGCATCAGCTATGCGATTCTCTTTCCTTGGAACATGCTCGAGTACCACCCCCTCAAATTTTTCAATGAGATAAGTTGTGTACTGGAAATATGGGACTAAGTTGTCTTTCTTGACTTCATAATCCCCCTGGAGTTGATTAATTATTTACTTAGAATCCCCATAGACATCTAGGTCAACAATTTTTAGCTCTGTTGCCATTTGTAAACCAATGATTAAGGCCTAGTGCTCAGAGCTCAGCAACATTGTTTGAGCACTTTTCGCCAAGAATAAATGAGTAAGGAAAAATGTGACTCTGTAGTGAAACAAAAATGACACTTGCTTCTGCCCCTTCCTTCCTTGCAGCCCCATCAAAGAACATCATCCAAGGTTGTAGGACGTTTATGAACAATACATCTTCATCGGGGAATTCCTCAGAAATTTTCCAATCAGAAGAGATGGGATGGTTGGCCAAGAAGTCTTGCAAGGGCTTACCCTTTCACTGCTTTTCTTGACACATAAATTATCTCAAATTCATTAAAAATGAGAGACCATCTCGCTAAGCGTCCTGAGAGGATGGGCTTAGACATGACATTATTGGGTCGGCTCTTGCAATGAGATGCACTATATGGGCTTAGAAATAATGTCTCTTTTTAGAGGCAAAAACAAGCGCTAAACACATCTTCTCAATGGGTGACTACTTAAGTTCATTTTCAGTTAATTTGCGACTCAAGTAATAGAGTGCTTGCTCTTTATTTTCTTTGTTATTTTGGGCAAGCATCGCTCCAAGAGACTCTTTTTGAGCAGCAATGTAAAGTATCAATGGTTTCCCCTGAATAGGAGCTCCTAACACTGGTGCATGAAGCAGGTATCTCTTAATACTATCGAAGGTATTTTGACATGCTTGATCCCAAACAAATAGAGCATCATTTTTCATCAATCGATTGAAAGGTTGACAAAGTCCGGCCAAGTTTGAAATGAACCTGCGGATACATGCCAAGTGTCCTTGGAGGCTTCTAAGTTCTTTCAAATTTTTTGGTGGTGGCTTCCTTTATATAGCATCAATATTGGGCTGATAAACCTCAATGCCTATATGTCGAACAATGAAGCCAAGGAACTTTCCAGATGTGACTCCAAATGCACATTTAAGTGGATTCATCTCCAGGTAATACTTTCTCAGCCGATTAGAGACTGCACGAAAGTCCTCTGGGTGATCTTCCATTTTCTTAGTTTTAACTACCAAATCATCAACTAAGCACTCAACAAATTTATGGAGCATGTCATCAAAGATCTTTTGCATGGCACGTTGATAGGTGGTATCAGCATTTTTGAGTCCGAAAGGCATCACTTTATAACAATAGTTCCCTTTTATGGTACGAAATGCAGTTAGCTCTTCATCTTCAGGTGCCATATGTATTTGGTTGTATCCTAAACACCCATCCATGAAGGATAACACCTCGTGTCTGGTAGTGACGTTTATTATTAATTCCGTAATGGGAAGTGGAAAGTCATCCTTGGGACATGCCTCATTCAAATTTCGAAAGTCGCCATATATTCTAATTTGTCTATTCTTCTTGACTATCGGGACAATGCTTGATATCCATGTCGGATATTTTACTTCACGTAAACCCAACTTTGATTAACCTGTTGACTTCTTCTTTCACTTTGAGGATGCTCTCAGGTATGATGTATCGATGAGTCTGCTTTACCGGTCGAATACCATGTTTGATCCCAAGGTGATGGACAACAACTTTTGGACTTAAGCTGGGCATCTCCTTGTACATCCATGCGAAGACATCTTTATATTCGAAGAGTAGTTCAAAAAATGTCTTTTCTTCCTAAATCATTAAGAGTGTTCCCACAAAGATTGGTTGGGGTTCATCAGGAGTTCCCAAGTTAAGCTCTTTCAAATTGTCAACAGTTGATTGTCCCCCATCTTCAAGTTCTAAAAGAGCTTCTTGGAGATCATCATCCTCCGAATTTGAGCTAGAATCTTCTTAAACTATTACATAGTGAGAAGCAACATGTTCAATTTCTTTTTCTTTTTTACTTTCTGCTTGAGTCTAATTTCTCTAGTTAGTATGATGGTGTGCCTTTTGACCTTAAGCAGACCTTCAATACTAACTTCAAGTGACGTCATGGGTTTCATGCGAGAATAAATCAAACTTCACATCTTGTTATCCTCCTTTCTAGAATTCAACTTAATTATTGATGTGATTATCTTGTTTTTTCCTTTTCTAGATGACGTATTCATATCGCCAAGTCAAGCAAAATGGACTTTCGTTATCAGAAAGTTTGTTTTTCATCTCCTTCCTTTGTAGTGTCCAATCTATTAAAAACTGAAGGTTGAGACGTTACACCGTCGTTTGTTTTTATCAACAGTGCCTAACCTATTAAAAACTGAGATTCAAGGTGCTGGGGCTTCAATGCGGTCAAACACTGAGACTCGAGGAGTTGGGCTTGGATTTTTGTCTTCTTTTACTTCTTCCACAGTGATATGTTGTACGTTTTGTTTCTTCTCTTTTCTCTTGGCAGAGATACGAATGGGTTCAGTTGGCATGAATCTGACTCTAGTCTTTGGTGGGCTCACCCTGTACCCTTGTTGCCTTCACTTTTTCTAAGTTTCATTGAGACTACGAACTTTCTCACCTGTAAGTTCAGGAATTAATTCTCCTAGTGATGAGGGGTCAACAAAGTCATGACCTGACTTGGCTAGAAACTTGTAAGCTTTTGGATCAAACCCTTCCATTCGTCTTTCAAGTAAGGAGTTGTGTTCGATAGAATTTTGCGCAGGCCCAACAAATCCATTTAGTGGAGGTTTAGTTAGGCTTGACAATCCCACCCCGTGGAATTGGTATTGTTGTATCTGTTTTTAGTATCTGCAGATCTTCTTTTATTGCGGGGTGAGCAAAGTCTCCTCTAACTTTTGCGGACGTCGTGACTTCTTCAAATGGCAACTGTCTTTCTTTCTGTTGAGGCTTCGGCATATATTTGAAGACTTTTGTCATTGCATGGCCTTTTGATGATGAAGACTGCTTTTGTGGTGACGCAACCTCAGGCGCTTTTTTGTCACTTGATGTGTCTTTCCTTGAGAAGTCAAACACAACCTGTTTTTCTTTATTTATTTTCTCTTTCTTACAAAAGGGATTTTAGCTGTGATAACTTCAAGTATCTCATTGGAATCCAAATAAAATTTTGCATCAGCGAAGTGAGCCTCAGTTTCTATAAATGGCTTGTCATCTACTAGCACCGTCTATGTTCCACCTTGGTCAAATTTAAAACATTGATGGAGAGTTGACACAACTACACCATTTATATGGACCTAAGGTCACCCAAGCAACAAATTGTAGGATGTTCTTGCATCGATGACGTGAAACAAAGTACTGGACGTAAGTTCTCCATTGGCGAGGTTGAAATGAATCATACCAATCGCGCGTTGCCTCTATTGGTTGAAACCTTGAATAACCAGACAACTTCGAGCTAACTCGTCAATTGGGATTCTGAGTCTTTTTATGGTGAGCTTTGGCATGATGTTTATAGTTGAGCCTCCATCAATAAGGATGCTATTAACTTTTTGTTCACTGATAGAGCTAGAGACAAACAATGGGCATCAGTGAAGCTGATTGTTGTGCAACAAGGAACAAAAGTAATGAAGTCACCCTAGGATAGTCTAGTTCATTAATGACAAACTCATATTTTCTAGGATCTTCTAACATTCAAACAAGTGCAAGTTGTACAGATCGAGGGAGTTGAGATGCTTTACACAAACTAAAGCGTGGGGTTAGTTCTTTCAAGGTTGTCAAGACATCAATTTCCTCCTTATCTGGCGTTGCCTTAATGGCGTGAACTTGTTCCACATCTGCTTCAATGGTTGAAACCATGTAAACCGCCTTGACCAAGTTATCTCCAAAATACCTGATGGGGAAAATGTCTCACAGGATGATTAGAGTACTCGAGTTTTCTTCAGGAAATTTGTCTACTTGTTGCATCTTCTTGTCATTTTGTTTTTATCTATCGCCTCTTTTTTGGAATGTTGATGAGAGTTCTTCTTTCCTTTTACTTTTTTGAGTAAAAAATGTTGAGTCTTGGACTTACTTCTTTGTGACTTCCTTCGTGTCACGAGAGTCTAACCTTTATCTTCCCCAACAGTGAAGACTTTTTCAAAACCATCATGGACATGCATGTCTTGGTTTGGAACTTAAATAATGATAGGTTCAAGTGAACCAAACTGGATGACTTTGGGAATTGCTTTCACTATTGGGATTGTAGATTGTGACATTTCTATCTTGAATTTTGAGGATGAAGAATTTGGAGGTCCGACAGGGAGATAGAGTTTACAATTGAGATTATTCCAGGCACCCAGCCTATCTCCAAAACTCCCTACAGAATAGCTACTGCTGAAATGAAAGAACTGAAAGAACAGTTGCAAGACCTGCTTGACAAAGGGTTTATCCGACCTAGCACTTCGCCATGGGGTGCACCTGTGTTGTTTGTGAAAAAAAAAGATGGAACCTTGCGTTTGTGTATCGACTATTGAGAACTGAATAAGGTAACAATAAAGAATAAATATCCCCTACCTTGTATTGATGACCTGTTTGACCAGTTGCAGGGATCACAAGTGTTCTCCAAAATTGATTTGAGATCCGGGTACCACTAGTTGAAAGTAAAGGCAGAAGATGTTGAGAAAACCGCATTCAGAACGAGGTATGGTCATTTTGAATTTCTTGTTATGCCATTTGGGGTAACTAATGCTCCGGCAGCATTTATGGACTTAATGAACCGAATTTTTAAAACCTACCTTGATGAATTTGTTGTGGTTTTTATTGATGACATTTTGATATACTCCAAGAATAGACTTGAACACGAACATCATTTGAGAACCGTCCTGCAAACACTTAGAGAAAAGAAATTATTTGTTAAACTAAAGAAATGTGAGTTTTGGCTAGATGAAGTTATTTTCTTAGGGCATGTGATCAACAAGAAAGGAATTTCAGTGGACCCACAGAAAATAGAGGCAATTGTGAATTGGCCTACACCGACAAATGTAACAGAAGTCCGCAGTTTCATGGGCTTAGCCGGGTATTACAGGAGGTTTGTGAAAAAAATTTCAAGGATAGCTGTACCTCTTACCTAGTTGACACACAAGGGGTAATCATTTGAATGGAACGACGAAAGAGAATTTGCCTTTCATGAACTGAAAACGAGACAGACCACTGCGCCAGTATTGACATTGCCCACAGGTACGGAAAACTTTGTAATTTTCAGTGATGCGTCTTATAAAGGTTTGGGTTGTGTATTAATGCAGAACGGAAAGGTTATTGCTTATGCCTCCCGACAGTTGAGACCACACGAGAAGAACTACCCAACACATGACTTAGAATTGGCCGCAGTTGTATTTGCTCTAAAAATCTGGTGGCACTATTTGTATGGGGCAAAATGTGAAGTCTACATAGATCACAAAAGTCTGAAATACTTCTTTACGCAGAAAGAGTTGAACATGTGACAAAGGAGATGGCTTGAACTGATAAAAGACTATGACCTCGAGATTCAGTATCACCCCGGGAAAGCTAATACAGTTGCTGATGCCTTGAGCAGAAAATCAACGGGGAATATGGCTTGTTTGCTTATCGAACAGAAAGAGATCTTGCAAGATTTTGAGAAGTCTGAAATTGAAGTGGTATTGTGTGAACAGGGCGGATTGATAGCCGCTATTTCAGCCGAACCGACAATCATCGATGAAATTAAACAGAAACAAAAAGAGGATGAATTCCTCAAGAAAGTGATTAATGAATTGAGACAAGTCCAAAAGCAGAGTTCAGCATTGAAGGTGAAGTGTTGAGATTTCGGAACCGAATGTGTATCCCAGATATTCCGGAACTGAAGAAAAGAGTTTTAGATGAAACCCACAAATCAGTGTTTGCTATGCATCCGGGTAACAATAAAATGTATCAGGATCTGAAACAAAGCTATTGGTGGCCTAAAATGAAGAAAAAGATTGCAGAATATGTGTCCAATGTCTCAAATGTCAGTAGGTTAAAGCTGAACATCAAAAACCAGGCGGTCTACTTCAACCCCTTCTTATTCCTGAATGGAAGTGGGAACATGTGACTATGGATTTTGTTGTTGGTCTACCCTGAACACCTCGAGGTATGGATTCCATTTGGGTTGTAGTTGATAGACTGACTAAGTCCGCACATTTTCTACCAGTTAGAACTACATTTAATGCTTATAGACTGGCTACAATATATGTTGATGAGATTGTCCGTTTATACGGAGTTCCGGTATCCATAGTGTCGGATAGAGATCCGAAATTTATATCTAGATTGTGGAAGAGTTTGCAGGAAGCTATGGGGACAGAATTGAGGTTTAGTACTGCATTCCACCCACAGACAGATGGGCAATCAGAACGAACTATATAGACTTGAGAAGACATGCTAAGAATGTGTGCCTTGGATTTTCAGGAGAGTTGGGAAGATTATTTGCCACTAACAGAGTTTGCATACAACAACAGCTTCCACTCCAGCATCGCTATGGCACCATACGAGGCTTTGTAAGGTAGAAGGTGTAGATCACCAATTTGTTGGACAGAAGTCGGGAATAGAGCTTTTCTTGGGCCCGAAATTGTGCAAGACACTTCTGAGAAAATTAGAATCATTTAGCAAAGGCTCAAGACAGCTCAGGACCAACAAAAGAATTATGCAGATGTTCGAAGGAGACCTCTCGAGTATGAGGTTGGTGACCATGTGTTTATCCGTGTGACTCCGATGAAAGTCCAAGTCAGGTTTGGAAAGAAAGGTAAGTTGTTGCCCCGTTACATTGGGCCGTTCCAAATTTTGGAAAGCCTTGGTCCAGTTGCTTATAGAGTTGCTTTGCCACTAGGATTTGAGCAAATCCATAATGTGTTTCATGTGTCGATGTTAAGGGGTTATCTTCGGGACCCGTTTCATGTGATTGACTATCACCGGGTAGCTCTTGATGAAAATATAGAGTACGCCGAATGGCCGGAACGAATCATTGACCGGCAAGTGAAACAATTGAGAAGCAAGTCCATCCCAATGGTGAAAGTAGAATGGAAGGAACACTATGGGACGGATGCCACGTGGGAAAAAGAGGATGAAATGCGACTACGCTATCCACATTTGTTTCCCAACGAAGGTAAAATAAGTTTGGAGGACCAAACTTCCAAAAGGGGGGAAGACTGTGATAACCCTGCTCCGTATTATGCTAACTAATCTTAATTATGATTGTGATTATGTGGTTGATATGATTTTGAGTACTATTTATATGAATATATATGGTTTTGAATTTCTATCTGTTCACCGTAGGAATATCTATTCAACTTACTGTTGTAAACTAAAAATTGAAGGCCTTATCGGCCACAGAAACCGAAATTGACTACGCCATTGTGATTAGCGTAATTTTTAGAGCCTACGGTGAAATTTAATTGAAAACTGATTTGGATCAAAATAATTAGGTTCATAATGATTAATTAAGTGCCATTAATTGGTTATAATCAAATTTGATTTAGTAGGGCTATAAAAGGGCCATTATGCACTCAATTCCTCTCTTTTATTTCAACTTGGCTGAAGTTGCTCTAAGGAAAGAGAGAGAGGGTTGGCTAGAGAGGGAAATAGGAAGAATTGTATAATCTGGTTCAAGGTTTGTGAGATTTGAAAGCTAGGCTCAAGGATTAACCTCAATTGTGAATATTAAAGCTCCTAGGTGAGTAAATTCATAGATTTTAGTTTGTAACTTTGTGAATTCAAAGTTGAATGGTGATCAAGAACATGAATTGAGTTAGTTTGATGAATTGGGAGTCAATGTACACATGCATGTAGGAGATTGCCATGGATTGTATGTTTGAGCTTGAAATTTGCATGAGCTAGCATGAATAACGTTGAACATGGAGAATTGGGCATCAATCTTCACATGCATGCATAATTTTCATGGGTTCCATAATAATAAGTGTCATTTGCATGATTTGAAATAGAAATGAAGTCAAAAATTTGCATGCATGTTTGATTATGGAAGATATGGAGCTTATATGAGGGTTGAATGCATAAGCCTTGATTATACTAAAGAAATGTTGATTAATTTTGAAGATTGGACCATGATTTCGAGCAATTGGCTTCATATTGTTTGTGTACTCATGATATATATTGTGTTTCCCTATTTTGGTACCTTAATTCGAGCTTTGGAGCCTTTGAATATCAAGTTTGAGCCTCAAGAATAATTCTGAATTTTCCAGGATTTGGCATGTCCGCTCGAGCGGGGAAAGCGCCGCTCGAGCGGGAAATACGAGCTCCCAGAAGTTTTGCAGGCATGGGTGTCCGCTCGAGCGGGGAGATTTACGCTCGAGCGGGGAGCCACGTAGTGAGACTTCCAACTCGAGCGTCTGAATTCACGCTCGAGCGTAAAAATGAGGCAACCAGTACTTTTGCAGACCTAATGGGTTCGCTCGAGCGGGAAAGTCCACGCTCGAGCGGGGACCCCTATTTCTGAAATTTTGTAAATGTGTTCTGTGTTTCATTTTTCGTTCTCTTTCACTTCTAAGTACTCTTCGGCATGCATTGAGCATTATGAATGAATTAAAAAGGATAAGAAAGAAGCCTAAGAGGAATGTATGAGTTAAGAACGGACTGAATTGATTGTGACCCATATGTGTTATGTAATGTGTAGGGTCGAGCTCCAGAGCAAATCAACCAACCGATCACTGTGAGTAATATCTTAATAAAGATATCTGAAGTATGTTATCTGTCCAATTGCTTACTTCTATGTAAGTTTTATAAGTTCGTTAATGTGAATGGTGGACGAATATTTGCTAAAAGAATGATTGGGCCAAAGGCCAGTTTGATATGAATGAAAGAATGATTGGGCCAAAGGCAGTCTGACATGAATGAAAGAATGATTGGGCCAAAGGCCAGTCTGACATGAATGATATAATGATTGGGCCAAAGGCCAGTCTGACATGAATGAAAGAATGATTGGGCCAAAGGCCAATCTGACACAAATGAAAGAATGATTGGGCCAAAGGCCAGTCTGACACGAATAAAAGAATAATTGGGCCAAAGGCCAGTTTGACATGAATGAAAGAATGATTGGGCCAAAGGCCAGTCTGACATGAATGAAAGAATGATTGGGCTAAAGGCCAGTTTGACATGAATGAAAGAATGATTGGGCTAAAGGCCAGTCTGACATGAATGAAAGAATAATTCAGCCAAAGGCCAGTCTGACATGAATGAAAGAATGGTTGGGCCAGAGGCCAGTCTGATGTGGTTGGGACCGTAGTTACTTGATACATGTATATGTATATACTAGATAGAAACACGAATTGGGCCCAAGGCCGTTTGGTGCATGTCGTTCTAAATACTGTTCGTGTATCTTCTTTATTTGATATTGTTCACTGGGCTTTCGCTCACACTCATTCATGTGTTTGTAGGTGAGCCAAGGGAGGTCCAAACCCAGCCTCAGTGAAGTTTGTGAGAAACAGTCGAGGTTTTGAAGAGTCAGCCCAACGTCTCACGCATGAGACCTGTCTTCGCCTTTTTTGCCCTTTTTATGTGGTTTTGTTATATTGGCGTAAACTTTGGATAACTTTTGTACATAAACTTTGGGTTTGGCTGACTTAGACTTGCATGATCCTGTATGTACAGAACTTCGTGTTGTTACATATTTTGATGTGAGTTATTAACATGTATATGCGTGGATTGTTATGATGTGCCATGTAAGCACAACTCTATAGACAAAAGTTTGAATTTGCTTCCATTTGGCCCCTTTTCTCTGATGAGTTATGTTTTGTTTGGTTTGAGGCCGTAGGTAATCCGTTGATTACTGGCCGGTTATGTCCTTAACCCATAGGGGCGGGTTCGGGTCGTGACAGAATTGACCACACTGATAACAATTAAACCCTTGACCTTTATTTTGAGACTGAGAGTGAGATTGACTTTGAGATCGATTATGTGATGGTAACATTAACTACCCTCCTCCCTTCTGTGAGCATGAGAAGGATTTGTGACCCGGTTGGCCACACTTGAAACACAAGAAGCTACTCGATGCACTTTTTCCTAGACCCGCACTAGGCAAAGGAAAAATGGATCTAGACTGTTGTGGTAGGGACTGGGATGGATAGGTGTTCCTGCTCTTCTTGTTCTGCCTATAGTCTCCTCGAGACTCTTGGCCCCTAGACCTCGAAGTCCGAAGCCTCTCCTCCTCGACTTGTATAGAAATTTCTACGTGTGTCGCTGTCTCCACAAGACGGTCATATTCCCGAATCATATTTCCGACAAGCTTGAACATAATTTTTGTTTTCAATTTCTTTTCAAATTCAATGCAACGGCGCTCTTCCGTTGCCACCAACTCTGGTGCAAATCTGGACAAACTAGAGAAGACCGCCTCAAACTCGGCCATGGGCATGTCGAGTTGTTTGAGGTCTTTAAACTCTTGCCTCAATCTCTCCCTAGCAGTAGGAGGTATGTACTTATCTTGGAAAGTAATCGCAAAGGCTTCCCATGTCAGCTCCACTCTACCCTTGGCATATTTCCACCATTGACACTCGTCTCCCTTAAGGTGGTAACTCGTTAAAGTCACTCTTAGTTCACTATCTTCGATGTGAAGCATCTCAAATGTCTTCACAGTTTGTTCGAGCCACTCATCCGCTTTCTTAGGCTCGGGGCCACCATGGAACTTATCCTTTTTGGCCCGCAAGAACTCTCTAGTAAGGAAACTCGCCCTTGACTACACGGTGTTCTCTCGGGCTTGATTCTCCACCCTCAACAAGTTCATAGACTCTCTTAAAGCCCCTGCCATTTCTCGAGGTAAGGCCCCCATTGTAGTTTGACCCGCTTATCCCACCTGCTCGACCACATTAGCTTGGCCTGCTTGCTCGGCCATATTAGCTTGGCCGAACCCTTCTTCTTGTACCGAAACCCTATGGACCGGTACCTCATGCATACCTCGGCGAGCCCTACCACGCCTCCCGCATCTACTACCACGGACTTGACCCCTTCCTGACATCTTAATAAAGGACACAAGAGAAATAATTTAGCACATTAACTCATATGTGCTCGTAACTTGACTCACACGTTCGACTATAATAATTCTATATATTTCTCTACCATATACACAATTCAATTTCACTCCACATAAACACTTAGTCATATAAACACATACGAATTATACTCTTATGATGAGATTCGTCCCACGAAAAATTAAGAATTCTTAGTAGAATGAGTATTGATCAAGTACCCTTCTAATAAGACCTCAAAGAATTTAACAGGCGCAAACAACATCCCAAAAGTCCAATCCCATACCCATTTAGTCACACAAGCATGTTACCACATAGTCACAAAATGCATAACACTTCCTAAGCATGCTAAATGAACCCATTGTGGTTAAACAACCACTTCCCACGAGCTCTAAGTTTTCAAACTCGGTAGCTCTGATACCAAGTTGTAATGCCCCAATTTTCTAGCCCAAATGATAATACAACAATCATGGCTCTTTCAAGGAAAACCGAATATAAATCTCTAAACTTACATTACGTGATACAATAGTTCTTCATACAACAAATACATTAATCCAACAACAAGAAAATAAACAAATAAATACCCCCAAGGGTTTACAAGTTTCCAAGGCTTCAGCCTGCTTACACAAAATGGTTATTCAAACCCACACACATATAGCCCTTGGCTTACACACAGAGTCACAGCAAAATGAGAGTCTCGTACTCTCAACACACATTCCATCGCCTTTAGTTAGGTGGCATCACCACATCTTTTCCTGCACAAAAATCTCGTAGGGTGAGCATAAAGCCCAGTAGGAAATCCTTAACAAAGTATATACATTTTATACAAGTCTCAAGAAATGGAATGCACATGCCATGCTATGCTATACCCTTTTTTAAGATAAATCACATTTTCATCTTTTGAAAACCATCATGCTCAATGATGTCATGCAATTTCAATTGTTCAAAACTTAACAATTTATTTCAAGGGCGGTAAATACGACTCTGGTAATCTCTAGGTTAGTGTCTGTAAGTAGACTATACAAGTACTACCAATTGTCATTTTTACCGGAATTAACCGGAAGGCTCGACATCTATCTGCGCGGGTTTTCGGTCTTTCATCCCGGACTCTCAGGCCAACTTATTCAATATCATCTACACCACCTATCAAGACTTTCCAATGTATTTATCCCAAAACCATTCCATGAAAACTTGTTTCTCAACATTCTTTTCTCAGTGCAAGTTTTCAAATCAACTTTCAAAATTTAATGTAATCAAATGAATTGATATGCCAATAACATAAGATGAATATAAATACTGTTATTTCAATTTATCATCCAAGGAATAACACAATTCCCTCTTCTCAAGTATCCTCAACAATTAATCATTTCAAGACTATTTCAACATTTTGAACAATAATTTTCAAAATGAATAACAATTCTCGTATTTCCTGAAATTCATCATTTATATAAATATAAATAAGAAATTTTCCAAACATCCATTTATTTTGGCACACAAAATAAATATAACAATATCATTCATGGATTTTCAGTCTCGAAAAAAAAAATCCCTAAATTCTAGGTTTTCTCACAAAAATTATACAACTCAAATTTTTTGAAAGAAAACTTTCCAAAATTATCTTTTCTTCAATCAACGAAGATCAAAACCCATAAGATCATTTTAAAAGAACAAGAGACAAACCCACTTTCAAAATCGCTCAGTTTCTTGAATCAACAATCAGTTTTCAAAACTATCAAAAGATGATTTCGAAAATCATATAGATCTTGCAAATATATATATATATATATATATAACTCTAAGAAAATCCCTACATCAAGTTTTGAAGAAGAAATGAGATGAAATTCCAAAATTTACGGTGTTGAAACTCGATCTCCACAGCACACAACGAAGCCCTCGAGAAGTTACACAACTTTGATGAAAAGCTTCGGTCTAACTCTCAACGGATTTGGAGGAATTAAAGAGAGAAGATGACTTCTAGAGAGAGAAGCTCTAGATCTGAAAATTTTGGAGAGTTTTAGAGAGAGAGAGAGAACTGAAAAAGTGATCTGAAATATCCCCTTACGGACTGATATAACATGGCCCGCTCGAACGTGAAATACACTTTCCCGTAAGCAATTTCGAATGCATTTTTGCATTTTTGCTTTCGGCGAACTGTCCGGGCAGCTCGACCCCTGTAAGTTGACCGGGTCAAAATCAGGATCGCTACAATATGTCTTCCAACCTCCATTTCTTTCTTCCTTTAATTTACATGCTTACCGTGGTTGTACAAAGCATCATATTTTCTTTTATCATTTCCATTCCTTGCATCAATTTTTGGATGCATTAAGGTTCGGGTCATCATACTTGATGTCTTTATCATTTCCTACTTGATTATGTGCGCTACCTCATGATTTGAGTTGATTTACATGTCATGTTAGTAGCCGAATCTAGTAATTACATTTTTGTATGCGTAGCATTAGCCATTTTGCATATTAGGATCATGCATTTTTTTCTAACTTTTTTTTTTTTTTTTTTGGCTTGCCACAATTAAGTACTAGGTGAGCATTTTTGCTTTAGCATATTGTAACAACCCTAACCTATGATTAACCGTTAAACCATTATTAAGAATGTTTAATGAGTAATTAAGAATACTTTACAACATCAGAAATCCATCCACATTGTTTAAAGATTTCACTTCGTCAGTCACCCCAGTCTAAAATTCCATGAAATATGTTCCTAATAATTGTAGAAACACATTCTGATATTGATATTGTTTGGCAACATCCGTGGCTGATCTAAATTATATAAGTTTCAAATTCTGCATATGTGGTATGTCTAGACTAGGATATAATATAAACATGATGAGATTAACCCAAAAAAAAACATCTAAACAGATCTATTGATAAAAAATATGACTTAATCATATAATGAAACAAAACTTAACAAATACATAATAATTTTTGGTTAGTTGTGATTGGAAATTATTTACCAAACAGCCAAATCTATTAATGTAAAATATTTTGTTTGGTTGCCAACAACTTAGCAAAGTCCATTAGCATTGGAGATTAAATAGATTTAACATGAAAAATACATAAAAGAAAATTCATATAGCGTCTGGGCTAGACAGCAAAGCAAAAACCTCTGAAATCATCCAAAAATATTGACTTTAATTACAACCGTTTAACCCTCTGCTGTATGTGCAGAAATATTCTTAGGTAGCTTGTCTAATTGGCATTTACGCTGTGTTTGGTTGGGGGATTTGAAGAAGGATTTGGAAAAGGAAGGGAAAAAATTAGGTGAAATGTGAATAAAATATACCTATATTTTACCTAGTTTCACATACATTTTCCCTTTCCCTTTCCCTTTCCAAATTCCTCTCTAAATCCCCCAACCGAACACCACATTAGGGTTTTAATTATGGTGAGGCAACCGATCCATACAACTGGAAAAACTAGAGAGGAAAGGCTATTGAGTAACATGGCTTTTCTTTTTTTAATTTATATATTAGAAACCTGGGTAACACAATGAAAAAAATAATAATAAAAATAAAAAATAAAAAAGATTACAATCTCCAGAATTATCAATCTAGATTTATTCTATACTTGGACCATACAACACCAATTCAATCTCCATCACATAATCACAATCACAATTTAGACTTGTTTAAAAAAAATTCCAAGAAAAAAGAGTAAAAAAACAGAGAAGTTCTACTGACAACGTAAATAATTCTCAAAAAAATCATAACGAAAACACTCTGGAGGAACACAACACATCGGACCTTGACAATAAACGAAACCAATTCCCTTTAAATGATTAAATTTTAAAAATTGTAACAGGAAATTAAACTGCTGTTGTTTTTGTTTTTATTTGTTTATTTTTCTATACATACTTTGATGTGTTTATCCAAAGTGTTTTCGTCATTATTTTCAAGAATTATTCTTGTTGGTAGAATTACTGATATACCCTCAAAAAAAAAAGAAGATAAAACCTACGGATAGACAAAAAAAGAAAGATAAAGATAAAACCTATGCACTTTTTCTGTCTTTCCTTGTTTGTAATAGCGACAACAGCAGTTTGCTATGAAGCACGGGTATTCCAAAAATGGTGCTGTACTAGTACCGGGTACGCATACCGGTACGGCTGCACGCATACCAGGTACGGCCAAAGGAGGTCCGGTACGTTTGGTACATTTGGGTACGACATGGGTACGCCGTGGGTACGGAGGGGTAAGCCGTGGGTATGTTTCGGTTACGACGGGCAAAAAATAAAATTGTAAAGAGATGCAGGATACCAGAGCAATTTATTTTATGTTCTTTATTAAAAAAAATAAAAAATAGAGGGTTATTTTGTAATATTAAAAATATATACAAACCTGATTTATTGGGCCATCGCAATCTTCAATCTTAGTTCTTCCTTCGAAATCCTCATCCCTACCAACGAGTTCCTTGAGAGCGAGACAGAGAGAGCCGACTAAGGGCTTGGGGGACATGAAGGGTTTGGAGTGAAAGATTTCGAGGATGAGAAGGGAGTTGTGGAAAGGGAAGGAGAGGGGGAGAACGAAGTGCTCGTTCCAGACGGGGCGGGTGGAGCTGGAGTCGTCAGACTTGGTGGCCAAACGGCGATCTGAATCCAACTAGAAGATAGCGTAGGGCTTCAGGTCGTCGGACTTGTTGCCATTTCTGCTGGTGGGTTGGGTTGATTTGCTAAGAGAGAGAGAGAGAGAGAGAGAGAGTGGTCCGGTGCTGGAATTGTCTTTGTTGGAAGGGGAAACTGGTATGAGAATTGGTAAAGGTCTCTTACTTTTATTTACACCCCCCCTCTCTCTCTCTCTCTCTCTCTCTCTCTCTCTCTACAAAATAATATAATTATACACTGACTTATCCTTTTGAAGGGAAAAAAAATTATAAAAAAGTAATAATAATTTAGAATTTCATTTTAATGATAAATCAAACTTTTAACTTTTAATTATTTTAATTTTAATTTTTAATTTTTAAAATGATATTAGTTATGACCATTTTTGTAGTTCTCTTTTTAGTTTTGATATTAAATTTTTAATTTGTAGGTTGGATCTTCAACCATAATTATAAAAATAAAAATAAAAATTATCAGCATACCGCAGCTGTACCCGTATCATATTTTTTTTTTGAGTTTTGACGTATCGACGTATCTGTACTCGTATCCGCACCCGTGCTTCATAAGCAGTGAGATTGGATCATTTCAAGGGCTGAATTTGAGTTGTGTTGTTTTAGTCCATCATTTGAAATGTGCAATTTTGATTCAACATTCAAAATCTTGATTAAACATCCACTCCTTCATGCTCATTTGATTTTTGAATGTTGGGTGATTTTCAGTCATTCTTACCTTCTAGTATATATACACATTATTCTTTCTATTTAGTTTTTTTTTTTCCATGTGAACAAAATAATCAAATGTCAATAGAAATTAAACCAAAACTTTGGACCATTGAAATAAAGATCAAAAGGTTACAGGAAACTCCGTTTGAGGCCACACTTTTCAAATCTTTTCTGTAACGGTATTTCAAAGGTCACAAACAACTTTTCAAAAGGTCATCTTACACAAGTCATTAATTTAAATGCTTGGGAATATTTTGAGAGTAAAAAGTGTAAAAAACATTAAAATGCTCTTCGCTCTTTAAAATAGTAATAAATAGTAGATAATAGTTTTTTTTTTTTTTTTAATCTATGATGGAAAACTTATAATAGGAAAAAGAACAAGATTTGAAAGTTCATAACTCTAGGGTTAGATAAGTCAATAGTTGCTTGAATTAAATCTTTACCAATAGGGTGCTTCTATTTACACACCATATTTCGTCTCAAGGCATACCATTAATTAGTTTATTTTTTATTACAATATTAACCTAATATAAAATGACCACAAATGATAAAAGGTTATGATACACACCTTACGTAATAAACACCAATTACTCATTGCACACTACACCCAATTT
The DNA here is from genome assembly GCA_036172215.1 of Camellia granthamiana. Lineage (NCBI taxonomy): Eukaryota > Viridiplantae > Streptophyta > Magnoliopsida > Ericales > Theaceae > Camellia > Camellia granthamiana. Next base: position 116,960,072 of record CM069913.1, read on the forward strand.
TGATTTTTTATTTTTCACTCAACACACACTATCATTTTTTAAATATTCCCAAAATATCCTCATCTTCTCTAACTATAACCCTAACCCTAACCCTAACTCTATCCCGCAGCCGCCGCCGCCATCAACCATTGCCGTCAACCATCTTACCTCTTTCTGTCGCCGTTACCCTCCGACCGACACCATTCCCTTTTTGTTTCCATCCCCAATCCATTTGCGTTCTTGCCATGACAACAACTCGCATTGCCCTTTCCTTTACTGCAAACATTGCAACTCGTAATAAAATTTGTGTTGTGTAGATTGAGAAATTTATATGAAGGCTAAAAATGTAATTGACTAGAAGGATAAAAATGTAATAAATTTTTTTTTTTGGGTAAGGAAATGGAAGATTGAAGATCGTGGGTGCAGTGTGTGAGTGAGTAAGGGTAAAAATGTAAGATTGTGGGTGGGGTGTGTAAGTAAGAGTAAAGATGGAAGATTGTGATGTGTATTGAGCAAATTTCTTATTTATCAAATTACTAAAGGTGTGCCTTGAGTAGTAGTGTGCCTTGAGATGAAATGTGGTGTGTAAATAGAGGCACCCTTACCAATAATGTTTAATTGATATTTTATGAAAAAAACTATCAGGTGATTCAGGGCATTATGTGTCCTTACCTTTCATCAATTACCAATTGTCAAGGCCTGTTGTTGTTTTCGATACCCCAATACAAAGTTGTGATTCTACTTTTTTTTCACAAATTACAATAGTCTTTAGTACCACTTAATTATACTCACCAAATAACTTTTTCATTTTATGAGATTCGTCCCTAACTCCTTGACTAATCTGATAATGTGTACGTTTTTCTCTTCAAATTTAAAATTTAAATGATTTACAAACAAAATTTGTATACATAAAACATTTCAAAAACGATCTAGCAGTGGCAATATTGTAAATGAATGTTTTGATTTGAAATTAAACGACTATAAAATTATGTCATTATGTATAGAAATTTGGTTTATATATCAGTACCCCAACCTAATGCAAAAAATGCGTACATTCCATTAGAAATTTTGTCTATTTTCATTAGTAAAATAGACAAAAATGAATATTTTAATCATTATATTCAATGTAGGTATACAAAAAATATCTATTTTTTATTGAGTTTAATGATTAAAATATCATTTTTCATCAATACAAAAATAGGTAAAAGGTTTAAATTGAAAATAAATAACAAAAATTAGTGTTTAATTTTGTCAAATTAAAAAGTTAGGGTTTATTTTATCATAATACTCAAACCCTAACATTTTTTTAATGTCAACCAATCTTCTCAATTATCATGTCTTTATTTTGTTTTTCACTTTAATTTAAAAATAGGTTTGGTTTAAAACCAAAGTGTCCAATTCATATACAAAGTTGAAGGATTTGTGTTGATCCTAAATTGTTATAAATAATGAAAACTAAAAGTTTGGGCGATAAATAAAATAAAATAAAATATATTTTTAAAAAATAATGGTTCACTATCAAATGTTAAAGAATAATTTTAATTTTATCACACTATAAATGCATAACTCAAAAAAAAATCTATGTGATAACATTATATGTATTATTTATATGTATGTTTATATGAAAACGTACAAATAAAATTATTTTAAAATTTCTGTAGTACGTCTGGTTAACTAGGTTATGATGAATCATATGAGGTAGAAATAGAATTTCCTTGGAAACAACTTTAAATCATAGTTGAGAACCAACTCGCATTTTTTGGAAGGATAAATGAAAATTTTCATTAAAAAAAAAAAGGTGAAAACATATTTTTTTTTTTATGTTCAATTTTTTCTAAAACTTTAAGACATTATGTCATTTTATTTTTGCAATGAAAAAAATTATCAAAAATAATATTATAAAATAAATAAATAAAGAAAACCTTAGAATTATATAGGTATAGACTTTGAGAAGTTGTTTTCTCATTATGTCCACTACTTTCATCACTATTGTTATTATTACCACAAGTATCATAATTTCACTATCGCTACCACAATGGCCACTACCATTACTACCACAACAACAACTACCATGACCTTTCACTTCTATGACCATTGCCATTATTGCCATAACTATCACTATCATTTCACTGCCACAATAAGCACATCATCATTACACTACTGTCGGCACTCTCTTTTTATCTCTGGCACATTACTCCTCATTATCACCACAACCACTATCTCTTTATCTCTACCACTATTATGGGTGTTATAGGCACCGTTGTTGCCTTCACTACCACCAAGTCACCATCACCATATAAAATAAATTTAAAATTTAATATTATATATATATATCAAATGAGAGGGTAATTTATATGGTATTTGGGCCGAGCTGGGTAATGGGCCGTTATGGGCCGCAGAACAAAAGGCTGAGTAAAAAAGGCTTCGAAGTTAGTCTGGTCCGGAAGAGACTTGAGGTTAGCTCGGTCTAAAGACGCCTTGAAGTTAGTTCGGTCTTGTAGTTAGTCCGGTCATGACGCATTGCGGTTAGACTGGTCAGAACTTTACTATTCGGTAGCTCGGTTTAGTCACACCATGGTTTGCACATAAGAAACCGAGATAAAGAATAGTGAAAGGAAGAACTGAACTAATGATAGTTCGGCTTACTCTGCGGCTCGGCATAGTCACGATTACCTCGGTCCTATTAGAATCCTATCATGGTAAAACCATCTCACTTGGTTTGAGCAGTGAGAGGGGTGTTGAAGGATAAGCATTATCTTTCAGGAGTATGAATCCTAGGAGGACTCTACGTGGAGGAGTAAGAGTCCTACTTAGATTGTGCTACACGGAACCTATAAAAGCTCACAAACATCACCTATGGAGAGGTAACGCAACTTTGATTTCTGAATACACAGAACTTTGTCTACTTGTCCATTTTTCTGACTTAGGCATCGGAGAGGTTTCCGGCATACACCCGCCGGGAAGTTCACGTTTGTGTTTTCAGGAAATAAGACGACGACGTACGAGGGAATAAAACGACGACGTACGGAGGAACGCAGACTTGATCAACAGGATTATATGAGAAGGTTTATTTCTTTCCCGTACATCAAACACTACTTTACATGATAATTTATTCAACACCGCTACGGAGCTCGAAAAATCAAAGGCTCGAATGGCTCGAAATTTCAAAACGACGTCGTTTTAGGACTTTTTTTATTCTCTTACCGGTAAGATAATATTTTCCGTACCATTCGAGCCATTCGAGCCTCAGTTTTTCGAGCTACGGAGCATTTTTGTAATTTATTAGGGTTTAGTGGTGTTAAGTCCACTTTTAAGGAATATATGTCATTAAGTACAGTAATTGATCTACTTTGATTTTTAAGAATTTGATTAATGAAATATATTATTGATAACTACAAATTATTATTTTAAATAATATATATATATATATATTATATTTACCCTTGTACTTTTTCTGTATTTATTTTTTTATCGCTATATCTTCACATACGATTATCAATCGTCGCTTACTGTTGTCAACCCACTGTAAACTTCTTCGTTACTGTCACCAAAAAATGTCGCTGACAATCACTACAAGAAAAAACACTTTTAGTGGTATTTATGTTAGTCACCAAAAGTGTAATTTCTGTCACTGAAAGTATCAGCAACCAAAAAAAAAAAAAAAAAAGGTCACCAAAGCTATGTCACTACATGATTTGGCGACCAAATAAATTATGGTCGCCTTATAAAAGTATCAGTGACCAAATATTTTATTCGCCAATCACCAAAAAACTTGTCGCTGTAAATTAATATTTCGTCACTAAAAGTAGCCTTAAGCAGATGACATGTCAACTTTTATTCGCCAACTAAATGCGTTGCCAAAATAACTTCCAGCAACGAAGCAAATTAGTTGTTGAATGTCAAATCTTTTGGCAACCAATCAAGAGTAAATTAATAACTGAAAAACTTGTCACCAAATGTTCATTATATATATATATATATATCTATATATTTTACTATTTCCTTGTTCAATACATAATTTATAAACCTATAAAATATAATCCAAACCCAATGCAATCAAAAAATATTAACACACTTGTGCAAAGCATCCAAAATATAAACTTAATTCAAAAGTAACATATTAAACATAAACAACATATCAAATCCAAAGCATCCAACGTAAGTACAAATCCTTAACAATGAATTATCGCCAAAAAATATACATTTGGTGACTAACATTTTTGTCACTATATCTTAACTTCGTCGTAGAAAATTTTTCCTCGTTCCCACCAAGAACTTTAGTTCGGCGCCAAACTCAATGACGACCAAATGTTTTAACTCATCGCCAATAGTTTAGTTTTTAGAGACCAATCAATATATCGTTGCTAATTACGTATATTTGGCTACTAATTTCTGTTATGTTGCCAAAAACTATTGCCAAAAATATTTTTTGTTGTAGTGGATGACGTCTGTAACACTTGTATTCTTTAAGCTAGTGGAAGGTGTAATTAATTCCATTGCCTCTGTTATTGGGATTTTAGAGTTGGTGTATCATTGTATCAGTGGAGCGAAATTTGATCTAGACTTGTTACAAATGTTTTTCTGTGCTTAGTTTTGTTAGAAAATGCTTTGGGAACCTTGAATTTTTGTTCTAAGTGTCGACACCTGCTCTCTTCTTTTCCTTCCTTTTTGTTTTTGTTTCTGGGTGTCGACACTACCTCTTCCTAGTGTCAACACTGCGTGAGCAGAGTGTTACTGGTTCTCTATTGCTTTCTGGTGTCGATACCTAGGCCTTCTGGTGTCGACACCTTGTCTGGTGCAAACTCGCGTGAAACACCACTGCTTTCTAGTGTTGACACTTGGGCTTTCTGGTGTTGACACCGTGTCTGTTGCAAACATACCTGAGGCAACTCTGTTGCAGTAAACCTAGAAATTCCTGCTGCATTTTTGTCCTTACTTTTTGGGATCTTTGACTTACTCTTTTAGCTGACTTTGGGTCTGATATTTCACTTTTGACCTACCACTATAAATAGACCCTCCACTCTCTTTCTTTATTTTCTTTTTCCTCTCTTTCTCTTCTCTTTTCCTTCTCTATTTCATAAGTCACATTTTCTCTCTCTAAACTTAGTTTTTTCAAGCTAGATCTTCTAATCTACCCACTTTGGGTCATCCTCTCATCCTGCTCCTTTGGGATTAAGCATAGAGCTTGTCAAGGGCTTTGTTCTAATCAAAGCAAATCACCATTTTGCCACCTTCGACTCTTTGGGGTTTTCTCCGTTCTTCCTCTTTGTTTTGAGATAGGGATTTCTTAATGATTTGTATGCTATTTAGTTTTGTTATGTGTTATTTTCATACTTGAGTTTTGAGATAGATAGGGTTTGGTTAATCTATGTATTAGTGCATTAAATGGGGATCTCTTATTGGCTTTGCTTGTTGTTCAATTAAATCTCATATATTTATTTTGTGACATGATTTTTGGAAGAAAATTGAGTCTTGAGAAAGAAGCCCTAATTTTCATAAAAGCTATGAGATATTGTGATTTTGGGAAACCACGGTGATTTTGAAAATATTGATATTATGTTGAATTAAATCATTGTTGTTATTCTTTAACTTTGTATTGAAGATAACTGCTTTGATTATTGGTAAAGGATAGCATTGTCGTGTGATAGAAATTGCATGTGATTTAGGCAATTAAACTATTTATTAGTCATGCATCTCAGTGATCATCTCATGGATTTGCGAACTTCATACTTTGTATCCTGGAAAAATGGTTGTGTTTGAGAACAATCACATTGCTTTGAGAAAAAATGAGTAAATACCATGATGAATCCGGTTAGGGGTTATGGTTGTAGATAATTAATTTGGCTTTAGGTCCATGGTAAAATTCCGAAAACACATGCGTAGTAGGTACCAAGTTCCTTTGGATTAGGAGCCGGTAAAGTGGTTTTGGGTAATGCTTTGAGAGCCTACTTGTAAACACCGGTCCATGGATTACCAGTATTGTATTTATTGTCATGTTTTCCATTTAAAAGAAAGTGTTTCGAATGTGATTTTGGAACTCTTGCATGACATTGTTTCAAAAAGGAGAACCCATGGTTTGGGCATGTGTGGACGCGCCCTAGGGCCTTATGCTTACCACAGTTCGGACTCAAATGTCACGGTTCTGAATCTAATCCCGCAAAGTGCAATGCGAGACCGATAAATCACCAAAGAGTCCAAATCCGGCAAATCGTTTTGGAAAACTGATTTTTAAGAAAGAAGTGCCAAACATGGACTGCTTTGCCAGATACAGAGTCGCCACCTAAATATTTTATTTTTGGGGGAATTTAAGAAACCCTGACTCGTGCCTAAGGCCACATGTCCATCATCACCAAAGTTGCCTCGGCTCGGGAACTTGGGTACGATTGGGGAAGGTCAGCTATGAGCACCCCCGCTCGCCCGATCAAAGATCGGCAGCTATTAAACATGATATCATGTTTTTGAAAATACATGCGTTCTTATTCCGATTAATTAGCTAATCTTACTATGTTATGCGCACAGCAAACAAGTATAGACTAGATCGCCTAATTTGGAACAAAGCATCGCATATCCATTTGTTTGAAAAATGGTTTGAAGGTGCTACTCGCAAGTAGGCTAAGACGTGGATTTGCCACCCTCAAGTGGGCTTAGAAAACATGATTTTTCCACCTAAAGTGGGCTTAAAACTCGCGTTTCGATGAATTGTTTCAATTCAAGTAATCTAACCTTCACCCACAGGCATTCAGGCAGTTATATCACATAAGCAAATAGCCTCATGGGAAGCATGCTTTCATGGCAACATCCACACATATGCGAGATGCTAAAGTATAAACACTCACAGTGTACTCCGAGCCAAAACACGAAACTAGTTAGAAATCAATGCATGACCCTAGTTCATGTTAGCAATGGCTAATGCAACACATACAAAATGCAACTAGAATAGGCTCGGCTAATCTAAGATGGCATATGAAATGCAACAATTCGATACATGTATTCAAATAGGAATTGAAATACAATGCAGTTAGTATGATGCGCCGAGCCCGGTGCGTGCAATACAAATGAATGAATGCAAACATGTGAGCATAAGAATGCTAATTGAAATATGACCTAAAACTAACCATCGTAAGCGGTTAAGTAAAAGGGAGAAAGACGCGGGGTTAGAAGACATTCACACACTCACGCACACTTTTTACAAAATTGTGCCCTCTCGGCGGAGGGACCAAAAGAATAATACAAACCGAATAATTAACTAACTAACTAGCTAATTAATTATTACACAACACTTAACTAATTAGACAAATTAATTAAGCTATTAAAGCGGTAAAGAAGCCTCAGAAAGAGGGACAAATGCATTCATGCTCAGCTCCGCTCGGAAATCTATCACCATACTCATACTGCCTCTGTTTACACTGCTCTTCACCTCTGAAAACTGCACAAGTCTCAAGAATGTTTCTGAATCACTCCCTAAGCACTGTGGGATGTCACCGGCCAAGGTATGGGAACACCAGCCATGTAGGATTGGTCATCGACCAATAATGGAGCTCTCGGCCATAAATTTGTAGCCGACCGGCACTAAAGATGGCCAGCCGGCCATCTCTTCCTGCAAAATACTATTTTGCTGCAGTAGAGGACAAACAGAGCATGGCAATGCATTTTCAAAGCAATGTGTGCATAACCACCCTTCCTATCATGTCATGAACTCAAGGAAGTATGGTTCTCGACCCTCGGACCATCAATTACGCATTTCAATGCATGATGGTCAAAGGAGCCAAGTGTGCAAATCAATATGGAATGAATGGATAAAACATATGAAGGCCTCACACTCTATCATGTTGGATCAAGAACATCGGCGACTAAGGAGTGAGGTACGTTTTGTCACTTCAAGTACGAACGTTCCTCGCTCCTCGTGTTTGGTTTGACACCCCAAACCAAACACAATGTAATGCAAGCGAGTATGTCAAGTACAATGCAACATGGAAATGTAATGCTATGCAACCTAAGCATGCACAAGGCTAAGGTAACAAGCATGCCAAATGCAATGCAATCTAAACGAACACGTGATAAAATGCAAACTAGCAAGCATGCAAAATGCAACCTAAACGTACAAACATGCAATGTAATAGGCATGCGACAACAATACCAAAACGAGGATGTGACAACATGCAATGCGGTAAACATGCAACGACACACAAACCGCATGATCCATGGACTTACATTGAAAATGGATAAGCCTCAGCCACACCAAAAACAGTGGCCAAAATGATGAAGTGATAGAATGAAATGCAAAATGAGCATGCACATGCAATGGTCCAAGAGTTAAGGCATAAAGTCACAAGACCCAAACATGAGCAATGGGGTGACAATCATGGTAGTATGGTGACACCAAAAGCTTTGAAATTATGTTAAGGGTGATGCCAAATCAAACACACAACACAAGCAAGGCATGCTAATGGACTTCAAGTTCAAAGCAAGCCAAGGTACTTGAACCATGGCCATATCAACCAAGTCCCAAATGAACAAGGTGACCCAAAACAGTCCCAAGGCAGGCCAAAACAAGGCTAGAACATGCATGGGATGAGGCTAAAACATGCTAGAAAGGTGAGCACAAAGCAAAACGCATACAAGGCCAAGAGGGGCAATTGCACTACTGTCACGACCCAAACCCGCCCCTATGGGTTTAGCACCGTAACCGGCCAGTAATCCGAGATTACCGAAGGCCTACTGAACAGTAAGACAGTAAAACAGAGTACAGGGGCATGGCGGAAGCCAATACAGTAAATAAACAATGTCCAATGAGCTGTGACAGTCTGTATGCCAAAAAGATTTTTCATACATTTATACGGAACAGTACCAAATAGTATGCACAATATTTACAATATACAGTACAAGGACTTAATCCCTATTAAGCAGTACGGTAACAGTCTATACAGTACTACAAAAACAGTACAAGACAGACGGGGAAATAAAAACACCCCTAAGCCATAGCTTGGCAGGCTCGGAACCTCGCGGTGAGGCACAGTGGTTGGCTTGACAAACTGGAGTTACCCCGACGCTCCTAGCTGCGGTCTAGTGCCTGTACACCTACATATATATGAACAGTGAGCTAAAGCCCAGTGAATAACATAATGCGTAAAGAGGTTTAGAATGAATGTCCTTACAGTAATGAAAACAGTTCATTAAATCAATATTCCAGTCTTTCAGTCAATCAGTCATATGTGGCACATCCGTTAGCATAACAATACAGTAAGCAGTAGGTCTTAAAGACCAAACAGTAATGATGCCCATCAATCAGTAAACAGTAGTGGTTCCACAAGGGAACCGATAGAGATCTCTGTAACAGTAACAGTAGACAGTAGGTGCTAAGGATGCCACAGTATTGTTCAGAATATAGGATATACATTCATTCAGTAAACAGTTTAGTAAACAGTTCAGTTCAGTATTCAGAAGATAATCATTTTGAACATATCTTTACACAATTGTTACTCACAGAGTTCTGGGCTACAGTAGGCTAGAGCGTCTTCTCCAAATGCCAACCCTATACAGTTAACAGATTGAACACGCTCTAAGTTTCACAGTTGGGAAAGATAATTATTAACTCCCTATTATGCCTCTGTGTGTTCTACATCTATATCCTCATTAAGATGTCTAAAACTAGGCCTAAGAATGCCTAGGATGGAATGAGGATGCAAAGATGTACACAGAAAACATTTTCAGAATTTTCAGTGAAATAGGGTCCCGCTCGAGCACAGGTTTCCCCCGCTCGAGCGGACATGCAACAAAGGTACCCGCTCGAGCGGCAACTATCCCGCTCGAGCGTACTGTAAAAGTACTGGATGGGTGAATTCTCCGCTCGACTCCCGCTCGAGCATGAGACACAAGGCCCCGCTCGAGTGCCAACTTCCCCGCTCGAGCGGACTGTAAACAAGGCCAAAGTGCTGGGAGCTTGATTTCCCCGCTCGAGCGGCACTTCCCCCGCTCGAGCGGACGACCAAAATCTGGAAATCCCATATTCGAACTCCAAGTTCAAAACCAAGTTTTCAAACACCAAAATCGATCCTCTTGGGCCCATTTTCTGGAAAACTCTTGTAAACACATAGAATAACATGTTTCAAAACTCAATTTAAGAAATCAAGACCCAAGGGTGTTTAATTCAACTCCAATTCAAAACCATTTTTCAAGAGCAATGCTCAAATAGAACATGCATGGGCTTAAATCATTTTCAAAGCTTTAATGCTGGTTCAAAAGAGCTCAAACCTCCAAAAACAAGATGAACTCATGGAGTATGATCAAAAGATGGACATGCATGTGAGGAATTATGAACTTACAACCTCAAAACTCAAGAATGGTAACATGCATGCAACAATCAAGCTACAATTCAACATTGAACCCATGTTATAGCTCTAAACTCCATCAATATGACATGAATCATGCAAGAATCAACTTTAAGACACAATTAAGAGGTTGAAATCCTTACCTAGGTCTTGAATGCAAGATACACAAGCTCAAATATGCAAATCTCCTACAAATTCTTCAAGTTTCTAAGCAAATTGTGAAGAACTCAAGCTTTCTCTCCCTCTCTCCCTCTCAAGTCGGCAAGGGCATAAAAATGGCTGAGCAAAATGTTGCCTAAGTGTATAATGAGGCTCAAATATATTGCATTGAGTGGGCCACTAAGGGTTAGTTTGGTAATTTAGTCCAAGACTAGCAATTGATCAATATTTAATCTTATTTAATCATACCAAATCAATTTTCAAATAAATGTACCATAAAATCACATTAATTCTAAAGATCATAAAACACTAATCAATTTCGGGTTCGGCCGCCGATAAGGCCTTCAATTTGCAGTTTAAACATATAAACATGAACAGGTATTCAAACAGTCAAACAGATAAAATGCAATTCAAACAGATACAGTCAATCAATCGGTTTCAGTTTTCAGTCAGTTAGTTCAGTATTTTAATCAGTTCCATTTCCAGTCTTAATCAATTTCAGTTTAGCGGTAATCAATGGTTATTCGGTAAACAGTAACGAGGGTTGTTACAACTACACCTATTACAACCAAGCACGGCATGACTTAGGCCAATAAAATCAGAGTTATGGCATGTTAGAATGAGCCCAAAAACCCACTTAGATGGCATCCCAAAGGCCTAAGTATGATGGCATGCACAATGACCTATTCTTAAGGCATAAAACACAAACTATCCAAAGCATGGAATAGGTGACAAATGCAAGTGTGTAGCCATGAAACATAGACTGAAATTGCATTTCATATGATGCCAAATCATGAAAATACTTCAAGTAACACATGCTAATGAACTCAAGGCACAAAGCTTACAAGCTAGAATGAACCAAGGCTATGCAAAACAACGCATGCATGATCAAGACAACACCAAACAAAGCTTAAACATGGTGAAACATGACTAAAAGCTCCTTTGAGTTGAGCCAAAACATGCAAGAATAGTGTCCCAAACACAAGATGCATGTTATGCAAACATGCAAGATTACTCTACAAGTATGTGAAGCATGCAAGATGCCATCAAACCAACATGGAATAGAGTTAAGGCAAGTCCTAAAAGCCACTAAAAAATGCTGAAATAGAACCAAGACATGCTAAGTAAACATGCTACTCTTATAAGCCAACAACCCAAGCATATGAGACATAAGGAGAGAGGGGTGTCCCCCTCCTATACAAGACTCCAAAACCACTTCTCCACCACTGAAAATCCTCTGGATTTCAGTGGTGGGAAGGTCAAAATAAGATGATCCCAAAGCTCAAAAGTAAAGGCACAAAACAAGGCCAAACAAGGCCTAAGAGGGAGTAGACAACCCCCAACCAAAAAGTGACCTTAAGCAACCGTAACAAGCATACAAAATCAAAATTTTTTGTAATTTAGAGTCAAGCTTAAAACAATATGGAAGTATGTGTAAAAGCTTAAGCCAAAATGGGGCATCAAAAGCAAGTTGACTCACCCTTGAAGAACAACTTCAAGAACACCACTCCAGCAATCTTATTGGATCAAAAACAGCTCAAGGACTCTGATATCAACCTTCTAGTGCCTCAGCGACCAAGGATAGTGTAGTGCTAGGTGTTTGTGTGCAATAGTAAGAACAAAACACACTTTTGAGCTCAAACACACACACAAATCTAGAGAGAGGGAGATATAGAGAGAGAGATATATATCTAACTTGTATATCAGATTTCTTGAACCCCTGGAAAGGGAGAGGAGGCTCTCCTTTTATAGAAATCCAATTTTGCAAAGCTTCTTGGAGAAGCTAAACAAGGCTCAAATCCCTCCATACACGTGTATAGGGGGAGGGAATTGTGGATGCCAGCTGCACCAACTGGCACAAAATATCTGCCAAAAGCAGATGAACAGGGTTCGGCCACCAAAAATGGCCAATCGACCAACAAAAGTGCCGGCCGACCAAATAAAGTGCCGACCGGCCAATACTTTTGGCCGATGGAAAGAAAACAAGGCCAGTGGCTTCAAGCCTTGGCCGATGGGTTGAGGGAATGGCCAAAAAGCCACCCTCTTCCCTTAGAAGCAAAAACACAAGTGTTTGGTCCACAACCAAGCACAAGACAGACAAGTTGAGAGATCTTGAGGCAAGGCGCGCGACCAAGACCTCCGAGAACTCAAAATGAACACGAACATGGATGATCATCACGTGTTCAAACGATGACGTCCGAGTCTTGAGGACAGTCAAAAATGGGGTGTCTACAGCATGGCATTCCATAAGCATTTCACTGCATTACATTGTTGAATATCATACATTTTATTAAGTTATCTTTACTGTTCATTTTGCTTACCTTACGTGAAAACAACTTTTAAGTGCTGACGACATGCCTCCGCCAAGATAATAGCTTAAGAGGATCTTGGAGCTTGAGGCTCATTTTTTTGTTATTCTTCTTATGTTTAGCCATAGTCTTTCTTGTATTGGGCTTTTGACCCATTTTTTTGTTGAAACCAAGCAAGAACTTGAAAATTTGTCGTCCTCGACAAAAAATAATAGAGTTTAGGACAATTGTCTCAAAAATTTGGACCACTGATCCAAGCACCAGTTTATTATTAATCGTTGATACCATGTGTCAGTGACATGGTATTGTATTAATTTTTTTCCTTTCTTTTGATGACAAAATATAATGATACAATTTTTTCTTGACAATTTAGAATTAAGATAATTACTGTCTAGTCCTATTTAATAAACTTAAATAACTATAGGTCTTTCCTTTCTTTTGTATGCACCAATAAACCCTAATATTCTTTTTATCCTCTCTCTCTCTCTCTCTCTCTCTCTCTCTATCGTCGCCAATCATCGCCATTATCATCATTGACCCACTACCATAACTGTCATTTTTCACTCGCCACCATCGCCGTCCATTCGTTATCACCATCGATTTATACTCCACCGTCACCAATCTACTACCACTGTTCACCAACCACCTCCACCATCACCGATCTATAGTCCACCGTCACTGATTTACACTCTACATCTCTGATCTCCATTCTACTATCGCCGATCCACCGATCTAGTTCTAGGTTTACTCCGATCTTTCAATGGTAAAATCGACTCCAAATGACTCCAAGCAACATTGTTTTTTAAATCTTACTCATCTTCCTCCTCTTTGTCTTTCTCTCTATCTCTTTATTTTTCAAAGCAGATCTACTACAAATTTATTTTCAGTGATAAATTTATCAGTCTTTGGTTCAGTATGTGTATGTAGCATGTGAGTGTCTTGTAAGTAAGTGAGTGTAAGTGTGAATGTGAATGAGTGGTGTTTGTAATTTTTCACAAATCACTCGGTGATAAATTTGTCACTGAATGTATATTTATAAATTTATTAGACCAGATTTTGTTGCTTTTTCTATGTGTATGTGGTTATTTTTTTGTTAATGAAAGTGAAGGAGTGTGTGTAAAAATAAGTGAGGGAGTGATGCCCTTCTTTCTCTCTAAAATCAAATCTGTCTTTTGTAAATTTTCTAACAAATTCACCAGCGATAAATTTATCACCGATAAATTGATGTAGTGATAAATTTATCATTGGAAAGAGGACAAAGCGTAGATGGAAAATGAATGATTATGTTGATTTATCAAATATTTTCTAGTAAGGTCTTTCTTTTTACTTTTCATTTTCCTCTTCATCTTATTCCTATTTATCCTTCTTCTTCCTTTCTTTTTTTTTTCCCAATCAGATCTTAGAAGGTAGTAGTGATCATGATGTGATGGGGATGAAGGTTACTTTTGCTAAAAAATGGCCAAACATGTTGCCAAAAAATATTGTCGGAGGCCCCCAATGGTCAGAGGTAGTTGTCGGCAATCAAAGACAATTGTCAGGGGTGGTCATCAGTGATTGGAGGTGGTTGCCAATAGTCAAACAATGGCTGGAGATGTTCATTGGTTGCCGGAAATGATAGTCGGAGATGATTGCCGGCCACCGAAGGTAGTTGCCAACCGTGGGAGTCATGGCAGTTGTCTTATGGTTGAGGTGCTGAAGAAGGTGAAAGAAGAGCATTTTGGGTGTATTGATAGTTGAAAAAAAGAATATAACTTGTAAGTAAATAAGTTTTATCAACAAAACCAGCTCGTAAGTACCTCTTTAGAATTTGGTGGCAAAAAAGCCCAAACTCGAAAAGGATATGAATATAGATGTGTTAATAAAAAGGCCTTTGTAAGCCCTACCCACACAGGGGACATTAATGGGCGTGGCCCCGCCCAACTATATATAGGCAAAAATAAAGGAAGAAAACTTCTTGGAAGTCGAACCCAGAAATTTCATGAAATCCAAGCATTTTTGCCCTACAGCGGACTTAATTGTAAAATGTTCACGAAACAATTTTTATTATATATCTGTAATTTCTTTCAACAAATTTCCCCAATTATTATGCCATTGTTATGTTTTTCTCTTCAAATTTAAATTTGAAAATGATTTACACACATAATTTATTTACATGAAACATTTCAAGAATGTTGTAGCTGTGACAATATTATAAATTTTCTATTTTAAACTATCACCAAATTATGTATTGAGTTCTTAAACTATTGATTGAATCTATTAAATTCATAAACTATATAAATCAAAATTTATTTAATTCCTAAATTATCGATTGAGTCTATTAAGTTTCTGAAATATTTAATTCAAACTTATTTAGTCCCTAAAAAGATTACAAAATTAAAATATATTCCCATAAATATTATAAATTACTAAAAGACTAGCCCAATTAGGATTTTATTACAGAAAAATTTTAAATTTTTATTTTGTTTGTAACATGTGTTTTTTATTTCGTTCTGTGTTTAAATTAATATTACAGTCTGATTTTCTATTACTGAATTAAATTTATATGGATATTGATATACTAAAAGAATATAATTAGATAATTAAATAACAACACTTTGTTACAAATAATAATAGAATAAAACAATATATTAATTAAGTAATAGAAACAATTTAGCAAAAAAATTAAAAACAATCAATTAAAAATTATAAACGAAATTTAATATATAATACTAGATAAAGGTAAGCACGTAGTCATTGTAGAAGATAAGTAAGAAAATAATATAGATAATTACCCTTACCACTATAAAGGAAATTCACCATATGGACTGATGTTGTAACGCCTTGAAAAATTGGATATGGTACATCTATTTATACAACAAACCCACCTGATAGACAAACACATATATCTAACTAACAATTCCATATATCCATTTCCATTTAATCCCAAATGCCAAATACATGCTGTTCACATCTCAATGCCCCAGTTCCAATTCCAAGCATGCATTTTACAACAAGTATGAAATGGAAGCCAAATAGATAATAAGTGCCCTACAGGCTTACAAATTTATCCAAGAACATTCTTGGTTACACAAAATGGAATTTCAACTCAACGCAATACAGTTCTGGGCTTACATTCAACAAATAACCATAAAATAAAAATGAAGCCTCTGCTCCAAGTCCTCCAAAGTCAGTGCCTTGGTGGAGGCATAACATCTGTACCTGAAATGGTTTCCCTTATAGAGATATACTACACAACATATGGACCATGACAAGTTTAAAGAGGAGTATGCTCATGCCATACTCATGATAAAATAATTTATCTCTCTTTTTATAAAGCATGCAATGCTGAGATGCAACAATAGATATAAAATCATTTCTATTTTAAACCATATATGTTACATGAATATAGACTCTGTGAATCTCTAGGTGAGTGTCTGCAAGTAGGCCTAAATGCACTACCACTGTCATTTTTACCAGTAAACTGGAAGGCTCGACACCTAACCGCGTGGTTTTACACCCCCTACCCAGATTCACCAAGTACTCATCTTTTTGCAAACAGATACATTTCCAAACATTTCTCAAAAGCAAATACGTTCCCAATGAAATGAATGTAATGCAATGTCCAAAGCAACAAATGAGAAATGTGGTTCAATTTACCTAAGTCTCATGTATTTCTACAACAATCATGGCTATCCTCCACCGATAGCACAAAACAAATATTTCTAAATAGATATTTAAACAATTAAATTTCAAAAATTTTGATAAATACAATCTATTCCACATCTCATCAAATATGAACAACTGCACTAGTTTTCATATCACAATCACGTCCGATAACCTCTCAAGGTCCATTTCTAACCGTGTCGGTTTTATTTCAACAGATACATTAAGCAAAATAATACCGTTAATGCCCAAGAAAATATCATTTTCTTTCCAAACTCATTGTCCAAGCATTATTCAACTATGACATCCTATTTTGATCAAAAGTCCCAAAATTTAAAAGTAATTCTTTTGTTTTCTTTAAAAATGCTCTTTTGGTCACAAAACGGTAAAAATTTCAAAACCGATCAAATCGAAGTTCGTTTTTGTTCAAATTTAAAACATAGCTCTTTCATAACCTTACAAACATATTCTAAGTTTATACTTTCGCAATTTGGGCATCAACTCTTTATTTTTCTCAAAATTTCTCTTTTAAGCAAATAAATTACAAATTTTTCAAAAATTCTAATTAAATTATATACAACTCTAAGTTCCATATAATCAAGTAAAAGTACATAAAGAAGTGTAAGAAAAATCCCTATCTCAAGCCTAGAAGCTTTCAAATTTTTTTGCAACAGAAATTAAATTTTTTTGGAGCCAAACGACGCCTTTTTCGCCCATTACGTTTTGATCCAAAGCACTAGGGTAAAAAATGACTTACACTAGATCAAACACAAGAAAAACCAACTTGGAATCCCTTTTCTTTTCTTTTCTTTCCCACGGCAAGAGCTCCAAGAACTCCCAAAAGTTTGACAAAAATCTATTTGGGTCACTTTTTATAGATATTTTCTAAATAAATATCTAACCCTATATATATATATATACCTATATATATCAATTTAAAAATATATTTCAACATCTTTAATAACAAAAGTAAATATAATATTTTCTCACCACAAAATATATTTCGTTTAATAGTGCACACCATAAATATTTGTAACTCTTTTATGGTAATCAATTAATAATAATAAAACAACAATAATATTACATGGTTACGAACGGGTCACGATTCAATCAATTGGGTCCAAAATGAATGGAGTTTAATAATTTAAAATAAATCTCCAACTGAGATTAAAGTATAAATTAACTTTAAAAGACTTAAGGTGGTCCCCAACATTCACATAATTAAATATGAACGAAAATAATTAAGTATGGGCTAATCAAACAAAACCCAAAAATTGAATTTATAACTCATTTATTACCCAAGACCCAAGAATCACTATAACTAAAACTAAAAAAAGTAATTTTGCCAAGCAGGCATTACGAAGTCGAAATCAAGAAGTAATTCAATTTATTTTCACCAATTTAAATAGAATGATTTACGACACCACAACAATAATAATAAGGGTAAAAATTCAATTTGATTCAACTCGTTACAGACGTCCCTTTTCAAAGCCAAGTTTTTTTTTTTTTTTTAAATAAAATTTTGACTAGATTTGACATTTTACTAATTTATAATAGGGAAAATTATTTAGAAGTCCTATTAGGGAGACTTTTGCTACATATGGTCCTACTAAAAAATTTATGTTCCCATAAGTCCTGTGGGAAGTTTGTTGACAGATTTACCCTCAATATTAGTTGTTAATATCATAAATAAGTAATAAAACCATATATAGGAAATTGATATAAACGTAACGTAACGTGACACCTACATAAACGTAACGTGACACCTATATAAACGTAACGTGACATATCTACATAAACGTAACGTAACGTGACACCTATATAAACATAACGTGACATATCTACGTAAACGTAACGTAACGTGACACCAATATGAACGTAACGTGACACCTACATAAACGTAACGTAACGTGACACATATATAAACGTAATGTGACACTTATATAAATGTATCGTGACACTTACATAAACGTAACGTAACGTGTCACGTTACGGTTCGCAAACTTAATAAGTTTTTATTTTTTAAAATTGAATGTAAAAATGTTATATGTTTGTGTCATATTACATTTTATATAAATATGATCTATGATAATATGACTAAAAAAAATAAAAAAAATAAAAAAATTGACACAAGCATTAATCCCCAATGTGTAACATTTTTTTATATAAGAATGGAAACCAATCTCTCTTCTTCTACTTGCTGATCTCTACTCTCTTCTCTCCGATTCCATACACCTCGATTCACGATAATAACTCGTACACCTCTCATCACAGCCCTTGAAATCTCCAATCGAACCCCACAGATTTATTTGGTACGAGTGTGGCATCGGAACTTCCGATTGAGTTGAAGAAATTGAATATTAAAGATTCCGCGGAGGTTGATGGAAGTAATCTTAATTGTAGTGCTGATGATAAGAAGTCTGCCTTTGGAAACATTAATAAGTGCAGTAATTCTTTGGATGGAAGCTAAGCAAATATGCTTCCTGTTAAGATGATGAATTTGAACATGAAAATGGGGGGTAAAAATATTAGGATCTTGTGGAATACATTTTTATGAAAATAGGACTTGAGACTCTATAAGAAATTACACAGGACTTAGCCTAGCATAAGGTTCTGAAAAAGGACTTATAAATAAGTCTCCCTTTATAATACTTATGGTCTTATATTTTATTTTTATAATCATTTTAGAGACTAAATAGATTTGAATTAAATACTTTAGAGATTTAATTGATTCAAACGATACTTTAGGACTAAATAGATTTTGATTTATGTACTTTACGAACCTAATAGACACAATCGATATTTCAGAAATTAGATAGATAAATTGACGATGGTTTAGGAATATAATATGTAATTACCCCTATTATAAATGAATGTTTTGATTTAAAATTAAAGAGTTATAAAAATTATGTCATTATGTATAAAAAATTTGTTCATCGATCAGTACCAATGCAAAAAATGCATACATTCCATTACGAGATTGGAGATTGTGTTTGAATTAATGGTTTAGAGAGGAACAAGCAAGAAAAAAGAATGGAAAATTTGTACGGAATTAGAAGTCAATTTTATTTTATTTATTTTTTACTTTTCAATTTCCTTTTCCTTTTGCTCCACAAATATAAATTATACTTAAATTTTTAATTCAAACACAACCTCCATCTATGATTACATAAACTATCCGATGTTATATATATAGCCGGATCCAAAATTATCACTATGAGAGTGCAAAAATATGTTTGGGAGTGCAAACCTTTATAATTTTAAATTTTATAATATAACATATGAAATTTTTAAAATTTTAGAGGTGCGGTCATCCCTAAATCCAACCTTGGTTATATATATATATATATCTAATGAGAAAATTTTATTCAAGACATGTGACACTCTCATAATTCTTATTTGGATTAATTACCTAAAAGTCCTATCTATATATTTAGTGGTAGCTTAGGTCTTATCAAAAAGTTTTTGAACCAACAAGTCTCATTTAGAGGTAGAAAGACGTTTTGCCCTTTGTTCCCAAAACTGAGAATGTTCTCAATTTATAATTATCAAAACTAAGAAATTTCTCAATTTTTTTCTAGTATGAACTAAAAATATTATCAAAATTAGGAAATTTATAATTATTAATTTTGAGAAATTTTTCAATTTTTTTCATGATTAAAATTGTGAATATTATAAACTGAAAAGGTTCTCAATTTCAAAAAACCCTAGATCACACCCATAAACAGAGCACCTTGTTGTTTTGTCTTTCAAACTGACTTCCTCGAGCCTGTGTCCTTCGAAACCGTGTGCTTTCTCGCGAGTCTTTCTTTTTCTCATTTTGAATCCCCGTAATAGATCTGACTCATGCATATAGAATATTACATATAGTAAGATAGCACCACTAATCTTTCTTATCTGAGATGACCCTTTCCTTTCTATAGCTTTCTTTCTTAGCTTTGCTTACTACTAGGGGTGTACGCGGTGCGGGTTGGTGCGGTTTGAGAGAAAAATAGAAGCCATATAGCGGGTGACAGATTGATAAAAGTGTCACTAGAATTTGCCATTTTCCTTATCAAAAACCGGCGGTTCGGTTGGCAAATAATGGCGGATTTGCCTTGGCGGTTCGGACGGATTGGCGGTTTATAAAAAATATAATTCAAATTACAAAACTTAAATCAAAGAGTAAAAAAAAGACGAGAGATACCGTGATGTTAAGTATCTTGCGAAACTTTCTTCTGATGCAGCAAGTGTAGCAACAATATGATAATATCAACAACTATATCATCAGTTCATTACAAGCATCTATGGAAGCTACAATGATCAAATACAATACATAAAATTAATATCATTCAGGGTTTACAATATATTGAAAATATTTACTGTTGAAAAGTATTCAGATTGAAAAATGAGCTGATACAAGTTTGCAACATGGCCAGAAAAAAAAAAAAAAAAAAAAAAAAAAAAAAAAAAAGATTGAAAAGTGAATTGGAATCCAACTTTATTTTGGATTACTGACATCTTGAATTCCCCTTGAGTAGTAATGTAATACTATATTCTAAGGTATAGAACAATAAGCAAATTTAAGTAAAAAAGAATTTTTAGAATCTTATAAAACATGATTTAATAGCGGTGCGGGTCGGTGCGGTTTGGAAGAAAAATAGAAACCGGCGGATTGATAAAAGTGTCACTAGAATTTGCCATTTTTCTTACCAAAAACCGGCGGTTCGATTGGCAAATAATAATGAATTTGCCTTGGCGGTGCGGCTCGGTGCGGTTTTGGCAGTTTCAGCGGTTTTGGCGGTATTATGCACACCCCTACTTACTACTATACTTTTCATTTCCATGGAATTCTTCCCTAGCCCCTTCTGCTTAATTATTTCCGCGTAATGGTCGGCAAACGTCTAGTGTAAGAAAATACCTTCCCTAACGATACAGGCGCAAACGAAATCAACAAGCAGAACAGAACCAAACGCGTATTGATTACAATCCAACGAATCAATACGATTTTGCATTTTTCCTTTTAAAAAAGATTGTTGAATGCTTTAGAGAGAGAAAAAAAAAACTAGTACGAGAGAGAGAGAAGATTGATTGAAGTGAGGTTTAGATGTGTTGCCTCTAAATTGAGCTTTCTTTGAAAAAATCGCCGATGAATTTGGTGGAGAGGGAAGGGGGTTTGGATGGATAAATTGGTCTATTAAAAATTAATGGGACTTGAAGGAGCAAATAATTTTATCTAGGACCTAATGAATTATAAGTTCACAAAATAGGACTTGTAGGTAAATGTCCCTTGTTATTTTAATATGATATCAATCACATTATTTAACTTCATCATAAATAAGATTGCAAATCTTTATAACTAAGTTGTGAGTTGTGGGGTTGAAAATGTGATCACTATTTCACAGCTCAAGCGGGCCATAGTGCTATTATACTCGGCGAGCAAGGTTATGTCTCTCAATTTTTTTCCTCCATACTTTCTTTAATGATGTGATTGTTGTAAAAATTGTGTAATAAAATAAAACTAAATAGATTCATAATTAATAATTCCAATTATAGAATAAAAACTCATGTTGAAAATTATAATTAGATGAACAGAAATACAAAACAGAATAAAACAAGAAACGAAATCAAGCCAAAACCTACACTAGACAGTTTCCTTAAAATAGATTCACCGCCTCACCGATTGGGATGCTAAAGGTTGTTCGACGTCTGTCTCCCAAGATACAACGGTTAGACCAGCTATAGCACCTACTAAGTAACTTTGGCGAACAGAACTTAGGTAGCACTCTCTCACACTAGGAAAAATATATGAGCTGAACTGGAGAAAACAAAGAGAACTAGAATTTCTAGGTTGAAACTTGAAGGAGATAGGTCTCCTTTTATACACATGGCGAGGGAGAGAGGAGGAGTTTCCTGCAACAAATGCAGAAATAAATCTCTGTAAAACTGCCTAACAAATGCAGCAAAACTGATGGAACTTGAAGCGTGAGTTACACACTTCATATATACACGTGTGTATATCTGCAGCCACTAACTTGGCTTGGCTCAAAAAGATTAGGTTGGTGGACTACCAACTCGGTCTAGCCCAAACCTAACTCATTCCAGTAAGTCTCAAGCCTCAAGCCTCAAGCCTCAAGTCACCAAAAAATGATTATTTTTTAACAATGATAAATAATACCAATTAATCAACCTCTTTACTCCGTAAACACTACCAACCAATCAACTATTTTAAATTATTTACTACATCATTGAAGAGAGTTGAAAGGGGGACGAATTGATTGGTTTTTGAAGAGGGAGGGAGAGGGGGTACAAATCAAATTCTTAATGTACGGGAAAGAAATAAACCTTCTCGTATAATCCTGTTGATCAAATCTGCGTTCCTCCGTACGTCGTCGTTCTGCAACCTGAAAATACAAACGTGAGCTATCCGGCGGGTGTGTGCTGGAAACCTCTCCGATGCCTAAGTCAGCAAACAAGACAAATAGGCAAAAGCTCTATGTATTCAGGAGTCAAAGTTGCGTTACCTCTCCATAGGTGATGTTTATGAGCTTTTATAGGTTCCGTGTGGCACAATCCAAGTAGGACTCTTATTCCTCCATGTAGAGTCCTCCAAGGATTCATACTCCTGAAAGATAATGTTTATCCTTCAACACCCCCCTCACTGCTTAAACCAAGTGAGATGGTTTTACCATGGTCGGACTCCAATGTGGCCGAAGTAAGCATGGCCATGCTGAGCCACGGGGGTAGACCGAACTATGCTTAGTTCGGTTCTCCATTCCACTGCTCTTACCTCAGCTCTACCTGCCCAAACCATGTTATCCATAGTATTGCTTCAACCGAGCTAACAACTAGCTTGGTCCGACCGAGCTAGTCGCGCTATGCCGCGACCGGACTAACTCTGAAGGTAGAGATCTGGCGACCAAACTATCCGTTGTACTCTTCTGGACCGAGATAACATTAGGCACTTTTGGGACCGGACTAATTTTGAGGCCTTCCTACTCTACCTTTTGTACTTCGGCCCAAACCGGCCTTACTCAGCTCGGCCTAATTTTTATACCCTCTCAATTGCCCCTTAATTCCATCTACAAAGCATGATTGGGATTACCTGTTTATCAGCCGAGCTAAAGTTTTTTAAGCCTCACCAGCCAAACTAAAGTCTTTCCAGCCAAGCTAAAACTCTTAAGCCTTTCCAGCCGAGCCAATTTTCACACCGGGCTCTGCTCGTTCGGTCAAAACGTCTCTTCAATCACAGCAACTGAACCGTTTCCCATTCCAATGACACGTGGCAGCCTCTGATTGGCCCAATGCAGCTGTCACGCCGCCCTCATACTTCGCAAAATTTGAACAGTTCCCGCCCTTCCATTTTTGTCCTTTTTACAAAACAATCTCCTCATTTTTGGATTCACCACTACGTTTTTCATCTCCCCACTCTCTCTCTCAAGCCTCCCTTGTTCTTCAACTTTTGCAACTGTGAAGCTCGTGGCTGCGTTCTTCTTCCCTTCTCTTCCTCTAGTGCTTTTTGACCTGGTAAGCTACTTGAATCTTTCTTCTTCTTGTTTGTTTTTCTTGCACTCATTTAATCCATAGCATACTATTTCGTGTTTTTACAAAACACTGCTTTTGTTTTTTCTGGAAAAAAAAACCCCATGAACTTCATGAAGTAATCTGTAGAACACTGTTTGATCTATAAACACGTCCCAACCGAATTAAAAAGTAGTTTGTAGTTGATGCCATACTAATCTAACTATACGACCGAGCTAGCACTTCATATTTATACTAGCAATTTCAATAAGTCAAACCATCCTCTGATTTACCATAGCCGGGATAAACGAACCGAACTAAGTCTGAACTTAGCATACTGGAAACCTTAACTTTCGACCGAGCTAGGTCTTTGGGGCTAAGCCAGCTTTCTAAGTTTTTAAACCGAACTCAGAAAGCTGCCCCTAGAGGCTCAACCGATCTAACAGAGTCTTCTCTTTAACCGAGATAACGAATCGCTCGCCAAGACCGAGCTATCGAACCCCCTGCCCAATCCGAGCTACCAAGCATCTTGTTGAAACCGAGACAGAACCTGTAGCATCCCACATAGCCGAAGTAGGACTCTTATTCTTGCTTTTATTTTGTAGCACGGTCCAATGATCTGTGCTTAACCCCTTTGTTTTCCACTTTGCAGACTTAGGTTGCCCAGGCACTCCACTGCGCGCTCAACCGAGCTACTGAGCACAATTTTGCGACCGAACTAATTTATCCATAACTTAAAAAATTAATAGGGAAGTATAGGTTTTTGGTAGAAACACCTGGTGGTATAGCCGAATTCCGTAGGGAGTACAACATCCCTGACGACGTACACCTTACCTTAGCCAAAAAAGACGTTGTTCCATGGGGGAACGAAGGTTTTGTACCCTTTACCCTCTTATCAATAATAGAATTTGTGAATTCCTTAGACAAACCCGAATATGCCCAACCCAGCTTTCCACCAACTCATACCGCATAATAATGGGTGTAGCCGAGCTAAACCGCCGAGCTGGCCTTAACCTCGGTTTAGCCGAAATATTCCATCAATACTCCATAGGATCCAAAGATGACGGCTGGGTCTACTACCTTAGGATACGCCGTCGCAGAGAAAAAATAATAAAAGATACGCCGGATAAAGACTTAAATGATGACGATTTTTTCTGGGTATCTGGGAATTTTGAAGACCACCAAGCCCAAATCCCAGGCCGAAGTATAAATTGGAATAAAGGAATCCCTGGTATACTTTACTTCGGTCATTTTTCATGCTTCTCTTTATTTCGTTTACTTGCTCTTGAACCGAACTAACAGTTGTTTTCATTATGCAGATTCAGCCCATCTTCAATCTTTGTATAGTTACCCCAACCTGAACACACTTCGCGCCGCACTACGTCTTGAAGAAAGAAGTTGGGCCAAACTTCTCAATTTTGAGCCGACATACCATTACAGCGGTCGCCGAAAAGCCAGAGTCACAGACTTTCTGCTTGAGGACGCCCCAGAACCGGACCCAACTTTACCCCAGATCAACCTCATCCCCCTGACCGCCGAACAAGAGATGGCCAAACGAAACCGAGTAAGAGCCCTGCTCACCGAAACAAACCGCGCCGAAGTACCACCAGCAAGCCAAACTCAGGAAACGCTTGTGGCGCTTCCTTCCCGACAACCCTCATCATCGCGGACTACAGCAACCGAGCCACGCTTTGTTGATGAAGATGAGACTACACTTCCACCAAGCCATCTGCCAAGTCCGCGACCGAAGCCCTCTGCTCGAGCTAGCTCCTCCAAGTGGGCACCAAAGCTGAAATTTCAGAACCGAGATATCCAAGACACCGATTCGGTGGTTGCTGAGAAGGATCACTTGATGGCATTCAACCTTGCCAAGAGTGTTTGCCTTCCAGCAGACATGGAACACCACCAGCACCTGACCGAGCTAAGGGCTATCTGATCGGCCACCAAATCCATGATCCTGGTAAAATGCCCCTCTTGTCTCTCAAATTTTTCAAACTTTCAGTTCGGTTTTGACATTGATTTCTTTTCATTCATTTCAGTCTCTTCAAAAGAGCCAAATTGCGCATCAAAAGGTGTTGGAGCTCAGGAAAACGGCTAGGCAGGCCATGGAGGAGGTCGAAGAAAGAACAACTGAATTGAAGGAGTCACAACAAAAAACGACCGAGCTAGAGGCTGAGGTAGCTCGTCTAACCGGACTAGTTACCTCGGCTGAAGCTGACAAGCAGAAGGCGTTGACCGTAATGAAAGATAAGTACCTTCGTGAGTTAGTCAAGCTCGAAGGGAAAAAGGACGCCGAAATTGCTGAACTGAAGAAGAAAGTGGAGGACGCCAACACCGAAGGTTTCAAGGAGGCGGAGGCCCTCTACATTCCACAATGTGAGGCCGCCAAGGAGTTGTTCTTCAAGTGTGGCTGGAGAGGTGCTGTGGAGCAGCTCAGCTGTGGGCCCGAAACTGAGGTCCACAATGCTCATCAGTATTTCATTCCAGCCTCACTGGCGGAGTATGCTGCTTCTGTCCAACAGCAATTTTTGCAGGGTTCAGATGATGAAGATGAGGAAAATGAGCCAACTGTTACTCCGGTAGTCAACGAGCAAGGCAACGATTAATCAGCTCGGTTGGAGCCAACGGTTGAAGACCTAACTGTTGAGCCGCCGACTGACACCATGTTGCCAGTTGCTACTGAGACTGATCTTCCATCTGCAACCGGTGTTCAAGTTGATGTTGAAGCCGATCTTGAACACCTTTTTAATTGATTCTGTATTTTTTCTTTTTCTTTGGACTTGTAACCGGGCTGCGGCCCCTCATGTGTACCTGTTTTTTACTTCAATGAAAATCTTCTTTTGTGATCAACTCTTATTCCGGTTTTTGATTTGCATGCTTGCTCTTGTAATGAATTTTACAATGAACTTGTTTGCTCGACTGTGATCTCGGTTTTGAGTGCTTGCTTTCTAACTGCAATTTGAAATATTTTTAGGCAATCTGAGTAGGCTTACTAGCCAACCACTCTTTTAGCCGATATACTTATTTCGGCTGAAGAGTACTAGGAGTTGGTTTAATTCAGCCAAACACTCTTCAGTCATACCCTTACTTCGGCTAAAGAGTAACAAGAGTTGGTTTAATCCAGCCAACCACTCTTCAGCCATACCCTTACTTCGGCCGAGGAGTAACAGGAGTTGGTTTAATCCATCTAACCACTCTTCAGCCATACCCTTTCTTCGGCTGAAGAGTAACAAGAGTTGGTTTAATCCAGCCAACCACTCTTCAGCCATACCCTTACTTCGGCTGAGGAGTAACAGGAGTTGGTTTAATCCAGCCAATCGCTCTTCAGCCATACCCTTACTTCGGCTGAAGAGTAACAAAAGTTGGTTTAATCCAGCCAACCACTAAGTTAGTTTTTCCAGCCAACTTAGAATAACATGTTTGGTTATTCCGACCAAACGTCTTGCAGCCTGGATCCTTATCCTGGGCTTAGGAGGGGTGTTGGTTTAATCCAGCCAACCTCTAAGTTAGTTTTTCTAGCCAACTTAGAATAACATGTTTGGTTATTCCGACCAAACGTCCTGCAGCCTGGATCCTCATCCTGGGCTTAGGAGGGGTGTTGGTTTACCTCTAAGTTAGTTTTTCTAGCCAACTTAGAATAACATGTTTGGTTATTCCGACCAAACGTCCTGCAGCCTGGATCCTCATCCTGGGCTTAGGAGGGGTGTTGGTTTAATCCAGCCAACCTCTAAGTTAGTTTTTCCAGCCAACTTAGAATAACATGTTTGGTTATTCCGACCAAACGTCCTGCAGCCTGGATCCTTATCTTGGGCTTAGGAGGGGTGTTGGTTTAATCCAGCCAACCTCTAAGTTAGTTTTTCCAGCCAACTTAGAATAAAAGGTGTGTAATGCTCCTAACTCTCTAAAACTATCTTTTACAGAAAACAATTATGCTGAAAAGAATTGACTTGTTTTATTGAGAAAGGAAAAAATGACATATGTTTAAAAAGAAAAAAGCTAAAAATAAAATAACATGAGATTGGCAGTGTTCCATGGCCTGGGAATTGCTTTGCCGTCCTCATCTTCTAAATGGTATGCCCCTTTACCTGCTAATCCGACCACTTTGTAAGGTCCTTCCCAATTAGGTCCTAGCTTGCCATCTCCTGGAACCAAGGTGTTTCCCATCACTTTGCGCAGCACCCAATCTCCGATTTTGAATTGCCTTGGATGCACCGTTTTGTTATACTTTCTGGACAATTCTTGTTGGTAGGAGGCGATGTGAACCAATGCTCTGTCTCTTCTTTCTTCCGCAAGGTCAAGCTCCAATGCTATGGCTTCGCCATTTAAGTCTGGGTCAAAGTTTTCGCTTCGAATTGTGGGGAGGCCAACTTCCAGTGGGATTACTGCCTCCATGCCGTAAGCTAAGGAGAATGGTGTTTCTCCTGTCGATCGCCGAGGTGTGGTGCGGTAAGCCCATAAAACATGAGGGAGTTCTTCTGCCCACTTGCCTTTTGCTTTCTCTAACATTTTCTTCAATCCATCTAAGACGACCTTGTTTGATGCTTCTGCCTGACCATTTGCTTGGGGATATGCCGGTGTAGAATTGTAGAACTCTATCTTGTACTCTTCACAAAAGCCTCTGAAAATTTTGCCGTCGAACTGAATGCCGTTGTCTGAGATTAGTGCTTTTGGTATGCCAAATCGAGTGATGATATTCTACCAGACAAAATTCTTCACATCTTTTTCCTTGATTGAGGCCAAGGCTTCTGCTTCCACCCACTTTGTGAAGTAGTCGGTTGCTGCAAGAAAGAACTTCCTGTTGCCTGGTGCTGTTGGAAGTGGCCCTACTATGTCTAAGCCCCACATTGCGAAGGGCCATGGGCTAGTGAGAGGTAAAAGTTCTCTGGCAGGTTGGTGTATTTGGTGTGCAAATTTTTGACACTTTTCACACTTTTTGACATATTTTTCTGAATCCGCTTGCATGTATGGCCACCAATGTCCTTGCGAAATTGCCCTGTATGCTAGTGATCTTCCTCCTTGATGGCTTCCGCATACGCCTTCGTGTATTTCGAACAAGAATGCTTCCACTTTGCTGGGGTGGACACACTTTAGGTAAGGTCCTGAGAATGATTTTTTGTACAATGCCAAGGATGGGGAAAGCCAAAATCGCAGCGACTTTGCTCTTATTCTGTTGGCCTCTTTCTTCTCTTCTGGTAGGGTGCCATCTTTTAGGAACAATATGATGGGATCCATCCAAGAAGGGCCTAGATCGGCGCAACATACCTCTTCTGCTTCTGGGTCTTCAATGCTTGGTCTAGGCAGGTAGTCGATCAATAGTGGATGAGGGATGGAGGTATCTGCCATTGAGGCGAAGCCTGCTAGTTCGTTTGCTCTGTTGTTTTCCTCCCTACCGATCTGTTCTATCCTCACCACTTCAAACTTCTTGATCTCTGTCCTGACCAATTCTTGGTACTTAGCCATTCTGTCATCCTTTGCTTCGTAGTCGCCAGATATTTGGTTCACCACCAGTTGTGAGTCGCTGTAAACCATTAGTTCGGTGGCCTTTATGTGGAATGCTGATTTGAGACCTGCCAGAAGCGCTTCATACTCCGCTTCGTTGTTTGATGCTGGAAAACTAAGGTTGACTGCCTGCTCCACTACTAGGCCGTCTGGAGAGATGAGGACTATGCCGAGCCCTGCTCCATGCCGGTTGGATGCTCCAACCACAAAGAGCTTCCACATCTCCCCGACGAACAACTTCCAGCAAGTGGAGGGATCAGATGATGCCTTGGGGTCTTCCACGTTGTCGGTGTCTTCTTCTTTATGGTTCATGCCTGCTGTCTGCCCCTCGCCACCTGGTTGTACCAAGTCTTGATTTGTTGGTGAGTCTTGACTTGGTGTAGCATGGTTCGCTTCTTCCTTCCTTACTTTAGTCTGGTCTGCATCGGGACCTGATTGAGTGACCAGTACTAGGGGTTGCGTTATTCCGTCGTCAACTTCCATCCCTAGTTCGGTTGTTTCAGTCAGGTCGACTGGGCAGATGTGGTGACTTCCTGGGGTGAATTCTGCGACGAAGTCTGCCAAAGTTTGTGCCTTTATTGCGGTTCTGGGCTGGAACTTGATGTCGTATTGCCCTAACTCTACTGCCCACTTTAAGACTCGCCCAGAGAAGTTAGCCCTTTCAAAGAGAGCTTTCAATGGAAAGGTTGTGAGGACCACTATGGTGTGGACGTGAAAGTAGTGCGACAATTTCCTTGAGGCCATCATCAAGGCCAATGCTAGTTTTTCCAGTGGCAAGTACCTTGTTTCGGCGCCCAGTAGTGTCTTGCTGACATAATAGATGGGTAGATGTTAGATTCCCTCTGCACGGACCAACACTGCGCTAATTGCATGCTGTGAGACTGCCAGGTACAAGAAAAGTTCTTTTCCAGGAATTGGGGTTACAAGTAGTGGTGGAGAAGACATGTATTCCTTCAAGCTTTCCAGAGCTCGATCGCATTCTTCGTCCCACTCAAACTTGGCTTTTAGGGCATGAAAGAATGGTCGTAGTCTGTCTGACGACCGACTTATGAACCGATTGAGCGCAGCTGCCATGCCGATGAGATGCTGTACTTTTTTTACTGAGTTTGGTCTCTCCAGATCCTGAATTGCCTTGATCTGGGAGGGGTCTGCCTCTATACCCCGGTTGGTCACCAGAAAGCATAGGAATTTGCCAGATCCTACTCCGAATGCACACTTCGACGCGTTGAGGCGTAACTTATGCTTCTTTAGGATCTCAAATATCTCACCTAGGTCCTTGAGATGGTCATTCTCATCCTTGCTCTTGACCACCATATCGTCGATGTAAGCCTCCATTGTTTTGCCTAACAATGGCTCAAACATCTTGGTGACCATTCTCTAGAATGTCGCCCCTGCATTCTTTAGGCCAAAGGTCATGACCTTGTAGCAGTATAGTCCTCTTGGAGTTGTGAAGGACGTCACTTCTTGATCTGGTTCGTGCATGGCAATTTGATGGTAGCCTCTGTATGCATCCAGAAAGCTAAGTCGGTTGTGCCCCGCTGTTAGGTCTACCAGTTGATCCATCCGTGGTAGAGGAAAGCTGTCTTTTGGGCAAGCCTTGTTGACTGTCTTGTAGTCGACGCAGACACGCCACTTGCCATTCTTCTTTGGCACTACGACTGTGTTGCAGATCCATCTTGGGTAGTGCACCTCTCTAATTGCTCCTGCCTCCAGCAGGTTTCCTACTTCTTCCGCACTATCTCGGCGTGGTGGAGTGCCGATCTGCGTGTGCGCTGAATGATTGGTCTGGCAGATGGGTGGACATTGAGTTGGTGACAGATGAAGTTGGGATCAATGCCTGGCATGTCGTATGGTGTTCAGGCGAACACTTCGATGTTAGAGGTCAAAAATTCCAAGACCTCTGATCTCTCAGTGTTGGATAACGACGATCCAAGCAAAAAGAACTTATCCGGGTTCTTTTCTTCTATTCTTACCTCTACCAAGTCTTCCACCGCCTTCTGATTAGCTGCTTTGCCAACATCTGCAAACAGTTCATTACTCTCAGGTTCTTCCACTGAATGAACGTATCCTTTGGCAGCGCGGCTGCCATTCACCGTGACAAAGCATTGCTTCGACATGACCTGATCTCCATAGACTTCCTCAATTATCCCAGCGTCATTGGGGAACCGCATTACCTGGTGGTAAGATGACGCCACCGATCGCATGGCATGCAGCCATGTTCTGCCCAAGATGATGTTGTAAGTGGAGAGGACTTTCAACACCCAGAACTCCACTTGTTTCGTTACGCTTCCTGCCTTGACTGGGAGGATTATTTTGCCAACGGGCCACTCTGGCATGGAGTTGAATCCAATCAGGGGAGATACGGCATGTGCCAAGTCTTTGTCTTGTAATTTCAACTATTTGAATGTTTCGTAGTACATTATTTCACATGAACTACCCTGGTCGATCAAAATTCGCTTGACGTCAAAATCCTTGACTCGAAGAGTGACGACCAGGGCATCATTGTGAGGGCAATATATCCTTGCCAAATCTTTATCCGAAAAAGACATGACGTTCTCGTATAATCCTGTTGATCAAATCTGCGTTCCTCTGTACGTCGTCGTTCTGCAACCTGAAAATACAAACGTGAGCTATCCGGCGGGTGTGTGCCGGAAACCTCTCCGATGCCTAAGTCAGCAAACAAGACAAATAGGCAAAAGCTCTATGTATTCAGGAGTCAAAGTTGCGTTACCTCTCCATAGGTAATGTTTATGAGCTTTTATAGGTTCCGTGTGGCACAATTCAAGTAGGACTCTTATTCCTCCATGTAGAGTCCTCCAAGGATTCATACTCCTGAAAGATAATGTTTATCCTTCAACAACCCCCTCACTGCTTAAACCAAGTGAGATGGTTTTACCATGGTCGGACTCCAATGTGGCCGAAGTAAGCATGGCCATGCTGAGCCACGGGGGTAGACCGAACTATGCTTAGTTCGGTTCTCCATTCCACTGCTCTTACCTCGGCTCTACCTGCCCAAACCATGCTATCCATAGTATTGCTTCAACCGAGCTAACAACTAGCTTGGTCCGACCGAGCTAGTCGCGCTATGCCGCGACCGGACTAACTCTGAAGGTAGAGATCTGGCGACCGAACTATCCGTTGTACTCTTCTGGACCGAGATAACATTAGGCACTTCTGGGACCGGACTAATTTTGAGGCCTTCCTACTCTACCTTTTGTACTTCGGCCCAAACCGGCCTTACTCAGCTCGGCCTAATTTTTATACCCTCTCACTTAACCTCATTTAAATTATTGCTTTTGATTTGATTGTTTAAAAGTGATGATGGAAATTGAAAACAGTAATATTATAAATTTCAAAAATATTTAAAATAATTTAAATTATGTGAATTAGATTCATTTTTGATAGAAAGTTACGACATATCAAGTTTAATCTCTACCATAAATTCACTTTTTGGATAAATTTATGAGTATTTTTTTTGGGTGTGCATCTTTTTTGAAAGTAAAAGAAAAATGGCAAAAAGCTTAGTAGGTTATGAAATATAAACAATGCTTTTTCAAATCCATAAATTTTTTTAGTGGGTGATGAAATATATAAATAAATAAATAAATCCCTATCCGAATTAGCTTATATTAGTGGACAAAATAATTTATATATTATTCATGTTTCTCTCACTTTTTTTTCATTTTTTTTTTAAATTTTTTATCAAAATTTATGAATTTAAAAAGTGAGAGATTCACCCAAAAAAGAAAAGTGTGAAAGAAACGTAGATGCTATAAGTTTTTTTTTTTTTTCTTCATTTCTTTTTAAATTTTTATCAAAATTTATGATCTAAATATAATATTAAAGTATAAGAATATATATATATATATACACTAGTGGGTGGCACACGCAATACGTGTGCAATTCAAATAATAAAGAAATTAATATCATAATATGTATGTTGTCTAAATGGTAAGATTGTTCTTAATGAAACTTAGTGTCTTGGGTTCAAATCTTACTCAAGCCTTTAAATAAAAAAAAATTTATTTTAAGATAGAAAAAATTGCCACTTACCAGAATGAGAAGTCACCACACTATTAGATATCAAGACATATATTCACAAATATAATAGTATAAATATAAATGGAACAACTTATGGTGAGATTCAAAACTCCAGCCAGTCCCTAATATGGAACTTTCCAATAATTAATTATCTTCACTTCAAAACTAACGTGACCCAAGTTTGGTTAAGATCGATAACCAGTTTATTGAAAGTCCATCAAACTTATATGATATTATAAAATTTTCTCATTTTATATAGTGATTGGATCCTCTCATTTGACAGTTCAGTCCGACCCACTGTAAGCTCATTTCGGGTTCGTCTTTATGATTTAAAACGTTCATTTTATAGGATCCTCTAAAGAGATTATAAATATCAAAAATTAGGTCAATTAGCTGTCAGGAACCAGTCGATCATAACACATTTGTCTGAAAAATAATTAATGGATTTGAAAGTAGTCTGTTTATTATTTTTCAAACAAATATATTCCGATCGAGTAACTCTCGATATCCGATCAATTTAATTTTTTATATGTATGATCTCCTCGAAAGTCCAACAGAATGAATGGTTTAGATTATACTGACAGGCTCAAAATAGGCTCACAATGAATAGGACTGAACCGTCCAATTGAATATCCCAATTGAAGAGAATTCAATGTCTTTTCCATATTAGTCCTTGAATTTGTAACTACATTAGCCTATGTGGGGGCCAATAATTTTTTTATTGCTCATAAAGATTGCTTGGGTGATGTTCATGGTCTTTATTGGTACATATGACACCTAATTGATCCTCAAGCTCAAAAAGCATCCAACCACAAAACATGGGCACCAACTTCTTCTAATATAACGTTGTATTACAACAATCTTGTTGAATAACTTAAAACCTTCCTATTAAAAAACTTAAACCTCAAAATTATGCAAGGTCCTTGAAGCAAAGAATGGACATTGGTTGGCCTTGCTTGTGCAATTTCAACAAGACATCTCTCATTTCTGGGTATGGACAGAAAAGAACAATCTGAACAATATATTTATGCCATTTCAGCACATGTTGAAATTAAATACTATGATCAATTTTTATTTATTTATTTTATATGAATTTAATATTGAATTTGTAAGTAGATAGATGAAATCTAAATCATTAATTTACAAAAAGTATTGACATGGCGAATATCAACTGTCCAAACTAAAGAGAAACTTGGCCTTTTTAACAATAGCATTTGTCAATTTTTTTTAAGAAAGTTGGAATAAAATATTTATTCACAATTCTAACGATGGAAGATTCGAGTCCAAAAGCATAGCATTATCTGACTCTTTAGATTATAGATTGCTTATGAAGCTCCCTAGTTGTTGCATAAGGGCAAAACATTACTTGGGATACTATTTTTGTTTGTTTAAACTATTACCACTATATACAAACTTATATTTTATTTTTGGATAAATTACATCTATTTCTCTTGAAATTTGAAAAAAATACAATTAGTCCCACATTTTTGACATAATCTTTTAAGATTTTAATTCACATAACACTTACATTCTTTTTAATCAGTAATTCGTTAATCGTATGAATGAAAAAGTGATTGCTATTATTTTTTTTCCTACTAAAATGTATATTTATATTTATTTATTTTGGTGTTTACACACCATTGGCATTAGTTTCGATCGCTTTAATCATACTAAAAGGGAGCTTTGTGTAATTATGTCAAAAGTGTGGGGTTAGGTATATGTTCTTCAAAGCTCAAGGGAAATGAATGTAATTTACCCTTTATTTATTTTTATTTTTTTTAATATTTTTACTCCTTTTTTTTTTTTTTTATGTGCGAGCGCGCTCTTGATAGATTAAGATTGGGTAAACTATATTGACCACCTTCAAGGTGTAAGAAAAATACAATAATTCTACAAATTTTATGCTAATTAAAATCTTAAAGAAATTCAGGATAATTCTGCTAAATTTTGGAGCTAGATGTATTTTTTTATAAACTTTAAAGGAGCTTAATATAATCTAACAATTAATTTTTTTTTTATTTTTTTCTTTTAAACATAAACTCACTACAGTTTATTTTGTAGGGTTCTTTATGTTGTGGGCTGAATGATGCACTGCTTGTGAAATTTTGGGGTCAAAGTAAAATTCACCCATCACAACACTAATATCATCCTATTGGGTTTGGAAATAGATAGGTAATCTATATTTGTTTCATGCTCTATAGAGATTTTTACATTTACAAATAGAATCTTCATATTAACACATTTTTTTCCTGCTATTTATAATGGGAGTAAGATCTTATCATATTAAGACAATTACATCAAATTAGACAATCAATTATATAATACAAGACAGAGTCTCCAAACTACTTACGATGGGAGTAGGACCCATATCATAATAATGTCAAATTAGACAATTTATTGAGAGTTCAACAATATAAACACACAAAACTAATATCTACCAGTCATAATACTAGAAAGAACAAATAACTAAAGAAAAATCCCAAATAGGTAATAAATAATCAATTATTGTGTTTAGTAAAAATTGTATCACTGATTTCTTCTTAGTGAAGAGTAAATATAAGAATAACTAACTGAGCTAGCCTTGATTTAGTATTTTGTATTGTACATGAACTTGAAACTATAAATTTCTCAGTTTTAACACTCAATTGAGAAAAATAAAATAATAAAATCTCTTTCAATTTCTGTTATGGTTATTTCAATTGTTAGTTCTCTTTGTAAAGGGTTAGGCAAAACATAGCCCTAATTTTGAGAAATATATCAATTTCAAAACAAAAAAGAAAAAAGACGCTCAGTTTTGAGAATTTTCACAATTTATTCACATATTTCATATTCAATATGAATATTGTTTGATAAAAAACTAATAAATTTCAAAAAATACTAGTTTTATAGAGAGAAAAAAAATCTGATGTGTATATTATCAAAAAAATCTAAAGAATTACACCAAGACCCGTTTAATTATTGGCGAATATCATTTCACTTTCCTCATTTATGAACTCGTACATTTTAAATCCCTAACTATAAAAATGCATCACTTTCACCCACTCTAAGCTACCTACAAAAGGGATGTAATTGTAAGGTTTTCATAATTGAGGGGGTCAACATGTATTAGTTCATAGATAACAGGGTAAAGTGATATTTCTAATAGTTGAAGACGTCTTGATGTAATTAACCCTTTAAAGTATAAGAAATATATATATGCTATATACTATATAACCGGAAAAATTTAGGGTGAGACTCCAATCAGTCCCTACGATGGAACTTTACAATAATTAATTATTTTCTTCATTTAAAATACTAACCTGACCTAAGTTTGGTAAAGATCGCTAACCCGTTTAATCAACTCCCTGAGATTCGAAGAATGAATCGTTATAAAATTTAATAATAGGAACTTAGGAAGTTATGAGACAATTTTTTAAAAAGAAATAATAATAAAATGAGCACATAGTGGTATAAAAAAGAAAAATAGCATATAGTTGTATGTTTGACATTGGTAATTACATGTTAAAAAATCTTCTAATAAACTAGAAATATAGTCTATTATTTTTAGTAATTAAAAATATATTCTATCTATTGGTGGAAATCATATTAAATATTTTTTTGTGCTAAAAACAGTTACATTTAATTAGAGAAAAGAGATTAATTTCTCATGTTGGTTCGTATAGTTTTAATAAGATCATTTGTGAAACTTT
The DNA here is from genome assembly GCA_036172215.1 of Camellia granthamiana. NCBI lineage: Eukaryota > Viridiplantae > Streptophyta > Magnoliopsida > Ericales > Theaceae > Camellia > Camellia granthamiana. Next base: position 116,997,218 of record CM069913.1, read on the forward strand.
AAATAAAGTACACAGATTTATTAGAAGTGAGTAACAATTTCTAAATTGACACTAATCTCCTATAATTTTTATGAGATTAAAATGCAATAGTTAGAAAGAAAAACAAATGAATTTACTTAATTTTACTAAACATATATAACCATTAGCAAAAACAGATTAGACACTCGGGTCAGAATTTCAATTTTGAAACTTTTGGAGCAATTACCTCGAACTGTATTCTTTTTTGGCCACACGGACAACAATAATTTAAATTACTATATTACACCCACGTATCTATCTATCTATCTATCTATCTATCTATTCCCCACCTGGGGGGACATATTTCTTGAAATAACAATACGTGATCAAGGTGGCACCGAAGTGTCAGCCAAGAGGCCACGTATCTTGGTCATGGCGCCGAGGTGATCTCGGCTAGGCCGAGGTTATTTACGGAGATACTGGAATCCGAGATGAACGGATAAGGGACAAGAGTCCTAGAATAAGGAGGGAGCTCAGGCTGGATAAGAATAAAGTTCTTAGGAAGTTTATCTCTATTTATTTGAAAGTTCAGGATAAGCATTGAGCCAGAGTCCATTGAAGCTAGGCTTCTACAGGGAACAGGTCAGTGTTGGTTATAAAAGTAAGGCACCCTCGTAGGTTTAAGGTACGCTTTTGGTATTTTGTCTAGTGAGTTAAGCACTAATTATTATTTTTGAGAGATAACTGAGTATTGACTTAATCGTCGGAGTGCCCTCAGGTGAAAGAACCACCGCCAGAGTCTTATCTTTCTGTTACAGGTCGTTCGGGCGCAATCTATTCTGCCGGTGCTCTCCAGCTGAGTACCTGTCACGCCCTAAACCCGCCCCTAAAAGTTTTGGGCATGACCCAATCTGAAACAGACATTTACCCTGTTATATAAAATATTTGGGGCCTGGCCGAAAGCGTTAATACAATCAATTGCATGCAGACACATCCATTGAGCTACTACAACATGCCAGGACCAAGACTCAAATAAACATATAGTGAACTTACATCTGGGATTATACACATTTACAAATTCAGCCCAGAGATTGGGCTTTTAACAAAATATTAGATACAAGTCGACTTAAGTCAGCGAACATGAGTACAAAAGACCAAGTCCAACAAGACTGCACTAGCATGAAAAAGGGCTTTTCCAAGTGCCTGGTTATCCTTAGGCTGGCAAAAGAGAGATAATAACAAGGCTAGGACTGACCACCCAGTTGATTTCCTACAGAAACAGACAAAATAACAGAGTGAGGCAAGCTCAATGAGTAATAATACTTAAACAGTTTAATAACCAACTTTAATTACAATGTATAGCGGCGCATTCACAGAAATATGGAATCCAACAATGAGTCTGAGATTATTTCCCCTTCAGATTATTTTACTTTTCAGAACGGCCTTAGGCCTGGTATTATAGTTATAACAGAACGGCCTATTGGCCCAGAATTACCAGAACGGCCTTTCAGCCCAGAACAGCCTTTCGGCCCAGAACAGCCTTACGGCCCATAACAGCCTTACGGCCCAGAACGTACAAATGTACGTGTATCTTGCTAACATTTCATTTTCATTAAGTTCCAATCAATATATGAATGCTAATATCGTAACGGACGAAGAACAGAATGATATTAAACAGATATAGCGGAAATAAATGCACATTCAATGTACTATTACTCACAGTGTTGTGACGGCGTGCTAGTGCCTTCTGGAGTGTGCCCTGCACACAATCATAACTTGTAAATTAGTTCTCTTTCCTCGTAAATCATTGAGGAACCATTCTGTGTCATCATACTTCATATGAATTTATGACCATTTTAACATCATCAGAAAAATATTTTAAATATACCAGGAAGTCAAGCACGTAAAACTAAACAAACACATTTTGATCTGAAAATAAGTCCCCCGCTCGAGCGCTACCTTGGCCGCTCGAGCGAACTGTACAATTCTACCAAAAATGCTGAGAGGTCGATTTTTGCGCTCGAGCGGAACTTCCTCCGCTCGAGCGGACTGAGTAATTTCAGAAAAACTGCTGAGAGGGTCATTTTCCCGCTCGAGTGGCCATGACCTCCGCTCGAGCGGACGTGATCCTGATTTGGGGCAATTCGATTCCAACTCAAAATTCAGCAACAACACTTCATTTTTCATGCAATCTAAGGTTAGATTAATGTAATATTCCATCCTAACATTACCATAACATGGATTCTACCTTGAGTATGACAAATTAAACAAGATTAGAAGTGTCAACAAGCCATCTATCTCTCAAATTCCAAACTCAAACCAACTAATCTTCCCAAAATTCCCATTATTTTGAATTTACATAAATAGGCTTCTAATTCAAACACATAAGTGAATCTTCTCATGGAATAACAAGGAAACAAGGTGTAAATTTCCCTCCATGACTCAATTTGGTTCATCAACATAAATCCTTTCATAAAACTCTCATATCTACCTTAACTTTCCAAACAAAAGAAGGACTCCCAACCATGAGCAAGAGAGAAATTAGATAAAGAAGTTTCCATACCTTGAATTCAATCTAAGTAATCTTCACAAATTCCCCAAATTCCTCCCTTGGAGAGTTTCTCTCCAACACCCACGTTTCCCCTCTTCTCAAAACCTTTCTCTAGTTTTTGTTCCTCCAGGAGTTCTAAGTCAAGTGGTCAAAAACTTGATACATATATAGATAGATATTTATGTTTATAATAAGACGAAATTCAATCGTTTAAGCATCCCAAATTGAAATTTCACAGAAAATCTCATTAGAGCTTAAAAATTATGCAGATTCCAAATATCAAATCAGATTTTGAAAATTAAGCCTCTAAGGCACCCAATTTCAGACTCAATTAGTTTAATTGCAACAGATAATGTTCCAAATCAACAGATAAAAATTCATATTTCTAAGTTTCATGTAATTCAACGCACTTTCACATAGAATTTCATAATAAGCATTCGAAAGTACAGAATAGAGGGCTGAAAAGATACCAGAATCATGTACGAGGGTCGGGCTATTACACTCTTCCCCCCTTAATTAAGTTTAGTCCTCCAAACTTGTTTTACCTTAGGGCATAAACAGATGCGGATATTGGTGTTGCATTTCATCTTCCTTTTCCCAGGTTGCCTCGGTACCGTAGTGCTCTTGCCACTCCACTTTCACCATTGGAACTTCTCGGTTTCGTAACTGTTTCACTTAACGGTCCAGAATTCGAATCAGTTTTTCCTCATATGTTAACATGTCGGTCAGCACGATTTGGTGATAATCGATAATATGGGATGGATCCGGAAGGTATCCTCGGAGCATAGAAACATGAAACACGTTATGAATCTGACTCATATGTGGCGGAAGGGCAATTTGGTAGGCTACTGGACCCACTTTTTCTAAGATCTGAAAGGGACCAACGTATCGGGGTGTTAGCTTACCCCTTTTTCCAAATCTTGGGTGACCTTTCATGGGTGTAACTTTCACAAAAACATGACTGTCCACGTCAAACTCCAAATTCCTTCGTCGATTATCCGCATAACTCTTCTGTCTACTTTGAGCAGTCTTCAATCTTTCCCGAATTATTTTAACCTTTTCAGTTGTCAACCGGACAATCTCTGGCCCTAACAAGGGCCTATCCCCAACTTCAGCCCAACACACGGGGGAACGACACGGTCTTCCATACAGAGCTTCATAGGGTGCCATTTCAATACTCGAATGGTAACTGTTATTATATGCAAACTCAATCAACGGCAGATGAGTTTCCCAACTTTCCTGGAAATCCAAAACACACATTCGAAGCATATCTTCTAGTGTCTGAATTGTCCTCTCAGATTGTCCATCTGTTTGGGGGTGGAAGGCTGTGCTAAACTTTAATTCTGTACCCATTGCATTCTGTAGACTTTGCCAAAACCTTGAAACAAACTTCGGATCTCTATCTGACACAATTGAGACCGGGATACCGTGAAGCCTTACAATTTCATTCATATAAATCACAGCAAGTTTATCGGCATTATACTGGGTCTTCACAGGTAGAAAGTGGGCAGACTTCGTCAATCGGTCGACAATAACCCATATAGAATTCATCTCTCGAGGTGTTCGCGGTAAGCCCACGATAAAATCCATGGTTAGATGTTCCCATTTCCACTCCGGGATTGGAAGAGGTTGCAATAATCCTGCAGGTCTCTGATGCTCTGCTTTTATTTGTTGACATTGCAAACACCTAGAGACAAACTCTGCAATATCCTTTTGCATACTTGGCCACCAAAAATGTTGTTTCAGATCCCGGTACATTTTAGTACTTCCTGGATGTATTGAAACTCTTGAGGAATGTGCTTCTTCCATTAACTTCCGCTTAAGTTCTTCTACATTAGGGACATATACTCGATTTTGAAATTTCAGTACAGAATCTGCCAAAGTGAACCCCAGTTTCGGTTTTGTCTCCATTTCGTCACATATCTTCTTTAAAGCTCCATCCTCCACTTGGCGTAATTTAATCTCCTCAAGTAACATCGGTTGGGCCATTATCGTTGCCACTGTTGCTCCTTGGCCATGTATCATCAAGTCGATCCCCATTTTATTCAACTCACTTATCAACCCCTTTTTCCTCTGTTAGTAGGCTTGCCAAATTTCCCACATTTTTCCGACTAAGTGCGTCTGCTACCGTATTGGCTTTACCAGGATGATAATGGATCTGTACATCATAATCTTTAATAAGCTCTAACCATCGCCGCTGGCACATATTCAACTCCTTTTGGGTAAAAATGTATTTGAGACTTTTATGGTCGGTATAAATATCGCAAGTAGTTCCATACAGATAATGCCGCCAAATCTTTAAAGCAAAAACGACTGCAACTAGCTCAAGATCATGCGTGGGGTAGTTCTTCTCATGGGGTTTGAGCTGGCGAGAAACATAAGCAATAACCCTTCCGTTCTGCATAAGCACACAACCAAGTCCTTTATGTGATGCATCGCTGTAAATCACAAATCCTTCAATACCAGATGGTAAGGCAAGCACCGGAGCTGTAGTCAATTTCATTTTTAATTCTTGGAAAGCAGATTCTTGCTGTTCAGACCATTCAAATGTAACTCCCTTTTTAGTCAACTAAGTAAGTGGCACAGCAATCTTAGAAAAATCTTGAACAAATCTTCGATAATATCCGGCTAATCCCATGAAACTACGCACTTCAGTCACATTTGTCGGAGTCGGCCAGTTTACAATCGCCTCAATCTTGTTTGGATCAACAGAGATTCCTTCCTTAGTTATAACATGCCCTAGGAATGCCACTTTATGTAGCCAAAATTCACACTTCTTTAACTTCGCATACAACTTCTTTTCCCGGAGGGTTTGGAGGATTAGGCGAAGATGGTCTTCATGGGCCTCTGCAGTCTTTGAATAAATAATGATGTCGTCAATAAAGACCACTACAAACTCATCCAGATAAGGTTTGAAGACACGGTTCATCAGATCCATAAATGCTGCTGGTGCGTTAGTAACTCCAAAGGGCATGACCAGAAATTCATAATGACCGTATCGGGTTCGGAAGGCTGTCTTCTCCACGTCATCGGCTTTAATTTTCAATTGGTGGTATCCAGACCGTAAGTCAATTTTAGAAAAGACCTGTGCCCCTTGTAACTGATCAAATAAATCATCGATCCGCGGTAATGGATACTTATTCTTAATTGTTACTTTATTAAGCTCCCGGTAGTCGATACATAATCGGAGTGTTCCGTCTTTCTTTTTCACAAACAGGACTGGTGCACCCCACGGAGAAACACTCGGGCGGATAAATCCCTTATCCAGTAGTTCTTGCAACTGAATCTTCAATTCCTTCATTTCAGCGGGCGCCATTCGATACGGAGTTTTAGAGATAGGTTGGATTCCTGGTTGCACTTCAATTGTGAACTCGATTTCACGGTCCACTAATTCTCCTGGCAATTCTTCCGGGAAGACATCCGGAAATTCACAGACAACTGGAATCGTCTCTGTATTCTCCTTCCTTATTGGCCCTTCCAAAACACTACACAAGTACCCCTGACACCCTTTCTGAATCAATTTACAAGCCTTTGCTGCAGAAATTACATACGGGGGAGAAATTACCCCCTGCCCTTGAAAAATAAATTCTGATTGCCCCGAGGGATGGAATTTAAGTTGCTTCGTCAGACAGTCTATAGTAGCACCATATTCACCCAACCAATCCATTCCCAGAATAATATCAAAAGAAGTCATATCAAGGGGTAATAGATTCGCATATACATGGATATCTCCAATGAGAAGTTCACAAGCAGAATAAACAGAAGTACAGATCATAGAATTTCCCATAGGTGAGGATACACATAACACATAAGCCAATTCTTCTTCAGGTTTATTTAAGTTTTTCGCAAATGCTTTTGACACAAAGGAATAGGTAGAGCCAGAATCAAATAAAACATAAGCAGAATAACCATAAACCATAAATGTACCTGACACCACTGTTGTGGCATTCTGTACATCTCCCGGAATCAACGCAAACACCCTGTCTTGCCTCGTAGTGTCTTTATTATTAGCCGGTTTAGCAGCTGTCTTAGCATTAGGAGCCGGTGTAGATCCTGCTGAGCTTGTGGCGGTCTTATTGCCAGGTTGTTGATTCTTTTGCGGACAATCTTTTACCAAATGCCCCATTTTGCCACATCCGAAACATGCCCCAGACAAGCGATGACAAACCCCACGATGTCTCCATCAGCATTCTGGACACATAGGAGCTGAATTTTGGGGTGAAGTAGTAATGCCGGAGGTCCCTGAATTTTGCTTTTTGTTTGGTGGAGTAGTTGTCCCCTTGAACCATTGGTTATTCTGTCTCTTTCCTTTCCATTCAGAAATCCGAGTCTGAGCAGCAATATTCCCTTCTGCTATAACAGCCCTTTCCAAGACATCAACGTAGGTAGGCAATTTCAACACGTTAATTCGGTCCTGAATGGTACTCCGCAATCCTCCTTCGAATTTTCGCGCTTTCTTATATTCTGTATCTACCATGTGAGGAGCAAATCGAGCTAGTTCCGCGAATTGAGCCTCGTATTTAGCAACAGTTTTATTCCCTTGTCTTAATGTTTCAAATTCAGTCACTTTCTTGTCTCGCATACTCTGGGGAAAATATTTGTCATAGAATAGCTCTAAGAATCTGTCCCATGTCAACCCCTGATGCATCGTTCTTATGAGCATCCACCACCTTCGCGCCTCATCTTCGAGAGTAAAGGCAGCAAGTTGCACCTTTTGGATTTCAGTACAAGGGAATACTTCGAACAACTTTTCTATTCCCAATCTCCATGCTTCAGCTTTCATTGGTTCGATTTCGCCTTTAAACACTGGTGGTTTCATCTTTTTAAACTCCTTCATAAGTGTAATGGTCCTGTCTTCAGCATGGAAATCTTGTGCTACCGGTGGAGGTATTGGTGGTGGTGGCGGTTGTTCTTGTGGTTGTTGCTGCTGTTGTTGTTGTTGTTGCCGTAGGGTCTCTGACATTTCCATAATCATCCTCTCTATCTTGTCCAACCGTGCGGCAGTAACATCTTCCTGCTCTTCTGTCCTTATTCTCACCATTTCCTACACAATTAGCAGTCATATACAATAGGCATAGTTCAAAATTTGTTAGTATCATCAGAGTATACTTTACGTTGCCATCACTTTTTCTTCATTTACTTTCAGGACGTCATGCAAGATGCCTTAAGCTTTTCTAGACGCCCTAAAGCTCAATGGATCTGTGTGTGAGATAGCAACTCGTGCTCTGATACCACTTGTCACGCCCTAAACCCGCCCCTAAAAGTTTTGGGCATGACCCAATCTGAAACAGACATTTACCCTGTTATATAAAATATTTGGGGCCTGGCCGGAAGCGTTAATACAATCAATTGCATGCAGACACATCCATTGAGCTACTACAACATGCCAGGACCAAGACTCAAATAAACATATAGTGAACTTACATCTGGGATTATACACATTTACAAATTCAGCCCAGAGATTGGGCTTTTAACAAAATATTAGATACAAGTCGACTTAAGTCAGCGAACATGAGTACAAAAGACCAAGTCCAACAAGACTGCACTAGCATGAAAAAGGGCTTTTCCAAGTGCCTGGTTATCCTTAGGCTGGCAAAAGAGAGATAATAACAAGGCTAGGACTGACCACCCAGTTGATTTCCTACAGAAACAGACAAAATAACAGAGTGAGGCAAGCTCAATGAGTAATAATACTTAAACAGTTTAATAACCAACTTTAATTACAATGTATAGCGGCGCATTCACAGAAATATGGAATCCAACAATGAGTCTGAGATTATTTCCCCTTCAGATTATTTTACTTTTCAGAACGGCCTTAGGCCTGGTATTATAGTTATAACAGAACGGCCTATTGGCCCAGAATTACCAGAACGGCCTTTCAGCCCAGAACAGCCTTTCGGCCCAGAACAGCCTTACGGCCCATAACAGCCTTACGGCCCAGAACGTACAAATGTACGTGTATCTTGCTAACATTTCATTTTCATTAAGTTCCAATCAATATATGAATGCTAATATCGTAACGGACGAAGAACAGAATGATATTAAACAGATATAGCGGAAATAAATGCACATTCAATGTACTATTACTCACAGTGTTGTGACGGCGTGCTAGTGCCTTCTGGAGTGTGCCCTGCACACAATCATAACTTGTAAATTAGTTCTCTTTCCTCGTAAATCATTGAGGAACCATTCTGTGTCATCATACTTCATATGAATTTATGACCATTTTAACATCATCAGAAAAATATTTTAAATACACCAGGAAGTCAAGCACGTAAAACTAAACAAACACATTTTGATCTGAAAATAAGTCCCCCGCTCGAGCGCTACCTTGGCCGCTCGAGCGGACTGTACAATTCTACCAAAAATGCTGAGAGGTCGATTTTTGCGCTCGAGCGAAACTTCCTCCGCTCGAGCGGACTGAGTAATTTCAGAAAAACTGCTGAGAGGGTCATTTTCCCGCTCGAGCGGACGTGATCCTGATTTGGGGCAATTCGATTCCAACTCAAAATTCAGCAACAACACTTCACTTTTCATGCAATCTAAGGTTAGATTAATGTAATATTCCATCCTAACATTACCATAACATGGATTCTACCTTGAGTATGACAAATTAAACAAGATTAGAAGTGTCAACAAGCCATCTATCTCTCAAATTCCAAACTCAAACCAACTAATCTTCCCAAAATTCCCATTATTTTGAATTTACATAAATAGGCTTCTAATTCAAACACATAAGTGAATCTTCTCATGGAATAACAAGGAAACAAGGTGTAAATTTCCCTCCATGACTCAATTTGGTTCATCAACATAAATCCTCTCATAAAACTCTCATATCTACCTTAACTTTCCAAACAAAAGAAGGACTCCCAACCATGAGCAAGAGAGAAATTAGATAAAGAAGTTTCCATACCTTGAATTCAATCTAAGTAATCTTCACAAATTCCCCAAATTCCTCCCTTAGAGAGTTTCTCTCCAACACCCACGTTTCCCCTCTTCTCAAAACCTTTCTCTAGTTTTTGTTCCTCCAGGAGTTCTAAGTCAAGTGGTCAAAAACTTGATACATATATAGATAGATATTTATGTTTATAATAAGACGAAATTCAATCGTTTAAGCATCCCAAATTGAAATTTCACAGAAAATCTCATTAGAGCTTAAAAATTATGCAGATTCCAAATATCAAATCAGATTTTGAAAATTAAGCCTCTAAGGCACCCAATTTCAGACTCAATTAGTTTAATTGCAACAGATAATGTTCCAAATCAACAGATAAAAATTCATATTTCTAAGTTTCATGTAATTCAACGCACTTTCACATAGAATTTCATAATAAGCATTCGAAAGTACAGAATAGAGGGCTGAAAAGATACCAGAATCATGTACGAGGGTCGAGCTATTACAGTACCTGTTTGGCAGTGTGGTTAGAAAACAACACACACAATTTGGCGCCGTCTGTGAGAAAGAAAAGATAATAGATGGCCAACGACGGACATAAAGAAAATGTTGGGGACAACATCCCTACTGGGAGTGGTAAACAAATTGATCCTAACATAGAGGATGATAACTGCAACGAAGAAACTCGGGATCAAAATCCCGGAGAGAAAGACGTCGCCCAAGAGGGCAACGTACCAAAGAAATCAGACCGAGGCGGGTACTATAATGAGAATGACCTCCAGGTATGGAAAGATAGATGCTTGCGGAGGGACGGCGAGATGAAAGGAATGGCGAACAAACTGGCAGACCTGCAATCGGTCGTCAATTTCATGATGCAGAACAACGTTATGCAACCACCGTTTCCGTTACAAGATACACCGATTCCAGCGGCCAAAAAATATGCCCAGAAAGGAGGGCAGAAAACAATCCCTGTAGTCCACCAGTATACCAGGACCAAGGAACACTCTCATCGGCCTTCAAGGGAGGTCGGGCGAGGAAAGTCAATGAAGGGAGATTCTCGAAGGACGCATCGTACCAAAGAAGCCGACCCCAATGAACATCAGCATGTTCAAGGGAAGGAACTTTGTTTCAACGCAACGAATAGAGAGAGGTCCAAGAGAACTCATAACGATATCGGGAGTAGCGCACCAAAAAGGCTGAAATCCGTTGATAGCCGAGCTCCTGGACAAACCAAGGAGGATTTGAGAGATTACCTCCAGAGGAAGCGACAAGATGCTGAGGTAACTTCTCCGGTCAAGCCAAAAACGCCGTTCTCGATGGAGTTGGACAAATTTGAGGCCCTGAAAAGGTTCCACATGCCGAGGTTCCAGATATACGACGGTAAATCTGATCCTAACTTTTACGTCAGCTTGTACCTGAACTCAATGGCCCTATACACCGAGAACGAGCCGTTGCTCTGCAAAGTGTTCCCCTCATCCTTTGGAGAAATCGCATCAGATTGGTTTCACAAGCTGCAGAAATGAACTGTGAAAAGCTGTGAAAAGCTGGGAAGGCCTAGCCAAGATGTTTGTGACTAGATTTGTGACAAACAAACTACAGCCATTGAGGGTGGACTCCCTAATGGCTCTAAGAATTGGCGAGGACGAAAGCCTTTTGGCCTATGCCAAAAGGTATTATGAGATGTTCAGGGTGCAACCAAGAGGTGGCGGTCGTATCTTTTAAGAATGGCCTGAAAAATGATTGTCTGTTTCGAAAGTCACTGGCAAAGACACTACCAAAAAGCATGGAGGAACTTATGGCCAGGATAAAAAAGTATGCCAAGGCCGAAGAGGACACGCTGGGGATGAAGGAGTCAAAACAAGAGAAGAGAAACGACTCATCAAAGTAAGGCCGAGGTAATGGCGGATACAATAAGCAAGAAACAGGACTGAGGGCTGCACGGACAGTCACAATCGTATTCCGAATTCCGGTCTACAAAGTCTTGGAAATAATCCGGAATCAGCCCTATTACAGAGCACCAGAAAAGCTTCCTGGTGAATTTATGGGAAGAAGTCTGGGGAAACATTGTGCCTACCACAATGAGGATGGGCATCTAACTCAAGGGTGCAGAGCCCTAAAGGCACATGTGGAAGACCTGGTAAGACAGGGTCATTTAAGAGACTTGGTAGATGAGACCAGGACAAGGGAAGAGCAAGTAAGACTGCCTCAAGCACCAGCAGCACCAACCCTGCCACCACCACAGCCACAGGTATGCGGACCTCGAGTGATCAATGTGATTCACTCAAAGGTGAATGAGAACGAGATACGGGGGGAAACTCAGAAGGTAAAACACCTGCAACATATGTATCAAGTCCGGCAGAAGAGACCTAGGGCAGACGAGTGCCAGGGACCAATGGTGTCCTTTACTGAAGATGACCTAGAGATGGTGTAGCATTCACGCAACGATGCCTTGGTAATATCCCTCTAGATTGGAGAGTGCCAGGTAAAGCGAATTCTGATCGACTAAAGTAGCTCTTGTGACATCATGTATGTCAGGTGTTACGAGGAGCTTGGCTTTCACCAAGACGATCTGGAACAATCCAATGGTCCAATGGTTGGGTTCAATGGAACGCCGACGTGGCCCTTGGGAGCAGTAAGTTTGTGGATGTAGGCTGGCACCAAGAAGGTAAAAACTGAGTTCACAATAATCGACACTCCCTCCCCCTTACAACGCTATCCTGGGAAGGCCATGGTTGCATGCAATGGGGGCAGTTCCCTCAACATGGCACCAGCTGTTACAATTCCCAACAGAGCATAGAATTGAGGAGATCAGAGGGGATCAGATGCAGGCAAAGAATTGCTCCATGGCAGCAATGAAATCCACCTGCAACATATGAAAGGCAGAAGCAACTGAGATTGAGAATGAGGACATAGAGGTCCTTGAGGATGTCGGCAAGGGACCAGCCGAGAAAAATGAGGAAGCCCCAAAGAAGATCTTAGTCTAGTAAGGAGATGAGGAGCGCTACTTCCTCCTCGGCTCAGGCTTGGCCGAGGAAGAAGAAAAGGAATTAAAAGCGTTCTTGAGAGCAAACCTTGAGGTATTTTCTTGGACACCATACGAAATGCCTGGCATTAACCTCGAGGTCACTTGCCATAAACTGAATGTGGACAGGTCGACTAAACCTGTCATCCAGCGAGCAAGAAGGCCGACATTGATGCATGTTGAGGCAGTAGAAAAAGAAGTGGATAAACTTCTAGAGGCCAGAGCCATCCGAGAGGTAAATTACCCGACATGGTTATCAAACACGGTTGTTGTAAAGAAAAAGAATGAGAAGTGGAGGGTTTGCGTAGACTTCACCAGCCTGAATAAGGCTTGTCCCAAAGACAGTTTCCCACTACCCAAGATTGACCAATTGGTGGATGCCACTTCAGGGTATGGAAGGATGAGCTTCCTAGACGCTTACAGGGGGTACCATCAGATAGCCATGTACCCCCCAGATGAGGAGAAGACTGCATTTATCACTCTAAAAGAGCTGTATTGCTACAAGGTGATGCCTTTTGGGTTGAAAATTACAGGAGCAACTTACCAGAGATTGGTGACTAAGATATTCAAACGTCTAATAGGCAAAACAGTGGAGGTATACATTGATGACATGGTCGTGAAGACCAAGGAACCTGAGGATCATCTGGCCGACCTAAAGACAGTCTTTGATATCCTAAGGACATTTCGGCTCCGACTCAATGTGTCGAAGTGTGCATTTGGAGTTGGGTCAGGGAAGTTCCTAGGATACTTAGTCACCAGAAAAGGCATTGAGGCAAGTCCGGATCAAATCAAAGCCATCTTAGATTTAAAGAGCCCAACGTCGGCAAAACAAGTGCAAATGTTGACTGGAAGGGCTGCAGCCCTAAACAGATTCATAAGCAGAAGTTCTAATAAATGCAAACCTTTCTTCAGTTTAGTGAAGAAACCATAGAATTCTTATGGACAAAAGAGTGCGAAGTCGCCTTGGAAGACTTGAAGAAATACTTGACCACAGCTCCAATTCTCTCAAATCCAGTACCTCTCTAGAGAGGAGCTATTCCTATACTTAGCGGTTTTAGAACATGCAGTAAGTGCAGTAGTGATCAGGGAAGATAAAGGAGAACAGAGGGCAGTACACTACGTGAGTAAAACCCTAGCAGATGTAGAGACCAGATATCTACCTTTGGAAAAGCTAACACTAGCTTTGGTAATGGCCTCCAAGAAGCTGAATCATTACTTTCAAGCCCACAAGAATGTGGTGTTAACTGAGCATCCTCTAAAGTACCTGTTACAACAAGGAGATCTGACAGGCAGGATAGCCAGATGGGCAGTGGTGTTAGGCCAATATGACCTGGAATTCAGACCCAGAACAACAATCAAAGGATAAGTTTTGGCCGACTTCGTGGCCGAGTTCACACCCGGCGCCATCATATATCGGGCTCTGTTGAGCCGAGGTACACAATGTCCAGGTGAACAAAGAGAAACTCAGCTGGGGATAGCAGAACAAAGGAAAGAAGAGAAACTTAAGCCCTGCAATATTTACGTCGGCAACTCCTTCCACCTGTTTATTGATGGAAGTTCAAACCGACAAGGAGCGGGGGCAGGAGTAATGCTAGTATTGCCAGATGGACAGATGCTGGAACAATCCATTCATTTGGAGTTTAAGGCCTCAAACAACGAGGCAGAGTATGAAGCCCTAATCGTAAGGTTGAAATTGGCAGCAGTAATGGAAGTTGACGAGGTAATGGTCTTTTGTGACTCCCAACTTATCGTCAACCAGGCAACAGGCAAATACGCAGTCCGAGATGAAAGGATGGTGGCCTATATAAAAGAGATGGGCAGACTTATGGCATTGTTCCAAAATTGCCGACTACAGCAAGTTGGCCGAGATAACAATAGCCATACTGATGCCTTGGCCAACCTAGATAATGTAATGAAACCAGGAGAGGCAAGGAGAATAATGGTTGACTACTTGTCAGGTCCAAGTGTAGAACCACTAAACACTGAGCATGAAACAATGTGTGTGAAGATGGGACCAAGCTGGATGGATGCAATAATAGTATTCCTTAAAGAGAGAAAACTGCCAGATGATCATAAAAAAGCACACAAGATCAGACTGAAGTCGGCAAGATTCAGTCTGACAGCAGAAGGGCATCTCTACAGAAGATCTTTTACAAGACCCCTTTTGAGGTGTGTGCATCTTTCATAAGTTGAAGACTTCCTGTACGAAATACATGAAGGAGTATGTGGAAGTCACACGGGGGGGCAGGTCACTTGCTCATAGGGCCATTACTCAGGGATACTGGTGGCCCTATATGCAGAAAGATGCTAAAATTTATGTCAGAAAGTGTGAGAAGTGTCAGAGGTTTGCACCCTTGATACACCAACCAGCAGCAGATTTAAACCCAGTGTCCAGTCCTTGTCCATTTGCCTAATGGGGCATGGATCTTGTTGGACAACTGCCTCAAGCAACTAGACAAAGGAAGTTCATGCTAGTGGCAACAGATTACTTCACCAAATGGGTTGAAGCTGAACCCCTTGCAAAGATTCGGGACATTAACGTAAAGAACTTCATATGGAAGAACATCATTACCAGGTTTGGAATCCCAAGGGCAATAATAGCAGACAATGGTACGCAATTTGACAGTAAGTTAATCAAGAGATTCTGTGCAAAGTACAAGAACAAGAACTACTGTTCCACTCCAAGCTTCCCTCAAAGCAATGGACAGGCAGAAGCATCCAACAAAACTATATTAGATGGGATTAAGAAGAGGCTAGAAGCAGCGAAGGGAAAGTGAGTAGATGAGTTGCCCAGTGTACTTTAGGCATATCGGAGTACGCCAAGAAGATCAACTAAAGAATCCCCATTTGCCATGGCTTATGGCACAGAAGTAGTAATCCTATTAGAGGTCAGCATCCCAGGGGTCAAAACCCAGGGAGTAGAGAATGGGACTAATGATGCATTTTTAGCTCGAGATCTGGATCTATTAGAAAAAAGAAGGGAGAAGGCAGCAATTCAGCTGGGGGCATACCAGCAGCAGCTTGCCAAGGCTTACAACAAAAAGGTCAACCCACGAGAGTTTCAAGTTGGAAACCTCGTCCTAAGAAAGGTCGTCGGCAACAAGAAGGATCCCAGAGAGGGCAAGCTTGGCCCAAACTGGGAGGGACCTTATAGAATCATCTCGGTCTTGAGCAATGGGGCATATCGGCTTGAAGACAGTGAAGGCAAAGAATTGCCAAGGCCTTGGAATACTTGCAACCTGAAGTTCTTCTGTCATTAAGATTTCATTTTGTTTCTTTCTTTAAAAATTTTTGTTATTAGCCGAAGTAATTAATAAAATTTTAGCTCGATTTTTTTTCAAACTTGTGTAAAACGATTGACCAGTCACTTAGCGATGTTTCTGATTAAAACATGATGAATAACTTAAACTTATTATATGGCAGAGTTGAATTATACTTGCATATAATAGAGTTGAACTAAGTTGGCAATGTTTCTGATTGAAACATGACGAATAACTTAGACTTATTATATGACAAAGTTGAATTATACTTGCATATAATAGAATTAAACTAAGTTGGTGATGTTTTTGATTGAAACATGATAAATAACTTAGACTTATTATATGACAGAGTTGAATTATACTTGCATATAATAAAATTGAACTAAGTTGGCGATGTTTCTGATTGAAACATGACGAATAACTTACTTATTATATGACAGAGTTGAATTATACTTGCATATAATAGAGTTGAACTAAGTTGGCGATGTTTCTGATTAAAACATGACGAATAACTTAAACTCATTATATGGCAGAGTTGAAATTATACTTGCATATAATCGAGTTGAACTAAGTTGAATTAGCCTAAATTTGTTGTGTCAACAGAATGAAAACTTTGAATGACACTAAGTACATATCAGTTAGATTAACATAGAGACCGTGGTTGATAACCTCAGCTAGTCTCTGTTTGAACTTGATCTCTGCGACAAGGACATAGCCACATGCTTAATAAGAACCCAAATGGAACTTTAAGTTCACATTAGGGGTAGAGAGTTGGAGAATAATGCTTGGAAGTTGGAATTTACAAAGTTAAAATTGGTTTAACACTTGTTGAAATTTTAAAAATTTACAAGTTGAAGTTAAGCCAAGGTTATCTACGTACTTACCGAGATCACCATGTTGCCAAGACTTGGAAGATAGTGGAAGACAAAAGTCTTGATAAACACTTATGAAAATATTTTTACAAATGTTTTCAAAGTATTAAGCCGTGACCAAGATAAACAGTCAATAGTTATACCCAAAGTATCTTACCCCGAGGAAATTGCACAGTTAAGGTGTACTTTGAAGACATGCAAAATATTCTAAGTATGGAATCATACAAGACAGTAAAGAAAAGACAAGCATTCAAACACTTAGTCAAAAAAGAAGACTTGCATTCAAAAGGAAACAAGGAACTTCAGCTTACAGAGGATTACTTGTTCAGAATACAAAAAAAGGCACATCGGCCAATTAAAAGAAAAACATTGTTCAAAAAGGTACAAGCAAAGAAAAAATTCTAAGTACTAGACTTGCTTTGATTAAAGAGTAGAGTTGTAGTCCTCTCTGCTTCAAGCTCAGCATCAATCTCTTGCAAGGTTTTGTCAAGAGTCTTTTCGGCACAACGAATTTCGGCTTCAGAAGTTGTTGAAGTAGAGGAGACGCCCTTGGAAGCAAAGTCATCCTCCTCATCTTGAGTTAAGTCTATTTGCTCGTTAAGGGTAGAAGACTTGTTATCAATGGCAGCCTCCCCATCCTCTTCGTCGGCCTCGCCATCATCGGCATCATCTTCGTCTTCAACATCGGCCTCTTTATTCTCTGGGAGGAATGGCACTTGGAGCTTGCTGATGTCACGAAGGTCGGAGTCCATAGCAACATCCAACTTGTTAAGGGCTGCCGTCCAGCTGAGGTAGTAACCTCGGTTGCAACCCAGGTTGACTTGCTCCTTATATTGGTCGTGAACGGCTGCTTGCCCCTCTTCGAAGGCCTTTTCGTTGGCCACCTTAACCTCGGCCTCTTTATTTGCGATGGCCTCCTGCAGCTTGGCCTCCAGATCAACTGTTTTGGCTTTAGCAGCTTCAAGGTCGGCCCTTGCAGCCTCGGCTTCAATTTTTGCCACCTTGGCCTTTTCCTCAGCCAGACTTTGAGCAGTCTTGTTGTCCTTGGCCTGGTCCATGAGGGCGAGGTTGCTGGCCTCGGCTTTGTTAAGGGAGGACAAGAGCTTGGCTGCTTCTTTTGTTTTCTTCGCCAAGTCTTTCCTTATCATCTCGATCTTTGTGGCGTAGGAGTGAGCGTGCTAGATGGCCTGCAAGGAAGTAAACACAAATTAGCAAAATTTCACTAAGTGTGGAAAGATTGTCAAAGTGGAAGGCAGAATACTTACCAAAATTGAATGCTGCATCATAAAGGCAAAGTCTTTGTATTCATGAAGCTCGGCCATACAGTTCATGTCCTCGGGCAGAAGAACTGCCGTGGACAGGGCCGCGCCGATCTCAAGATTGGCAGCACTGTCACCGACGGTAAGACGTCTGTCGTTGAGCACAATCTCGGGCGCCCAAACCATACCTCGGGGATAGTTGCTGCCCTCTTGGTGGTTTGACCTCGGCTTCTTAGCAAGTGGGGCCTCGGAAACTAGGTCCTCGGCGGGACGTTTTTCGGCAGAGGGGGTGCTCTTCTCAGCCTCGGCTAACTTGGAGATAGGAACAATGTCCTCAGAATCAATCTGAGTCACTGTAGCCTTCGCCTTGGCCTTTTTCATGCGTTTTGGTTTTGGGGTTGGTTGAGGAGAGGATGAAGACTGAACGTTAACAACGCCAGGAAGGTTGGCGAGCAAATCTTCAACTACTGCAGGTTTTCGCCCCATCTCGTCGGTTGTGGCGGCGACTGTGACCTTTGTACCAAAATGAAATGCTAGTAGAGTTGTTGTTGGATTTGATGGGTCGTAGGCCGACGACTCGGCACTTCGGCGTCTTTGAATTCGAGTCCTTCCTGCCGGTGCAAAAGTGGAGCTCAACGTCGGCATTGGCGCTGAAATGGTGGAATTAATTGTGGAGCTGAAGTATATGGTTGTTCTGCTCGGGCAGAGGTTGATCCTTGATCTGGCCGAGGTGACGATGTTGTAGCAAGAGTGGCAACAGAAGAAGGGGACTTGCTCTTCTTCGGGACGTCGAGCAAAATAGACTTGTAGGTTGGGATGTAGTTGAGCAGCAGAGGTGTTTTCCGCTAGTCAACTGGCAAACCCAACAACTTCTTGAAATCCTTGCTGGGATAAAAGGATTTGCGGAAGTCCTTGTGTGGTTGAGGAAGAACTGCAAAATAAAACAAACAGAGATTAGAGCATACGAAAATATCAAAGTAAAAAAGAGTTGAAAGCAAGTAAAAATGACACTTGGCTCTTACCATCTCCCTCTCTGAAAACTGTTCGGCTTAGAGGATAGAGGTGAAGGTCATCATCTGGTGGGAACTTCCAGTTGCCCAAGACAATGAAGTAATCGTCTCCAACACCCTTGTTGGAGTCTGGGAGGTCGGCAACAAGTTTGTATTTCGTGGATCTCGGCTTAAGGTAGTAAATATAGCCCTTTTCTAACTTTAGGTCGCACATGGTGTAACAGTACTGGATGTCGACAAGAGTAACCCTAGCGTTCTCTTTTTTGGCTAAGGCAATTATACGATTGATAACTCGATAAGAGTTAATGGCAAGCTGTATTAGGTTCAGTTTGTAGTAGTGAAGGACTTCTCGAAAGAGGATGTCCAGATGGAATCTAAGTCCACACTCTATGAAGGCTACCACTAGGAAGGGCATGGAGTCGTCTTTGGGCATGATGAAGTCCTTCTCCCCAGCCAACTTAAGATGAACGTCGGCAGGAATGGCAAACTTCTGCCTAAAGTATTCTAACTTAGTTGGGGTGTTTACCCTCCACCTAAACATACCCATGACATCGGTTAAGTGGGGAGGGTGTTGGATTTCTGAAGGAAGTAGTTTGTTAAGGTTTAAAGGACCTCAACAAAACCTAAACGAATGCTGGGGTAAGAGTTTTTGAGGATCTAAAGGGAATTTGTTTCAATTTTTCCTAAAATTTGTGAGTTCTACAACAAATCCCAAAACCTAAGACTATGCAAACAAGAATTAAAGGCAGAAATCTGGAGAACACAACAAGAAAACAGAAACAAGAACATGTTTCAGAATCAAGAATAGTAATGAACTATCAAGAACATTGTGACAAAGTGTGTACAAGGGTGCGAGGCCAAGATCAGTGACAAAATAAACAAGTATGTGAGCAGTGTGTGTATACTCAAGAAAAAATTGGGCAAAAGCAAAATCAAGAGACAAACATACCCAAATATATGATAGAATTCAACGCGCAAATTTATAATCAAGAACATGAACGGGTTGGCAATAGCAGCAAATAAAGCAGTGGAGTTTTTTAAATAAAACAAGGAATTGAAACAAGGGGGAATGTTGACTTACCAAAGAAATGGAGGCCGGTGTAAAGAACGCCGGAGTAAGACGGCGACAGTGAGCAGAAAAGAGCAGCAAAAGCTTCGCCAGTGGAGGTGAACGAAAGTGGTTGCAGAGAGCTTTGAGAAGATGACAATGGTGGTTTAGAGAGAGAAAATCTTGAAGCACAGAGAGAAATTAGAAAATGTGAAGTGAAAAGACGAAGAGAGCGGAAAGTAATTTTGTCAAAACACGAAAAGGCGGCAAAACACAATTAGTGTGCCTAGGACGACATACTTGTCAGATAGCGCACGCAAGTGCGATGCGACTTAATGGCGTGTGTCAGGTACGGTTCAATGGGGAAGGGACGCGTGGCAAAAACAGTTGAATTACTGTGCGTGACAGCTCATACGTGTAAAAACTCTTGGAGTTCTTGATTTAATGAAGCAAAGACCTCGGCCAGGGAGACGATCTCGGCTAGAGAACTTGAAAAAACTTGGTTCTTGGTTCTAAAACATTGATGCAAACGCACTGAAGTGTTTATCATATGGAAGCCAATTAGTGACAACCTTGGTAACAAATGATAAAGTAAGTTTAGCCGACGTGCTATGCGTTCAAATGATATAGGTTCCATCACCTCAGGATACCAAGGTAATAGAACCTAGGGGGCAGTTGTGGGGACATATTTCTTGAAATAACAACACATGGCCAAGGTGGCACCGAAGTGCCAGCCGAGGTGCCACATGTCTTGGTCATGGCGCTGAGGTGATCTCGGCTAGACAAAGATTATCTGCGAAGATACTGGAATCCGAGATGAACGAATAAGGGACAAGAGTCCTAAAATAGGAGAGGATCTCAGGCTGGATAAGAATAAAGCTCTTAGGGAGTTTATCTCTATCTATTTGAAAGTCCAGGATAAGCATTGAGACAGAATCCATTGAAGCTAGGCTTCTACATGGAACAGGTCAGTGTTGGTTATAAAAGTAAGGCATCATCGTGGGTCTAAGATACGCTTTTGGTATTTTGTCTAGTGAGTTAAGAACTAATTATTATCTTTAAGAGATAACTGAGTATTGACTTGATCGTTGGAGTGCCCCCGGGTGGAAGAACCACCGCCGGACTCTCATCTTTCTGTTACAGGTCGTTCGGGCGCAATCTATTCTGCCGGTACTCTCCAGCTGAGTACCTATTTGGTAGTGTGGTTAGAAAACAGCACACACACCACCTATATGCCTATCTGTTCATATTACCAGCTCTAATATCTATCGAATTCCAATGTCAGCAACTTTTTCAGTGACTTTAGCAAATTTTCCAGCTGTGTTGAGTCGATGATTGACAATAGTGTAGGAGAGTGTATTAGATAAAATTAGAAAGAAAAAAAATGTATTTCAAAATAAGTTTTACTTCTCACCAATATATTTAGTCAAGTATTTAAAGTCAAAACCAAATAATCACATGACAATGTGATATATGCCTATAACAGTAAACTGAATATCATTTTTTTTTTTTAAGATTTAAGAAAAAAAAATACACATCAGATGAAACTTTTAAAAATAATTACATGATAGTTGAAAATTTTATGATTTTAATAATTAAAATTTTATAATTTTATAATTTTTTTGGTAAATTACAAATACACTCCATAAGATTTGATTAAAATACAAATCGCCCCTAGGGATTTTAAAAATTACATTCCACCCCCTCAGATTTTTAATTTCATAACAAATCGCATATTTTATTAATAAATTATCAAGTCAATTAACAACTTTTAATGATGTTAAAAATATGTTTCAATTAATAATTTAGGTAATTTTATTATTATATAGGAGAACAATTATAAATTTTATTCTTTTAGTTAATTCTGTTAAATAAAAAATTCTAATAAAAGAGTATTTATAATTTTTTTAACTATAAGAAGTAATCTGTATTTTGATAAACTCCGGGGATGTATTTGTAATTTATCTTTTTTTTTCAACCATCAACTGATTGATTGTTTCCCCCCAAAGATTTTATATAGGTGATCTCTTTAATGCAGACGCATCATTTGATTTAACCTAGTAATATTCGAAAAATTATTTAATTATTTAATTGGTTAATCTCTTTAATGGAGACGCATCATTTGATTTAACCTAGTAATATTCGAACAATTATTTAATAATTTAATTGGTTAAAATTCGCTCTAATTCTGGAACTCCTAACTTAGGAATGTTGGCCGACCATGTTGGTGACCAACCCCCATTTTTTTTAGAGGGTATGACCAACCCAAATTAAAAATCCCTTTTTTGAAAAGTTTACGCTACTAAAAACATCACAGAAAATTACCATTTATGGTGTGTATTGTGTTTATTAGGATTGTCATATGAATCAAATTATTCGAATTTAATTTGTACGTCAAAATCTCATTCAAAATTGATTCATTACGAAAATAAATTAAATTTGAACATAATTTTAAACTTGTTAAATTTTTAAATCAAACTCAAACAATTTCTTACTTGGCTTGATAAACTTATATGCCCTATAAAAAATGGATTGATATCATCTCTATTATATAGTTGTAATGAAAGATTTCTATTACAGTATCTAAAAATTGTAAAATAACCATAAAAATTTATCATTATTTTAAATTTAGAAATGATTATTAAAAACCCTTAAATAATGTAATGGGGTCCTCTATTATAACTTTAGAATGGAGAAGATCACAATCCTTATAGAATCAGGCTTCTCGAGCTTGATTCATATTCTACTCGTTAAAAACTCATTCGAGATTGATTCGTTAGGTAACAAAGTCAAATTTGAACACAATTTTAAACTAGTTAAGTTATCAAACAATTTTGAACAATTTACTACTCAACTCCTTTTCAAACTTCACAATCTCAAAATAATTGCAATTAGGTTAAAAAAAAATTTCTTATACAATTTTGACATATAAAAAGAACTTGTACTAAACACAAGAAAGAACTTTGGGCGAATTACACTAACAGTCGTTACAGTTTGAGGCTTGTATCACTTTGATTTCTGACTTTTCAATTATAATACATTTGATCCTAAATTTTGAATCTCGTTTCAAATAAAGATAATTGAAGACATCACTGCTCTATTTTAAAGGCAAAGTGTCAATTGATAAAATATAAACTAATTTGATAAAAATAATTTTTAAAAATTATTCTACCAACCAAACATTAAAACATTGCTATGTAGCTCGAATTTCATCTTGCCCGAATGGCTTGAATTTCGATTTGTCGATTGTCCGGTAAGAAGGATGACAGCTGTGGTCGATAAGGTAACAACCGCGATAGACAAATGTTGCACCGGTCATCTGGGTGGTCGTTCGGTCGATCGACCGACAAGTACAAATTCAAGCCATTCTGGCAAGCTCAATTCGAGCTACCAATCTTTATTCTAAAATTATATAAAATGATAAATCTTTAACATTTTTATTTTTTTACCAAATTAATTTAGTATATGTTTGGTTGATCATCATGTAATGGGTGGTTATTTTTGTTGATATTTTTTTATGGTTGTCCTGTAGTAGATTATTATAGTTGTTGTTAACAAATATTTTTGAATGGTTATCATGTAATAGATGATTATTAAACTTTTAATGTGTAATCGATATGTTTAATGTATTAAATTTTTTTTTTTAACTTTTTTATTTAATAATGACATCAAAGTTATCGCCATGTTTGACTTTTGATAGATTGGTTTCATTTTAATACTTTGAATCACAATTATTATTTATTTTTGTAGATACAAATGTGAGTGGATGAATGGATAAACGATATTCGATTAACTTGATTTTTTGCAAGCATGTTTTACTTGATGTATTCTAAAATGTGAACGGTTTGAATTATCAAAATGGGTTCCGAAATAGGTCCATTTTGCTATACAGCAGCTATTGCTGCACAGCCCGCGCAGCAGTATCTCCACTTCCCTATCTCTCATATTTGAATAAAATATAATTAGACTTATACTTTTAAATAATCATATTAACTTTTTTTTTGGTTAGGATAAATTGACCAAAGCTAATATAGTTAGTGGGTCGGTAATAAAATAAATAAAGTTAAATATATATTTTAATAAAAAATAGATGATTACATTATTTTTTATTTATATAATTAATAAATTATTGATAAAAAATAAATCAAAATTTTAAGAGAGACTAATATAATTATGCCAAAAATATATATCTAATCATATTTCTCACAAAACTCAAGTGAGGTGAGTATAATTTATCCAAATTAATAATATAATAAAATTGCCACATAATCTTGCATGTCATTAAACCTACACATCATCAAGCTAAAATAACTGACTCACTATTTTCTGTCCAATTACAACATGCCACCCTGCCACGTGGAGACACTAGCGTGGGAATATACATGCACTTGTTGGTGACCATACCATACCACAAACCCTATTTGCACTAATTAAGTTTTGCCACTAGGAAGCTTGTGTGGCATATTTTAGAGGATTGGTGAGCTTAGGTTAACCATCACCACCAACTTTCCATCACCCAAAAACCCATTCCAAAACTCATCATTTCATACGTTGAAAACCCACAACCAATACCATTTCTCATAGCCCCCAGAAAACACCCCAAATCTTGGGGAAAAAAAACCAAAAAAACTCAAAACCCTAACTCAAGAAAATTACCCAATCAAATTGATACATTTTTTTCAGCTCACCAAATCAAAACCACTGTAAACCCATACACGCCAAGCAACACACAAAGTACCACACCCATATAACACATGACTCACCTCGAACTAACTCTATTCCCATGCACTATTACTACTACTACTACTACTTCTTCAATCACGTTTCTCATCATCCCAAACTTATGACCATGAACCTCACCACCAACATGACTTCTTCTCTCTCCTCCGGCTACCTCGCTTTCATCGGAGGCCGGTTCTCTCTCCCGGCGGAGATCCAATTTCTCGAGATCCTTTTGGCGGTTGTCGGTTTCGTGACCATTCACTCTCTTCGCCAACGAAAGAGCCAGGGTTTGCCAGTCTGGCCTTTCGTTGGCATGTTGCCTTCGTTAGTGGCCGGTCTTAAGGTTGACATGTACGAGTGGATCTCTGGCATTCTATGTGGCCAGAACGGGACTTTTACGTTCAAAGGGCCATGGTTTACAAATCTCAATTGTGTTGTGACTGCGGATCCACGTAATTTAGAGCATCTTCTCAAGACTAAGTTTCCAAATTTCCCTAAAGGAGGGTACTTTCGCGACACGCTTCGTGATCTCCTTGGTAATGGTATATTCAATGCTGATGATGAAACATGGCAGCGACAAAGAAAAACCGCTAGCATCGAATTCCACTCTACGAAGTTCCGGAACTTGACAACTGAGTCCTTGCTCGAGCTAGTACATGCTCGGCTTTTACCAGTTTTAGAACAATCCCTCGAAAAATCTCAACCTATTGATCTACAAGATGTTCTATTAAGACTCACATTCGACAACGTTTGCATGATCGCATTCGGGGTTGATCCGGGGTGTTTAAGCCCCGAATTACCCGAAATCCCATTCGCCAAGTCCTTTGAGGACGCAACAGAAGCATCTCTACTACGATTCGTTACGCCAACTTTTATATGGAAAACCATGAGGTTTTTCGACTTGGGTTTCGAAAGAGTACTAAAGAGCTCGATAAAACAAGTCGATTTGTTTGCAGACGAAGTGATTCGGACGAGGAAGGAAGAACTCTTGACACAATTTCAAGAGGGTGACAATAACACGCAGAGATCAGATCTATTAACGGTGTTTATGAGGTTGAGAGACGAGCAAGGAAAGGCGTTTTCGGATGTTTTTTTACGCGATATATGCGTGAACTTTATACTTGCTGGGAGAGATACTTCGTCGGTGGCATTGAGCTGGTTTTTCTGGCTGCTTGATCGGAATCCGGTGGTGGAGGAAAGAATACTTGCAGAAATATGTAGAATAATTGGGGAGAGAGAAGATGGAAAGAGAGAAAGTCCATTGATATTTAAGCCGGAGGAGGTGAAGAAGATGGATTATTTGCAGGCTGCTCTATCAGAGGCTCTAAGGTTGTACCCTTCTGTGCCTGTGGATCACAAGGAGGTAACATTTTCAAACTTTGAAAAATTTACTCTGTTTGATTTTGGGTTTTTTAAAAATAATTTTTGAATTTTTAATTCGTATTTTACTTTTAATTTTTAGTGAATTTTTTTAATAAATTATTTTTACTTTTTAGACCTGCTTAATCTAGATTCATATAAAATTTGTGAAAAAATTAAAAATTCATTAAATACAAAATATTTCAAAAAAAATCACTTTACTCAGTTAAACTAAGGCCTCGTTTGGGAACTGTCTCTTTTAACTTAAAAGTTAAAAAGTTACTAAAAAAATCAAAAAGCCAATAACCTATACCAAAAAGTCAAAGATTCTCTTTCCTCTCTACTTTTTGCACATCTTTTCGTAAAAAGCCAATACTAGTTTTTTTTAATCATATTTTAGCCAAAAAATCAAAAAGTTACTAAAATAATCTGCTCTCAAACGAGGCCTAAATAAATTTACTTTTTATTTATTTATTGCATCCTAAGTTAGTTAAGGTATTTCCCTCCCTTTGCATTCATAAGAGATCTTTTTTTTTTTTTTTAACATGTTGGATATCACACCACCTAATATACAACTCTCAACCTTATTAACAGGCTGATTTATGTATGTCATGTTTTGTTATATAATCAGTATATCTTGACCTTCTTCCAAAAAAAAAATACTCTCAACTTTATCTGGATTTGGAACTGACTGTATAAAAGATTTAACACTAAACGCAACAAGTACAGAAAACAGTTGGAAATTAGGTGAAAGAAATTCTTTGCAAATCTTGACTATTAATAATAAATCAATGTTGAACGGTTTATCAAACTTCATTGGTACACCCATTTTGAGTGTATAGTTAGATTTCTAGATTAGTCACTTGTGTACGTTTTTTATCACCAATTTTATTAGTATAAGCTGACTTTAAAAATAAAAAAATTATTTTTTAAAAAAATTAGTGAATTTTTAAAAAAATTTCGTCAACTCTTTTTTTTTTTCCTAAAACTTTCTAAATCTGTTCAGGCTAAATGACCTGAAAATTTCAAATTTTCGGGGGGGAAAAAAAAAAACACTAAAACGAAAGCGAGCAAAATTTTGTCAACTAAGCTTATAAAATTTAGCTTGTTTTTGTCTTTATTGATTTTTTTAAAAAAAAATTATTTGTAAAATTATTTATTCTAGAAGCACTTGAAAAGTAACATATCTTGACTCAAAAACCAACATAAAAAAAGTCAAAGATTATTTCCCTTCTTTCCACATTTTGTACCTTTTTTAAAAAAAAAAAATTTAAAAGTCATTTCTAAATATTTTCTATACTTCCACGTCATATTTTAATTAAAAAATTACTAAAAAATCAATTCCCAAACCAACTATAAGAACAAGAAAGATTTTGTTAGATTACTTTAAAAGGGAAAATTATATATATCCCCCTCGAGATTTAGTAAAATTACAGATACCCTTCTAAGATTTGAGAAATTACAAATACCTCCTGAAGGTACTATTTGAATAACAAATTAAAGGACAAATTGTTATGAAAATATAAATCTCAGGGGGCAATTTGTTATGAAAATATAAACCTCAGAAGAGTATCTGTAATTTCCGAAACTTCAAGGAGTATCTGTAATTTAGCTAAATCTCGAAAGAGGTATATATAATTTGCCCTGCTTAAAATGACCTGAGTTTGCAATTATTAGGTTTTCGAAGATGATGGGCTTGTTTGGTTTGTTTTTGAGAGAGTTGTTTTTGAAAAAAATTTGGGAGAGTTGTTTTAGAAATTTTTTTGGTTTGTTTGGTTATATATTTTGAGAGAGAAATTTTTTGTGGGAGTTTGGAATGATTTGATATTTTAGAAGAATTGAGTAGATGTGTGTGAGAAAAAAAGTGATTGAGAATGAGAGAAGAGAGAGAAAAAGTGATTAATTGATGTGTAGGAGAAAGAAAGTGATTTTGAAATTTTTTTTGAGAAAAACTTAAACCAAACAATTTTTGGAAATTTTTTTTCTAAAATTCATTTCCGAAACTCAAACCAAACAAGCCCTATGTTTTCCAAAAGATGATGTTTTCTCATCCGACAAGAAACTGACAATGTTATCAACCAACAATTAACTTTCTAGACAAAAATGCTTTAGACCACTAATTAGTGGTGGCTCTAATAATGTGGCAGTGGGTCCCACCCACTGCCACATGTGTTTTGTGCCTTGTTTGTTTTTTTTTTTCTTTTTTTTCAATTGCCACCTCACTAGTGGTGGGATTAGTGATGGTAATTTAGTGGTCTATAGCATTGCTCATTTCTAGATTACCCACCTGTCAAGACTGCCCAGGAATTCCAAACCAAAAAAATCAAGAAAATCAAGATTTTCTTACATTACTAAAAATGACTTTTTGTCTTGCAACTGTTGTTAGGTTGTTGAAGATGATGTTTTCCCAGATGGAACAGTCTTAAAAAAAGGAACAAAAATAATCTATGCAATTTATGCCATGGGAAGAATGGAGGCAATATGGGGAAAAGACTGCCGGGACTACAAGCCGGAGCGGTGGCTCCGTGACGGCCGGTTCATGAGCGAGTCGGCCTACAAGTTCACAGCATTCAACGGCGGCCCTAGGTTGTGCTTGGGGAAGGACTTTGCATACTACCAAATGAAATTCGCCGCTGCCTCCATCCTCTACCGCTACCGGGTGGTGGTCGAGGAAAACCACCCGGTGGTGCCGAAACTTGCCCTAACCATGTACATGAAGCATGGATTGAAGGTGAAGGTTTTCCGGCGCGGCGAGGCTGAGCTTCAAAAGTATTTTTAGAATGCTCTCATGTCCATGCTAGTTTGTGTGTTTACTTTGTTATGTTATCTTTTATTTGTCTTGATTTCTTTACTACATAGCTTGTGTGTATTACATTATTATATTAAAATATTTAGGACAAATTATATCAATAATTTTTGTAATTTTTTTATGACAATTTAGTCTTTATAATTTTAATTACATCAGTTTTACCGTAAAACTTTTCATATTGCATTAGTTTAGTCCCATTGATAACAATTTTTTCAAAATTAGACTGAAATCAAAGATAAAAGTTATCGTCCAATTTGAAATGGTTTGGTTCCTTTTGAATGGACTATTTTATCCTTAATTTTTGTCTAATTTCTTGAAAGATATTATCAATTGAACTAAATTAACATAATGTTAAAAATTAAAAGGTAAGATTGATACAATTAAAACTATATGAACCAAATTGACATAAGAGAAAAATTACAGAAACCATGGATATAAGTTGCCCAAATATTTAAATTAAAAACAAAGTCAGGAAGGGAAGGGAAAGGAGATGGGAATACAAATATGTATGTAGAGGTATATTGTGGATTTGAATAATGGAGTGGATGTTGATTGAATATGATTCATAATATGATTATTCATTCCTATATATACATGTCTGTATGTGTTATAAATTTACACACATAGTTGTGACCAATTTTTTATTTATTTTTTAAATATCACCTAGATTCAGCACAGTAACTAGTTGTTTTTCTTAAACCAGCTACGCGTATTTCACTCTGCGTGCATTTTAAGTTATTCAAATAATTTTTTATTAATATATTATTATTTATTCTTGACTGGATAGGAACTTTAAAATAATTTAAAGCGATAAAAAGTCACATTTATTACAACAACAAAAAAAAAATTGTCTTTAATAATTTTTTTTAAATTAAACAAAAAAATTTAAAAATTAAAATCCAAAAATGCCAAGGTTCACCAAAGATTTTATTTATAAAAAAACAAAAAAACAAAAAAACCAACTGCTTTTTGCTCTGTTTTGAATCTTTCTTAACTTTTTTTCAAATTTTCTTAAAAAATTACCTTTTCAGTTTATCTAGTAAGTTTTTCAAATTTCCTTTATAAGTTCGCTAAAAATGACCCCAAAAAAAAAAGGATTATTTATTGAAAAGTCCAAATAAGGAGAATATGGGAGTATTTGGGAACGTAGATTTGGGGGCTAAAATAGCCTCAAAAATAATTTTAACTTAAAAGCTCCTAAACCAAAAGCTTTTTTGGGTGAATACTAAACCAAAAGCTTTTTTAAAATAAAAATAAAAAATAGGCCAGCAATGGCTGTCACAGTGATAGATAGCTAAATTACAATTTTACCCCTTCAAATTTATTTTGGAAAATGTGAAGTTATGAACAAATTTGTCATTTTAATTTCAAACATCATTTTGACACATTTTTCAATACACTAACTCAAATAAAAATCCATCCTATCTTCCCAAACACAAAAACTAAAATAGCCTACTAAAATAGTCAAAAAGCCTCTAAAATAGCCACTTTTCAAACACTCACTATAAGGTATCAAGTTCAGTGGATATTTTTTTTTGGTGAAAAATTCACTTTTTGTGAAATAATTTGGCAATAAGTCTTTTTATTAGTTTTGGAGGCACTTTATTTTCAATTTTACCTCTTAATTTATCTGTTGACTTTTTTTATCTATTGACTTTTCATTGACTATCTGTTCAAATTTTTTTCTTATCTGATCAAAATTTTTCTTATCTATTCAAATTTTTTCTCTATCTCGTTCAAAAATTTTCCTATCTATTCAATTTTTTTCCCTATCTTTTCAAAAAATTTCCTATCTGTTCAAATATCTATCCAAATTTTATTATCTATTTAATTTTTTCACTTATCTACTCAATTTTTTATCTGTTTAAAAAAAATTTATCTACTTAAAATTTTTATTTGTTCAAATTTTAAACATATTTTATTATCTGTTCAAATCTTTCTTCTCTCTCTGTCTCTTTCTCATCATTTTTTTATTTGTTTATCTGTCTCTCTCTATCTATCAAAATTTTGATCTATTTGTTCTTGTCTATTAAAATATTTGTGTCATTTTTTTTTTTATCTGTTGCAGTCATCATCATCAATAACAACATCAAAAAATAAAAATAGATAATCAAAAGCCAGATCAAAAAAAAAAAAATCTAAAATTCCTACTATCCGTTAAAAATCCAAAAAAATTGTGCTGGATTTGTGTTAAAATCCAACATGATTCCTACAATCTATTAAAAATCCTACAGATCTATGTTGGACAATTAGGAAGCCATTCAAATCAACCACAACAAGAGTTTCAATTCACTATCAAAATCAAATCCAATTCACAGATCTGGCAATTCAAACATCCAAATCAACCATAACAAAATCTAATCAAATGCATATAGCAAATTTTTAAAATGTCCATAAACCAAGAATACTTCAAAATCAAATCTAAGTAAAAATAATATACACAGCATTGCAAAACCACACGTACAAGTGAAAAGAAGATATTCCAATAAGGGACGGGCAAAGCTTCCTTCGCACGCTAAGCAAAGATGTGTACAAAAAATATGTATGAATATAAATATATGTATTGTTGGAGAGGTGTTTCAGGGCAGAGTGACGTTGAGCGCGGCGAAGATCAGTGAGATCATGATCGCCAATCGGAACTTACTGAAAAGTTGGGATTGGTAAGTTGCAAGGTCTAATCTATTTGAGTTAGGGTTTCGGTGTCTAATTTGTTTGTCATTTATCAGCACCAACTGGGGTTCGATTCAGGAGACGTATCGACAGTGGTCAATTGGGCTTGAACTGATCTGGAGGTTTGTGAAGGCCTGGAGATAGAAGACTCGGATCGGCAGCGAAGATAAAGAAATAGGAGCTAACAAGGGCGACGATGGCAGTGATGCAGATAAGGTGCGGAAGTCGATGACGACGGAGTCACGTCGTTGGATCTACAAAAACGGTGCTGAGATTGCCGTGATTGAAGCACCACAGTGGCAAAATCGTTGACGGAGGCGATGGTCGGTTGACATCAAAGATGAAGAGGAGAAAGAGAAAGAGAAAGAGAGAGAGAGAGAGAAAGATGTTGTCACACCCTAAATCTGGGCATGACCAACTATGGCCCACAAGGCCTTAGCCCAAGGCAAACATAAGCCTAAACACGAATCTATAATCACATAGAATAAATGTAAGAATAGTCCAGTCATAAATAAATCAAAACTCAATCCAATGACATGTCACAAGTACAAACGAAAAAAACCAATCCTAATCAATACCGTTCAAACCAATGGGATACAAACAGCTCACATAACAAAATAATTCTAAATGAATCTCAACAAAAAAAAGTATGCACAAAATTGACATAACAATCTAAAAATAAAAATAGCTCAATAAGCTTGTTGAATCCAATAACGAACCAAGAGTCATCCTCGGGGTGGCAACCCAAGCCTTTCTCTAAGACAATCCGATTGAAGGTCACCTAACCTAACTCAGGTCTGTTCCTTACAATTGTTGAGCACTAGAGTCATCATAGCCTACCCTGGATTTGTTTCCTAATGGCCAAAGTCACCACACACAGTGAAATAAATTCATTGGAGTTTTTATATATAGTCCTAATAATCAATATAATTCAGTTTCACAAAACGTGACAGTCACTATTACAAACGTGAGACCATTTCAAACAACTTACTGTATACCAAGTTTACATATGTTTCAAAAATAATTTAGTTCCATTGATAATATAATAATTTTATCAACACAGTTTAATCCTGAAATAACAATTAATTTTCCAACAATTCAAGGTAAGGAAACATTTATAAAAATATGTAGCATGCATCTACTCACTTGACAACGGCACAATATAATCCTCGAATAGAATATCAAAAGTCCAACTAGTGTCCTAAATCAAGTATGAAAATTACATGTCACTACTAATTCAGAAATACTAAAAGGAATAATAAACTAACCTGAAGGTAAAGCGCACAAATACGGCTCAATCCAACTCACTGTTACTCATAAATAATACCTAAATTCATGTACTTCAAGGTCCAAAATTAACCAAGACATGGGTTCCGATCAAAATTTAATTAAATACTACTTTGAGATAAAATAGAATTTTAAACATGTTTTCTCAATCTATTCGCTAACCTTAAAATTTAAAAACCCACTTTACATTGATCGAAAATTTCCAAAACTCTCTAGATATCAACTATTATATCCTAAGTTTTAAACACAATTGGTTTTACTTGATTTACTTATCATAAGAATTATTTACTATTAATTATATCTATATAAGTCACTTTCTACAGCAGTTTAAAGAAATTCACAGTTCCCTTAAAATACAAGAGCAATCAACGCAAGGCAAAAATTTAAGAAACTAGACTCATAGACGGTTCCAATGGCGCTGATTTGGTAATTTCTAGATTTATACCGATACAGAACTACCCTCCTGAAGTTACTGTTTTGTACTAATTTTCTGCACAAATTTGAATGCATCATTTTATATAGATTTTGACTCCCAAAAATTATGAAAAAACTATAGTATGAAATTCAATATGTAATTAAGCTACCGTAAAAATTTTAGTTCAAAATTCATCCGTTTGATATGATTTCTTAATTTTTAAAGTATGTGTTTTGTGCAAAATTTTTAGACTAAAAATTACACCCAATCTTTATACATGAAATAGCTCCTCAGAGTTCTTAACAATATATATATATATATATGTGTAGAAAACACATACACCTACCACCTCTCCATCAATGAATTAAATAATAATAGAATAAGAATAAAAAAAGACAAAAGCAAAAGGAAGACAAATGCTAGAGAACACACTCAAAAAATTTCTTTGTTGCAGCCTCTTTTCTCTCTTCTCTCTTCTTCACGCTGCTGCTGCTGCTGCTATCATATTGTTAGGAACACTAGGGTTGTTTTATATATCTAAACAAAAAGGCTCTAAATTATTTTTTTTTTATATTAATTTTTTTTCTCTCCCCATCAATTTAAATAAAATGCAACTATTATTAGATCAAACTATAATGATTAATTTGTCCTCCATTATTCTTTACAAAAATATTGCCTCAAAATTAAAAACTTTCATCATAAATTTATTTTAGTTTTAAAATTAATTAAAAAACCGTCCAACAATATTTAATTTGCACTTTAAGATTCACAAACAAAATATTTGAAATTCGTCAAATTATTATTATTATTTTTTTATTTTATTTTTATATTCAAATTTTCACAGCAACAGAGAGAGTTTGGTTAGTGTTTGCTTTCGTTTCAATATATATATATATATACTTGGGATAGTTTGATCATTTTACAGAATCACGTCTTTATGGACATACTATTTTTGTGTGTGGACTATGAGGCAAAAAAAATTCAAATTCAAATTTAAATTTTTGACTTGAGCGCCAAAAAAGAAAAAATCAATAAAAAATCTAACCCCAAACAACCGCTTGGGTGTATACCACAAATAAATAATAATATGCATAACAATAATACTATGCGACAATATTACTCCATAAAAAATCTCATAATAATATGATAGTAAAGCTACATGATTGAAGCAATTAGGCTTGTATAGTTTAGTTTTTAAATCAAATTTTGAGAGCTCAAAACTCAAAATTTATTTAGTTTACAATTTTTTAAAAATTATTTTCAATTACTTTTTCTATCTCCTCTCTCCTTCTCTCTCATCATTCACATCAATTAATCACTTTTTTTCTCTCATCTCTCATTCTCTCACATTTTACGCATCAATTAATCATTTTTTCTCACTCCATCTATTTAACTACAAAAAAACTAAAAATATTCCAAACTACAAAACTCCAAATACAAAATTACAAAACTATTTTCAAAATATACAACTAAATAAATTTTTAAATTCTAAAAACTCTTTTCAAAAATTTATTTTCCAAAATCCTAAAGTCTTGAGCAAGATTCTGAAAAGCGGTTGTGGTTGTCGTAACGGTGACAGTAGCGCGGTTGTGATTGCGCGGAGTAAAGGCCGTAGGCGTAACGGTTGCGGTAATCGGAACCGTGAATTTTTTTATTTTTTGCACAATTTGAAAAAAACTTACCGATACGCATATTTTTTTTTCCATGATCATATTTGTTGGGTTTTAAAATAAATATTGATCAATTTTTGAAATTTTTAAGTATGATTCAATATATTTCATATTTTTAAATCACTATAAACTGAGTTTTTTACATTTTATTTTAATAATTAATGACTTTATATTATACAAAAAATCAATCACTAACTATTATATATAACATAAACAATGACAAAAATAAGAGAATAACTAAGAGCCTAAATATATATATATATATATATTTTAATCAATCCAAATAGATAATGACCACACTTATTATTATTATTATTATTATTATTATTATTATTATTATTATTATCAAACAATATATAGATAGACACATACAAACAAATGGTTGAGTGATAGCATCTGAATAGAATAGCATAAGTCTTATAGTTTCAACAAATGAATAATATGTTCTTCATCTTCCCTCTTTTCTCTCTCTATCTCTTGCTCCTTAATCTTCCCTCTTCTCTCTCTCTATATCCCTCTTCCCCCATTTTCAACTTTTTTTTTTTTTTTTGCGTGTTTTTTTAAAAGAAGCAGTTTGAAATCGTTACGTAACGATGCGTAACAAGCCATTACGGCTGTTACGGCACCTTTACAACCGCTACAACAGCCGCTACGTCCGACACACCTATAAATCTCAATTACATTGCAAAAGCGGCCGTAACAGGTGACGATAACCACCACAACCGTTACGTAACGACATTACGTAATAGTTGCCGCCGCTTTTTACAACCTTGGTCTTGAGTTCAGCCTCGTTGGCTTTGCCTGATTGTATGCTTGTGGAGCCACTGGCATACATCTCGGATTTTACCTTACAAAGGTGGATCCAAAGTGTATATATATATATAAATTAAAAAAACAAAAAAAAACCAATTTAATTAATGAGAAAAAAATGAGTACCTATATATAATTTTATTTGCAATACTCTATTAACTAATAATATTATGTATAATAGTATTACCGTTACTCTCAATATTTATTTGGGCAAATTACAAACACCCCCCTCGAGGTTTGGTGATAATACAGATTCTCCCCTGAGATTTGAGAAATTACAAATTGCCCCCTCAGGATCAAATTTTCATAACAAATTAGGGGAAATTAAGAGAGAATCTGTATGAAAATAAAAACCTCATGAGATAATTTGTTATGAAAATATAAACCTCAGGGGGCGGGATATAATTTCTCAAACCTCAAGGGGAAATCTGTATTTTCACCAAACCTCAAGGGGAGTGTTTGTAATTTATCCTATTTATTTATAAATCCCATGATCCGTTTAGTACATATTATGATGAAATGGTAAACCAACTACGCATAACCTAATTAGTCACCATAACTTTTCTAAGAACTTCCTTAAAGAAGATCATCGATTCAACTCTCCCTAAAAAGAGTTGAATTAAGGGTGACTTTCACCAATCAAAAAAAATTACAATGAAGTGGTGTTTTAACAATGGTGAAAACATCTTTTGACAAATAAATATGGCTGTCCAAAATTGGGGTACAACATAACACCATCTTATGTCGGACATTGATACAACAGAACACTGTTATCTCATATAATTAAATTTTTTTTTTTTCCTTTTTGTCTTGTCTGGTAATTTAACATGACACAACTTAGGCTTACGAAATAATTATTGGAGATTATGGACAATAATTAGTTTAACCCATCTCACTATCAATGACTGCCTGGCAAATGTCTGTAACCAATTTTTGATGTATAGTGCACAATGTCAATCGCAAATTAAATCGTAGGATTTATTTTACTTTGAGCATCTCTAACGGTTCACCAAATTTTTTACCAAATCTGAGTAAAAAAAAGACCATTTTCTCAATCTGATACAGACTTTTCCAATGGTTGTCATCAAAGCAAGGGTCGACCGGTTAGTGTATTTTTTTTTTTTTTTTTTTACCTCTTTGAACCTTTTGACCTGTTTGAACCAACCTGTTTGCAAGGGAACCGGTCGACCGGTTGGTCAACCGGCCCCGATTGACCGGTTGGTCTCCCCCAACGGTTACGCACAGTAAATTGGTGAAATCTTCCCCCTGTTTTCACTTTGATGAAAAATTTGGTGAATTCTCGTTTTGATACCAATTTGATGAAACCATTAGAGCTACAAAAAATGACTTTTTCACCAAATTTCAAATTTGATGCAAGGTTTGGTGAAGCGTTGGAGATGGTCTTAATATAATATATATAATATTATATATATATATATTATATGTCTAAAATAAAATAAGTATCAATTTTAAGCATATTATTATATAACTATAAGACGAGGCTTTCCAGCAATCTAAAGTCCATTTGTACTACAGAGTCCAGTTTAGCTTATTGTGAGTCCATATTGTGCCTTTCAAATAGATCATTCATGCAAAAAAATTGTTTGAATCACAATTATTTTTAAAAAATGGATGGTCAATTTTTGAATTTACACTTATTGTCTATTTTTTAAAAAAACAAATGCAATCCAATAATATGACTTAATATCTTAGTAACCTAAGTTTTTATAGGATGATCAACTTAGGAGACACTAACAATTGAACGGTTCAAATTAATGAAGCAGACCTAAGGTGGGCATATAATAACTTGACGTTCCAATCCAAACAACGGACCGCAGGGAAGCGTCATCCATAACTTTATTGTTTATATGTATATATACAAATAAAACTATGTTTCTCAATATAACTAATTAACTTCTTTTATTTATTTATTAATTTTTTGCAAAAAAAGGCAAAAACATCACTTCATACATTATACATCATGCTAACAACCATGCAAATGGGTTTCAAGCATCAGAGAATATATGATGTGTAAGATGTGTATCATTGTGAGAAAGTGCCCATTGTGCAAAGACAATTTTATTGAATTACATTAACATCATCAGAAATACCAAAGATAAAGTCATTTGCAATAATACCTTATTCATTCAAGCCCTCCCATCCCATTCTTCATAGAACTCTTTCAGGAAGTCCTCCATGAACTTGTGCCTTTTCTCAGCCCTCCTCTGCCCAGCCTGACATTTCGACAATTATCCGAC
Source organism: Camellia granthamiana (assembly GCA_036172215.1). Taxonomy (NCBI): domain Eukaryota; kingdom Viridiplantae; phylum Streptophyta; class Magnoliopsida; order Ericales; family Theaceae; genus Camellia; species Camellia granthamiana. The sequence continues at coordinate 117,035,093 of CM069913.1, forward strand.
ATCAAACTTTGCCATCTTGAAATACTCAATTAAAAGCATTACACTTGTACTACCAGAATCTAAGTCAAAATTGATGCACAGATACAAGTTTTTCTATCAAAACACATGCATACAAGTGTAGAGATTTAACCTTTGTCTTCATTAAATCCTTCAGCTTCAGAAGCTTCTCGTGAAAATGATTCACAGTAGTTTGCTTATCTTTCTTAATGTATTGTTCCTTGGACAAATCTGATCGTGGCTGAATGCTCGGGTCATGGAGCACACTGCTCCTACTTCCGCCAAAAGTAAAACAACGAGCAATTCCTGAAACCAAAGGAAACCTTGAGGTATGTGAAGGTGGAGGGCACGTCCCATGCAGAACCATTCTGCCTCCTAAAGCAGTTTAATATTTATGAAGTCCATCAAGAAGAGTTTGAGACTTCAAGGATAGCCAACAAAATTTAATAAATGAAAGCAATCTGCGGCAAAACATGTAAGGTACAGTTGTATATATACATATTACATACATGCTATGTTACCAGGTAAGTGGATCATCCCGGTATGAAGAACAAAAACGGGAGCATGAAATGTGGTACAATATGAAGAACGGGAACAGAAGAGTAAACATGAACATATCTTACATACATGCTATGTTACTTGGAACGCAGACCGTTCCAATATGAAGAACGGGAACGGGAACGGGAACGGGAACGGGAACAGGAACGGAAACGAGAACATGAACATGATATTACTTGCTCTAAAATGCAATACAATAGGAGTAAGAATGAATAGATCACACTACTGAAATTTAGGTACTTGTAACTATGAGAGTAATTTTCTTCTAATAATCATATATCCAATAAAATACAGTTTATATTCTTTTATTGGATCATGCACAACAAGATTTTAGGAGAATTTACTGCCAATTGTCTTTGCATTTTGTCATGCCAAAACTCCACTCTTTAGATTTTAATTGAGGGAAGGGACAGAGCAAAATTGATGTGGGTTAATGTAATAAAAAAAAGATATGAATCTCCTTAATTTGACTAACCAAATAGCCATTCATAGAGTCAAGTGAAGAAGAAGGATTCATGTAGCCAATCCCATTTGGTTTCGTTTGGTATATTTGAATTTTTTCCTCTTCAGGAATTTAAAAAAAGAAATACATAGGAAAAATATTAGGATCACTTTGGACCGCTAAATTAACCATTTTGAATGAAAGTGTAACCATGTTTGGAAACATGCATTCCAAAATATAAGTTGTTAGGATATTAGTTTTATTCGGGTAACAGTGGCGCATGTTTCCATAAGAATGCAGGGGTGGATACAAACACATAACGGGACCAGTGCCCAGATGAGGCATTAAAGGTGGTAAAAGTAGTGAAATTCCTTATTCTCAGTCAGCCAAGAATGGAACAGAAAGTTTAGTGTATAGAAAATACTATTGGATATCAAGTACTAATAAAACTAACATATATTACCAATTGCACCAATTGCGTCAAGACGATCAGCATCTTGCACAACCCCAAATTCTATGGAATGTTTACTATCTACCTGTCCTCCAATTTCATCTTTGAAACCTGAAAATTTCCATGGGGAATTGTTGATCAAACATTGGAAAGAACCATAAATTAATTAAAATTTAGTTATATTAACCAATGGTGTACACCTTTAAAAAATAGTTTTGTTTTGAGAGAAACGAGTAAAAAGAATTCCACTGATAGTAGGTCACATTTAATTACTAACAGTATGATAATAGAAGAAAAACGTGTTGAAAAACTTTTTTGATCACGTGCTCTATTTTAATAGCCATCAAAACCATACAATAGGATAATAGAAGTAGAAAAACGTAAAAAAGAAGGGAGTGGCAGGAGAAGTGACAGAGTCGATTTCTCATAAACATCTCACATCAAATAACCAAAAAATTTTAAAATAAAAATCAAGGACATGATCGAATTTGAACCAGATTGGACATATCCCGTCAAGGAAAATGACCAATTTGATAAACTGATGGATCATTGTAATTCCAATCTTTATCCAAATTCACTAACTACTGGACCTCCAATTCAACAATTTCATTCGATATGAGAAGTTTGAAACTGAGGCTTCATACTTGTTACCTGTAATTTCTCCTTTAGTATAAAGTACGCACTGATAAACTGCTAAAAATCAATGGTAGACATACAAAGATGGATACCGATACAATATTTTTATTTGGTTCAAATTGTTTCAGTTTGAATCAAACATCTTCAAAAATGGATGACAATAAAAAATTTGGGTGAAAGAAAACTAATATCTCAAATATCTCACATTATCACAACGAAGAGCTTCCTAAGAGAAACTCACCCATTCCCTTAATAATGCTTAGAATCTTTATCTTTTTGCTCCCCTCTACGTTCTCAGCCTCCAGAAATTCCTCAACAATTTTCTCCTCTGATGGATCTCTATATGCCATAGTAGTAGGACAGCAAGACAGGGAGAGATAAGCAAGGAGAAATTTAAGCATCAAAACAAATTTATTGATTTAATTTCATAACAAAATGAAAGACAAAGACAGTAGAAATAAAGAATGCATCATACTTGGATCAGATGAAAAACCACTGAGAGAAGCAATTGCAAAAATGCCAAAACCCAAGGCAGGGGATACAGATGTAAATGCCCTTGCATATCTTGTTAGAAACATGTATGTGCATGTATTTTGTTTGCAGGTAATATACATTAAACAAAGCACATGCATACATATGTCACTGTCTTCAATATCCACATATAATTCTCTGCAAAAATCAATGTTGCAGCAAATACAGAAACAATATTGGTTTGTTTTTGCATTTCAAATAAAAAAAAGTGGCACATGCGCAGAGAATAAAGAGGAGCCCGGACATGCTAAAGCAGAAACAAAAAGTACTTGTACATGTAAGAGAGTGTATTACCAACCTCATGTATTTGTAGTCTCCTGTAATCAAGCATCCAATAAAGAATGTCATCAGTGACTCCAAAAATGAGATCAAGAAAGTGACGCAATCAGATGCTAAAAAAAATGCAAAACGTTTATGATAAGAAATGTTTGCTACATTTCCTAGAGTAGCACATGTATATCATGCAAACAAAAAAATGGTAATATCGATAAGTTTTACTGGATAATGAACCTCCCATGAATCATATCAGTCATACTTGTTTTATAAATTAAAAAAAATAAATAAATAAAAGAAAAATAAAATAAAAATATATATATAATAAAAAGAAGGTCCACCAAGATGCTAAAGCAAACAATTTTATTTTTATGTTTTTAATTAAAAAAAAATGCTGGCACACATGGAGACAAAATTTGACATAACACTTATTGAGGTAGGATGAGTAGAAATTACTTTCCTACAAGTAGTGAGCCAGGTTAAGTATACTGGCAGCAGTAACAATATACTTATAGGGATTTGGTGGGAGTTCATGACTGCAGAAGTATTTAAAAAATAGGAGTTTAAGGATTTGTAAAAGGGTAGTGTTTTGAGAATGAAAACACAAGTGTCTAGGGGATGTTAGGTGGCTATTCTAAGCACTGTGAATAATGATATGAACAGTAACCTTGCTGAATAGAAGAAGAAGAAGAAGAAGAAAAAAAAAAAAAAAGTGCATCACCCTCACAAGGGATAGGCCAATCACACAAACACAATCTCAAATTTTCATAATATTAACTCTTCTCTTGAATCATTGAGATTACACATATATTTATAGGCTAATGACTCTCCTAATTCTATTAGACCATAACTCAAATTTAGAAACTAAAAATGTTTAGCAATTACTAATATTCTAGACCAACTATGACTTCCAATTCTACTTTAATCATAGTAGGAAACTTTAATGACTTCTAATTCTACTTCAATATCAAAATAGGAAATTTGAACTTTTAACCACTAAAATTATTTTAGTCATAATAAAACCTATATAATGACCCATTTAATAACTTGACCCAAAATAAAACCCATGAGTGGCCCCTACAACCCATGTCTAATAATTATTGGAATTACCATTATACCCTTAATTACTAAAACTTACTATAATAACATGAAGACTCAAAATTATTCCAAATTTTTAATTCTTGATATCCTAAATGTGCTTCATGTGAAATTTCAAATTTGCTCTTTTTCTTCTTTCCATGATCTTCATCACTTACTCTACATGGACTCTACTAAATTGTAAAGTACCCATGTCAAACACTCAATACTTGAGTGACAGAACAAGAATATGAGCTATGTGTCGGTTATGTTTAGTTGGACTAGACATGCACTCTTGAAGTATGCTTAAGTAGTTGAGTTCACTATAAAACTATGCATAAGACTCCTCTTTTATCCATAAAATGCTCTATTAGTTTGTAAACACCATTTTATCATAAAAAGATAATAGAAGCATTTAAGAAATATGCAATCTAGTTGTGTCCTAGGCTAGTGTCCTCAGATATAAAAAATTAGACGAATTTGACAATTAGACACATACTCGCACCCGACGACACCCCACATGAGTCCATGTAACATAGCATAATACTATTTTCTATGATGGAAAACTATTTTTCAACATATATGGGCATCCCTAGGGATAAGAGGTTCTTCTTAACAGGGGACATCAATGCAAAAAAAAACTTTCAGACCTGACAGGAAGAAAAAAGAAATTCTAGATACTTATTAGTGCAGATGTGTATAAGAAGCAACAAGGAGATAGTGCATACCTATATCATGGAGAAGCGCAGCCAGCTCCACCTGCCAAGATATATACATAAAAGGTTTGAAAGATGCACTGGCTTAAGAGAAGTCATAAAGAATGTGAAACAACAATAATCATTGACAATAAAGGAGGAAAAAAGAAAAGGCAAGCACGTAAAGTCCTTCTCCAACTGCCTGTGATTATAAAGTTCAAAACATACGAAATTCATTCCTCTCTCGATGAACATAGCAAGCATAGCAACTTATCAATTCATTTCATCTATTTCATATATATATATATACATATATGTGATTGTTTACATCATTTTTTATAGTTTGTACTGAATCTTAATGATTCTCAATTCTATTCAATCCATGATTCGCAAAATTAAGATTTCGATTCAAAATACGATTCTCAATTTGATAACTATGCTACCATAGTAGAGTCAAAAGTGCTAATTTTGTCACCAAACCTATGCAGTTTTAGTTGGGATGTATAAACCAAAAATTAAGGTGTCCAATAGCCTAATAGTAAAGCCTACCAGAAGTACAATTATAATCTCAGTCAAAACCTACCATCAATAAGTTGTTTAAGAGGAAAGGGGAAAATATATATATACATATATGCAGAATATCAACTTCTTGCATCGTGGTGTTTAATCCTCAATAAGTAATTACAGGATGTTTATCTCATATGGAAGACCACTTTGTTTCTCTAAATAGGATACATCATTAGAGATGGTATCTCGCAATCCAGAATCGTGATCAGGCTCTAAAGACAATTTCAAGGGAATAAAATAATTGCCTTAAAAATGTTAGCAAAAGTTATGTATAATGTGTCTCACCCGCTTTACCAAAGCCTTCACAATTAGCAGAAAATAGTACATTACTCCGAAATACAACTTGACGGAAGAACAGTGAGTAATTCAAATAGCTCTCAAGAAATCCACCAACAACATCTTACCCTTTCCCCACATCAAATTAAAATTTCAGTAAAAAAAAAAACCTCCCAAAACCCTCTTTAGTCCTTTACTCAAACTCATATCAAAATGCGTTTCCCGTTTTTTACTCAAATAATCAAATCAAGGAAGACTAAAATGTTTACTCAAATGTTTGAAGTCTATTTTGTAACTTTCAAATTTACCACTCTGCCACTAATGAATCTTTTACTCCGTTTGGATCGGAGGATGAGAAGAAAAAAAAAATGATTGTGGTCTATCATCCGGGAAAGAAAATAAATTATTTGGATGAGTAAAAACAAAGCATGTGAGAGAGGGATATGAGTGAGATTTCATTTTCTTCCTTTGTATTTTAATGGGCAATCTTGGTATTATAATTTTTTACAACCAATCAACTTGTTTCTCACCAAAATTTACCATTTCGGTAAGAAATAAAATAGATTTACACTCCGATTGGATTGAGAGATGAGAAAGGAAAAAAATGATTGGCTATAATTGAAAGAGTAATTTCAGTTTTTCACCAACTCTCACCATTTTGGTGAGAAACAAAACTTAAGTTTGGTGTGATTGACCTTCTCACAATTTCTCTTCATTTCTCACCATTACTCACCTCATTTATCATCCAAACAAGTGACAAGAAACCTCATTTCCCTCCATGTCTTTTCTTTTCTCACCAAAACCCTCAATCCAAACAGAGTGTTAGTAAACGAGTTATCTTTCTCACCATTTCTAACTATTCTCACTCAGCTTACAAAATCAAACATGAGAAAATTTCTATTTCTTATCATTTCTCATTAAATCACCCCATCCAAACAGAGTGTCAAATTTATGCTTAAATCCAAGTTTGTCCATTTGAATGCTACATGGCAAAGCTTTACTCAAATTTTTTACTGAAAAAGAAAAGGAAAGAAAATTAATCCAGCACTAAAGCCAATTAGTAATTGAATCGATATGAGCAATCTGTGGTATAACAATAGGATCAAGCTATACTAAAAGAGATTCAAATTGATACAAGTATATATAAATAGGGGCTGAGAAAGTGGTGGGTACAAACAATTTCCATGGAATCAGGAGAAGAAGAGAGGCCTTCCTCAAGGGCAAGAGAGAGAGCGAGGTCTCGAACTCTGAAGACATGAGAAGCATCGTGAGATGCATCGTTTGCTTTCATAGCCGATACCATAAGCTTCTCTGCCTTCTTCACTGTCTCACTCTTCCCCATTTTTCACCTCTCTCCTCTCTCTCTCTCTCTCACACACACAAAGCAAAGCCAAGTAGGAATTGGGGACTCTCTGGGGACCCTTCTGGTAGGGAGAATTATGGAACAGTAGCCGTCTTTTTGAAAGTGTTTGGGTAGATCACTTTTTATTTTAAACACACCATTAATTATTTATTTTTTATTATAATTTTAATCTTAAATAAAATAATTATAAAAAATAAAAGATTATGGTACACACCATTTATATAATTACTATAAAGTATAATAATAAATATTATAAACATCAAGAATCTCAAACTTTGCTTACGTATCTTGTCTGTCAAAAATTCAAAAATCCTAAAATAAAAATCAAAAACCCTTAAAGAAATAACCAAAAATATATGTATTATTATTGAAGATTTTGATTGGATTCAATAATGGATTCATCTGGCAATACTGGTTCGGAACAATGGAGCAAAAAAAAGGTAATTTTTTCATTTTTTTTTTCGTTTTCGTGTACTTGCTGAGTAGTAAACCGTTTGTATTAGTTCGATTATCCAGAGTCGAATAAGATATCTATGTTCGACTAACTACAACCGAACAAAATGTATATGTTCGGTTTCATGTGTCGAACATTTTGCAATTATTCGATTTGTAAGTATCGAACAAGCACCAATTGTTCAATTATAAACAGTCAAACAATCCTACTTAGTTCGACTCTGTACTTCCAAACACTTATAACATTTTTTTATTTTTTTTTTTGCTTTTTCCTGAACTGTGCATCCATGGAATGCAGTAATGTTGGATCTGGGAGTCAGTTGACTACACAAGTCAATTTAGTACTAATGAGGTAGTCTCATCTCGAAAATAAATATTTTTTTTTCTTTTTATTTTCGCATGTTTAATGACTTTGGTGAATTTGACATGTAGGTTTTCAAGAATAAAGAAGAATTGCTCAGTTAGATAGAGGTTGTTAGAAGGAAAAATGATTTTGTGATTGTCATTAAGACATCGGACTATAGTGGTGGTCATAGGACACCAAGGATATATCTTGTCTTTGAGAGAAGTGGCCAATACAGAGCTCATAAGAAATTAAAAGGAGATGATTCAAACAAAAAAATTGTGAAGATAACAGGAACAAAGAAATGCGGGTGTCCTTTTAAGTTAAGGGCTCGTAAGTTGATGGCTGATGATGCTTGGATGCTAGATGTAGCATATGGAATGCATAACCATGCTCCTGCTAAACATTTTGAAGGACATTCATTTGCAAGGAGATTATATGAGGAAGAAACATCATTATTAGTGGATATATCCAAAAGCATGTTCAGACCAAAAGAGATTTTGGTTACCTTGAAACAAAAGGATGCTTTGAATGTAACCACTATGAAAACCATTTACAATGTATGTAATAGGAATAATGTTATTGAGAAAGCTGGGAGATCACAGATGCAACAGTTGTTGGGTGAATTAGAAAAGCATAATTATATTGAGTGGCATAGGTGTGACAATAACATGATGACTGTCACAGACTTGTTTTAGGCACATCCTGTCAGTTTAGATTTGCTCTGTTCATTTCCGAAGGTACTGATCATAGACTGCACATATAAGACAAATCGATATCGTCTTTCTCTTCTTGAGATAGCTGGTGTGACATCCACTGATATGCCATTCTCCGTAGCCTTTGCATATCTCCAATTTAAGCGGATCGATAACTATGTTTGGGTGTTAACTACATTGCGTAGTCTCTTAGATGACATTGTTATTCCTAAGGTAATTGTCACGGACAGGGAGCTTGCTTTGATGAATTTTATTGACAAGGTATTTTCTACATCTCGTCATTTATTATGCCGATGGCATATTAATAGAAATGTACTGGCGAAATGCAAGAAAATGTTTGAGAGTAAGGAGAAATGGGACAGGTTTATCTCTTCATGGAATTTCTTAGTACTCTCCTCGACGGAGCTTGAATACAATGAACGCCTTGCCATGCTACTTACGGATTTTGATACATATCCTAAGGCAGTACAATACGTGTCACAAAGTTGTTTAATTCTATATAAGGATAAGTTTGTTGCCATATGGACAGATAGTTGTATACACTTCGGGAATGTTACAACCAATAGGTAATGTATATTTGTCTACCTTGCACTATTAATCGTTGTGATTTTGATTATTTAAACTTAATTATGTTAATTGTTTCCATTGTACACAAGGCTGAAAGTGCACATGCAAAACTTAAACGACAACTTGGTTCTAATCAAGTCAATTTTGAGTGTTCTTGGATCAAGATCCATAGTTTTCTTGAGTTGCAGCACGTTGATATTAAGGCATCGTTTGAGGAGAGTTTAACCATTGTACAACAGTAGTTCAAACCGTCCCATTTTAGAGAGCTCCGAGGCAATATCTCTATTACTACATTAGATCATGTCTTAGCAGAGAATAAGCGAGCGGATGATGTTGGCATTAATGCTTCAATATATGGATGTGTTGTTCGACGAACACACGGGTTACCTTGTGCCCATGAGATTGCGGATTACATCCGACACCCGCACTGGAGGACTCTTAAGATAGTACAAAAGTTAAAAAATGATAAAGTGGAATTGAGTTGTAAACCAAAGTTTGATCTCATACTTAAGTGATTCAATGCATCTGATTATACTATGAAGTTGGAAATTATGCATAAGTTAGGAGAGATTGCAAATCCGCAAAATACTTTTCTCATTGAGCCAGGTGTCAAGCCCAACCCTCGAGGTAAGGGACAGAAAAAGATAGATGTATCTATGCGTCGAGACCCGTGTGCATTTGAATTGGTTCAATATGAACATGATAGCCACTCACCTATGGGCACCCAGATACCCACACAGGATTCTAAAAACAGCCCGCCAAAGAGAAGTTACATGTAATCATTTTTTAATTACATTTTTGTTGATGATAAATTAGGTGTTTTGTTGTTCATGTGTTGATGCCTTCCCTGTTGAATAGGTATGTCGGACTCGTATAGCTACGACTTATTGATACGTTGATGCCCTCCCAGTTGGATTGAAACCATACGTACATCTTATCAAAGATGTAGATACCGATGGCAATTGTGGTTTTAGGGCCATTACTGCTTGATGGGGCTTACAGAAGCTGAATGGGGTCAAGTCAGGCATGATCTCCTACAGGAATTGCACATACACAGAGACCATTACACTTATCTATATGGTTCACATGACAGGATTGAAGAGCTGACCCATATTCTATCATACTTTGAGCCCAGTCCAGGGTATCACTGTTGGATGACTATGCTTGACATGGGTTATCTTATTGCATCATGTTATAATGTGATATTGTACCACTTATCTGCACAACAATGCCTTACATTCCTCCCACTACGATCAGTGCCAATATCATAAGTTCAACAACGTGAGATTGCTATTGGGTTTGTTAATGGGAATCATTTTGTCCAGGTATAACATTATGATTTGTGTAATACATTTATCATTTCGTACTGCATCGATCTCATACTTAAAACTTTATCAATGTAGGTGTTCATGTTACCGAGTCATCCAGTTCCACCAATAGCTACCAATTGGTGCAAGTTTCATCATTCTTGTGTGGCTGGATGGGGTACTGCATATAGTCGCCAAATTGAGCAATTTAAAGAAGTTGTTCATTTAGGAGTAGCCACTAGAGAGACATTTGATTGTGTTAACCTTGACGAGTAATGATGTATGTGAGTTGAGTTGTAGTTATGCAATTCAAATAGTTACCGATACATTTTTTCCGAATTAGCATTTTGAGTTAATTTAATGCACAGAGTACTACTTGTTCATTGCGGTATATCAAACGCATTAGCATAATACTTCCTGTTCATTGCCAAAAATACAAACCATGAATACTTGTTTATTACAAAATATTGGTAGAGTAATTCTTGTTCATTACAAAACAACAAAAACATCAAAAGAGTACTTCTCTTCCATTAGAAAACAACAAAACAAGATTACCACAAAACCTACTACGTATCTTCTACTCGTCTCCTACGATTGTATGTTCTAAATGGAATAGAACTAGGCCCAGCCTCATCGATTTGTTGACCTTGAAGAACACGTGTCATCCTCTCAATGACCTCATATGCCTATCTAGCTCACGAACACTAGCATCATGGCCCGCCTCGATGATAGGATGCGCAATCCGTAGTGTGTGATCAATATGCTGCATTAAGAACAAATATAATTGTAATTAGCTAAACATCTTTAAAAAAAATGTAAACAATGTGTGTGCAATATTGTCCATTTTAAGGTTTAATTTGATAATTTGAACAGTTCATATTTTAGAAGATATCAAGCAGAATATATTTGTAAAAAATCACATCGATCAAAAATTGTTGGCTTTTTTATCAAATCATATTTATATTTAAAAATAAAAATAATAAATGTAATTTGAAATATAAAACTCAATACAAATGTGATTTGATGAAAAAGATAACGATATTTGATCGACATGATTTTTTGTAAGTATGGTTTACTCAATATTTTTTAAAATGTAAACGTTCAAATTATCAATTGAGTCCTGAAATGGGCCCAATAAGGTGTGCAGCAACAACCCCAAACACTCACAAATATATGTAAGTTGTGATTTTTTAAATTATTTGTAAAAATTTACGTAATTTTGTAAAGTAACTTACATGTATTTATGAGAATTTATGTAAGTACATATAATATACACTTACACACTTAACAATTATCCCTTTTCAAAAGAGTGATGCTAAGTGATTTATCAATATTTTTGTCAAATACTTATTTGGGTGTGATTCTTGTGAATCTCATAGAGATATTTAGTAAAAATGTTTTGTAAATATCTTGGGTTCAACATTTTTCTTTTCAAATTTCAATAGCCATGTAAAATGAAAATAATAAGGAAAATTTATTAGGAAATCTCAATTAATCCATAAAATATTTATGTATTGTAATAAGTCTTATTATTCTAAACATTTATTACCAAATCTTAATTTTAATATTTCAGGTATTTTAGAATAATTTTATCTTTAAAAATATTTTTTAAACCCTTAACAAGTTAGTGATGTGAACATTCATATTAAATAAATTTGATGTTATGAATGTTCACATTATAGAACATTTACACTGTCAATGTGAATATTAATGCGCGCTTCACCCTATTATTATTATGAGTATTTTGGTAACTATGTTACATACAGAACTTATTAGAATATAAGAAAATAATTTAAGTAAAGTAAAACATAATTAGGTAAAGAGAAATTTATGAATAAATACTCACAACAACAACAATAATAATAATAAATTATACTTTTTACCTTTATATTTTACTATTTTTAAAAAATTATCATTTGATCTTTCACGTTTTAAAACATTTTGGGACAATTAAATAAAAAAAATTAAAAAAAAAAACCTAGAGTTTGAAACTTGTAACAAAATAAACCTTAAATTTTTTATTTTGTCAATTTTAATCCCAATATTTTGATTTGTTTTCAGTCCAAATTATTCACCTATTTTTGTTAAATTAAATCAATAGAAAATAAATATTTTAGTTATTAAATTCAATGTAAATATACATAAATGTCTAAAATATCATTTTTTATTTAGTTTAATGAGTAAAATATTATTTTTTTCGTTGATTTTATTAATGAAAATAGGTAAATGGTTTAGATTGAAATCAAAATTTTGATGTTTAAATTGACAAAATAAAAAATTTAGGGTTGAGTTTGTTAAAAGGGTCAAATCGCTGGTCGCATTTTGTAGAGTTTTAGAATTATGATTTGAAAATAAAGTTGTATTTTGAGTTTGTGAGTTTCGGAATTATTATTTGAGTGTGAAAAATTTGTTTGATTATGAGTTTTGAAAAGAGTTTTGAATTGAATTTGAAATTTTTGATGTGACATATGATATTTAATTCAAAAACTTACAATTCATAACCAAACACACAACCTAAAATTCTATTTATAACTCATAATTTTTTTAAAAAAATTCCGAATATATTTTTTATTTAAAATATAAAAAATAATAGGTGTCAATTGCTCAAAAAAAAAAACAGCAATGTTCTGGTCATTCGGCAAGTTGACCGGTCGGATGTCCGGAAGGACGACAGGGTAGGTCAAATTTCAAAATTCAAAATCCCGCCTAGAAAGAGTTTTCAAAAATGGATGTGGAATTAATTTTTGAAAGTTATATCTAAACACCATACTCAAATATGGGTGTGGAGTCATAACTAAAGCACCAGACTAAACATAGGTTTTTTTTTTTTTTTTTTTGTGTAATTTTTTCAAAATTTTTTAATTTACTTGTAAAGTTAACTTTTATCAAAAATTAGGCAAAAAATACTACAATGATATAAAAAATATATATATATTATTATATTTGGATTGAATAATATATTCCATGCCATGTGATTGTTAATATGAATTTTTTTGTTTAATTTTAAACGGACAATTACCATTAGTGTTATTCAAAAAAATAATAAATATTATAAATATTAATAATTAAAATCATAAACTATTTCGGTAATGTGCAATAATTTTTGAAAAGCTCCCTTGCATAGTAATTTTTCTAATTTTAAACAAAACTTAGCTTTATGAATAAATTAGAAAAAAAAATTAAAACGTAAGTGGTCAAAGTATAAAAATAAATAAATAAATAAATAATAAAAAACATTAAAAGATGGTATAATTTATCCAGACACAAAAAAAATATCAAGATGTGGTATTTCTTTCGACTTGCCCCCATAAACAGAAACTCACATTGGCAACCACATGTTGTAATCCAAACTTAAACTTAAATATAATAATATAATAGTTAACATAATATTTTTTTTGTATAATTTTAAATAAAATTTAGTTTAAGAACAAATTTTTTTAAAAAATGAAACATGAAAAACTAAAGTAAGAAAAAACTTTAAAAATCAAAATAATAAAATAAAATAAAAAAAAGACAATGTAATTTTATTCTCTTAAAGGCCTAATCAGAGAGGGGTGACCTTTAGGGTTAGACCCTAAGGAGCCGAGACCTCAGAGGTCACACTTAGGTGGTGCTACATAGCAAGGCCACTTAACCATGTAACGGTAAGTCACCAATTCATACACAGGCGAGGATTCGAACCTAAACTCTTAACATTGGGTACGGTTTGCCCAGATCTAGATGATTCATCCTACAACCATATGTGTTTGTCAACCAGGTGGCTAGTCTAGGAAAGAGTGGAACTTAAGACCTCAAAATTTATACCTCAAGGCCTTACCAAGTCGTCACACCCCCTCAGATTAAATTTATCCTCTGTTCTTGTTCACTTTCTATAGGTGTTCAATGGTTGCTCAAATTTTAAAGTGAGAATATCAAAAAAATGAAGAGTGAAAAAATAATTATAAAATGATAGAGGTACAAGTGATTTATGTAGTCAATTATGCAAATAAATCTTATACCTTCATTAGTTGGAGAAAAAAAAATATCACTCTTCAATTTTTTGAAATTCTTCCAATTTTAAAATGCCACCCACTGTTCCGTAATTCTTTTGCCACATATGTGATGTGAGGGTGAGGGTGAGGGTGAAGGTGACAGTGACAGCAAGGTATGGTAATGTCTCTCACCAAGCGCTAAACACTACACTTCTTATTTTTTTTCTTATGATCTAATATAAAATTATAAATTTCCTCCTTTCATCAATCGTAACACACCTAAACACCACAGGATCATGAGGCAGAATCACCAAATAACTTCTGTTTGGCCGCTTCTGTTTGGCCGCCTCTTTTGAAAGGTTGAACCTAAGAGCATGAGCATTTTCAACCTTTTATCTTTGTTTTTATTTATTTATTTATTTATTAAATTTAAGTAAAAATTTATTAAAACTTAATTTCTTATGTAATCTTCCAATAATATTTTTATCAAATTTAATTAGAAGTTTGATTTGATAAAAAAAAAAATCAAATGCTTCAATTCTCACTTAACAATTTTATCAAATTCTTTTTTAAAATTTGATATTTATTCTCAAAAGCATCTTTCATTAAATTAGTGAAATTTATTTTTGTCAAACTTTCAAAGCCCTCGTTTAGCATAAAGGTTTTTGGGGCTAAAAGGCTAAAATAGTCACAAAAAGTAAAATAAATTAAAAATCAATAAGACAAAAGGTCACATTCAAACTATAATCATTTTTTTTTCTCTCACAAAAATTAAAAAAATCAAAAAGTCTAACCCAAACGAAGTTTTTTTAGCCCTGGCTAAAAAAATCAAAAAAACCAACTCACTTCTCAAACGAAACCAAAATTTGGTATGTTAAATTTTTTTGAAGGCTTAGGTGGTAAATTGACATGTGTCAATTTGACATGGAAACTCTCCACCTTGTATGTTAAATCTATTATTCGATTATTTTTTTAATTTGAACTTTTTTTTATTTTACATGAAAACTCACAAAAATAAAGAAGAAAAAGTATGAAGTAGGAATATGTTAAAATTGACATGAAATGATGATGCCAAATGACACATTAACTTTTGGCACACCAGGTAGAGTTGATGGTTGATGTCAAAATAAAGCTGTTAGAGTATCACATGTTCTAAGGAGTCATTTGTTAACATTTTTATTTCTTTTTTTTTCATTTTCATTTTTTTTGAAAATTGAAATTGAAAACTTGTTTAATATATTGTTTTCATTTTCAAAAAAATAAAATTGAACTAAAAGGTTTCAAAATTTTTGAAAATACAAAACAATTGTTTTCACTTATTTTTAAAACAAATTTCACTTTCTCCTCTCACCCATCACCTTCCGCCATGACCCACCTCCACCACCTCCCCCCCTTCCCCCGCCAATGGGTGGCAAGCTCCGACGACTCTCCGACAATGGAAGGTCACTATCGTGATCTTTGGCCACCTTTTGACGTGCTTCTGGCCATCTCGTCTCCTCCAACAACATCCGATCACTAACTCCGACGAACACCTTCAACTACCCACTATGGCTAGTCACCACACCCATCACCAAATACAACAATTCATCAAATATATTTCTTTATTTTTGTTTTATTTATTTTTAAAATATTTTGTACACCAAACAAGTATTTTATTTTATTTTTTTACAAAAATAAACGGAAACATGTTTCTTGTTTTTATAATTTGCAAAATGAAAACGTTAACAACTGAGTCCTAAATTAAGAAAGAAAGAAACAAAAGAAAAAAAGATAGTGATTTCTATTCATCTTGCTTGGATAAATAGGAGAAAAAATTAAAGAAAATGATCTATCTACTATCTTATTTGGTTAAGCTATATATATATATAAATTATATTAACAAATTAATATTTTATGAGTGGTAGTCTCTTTATTTTATTCTCTATCTAAAAGTCATGTTTGGGTATTATAACAAAAAAAAAATTATTATTTATTTATTTTTACTTCCAATCTCTTCACTTTGAAGATATTCTAAATAAGAGCTATAAGAAAAATGGACTTCATTATATTTCTTATAATTTCATTTCATTTATCTCCTCTTTACTTATCTAAATGAATGATACGGACCAAGAAACATGTATTTTTTTTTTTTCTTCTTAAATAGAAGCTATGAGAGAAACGGATTGCTAATAAAGTATTGAAGATGCCCTTAAAGCGTCTTGTAAATGTTTAAAAAAAGGGTAAATTATAAATAAATTTTCTGAGATTTACTTAAAGTACGAATTATTTTTTGTGATTTAAAAAATTATAAATATTTTCTTATTAAAATTTTTTATTTAACATAATTAATTGAAAAAGTAAAATTTCTAACTGTTCACCTATATAATAATAAAATCATCTGAATTATTAATTGAAATATTTTAACATTATTAAAAACTGTTAATTAAGTTGATGATTTATTAATAAAATGACTTATTTATTATGAAATTAAAAACTTTAGGAGATATAATATAATTTCTAGAACCATAAAGAATAATTTATAATTTAAATAAATCTCAAGAAGTGTGTTTGTAATTTACCCTTAAAAAAACAAAACGATTACATAACCGACTCAAATGCCACAAAATCTATCTTTTCATGAGTAGATTGTGTTTAATTTTTTTAATTATTTTTTTGACATATAAAAAAATTGACATTAAAAATGTTTGTCAAAAAGGGTGTACTTAAGGATCTATTTGTTTTGACGTAAAATATTTTATATAAAAAAATATTTTTCTTGTAAATTGATTTTACATAGAAAAATTACTTTTGTTTTTTGGCGTTTGGTTGACATTTGAAATAAAAATATTTTGTTACTTAAAAGATAAATTTTGATTCAATAAAGTATCATTTATGACTTTTTGGTGAGTTGAGATATTTATTTATTTAAAATTACTTTTGTTTTTTGGCGTTTGGTTGACATCTGAAACAAAAATATTTTGTTACTTAAAAGATAAATTTTGATTCAATAAAGTATCATTTATGACTTTTTGGTGAGTTGAGATATTTATTTATTATTTAAAAGAGTAATGCTATGAGAGTCAACTTTGTAAAAATTGACTGACCACATTTTTAAAGATAAGTTATTTTTGAAAAAATTATGTAAAAATATTTTTCTTAAAAAATATTTTAGTTGTTTTGTTTAACCAAACAGCAAAAAATGAGTAAAACATTTTTGACAAAATATTCTACGTCAAAACAAACGGAGCCTAAGTGTAAAAATAATTAAAAATTCATTATATTTTTGTAATTTGTGTATTTATTATTATTTTAAAAAAATCAAAAAAATTATTTATTTTAAGTACATCTAAATTATATATATGTAAAAATAAAATAATTTGACTAAAATATTAAAAAAGTACACTAGAAAAAAAAAATAGAGTAAACTACGAATAGGTCTTAATAGTTTGATTTAATTCCCATCAAGTTCTATTAAAAATAAGTGTTACTAAAATTGTAGCTAAAAATAATTTTTTGTGACCATTTTTTGTATATGTTGCCAAAAATTATCAATTAGTACGGTTTTTATAAATTGTCGCTAAAACTTACAATTAGTGACATTTTTCTATGATGAATTTTTTAAACTGTCGTTGAAAATTAAAAATTAGTTACATTTTTTTGTGACGATTTTTTTAAACTGTCTCTAAAACTTATAAAAGTAAATTATAAATATACCACTGAGGTTTGCTTAAAATACGAATTACCCCCCGTGATTTGGAAAGTTACAAATACCTCAATTTTAGAATTTTTTATTTAATAAAATTAATTGAAAAAATAAAATTTCCACCTGTTCATCTATACAATAATAAAATTGTCAGAATTATTAATTGAAATAAAATTTTAACATTATTAAAAACTATTGATTAACTTGATGATTTATTAATAAAAATGACCTATTTGTTATAAAATTAGAAACCTTACGGGACATAATGTAATTTTTAGAATCACATGGAGTAATTTGTAATTTAAGTAAATCTCAGGGGGTGTGTTTGTAATTTACCCAACTTATAATTAGTGACATTTTTTGTGAATTTTTTTTAAAATTATCTCTGAAAATTAACAATCAGTGACTTTTTTTTAATAGTATTTAATTAAAAATATCATTAATTACCACATAAGTTTGAAAAAAAAAAAAAAAAAACTCAACCAGACAAAGTTGTGACCAATTTGGGCTTTTGGGCTCCATTTGGCCCATTTGGGCTGGGCAACCAATGTTCTCACTGCAGTATATACGGAATGGGTTGCAATTTTGTGTAAAAATGTTGAAGTCTTGGGCCGTCACAGATTTGAATCTTGTTTTGGGCCTCTGGCACTGTTCGACCCAAACAAAATTTGTTAATGCAACATTGTCAAATAATTATTATGGATTAATTTCACCTTCTACCCCTAAACTATTATTAAATTCTTTATTTAGTTCATAAACTATCGATTGAGTCTACTAAATCTTTAAAGTATATAAATCAAAATCTATTTAGTTTCTAAACTATTGACCGAATCTATTTGGTCCCTGAAAATATTATAAAAATCAAATATAAACTCATAAATATTATAAATTAGTAAAAGATCCATACTTTAGTTAAGATTTTATTTTTAAAAAATCTTAAATTTCTATTTTGTCTTTAAAAAATATTTTGTTGTGTTTATTGGTATCAATGATTGACTTCTTAGCCTAATTATAAAGGGGTTGATGAAATTTGATATATAATAGGAAGAAAAAATAAAAAATAAAAAAAGAAGCAAGCAAGCAACTAGCTAAGAAAATATTATAGATAAATACTCTTACTCTTATAAAGGAAATTCACTAAAAGAACTCTCGTCCACATTTTAAAGACGTAATAAAAATCTAAGATTTTTCTAAAATAAAATCTTAACTATGTATCGGCTTTTACTAATTTATTACTTATGGGTTTATATTTTGTATAATTCTTTCATAGACTAAATAGATTTGTGTTAGATTTATTTATTTTGATGATTTATTTAATTATATTTTAATCAAAATTTATTTTGATGATTTATTTTAAAGAGAAAAATAGAATCAAAATTTATTTTGTCCCATTATTTTTCACCTAAACCTTTATCTTAAATGTTGTTAGAATGTATTTAATATTTGATTAAATCAGGAGTTCAAACAGCCCAAAACAAATGTTCAAACAGCCTAACACAGCAGCAGGCCAAAAGGTTCAAAAGGTTCAAGTGAAAGATATTCAAATTAGTAATGATGGAAGTACAACGGCTATAAACGGCTATAAAGGTTCAAAAGACCAAAATATTCAAAAGGTTCAAGTGAAAGATATTCAAATTTGTAATGATGGAGTGGAAGATATTCAAATTGGTAATGATGGAAGTACAACGGCTATAAACGGCTATAAATTCAAATGACTACAACGGTTATAAATTCAAATGAATACAATGGCTACTAACGGCTATAATTTTCATTATCTATGATGGGCATAGCCCAAATAAGTGGCCCAATGGGCTGTCCAAACAGTTCCTAACCTAACTTAGGCCCAGGGGCCAGACAAGAAGAAGAGACAAGTAACCTCCTTCTGTGAAGTCCACGGCATGACAACACTACCATAGACTTACGGCTGATAGGACAGGTCGACTGACAGGGCACGATAAGCGAAGAGGCCAGAAAGGTATGGAAGAAATCAATATATACAAGTAATCACTCTCTCTCTAACTACTTTCTACTTCCTCTCTAAGCTAAAGGCTTCCATTTTTCTACTAGAGACTCATCTAACTTAAACATCGGAGGGTCCTCAAGAAGGAACCCCACCTCCGGGGTCCTTCTCGACGGGCTTGGTGCAGGTACAATTGGGAAGATGAGGTTCAATCATCTTGTGGAGCATCCGGACCCTGTCCGACCCATTCACTTGGACAAACTTCACTATCAATAAATACCAAAGCCTCTAATGTAAACAAGTTACAAAAAAACCTGAAAATATTCTTTGATCTATAATCACTCACATCTATTCTCAGAAATTATACACTGAGCCTTATAGCTTTAAGCCCATCTTTCCAGTGTGAGATTTACAGAAAAATCAAAGCTTCATTTTATATATCTACTTTTGAGAGTTATTTATTGTAAGCTTTCTTTGAAAACAAAAATACCATTTCATCTTGTAAAAGTGTTGCAAACATTGTGTTCTTGAAATCTTGAAAGTGATTGTGAATCACCTAAGATTTGCAAAGGTTTGGACTTGTGAAGTCTGTGTAAAATTCGTGGAGGATTACTCCATTTGTAAAGAGGTTACTAGCACCCCTGTGAAGCTAGAAGATAGTGGAAAATCTCAAGTGAAGCTTGAGGAGTGGACGTAAGCCAAGTTGAAGCCGACCACTATAAATTTGTTTGCCTCTATCTCCTTTATCTCTTTATTTTATTTTAAATTGTCATAACTATATTTCACATTTTTACTGTGCTAAAATTATTAACTGACATAGTTGTTAAGACACTTGTTTTAATTATTTTTATTTTATTAATTATATTTATCTATTGTGCTAGTCATAATTTTTATTAAGGTATTATTAATTTTAATTGTAAAAACCTAATTCACCCCCCTCTTAGGTTGTCTTTTGGGTAACAATTTGAATTAAATATTTTAGATAATTAATAGATTTAAATGATATTTAGTTTAACATCTCTCTTTAACTTTTGGTAATGGAAGAACCCACAATATTTATTTTTTTTGTAGCTTAAGGTCTCTCGCCCTATTTTTGTACCACTAACCCACTCAACTCTCTTTCTCTCTCTGTCTCGTCGGTCACTCTCTCTCCTGGCTCTCTTTCTCTCTTCCTCCTCATTCCCAGAATCAATTTCTCACTTTACCAATCCTCTTCCTCCAATTCTACCTTCATCGAATCCATCCCCGACTCCAAGTTTCCAGATGAATCACCAATTTCCCTCAGGTTCTCTCTTTCTCTCTACATATACATATATAGTTTAATTATATGTTATGTTAAGCTTGGTGTCGTATTCAAGAACACAAGCTTCTTGAAGCACGTGATCTCTTCCTTCAATTTCGATAGGTTGAACAGAGGAAATGGAAGTTTGGGTTAGGGTTTTAATGGGTTTTTGTTTTTTAATTTTAATTCTTGGTTTGAATTGAAGCTTTTTGTTGAATTGAAAGGGGATTGATCAATCTAGGGTTTATCAATGGCATCATCTGGTTTCTTTCTTATCAGTATGCTCTATTCTCTAGTTGAGTCAAAATACAATTTTATCTTGTTTGGTCAAAATACAGAGAAAAATTGTGAGTAAACCATAAAAAATTGGTCAAAACACAGAGCAAATTGTGAGTAAACATAGAGAAATTTGTGAGCAAACTAGAGAAAATTCAAAATAGAACTTTGAAAACATAGAAAATCAGATAAATTGAGCAAATTAGAGAAATTTCAAACATTTTCTCTGTGTTTTGAAATTTCTCTAGATCAAATTTTTTTTGAAAAAATGTTGAGGGATCCCAACCATTATAAAAATATTGCATGCCATTTATTCTTTAAAATTTTAATATCAGGAACCTTAAAAAAAAATTTTAAATTTAATTAACAGTTCAAGAACTAAATAGACTTTGATCTATATACTTTAGAAATTTAGTAAACTCAATCAATATTTCAGGAATAAGCAGATAATGAGTAATAGTTTAAAGGTAGAAAGTGAAATAAGCCGAATTGTTATATAATGGAAAAAATGAAGAAATTGACACAAATTCAAACAATGACACAAGATTATTTTCGTCAGTGAACACTCCAAAAATTTTGTTTAATATTGTAAATAATATGATTGCCTGAATATTTTTTTGTTACGTGCAAAATTATATAATAATACAAATTTTGTTCAATTTTACCTAGTGGCTCATTAAAATAGGAAGTAAAGATTTATAAATAATCAATCACTTTTTTTTTTTTTTTGAACTCGATTATTGAAAAGAACTAATATTGTGTAGATATTTGTCACAAAGTGTCCTACTCAAATGTGATTGATTATTTTATATTTTTTAGATTTACTTAATCTAAATACATCTGCAAATTATAAAATTTATAAAAAAAAATATATATATTAAATTTTACTAAATACAAAACAAAACAAAATTTCAATACATTTTGGTTTTTTATTATATTTATTGATTTTTTATTTTTTCACAAATATTTTACTTTTTAAGTGTATATAGATTAAGTGAATCTAATTAGTAAAAAAAAATTGATTTTAATAAGATTAAAGTTCATTAAAAATAAAAATATATATATATACAAATAAAAAACTTAAAACTATTATTGAAAATTCAAAACTAAATAGAGTGATTATGCCTAAAATGGATTGTTTAAAAGTTGATTATAAAAATAAAATAAAATTCACGTTGCCAATTATTTGGTCCAATTTATCATGCTTTAGACGAAATTTGAAATATATTTTAAATGTTTCCACAAATACTTGCCAATTAATTTTTAATTAAACATTAAAATATTTTGTATGAGGTTTAGCCATTAAAATATTAAACGGCTCCAAAACAATCACAAAATCCTAATTTTTAACATGAAGGGCAAACATTATTCCTTCAATAATGTCATACTAAGGAATCAATCAATGTGTTTGGTTTCAGTTTTTTTAATTCAATTTTATGAAAATTGATAGTGTTTTTTTTTTCGGGTCTTTTTTTTTTTAATGAATATTTTTAAAATTTTAAGTAAATTTTTTTTAAAACTTTTTTAAATGCACCTTACTTAGATGTATCTAACTAGTAAAATATTTGTGAAAAAATATTTTAAAAATTAATAAATACATAAAAATACGAAAACTGTACTAAATTTTCATATATATTTTTGTATTTTTGGTATTTAGTGAATTTTTTCACAAATATTATACTTTTTAAGTGTATTTATGTTAAGTGTATCTAAAAATTTTAATTTTTTTTCTTAAATATTAAGAAAATTCAGTGAAAAAAATACGGAAAACGAAAAGTAAAATTCTCTATAAAATAAATTTTGAAAATTGAAACCAAACAAAGTAAATTGGTTGTTACAGTTTAAAAAAAGACATTTTTATCTACAACACTTTAATGGTACCAAAGCTATGCAGAGTCAATTCTCATATCAATTTTTAACCAAAGACATTTTTATCTACAACACTTTAATGGTACCAATGCTATGCAGAGTCAATTCTCATATCAATTTTTAACCAGTACATATATTTTTAAAAAAAAAACATCCAGTGAACTGATAAATTTGACAAAGTCAAATCTTATGTTAAATTTAGTTAGATTTTGGTTTATAATTGTCACACTATTAGAGGGGGGTTTTTGTTAGGGTATAGATAAAATTTAGTTTGGCTCAAAGATTTAGAATAGCATTGGGGTTACTCTTACATTTTTTATTTATTTTTATTTTTTATATTCAATAAAATATTTTTAGAGTAATTCTACCATGGTCATCTTCTTCTATCACATTTTATATATCATCTGAAGAGGCATATATTCATTAGTAGGATATTGAAAACATTCATATGCGGCCCATTGTTATCATTGATACCTAGTTGTGTATATGTCATATGAAATGGTATATAAAAAAGCAATGTTATATATAATCTTATTTCTTATTTTATTTTTATACTTCTTAACACAAGACAATGTGACTTACATTAAATATACATGAGACCCTTTTACTTGTGTGTTTTTTTTTATTTATTACCAGATGCCTAGGTCAATTCACACGTACCTCGACTAATCTCAAAACAGGCAAAGCGCCCCCTCCATGTGAACAAGTCAACAAATGCGCTAAAAAATAAAATTATATGTAGATGGGGAAATGAGATGATTTTTACAACATTTCTCATGTCTTTATAGATCACAATTTTTTTACAAAAAAACATTAATAATATTATTTACTTGAATGTAAACATTTTGGAAAAAATACAATACAAGAGGAAGTTCAAATTGGATTCCACGTTAAAATAAAAACATAGTAATTAGGGTAAATTACACTGCCATCTCTTAAAATTTAAAGAAAATACATTAAGTTTCATGATGTTAACATAATTACACTGGGTTTCCTTTAGAGTTTTCCACATATCACTTAGTCACATTTTCAGCAACAATTTATTAGTTATATAGATGAAAAATAATGTTATCATCTCTTTTACATTTAAATGTATATTTTTCTTCTTTATTCTTATGTGTTTCTGTTGGCTACATATTTTGTAAAAGCCAGTTACAATTCGACACGTGGCAGAATAAGGGTATTATGGGAAGAGGATTCAAGTCTTCGATCCTGATCGTACACGTGGCGATGAATATTGGTTCTCACGTGATCTGAGTAGCACTAGATCAGTAAAGAGATGCAAGGTGACGTGGCTCCAACGGTTACTCATATTCGAATTCAAATACAGGAGGGAAGTTCAACTGCAAGTGATGGCGTAGTGGAACTACTTCTAAGGCAGCATGATCAGCGATCATGGAGGAGCAGTTCGACAGTTTGAAGTGCAGTTCGAAGGTCATCCTTGAGGAGTATAAATAGCAGGGAAGCCCCCAGAAAAAGCCCCAGACTCAGATCATACAAACCAGTCTTTACTTCATATTTTCCTTTCCAGTTTTACATTTTCTGTACTTTAAATTCCTGCACTTTAAATACCTGTTCTTTAAATACCTGCACTTTAAATACCCGCACTGCACTTCGATTCATAGGAATAGTTTCAAGTAGATTCGAGTAGACTGTTGCTGTAAACCTCTTCGAGGCTGAGTTTGGACTATTGTAAGTGTTCATTTTAATGAAATACTTCGATTGTTCTTCATATTAACTGTTATTTCTCTTAATTTCTCCTAAGTCAAGCCACCAGTAAAAGTCCTCTTCATTGAGGCTGAAAGAACTAAAACACAATCGTCTGATAATTGGTTGGCAATTATAATTTCTGTAAGGACTAATTGATCCTTGCTGGCATGCTCGCATTTACAAAAATACCCTTCGAAAAGCCAAAAAGCCAACAGTTTCATACCATCTGTATTAGTTTTAATTTCTTTAAACTTTACTAAAATGGAGATTGATGTAATTATGACAAATTATGAGATTTATCATATTTTGTCCAAACCTCAGAGAGATCAGTTTAATTTATCACAATAATTACATTTTTATAAAAGTGTGACATTTTATTGTAATTTAAATAAAAATGCACACACTTTTGTTTAATTTTTTGAATAAAAAAACCTAAAAAGATTAAAAGGCTATGATAAATATAACATTGTGACATGTGAGAATGGTTATTTTCCCTCGCTCCGCTATGCCTTCGCATTCGCCTCCCCGCCCTGCATGAGTTTTTGGTTGCAATGAAGAAGTTGCCTTCGCATTCGCCTTCCCGCCCTGCATGAGTTTTTGGTTGCAATGAAGAAGTGGGGTGGGGACGGATTTTACTTTCTATGCTCCGATTATATTTATTAAATATATTTATATATATATAATATATAATTAATTTTTTTATTATAATAAAATTAAAATACTAAAATATTATACTTAATATTAATTTTTATAATTCTCATTAAATACAAATTATTATCGTAATATACTATATTATTTGTAATTTTTATTAATAATTTAATTATTCAACTTACAAAATGAACCTATCTCCTATCTTGCCCCAATCATTTTCCAATTTGCTTTGCCCTCGATATGATGCGGAGCAAGATTTATTACAAATTTTACCCAAACGGCTTTGGTTGGTAGCTCAAAAATTAGTGGCCCTAATGGCCCTAATTTCCATATAAAGTAAAAAAAAAAACAACAAAGTAAAAAAAAAAAAGAAAAAAAAAACAGACTTACCCAAAAAGGAAATTAGGGCCATTAGGGCCACTGTTTTTAGGGCCACAAAACATTTTTCTTACCCAAACCCTACCCGTGACTATTCCTAGTAACTTGGGATGGTATGAGTACTACCAAGGGAAAAAATATGCAAGTGTGTTGATTATAAATTTCATAGTCTTGCGGATGGTTTTGACTAAAATCCGTTTTATAGAAAAAGTGATAACTAATTGAGGGAGACGAAGTTGCATCTTCAATGAGAAACCAATCAATATAGATTAGCCAACAAGAAAAAGTCAAACAACAATATCTAATCTCATTGTGTAACTTGTGCATAGAAAATATTTCGAGAAAAATTATTATTTAATTTAGATTTATTTAAATATGAATTTTTTAATATACGAGTTAAATTTGAATTATATAACATTTTTTTTATTTTTTATTTTTGTTGATAAAGTGACACAGTAGTATGTTTTTTTAATTTTCATAGTAAGTTGAATGTTGCAATTTTGAGTATTGTGTGAATCATTGGGAGTAACCACAAATTCTAATGATTAACAACAACAAAAATAATAATAAATTTTTATATATTTTTTTATACACAAATTATGTGCACATATCTTTACACTGAAAATAAAATGATCAAGCAGGGTGACCAATCTTTTAGAACTTAGGCCAAGTTTGGCAAGTTATCAAAAAGTTAAAAAGTTATTCAAAAAGTTAAAAAGTTATTACTATTTATCAAAAGTAAAAAATTACGGCTGCACAACTCCCAATCCTAATTTTTCCCTACACACTAATTTATACAATTTTTTAATTCACATTTTTCCATAAAGAGTCAAAAAGTTAATCAAACATCCATATTTTTTTCCTCAATTTTTTAATTTAAAATGACAAAAAATACACTTATTTAAACACCCCAAACAACCCCTTAGTTAGTGAAAGTGAAATGTGTATCATGAGCTATGATGGCATTAAAGTCCTTATTTGTCTAGAATTTCATCAATCTCTAGTCATTATTTTTTTCAAAAAGTTGGGTCCCATTGTATATGTAAGCATGGTAGAATTCATCAGAAATAGTCATTGGCTAATATTATCAATCGTCTTGTTGCCCAAACATTTATATTTTTTTGTTTGTTTGTTTTTGATTTAGTCATGTATAACTGGAAGATTAAAAAATTAGGTAAATTACGCTAACTTTCTTTGACGGTTTGAGAAAATATAATAATTTTTTAAATTTTGATATAATTATATTGATTTTGTTTTTAGTAAGATTAAAGAGATCGAAATTAATGTAGATAGTATGAAGATATAAAGATATATAAGGTATTAGTTTAAATTAAACATTTAAATATAAAAGATATGATAATATTATTTTTTATTCATACGATTAACGAATTTCTAATAAAAAGGGATAAAGTGCTATATAAATCAAAATCTTAAGAAAGTTCAGTGTAATTATGCCAAATTTATAAGACTTACTGTATTTTTTCAAACTTTCATAGAGGCAGTGTAATTTGCCCTAACAAATTAGTTTTATTTGTAAGCTCATTTACTAGTTCCTCTAGTCAATGTTTAGCTTGGGCTACTTTGGGAAAATGGTTAAAAGTCATTTTCTAACTTTTAATTCATTTTAAATCATATCATCTCTCACATTTTTTTTACACGATTTTTTCAAAAAAAAGTAAAAAAAATAATTTTTAACCATCTTCCCAAAATAACATGGTTACTTAGCAAGCACAACATCAAAATTAGTTTTAAAAAAATAAGGTTGTAAACAATTGAGGTAAAGCCTTCATTTGCTTGGGAAATTCTAATATACACACCCTTAAAAAGAGTATACCATATACACCTTTAGTTATGTCATTTTCTTCTTTAGTTATGATCAAATTTCTTCTTTAATTATGACAGTACACAACAGTGTTATGTACCATAGTGTTTCTCTCCATTTGCTTATGTTAATTGTACTCCTACATAAACTAGAAAGCTTAGTACAAGAAGTAAATAAAAAATTTTGGGAAAGGAATAGGAAAATGAACATTGGATTATTTTAACAAGCAAGCTTCGGTTAGTCAAACAAGTTTGAGATATTCTAAATCCAAATATAATTTTTCAAAAAAATAGTATAGATTAAGGTATACAAATTTAGGATTGTGATTTTCTTGGTAATCCCTATTGGAAGGTGTTTTGGGCCTGCGAGCCTATGTGGCTTATCATGAAATCAACTCGATAATTTTAATTGTTCATTTTTTAAGATTTTCTAAGAAGGTTATTCGTGCAACAATCAGATTGATTGAACAAATTAATTTATTTTTAAAATCATAATTGTCATCAACTTAATTTTTCACACGAATGATCTGCTCAAAATGAATCCCATGGTGGGCTGATAGAGACCAACCAATCCTTCCAATTAGGATTACTAATTGGAGAAAATCTGTATCCATATCTCTATATAATAAACAAGATTAATGTGATGTCCCAGGTTTCAGGCTTGAATAGTACTGTCAAATGGAGTAGTATGTAATTCTTTCGGTGTTTTGTTCATTATTTTTAGTCGTTGAAATTTGTTTCTACTCTTACTTAACCTCTTGTAACTTTTCCAGGTTGTAAACTTTGACTTTTGGGCATTGGAACTTGCCTTGGTTTGCAAAAATCATTTTCTGAGTTTTGGAAAAAATTGTTCGTACAGAATTGAAAACCGCTCGAGCGGATCCTCTCAGGGTTTTCCAAATTTTCTGCGTTTTCTGGGCAGAAAACTGCTCGAGCTGATTTTGGGTCCCGTTTGAGTAGATTTTTGGGTGAATTTCTAGATAGCTTTTTGGAGCAATCCGTCCATGAGGCAGAAAATTCCGCTTATGCGGATTTGGAATTCCGCTCATGCAAAATTGAAACCGCTCGAGCAGATTTCGGCGGGTCTGTCTCGATTTCCGTGCTCTTTTTTCTCAAAACTGATGCCAAAAGTGTTTTTACTCAGATTTTCTCTTCTCTCTCTGTCTCTCTGTCTCTCTCTTTATTCATTTTTTCTCTTCATTCTCTCTACAAAACACACCCAAATCCAACTTCTTTCCAAGATTTAGCTCAAATCGTTAAGAGTTTGAGGGGACTTCTTACACCAAATCGAAGAGGGTGACGGGGGCTACGTTTATAACTGATTGGATCGTGTTTTCGCCAATGTTGATTTCTAGAGTTTTCTTCCTCTTCATCTCCAAGCTTAAGGTAGGGATAATCTTTAAGTTATATATACATTTTTACAAATTTATACATGTTTTAAGTATTTCATCATGTTGTGAGTTATGATTTTGAGTTGTTGAACCCCATATGATATTAGAGGCAGATTTCATCTATTTTTTCCAAAAACTTTTGATGATATAAGTATGTTCTAGGGTGTGGGTGTCGTTTTGGAAAAATCTTCTTCAAAATGGAATAAAAACCTTGTTTTGGTGGAAACCATAAAATTTGAGAATTTTGGAAAAAAGTTGTGATATTGTGAAATTGATACTTGATAAATTGCCATGTGATTAAATAATGGAAGAAATTCTATAATTGCATCAAATGAAGAGATTTTATGAGAAATTGTAGAATTAGAATGTCACGCCTCACTTTTTACTACTCGGATTCTATTACCAAACTATTATTATAGATTCAATTTCAAAGATATCATGTGGAAACTCTTTACATCAACATGAGCACAAGAATAAAGATTATTTCATTCGGATATAATATGAATGCATCAAGAGTTATAATTAAATAAATTGTCCGTAGGCTTACATCTTTTAAACTAAAAGAAAGGGTTTAACCCTTTTTCATAAATGACATTCCGCTTACAAATAAAAGGCCCATGTGGCCAACAGATAAAAGAGATCCTCAATCTTGAAACACTTCTTGACGTTCACCTAAAAAAGGGTTAGTAATGTGGGATGAACATAAAGTCCAGCAGGGATCTCAACATGGTCCTAAACAATAACAACATACAGATAGCTATGATCATAAATGCTTATATCATATCATATAAATAATGTGACAGCTTATATTGAAATAATACTTATACAGGTATTTTTCTCAAAAGCAATCAATTTACCCAACAATACCAGCAATTCGCTTCTCTTTCTCATTCCTCATTTATAAATAACGCATCACAATTGGTTGTTTTAAGAACAAAAGAGATATTTTCACAAAACCCGATTACTTCTCATTATTTACACACAATACAAAACGTACGATCATTTCTGATACATTTATTACATCCCTTGGCCCCGAGTCCATGATTCAAGAAACACTTTCAACAACTCGCCCAATATGCCTATGTACAAACATATATAGCCAAACGCAAATACGAAACCAATACGTGTACAATGATTATTGCAATATCACATAGAACAACCCGGTCTTACCCAACCATAACCATCAACTACTCATGATGTGCAAAGATACACTGAAATCAAATGAGAAATGATATAATGCTCTACCTACCTTAAGCACGGTAAGCCAAGGATACACCTTTCCATAACGAAATGCCAATTTACCATACACAAGCTGGAAAGTAATGGTACCTTTACTAATTTACTAGACACTGACTGGAAGGTAATGGTATCTCTACCAAGTTCTCCAGACGCTAGTTGGAAAGTAATGGTATCTCTCGTTTTAAGCACTACCAAGTTCTCCAGGCGCTACTTAGAAGCTACTGGTATCTCTCATTCTCAGCGCATAAACATTTCCAACCATCTCAATATACCAGGATGCATAACAACACAAGTAAGCTCAACATACCAGGATACATAATAACACAAGTAATCTCAACATACCAGGATGCATAATAACACAAGTGTAATACATACACGACATTATTCAACACAACAATGCCATCATTCACTGATGACTAAGGACAAAACCTCTAAGTAAATGCATTATATACACGTAAGACAACAATCCAATTCTCACATGACTTTAAGTCCAATAACAATGATAATATGTAAAGGTTTCCAAAATCCAACCTCAAGTTCATTATCAATTTACGAAGGGTTATGATTTCATTTTCTTTCAAAATGACCACTTTTCTTTATTTTCCGATCCACACCACTCCAACCATTTTCTAAAAATTCATTCTCGTCATTTTACAAAACCAAATCCATTCTCTTTATTTTACAAAACCAATTCCATTGGTATCAAAACCATAACTCAACTCAACTTCACATGATTAGTCTAAAACAATTCCATTACCATGGTTACTTCCCCCTTTTTTTGATATAAACACAATTATACAATCCATATTAGCAAAATACAAAGATTATTCAAATTTCTCCCTCTCGAAACCATCAAGTTAAAAATATTAAATTAGGGCTTTCCTCCCTCTCAAAATAAACATATTAAATCTCTCCACATAAACATATTAAATCATTCCCAATTAACCCAAACAATAAGCAACTTAACAACTTCAATCACAAATATCAAACCCTAGACCCATTTTCATGACTTCCAAGAAAATCTATAATGAATATGGTTTTTATGCAATAAAATTTACCACATATCTGTCTATAGACGAGGTATTGGAAAGAAGTAAAGAAATCCCTACCTCTTGAAGTGAAAAGGAGATAACCCAAAAATCACTGGTGAAAAAACCACAAACTACTCAGACCAAAAGGAAGCCCTTGACGAGATCTACAATCTTTCTCAAAGGACCAAGGTGAAAAGATAGCTCTAGGTGAGTAGATCTAAAGATTTAAGTGAAAAAGTTAAGTTTAGAGAGAGAGAAGGGAACTCATGGTGTAGAAATGAAAAAAGAAAGAGAGAGGAAAGAAAATAATGAGAAAAGTGTGTTTGGAGCCTATTTATAGTAGTGGAATAATAGCCCCAAAGTAAATAAAAAGAATAAGTCAAAACCCCCAAAAGTAGGGGCCAAACCGCAGCCAACAATCTGAAATTTTACTCATAGGGATCGACCCTTCAGACTAAAGTGTTGACCCTTTAGGATGAAAAGTTAAGACACTAATGTGTGCAGAAGATAAGAGTCAACCCTTGGAACCAGTGGTGTCGACCTTTTATTTCAGAATGCACACAGAACCAAACAGCAAGGGAAGGGTTAACCTTAGGAACTCAAGTGTCGACCTGGAAAACCAACAGAGGCACTAAGAGTAAGGCAACAAGGTGGTGTCGACCGCTATAGCTTGCTTTTCGTGCTCCTTTCGGATACGATTAGCCCTATAGCTCGGACTCCCATGGTTCTGAATCTGATTTCACAAAGGCAATTATAACAACCCCAACCTACGATTAACGTTAATCCATGCTTAATTATGCCTAATAAGGAATTTAAGTGAAGTTTTGCATCATATCTTGCTTTAATTATGTTTATATTTGTTTAACGTAGAAAGATCTGTTCATGTTTTCGTTTCGGTTGCGAATTGAAGGCCTTATCGGCATCCGATTCAGAAACTGACTTGATTTATGTGCTAATTTGAATTTTTAGAATTTTATGGTAGGTTTAATTAAAATTCGGTTCGAAATGATTAAATTAGAATAAATTAATACACCTATTTGACTTAAGTTAATTAAGGATAATTAGTCCACTAGTCAAGCCTATATAAGGCTTATATTGCATCTCAACTCTTTTCCTCATCATTTTATTGATATCAGCGTGAGAAAGAGAGGGAGAGTAAGAAGAGTTGGTTCTAAGCTTGAAGAATTTTGTGAGACTTGAACTCAATTAAATGGAGTGCTAGAAAAGAGAAGGATTTGGAGAGAACTTGGAAAACTAAGCTCTCATACTTGAGAATACAAGGTTGAGGTAGGAATTCAACCTTTGAATTGTATAATTTTGATGTTTAAAACATGAATACAAGAGAATTTGCTAAATAAGCCAAGAATTAAGCTTTAGAGGGTAGGAAGGAAGAACATTCATGCATGCATGTGTATATCATGAAGTTTTGAAGTTGTTTGTACAAGAATTCCCACATGCATGTTCATATCTTGGTTTTGTTAAAAGAATTCAACTTGATTTTGAGTGTAATGACTAATTTGATCATGTTTTGGGAAGTTGAAATTCATGATATTACATACAAGTTATGTTATTTCATGTTTCAAGCTTTGTTTAATACAATTGGCTTAGCTTTTGGGCTTACTTTTGCAAAATAGTTTGTAATTCATCATGTACTATGAGTTTCTCAATGTTTTACTAAGTTTTGGCCCAAAAGAATGTGTTTTGAAGGTTTGGAAATTGAATTTTGAGCTTGGGAGCAAATCTGGAAATTCCAGAATTCTGCTCCTACGCTCGAGTGAAGGAGTCTATGCTCAAACGACTGCCTTATTTTTGCACTAAAGCTCAAGCAACCAAAGGTTGGCTCGAGCGTGAAATGCATGCTCCCAGAAGTTTGAGTGTTTTGCAGACCGCTCAAGCGACAAGAGTTGCGCTTGAGTGAGGACTTGAGTCTCACGCTCGAGCGAGCATCGAGCGAAAAAAGTAAGCAACCAGTACTTTTGCAAGCCGCTCGAGCAACCACTACATTTTTGCATGTCTACTCGAGCGAAGAAAGCTACGCTCGAGTGAGACCCCTATTTTCAACAATTTTTGTTAAGTGTTTTCAATTTTTGAACTCAATTAAAGGGAGTGCTAGAAAAGGGAAGGATTTGAAGAGAACTTGGAAAACTAAGCTCTCATACTTGAGAATTCAAGCTTGAGGTAGGAATTCAACCTTTGAATTGTATAATTTTGATGTTTAAAACATGAATTCAAGAGAATTTGCTAAATAAGCCAAGAATTAGCTTTAGAGGGTAGAAGGGAAGAACATTCATGCATGCATGTGCATATCATGAAGTTTTGAAGTTGTTTGTACAAGAATTCCCATATGCATGTTCATATCTTGGTTTTGTTAAAAGAATTCAACTTGATTTTGAGCTTAATGACTCATTTGATCATGTTTTGGGAAATTGAAATTCATGATATTACATGCAAGTCATGTTATTTCATGTTTTAAGCTTTGTTTCATACAATTGGCTTAGCTTTTGGGCTTATTTTTGCAAAATAGTTTGTAATTCATCATGTACTATGAGTTTCTCAATGTTTTACTAAGTTTTGGCCCAAAAGAATGTGTTTTGAAGGTTTGGAAATTGAATTTTGAGCTTGGGAGCAAATCTGGAAATTCCAGAATTCTGCTCCTACACTCGAGTGAAAGAGTGTACGCTCAAGCGACCGCCTTATTTTTGCACTTCCGCTCGAGCAACCAAAGGTTGGCTCAAGCATGAAATACATGCTCCCAGAAGTTTGAGTGTTTTGCAGACCGCTTAAGCGACAAGAGTTGCGCTCGAGCGAGGACTTGAGTCTCACGCTCGAGTGAGCATCGAGTGGAAAAAGTAAGCAACCAGTACTTTTGCAGGCCGCTCGAGTGAAGGAATGTGCACTCGAGCGACCACTACATTTTTGCATGTCCGCTCGAGCGAAGAAAGCTACGCTCGAGCGAGACCCCTGTTTTCAGTAATTTTTGTTAAGTGTTTTCAAGTACATTTTAGCATCCTCATTGCATCCTAGGCATTCCTAGGCCACGATTAAGACTCAATAAGATGTTAAGACTTAGAACACACTAAGAATGAAATGAAAGAAGTTAAGTATCAACCGAGTGTTTGTTTCATTAAATGTATCTCTTATGTTTGGTGTAGATCACGTGCTGTAAGCAGTTGATCCATTTGTTTACTGCCAAAGTTATCTGTGAGTAATAACTCTGTAAAGTTATGTTTGACTTTAATTATTTTCTAATGATACGAAATGATCAGTTTTGTGAAATACTATGTTTTATATGAATGAATGAATGTCCAATTTTCTTGAAAAGTAATTGTGGTGTCCTTAGCAGAGGCTCTCGCCCAAGGGACATAATACTGTGGCTTATGGTCATGAGGCCCTCACTTGGGGGAGATAATACCATGGCACTGGCCCACGCCCGGGAGAAACAATACCATGGCTCATGTATGAGATATGTTACTCGGTATTGAAGGTTCCTTTTTGGAACTTGATATGCTTGACCAAAGAGACATGCTTATGCTAATGGATGTTCCACGCATGATTTGAATATGAATAAGACTATGACTCTGTTTCCGCTATAAACTTGATTATGATTCTGATTTGCTATGAGATTTGAAATATGTTCTGGGCATCATTCGTTAAAATCTTTACTTTGTCATTATTCACTGGACTTCCGCTCACTATTTATATTTTGTATATAGGTAACCAGGCGAGTGACTAGACCCAAAGTTGAGGATCTGGTATCTCTGTTTTGTCAATCAACCATTGTGCCTCCGAGGAGGTTCCCTTTTGTGTGCAAGTCAAGTCTAAATGGCAAAAGTTAAGACCTTGTATTTTTAGTAATACGAACAAGTCTTTTGTTATGTGTATATTGGGCTATACCCCTTTTGGGCTACAACTGTATTAAATGTGACGACGATTATTGCATTTCGATGTCATGTGTATGTAAATATATTTTATAAGGTTTTAAATTTCTGTCCCATGTAAGTCTACATGGCTCTATGGATTATGTGTATATGGTATATTTGCTTCCGCAGCTCCTAAATATATGTTATTCCGTTAAGAGGCCTTTGGTAATTCAAGGATTATTGGCCGGTTACAACGCTAAACCAATAGGAGTGGGTTTGGGTCGTGACAGCAATGTGAAATAGATAAACATAAAAGAGTCCTAATCCAGCAATTTCTTTTTGGAAAATTGTTTTGAATCAAAATACTAAAAATAGACTGCTTTGCCAGGTTACAGAGTCGCCACTTATATATTTTTGGAAAATTTAGGAAACCCATGACTCGTGCCAAAGGCCATTAGTCCGTCATCACCAAAGTGTCTCGATTCGGGAAATTAGGTAAAAGAGGGGAAGGTCAAGAATTGAGCACCCCACTCACCCAATCAAAGATCGGCCTCTACTAATCATGATATGATTTTTATTTACATTATATGCTATTGTTCCGATTTATTATTGCTAATTTTACTATGTGTTGCACATAAGTATAGACCAATTTGCAAAATTAGAATAATTTGATTTCATGTTTGTTTTTTAAAAAGTGTTTTAAATACATGTCACTTGAAAAGCGAGCTCGTATTTACATTTAATCAAATTATTCCAATTTAAGTAAGAAGGCCTTCATCCACCGGTATTCAAACGGGTATATCACTTAAGTACTTAGCCTCATGGAAAATATGCTTGATATGGCAACAATCACACGCATGCAATATGCTAAAGCGAGAAATGCTTACCTAGTACTCCAAGGCAAGCCAAATAAAACAAAATAATTAGAAGAAATGCACGCTCCTAAACAATGCAATATGACTAATGCGACGTACACATTATGTAAATAAATAGGCTCGACTACTAGCATGGGATATGATCCAATTCAAGACATGTGATTAATTTTGTATTCATTTAAGAAAGTTAAATGCGACATTGGTTAGTATGATGAGCCGAACCTAAAATGCGTGTGAGATGAATGTATGCAAACATGGGAAATGCTAAGGAAACATGATGCTCTATGCTACCATTATAAGCGGGTAAATAAAATGGAGAAAGAAATGAGGTTGGAAGACATACACCATTATTACATATTTTTGCCCTCGCGCAGGAGGGTCCGAATAAGTATCCAAGTCTCCGGAATAAGCTAAATATTTATTACAAATTCGAATGAATTCTAAATTAACTAGTTATCTAATTTTATTACAACAAGGGCATTAACAATACTTAATTACAACAATAGTATTAATACAAGCAACAATGAGGCACAACGATCACATACACAGTGCCCAGAAGCTATTCTATCTACCCAGCCTACTCTACCTCACCCTCAGCCATTGCCCTCTGTTTCTGCCAAAAGTCACTGTCTACCACACATTGGGGGCCAGCCGGCCCCAAATGAGACCCGACCGGGTCCAAAAATAGCCAGTCGTGCCCTAATTTCATGCCAAAAATGTTTTTGTGCTCTAAGGTGAGGACAGTGTAGACAAAGCCTTTCTAGGCCCTATTTGTCCCTTCTGCTCTTCTTTGTCATGTTGAACTCAAGAGAAGAACAAATTCACGTTCGAAACCACCAATAAGCACAAGTTGATGGCTTGATGATCTCGAGCACATTTGGAAAAAATTGAATAAATGCAATGAAAAACCACCACCCCTCCCTCCTATCATAAAGGCTCAAAGAGGGAAGTAGACACACTCTAAGTCTCATCAACGTATCATGGATTGATAAGTGACAATTCTTGGAGCGATGGACTTAGCATAACGTCCGGCCAAATCCAACCATCTAAACATTTTCTTTATGTCGGTTTCATTCATTTTAAACCAATTTTATTAATCATTTCCATTTTTTAATCAATTTGTCCAAAGTGATGTTTAAGTCCACTAAATGAGAAGAAACGTCAAACGAGAAGTGATCCTTGACATGAAAGGGAGACTACGCTTTGACGATAAACCTCCGTAAAGATTAACCCACTGAGCATAGATCTCTTTCTCATGCCTTGAATAACCATCAATCTTTTGAAATAACTTTCAAACAAAAGAAAAGAAGAAAAGAGGGAAGTTATAGAAATGACTTATGCGAAATTGATTATTTAGAATGAGACTCTTGACATAAAGATTAAGTAAAGAAAAACTATCAACTCGAATGACTCGATGTCTAAGGCCTAAACAAGCCATGAGGACTTACAACACAACAAGTAAAGTATTCAAAGCATAGACTAATTAATGGAATTTAAACAACCCTAAACAGGCCTTAATGGTTGAAAAACAGTGGCTAAAACAAAAGTTAAAGAGCACAAAAGATAGGAAATAACAAAGGGATACCAAACTAGTAAACAAGAACAAGAAGAGATGGCTAACCTCTCCACTTTTGAGACTTCTAAACCATATTTTTCAGCCCTTTTAAACTACGAAAATCAGTTTGAAAGCCAAGAAAAATAGTGGTCAAACTAAGGGGATGAGCTATGAAGTAAAGATGCAAGAAAGGGTGTCAACCCTCTCTACCTTTGGTAACTATTCAAACCAAAATTCTAACACTTGAAATAGATTCAAAACAATACAAAAACACAAGAAATAGATAGAAAGAGACAGAAATGAAAGCAAAGAGCAAGGTGGTAAGTTTATACCTCTTGAAGAGAAGAAGCTCTAGTTATAAACCAAACTTAATCCAAAGGCCCTCTCAAGTTTGAATTGTTATTCCCAAGCCTCAACAAAGACTCTAGGGTTAAGGTTTAAGGATGTATATGGTGTATAGATATGGTTCAAGGGTAACAGGTTTGCTCAAAGATAGCTTGCTAAGGAAGAACGAGCTCTCAAGTGTGTGTTTAAGCTCTTTGGAAAAATTTTCAACCCTCAAAACAGAGACATCAACTCGTATTTATAGAATTTGAGCAAAATAGGTCGAAAATATCTTCAAAAATGGACAGCTGGCTGATTCCCACCCAGAACAGTGTTTCTTGCCAAAAAAGCACGATCGGCTCCCAATGGCCACGACCGACTCCCAATGAGACACGGCCAGGCCCCAATGTGCTCCCCTGTTCCCCTATTTCAAGTTCAGTGTGGGGTGGCACAAGGTTCAGAAATGAATTTCTAGGGTAAAAGCAATACAAATATGAAAGGTTTGGGATTGTTTCGAAGCTTGAACTTGGATCCTTCGTTGAGAATTCGAACCACACTCAAAACAAATTTCATCATCAAGTGTGCAGGACAAAGCGTCCAAGTCTTGTGGGTGGTCAAAAACTAAGTGTCTACAGTTGCCCCTCTTTGACAGAGTTCGAAGTCATGAAATGACGTAAGTGAATGTCAAAGCCTAGAGACGACCCATTTGACGAGGCCGTAAGACTTGGGCAAGAAAATAAATGAAAATACAATTTGTTGAACCCCGAGGGTTGCCTACGTATCCCTTTGTAAGGAATCAAACCTGCGTAGTTCAGGGGCAAAATGTGAAATGATATATAAATGCATTTTGAAAACTAGACTTACACGCCTCGGGAAGCCGGCTGCTTTTGAAAACTCATAAGCATACAAGACAATGCAATAAGCAAAAGCAAAGTAGTAGCACAAATGAAAAACTCCAAAACAAATCCAATCGTGCCTCGCACAGAAAGGAGTAAGCAATTAACATGATGGTACAATCGACAACCATGTCTCCTCGTATTGCACACGGAGAGAAAAAGAAAACCTTAACCAAGGGAAATTTGAACTCGAGATCCTAACACGTCTCATGCAAAAGGAGGAAATGTGGTGTGGACAACAGGCACACATAATGTTTTTTAACCGAGTGAACTCGAGATCCGAACGCATCTCACGTGAAAGGAGGAAAGGTGGTGTAAACAATAGGCGCACTTGATGTTTTAACTGAGGGTAAACGATCCTGACACGTCTCACGCGATAAGAGGAAAGGTGGTGTGAACAACAGGCGCACCTGCTGTTTTTAACCAAATGAAAACAATCCTAACGCATCTCACGCGAGAGAAGGAAGAATGGTGTGAACAACAGGCACACCTATTATTTTTAACCAAATGAAAACGATCCTAATGTGTCTCACGCGAAAGGAGGAAGGGTGGTGTGAACAACAAGTGCACCTGCTGTTTTTAACCAAATGAAAACAATCCTAACACGTCTCACGCAAGAAGAGAAAGGGTGGTGTGAACAACAGGTGCAGCTGCTGTTTTTAACCAAATGGAAACAATCCTAACGCGTCTCACGCGAGAGGAGAAAAGGCGGATCAACAAAAACTGAACACTCAATACGACAAGACCAGAAGGCCTCGAAGAATAAATTCAAGATGCCAAGTTTAAACATGGGTTTCAAAGTAACCCAAATTAGTAATTTCGAAATTTGAAATTAAGTTTGCCGATTGGGCTTCATTTGAATGTGCTACACCACAGGAGAATGATATAACGGGGCAAGTAATACACGAAATCTGAAAAAACTATGAAACCATGGGACAAATGAATTAACGGGACAAAATGGGACAAACAAATAACAGTACACGTTATGACTAAGGCAATTATAAAGTAACGAAACCACTTAAACAAAACGAATTTATGAATTAAACAAATTATGGATTAAACCAATTACAAATTTTACCAACTACGACTTAACAAAATATGAATTTAAATAAATATGAATTAAACAAATTACGAATTTAAACAAATATGGATTAACAAAATATAAACTTAAATAAATATGAATTAAACAATTTACGAATTTAAACAAATATGGATTAAACAAATTGAATTGATTAAAACAAAGCAAAGTAACAAAACTTTCTTTTCCCTTTTTCTTTTTCCTTTTTTTTTCTGCTCTTTTTTTTTTGTTTTTTGTTTTTTTTTGTTTCTTCTCTTTTTTCTCTTCATTGTTTTTCTCTTTTTTTGTTTGCCCAGACCGGAAGCAAGGTTAGACAACACACAACACAGAAAAACCTGGATTGCACTTAGGGCTGGCTGGGTTTCAATGGAGCACCGCCGAGCCCAAAAAGACCCGGCTGGCTCGCGATGGCGCCTGGGGGCAAAATCGATAAAACATGACTCATGGTTGGTTTAAATCAAACCCAACCCTTATTTTACCCACACCCACATCCGACATCACTCCCTCTCTCTCTAGATTGTCCCTTTTTCCACAAAACCCACCAACCCTTGTGAATTTTTTCCTTGAAACCCTTTTCTTCCTCTACGTTTTGAACCGATTAAAAAAGGCTAACCGTGTGTAGGCGCGCTCGGGGGGCCAACATCCACCCGCAACCCTTCTCAGTTTTCTCTTGATTTTTCTTTGATCCTCA
The DNA here is from genome assembly GCA_036172215.1 of Camellia granthamiana. Lineage (NCBI taxonomy): Eukaryota > Viridiplantae > Streptophyta > Magnoliopsida > Ericales > Theaceae > Camellia > Camellia granthamiana. Next base: position 117,075,885 of record CM069913.1, read on the forward strand.
CACATTTACCCAACTTTTTCCCTCTTTCTTTTCTTTCTCCTAGGGTTTATTTTTTGGGATTTTCCCACTCCAACTCACCCACTTGCTCACTTTTCTTCACTTTCTTTCCCTCTATTTTCCCTCATGGCTAGCGGTGAGCTTCCCATTCCTAACCCGACTGTTGATATTGGGGCCATCCTAGGTGAGGACATAGAGGTCGAGGACGTCATCCTTCTCATTCCTGAGCTCGTATTGCCTTCCCTTGCCGATAGGCCTTTCAATGTGGCCACCTACCAGCCACGTACACATGCTCTAACCCTTGGCGGCATTCTGCGATTTGAGGGTTTTATCCTTGGGATTGACGAGGACATTCTACTATGAGAGCCTGCGGAGCACTTGTCCGCTGATGTCTCCTCGGTAAGTAATTTCTTCTCTTTGTTTGGACATATTTGAATTCCTTTCAATGTACTGTGGATACTGACAACATTCCTACACTACAGGTGATAGCCAGGAGGATTAGAGGTTACGGGTCTATTTTTGTCCCCAAGCATTGGCACGAGGCTGTCACGACCCAAACTCGCCCCTATGGGTTTAGCACTGTAACCGGCCAGTAATCCGAGATTACCGAAGGCCTGCTTAACAGTAAAACAGTAATACAGAGTACAGGGGCTAGCGGAGGCCAAAACAGTAATTAAAAGGTGTCCATAGAGCTGTGACAGTCTGTATGCAAAAAGATTTTTCAAGACACATATACAATCAGTACCAAAACAGTATGTACAATATATACAATCATTCAGGACAGGGACTTAATCCCTATTAGAACAGTACAGTACAACATCATTCAGTCTATACAGAACATAAACAAAGAGGGGGAAAACTAAAACACCCCAAGCAGCCTCAGCTTGAACAGTTCTGGAACCTCAAAGTGAAGGACAAAGGTTAGCTTTGACAAAACAGGAGCTTATCCTGACGCTTCTAGCAACGGTCCGATGCCTGTACACCTACATATATATATGAGCAGTGAACTAAAGCCCAGTGAATAACATATGCGTAAAGAGGTTAAGAATGAATGTCCTTTCGGTATTGAAAACAGTCAGTTAAACAGTATGTCAGTCATTCAGTTTGTGGCTCATATTTCATGCCATAACAGTCATTCAGAAACTATAATAGTCATATGTGGTACATCCAATAGCAAAACAGTACAGTAGCTCTTAGCAGACTGAACAGTCAGTTGATGGCCATCATATCAGTAAACAGTAATGGTTCCAACATGGGAACCGACAGAGATCTCTGTGACAGTAGCGGTACAGTACAGTAATAGTAAATTGCTATGGATGCCACGAATACAGTTCGCAATTAGGACAAGCATTCATTCAGTAAACAGCGTTATTTCATAAAACAGTTCAGTCATTCGTTCAGAAAGTAATCTCAATTGAATATATCTTTACAACATTGTTACTCACAGAGTTCTGGGCTATAGATAAGCTAGAGCGTCTCCGGATGCCAACCCTACACAGTTACAGAGTGAACACACACTAAGCTACACAGTTGGGAAAATAATAACTTAATCCCTAATTTGCCTTGGTGTGGTTCTACATCCATATCCTCATTAAGATGCCTTAAACTAGGCCTAAGAATGCCTAGAATGGAATGAGGATGCAAAGATGCACTTTAAAAACATTTTCAGAATTTTCAGAAAATAGAGGTCCCGCTCGAGCGTGGGTTTCCCTGCTCGAGCGGACATGCAAACAAAAGGCTTCGCTCAAGCGTAAACTTTCACGCTCGAGCGGACTGCAAAAGTACTGGATGTGTGAAAATCACGCTCGATGGACGCTCGACACCCGCTCGAGCGTGCAAAACCTCGCTCAAGCAGACTGTAAACACAACAAAAGTACTGGATACACGAATTTCCCACTCGAGCGCCACTTACCCCGCTCGAGCGGGAGTCCAAAATCTGGGATTTCCAGATTTGAACCTCAAGCTCAAAATTAAGTTTCAATATACCAAATTCGATCCTTTTGGGCTAATTTTTTTGAAAAACACTTTAAAACTCATAATATAATATGATTCGAAGCTCAATTTGTAAAATCAAGGCCCAAAGGTGAGTCAATTAAACCCAATTTCAAACCAAACTTCAAGAACAACTTCAAATGTAACATGCATGTGTTCAATCAAATTCAAAGCTTCGATTACTTGCTCAAATGAGCTCAATTGCCTCAAAAACAAGATGAATTCATGGACTAAGCTCAAGATATGAACATACATGTGGAATTTATGAACTATAACCTTAAAACTTCACAATATGTACATGCATGCATGGATTAACTCATAATTCAACACAATAAGCCAATTCTAGACTTAACTCACTAGACTTCCATGAACCATACAAGAAAGACCTTGGATTCACAAATTAAATGATGAATATCCTACCTTAGGTCCTCAATTTCAAGTGTAGAAGCTCAATATGCAAAGAATTCTTCAATTTTCCTAAGCCTCCAAGCCAATTTTGTTGAAGTTACTTCCTTCTCTCTAATTCTCTCTTCCTAGTCGGTTTTGTCAAGGAAATGGGCTGAAGAAATGTTGTATCAACATGTATGAAGTGGAGAGGGGTTGCCTAGATAAGTCCACTAAGTGGCAAATGTGAAAATAAGTCAAACTCTTATAATTTATCAATATTTAATCTAATTTAATCATACCAAAACACATTTGAATTAAATATATCATAAAATCACATTAATTCTAATTAGCATAAAACACTAATCAATTTCAGATCCGGCCGCCGATAAGGCCCTCAACTTACAGTTTAAAACACAAAACATGAACAGATAATTTAGCAGTCAAACAGATAGACACGAAATCAAACTAATACACTAATCAATCCGTTCAAAATTTCAGTCAATTAGTCAATTAACATGCTTAATCATAGATTAGCACTAATCAGTGGTATTATCAGTAAACGGTGGTGAGGGTTGTCACAGTCTCCCCTCCTTATAAAGAGTTTGGCCCTCCAAACTCGAATTACCTTCATTCTGGAAGAAAATAGGATTCAGTGGGAACAGTTCAGGATATCTCTTGATCATATCATCTTCTCTTTCCCAAGTGGCATACACGCCACCATGGTTTTGCCAGTCAACTTTCACTAACGGAATCTCTTTATTTCTTAACTTCTTGATCCGTCTGTTCACAATCTGAATGGGCCGTTCTTCGTAAGTGTAGTCATCACTTAGCACTACACGGGTAGGCTCAATCACATGGAAAGGATCCCGAAGGTAATCCCGCAATATTGAAATATGGAACACGTTATGCATATGCTCCATTTCAAGAGGAAGCGCTACTTGATACGCCACCGGATTGATTTTCTCAATAATCTCATACGGTCCGACATACCTCGGCGCTAACTTGCCTTTTACCCCAAAATGGGTCTGCTCTTTCATCGGTGTCACTTTAACAAAAACATGATCACCTACTTCATACTCTCTGTCTCGCCTTCGGACATCCGCATGACTTTTCTGTCGGCTTTGTGCAGTTTTCAATCTCTGTTGGATCAGTTTCACTTTTTTAGTAGTCTCATGTACAATTTCGGGCCCAAGCAAAGGCCCATCTCTAACTTCTGTCCAGCAAATCAGAGATCGACATTTTCTGCCATACAAAGCCTCGAAAGGCGCCATACCTATACTCGAATGAAAGCTGTTATTGTAGGCGAATTCAGCCAACGGTAAATGGCTTTCCCAATTTCCTTGGAAATCAAGAACACACATTCTCAGTAAATCCTCTAGAGTCTGGATGGTTCTTTCTGACTGGCCATCTGTTTGAGGATGGAAGGCACTACCCAATCTCAGTTCAGTACCCAATGCTGTCTGTAGGCTTTGCCAAAATCTCGATGTAAACTTCGAGTCCCTATCAAAAACAATGGACACAGGCACTCCATGTAATCTAACAATCTCATCAATATAGATTACAGCCAATTTGTTCGCATTATAAATTGTTTTGACAGGTAAGAAATGAGCAGATTTAGTCAGTCTATCAACAATAACCCAAATTGAATCCATACCTTTACTGGAGCGAGGTAAACCAACAATAAAATCCATAGTGATATGTTCCCATTTCCACTCTGGTGTCGGTAAGGGTTGCAGTAAACCTGCAGGTCGTTGATGTTCGGCTTTAACTTGTTGGCAATGAAGACATTTCGACACAAAATCAGCAATTTCTTTCTTCATTCCCGGCCACCAGAAATTCAGTTTCAAGTCTTGGTACATTTTTGTATTTCTTGGATGGATAAACAATTTTGAATTGTGGCCTTCTTGCAGAATTCTTCTTTTCAGTTCAGAATCACTCGGTACACACAATCTTCCTTGAAATTTCAACACATTATTCTCAAATTTGAAATCTGGCCTCGGTTTGGATTCCCGTTCTTTGATGATCTTCTTCAAGAAGTCATCCTGTTGCTGTTTCTCTTTAATCTCTTCAATCAGTGCTGGTTGAGCAGAAATAGCAGCTATTGTCCCACCTTGTTCACGCAAAACGATCTCAATTTCAAGTCTTTCAAGGTCACATAGCAATTCTTTTTGCCCGGTGAGTAAACAGGCTAAATTTCCAATCGATTTCCGACTCAGTGCATCGGCAACGGTGTTAGCTTTTCCTGGATGGTACAGAATTTGCAGGTCATAGTCTTTTATCAGTTCTAACCATCTCCGCTGTCTCATGTTCAGTTCTTTTTGTGTGAAGAAGTATTTCAAACTCTTGTAGTCTGTATACACCTCACATGTCGCCCCATAAAGGTAGTGATGCCAAATTTTTAATGCAAATACCATTGCGGCAAGTTCCAAATCATGGGTCGGGTAGTTCTTTTCATGCGGTCTCAGTTGTCGGGAAGCATATGCAATAACTTTACCATTCTGCATTAAAACACATCCCAAACCCTTATAAGAAGCATCACTATATACAGTATAACCATCCGTACCTGAGGGTAAGGTGAGAATCGGTGCAGTCACTAGTCGAGTTTTCAACTCCTGAAAAGCTGATTCTCTCTTATCGGTCCAGTCAAATGATATCCCCTTCTGAGTCAACTGTGTCAGTAGTAGGGCAATTTTAGAGAAGTCTTTGACAAATCTTCTGTAATACCTGGCTAAGCCTAGAAAACTTCGGACTTCGGTAACATTTGTTGGTCTAGGCCAGTTCACTACTGCTTCAGTTTTCTGTGGGTCAACAGTAATCCCATCCTTACTGATCACATGTCCCAAAAACATCACACTGTCTAGCCAAAATTCACATTTAGTCAGTTTTGCATAAAGTTTCTATTCTCTTAGGGTCTACAAAGCAATTCCTAAATGACGTTCATGTTCTTCCGTGCTTTTGAAATAAATCAAAATGTCATCTATAAATACAACTATAAAGTCATCAAGGTATGGTTTGAAAATTCTGTTCATGAGGTCCATAAATGCAGCAGGTGCATTGGTAACTCCAAAAGGCATAACTAAGAATTCGTAATGTCCATACCTCGTTCGAAAGGCAGTCTTTTCAATGTCCCCTGTCTTGACTTTCAACTGGTGATATCCAGATCTAAGATCAATTTTGGAGAACACTTGGGCACCCTGTAACTGGTCAAATAAATCATCGATGTGAGGCAATGGATATTTGTTTTTCACTGTTACCTTGTTCAGTTCACAGTAGTCAATGTAGAGTCTCAGTGAGCCATCTTTCTTTTTCACAAATAAGACTGGTGCGCCCTACGGTGAAGTACTGGGCTTGATGAACTTCAATCTCTAACAATTCTTGCAGCTAAACTTTCAATTCCTTCAGTTCAGTAGGTGCCATTATGTACGGAGCTTTGGAAACTGGCTGTGTACCCGGAATCACATCAATGGTGAATTCAATCTCCCTATAAATCAAATCCCCTGGCAATTCATCTGGAAAAACATCTGGGAATTCTCTGACTATAGGAATACTGTTCACATCAGTTTTAGCATCAGTAGGTACAGTCAATACAGAACATAGATACCCCTTACACCCCTTTCTAATCAGTTTAAAAGCTTTCATGGATGAAATTAGATATGGGGGAGGTACTACTCCAACTCCGTTAAACACAAATTCAGGTAAACCAGGTGGACGAAAAACAACTTGTTTTGTTACACAGTCTATGGTAGCATGATATTTCGTTAACCAGTCTATCCCCAATATCACATCAAAATGATCAATATTCAATGGCAGTAAATCAATATACAAATGTGCATCTCCAACAATAATCTCACATGCAAGGTACATATAAGCACAAGTCATGGATCCCCCAATAGGTGAAGATACAGCTAACAGATAGTTCATAGGTTCCAGTGGTCTATTTAATTTTCGCGAAAAAGCATGTGCTACATATGAATATGTAGACCCCGAATCAATCAGAACATATGCATTTTGAGCACAAATTGAGAGTATACCTGACACAACGGTCTCGGTATTATGTACGTCTCTCGGTACGAGTGCGAACACTCGGCCTTGCCTCATAGGCTCCTTTCCAGTGGCTTTAGGGTTGGGTTTTGGTGCAGCAGTTGTTGCTGCGACGCTGGCTGCAACTTTACTATTGCCTGGAGGAGTGGAAGGGCAATATTTAACCATGTGGCCCACCTTGCCACACCTGTAACAAGCACCTGAAATTTTATAACAAACCCCTTTATGTTTCTTACCACATTCAGAACAGGGCGGTATGGAACTATTTCGTTGGCTGGAACTGGTTGTTGACCCCGTATTTTGCTTTTTGTTCAAGGGGCTGTTCCGGCCTTTCTTAAATTTAAAACCCCGTCTCTTACCACGCCATTCAGTTGCTGGTACTTCAGTCTGTTTCAGTGCCTCGATGTTTGACTCAGCCATTATTGCTCGGTCAAGGACATCTACATACTTCAGTAGTTTCAAAACATTTATTCTGTCAAGGATTTCAACATTAAGGCCGCCTTCAAACTTTTTGGCCTTTTTGTAGTCGGTATCCACCATGTGTGGTGCATAACGGGCAAGTTCTGTGAATTTAGATTCATACTCCGCTACGGACATAGTGCCTTGTTTCAGTTGTTCAAACTCAGTCACTTTTCGATCCCTGACACACTGTGGAAAGTATTTCTCAAAGAAGGCTCCCTTAAACTGAGCCCAAGTCATAACGGTGTCGGTGTCACGGACAAGCATCCACCACCTTCTGGCCTCTTCTTGTAAGGTGAAGGTAGCCAGTAGCACTTTGTGTGTTTCAGAACACGGAAAGACTTCAAATAATTTTTCAGTTTCTAGCACCCATGCTTCGGCCTTCAATGGTTCAAGGCCTCCCTGAAATGATGGCGGTTTCATCTTACTAAACTTCTGTGTTAGAGCAATGATGTCATCATGCACATTCTGTTCCGGTTGTACCGGAGGAGGTGAGGGCTGTTGGTTCTGTTGTTGCTGTTGCCTTAAGGCCTCAGTTAGCAGTTCAACTGTTCTTTTAAGCCTTGCCATTCTGGCATCAGATGATTCAGTTTCATCGGCAGTTCTTGCATTATCCATTTCACTATAGACAATTATGGCAATTATATACATAGACAGTTGCATACTTTAAACATATTAACACATTAGCACATATAATCATGTCATGGCCACACACACTTTTTATGCTCATGTAATGCCCTATTACTTCTCTAGGACATTCTATAGCTCACTTGGACATGTGTGTGCGGTATAACTCGTGGTTTAATATCGCTCTGATACCACTCTGTCACGACCCAAACCCACCTTATGGGTTTAGCACCGTAACCGGCCAGTAATCCGAGATTATCGAAGGCCTGCTTAACAGTAAAACAGTAATACAGAGTACAGGGGCTAGCGGAAGCCAAAACAGTAATTAAAAGGTGTCCATAGAGCTGTGACAGTCTGTATGCAAAAAGACTTTTCAAGACACATATACAATCAGTACCAAAACAGTATGTACAATATATATAATCATTCAGGACAGGGACTTAATCCCTATTAGAATAGTACAGTACAACATCATTCAGTCTATACAGAACATAAACAAAGAGGGGGAAAACTAAAACACCCCAAGCAGCCTCAGCTTGAACAGTTCTAGAACCTCAAAGTGAGGCACAAAGGTTGGCTTTGACAAAACAGGAGCTTATCCTGACGCTTCTAGCAACAGTCCGATGCCTGTACACCTACATATATATATGAGCAGTGAGCTAAAGCCCAGTGAATGACATATGCGTAAAGAGGTTAAGAATAAATGTCCTTTCGGTATTGAAAACAGTCAGTTAAACAGTATGTCAGTCATTCAGTTTGTGGCTCATATTTCATGCCATAACAGTCATTCAGAAACTATAATAGTCATATATGGTACATCCAATAGCAAAACAGTACAGTAGCTCTTAGCAGACCGAACAGTCAGTTGATGGCCATCATATCAGTAAACAGTAGTGGTTCCAACATGGGAACCGACAGAGATCTCTGTAACAGTAGCAGTACAGTACAGTAACAATAAATTGCTATGGATGCCACGAATACAGTTCGCAATTAGGACAAGCATTCATTCAGTAAACAGCGTTATTTCATAAAACAGTTCAGTCATTCGTTCAGAAAGTAATCTCAATTGAATATATCTTTACAACATTGTTACTCACAGAGTTCTGGGCTATAGATAAGCTAGAGCGTCTCCGAATGCCAACCCTACACAGTTACAGAGTGAACACACACTAAGCTACACAGTTGGGAAAATAATAACTTAATCCCTAATTTGCCTTGGTGTGGTTCTACATCCATATCCTCATTAAGATGCCTTAAACTAGGCCTAAGAATGACTAGAATGGAATGAGGATGCAAAGATGCACTTTAAAAATATTTTCAGAATTTTCAGAAAACAGAGGTCCCACTCGAGCGTGGGTTTCCCCGCTAGAGCGGACATACAAACAAAAGGCTTCGCTCGAGCATAAACTTTCACGCTTGAGCGGACTGCATAAGTACTGGATGTGTGAAAATCACGCTCGATGGACGCTTGACACCCGCTCGAGCGTGTGACACACGTCCTCGCTCGAGCGTGCAAAACCCCGCTCGAGCAGATTGTAAACACAACAAAAGTGCTGGATACACGAATTTCTTGCTCGAGCGCCATTTACCCCGCTCGAGCGGGAGTCCAAAATCTGGGATTTCCAGATTTAAACCTCAAGCTCAAAATCAAGTTTCAATACACCAAATTCGATCCTTTTGGGCTAATTTTTTTGGAAAACACTTTAAAACTTATAATATAACATGATTCGAAACTCATACTTCTTTTCCCTTTTTGCTCTACATCTCCTGTTTATTGTATTTTTTATTCCCGCTTATTTGCTTTACTTATATCTACTTAGTTGCTTTACTCATTTACTTGTATTTCCTGTTCTTGCAGCTATGGGTTTACACATATTTCACCTCCCTGGTCCCGGTCCTAGTACGACCGCTTGAGTTGTTAGTACCCTGCTCTCGGTACTATAACTCTCGATTTGAGCGGCATCAGCGTGTAGATCAAGGTTTCCTTTACTTTCGCCGTTTCTTTGACACCAGCACCGCAGATAGGATAACGAAACCTGACACTAGCCTTTATCTTTACTGTTTCCATACTGCTGTTTACACATTTGTTCAATCTTTAATCTCTGATTTTGTCTTGCACTTTCTGTTTACAGGTAGACTGGCACCCTTGGGGGGGCATCCCTCAAGCAGCGAGGACGATCTATGTTGCTACATAGCATGCCTCTACTATGAGGATTTTGTTTGAGGACCCTTTCGACCGAGCTTATTATTTGGGGGAGAGATTCATTCGTCAGACCCGAGGTGTAGCTGACCTTGACGTTCCCCATCTCCTTCTTCAGGCATGAGGATAGTTGATGACCTCCACGACGGACCCCAGATTGACTTTATGTTCGAGGAGGACGGTGACTAGCACCATGAGCCCAGCGACTTCATCATATTCTTATAGACCCGGGTAATGGCTCCGCTTAATAAGGGTGTGGCCCGCGTACTCCCCGAGGCTGCTGTTGCCGTTGCCGGAGGTGCTCTCGCCACAGCTCCTATCCCCAGGCTTCCTGTGATCCCTACCGAGGTTGTGTACATACGACCGGATGGAGTGATCGAGCAAATCCCTCTTGAGCATATCAAGGAGAAGGACCGCAGGTTGGTGATTGCTCTCGGCATTTAGCAGGTACACTATTCTTTATACTTCTACCCGCTACACTTTCTCATTTCTTCCCTTTATATTCTGTTATTTTTGTTCATTGTGCTATGTTATTTGGGTTCCCAATTATCAAATTCTCTTCCTTTTGCAAGTACCCGCGGCGTATGCTAATGACCTTCTCCGAATGGTTGACCGATTGTTTCTCATGGTACGGAGGAGGCAGACTGCTCTGGTCACTCACGAGATTGAGGTATACTTCATTTATAGTTCATTTTTGCTTACTGGTTTTGCAATCTTGTCTACCATTCTATTGAGTCTATACTTATATTGATGCTATTTTCAGCTTGAGCCTGAGCCGGTGCCAGCTGCCAGCTACACCTGCGGGACCTCCTCTAACTGAGGGGAGATGGAGACGGGGCCCCATGAGAGGCAGAGGGTAGGCCGATCAAGGGAGAGGTAGAGCAAGGCAATACTCACCTTCTGAGGATTCCTTTGACCGGTACACGACCCCCGAGGATGAGGGGGACAAGGTCGACATGCCATCCAGTAAACCCAGTGATGATAATGACTCACCTCCTCTGCAGTCGAGGAGGAAGAGAGCGAGGATGGGTTGATTTTGTATTTTGCTTTTCTTTTATTTTGTTTTGTAAGTAAAAACTAACTTCAGATAGACCCTTGTATTTTATTTTTGAAGAATTTTCTTTTGTTTTGTTTTTGTAAAACAATGATCGGGGTTAGACCCTTTTGTTTATGAAAAGACTACTTTGGATGATTTCTCTTGCATTGCATAGCATGTGATGACTGAATGGAATAATCGTTTGCATGATAATCTTGTACAAGGCTTTAGAATTGTGAATGCTTGCTCTTGGATTATTCTTGAATCGAATAGCAACCTACAACCATACAATGCAAAATATAACTCGATAACAAGAAAAAGAAATGAAAATAACCTAAAAATGATAAACATCACCTGATACAAACCAGACAAAACTCCAAACATAGCCTTGGTTCGCCAAGGTGAGGACTGTAGACGTCCCCCGAACGTATCCCGGGGAAGGAGTGCGAGTCCCCCCCGTTCTGGTTCGATATTGGGTCACTACAGTTCGAAGGACTCAAATGTCACGATTCTTAATCTTGAACCAAAGAGTCCAAATCCGGCAAATCGTTTTGAAAACAGATTTTTTGAAAAAAGTGCCAAACATGGACTGCTTTGCCAGATACAGAGTCGCCACCTAAATATTTTTTAATGGAGAAATTTAGGAAACCCTGACTAGGTGCCAAAGGCCACGTGTCCGTCATCACCAAAGTTGCCTCGGCTCGGGAACTTGGGTACGATTGGGGAAGGTCACTTCGTGAGCACCCCCGCTCGCCCGGTCAAAGACCGGCCTCTACTAACCATGATATCTTATTTTGAAAACATTGTATGTTCTTATTCCGGTTATTAGCCTAGGTTACTATGTGATGCGCACAGCATACAAGTATAGACTGAGTCGCCTGAATTGGAACGAAACATTTCATGTTTGTTTTTTGAAAATGGTTTGATGGTGCTACCCGCAGGTAGGCTTAAGATGCAGATTTTGCCACCCTCGGGTGGGCTTAGAAAACATGGTATTGCCACTATCTAGTGGGCTTAAAACAAACATTTGATGAATTGTCCCAATCCAAGTAACCTAACCTTCACCCACAGGCATTCAGGCAGTTATATCACATAAGCAAATAGCCTCATGGCAAGCATGCTATCATGGCAACACTCACACGCATACAAGGATGCTAAAGCATAAAACTTACCGAGTACTCCAAGCCAAAACAGAAGCTACATTAGAAATCCATGCATGATCCTAGATATGCTGAAATGCCTAATGCAACACATGCAAAATGCAACTATAGCAGGCTCGGCTATTCTAAACATGGCATATGGAATGCTACAACTAACACGTATTCAATTTGGAATTGAAATACAAATGCAGTTTGTATGATGCGCCGAGCCCGGTGCGTACAAAACAGATGAATGATGCAAACATGCAAATGAATTTCAGCACTCACAAATGATGCAAAACAGTCCCGAAAGGTGGGGAAATGACACCAAATGCACGGAATGGTCCCGAAATGCGATATTAAGCACCCGAAATGGCCTACAGCTATACTAAACATGCATGATTGGTACATGACATGCAAAACAGTAGCAAGGCAGCCCCAAAATAGCATTTTTTACAGTACAAAACATGGCGAAATAGTAAGCATAGATAGGACAACAATGGCATGCAAAAATGGGGGCCAAGAGAGGGGTATTGAAACAAGTGATGTATGCGATGCTCAAACTGAAAAATTTCCTTCTAAAACACTAATGAGAGACCAAAAGCATGCACATTTAAAGTTTATGAAAACCCTCAAATCAGTATGCAAACTTGCTAAAAATGTCATGCAAGAATGAAGCCAACAAAGGCTAGAACATGAGGTATGCCTTACATTCATCAAACAGCCTTGGACCCTTAACAAAACATGACAAGAAGGCCAAAATATGGATATTTTCAGTACTGCTCATGGCCGAAAACAGAAGCTAGATAGGCCTAAAAAAGCATGCAAAAATGGGGGCCAAAGAGGGGTATAATGACAAGTATAACATGGAGGCCTCCAACAAGGTTGATCCCTTCTACAATGTTGTATAGGGACACAAAATAAGCCTACTCACAGTTCATGACATGCTCCGAAACAGACTACATGTAGGCCAAACAAATCATGCAAATTTACGATAAATAGGAGAGATTATGAAGCAAGTGCAAGATAAAGGACCCAAACAGGGTTGAGCCCTTCTTCAATATTGAAGAGGGGCTCAAAATAGGCCCTCTTACAGTTTACATTATGCTCGGAAACAGATCACACATAGGCCAAATATTCAATGCAAAATAATGGCATATAAGAGGATATTGAAACAAGTGCAAGATGGAGGGCTCAAACAGGGTTGAGCCCTTGAACAAACATGAATAATAGCTCAAAATAGACCTAGTTTCAGTTAAGGTCGGAGCTCAAAACAATAAGCAAATAGGCTTAAGAAATGAGGCAAAAATGGGCTACAAAAGAGAGAAAGTGAGACTTACCCTTATAGACAAGTCTTGGCTGCCTTTTGCTTGAAGAATGGGAGCCTCTTAGCTGCTGGAAAGCCCTCCTAGCTGCTGGAATGGAGTTGTGATGGTAGAGCTTGAAGATGATGAAGAAATGGCACCAAAACTTGAAGGAAATGAAGTTGTATGTATGTATATGCTCCAACCAATGCTTGTAATCTCTTCTCTTGAGTTGGGAGGACACCAATGTAGACAAGAGAGGGAGAGAGGAATCCTTGGCCAAATGGAGGGAAATGAGCTCTTATTTCCCTCCAAAAGGTTCCCCCGGATCAGATATTTTTGGGGAAAAATCAAAGCACAGCTGGAATGTACACATCCCAAGGAAGCAGGCCGGCTAGGCACTTTTGCTGCAGGTGGCCGGCCGGCCACCCCCTATGGCCGGTCGGCTAGGGTTCAAAAGGTTCAATTGGAGTTAATGGCCGGCCACCGGATATTGGTGTCCTCCCAGGTGTCCTCAACACAACCATGTGGTTCAAATTTGGAAAATGTAAAACAGGAGAGAGAACAAGCCACTTTTAGGAGGGGTTCAAAAGGTTCAATTGGAGTTACTAGCTGGCCATATGTTTTTAGGGTCCTCCCATGTGTGTACAACACAAATATGTGGTTTGGGCTTGAAGAAAATGGCCCCAGGGTGTTCAACATTAGCCCGGAAGTGAGAAAAACGGGCGCCGGGGGCCGCCGGAGGAGCATAACTGGTTGCTGAGACAATTGCTGGCCTCCCACCCTCCAGTGATCTTCCTGGTGATAAAACAGAGGTACCTGCCAAAAATGAACAAAAACCGATGCAAAACGAATGCTCGGGGGCCAAAACATGCAGTTCGGGGTCCCGAAAATCGGCCGTTAAGCACCGAAAGTGGTGTTTGGCCACGAAGTGGGTATCTAAGACCCCAGTGTCCCTTGAAAGGGAGTAAATAAGATGTATGCCAAAAACCGGAGGAATCGGAGATGGTTAGACGGTCCCGAACCGAGGCACACGGCCTGACGGCTCCGAAAACCGGGAACCGGGCTCCGAAATGGGCAAAATGGCCTACGGGCACAAAATGTAGCCCACGGCCACTGAGAGATAGTCTACGGGACCTCTCCCTCCCCTCAGAAAAGAAAACAGAGAAAACCGAGTCTGGTTCGCAAACCGAGGAAAGGCACAGAAGAGGGTTCGGAAGTCCGGAGGCAGGGCGCACGGCCGCGACTCTGAGACTTCTGAACGAGCACAATATGCAACATCACCGAGCGCTCAATCAGTGACGTCTGAGTCTTAAGGTCGGTCAAAAATGGGGTGTCTACAAGGACCTACCTTCTTTGCAATTGCTCTGGTTTGGGTAGCCATTGAGAGCTGACCAGGTCCAAATAGGCACGACCAATCTCCAATGAGGCACGACCGGCTCTAAAAGTGATATTGACCAGTAAGATCCAGCTGTTATGCACTGCTCATTTTCAAAGTCTATAAAAGGTAATCCTAAGTTGTTTTCCTAGCAGAACAACAAAATTTTGATATTTTTCTCTCAAAATGGAGATTCTTCTCAACAATAGTCACCGAGACTAGATTCCCACTTTAGACGGCTCAGAAAAGGTAAATTTTCACGGTTTCGGCATAAACGCTCTTTTCCCTTTGAGCCACACTTCGCTTTGCTTTCTGTTCCTCCACGCTGCAGCTCAATGCTGGAACCCGATTACACATGTATTTCACTTCGGCTCACAAGAGATGTGTACGACGCTCGAAGAATTTCAAACATTGATGGAGTCCCGGCGTGATGAGGAGGTCATGCTGCAACCCCGTTTTGGCCATGCACAGGCACTTGGTCAGATGTGTGGGTTGACATTGCACGAGGCTCGGTCTTCGGCTTATCCTAGGTTTAGTGTGTCGGTTTTCCACCGTTAGAGACAGAAGTGACCTTCTTTAGCGAAGCTACCGACAACATGCTCTCTGTTTATGCTTACTTGCGCACTTCCTTTTTGCCCTTATCTTCGGCGAAGCCAATATCCGGTTGATCAAAGTGGCCTAATGTTTGAAAAAGGGCAAGAGTTGCATGGGTTTGGCACTAGCCGAGACTTTGATGGATCTAGATGCTTTCCGTCGGTGAGAAACTACTCGATTGGCAGGGAGTCCACTGCTTCTCCAGGTACTGTTTCTCACCTTTCTTATTTATGATTCTTGCATCACTTAATACTCAATCTCTGTTTTTTTGTTCCTCTCAAAACCTCTTCCTCACTTTTCTCTCCTCGTGCATCTTTTTATTCTTTAATCTCTCTTATTTTTATCCCTTTCCAGGTATGGTTGATGGATAAGCTGAAAGTGGTGGACCCTTGCCCCGAGTATTCTGCCGGGGCTTACTTTTTTCGCCAACGGCTAGTGGACTTCCCTTCAGAGAGGTTGTGGTGTGACTGGATATGTAGCCAATCTGTAGCTGACATAGCTTGGCGTTGTCCCTGGCTTGATTTGACTGAGATGAGTTACAACATGTCCTACCAGTCAGGTGTAGGGTTAATTGGCCTCACACACCGCGTGTTCTATTTTCCTCTCCGGCTAAGACGCCAGTTTGGGCATGATCAAACTCGTCCAGATGAAGGGGTGGAATACACAGCTTCATTTCCGGTTCATGCCTCGCACTTGCCCCGGTATCTTGCTGTTTAGAGGATGAGAAAGGTTTTGGCTCCTGCTGTTAGCTTCAAGTATGTCCTATCTGATGAGTGTTGGGCTTGGCTTGAAGACGAGGAACAATTTGGGCCATCTTTAGCTACAGAAATCTCCACGAGTGTGGACAGGAGACATAGAGCTACCTGACTTAGCTGTGCCCCTATTTTTACTGCTTTGATCTTTCTTTTCAAGTTTTATGACGTAAAAGCTACTTTGATTTAAACTAGAAGTTAGCGAATGTACTTGTGTTGAAGTCAATAAAATTAAAGTTGCAAGCATTGAAAATTTTCGTTTTTGGTCCCAAAATGGTCTAAGTTGTAAAGGTAAAATTTTGAGAAAAATCAACTTTTATTAAAACTTTTCAAAGCAATTTTCGGGAATGATCACTGCCTGATACGCACAAAATCAGCCCTCAAGATGTACAACCCCGAATCAACAAATCACAACTGCCCATAACTACATTCACCATACCGGTCCTTCTGCCAAAATGAAGATCACACAACCAAGCTAATCGATAATAGAGAACGATGGCCTGATCAAATAAACGAAAATGACAGTTGAGTTGGAAATAGTTGTGGCCAAACTTCAAGATGAAGTTGCCTACGTATCCCAAAGAAAGGAATCAGGCCTTACGTAGTTCGGTTTAGGTTCACTCGAGTATTAACACTCTCATTTTGCGCTCTAACTTTTGCCAAAGTCGCCCTTTAGGGTTTTCGACCTTGCGAGCTTAGTTTTTCTTTATTTCTAATTTTTCATGCTCTAACTTTTGCTTAGATTGTTCTTTCAGGTTTTCGGCCTAGCGAGCCTCTTAAGGATAATATTTCTTTAACTTGTCCATATTGATCGGTTGTGAAAACTCCAGGCCATCTAAGTCCATAAGAATAATTGCCCCTCCTAACCAGATTGACTTGATGATATAAGGACCAGTTCAATTGGGTTTAAACTTGCCCCTAGGGTCATGGATGACAGCTCTGTTGTCTTTCAGAACCATGTTTCCTTCCTTGAGTTTCCTGGACTTAACTTTTTGTTAAAAGCCCTAGCAATTCTATGTTGGTAGCCCTGGATATGATATAATGCCCTCAACCTTTTTTTGTCAAATAGCATCAGTTCCTCAAACCTGCTCTGTTGCCAGTCCGCCTCCGCTATCTGATACTCAACGGTACTTCAATCTCTATTGGCAGAATGGCCTCCATCCCATATATTAACGAATAAGGAGTTGCCCCCGTAGATGTCCGAATCGACGTTCTGTAGCCCCAGAGTGCAAACGACAGTTTGTCCGACCAGTCCCTTTAGGTCTTAACCATCTTCTGTAGAATGTTCTTGATATTCTTATTAGCCGCCTCAACAGCTCCATTAGTCTGTGGTCTATATGTCGATGACTTATGAAAAGCCACATTGTATGTCTCGAGCAGATCCACCACCTCTTTCTTAAAATGTGAGCCATTATCTGATATGATCTCGTTTAGAACCCCGTACTAGCAGATGATGTTATTTCTGATGAACTTGGCTACATGCAACGCTTTCAACACCGCATAGGACTGAGCTTCCACCCACTTTATAAAGTAGTCAATCACCACTAGAATAAACTCATGTCCATTTGACCCTTTCGGTCAAACCACACCGATAACGTCAATTCTCCAGACTGAGAAAGGCCATGGTGAAGTCATATTGTAAAGCTTAGATGGCGGTATGTTCATGCGATTAGTATGAATCTGGCACTTGTGGCATCGCCATACAAAACTAATGCAATCCTTCTCTACAGTTGACCAGTGATAACCTTGTCTGAGGATCTTGCGGGCCAGCATCACACCATTCATGTGTGCCCCACACTCTCCTCCGTGGATAGCCTCCATGAGACGCTTCGATTCCTCTTCCTCCACACATAGCTTATGCATTCCCAGATGACCTCTTTTATATAACTTACCCCTGCAAATGATAAATTGGATGGCCAGACATCGTATTCCTCGTTTATTTTTGGCATTTGCCCCTAGTAGATATGCATCATTTTCCAGAAAATTTCAAATGTCGTAATACTAGGGGTTATTGTCCTGAACTTCATCTATTGTGGCAATGGTCTCATAGGCCGGTGTGTATTTCTATTCGATAATAATTGGATGCATCTTCACTCCAAATGTGATGTCTACCATAGAGGATAGAGTTGCTAAAGTATCAGCGAACCTGTTGTTCTCTCTAAGCAGGTGTTTGAATGTTAGCTTTTCAAACCTTGGAATCAAAAGATCTAGGGTCTGATGGTAAGCCTTCATTTTCTCCTCTTTGACTCTCCAGTCTCCGTTTGCTTGAGAGACAACCAAATTCGAATCTCCAATGACATCCAACCTTATTGCCCCTAGTTCTAGGGTAGCTTCCAAACTAGCAACACACGCCTCATATTCTGCTTCATTGTTGGACACTTTGAACCGGAGTTTGAAGGCTAAGGGTATGTGGGAATCATCAGGCGCTATTAGCAACACACCGATACCATAACCATATTGATTGGATGCTCCGTCAAAACACATTGTCCATGTTTCCTTTTTTATTTGCAGAATATTTTCATTTGGGAACAAGTATTCCACCGCTTCATCTCCCTCTACTGGGTGGTCTACCAAGAATTCCGCTATAGCTCTCCCTTTAACCAACTTACGTGTGACATATTTAAGGTCAAATTTAGAGAGGAGAAGCAACCAGCGAGCTAGCCTACCCGTAAGCGTCGGTTTCTCAAAAAGATATTTGAAGGGATCTAATCTTGAAACTAGAATTACAGAGTTTGCTAACAGATAGTGCCTTAACTTTCTGGTAGCCCATACCAAGGCTAAGCAAGCTTTCTCGATGGGAGTGTAACGGGTCTTGTAGTCTAGCATCCTCTTGCTCAAGTAATAAATGGCCTTCTCCACCTTGGTTTCAGATTCTTGAGCGAGCATACACCCCATGGTAGAATTCGTAACTGACAGGTACAAAATCAACAACTTCCCTAGTTCTGGTGGTGATAACATAGGCGGATTCTGCAAGTACTATTTGACCTATTCGAAAGCAAATTGATAACAATCATCCCATTGAAATTTCTTCCCTTTCTTCAGAAGAATAAACAGTGGTTTACAAGTCAAGGTTAATTTGGAAATAAACTGTCTTATGAATTGCACTTTGTCCTGAAGCACCTCCTTTTTAGTCATTGGTGGTGGCATTTCTAAGATGGCCTTGATTTTGGATAGATCCACTCCAATTCCTCTATGTGTGATTAGGAAACCCAGCATCTTCTCTGTTGTCACCCCAAAGGTGCACTTCTGGGGGTTCAGCCTCGGTCTATACTCTCTGATCCATTGAAAGAATTTCTCTAATGTAGTGTAGTGACCTTCTCGCTCTTTGGATTTGATAATCATGTCATCCACATACACCTTAACCTCTTTATGGATCATATCATGCCGGATGGTGGTCACAGCCCTCTGATAGGTAGCCCCAGCATTTTTCAACCCGAAAGGCATGACTCGATAACAGTAAGTGCCCACGGCGTAGTGAACGCTGTCTTCTCTCTGTCCTCGGGTGTCATTAGAATCTGGTTATACCCAGAAAACTCGTCCATAAAGGATAGCAATGCATGGCCTGCGATGAAATCTACCAACTCATCGATGTGTGGCAAGAGGAATTCATCCTTCGGACTAGCCTTATTCAGATCCCTGAAGTCAACACAAACTCTAATTCTACCATCTGTTTTCAGAACCGGAGCAATATTGGCCAACCACGTCAAATACTCAGATACAATCAAGAACCCTGCCTCGATCTGTTTGGTGACTTCTTCCTTAATCTTCAAAGTCCAATTTGGGCGAACTCTGCGTAGTTTCTGTTTGACTGGTAGGGCCTCAGGGTCAAGAGGGATCCGGTGCTGTACAATATCAGGATCGATTCCAGCATGTCTTCGTAGGACCACGTAAAAACATCTTTGAAATCTTTTAATAAAGCGACTAAACGCTCGCGTTTCTCCAAAGACAACGTGGACCCGATCTGGACTAAGCGGGGATCCTCCTCAGTATCCACATTAATTGCTACGATTTCATCTATATAGGGCTTAACGCACCTCTCCTCCTCTTGGGCAACCAAATTTTTCAAAGCTCAAGGAATTTCTTCTTTTTTGTTTATGTCAAAATTTTGAAAATCAAGATTAGTACAACAAACTAAAGACACAGAAAAGTAGGCAAAATCTACAGCATTTTCATTCAAAAAGTCTAGACCTTTGATTACAGTAAACTCAAAAGAAAAGCTAAAAGATGACCTAGACATGACCATGGTATCCGGGTTACCACTCTCGGAAGTACCAGACTCAAAGGAACTCGAATCTGACTTCGATTCCACAGACTCAGTGGGATCCAATTCAGAATTGCTGATGGCGCCCCTCTCAAACTTGCAGACCAAGCGTAGAGCCGCAGATGCATCCACGATGAGATTAGAAAAATCTACTGTCGGTATATCCCCAATCATTGAGATAGTAAAACTATCCCCTAAGTTGATGGACTCAGCTCTAGCACTAGAACTTGCCAATAGGTTAGCCAGCACTTTTCCCAACAGCTCTTCTTCTTCGATATCTACACTTGCAGTCCTATCTTGATCTATATTAATGTTCAAGTTTGTCTGCTCATCCTCCTTTTCTGGTAATTGGTGTTCGAAGAATATCTCGAACCCCGGGTACCTCATCTTTGTTTCCTAGTCATCCCAAGGCTCGGGAAATCCACAGAAGGGGAAATCTTCCCCTTGGCAGACAAAGCGTCCATTCAGGTTTTCCGTATGGATTTGTGGACTAACTCATGCTGCCTTCCAGTCCTCTTTGCCTTGAGTCTTCCTCTCAACTCGTTCTCCTTCCTTTGCCAATCTGCAGCAATAGGTTTGTATCCCAGTCCAAAAGCGTAGGGGTTGTGACTTACCTCCTTGGCAATGGTACCTCCCTAACTACCACTTTTGTCCAGTCCTGATCTAGAAATATGCCCTTGTCTGTTCATTATATAGATAGACTGGGCACTGACGTAATTTCCATCGTCCTTCGTCATGATGAATTGGACCAACTAGGCAACTACCAGAGAGAAGCTGGAGAGGAACACATCCTCTTCCCCATGTATAATTTCTAACAATGGCGTGGTACTTCCCTGAGGAGGGTGGATCGCACAATTATGGTACAGAGTAGCAATCCGGCCGTTAAAGGGGTATTTTACTAGCTGGTGGACTGTCGATGATACAGCCTTCATCTGATGTAGCCAAGGCCTACCCAGGAGTTTATTGAAAGTTGCCGGTACATCCATGACATGGAATTCCACCTCATGCTCGGAGGGGCCAATTAGTATGTGGCACTTGAACGTTCCCATAGCGTCCTGACTAATGTTATCATAAGCTCGGATGGCTTAGGTTGTGGGCATGAAGTCAACCGGCCTCAAACCTATGGCAGAGGCAGTCCGTGCGGGACACACATTAATCCCTGATCCAGTATCTACTAACACCACCGGAATCCACTTTTTTTGACTTTCCAGAGTTACATACAAGGGTCGGTTGTGGTTGGCACCCTCTGGTGGCAACTATTTATCCGTAAAGGATATCATTGGGGTAACGTCCCCGAAGTGACTGAAGACCCTAGTTGGTCAGCGGTGGTGTCGATAGGCAGTTTAGCCTAGTTCATTGCCTCTAGTAATGCTTGCCTATGCACCCGAGAAGCCATTATCAGCCCCCAGATTGATATGTCTACCTAAATCTTCTTAAGCTGTTTCAAGACCAGGTTTTCCTTAACATCCTTCTCTTTTGATTTATCAGCTTCTTTGTTGGAGGATTCTAGCCGATCCATTGCCGTAAGTTTGAAGTACCGACCACTCCGAGTCATGTGGTTGATCTCATCAGTATACCACGTATCATCCGAGGTATCAGCTTTCCACCCCTCGTCAGTGTATGCATGGCTTAGGTCACTGTCTTTCCACCACTCCCCTATAGCCATGGTCAGGCCATTGTCAGGCTCTATTTGGAGCATGTTCACATCGTGTCTTCCATCATCATACCACTCCTCCTTCACAACAGTCTTGTTTTCTGCGTTCCAGTACTTTCTAAGCTTTTTTGGCATTCTCTTCCTGTCACTGCGCTCCCACTTAGGCTTTCTTGTATTTTAAACATTTACTACTATTGGCTCTGTCTCTACTTTTCCTTTTCTTCTTTCCTGTTCCAAGGCTATCTTCCTTTGTATCTCATCTATTCTCTCCCAATAGAATTGCTCCAACGCTTGTTCATTTTCAGTCAAGGGTGTGGCCTCAGCCTTTTCTTTCCTAGTCTCTCTTGTCTATTCCTCCTTATCTGACTCCTCTTCATTCAGCCACCCGTTGCTCATTTCTGGCTAGCTTGGATCCCACCATCCTATCTGGACATTACTCGTATCCTCTTCTTCATAGAAATAGAGGTTGTCCAGGTCCTATTCCAACTCAGCCAGGTCTTCTGCCAATTTGGCCAAGTCATTAAGGCCTTATTCAGGCCAATCATTCTGATGTTGCCCTAGCATATTCTCTTCGATAGTATTGATGTTGAGGAAATCTGGCAATATGACTACGGCTTTGGCTAATCGACGGTCACAATGTATAAGTTGGGATCATACTCCTCTACAAGTGAGGCCCCCTTCTCTATAACACGGGTATCAGCCGACCCTATCTCTAGTGCATTCTCATTTTTCTCCTTCTCTGCCGCCACAGGCCTGGGTTGGGTTTGTGGTGTTAGGTCCATCATGCATATGTATGTGCCTTCCGAAGTAACCACCTTCGGTTTTGGTAGGTGAGATGAGGTAATATATATGTCAGGGTTAAAGGTGGGTGGTAGTGTATGGATTTGGTTAATATTTCTAGACAGAGGGACTTGGTTATGAGCGGGAAGTGGGTTAGTAGTCACGTTTGGTTTAGAGAGTGGGGCGATGACTTTGTTATTAGTGAGATCCTGGATCTTATGACGTACATGGTAGCACAGGTCTGTGGGGTGACCTTGCTGCTGGTGGAAAATGAAATATTGGGTAAGATCGTGTCTAGGTGGTAGTTAGGGGTGGGCGCGGATCGGTTGCGGCCACGAAACCTCCAATCCGCCATCCGTCCGCCAAATTGGCGGATTAGTGAAAATCAATCCGCATCCGTCCGCCAATCCGGCGGATGCGGATTTGGCGGATTGGCGGATGGATGCGAATCGGTTTGGCGGTTTGAAATTTTACAAATTTTCAACATACAAAAAAAAAAACCCAAGAAAAAATTCAATTAATATCACTGAAATTAAAAAAAAAAAACGAAGAAAAAACCCAGGAAAAAATTCAATTAACATCACCCCACTTTGTTGTTTTGTGTGTATATTAAATATTCAAATCTGCCATTCATCTTCTTCACAATATGCAGCAAATCTGCCATTCATAAATCTGCCATTCAATTAACAATATGCATGCAGCAAATCTGCCATTCATCTTCTTGCAGCAAATCTGCCATGCATGCAGCAGATACATTATAGGTAATAATACATTCTACTAAATCCAGGTTGATGGAACTAACCTTGTTAATGTTTTCTGCAAATAAACTTTTCAAAAGAGATTGTAATGTGGGCTATATAGCCTATAGGGATAAGGAACCTTCTCTGCCTGCAATAATCAACAAGCAAAAAGGCATATAAATAATAAACAATTCAAAGTTTAGGTCATTGCTCTTCTTTTCTTATCTTCATAAATAAGTGATGTATATATATTACATATATTACATGTATGTTATTTTGGATCTACCTACTGTTAAATGCTAACTTTGTATAGCACAAAAAATTTAAATTTTTTTAAAAAAGTTAACTTTGTATATCTTTACTTGAGACAGGCTTGCATATTTATGTTTATAAGTTCTCCATAAAAATTTGAGTTTATTACATAAGCCAAATCATATTTGTAAACAAACACATCATATTTATAAGTTATAAACCATATTCTCACATCATATTTGTAAGTTATAAGCCAAACATTAGATGTGAGACCAAAAAACTCAAACTCAAATTATATTATAAGTTATACTTGGCATATCCATATTCTATAGATTTCAAGCTAAGCCATCATACATACATTAAACAATGTTGCTTAGATGTTCTTCTCTTTAGATTATTTTCCTGGGTACATATGCTTCCAGCTATTGGACTCCTTTCTTTCAAAAAACAAGTAATGTTTTATTGATGGAAAAAACATTACAACAGGAAAGAGGAAAGAAAAGGAAGCATTCTGAATCTGAATAAAAAAAAATAAACCAGATTCTGAATCAAAAAAAATAAAACAGATTCTGAATAAAAAAAAACAGATTCTGAATAAAAAAATAAATAAAACAACAAAATAAGAATAGATTAGACTCAACAGATTAGATTTAGAAGTTTAGAACTGGAACCAAAAAAAAAAAAAACCAGTTAAGAAGAAGAAGAAGAAGGTGAGAGAGAGAGAGAGAGAGAGAGAGAGAGAGAGAGGTACCTCACTCAGTTACAGTCAGTGTAGATCGATCAATCTAACCATCTATTTCGTTTTAGAACTGGAACAAAAAAAAAAAAAACCAGATTAGACTAAGATCATCAGAAGAAGAGAAGAAAAGAGAAGAAGAGGAAAGCAGAAGAAGATGAGAAGAAGAGGAAAGCAGAGAGAGAGAGAGAGATACCTCAGTGACTGTGTATGATCGCCAACGCCGTGTATGTATAGATCGTCCGACGATGATCGCCGACGCCGTGTACGTATAGATCGTCCGACGATGTGTAGGGTAGAGAGAGAGAGAATGAGAATGTCGAAATTTTAGGGCAAAATGAGATCAGAAACGAAAAGGGGGGGAAATGAAATGAGGCAGAGGCAGGCATATGTCAGCCAAAAAAAATAAAATATTAGCCATCGTGGTCGGGTCGGGTCTGCCGACTAAAATGGCGGATCACCCGCCACCCGACCCGAACCCGAAAAAATATATAATCTAGGCCCGCATCCGCCCGCCACATGTCACGCATCCATCCGTTGCTGGTCGGGTCGGGTCGGGCGGGTGTGGCGGGTCGGTGGATCCGCTGCACAGCCCTAGTGGTAGTGGGTCGAGAAGGGGCCAAGGATCAAGGGGCTTGAGATGCCCTTTTTCCATTAACAATTTGAGGGCGCGAGTTAGGCTCATATGGAGAGAGGTAAAGGTCCTTCGATTTCGAGATGGGCCGGTGGTTTGTGAGGGTTGTGAGATTGTGGCGGCAAAGGGATCGGCCATTTTGGCAGTTGTGATAACAATACTGACATCTGCAGGCCGTGGAATTGTGCTATTACTAGCATTGGTACTCCAAGAGAATGGCCTTCTTGCAGGTTCACTAGTTCTTTGGATGATGCCTTTCTTGAATGCACTCTCTATCTGGACCCCTAACTCATGTAGGGAAGTAAATGTGGATAATAGTGCCACTATCATTCTCTGGAGCATATCAGGCTCAAGATTCTAGACCACCAGCCGAACTTGCTCTCATTCAGATGGTTTATTTGTCATTCTCACTGCTTTTGCTCTCCATCTAGCAACAAAGTCGATAAAAGGCTCTTTGGGGTTCTGGGTAGCGGCCTCCAACTCACTGATGGTTACCTCTATCTTAGTGTTATATGAGTACTGGTTAACAAACGCCTCATATAGCTCCTCCCAATTCCGCTTCGTAGAATCCTCCAATTTAGTGTACTAGATGGCTGCTACATTAGACAGAGTTCTCCTGAACAACGATAGTTTTTGAGACCGAGACAAGCCCATTGGTCTTAGCACATTTGAAAACAAGCAGGCGTATACAATAGGATCCCCACTCTCATCGAATCTTTCGATATGGGGCATCTTAAATTTTTCCGATAATCTGACCGAAGCCTCAGTGTACCCGTCTTCAATGTCGGGAATGGAGTTGAAGCCCTGGGACTTTTTCAGTGCTTTCTATAGCCTGACAATCTTGATCAGGGCCAGATCAATTTTATTGATATCAAAGGAAAGGATTCCTGCAGGAGGTTGTGCTAGAGGCCTATAAGCCGGAGCCGGGGGAAACATTTTCTGAAGATCTGGAACCTGGGGATTTTCCACTGGTGGAGGTGGACAGGGTTCGGCTGAGTAGTCGGGATTGGATGTACGGTTGATGCGGATGCCCAAACGTGCGTCGTAGATCAGTGGTGATTTCATCCTGTGTGGCCATCCTTTGGTTCACAGTATGCATGGTTCTCTGGAAAGTTACCATCATGGCAGAAAATTCTTCTGTGTTTTGTGCCATTGCTGGTCTAGGTGAGTTAGATGTTGGTAAATTGCTTGAATGAACAGCTGTTTGTTGAGTGCTTTGAATTGGTGTTGCTAACTGTCTGTTCCATCTTCACCAGACAACTGGCGAAAGTGAGACTAACACGGGCTGACCACCAACAAAGTCTTGAGCTTTGCAAAGCTTGCTAAAGCGAGTCCACACAACTTGGAAAATATTGGGTCTTTCTGAAGCTATGATGGTAAACTACCTAGAAAAATAAAGGAAAACAATAATCAACAATCGGACAACACTTCAGTCCAATCCACGACAGTCATAACACATAGCTGAAGAACTGTTAATCCCTACTGAATCTATTCTCAAACTAATATTCATTTGTACCACTGATATGAACATCCCTGTACAGTTTCACTGTAAAAGCACATACCAAGTAAAAGAGAGCCATAACACCCCTATCATGGAGTAGGGTTACCCTGCGCTAGATTTTTGACATGATCTAGGCTGCACTACTTCAATCAAAAGGTTTCATAACATCCTGCAAATGGGTGGCAGCCTGTCCTAATTTGGGATAGTTGCTATGGATTTACTATATGAAGCTAGGCCAAATGGTCGAAAATGGTACCTTGGCAAGATTACTTAATATACCTTTCAAACCTAACACCGAGAAGTGAAAGGAGGATCAAGCGGTACAGCAGTAATCCAGATCCAATGGTTGTGTTTCCAACATGGCAGAGCCCATGACCGGCCAGCCTTTTGGCAAGCTTTTTAGGCAAGCCACCGATAAGCCGTCCAGGAATAGCAGATGGAGAACACAGTGACTTAAAGTAACAATGCAAATGCGAATGCAAAGAATATATAAGTGTAGATAAAATTTTAAATCATGAATTTCAAGTCAAGTTCTCTAAGTCCCCAGCAGAGTCGCCAAAAGCTGTAGCTTGCTTTTCGTGCTCATTTCCAATACGATTAGCTCTACAGTTTGGACTCCCATGGTTCTGAATTTGATTTCACAAAGGCAATATGAAATAGATAAACACAAAAAAAATCCAAATCTGGTAATTTCTTTTTGGAAAATCGGTTTTGAATCAAAATACCAACAATGGACTGCTTTGCCAGATTACAAAGTCGCCACCTATATATTTTTGAGAAATTTAAGAAACCCGTGACTCGTGTTAAAGGCCATTAGTCCGTCATCACCAAAGTGTCTCTGCTCGGGAACTTAGGTATAAGAGGGGAAGGTCATGAATTGAGCACCCTACTCACCCGATCACAGATCGGCCTATACTAATCATGATGTGATTTTTATTTACATTATATGCTCTTGTTCCGATTTATTATTGCTAATTTTACCATGTGTTGCACACAAGTATAGACCAATTCGCAAAATTGGAATAATCTGATTTCATGTTTGTGTTTTGAAAAAGTGTTTTGAATACATGTCACTTGAAAAGCGAGCTCCTATTTACATTTAATCAAATTATTCCAATTTAAGTAAAAAGGCCTTCATCCACCAGCTTTCAAATAGGTATATCACTTGAGCATTTAGCCTCATGGAAAATATGCTTGATATGGCAACAATCACAAGCATACAATATGCTAAAGCGAGAAATGCTCACCTAGTACTCCAAGGCAAGCCAAATAAAATATAATAATTAGAAGAAATACATGCTCCTAAACAATGCAACATGACTAATGCGACGCACACATTATGTAAATAAATAGGCCCAGCTACTAGCATGGGATGTGATCCAATTCAAGACATGTGATAAATCATGTATTCATTTAAGAAAGTTGAATGCGACATTGGTTAGTATGATGAGCCGAGCCTAAAATCCGTGTGAGACGAGTGTATGCAAACATGGGAAATGCTAAGGAAACATGATGCTCTATGCTACCATTATAAGCAGGTAAATAAAAAGAAAAAAGAAATGGGGGTTGGAAGACATACACTATTATTACATATTTTTTCCCTCGCGCAGAAGGATCCGAATAAATGTCCAAGTGTTCAAATTAAGCTAACTATTTATTACAAATTCAAATGAATTCTAAATTAACTAGCTATCTAATTTTATTACAACAAGGGTATTAATAATACTTAATTACAACAATAATATTAATACAAGTAACAATGAGGCACAATGATCGCATGCACAGTACCTAGAAGTTGTTCTGTCTGCCCAGTCTACTCTGTCTCACCCTTTGCCATTGCCCTCTGTTTCTACCAAGAGTCACTGTTTATCACACATTGGGGGCCAGCCGGCCCTAAATGAGACCTGGCCAGGTCCAAAAATAGTTGGTCGTGCCCTAATTTCATGCCAAAAATATTTTTATGCTCTGAAGTGAGGACAGTGCAGATAGAGCCTTTCTAGGCCCTGTTTGTCCCCTCTGTTCTTCTCTATCATGTTAAACTCAAGAGAAGAACAAATTTGAGTCTGAAACCACCAATAAGCACAAGTTGATGGCTTGATGATCCCAAGCGCGTTTGGACAAAATTGAATAAATGCAATGAAAAACCACCACCCCTCCCTCCTATTATGAAGGCTCAAAAAGGAAAGTAGACATGCTCTAAGTCTCATCAACGTATCATGGATTAATAAGTGACAATTCTCAAAGCGATGGACTTAGCATAACATCCAGCCAAATCCAACCATCAAAACATTTTCTTTATGTCGGTTTCATTCATTTTAAACCAATTTTATTAATCCTTTCCATTATGTAATCAATTTGTCCAAAGTGATGTTTAAGTCCACTAAACGAGAAGTGATCCTTGACATGAAAATGAGACTACGCCTTGACGATGAATCTCCGTAGAGATTAAGCCATTGAGCATAGATCTCTTTCTCATGCCTTGAATAACCATCAATCTTTTGAAATAACTCTCAAACAAAAGAAAAGAAGAAAAGAGTGAGGTTGCAGAAATGACTTATGCGAAATTGATTATTTAGAATGAGACTCTTGACATAAAGATTAACTAAAGAAAAACTATCAACTCGAATGACTCGGTGTCTAAGGCCTAAACAATCGAAGCCATGAGGACTTACAACACAACAAGTAAAGTATTCAAAGCATAGACTAATTAATGGAATTTAAACAACCCTTAATAGTTGAAAAATAGTGGCTAAAACAAAAGTGAAAGAGCACAAAAGATAGGAAATAACAAAAGGATACCAAACTAGTAAACAAGAACAAGGAGAGGTGGCTAACCTCTCCACTTTTGAGACTTCTAAACCATATTTTTCAGCCCTTTTAAACTCTGAAAATCAATTTCAAAACCAAGAAAAATAGTGGTCAAACTAAGGGGATGAGCTATGAAGTAAGGTTGCAAGAAAGGGTGTCAACCCTCTCTACCTTTAGTAGCTATTCAAACCCAAGTTCCAAAATTTGAAATAGATTCAAAACAAAAACATAAGAAATAGATAGAAAGAGATAGAAATGAAAGCAAAGAGAAAGGTGGTAAGTTTATACCTCTTGAAGAGAAGAAGCTCTAGTTATAAACCAAACTCAATCCAAAGGCCCTCTCAAGTTTGAATTGTGATTCCCAAGCCTCAACAAAGACTCTAAGGTTAAGGTTTAAGGATGTATATGGTGTATAGATATGGTTCAAGGGTAATAGGTTTGCTCAAAGATAGCTTGCTAAGGAAGAAGGAGCTCTTAAGTGTGTGTTTAAGCTCTTTGGAAAATTTTCAACCCTCAAAATAAAGACATCAGCTCGTATTTGAATAGGTCGAAAAATATCTTCAAAAATGGATAGTTGGCTGATTCCCGCCCAAAATAGTGTTTCTCGCCAAAAAGGCATGGTCGGCTCCGAATGAGGCACAACCAGGCCCCAATGTACTCCACTGTTCCCCGATTTTAGGTTCAGTGTAGGGTGGCCCAAGCTTCTGAAATGAATTTATGGGGTAAAAACAGTGGAAATATGAAAGGTTTGGGATTGTTTTGAAGCTTGAATTTAGATCCTTCGTTGATGATTCAAACCACACTCAACACAACTTTCATTATCGAGTGCGCAGGACAAAGCGTCCAAGTCTTGCGGGTGGTCAAAAATGGGGTGTCTACAACCCCTAGGAAGGCAAGTGTCGACTCCAGAACAAATTTTCCAAGTTTTCAAAGAACTTTTCAATGTAAACAAGCGTGAACGAACAATCCCAACAAGTTTAAATTGAATTGTACTCCTCCAAAACCAAGATACAACAACTCCAAAGACTCCCAAAATGAAAAAAGAAGGAATTGAATACACTCTCCAATAGTTTAAAGGCACAAATGCTACATAGAAAGCTAGAACAATATTTTGTTGTTGTTGTTGTAGAAAGACCAAATGCTAAAAATGATGTTTAACATGTGAAGAATACATGAATGTTGATATTGTATTTTGTCTCTTGGAAAAATATACTATGATGTTATATTGATAAAAGATATGAAAATTTGATCACAATAAAGGATTGTGTGGATGAATTAAGAAATTAAGAAATTTCAAGGCATTGATATAGAAATATATTGCTTTGGTACTTGATTTAATTATCATCACTTTTCAAATTGGCATTGTTGAGATGTTTAAATAGGACTTTATTATTGCATTGAACATTTGCATCTCCATTCTATTTTATTATTTATGCAATTTTTTTTGAATAATGCATTGGAAAAATTATTACTTTGAAAAAGGAAATTGTTTGTAAAACAAGATCATATTGATTTGTTTTGGGGTAAATACGTTGGTAAGTCTAGATAAGGGGTGTAGTTGGTATTGGTTAAGTTATCCAGAGTGTCCATGGTGAAAGACCAAAAACACGCGCAGAGGAAGTACCACTTGCCTTCCAATTAGATACCAGTAAAGTGGAGATTGGTAGTGCTTGTTTTTCCTACTTGCAGACACCAACTTAGGGATTACCTGAGTCATATTTACCGCCCCTTTGAACTACATTGGAATTATTGAATTGTTAAATTCTCATGGTTGCATTTTGTACAAAAGTTTCAAAAGGTAGAGATACATGTTTTTGAACATAGCATGGCATATGTATTCATCCTATGAAATTGTATAAAATGTATATACTTTGTGAAGATTTTTCCTACTAGGCTTTGTGCTCACCCCTATGGGATTTTGTGCCGGAAAGGATGTGGTGATCCCGCTAAGTTAGAGGCGCGGAAATATGTTTTGAGAGCACAAGGCTCTTTTCTTTATTGTAATTATTTTGTCAAGCAAAGGGCCTTACATGGATGGGTTCGAAAACCATTTTTGTGTAACTATTTTTGCCACATGCTATATATTCATATACTAGGGATGTTGAATGTATATTCACATATGGATTATCTTTTGTAAATCTCTTGAAGGTTAATGAATACAAATGTTGAAGATTTGAAGATGAAGTTAATATCGAGACTTACTTACGTTTACAATGAACAATGGAAGTTGGTGAATCTTTATTGTGAAAATTTTCAGGGCGTGACAATTAATTTTTTTTAAATGTTCAACGCCGCATAATTGAGGATTAAAATTGAATACATTTAACAATTTTAACATTTGTCTTACTATTGGCTTATTTTTCGTACGAAGGAAAATACCATAAATGTGAGTGTGCCAACAAGGATTGAAAAATCCTTACAGATTAAATTCAAGCCAATTATCAAGCGATTGTGTTGACGGTTTTTTTGCCTCAATGAAGAGGACTTCAAAATTTCCAAGGGTGGAGAAAAAAAAAATAAAATGAGGGAGATAGAGAAAGATGATTGAGTGAACAATCAGGGTGATTGAGTGAACAATCAAACTAACTATTAATTTACCTCTACTCCTCTGCTTCAAAAATGAAGTGCAGAAAATTAAGTGTAAGAAATATAAATGACAAGAAAAATAGAAATTAATTGTCTTTGATTTGAGTTTTGGATCTTTTACAATGTAACCATGAATGGCTATTTATAGGCAAACATTTGTAGGAAAAAATTACCTAAAAACTACCATATCTTTCCATCTCTCACACTTCAGACTCCATGATCTTCCACTTCATTTTTATGTCTCCATAACTTCCTTTAACCTCCAATTCATGCTTCATGTTCTCCACTTTGTCCTCCATCATCTTTTCACATGTGTTTAATGATTCATAACTTGTCATAACCTCCAAATAAGTAAAAGAGAACCACTTGTCTTGCAATTAAATAGATAATAACTAATAATAAAATTATTTATTTATGGTGCCAACATTACCCCCGCAACTCTTTCAGAATGAGGAACCTCGAATTCATGAAGAGTTGTACATCAATTTAGACTATATTTGGCAATTAATTAACGTATTCGAAGGGAGACACGCATTCGAAGGTTCTTTTAACATGATTCAATTTTGTTAAAAAAAGAACCAAAACCTTGCTCCAAAGGTGCTCACGGCATATTTTAGAAGCCTTAAAAGAACAATACTTAAATATGATTGTTTTATTAGCCATTTCATCAAAATTAAATTTTGATGCAGCCCACAAATCCAAAATAGGTTTTGAACACCGAAAGTCAGGACATAATATAGCCTTGGAAATTCAAATGTTTTGAAATTTTCAACAATGTCAAATATTTTATATCCATCAATGGTGGGTCGATCATCATCTTTAATCACGTTTGGTGTAAGAACATGTTTTTTGGCTAAATAACTTTCATCATTCATTGACAAATGATGCTGTTTTTTTATTTGAGCCATTAATAGCTTATGAAAATCCTCCATAAACATGTTATATTCATAGCTTGACTTTCTAAAAATGAGTTTTTCAACCCCCCGAGCCTTGTATGGAGTATCATTTTTAACCATGTTTGGCTCAACAACAGGCTTTTTAATCATGTTACTTTCATAAGTTGGCTCTTTAAAAATGAGTTTTTTAACCCCCCCTTCCCGAGCCATTGATGAAATCAACTCTTTCCTTTTGCCATTTTTAACAATGAAAGAATTCTAAAAAAATTCACAAATTCGGGCCATTAAAGCCTCAATTAAAGACTTGGTAGTGAGAGTTGACAACTCATCATTCCATTGATGAACTTCCTTATCAAGTTCATGAATTTCTCCAATTAAATCGTGTCTTTTTTCTTCCACCAAATAATATTGTAATGGATGGAAGTTTGTTTCATTAAGAAAGTAGATCTCTTCTTGAAAATCCAATTTTTTTTGTTTACACCGAAATATTTCATCTAGGCTATTTGGAATGGACGAATCTAATTCATTTTTTATTTCTTACACTTAACGTCTCACTGGGCGTGCTAAAAATTGTTTGCTTATTTTTCCTACGAAGGAAAATACCATAAATGCAAGCGTGCTAGTAAGGATTGAAAAATCCTTACAGATTAAATCCAAGCCAATTATCAAGCGATTATGTTGACGGTTCTGCTGCCTCAATGAAAAGGATTTCAAAATTGCCAAGTGTAAAGAAGAAAAATTAAAAAAAGTAGGGAAATGGAAAAAGATGATTAAGTGAACAATTAGGTGATTGAGTGAACAATCAAATTAACTATTAATTGACCTCTACTCCTATGCTTCAAAAAAGAAGTGCGTAAAATAAAGTGAAGAAAATTTACCTCTACTCCTATGCTTCGAAAATGAAGTGCATAAAATAAAGTGCACGAAATTTAAATGATAAAAAAAATAAAAATCAATTGTCTTTGATTTGAGTTTTGGATCCCCTACAATGTAACCATGAATGATTATTTATAGGCAAACATTTGTAGGAAAAAAACTACCTAATTGTTGGAAAAAATGATTTTTGGTGTGGTGACTTTAATTAAATATTAAAGTGGGTCCCAACCATTTATTGTGTTGGGTCCAAGTGAGCCAAAAACCATTGGGTTTTGAATAAGAAATTGCCAAGAAATTGCTTCATGATGTTAGATTCATGAATAGGATTTTAAAGAGTATTTAAATCCTTTTTTTTGGCTAAAGGGTGTGAATCCTTTGGGCATCCATACTTTTCATTTTGTGGAAAGGGGCTATGGATGCTTGGTGTTTTAATGACTAGCCTTAAAGGCTGGAGGCTCTTCCTCTCTCCCCTATACATGTATAAATTGAGACTCTCCTGTCTAGTTTCAATATAGAAATTTTTGCTTCCATTTTACAAATCAGTTTGCTAGAAAGTTCCTATTGTGAGAGAGTGCTGCCATTGTTTTGTTCGCTAAGCTAGACAGATAGTGCTTCTGCCGTAGCTGGTTTTGACCGTTGTATCCTGGGAGACAGACGCCAGGTTTCCTCAGGCACTCGACCCGTGAGGCAGCGAAATCTGTTTTAAGGAAACTGCTTCCGTGCAGGCTTCGGTTTTGTCTCTTTACCCTTTATTGTTTTTGTGTATTTCTGTTGAAATTTAGTTGTAATTATCAGCATATGTTCTTGGTATATAATTTGTTTTCTTCATAAATCTATTTATTTAATTTCACAATTTTGAACAACAAGCTTAAAACAAATTATTATATATTTTCTATGAAATTGATCGAATAGATTTATATAGAAAATTAGGTTAGCTTCGTATAATGTTACTAGGAACTGTTGCGAAATTGCTCACTGTTTCAATGATACAAAATATAAATTTGCATGTTTAGAGATTCTAGTAATTTATATGAATAGGCCATTGCTCCATTTTCTGTAGGTTAATTGCCGGTTCATGATTTTGCTTCTTTGCATGTACATAAAACTATTTTCATGCCTTCTTGCACTGATTCATCCTTCTGAGTAAATTAATATATTTGTGTTTGCTAGTGAATAGATCCATGTGTGTTTTAGATATATTACATGCTATTGCTTCTGTTATTTAAGTAGACTATGTAAATTATGCAATGTTATTCTCTAATTGCTTAGTTTAATTAAAATGCTCTATCATAATTTGTATACTTAATTGTATTAGTATGATCTTGTTTTATGCGTATGGTTCATCATTCCCCTACCATGATTTGCATGAATTTTAAGGTTATAAAATATAATTTATGGATGTTGTAATTTTGACATGGTAATTCTATTCAAGTTTTTAATTTGTTACATGCTTATTATTTTCTAGACTAGATTACATAATTTAATGTATTTTGGAGTTATAGAGTTTTTATGAATTGTGTACATGATTAATTTGAATTTAATTGGGTGCATTAATCTAAATTATCTAATTGGGTGCATTAATGTGAATTAATTAATTGGGTGCATTAATCTAAATTATTTAATTGGGTGCATTAATGTGAATTATTTAATTGGGTGCATTAATCTAAATTATTTAATTGGGTGCATTAACTTTGAATTTAACTTATTTATTTGGAGTTAATAGTTTAAATGTTTATTATGAATTAATTTCATTCATAACCCATGAGTATAGAACTTTATTTTAAAGTTTTAATTTAATTGGCATTTTAATGCATTGGTTACTTATATAATTAAAAGTTGGCTAGATGGTTTCATTTAATTTATTAAATTTTTAGATTATTTGTTTGTATTTTGTTGTGGTTTGCTACTAACTTTCTTTGTAGGGATACCAATGCGAAAAACAAATATAAAACCAAATGAATAGTATTTGGGATGTAAAAACAAAAATATTTGGACTACTAACCTTTGTGTTGAATAGGAATACCTAAGCGTGGAAAGGCTTTTGGACTAAATAGAATCCTTATGGATTGGCTATTTTATTTAAATGTTTGAAGTATGTTTGCTTGAGATTTAGTTGGTTTGTTTACCAATTTGTGGTAGCAAGTTTTATTTGCTTATTTTGTTAGAAGCATTTTATATGCATGTAATTGTTATAGCAATTTTTAAATTGCTTGTAAGTTTGGAACTTGGTTTGGTTTGGTTTTCTGTGATAGAAACCACAGTGTTTAGCTTTGGCTAAAGAGTAGTTCTTATTTGTTCAGAAATGACAACTAAGACGGATTTGGTTTCAAACCTTTGGAGTTTGAGGAAGTCTTTGGGTTTAATCATTTTATTCCCAAAGTGTTAGAAAACCATGTTTGGAGAAAGTTTTTGGTTATAATCTGATTATGTCCAAAGTGTTTTGGTTTTGAGAAGGAAACCAAATTTTAGCATTAGCTAATATATTTCTGATTTTATTCAGAAATAATGGGCTTAGTTCCGGGAGTACCGGTTAACTTTTATAAGTGGTGTAATTCTGGTAGCAAATTTTATTTGCTTGGAAATCGGTTTGTTATAACCTGGTTTATCCCCTGGAAATCTTAATTTTAAAATTGTTTCCTATGGACTAGGGGTCAACATGCTCTTTGATGTTTTGTCAAAAGGTTAACTGGATTTTAAGTGGGACCGATGTGACCCCTCCAGTCTTCCTGGGAACATTCCTAACCATGTTCGATTCTAGGTTAAATGGTGAGACTAGTTTTGAATTAAATTTCCATCTGAGGGATTTTCTAAGGGTTAAGTTTAATTTCTGAAATCACATAAGTGAAATTCTATTGTGATGTTTCAGAAATGGCTTCAAAATGTGACAAACAGAAATGTTGTTCCACCTGACAACCTTAGCCTCACGAGATTCTTAAAGGAAATCATAAGATTGCATTAAAATATCTCTGAATTGATCAGAGGCAACTAGTATGGTATCCTTGTGTTATTTATAGCATTTATGATTGCTATGTGACTTTGCTTGAAAGCAAAGTTGAGATAACCTGTTATAGTGGGTGAATATTTTTTGGATTTTTAAATTCCAAATATATTCTTAAATTGGTGGCTCCTAGTGAGTTCAAGATCACTGATCACAGAGATAGAAACTGGTGGTTCCTAGGAGGTGTTAGACCACTGGCTACACAGTTATGAGATTGTGGTTCCTAGTAGTGAACAGATTACTGATCACATGTCAAGACATCATGATTCCTAGTAGTGGAGAGGCTACTGGTCATATGTTAAGACATGATGATTCCTAGTAATGAAAGAGTCTATTGATCCTATGTCAGGACGTTGTGATTCCTAGTAGTAAAGTGACTACTGATTACAGGTTAAGACATTATGATTCCTAGTAGTAGAAAGTCTACTGACCACATGCTGAGAAATTAGTGATTCCTAGTGATAAGACTACTGGCCATGTTATGAAGTTCCGAATAGTAGACTATTGAACACTGGATTTGTGTTTCCTAATAGTATGACTATTGGCTTCAGAGTAATAGGTTGGACCAAATATACTTGGGTGCCTAATTCGGTTGATGACATTCTGGGAATGTATTTACTGTGATATGATTTTGAGAGTTTCATAATCATTGTGACACAAGGATCTGTTTAAGACTTTGTATTTATTCTACAAAGAAGACCTGATTATTCGACTCTGAATTGAGGAGGATAATAGAAAGAAAAGAGGGAGTACCTCCTCAGTGAAGGCCAATGTCATTGAGCATGGCAAATTTTCTAGGATAAGAAGCCCCCTGTGAACAAGGGCTGTAAGCTGGGGCTAAGGGGTGATGTTGCAAAGAAGCTGGCATACAAGCCGCGGGAACCTGGTTATCGGTTCTTTGGGAAGTGCTACAACTGTGGTAACGAGGCTTTTAGCTTTACTAGGGCTACACGCCACATTTGCTCCTTGAAGGAGCTGTTTACAACTTTCAAACCGGTTACAAACGGTGAGAAGTTGTTTATGAGAAACTCTACTACCTCATTTGTTGAGGGAAAGGTGGTCCTGAAGTTAACCTCAGGAAAAGAGCTTACTTTGAACGAAGTCCTGTATGTTTTGGATTTTCATTAGAATCTTGTCTCAAGGTCTCTTCTCCGTAAACATGTTTTCGCATGTTTTTGAGTACGACAAGGTCGTTCTGACGAAACACCAGTGTAAAACTTATGTTGAAGTGAAGTGGACAAGATCCCGTATGAGTTATGGAA
Organism: Camellia granthamiana; assembly: GCA_036172215.1. Classification (NCBI taxonomy): domain Eukaryota; kingdom Viridiplantae; phylum Streptophyta; class Magnoliopsida; order Ericales; family Theaceae; genus Camellia; species Camellia granthamiana. The sequence goes on from CM069913.1 coordinate 117,113,775, forward strand.
AGGCGTTAAGCCTTCTTATAAATTCTTACAAATGTGGGGGTGTCTTGCTTTTATGGCGATTCCTACACCCTAACGGGTTAGGATAGGCCCGAAATCCATGGATTGTATATTCATTGGTTATGCACATAATAGTAGTGCATATCGGTTTCTTGTATATAAGTCTGAAACTTTAGACATTCACAGGAATACCGTCATGGAGTTAAGGAATGCATGTTTCTTTGAAGACTTTTTTCCTTGCCGAACCTAAGAAGGAGTTCTGAGGTTTTGGAGCAATTTGATGAGCTTGCTAGTGATGATGATCATTTTGATGATCAAGTTGAGAATCAAGGTGTTGATCAGCCTTGAAGGAGTAAAAGGGCTAGGATGTCCAAGTCTTTTGATCCAGACTTCTCGACTTAGATGGTTGAGAACGAACCTCAAACTTTCCACGAAGCTGTGACTTCTCCTGAGAGTCCTTTATGGAAAGAAGCGATCAAAAGTAAGATTGACTCCATCTTACAGAACCGCACCTGGGAGTTGGTAGATTTACCTCCAGGTTGTAAGCCTTTAGGCTGCAAATGGATTTTTAAAAGAAGATAAAGGCCGATGGGTCTATTGACAAGTATAAGGCGAGGCTCGTTATCAAAGGGTATAGGCAACGAGAAGGCCTGGATTACTTTGATACGTACTCACCTGTAACTAGGATAACATCCATTCGCATAGTGATTGCGTTAGCAGCTTTGCGCAATCTGGAGATACACCAGATGGATGTAAAGATAGCTTTCTTAAATGGGGATTTGAATGAAGAAATCTACATGGCGCAAGAAAGTCTGTAAACTTGTCAAATCATTGTATGGTTTGAAGCAAGCGCCTAAACAATGGCATGAGAAGTTTGACAATGTAATGTTGTCAAATGGGTTTCGAATCAACGAATGTGACAAGTGTATTTATGTCAAAGACACTGACAGAGGTTATGTCATTTTGTGTCTATATGTTGATGATATACTCATTATAGGTAGTAACGATGAAATGATCAAAACTACCAAGAAGTTGTTAAACTCTAAATTTGACATGAAGGATATGGGCATTGCAGATGTTATTCTGGGAATTAAGATTACCAGAATCTCTGGCGGAATTGTACTATCTCAATCTCATTATGTTGATAAGATACTTGAGAAGTTTAGTGGATCAGATACGAGTGTGTCATCGACACCTGTAGACTTAAGTCTACACTTTATCAAGAATAATAAAGAGAGTGTCTCTCAGTTAGAATATTCTCGGGTAATTGGAAGTTTAATGTATCTGATGAGTTATACTAGGCCAGATATAGCTTACTCGGTTAGCAGGCTTAGTAGATACACAAGTAATCCTGATGCTTCTCATTGGAAGGGCATTGTGCGGGTGTTAAGGTATTTACGCTACACTCGGGATTATGGGCTGCATTATACTCGATATCCAGCGGTGCTTAAAGGATATAGTGACGCGAATTGGATATCAGATATAAAGGACTCAAAGTCCACTAGTGGATATGTGTTCACTCTTGGTGGGGCAGCCGTGTCTTGGAAATCTTCCAAGCAAACGTGTATATCTAGATCAACGATGGAATCAGAGTTTATTGCTTTGGATAAAGCAATGGAAGAAGCAGAATGGCTTCGTCATTTCATTGAAGATATTCCACGTTGGTCTAAACATGTGCCAGCTATTTGTATTCATTGTGATTGTCAATCTGCAATTGGTAGGGCACAGAGTAATATGTATAATGGAAAGTCTAGACATATCCGTCGTAGACATAATTCCATACGACAACTACTCTCGAATGGAGTTGTCTCTTTAGACTTTGTAAAGTCTAAGGACAACATTGCGGATCCGCTAACCAAAGGGTTAAGTCGAGTGTTAGTCAAAACGTCGTCAAAAGGAATGGGGTTGAGGCCTTTGGAAGTTATCGGAATGGAAACCCAACCTAGTTGACTGGAGATCTCAAGATCTAAGTTCAATGGGACAACCTAATTGCGTGTAACGGTGGTATGTCACTGAGGAGGTTAAACCTCCAGCCATTCCTTCTATCAGTGATACCTGCAAGTGTAGAGGATAAGCTGAGCTTTTAATGACTCTTATGTATTAAGCTGTTGAGTTAAGTATTGCAGGATACTTTAGTAGAGTCACCTATGTGAGTTTGAAATGGGGCCGTTTCTAGAAGAATTGGGCGGGCCAAGATTCTTTGAAACCACTCGCTGAACCAAGCTAGTGTCCAGGGCCACACAGGGCACACCAGTGAAAACATAATGGTGGTAGGAGTAATTCCCGTGTGAGATCTATTGTCTCAGTTTACATAAACGGTAGAGCAGTTCAAGATGTCTTATTCACTGATCAGCCAGTAAACTCGATAGGTTTTCACTGGGAGAGGTTCAAAGCCAAAAGCTACCTTCTCTGATGTCGGGGTTAGTCCGTTGTATTCTCTCTCAGAGTCTTTATTGTTGAACGATGTCCGTTTGTTGAGTCTTTCGGTCAATTTTTATTCATGTGGGGGATTGTTAGAAAAAATGATTTTTGGTGTGGTGACTTTAATTAAATATTAAAGTGGGTCCCAACCATTTATTGTGTTGGGTCCAAGTGAGCCAAAAACCATTGGGTTTTGAATAAGAAATTGCCAAGAAATTGCTTCATGATGTTAGATTCATGAATAGGATTTTAAAGAGTATTTAAATCCTTTTTCTTGGCTAAAGGGTGTGAATCCTTTGGGCATCCATACTTTTCATTTTGTGGAAAGGGGCTATGGATGCTTGGTGTTTTAATGACTAGCCTTAAAGGCTGGAGGCTCTTCCTCTCTGCCCTAAACATTTATAAATTGAGACTCTCCTGTCTAGTTTCAATATAGAAATTTTTGTTTCCATTTTACAAGTCAGTTTGCCAGAAAGTTCCTATTGTGAGAGAGTGCTGCCATTGTTTTGTTCGCTAAGCTAGACAGATAGTGCTTCTGCCGTAGCTGGTTTTGACCGTCGTATCCTGGGAGACAGACGCCGGGTTTCCTCAAGCACTCGACCCGTGAGGCGGCGAAATCTGTTTTAAGGAAACTGCTTCCGTGCAGGCTTCGGTTTTATCTCTTTACCCTTTATTGTTTTTGTGTATTTCTGTTGAAATTTAGTTGTAATTATCAGCATATGTTCTTGGTATATAATTTGTTTTCTTCATAAATCTATTTATTTAATTTCACAATTTTGAACAACACTAATAACTACCATATCCTTCTATCTCTCACACTTCACACTCCATGATCTTCCACTTCATCTCTATGTCTCCATAACTTCCTTTAACCTCCAATTCATGCTCTATGTTCTCCACTTTGTCTTTCATTATCTTTTCATATGTGTTTAATGATTCATAACTTCTCATAACTTCCAAATAAGTAGGAAAGTGTCACATATCATGTAATTATATAAATAATAACTAATAATAAAATTATTTATTTTTGGTGCTACCACTTGCGTAACAACATTGAGAATTAAAATTAAATAAATCTAATGAATAATATTATTTTTCAAATAATATAGTGTCTTCAAGCATGAGTAATTTGATTAGTACTTTAAACAGGTTTTGAAATATTTTTTCAATTTCCTATCTCATCACTTTCTCTCTCAACCCAACCAAAAAAATTAATTTTATGTTTTTCTCTTCTAATAGCTCTCGTCTTACCCTCCTACCAAACATATCATAAAGGATCGTAGCTTTCTATAGTCTGTATACATTCACTAACTAGTGGCTTTATGGTTTGGGCCTCGCTCCCCTCCCATTCTAAATCGGATTAGAGGATATTGTTAGTTTGTGGAGTTTATCACGGATTTCGTTTCGATAATCTGAATTGTTAATGTGTAGAACTCGTCGAATACTATATACCTGTAAAAAATTATGTTGAAGGGATATCAATAGTTACGTGATCAAATCAGTTTTATGTTAAAAAAATGGACGGTGAAAAATAAATAGTTAACAAATATCTAATCTGATGAAATAGCTATCGATATCCGATCAATATAATTTTTTATAAGCGTATAGTACTCGATGAGTTTTACATATTGAACAGTTCAAATTGTTAAAATGAGACTTGTGATAGACCTCTACAAGTCCAACAATATCTTTCAATTCGGGACTGAAGGGAAGCCGGTCCCTTATGGTTTTGGGTTCCTTCACCTTTTGACTTAAAACAAAGTTAGTTGAGAAAGTCATTTGCAAAATGAAAATATTAGAGAAAATTATGAGAAAAAAAAAATTAGAGCGTTTGATTGTCATAATAAAATAATTTTTTTATTTTAACAATTTAATTCATAATTTTTTGATTTATTTTAAATTTAAACCATTAATTTATTTTGATTGAGTAAAATTAATGAAAAAAATGATATTTTAATTTTGTTACATAGATAATCTACTAAAAATGCTTTTCAATATGAATAGTTTAAATTATCAAATAAGTCTCGTGGTTAAACTCAATAAGCCTAATAGCACCTTTTAATTAGAATGTCTACCTGGAGAGAATCCTAAATCAATTTTATTACAAATGGACGTGACTCCTATCATGTTATTTTGTTGAGTAACATTTTATAAGTAGAAAATTTTATACAAAATTTAGTAAGTGTAGGTTTTTCCCTAAGTTTAAATCATGGATTTGAGTAGAAATTTAAAAAAGAAAATAGATAAAATGTGAATAAAATATAACTAAATTTTACTTATTTTTTTCTTTTTTTTTTTCAAATCCCTACCCAAATCCATTATTCAAACATATCTTAAAAGAAAATAAATGAAGAAATTATTCAATACACTATTTTATTTACAAGTTAACGTTTATCAATTTATCTTTTAAAATTTAACACAAAAATAACAGGTCCCGTGATTTAAACTAATAATTATATATACATGCCACCATGTAAACTTGTGTCAGTAATATTGAACAATTTTTAAAAATTATGAGATTCTATAAATATTGTTTTAGAAAAATGTTAGATATTTTAAATATTTTACTAAATATTCTACCAAATATTTTATATAGGTGTAAAACTTACACTATATGAGTCTTATATGGATCTCACATCTATGAATGGAGTGGGGTGGTTAGGGAATATTTAAATGACGACTATTGACGACTATTGATTTGCCAAATTCCTTTGAGTATTAGTTGGATCCAAAATTGAAACAACAATAATGAAACCAAATACAGGGGAGTTAGATGTTAGGACCAATAAATTGTGGACACAAATGAACTATATATTACTAAGAGACAAATAATAAATGCATGAAAATCAAACTCACCGGCCAGAGGCGGAAAGGGGGGCCAATTACTATTGGCCCATTAAATGCCATAAAGTTTATGTCGCTCAACAATGTCCCAAGTCTATCAATTATGTGAAGAGAGGGTCAAGCGGGTGAAAAAAAAAAGGAGCCTAAGTCATTATTGTATTAAAAATTTATAAATCCATAGATAATTCTATTTGTACCATATATTTTATTTTCTTATGTCTCTTTTTCTTATCATACCACTCTTAAAAAAAATATGTTTTTATTTTTTTCTCCTTACATAATTCATAATTTCACATCTATTTTGAATTGTGACCTCTAACCTCCTCTCCTCTCTTTTCTTGTACCTAAATTTTTTTCAAACCTTAACTCCTTTATTCTCACTGCTACAACTACCATCAATGTGCTAGTAATTGTATTAATGGTTGTGCTGAGGTAGGCATTGTGGTGCTTGTGGTGATGAGATAGTGACGGCAGTGATAATGGCAGTAGTTAGTGGCTATAATCTTGGTAATGATAGCAACGGTGGTAGAGGTAATAGTATAGTATCATTCGTAAGATTTTACTAGGGTAGATAATAATTTCGGGCTCCCAACTGCTACCGTGTTTGGAAAATGATTGGTGGCCCTAAAAACTGTGGCTCAAATGGCTCAAATTTTCTTTTTTGGATAAGTTTGTTTTTTTTTTCTTTTTTTTTTTTGCCTTGTTTTTTTTTTTATTTCCTTATATGGAAATTTTGGGGCATTTGAGCCCCAAAATTTCGGGCTCCCAACTGCTACCGAACATGTTTTTACATTTCAAAAGAAGAAATTATTATCTACCCTAGTAAACTTATTTTCTATTAACTACAGAATTTTTTTTGTTAACTTTCATTTTTTGTTATTTAAATGCTAGAAAAAAGCAATATATACACATATTTTGCCTAATCAACAAAAGGGTTAATTATTCATAATATTTTTTAAATTTAAAAAATCTTGGGAGGGAGATTCTCTAGCTCTCTTCTATATAGTCAATGATATGTCAGAATAAAAAAGTTCGGAAAAGTTAATAGGCCTCATTCCAATGGTGACATCATTAACTAATTATTGTCTAAAATCCACACCAAATCCATTAATTGGAGAACATGTATTGTGCCATATTTGCATGCATACCATGATTTTTTGAAAAACAAACGCTAAATTGAATGCGATTGGCAATAGACGTATCCATGCTTGATATTTGGGAATGGTGAATGAGACTCTTTGATAACTAAAGGTTAAAGGTTATATGATAACTTAATTTAACATTTAAAATTAAATATATGCAGTGATTTTTTTGTTAAATGTTTTTGGCTTCGTTTGAGAAGTCTTGGTTGAGACTTTTTTAACTATTTTGTCACAAAAAATAAAATAGATTTTTAATCTAAGATCAACTCCAACCACACTCTCTACTTTTCACTAACTAAAGTACAAAAAAAATACACTCTTTATTTTACCTAATTACTTTAGCTATTGTGTTCTCCAATCATACTCTTTATTTTAGCTAATCATTTAAACTAACTTAATTAATTTTTAAAATAAAAAAATACTAATTGTTGATATTTTACTAATATAAATTTGCAATAATAATAAATTTGCCCATACAAACATACAAAACCTGTTGAATGAGGAGAAAAAAAAATACAAAATACAAAATAAGTTATTCCGTAATTCATCAAACAGAATTGAAAGAACATATAAAATTGCTACATACACACACACACATATATATATAATATAAAATCCCAAATCCAAGACATAAATATATAAAAATCTAAAATATATGCATACATAATTGTTTGGAGAGCCTTTAGGGCTCTTCAATTGTAGCCACCAAAAAAATAAGATGGTAAAGTAGCTAGTCCAATAGCTAGCCCATTGAAGCTCAAAATTAAACTTACATTGGCTAAAATGTCTAGCAAGCCTTGTTTAACTATCCCCTTGGAGATGCTCATAAGACAAAACATCACATCAAACCCATAATCATTACATTCTTTCTCTCACAAAAAAGTCAAAAAAATCAAAAAAGCCAACAACCCTTCCCAAACTAAGTTTTTTAACCCCAGACTAAAATAGTCAAAAAAGTCAAAAAGCCAACCCACTTCTCAGACGGAGGCTTTGATAGTCACAATTTATATCATTTACCTAGAATAGAAAGAAAACAAGAATTGATAATATTTATATATGATATGAATTTTGTCCAAGAGTTGAACTAGGGATGATTAAAATTTTAAAAATTTGGGTAGACAATCAAAAAAAATTTAAAACATGTGAATTTTGTCTCAAACTTGAATCAAGAATTGTAAAAGAATTTAAATAAAAAATAAAATAAAATTTGTCTATAATCAACTGAGGCTAGTCCAATTAGCGAGTTTTTTTTATTTATTTATATCATACTAGAGGACTAATTGTTTGAGTCTTGCCACAAACAAGCTTTCTTATCTCCTAAGTTATGACCTCTTATGTATTTTAAATATATATATATATATATATTTGGTTGGATGATTAAAAAGAATGAAAACAATGGGCTATCAAAGGTCCCCTCATATAAGTTCAGAAAATTGGGCAAAGACTGATTCAGCCAAAGATTTTTCCCATTTTAAAAAACATACTAATCCCATATAAAATACATTTATGGGTATGTTATATGTTTGTTATAATTATTTTATGTTGAAATATGATAATTTATAAGAAGAATCTAAATGCACTCCTCTTTAAGTTTCATAATAATTAATTTTTTTTTTAATTTATTTTAATTATTTTTATCACATAAATTGTTAACAAAAATTACAACAAAAGGTCTAAAGCCTTGTTTGAAAACGGACTATTTTAGTAATTTTTTTATTTTTTATGAAAAGATATACAAAAAAGTAAAGAGATTAATGTGACAACTTATAGTCACTTTTTAGCTAAAATTGAAAACTACCAACGAGGATAACTCATTTGCCTGAAACTTTTGCATCTCATTAAGAGGTTAGTAATTTGAATATTCCCAATTACATTTAGGTCTTATTTTTTTATTGGATTTTTCTCTCCCGATTTAAGAGTTTTGTTTTTTGTATTTCATATTATAATTTATTGAATTTTATTGTAATATTATATATGAACCAAATAAATAAATAGCAGTGCTATATCAGTTGTTTTAAAACACTTTTCTATGATTTTGATTGGCAAAAAAATTTGAGTGAAAAGAGAATTTTGAGAAAATATTTGGACATGGATTAACTTTTAAAATTTTATTTGGGGAGAGAAATTGTGTGATGGATCACTTTTTATAAATAAAATATGGTTAGTATATAAATTAATTGATACTGGGTCCCAATTCCATGTGATTCACATTTTTTTGTACAAAAAAGGGATGCGAATCACGTTGATGCCGGATGCTTTCCGTTGCTGCCGTCAAAGACACGCATCAAATGCACAATATTTCATTCTTCTCTTAATTCTTTAAAATAAATTACAAATACACCCCTGAGGTTTATTAAAATATAAATCGCTCACTGTGATTTTGAAAATTACATTTCACTTCCTGAGATTTTTAATTTTATAACAAATTGTCTATTTTATTAATAAATCATCAAATCAATTAACAATTTTTGATGATGTTAGAAATATATTTCAATTAATAATTTAAGTAATTTTATTATTATATAGGAAAGTCATTATAAATTTTATTTTTTTAGTTAACTCTGTTAAATAAAAAATTCCAGCAATGGGATATTTGTAATTTTTCATATCACATGGGACAATCTGTACTCTAAACAAACCTCAAGGGGTATATTTGTAATTTATCCTAATCTTTAACTAACTTTATTATAATAAAAAAAAAAGAGGCAAAATTAATCATTGCAAATAGAAATGAGCATTGTGTTTTAAAAATATTTTTGATAAAAAAAATGTGTAATATTATCCTAAAAATTTGTAATTTTGTTTTTAAATCACAAATTGTGATGGTTTTACTAAAAGATTATATAACATTTGCTATAAAAATAAGTAACATACACTAAAAAAAATGTGTAACAATGTGTATATGGTACATACATTTAGGCTATGTTTGATTTGCATGATTAACAATGAGAAGATTAATAATAAATTTTAAAAAATGGACGACAAATATAATGTCAAGAATCGACATCCATCTTGTATAATACAAATATGATTCAAACATATAACTACTGATATTCGATCATCTTGAATTTTTGTATGAATGTTCTACTCAACGAATCTTAAAAAGTGAACAGTTCAAATTACCGAAATCGATCTCAAAATGAGCTCACCAACCCCAAACTGTTTCAACTTGAGAGAATGCAAATCCTTGATTTAAATAAATTCTAAAGGTTGTATACCATATGTATCTTATTATGTATATTTGGAAGGAAAAAAAAATGTTTGGCCATTATAACAAAAGAAATTTTGAGTTTCTAATTTTATCAATTTAAAACCTAAGTTTTTTATTATCATTTGCCTATTTTTGTTAAAATTGATAGAAAAATGAATATTTTGGTCACTAAACTCAATAAAAATGATATTTTAGACATTTTATGTATAACTACATTAAGTTTAATGACTAAAATACTTTTTTTATCGATTTTATTTAACGAAAATAAGCAAATTATTGATATTCAAAACAAATCAAAATAATAGGATTTAAATTGATAAAATTAAAAACTTCGAGTTTGCTTTGTTACAAGGTTCAAACCTCAGATTTAAAAAAAAAAAAAATAATTGTCTCCTTTTTTAAAAATATATATTACTTTTTACTGGTAAATATTATAATTTTCTAATAGAATTATGACAATTTATAATTAAAAAATGAAGTAATATTACTACAAAAAAATATAACTTCATTTTTGAATCACTAATTATTATAATTTTATCAGAAATAATATTTGTCAAAAAATACATAGCATATATATATATATAAATAAAATGAAAAGAGTATAGCAAGATGCATATGGGATTCCCTATTACATTTATATTAATATTTCGTTTAACAACATGGAGTGATAATTTGCTGTAGGGGAGTGGTTCTGGAAATACTCTTTGGATCCAATGGGCACTCAAGATCCTCAGCTGATAACCTGAAAAAGAATGAACACTCCGGTCGGAGATACCGGAATTAGTACTCCAACGGATAAGTCAGTATATACTCTCTCGATTGCTTGTATTTTAAGTTAAGCGTACTAGTTTTCACATACCTCTCTTTGGTTATTATTCTTCTATTTATATATGATCTTGGCCCTTAGGGTAGGGCCCACTCTTAATCCGCCATATAACCATTTACTCGGCTCCTCGCTTAACTGGCTATGCGGCCGATTAGGATACCTCTAGATTTGTACAAGATTGGGTCGAATACAATGTATATAACTCGACTCTCCAAGTTCAATAAGTCGGCCTCTTTGCACCCCCCTTATACTCGGCCCCCACAATTGCCCCCCAAACACTCCACTAACAACAGTTAGCTGGTGTGTTTGGTTTCGAACTCGAAAAGTCAGAGCCGAAATTCGGCGGCTAACCTCATTCCAACGCAAATGTCAGAGCTCACACGCCTTTTGGTCATTATGACACTTTCCCGCCCCCTTGTACATTTCCCTCATTTATTATGATTTGAAACTTCATTGTCTCTTCGAATGCATGTTTTTTGAATACTCGAAGCTCCTGGATTGCCAGTCGATATACATCCTCCATTTCGTGTCCTCTGCAACTTCCTTCCGTCTGTCGTTGTCTCCTTTGCTCCTTGTAAGTTCTCTTCCCCTTCTTTTCGAATCCCATTTCCTTGCTTATTTTTATTTTAGCACTCTCTTTAAACTTGCTAGTATGGCCAAACATTTAAAAGACCTACTTTCTACGGACCGCATTTCTGGGTTCCGACTCTATTTTTCATTCCCGACGATGTCCATCTGTCACTCGTGACAGGCAGCACTCTTGATATGGAGAGGGATGATGAAAGTACAATTATCTTTCCTCTCATATCTATCGCTGAGGGCGGAGTCCGTTTTCCCCTTCACCCATTTCTTAGGGCCGTCCTTTGCCATTGGGGTCTGATTCCTTCGCAACCTAACATAAACTTTTTCCGTATCGTAATGGGGATTATAGAGTTAAACCGGCGTCTTAGGATCAACCTTGGCATACTTGCCATTCGGCACTGTTATGTTTTAGCCAAATCATCTGGCCGGCTAGGGCGTTATTTTCTCAGGGCTAAGGACACTGACCATCAGTTGGTAACTATGCTGGCCAGCTCTGGCAAGCGAGTCAACGATGTCATGCTCGTTGTCCGAGGTAACTGGCAATTCGGCGAAGGCGAGGATCGCCTAGACCCTATACTTAGACGGAAAGGCGAGCCAAGTTGCTTTGTAGCTCACGCTTATCTACTTTATATTTACTCAGCCTTTTCTCGAAGTACTAATAGTTTTATATTCTTGCAGGCAACAATTTGAAAAAAGTTCTGGTTTTGGCCGACGACGCAGTTCTTGCGGACATCAAAACCACACTCCAGTTTTTTGGTCGTCCAAATATCCAGAAGCAAGGGAGAGCCGCCCATATACTTCTGAGGTACGAACCGACTTACACAACATTTTCGGCCACGGAAAACAATCTCATTCCACGGGGAGAACAACATCTCACGGCTCTCATCTTCCCCCGCTTCAAAAGCCTTAGGCAAATCGGTTTCGAAACTTCTGATTCGGAGCAGGCCGCAGAGCCAGTAGCCGAGGAGATCACCAAACAACAAAGCCAATCTGCCTTGGAAGCCGAAGTCAACGAGGACCTTCGCTTGGCGTTCGAAGCAGCCGGCCTTAATCAGCCCGACCCTCCTTCCACTTTAGGTCGAGGGGAAATCTCCTTTCAAGATATCTTTACTAATTTGGGAGATCTCCCCAGCTCCTATCTTGAGAACATGGCTGGGAAAATGCTCACGCAAATGGCACGAAAGAAAAACGCCGAACGTATGGTTGCCCGGCAGAAAGTCGAGACCATCCGTTCTGAACCTGCCCCGACTGAATCTTTTGAGCCTATTATTATAGCAAAAACAGCTCAAATCGGGGTGACCGAGACGGTGCAGGAAGCTGAATGGCCGATCCCAGAAGATCGGGTGGGGGAGAAACGTCCTGCTGAGAGCGAGACCAGCTCTGAGGAATGCCCTATTGATAAACAGCCGCGCTTAGAGGAGTCAGATGTGGTTGCTCCTTTTGTTGTTCAACCAAGGATAAAAAATATGCCGATCTCCTCTAAAGCGTCGGCCTTGAAAGATCCAGCTGTGGCGTTGAGCTTGGCTTCCTCGGTCTCATTGTCGGCTAACAAGGCAACCCTTCGGGCGGAGCCAGACTTGGTGGCAATAGCATTAGCCGCTCAGTCGACTTTTCTGGTATGTGACTTGATCCTAACTTCCGCTTTCTGCGTATATTGTTTTGGTTTTGTTTTGGTTTTAACTCCCTGTTTTGCAGACGGTCGGAAGGATAGCCGAACTAGGCCGCCGCCAGCATGACGCCATTGAAAGAATTGGCCGTTTGAAATCGGAAGTTGAGGGTGAGAGGAACAGGGCTGAGTTCGAGGCGACAAGAGCGACAATGGAAAGTGCAAGGGCCGGAGCCGAGGCGAAAAGGGCGCGGAGTTCTGACCAACTCAGATTGGCCGCCGAGGAGAGGGTAAACGCGAGCGAAGATTCGCTCAAGTTAGCCAATGAGGTGATTGCCAAGCTGGAGGATGAATTAGAAGAGTCGAAGAAGGTGAAGGAAATAGTCGACTCCGAGGCTTCTAAAGCGTTCGAGGCTGGGAAGGGCACCCCCTTCAAAATTATGTAAAAGAAGTCCCCAAATTCGAGAATCGAGGATTCAAACACGGATGACTCAAAGCCTTTACTGCCGCTGATGTGACATTGGCCATGCCGATTTCATACGAGCAAGTGGACGTTGAGCCGCTTGAGTTTGACCCCGAAGATTGATTTGGGCGATACTTTAGTTTTGTTAGGAATTTTGAATGTATGTTCTTGCAAACATGTTTTGTTTTTTAGTAGACTTCTATTTACTTAGGATAATCTTCATGTATAAAATGATGACTATCTGTATTCACTTTATGAATGAAAATTTCCCTTGCTTTGCATTATTGCCTGTACTTCATTCCGAAGTCTTTGGATAAAATGGTTACTATCTGTTGTGCATGCTAACCATCGATCCGATAGGATATAGGAACATAAGATGAATAGCTTAAACATCGCATAGAATAGCTGCTGACTAAATAACAGTGCAACTTGGCAATTTAGTAACTTAGCCGAACAAGTAAATCAGCTCAAGGCCTTGTCGCCTGGCTGACTAGGCTAATTAGTCTGCTCTTGCCCCAGCCAATGCATGAACTAGAAGGCTGAATACAATTTGTTCATGGAGTGGCTGTGGCACATAAGTAGATCGGCTCCAAGCTTAGATATTGGGCTGATTAGATTAGCGGATCTGCCCTTGCCCCATCCAATGCACTAGAAAGGCCGAATACCATTGGTTCATGGAGTGGCTGTCGCACGCGTAGATTGGCATCGGGCTTATATTTTTGGCCGATCAGATTAATAAATCTGCCCTTGCCCCAGCCAATGTATGAACTGGAAAGGCCGAATACCATGAGTTCATAGAGTGGCTGAGGCATACGTAGATCGACATCAGGATTATATATTTGGCCGATCAGATTAATAAATCTGCCCTTGCCCCAGCCAATGTATGAACTGAAAGGCCGAACACCATGAGTTCACGGAGTAGCTGAGGCACACGTAGATCGGCATCGGGTTATATATTTGGCCGATCAGATTAATAAATCTGCCATTGCCCCAGCCAATGTATGAACTGGGAAGGCCAATGTATGAATTGGGAAGGCCGAATACTATTAATTCATGGAGTGGTTGAGGCACGCATAGATCGGCGCCGGGCTTTTGAAGTTTATCATAAATGAAATTGCCTCAGGGGCGCTGCACCCATTAGGAATAAATGGGGTGAATTCTTCGCGCCCGTAAATCACATTATTATGTTCAAACTCAACTTAAACCAGGCTGTTGAGGAAGGTTAGATACTACAAATGTCAAGTAGACTGTTCTTTAACAGTAAGGGAGAGGGTAGAACGCTGGCTGAGCTGGACTCAGTAATGAATCGAGATGGCGAACCTTCCCGTTCGGAAGGTAGGGCATCTGCAGCACGTGACAGGCGCCACTCTCCATGTCGACGAAGCAGGTCACCGAGGAAAGAGAAGAGCGAACGAGGAAACTCTCCTCGTTCACAAAGTGAGCCAGTGAACCACCACGCGCATTGAGCTTTTCGATTTTCGTCAGGAACAAACCGATGACGGAGGCAGATTCCATCATCCGTGATCCAAACGTGGCAGTCGAATTTGCGCGACAGATTTTTCTGCTAGAAGTCCAGCAGTCGATGGTTGGTCGACCTGACTTCGAGGTGTTTCGAGAAGGCATTCATGGAGCGGTGAAAGAGCTGTACACCGCCTATGAAATCGGCATGCGTCTTCATGCCGCGCGGCGTGAAATAGAGAAGAAGGATGAACGAATTCAAAACTTGGAGGTTCACGTGGAGAAGGCCGAGCGTGAGCTAAGGAAAGCCAAAACTGCCAAGCCGCGCGCAGCCGGCCAATCTAACCCGGTCATGGAGGAAAGGGTGACCCAACGGCTGATAAGTCATGTGATTGCCGATCAAGAGACGGCAAACATGTTTGCAGTAGAGACTGCAAGGTCCAGTGGTTATGAGAAAGGCTTCCACGACGGCCGGAAGGTCGGGATAGAGAAAACCAAGGAGAAACTCGCCGAGGAAGTATGTCGATGCGAGAACTGGGGTTTCAGGCACGGGTGGATTAAAGCTCTACAAGCCGTAGAGGCTCTCCGTCAAACAGGCGTTGAATCGGCGTCGCCATTATACCAACGTCATCACTTTTCCCTTAGCGCTTTTAACGCTTTTAAAATCGAGAAAAGCGACGATGAGGGTGGTGTTGAATAAAATTGAACATATTGTAAACGCTCCAACGCAGATTGGATGCAAATTATGTATTTATTGGTTAATTTAATAAAACACCCTGTTTTAAATGTTTGCATGTTTTAGCTTAAGCTTATACATTCTGAGCCAATCGGTCAATGTAATGAAACACTTCATTTTAGCTTCATTTTAGATGCTTGCATATTTCAACTTTTGTTGACAACATGTGCTTTTTAATCGTAATATTTATGAGAAGCACGCCGGCTCAGGATTATTATTCGGACCAAGCGCGTCATGCGCGGATGGGCGCTCCGAATCCGGAGGCTTAATCGGCCCACAAGTGTTGCACTGATGGGGCTCTGAATTCGGAGACTTAAATCTTGGCCAATCGTGATATCTACGAAGGGCGCTCCGAATCCGGAGTCTTTATTCGGTCCAAATGTGACCTGCACGAATAGGGCTCCGAATTCGGAGACTTAATCGGCCCAAAAGTGTCTTGCACTGATGGGGCTCCGAATTCGGAGACTTAAATCTGGGCCAATCGTGATATCCATGAAGGGCGCTCCGAATTTGGAGTCTTTATTCGGCCCAAACATGACCTACATGGCTAGGGCTCCGAATTCAGAGACTTAATCGGCCCAAAAGTGTCTTGCATTGTTGGGGCTCCAAATTCGGAGACTTAAATCTTGGCCAATCGTGATATCCACGAAGGGCGCTCCGAATCCGGAGTCTTTATTCGGCCCAAACGTGACCTGCACGGATGGGGCTCCGAATTTGGAGACTTAAATCTTGGCCAATCGTGAAATCCACGAAGGGCGCTCCGAAGCCGGAGGCTTAATTGGCCCATAAGTGTCTTGCATTGATGGGGCTCTGAATTCGGAGACTTAAATCTTGGCCAATCATGATATCCACGAAAGGCACTCCGAATCCGACGTCTTTATTCGGCCCAAACGTGACCTGCACGGATGGGGCTCCAAATTCGGAGGCTTTTTTGTCTTGGCCAATTGTGAGATCCACGAAGGGCGCTCCGAATCCAGAGGCTTAATCGGCCCAAAAGTATCTTGCACTGATGGGGTTTTGAATTCGGAGACTTAAATCTTGGCCAATCGTGATATCCACGAAAGGCGCTCCGAATCCGGAGTCTTTATTCGGCCCAAACGTGACCTGCATGAATGGGGCTCCGAATTCGAAGGCTTTTTTGTCTTGGCCAATCGTGAGATCCACGAAGGGCACTTCGAATCCGGAGGCTTAAACCGGAAGACTTTTGAACTGAATTTCGTAATGAGAAAACATGAAACTTTGACTTGCAAAAGTGAAATATGTACATGGTGAACCATTCAAAACAAGTATCATGCCCCACAGGTCGGGTTTAATGATAGAATTTACGCAAGTACGTTGAATTCCAAGGCCGTGGCAAACTCCTCCCAGACATGTCTTTGAACCAATATGACCCTACTCCTGCAATTGAGTCGATCTGATAGGGGTCGTTCCAGTTAGGACCCAATTTTCCCTCAGCGGGATTCCTGGCAGCTGGAAACACTTTCTTCAGGACCAACTCTCCTGGTGTATAGCGGCGCAGCTGAACACGTTGATTATACAACTTAGCAAGCTGCTGCTGGTACCGTGCCATGGATGCTAGGGCACGGTCTCTTCGTTCTTCAATCAGAATCAAATCCAAGGCCAACATCATGTTGTTTCGGCCCATATCAAAAACTTTTCATTTCAAGGTTGGGAGACCGATCTCCAAGGGGATGAGTGCCTGCGTTTCGAAGCACAAAGCAAACAGCGTCTCCCCAGTGGACCGCCTCGGAGTAGTGCGATGAGCCCATAATACACTCAGTAATTCTTCGACCCATCTTCCTTTAACTTTCTCCAGCCTCTTCTTGATGCCGTTCAAAATAGATTTGTTGGAGGCTTCAGCTTGGCCATTACTCTGAGGATAAGCTGGGGTGGAAAAATAGGGCCGAATACCATACTTGCTGCACAGTTCTCGGTAGACACCACAATCAAACTGGGTGCCGTTGTCTGAAATAAGTGCTCTCGGAATGCCGAATCGTGTTATGATATTTCTCTATACAAAACGCTTCACATCAGTATCTCGAATGTGCGTTAGTGCCTCCACTTCCACCCATTTTGTGAAATAATCTGTTGCAACAATCAAAAATCGCTTGTTGCCCGGGGCGCGAGGCAATGGTCCGACGATGTCAAGTCCCCATTGGGCAAACAGCCAAGGACTGGTTATAGAGCTTAACTCTTCAGCAGGCAGATGGGTTAAGGGAGAAAAGTTTTGGCACTGTTCATATTTTTTCACATAACATTCGGCATCAACTCTCATTGTTGGCCAATAATACCCCTGTGTCACAACTCGATGGGCCAAAGAGCGCCCGCCAGAATGGGCACCACAGCTACCTTCATGTATTTCAGTCAGGAGTTCCTCGACTTTATCCGGATGAACGCATTCTAGGTACGGGCCAGAAAGGGATTTTTTGTAAAGCTTTCATTGCGGATCCAAGTAGTATCGCAAGGCTTTGTTTCGCAGCTTGTGTGCTTCTTTCTTATTCGACGGGAGCTGTTCGGAAGATAGAAATGCAGCAATGAAGTCCTTCCAACTCAGACTTGACTCTATGACATTGATCTGGACTTCTTCTGAAGGGCCAATGCTCGGCTTAGGGATGAAACCTACTTCAATTGTCCGTTTAATCTCTGAGTTAATTGCAGAGGCTAGGCAAGCTAGGGCGTCTGCATGCGTGTTCTAATCACGGGTTGTTTGGTTCAACTCATGATGATCAAATTTTGTCAGCAAGGAATTTGTCGTTTTCATGTAAGCGGCCATACAGTCGTTTTTGGTTGCGTACTCCCCCTTTAGTTAATTGATCACAAGTTTTGAATCACAAAATATAAGCAAATGCCGAGCACCCAGGAGATGTGCATTCCGCAAGCCGGTTAGCATTCTTGCCTTATTGTTCGGTCTCATTGTTCGGTGCTTCGAAGCCGAGTTTGACAGCCTGCTCAATTATTGCTCCGTCAGGAGCCATGATCTCTACTCCAGCTCCACTGCCGCGTTGGTTGGACGATCTAGCACATCACAGTACAGCTGCCAAATGTCCCCGACATAAATTCTCCAGTTCGGCTTAGGTTGAATTTGATCAGACTTCAAGTCGGCCAGATCCCCAGTGAATTAGGCCACAAAGTCGGCAAACACTTGCCCCTTGATTGAGGTTCTGGGCAGGAACTGTATATCGTACTGGCCGAGTTCAAGAGCCCACTTTGAAACCTGCCCTGATGCCTCTGCACTACGGAGTACTGCCCGGAGGGGGTAGTCCGTTAGTACCCCGATAATATGCCCCTGAAAGTAATGCATCAGTTTTCTTGCTGCCATGATGAGGGCTAAGATGAGTTTTTCCAATGGAAGGTAACGTGTTTCGGCGTCAACCATTGCCATGCTCACATAATACACTGGTTGTTGCTCCCCAAGCTCTTCCTTTAATAGTACGGCGCTGATGGCCCAGTCAGAGACTGCCAGATATAAAATGAGCGGGTCACCTGCCGAAGGTGTTGTCAAAAGTGGCACTAATCGGAGGTAGGTCTTCAGACCGTTGAAAGCGGCTTCACACTCAGAGGTCTATTCAAAAGCCTTACCCTGCCGTAGGGTATGAAAGAATTATCGGCAGCGATCTGTGGAACGATTGATGAACCTGTTGAGTGCGGCGGTCATCCCCATCAACTTTTGAACCTCCTTTACCGATCAAGGGGAGCCGAGTTCCAAGATTGCTGTGATCTGCCTTGGGTTGGCTTCGATTCCTCGGTGGTTGACAATATAGCCAAGGAATTTTCCGGATCCGATCCCAAATGCACATTTGGAAGCGTTCAGCTTCATTTTGTACTTTTGTAAAATGCCGAATGTCTCCTCCAGATCGGCTAGATGAGTTTGCTCTTCTTTGGACTTAACCACCATATCGCCAATGTACACTTCCATAGTACGACCGAGTTGCTCCTTGAACATGGCGGTGACTAGTCTTTGGTAAGTTGCCCCTGCATTCTTCAGCCCAAAAGGCATAACCTTATAACAATAGGTTCCTCTTGGGGTGAGGAATGCAGTTTTGTCTTGGTCCTCCAGATGCATGGCGATTTGATGGTAGCCTCTGTAGGCATCGAGGAAGCTCATACGTTGATGACGCGTCATGGCATCTACAAGTTGGTCTATTCTGGAGAGGGAAAAACAATCCTTGGGACAAGTTTTATTTAAGTCCGTGAAATCCACACAAACACGCCAAGTCCCATTTTTTTCTTGACAACCACAGTGTTCGACATCCATGTAGGGTAGGTAACTTCCCGGATTGTCCCGGCATCAAGCAACCGGTCAACTTCCTCAACAGCGGCAGCAGTATGTTCTACAGCTGACCGCCGGCTTTTCTGAATAATCGGTTTGCATTTAGGGTCAACGTTTAAACGGTGCTGCGAAATAAACAGATCCACATCCGGCATCTCATATGGTTTCCAAGCAAATACATCAAGGTTGCCGAGCAAGAAGGAAATTAGCTGCTTCCTGTCAGCTTCGTTCAGGGAGGCGCCGACCATGAAGAACCTGTCTGGATTCCCGTCAATTTCAACTCGATCCAGGGCTTCCGTGACCTTTTTACTTGGGGGCCGCCCAACATCGTCGAGGCTCTTTCGATCTGGCACCTCAATAGAATTCACTTCCAACTCTTTTGGTGTCTTTGTAGCAAGGAGATAACATATTTGTGCCGATTTCTGGGAACCACGGATTTGCTCAATGCCGCATTCTGTTAGGAAGCGGAGCAGTTGATGATAGGTGCTTGGCACGGCCTACATAGTATGCAACCAAGTTTGCCCCATGATGAGATTATACGGCGAAGGCAGCTTGACGACCAAGAATTCCACATCCACTGTTCGAGAGCCCGCTCGAACTGGTAGTGTGATTTTGCCCAACGGGTACTCTGGATTAGCGTTGAAGCCGAATAATGGATAAAGAGCTGGAGACAAGTCTGACTCGGCAAACCCGAGTTTGATGAAGGTCTTGTAATACATGACCTCCGAAATACTCCCCTGGTCTATGAGAACACGTTCAACGGTAAATCGGTTTATGCATAGTTTAATGACCAATGGATCAATGTGGGGGAGTGTTACGCCGGTCAAATCAGAATCGTCGAAGGTAATATTCGGAGCTTCATGGGACCATTTTGCTGGTGTGATTTGCTTTTAGGGGACTGGATGCGACTGAATTACATGCACGGTTGGGGTGTTGGCAGGCTGTATATCATATGGATGACGCCGAGCAGAGGTGAATCCTGCTGTAGGGCAACTGTTTTGGTTGAGTTCTTTCGGACATGTTGCTGGAGCCGACCGTCTTGTACCAACTCCTCAAGGTGGTCTTTCAAAGCATAACAACTGTCGGTATCATGACCATGATCTTTGTGAAATTTGCACCACCTATCCCGTCTCCTCGTGTCGGGAGGTCCCACCATTTTTTATGGCCATTTGAAGAACAAAAGGTGTTGAACCTTAGCCATAACCACACTGATCGGCTCCAATAACTCCATGTATTTCTTGTCGGTGCACCTCGCGCGCCTGCTATCCACTTAAAGCTGCTCCTTAGCTCGGTGTGGACACTGGTCATTTAATCGGCGTGAATCCCGTGTTCGATCTCGCTTAGCCCGATTCCGTGATTCAGGGCTCCGTGGTGGTACAGCTTTTATTGGCTGCACGACTTCAGGCGGGGTCGACTTAGTGGCTTTATGCCCGTCTTTGACCCGGAGGGCATCGTCTTCTACTTTGCAGTATTTCTCAACTTTTTTCATCAACGCCCAAACCGTTTTTGGGGGCCGTCTGATCAAAGAGCTGCAAAGGGCACTGTCTGGATTTAACCCCATCTTGAAGGCGGTAATGGCCATGGAGTCATTGCAAGTATCATCTACCAGATTAAAACATTCCCAATACCGCGCCGAATACGCACAAAGGGTTTCCCCCAGTTGAATCTGCATTGCCCACAGAGAATCGGCTTGCTTCGGCTGGACCTCATTAGTGATGAACCTTGCCCTGAAGGATTTTTGGAGTTGGTGGAAGCTCTTGATCGAAGCCGGCTCTAGTTTATAATACCACCTGACAGCCCGTGGTCCCAAACTGCTCGGAAATATTCAACACATGAGGGCCTCGTCGTCTGCATAAAGCGTCATGGCTTGCTTATAATGGCGGGTGTCATCGGTGGGGTCTGATTTACCATCATACAAGGTGAATGACGGTGCTTTGAACTTTTTGGGTAGCACTGTCCTTGCAATCCATCGTACAAAGGGGTCATGCTAATCCTCTTCATCTGAATCATTTCTTCTTCGCTTCTTCCGTGCACGCAGACTTCCCTCAGAAGAACTGGAGGTGTCAACTCGTCCCTTCTTTGTAGATTCTGAGGATGATAAGTCAAAGCCACTATCATGTCTCCGAATTCGAGATCGTCGACCATCCCTTTTCAGAGGTCGTCCCGGGTCTTGGTGCGCGGCCCGTTGGGATTTTGCCACTTCCAAGGCCAAATCTTGTCGAAGGCGCTCGTTCTCAACCATCATGTTTTCCAACCTTTGTTCGTTTTGCTTTGCTTGCTCCATAATCGCTTGCATTGTCTCATGAGCTGATGTCGAGGGTGAATCGAAGTTCAAGACCCTTCTTGCGTTAATATTCTCTGGCCCAAGCATGTTGCTTGGAGTGGTTTCGTCTTGTGGCGTAGGGTCGCCAGCGACTACCGGAGGATCTTCCGTCACGTCCGCCATGGATGTGCTTGAGTATTCCCATAGACGGCGCCAATTATGGGGGAGTGGTTCTGGAAATACTCTTTAGATCCAATGGGGCACTGTGGTTCTGGAAATACTCTTTGGATCCAATGGGGCACTCGAGATCCTTAGCTGGTAACCTGAAAAAGAATGAACACTCTGGTCGGGGGTGCCGGAATTAACACTCCGACGGATAAATCAGTATATACTCTCTCGATTGCTTGTATTTTAAGTTAAGCGTACTAGTTCTCACATCCTTATCTTTGGTTGTTATTCTTCTATTTATATATGATCCTGGCCCTTATAGGGTAGGGCCCACTCTTAATCCTCTATATAACCATTTACTCGGCTCCTCGCTTAACTAGATATGCGGCCGATTAGGATATCCCTGGATTTGTACAAGATTGGGCCAAATACAATGTATATACCTCAACTCTCCAAGTTCAATAAGTCGGCCTCTTTGCACCCCCCTTATACTCGGCCCCCACATTTGCTATTTGTGTGGACCTAATAATGCCAGAAGTTGCTCTCCATGTATTGAATTTTTTCCCACATTTGTGAGCCTAATTAATGGCTCATTGGTTTTGAAATGAAAGAATCTCACAAACCCTTATTCTATATATTGAATCTTTATATAGAAAATTATATATATTATCATAACATTATCTCTACATTTATATTATTTACAGTTGTTTAGGTGTGTATCACTTTTTAATTGATTTTTTTTTTCCAACTAGATATAAAAGTACTACAACTCACATTAATAAATACATGTAAACTTATATTATGTGCTTAATAATAAAAAAAATTAACATAAAAATTGTTTATATATATTATTTTAAAATAAAGCATATGAATAAGATGGTAAAGAATATACGCATTGAAGTGTTGAACAAGGCAATGCAATAATAAGTGAAAACGTGTATGAACGACTCTGCCACCAAAGTCCAAGTCAAAACCCAGACTATAATACAACGTCTTAAGCCGCGTTTGTTTCGAGAAAATAAAGAGAATTAAAATAAGGGGCGTGTGGGGCATGTTTGTCATAGTTCGACCATAGGACGACAGATGCCATTCGAAATTGGTAGTAATTATTAACATTACATTTGAATTGAATGATTTGGACCCCAAAAAAAAAAAAAATTTGTTTTTGTTTTTGTTTTAATCACTTATTTGAATTATGAAGGGTTAATTACACTTGGTATTGTTGTACTTTTACTGTAATTTTATTTTGGTCATTTTATTTTCAATTATAATAATTAATTTTTTACATTTTAAATCAAGTTGTATTGTCATTTCTCTATCTATTAATGAGGTTGCTGAAAATTAAATGGTAAATTACACTAATCTCCCTTGAAATTTGAAAAAAGTTCTATTAGTTCCACACTTTTAATATAATTATACCCGCCTCTTTCAAAATTTGAATTCACATAACTCTTAAATCATTTTTCATTAGTAATTCGTGGGTCACTTGGATGAAAGAAAGGATGATATTAACATATTCTTTATACTAAAATGTATATTTATCATTATTTATTTAATTTTTTATCCACAATTATACTAGTTTTGATCACTTTAACCTTTGTAGGGCTAATTGTATTTTTCTCAAACCTTAAGAGATGTAAGTGTAATTTTTTCAAAATTAAAAGTGAAAGGACCAAAACTAGATTTCAATGAAAGTGCAAAGACTAAAATGATATTTTGAAGAAAATGTAGGAGCACTAATGAAAATAAAAAGAAAACACATGTTTAGCTCACATGATAAGTTTCGTTAGCTTTATATATAAATGGTAGATGGATGAAAATGTAATATTGCAATTTTTCTTTTTCTTTTTTTTTTGATAACTTAGTATCCGGGCTAATACCCCTTAATATTGCAATTTGACTTAAACTGTAAAGGGTTCACTGTCACGCTTAAAAATGCAGAAACCAAAGTGAGATTACGATGAAAGTGTACAGGTGCTAAGTGTACTTAATCTCATTATTCAAAAAGAGAAATACGGAGAAATGAAAAGAAATAGAGAGAAATTGATTGTTCTTACAACTCACTTTTTGAATCTCTTCAAAATTAGAAAGCTTGGGACATAAAAGAAATGAGAGATGATTAATAATTTTATATAATATCAAAATTGTCCTTCTTGTTACTAAAGAAATAAACCATAAAATGTTATTTTTTACTTTTATTTTATGTAATCTATCTAAACAAGATTAGATTATTTTTAGGGAAAATAACCAATAAGTTCGAATTTACTCTTAAAATTACTATAAAATCCTATCAAGTTACGACATGGACAGCTAAATCATATTTTTCATAAAGAATTTCTGAAAAATTCATTGCTCCGTAATGGTAGATGTTATCTCAAATTTACCCCTCATTTAATATGAAAATATTTTTAATCTAAGTAAAATAATATTTTTTAATTTTAAAAATTATGATATTGTATTAAAAAAATCATGAATCACAATGAAAAAATTATCAAAAAAATTCTATTTTGTTTTGAAAATTATTATTGAGTTATATCAAATTTCAATATTAACAAATAAATCCTTTTTTTATTTATAAATTATTATACGAAAAAAATTCAATTGTTCATAATAATATATTTTATTTTCATTTCATCTTGAACAAAAAATTTCATAAATAATTTTAATTTATTAGAAATTTTATAATTAAATTATTTTTAATAGTTCAAATTAAATGATTTTTCATAAACAAAATTATAAGTATAAGATTAATAATTTTTACAATTAAAATTTTAAATTTAATTAAGTTAAGATTATTTATAAAAATTGTTGTTCATATTAAATAGGAAGGGTAAAATTTGAATAAGATACACCATTATGGAATAATGAATCTTTTAAGAACCTTTTAACACAAATAGGACTTAATTATTCATATTGAAACTTGATATGACTCATTAATAATCTTAAAAGCCAAAAACGATTTATTGATTATTTTTTCAAAATTTTATAGGTGAGACATGTTAACGCATTTCTATAAAGTAATTGAGAGATAGGAGTAATGCTAGAGATTTCAAAATTTCTATCAAATATCTTACATCGGTGTGAGACTCGCAATGTGAGTCCAACACCCATGTAAGACATTTGATAGAATTTTTGAGATCTCTAACATTTTTGAAAAGACAAAGGATGATCAGCTTAGTTTGTTACAACTTTCCATTGATAGGGAATACCACATAAACAGTATCACGATACTCCAAAAGTATTTAATAATTTTCAGTTTAAAACAATTTTTTTTTCACTTCTTACCTATAAAGATTACCAGTTCCAAAAATTATTGTAAGATGAATCAACTTAAAAATGAATTAATATATTCGAGTTTGACTCAACTTATTAAAAATATGTTTGTAATCAACATGCAGTAATGGCTCAAGATTTTTGGACATCTTAGGCCAAATGCCAAAATAATGTCTAGCCTCATAGCTTTTTAAAAAATTAGAGCTTTTAACAGTAAGAATTTTTTGACAAGCTTTCAATGACATGTTATGTGGCTTAATAATTCTACTCATAAGGTAAATAAATTAAGTTTGAACACATTTTAAAAATAGTTAAATGTTTAAAGCTTGAATAATTTACTCTCAATTTGATTCGACTCAATCATATGAATTATAACAGATCAAACTAGTAAAACTCAACTCAATTAAATATCTCTTAAAATCTTCTTAAAAAATAAATATGACAAATTTAAACATATTTTAAAATCAAACATAAACAACTTAATACAACACTCCACTCAACTAATTTACCGGCTTCATAATGTTATTGCTGACTAGGAGACAATTACGAGTGGGTAGTGAAAAATTCAATACGTTAGATGATATCCATATAGTTGTATTATTATATTAATGATATCCATATAGTTGTATTATTATATTAAGTCCAGATCATATATAAATAAATAAAATACTATATAATACTTTTCCCAATAGAAAATTTGAGACCATTTCACAGAACTTTCAGATACAACTACACAAGAAGTTAAGCCATTTTTCAGTCTTCAAAAACCCTCCATGCCGACTCTAACTTTCTCTCTCTTCCATGGCCAAAATCGAAGATAACACCATCAAATCAAAACCCAGAAGCAGAACCAGCAGCTGCTTTCTGGGTTGCTTTGGATTTTCCGGGAAAGTCAAAGTTTCCGAGGAAATTCCTCCGAAAAAGTCTCCTCGCTGGTTTTCATGGCCACGGTTGAAGAAATCCGACGCCAAAACTGTCCCTGTCGATGCCGCCGCTGCTCCTGCCGGCAAGAAAATCACCTCCAAACACCATGCTCCAGCGAAGATTCCGGCAGCCTCGCCGGAGCAAAGTGAGCATGAAAAACTCCAAAAGGTATTTTAATAAAGCACTTTTATTCAAATTCTTTGTAATGAGTGAAGATTATTTACTATTTTTTTTTTTTTAGATAGTGAAGATTATTTACTATTAATGTTCCTAATATAATTTTTTTTTTTTTTAGAATATAGTTTGGAAAATGAAAGAGAAAGAGAAAAGAGAAATAAATTACTTATGTTCTTATTTTTGTAAGTAATTAAACAAAAGTTATACTTTTTGTTGATATGTATTCAATTTTTTCATTTCTTAACTCAATGAAAAAAAAAAAAAAAAAAAAAAACTAAATTCTAATAAATTCTTATTTTTATAAATAATTAAACAAAAAATTATAATTTTTGATAAAATTAAGACTATTTTGAGAAGATAGTTATAATCAACTTTTTGGTAAAAAATTGTTTATAAAC
The DNA here is from genome assembly GCA_036172215.1 of Camellia granthamiana. Classification (NCBI taxonomy): domain Eukaryota; kingdom Viridiplantae; phylum Streptophyta; class Magnoliopsida; order Ericales; family Theaceae; genus Camellia; species Camellia granthamiana. The sequence goes on from CM069913.1 coordinate 117,140,534, forward strand.
TACTTATAAATAACTTTTTTGTGAGAGAGGAAGTGGGTGATAATCTGGAAAGTAGATTATAACCCACTTCCCAAAATTATAATATAATTATTCAGTTTTTTCATTTCTTAACCCAATAAACAAACTAAATTCTAGTTTTTATAAGTAATTAAAAATTTCACTTTTTTGTAAATTATATATTCATTTTTTAACCCAATAAAACAAATTTTAACTTTCACTTATATTTTTTTCCTATCTTTTTCGTTCCATTTTTTTCTTTAAATTTCATATCCAAACATTTCTTTGTTTGCTTTCGATTTCAAAATTTTGAAAAATACTCAAATCTAATTTTATAAAATAAACACTAAAAAAATATTTTTTAAGCAAAAAACCAATATGAAGATTGATTTTTGTTTTTTTTATTATCAAATTAGTTTTCACCAACTTATGGTGGATCATTGTTTTGAATTTTCTTTTTCTTGTTTTCAGACAAGGCATGAAACTTCCCAGAACATCATCCTCGAAGATAACAAAGATTTGGATCATGTGAGTTCAACTAAAAAGAACACTTGTCAAAAACAATTATCCATTGACCGAAAAATTACCGTCTCAAAAATCAGCAATAGTCACCCCAGTTCACCAAAGAGGAAGTCAAAGGTGGATCATACTACCGTGTTATCTCCCTCCTCTTCCCCAAAGCAAAAGAAAAAACAAGTGACAAATGTGGGCGAAAATTCTAAAAGCCATGGGAATAAAATGTTGCCGGAAAGTGACACACTCATCGGAAAATTCGACCCGGTAATTGGATTGTCAATTATAATGGTGACCCTAATAATAATGCTAGTATGGGGTAGGGTTTGTGCCATTCTTTGTATTGCTGCATTGTTTTATGTCGTTCCTCGTTTCAAAATCGTCACTAGGTCTAGTGTTAGTTCTCAAAATGGATCAAATCAGATAGATTCGGATTTGAATTATGATGAGTACAAGAAGAAAGTGGTTCTAGAAGGCTTTCTTGAGAGAAAGCATCGAAATACATAAGAAAATTTGTAGTGTCAACATAGACGCTTTATGTAGAGATAGAAAGGTCTTGTTTGTATTTACGTAGGGATATAAATGTCTTATTTGTATTTGAACATAACTCTCACGATATCTTGGATTTATGAAGACCAAAATATTTCTTTTAGGTTTCGTTTGGTTCGGGTTATTTTAGTTTAGAAATAAAATTGACATATGTTTATTTTGTTATGTCTTTTCTTTTTTTTTTTTTTAAATTCAATTGATTTTTGTAAAGATTAAAAATAAATAAATAAATAAATAAAATTGATGAAAATAATGATAAAAATTGAGTTATTTTTGTCTTATTATGAATTGTCTTTAAATTGCTCCATTCTTTTTTATATTTTTAAGTTATTTAGTCTATAATCTAAATATAAAAAAAGATAATGATCAAATTTAAAGAAATTCTTGGTTTTTTCTGGACCAAAATAACATAAACGCCTTTAAAAAAAATTTAAAAAATTGGGAGGTATTTGTGTAAATTGGGTATAGAAAGGTTCTCTCTATTTTAATTGGTGGTTGGGAATGTCACGTGATGTTGATGTCGAAGCACGTGCAGCAGTGTATTGGGTTTTGTTTTTAATTTGGTGGTTGTGATTACAGACAGAATCAAAGATTCGTTTGTATTTTGTTTTTGTTTTTTTGCTTTTTTGAAGTTAGGGTTTAATTTTGCTGTTATTCACATACTTTTTCTTTGTGATTTGTTGATTAGACAATTCGTCTAATTTTGTTGTTGATCACAAACTATTGCTTGTTTTCACTTTTCAAAAAATATTTTTTAGAAAATTTTACTTTTTTATTTCGTATTTTTTTATTTTTACTAAATTTTTTTAATATTTTAAATAATTTTTTTACTTTTTAGACACACCTAACATAAATACACCTAAAAAGTAAAAAAAATATAAATTTTTTTTAAAAAATTCACTAAATACCAAAAATACAAAAAAAAATTACAAGAATTCAGTACATTTTTTGTATTTTTATGTATTTATTAATTTTTTAAAATATTTTTTCACAAATTTTTTACTTTTTAAATACATCTAAGTAAGGTGCATCTAAAAAAGTAAAAAAATGTTTAAAATTTAAAAAATATTCGCTAAAAACAAAAAAATATAAAAACCAAAAACGTTAGTTTTTAAAAAATTTAATCTAGAAAATTCAAACCAAACAAACTGATTAGATTTTTCTCTCTCTGTGATTAGCCAATTCTTTATGAATTTATGGATCTGTATTTTATTTTTATCATGCATAGATGATTAATTATGATTTTTTATTTTATCACATTATGGATGTTTGGTGTAATTTATCTAAATTGTTTGTAGTTTTTTTTTATATTGGAATTCTGTTTGCAATATGTTAAGTATAAATAGTTTAAATAAATTTTAAAAAATAATTATTTAAAAATAATGAAATATGTGTGTTATTTTTTATTATTAATTTTGAACTTATAATAAGTTATACTAACTAGGCTCATTGTTCAAGTTTAGTATTGATTTTTTTTTTTTTTAATTTCTCCTTTCGTTTTTCATACTAGAAAAATATTAATAATGAAGTTAAGAATACCCATATTTTTCATTTTACTTTTTTTTTAAAAACAAATTTTGAAAATTTAAAAAAAAAAAGTATTTTTAAAACAAATAGGTGTTTTCATAAAATTTTTAAAAAAATTAGTGAAATATTAATGTCGCCGGAGAATCTGATGATCAAATCAGCGGAGTACGATTATTCTCTCTCTACCGTCTATATACGATTGCAACTTCGAATATCTTCTTTCTATTATCTATCCGAACATGGATAGAGATACTTGACAAGATAGAGAAAGAGAGTAATAAAAACAGAGGACATTGCTTTCACTTTTGCTATTCAAAAAAAAAAAAAAAAAAAAAAAAAAAGAAAGAAAGAAAGAAAGAAAGAAAGAAAAATCCATACAACTGATTTGTACCTAAAATGTATGTATAGGGAGTGGTAGGTGAGATTATGGAGGCCGCTTATATAACTTGTTTTAGAAAAATGTTTGAGAGCCACAATTTTTATGGCTCAAATGGTTTAAAATTGTCAAAACGACGTCATTTTAGCAATTTTGATGTTGTTTTGTACTCAAAACGACATCGTTTTGGCAATTTCGAGCCATTTGACCCACAAAAATTGTGACCCTCTACAATTGCTGCTTATTTTAATATAAGGATTTATGTTAGATTGTTTAGTACTTATTAAGCAAAAATAATTTAAATAAGTTAAAAAAAATTAATTTTTTAGAAGTTGAGTGAGGGGTGTTTTTAGTTTTTGCTTTTTTGATTATTAACTTTTAGTTTAAAATAATCTCCACTAAATACTCCATAGTAGATCGAATTATAAAATTTTGATTACTCAGACATTTGTGATTTCAAAATTTTACTCAAATTTGATTAAAAATTTTGTTTGATTTTCTATAGACCCCTCCATTAAGCATAAATTTGAGTAAGGGTAACTTCAATCATCAACCCCTTTTTTTTTTTTTTTCTTTTTGTATGTGTTTGTTGAAGCTTGCTTGAAATTTCTATGAAAATCTCTCTTGTGAAGAGAAATTTTTCCGTGATTATACCAGAACAATTTATCATTCACTTTGAATTTTCTCTATAAAGAGCTGAAATTTTTGTGAATTTTTCTTCACAGGAAAATTTGTTTGAAATTTATCTGAAATTTCTCTATGCTTAAATTTCTCTGTAAAAATATTGAAAGACCCTAATTACTATAAAAATATTACATGTCTTTTATCTAATAAATTTTAATATCAGGTACCTTAAATTAAAAATTCAAAATTTTTATTGAAAACAGTTTCAAAAATAATTTATTAAACAATTTTATATATCAATTTATGTTTTACTATTTTAATACATAAATTAATAAAAGCATAAACAAATCAGATAAAAACCCAATTAAAATTTTGTATAGGGGACATACATGCCCACAACTTTTGGAGTCGTATTTCTAAATGGATTTGGTAATACCAAATCCTGCATTTTGATTCCCATGCCCTCTGATCATAGGGAGGCCCACCTCAATTGAACATTCTACAAAACTAGAGGTGCAAAGCCAACAAAGCTATTCGAGCTCGATCTGACTAAAATATACCGTTAAAACATAGTTTAAGATTTAATTTTTAAGTTAAGTTTAAATAAATTATTACTTTTGTTAATAAATATATATACGCTATAAAAAAAAAATAAGTTGCTCATATTTGGCTTATTAAGTGTTTTTCAAAAGAGATTTATTATATAAGTAATCCAAACTTAATTACGTTTTTTAACTTGTTAAATCTTGAAATTAAACTTAAACATTTATTACTTTCGTTTACTGTACTAAACAAAGTAAGGGTTTGTTTGACAAAACTTAAAAAAGTAAAAAAGTAAAAAAATCACTATTATATTTAAGTCACATCATCTTATTAAGTCACATCACCTCTCTACCACATCACTTCAAACCTAACACATACCTAACTCATATTTCACAAAAAGTTAAAAAGTGCACTTATTTAGATCATTCCAAACCACTCCTAAATTTGGGTAGTCAAACTTGGATTGTTCGAGCCCATAAAGTCTATCACGGATTCTGTTTCAATAATCTAAACCATTCAATATGTAAAGGTCGTTGAGCATTTCATTCCTACAAAATATCACGTTGATCGGATATCGATAGCTACTTGATCGGATTAGATTTCTATCAATAATTTATTTGAAAATTATATTTACCGTTAACAGAAATATGATTTGATCAAATGGTTATCGATATCCGATTAACGTAATTTTTGATAATGATGAAGTACTCGGCGAGTTCTATACATTAAATGATTTAAATTATCAAAACATAACCTGTAGTGGGCCACCATAGGCCTAACAGCATGCTCCAGTCTAACTTCTGATTGAAGAGAGAAGTTTGACCCTTTTAAAAATTAACTTTTTTTAATGATTTTTTAACATTTTATAAAAAGATATAAAAAAATTATGAAAATAGTTAACATTTTTATAATAATATTTTAACTAAAATAGTGAGTTGCTAAAATAGACTTAATCGGTGTCATGATGCTCCACCTCTCCCACCAAAACAAATTTTTTAGGTATGATCATCTTCTTCCCCTACCACCAAAAACAAATTTATTAGACAAAAATTCTACAAATATACAAATATATAACATAGTGTACATTTTTTTTTATATATTCTCTTTTATGCAAAGTGAGATTCTTTGTTTCCATTTTTTTTCCCCCACTCTGTCTTAAACACATTTAAATCTATGTTATTCTACCTTGAAATTATTGCATCATGAGATTTTTAATAATTCAATAATTATAAGAATTTTGAGATATAGAGAGAAAAAAGACGAAGAAGAAAGGAAAAATGAAGCATTATAGGCTAGTAATGTGATCAAACTTATTTACTAATAAGTCTTACTCTAACTTATAATGATAGATTTATCACCATAAAAATATATTAAAAAATACAAATTAATTATTTATACTTCTTACATTGTATTTCAATAAAACCTAACACAAATTAAATAAAAATAAATAAAAACTACAAATAAAAGCAAAAACATTTTAATCATTTATCACTTTGGTAAATTGTTAAAATTATTACTGGTACCAAATCATCTTTTCACAAATACAAAACACGCACTTAAAAAATCTTTAAAAATTTCATTATCAAAACGAGACATATGTATATATATAAATTTACTCAAATTTCATTAGTAAATATATCTCGTCTATTAGGACCTGCTGGTAATTATTCTTAGGAAAATAAATGCTCTATTTGGTTTGTTTTTCAAAAAAAAAAATTCTCTAAAAAATTAAAACTTAATTTAGTAAAAAAATGACAAAATAAAAACACTCATAATTTCCTTATATTTTAATTTTAATGTTTTGAAAGGGTAAAAATAATTTTTAAAATTTTAAATATAAATTTTATATTTATTTTCATCAAATTATTTGTTATTTTTTAAAAAAAGATTTAGAAAACATAGCCAAGAGATCTTGGACACTTTTTGCTGTTTGTTGGGCCAACTTTGAATAGGCTTATTTCAAGATCACAAATTCACGACCCAACAAAACCCTAACCCACTGTTATAAAACCCGTGTTCTGGGGGTAGAGAAGGTTTTGTACCTCTTAGCAAACCCTAGTCTTCGCGGCCGAGTTTGTAACCGACTGTAGCGATGGTAAGCACCATCTCTCTCTCTCTCTCTCTCTCTCTCTCTGCTCGTTTTCTCTTCGTATGTTCTGTTTGGCTGCCGTGAAAACGTGGAGAAACAGAAAGAATTTTGAACTTTAAATCTACTGAGGGGAGGTTTCAACTCTTTTTAGAAAATGTTGATTTAAGTGATTGAACATTCGTAATTTTGATGATTGTTAGCATTATTATTATCGAACATTATATTGAAGCCTGCTAATTGCACAGCTTTTTAGTTACCTTGATTTAGCCTAATCATTTGGATTAGAAATTCGAATATTTTCTTTTGCAGTTTTGAGTTTTTTCGGTGGAATACACTTTGAATCCATGTTATTTTAGATTCCATGAGTAATACACATTATATTAACGGTAAATTACACTGATCTCTGTGGAGATTTGAAGAAAATATTGCAAGGACTACAATTTTAACATAATTACATTGAGTACGCCGTGTTTGGTTGGGGATTGGAGAAGTGATTTGGAAAGAGAAAATGAAAAGATAAGGGAAATGTGAATAAAATATCCTACATCTCATTTAGTTTCACACACACCTTTCCTTTTCTTTTTTAATCCCTTTCTAAATCCCCTAACCAAACTGAGTGTTACTGTGTGTGTGTGTTTGGTGGGAGGATTTGAGGAGCGAATCGGAAAAGGAAAGGGAAATATAAAGAAAAGGAGAAAGAATTGATAGGATTCGAATTATAAGCTATGTTTGGTTGTGTTCGGAATTGGACAAAGAAATGAAATTATGAGAGCAATTTTTTATTTATTTTTTTTTTGCTGAATTTGTTGGAGCAATCGTCTTTGTTTTGAGCCAAGTTAGCAATCCTTTCTATTTTGAGGCCCATATATTTTTCCGCTCACTTTTCCCGTTTCTTTTCTCACATACATAAAGGAAATGAAGTTCTAGAAGATCCCCGCATTTCTTAATTCATTTCTCTCTCACTTTCTTTTCTCCTGTGTTTTCCATTATAACCACGCAAAAAGAGGATTGCATTTCCTTTTCCCTTTCCATTTTTCTTATCAAATCTTCCAAAACCAAACATAGCCTCAAGGTTTTAATCCACATAATACTTGGATTCTCCTTTTCATCAATAATTCGTTAGTCATATGGATGGAAAAATGATAATGTCATATCATTTACACTGAAACATATATTCTCTCTTGTTTATCATTGTGAATTCATACTATATCGGTTAGTTTTAGTCGATTGGTTAATCATTTAAAATTTTCCCTGATAGAAAAAGAAAACAAAATATGGATAATGGAATCTTTGATTCCTTAAGCCTCAGATTATTATACTAACTTGGTGGTTAATCTTATTATTTTTAATTGATATATGAGATAAGAATTATAGATTTTAATGAATGGACGTTGAAGACCTTGTTTAATACCCATAACTGATAGCATTTAATCCTGCATGTATAAAGCTGGAATTGCAGGTTTATTTTCTTTTTTTAGTCTATTGTTCTTCCAAACCAAGTGGGAGTTATTTAATGTCAATTTTGATTATTCAATCCCTAATAGTGAAATACGATGGAACCAAAAAATTCTTATTTTTCCCACGAAATTTGAAAACAAACCCTCCACTATTTACAGGCCAAATGTCACATTCAAATATTAAATGCCAATATCTACTGTAAAACACCGTGTTATATTGATCAAGTTGTTAAAGAATGTTTTTTATGCATTATTAGTTTGATGATAATTGTTTTTTGGGTAATGGTACATCCCACTAAAAGTGGTGCTCTAAAGCACCACTAATGAGTTGGCAAGCATTTAAAAAAAAAAAAAAAACAAACAAGACACAAACAGTGGGCCCCGTCCATTGCCACATCACTAGTGGTGCTTTTAGAGCACCACTTTTAGTGGTCTCAAGCATTATTGTTGTTTTTTATAGTGCATTGTATTTTGAAGATGTAGTTTTGGAAGACGGTGCTTTTTTGGTGGTTAATTTATTTTAGGTCAATTGGAAACGTAACATTATGATAAGTTTGATTGTTATTGTAATCTGGGCGATATGTCCAAGTATTACACTGTGAGAAATTTTTTACCAAGTCCTTAGTGAGTATGATTTATCCATAGTGTTGCTTTGAGAAGATTTGTTACCAAGCTCCCTCTCATGACCCAAACTAATGCTTGTAGATTTCATGATTTATAGATTTTTCGTGGGTAGTGTAAATCTTAGCTTCATAAAGGTGGAATAAATTGTAAGTTCTCTCATATGATTGTAGTTTAATGCTCTGAAGCAACTTCAGCTGGAGTTTTTGCTTTTGTAGACCACTTAGAAAGCATTTTGGGGAGCTTAATTAGTTATGCTTTTTTCAAGCTTATGTTGGGAATCTCCGCAATCCACCAGTGGTTTTTTTTAATGAGTAGTTAAAATCATCTCATGTCACCTCTGGTTCCTGCCAATATCTTCACATTAGCATGTTGATTTTATGTCACCTCTGGTTCCTGCCAATATCTTCACATTGGCATTTTGATTTGCTTTATGCAAGCCATGTGGTATACTGGATGTATTCAGTGTGCAATTGAAGGTGGGTGGTTTCCCAAAATTAAAACCATCACACATTAGTTCATGTCATTTAAGATCATATTCAAATGTTGTCAAAATTTTTAGAGCCATGGATGAAAATGAAGTAATAGCCAAAAGTGGGTTGATTTCTGCCTTGTTGCATGTCATGGTGATTTGGAAGTTATCTTTCTGTGTGATCAAGTCGTCTGGTTCTAATTCACCCAAAAAGTCATCTGGTTCTAAAAATTTACAATTGCACTTTCTAATTTTGTTTCCTAATATGATTTATTGATGTACTGTTTAAATTCTTTTTTCTGCAGGTGAACGTTCCAAAGACAAAGAAGACTTACTGCAAGTCGAAGGATTGTCGGAAACACACCTTGCATAAGGTAACACAATATAAAAAGGGCAAGGACAGTTTGGCTGCACAAGGCAAGCGCCGTTACGATCGAAAACAATCGGGTTATGGTGGACAGACTAAACCTGTTTTCCACAAAAAGGTTAGAACCCTCTAGCATTTTTTTTTTTTTGGTTGTATTTCTCATCTATGTAGTAATGGATCTGGTTAGTAAACATTCAAGGTCAGAATTTTTTCCTGACTGCTACTCTCTCATAGGCAAAAACTACAAAAAAGATTGTGCTGAGGCTGCAATGCCAGGGTTGCAAACATGTATCCCAGCACCCAATCAAGGTTTATCTTCTCAACTTTCGTTGTTTCATTTGTTTTGGCTTCTTTAGTGTTCCTTTCTTGACCTTGACAGGCACATTGTTGTTGGCATTGTTTTTGCAGCGTTGCAAACATTTTGAGATCGGTGGAGATAAGAAGGGGAAGGGAACTTCTCTCTTCTAAATTGCAGTTCATGGAAAATTGCTCGTTGTTTGGTTGCAGTGCTAGATAACCTTACATTTCGTTTCAGTTAAACTTCATTTAGTTGGAATTCATGTGTTTTTTGGTTGTAGACTTTTGTTGTTATGCTGTTTTGGTTTGGAATTTCAGATTTTACTCAGAAGTACCAGACATATCAATTGCTGTTACTAGTATTTGAACCTATTTTTGTTTCTCTTGCAAAATGGCAATGTACTTTAATGTTTTTGATATATTTACTGGGATTTTGACTATGGTGTTGGATTTTCATTACCATTTTAGTAATAGGCATGAATAGTTGGATCCTCCTGGGGATATTTCTGAGCTTTTCTTCGTTTCTACTGAATTGTTCTGGGTGCATTAATTGGTATAAGAGTTGTTGATTCTTGCAAACAAGTGGAGTTAAGTTTTAGTATGTTTGGATTTATTTATTAAGATTTTAACGAGTTCAAGCTTAATAAAAGTTTAACGGATAGAACTCGAGCCGCGTTGGTTTAGGTTTGATTTGAGTTTCAATTTGTTCACAAGACTTAGTGAGTTAAAAAATTTGTAAATTTATACTTATGTATGAGATTAAGTTATAATTAAAATTTTAATTATACAATTATATATATAATATATAAACATCTTTAAAAAAAGTTAATATTTTATCAAAATAATAATATGTACTACTACTATTATAAAAATATATTATCTATAGTTAACTATTATTTATGTTATATTTTTTAAATATATAAATAACATATTTATTTTATTTTTTATACATATTTTTATATTGTTTAATATATAAATAATAAATATTAAACGAATTAAGTATTAGAATATTTGGGTTTGTTTATTAAAAATTTAATGAGCTCAAGCTCAAACACAAAAAAGATTTATGAATCATGGGCTTTTACCGAATTGAGTTCAAGTCTATTTACGAACGGTTCTGTTGAAGATTTATCTTTCCTTAGCATTCTAGGTATATCTAGATCGAAATTATATGCTATTTACGTTTCAAAAAGTTGTGTTACGTAACGGTTGCAATGGTAGGTGTACTATCTGTTGCACCATCTATTGCACCTGCTTTTGCGGTGTCACGAAAATTCACATATGTAACAGTCATTTCCGTGTTACGTAATGGCCATAGTGGTACTGTAACGGCCCGTTACACTCGAGCTTGAACGCAAAAAAAAATTAATAAACCAAGTTTAATTGAGTTCTTACCAAACCAAGTTCAAGTCTGTTTACAAGTGGCTCAGTTTATTTGCAGTTCTACTTAGCAATGGTGTTACCTTAAACTAATCTAAGGAAATAAAGGCCTCAAATGAATTCTTTAACTGACTTGGGGCTGTTTGGGAAGTGGGTTTTTAATTTAATTTAAGCTAAAATCCATAAAAAAATAAAATAGGTTAAAATAGTAAATAAAGTAAAATATCACATCACACCTATAATCATTTTACTTTTTTTCTCATAACATCACATCCCAACTAAAAAAAAAATTAATCATCTTTCCAAACATAAAAATTTTAGCCTAGAAAAATAGTCAAAAAATAAGTAACCTATTAAAATAGCAACTTTCCAAATACCCACAATATATGGTGCTTGTTATGAACTATTGTGGTCTTTGCTATCCAAATGGATATGAATTATTATTTTTTTATAGGTATTTATACACAAATCTTAATTTATGAACTTATACTTCATTAAGTCGAAACTAAAATTTTTTAGACATTCAAGTCTCATTAAATTTTTAGTAGTCAGAATTGTCTTTCAAACAATGATTGTTCATCATTTATGATTATCTATGGAGGAACTGATGATTTGACATTTATTTTAATTTTCAAAACCTTAAAACATTAACTTCCAAATTGAAAAAATTAAGAAAAAAATTATGTGCAAAAAAAATAATAATTAAATTTTTTTGGAAAAAATTGAAAAAATTAAATTATGTTTTTGTGCAAAACTAAGAATTTTGTATCTATAAAGGAGCATGATGATGGAACACTGAAGTCAAAACTATAAAAAAAAAAAAAAAAAAAAAAAAAAAAACACTTTAAAAATAAAAAAATTAATAATATTCTTAATTTTAAAATTGAAAAAAAAAAACTAATAATGTTCTCAGTATTATTAGATAGTTGAATCAAATTAATAAGTAGAAGGTCAAAAACGTTTAATCTCATATTCTGTTTTTTTTTTCATCAGTTAATGAAATAATTATCTAGAACATTACTATGCAAAAATTGATAATGTTCTTATTTTTAAAAAAAATTTTAAAAAAAAAAACTAAGATTTTCAGTTTTACTAAAGAGGAATATTGGTTCAAAAAATTTTAAATAGGATATGAACTACCATAATACTTATAAGGGATTTTTATTGATAAATCTCATTTAGAAGTGTTTTAATCCAAGAAGTCCATGAAGGAATTTTTTAACCCATTTAGTCCTATGTATGTATAGTTTTATTCCATAAAGTCTTTCTTCTTGATTTACACTATTTTCTTGGACATTTATGCCCGTATATTTAATTTTGATACCCTTATAAATATTTTTTGAACGGTTAGCAATTTTATGATGTGAACATTCATATTTTTAAATTCACATTGGTAGGAATGTAAAATTGGCCCGTGAACGGCCCGAAACCCGCCCTCGAGCTGGGGCGGGCCCGGCCCGTTGACAATATGAATATTCACATTGACATGTTAACATTCACATTAATAGGAGTGTAAAATTGGTCCGCGTCCCGTGGCGGCGCGAAACCCGCCCGCGGCCCATGGGTGGCTAGGGGCGGGCCCGATCCGGCCCATTGACAATGTGAATATTCACATTGACATGTTAACATTCACATTGATAAGAGTATAAAATTGGCCCACAGCCCGGGGCGGGCCCGGTCCGGCCCATTGACAATGTGAATATTCACATTGATAGGAGTGTAAAATTAGCCCACGCCACGTGGCTGCCCGAAACCCGCCCACGGCCCGGGACGGGCCCGGCCCGGCCTGTTGACAATGTGAATATTCACATTGACATGTTAACATTCACATTGATAAGAGTATAAATTTGGCCAGCGGGCCCGACCCGGCCCGTTGACAATGTGAATATTCACATTGACATATTAACATTCACATTGATAAGAGTGTAAAATTGGCCCACAGCCCGTGGGCGGCCCGAAGCCCGACCGCAGCCTGAGGCGGGTTTGGCTCGACCCATGACAATGTAAATATTCACATGGACATGGTCGTCTTCTCCGGCAAAAATGAGTGAATTTTCGAGCAAACTTCGACTGGCTCGTACCGCTTTGTTTGAGCACCGATTTTGACATGGTTTATTGCGTTGGACTCGTCTCAATGAGTACTTCATGTTGGTATGGTCAAAAGTTGGGTTTGACTGCGTCGGAAATTTCAGTTGTCCAAAAATGTGGTCCGTATTGCAATTTTTGGCGGACTTTAGTTACTTTTTGGCTCTTTGGTTTGGTGGGTTTGGATTCATCTAGTCGACACGAACCTTTTGATTGGCCAAGTAATGCATGTCGTATTGCCAAAAAATGATTCCAATGAAGAAGAGTGTAGAACCAATTTTAGAGAGAAAATGGGTATGCAAACATAGTCGGCAAAGCTTTTGCTGGCCTAAAAACTTGGTCGAAAAGTCGGCAATGTAGGATGAAACTGGGATGGCGGACATAGGAACTTTGTTCTCGGCAATGTAGGTGGATTATTGTTGACACCCCATTTTTGACCATCCTCAAGGCTTGGACGTCACCATTTGAACACTCGGTGATCATCCATGTTTGTGTTCGTCCTGAGCTCTCGGAGGTCTCGGCCACGCGCCTTACCTCAAGACCTCTCGACTTGCCTGTTTTGTGTTTGGTTTTGCACCAAACATTTGTGTTTTGCTTCTGAGGTTGGGAAATAGCTTGTTGGCCATCCCCACACCTCACCAGCCATGGTATGATGCCACCGGCCCTATTTTCTTTCCACCGGCCAAAAGTGTTGGCCGGTCGGCATTGTGATTGGTCGGCCAGCCACTGATTTTGGTCAATCGGCCACTTTTTCTGGCCGAGCCCTTTTCTTGAGAGGGCTTGAACCTTTTGAATCCTTGTTTTAGCTTCTTGAGGAAGCTTGAACCTTTTGAACCTTTGGTTTTAGCTTTTTGAGGAAGCTTGAACCTTTTGAATCTTTGTTCTAGCTTCTCCAAGAAGCTTGAACCCTTTTGTCTAACTTCTGCAAGAAGCTTGAACCCTTTGCCTAGCTTCTCCAAGAAGCTTGGCCTTCTTGGCTTTTTTGCTCCAAGCTTCTAAAGCTTGGACCCTTCTTCCTCTATAAAAGAAGAGCTCCTCTTTCATTGCAAGGGTTCCAACAATTGGTCTAAGGCATATAAGAGTTGTATCTCTCTATCTCTACATCCAAGCTCCATAAGTGTTGGTTCTTGACCCCTTTACACACCACCTCACAACCACACACTTCCTCCATCACTCTAAGGTTCTTGGAGTTGGTTTTCAGAGGTTTAAGGCCTACATTTTTGGTCCATAAGCTGCTGGAGCTTCTTGGCTACAAGGGTAACACTTCTTACCCTCTTTATTTCTCGTTTTTGCACACACTTTTAGCCTATCTTGTATGCTGTTTTGGGATTTATCATAAACTGAAAAAAGTCTTATTTTGAGCTCCTTTTGAAGTTTGTTTAAGATCACTTTTATGTTTGGGGTTGTTTACCCCCTCTTAGGCCTTGTTTGGCCCTATTTTTGTTCCATTTTGGTGAGCTTCGGGACCACCTTGTTTGGGCCTCCTCACCACTAAAATCTTAAGGGATTTCAGTGGTGAGGATGGTGGTTTAAGGTCCTAAGAAGGAGAGGGTCACCCCCTCTCCTTGTTATCTTCAATATGTGCCATTTTAGCCTCATGTGTGAGCACCCTTCTCAAGACCATGTTGGCCATGTCTTAGTAGGTATTTGGCAGTATTTTGCCATGTTTTACCTCTGTTTTTACTTGGTTTAGACACACCATGCTTAGCTTGCATACTTGTCTTGTAATGTCATGAATTGCCTTAACATGCTTTGTGCTTTGAGCCTTGTGTCTAGCATGTTTTTTGCCTAACTTTGTGAAGCTTTTATGCTTGTTTTAGCATGCTAAAGGTCTATTTTTGGTCATTTGGGTCATCCATGCTTTGCTTTGTATAGCTACCATGTAATCCCCCTTGTATTCCTTAAGCATTGACCCCTCTAGCATGCCATCCTTGCTTTGTTTCAGTGGTTTGGAACCACTTGCCATGCCATTTCAGTCCTTATGGTGTGCTTGTATGCTTGCATTTGATGCCCCCTTTAATATGTTAAAAGGTTGTTGTCTTATGCTTAAGTGTTGGACCTTGTATGCATACATGTTTGTATGTGTTTTGGCCCTCATTTCCATGGTATTTGGCCACTGTTTTGGGCCTAGTTGAGGGCTGCCCAAATTGGTATAAGTCCATTGTTTGCATGTTGTGGCATGCTTGCTTTGTAGTTGTCACACACTTGGCCCCTTTGGCATGTTGTTGCACGCTTAGGTGGTAGTGCATTTGGCATGCATTCCTTTGCTAAGTTTCTTAACATGTTGTCCATGTTGCATCTTGCATGCTTGCATGGTTAAGTTGCCATTTGCATGCTTGATTAGCTTGCATATTTGTTCCATACTTCACATGCTTGTTTGCTTAAGGTTGTGTGCCTAGTACACATTGCATATTTGTATGCTTACCTTCATGCATTATGTTGCATGCTTAGTTCACATGCCTAGGTTGCATTGCATTGAGCATGCATGTCTTGCCTCTTGATCAAGTGATAGAGGTTGGGCCACTTATTTGTTTTGGTGTGTATTGCATTTGAAATCAAAATGCACAACTCGGCCTCTTTGGCCATCACGCATTGAAATGCGCGATTGGTGATCCGAGGGTCGAGTACCAAACTCCTTTGAGTCATAAACATGATAAGGAGTGTGGTTGGTGCAAACATTGCTTGAAATGCATTGCCATGCCATGTTCTGCCCTCTGTTGCTGTCAAAACAGGTTTTTGCAGGAAGAATTGGCCGGCCGACTGCATAGAGTGCCGATCGGCCAAATATGGATAGCCAAGAGCTCAACAAATGGTCGATGACCATCCTGACATGGCCGGTGATGATTCCCCTTGGTCGGTGGTGTTCCACAGTGTCCATAGAGTGTACCCTGGGACTTGTACAATTTCCAGAGGAGCAGAGCAGGGTAAACAGAGGCAGCTTGTGCATGGCGACGGATTTCTGAGCAAACCCGAGCACGCATGCATTGGACCCTCTTCCCAAGGCCTTTTATTGCTTTCCTTAGCTTAGTTAATTTGTTAATTAATTAAGTGATCTGTAATAATTAATTATCTTGTAGGTTAATTAATTTGTATATTCTTTTGGTCCCTCTGAGCGAGGGCGAATTTGTAATAAGTGTGGGTGCGTGTGTGCATGTCTTCCAACCCCCACTTCTTTCTCCCTTTTACTTACCTGCTTTTGATGGTTAGTATTAGGTCATATTTAATTTATCATACCTTATGCTATGTATGCGTGCATCCATACATTTGTCTTGCATGCACCGGGCTCGGCGCATCATACTAACTGCATTGTATTTCAATTCCAAGTTGAATACGTGTTAGTTGTAGCATCATCATATGCCATCCATAGATTAGCCGAGCCTATTGTAGCTGCATCTTGCATGTGTTGCATTAGCCATCTTAACATGAACTAGGGTCATCCATATGATTACTAACTAGTTTCTGTTTTGGCTTGGAGTACTCGGTAACCAAAGTTCCCGAGCCGAGGTAACTTTGGTGATGACGGACACGTGGCCTTAGGCAATGAGTCAGGATTTCCTAAATTTCTCCAAAAATAAAATATTTAGGTGGCGACTCTGTATCTAGCAAAGCAGTCCATGTTTGGCACTTCTTTCTAAAAATCTGTTTTCCAAAACGATTTGCCGGATTTGGACTCTTTGGTGCTTTATCGGTCTCGCATTGCACTTTGCAAGACTAGATTCAGAACCGTGACACAATTTGAGTCCGAACTATAGTAAGCCCAAATGAACAAAACGGGACTCATCCTCCCGGGACGTTCGGGGACGTCCACAATTATACGTCGACGAAATTGTAATGACGTGTCCGAGCTAATGTATAGGAAGTTGGAAAGTTAGTAGCTACTGTAGGAAGTCGCCAAGTGACTTAATGGATAAGCTTCAACGGACTGTTGACGAGCCAATAGTAATGTTACCAAGTAATGTAGCTGAGGAAGTGAAGTTGCCGAATATGGTTATCGAATAAATATATGATGTAGGTAGTGAAACTTTGACAATTTTCCTGTGACCGAATAATGTGAAACGTATATTAAACTTGAAAATATAATGACGTAAGGTAATGAAATATTTGCCAAATAAAATTGAACTTGAAAATATAATGACGTAATGATGCAAGGTAAAGAAATATTTGCCGAATAAAATTGAACTTGAAAATATAATGATGTAAGGTAATGAAATATTTGCCAAATAAAATTTGCCTATGAAATATTCACTTTGCCGAATAAAATATACGGTTGCTGAATAATGTGAGAAATAACAGGAATTTTCAAAAGTCGAAAACCAAATTTTCATGGCCACAACTTTCTGTATTCATCCTCATTTGGTTGCCAAATAACTTCTTGATTAGCCTACTACTGAATTTTCGAACTTTATAAGTAGCCAACTACCACAAAAATTAGATTAGTACCTCATGGGTGCAAGTATATCTCAAGAATCAAAGAGATTGTGAATCCATTATATAATGTCGAAAAGAAGCTCGCAAAAACAAGAGTGTGAAACCCATTTTTAGAGAGAGAATAAAAATGCAAAATAAATCCAACTAAAGACATTTCAATGGGTTTAGTATGTGCCGACTATATTGAATAAATGTTTGGACCAAATCTATGAGCATAAATATATACACATATATATTTATATATATGTATATGCATATAGACAGTAAGATTGAATTTCAAAGATCAATTTAAACAAAGAGTAAAAGGACAGGATCAACTGTAGATCTTGTTTATAGTAACGTGTAACAATGATTTAAGCATCTTGAGTATGGTATTTGTTGTCTTCTTCGTTGAATTCTGTCAGACGTTTCCCACAGACGGCGCCAATTGTGAGACCCAGAAAAATCCTCTCACATGGATTGTTGAAGAGATCCAATGAAAAGAAGAGCTTCACCCCTGTAGATTTGCAATGATGAATATAGTCGGTGCCACCCAACCGGGGTTACCGGCCGAGGACACTTCAATGATGAAGTTAGTCATTGAATCAAGAAAATAAATAGTATATATTTGAAGGGGTGTGTGTTCTGTAGAGAGAGATGAGACATACCTTACACTTGGAATGCCCCCCTCCTTTATATAGATGGGAGGTGTGATATTTGTTTGGGTTGGACCCATTGTAAGCTTTGTTTGGGTTAGGCCCAATAAGGTAGAACTTATATTTTTTTGGCTCCCACAGTTGGCAATTAAAATTCTATAAGAACTGATTAATCCTTGCTAGCACGCTCTAAATTACATTATTAACTTTCGAAAGCCAAAAAAGCCAACACCAGGGCATAAAATAAATATTCTCCTCATAGTATATGGTATAGATTTTTTTGAGCAAAGATTGTCTCCGGTTCATGAAAATAGACTGGATATTACAATTTACATTTTGTGAGCTTATTTTGAGTTTATCTCTATAATTTGAATAGTTAATTTATTTTTAATAAATTAAATTGATTAAATATTAATATCTATATATAATTAGTGATGTACACAAATCATTTATTATATCAATTAGTATATTAACATATGTTATAACGTTACAATTTTAAAATTATGGACCATACTTATTATACAAACTAAAATATTGCATGCAACGTATAATCATTTTACTTTTTATTATATAACCATCAAATCAAATACACACACACACAAAAAAACCTTCTTAAACACAACTTTTTTAGCCACGTTAAAATAGCTAAAAACTTTCCAAACAAGGCCATAGATTCAAAGCCAACAAAAATGTGCCACATTATTCGTTGGTACGGTAATTAATATACTAATGGATGCGCACAACTTTATGGGGTACTTACGTGTAGGTCCTAATAAGTGGACTTATTGTCTAATAGGTCCTATGAAAAAAAATTTATCATAAAAAAGTCACCAATTGTAAGTTTTAGCGACAATTTATAAAAATCATGACAAAAAAAAGTCACTAATTGTCAATTTTTAGCGACGTATGTAAAAAATTGTCACAAAAAAATTATTTATAGTGACAATTTCACCAAGATTTATTTTCAATAGAACTTGATGGGAATTAAGTCTTACTATTAGGACTTGATGGGAATTAAGTCTAATTAGATCACAAAATTAAAATAAATAAATAAAAGCTTGTTTTGGCAACTCGACTAATAAAAACTATTTTTTTGATTTTTTGACTTTTTTAAGTCACAGTACCTCTATACTTTCTTACACAATTTAAAAAAAAAAAAAATCAAATAAACCAAAATATCAACTTTTAACTACTTCTCAAAACATGCCAAAATTATACTTAGGGCAAATTTCATTTTACCCCATTATGGTTTGGGCCGCGTACGGTTTACCCCTCTAACATTTGGAAATCACCACATAACTCCCACGTAATTACAGGATTGAAGTGCACAGTTAGAATTTCTATTAAACTAATAGCTTGTGCATAACAGGCGTCTAATGTGCAAATGAGCATGGAAAATGATTTTTTCCTTTGAATTAAATGACTAAAATGCCCTTATCTTCATCATCAATTTTCAAAGTCTACCCTTATCTTTATCATTAATACCCAGATCAAAATCATCAGAGAGAACGATGGAAGAAGAACAAACACTGGATGACGGCCAAAGCTTTCACCTCTTCTTCGTTGGGCTTTATTTTCTTTCTTAGTTTTGCAGTTCGCTGGTTCACTTTGCTGTCCTAATCCAGAAAATCCATAAGATTCATGAAAATAAAAGCTTTACGGGCTAAGAAAGTTCATAATTTTCTTAAAAAAAAGAAAAGAAAAAAAAAAGAGAAAAATTTAAGATTAGATAGAGGGGTGAATGAATGCATTGTTGGCCATTAGAGCTTTAATGAAGTGCTCTCACCGCTCCCTTTGATTCACCTATAGTGTGAAGATTTTGCCATCATTGTCATTCGAGACCAACCAACGCAAATCAAAAATAAAAACCCACAAAATCCCAAAAACCACTTGGGTTTGTGTTCTATTGCTTTCTTTCCCAAAAAATTTTCCAAATATAAAGTAATCGTTACGATCCTCTTTGTTACCTAGAAATATGACTTTAGTTTGTTACATAGAAATATGATTTCAATGTTTTGGATGATGATATTTGTAATGACCCAAATTTTTATTTTTATTTTTATTTTTAAATAGCCAGGGCATAATTTAATTAAGCAAATTTTCGAATTTGATTGCCATGTAAATTCTGTGCGAAAACAGTTCGGTTTTGTATTTTTTAAAAATAGTTCATGATCTCAGAAAATTATGAATTTTTTATATGTTGTTCCCATATGAGTCTATCACGTTAGATAAAAATTTCAGAATTTAATGATGAGTATTTATTTTATGAAAATTCACGGACCGATTGGTGTTCAGTTTAATTTATAACAGAATTTAAAATTGCAGTGTTACGTAACGGTTTCGGCGGTAGGCACCACGCGTTACCCCCGATTTTGCGGTGTGATTGAAATTCACAGGTGTGTTGGCCGTTACGGCCGACGTAGGTGGCGTAACGGCCGTAACGGCACGTTACACCTGTTACAGGGCTTTTTTCGCTGATTATTTTTATAAAAAAAAAAAAACAAAAGAAACACAGATGGTTCAAATGCGGATGGTTCAAACAAAAGAAAAAAGCAAAAGATGTGGTACATACCTTTATTATTCAATATCAATCACTGGTTCAAATGCTTTGCTCTTTTGTCTTTACAGCACTGGTTCAATTACTTTTCTCTTTTGTCTTTACAGCACATGAACCACTTCGAGGTGAGGTGTATCCATCCACAAATTTTCAGATCTGAAATACGGATGATATGAGTGAGAAATAGAGAGAGAGAAGAGAGAAGAGAGAAGAGGGAAGAGGGAGGAGATGAACCTGTGTTGACTCTCCGATTGCCCCTTTGTTCTTCAACACAAAATTTAAGTGCTGCCTCTGATCTGTTTACGTCTTCAACCGAAGTGCTGCTTCCTGGGGAAGATACAGGTTCATCTCCTCTTATCTTCTTTTTTTTATTTTGTTTTGTTTGTTTAGCTTCCTGGGGAAGATACACCCTTGGGAGGGTATGGCCCTGTTTGGTAGAGCTGTGGGAAAGTACTTATAGCTTATACCTTAACAGCTTATAACTTATAACTATGAACATAAGCTGATTTCTGACTTATAAATTAAGCTTCTCCTGCCACACTCAAAGAATAAGCTGATTTCTGACTTACAAAAAGTTATAAGCTGCATTGTTAAGTTAAACCAACCACATCAAAATAGCTTAAATTAAGCTGAAATAAGCTGAAAAAAAACTGTACCAAATAGGGCTTATATAAATTATATATAATATAATATAGCATTTCTGTGCATTTCTGTTCACTTCTTTTTTTTATTTTATTTTTGTTTGTGCAGCTTCCTAGGGAAGATACACCCTTGGGAAGGTATATAAATTATATAATATAATATAGCATTTGTTTTTTTTATTTTATTTTTGTTTGTGTAGCTTCCTGGGGAAGATACACCCGTGGTCTGTCAAATTTTATTTTTTTTTATTATTATTATTTTTTTTAACAATGATTTTCAGACTTTACAAAATTTATGTGATATATTTAGAGCTATGCATTTATTTTTAGTATTTTTATATAATAATTAGTGATTGATTTTTTTTTAAATATATATATCTAGAGCTATGCATTTTTTTTAGTATTTTATATATAATAATTAGTAATTGATTTTTTTATAATATCTAAAAATCATAACACCTATAATTATATTAATACATTTTATATATGTCAGTTTTTATTGAATTTTTTTTTCTTGCGGGTTATTTAATAACAAATAAGAATTTTTTTTGCCTCTGATCCAATAACGAATATTCAAGTGATTGAAACCCAAAAAACAACTATGTAAGAATTTTTTTCTTTATAATTTATTTTTTAATTTTTATATGATTACATTAGCATGTAAACTCCAAATATATAAATAGTTGCTGCAATTTTTTTTATAATCATTTCATTTAATATTTAATTATAAATATTTTTTATTTTGTTATTGTGATGTGTTGTGACAACAATGTTGAAGTCACTATTTGTTTTTTAAATATCTTTCTTTTCAAAAGAAAAAAAAATCAATACCTCAAAAAAAATTCTTTATAATTTATTTTTTAATTTTTATATGATTATATTAGCATGTAAACTCCAAATGTATAAATAGTGGTTGTATTTTTTTTTTATAATCATTTCATTTAATATTTAATTATAAATATTTTTTATTTTGTTATTACAATACTGTTAAAGGCATAATTTTATTTTAAAAAAAATGTCTTTTTAAAAAAAAAATCAATACCTCAAAAAAAATTCTTTATAATTTGTTTTTTAATTTTTATATGATTACATTAGCATGTAAAATCAAAATATATAAATAGTGGTTGCATTTTTTATAACTATTTTATTTAGTATTTAATTTGAATTTTTTTTTAAAAAAAAATTTTATAGCACAAATTTATTTATTTTTTTAAAAAATGTCTTTCTATAAAATAAAAAAATAAAAATAAAAACAATAGCTCAATCAATGCCATGAAAAATATCTTTATTCCTAATTACATTAGCATGTAAAATCCAAATGTATAAATAGTGGTTGAATTTTTTTTATAATCATTTCATTTAACATTTAATTATAAATATTTTTTTATTGTGATGTGTTGTGATAACAATTTTTTTTTTTAATGACAAAATTTGTTGTGACAACAATTTTTATGGCAAAATTTTCTTTTTTTAAAAATATTTTTATAATTTATTTTTTAATTTTTATATGATTAGATTGGCATGTAAAATCCCAATGTATAAATAGTGGTTGCATTTTTTTATAATTATTTTATTTAGTATTTAATTTTAAATATTTTTTTACAATCATTTCATTTAAAAATAAATTTAAAAAATGTATCAATGATGCAGAATTCAAATTCAAAAATGCCACGACAAAAGGGTGCCAATGATGAACCCCCAAGTGATGATATTGGTTGGAAATTTGGAACTCAAGTTGAAGGCACTAGGCATCATATTATTTGCAAATTTTGTGGACATCACATTAAAGGTGGGATTACGCGTTTCAAACAGCATTTAGCACATCAAACAGGACAAGTGCATTCTTGTCCTAATGTTAGTAGAGACGTGATGCAAGAAATGATGAAACATTTACAAAATAAGAAAATAAGCAAAGCAGACAAACAAAAGAGAAAAGCTGAATTGGAAGCACATATTAGGGGAGATGATCTCTATGATGAAAATGAAGAGGGAGATTTTGTAGATCTTCGAGATGATGACTCTGACTCTGATCCAGAGATGACCAGGGCTAGACAAGCAAGTATTCGTTCACAACAACAATGGGAGGAAAGGCAACAATCTAGACGAAGTGTTGCAAGTCATGGATCACAATACGATGCAGGTGGTAGTTCTGGTGCAGGGGGTAGTGCTCAAAGAATGCCAAAAGGGTTAGGTATTGCTAATGTTTTTCGTTGATCACAATCTGTGCATGAAACTGGTGGAAGTGGACGTAATTGGATTAAGCCCAATGCTCCTGAAGCAAGGTTGAGGGCAATGGACGTAGAACTCTAAAAGAGCAAGAGTACAAAGCAGCGAAAAATCTCTACAATGAATTTACAGAAGTTAAAAGAGAGATTGGGACGGGCAGTGTCCAAGTTTATACTCTATAATCGTATTCCATTCAATGCCGTTGATTCAGAGTATACACAACCCATGCTTGATGTTGCTGCTGAAGTAGGGCCAGGAGTAAAGGGTCCTAGTGCTTATGAAGTTTCTGAAGTATATTTGGGCATGGAGCATGATGAAATGATAGAATGGATAGGATCATTCAAGGGAATTTGGGCAGAGAGAGGTGTATCCATCATGTGTGATGGTTGGAGCAGTCTAACTCGGCAACACATCATCAACTTCTTAGTGTACTACAATAGAGGTACTATATTTCACAAATCAATTGATGCCTCTAATATTATTAGTAGGACTGCTGAATATTATTTTGGGTTGTTAGATAAAGTTGTTGACGAAATTAGAGAACAATATGTTGTTCAAGTGGTAACTGATAATGAACCTGCACTGAAAGCTGCCGGTAAAATGTTAATGAGAAAAAGGAAACATTTATATTGGACAGCTTGTTCAGCACATTGTATCGATCTCATGCTAAAAGACATAGCCAATA
This sequence comes from Camellia granthamiana, assembly GCA_036172215.1. Taxonomy (NCBI): domain Eukaryota; kingdom Viridiplantae; phylum Streptophyta; class Magnoliopsida; order Ericales; family Theaceae; genus Camellia; species Camellia granthamiana. The sequence continues at coordinate 117,164,603 of CM069913.1, forward strand.
AGAAAAGTGTAGCCAAGGTGATTGAAGATGGTAAAACCATCACCAATTTCATTTATAATAGTGGATGGGTGTTAGATTTAATGAAAAAATTCACTTGAGGTAGAGAATTGATTCGACCTGCCATCACTCGATTTGCTGCAAATTTTATTGCCATTGAGAGTATTGTTAGATATAAACAACAATTGAGAGCTATGTTTAATAGTGATGAGTGGAAGAATTCTAGATGGGGGAAGGCAAAGACTGGGCAGCCTTACAATGTGAAAAAAATTATTTTGGGAAAGAAGTTTTGGCAAAAAGCAACAGAGCTTTGTAAAGTTCATGAGCCCCTAGTCAGAGTATTGAGGTTGGTTGATGGGGATGAGAAGCCAACAATGGGTTTCATATATGAAGCTATAGATAGAGCAAAGTTGGCAATTAAAAGAGATTGTCGCTACTACACCAAGTATTGGAAAATTATTGATACTCGATGGTCTTTTCAATTGCATCAAGATTTGCATGCGGCTGGTAAGTGTTACGATTTCAATTATAAAATGTATATTTATTTACAATTATTAATTGTCTTCTTATTTTTGAAGGATATTTTTTAAATCCTCAATTCCAATATGGTGTTACCTCATCCAATGAAATGATAAGAGAAGTGATGGATGGACTTAAAAAAGTAATTACCAGATTAGAGCCTAACATGGATGCTCAAGTGAAAGCAACAAATCAAGTGCGTACCAATTATTTAAATTTTAATAGTAATAATCTACTTTTGCAAATGTTACTTGTAATGATTGTCCAAATTGTAGTTGTTGCTGTTTCGAGATAAACAGGAAACTTTTGGTACTCCTTTGGCACAAAGAGCATGGAAACAATCAAATCCAGGTTTTATTTTCAAAATTACAAATTTACAATATATAAATACTTAAATAATTTTTTATCATATTTTGACTTATGTCTAATGTAATGTAATTTTGTGCAGCTGAGTGGTGGATTATTCATGGCAGTTGTGCTCTTGAACTTCAAAAAATAGCTGTGAAAATATTAAGTCAAACCACCACATCATCTCACTGTAAACGTAATTGGAGTACTTTTAGTCTCATCCATACGAAGACGAGGAATAGATTGAAATATAAGAATATTCAAAGATTAGTCTTCATCACCTACAACATGAGATTAAAATTGAGACACGTTAAAAGAAGCAGCCAAGAGGAGATTGATAGGAGTTTTAATCCTATTAACTTGGATTATATATTTGAAGAAGATGATCCAATAAGTCCATGGATAGAAGAAAGGGAAAATCCTTTGCTAGATGGTGTGGATAATTCTAAATGGCTAGATTTGGTCTCAAATGATGATGGTGGTGGTGGCAACGACAGCAATGGCGATGGCGGCGATGGAAACGATGGTGGTGGCACCTATAGATATCAAGCTCGACGCACTTCTCAAAGCTCAACTCCTACTCCAACTCAAAGTGATAATAGTGGTGGTTTAACACCATCTGATGGAGGAGGTGATGATGGTGTTGGTGAAGGCACTTCTCACGGTGACGGTGGTGGTGGTGGCGGCGACAATGGTGGTGATGGCGGTGATGGTACTAGTTTTGGTGCAGGAAGTGAAGATTTTATTGGAGGATTTGGATTATGTGATGTTGGGGAACATTATGATATTGAAGAACCTGTTGCACCTTTACCCCAACTACCTAGGAGGTTTCGTGGTAGTGATACACGTAGGGATGAAAGAAGAATAAGAAGTAGAGAATAGCAGCTTGATTCATCTAATAGTAGTCATAGTTATCCATATCACCCTTACCCATTCTATAGCAGTGATAGTCAGAGCTATCCTTACCCACCTCAACAAAATTATCCTTGGCCCCTTCAACAACATGGTCCTCCAGGATACGGTTTGCCAAATTATCAACAAGCCCAACAAGAGTATGTTGATCCTTTTCAGCCAAGGTATCCATTTTCTCTCCCAATGCACGAAACAGAAAGGGATGACATAATGAGCACATTTACTTATATATTTCCTACTGGATGGGGTGAAGGTAGTAGTAATCAAGCTCAACAATCTGATTCCCAAGATGCACCACATCACTCATTTTGGTGGGGTAAAGGTAGCAACAACATTCAAGCTCAACAATCTGAATCTCAAGATGCACCACGTCACTCATTTTGGTGGTGACATTATGTAATTTTAGTAGTAACATTATGTAAAAGGTACTCTCTATTATTTGTGATTTATGCTATGATGTTATGTACTTTGTCAAGTTCTTCCATTAAGAATGTATATTTTTTTAAAACTATTTGAGTTAAAATGCACATATGCTTCCACAAGTATAATAATTAAAATAATTTTATACATCTAAGTCCAATAAAAGAAATTTTTGCCACAAGTGTAATATGGATTTATGACATATAAAGTCATTAATTATTGAAATAAAATGTAAAAAAAATTATTTTCTAGTGATTTAAAAATATGAAATATATTGGATCATACTTAAAAATTATGAAAAATTTATCAAAATTTATTTTAAAACCCAATAAATATGATTCTAAAAAAAAAATATGCGTATCGGTAAGTTTTTTGCAAATTGTGCCAAAAATAAAAAAATTCACAGTTCCGGTAACCGCAACCATTACGCTGCGGCCTTTACACCCTGCAACTGCAACCGCGCCACCACCACCGTTACGGCGACCGCAACCGCTTTTCAGAGCCTTGATGATGAGTATTTATTTTATGAAAATTCACGGACCGATTGGTGTTCAGTTTAATTTATAGCAGAATTTAAAATTGCATTTTGGGTGTTCAGACCATAATTTGAGATAAATTCGTTGGGTCTATTTTGGTATATAATTGGACCATATTTGACTTATGGGTGAGACCCATGACTTAGATTTAATTTAAATTGAGTTTGTTTAATGACTCACGTTTAACTGTTTGATCCTTTTAAAATGTGATTGATAATAACCACCTTGGAAGTTGTTATTATTTATTATATAGGATTATAATAAATATTTGATGGTTGATTTTATAGTGTGTACCATTAAACGAAATATATTTTGCAGTGAGAAAATATTATATCTTTTTATCATTAATGATGTTAAAATATACTTTTAATTGATATATATATATACATATGTAGATTCATAGATGTTTCAATATAATAAAATAAAGTATAATAATGATGATAGAAGAGCAAGCCCACATGGGAGCTGCCCTCCCCCTTTTCAGTTCCACTCATTTTCTTTGTTTGGCAAAGAACTTATCATCTTCCTTGTTTCATCTCTCTCTCTCTAGGCTGACTCTCTCTTTCATTTTTTATTTTTTTTTTCCTTTAAACATTCATCACACAAAAGTTATGATACACCAAAATCTATTAGGTTTTAGACCATAGTTTTTAAGATCAGAGTGAAGAGCTTGGTGAGAGCAACGTTTTGACCGGTGGAGATCGGAATCCAACAAAGTCAAAAATTGGGATTTTTTGCTTGTTTCCTCTTCTAGCTTGAGGTAGGGATTTTTCTTACACTTCTTTATGAACTTTTACTTGATTATAGAGAGCTTAGAGTTGTATATAATTTAATTAGAATTTTTGAAAATTTTGTGATTTATTTGCTTAAAAGAGAAATTTTGAGAAAAATAAAAAGTTGATGCCCAAATTGCAGAAGTGTAAACTTGGAATATGTTTGTAAGGTTATGAAAGAGTTATGTTTTAAATTTAAACAAAAACGGACTTCGATTCGATTGGTTTTGAAATTTTTACCAATTTGTGACCAAAAGAGCATTTTTAAAGAAAACAAAGGTATTACGTTTAACTTTTGGGGCTTTCGATCAAAATAGGGTGTCATAATTAAATAATGCTTGGAGAATGAGTTTGGAAAGAAAATGATTTTTTCTTGGGCATTAACGGTATTATTTTGTTTAATGTATATGTTGGAATAAAACCGACACGGCTAGAAATGGACCCTAAGAGGTTACCCGGATGTGATTGTGATATGAAAACTAGTGTAGTTGTTCATATTTGATGAGATGTAGAATAGATTGTATTTATATATGTTTTTGTTTATCAGGTGGGCTGTTGTATAAATAAATATACCCTGTCCAATTTTTTTCAGGGCATTACAACTATTGTGGGGGCCGAGTATTAGGGGATGTGAAGAGGCCGAATATTATTCTTAGAAAATCGAGATGTATACATTGCATTCGGCCTCATCGTATATAAATTCAGGGGTATCCTAATCGGCCATAGAACTAGTTAAGCAAGGAGCCGAATGAATAATTGCACGATGGACTAAAGGTGGGACCAACTCTGAGGCCTAGAGGAAAATATAAATAGAAGAACATCAACCAAAGAGAGGTATGTAAGAACAAGTAAGCTTAACTTAAGATAGAAGTAACCAAGAGAACATACACTGACTTGTCCGTCGGAGTGCTAATTCCGACACCCCCGACAGAGTGTTCATTTCTTTTCAGGTTGCCAGCTGAGGATCTCGAGCCTTTCATTAGACCCAAAGAGTATTTTCAAACCACTTCTCCACAATTTGTGCCGTCTGTGGGAATACTCTAGCACATCCATGGAAGGCGTGATGGAAGATCCTCCAGTAGTCGCTGACAACCTTACGCCACGAGTCGATACCACTCCAAGCACCATGCTGGGACCAGAAAACATTGTTTCACGAAGTGCCTTGAACTTTGATTCAACTGATGAAACAATGCAAGCAATTATGGATCAGGCGAAACAAAACAAAAAGAGATTGGAGAACATGATGGCTAAGAACGAGCACTTTTGACAGGATTTGGCCTTGGAGGTGGCGAAATCCCAGCGTGCCGCGTGCCAAGATCTACCACAACCTCTAAGAAAGGATGGTCAACAACCTCGCGTTCGAAGACAAGATAGTGGCAATGATTCTGACTCCTCATCCCCAGAACCCAAAAAGAAGGGGCGAGTCGAAGTCTCCAGTTCTTATGAAGAAAGTCCGCGTGCACGGAGTAAGAGAAGAAGAAATCAATCAGACGAAGAGGACCAACATGATCCTTTTGTGCGACGGATCGCAAGGCCAATACTACCCAAAAAGTTCAATGCTCCATCATTCACCCTATATGATGGAAAATTATATCCCACTGACCATATCCGTCATTATAAGCCATAACGCTGCATGCAGACGACAAGGCTCTCATGTGCCGAATATTTCCAAGCAGTTTGAGACCATTGGCTGTTAGATGATATTATAAGTTGGAATCGGCATCGATTAAGAGCTTCCACCAATTACAGAAATCCTTTAGGGCAAGATTCATCACCAATGAGGTCCAGCCGAAGCAAGTCGACTCTCTCTGGGCAATGCAAATCCAACCAGGGGAAACCTTACGAGCATATTCAGCGCGCTATTGGGAATGCTTTAATCTTGTGGATGACGCCTGCAACGACTCCATGGCCATCACCGCCTTTAAAATGGGGTTGCATCCTGATAGTGCCCTTTGCAGTTCCTTGACCAGAAGGCCCCCCAAAACAGTCTGGTCGTTGATGAAAAAAGTTGAGGAATACTGCAAAGTGGAAGATGATACCCTGCGGGTTAAAGGCAGGCACAAGGCCAACAAGACGACCCCTTTTGAGATCGTTCAACCGATAAATTATGTACCATCGCGAATCCCTGAATCGCGGAATTGGGCTAAACGAGACAAAAGATGGGATTCGCGCCGACCAAATGACCAATGTTCCCACCGAGCTAGTGAACAACTTCAAGTGGATAGCAAGCGCACAAGGCACGCGGACAAGAAATATACGGAGTTGTCGGAGCCGATCAGCATGGTTATGTCTAAAGTTCAACACCTTTCGTTCTTCAAATGGCCATAAAAAATGGTGGGACCTCCCGACACAAGGAGATGGGATAGGTGGTGCGAATATCACAAGGACCACGGCCATGATACCGAGAGTTGTTATGCATTGAAGGATCACCTTGAGGAATTGGTACAAGGCGGTCGGCTCAAGCAGTACGTCCGAAAGGACAACGCAACCAAAACAATAGCTTTAAGGCAGGATTCACCCCTACTCGGCGTAATCCATATGATATACAGCCTGCCGACGGCATCCGCAGTTCATACAATTCAGTCGAATCCTGACCCCCAAAAGCAGATCACACTAGCAAAACGGCCCCATAAAGCTCCGAGTATTACCTTCGACGATTCTGATTGAATTGGCGTAACGCTCCCCTACATTGATCCATTGTAGACACCCCATTTTTGACCGTCCTCAAGACTTGGACGTCACCGCTCGAACACTCGGTGATCATCCATGATTGTGTTCGTCTTGAGTTCCCGGAGGTCTCGGTTGCGCCCCTTGCCTCAGGATCTCTCGACTCGACTGCTCTGTGTCTGGTTTTGCACCAAACACTTGTGTTTTGCCTTGGAGGGGCAGGGAATGCCTTGTGAGGCATCCCCACACATCACCGGCCGTGGCTAGAGGCCACCGGCCATTGATTTTGTGCCATCGGCAATATGTATTGCCGGTCGGCACTCTTTGTTGCCGGTCGGCCATCAATTTTGTCAAAATGACACTTTTGGCTGGTCGACTACTGTTTATCTACTTTTGCAGATATTTTAATACAGCTGGCTTGCATTTTGTTCCCCTCCATACACGTGTATGGAGGGATGGCCCTCTTGTTTGCTTACCTTGTAAGCATTACAAGATTGGCTCCTCTATAAGAGGAGCCCTCCTCTCTTGGCATTAGGGTTAGAAGTTTTGGTTAGACAACATTGAGAGAGAAGCTCTGGTCTTAGGTTTAGGGTTTCATATATATTCTATCTCTATATCTCTTTCTTGTGTGTGTATAAGTGTATTTGTGTCTTACTATTGCACACAAACACATAATGCTACGCCTTTTCTTGGTTCCTTGAAGGACCAGAGGTTGTTCTTTGTGTTCTTGGGTGGTTTTGAGCTTGAAGAACCAGCTGGTCCACCATTTTCGAAGAAAGGCTTCAAGGGTAAGAATCTTCCCCCTTTTTACCCCTTTCTTGCATACTATTTTTGCCTACCATACAACTATTTTTGTGTTTAGTATATAACATAAAAAAGTTCTGTTTTTAGGCCCTCTAAATACTTGCTTTAGAGTGTTTTGTGGTTTAGAGGTGTTTGACCCCTCTTAGGACTTGAGAGGCCCCATTTTGTGCTATTTTGAGTGAGCTCCGGGACTTTGGTGTTTAGGCCTCCTCACCACTGAAATCTTGAGGGATTTCAGTGGTGAGGATGGTGCTTTGAAGTCCCAAGAAGGCGAGGGCCACCCCCTCTCCTTGTTGTCCTTGAAAAGGGCCATTTTTTTTGCCTCTTGAGGGAGCACCTAGTCTAAGTGTGTGTTGACCATGCCTTGGCTGTTATTTATGCTTATTATGCCATGATATAGCATTGTTTTAAGTTGGTTTTGGTACACCATGCTTGCTTAGCATACATGCCTTGTAATGCCACTTTGTTGCCTTAACATGCCTTAGGTTGTAAACCATTGTTCTAGCATGCTTTAGGCTTGGTTTCATGAAGCTTTCATGTTCATTTTGCTATGTTTAAGGTCTGTCCTTAGTTGTTTTGGTCAGCCATGACGTGCATTGTATAGCCCCTTTGCATTTTTGGTTTGTTGGCCTTAAGTGTGTGAGTGTATAGCATGCATTACTTGCTTTGGTTTAGTAGTTTGGCACCATTTGTAGCATCATTTCAGTCCCCATGACATGCTTGTATGCTTGCCTTGGATGCCCCTTTGATGTTTTAAAAGCTTGTGTTGTATGCTCCATGTTTTGGCAATTATGCATGCTTTTGGATTAGAGCCATTTAGATGCCATCTAGATGTGTTATTGGCCTTGTTTTAGCATGTTAGAACTCTATTTTTGGTCATTTAAGTTTTTCCATGTGTGGTTATATCAAGTGTAGTTCAATACTTCATTGGCTTGCCTTGAATGCTTGGGCCATTTGTTGCATGTTTAGCCTATCTTGTTTGCTTGGTTTGGCACCATGTTCTTGCATGATTTTCAGAGCTTAATGCATGCCATATGTCCATGATTATTCCCTTTTAAGTGTGCTTGAAAGATGTCCTTTGATGCTTAAGTGTCTAGGCCTCAACATGTGCATGTGTGTATGTGTGTTTGGTCCCATTTTCTTAAGCTTCGGCCACTGTTTTGGGCCTGGTATAGAGCTGTCCAAATTAGTATAAGACCATCCTCTCATGTTATTGTATGCATGCCTTGCATATCATCACATATTTGCTCCATTTCACCTTGTGTTGCATGCCATGTGTAATGGCATGTTGTTGCATTGCTTGAGTTGCATGATATGTTGTTGAATGCTTAGGTTGTAATACATTTGGCATGTATTCTCTCCTTTAGCCACTTAACATGTTGTTTCATGTTTGCATGATTGCTCCATGTTCATGCTTGCTCTCATTATCATATTGCATGCTAGCTAACATGCTTAGGATTGCATTACATAAGCATGCATGCCTTGTCCCTTGATCCAGTGATAGGGATTGGGCCTTTATTTGTTGGTTTGCATTGCATTTGAAATCAACGTGCACAACTTGGTTCTTTGGGCCATCATGCATGGAAATGCTTGATTGGTGGTCCAAGAACCAAGGATCATGTCCCTTTGAGTCATACACATGATAAGGGGTAGGGTTGGTGCATATATGGCTTGAATTGCATTGCCATGCAAAGTCCTGTCCTCTGCTGTTGTCAAACAGGTTCTGCAGGAACTTTTTGCCGATCGACTTCAAAGAGCGCCGACCGGGAATCCATCGATGGCCGATGGATGCATTCTTGGCCGATGGATACCAAATCACAGCCGGTGATGATTCCTTCCAGCCGGTGGCATTCCCAGACATCTAGAGAAGCAACCCTGAGATTTTGGCAGCCTCCAGAGGAGCAGAGTAAGGAAAACAGAGGCAGCTTACGCATGGCAATGAATTTCTGAGCAAGACCGAGCATGCATTGCATTGGGCTCTCTTCCCGAGGCGATTTACTGTTTTTCCTAGCTTAGTTAGTTTGTTAACTACTTAGGCAATTTGTAATAATTAATTAGCTCGTAGTTAATTAATTTGTATTATTATTTTGGTCCCTCCGAGCGAGGGCGAATTTGTAATAAGCGTGGGTGCGTGTGTGTACATGTCTTCCAAACCCCACGTCTTTCTTCCCTTTTATTTACCTGCTTATGATGGTAGATTAGAGCATGTTTAAATTAGCATACTTTATGCAATGCATGAGTGCATTCATACATTTGCCTTGCATGCACCGGGCTCGGCGCATCATACTAACTGCACAGTATTTCAAATCTAACTTGAATACGTGCATCAAATGATTGCATTTCACATGCCATTTTAGGATTAGCCGAGCCTATTCTAAATTGCACTCTATATGCGATGCATTAGCCATTCTTAACATGGACTAGGGTCATGCATGTTTGCTAACTAGTTTATTGTTTTGGCACGGAGTACGATGTAAGTATTTTTATGCTTTAGCATACTGCACGCGTGTGGATGTTGACATAATAGCATGCTTACCATGTGGCTAAATGCTTATGTGTTATAAACTGCCTGAATGCCTGTGGGTGGAGGTTGGATTGTTTGAGTTGGAATAACTCATTGAAATCCGTGTTTTAGCCTACTTGCGGGTAGCAAATCCCAAAACATTTTCAAAGCAAACGGATATGCAATGCTTATTTCCAAATTAGGCGATCTAGTCTATACTTATTTGTTGTGCGCATAACATAGTAATTCTAGCTAATTAATCGGAATAGGAAAACATAACGTTTTCAAAAACGGATATCATGGTTAGTAGAGGCCGATCTTCGGATTGGGCGAGAGGGGGTACTCATAGCTAACCTTCCCCAATCGTACCCAAGTTCCCGAGCCGAGGCAACTTTGGTAATGATGGACGCGTGGCCTTTGGCACCGAGTCAGGGTTTCCTAAATTCCCCCAAAATAAAATATTTAGGTGGCGACTGGCAAAGTAGTCCATGTTTGGCACTTCTTTCAAAAATCTGTTTTCTCAAAACGATTTGCCGGATTTGGACTCTTTGGTTCAGATTAAGAACCGTGACAATTTGAGTCCGAACTATAGTAGACCCGCAGAACGAACAGAATGGGACTAACCCTCTCGGGGCGTTCGGGGACGTCTACAATCATTGAACTACACATAAGCCGATTCATCGTTGAACGCGTTCTCATTGACCAGGGGAGTACTTCAGAAGTTATGTACTACAAGACCTTCATCAAACTTGGGTTCACCAAGTCGGACCTGTCTCCAGCTCATTACCCGTTATTCAGCTTCAACGCTAATCCAGAATACCTGTTGGGCAAAATCACGCTACCAGTTTCGAACGAACTCCCGAATAGTGGATGTGGAATTCTTGGTTGTCAAACTGCCTTCGCTGTATAATCTCATCATGGGACGAACTTGGCTGCATGCCGTTCCAAGCACCTATCATCAACTACTTCGCTTCCTGACTACACGCGGTATTGAACAAATCGGTGGTTCCCAGAAATCGGCACAAGCATGTTATCTTCTTACCGCACAGACACTGAGAGAGCTAGAGGTGAATTCTATTGAGGTGCCGGATCGTGAGAGCCTCGACGTTGTTGGACGGCTCCCTGGTGAAAAGGCCACGGAAGCCCTGGATCGAGTTGAAATTGAAGGGGATCCAGACAGGTTCTTCATAGTCAGCGCCTCCCTGAATCAAGCCGACAGGCAGCATCTAATTACCTTCTTACTCAGCAACCTTGATGTGTTTGCGTGGTCACTATATGAGATGTCGGGGGTAGATCCATCCGTTTCTCAGCACCGTTTAAATGTTGACCCCAAGTGTAAGCCAATTATTCAGAAAAGCCGGCGGTCAGCCACGGAACACACTGCTGTCGTTGTTGAAGAAGTTGACCGGTTGCTTGATGCCGGGGTAATCCGGGAAGTAACCTATCCTATATGGCTGTCGAATACTGTGGTAGTAAAAAAGAAAAATGGGACTTAGCGTGTCTGCGTGGACTTCACGGACTTGAACAAAGCTTGCCCCAATGATTGTTTTCCTCTCCCCAGAATCGACCAACTCGTAGACGCCATGGCACGTCATCAACGTATGAGCTTCCTCGATGCCTACAGAGGCTACCATCAAATCGCCATGCATCCAGAGGACCAAGATAAAACTGCATTCCTCACCTTAAGAGGAACTTATTGCTATAAGGTTATGCCTTTTGGGCTGAAGAATGCAGGGACAACTTACCAAAGACTAGTCACTGCCATGTTCAAAGAGTAACTCGACCATACTATGGAAGTGTACGTTGACGATATGGTGGTCAAATCCAAAGAAGAGAAAACTCATCTAGCCGATCTGGAAGAGACATTCGGCATTTTATGTAAGTACAAAATGAAGCTGAACGCTTCCACATGTGCATTTGGGATCGAATCCGGCAAATTCCTTGGCTACATTGTCAACCACCAAGGAATCGAAGCCAACCCGAGGCAAATTACAGCAATCCAGGAAATCGGCCCCCCTCGATCATTGAAGGAGGTTCAAAAGTTGATGGGGATGGCCGCCGCACTCAACAGGCTCATCAGTCGTTCCACAGATCGCTGCTGACAATTCTTTCATACCCTACTGCAGGGTAAAGCTTTTGAATGAACCTCTGAATGCGAAGCAGCTTTCAACGGTCTGAAGACTTACCTCCAATTAGTTTCACTCTTGACAACACCTTCGGCAGGCGACTCGCTCATTTTATATCTGGCAGTTTTCGATCGGGCCGTCAGCGCCATACTATTAAAGAAAGAACTTGTGGAGCAGTGGCCAGCGTATTATGTGAACAGGGCAATGGTTGACACCGAAATACGTTACCTCCCGTTGGAAAAACTCATCATAGCCCTCATCGTAGCAGCAAGAAAACTGGTGCATTACTTTCAAGGGCATACCATCGGGGTACTAATGGACTACCCCCTCCGGTCAGTACTTCATAGTGCAGAAGCATCGGGCTGCGTTTTAAAGTGGGCTCTTGAACTCGGCCAGTATAATATTCTGTTTCTGCCTAGAACCTCGATCAAGGGGCAAGTGCTCACCGACTTTATGGCCGAATTCACTGGGGGTCTTGCCGACTTCAAGTCTGATCAAACTCACCCTAAGCCGAACTGGAGAATTTATGTTGGGGACATTTAGCAGTTGTACTATGATGGATCATCCAATCAACGCGGCAGTAGGGCCGGAGTAGTGATCATGGCTCCCGACGGAGCAATAATCTAGTAGGTTGTCAAATTCGACTTCGAAGCATCGAACAATGAGGCCGAATACGAAGCCCTACTAACCGGCTTACGGAATGCACATCTCCTGGATGCTTGGCGTTTGCTTCTATTTTGCAATTCAAAATTGGTGATCAATTAGCTGAAGGGGGAGTACACGGCCAACAACGACCGTGTGGCAGCTTACATGAAAACAGCAAATTCGTTGCTGGCAAAATTTGACCACCATGAATTAAACCAAATAACCCGTGATCAGAACACACATACAGACACCTTGGCTTGCCTAGCCTCCGCCATTAATTCAGAGATTAAACGAACAATTAAAGTGGGTTTCATCCCTAAGTCGAGCATTGGCCCTTCAGAGGAAGTCCAAATCAATGTCATGGAGTCAGGTCCGACTTGAATGGACTCCATTGCTGCGTTCCTGTCTTCCGAACAGCTCCCGTCAGATAAGAAAGAAGCGCACAAGCTGCAAAACAAAGCCCTACGATACTACTTGGATCCGCAAGGAAAGCTTTACAAGAAATCCCTTTCTGGTCCATACCTAGAATGCGTTCATCCGGATAAAGTTGAGGAACTCCTGACTGAAATACATGAAGGTAACTATGGTGCCCACTCTGGCGGGCGCTCTTTGGCTCATCGAGCTGTGACACAGAGTTATTATTGGCCGACAATGAGAGCTGATACCGAGTGTTACTTGAGGAAATGTGAACAGTGCCAGAAGTTTTCTCCTTTAACCCATCTGTCTGCTGAAGAGTTAAGCTCTATAACTAGTCCTTGGCTGTTCGCCCAATGGGGATTTGACATCATTGGACCACTGCCTGGCACCCTGGGCAACAAGTATTTTTGATTGTCGCGACAGATTATTTTACAAAATTGATAGAAGTAAAGACGCTAACGCACATTCGAGATACTGATGTAAAGCGTTTTGTATGGAGAAATATCATAACGCGATTCAGCATTCCAAGAGCACTTATTTCAGACAACGGTACCCAGTTTTATTTCAATGTCTACCGATAACTGTGCAGCAAGTATGGTATTCGGCTCTATTTCTCCACCTCGGCTTATCCACAGAGCAATGGCCAAGCTGAAGCTTCTAACAAAGCCATTTTAGACGGCATTAAGAAGAGGTTGGAGAAAGCTAAAGGCAGATGGGTCGAAGAATTGCTGAGTGTGTTGTGAGCTCATCGCACTACTCCGAGGCGATCCACTGGGGAAATGCCGTTCGCTTTGTGCTTCGGAACGCAGGCAATCATCTCCTTGGAGATCGGCCTCCCAACCTTGAAATCAAAAGTTTTTGGAATGGCCCAAAACGACATGATGCTGGCCTTGGATTTGACTCTGATTGAAAAACGAAGAGACCGTGCCCTTACATCCATGGTACGATACCAGCAGCAGCTTGCTAAGTCGTATAATTAACGTGTTCAGCCACGCCGCTATGTACCAGGTGAATTGGTCCTGAAGAAAGTGCTTCCAGCTCCCATGAATCCGGTTGATGGAAAATTAGGTCCTAACTGGGACGGCCCCTACCAGATCGACTAAATCGTAAGAACAGGGGCATATTGGCTCAAAGACATGTCTGGGAGGAGTCTTCCACACTTTTGGAATTCCACGCATTTGCGCAAATTTTATCATTAAACCCGACCTGTGGGGCATGATACTTGTTTTGAATGATTCACCATGTACAGATTTCACTTTTGCAATACAAAGTCTCATATTTTCTCATTGTGAAATTCAGTTCAAAAGTCTTCCAGATTAAGCCTCCGGATTCGGAGCGCCCTTCGTGGATATCACGATTGGCTAAGATAAAAAAAAAAAAAGCCTCCAAATTCGGAGCCCCATCAGTGCAGGTCACGTTTGGGCCAAATAAGACTCCGGATTCAGAGCACCCTTCATGGATATCACGATTGCCCAAGATAAAAAAGCCTCCGAATTCGAAGCCCCATCCGTGCAGGTCACGTTTGGGCTGAATAAGACTCCGGATTCAGAGCGCCCTTCATGGATATCACGATTGGCCAAGATAAAAAAAAAAAAAAAAATCCTCCAAATTCGGAGCCCCATCCATGCCGGTCACGTTTGGGCCGAATAGGATTCCGGATTCGGAGCGCCCTTCGTGGATATCACGACTGGCCAAGATAAAAAAAAGCCTCTGAATTCGGAGCCCTATCCGTGCAGGTCACGTTTGGGCCAAATAAGACTTCGGATTCGGAGCGCCCTTCATGGATATCACGATTGGCCAAGATAAAAAAAACCTCTGAATTCGGAGCCCTATCCGTGCCAGTCACGTTTGGGCCGAATAAGACTCCGAATTCGGAGTGCTATTCGTGGATATCACGATTGGCCAAGATAAAAAGCCTCCGAATTCGGAGCCCCATCCGTGCAGGTCACGTTTGGGCCGAATAAGACTCCAGATTCGGAGTGCCCTTCGTGGATATCATGATTGGCCAAGATAAAAAAAGCCTTTGAATTCGAAGCCCCATCCGTGCCGGTCACGTTTGGGTCGAATAAGACTCTGGATTCGGAGCGCCCTTTGTGGATATCACGATTGGCCAAGATAAAAAAGCCTCCGAGTTTGAAGCCCCAATAGCACAACTTTGGAGCCGAATGAGTCTCCGGATTCGAAGCGCTTTTCGTAGGTCTCACGGCTGGCATAGATAAAAACCGTGGATTCGGCGCGCTTCTTGTGAATATTACGATTAAAATGCACACGTAGTTGGCGAAAGTTAAAACATGCAAGCATTGAAAACGAAATGTTTCATTACATTAACTGACTGGCTTAGAATGTATAAATCGAAACATGCAAACATTTAAAATAGAGTGTTTTATTAAATTAACCAGTAAATACATAATTTGCTCCCAATCTGTTTTGGAGCGTTAACAATATCTAGTCTAAATCGGCATCTCCCTCATCATCATTCTTCTCAACTTTGAAGGCCGCAAAGGGAAAATGATGACTCTGATATAGCGGCGACACTGAATTAACACCTGCTGCCCAGAGAGCATCCGAGGCCTGTATTGCCTTGATCCATCATGCTTGAATCCGTGATTCTCACATCAGCAGGCCTCCTCGGCGAGTTTTTCCTTGGTCTTGTCTATCCCGACCTTTTAGCCGTCGTGGAAGCCTTTTTCATAAGCCCTGGCCTTGGCAGTCTCGATTGCAAACATGCTGGCTGTATCTCAATCGGCAAGCGCATGACTTATTGGTCGTTGGGTCCCCCTCTCCTCCACGATCAGGTTTGATTTGCCGGCCGATTAAGCCTCAGCAACCTTGACCTCTCTTAGCTCGCGCTCAGCTTTCTCCGCGCGAGCTTATAAGCTTTGAATGTGTTCGTCTCTCTGCCCTATATCCCGTCGTATGGTCCATAGACGCATGCCGATTTCATAGGCGGTATACAGCCCCTTCACCGCCCCATGGATGCCCTCCTGAAACACTTCGAAATCCTGTCGACCGACCATCGACTGCTGGACTTCTGGTGGAAAAATCTGTCGAGCGAACTCGACTACCATATTTGGGTCGTGAACGATTGAATCCGCTTCCGTCATCAGTTTGTTCACAAAACTCAATGGGCGCGGTGTCGCACCGGATTCTCCTCTAGAGCGCGGTTGAAGGGATTTGCCCCGCTGTTTTTTTTCCCTTTTGGGTGACCTACTTTAACGACAATGGAACTGGCGTCTCTCCCACTCCCTCGTCATCTTACTGCTCGTACACATAGGCTCGCCACTTCAATTCATCTCTGCGGCCAGTTCACCCAATGTCCTCCCCTCTCCTCTGCTGTTGAAGAATAGTCTATTTGACATTCGCACTTGTCTAACCTTCCTCAACAGACTGGGTTAGGATATTAAGTTTGAGCACGCTAATGGGACCTACGCGTACGAAGCACTCACCCCATTTATTCCTTACGGGTGCAGCAACCCCGAGGCGATCTCATTAATGATAAACTTCAAAAGCCTTATGCCATGAACTAAAAGTATCTGGCGTTCTAGTTCAAGCATTGGTTGGGGCAAGAGTAGATTCAATAACCTAGTCGGCCAAATATCTAAGCCTAGCGTCGATCTACTCATGTGCATCAGCCACTCCATGAACTAAGATCATTCGGCCTTCCTGTTCATACTTTGGCTGGGCCGAGGGCAGATTCATCAATCTACTCAGCTTAACTATCAAAGCTCAGTCGAATTACCATTGTGCCCCAGCAAACTCCTAAACTGCCGTTTTTAGGCTGATTGGTTCAGTAACCTGCTGGGGCAAGGGCAGATTCATCAATCTATTCAGCTTAACTATCAAAGCTCATTCGAATTACCGTTATGCCCCAGCAAATCCCTGAACTACCGTTTTTAGGCTGATTGGTTCAGTAACCTGCTAGGGCAATGACAGATTCATCAATCTATTCAACTTAACCATCAGAGCTTAGCCGAATTGTCGTTGTGCCCTAGCAAACTCCTAAACTGCCATTTTTAGGCTGACTGGTACAGTAACCTGCTGGGATAAGGGCAGATTCATCAATCTATTCGGCTTAACTATCAGAGCTCAACCGAATTGTCGTTGTGCCCCAGCAAACTCCTGAACTGCTGTTTTTAGGCTGACTAGTTCAGTAACCTGCTGGGGCAAGGGCAGATTCATCAATATATTCGGCTTAACTATCAAAGCTCAACCGAATTACCATTGTGCCCACTAAATCCCTGAACCACCGTTTTTAGGCTGACTGGTTCATTAACCTGCTGGGGCAAGGGCAGATTCATTAATCTATTCGGCTTAACTATCAAGGCTCAGCCGAATTACCATTATGCCCCAGCAAATCCCTGAATCGCTATTTTTAGGCTGACTGGTTCATTAAGTTACTGGGGCAAGGGCATATTCACTAATATATTCGACTAAGTTGCAGCACTTCACAGTTATGTTTAATTCAGTAGCTTGTTCCACTCATTTCATGATTTTACATCACTTAGCTGCTAACAAGCACATAAAACTGAGCACAAATAGCAAAAATAATTTTCATTCGTAAATTGAGCACAATTACAATTCATTTTACGAATGAAAACTACCCTACATCAGTTTCTCACAACAATGAATAACCAAAAACCTAATACATTTAGTAAAACCTACATACACCTAGTACTAAAGACAAAATGGAAAATATTCAACTCAGTCTTCGGGGTCAGACTCCAGCGGCTCAACGTCTACCTGCTTGTACGGAATCGGCTGTTTCGATACCACGTTAGTAGTAGCCAAGGCTTTGAGCCAGCCGTGTTTGAACCCCCAATTTTCGAATTTCGGCACTTCTTCTACGTAGTCTGCCAGGGCCGCATCCTTGCCAGCCTTGAACGACTCAGAAAGTGCAGATTCGACATTTGCCTTCGCCTGGTTCGACTCTTCCAGGTCGGCCTCCAGCTTGGCAATCATTTCGTTGGCCAATCTAAGCGCTTCTTCATTCGTTTTCGCCTTTTCCTCAGCGGCCACTTTCAGTTCGTCAACGGTCTTGGCCTTATTTGCTTCAGCATCGACCCTAGCTCTCTCTACCACCGCTTTCGCGGCCTCAGACTCGGCTCAGAGAGAAGCCTCAGCTGTATTTCCCTTCTCGATTTCCAACTCGGATGTAAGAAATTCGATCTGTTCGATGGCGTCATGTTGGTGACGTCCAATCTCGGCTATCCTCCCCGTCGCCTGCAAAACAAAGAATCAGTAGGCTAATATAGGAACTCTTTTGGTCAGCCTTGGAAAACTATAAAGGATCACGTACCAATATCGCCGATTAAGAGGCCAACGCGATGGCCAGAAGATCGGCCTCTGCCCTAAAAGTTGCTCTGTTTGCCGACATAGAAATAGAGGAAGCCAGGCTCAAAACCACAGCTGGATCTCTTATAGCCGATGCATCGGAGCCAATCGGCATGTTTTTTATCCTTGGTTGTACTATGAATGGCACAACCAAGTCCAATTCTTCCAAGTGTGGCCGTTTGTCCACTGGGTCTTCCGAACAAGCGGCTTCGTGTTTGGCTGAGTGTTTTTCACCTCTATACTCCGTCACTTTACCCTCATGTTCTTCGACAACAGGTTTCTTTTCGGCCACTTCATTCTGGACCACCTCTTTAATGGGAACATGTGGAGTTTCTTCCCTAACAACAGGTGGAAGAAGTGGAGGTTGGTTTCGCTCGGCTTCAGCCCTTTTTCGGGCAGCCATCCTCTCGGTGTTTTTTCGTTTAGCCAATTGGCTGAGCAACTCGTCAGCCATGTTATCAGGGTAGGAGCTGGGTAAGTCTCCTAAGTTTGTAAAAATGTCTTCGAAGGAGACGTCCCCTTGGCCTAAAGTGGGCAGAGGGTCAGACAAATTGAGTCCGGCTTCCTCAAAGGCCAACTTTAAAGCCTCGTCTACCTCGGCTTCAGACTGGCTTGACTCTTCAGCGACCTCTTCGGCTACTTCCACCTGCTCCGAATCGGATGCCTCAAAACCAACTTGCCTCAAGTTTTTGAAGTTGGTTAAGATAAGGGCCGTAAGATACTCTTCACCCCTCGGAACTGGAATGTTGTCCGCCGCCAAGAACTTCGTATATGTCAGCTCGTATCGAAGAAGAATGTGGGCCGCCCTTCCTTGTCTCTGAAAGCTTGGACGGCCGAAGTATTGGAGTACGACTTTGATTTCCGCAAGAATGGAGTCGTCAGTTGAAACCAAAACTTTCTTCAAATCGTTTCCTATACAAGTAAAATCGTAAGACCACGAAAATAAAGCCGAACACATATAAGGAAAATAAGCGCAATGAGCTATATGGCCACCTGGTTCGCCTTTCCGTCTGGGAATTGGATCTAGGCGGTCTTCGCCTTTGCCGAATTCCCAGTTACCTCAGACAACAACCATTACATCATCAACTCGCTTACCAGAGCTGGCAAGCACGGTCACTAATTGATGGTCGATGTCCTTGGTCCTGAGGAAATAGCGCCCATGTCGGCCAGAAGACTTGGCCAAGGCATAACAATGCCGAATAGCAGGTATGCCGAGATTGATCCTAAGGCGACGGTTTAACTCGATAATCCCCATTATGATTCAGAAGAAATTTACATTAGGTTGTGAAGGGATTAGACCCCAATGGCGAAGGACGGCCCTAAGAAATGGGTAAAGGGGGAAACGGACTCCCCCCTCAGCAATTGATAAGAGAGGGAAGACGATTGTGCTTTGATCCTCCCTCTCCATATCAAGGGTGTTGTCTGTCACGAGCGACAAATGGACGTCGTCGGGGTTGGAAAAATAGTGTCGAAAGCCTGAGACTCGATCAGCAAAAGGAGGTCTTTCAAATGCTTTGCCATTTTTCATCAGTATATGGAGTACGCTAAATTGAAAACAAACAAGAAAATGGGATTCGAAATAAAGAGGAAGAGAACTTACAACAGACGGAGAAGACAATGAAGAATGGACTGAGGTTGCAGAGGTGTATCGGAAGGCAGACCAAGAGCTTCAAGTATTCAAAACAATATACACACATTCGAAAAGACAACAAAATTTTAAATCATAATAATAAATGAAAGAAGTGTACAAAGGGGCGGGAAGTTGTAATGATGACCGTAAAGCGCGTGAGTTCTGACACTCGCGTTTGAATGAGGTTAACCGTCGAATTTTTGCTCTGACTTTTCAAGTTCGAAACCAAACACACCAGCCAACTGTTGTTAGTGGAGTGTTTGGGGGGCAATTGTGGAAGCCGAGTATTAGGGGATATGAAAAGGCCGAATATTATTCTTAAAAAATCGAGATGTATACATTGCATTCGGCCCCGTCGTATATAAATTCAAGGGTATCCTAATCGGCCATAGAACCAGTTGAACAAGGAGCCGAGTGAATAATTGCACGGTGAACTAAAGGTGAGACCAACTCTGAGGCCCAGAGGAAAATATAAATAGAAGAACATCAACCAAAGAGAGGTATGTGAGAACAAGTAAGCTTAACTTAAGATAGAAGTAACTAAGATAATATACACTGACTTATCCGTCGGAGTGCTAATTTCGGCACCCCCGACCGGAGTGTTCATTCCTTTTTAGGTTGCCAGCTGAAGATCTCGAGCGTCTCATTGGACCCAAAGAGTATTTCCAAACCACTTCTCCACAGCTATATTGATAAATCCAAAATAATTTTATGATTTCAAAAACATGATGTTGATTCTAGAAATATATATATATATATATATAATGATGTATATGTATATAAACGTTTATGGTTTCAGAAAAATAAATATAATAACATATATGTATATAAATGTATATATGTTTGTATAAAATATATATACATACATATATATTTTGTTCTGAAAATATAATTAAATTTAAATTAGGTTGAAAAGTTAGGAATTGAATAAATAATTAGAAAAATAATTATAATTTGTGATTTAATTAAATTAATTTTTTATGAAAATTATGTTATTTAAATTAATTTGTTAAATCGAAACCCTAATTTCACATGTCAAAATTTAGGTAGTGTTTAGTAGAATTTTAAATTATAATTTGAGAATAGAGTTGTATTTTGAGTTTTTGAGTTTTGGGATTATGATTTGAAAAGATAAAATTTGTTTGGTTATAAGTTTTGAATTGAGTTTTGAATTTTTGATGTGACATATAAAATGAGAAAAGTTGTTTGGTTATGAGTTTTAAAAAGTGTTTTCAATACTTAATTAAAAAACTTATAACTCATAACCAAACATACAACTCAAAATTTTATTGAAAATTCTATTCAAAACTCATAATCAAACTCTTTTTAAAATTTAATTCAAAAAAATAATTTGTCATTTTGATCTAAAAAAATAATTTGTATATTTAAAAAATATCAAAAAATATATAATTTTTTTTCTCCAAATAACAGGTGGCGATTGGCAATTGCAAAAAAAAAAATTGTACTGTTCCAGTCAACTGGCGGGACATCCCGGAGGATGTTCGGGCGGACGACCGGATAAATCAAAAATTTAAAAATTGTCTAGTTTGCCAAACATGTTTTTAAAATGTGTTTTGAAATTGATTTGAAATCATAATTTCAAAACTTTTACCAACCATAGCATTCAAATATAAGGGTGGAAACTTGATTTGAAAATCACACCAAACACAGTTTTATGTTCTCTCTAGACAACTCTTACGCTTCTCAAATGCATAATTATTGAATGAGAAATGATAAATAAGGGTTATATATAAGAGAAAAAATAGTATTTTTATTTCTATCATTACAGTGTTAACTATATACTTCAATCCAATAATCCCGAGAAATTATACAGTGATTTCCACACGTGAAAGAAAAACTATATGTAACCCAAATCATAGGGGTGAGCATGATCCGGATTAGTTTGGATTGAGATAAAATTAGAACCAATCTGTTATCTACGGTTTCTGAAAAATTGGAACCAATCCAATCTGTTTAAATCGTAGAACCAATCCGAACCAACCCATTCAAACCCGGATTGGATTGGTTTAGGACCACGGATTAACATAATTAAATAATAAAAAATATATAATATTTTAATTTCATAAAAATATAAACATAGTATCATATCAGTTCCACAATGGCAACATATTTTTCCACAATAACGACATACTGTTTGAGAATTTAAACAACTATAAAAAAAAATTGGTTCCACAATAAAGATTTAAATCACTACAAATTAAAACTAAAAACCAACAAGCAAAAGGAATAAAAAAAAGATACTATGCGGGTTTTGGTTTGGATTTAAGTAGAATAAGAGAAATACTATTGTATAATATAAATATAGGCTATTTGTATACTGTTCGGATCGATTTTAATCCGAAATTGTAAGGTTTAATCCGAAACCAATCCATGATCTATAAATTTTTAATTTTTTAATCCAAAACTAAATTACAAATTCAAAAAATTAATCCAAACTTACCAAATTAAAGTAAATCGGATCGAATTACGAATTTTATAACTCCTTACTCTACCAAATCACAAGGGTAAAATACAGTTATACTTATCGTAATTTGTTTTTACTAGTAAATTTGTATCGTACATCAAAATGAGCCCCAATGAGCCCCAATTCATAAACCCCTCTCTCTCTAAAACAGTCTCTCTCTCTCTGTCCGTAGTAGTGGTAGCAGCCATGCGGAACCTAATCTCCGGGAGTATAATCAGTAAGGTCCGCCGTGGAATGAGCAGCCCATTGAGTCCATCTCCGGCGAGTCGAAGGGGTTACAGTCTGATACCAATGGTGATCGAGCACTCCTCCAGAGGTGAGAGAGCCTACGACATCTTCTCTCGCCTCCTCAAGGAGCGAATCGTCTGTATCAACGGCCCTATCTCCGACGACACTGCTCATGTCGTCGTCGCTCAGCTTCTCTACCTTGAGTCCGAGAACCCTTCCAAACCCATCAACATGTACCTCAACTCCCCCGGCGGCGCCGTCACTGCAGGTTCATTCTTTCAGTCTACTCTCATTTCATTTCATTACAATTACATATTTTGATTTTGATTTTGATTTTGATTTTTTTTTTCAAATTTAATTGGCATTTATGGTTAGGTTTTTTATTCAAACGGTTGTGGAAATTGTGCAATTTTACTGATATTGCTTGAATTCATGCTGATTTTGATGCTTTACTCTTGTTTCATTTCGTTACATTACATTACATCTTTTGCCTTTTTGCTTTTTTATATTTTTTATTTTTAATTTGGTTTGCAATTGGTGGGGTTGTTGATTCAAATACTTGTGCAAATTGTGTAATTTTACTGATATTGATTGAACTCTTGGTACTTTTGAATAGTTCACTCTGCGAGATATTTCCTTTTGAATTTTTTTTCAGATGAAATAATTGTTTTCCCCCATATTTGGGTGTTTAGGTTATGTTTGGATTATGGATTTGGATAGGAATTTGGAAAGGGAAAGGATAATGAACAAAAATTTTAGCTTATATTCTTTCACATTTCCCTAGTCTTTTTGTTATCCATTTTCAAAACACTACCCGAATCTCTGATCCAAATGAATTGGCATATGGTGAGGTTTCTGATTCAAACGATTGTGGGAATCGTGCTATTTTACTGATATTGCTTGAATGCAGGCTAATTTTGATGCTTTACTCTTGTTTCATTAGATTACATTTTTCACTTGATTTTTTAATTTACACTTTGTTTGTTTGGGCGGAAAATATTTTTCTATCTTTGGTGGTAGTAGTGGTGGGATGAAGGTGGAGGTGGAGGTGGTGGCATGGCGGTGGGGTGATGGTGATGGTGGCGGTAGCGGTGGCCATAGTGATGGTGGTGTGGTGGTGGTAATGTGGTGACATTGATAAAACTTGAGTCTGGAAAACATTTTCCGTTAAAAGTGGAAAACATTTTATTTATAAAAATAAATAAATAAATAAAATTGGATAACATTTTTTGTCCAAATAGATTTGTTTTTCGTTGACTTTCATTTTCCATTATACCAAACACCAAAAAATATGGAAAATATTTTCTGAAAATTGTTTTCGCCCAAACTAATGGGGTGTTAATTTGCAAGGTGGGGTTCTTGATTCAAATGCTTGTGAAAATTGTGTTTTTTTACAGATATTGATTGAACTCATGCTACTTTTGGTACAGAGTTAAATAGTTCACTTTGCAAAATGTTTCCTTTTGAAAAAATTATGTCAGATGAAATAATTATTTTCTCCCATTTTTGGGCGTTTGGATGTGTTTGGATAGGAATTTGGAAAGGAAAACACATTTCTCTAGTCTTTTCCTTTTGCATTCCAAATTCCTCTCGAAATCTATGATCAAAACATAGCCTTAATGTTTTTTCAAAAACATATTGTCAGACAATTGATGGGCATACAAAATGAGATCTAGAACACTAGCAAGGACACTATTGAATTTGCTAAAGGTTAGAGAAGGGAGGGTGGTTGCAGGAAAGAGGTCTTATATGGGAGTTTGGGACTTGATTTTTTGTTTTTTTTAGTAACTAGGGAGTTTGGGACTTGAATTGAATGTTGAAAACTGAAGAAACCAACTGGGCATATTATATATCTATTACATTCATAAATACTAGCGACAGTTGCACACGCCTATCAATTTTATATCTAAATTTTTTAGCAGTTTCCTAAATGATAAATATGGGTTGGTTTAAAAGGATAATTATCAGTTTTTTAATGGATCCGATTTGTTTATCCGATTTGTTTATTTATTCAACTAGCATTTTTATATGTATTTTTTGAAATCAAAATTGGGTGTGAAAGCTTCAAAAAAAATAAAAATAAATTATGAGTTGGGTGCTTTATATAATAAAATTGAGAGAGTGATTATATTAATCAGTCTGGGCACTATCATCGAAATGGCTAGTCCCCAGTCATTCATTCAGCAGTGGTTAGACATGGGCAACATGGGCTTGGGAAATAATTAATGGAGTTGATTTCTGTATGTCATTTTCTTCTGCTTGGCATAAAAACATTTACTTCAAAAAAAATTCCTCTTTTGTGGTCATACTAAAACACGAAATAAGAAAATTGTTTCCAAATTCCAGGTAATGTTCTGCACCCAACAAACTGAGCAGTTTCAATTGTACTTGCTTGGGGTTTGTGGTGACTACAATTACTAGTATGATATGAATTCATTCATAGAACTTGATGGAAATTTTCCACTTATTTACACTAGTTGTATTCAGAAACATTATTGAAATCCCTTGGTTCAATCCTTTTGTGGAAGTCTCACATTCCTATCAATGATGATTGCAATTTCAACTTGTATTTTCTTTGGGTTTGTGTCAACTAAATTCAGACCTTTACTCAGTTCCGTTTGAAACTACAAATTCTAATGTCAAACATATGTGTTTATATTTATGTGTATGTGTGTGTGTGTGTGTGTGTGTGAATTTATGTTTGTATCTTTTTAGTAAAGCTCACTATGATGGAACATGCTGATGCGATTTGGCTATAGAAGTCATCCACACTATTATAATTACTATCTCATTGTTCTTTCATGTATTCTTTTCAATTTACTGATAATGCTTTGATTGATAGGCAACTTTCACGAGTTTGTGTCTGTTAGATAAAAACTACTACAACTAAAATCATATATTAAATCCGAATATTTTATTTTGTTAATTATTCAGATAACTTTGGTAGGATACACCAATGATGATGTGTGGTATATCATTGACATTTTAGTATAATCCTTCTGATTTGTACTCTTTTATATAGGTCTTGCAATTTATGATACAATGCAGTACATTCGATCTCCCATCAATACTATTTGTTTGGGTCAAGCTGCATCCATGGCTTCTCTCCTTTTGGCTGCTGGGGCAAAGGGTGAGCGACGGTCTCTCCCTAATGCAACAATAATGATTCATCAGCCTTCGGGTGGGTACAGCGGGCAGGCTAAAGATCTGACCATTCACACAAAGCAAATTGTACGGGTGTGGGATGTATTGAATGCATTGTATACAAAGCATACGGGACAGCCCATAGAAACAATTGAGAAGAACATGGATCGGGATTATTTTATGACTGCAGAAGAGGCAAAGGAATTTGGGATAATTGATGATGTTATTGATCAGAGACCGATGGCTCTAGTTACGGATGCTGTTGGGGATAAGGCCAAAGATAAAGGCTCAAATTAGTATTTGAGGGTAAGGTCCCATCTCTCTCTCACTGTCTCATTTGCATTTAGTTGAAAAGATTTGCAGATCTCGAAGTTTTTTGTAATGAAGCTGAGATTATGTCTTTTGTCTCATAATTGTTTCCTAATTTAATATATTTGATGTAGGTGTTTCCTTTTCTTTTTTTTTCTTCTTCCCTTCTTCAATTGTTATTTTATCCAATAGAGACACCCAAATTTTGAAGATTATAATTTTTTAATGTAGCACAGGTTAGAGAATTTTGCTGTGTGCTATATGATTTTTCTTTCTTGCAAGTATATTGAGGCCCATTTTCCATTGCTTTCAAGCTATACCTATTGGTTAAATTTATTTGTCAGATTATTTTAGCGGGGATCGAATACTA
Organism: Camellia granthamiana; assembly: GCA_036172215.1. Lineage (NCBI taxonomy): Eukaryota > Viridiplantae > Streptophyta > Magnoliopsida > Ericales > Theaceae > Camellia > Camellia granthamiana. The sequence continues at coordinate 117,190,767 of CM069913.1, forward strand.
TGGAATTATAGATAGGATTATGGGGGATAAGTTATACTATGGGATAAATGGGTTAATGCTTAGCCAAACTTCTATTTTATAAGTGAATGCTTAGCCTTAACTCTTTAATTATGTTGTCTTCTTTCATGTCTCCAAATTAATACTCAAGTTCCTCCGTCCTTTTCATTATCCAAATTCATAAGAGCAGAGAACTAATAATGTAATTGCATTAATACTTGCGTTGTAGTTCTAGTTCAAAGGAAGGGATAAAACCTGACCTTGGGGAATAATTTTGAAGGGGATGGACTATAAGATCATGTTAGGGCACTCTAGGATTTGTACCATCACGAATATTGCATGATTGTAAATAAATTTTGTTCCATTCTTATATTTTTTAGTATTAAAAGGGCTGTGTGGCCCTATGGTAAGGTTTACGGTTTGCGTTCCTAATGGCATGGGTTCGAGTCATGGAAACAGGCTCTCTAGAAATGGAGGTAAGGTTGCATACATCTTACTCGTCCCATACCCTGCTTTAGCAGTCATACATTGGGTTGCCCTTTTGTTTTTTTTAATGTTTTGGAGTTTTGCTCAATACTAGGCATAGGAGTAACACTATCATTTCTCTAGGTTGTCAAAGGAAAAGTACGATAAATTTTACAAAATGAGGTGCTTGCCTTTTCAAATGAGATTGGTGTTGTGGTGGTTGTGATAGTTTGATGGAGGTTGCTAGAAGTGTACGGGGGGATCAATTTGTGAGCCTGATCATCCATATATCTCATCCCAACCATTCACTGTGAGGTCATGGAGAGTCTGGTCTGCCTGTATTAATTGGTGGGGTGTGAAGTGGGCAACCCTGTGTTCTGTTTCCTCCTTACTCTCTTGGTGGCGGGATTTTACAGTTAGGAAGAAAGAGAGATTAATCTGGGATTCCTTTCCGTTTTCCATTTTTTGGTCTATTTCTGGATTATGAGGAATGAGTTATTGTTCAATAAGATTCAACCACATTGGGATCTCCTTCCAGACCTGATTATGGCAAGGGTTGCCTTTTGGGTTAAATCCAAATCAAAGTTTAAAGATATTTCGGTGAATGATTTTGTGTTCCACTTCCAACAGATCAGATCTGCTCTTTGAAGGTGGGTGTCTTCAATGGTGGTTGATGTGATGAGTTGCTTGTAGGTGCCTTGACTTAGGAATTGATTGGATGGCCATTGATGGAGATTAGATTCTGCTCTATCTGGTCCTCTTTTACAGCTGCTGTTTTTGGGAATAGGGGTAGAGGTGGCTGTGTTGTTTTTATGGGTTTGGGTTGGTTTATTTTCTTTCCTTGCTCCTTTCCCTTGGGCTTGGGTTGATTTCTTGTCAGCCTGTGCTTCTTGGATTGGAAGTGTGATGCATATGATTTGTGCAGGCCCTTCTTGTGCCAACCTAGTTGGGATGAGTCAGGTGTGCTATGATATGATCCATCCTTTGCACTTATTTGGTTTTTATTAATGTAATTTTTGTTGAGTTCATTAATAAAGACCTTTTTTTTGCTGATCTAAAAACAAAATAGAAGTTTGTTTCACTATTATACTACCTAGGTTTTCGCATTATCCTTTTTACCTTGATTTACACACCCCATGTGCCTTTTCTTACCCTTATTCACCTTATCCATTGGAAGCATAGTACTTATCTTTTGATCATCTCCTTTGTTACAATACACAATGCAGTCTATGATCCAGGCATGTCTGGTCAATTTGTTGGTGATTTTATAAGCCAACATGGGCGTCCCATGAAATTTTCTGTTTCGCCATTTGTGCTCTTCAACAGCCCAAGGTCTTTGCCTTTTTGCCTTTCGAAGCTCAGATACATTTCTGAGCCAGCCATGAGACTTCATACCCAAGCAGAGTGAGAGATAGCTGCATAGCTCTGCCTAGTCACCAACAAACATCTTGATGGCTAAGGACATTGAACGTCTTAGATCCAAGTTGAGGAATCCTCCACATCTTTCTTTTGACTTGTAAACCTTCTCCCTTTAGAGACTCGACTAATTCTATAACAAATGTAGCACTTAATTAAACTCATAACATAACAACTAAATAATCTTGATACTATACTTAACAACAACAAAAATTACCAAATTGCTGAAGTAAATCTCATTTATCATATGAATAGCTATTGAAGCCATTTTGGTTTCATCCACCGTGGGTACCCGTTGGTCCATTAGTGAGGCTGACAGGGCTGCCTTTCTTCTTTCTCCTTTTCCAGTCATAGAGTTCTAAAGGTTTATTCCCTAGTTAAGTAATAAAGTTATTTTTTTTTTAGACTTCATGTTGGCACATAAATTTCAACCAAATTTATGTTCAAATTTCAAATACGGTCAATTAGTTAATGACACCCATAGAGTCTATGATAGGATTATCGTAGGTAATTACTTCCTAAAAGAATCAATTCGATCCGTTAAAGTGCATAAATAAAACAATGTATGTTATTCAAGATACCTAAATGACATGTGGAGCCTACGAAAGATGACATCTGTAGAGCTTACAACAAGGACACCACACAGGATGAAATCCAAAGGATTAATACGATTAATCAGATATGGTTACGCCTAAATTCAAATGGTGTTATCATTCGATTTGAAATTCAAATAGCGTTATCACTCGATTTGAAATTCGAATGGCGTTATCACTCGATTTGAAATTCAAATGGAAGATGAGACACTCTTATCACATGGATGATCCTCTATAAATATGAGGACCATGACACGAGGGGGGATCGAAAATCAAAAGTCAGAGAGTCAAAGGTTAGAGAGAGAGAGAGAGAGAGAGAGAGAGAAATTAGGAGTTAAAGAAGTCTTCACAAGAAAAAAGAGGAGAAACCCAAAGAACTCAAGAGTCTACGCTACAAACGCATAATAACGATGAATAGGTAAAGGGTTCCAAGATCAAGAAATGTACTTTGTATTTAACAATTTAAAACCCACAATAATTACAAAAAAAAATATTTCCATTCCTTATATTATTTTTTGTTAATTTTCTTGTTTTTCATTAATAGGAGGTTTCATTTAAATAAAATGTGTAATTAACGATATGGAATACAGGAGCCTCTACTGAAAACATGGCCATCATCAGGGCCATTGGAAGGAGGGTAATGACCCAAACTCCTATTGATGGAAAAACAACCGCCTTTGTTGATAAAAAAAACAACTGCAGCCTACGAACCAATGGTTTTGTTCAAGCCACAAAGTTTGCCTATTCAGAATCCAATCATTTCTGAGGGGCCAAATAAAAAAAAGGAGCATCCGTTGCCCTGATAAGGTTCGAATCAACATCAACTGGTCCCAATTATAGGCTATAAAAAAACCTCCCTGTTCCAAAAAATGAAAGGACTGTTTTGAAAATCCATGAGGAATTTGCAAAAACACAAACGGCTCCTTCTATGCCCTTAGGTGCTCGACCTGATATGTCGTCAGATGGTCCAGTTTCAAAAAGACAAAGGCAGAGGAAGAATAAGGCCTTAAGGAAACTGGAATGAAGAACAGTGGCGGCAAATGTTATAGGAGCTATTGAAAAGGTTCTCGAGAGAGATGAATGCCAAAAACAAATTGAAAGTTCTATCTTCATGCTAGGAAGAACTATGGAATCGGACTCGTGAGGGAATAAGAAAAAGGCCTGTAACAAGGTCTATGACCCGTGAAACTCAGAACAAAGCATCACAGTTAGATGCTTCAAATGTAAGTAATGTTGTGGGGATTGATAATCTTTTATACGAACAAGATGATTTTGTCTCATCTAACTCATTTTTTTCAACGAATATTGAAAACGATGATTTGAGAGATGTTAACAAAACCGTTGCAGTTATGACAACTGATGTTGAAAAGGAAGGCGAAAATTTGCAAGTCCAACAGGACCAACAGGGTCTCAAGGAAAAAGTGGTGGCCCTCTAAGAACAACTTGAAAGAAGAGAACGGGAAATGGCTGCTATGTTAGAGCAAATGCAACAGTTATGGGCCTAAATGATAGGAACAGGAAGTGCACCCAAACAAATGGCACAACTTGTAGTGGGGACATTTGTAGGTGTACAAAGCACACTAGTCCTAGGGGGCAATGGTCCTTGTTACTCTAATCTAACCAGTGGTGGTATGAATCCAATGCTCATGGCCATGATTGATGATATGGCAAGGAAACAAGAAAGTCAAAGAGAAAGATGGTGAGAACTTTCGAGTAATTACAAAGCCTTACCCAGCATGGGTAGAAGCTATTCCATTTCCTTTTGGTTTTTCCCAACCAGATTTCAAAATCTTTGATGAGACAGGGGATCTAAGACATCATGTGGCTCACTTTCTTTTAAGATGCGGGCCAATTGCCCTGAATGAGGTCCTTTATTTACAACTTTTTGTCCAATCACTTGAAAGTTCTGCATTTACATAATAATGTAACCTTCTTGAGGGATCAATCCCAAATTGGGATTCTATGGTGAAGGAGTTCCTTAAACAATTTTGCAACACGCAAAGCCGAGTTGGAGTACCAAAACTGATTGAAACCAAGCAACATGACAATGAGCCTGTTACAGATTTCATTGCAAGGTGACGAGCTTTGACATTTGTCTGCCTCAAAAGTTCACGCAATTAGAGTTAATTTGGATGTGCCTTAATAACTTCCGACATGAGCTCTCTATGGCTCAAACTTTTGAAGGGTTCAATGATCTATACACTAAAGCTCATGATATGGAGTTGCATCTGGCTAAACGACAGAGGTCTAGGGCGGTTGAAAGGGTTGAGTCCTTAACCGCAACTATAGTTGAAACTATAAAGAAGGGTCTTGTTGTAGTTGGGGCTAAAAAGCCCAAGGAATTTAAAAAGGTGACTATGAAAGAAAGATTGGAGCAAAAATATTCATTCACAGATGATCTGGTTAAGGATTTATTTGAAGATCTGTTGGAGCAAAAGTTGATTGCTCTCCCTGAGGTGAAAAGACCACATAAGGTGGGAAAAACGAACGATCCAAAGTACTGTCCATACCATCGTTTGATTAGCCATCTGATGAAGGATGCTTTATTTTGAAAGATAAAATTCAGGAACTTCTGGACTCTAAGATTATTGAGCTCCCTTCTCAAGAGAAAGCATCTGCTAACCCAATCACTATCAACAATGATAATGAAGATGAATAGGTCGTTTATCAGTCGACAAGCATGAGGAAAAAGCAAAATGCCACTGTGAAAGCTGGAAATGTGGTTGCTTCTACAGCACAATAAGGACCAAAAATTTCCAAGCAAAAACCAAAAGTTTCCAATAAACAGAGAAAGGCTAAAGTAAGTAAGAGAAAAAGAAAGAATGACCCAGAGAAGGAAAAATGAGAGAAATTGGTTCCTGGTGAACAATTAGAACAATGTCCCCTTGTCCCAGTCACATTAGAGATGTACTTTGATAAGAGGAGGGAGGAAAAATTTACTTTGACCCCTTGGCTAACCATTATTGTTTTGAGTGATGATGACGAAGACGAAGACGAAGATAAAGATGAAGATGAGGTTTGTTCAAAAGTTAGAGAAGGCGATTGTATTTGTATCGCATCTCCTTTTTGTATACCTAACTCCTAAGAGTATACGCTAGCTTCTTCGGAGTACACAGTAGCTTCTCCAGAGTACACGCCAGCCTTACCAGAGTACACGCCAGCCTTACCAGAGTACACACCAGCTTCACCAATATACAATTCAGAAGCCTTTTCTCCAGAATATTCTCCAGTATCACCAGTGTACTATTAAACTCATAACCTAACAACTAATTAATCCAGATACTTATCTTGAAGAACAAAAAAATTACCAAATTGTCCCATATAGAAATTTGTATAAATGTTCCTGGTTGCTGAAATAAATCTCATTTATCCGATGAATAGCTATTAAAGCCATTTTGGTTTCATCCACCAACTGTGGGTACCCATTGGTCCATTGGTGGGGCTGACAAGGCTGCCTTTCTTCTTTCTCCTTTTCTAATCATAGACTTCTAAAGGTTTATTCCCTAGTTAAGTAATAAAGTTTTTTTTTGGGACTTCATCATTTTTTTTTCCTATAATATTTTTATTTTTACAGCAAGATGTCTAGAGGGGTTCGGAGACATTCTGGGCCTGTTTGGTATCATTTTTGTTTTCGTCATCTTCATTTTTCTTGTTTTAGGGAAAAATGAAAAGTTTGAAAGCACCCATAGTTTTCAATATCTTTTTCATTTAAAGAAAATATAAATGGTTTTTCATAAAAAGTGGGTTTAAAAAAAAAATCTGAAACAGTTCTCCAAACAAATTTTGTGTTTTCTGAAAAATGAAAGTAGGAAGGAAAAATAAAATCTAGAAAGGTCCTAAGGTTTCTTCATGTTCTTAAATTTCAGAAGGGTTGATTGAGGCGCACAACTGGAAATAAAATAATAATAAATTCTAGACGTTTAATCGTGAAACCCTATTCCTTTTTTTAAGTACCATTCTAGCCTCAAAAACAGAAAATTGAAAAAGCATGATTATTCGATTTCATACTAAATGAGCCTTAAACCTCAGGCAATTCAATCTCAAATCCATTCTTGAACCCAATCTTACCTTTTTAACCATAAACCCCAAAAGTTGAAGGCTGAACCTGCCGTACCTGATTGTAGGGTAGCCTCTATTGGGCTCCATCCTATATCACTACTACATTGTTCCAAAGATGCTGCAATTACCCTCTGTTTTAACAGAAGCAAGCAATATTCCAACCACGAATATGTCTGCTACAAAGTTAGAAATTGAGACAAACTCTTCTTTTACAAGTGAATGCTTCACCTTAACTCCTCTTTAATTATGTTGTCTCTGTTCATGTGTTCATGTCTCCAAATTAACACCCAAGTTTTTTCCATCCTTTCATTATCTAAATTCATTAGAGCAGAGAACTAATAATGTAACTACATTGACACTTGCATTGTGATACTCTTAGTTCTAGGTCAAAGGGTAAATCCTGACTTTAAGAAACAATTTTATAGGGTCAATCAAGGATTTGTACTGTTGCGAATATTGCATGATTGCAAATGAAATTTTATTAATCTTATATTTTTTAGTATTAAAGGGGCTGCTTTGCCCAGTGGTTCTTGATGGTGCGGATTTGATTGACGAAAACTACCTCTGTAGAAATAGGGATAAGGTTGTGTATGTATTGCCCTCATCATACCCAGCTGCTTTAGTGGGAGCTTCGTACATTGCTTTACCCTATTGTTTTTGTTTTTATATTTTTGAGTATTGGTCCATACTAGGCATATAAATAACACTATCATAGTATCATGTCTCTAGGCTGTGGAAGGAAAAGTATGATAAGTTTTACAAGATGAGGTGCTTGCCTTTTCAAATGGGATTGTTGTGTGGAGGTGGTCATTTGTGGTGGTGTGCTGTGGTGGTTGTGACATTAATGGAGGTTGCTAGAGTGAACGGGGTGTCAGCAGCTTTGGTGTAATGAGAATCAGCAGGGAAGAGTTATCGAAGATTTGTACAGAGATGCATGGACTTCTTGCTGGTGGAAAAGAAGTGGCAGTTTTATATAGTTGGTACGTCTTCCCTCTTTTGATGGGCAAAGGATACTAGCTGCCAACAGTTTCTTTCTTTCCTTGAATATCTGTCCTTTTTTCCTCTTCTCCTCCTCTTTTCTGGACAGCCCTATTGCTAGAGAGCAATAGTGGCTGTTGACATGGCAGAGTACAATCACTTGGTGCATTAAATAGTTGTACTTTGTGCATGGGTGTGGTGGTGTTGGTGTTGGTGTTGGTGTTGCTGGGGAAAATGTGTTGCTTTTGGTGGAGTACATGTATCCTCTCTTCTTCAACAATCAAAGATCCTATCCATCTGTAGTTTTTTGTCATGTCCTTTTAGTCTCAATTTGTGTGCCTGATCATACATACATCTCATCCCAAATGTTCATAGTTGGCTACAGAAGTTTGCTTCACCAGTCTACTGCCTAGGGTTTTGTATTTTTCCTTTCTTCTTTTTTTTTCTTTTCTTGATTTACACACAGCTATCTTACCATTGCGACATAGGCATCATGGTTCAAACCACATAAACAGTCTCACTACATGGATGGTTAAGACTGCGTACATCTAATTCTCTTCACACCCCAGGATAGCAGGAGCCTTGTGCACCGGGACTATCCCTTTTATATGCCTTTCTTACCAATTCCCTGTTTTCTTCTCTTCTGGGTAATTCCTGCCTTTGATTTGGCTCAAATTCACCGCCTATTTAGGCAAGTGGACAATTCATCCTTCTACTTTGATCAGAGGATAGTTTCTGTTGGAGAAGAAGAATAGGCCTTGCATTTTAATATGTCCTGTTCAATACAATTTAATATGTCCTGTTTTGTTTTCTGTATACGTCTAGTGTACCGGTTTGAGCCGCTTTTGTGGTCTCTTTCTGAATAAATTTTATCTTTCTTTTTTTTTTTTTTTAACTTACAATGTACACTAAAAGAGAGAGTTTTGGCCTTTAACCATCTATTTCTAATATTTCCCTGTAATTTGTACTGACTTTATTATCAGGACAAAAATAATGGTAGTGATGATAATTTATTGCTAATGGTGACGAACTAAACTAACTTTTTAAATTTTTAAAAGCTTTCTATGTTCCACCATTAGAGGGAACTGATAGGAGTTAAATACTAAAATCATTAAATCAAGCTGATTGATGCCCCTTCATGTGTGCGGTGCTGTTAATTGTTGACGTATTTTTTGGAGCCTAACAATTTGTGTAGGAATTACATTACATCTTTATCAATGGTGCTTCATGTATTGGTTCCAAGTTGCCCTCATAATGTTGACAGTGCATTTTTTGGGAGGCTAATAATATATATATATAGAGAGAGAGAGAGAGAGAATAAAATGTCATGATCTTGTTTCCAGGGTTACTTTCTGTTGTTATGGACATATTTTCTAACCTGAGAAAATGTTCATGTTTGACCACTCGTACATTCTGCACTTCATTAATTTTAAAATAGTAGCCTGAATTATTATTGTTATTATTTTGCTTGGAGAACTAATTGTTGGACACTTACTTTTTTGTCTTTTGATTTTGGTGCAGTTAGTTAGATGGTTCCTGATCCGCATCTCTGTCCTTTACGGGGTGTTTGTTTTCTAGTACCTGAGCTAACACTGTTGATTTGTTGGATTATATAAGTGATCAGTTGCTTCCATTTTGAAGTTTATTAGTCTAATGGTCATTTTTGAGACAAAGATTGCATTAGCAAGAAGCTTAGTAAGTTATCTTTCTGTTCATCTCCTTTGTTATGATTCACAGCAAGGTCTATGAACTGGACATGTTGATCAATTTGTTGGCGATTGTATGAGCAGACATGGACTTAGCATGGTCCATGAAATTTTCTGTTTCGGCATTTGTGTTGTCCAAAGATTTGTTCTCTTGTTTTGTATATGCTATATTTTGATGCCATTTGCGGGGACACTGCAGTTCCGTGGTTCGTTTTATAGGATTTTCTCTTTTTTTTTTCTTTTTTTTTTCTTTTTTTTTTTATTAATAACAAGGAATCCCCTAATGCCACCAATGGTGAGACTCGGCATAAAATCTGACTCATATATCAGAATGCGAACTTGAATCTAAGACCTTCTTATTGTTTACCCGATAGAATGTAGTTTTGCTTGAAAGCTTTGAACCATAACATGGGAATGTCTTTTGGAAATGTTTTGATCTTTGCGTGTGTCTGTAATCCTGGAGTATCATGTGATGTTTTTCATATAATGCTCCCAACTAATGATGCAGCGAATATGTTTACAGGTGGGACAATGTTGACCTGCATTTGTTAAGTAATTGGGAGACGAAATGTCTACCTAGTGTGTTTTGTGATTTTTTTTATTGGTTAGAAGTACCATATGAACAATGTCATATGATATTTCATAACTACCTAATAATTTTGCATTGCAATCAATTCTTGGACTTGCTCATCAGCAGATGTTGCTATGAGTGTCTTCAATGCATTTGTCATTACTATATACATGGCAGCTTGGGCAAAAAAGAGAGCTTCAGTACAATTGCCATTTGAGTTGCTAAATTTTGGTTTTCTTTTATGCTAAAAATGGTACAAGATTTGACAAATTGCCAAATTTTGGCAAGCCTTCTCTTACTTTTATAGATTATTTTAATTTGAAAATCTTGTGTCAGATTGCCTGGTGTAATTTTTACAGGTTATTAGGTAAAAATAGTTTACATAATATGAAGAACTGGTTATCTTGAAGTTGGGGGAGGATGTGTGCTTTTAGCTTCTACTTTTTGATTATTAGCTTTTAAGTTTTAACTTACAATAAATTATACCAAACAGAGTCAATGTTATTTGTATTTTTGCTAGTTTTTATTTTTATTTTTATTTTTATTTTTTTTAAGAAAACATTTTTTCATCGGAGTATGATTGTCAAATTTTAAAATTTAAAAAATGTTCTTGTAAGTTATAACAATGGTCTTCAAAATTTTGGATAGGTTAATGCTCAATAATAATACTATAATCATCATCTGTCATATTTTGTTTACTATATATGTACACATTAGTTGATGATATATAAAATGTGATAACATCGGCATTGTAGTAGTATATCCATTTATTTTGTATTTTGTAACTTACATCCATTGAAAATTAAAATGTCATCATCATGGTTCATCATTGCAAAAAAAAAATTTATATATATTATCACACCATTTTTATCTTAAATTGCATATAAATATCATTTTTATAGTTTCATTAATTCAAAAAATATTCTTGTTGCACAGGTTATTTTTGGTATAAATTCCCCACTGTGAATGGCTGAGAACACACCCAAAACAGGACAAAAAAAAGGAGTCAGGCTTGTGATCGGAGTGGAACGTGTTATTGGGCTTATGAGGGTTTACCATAGATAATATTTAGATAATTCGAACTGTTTAATGTGTAGAACTCGTCAAGTATTTTACCTCTGTAAAAAATTACATTGATCAGATATTGATAGTTATTTAATCGGATTATATTTCTGTCAATGGTAAATATAATTTTCAAAATAAATTGTTGACAAAAATCTGATTAGATCCATTAATTATTGATATCCGATCAACGTGATTTTTTATAGGAATAAAATAATCGATGAACTCTATACATTGAACGGTTTAAATTATTAAAATAGAATCCGTAGTGAACTTTGTGAGTCCAACAGCACCGTTCAATCTACTTTATGGACCGGAGACAAGCTTATTGATGGGTGGATCTCAATAATAAGAATGTAATGTGATGTTGCCTACGTATCACTGTAGCAAAATCTGCCTCATCGATCCTCAGAAGCTGATGAATATTTTTTAGTACCAATTTTCCTAATTAATGTTGTTCTTCATCGTTTGCTTTTTTCTGCCTCATATAGTGTTTGTTTTTTAGGTTTTGTTTGGATTATAAATTTGTATTGGAATTTAGAAGGAGAAATAAAAAATGTGGATAAAATATATAGATGAAATATAATTATATTTTATTCATATTTTATTTTATTTTTTTATTTTCTTTTTAAATCTCTACTCAAATCTATAATCTAAAAACAGTTTTAAGTTTTTCTCTTCTTTTCGGGTGGCGTGCAACAAGGAGAGGAAATCAAATATATGGTTTATTTTAACTGGTCATTAAATTTTGTAACACTCAAGTGAAGTCTATTTTATTTTATATGACGATGAATACTTTCTAGGTAATATTAAAAATTAAATTTGTTTCTAATATGGTGCATTAAACACTATTTATTTTATTTAAAAAAACTGACTATCATTAATTACAAAAGTAAATGTCACAAAGGAGCCACTGTGGAAACATATGTAGGACATGAAAAAAAAATTGCATATCTAAAATATAGTTCTCCCTCAAAATCTCCTTCCATCATTGGAATCCGAAACAACGCCTAAATTTCTACAAACTATATACACAGGCTTGCCAATCCTAGTTTTTTCTTTTTTTAGAGTAAGGTTGAAAAAAAGCCAAGTCTTGAATTTTTCAAGTTTGGTTTGATATTTTTATGAGTTTAAATTATATTTAAACTTAATTTGTTTACATAACGAATTAACCTGAAACAAGTTTTTAACCAGCCGAACACGAGTCATTGTTAAGTTGATTTTTTTCTAGTGTATGTAAGTAGCCGAGTAGTAGATTGTTTAAATTTGACTTGAAAACTTATCGAGTTTAAAATTGTATTTAATCTTGACTTGTTTACATAATAAGTCGATCTCAATTAAGCTTTTAATGAGCCAAATAAGATTCAAGCTTAAGTAGCTTTGTTTGTTTAATACCTCTAATTAAGAAGTCACCTTCTCTAAATCTAGGAAATATATGTGTCAAAGTGTAAATTAAAAATTGAACAATATAGGAAATCAACAATTTGTTCTCTTATTGATAGATTAATTTGTCGTGTATTGACTTCATCGCTTTTAAAAGTTACAAAGGAAAGTGTGTTTTCAATTTCGAAAATTATGAAAACTAAACTATAGAATAGGATGGAGGATAATTTTCATGTTACAAAATTTTTGTATTTTTTTGTATGTAGTTAATTTTTTTTAAAAAAAAATTCTACAAAAATTATACCTTTTAAGTTTATCTAAATTAAGTAGATCTAAAAAATTTTAAAAATTGATTAAAATATTAAAATAAAAAAATACAGATTGAAAATTCAAAATCAAACAAAAATTTCACTTTAAACATACCACTGGACAAAAAAATTACCCAAAGAAAGCATAAAATCAAACAATTAGCGGCGACTGCCTCAAATTTAAAGAGGCACTTGTCTGCACTTAGTTTTGACTACTCTACATTTTATATTTAATCATTGAATCTTGGATTTATGAAAAGGTAATTTGGTAAATTTAACTCCTATGTAGAGGCTAAAGGGACTTCTAGGTACACTCACTAAATTTATCTTTGCAATCTCATGGGATGCATTATAAATCTTGTAACTTATAGAAAAAATGTCATACTTAACATGAAAGAAGGGATATGTTTGGTGAATACATTTAGAAGGCACAACAACTGAAGGTATATATTTGGTGAAAACATTTAAAAGTCACAGCAAATTGTGGATTGAAATTATCATGAAATCAAGCAATGACTACCATCTGTATCACATTTAAAGAGATACTTGTCTGTTCTTAGTTTTGACAGCCACTCTACTTTCTGTATTTAGTTATTGAATCTTAGATTTACAAAGTGATGATTTTGTATACTTAACTCCTATGTAGAGGCTTGAGGGGCTTCTAGATACACTCACTAAATTTATCTTTGTAGTCTCATGAGATGCATTATAAACCTTGTATCTACAGATAAAATCTCGTACTTAACATGAATGAATGTAGATGTTTGGTGAATATATTTAGAAAGCACAACTTGTGGATTGAGATTATTACAGTGCCTTATGGACTATATGTCACATTTTAGTTTTGGGTCATGTTGTGGTAGGTGTGTACTAAATACAAATTATGATATTTGTGGTATTAATTACTATAAATGTCATAAATAAATCGTTTTTAGTCATAATTGAAAAAAATTGAATCATAACCAAACACGACATAAAGTATAACCAAAATAATGTCTTAACCAGTATCACAATGAGTCATGATTAATACCACAATGAGTGAAAATCAAGTTATAACTTAAAACCACAATAAATAATAATCAAAGACGACAAATGTCATAACTAGGGGATACAGTAAACACCCCATATTATAGAATTTCCTTTTAATTTTTTGGCTCTTTTTTTTTTTTTTTTTTTTGGAAAAAACTTTTAAAATTTTTAACCAAAAAATAAATTTCCTAAACCAGCCCTAAATTTCTACAAATATAGGCTTGTCACCCCTACATTTTTAAAAGAAAATTACATGGTCAACTCCCCTAGTATTTTTTTTAAAAAAGAATTAAGATGTTTCCTTCTCTAAATCTAGTAGATATATATGGGTCATATGGGTCAAAGTGTAAATTAAAAACTTGAACAATATAGGAAATCATCAATTTATGTTCTTATTGATAGATTATTTCATCTTGTATTGACTTTATAACTTTTAAAGATTACAACAAAATGTGCATTTTCAATTTAAAAAATTATGAAATAGGATGGAGAATGATTTTGATGTTACTTTCAATGAAAAAACGTTACTCGGGATTTTAGTACTTGTTATATCATAGATGATTTTAAAATATGAAAAAGCGATTATGACAACTCAATATGACTTCACTTTAATAGAAAAATAGATTACACTTATTATTTTTTATAACTCAACATGAAAAAAAAGAAGATTATTTTTGCTTCTTTTTTTTTTTTTTTTCCCTCCACTTTTTATGTTAATAGAAAATTATGTTATAGTTCATACATTTTTTATAAAAAAAAAATAATAATAATTGGTATTAAGATAAAATTCTGGGTCTATCCCTCATAGTAAATATATCATTGTCAATCTGTTAGCAAATTTTCAAAAATTAACATTAAACCAGATTGTTGGACCAAAAACTCAAATCGGTTTGGTTTTGAGTTTTTAAAAATAATTTTTGAATTTTTTTATTTTTCATGTTTTGTCGTAATTAGTGAATTTTTTTATATATTTTATTTAATTTATTATTTTATTTTTTAGATACTCCTAATTTAAATGTACTTAAAAAGTAAGCTTTTTCTGAAAAATTTAAAAATAATTGAATAAATTCAAAAAATTATGAAAATATGCTAAGTATTTGTTGTTGTTGTTGTTGTTGTATTTAGTGAATTGTTTGAAAAAATAAATTCGGCAAATTGTACATTTGAAGTGTATTTAGATTAAGTAGATTTAAAAAAAATTTAAAATGATTAAAATATTTTTTTTTAAAAAAATCTCTAAGAACCAAAAAATAAGAATTGAAAACTTGAAAATTATTTTTGAAGTCTCCAAGACCAAACAAAATTTTCACTTTAAACATACCAACAAGTCCAAAAGCCACCCAAAGAAAGCATGAATTCAAGCAATGGCCACCAACTGTATCAAATTCAAAGAGGCACCTGTCTGCTCTTGGTTTTGACAACAGCTTTACATTTTGTACTTAATTATTGAATCTTAGATTTATATAGGGATAATTTGGTAAATTTAACTCCTATGCGGAGGCTTGAGGGGCTTTTGCTTCACATTTACAGCTTCACTCAATTTATCTTTGTAGTCTCATGACCTTATACCATACGGATAAAATCTGTACCAAATTCAAAGAGGCACATGTCTGGGTTAATTTGGTAAATTTAACTCCTACGTATAGGCTTAAGAGACTTTTATCTTTGTAGTCTCATGACCTTGTACCATAGGAATAACATCTTGTACTTATTTTTATTTTATCGGCGAAAGTTAATTATTAATAGTTAGATTAGCACTTATGAAAGTTAATATTTCTATCTTGGCAAAGTACAAGGTGCTTGCCTTATAATTTAACTCCACCTTAATGGTGTGTTTGGTTGGAGGATTTGAGGAGGGATTTGGAAAGAGAAATGGAAAAAGTAGGTGAAATGTGAATAAAACATGCATATATTTCACCTAGTTTCACACACCTTTTTCCTTTCCCTTTCCAAATCCCTCTCCAAATCCCCCAACCAAACACAGCATAAGGAGAGTTGAACTCATAACCTCCCTCTTAAAGACCTAAATTTCTGTAGACTATATAGGTTTGTCACCCCAATGTTTTTACAAGAAAGTTACTTGGTCACCTTCGATAGTTTTTTTTTTTAAATAATTAGAAGGTCGCATTCTCTTGCCTTAATCTCTCCCCAGCAGTAAGAGGTAGGTACTGTTGGAACAATCTTCTGTATAAAATAAATAACTTGAAACCAAATCACACAAATAAATAAATTACTTACAGAATTTATTTAAGTACAAAATTAATCAAGTCGAGTGTGTGACACTCTATCCTTAAGACAGATTCGCCTCGTTTCGGTGCTTACAGATAAATGGCTTCTATCTCCCAAGATACAATGATCTATACAGATTGTAGTAGCACTCCAAACAATCTGTACGGCGAACTAGAACCTGTGTTCTATACTCTTAAAATTTTCTCTAAAAAACTAGTATGAAGAATAATGTAAAGAAAGAGCAAAACCGAGAAGAAAAATTAATTTTCTGGATGTGAAAATCTGTTAGAAAGGTTTTCTATTTATAGAAAAATTGGTGACCATTAGACAGATCCGAACAGATATGATTTTGAAATAAACAGGTGCAATCAACCTGAACAGATACAGTTTGAATCGAACAGGTCTGATGAAGAATAGGACAAGTGCAAACTGTTTGAACCTGCTGGAAATTAAATATGTACCTATTTGAATCTGTCTGGAAATTGGACCAGAGGAGCACCGTTTTGGATAGAAAATTGAATTCAAATTTGGCACAAAAGTTGAATTAATTTTATTCAGAAAAATAATTTTTCCGCAATGATTTTTGGAAAAAATTCAAATAAATTTTGACCAAAAAATTAATGTTAGGACCAAACCAACAAACTTGCACCCGCACGGCCTAACGAACGGCAACGGTGCGCATGGTGGTTTGAGCCAAAGCTCACTTTGTCAATAATTCCTCCCTTCTACAAACTTGGGGTGCCCCTTGGGGGCAAACCCAAGTTTGTCCACCTAAAACTTATATACTCACATAAGCTCTCTTCAAGTTTCAATGTAGGACAATTCATTTCAAGGAAACCCACATTTTACTTCTTTAATTGTCCATTCCACGAACTCGAAAATGACGTCAACTTCTCATTCACTCATAAATGGTTTTGACAAACCGTCTTCATCGTGTGACTTAACATACGGCAAGGAACGCGTCACCTCTTTGGACCCACCCCAAAAGACGTGTGAGACCCACTCAAATTTGGGCTCAAAATTGGCCCAAAATAATCCTATAAAAACCATAATTCCAATAGATACTTGTCTTGGAAAGCGATAACAAATGCTTTCCAAGTTGGCCTTTGGTGTATTTCCACCATTGGCACGCATCCCCCTTCAGATAGTAACTCACCAGAGTTACTTCCAGCTTACTGTCGTTGATGTGAAGCATCGCAAATGTCTTCACAGTTTGTTCAAGCCATTCATCTGCCTTCCTGGGCTCCAAACCACTGTAAAACTCGTCCAATTTAGCTCGCAAGAACTCTCGAGTAAGAAAACCTGCCCTCGTCTCTACAGCGTTCTCTCAGGCTTGATTCTCTGCCTTCAAGATGTTCATTGACTCTGTCAAAGCCCCTGTCATTTCTCAAGCTAAGGCACCCATAGCGGCTTGACCCGTTTGTTCAGGGGCTCTAGCTTGCCTCACTTGCTCAGCCACATTAGCTTGGGCTGCTTGGTCGGCTACATTGGCTTAGCCGAACCCCTTTTCCTGTACCAGAATTTTGTGAACTAGCACCTCGTGAACACCTCGGCGAGGCCTATCCTGCCTCTTCCACCGCGAGCCAGACCTCATCCTGACATCCTAATTTAAGGACAATAACGAACAATTTAGCACATAATTATATATGTGCTTGCAACCGAATCTCACATGTCCCATCACAATATTTACAAATTTTCCACTCACACAAACACTTGATTCCACTCCACATAACCACATAATCACATAAACATATACGAATTACACCTTCAAGATGTATTTGTCCGACGAAATACTGAGAATTCCTATTAGAATGAGTATTGATCAAGTGCCCTTCTAATAAGATTTCTAGGAATTTAATCGGGCAAGTAACATCCAAAAAGTTCAATCCCATACCCATTTAGTCACATAAACATGTTATCGCACAACACTTAAAACATGGCACATCACCTAATTAGTGAAATGAATCCATTGTGGTAAGACCACTTCCCTTGAGTCCCAAGTATTCAAACCCGGTAGCTCTGATATCAAGTTGTAACGCCCCCAAATAAATGACATAATGATAAGTCTAATTAATTCATTCAATCACACTAATCAAATCAAGTGGTCAAATCTCTATATTTGTATTCCATTTATGTAAGAGATTTACAAAAGAAGTCTACATGCAATACATATTCAAACTTCTTAAAGGGTGAATCCATAGCATGTGCGACGATGAAAACAAAAGAAATAAACAAAAATAAATGCCCTTAGAGGCTACAAATTCCAAGGTTTAAGCTCGGTTACACAAAAATGGTTATCAAATCCATATAAGTAAAGCCCTTGGCTTGTCATAAAATAATCAACAAAATAAAAAAGCCTTGTGCTCTACAAATATTTTTCCACACCTTTCGTTAGGCGGCATCCTCCTTTCCTACACAAATCCACTAGGGGTGAGCACAAAGACCAGTAAAGAGATCTTAACAAAGTATATATGCTTAGCAATCTCATATACATATAAATGCAAATGCCATGCCATGTCATGCACTAAAAATCACAAGTTTTATTATGTTGAAAAATCATATGCAATGATCTTTTAAAGAAATTTCATCATCTCAATAAATTCCAAAATTTAAATACAAGGTGGTAACTATGACTCAAGTAATTCCCAAGCTAGTGTCTGCAAGTAGGCATAACAAGCACTACCAAATCACCACTTTACCAGCTCTTATCCGAAAGGCACGTGGTACCTCCTCCGCGTGTGTTTTCGGTCTTTTACCCTACACATTCAGTCCAACTTAAACATTATCAACTACACCAACGTATTTACCCCAAAACATTTCAATGTCAACAATTGTTTTCTCAAAATGATGAGTCAATCTTCAAAACATTGCTATAATAAACAATTCAAAGCTATGCAAATGCATAGAATGAAACCCAATTAAATATGTGCCTCTTCGTTGTACCATTTCAACAATTCTCAACATTATGACCAAAAATCATATCCATGTGACATATGACACCATTTCATACCCACAATCAAAGTTCATTTTCATTTCATATCCCAAGCATATATATAAATTTATGCTATCCAAAATTTCCAAATAACATTTATCCATCTCATGAATATCTCAAACAACATGACCACATGTGATAATTTCATCATTTCCTTAAAGTAATCTCCAATAATTTCATTGTTGTCTCACAAAATCCATTTTTTCCCCAATTTTTCAAAAAATCTAGGGTTTAATCAAAAGAAGGTTTTTCTTCATTTTCAAGACATTTCCCTTCTATATACTTCCAAAAGGTTCATAAGTTCATAAAACAATTTAATTTGAACCAAAAAATATGAAAATCATCTTTAAACACTTTCCAAGACCCAACACTCCAAACCTCAAACCATCCACTTAAAATCATAACAAAATAACCTAGACATGCTAAAAAAACATATATAACTCAAAGAAACTCTCTACCTCAAAATTGATGAGGAAAAATGAGAAAAGCCCTAAAATCAATGGTGTCAAAACCCAATCTCCATCGCACAAAAGATAGCCCTTGATGAGTTCTCCAATATTAATGAAGGAGGTTGGGTCAAATCTTCAATAGATTTGAAAAAATCAAGAGTTTAATGTGGTTGTTGGGTGTTTGTAAAGAAAAGAGGGAGAAAATAAGTTTTAGAGAGAGAGAGATATAAGAGAAATGGAAACAAACTTAGCCCAAGGAGAAAGAAAAGAAAATAAATTCGGATATAACCCTCTCTCACACGTGCGCACCTTCTTCCGCACGTGCGGAGTGTACCTTTGCTGCACGTGCGGTTATTTTAGTGACAATGCCTAGAAAATTCCACTTCGCCGTACGTGTGGCTCACTCTCCAGCACATGCCCTCTGCTCATGCAATTATTTTAATCTCCAATCACCAGGAACACTTCCTTGCTGCACTTACAGCACCCCTCCCGCATGCGCAGTTTTACTACAACCCAAATTTTTGCATGTTCAAGATGGTTCCTAACAATCCCGACTCCAACTACGCTCTTGAAACAAGAAAACGCAACTCCAGAAACAAAAATGAGAACGTAAATTTGAGAAAAATTTCAAGGATGACATAATGAAATGGCAGACGAGGCCTTGAATTGGCTTTCCGACATCCCAAACATGAGAAAATAAACATGATTAAAAAGGAAAAAGACAGGTTAAGCATCCAGACATCACAATTAAAGTTTTCGTTTTAAACATACCAACAAGTTCGAACGCCACACAGAGAAAGCATGAAATCTAGAAATGATTAGCTACTATATCAAATTTAAAGAGACACTTGTTTGCTCCTAGTTTTGACAGCCACTCTACTGTTTGTATTTAGTTATTGAATATTGGATTTATACAGTGGTAATTTTGTAAATTTAACTCCTATGTAGAGGCTTAAAGGACTTCTAGATACATTCACTAAATTTATCGTTGTTGTCTTATAAGATGTATTATAAACCTCTATCTTATGGATGAAATATCATACTTAACATGAATGAATATAGGAGCCTGTTTGGTTCAATTTTCAAATTCATTTTTTAAAGCCCAAAACTTAAAACTTGTCTCGTTTTGGGTTTTCATAACATATATTTCAAATCTATTTTCCTAAACCCAAAACCAAAATCCAAAACTTATTTGTTTTGGGTTTTCACAAATAAGTTTTGACACCCAAAACCCTAGTTTTGAAACACCTTTTTAACATAAATCATTTAAAACATTAAACTTGTATTAGTTTTTAAACTTGTTGAATTTTCTTTTATATTTTTTTGTATATTTTTTATTATTCAGTAATTTTATAAAAAAGAATTCATAAATTCGAAACGCTTTAAATGCATGTGGCTTCAGTATAGTTAGATTAGATACAGAGTGGAATTTTACCGTATAGATTAAATTAGATGTATCTAAAAAGTATAGTTAGATTATATATATGAAAGAAGTAAACAAATTTGACTATAATATTGCAAAAAAGTTTTTTACTACAAGACAAAAAAAAATACAAGACCCAAAAAAATTCAAAATTGAATTTTGAAAACTCATAACTAAACAAGTTTAAATTCAATTTTCTAAAAAACTATTTTGAAAATATACAACTCAAAAACTAATTTGAAAACTCATAATCAAACAAGTTTTGAATTTTCAAAACTAAATATAATTAAAAAGTAAATTATTTGTAAAAAATCTAAAAAGAATTCAATAAATACAAAATATACTAATTTTCTATATGTTTTATTTAGTGATTTTTAAACGGTTTTTTTCATAAAATTTGTACTTTTAAGTGTATCTAAAAAAAATAGTTTAAATATTTTAAAAATTCACTAAAAACCAAAAAATACATATTGAAAGTTAGAAAATTATTTTTGAAAGCTCCAAAACTAATTAAAGTTTTCATTTTAAACATACCAACAAGTTAAAGCATGAAATCTAGCAATGACTACCTACTCTATCAAATTTAAAGAGACACTTGTATGCTCTTGGTTTTGACAGTCACTCTTGTAATGTCCCAAAATAATAACAACAAAACCACATCACTATATTCAATGGAAAAGCAGCAAATTATATATATTTAACCTTTCATCAATATTCTCTTACCGTACAAAAAATGACATATGCCTATATACATTCATAAATCTTAGATCCTGAATCTATAACATGTGACATATGTAAATGAATTGAAACAAAAAGAAGTACAGATAAATTTATGCCCTAATGGCTTCATCTTTCCAAGTCAATGCTTGGGTATAACAAAAGTGAGTTAAACTCAATAAGCCTAAGGCTTGCACAAAAATAATTACACAAAAGAAACAAAAGAAGCTCTTAGCTCCAAGTCCTTCCAAGCTACGTTCTTGGTGGAGGCGTATTATCAGCACCTGAAAGTTATTTTCCACGTAAGGTGAGCTAAAACCTAGTCAAGATATTTGAACACAACGTATAAAGCTTAACAAAGTCATATGATGAATGCATATGCATGCCATTTGCCAAACATTATACTTTCTTCTTTCAAACCAATGCAATGTCTCAGTTATATGTATGTCAATTCATAAAACAATACTTTTTAAATCTAAAAATAGGGCAGTGGATACAAAACACTGGGAATCTCTAGGTACGTATTTGTCAATAGGCTATATAAGCATTACCAAAACCATTTTATCGGTACTAACCGAAAGGATCGACACCTAACCACACGGGTTTTTGGTCACCAAGGACACACAGGCCAATAATATAAACCACAACTACACCCCCTAACCAGATTCACCAAGACATACATCATTTTTCTCAAAATAATATATATATTTCAATGTTTAAGTATGAAACAATGCTTAATGCAAGATATATGAGTAATTAATTTCAATTGACCTAATCTGTGATAACCATGTCCCATGTGATGCTAATTAATCTTAATTATGATTGTGATTATATGTTCAATATGATTTTTAGTGGTAATTATGTGATTATTCATGTATTTGAAACTATATCTGTTCACCGTAGGAAAATCTGTCCAACTTATTACGAAAATTTGAAAATTAAAGACCGTACAGGTTTCAGAAACTGAAATTGATTGTGTTATTGTGATTGGCATGATTTTTAGTGCCTACGGTGGAATTTAATTGAAAACTGATTCGGAGCGGATCGATTAGTTTAAATTGAATCAATTGGACACCATTAATTAGCTCTAATTAGGTGTGATTAGAGAAGGCCTATATAAATGAGTTAAGTATGCTTAAGCTCATATTGTTTTGAGTTCAAATCAGATTTTACCCTCTAGAGAGAGATAAGGCTGGTTTAGAGAGAGAGAGAGAGAGAGAGAGAGAGAGAGGCTATCCTTGTAGATTTTTGCAAGGGAATTCAAGATTTGAAAAGCTAGGCTCAAGAACTAAATAGAAATTGGAAGATTGGAGCCTCTAAGTGAGTAATTAGATATGAATTCATGAGTTTGAGTTGTAATTATGTGAACTCAAAGACAAATTATAATCAAGGACATGAATTGAGTTGAATTTGGTGAATTTGAAGTCATTATAAACATGCATGTAAAAGATTGCCATAAATTTGTGTATTTGAGCATGAAACATGTGATCCATGTTGAATTTTGATGAAGATTCATGCCTTTGATCATCATTTACATCATTCAAGTTGAGAATGGGAGTTATATTCCATATACATGCACAATTCATAGAGGTATGAATTTTGGGTGCATGAATTTGATGTATTGGGCATAAGTTTGGTATAATTGGGTATGCATGTAATTGATTCGTGGGAATTGAGCTTCATAATGTTGTAAATTTAGTGTTTGTATCATGTTAGTAGATGTACATGTGAGTTATTGGTCATAACAAGCAAGTTACATCGCAAGTTTGAAGCTCAAATAGCTTGCTGGGAATTCCAGAATTCGTCGAGTCCGCTCGAGCAGGGCATTCGCCGCCCGAGCATGAAATGTTATCTCCCAGAAGTTTTACAGACATTGATGTCCGCTCGAGCAGAAAGAGTCACGCTGGAGCGCCCAATCACATGTTTTGACTCTTAGCTTGAGCGTCCGAGGTCACGCTCGAGCGCTAAAATGAGGCAACCAGTACTTTTGCAGACCAAAGGGGTCCATTCGAGTTGGAAGACCCACGCTCGAGCGGAGAGCCCTGTTTCAAAAATTTTAAAAAGTTGTTTTGAGTTTCATTTTCCGTTCTCTTCCATTTCTAAGCACTCTTAGGCATGCATTAAGCTTTGTATATGACCTAAAAGGATAAGAAAGCGGCCTAAGAGAAGAAATAAATTAAGAACAGATTGAATCGTTTGTGACCCAATATGTGTTATGTAATGTGTAGGGTCGAGCACAATGGTGGATCCATCGGCAGAACACTGTGAATGATTCTACTTATACCACTTGTTTACCTTTTTACATCCTTCATATGAGATTTCCGCCCCTCCCCCCCCCCCTCCCCAATTTTATGCATGTGTAAAATTACTTATAAGGACAAAAGACTAAAATTAAGTATATTTTATTATCTTCTTACACTCATTGCTCTTCAATCCCTAATACTCTTCTTCCCTTCTCAGTTTTTATTCTCTGCTACATATCTCTTTTCAAAAATTGAGAATCATAGTGTTTTGATCATAGAAGAAAGCAATGGATGAAGAAACGGTAGTGAAGAATCATCAAAAAAGCGAAATGGTGAGTTTTTTTTATTTGTTTGGTAAGTTTTTGTTTCTTTTTTAGAGAGTTCTTCGACTTTTGTTCCGCGTGTCAAAATCGAATAAAATAAAATAGTCTGGAATCATATTGTTGAACAACAAATATATGTCTGGCAATCCACTACCAAATAAAAGATACATTTCTGATAACCCAAGGCCGAACATTTTTAATTTGTCAGGTTACTCATTACCGTGCATTTCCAGTTTCATTTTTTTTGCTTGGAAGGATTATGCTTCTATTCATTGCAGCAACAAGTACAATCATCTGGCTGGTGAATATCTTGAAGGACACTCATTTGCTAGTAGATTATCTGAGGATGAAACATCCTTGTTAGTTGACATGTCAAACAGTATGGTGCGACCAAAAGAGATATTGATTACATTAAAACGAAGGGATGCCTTTAATACGACAACAATGAAAACAATCTACAGCGCATGTAAAGCGACAAGTGGCTAGACAAATTAATTTTAGTTTGGCAACATGACACTGGAGTAAACTAATTTGTATAGCAATGTATCACCGAACAAAAACCTCACAAATCAGCTCCAACTAATTTCTTGTTAAAGTAAAGTAAAATCATCCAATCGAATGGCAACAAATGGCTGGAAAAAATTAGTTTGTCTGGTAGCACGGCACTGGAATAATTTAAATTCTTTAGCATTGTATTACCAAAAACAATCAGTGTAAAAAACAAAAATGAAAGGGTTTTGAAGAGTTTTTAGTTTAGGGTTAGTTTTGGTAGTATAATGGGTGTAATGAGAATCACATTTTCTTTTAGTGATGTAATGAGATGGAGGGTGTACAGAAGTAAACTAATGGTGTAAGTAGAATTACTCTTCTTTTTCTTTTCTTTTTTTTCAATTTTACCCTTGTGTGAAATTACCTTTAAAGACAAAAGATTAAAATTAAATATATTTCATTATTTCCTTACATCCATTGTTTTTCAATCCCTACTGCTCTTCTTCCCTTCTTAGTTTTTCTTATCTGTTACATATCTCTTTTCAAAATATGAGAATCATAGTGTTTTTATCATAGAAGAAAACAATGGATGAAAAAACGGTGGTGAAGAACCATAAAAAAAGTGAAATAGTGATTTTTTTTATTTGTTTGGTAGGTTTTTGTTTTATTTTTTGAGAGAGTTCTTCGACTTTTGTTCGGTGTGTCAAAATTGAACAAAATAAAATCATCCAGAATGACATTGCCGAACAAAAAAATATGTCCGATAACCCACTGCCGAATAAAAGATACATTTCCGGTTACCCAAGGCTGAGCATTTTTAATTTGTTCAATTATTTATTATCGTGCATTTTCAATTTCATTTTTTTTTATATATTTTATATTTTTTTTGCTTGGAAGAATTATGCTTCTACTCATTGCAGCAATACAAATACAATCATCCAGCTGTTGAACATCTTGAAGGTTACTCATTTGTTGGTAGATTATCTGAGGAGAAAATATCCTTGTTAGTTAACATGTCAAAGAGTATGGTACGATCACAAAAGATATTGATTACTTGATTTGATCGAATTTTGAAAAGTCTTTCTCACTACTCAGAACAGAGGAGCTTTCGATCAAGATGTTCTCGCCTTTTGAAATGAAGGGATGCCTTTAATGCGACAATAATGAAGACAATCTACAACGCACGTAAAGCGATAAGTGGCTGGACAAATTTATTTTAGTTCAGTAACATGACACTAGAGTAATTTGTAAATGTATAGCAATAGGTAGTTGGACGAATTTATTTTAGTTCAAGGAGTAATTCCAATTCTAATTTGTATAGTAATGTATCACTGAACAGTCACTTCTTCCAATTAATTTCTTGTTAGGTAACGTAAAATCATTCAATCGAACGGCAACAAATGACTGGAAAAATTTGTTTGTTTGGTAATACGGTACTGGAGTAATTCAAATTCTTTAGCATTGTATTACCGAAAGCTGCAGTGTCCCGGGTCTTAATCCCAACTTGTTTATGTTGAGTGGTAACTGTTACTCTATACTTACAATTTTTTTTGACTTTTGAAAAGTTATGGGTTGCATTTAACCTTTTAGTTATTATAATTGAGACCTCATCCTCTTTGTTTGGAGCCTTAATTAATGAGTTAACTTGTTGGTTGGGTAAGATTAGACCAAGAATGCTAGATTCAAATATTTGTTTTGAGTAATGTTCACTTTTTTGCCTTTTTCTTTCTCCACATTTTGAATCTTGATGTGAGGCTGGAACCATTGGAAAGCTTATTTTCGGGGATTCAATTTAGACACAAAATTAACCACATTATGTTTCTGAACGAAAAGATATGCTTGTTTGAAGTCACCTAGTAAAAGCTACCTGGTCAAATCCGTATGAGCGAAAATTTGAATTCCGTACAAGCGGATTTCGCGAGAAAGCCATTTTTTTTTCTAAGTTGATCAGCACGAGCGTATCCAAACATCGATTTATGTGCTCTTTTCACTCAAACCAAATATCTCTCTCTCTCTTTCTCTCTCTGTGTGACCATTTCTCATCACTCACACACTCTCTCTCTCTCTAACTTCTCTTTTCTCTCCTTTCTTTCTAAACTCTCACCAAATTCACATTTTATTTGATCTACAAAGATCAAGCAAGATTTTGATACTAGTTCCTTATACAAAAATGACGAGCGTCTTGAGGGCTAGGTGTTAACCGTGGAGATCAAATTCTGGCGAAGTTGATTTTTAGAGTTTTCTCATCTTCTTTCTTTGAGGTAAGGATTTCTTTACTCATTTTCAATACCTCGTTATAGATAGACATGTAGTAGTTTTTATTGCATTAAAAACTTGATTTGTTAGGTATTTTTGAAAAGCATGTGATAATGGTTAGGAATTTATTAGCTAGAGTTAAATATTGTGTTTTGTTGTAAATATATGAGATTGTAATGTTTGAGGAACATGTTTAAAAGGATTAGAGTAAAAAGTCCCAATTAATTATTTATGGGTTATGAAAAAGAGGGAATAATTGGTGATTTGATGTTATTTGAACCATATGGGGTATTGTGTATTAAAAACGTGAAAATGGGTATGCAAGACAATAAAGAAAGTCATCGTGAATTTAATTTATGTTAATTGTTATTTATTATCTTATAATTGTTAAGTTGTAATAATTGTCGAAAAATTAGAATTTCGGAGAAATAAAAAGGATATTGGTAAATGTTATGTGTATTGAAAGATCTATGGATTGGTTAATCTCGTTTATGAAAGTTGTAATGAAAAGTCCCAAATCCTTTGGTTATTTGTTTGTTTGAGTGATGGGATTAATTTATGTTACATATGTGTTGGATTATAAAAATAAATTATTAGTTGAGTTTTAATAATTAATAAGAAAGATGTGGCGATTTGTTGTGGGTATTGGGCGTTTGAAGAGAATGAAAAATAAATTTTGGGAATCAATTTATATACTTTTGTGAAATAAGAAGTAAGAGAAGTTAACGATTTTCTTTAAAATAAGTGAATAATTGTATTCATGACGAATTATTACTTGTTGAACCAAATTTGAATATTTTGAATTGAATCATAAAGATAGGATGGTAGTGATGGAAGAGACTTTAATTATGAGTTTTGAAAACGACGTAAATTAGAAGTTGAATTAATTGGAGTTGAAAGATGAAAGTTATGTAACGTATAACTGTTGATAAAATCTAAATCAAGAGAATTCATGAACTTGGTTCTTGTTGTTTATGAGGTTGTGTCCTTGGCCATCGATATGAGATGGTATTTATGTTGTTGGATAATTTGTGAAACTTTGAATAATGTGTCAATTATTGAGTTGAATGAAAGTGCGCATTGATATGGGTTTCTCTAACCTTCGAATTTGCACCTAGTAAAGTTTGGCACTTTGATATGGGTTTCTCTTCCCTCCAGTTCACGCCCAGTAAAGTGTGAACGGGTTCATCTCCCCTCCAGCTCAAGGACCAGTAAAGTTTAGCGCTTTGAAATAAGTTCCTCTCCTCTCTGGCTCGCGCCTAGTAAACTGGGTTATAGTGGCTATGACTTGACGAAGTCGAGGTCCGTTATATGTTAATTATGCTTATTGTATCTTCAAACTTGTGTTGTGATGAGAAGGGATGCATTATTGGCTTTCCGTACTTGTAACCGGTAAAATATGGTAATGTGCGTTGACATGTTTATTGTTGCTTATATATATATATATGTATTTGTGAACATTCATTTTACACTTATGCTTAAGGCTATATTATATAGTAATTATACTTGTAGCCGTAATGAGTTGGAATATATAGACGAGTATATTGTTTAGATCGATCTTAGGAGATTGTGATAATGTGATGAATGGTTGAGATTTCTTTAAATACAAATGAAAAGTTTTGAAAGGTAAGAACTGGTCTTTGTTTCTTGTTATGTTAAAAATTATCTTTTGAAAAATTGTATTTATGTAAGTATATTTTGAAGTATAAAATGTCGTATATCCTATATATATACGTAGAGTGTTCATGATCATAGCTATCTATATGTTGCTATTATTTAAGATTATTAGGATTCTTATTGGACCTTTGTGTTCATCCCACGTTGCTAATCATTTTTCAAGTATGGAGTAAAGAGTTGCTTGAGACGTGAAGTTTGTTAATTGTTGGTCACATGGCCTTTTAAATGCAAGCAGAATGCCAATGTGTTGTAAAAAGGGTTAATCCCTTTTATATATTTCGCTATTTTGTAATTGATGACGTAACACCTATGGGCGTGTATTGTATGTCATTACATGTATACGAAAGAGAACATTTATAATTTATTCTTTGCTAAATACCTTTGATGTTTATTATTATTGAAATTGACTGATTTAAAGAAAAAAATGTAACATTATCCAAGTAATAAAAGTCAGGGCATTACAAAAGCTATCAGTAGATACAAAACTGAAAGGGCTTTGAAGAGTTTTTAATTTGGAGTTAGTTTTGGTAGTATAATGGGTGTAATGAGAATCACATATTTTTTTAAATGGTGTAATGTGATGGAACGTGTAAAGAGGTAAACTAATGGTATAAATAGAATCACTCTTAAAAAAAATGAAGGATCCAAAGTAATAAGTGGGGCATTAAGAATGTGGATTAGGGAAGTTACATTTGACTTTCGCAAAAACAGAAGTAATATTATAAAAATTAATAATTTGTATAAATATTTTTTTATTACAAATTAATCAATTTTGAATTTTTTTGGAAAGTTACCATATGACTTTCACAAAATAGAAGTAATATTATAAAAATTAGTAATTTGTATAAATTAATCAATTTTGAAATTTTTTGGGGAAGTTACCTTATGATTTTCACAAAAATAGAAGTAATATTATAAAAATTAATAATTTTTATAAATATTTTTTATTGCAAATTAATAAATTTTGAATTTTTTGGGGAAGTTACCATATGACTTTCCCAAAAATAGAAGTAATATTATAAAAAGGGAAAATTATCCAAAAATCCCATATCACCATCATACATCCCATTTAGTCCTACCGATTTACAAATATACTAAGAGATCCCATTTGTTATAATACTATTACCAATGGGTCCTGTTTTGATTTCTGTTTTCAAATTTTGGTCGTTTGTACCCTTCCCTTATCTGGGTCACACAGAATTAGGAATTAAGTCCATTTCCTAATACCAATCTTCTGGCACAGAATTAGGGATCACGTTCATAACGTATTACCATCTCCTCCACTGGATCACACAGCGTATTGTCCAATATTTGGTCACCACAGTCATATCACAGAGGGGGCACATTCAGGGTTACACCGATATTAGCATTGCAACGCCGTGAAGATACACGCCTGCAGGTAATCCGTTTGAATTCCCCCCTTGTATGATGGTTGTTACATAAGTTTTCATCGTCGTTTGTGTGCCCCCCATTACTGATGAGTTTTTAAGCATGTGTATTCGACTACCGTGTGTGACACACACAAGTGTTTCTGTGTTTTTCTTTTACTCCATACCTTGTAAACTGTCGTGTTTCTGCTGCGGGCAATCAGTAACTGCCTCCACACCCATTTCACCAAACTACGTTGCGTCGTCATCGCCCAATCCGCCAACTGCGCCCCGCTAGATTTCAAGAATAGTATCCCTCTGTAAAACAATACCCTACCATTACCAAACACACACAACGAAGACACATAAAAACACATCAACCCCACACATATAATGATACATTTCACTCACCACAAACACTGCCTCCTTAAAGTGCTTGTCTTCCATTCCAACCCAGGGCCTCATAGAGTTGTAATGTTTCCAAACACCCGTTTCAATGTCATAAACAACCAACGTCCAGTGTGCTCGGAAACAAATAAGGAAGTGAACGTACCGACAATCTTTACATGCCGCGAAGTTGTCCACCACGAACCTGCCCCGTGCACTACTGTTATCGTTTTTTAACATATCCTGCATCATTATTTCACCCGTTATATTATAAGATTTTAATCGTTCCAACCATGCACCACAAAGCTTTCCAATGTAACTTTAAAACAACTTCAAAAACTCACAAGGCATATGCTACTAAAAACGTATGACTTGTCCGGGAACTCCACTCCAACAACAAGTCTATCTTGTTCTTCCATCAACAAGACTGCGTAGGCATCTATCACCTGCCACATAATGGTAAACTTCAAACAAAATATACATTCAAACAATAACATTACAACCTTACACCAGTTACTTACATTACCACGCAATGACGATGGCCGAACAAGCGACTTAATATCCGCAAAGTACACACACACATCATGTCCATTGCTAGCCCACATGATCGCTCTACAAGTAAAACACATAATACATGTCAAACAAATGTACACACACACCCAATTTTATTTCCATCACACACACATTACATACCTGTCCCCATTTTTGTCCTACGCATTTCTGATCTTCTCTTTCTCCATTGCAGTCATCAACTTCCACACCCCTAAACGATTGTTCAAATCAAACCCAGACCACTCCCTGCTCCTTCCTGCACATGCATCCACATCAATAGACCGTACAGCGTTACCACTTCTCACACCGGTACGTAGTACATCAACCACCTTACTGTCCACCACCTTACCATACCCCACCATCATTTTACCCACACCACCGTACTCAAAATCTGGCTTCATAAGCTCCTTCCTCACCTTACCTTTCAGGTTCCTCACAAACGAGCTCTCCACGACCTCCACAGGTTGTCTTCTCGTCACACACCTAGCAACTTCAACAACATCGGAACCATTCCCACTAACTTCAACCACCACACCACCTGTCATTTCATCGAAACCCCCACAATTGTCACCCTTTTTTAACTTATTATTCCCCCGCTGTCCAACACTATCCAATGTCGCCCCTTCCTTACTTCCAACATCGTTGCCTTCCCCCATATCAGTGTCACCATCAGCGACCTTACGAAATGCTTGTGTCACGTTGTGTACATCTTGTTCAGCTAACTGCTCCTCTAAAACACCTATCATTTTCCGTAGCTCAACATTTTTCTCCACCACCTTCTTTATCTCATCTTCCTTTACCTTGAAAACTAAAGTGAAACCATCAACTATGTCCACAGCTTGTTTTTCTTTCATTCTCCTCAACTGGTCCACCTCTACTTGCAACTCCGCAATCATACCATCTTTAAGTCTACATTCCGTCCGAAGTGCGTATAATTCGACTAACGCCGTCTCCAGTTCCCCCTTGCCATCACCAATCTGTTCCACCCGTGTTGCACATACAATACCACCAACACCCCCCTCCGCTGAACTTACGGCATCGACCGCAACACTGTTTTTACCTTTTGCAACCACACCCCCCTCCGCTGCAAATCGTCTACGATCACCACTACCCCTGATGTTGCGTTTAGCAGCCACCCCGACACCACCCACTACTTCGTTGCCACCAACACCCATCTTCACATCGTTCCCAGCCCCACTGTCACTACAAAAATCATCACTACCATTGCTATTGTATTCTCCACCCACTTCTCGATCTTCATCAATATTAGCGTCCTCCCCACCATCAAACTCTTCTCCAGCTATTATAACCTTTTCCTACGGTTGGCTCACAAGTTTGCCCCTAATCACCTACCACCAAAAAAAACACAAATTAATTACGCACTACCACAAAAATAAACAAAAAAAAAATTCAAGTTAAACACACCCACATAAATAACACGCATCAAACTCGTACTGACGCACCTTAAACTGTGACACAGACCCCAAATCCAAGCCACGTGTTTTGGCCAACAGTGTGGTAATGTTCCATTTCAAAAACCGGGGGAACATATGGGTTTAATCGTGGACACGATGTTCGTATGCTCACAAAGCCAGTACTGTGCATGCACAAAGACAACATCAATTACTACGTGATACCAACAACATATTCAACAAATAATAGACAACTTCACACATCGGCAACGTACATCACATATGACATCGGCAAAGTAAAAAAATCATTTAACGTAAACAACATACCAGTAGCGCAACAACACAGCCCGTAACTTTCTCCGGAGTCTGCCAAAATTCACGGACAGATCCCATCAGCGTGTTCAAAATTGCCGCCGTCCAGTCATAATTTTGGACATTGTCCAAGTTGTCCATGTACCGAACAAACACTCAACTGATCGTCTCCCCGGACGTTGAGAAAAATAACTTGATGCACACATATAAACATAGTAGCTTAGCAGTGTCCTCCTCATCGCGCTTCAAATTACCCTTCACCGCATCATCAAGTAAACTTTTAATCAGACTCGCTGTTATCCGCCCTACGCCATTACAGCATCGCTGAATGAAATCAGATGCAGGGCGTGTGCCCAGCGTCAAGTCCAACTGCTGGACACCACATTGCAGCCCGAAAACCAACCTAATATCAGCTTTGCAAACTTTAACAGGATAACCGCCAACATAGAACGCGTCGTCACGCAGCCTAAACGTCCTCAAAATTTTAACCACCAGATCATCACATTTCCTATATTCAGTGAAGTCTGATTTGTTGATAATAATGGCTTCAAACATTAGCCAAAACGGTGTTCGCCTCAGCTGCTGGAAGTGTCTTTCACTCAACCCCAACTCGGAAATAACCTTAATTACACTTGCCATATTCGAATGAAAATTTATACGCTGCGTTGGTTTCCAAGGCGAGCGTATATTATGACCAACTCTTTGCGGTTGTTTAAACAAAACACGCCCCTGCAACTTCACACCAAGCCTCGACGACGATGCCACACTTGGACCCTCTAAACGTTTACGCTCGGCCGACCTAGTCCACGGGCTCCTCAATGGCACAATATTATCTGTTCCACAAAACAACACCCACTTAGTGTTTGATGCCAACCACATAACATATACTATAAAAATGATGTAACACAACAAAAACTATTCAAACCAAACTAAACCCATAAATTGCAACATCACTACCCCTTCCCCCCAACAGATTGTTGATGTCATCACACTTTCACAACACCATCGTCCATCACTACAAACAACCCCATATATTTTTTTTACAGAAATGAATATATATGCTACTAAAAATTACAAACATATGTGAGCATGTCACACACACGACGGACGTCCAATTTAACAAAAATCAGCACAGAAGTACACGTTCATGACATAATGTGGGGACCAAACATGTTAAACCCACACACTTTCGACTCTCCCACAAACCCGACACATTATTGCAAACACAACAACCAAGTCACACACATACATGCCGACAAACAAAAACAGTATAAATCGAAACCAACATACCCCCCTGTCACACAGAGTAATGGACCACACACCCACACAACTGTCCCCCCAACAACCAAACATACCGACCCACCCTTCAACAACTTTCAAAACAAAAAACAACACATAACAACACTACAACCAAAAACGGAAAAAAAAACTTACGATTGTGCGCCATTGCC
This sequence comes from Camellia granthamiana, assembly GCA_036172215.1. Classification (NCBI taxonomy): domain Eukaryota; kingdom Viridiplantae; phylum Streptophyta; class Magnoliopsida; order Ericales; family Theaceae; genus Camellia; species Camellia granthamiana. Next base: position 117,224,613 of record CM069913.1, read on the forward strand.
ACCGTCGAAGTTCGTCCCACACATCTATGTTCACAGTGTCCAAACCCTACAAACACACTGTGCCTCCAACCCACAATTTCGGAAAAAAATATGGACAATCTCACTCGAAACCCTACCGCATTCCTGCGAATCCCAAATCAATATCCACAACCCCACCCAATTCCACAGAATCCCCCAAATCCAGTAACACTAAAACAGTAACACCAAGAAATTAGGGATTACGCGACACTATTTGCTTGATTTGGGGTTTTGCCTAACATAACACGCGGTTCGTTTGGTATGGGTCCGGTTGCACGGGTATGACTACACACCGTCATACACCCACAACAAAAGAAAAACTACTATAGGCCTTTTTGCCGCCATGGCACCCAATTACACCCCACGCCACAAATTCACACAAAACGACTGCACACATAACCCAACAAATGAGGGCATTTCAGGAAGATACATTACCACAAGACCAAACGGAGTAATAAAAGAATTTAAGGACTAATTGCACCAACATTCCACATTTTGGGATTTATCAGAATTAAAATTAAAATAGCACCAATTTAAGGACTAATTGCACCAAAATTAAAATTAAAATTATTAATATTTTACAATTTTTTTCATTGATTTGTAATTATTTTTTAAAAAAATTTGTTCATGATTTGATATTTCTCTTTTTTTTTTTTTAACACTTAATTTGGTGCAGGATACAAGTACAAAATTTATTACGCTCTGACTAGTTTGGTTAATAAAAACAAAAAATTCAAAATTTATTACTTTGTAATAAAAAAAACATTTATACAAATTATTAATTTTTATAATATTATTTCTATTTTTGTGAAAGTCATACGGTAACTCCCCCAAAAAAATCAAAATTGATTAATTTGTAATAAATAGGGTTTTTTTATTGATAAATCCCATTTAGAAGTGTTTTAACCCAAAAAGTCTATGAGGAAATTTTTTAACCTACTTAGTCTCATGTATTTACACTTTTATTCCATAAAGTCCTTTTTTCTTGATTTACATTATTTTCTTAAACTCTTATACCCTTATATTTAATATTGATATTTAATGTTGATATTTAATATTTGGGAAGGAGAGAGAAGGGAAAGGACCAATGCATACAAAATTTCATGCACAAATTAAATAATTTTGATGTTATTATTTTATATTATTATTATTTTTAATTGACAACACATTAAAAATAATGTGAACATTCTCTCTTATCTGATGTGAACGTTTACAACACATTTTCGAAAAATTCTCTCTCATCTAATGTAGTGATGTGAACGTTCACAACATATGAACCTTCTTATTTTTAATTGACAACACATTAAAATAGCATTAATTATATTTTTAATTAACAACACATTCTTATTCACAACATGTAGTGATGTGAACATTCACAATATTTGAACATTCTCTCTCATCTAACATAGTGATGTAAACGTTTACATTCGTGTGTTTTATTATGAATATTCACATCATATAATTAATAACACAATAACAAAAATTCATTTCAAATTAATGTGAATATTCATTTCAACTGCATGATGTGAATATTCACATCATGTAATTGACAACATAATGATAAAAATTCATTTCAAATTAATATGAATATAATGATAGTCAACATCTTGATGCATGGGAACTACCAAAACATAATGATAATCAACATTAAATATCAACATTAATAGGGGGTAGGAGAGATTGAGGGTTTTTTGGTCTTCTTACATCAAATAGGACCAAATGGAATAGTCAAAAACAATATGGGTTTGATGGAATAAAAGTCTTAGAAAGAGGATTTATCAAAAAAGCTCCCAAAACCTAAAAAATATTTATATAAATTATTAATTTTTTATAATATTACTTTTATTGTTGTGAAAATCATATGGTAACTTCCAAAAAATTCAAAATTGATTAATTTGTAATAAAAAAACATTTATACAAATTATTAATTTTTATAAGGGAGAGTTACTGATAAATCCCATAATGTGGAATGTTGATGCAATTAGTCCTTAAATTCTTTTATTACTCCGTTTGGTCCTGTGGTAATGTATCTTCCTGAAATGCCCTCATTTGTTGGGTTATGTGTGCAGTCGTTTTGTGTGAATTTGTGGCGTGGGGTGTGATTGGGTGTCATGGCGGCAAAAAGGCCTATAGTAGTTTTTCTTTTGTTGTGGGTGTATGACGGTGTGTAGTCATACCCGTGCAACCCGACCCATACCAAACGAACCGCGTGTTATGTTAGGCAAAACCCCAAATCAAGCAAATAGTGTCCCGTAATCCCTAATTTCTTGGTGTTACTGTTTTAGTGTTACTGGATTTGGGGGATTCTGTGGAGTTGGGTGGGGTTGTGGATATTGATTTGGGATTCGCAGGAATGCGGTAGGGTTTCGAGTGAGATTGTCCATATTTTTTTCTGAAATTGTGGGTTGGAGGCGCAGTGTGTTTGTAGGGTTTGAACGCTGTGAACATAGACGTGTGGGACGAATTTCGACGGTGGCAATGGCGCACAATCGTAAGTTTTTTTCCGTTTTTGGTTGTAGTGTTGTTATGTGTTGTTTTTTGTTCCGAAAGTTGTTAAAGGGTGGGTCGGTATGTTTGGTTGTTGGGGGGACGGTTATGTGGGTGTGTGGTCCATCACTCTGTGTGACAGGGGGGTATGTTGGTTTCGATTTGTACTGTTTTGTTTGTCGGCATGTATGTGTGTGACTTGGTTGTTGTGTTTGCAATAATGTGTCGGTTTTGTGGGAGAGTCGAAAGTGTGTAGGTTTAACATGTTTGGTCCCCACATTATGTCGTGAACGTGTACTTCTGTGCTGATTTTTGTTAAATTGGACGTCCGTCGTGTGTGTGACATGCTCACATATGTTTGTAATTTCTAGTAGCACATATATTCATTTCTGTAAAAAAATGTATGGGGTTGTTTGTAGTGATGGACGATGGTGTTGTGAAAGTATGATGACATCAACAATCTGTTGGGGGGAAGGGGTAGTGATGTTGCAATTTATGGGTTTAGTTTTGGTTTGAATAGTTTTTGTTGTGTTACATCATTTTTGTAGTATATGTTATGTGGTTGGGATCAAACACTGAGTGGGTGTTGTTTTGTGGAACAGATAATGTTGTGCCATTGAGGAGCCCGTGGACTAGGTCGGCCGAGCGTAAACGTTTAGAGGGTCCAAGTGTGGCATCGTCGTCGAGGCTTAGTGTGAAGTTGCAGGGGCGTGTTTTGTTTAAACAGCCGCAAAAAGTTGGTCATAATATACGCTCGCCTTGGAAACCAACGCAGCGTATAAATTTTCTTTCGAATATGGCAGGTGTAATTAAGGTTGTTTTCGAGTTAGGGTTGAGTGAAAGACACTTCCGGCAGCTGAGGCGAACACCGTTTTGGCTAATGTTTAAAACCATTATTATCAACAAACCAGACTTCAATGAATATAGGAAATGTGATGATCTGGTGGTTAAAATTTTGAGGACGTTTAGGCTGCGTGACGACGCGTTCTATGTTGGCAGTTGTCCTGTTAAAGTTTGCAAAGCTAACATTAGGTTGGTTTTCGGGCTGCAATGTGGTGTCCAGCAGTTGAACCTGACGCCAGGCACACACCCTGCATCTGATTTCATTCAGCGACGTTGTAATGGCGTAGGTTGGATAACAGCGAGTCTGATTAAAAGTTTACTTGATGATGCGGTGAAAGGTAATTCGAAGCGCGATGAGGAGGACACTGCTAAGCTGCTGTGCTTATATGTGTGCGTCAAGTTATTTTTCTCAACGTTCGGGGAGACGATCAGTTGGGTGTTTGTTCGGTACATGGACAACTTGGACATTGTCCAAAATTATGACTGGACGGCAGCAATTTTGAACACGCTGATGGGATCTGTCCGTGAATTTTGGCAGACTCCGGAGAAAGTTACGGGCTGTGTTGTTGCGCTACTGGTATGTTGTTTACGTTAAATGATTTTTTTACTTTGCCGATGTCATATGTGATGCACGTTGCCGATGTGTGAAGTTTTCTATTATTTGTTGAATATGTTGTTGGTATCACGTAGTAATTGATGTTGTCTTTGTGCATGCACAGTACTGGCTTTGTGAGCATACGAACATCGTGTCCACGATTAAACCCATATGTTCCCCCGGTTTTTGAAATGGAACATTACCACACTGTTGGCCAAAACACGTGGCTTGGATTTGGGGTCTGTGTCACAGTTTAAGGTGCGTCAGTACGAGTTTGATGCGTGTTATTTATGTGGGTGTGTTTAACTTGAATTTTTTTTTTTGTTTATTTTTGTGGTAGTGCGTAATTAATTTGTGTTTTTTTTGTGGTAGGTGATTAAGGGCAAACTTGTGAGCCAACCGTACGAAAATGTTATAATAGCTGGAGAAGAGTTTGATGGTAGGGAGGATGCTAATATTGATGAAGATTGAGAAGTGGGTAGAGAATACAATAGCAATGGTAGCGATGATTTTTGTAGTGACAGTGGGGCTGGGAACAATGTGAAAATGGGTGTTGGTGGCAACGAAGTAGTGGGTGGTGTCGGGGTGGCTGCTAAACGCAACGTCAAGGGCAGTGGTGATCGTAGACGATTTGTAGCAGAGGGGGGTGTGGTTGCAAAAGGTAAAAACAGTGTTGCGGTCGATGCCGTAAGTTCAGCGGAGGGGGGTGTTGGTGGTATTGTATGTGCAACACGGGTGGAATGGATTGGTGATGGCAAGAGGGAACTGGAGACGGCGTTAGTCGAATTATACGCACTTCGGACGGAATGTAGACTTAAAGATAGTATGATTGCGGAGTTGCAAGCAGAGGTGGACCAGCTGAGGAGGATGAAAGAAAAATAAGCTGTGGATATAGTTGATGGTTTCACCTTAGTTTTTAAGGTAAAGGAAGATGAGATGAAGAATGTGGTGGAGGAAAATGTTGAGCTACGGAAAATGATAGGTGTTTTAGAGGAGCAGTTAGCTGAACAAGATGTACACAACGTGACACAAGCATTTCGTAAGGTCGCTGATGGTGACACTGATATGGGGGAAGGCAACGATGTTGGAAGTAAGGAAGGGGCGACATTGGATAGTGTTGGACAGCGAGGGAATAATGAGTTAAAAAAGGGTGACAATTGTGGGGGTTTTGATGAAATGACAGGTGATGTGGTGGTTGAAGTTAGTGGGAATGGTTCCGATGTTGTTGAAGTTGCTAGGTGTGTGACGAGAAGACAACCTGTGGAAGGCATGGAGAGCTCGTTTGTGAGGAACCTGAAAGGTAAGGTGAGGAAAGAGCTTATGAAGCCAGATTTTGAGTACGGTGGTGTGGGTAAAATGATGGTGGGGTGTGGTAAGGTGGTGGACAGTAAGGTGGTTGATGTACTACGTACCGGTGTGAGAAGTGGTAATGCTGTACGATCTATTGATGTGGATGCATGTGCAGGAAGGAGCAGGGAGTGGTCTGGGTTTGATTTGAACAATCGTTTAGGGGTATGGAAGTTGATGACTACAGTGGAGAAAGAGAAGATCAGAAATGCGTATGACAAAGATGGGGACAGGTATGTAATGTGCGTGTGATGGAAATAAAATTGATTGTGCGTGTACATTTGTTTGACATGCATTATGTGTTTTACTTGTAAAGCAATCATGTGGGCTAGCAGTGGACATGATGTGTGTGTGTACTTTGCGGATATTAAGTCGTTTGTTCAGCCATCGTCATTGCGTGGCAATGTAAGTAACTGGTGTAAGGTTGTAATGTTATTGTTTGAATGTATATTTTGTTTGAAGTTTACCGTTATGTGGCAGGTGATAGATGCCTACGCAATCTTGTTGATGAAAGAACAAGATAGACTTGCTGTTGGAGTGGAGTTCCCGGACAAGTCATACGTTTTTAGTAGCATATGCCTTGTGAGTTTTTAAAGTTACATTGGAAAGCTTTGTGGTGCATGGTTGGAACGATTAAAATCTTATAATGTAACGGGTGAAATAATGATGCAGGATATGTTAAAAAACGATAACAGTAATGCACGGGACAGGTTCGTGTTGGACAACTTCGCGGCATGTAAAGATTGTCGGTACGTCCACTTCCCTATTTGTTTCCGAGCACACTGGACGTTGGTTGTTTATGACACTGAAATGGGTGTCTGGAAACATTACAACTCTATGAGGCGCCGAGTTGGAATGGAAGACAAGCACTTTAAGGAGGCAGTGTTTGTGGCGAGTGAAATGTATCACTATATGTGTGGGGTTGATGTATTTTTATGTGTCTTCGTTGTGTGTGTTTGGTAATGGTAGGGTATTGTTTTACAGAGGGATACTATTCTTGAAATCCAGCGGGGCGTAGTTGACGGATTGGGTGATGACGACGCAACGCAATTTGGTGAAATAGGTGTGGAGGCAGTTACTGACTGCCCGCAGCAAAAACACGACTTGTACGTGTATTGTCCAGATTAATTTGATAGTACATGCGTAAAATGTAATGCGGTATACGGTTTGTTGGAGGAGTTAATAAGTTATGTGTGTTTGTGTTGTCGCTCATTGCAGGGAGGACTGCGCAATCATTATGTGTGCTGTGATGCATCAGTATGTACATCATGTTGACGTCAACAGATCGTTGCAGGGGGATAACTGCATCATATTGCGCGCCAACATGGTTAAAGGTTTTGTGAACGGCCATGAAAGGGGTCTAAAAGATAGTGCATGAAGTATGAAGCTGTTTGGTTTTTGTAATTAGGATTGATTTGTCGATTGGGTTTTACTTTAGCAGTATGGTGGCACTACGTTATATTCCAATTTTTTGTGGGTTTTTTTTTGCACAGAGATGAACTTATTTTATTAAGTTTTGTGTTAGTTCTTGTGAATGTTTTGGTTGGTTTTAACGTTGGGTATTTAATTGTGAATAACAACAATTACAAATGGAGGTTATGCGATTATGTGTTATGTTACATTTGGCCTTGTGTTTTGTTCATTTACTGCTTGGGAATTTTGTGTGTTGAACATGTTGTGTTTTGTTCAGTTACAGTTTTTGAATTTTGTACGTTGAACATGTTTGTTTGACAGAAGTGGAACAGGTATTACGTAGTTATGTGATGGTGGATGAATAGTATTGCATTCAGCATGTAAGATGAAGATATTGTGACAATGTGACTTTGTGAAATTGTTAAGGGTTAATGGTATTAGTGGCGTGTGTATGGACAGTACGTTTGTTGTGGCAATTCATAATAGTGGGTAGTGGTGCAATTTGTATGCTGTTATGTATTGTGTGTTCCCGCTGAAAGAAAATTTCATTAAAATAGGAATCAAATTAAGGAAATTGATAATTGAAATCGATTTAAAGGAGAAAGGTAAATGAGTATACCACTACATTATGAATGAGAGACTGTTTTGGAACATTGTTCACAATGCGAAAAGTACTTGGAAATTAAATGCATACATGGGAAATATGTGTAATCCATGATTATTAACTGGGAAAAATAAAGTAATGCGAAACGTACTTGGAAATTAAATGCATACATGGGAAATATGTGTAACCCATGATTATTAACTGGGAAAAATAAAGTAATAAAAGTGTCAAATAGTGTGTTTCCACATGATTGGGTTGATCTGCTATATCGGTTTTTTGCAAGTCTTCCGGTTGTCGTGTCCCATGCGACCGCACCTGCTGCAACGTATTGGTTGGACTTCCTCACCGCGTGACGGTATCCTCTTCTTCTTGGGCCTGCCAGGTGGTCGTTTGACAGCGGGTGGCAGTATGATCAAATTGTGTGTGTGGATGGGTGGTTGTTCGACTGTTGGAATTGGTGTAATTGTTGGGCTGTATGACAAGCGATATTCTGAGGCATGGAAGTAAGGCTCGATTAATGTGTACAAATCTTGTCCACTTTTCTGAGCGGCAACAATGGCATATGAGCATGGGAACCCGTTAATCTGCCACTGGAAACACGAGCATGTGCAGCTGTCAACATCGACCATAACAGACGAGTGTGAGTGTACCTCGTACACGGTGGGGCTTGATTGGCTTACAGTCCATGACCTCCCATTATTGTATGACTTTTCTAGGAGTTTTTCCATTTTTGGGCATAACACACCATGCCATTTTTGTGACGTTTCCCGCCTGGTTGACATTTGTCGCATTATTTGTTTCCTTATACTGTCCACCAAACAGGTTATCGGAAGGTGACGTGCCTCGGAAATCCAGTTGTTGAAGGATTCGGCGGCGTTGGAGGACATCTCGTCGTACCGGTTACCGGTGTATTGCAATGTGTTTCACAACATAACAGCGGCATTAGTATAGATAATTTAATGTAACACGACGCGGTCAATGTTTTGTACTATTCATATACAAGTGGAACATATAAAGGTACGCACCTGAAATAAGCATTTGCCCAATGTTGTGGAGGTAGATTTCTGAGGAAATCGATTGTAATTTTCTTACCGGAATTGGTGAACTTTTCTACCATCTCTTCAAATGCAGTAACAGTCGGTGCGTAAGCGCAGTTGTTGAACTTGGTGATCAACCCAATCCGATGGAAATTATTCATATATTTAAGTTTGTCTCTAAGGTTCCTCTGAAGGTGTTGCATGCAAAACGCGTTGTGAGCATTTGGGAAGATAATGGGCATTGCCTCCATGAGGCCAACATGCCGATCTGATATGAATGTAAACGTTCTATCATTACCGAGCGCATTACGAAGATATTGCAAAAACCATGACCAGTTTGTTGCGTTTTCTGCCCTGACAATCGCAAATGCGACTGGAAACAATCCTGCGTGTGAGTAAGGTGGTTAGTTGGGTGTGAAGGTGTGAAGGTGTAGGTAGTTATGTGGAAATATTGGCAGGCATGGTTGTGTGCCGTATGTGCATTATATTTGTGTAAATGTTCAATGTACTTCGGTTTTCGTCCTTAGATGTGGCAGCAAGTAAATTCCCTTTGAACCTCCCCTTCAAGAAAGTGTCATCTAGAAAAAGTAATGGACAACAATGTTTGAACCCGTCAATGCATGCTTTGAATGATATGAAAAAACGTTCAAACCGGTTGTCATGCTCATCACAATCAATATTGATATAAGTACCCGGGTTGTGTTCTGTTACGGCCCCACTGTACCACCGTAGCTGATCAAAAGATGCACTTTGTATCCCAAATAACTTGCCTCTGGCTTTTTCGACACCTAACCAAGCTACACGGTAACTTATTTCGAGGCCGTAATTTTTTTTCAAATCAAATGCAACATCAATAGACCTAGTCAAAGGCTTGTCGTGGATATGATGTGCGAAGATGTCGGAGACCAAGTTTGATCCCAAACGGCAGTTGTTGACTGTACAAACAGCGACGCCACAAATGTGTTCATTGTTCCATTTGCGAAGGTAGAAAAAACCATTAGTGTCCAAAACTCGCGCGTGTACCAACCATGTGCAACCCTTTGACTCTCACAACGAACACAGAGCAGTAATTCTAACTGTATCATTTTTGAGGTACTTGAATTCAAAACCGCATTCCATTGCATATTTGCAAAGTACTGTTCGAAACTCAGTCGCACCACCTTCGAAACTCTGCCCTACATGAGTTAGTCCGTTAGCCCATGATGCTGATAAGAATGTCTGCTCATCATGTGGACAATAGTTTGGCAACAAATCAATATCAGGCTCATTGTTAATCTGGTAACCAGATCGTTTGGTTCCACGCGTGCCGAGGCTTGGTATGGTGTTCACAAAATCATCGTCTGCTGTTACACAGACATCATCGTGTGACTCGACCATAACCTCGATTAGTTGCAAACGAAAAGAGGATGCAAGGTGAACCATATTTTGCATATCTACGTCATTTTGTAATGAGAGATTTTTGTAACCCAGAACATTGAAGAACAATCGAACATTAACCGACGTAAGACCATCAAAATCATCACACAAAAAATTAATCAAATCGACAAATGCGTAAGGGGATTTCAAATTGTATGCGACATTCGTGAACCGGAAACAGCACAACAACATAATCACGTCGTCCATCCATGTATTAAAAAATAGTTACAGACGGTTTACAAGGTATGGAGTAAAAGAAAAACACATAAACACTTGTGTGTGTCACACACGATAGTCGAATGCACATGCTTAAAAACTCATCAGTAATGGGGGGCACACAGACGACGATGAAAACTTATGTAACAACCATCATACAATGGGGGAATTCAAACGGATTACCTGCAGGCGTGTATCTTCACGGCGTTGCAATGCTGATATCGGTGTAACCCTGAATGTGCTCCCTCTGTGATATGACTGTGGTGACCAAATATTGGACAATACGCTGTGTGATCCAGTGGAGGAGATGGTAATACGTTGTGAACGTGATCCCTAATTCTGTGCCAGAAGATTAGGGGTGCAACTCGGGCGGGTTCGATCGGATTGGGGGTTTGCCCAAGCCCAGCCCAAATTGTATTTGGCAGTGCCCAAGCCCGACCATGAACCCGAGCATTGCTACCCAAGCCCGGACCAAGCTTTGTATTTTGAACTCGAGTTAGCCCGAATTACCCGAATTGCCCGAAATTCACAAGTCTAGAAACCTGTAGGTAGACCAAATGAAACTCTCTGCTTGTGTCCACTAGACAATTGAGTCTCATGCTCACCTACCATGGTGTCCAGTCCCTAAATCCAATATTTAAAATACAAAGGTAAAATAAAGAATTAACAAACTTATGAAAGTGAATAGATAGAATACATAAGAAAGAATGTAATCAAAAGGACAAAAAAACTTCAAACCTGAGGTAGTTATATATTATAAGATATAGTTAGGTTAATTTAATTTAATTTATTAAACCTCTTTTATTTAATTTATATATATTATATAATTTATATAATATATTAAATTCAATTCGGGTTCGGGTTGCTCAGGTTGGCCATTGATTCTACCTAAGCCCAGCCCGAATTACAATTCGGGCATCAAAAATCTGCCCAGACCTGTCCAGATTACAAGATATAATTGTCCAAACCCTCAAAAAACTCAGGCTGGGCTCAAGTTGCTCGAGTTGAGCCCACCTGAGTTGCACCCCTACAGAAGATTGGTATTAGAAAATAGACTTAATTCCTAATTCTGTGTGACCCAGATATGGGAAGGATACAAACGACCAAAATTTGAAAACATAAATCAAAACAAGATCCATTAGTAATAATATTATAACAAATGGAATCTCTTAGTATATTTGTATTTCGGTAGGACTAAATGAGATGTATGATGGTGATATGTAATTTTTGGATAATTTTTAGTAATAGTATTATAATAAATGGAATCTCTTAGTATATTTGTAATTGGGTAGGACTAAATGAAATGTATGATGGTGATATGTAATTTTTGGATAATTTTTCCTAAATTTTTTACTCCTATTTCTACTCTCTCTCTCTCTCTCTCTGTTTGTTTCTCTCTCATCAACCGCCTCAATCCCCCCCCATTCTCCCTGTCCCTCTCTCTCTCTACAATCCGAATGCGGAACCCGTATCGGAGCTCTTAGCCTCTCTGCACAGTGCCTCCGATTCCGATGCTCTGATAACTTTGTTCGCCGGAGAGACTCTCGCGAACCCCTTTTCTCGCGTGGTTGGTTGCGTTTGCGAGTTTTCTCTAGGGTTTTGGTTCGGTACGATTGCGATTCTGATCGCTCTCCTCAAGACGAAGAAGAAGACGATTCAGACGTGGTTGGTGGTGCCCGCTAGGGTTTTTTAGCGTCAATGGCTCCGACGCGTAAACGTGGAGCGAAAGGACCGAAGGGGAAGAGGGAGTTGCGTCTCGGTGATCTGGTTCTCGCCAAGGTCAAGGGCTTCCCTGCATGGCCTGCTAAGGTGTGCTTTTACTTCGTTCGGATATTTCTCACATTTCTTGAATTCAATTTGATTTTGTATATATCAGTGTTTCAGCTCATGTTGTAATTTTTAGTGTTTTTTGATTTTTTTTTTTTATTACAATCGTTTGACTGGAAATTAGGGTTTTGTTTGTTTTGCTGGTTTATTGGGTCGATTTTAGTACAAATATTTTGTGCTTTTATTTTTTATTTTTACTGTCTGAACTTATCTTGATTGTGGAGCAATTAATTTTGTACTTTGGGATATATAGTAAGGTGATATGTTTAGATTGCAGGTTCACACGCCCGAATTTGGATCATCGGCCGCCCTACCCGGCAGCCCCCCAAAACGACGTCGTTTTGGGTTTTTTTTTTTTTTTTTTTCTTTTCTTCTTCGTCGTTCTTGCTTCAGAAACCAGAGCAGAGCAGAGGGGAGGGGAGGGAGGAGGGAGGGGGAGGTCCGATCGTCGCCGTCGCAGCTCGTCACCTCGCCGCCGGCCGTCGCAGCAGTCCGATCGTCGCCCGATCCAGCTCGTCGCAGCACCGCCGCACCGCCGTCTCCTCCGCCTCCGCCTCCTCCTCCTCCCCCACTGGTTATGGCCCCCTCCAGTCCGGCCCACCGGCGACTCCCTCTTCTTCCCCTCCCCTCCCCCTCTCTCTCTTCTTCCCCTCCCTCCCCTCTGGTTCTGATCTGTTCAAACAAGGAAGAAGAAAAGAAAAGAAAAAAAAAAAAAAGGGAAAAAACCCCCAAAACGACGTCGTTTTGGGGGGCTGCCGGGACGGCCGCCGAAAAGGGCGGCCGAGGATCCTTGCTCCACACGCCCCGCTTGGGCAATTTTATATATAAATTTTGTGTGCTTTGCTAAATGGGAATCATGCCTTGATTTCGTAAACCGATTAGCAGTTGTTTACTAAATGCAGCATTCTTATTCATTCAGCTATCAATTCTATGGACATTTTTGGAAATTAAAATTGTGTGACGGACGAGTGTCAAGTGCGGGTGACGTATCTAGAGGTCTCTGACACATCAAATCTTAAATTTAAGGCACACGGACTCGGCAACAAAAAGTTATATTTTTGTATTTTTAAAATGGTGTTATATGTAAAATATAGTGCCAAAAAGACATTTATAATAATTATATGACAATATGTATATATATAATAAAAATGTTACAGATAAAATATATAAGAAGTGTCCAGTGAAAAAGTATCTGACACATATCTCACCCTTATCTAAGTGTCGGATGCCCGACACGGATATTTGATTTATTTTGCAGAGTTTGTGTAACACAACAAAGCTTCAAAGAGTTGTTCACTCCAAAGTGAGTTGTATGCTTTATCTAATAGAATAGATTAGGTCCAATAGGAATTTCTATGTTTATCTCCTTGGTACATTTGTATTGGCTTGTTGGGTGAACCATTGTGAGGAGTTCATGCTGTCTTTGTTTGATTTTAGTAATTCAACGTGCTTTCTGCCGTATGTTGCTTGGCTGTTTGTAGCATGGTTAAATTAGTAATTCACTCAATTTGTTATTGAGTTGCTTTTTATGGATGTTGAATAATTGAATTTAATATGATTTACTGATTGTTTGTTTTTGTTGTGATTCTTTATCAATCTAAATATTAAAGTCTTGCTACCTTGCTTCATAATGTTGAACATGGTCAGGTTCTATCGCAATTTGGTTAGTTTCCGAGGTATCATTTACTTGTGCTCGATATTGTTTGTCACTGATATCTGGCCTTGGTTTGAGAATGTTCTTTTGTATGTCTATTCTGACTTTTTTCAAACTTGTTGGATGAATTAAGATGGGGTTTGGTTTGGTGTTTGGAGATGAGCATTGGCTCTTGCTTAGAACATGATTGGCTCCTACAATATTTGCATTGTTTTCAGGTACTTAGGTTGTTGAATTTATTTAAATTTTGACACAGAATAAGTCTTAAAAGACTTTTTGTTTTCCTGAAAAAAACACATTGAAATTACCAATAAAGGTCGGGCCTCTGAGAAATGTTTTTTGAGCTTGAGAGTTGCTCAGTTGCCCAAAAATGTTATGAAATTGGATGGGGGTTGGCATGGGATTATTTTATTATTTCTTTTGGGTGGGGGACGTTGGGGGAAGGAGGCTTGAAGTTTGGATTAGGTTTTCTAAGGTTGATTAAAATTATATAAAAAAATAAACAGAAAGGCAAAATCAAAATTAGTGAGCTGTCCTATGATTTAACTCCTTGGACCCATATGTTTTGTTCAACTATGTGCTTCTGTCTTAATGGATGAAATTAATTACACTTCTTCAAGAAAAAGGTTCCTGTAAATTGTTGATGAAGTTTCAAACATATATTTTTATTTTGTGGGAATGGGAATATTTAGTGCTCCATAGATATGCGAGGTAGTTGGTTTCTTGATACTCGTGGCAACATGTTTGGTCAATGATTGATGTGATGATGTAGATTTGGAAGTTCTTTTTGTTGGATGAGGTAATGATGAAAATTTTGATTTGTTTGTGTGCTGGAATTTGGTGTCATCTTTGTTGTTTTTGAGCACATTTGGATTTACCTTATTTGATGTATTTGCTATTTTGTAATGTGGAATATAGGTTATGATGCTTAGTTAAGTGTTTTGTTTATGAGGCGTTTTTTTTGGGTATCAATTTTTTTTCTTCAGATTAGCAGGCCGGAAGATTGGAAGCGAGCTCCTGACCCCAAGAAGTATTTTGTTCAATTCTTTGGAACAGCAGAAATGTAAGTGTTTGTTTTGCCCCCCAATTTTCCATGTGTGATCATGTGGAGTAAGCTATTTAAATTGCTATATGCATCCTTGTGTTGTAACATAAAATTTTAGTGTAGACTAGCTTGGAATCTAAGTTCTTATTGAAGAAAATACAAATTGGTGCAAGGGAGTATTACTCGCATCATTCATTAAAAAACTTATGGTAGAGTACTTTGGTATTTTTGTATTTGGTAACAAGAGACAACAAAACTTATGGGAAGAACAACAAATGGGAAATTAGTTTGGGTTGCATTATGAAGGTATTAAATGAATTGGTTTCTCACAGTGCCATACTTATTGGAAAGGTTATTGACATTGTGTTTTTTATGTGAAGAAGTCTTAAGATTTTATAGTGGATGGAACTTGAATTCAAATTAAAATGGATTTCTAACATATTTCCAATTCATGCACAAGATGATTTCTTTATTTCTTATGATTTAGTTAGAGAAATAGGCAATTGTCAAGGCATTGGACTTTAAGCTGTGGCTCCAGTAATTTATGGCTTGTATTGAGGTAGAGTTCTCTTGGGTTCCATGTTAAGGCCTATAAATTGTAATACATTGCACAAGATTTTGCAAAGTTGTAAGCATGGTAAAAACATAATATATGCTGGTTCATGAGCAACAAGTTTTGCTGGACCAGTGGAGAGCCATGATTGTGACCTTGTGTTGCTGTTAGTGGGTTTGACACAAAAGTGGAGGCGTTATGTATGCTATCGATTTAAAATCAGAATAAATGAGCAAAAGAACATCACCCCTCCAAACATCCTCTCAAAAGTGTTTCTCCCCATTATGCACAATGACATGAACATGTTTTGAGAAGAGAGAAAAACCACGAGAAATGGTTTCCCAACGGGATCTTCGTCAAGTTTTTAATTTATTTCATTTTAATGTTTTTGTAAGAATTCTAAAAAATACCTTCAATATGTTTTGAAAAATAGTTAGTTCTACTAAGTGATTATGTATTTGAATGTCACCAACCCAATTGATATGACCTAGAGCATGTTAACAAAGCAACCTAAGGATTATGTATAGTTTGATTTGGACTTTTTCCTAATGAAGATAAAGACTAATGTAGGTCAGTGTTTGTGTTGGACGGTTCTGCTGCTAGTACTGTAATCAGGGGCGGGGCTGCATGTAAGTCAGTGGGTTCAATTGAGCCCACTGGAAAATAAAAGAACTTTACATAAGTTTTATTGATTTATTTTTTTTGAACGGCTAAACAAAATCTTTATTGATAAAACAAAGATTGAGATATTACAACAATAAAGAGGAGCTTGGAGCTAAGAGGAAGCTCCAAGCGCCAGTTGGAGAGACACCAACAAAGAAAAGCAGAAGAAAAGATAGTGGACACAACAAGCTGGTAGTGGACACACTGGTAGTAGCTCACTTGCCTTCCCAAACCTCCTATAGCAAAACACCAACAAGTCAGTTGTGAGGCACCAAGGCAGCAGAACATAACAGAACAGCAGCCAAGTCAATTGTTTAGCAACATAACTGGAAGCACACAGCAGATATGGCATAGAAACAGATACCAAATCTGACTCCAATGTCCCAATACCCCAATACACTGATGCATAGAAACAAATACCAGATAAGGCATAAACTGATGCACACAAAACTCTCAGATGCACACAACAGCCCCAGAACACTCACATAAGTTTTATTTCATGTTTACATTTTCAGAAACTATATTTAAACGGATTTTCGTTTGTCTTTACTGAACTTTTTTTTAAAAATATTTTAGTCATTTTTTTAAGGACTTTTTAGATGCATCTAAAAAGTTAAAAAGTTTAACTAAAATATGAAAAAAAATTCACTAAAAACAAACTAAATCCCGAACAAAATTGCACACAAATTTTTGTTTGAATTTTCATTAGTTTTGTTGGTATTTTTTAATATTTTAGCTAATTTATTGTACTTTTTAGATGCATATTGATTAGGTACATTTAAAAAGTACAAAAAATTGATTAAATCATAAAAACATGCACTAGAAATAAATGAAAACTCATCTAAAAACAGTTTTTGAAAAATCAAACCAAACAAACACGGAAATTGTGATATTTTTTTTAGTTTCGGTTCAAATTTTGAATTTAAAGAGGCATTTATGGAGTGGCGTGGAAATAAAAGAGAATGGAACTATGAATGATATAAGCAATTTTTTTTTTTTTTTCATATCTCCTCTTTTTTCATAAATCTTTCCCCAAATCTAAGATTCAAACACGTCTTAAAAAAAAAAATTAGTTCATACTCGAGGCTTCATTTTCCTCTTTTGGTATGTGATTACAAAATATAATTATACTAATACAATATGTTATTGGGAATATATATGGAATTAAAGTATATCATGAGAAGCTTGGTTGACATTAATAAGTTTTGTAAAACTAAAAAATTGATATTGATATTGATAATGACTTATTAAATGACCCCACTAGATCAAATTTCTGGCTACGCTAGGTATTTTTTCTTTGTTAAACAGTTAATGGTATTCTTGTAATTTAGGTTTGGGACTGTGGAGGGGCAGTCTTAGATTGTACATTTTTTTGAAGAATTAAAAATGTTTAGGTTTGGGATTGTGGATATTCTTATGTATTTGTGTATCCATCTATTTGGTTTTTATTGTAATAGTAAATATAAATAATTTTAGTTTAGGTTTCTCTCTCCTTCGTGCCTCCTTTCTTTCTTTGGCTCTTATCTCGCTACTCCTGCTTGAAGCACTTCCTTTTCTTTCTCTCTCTCTCATTTTATCAGCTATTTTTTTTATAAAAAAAAAAACTACTTTGCTAATCACCTTCCCTTGCAATCCACTTAATCTTCTCAAGGTTTTTATAGCTATTACATAGTAGCTGTAAAATGACAATCTAAACAAAATTTTCATTGTCAAGTTTAGCTTAGCAAGTTGATCAGAATTTGTAACTGATTTATTTACTTTGGAAATGAAATCCTAGTAGGATAATCTCATTCGTTTCTTTTATTTTGGCCACCTCTAATGGCAGTTTGAGTTTCCTGAAAAACTTGCATTCAATTAGCCCTGGTCTCCAGAAGCACACTGTAAGAAGATGAATGAAATCTACTTTTCCTTGAGATAGTAATAATGAACTCTTTGAATGAGAAAGGTCCCGCTCAAATGCTGTCGATGGGTCAACTAGGTTTGGTAACCTAATTATGATTGATACAGAGTCCTCCTAATGTTCAATACCTGATAGTTTGCAAAAAAAGTGGACAACATATATTAAATTTGTGTTACGTGGATGGACTCTTCTATTTACCCCAAAGGACTAGTATCCACGGGATATGACAAGGGTAAGGGTGTGGTGTATCTATCTGACACTTGTACACAATTTAGATATTTGGATCCTCTAATTTGTTATGATATTTGATGAAGAAGAAACTCACATTTGCTAGTGAAGAAACATTTCTAGCACTTCACATAGATGAGAGATGAAAACCTTGTATTTTCCCTAAATTTTTTCAAGTACATCTCTACTTAGTTAATAACATCTTATCTAAGAATATTGTACAATATGTAATGTTTATAAGTATTTATGATGCGTCCCTGTACCCATAATCCAACTTTAGGCTACATATCCTAATATCCTAAGTTTTAGGTTTATGAAGGTTTGACATTTGGATGCACTCGCCTCCGAGACCATGCAACATAGCTTAAAATGTACCAGATACGCCTATGCATGGATATTGCCTTGTGAATATAAGATCAAAGTTCTCTATTAACAGTTGCAGTCAATCTTATGAAGATATTTGATTTATTTAAAAGCGAATTTGTAACTAAACACACATATATATGAAATTGGTGAATGTTATTTCTAAATAGTCCATGTCCTTTGAAGGAGTTTGTCTCTCTAGATGGGTGGCGCTCCTAATTATACTTTTGGCCAAGTTGGTGGCTATTTTTTTCCCTTTTGCTTTTTGTTGTTCATCTGTAACTAGTGTAGGAAGGTTGTGAAACATTGGGGTCATCTTAACAAAGTTCCCCAGATTTTCTATTGTTGATAAAATGTTGCAAGTTGCTTTTATTGCAGTTTTGTTGGGAATTTTGGATTTATTGGAGCCTATTTGGGAAGCCATTCACTACTTCTGTTTGTTTCCAAAATTACTATTTTTTGGGGGGGTTGGGAATCATGAACTTGTAAAGACTAGAACTTCAGAGCTCAAAAGTTTGGAATTTCCATATACTTTTTGATGAGGACAAGAAACGGTTTTGGATGAGGAAAGAATTGAAGAAATCTGGAAAGTTGGATTTTTAGGATATGCCCAATATTATCATATTAATCAGGAATTAAAAGTTGTGTTGTTTTATTTTTGGTAACTTTTAATTAAGGTTTTCTTGGATGTTTATTATAGGTCATTGTGTAACAGAATTATTCTGACCATGATATTAAATTGAGTTGAGTTTTGATACTGAGATCAAAGAATTTTATGATTTCTTTCATTTTCTTTTGGTGTGACCTTTATTTGCTTGTACCTTTATTTTCTTGTGCTGGCTGTTTGACATCACTTTCTTTGTCCTTGGTGGTACGTTCTGTTGTGGGGATTCTCCATCGGCTGCTGCCATTAATGTATCTCATTTTTAGTTCAAAGAAGTAATTCTAGAAAGAGATAGAGGCTATGGATTTTGGGTAATGAATATGTTCTCCTTTGGTTTAATGTCCGAAAAGAAGAGTCTGGTTTTCTAAAGCCACACCTGCTGGTGGCTATGCAGCATTCAAATCTATGTTTTTTTTTTTTGGCAATGAAGAATTAGAAAAAGAAGACAATGACGACGACAAGGTTATTAACATCTTTTTATATTTAGGTTAATAGAGTTAAGGTAGCACTTTAGTCCAAAACCGTGTTAGGGCAAATTGGCTATTCTTAAACGTGGTGGGGCTGTAAGAGCATCTCCAACGGTAGTAGGCATTTTACCTATTTAAATATTACTATAAAGTATATATTTTATTTTTCCTATCAATTGTTTTATGTTTTTACTCCAACCATGCTCTTTATTTTAGTTATTTATCCAAATACTATTAATTTTATAGAATGCCACGTCAACAACAAAGATGGAGGGAAATGATCCTAATGATTGAATACATTTTGCCTAACGTTGAAGGCTAGCTACATGTAGCTAGTGAATATAAGTTGAGTCAAAATGCCTAATCATATGCCTAGTGTATTGGAATTGAAAAAAGTGAATCACACTAGGCATTTTAACTAACAAGTATTATATGCCTAGTGCATTGGAGATGCTCTAAGTACTCCGGGTCCATAGTGTAAAATGGATTTTGTCATTATTATTATTTTTTGTTGCTAAATTTACAAGCATTTAATGTGCCATGTTGAAGTTCTTTGTAAACTTTTGTGTTATTAGGAAGGTTGATCTATTTCTTTGATTAGCTATTTTTTATTCTAATTAGTTAAATGGATATATTCTTTGTCAACAGGCATGTATCACGACTGAAGAGATTGGCTAATTGATATGCTTGTGCTTTCAAACAGCTGCATAATGGCATTATTTTTGTGGAACTTTTTACTTCTGGTTGTAAGATTATTTGATGATATCTAAATTTCAGCTGATGCTTGTCTAGTTGCCCTGATAAAGTAGCAACTGCGTCTGTGTGCACTTGATAACGTGACCTAATTGTTAATGTGGGCATATTATTTGTGGTCAAATGCATATTTTTCCGTGTTTCAGTTAAAATATGAGAAACTGAAGTTTATTTCCTTGTGTTCATTTTATATATAATTGACGATTTATTTATTTTTGCTGAATCTGAAACAACTGTTATGTATTTGTTTCAGTGTTTTGGGATATTAATGGTAAGTTCAAAATTTGTTAGATTTACATGAAACAAGTTTGTGTGTTTGCAGTTTTTTTTCTTTTTCTTTTCTTTTTTTTTTTTAAATTTACCCATTGCCCTTTGTATTTTGTTGCTTATTTTTTGTTTATAAATTTCTACTGATTGTAGATTTTAATTTGCTTTGCCTTTTACAGAGCTTTTGTTGCCCCTGTGGATATTCAGGCATTTACTAGTGAGGCGAAAAATAAATTGTCAGTTCGATGCCAAGGCAAAACAGTTAAACACTTCGCTCAAGCTGTGAAGGAAATCCGTGAAGCATTTGAAGACTTGCAACAAAAAAATTCTAGTGGTTTAAGAGATGATACTGATAGATCAGCTCTTGGTGATGAGGCTCTATCTGTTGATGGGGTGGAAGATGATGCAGTAGAAGTTGACTTACAAGATGGAAATGGTAGAGATGGAGCAAATGGAGAAACGGAGATTAGGGAGGGGTCTGGGTGATCACAGTAGTGGGTTGGAGCGTTGCTCACAGAGATACAGTGTGATGGATTGCCAAGATACAAAACCTAGTGTGCCAGGCAAAGCTAATGATGTACAGTGGTAATTTTGTAAATTTAACTCCTATGTAGAGGCTTAAGGGACTTCTAGATACACTCACTAAATTTATCATTGTTGTCTTATAAGATGTATTATGAACCTCTATCTTAATGGATGAAATATCATACTTAACATGAATGAATATAGGAGCCTGTTTGGTTCAATTTTCAAATTCATTTTTTAAAGCCCAAAACTTAGAACTTGTCTCGTTTTGGGTTTTCATAACATATATTTCAAATCTATTTTCCTAAACCCAAAACCAAAATCCAAAAATTATTTGTTTTGGGTTTTCACGAATAGGTTTTGACACCCAAAACCCTAGTTTTGATACACCTTTTTAACATAAATCATTTAAAACATTAAACTTGTATTAGTTTTTAAAGTTGTTTAATTTTATTTTATATTTTTTTGTATATTTTTTATTATTCAGTAATTTTATAAAAAAAAATTCATAAATTCGAAACGCTTTAAATGCATGTGGCTTGAGTACAGTTAGATTAGATACAGAGTGGAATTTTACCGTATAGATTAAATTAGATGTATTTAAAAAGTATAGTTAGATTATATATATAAAAGAAGTAATCAAATTTGACTATAATATTGCAAAAAAGTTTTTTACTGCAAGACAAAAATACAAGGCCCAAAAAAACTCAAATTGAATTTTGAAAACTTATAACTAAACAAGTTTAAATTCAGTTTTCTAAAAAACTATTTTGAAAATATACAACTCAAAAACTAATTTGAAAACTCATAATCAAATAAGTTTTGAATTTTCAAAACTAAATATAATTAAAAAGTAAATTATTTGTAAAAAATCTAAAAAGAATTCAATAAATACAAAATATACTAATTTTCTATATTTTTTATTTAGTGATTTTTAAAGGGCTTTTTTTTAATAAAATTTGTACTTTTAAGTGTATCTAAAAAAAATAGTTTAAATATTTTAAAAATTCACTAAAAACCAAAAAATACATATTGAAAGTTAGAAAATTATTTTTCAAAACTCCAAAACTAATTAAAGTTTTCATTTTAAACATACCAACAAGTTCAAACGCCACATAGAGAAAGCATGAAATCTAGCAATGACTACCTACTCTATCAAATTTAAAGAGACACTTGTATGCTCTTAGTTTTGACAATCACTCTTGTAACGTCCCAAAATAATAATAACAAAATCGCATCACTATATTCAATGGAAAAGCAGCAAATTATATATATTTAACCTTTCATCAATATTCTCTTATCGTACAAAAAATGACATATGCCTATATACATTCATAAATCTTAGATCCTGAATCTATAGCATGTGACATATGTAAATGAATTGAAACAAAAAGAAGTACAGATAAGTTTACACCCTAATGGCTTCATCTTTCCAAGTCAATGCTTGGGTACAACAAAAGTAAGTTAAACTCAATACATATAAAGCCCAAGGCTTGCACAAAAATAATTACACAAAAGAAACAAAAGAAGCTTTTAGCTCCAAGTCCTTCCAAGCTACGTTCTTGGTAGAGGCATATCATCAGCACTTGGAAGTTATTTTCCACGTAATGTGAACTAAAACCTAGTAAAGATATTTGAACACAACGTATAAAGCTTAACAAAGTCATATGATGAACGCATATGCATGCCATTTGCCAAACATTATACTTTCTTCTTTCAAAACAATGCAATGTCTCAGTTATATGTATATCAATTCATAAAACAATACTTTTTAAATCAGAAAATAGGGCAGTGGATTCAAAATACTAGGAATCTCTAGGTACGTATTTGTCAGTAGGCTATACAAGCATTACCAAAACCATTTTATCGGTACCAACCGGAAGGATCGACACATAACCACGCGGGTTTTTGGTCACCAAGGACACACATGCCAATAATATAAACCACAACTACACCCTCTAACCAGATTCACCAAGACATACATCATTTCTCAAAACAATATATATATTTCAATGTTTAAGTATAAAACAATGCTTAATGCAAGATATATGAGTAATTAATTTCAATTGACCTAATCTGTGATAACCATGTCCCATGTGATGCTAATTGATCTTAATTATGATTGTGATTATATGTTCAATATGATTTTTAGTGGTAATTATGTGATTATTCATGTGTTTGAAACTATATCTGTTCACCGTAGGAAAATCTGTCCAACTTATTATGATAATTTGAAAATTGAAGACCGTAGAGGTTTCAGAAACTGAAATTGATTGTGTTATTGTGATTGGCATGATTTTTAGTGCCTACGGTGGAATTTAATTGAAAACTGATTTGGAGCAAATCGATTAGTTTAAATTGAATCAATTGGACACCATTAATTAGCTCTAATTAAGTGTGATTAGAGAAGGCCTATATAAATGAGCTAAGTATGCTTAAGCTCATATTGTTTTGAGCTCAAATCAGATTTTACCCTCTAGAGAGAGATAGGGCCGGTTTAGAGAGAAAGAGAGAGAGAGAGAGAGAGAGAGAGAGAGAGAGGCCATCCTTGTAGATTTTTGCAAGGGAATTCAAGAATTGAAAGGCTAGGCTCAAGAACTAAATAGAAATTGGAAGATTGGAGCCTCTAGGTAAGTAATTATATATGAATTCATGAGTTTGAGTTGTAATTATGTGAACTCAAAGACAAATTGTAATCAAGAACATGAATTGAGTTGAATTTGGTGAATTTGAAGTCATTATAAACATGCATGTAAAAGATTGCCATAAATTTGTGTATTTGAGCATGAAACATGTGATCCATGTTGAATTTTGGTGAAGATTCATGCCTTTGATCATCATTTACATCATTTAAGTTGAGAATGGAAGTTATATTCCATATACATGCACAATTCATAGAGGTATGAGTTTTGGGTGCATGAATTTGATGTATTAGGCATAAGTTTGGTATAATTGGGTATGCATGTAATTGATTAATGGGAATTAAGCTTCATAATGTCGTAAATTTAGTGTTTGTATCATGTTAGTAGATGTACATGTGAGTTATGGGTCATAACAAGCAAGTTACATCAATTTGAATGCAAGTTTGATACTCAAACAGCTTGCTGGGAATTCCAGAATTCGTCGAGTCCGCTCGAGCGGGGCATTCACCGCTCGAGCGTGAAATGTTATCTCCCAGAAGTTTTACAGACATTGATGTCCGCTCGAGCAGGAAGAGTCACGCTGGAGCGCCCAATCACATGTTTTGACTCTTAGCTCGAGCGTCCGAAGTCACGCTCGAGCGCTAAAATGAGGCAATCAGTACTTTTGCAGACCAAAGGGGTCCATTCGAGCAGGAAGACCCACGCTTGAGTGGAGAGCCCTGTTTCAGAAATTTTAAAAAGTTGTTTTGAGTTTCATTTTCCGTTCTCTTCCATTTCTAAGCACTCTTAGGCATGCATTGAGCTTTGTATATGACCTAAAAGGATAAGAAAGAGGCCTAAGAGAAAAAATAAATTAAGAACGGATTGAATCGTTTGTGACCCAATATATGTTATGTAATGTGTCGGGTCGAGCACAATGGCGGATCCATCGGTAGAACACTGTGAGTAATATCTTAGTAAAGATATTTTGAAGTATGCTATTTGTCCAATTGTTTACTCCTATTTGAGTTTTATAAGTTTGTTAATTTGAATTGTGGACAAATATTTGTTACGCTATATGATTGGATAAGGCCGTTGGATTACAATTATGATTATGATGTGATCATGATCTTAAGTACGAATTGCGCATTTCATAAACGATTGGGCCAAAAGCCGTTTGACATGAACGATTGGGCCAAAGGCCGTTCAACATGAATGATTGGGCCAAAGGCTGTTCGATAATAGTGAAACTGGGCCAAAGGCCGTTTGACATGAACGATGAGGTCAAAGGTTGTTTGACATGAATGATTGGGCCAAAGGCCGTTTGACATGAACGATTGGGCCAAAGGCCGTTCGACATGAATGATTGGGCCAAAGGCCGTTCGACAAGAGTGAAATTAGGCCCGAGGCCGTTTGACATGAATGAATTGGGCCTGAGGCCGTTTGTTAAGGACGAAGTGGCGAGGCCATTTGATATGTTCGGGCTTGAAGCCGTTTAATGTACCAAATAGAAATATGAATGGGCCTAAGGCCATTTGATATATCTGTTTCGAATTTCATTCATGTACCTTCTTTATTTGATATTATTCATTGGGCTTTCATTCACTCTCATTCATGTATATGTAAGTGAGCTAAGAGATGTCCAAACACATCCTTGATGAAATATGTGAGAAAAAGTCAAAGTTTTGAGGAGTCAACCCAAACTTCTCACGCACGAGACTTGTTTTATTTCTATTGTCTTCCTTTTTGTTACTTTGGTGAAAATGTTAGATCACCATGTACATAAGCTTTTGGTTTAGCTAACTATGACTCGAATGATCCTGTTGTGTAAAAAATTCCTATGTTATTTCCCTTTTGATGTGGGTTATTAATGAGTACATGTGAAATGTTTTGACGTGTCATGTAAGCACAGCTCTATAGACAAAATTTTTAAGTTGCTTCAGCCTTGGCCTCTTAACTCTGTTGAAATATGTTTAATCAGGTTTGAGGCCGTAGGTAATCCCCTGATTACTGGCCGGTTATGACCTTAATCCATAGGGGCGGGTTCGGGTCATGACATAATCCTCATGCAATTGCTACAACAATCAAAGTTATCCTCCATCGATAACCCAAAACATATATCTCTACTCAACAAACAAATTTCCAACAACAGGTATAATCTCGTAAATTTCAAAATAGAAGTAATAATATATATATCCAACTTCATTCTCATCATCAACAGATACCATCATCTTATCTTTTCAAACTCAACATCTTTTTTTCTTCTTTCATAAATCAAACATCAATGATTTTACAATAAAACATCATTTTCTTTCACAACCACATTTTAGAAAGGGACTTTTAGCATTTCAACACAACTCAACAATATTTTCACTCCCACAAAATTTTCCTAGAACCTATTTGAAAAACCCTTCTTTTACATTTCAAAATCAAACCCTAAATCAAAACCCTAGATTCAAACCCATAACCCCTAAATCTCTAGACTTTTTTAAGGAACAAACAACCAAGCTCAGAATCATACAAAAGGTTAAAGAAATTACCACCTCAAGTTTAAAAGAAGAAGAGGGAAAGAGTAGAAGTTTAACGAAGCCGAAAATAAAATCTTCTCCGATTAAAACAAAGCTTTCAACAAGCTCTACCATTTTCTCCAAGGAACTATGGTGGAGAAATCAATGGATTGGGGTGTATTCGAGGTGTTTAGGCAAGAATTAGAGAGAGAGAGAGAGAGAGAGTGAAGAAATTAGGTTTAGAAATGTTTTAGAAAGAGAGAGGGGAATGAAAAAGTAACTAAAAAGTGCTTCTCCCCGATCTGATATACGCACAAACCGCTCGAGTGACTAAACCACCGCTCGAGCATCAGACACAAATAAGTGACACCGCTCGAGCAACCAAAACACCACTCGGGCGCACAATGACTCCTTCGCAGAAGTTTTGCATATTGCAAAAGACCGCTCGAGCGAAGAAAGGACTGCTGAGCGAAGATCACCCTACTACCAGAAGTTTTGCATACCTGCAAAAATACTGAGAGATCTTAAAGACCGCTTGAGCGACCAAACCACTGCTCGAGCGAACAAGAAAAGAAACAGATAATAATTCATTGGAAAAACTAACTCCCAACCTGTTTCAAACATAGCTGTAGACGTCCCCGAACGCATCCCGGGCGAGGGGGTGCGAGCCCCCCCCCGTTACGGTTCGATATCGGGTCTACTACAGTTCAAAGGACTCAAAATGTCACGGTTCTAAATCTGAACCAAAGAGTCCAACTCTGGCAAATCGTTTTGAAGAAAAACAGATTTTGAAAAGAAGTGCCAAACATGGACTGCTTTGCCAGATTACAGAGTCGCCACCTAAATATTTTAAAATGGGAAATTTAGGAAACCCTGACTCGGTGCCGAAGGCCACATGTCCGTCATCACCAAAGTGGTCTTGGCTTGGGAGCTTTGGGTACGATCGGGGAAGGTCAGCTATGAGCACCCCCTTTCGCCCGGTCCGAAGACCGGCCTCTACTAACCGTGATATCCGATTTTGAATCTTATTCCGGTTATTAGCCTAGAATTACTATGTTATGCGCACAGCAAACAAGTATAGACTAGATTGCCTAATTTGGAAATAAGCATTGCATATCCGTTTGTTTTGAAAACAGTTTGAATTTGCTACCCGCAAGTAGGCTAAAACACGGATTTTAACGAGTTATTCCAACTCAAACAATCCAACCTCCACCCACAGGCATTCAAGCAGTTTATCTCACATAAGCATTTAGCCGCATGGTAAGCATACTGTCATGGCAACATTCACACGCATGCGATATGCTAAAGCGAAAAACACTCACATCGTACTCCGTGCCAAAACAGTAAACTAGTTAGCAAACAGGCATGACCTAGTTCATGTTAAGTGGCTAATGCATCACACACAGAGATGTAATCTAGAGTAGGCTCGGCTAACCCTAAACATGGCACATGAGATGCAACAACTATCACGTACTCAATTTGGAATTGAAAGTACGATGCAGTTTGCATGATGTGCCGAGCCCGAATGCATGTAAACAAATGCATGAATGCACACATGCATTGCATAAGGTATGCTAATTTAAAATGCCCTAATCTACCATCATAAGCAGGTAAATAAAAGGGAGAAAGAAATGGGGGTTGGAAGACATGCACCCACTCACACACACTTATTACATTTTTGCCCTCGCTCGGAGGGACCAAATAATAATACAGACCGAAATAAATAATTAACTATTACAAATTCTAATTACTGAATAAATAAATGTGAAATAAAAGGGGGCCACAGCCCCTCGCCTCGGGATGCGTGAATGATGCATGCTCGATGTCCGCCTTGCCCAGGAACCCGCACCATGCCACTGTTGCCTCTGTTTCACTGTCCTGCTTCTCTGAAAATTGCCAGAGTCCTGGGAAGTCTTCCACATACCCTGGAGATCACCACCGGCTGAAGGGTTTGGCCACCGGCTGCAGGGATTGACCACCGGCTGCAATGGAAGTTATCGGCACAAAAAATGTGCCGGTCGGCACTAAAGAGTGCCGGTCGGCACTAAATTCCTGCAGGAGACAGTTTGGACAGCAACAGACAGCAGCAGTGCATGATATGGAATCTTGGGACAAATGTTTGCACCAACCATACTCCTTATCATTTTGTGACTCAAAGGAGTATAGCCCTTGGTTCTCGGACCACCAATCGCGCATTTCGATGCGTGATGGCCCAAGAGCCAAGTTGTGCACTTTCAATGGGGTGAAATGCAATGCATACAATCAAGTCAAGGGGCTTCTACCTCCATCATGACTTGGTCAAGAGGTAGAGCATGCATGCTAATGCAATGCAATCCTAGACGTGCAAGCTAAGGATGCAACATGACATGGCACTTATGCAAGCATACAAGCAAACATGAGGCAATGCATGAAAAGATGGACTTACACATGAATTGGGCAGCTCTAAATAGGCCTAAAACAACGGCCAAGATGAAAATGAGATGCCTCGAAATGCGTGCACACGGGCACGCAAACCGAGGCAATGGCATACGGAATGCAATGAGACTATAATAGCATACGCAATGCAATATGGACTTATACTAACATGAGAGAGCCTCAGCCACACTCACATAAGAGGCCAATGGATGAAAATGAGACGCCTCGAAATGCGTGCATACGTGCACGCAAACCGAGGACCGCGCCTAAGGCACGAAATGCCACTCTAATGAAACATGAAGTATGGCATACTATACATGCAAATTTCAGTAGCTAAATGAGGGGCAAAACAGCCCTGAAGCAAGGCGAAATGACACCCGATGCATGGAATCACTCCCGAAATGCAACATTAAGCACATGGAATGGCCTATGGCTATACAAAGCATGCAAGATATGAACATGAAGCATGAAGACAGCAGCTAGAAAGTCCCAAAACAAGAATTTTTATAGTATATGACAGCCCCAAAATCAGTAAGCATACAAGGCTAACAAACCATGCAAAAATGAGGCTAAAACATGGATTTCAAAGCAAGTAGCATAAGGATTATCCAAACAATGTTGAGCCCTTCAACAATGTTGAAGAAGGGCTCAAAATAAGCCTATTCTTAGCTTACATCATGCTTTGAAACAGAATAAATACCAGCCAAAAATACTATGCAAGAATCATGGCATACAAGGGGGTAAAGAGATAGGTGCTAGATGCTACCACCAAACGGCAAGGGGTCCTCAATCAAACATGAAGAGGACCCCAAAATAAGACTATTTGAAGTTTGGGTCGGAGCCCAAAAGTGCTTGCAAGCAAGGCTAAGAAATGATGCAAGAAAATGCTAGTTTGAGGGAGATAGACACTTACCCTTGTAGACCAATGAACCAGCAGGTTTTGATCCAAGTTTAGGTGCTCCCAAGCTCTGCAAATGACCTCCATGTGGCTGGAAATGGAAGTGGTGGTGTTGTGCTATGGGTTGGTGAAGGAATGGTCCAAGAACAAGAGTGTTTGGAGGCTTGGATGGGATAGATATAGAGAGAGATGGATGGATATAGGTATATATCAGAATGTATGTATATATCCTCTGGTTTTTTTGTTCAAAACCACCAACCTTCGCAATGGAGAAGAAGGCCTCTCTTATATAGGCAATGTAAAGCCAAGACTTAGAGGCTAAGTCATCCAAAAGGGGTCAAGGGGGGCCAAAGCTTGTAAGGGAAGCTTGGACAGCTGGTAAGGCTTCTTGAGGAAGCCAAGACAAAGGGTCAAGGCTTCCTCAAGAAGCCTTGAGCAAAGGGTGCACAAAATGGGGTCCAAGGCTCCAAAATAGATACATATATGCACGTGGCTCTGGTTCTGTGCATCCCAGCTGGCACAGCTGGCATGCACCAAGCTTGGGAGGGTCAAAAGGTGCAAACCGGCCAGAAAAAGAGGTCATCGGCCAAAATTAAGTGCCGGTCGGCACTATAAAGTGCCGATAGATGCTCCCGAGGTCAAAAAAGTGCCGGTGGGTATGCAAATCGAAGCCCCGGAAGTGGCGCAAACCTTGCATCAAAATTCCTCCTGTGCAAAAAGTTATGCCCTTTTCCGTGAAGCCGCGCAGACTCGATCCAACCGGGATGATGCCCAGCTTCAACCAATCATATCTCCTCCACCCGGACTTGGCTCTAGGAGATTCTTGAGTGCAAAGTGAAGCCCCGGAAGTCTTCTTTCCGATGGTGGTGGCCTCATAGCTCAACTCCAAGTGTGCAATTGAATAAGCCCGATTTAGCGAGGGCTGCTCGATTCTCTTCTACCCGGATTCATGCCGAACCTCTTCTCCAACTTGTTTTCTCCCCTCTTCTCCTCTTTTCTTCAACTTCAAACCCCTAAGCAAGGTGTTTTGAAAGATTTGCCTCTCTTCTTGCCGAAGAAACTGAACTTGTGCCCTGCACATCTCTCAACACCGAGCAAACCATCAGTAATGCCTAAGTCTTGAGGGCGGTCAAAAATGGGGTGTCTACAATAGCCAACAACTCCAAACAACTAAATCCGAATAACAGCAAGATAAAAAGGATTATAGACAATAATAAAAGTATCATATCCCGGAACTAAGAACATGAAAAGGGTCGAGTCTAAACTGGAATTGTTATAACTCTACTGTTTGTATTTAGTTATTGAATCTTGAAATTATGCAGTAGTAATTTTGTAAATTTAACTCCTATGTAGAGGCTTCAACGACTTCTAGATACACTCACTAAATTTATTTTTGTTGTCTCATAAGCTGAATTATAAACTTATATCTTATGGATAAAATGTCATACTTAACAATTTGTGGATTGAGATTATTATGTTGTCCTGTGGATTGTGTAACTTTTTAGTTTTTTGGTTTTTTATGTTTTTAGGGCAAATTATGCTAATGGTCCCTCTATTTTAGTTTTTGTGTTATTTTGGTCTCTATAATTTCAATTGACTCGATTTTGATCCTGAATTTATGATTTTGTCTCAATTTAGTCTAATTACTTGCAATTATTAGTATTTTTTTAAAGAAAAATATGCACGTAAGTGACATATGTCATGCTTTTCAAAGTAAAATTATAAATTTGTTCAATTTAGTGAGTTAACTGCAACTAATTCAGTAATAATTTTCCACCAAAAACATTAATGGCGTTATCAATTAGATGAAATTGACACAAAATCTAGAATTAAGGGTCAAAATTGAGTTAATTGAAATTGTATTGGCTAAAATGACACAAGAAGCAGCATGTAGGGACTATTGATGTAATTTGTCATTTTTCTTACTTTTTGAATTTTTTTAGCCAAAAAATCAAATTCCCAAAGGTGGCCTAACTTTCTACAAAATATAGAGGCTTGTTACCCTACCCACCCTTAGGTTTTTAGAAGAAAATTACATGTTCACGTGCCCTAGGAATTTTTTAAAATAATTAAGTGCTCACCTTCTCTAAATCTAGGAAATATATTGGTCAAAGAGTAAATTAAAAAACTTGAACATATACGGAAAATCAACAAATTGTCCTCTTATTGAACGGTTATAACGGAATGTGTGTTTTTAATTTCATAAATTATGAAAATTATTATACTAAATATGATATGAGGATAATTTTCATGTTACTTTCATTAAAAAATATTACTCATAATTTTACTATTGTATGATAGACGTTTTTAATGATATGAAAGAACGATTAGCACAACTCGAGATGACTCACTTTAGTTGATAAATAGATTACACTTACTATTTTTTAGAGCTCAACATGAAAAGATAAAAGTGCTTTATCTTTACAATTTTTTGTACTTTTCTTCACTTTTTTGCCGTTAGAAAATTATGTTATAGTTTATACATTTTTTAAAACTTGTAAGTGATCATATGTATATATTCGCCCCCTTATGATAAAAATTATGGGCCCGTTCCTAAATTAATAGTATATCATTGTCAGCATTTGTTAATTAATTTTTAAAAAAAGTCACACTAAATCAATGTTTGGGGTAGACTTTTTTAATGGCATTTTTATGTTTTTGGTGATTTTTTTTTTTTAATTTAAAAAACTTCAGAATTTTAGGTTTTACGTGATTACATACATTGAAAAAGTAAATTTTTTTAACAACTTGAAAAAAAAATCTAGAAAATAAGCCAAAAACCACTTGACTCTTTTTTGGCTTATTTTGGTTTATGTTTTTTTAAAAAAATATATATAGTAATTTTTTTTTTTGCATTTTTTGAATTTTCTTTTCAATTTTAAGATTCGTCTACACAAGACGGAACCAAAATGTAAAATATTTTGACATAATTATAAATGAAAAAATCAATAAAAAAAAATTGATTTTTTTAGTTGTATGCAATCAAATGCAACCAAAAAAGCAAAGGTATTTACATGTATCTAGTTCAACCATTTTGAAATAATGGGCTTTTAATTTAAACATCCCAACAAGTCTAAAAAACACTTACAGAAAAGCATGAAATCAAGTAATGGCCACCGACTGTATCAAATTCAAAGAGCCACTTGTCTTCTCTTAGATATGACGGCCACTTCACTTTATTTGAATTTAGTTATTGTATCTTGGATTTATTTGCCAACTACATCAAATTTAAAGAGCCACTTTGCTATTAATTTTGGCAATCACACTACTTTTTTTTATATTTTGTTATTGCATCTTGGATTTATGCAGGGGTAATTTGGTAAATTTAACTCTTATGTAGATGCTTAAGAGACTTCTAAGCTACACATTAAATTTAACTTTGTAATCTCATTATGCATTAGAAATATTGTTCCTTGTCGATAAACAATAGGTTTACAGACTCATAAAATGTAACTAGAAAATTGCCCAAAAATTGCAATGTAAGACTATAATTTGTTAGAAGAATATCAAAAAACAAAAATTGTGAGAAAAATAATTGCGAAGTAATAAATGTATAAGTGATTCATGCATTGGGTTGTGCAAATAAGATTTGTACTTTCATCACTTTGCAATTATATTTCTTACTCATCATTTTTTTTAAAAAAAAATTTCCTAATTTATTTATGATGGGCCCCACAACAAGAAGCTTAAAGATGGACGTTAATGCCTCATTTTCCTCTTTTGAGCTTTTCGTTCATGCTCAAGGTACTTGGCTAACTCTGGTTCTTTTGAATAAGACCTTGATTTAAAAAGAAAAATCAACACCTTCCTTGATCTATGATATGAGTCTTTTGCACATGTCAGCTCATGATTTCATGCTTGTTATTAAGCATACATTTGTCTATGCATGTGAGAATAAGAGATGTCATGAAAAAATTGGGATTTTGTCAAATACACTCATCAAAAATCTTAGTACAGTCACTTGTACAAGTGTTGCTTATAAAATAAAACATTTAGGGTTAATTTCATTTTTATCCCATAAGTTATTGTTATTTTTTATGTTTCATCTCTAACCTATCAATTTTATCTATTTAGTTCCTAAAATTTGTGATTTCAATTTATGTGATTCAATTGAAGATGGTCCATCCAAATCAATGATGGTTGTAACCTAACCTAATGGGTAAATTGTAATTTTACAATTTGGACAATATAAATCATACAACCACACACCCATATTCTTATTTACACTATATTAGACAACTTCGAAATCACTCATCATCTTCTCCACCTCACAAATTCTTTCATCTCCTTCCCCTCTGCAAATGTCACATCTTGAAATAATAACAACAACCCATAGTATGATATTCCGTAGAATGTATAACTTGCCATATATTTAATATTTCATTGATACTCCTTCATCGTACAAAAGATGACATATGCATGTATACATTCATAAATTCTAGATCTTGAATCTATAGCATATGTCATTTGTAAATGAATTGAAACAAAATGACGTACAAATAAGTTTACGCCCTAATCGCTACATATTTCCAAGTCAATGCTTAGATATAACAAAAGTGAGTTAAACTCAATACAAATAAAGCCCAAGACTTTTACAAAAATAATTACATAAAAGAAACAAAAGAAGCTCTCGGCTTCAAGTCCTCCCAAGTTATGTCTTTAGTAGAGGCATATCATCAGCACCAGAAAGTTGTATTCCACGTAAGGTGAACTAAAGTCCAGTAGAAATACTTTAACATAATATATGAACTTAACAAAATCATAAGGTGAATGCAGATGCATGCCATTTGCCAAACATTATACTTTTCCATTTCAAAACAATGCAATGCCAGTATTATATATCAATTCATGAAAAATACACTTTTATATCCGAAAACAGAGTAATGAATACAAAACATTGAAAATCTCAGATACGTATCTACCAGTAGCCTATACAAATACCACCAAAGTCATTTTACCGGTACTAAGCAGAAAGATCAGCACCTAACTACGTGGGTTTCCAGACTTTCACCAAGGACCACAAGCCAACATAATAACCCCAACCACACCCTTAACCAGATTCATTAAGGTATACACCCAATTTTCTCAAAAGCAATACATTTTCAATGTTTAAGTATAAAACAATGCTTAATGCAAGATGTATGAGTAATTAGTTTCAATTAACCTAATCCTTATGTAATTTTTACAACAATCAAAGTTACCCTTCATCGATAGCCCAAAATAGATATTTCTACTCAACAGACAATTTTTCAACAACGAATATAATCTCATAATTTCAAAAATGAGAGCGATATTATATATACATATATATATCCAACTCCACTCTTATCATCAACAGATACATTCCTCTTATCTTTTCAACCCAACATCCTTTAATTTTCTTTCATAAATCAAACATTAATGATTTTCAAACAAAACCTTGTTTACTTTCAAAATCACATTTAAGTAAGGAAATTTCAACATTTCAACACTATCTAACATTGTATACACTTCTACAACCTTTTTCAAGAATTTATTTGAAAAATCCCTCGTTTATATTTCAAAATTAAACCCTAAGTTTAACCGAAAATCCCCAAATCACTAAACCTTTTCAAACAACAAATAACTAAGCTAAGAATCATACCAAAGATTGAAGAAATCTCTACCGTAAGTGTAGAAGAGGAAGAGAGCAAGGGTGGAAGTTTGACAAGGCCAAAAATGAGATAATCTATAATTAAAACAAAATTTTCGACGAGCTTTACATTTTTCTCCAAGGAACTATGGTGAAAAAATTAATGGATTATGGAGTATTTGGGATTTTACGACATGAACTAGAGAGCGAGTGTGAAGAAATTAGGGTTTTGAGTGTTTTAGAGAGAGAGGATGTGAAAAAGTGATAAAAATCCCTTTCTCCCGAACTGATACACGCATAGACCGCTCGAGCGACCAAACCACTGCTCCAGTATCAGGCACAATAAGTGACATCGCTCGAGTGCACAAGGACCCTCTCTTAGAAATTTAGACTTGGAAAAGACTGCTCGAGTGAAGAAAAGACAGCTAGAGTGAAGATTACCCATTTCCAAAAGTTTTAGAAATCTGCAAAAATACTGAGAGATCTTAAAGACCGCTCGAGCGACTAAAGCATTGCTCGAGCGAACCAAAAATGAAATAGATAGCAACTCTATTGCAAAACTAACTCCCAACCTATTTTAAACACAACCAACAACTCAACTCAACTCAACTATCAACAAAATGATAAAGGGCATAAACAATAATTAAAGGTATGGAATCCAGGATCTAAGAGCACGACAAGGGTCAGGTCTAAACCGGAACCATTATAGCAAAACCCTAAGATTTACACTTCGAAATCCTAGATTTGAAAGGAAGAAAAAGAAGAAGAGAAAAATGAAGAGAAAAAGAAGAAACCCCTAGCCACTAACTCTACTATGGAACACCCACATTGCTTGAAAAATAAAGAGAGAAAGAAAAAATAGAAGGAACTAAGAACATGTAAGCGTGGAAATAAATGTAAGGTTAAGAAAAAGGGTATGATTGAGATATTGAAGGATGTAAAAAGATGAAATAAAATTTTAATTTTTTAAATGGTTGTAGATGTTGCTATTAATACTCCACTTATTATTTTGGACCCTCCATTTCTTTGGACCACTTATAAATTTCAAAACCCTTAAAATTTCTCTCATCTCCTCAAATAATATCAAAATTATCTTTTTAAAACTTCACACCCACTAAAATGCGCATCCCTCAACACACTCCCTAACACCCATTCATGTCCCAAAACCCTAAAAGTTAC
Source organism: Camellia granthamiana (assembly GCA_036172215.1). Taxonomy (NCBI): domain Eukaryota; kingdom Viridiplantae; phylum Streptophyta; class Magnoliopsida; order Ericales; family Theaceae; genus Camellia; species Camellia granthamiana. The sequence continues at coordinate 117,260,729 of CM069913.1, forward strand.
GACTGTAACGCTCCACTACTTGCTGGCCCAAATAACTTGTGGGTCAACCAACAAGACCCAAAAGCTTAAGTCTAAGTTATTTAGTAGCAAAGTAGTGGTGGTTTATATGCCCAAGATCACCCATGCAAACTTCCGATGTGGGACAGGGTGTTACAAACTCCCCCACTTATAAATCCTCGCGTCCTCGCGAGGGTCTATAATCAATCAGAATACCACGACAAGCTCGTGGCCAGCCCAGAATAAGTGGCCCACATGGTTGTGTGCATGGGTCAGCTCTGATACCATTTGTAACGCTCCACTACTTGCTGGCCCAAATAACTTGTGGGTCAACCAACAAGACCCAAAAGCTTAAGTCTAAGTTATTTAGTAGCAAAGTAGTGGTGGTTTATATGCCCAAGATCACCCATGCAAACTTCCGATGTGGGACAGGGTGTTACAACGACAGAAATCTCCCAAAACCCCGTCGATCACATTTCTCACTCTCTTTTTGGATTTTGATCACCCCCTAGGACCTCTGCAATTCACTCTTTAGATACTCAATCTCTTTTACTTTTATTATTTAAAAATGAAATAAATTACAATTATTTTCATGTAAATTCTTGTTTCAATCTCTAATTTTATTTATTTATTTTTTTTCCATTCAATGTTGCGAAACTGATTTAATTCTTTGAGTTCTCTAGGGTGATTGTGTTTGTTGTTTGTTTATTCACCATTGGTCTAGGATTTTTGTTTTGCTTGACAATGTTTGGTAGTTTATACAAATGGTTTATCATTTGGGATTTCATTTTTTTGATTCAGTGGTATTTGTTTTTGGATTTTGTTTGGTGATCATAAAGTTGAGATTTTGCAAAAATGTTTTTTTTTGGGTTAGATTTCTCTCTTTTTGTTCAGTTCTCTTTCTGTTTATAATCAAATAGTTACCACCGTTGTCGTCGGAAGATTGCTGCTGGAGGGTTCTCAAGGTTTGAGGGTGGGTAAGTTTTGAAGTGTATGGGGTAGTGATGAAGGTGGGTGTTCCCATAAACCCTAACTTATGATTTAGTGAGTGTGTGAGATTAATTGTGAGATAGGCGTCCCAAATAATTGATGTCATCATAAGTAATTTCATTTGAGGTTATTGCTATAATAAAAAAATAAAATAAAAAAACTAATTCTACTTACACCACTAGTTTACCTTTTTACACCCTTTATATCAGATGGTTTTTTTTTTTTTTTTTTTTTTTTTTTTTTTTTTTTTGAGTGATTCTACTTATACCACTAGTTTACCTTTTTACACCCTTCATATGAGATTCCTCCCCCCCCCCCCTAATTTTACGCATGTGTAAAACTACTTATAAGGACAAAAGACTAAAATTAAGTATATTTTATTATCTTCTTACACCCATTCCTCTTCAATGCCTAATACTCTTCTTCCCTTCTCAGTTTTTATTCTCTGCTACATATCTCTTTTCAAAAAGTGAGAATCATAGCGTTTTGATCATAGAAGAAAGCAATGGATGAAGAAACGGTAGTGAAGAATCATCAAAAAAGTGAAATGGTGAGTTTTTTTTATTTGTTTGGTAGGTTTTTGTTTCTTTTTTTAGAGAGTTCTTCGACTTTTGTTTCGCGTGTCAAAATCAAATAAAATAAAATAGTCTGGAATCATACTGTCGAACAACAAATATATGTCTGGTAATCCACTACCGAATAAAAGATATATTTCTGATAACCCAAGGCCGAACATTTTTAATTTGTTAGGTTACCCATTACCGTGCATTTCCAGTTTCATTTTTTTTGCTTCGAAGGATTATGCTTCTATTCATTGCAGCAACAAGTACAATCATCTGGTTGGTGCATATCTTGAAGGACACTCATTTGCTAGTAGATTATCTGATGATGAAACATCCTTGTTAGTTGACATGTCAAACAGTATGGTGCGACCAAAAAGAGATATTGATTACATTGAAACGAATGGATGCCTTTAATGCGACAACAATGAAAACAATCTACAACGCATATAAAGCGACAAGTGGCTAGACAAATTGATTTTAGTTTGGCAACATGACATTGGAGTAATCTAATTTGTATAGCAATGTATCACCGAACAAGAACTTCACAAATCAGCTCCAACTAATTTCTTGTTAAAGTAAAGTAAAATCATCCAATCAAATGGCAACAAATGGCTGGAAAAAATTAGTTTGTCTGGTAGTACGGCATTGGAATAATTTAAATTCTTTAGCATTGTATTACCAAAAACAATCAGTGTAAAAGACAAAACTGAAAGGGTTTTGAAGAGTTTTTAGTTTAGGGTTAGTTTTGGTAGTATAATGGATGTAATGAGAATCACATTTTCTTCTAATGGTGTAATGAGATGGAGGGTGTACAGAAGTAAACTAATGGTGTAAGTAGAATTACTTTTCTTTTCTTTTTTTCCCCAATTTTACCCTTGTGTGAAATTACCTTTAAGGACAAAAGATTAAAATTAAATATATTTCATTATTTCCTTACATCCATTGTTTTTCAATCCCTATTGCTCTTCTTCCCTTCTTAGTTTTTCTTCTCTGTTACACATCTCTTTTCAAAATGTGAGAATCATAGTGTTTTGATCATAGAATAAAACAATGGATGAAGAAACGGTGGTGAAGAACCATAAAAAAAGTGAAATGGTGATTTTTTTTATTTGTTTGGTAGGTTTTTCTTTCATTTTTTGAGAGAGTTCTTCGACTTTTGTTCAGTGTGTCAAAATTGAACAAAATAAAATCATCTAGAATGACATTGTCGAACAAAAAAATATGTCTGATAACCGACTGTAGACGTCCCCGAACGTCCAGGGAGGGAATCCCGTTTTGTTCATTTGGGCTCACTACAGTTCAGGACTCAATGTCACGGTCCTGTATCTATTCTCGAAGAGTGCAATGCAAGACCGATGAATCATCAAAGAGTCCAAATCTGGCAAATCGTTTTTGAAAACAGATTTTTTTGAAAGAAGTGCCAAACATGGACTGCTTTGCCAAATACAAAGTCACCACCTAAATATTTATTTTGGGGGAATTTAGGAAACCCTGACTCGTGCCCAAGGCCACGTGTCCGTCATCACCAAAGTTGCTTCGGCTCGGGAACTTGGGTACGATTGGGGAAGGTCACTTCGTGAGCACCCCCGCTCGCCCGATCAAAGATCGACCTCTACTAACCATGATATCGAGTTTTGAAAACATTATGTGCTCTTATCCCGGTTATTAGCCTAGAATTACCATGTGATGTGCGCAGTATACAAATATAGACTGGATCGCCTGAGTTAGAACAAAACATTTCATGTTTGTTTTTTAAAGCGATTTGCTACTCGCAAGTAGGCTAAAATGCGAATTTTGCCACCCTCAAGTGGGCTTAGAAAACATGGTGATTTGCCACTATCTAGTGGGCTTAAAACTCGCAATCAATGAATTGTTCCAATTCAGATAATCCAACCTCCACCCACAGGCATTCAGGCAGTTATATCATATAAGCACATAGCCTCATGGTAAGCATGCTATCATGGCAGTCACTCACACACATGCAAGGATGCTAAAGCGTAAACACTTACCGAGTACTCCAAGCCAAAACAGAAACTAGTTAGAAAATATGCATGAATCCTAACTATGCTGAGATGCCTAATGCAACACATACAAGAATGCAACTAAAATAGGCTCGGCTATTCTAAGATGGCATATGATGATGCTATAGCTAACACGTATTCAACTTGAAATTGAAATACAATGCAGTTAGTATGATGCGCCGAGCTCGGTGCATACAAGACAGATAAATGGATGCAAACATGCGAGCATAAGTATGCTAATTGAAACATGCCCTAAACTAACCATCATAAGCTGGTAAATAAAAGGGAGAAAGACGTGGGGTTGGAAGACATACATCACACACACGCACACTTATTATAACAATTGCCCTCGCTCGAAGGGTCCGAATAAATAATACAGTCCGAATAAATAATTAACTACTCTAGCTAATTGAATATTACAAAACCCTAATTAATTAACAAATTAACTAAGAAACGAAATAAACTAGTATGCAGATCTATGGACCGCCTCAGCTCTATTCCGAATGATGAAAGATGCATGCGTGCTCGAGTCGCCTTGTCGGGAAATCCATCGCGATGCCCCGATTTGCCTCTGTTAGCAATTGATCCCGGAATATTGTACAATGCTCTAGAAGGCTGCTGGTTTCTAGTTTGCTGCAACAGAGAGCAAGAAAGGGAAAAGACAATGTATTTTCAACAAATGTGTGCATGACCACTCTCCCCCGTCCTTGTACAAGCTCAAGGGAGTGTAGTCCTCGATCCTCGTGTCACCAATCACGCATCTCGATGCATGATGGCCAAGAAGTTAAATTGCACGACTCGATGTGAAATGAATGCACATATAAGCAAGTAAAGCGAACAACTTTATCATGGACAGTCAAGAGTGTCGGCAACCGAGAATCGAGGCACGTTTCGCCACTCGGAATACGAAACGTCCCTCGTTTCCCGTGTTCGGACTAAACCTTACTCCAAACACAAGCAATGAGATGGCATACACAATGCGACTACCATGCAACCTAGCATACACAATGCTATGGGCTAAAATGGCATACACAATGCACGTGACATAACATGGCATACACAATGCACTTACGAAGACTATCATGCGCACACGAACTAAATGGCATATACAAATACAAGATGGACTTACACCAATATGAGTGGACCTCAGCCACACTCACATCAGTGGCCATACATGATGGAATGAGACAACCGAAATACACGCAAACATGCACGAATACAAAGGACCGATCCTAAGGCACAACATGCAACTCTAACTAAGCATGGTAAATGATGAAATATGGCATACAATGACACAAATTCCAGCTCTGAAATAGCATACAAGATGGTCCGAAACATGTAAACACCTCACCCGATGCATGCTAGATGATCCGAATACCGAAACTAGTGGAATGGATTACACTATAGGTATGCAAAACAGTGCTCAAATGATGAAACCAACCCCAAACAGTCCCTATGCAGACCAAAATCAGTGGCTAAATGTGTTGGGATGGTGGCTCGAAATGCATTCAAATGAAGCCCATGCAATGGTCGGTAAATGAGGCATACAAGCCCGACTCTCTAATGCACTTAAAGAGTGGAAATCATGGCAATATGGCATACATGTAAGCTCTGAAATATGATGTGTAATGGCCCCAAAACATGAAAACACCTCAGTATATGCATGCGATGGACCTCAAAACTCAAAGTTAAGCATGGATATTGAACTACAGGCATGCAAAACAAACATCATTCGATCATAAGACCCAAAAACAGAGCTAAGGCAGTCCAAAATATGCACAAAATCAGTTTAAGGCATGGCCAAAATATGCTAGGAAAGGCGGCCAAAACATCATGCAAAACAAGCTAGTGAACCATGATTTGCACTACAACTATATGAAGCACATGAGAGGTCACCAAACCAACCAAAAACAGAAGTATGCCATGCCAAAATATGACCAAAAACCCACTGAAACTCAGTCAATGCATGCAAGAATGATATGTCCCTTTGAAAGGCCAATAAGAGGGTTATTCTACACATGTATAATGGATATACAAAATGGCAAAACCACCTCTGGACAGAAGTTATGAGGGCCCTAAAACTCACTAAAAAAGGCCTGAAATGAGTCTAGGAAGCATGCAAATGAAGGCTCCTTTGAAAGGCCATGAAGAGGATTACTCTACACATGCAAGATAGACACCTAACATGGCAAAAACAACTCTGGACAGAGTTCATGCAGGTCATAAGACTCACAAATAATGGCCTGAAATATGCTCAAGAAGTGCGAAAATATGGGCTCCTTTGTAAGGCCAATAATGCTAGAAAACAAGACAAGGGGTGAGAGGGTCACCCCTCTCTGATTTTGATGCTCAAAAACACATAGTAACCACTGAAAATCCGCTGGATTTCAGTAGTCAAAAGGGCCAACAGAGCTCACAACAAAGGCCCTAATGCATGGCCTAAAACAAGAGGAAATGAAGCATGCAAGGGGGTAGATGACCCCCAACAGAAAAAAAAAGTCTTAAAAAAACATGTGTAGAAGCTCAAAACAAGACTTTTTTCAGTTTATGACAAAGCCCAAATATGCTTGCAAACTAGGCTAAGATATGAAGCAAAACAATGCTAAAAAGGGGGAAAATGAGAGTTACCCTTGTAATCAAAAGAGCCAGCAGCTTCTGGGCCAAAATAGTAAGCCTTCAACCTCTGAAAACCAGCTCCAAGGTGCTTAGAGTGATGGTGGAGGTGTTAGGATAGGAGGTGTAGTCCAATGGTGCAAGAACAATGGAGCTTTGGAGCTTGAAATAGAGAGATATAAGGAAAGGTGTATGTATGCCTCAAACCAGGTTCTGAACCCTTGCAATGGAAGATGACCCCTTCCTTTATAGAGGAGAGGGGCTAAAGCTTCTCTTGGAAGCTTAAAACCAAGCTCAAAGATCCTCCATACATGTGTATGGAGGATCACTTCTGAGGCTTCCAACTGGCACAGCTAGCTAACACTTAGTGAGACAAAAAGCAGGAAGCTGGCCGACCAGGTTCAGGTGGTCGACCGACCACTCCCCCTGGTCGACCGACCAGGTTCAAAAGGGTCAAATGGATTTAGGTGGTCGGCAGCCCATATTGGTGGTCTCCCAGGTGAATGCAACTCAGTGGTGGTATGGGAGACCAGAAAATGTGGCCCAAAAGTGAGGGAGACCAACTTCCTGACATGAAAACCGACCGACCGGGGAAAGGTGGTCTCCAAGAAGAAAAGGTGGTCTCCCACCCTACTACGACCTTCCTAACAATGAAAATTGGGTCCATGCCAAAAATGAACCCACACCGATGCAAAACGAGGGTTCGGGGGTCAAAACGCGCAGTCGGGTACCCCGAAAACTGACTATTAAGCACCGGAGGTGGCTGCGACTACAAAAGTGGTCTCCCAGGCCACAGTGTCCCTCTAGGGAGAGGTAACAAGGTGTGTGCCAAAAACTGGAGCAAACGGAGAAAGTTAAGTGATCCTGAACCGAGCCGCACGGTCGACGGCTCCGAAAATATGAAACTGGTCTCCAAATGGGAATAGTGGCCTACGACCACGAAACGTAGCCTATGGCCACTGAGAGATGGTCTTCGAGACCTCTCCCTCCCTTCGGGAAGAGAAAATAGAGAAAACAGGACCTGGTTCGCAAAAACCGAGGCAAAGCACAGAAGAGTCCCGAAGTCCGGAAGCAAGGCTCTCAGCCGAGACTCTGTGACCTCAGAACAAGCACACTATGCATCATCACCGAGCGCTCAATCGGTGACGTCTGAGTCTTAAGGTCGATCAAAAATGGGGTGTCTACACCGACTGCCGAATAAAAGATGCATTTCCAGTTACCCAAGGCCGAGCATTTTTAATTTGTTCAATTATTTATTATCGTGCATTTTCAATTTCATTTTTTTTTTATATATTTTATATTTTTTTTGCTTGGAAGGATTATGCTTCTACTCATTGCAGCAATACAAATACAATCATCCAGCTGTTAAACATCTTGAAGGTTACTCATTTGTTGGTAGATTATCTGAGGAGGAAATATCCTTATTAGTTAACATGTCAAAGAGTATGGTGCGACCGCAAAAGATATTGATTACTTGATTTGATCAAATTTTGAAAAGTCTTTCTCACTACTCAAAACAGTGGAGCTTTCAATCAAGATGTTCTCGCCTTTTGAAATGAAGGGATGCCTTTAATGCGACAATAATGAAGACAATCTACAACACACGTAAAGCGATAAGTGGCTAGACAATTTTATTTTAGTTCAGTAACATGACACTAGAGTAATTTGTAAATGTATAGCAACAGGTGGTTGGACAAATTTATTTTAGTTCAAGGAGTAATTCCAATTCTAATTTGTATAGTAATGTATCACTGAACAGTCACTTCTTCCAATTAATTTCTTGTTAAGTAAAGTAAAATCATTCAATCGAATGGCAACAAATGACTGGAAAAATTAGTTTGTTTGGTAATACGGTACTGGAGTAATTCAAATTCTTTAGCATTGTATTACCAAAAGTTACAGTGTCCCGGGTCTTAATCCCAACTTGTTTATGTTGAGTGGTAACTGTTACTCTATATTTACATTTTTTTTGGACTTCTGAAAAGTTATGGGTTGCATTTAACCTTTTAGTTATTATAATTGAGACCTCCTCCTTTTTGTTTGGAGCCTTAATTGATGAGTTAACTTGTTGGTTGGGTAAGATTAAACCAATAATGCTAGATTCAAATATTTGTTTTGAGTAATGTTCACTTTTTTGCCTTTTTCTTTCTTCACATTTTGAATCTTGACGTGAGGCTGGAACCGTTGAAAAGTTTATTTTCGAGGATTCAATTTAGACACAAAATTAACCACATTCTGTTTTTGAACGAGGGAGATATGCTTGTATGAAGTCACCTAGTAAAAGCTACCTGGTCAAATCCGTATGAGCGAAAATTTGAATTCCGCACAAGCGGATTTTGCGAGAAAGCCATTTTTTCCTGAGTCGATCAGTACGAGCGCATCCAAACATAGATTATGTGCTCTTTTCACTCAAACCAAATCTCTCTCTCTCTCTCTCTCTCTCTCTCTCTGTGACCATTTCTCATCACTCACTCACTCACTCTCTCTAACTTCTCTTTTCTCTCCCTCCTTTCTAAACTCTCACCAAATTCACATTTTATTTGATCTACAAAGATCAAGCGAGATTTTGATACTAGTTCCTTATACAAAAATGACGAGCGTCTCGAGGGCTACGTGTTAACCGTGGAGATCAAATTCTGGTGAAGTTGATTTTTAGAGTTTTCTCCTCTTCTCTCTTTGAGGTAGGGATTTCTTTGCTCATTTTCAATACCTCGTTATAGATAGACGTGTAGTAGTTTTTATTGCATTAAAAACTTGATTTGTTAGGTATTTTTGAAAAGCATGTGATGAGGGTTAGGATTTTATTAGCTAGAGTTAAATATTGTGTTTTGTTGTGAATATATGAGATTGTAATGTTTAAGGAACATGTTTAAAAGGATTAGAGTAAAAAGTCCCAATTAATTATTTATGGGTTATGAAAAAGAGGGGATAATTGGTGATTTGATGTTATTTGAACCATATGGGGTATTGTGTATTAAAAACATGAAAATGGGTATGCAAGATAATAAAGAAAGTCATTATGAATTTAATTTGTGTTAATTGTTATTTATTATTTTATAATTGCTAAGTTGTAATAATTGTCGAAAAATTAGTTGTAATAAGTTGTAATAATTGTTAAGTTGGGCCGGCCAGCCGTCGCCTTTGGCTATGGCGGTCGGCTGGCCTAGCTCCTTCCGGCCTCTTTTTGGCCTAGCTCTTTCCGCCTGTTAGTTTCTTTCATTCAATAAACGTGAGTCCTCCATTTTCCCTACCCAGGTGTTCGGCGTTGCTGCGGTAGAGTTTTTTGGTGGTGTGTCGAGGACCGTTACAGCTGATTCATCAGGGGTCGTCTAGGATTTTCATTCGAGCGCTCTCTTGCAAGTAGGAGCTTGATGGGTGAACTCCGGTTCAGATTGGTGGAGTAGTTTTGATGCTCTGTTTGGGCGGAAACATGGGTGTCGTTGGCGATCCAGTTCTGTCTGGTTTTCACTCGAGCGCTCCTCTTCAAGTGAGAGTTTGGGGGGTGAACTTCTTCCATTGTTTTGGAGGTGTCCCAGAGGGTGGTCGGTGTTCGGTGGGTGTGTGGTTCCGCAGGGTGAGTAAGGTGAAGAACTGCTGGTTTCAAAGTTATCCTTTTAGCCTCAGCCGAGAAAACGCTTTTGGTCGGTGAGGAGTTCTGGAAATACTATCACCACCACTGGAGAGGAGTTCGGCATTGCAGCAAATGTTGGAGCTGCGCTGTCAAGTTTAGCAGGGGAGTTGCAGCGGCAGGGTTGGTGTTTTCCGGTGTTGGCTTTGGTGTTGTTCTTGGTCGGAATAACAGCATAGGTGTGGGATTGGGTGTGGCAGCAGCATAGGCGTGTGTGTGGGCAGATTAGCAGGGGATAGGTAAGGGCCTCGGAATAGCAGCATAGGTGAGGGCCTGGGGAGTTGTAGCTGAAGCATAGGCGTGGTTGGTGTAGGCTGAGGTGAGGTGAGGTGTAGCAGCGTAGGTGTGGGCTGCAGCAGAGGCGTAGTATGTGCTTAGGGAGTTGTAGCAGCATAGGTGTTAGGTGATTTTTGGGTTGATCAGTGGTGTTTGGTGGGTTGATTTTGTGGGGATTTATGTATTTTAATTGTCTAGTTAAGTCCTTCTTAACTTTTCTGCTTTAAACAAAAATAATCGTGAGGCCAATGGGTTGGTTGTATGGGTGCGAGTAGCAGTAGTAGGGGTATTTTTATACTTTCCGAATCTCTCTCGATGCATGTCATCTTCCTGTACCTTTAATTTCATATTGTTAATAAAATTTTTCTTTGCTGATCAAAAAAAAAAAAAAAAAAAAAGAAAGATTTGTGGATTGGTTAATCTCGTTTATGAAGGTTGTAATGAAAAGTCCCAAATCCTTTGGTTATTTGTTTGTTTGAGTGATGGGATTAATTTATGTTACATATGTGTTGGATTATAAAAATAAATTATTAGTTGAGTTTTAATAATTAATAAGAAAGATGTGGCGATTTGTTGTGGGTATTGGGCGTTTGAAGAGAATGAAAAATAAATTTTGGAAATCAATTTATATGCTTTTGTGAAATAAGAAGTAAGAGGAGTTAACGATTTTTCTTTAAAATAAATGAATAATTGTATTCATGACGAATTATTACTTGTTGAACCAAATTTGAATATTTTGAATTGAATCATAAAGATAGGATGGTAGTGATGGAAGAGACTTTAATTATGAGTTTTGAAAACGACGTAAATTAGAAGTTGAATTAATTGGAGTTGAAAGATGAAAGTTATGTAACGTATAACTGTTGATAAAATCTAAATTAAGAGGATGAAATTGAATTCATGAACTTGGTTCTTTGTTGTTTATGAGGTTGTGTCCTTGGCCATCGATATGAGATTGTATTTATGTTGTTGGATAATTTGTGAAACTTTGAATAATGTCTCAATTATTGAGTTGAATGAAAGTGCGCATTGATATGGGCTTCTCTAACCTTAGGATTTGCACCTAGTAAAGTTTGGCACTTTGATATGGGTTTCTCTTCCCTCCAGTTCATGCCTAGTAAAGTGTGAATGGGTTCATCTCCCCTCCGGTTCAAGAACCGGTAAAGTTTAGCGCTTTGAAATAAGTTTCTCTCCCCTCTAGCTCGTGCCTAGTAAAGTGGGTTGTGGTAGCTATGACTTGACGAAGTCAGGGTCCGTTATATGTTAATTATGCTTATTGTATCTTCATACTTGTGTTGTGATGAGAATGGATGCATTATTGGCTTTCTGTACTTGTGACCGGTAAAATATGGTAATGCATGTTGACATGTTTATTGTTGTTTATATATATATATGTATTTGTGAACGTTCATTTTACACTTGTGCTTAAGGCCATAATATATAGTAATTATACTTGTAACTGTAATGAGTTGGAATATAGGCCGAGTATATTGTTTAGACCGATCTTAGGAGATCGAGATAATGTGATGAATGGTTAAGATTTCTTTAAATACAAATAAAAAGCTTTGAAAGGTAAGAACTGGTCTTTGTTTCTTGTTATGTTAAAGATTATCTTTTGAAAAATTGTATTTATGTAAGTATATTTTGAAGTACAAAATGTCATATATCCTATATATATACACGTAGAGCATTCATAATCATAGCTATCTATATGTTGCTATTATTTAAAATTATTAGGATTCTTATTAGACCTTTGTGTTCATCTCACGTTGTTAATCATTTTTCAAGTATGGAGTAAAGAGTTGCTTGAGACGTGAAGTCTGTTAATTGTTGGCCACATGGCCTTTTAAATGCAAGCAAAATGCCGATGTGTTGTAAAAAAGGTTAATCCTTTTATATATTTCGCTATTTTGTAATTGATGACGTAACGTCTATGGGCGTGTATTGTATTTCATTACATGTATACGAGAGAGGACATTTATAATTTATTCTTTGCTAAATACCTTTGATGTTTATTATTATTGAAATTGACTGATCTAAAGAAAAAAATGTAACATTATCCAAGTAATAAAAGTCAGGGCATTACAAAAGCTATCAGTAGATACAAAACTGAAAGGGTGTTGAAGAGTTTTTAATTTGGAGTTAGTTTTGGTAGTATAATGGGTGTAATGAGAATCATATATTTTTTTTAATGGTGTAATGTAATGGAAGGTGTGAAAAGGTAAACTAATGGTGTAAATAGAATCACTCTTAAAAAAAATAAAGGATCCAAAGTAATAAGTGGGGCATTAAGAAATGTGGATTAGGGAAGTTACATTTGACTCTCGCAAAAATAGAAGTAATATTATAAAAATTAATAATTTGTATAAATATTTTTTATTACAAATTAATCAATTTTGAATTTTTTGGGGAAGTTACCGTATGACTTTCACAAAATAGAAGTAATATTATAAAAATTAATAATTTGTATAAATTAATCAATTTTGAATTTTTTGGGGAAGTTACCATATGATTTTCACAAAAATAGAAGTAATATTATAAAAATTAATAATTTGAATAAATATTTTTTATTGCAAATTAATCAATTTTGAATTTTTTGGGGAAGTTACCATATGACTTTCCCAAAAATAGAAGTAATATTATAAAAATTAATAATTTGTATAAATGTTTTTTATTACAAATTAATAAATTTTGAATTTTTTGGGGAAGTTACCTTATGACTTTCCCAAAATAGAAGTAATATTATAAAAATTAATAATTTGTATAAATATTTTTTATTACAAATTAATCAATTTTGAATTTTTTGGGGAAGTTACCAAATGATTTTCACAAAAATAAAAGTAATATTATGAAAAATTAATAATTTGTATAAATATTTTTTAGGGGAGTTTTTTTTGATAAATCCTCTTTCTAAGACTTTTATTCCATCAAACCCATATTGTTTTTGACTATTTCATTAGGTCCTATTTGAGGTAAGAAGACCAAAACACCCTCAATCTCTCCTACCTCCTATTAATGTTGATATTTAATGTTGATTGTCATTATGTTTGGTAGTTCTCATGCATCAAGATGTTGACTATCATTATATTCATATTAATTTGAAATGAATTTTTGTCATTGTGTTGTTAATTACATGATGTGAATATTCACATCATGCAGTTGAAATGAATTTTTGTTATTGTGTTGTTAATTACATGATATGAATATTCATACTAAAACATACAAATGTGAACATTCACATCACTATATTAGATGAGAGAGAATGTTTAAATGTTGTGAATGTTTACATCACTACATGTTGTGAATAAGAATGTGTTGTCAATTAAAAATATAATGAACGCTATTTTAATGCGTTGTCAATTAAAAATAAGAAGGTTAATATGTTGTGAACGTTCACATCACTACATTAGATGAGAAAGAATTTTTTGAAAAGGTGTTGTAAACATTCACATCAGATGAGAGAGAATGTTCACATTATTTTTAATGTGTTGTCGATTAAAAATAATAATAATATAAAATAATAACATCAAAATTATTTAATTTGTGTATGAAATTTCTTATGCATTGGTCCTTTCCCTTCTCTTTCCTCTCCCAACATTAAATATCAACATTAAATATCAATATTAAATATAAGAGTATACGAGTCTAAGAAAATAATGTAAATCAAGAAAAAAAGACTTTATAGAATAAAAGTATAAATACATGGGACTAAGTGGGTTAAAAAATTATCTCATAAACTTCTTGGGTTAAAATACTTCTAAATGGGATTTATTAATAAAAAGTCCTGTTTTTTATTACAAATTAATCAATTTTGATTTTTTTGGGAGAGTTACCATATGACTTTCACAAAAATAGAAATAATATTATCAAAATTAATAATTTATATAAATGTTTTTTTATTACAAAGTAATAAATTTTGAATTTTTTGTTTTTATTAACCAAACTAGTCGTAGAGTAATAAATTTTGTATTTGTATCCTGAACCAAATTAAGTGTTGAAAAAAAGAAAAAGAAATATCAAATCATGAATAAATTTTTTAAAAAAATAATTACAAATCAATGAAAAAAATTGTAAAATATTAATAATTTTAATTTTAATTTTTTTATTAATACTATGTAATTATTTTTTTAAAATTATACTAAAGTGTAATTATCCCCCCATGAAAGGGTAGCCACTTAATTAGAAAGGCAGTGGCTTCTTCTAGTTTAGAATCAGACCAGAGCGTGCTGTTGGCCTCTGTAAACCCACTATGGAGCATATATCGATAATCCGAACCATTTAATATGTAGAGCTTGTTGAGTACTTCATCCCTACAAAAAATCACATTGATCAGATATCAATAACCACTTAATTAGATCAAATTTATGCCAGCGATAATTATGATTTTAAAAATAAATTATTCACTCAAATGTGATTTGATCAAATAGTTATTGATATCCGATTGTTATGTGTTTTTATTGGAATTGAGTAATCGACAAATTCTACATACTTAACAATTTAGATCGTCGAAATGAATCCAAAATGGGCCCACAATAGGTCAAACTGGATTGTCCAATTGGCTAGTCCAACTGGAGGCCATGCAAGTCCTTGTAGAAAAATGGTATGGGGCAAATTTTTTTGTGTGCAAATCAATGAAATGTTTCCCAAAATTTCAAAAGATATGTTATTCTTAAAATTAATTTCAAAAGATATGTTATTCTTTAAATTAATTACAAAGAGATGGTAATGTAAATTAATAAGACATAAATACCCTTCATTCATCATTTTCCTTTTCTTTTACGACATTGATCACCACTACTGATATGAGCCAGTCCTTCCCGTCATCTCCAGTTGCATTCTCACTCCTCTCCGACCACCGTATCCTCTTTTATCAATCATTCCGCATCCCTTTCATGTTGCTACCACAATCATCCCTCATTTGCACTACCGAATCGCTAGTGGCCCTTTCTTTACCATATGCCACCCTACCCTAAAATTAAAATCCGAGAAAGAGAAAGAGTTGGGTGTAACAATTTAGTCACTGACAGTTACAATTTGGCCGCCGATAGTCGTTGGAGGCACAATCTAATCATGATGAAAGGTTGGAATTGGCGTCGATCCGGGGCCCGCGGTACAATTATTTTACAAATTTCCATACAAATTATTATTACTTTCTTTTTCTACCATCAAATTGCATACTACCTATTGTTACATTTTCTTTTACATTCTTGCAAATTTTCTCACATTTCCCCTAAAATATATAATTATATTAGTTGGTATAAATTTTTTGAAAATAATTATTATACTCCTATTTCTACTCTCTCCTCTCTCTGTCTGTTTCTCTCTCATCAACCGCCTCAATCACCCCCATTCTCCCTGTCCCTCTCTCTCTCTCTCTCTCTCTCTCTCTACAATCCCGAATGCGGAACCCGTATCGGAGCTCTTAGCCTCTCTGTACAGTGCCTCCGATTCCGATGCTCTGATAACTTTGTTCGCCGGGGAGACTCTCGCGAACGCTTTTTCTCGCGTGGTTGGTTGCGTTTGCGAGTTTTCTCTAGGGTTTTTGGTTCGGTACGATTGCGATTCTGATCGCTCTCCTCACGACGAAGAAGAAGACGATTACGACGTGGTTGGTGGTGCCCGCTAGGGTTTTGTAGCGTCAATGGCTCCGACGCGTAAACGTGGAGCGAAAGGACCGAAGGGGAAGAGTGAGTTGCGTCTCGGTGATCTGGTTCTCGCCAAGGTCAAGGGCTTCCCTGCATGGCCTGCTAAGGTGTGCCTTTACTTCTTTCGGATATTTCTCTCATTTCTTGAATTCAATTTGATTTTGTATATATCAGTGTTTCAGCTCATGTTGTAATTTTTAGTGTTTTTTGATTTTTTTTATTACAATCGTTTGACTGGAAATTAGGGTTTTGTTTGTTTTGCTGGTTTATTGGGTCTATTTTAGTACAAATATTTTGTGCTTTTATTTTTTATTTTTACTGTCTGAACTTATCTTGATTGTGGAGCAATTAATTTTGTACTTTGGGATATATAGTAAGGTGATATGTTTAGATTGCAGGTTCACACGCCCCGCGCGGGCAATTTTATATATAAATTTTGTGTGCTTTGCTAAATGGGAATTATGCCTTGATTTCGTAAACCGATTAGCAGTTATTTACTAAATGCAGCATTCTTATTCATTCAGCTATCAATTCTATGGACATTTTTGGAAATTAAAATTGTATGACGGGTGTCGAGTGCGGGTGACGTATCTAGAGGTCTCTGACACATCAAATCTTAAATTTAAGGTACATGGACTTGGCAACAAAAAAGTTATATTTTTGTATTTTTAAAATGGTGTTATATGTAAAATATAGTGCCAGAAAGACATTTATAATAATTATATGACAATATGTATATATATAATAAAAGTGTTATAGATAAAATATATAAGAAGTGTCCAGTGAAAAAGTATCTGACACATATCTCACCCTTATCTAAGTGTCAGATGCCCGACACGGATATTTGATTTATTTTGCAGAGTCTGTGTAACACGACAAAGCTTCAAAAAGTTGTTCACTCCAAAGTGAGTTGTATGCTTTATCTAATAGAATAGATTAGGTCCGATAGGAATTTCTATGTTTATCTCCTTAGGACATTCGTATTGGCTTGTTGGGTGAACCATTGTGAGGAGTTCATGCTGTCTTTGTTTGATTTTAGTAATTCAACGTGCTTTCTGCTGTATGTTGCTTGGCGGTTTGTAGCATGGTTAAATTAGTAATTCACTCAATTTGTTATTGAGTTGCTTTTTATGGATGTTGAATAATTGAATTTAATATGATTTACTGATTGTTTGTTTTTGTTGTGATTCTTTATCGATCTAAATATTAAAGTCTTGCTACCTTGCTTCATAATGTTGAACACGGTCAGGTTCTATCGCAACTTGGTTAGTTTCCGAGGTATCATTTACTTGTGCTCGATTTTGTTTGTCACTGATATCTGGACTTGGTTTGAGAATGTTCTTTTGTATGTCTATTCTGACTTTTTTCAAACTTGTTGGATGAATTAAGATGGGGTTTGGTTTGGCGTTTGGTGATGAGCATTGGCTTTTGCTTAGAACATGATTGGCTCCTACAATATTTGCATTGTTTTCAGGTACTTAGGTTGTTGAATTTATTTAAATTTTGACGCAGAATAAGTGTTAACAGACTTTTTGTTTTCCTGAAAAAAACACATTGAAATTACCAATAAAGCTTGGCCCTCTGAGAAACATTGGGCTTGTTTGATTTGTTTTTCAGAAAAAATTTTGAGAAAAATTCTCTACAAATAAATTTTCAAGAGTAATCAAATCAAACAAATTTTTTAAAAAAAAATCTCAAAATTTTATTTGGTTACCTACTTTCCAAAATCACTCTCTCTCTTATACACATCAAATCAATCACTTTTTTTAAAACTCTCTTCCCAACACAATTTTTCAAAGCCATTTCTGAAAAAAGGCAAACCAAACAAGTTTTCGTACTTTTTATCTGAAAAACTACTCGACAAACACAAACCAAACACACTCATTGTTTTTTGAGCTTGAGAGTTGCTCAGTTGCCCAAAAATGTCATGAAATTGGATGGGGGTTGGCATGGGATTATTTTATTATTTCTTTTGGGTGGGGGACGTTGGGGGAAGGAGGCTTGAAGTTTGGATTAGGTTTTCTAAGGTTGATTAAAATTATATAAAAAAATAAACAGAAAGCCAAAATCAAAATTGGTGAGCTGTCGTATGATTTAACTCCTTGAACCCATATGTTTTGTACAACTATGTGCTTCTGTCTTAATGGATGAAATTAATTACACTTCTTCAAGAAAAAGGTTCCTGTAAATTGTTGATGAAGTTTCAAACATCTATTTTTATTTTGTGGGAATGGGAATATTTAGTGCTCCATAGATATGCGAGGTAGTTGGTTTCTTGATACCAGTTGCGGCAACATGTTTGGTCAATGATTGATGTGATGATGTAGATTTGGAAGTTCTTTTTGTTGGATGAGGTGATGAAAATTTTGATTTGTTTGTGTGCTGGAATTTGGTGTCATCTTTGTTGTTTTTGCGCACATTTGGATTTATCTTATTTGATGTATTTGCTATTTTGTAATGTGGAATATAGGTTATTATGCTTAGTTAAGTGTTTTGTTTATGAGGCGTTTTTTTTGGGTATCAATTTTTTTTCTTCAGATTAGCAGGCCGGAAGATTGGAAGCGAGCTCCTGACCCCAAGAAGTATTTTGTTCAATTCTTTGGAACAGCAGAAATGTAAGTGTTTGTTTTTCCCCCCAATTTTCCATGTGTGATCATGTGGAGTAAGCTAGTTAAATTGCTATATGCATCCTTGTATTGTAACATAAAATTTTAGTGTAGACTAGCTTGGAACCTAAGTTCTTATTGAAGAAAATACAAATTGGTGCAAGGGAGTATTACTCGCATCATTCATTAAAAAACTTATGGTAGAGTACTTTGGTATTTTTGTATTTGGTAACAAGAGACAACAAAACTTATGGGAAGAACAACAAATGGGAAATTAGTTTGGGTTGCATTATGAAGGTATTAAATGAATTGGTTTCTCACAGTGCCATACTTATTGGAAAGGTTATTGACATTTTGTTTTTTATGCGAAGAAGTCTTAAGATTTTATAGTGGATGGAACTTGAATTCAAATTATAATGGATTGCTAACATATTTCCAATTCATGCACAAGATGATTTCTTTATTTCTTATGATTTAGTTAGAGAAATAGGCAATTGTCAAGGCATTGGACTTTAAGCTGTGGCTCCAGTAATTTATTGCTAATATTGAGATAGAGTTCTCTTGGGTTCCATGTTAATCCCTGTAAATTGTAATACATTGCACAAGATTTTGCAAAGTTGTAAGCATGGTAAAAAAATAATATATGCTGGTTCATGAGCAACAAGTTTTGCTGGACCGGTAGAGAGCCATGATTGTGACCTTGAGTTGCTGTTAGTGGGTTTGACACAAAAGTGGAGGCGTTATGTATGCTATCGATTTAAAATCAGAAATAAATGAGCAAAAGAACATCACCCCTCCAAACATCCTCTCAAAAGTGTTTCTCCCCATTATGCACAATGACATGAACATGTTTTGAGAAAAGAGAAAAACCACGAGAAATGGTTTCCCAACGGGATCTTCTTCAAGTTTTTAATTTATTTCATTTTAATGTTTTTGTAAGAATTCTAAAAAATACCTTCAATATGTTTCGAAAAATTGTTAGTTCTACTAAGTGATTATGTATTTGAATGTCACCAACCCAATTGATATGACCTGGAGCATGTTAACAAAGCAACCTAAGGATTATGTATAAAGAACTTTACATAAGTTTTATTGAGCCTACTGGAAAAAAAAAGAACTTTACATAAGTTTTATTTCATGTTTACATTTGCAGAAACTATATTTAAACGGATTTTCGTTTGTCTTTATTGAACTTTTTTTTTTTTTATATTTTTGTCATTTTTTTATAGGACTTTTTAGATGCATCTAAAAAGTTAAAAGTTTAACTAAAATATGAAAAAAATTCACTAAAAACAAACTAAATCCCGAACAAAATTGCACACAAATTTTTGTTTGAATTTTCGTTAGTTTTATTGATATTTTTTAATATTTTAGCTAATTTATTGTACTTTTTAGATGCATATTGATTAGGTACATTTAAAAAGTACAAAAAATTGATTAAATCATAAAAACATGCACTAAAAATAAATGAAAACTCATCTAAAAACAGTTTTTGAAAAATCAAACCAAACAGACACGAAAATTGTGATATTTTTTTAAGTTTCGGTTTAAATTTTGAATTTAAAGAGGCATTTATGGAGTGGCGTGGAAATAAAAGATAATGGAACTATGAATGATATAAGGAATTTTTTTTTTTTTTTCATATCTCCCTTTTTTTTCATAAATCTTTCCCCAAATCTAAGATTCAAACACGTCTTTAAAAAAAAATTTAGTTCATACTTGAGGCTTCATTTTCCTCTTTTGGTATGTGATTACAAAATATAATTATACTAATACAATATGTTATTGGGAATATATATGAAATTAAAGTGTATCATGAGAAGGTTGGTTGACATTAATAAGTTTTGTAAAACTAAAAAATTGATATTGATATTGATAATGACTTATTAAATGACCCCACTAAAATCAAATTTCTGGCTACGCTAGGTATTTTTTCTTTGTTAAACAGTTAATGGTATTCTTGTAATTTAGGTTTGGGCCTGTGGGGGAGTCTTAGATTGTACATTTTTTTGAAGAATTAAAAATGTATCTTCTATGCTGTCTGGTCCAGCTACATGCGATATTCTTATATATTTGTGTATCCATCTATTTGGTTTTTATTGTAATAGTAAATATAAATAATTTTAGTTTAAGTGTGTTAGCTTATTTTTATACTACCTGAGAATCAGTAACTAGGTTTCTCTCTCCTTCATGCCTCCTTTCTTTCTTTGGCTCTTATCTCGCTACTCCTGCTTGAAGCACTCCCTTCTCTTTCTCTCTCTCATTTTATCAGCTATTTTTTAAAAAAAAAAAACTACTTTGCTAATTACCTTCCCTTGCAATCCACTTAATCTTCTCAAGGTTTTTATACTATTACATAGTAGCTGTAAAATGACAATCTAAACAAAATTTTCATTGTCAAGTTTAGCTTAGCAAGTTGATCAATATTTGTAACTGATTTATTTACTTTGGAAATGAAATCCTAGTAGGATAATCTCATTCGTTTCTTTTATTTTGGCCACCTCTAATGGCAGTTTGAGTTTCCTGAAAAAGTTGCATTCAATTAGCCCTGGTCTCCAGAAGCACACTGTAAGAAGATGAATGAAATCTACTTTTCCTTGAGATAGTAATAATGAACTCTTTGAATGAGAAAGGTCCCGCTCAAATGCTGTCGATGGGTCAACTTGGTTTGGTAACCTAATTATGATTGATACAGAGTCCTCCTAATGTTCAATACCTGATAGTTTGCAAAAAAAGTGGACAACATATATTAAATTTGTGTTACGTGGATGGACTCTTCTATTTACCCCAAAGTACTAGTATCTACGGGATATGACAAGGGTAAGGGTGTGGTGTATCTATCTGACACTTGTACACAATTTAGATACTTGGATCCTCTAATTTGTTATGATGTTTGATGAAGAAGAAACTCACATTTGCTAGTGAAGAAACATTTCTAGCACTTCACATAGATGAGAGATGAAAACCTCGTATTTTCCCTAAATTTTTTCAAGTACATCTCTACTTAGTTAATAACAGCTTATCTAAGAATATTGCACAATATGTAATATTTATAAGTATTTATGATGCGTCCCTGTACCCATAATCCAACTTTAGGCTACATATCCTAATATCCTAAGTTTTAGGTTTATGAAGGTTTGACATTTGGATGCACTCGCCTCCGAGACCATGCAACATAGCTTAAAATGTACCAGATACACCTATGCATGGATATTGCCTCGTGAATATAAGATCAAAGTTCTCTATTAACAGTTGCAGTCAATCTTATGAAGATATTTGATTTATTTAAAAGCGAATTTGTAACTAAACGCACATATATATGAAATTGGTGAATGTTATTTCTAAATAGTCCATGTCCTTTGAAGGAGTTTGTCTCTCTAGATGGGTGGCGCTCCTAATTATACTTTTGTCCAATGTTGGTGGCTATTTTTTTTCCTTTTGCTTTTTGTTGTTCATCTGTAACTAGTGTAGGAAGGTTGTGAAACATTGGGGTCATCTTAACAAAGTCCTCTAGATTTTCTATTGTTGATAAAATGTTGCAAGTTGCTTTTATTGCAGTTTTGTTGGGAATTTTGGATTTATTGGAGCCTATTTGGGAAGCCATTCACTACTTCCGTTTGTTTCCAAAATTACTATTTTTTGGGGGGTTTGGGAATCATGAACTTGTAAAGACTAGAACTTCAGAGCTCAAAAGTTTGGAATTTCCATATACTTTTTGATGAGGACAAGAAACGGTTTTGGATGAGGAAAGAATTGAAGAAATCTGGAAAGTTGGATTTTTAGGATATGCCCAATATTATCATATTAATCAGGAATTAAAGTTGTGTTGTTTTATTTTTGGTAACTTTTAATTAAGGTTTTCTTGGATGTTTATTATAGGTCATTGTGTAACAGAATTATTCTGACCATGATATTAAATTGAGTTGAGTTTTGATACTGAGATCAAAGAATTTTATGATTTCTTTCATTTTCTTTTGGTGTGACCTTTATTTGCTTGTACTTTTATTTTCTTGTGCTGGCTGTTTGACATCACTTTCTTTGTCCTTGGTGGTACGTTCTGTTGTGGGGATTCTCCATCAGCTGCTGCCATTAATGTATCTCATTTTTAGTTCAAAGAAGTAATTCTAGAAAGAGATAGAGGCTATGGATTTTGGGTAATGAATATGTTCTCCTTTGGTTTAATGTCCGAAAAGAAGAATCTGGTTTTCTAAAGCCACACCTGCTGGTGGCTATGCAGCATTCAAATCTATGTTGTTTTTTTTTTTGGCAATGAAGAATTAGAAAAAGAAGACGACGACGACAAGGTTATTAACATCTTTTTATATTTATGTTAATAGAGTTAAGGTAGCACTTTAGTCCAAAACCGTGTTAGGGCAAATTGGCTATTCTTAAACGTGGTGGGGCTATAAGTGCTCCGGGTCCATAGTGTAAAATGGATTTTGTCATTATTATTATTTTTTGTTGCTAAATTTACAAGCATTTAATGTGCCATGTTGAAGTTCTTTGTAAACTTTTGTGTTATTAGGAAGGTTGATCTATTTCTTTGATTAGCTATTTTTTATTCTAATTAGTTAAATGGATATATTCTTTGTCAACAGGCATGTTACACGACTGAAGAGATTGGCTAATTGATATGCTTGTGCTTTCAAACAGCTGCATAATGGCATTATTTTTGTGGAACTTTTTACTTCTGGTTGTAAGATTATTTGATGATATCTAAATTTCAGCTGATGCTTGTCTAGTTGCCCTGATAAAGTAGCAACTGCGTCTGTGTGCACTTGATAACGTGACCTAATTGTTAATGTGGGCATATTATTTGTGGTCAAATGCATATTTTTCCGTGTTTCAGTTAAAATATGAGAAACTGAAGTTTATTTCCTTGTGTTCATTTTATATATAATTGACGATTTATTTATTTTTGCTGAATCTGAAACAACTGTTATGTATTTGTTTCAGTGTTTTGGGATATTAATGGTAAGTTCAAAATTTGTTAGATTTACATGAAACAAGTTTGTGTGTTTGCAGTTTTTTTTCTTTTTCTTTTCTTTTTTTTTTTTTAAATTTACCCATTGCCCTTTGTATTTTGTTGCTTATTTTTTGTTTATAAATTTCTACTGATTGTAGATTTTAATTTGCTTTGCCTTTTACAGAGCTTTTGTTGCCCCTGTGGATATTCAGGCATTTACTAGTGAGGCGAAAAATAAATTGTCAGTTCGATGCCAAGGTAAAACAGTTAAACACTTCGCTCAAGCTGTGAAGGAAATCTGTGAAGCATTTGAAGACTTGCAACAAAAAAATTCTAGTGGTTTAAGAGATGATACTGATAGATCAGCTCTTGGTGATGAGGCTCTATCTGTTGATGGGGTGGAAGATGATGCAGTAGAGGTTGACTTACAAGATGGAAATGGTAGAGATGGAGCAAATGGAGAAACGGAGATTAGGGGTCTGGGTGATCACAGTAGTGGGTTGGAGCGTTGCTCACAGAGATACAGTGTGATGGATTGCCAAGATACAAAATCTAGTGTGCCAGGCAAAGCTAATGATAGATTTTCTCCTGTTAAAGCTTCTAAGAAGAAGAACAAACTGTTGAATGATGGTGCTCACGCATCTACAGAGGCAGTGTTAGCGTCCAGTCCATATAATTCATCTTATCGTAAGGAAGAAATCTGCGATCATAACCAAGAAGATAATATTATTTGCCCAGAAGACTCAATGGTAGTGACACCTGCTGAAGGCTTGAATGCTAGTCAGAATGACCGTGAGTGTGATGCAGAAGGAGATGGTCAAAAAGATAGGTCAGTTCGTGATAAGCACTCTGATGGTGGCAAGAAGGCACTAACAAATGGTCACAAGTCAGGGAAAATGGCTACTGGGTCAAAGAGAAAACCCGTGGGTTCTCATGAAGTTCACAAAAGTAGTAGTGCAGCTGCTTTGTCGAGGTTGAAATACAATACCGGCAGTTGTCGTGTTGACCCCCTTGAATCTGATGAGCATGCCAAAGATGGAATGCAAAGAAAGGAAGCTACAGGTAGCAGTATGAAGGAATCATCCCCAGATCTTAAATCAGATTTACATGCTGTTACTGAAAATAAAGCAAAAAAACTGGGAAAAGATGGGAAATATTTTGGGGTAGCGGATGACGGGCAAAAGGATGCTGAAGGTAGTCCTGAGGAGCGGGCCAAGGGCAAACTTTCTGGGTGGAAAAAAGGGGGTCAACTTGGTCCTGCAAAGCATGATTCAATAATTAATGAAGTTTCACATCCTGCCAAAAGGTCTAAACGTGCAGATTTGGCGAATGATGCCCCCAAGGGATCGCTTCAAACAGACAAAAAAAATGATTCTCGAAGTTCTAAGGTTCTTGAAAAAAAAACAGACAATCCAGAGCTTAAACGGTCTCTGTCTCGTTTGAAAACTGAAAATCGTTCAGCATCAAGAGTGCTGACAGGTAGCTTGTCTTCCAACATTCCTTCTGATGAAGATGCTCTACCGCCAACAAAGCGTCGGCGTTGGGCATTTGAGGCTATATCCGATTCTGCTATTGTAACTTCGGACAGTAAAACAGGAAAATTTTCTGTTGCTATAAAAAATGATGTGTCTTGTTCTGATAAAGTTAAATCTCCAGTTACTCAATCGCACACAAAACGGAGAGCTGTTCGCCTATTTGATGAAGATGATGATGAGGAGCCTAAAACTCCCATACATGCGGGATCTGCCAGCAAGATTCATGCTTCTTCAGGTGTTTCTGATTGCATCAAGAACCCTGATGTGCAAAATGAAGGTTCTGTTCACGATCGACCTAGTGTAACAGATTCTGGGGAAGTTGAAGCTGAAGTTGGCCCTTCGAAGGACTGCATACCTTCTGCCAAGGTACCCAATGAATCTTCCTCACCTAACCCTGAGCAACCTGTAGAGAAGATGCCTAAAAAGGCAATTGCTGCTCATGTTTCCCATAGTCCAGTGAAACTGGAATTGGAAAGAGTGTCTGCCATGGAGGCTAAACAAATTTTGGGTTCCCCTAGAAAGTCTCCATGGTTAGGTGCTACTAACAAGCCGGTGTCAGAACCATTAAAAGGCAATAGACCATCAATAAAAGTAGCTGGTGCTGGTAATCCAAAGAAAACTCAGACAGGATCTGGTAAGGCCTTGGGTATGGTTTCTGATGGATCAAATTATTCTCAGAATCAAGTGAAAACTCAAAGAAGTAAGCCAATTTCTTTGGGAGAAAGATCAAAAAGTACTCCAAAATCACATGTACAAGCGGATGATTCTGCTCCTGTAACAGGAAATACAAGGGAGAATAATTCCTTTACTGCAGAAAGGTATGCTTCATTTTGGGCTCAATTTAGTATATCTTCTTTTTCCATATTTAAAAAAAAAAAAGCCATTTAACTGATGGTCATGTTTCATTATCTGCCAAATCATAGACTGGAAGCTGATAGAGATGATAAAACCAGTTTGTTGTTGGAGGCTAAGATCTCAGATATGTCTATGAAGAATCTTATTGCTGCTGCTCAGGCTAAAAGGAGACAAGCTCACTCACAAAATATTTTTCATGGCAATGCTAATTCTCTTTTGGCACCGTCTACGGATGTGCCCGGGAGGAGCCCCAGTCCTGTATCTACTGCTCAGGCCTTCCTATCAGGCTCCAGTAACATTTTGCAGCCAGATGTACAGGGATATTATGCTCGCACAACATCTGTGGATTCTCCATCTCATGCTCGCCAGTTTTCATCAAATAATCACCCTGATGCTGAAGAATTTGAGGACAGAAGAGTTAGTTCAGGACACCAGCCTGCCGGGGGTTCACTTAGTGGTGGTACTGAGGCAGCTGTTGCTCGTGATGCTTTTGAAGGAATGATAGAGACACTATCAAGGACTAAAGAAAGCATTGGACGTGCAACCCGTCTTGCAATTGATTGTGCAAAGTATGGCATTGCCAACGAGGTAGGAATATAGTGTATTGAACCTTTCTTTTTCACGTGGTGTCGTATGATTTACCTGCATGGAGTAGTTTCGTAAGTTTAGATTGTTGACAGGTCTCACAATCTTAAGCATTCACTCATCCACATCTCTATTATCTAGATATATGCATGAAACATATAGCTTTCTGAGCACTTAAGCAGCAAATCTGGTTAGTCATAAGTTCATACTGGCTTAGTGATTTTTCATAAAATGAGTTGTGTGAAAGTATTAAATAGTGTGTTTTCTTCTATTAAAATCTTCTTCTTGAGTTCAACCTAGTATCATGATTTTTTTTATTTTTTATTTTTTCCAATTCAACTTCACGTTTTTGGGTAGTCTACTGTTATCTTTTCCACTGTCCTTTTCATGCTGGAAGTTGTAGCTTGTAACTTGCAGCCTAAAGTTATCTAATTTTCATATAGCAGAATCCCAATTAAACATTGCAGACATAGCCGCGATGTCCCTGCTATGCTCCTTATAAATATATTATTAGTACGCCTGCTCAATGTGCATGAAAAAGAAAGTAGTTATTAATTACCATATAAACATATGAGGAAAAATATTATTGCCACAATATATTATCAAAAACTGTTTGACTCAAAGACCCATAATCAAGAATAGAAAGCAAAGATTCCAACTCATTGACTTTTCAATCATTAAGATTTCTGTATAAGTTGAAATGCCAAGAAATCAAAATAGTAAAAGAACTATAAAATGTAATAGAAGCATTATGAGAACGAGATAAATGACACAATCGGGTATCTCATTTTTCACTGCCCTCCAAACATCTACCAAAAGTGAACATTCTCCCCATTCCGAATAACCAGGTAAATTAAGAAAAATGAGAAAGAACTTGGGAAAAGAACTTCCGCGGGATCAAGAATTCCTCCAATTAACCACACAGGACTCCCATCTATTATTTTGAATCTCATATTTGCTCTTAACATGGTGTAAGGAAATCTTTGTAACCATTTTTTGAGTAGAGAAATATTCTTTGTTACATTATTCTCCAAACCCAAACCCAAACCCCCTTTATTTTTTGGAAGGGAAACCACTTCCCAACTATCAGGCGATCCATCTTCCCATCACCACTACCTTCCCACAATTTTTTTCATCAATTTCTCAATCCTTTTGTCCACACTTGAATTTTAAACAATGATAAATGATATATGAGAACACTTGAGGCTCTTTTCCTACCATCCAGCCTATTTCCAATTTTGTCAATGACTAGGCCCAAAAGCACTCATTCTCCAGATTCTCCCTTCACAACAAATTAAAGACTTTATCATCCTTGTCGAAGTATGAAAAAATTGTATCATTTGCAAACTATAAATGTGGTATTGAGACTCCATCCATAGCTATATGAATACCCTCTGCTAATTCCTCCTCCTTAGTTATGTGAACTAGCCTACTTAAAATATTAACCACTAAGTGCCCATTTGGCAATGTGGTTTTTTAGTGTTATTTTGACTTTTAGGCTTTTTATGAGGTGAAAAAGTTAGTGGGTTTGGAATGGTTTTTTTTAGTTGAATAGATAGTTGTGAGGGAAAAGTAATTGATTGATGTATATGTGACATTTTGACTTTTTTATGGCTTTTTTAGCCATAAAGGATTGCCCTGCCTCAACCCTCTAGTAGCTTTAAAGCTCTTGCGTGATTCGTTATTAAAAATTACGGACAAATTGCAAGATATAAGCATTCTTGAATCCATCTCATTCCAAAGCATCATTTCTTTTTCATTACAAAAGTAAAAAATTCCTAATCCACATTATCATAGGCCTTTTCAAAGCCAGTCATGAATCTTATTCCTTCCTTATTTGTACATGTGTACTACACTCTCTGATTTGCTATCAGGGCCACATCCTAAAATCTGTTGCCCTTCTACAAAGCACCTTTACTGTAAGCTATAGTATCCCTCTTGACGATCTTGAATAAAAACAAAAATCTCATTGAAAATTTGGTCTTCCCTTTCCACAATTACCCCACAATCAATTTCTAATTGCTTAGTAAACTTCTTTTTCCTCATTCTCTCTGCAATTTTATGAAAGAAACTAGCATTATTATTGCCCTCAAACCATTTATTCTTAGATTTTGAAAAGAAATTTCTTCTCCAAAAATAAAATTTTCAGACTTGGCTTTTACATTTTCTCAGTCCTTTCTAGGGTCATCAGTCACTTCAGTACAATTTAACTCATCAATCTTTCTCAAAAGCTCATTCTTCACCTCTTTGAAATTCTCAAAAGTCCTTATTCTATATCTTTATCCTCTCTTTGTCTGTCTTCAATTTCTTCGTAAACTTTAAACCTTTCCATCCATGAAAACTGCAGTCTCTCAACCATTCCTCGAACCATTTAATGAATAGATGATGCTCTGGTTACGTATTCTTTAACCTGAAAGGAGTAGGCCCCATTTAAAAGGACTACTCTCAAGAGCCGAAGGACAATGATCGGATGCTAGTTTGGGAAGTACCTCTTGACTAACGTTAGGAATCTATCTTCCTGTCCCAAAGAAAACAAAAAAATCTATCCAATAATACACCAAATTTCCTTGTTCATTTGAACAAGTAAAATGAGCATTCAACAATGGAGGATCGATCAATTCACATTCCCTAATGAACATACCAAATTAAGTTTTGTCTAAAACTAATCTTGTAACATTGAAATCCCCACCCACACACCAATTAGGAGAACAAAAGCAAAGTAGGTGGCTAAACTCCTCCCACAGGTTTTCTCATGCTTGAATTATCACCATTCACTATCATCATTGAAATCCTCACCCACGCCAATTAGGAGAACAAAGGCCAAATAGGTTGCTTAAGTTCTCCCACAAAGGTTTCTTGCACTCGGATTATCACCATTCAGTATCATCATAATTTTAAATCTAACAGACATTTAAAACTCCCCTACCACAATATCACTCTGGCTAACCATTCTCTCATCCCATGCAATCACAACTCCCCCTGATCTTCCATTCACTCTTATCACAATTTCAAATCTAACAGACATTTAAAACTTCCCTACCACGATATCAGTCTGGGTAACCACTCTGTCATCCCACACAATCACAACTCCCCCCATCTTCCACACAAAGACAAACAGCCCACTTCCTATATCTTGCTCCCCTAGATTCTTTTAATTAATTTTCTATCGACATCATCTATTTTTGTTTCTTGAAGAATCACAATATCCAAACTATTCCTCAACAACATCTATCTAACCACATTTACGCCTACTCCTAAACTCACCATCTTCAATTAGAAACAGTTGTCTCTAGCCTCTTTCAAACAAATATCATCATTAATACCTGAAACCAGGTTCTTCAACTCCCTCAAGCTCTTCCTGTTATATTACTTAGTAGTTAGACGGTGAGTATTCTATTTGATATCATTGGATTATCATGTTCAATTATTTTGGTTTGTTTCTTTGAATCATTTTGGTATAATTTATCGATTCTGCTTGTTTGTTGGAAGTTCCAATGGATGAAAGGTTTTTGATAGAAATGTGCGTATGGGCCATAAAGGTTTGGGTTTATACTTTTCCGCAGGTTGTGGAACTTCTCATCCGGAAGCTGGAAAGTGAGCCTAGCTTTCATCGCAAAGTGGACCTGTTTTTTCTAGTGGACTCTATTACACAGTGCTCACACAATCATAAAGGTAGATAGTATAACTGAGAAAGCATTTCATTGTCAATAACTCTCTCAATGGTGTTTATGCCAAGTGCTGTTTTCATATTGCAAATTTGCAATATGTTAATGGTAAATGATAATCATCCATCATCTTAATGTATATTTATGCTGACCCGTGTACTTTTCTGTTATTATGTGGTTGCTAAGATGAATATGTAAATCGCTTGCTGTTTTCTTTTAATGGAAATAATTTTCAATTTGTTGACTCTGTGATGTTTCCTTAAGGCATTGCAGGAGCATCATACATTCCTACAGTTCAAGCAGCACTGCCTCGCCTTTTAGGAGCTGCTGCTCCTCCTGGAGTTGCTGCTCGTGAAAATCGCCGTCAGTGTCTCAAGGTAATTGCAACATTTCATATCAGTGAGGCTGCCATCATTTTTTTGCTAAAGATAAATTGAATTAATTGTATCCCATAGGTTTTGCGATTATGGCTTGAGAGGAAAATCTTACCTGAGTCTCTTCTTCGCCAATATATGGATGACATTGGAGTTTCAAATGACGATGCATCTGCTGGATTTTTCCTTCGACGTCCGTCTCGAGCTGAGCGTGCTGTAGATGATCCAATTAGAGATATGGAAGGCATGCTTGTTGATGAATATGGGAGGTCTGATGCTTCTTAATTGCTATTCTTATTTGAATAATTTTTGCTTTTACTTTTTTTTTTAGTACTTAAATATGATGTTTTGTCACGATGGGAACTGTTAAACATAGTCATTGGTTGTCTATCTATTGTTTCTGCTGGATATCAAGAAAATGAGTTAGTAAAGTAGTAATCATGTTTAATGCTAATGAATTTGTCGCATGCAGTCACTTATTCGCATATAGTTATTTTGTCTCATAAACCTTTATATTGTCATTATTCTCAATGTATTCAACAATTCAGTGTATAAAAACTTTAGAAGAAAGTTACTATGTCCATTCACATAACTGGATTGGCTGAATGGAAGCGACTGTATGTACCTTTCTAATGATGGAGACCAAGTTGTCAAATAATGTGTCATGTTGCGTGCCCTTTGTTATTTATTTATTTATTTTTTTGTATTGCATATCATAATTCTTTTACATCTTGAAAATTGGTAAACATGGATAGGCAACTATACATTTATCATTAGAGTGAAGCATTAAGCAATCTTTATTTACCCTGAAAATTGCTCTGGGTCCAGTAGGCTATACATACACTTTTTGATATCATTGTTTCATAAATATTGAAGCTTCTTTTACCAATCTGTTTTTGCTTTGAACATGAAGGCTTGTAAGGATAGAGATGGAGATTTGAATGTACTCCAGAAGCCGCCAAACTCTGCATCTTTTTTTTTTTCCGATTAAGGCCCAAAACTAGTTTTTTGTTCAATTAAGCTGTCCAACTACTCAAATTAGCTGAATGTAGCCCTCCCTTCCACTTCTATCTGAGTGTCAAAAAATTATGACATAGCAGCCATACAGTGGTTGTTGAGGGCAATTTATTCTGTTGGCGCCAAACATTTTTGCTCACCTTAGCCTCCTAAAAAAAGCTCTAAATGTCATGTTTTCTCACTAGCTACTTAATATGAGAGAGAGAACTGAGAAAAGATTAGAGGAATAAAAGGACAACTTCCATTGCCAGCCTCTCTATAGAAATGGATATCTACCGTGACTGGACAAGGCCATGTTGAGGCCATTATGGGAAAATTTGATAGGAACTTGGTTTTGATGATGTCATATTGGACTCAAAAGCGTTCTATCACTTGTAATTGCAAGTTGAGGATGTTTAAGACTAGCCAGGAAATAGAATGGAAGCATTTTCAATTTTTGCAGAACGTATGGGCTCAAAATGGACTCGTGTTACATAGTACTCAGTACAGGAGTAATAGCATCAAAATTCTTGAAGTGAGAGTATGGGGATTCATCAGATCTGCAATGGACTTTACCGTGGAAGCATGGTGGGAGCAGGTTTGATGTTTCAGACAATCACTAGAGGCTCAGTGGAAGCAAAGGCTAAATAAGTCATGCAAATAGTGGACTTATGGTCGAAACACACTACTGCTTAGCTGAATGAACAAAAGGCTTCACAAATGCTAAGTTGGAGAGACGTAGGCTCATGGTGGAAGAGGGGTGGATTGAATAACAGTTTTAAAGACCATGGGCTTGTTTGGTTTGTTTTTGGGAGAGTTGTTTTTGAAAAAAATTTGGGAGAGTTGTTTTTGAAATTTTTTTGGTTTGTTTGGTTGTATATTTTGAAAGTAGTTTTGGAGTTTGGGATGATTTGATATTTTGTTGTAATTGAGTAGATGTGTGTGAGAGAAAAAGTGATTGAGAATGAGAGAGGAGAGAGAAAAAGTGATTGATTGATGTGTAAGAGAGAGAAAGTGATTTTGGAAATTTTTTGAGAAAACTCATCTCTAAAACTCAAACCAAACATACTGCATCACCCAAACCCTTTGCTGTGACTTTTTGTTAATGTCTCACACTGAGAAAGATCAATGATCAATTTCTCTCAAAATTTCTAAGGTTCTCTCTTGAAGGCTGTGGTTGTTAGTTTGGGAGTTGTATATTTGGTAACAATAGAACTACAAATAATGGAGAAGTATAGATTGAAAACCAAGAGATAGCAAAAAGTGAACATTTTCATTACATAGGTTCAATTATTAATGAGGATAGAGAGGTTAGAGATTGTCTGATCCATTGAATCAATGTACGTTGACTTACAGTGGATGAGTGCTTTTGAAATATTATGTGATTCGACGAATACCAACAAAATTGAATAGAAATTTTTATAGAAAAACTATAAGGTGTGACGCGTAACAGAATGTTGGGAAACTTAGAACTTGTTCATAAAATGAGTGTAGCTAAGATGAAGGTACTTGGATGTGCGATAACTTAAGATTAGGAAAAGCAAAACTAGAAATAAATATATTTGTTAAATGGTAGGAGTAGCACTATTGAAGATACATTGATTGAAGAAACATTGAGAGAGAACAAGTTAAGATATGTGATCATCCTAAATGGAAATGCTAGACGGAGAGGAAGTTCTTAACTGACATAGGATACGGTAGTAAAAAAAATGTTATGAATTTATTTAATTAATTGAGCATAAAGCCCTTGAATGGACTGAATGGATAAAAAGGCTTCATGTAGCAACCTCACCTAATTGGGACACAAGGCTTTGGACGGGAAAAATTTGGTTTAATAGAAAGAAAGCAAGGCCTACATTGAAAGCTGGAGAACTTGAGGCATGCAGCACTGATTACATGATTTTATTTATAGTTCTTTCTTTCCCCATTTTTACTTTGTTTTGTTTTTAAATTTTTGTTGGTTGGGGTGTGAGGTTGATTTTGTTGGCTTGAACTTAATTGTGGTTCCCTTTTAAATTTATTGGGTTGAAGTATTCTGCAATAAGTTGATCAAGTTGTATCTATTCTTTTCCAATGTTACGTTGTTGTGTCATTGAGTTTCTGATGCATACTTCTTTTCTGGGTTGTTTCAGCAATGCTACATTTCAGTTGCCTGGCTTCTTACCTTCTCATGTATTTGAAGAAGATGAAGAAGAGGATCTTCCAAGTAGTTCATATAAGGAAGCTGGTGGTGGATCACCATTAGAACAAGTGGCTGCTGCAGGAGACATTGAAACATGTATAGTCACTCCAAATGACAGACGTCACTGTATCTTAGAGGATGTGGATGGTGAACTAGAAATGGAAGATGTATCAGGACACCCAAAGGATGAAAGATCTTTGTTTGCAAATGGTTCAATTGAATTTGCCTCGCAACAGCAAGGTTCAAATGGGATCTTGGAGGCTGCTCTGAACATTTCTAACGAGTTGTCTCCTCTACCTCCGGGTTCTCCACCATTACCTTTTAATTCTCCTCCTCCAACCCCACCTTTGCCTCCTTCGCCACCACCACCACCATCGCCACCATCACCACCTCCTCCTCCTTCGTCTCCGTCATCACCCCCACCCCCCCCACCCCCACCACCACCTCCACCTCTGATTTCTTCAATGCCACATGCACTTCCTCTACCTCCTTCAGGTTCTCAGTCATCATTGCGGTCTCAACCACCATTACCACCCCAACCTACAATGGTGTCACAACAGTTTCATCCACCTCAGTCATCAATACCATCTTCACCAAAATTGACCTATCAACCAGCTGGACCGTATGAATATTGCAGCACTGCAAGCGTAAAACTTCTTTCTCGTCTGTTATTGTTTTTTTTTAAATAATCTTTTAATGGGTATGGCGGAACATACATTGTGATCTCCTCCTCCTGGTTGCAGGGAAACCAGCTTGTCCAAATGGCTGCAAATGCAAATCATGGGGTTCATATTGATGGCACTGTTAGAAGTGAAATGTATCCGCAGCAATCAACTTGCTTTGCACCGGCAGGAGTTCGCAATCCACATGAATGTTCTGGTTTTAATTCCTCAAGGTCATTAGATTATGGACATCACGACTTGTATGTCAACTCCCAAGCTTCTCAACCAAATCAGCAATTTCAACCTGGCAATGCTCCTTTTGCACAAAGACCTTTCCGTCCTGCCCCGCCTCCGCCAACCTTGTCCAGTCATTACTCGTATCCAAATTCAACAGTTCAGCAACACCCACAACATCCTTATCCTCGCCCGAACTCATTGCCGAAACTTCCTGATGGTCCACGGCGATACATTGCTGATGAACAGTGGAAGTTGCCCACTGGTGAGTTAAGCACAGATAATCCGCGAGGTGTGTGGATGAGTGGTGGGAGAGCTCCATCATGTTCGGGGCAACCCTTTGCCCAAGAAGGTATGCTTTTTCCCTTTCCATTGAGATTAGTGCATAACAGTGATCATTGAATTTGCATACATATTGTGTTCAAGAAATTTTGTGCTGCCACATGGGTCATAGCCCAGTGGTGTCTTCTGTGACTTCCCAACCGGGAGATAAGTCCTACCAAGCTTGCATCTTTCAAGGATAATTGTTTGATTGTATGTACTTCCTTTGTGGAAAAGGCCTTGCAATCCAATATGTTAAACATAAAATACTAAATTGAATTACCAACATCGAAATCCTGTCACACATTTCATTCATTAACAGACTGTCATATTAACTTTTCAGTCATGCTAAGTAAGAATTGTTTGATAAAACTAAAAAGTTGGTTCCAAAAAATTTGGCACTTAATTGGTATTACTTTAATATTAATGAATTTGTAAGTTGAAAATTGAAAGATAAATTTTGCAGAAATTACAAAAATAGTCCTTGTAGTTTGCCACTTGTGTCAATTTAGTCCCTATAGTTGCAATTGCAACAAATTTATCCTTTAATTTTGCATTCTGTCTCTAATTGGTCCAATTGTTGATGGTTGTCTAGACTTTTGATGAAAACTGGTTGCGTGCTGTGGTGAGTCCCACCACTTATGTTTGTTACTAATACGGTGGTGGTACATTGTTGTAGTTATAGACAAAATGTGGTAAGACATTCAGTGATTATAACATTAGTGTTTGTGGGTATCTATATTATACTTGGCACGTGGCGAGCCCAATGGGCGTCACGTCAGCACCACTACACACATCCACGTGGCAGACCCCTGAGGCACCACGATGAGTATGTCATCACGATCATGCATCCATGTGGCCGACCCCTGAGGCACCACGATGAGTCGAGATTGTATGCCTAGCCTAAACGGAGGCATGCACATCACCAAGACTGAAACAAGGCCACATGGAGCTGGCTCACTTAGAGCTCTTCATGGCCCTTCATAACTCAAGAAATGTATTCTCTACCCACTCACCCAACTCCATTGCAACACAGCCAGACTCTCGGCTCACCTATGTTTACTTAGCTACTGAGGTGAGTGAGCCCTTGGCTCAGCCATGCATTCACCCTCTTGGCTGCCTAGGTCGGGAGCAGGACCTAGGCACTACCGCTTGGGATCATTGGAGGATTGTGGATTGGAGGCTAAGACCTCGGGATCGTCAAGGTCGTATAGCTATCTCCCTGCAGTGATAGCTCCCCCTTTGACCTGGCTTAGAGAAAGAGACGTTGACCTTACACTTACATCTGATGCACATATGATACGCCTCTCAAGATATCACACCTACCCCTGCAGTTCCTATGATACAACCTCCCCGAGGACCTGAATCATAGGACACAGTTAGTAGGGCTGATATCACTCTCCTGTTGAGTTGAGGAGAACGTGCCACCTGTCTTGAGGTTGCTTGGGCTCCAATACTCCTGGAGTCTATATAACGGCATCATAAGTGCAGCCACAAACACATAGCAAGAGCAACAAGAATCACATAACATACATTAAGTGTTCAAGGTCTCCCACTGCCACCTCTTCCCTCTCTAAGCTTGCCTTGGTCTTCTACTCCTCCACCTCCGGTGATCTTAAGTCATTGAAATGCCTACCATCTTCCCAGATGTCAACGACCGATCGCCTCTAATCTCTATCACCCACAGTGTTCAAGTTTGAAGACAACGAGGGATTAATTGTGACTTTTGCAAGTTTGGTCTATTATTCACGACTAGAATTTTCAGGCAGGGCAATCAGGTTAAATCACATACAGATTAAATGGATCTACCTGAAAAGCAGGATTTAAATAAATTTGAGTGCTGAGTGGAAATGTATTTTTCCCATTATGCGTCTCCATAGTGGCCACCTGAGTTATGTGCACTAATTTTCTATAAAAAAAAAAGAAGCATCACAATAATTTTTAATTAGACTAATTAAACACAGATTGCAAATTTAAGTGGTAAATTTGTTGTAATTGAAATTACTGTGATGAAATTGGCATGAGGGAAAACTAAAGGGACCACCAGTGTAATTGGTTTTGATTCATTTTGCCCATGCAGAATGCACATGCAAGGAGCATGTGACCATTCTCCGTTATAAACTTTGATGGCCGTATTCAGTTGGATCAGTTACACACAAAATGCAAAATTTAAGGGTAAAATTGTTGCGATTGGAACTGTAACATGTAGGGACTAAATTAACACAATGGATAAACTACAAGGAGTGCTGCTATAATTTGCCCCAAGATTTTCAACTAAGATTTATATAAAAAAAAATTTGAGTGGCACTTGGTTCATCTCACCTATCCTTGAGAGCTTTTAAGTGAATTTTCAGATTTCAGACTTCAAGTGAATTTTCAAATTTAAGACCTTTTAGGTGAATTTTCAGATTTAAGCATAAGGTGTTTATGCATTCTTGACTGCACTTAACTTTCCCTAACCACTGCATACTTTCAACTTTAAGCACATAGCTGCATTATTAAAAAGGCCTGAAGTTTACCACTATTGGCATGGATAGGTTCTGTAACTTTTATCTCTTGTTGATTCTTGTTCCTAATTAATTTTAATTCTTTTGCTGGAACCTTCTTGATACACTGTCTGTATAATTGAGCCTTTAGAATGGTCATACTCCAACACATGTTAACTTTTAAATTAATGGTTGAAAGTAGAAACTTGGACTTGTGTCATTTATTTTGGCTTCGTAAAAACTTACATGAATGGAAGTTTGTGCTTCTACAAGTTCAATATGTGAGCATACCAATTTAGGCGCACACAAATTCTTGTGTTTCTTTTTCTTGAATGTCAGTCCTCGTCTCATTGTAAAAAAGAGGGAAGGTACCTTCTTTTTTTGTATTATATTCTGATGGTTACATTTTTTGCATATTTGTGCTTGGCAATTTCGTGTCTTGTACTTGAAGGATGTTCTTCTGGACCATCCTTCCTGGCAATGTTTTAAAAATCGGACCGGTGAGTGAACCGGAAAAGGGGCCGGGTGGACGGGTCACCGGTTCAACCGGAATCAAACCGGAATCGAACCGGAATCGAACCGTGACGTAATAAATATATTAAAATTACATTTAAATAAAAATATAAGTAATAAAATTATAAATTAAAAATATTAAATTATCTTAAATATTTGTCCTAATATTTTTTTTACTGAAAAATATAATAATACATTTTAAAATATTATTAATTTCAATTTTGGAAGATGAAATCAAATATTTAATATTCCCTCCATATGGTTTTAATTCAAATAATTTGATTGAAAGGAGAGCAAAAATTTTGGAGGGATATCAAAATTTCAATATTCCCTCCAATACATTTGATTGAATCCCACATGGATTTTTTGAGTTTTTTTGAAAG
Organism: Camellia granthamiana; assembly: GCA_036172215.1. NCBI lineage: Eukaryota > Viridiplantae > Streptophyta > Magnoliopsida > Ericales > Theaceae > Camellia > Camellia granthamiana. The sequence continues at coordinate 117,298,825 of CM069913.1, forward strand.
AGTTTTTTTCTTATAAATAGGTGAAGACTTTCACAATAATTTCATCAAGCTCTTAATGGGATTCCTCACAAGAGGAGACCCTTGAAAAAGAGTTTCAAATTAAAATTTTCTTATATTCTTATATTTTATATATATATATATATAAAATAAGAAAGAAAGAAAGAAAAGAAAGAAAGAAAGAAAATAAAAAAACAAAGAAAAAAAAAAAAAAAAAAAATTCGCACCGGTCCGGTTTGATCAACCCGGTGCCGGGTCAACCGGTGGGTTCACCGGTTTTGCATAAATAGGCCGGTTTTTGCTGATGGCCGGTTTTGGTGGGCAGACCGGACCGGAGCCCCCTCCGGTCACCGGTTGAACCGGCCGGTCCGGTCCGGGTTTTAAAACCTTGCTTCCTGGTACTTTTTTTGTCCAATTCCATCGCAAGTTTCAATGGTCATAAGTTTGGTGGTTTCTAGCTGGCCAAAGTTGACCTGGAATATATCACATGTTTTACATAAAATAATGTTTAAAGGTTGTTCACACCAAAGATTGATCTAGGAAATGCGTGCAGTCATTACTTTCTTGACTTCATTAGCTATTGGTTCTTTGGTTAGTTGAAGTTGCTTGTTTTGACAGTTCTTGTAATTTTTTACTTGGAAGGTTATTTTCGGCCACCTCTTGAAAGGCCACCTGCAAATAATGTTGGTTTTCAACCCTCTGCCCCAAGCACACTGCCAGCTGGAGCTCCAGTTCCAGGTGACCTTGGCATGTAGAATGAATGCTTCACTTTCTCAGAAGTGACTTCCTAATCACTTCAACATCAGTTGTGAAGAAAGAATAACTTCATGGTTGTATGTACTTCAGGTCACAGTGTTTCTCAAATAATGCCTGGTAGACCAGATATGTCAGCCCTTAATTGTTGGAGGCATTCTTAAGACCGCCTGCAGCTCCATTATAGATCTTTGGTGAGTTTCCTTCTTCTTTCTTTTTCTTTTTTTTTTTTCTTGTAATCTTATTTACTTATTGCCAAGATGGTTTAACACTTCTGGGACTGAACCATAAGTCAATTTATTGAAGTATGTTCTCCCTTTGTAGAGACTGTATACATTGTCTTGTTATTGTTCCTGTGTATTGCTAATTACTACCTTTGTCAAACCTAAACGGCCTATTGGTTGTCCCAAATATGAATTAGGCCACTTTAGAGTCTGTCTACAGTTTGAGTAATTAGATGTATTTGGCTGTAAAATGGAATAATTTTTTTTAGTTTCATTAAATCGGGCCATTTCTCTTAAAACATGGAATTACTATTCAGAGATTTAATACTTATTTTGTTTGTTGGCTGCACAATTGATAAACTCATTGACAAATTCGCAGGTTTTGAATTAGTTGATTAAAAAATGAAGCAATTCATGAAATAAGGCAATTTGCCCTTATTATTATTTACCTTAATCGTTGTTTGAATAAAATGTTATGCAGTGACCCATTGCTTATATCTTCTTTTCTCTCCAAAGTAACAGCTTGCTTTTTTTTCTTTTCTTATTATGCTCACTGCAGTGGGCTGTGGCGTGAGTAGGAAATTTGAATTCATAATGCTCCAGAAGAAGATTCTGCTTTTGTGCAAAAAAATTGACTACCACTAAGGTGGTGTTGAGAACTTGTGGAGGCTCTTGGCAGGATTGTATATTGTAATTTTCCCTGACAAATGCATCCCAAAAGCATTCGCTTCCGTAGTGTAAGCCCATTACTCATTTAGTTTATATTTTGTTGTTAAAACTTGTAATTATACCTGACATACTACATAATAGATTTTTTTTTTTTTTTTTTTTTTTTTTTTTTTTTTTTTTTGTGTATTACCCTACCTTAACATACTCTTTTCTTTTCTTGCAAAATATACACAAAACATGGTCCAAAATTAGTACCATCCATAAATATGGTCATATAATCAAGTGAATACATGCATCAAATAGGACACTAGTCTTTTACCTTTTCTGATGGAACACTGGTCCCTGGTGTACCATGCTTTCAGCTGCTTGTTAGACTTGTTTAGCATTTAGCGTAAGGGCTATATTTTCTGGACGTCATGCATATATATACTCTTTAATTGTTATTATTTTTTATGGTCATGGGTTTAAGCTACCCCTTTTTATGTTTGATTTTGGTTTGTAGCTTGAATCAATCTTGTACTCATCCTTAAAGTCTTATATAGTGTTGCTGTTGCACTTGGCAATTGGAAGGAGATCTTTAATTTTAAGGTGGCACAATTGCTGTTGTCTGCTTTAGCGAGTGCTTTGTTTATATGTTTAGTTTTTTTTTGTTCCCCTTCTCCCACTCTAGTCTATTTTTAGCTGATTTAGTTTGGCAAAGGCTTCAAAAACCATGATAGAAAGAGGACCCAAATAAAACTAAAATCAAGGCTAATAGTTTGCACATACTAGATTTTTATATCTGATTTCTACAATTTTCAGCAAGGCTTGAATTGTGGGGCTCTAAACCAAGCCTTAAGAAGTAGGGAAATAGGAATATAAAAAAAGCATTTGTATCCGAAAATTTAGGGTCCAAAAATCTCTTTCAAAATAGGGAGTACAAGCCTATAAAGATTGGTTGAGGTTACTCATGGGTAAAAAAGCTAAAAGTCCATAAAGCTGCTGTTACAAGTTTGACAAGAAGTTTACACGCAACCATTGTAATGATTAATAGGTGTATCTCTAAAGAGGTCACCTTTAAGCTAAGAAAATTGCCATGCTGCCGTTATAACTAGAACACATCGATATAAGCTAGCCTGAACTGTAAGAATGCTCAACCAGATAATCAATTTGATAGAAATCTTGTTTTTATCAGTAAGTGACTATTCCTGCCCAAGGTAGCCTCAGACCTAGATTATATCACCAGGTCTTGAAAAAGGTGGAAAGGCGTTTGAGTAAGGTCCCCAAATCTTTGTTGCCTTAGGACTCTGGTGATGTGGGATTGGTAGTATGATCTTGAGAAATGAAGGTTTTGCTGTGAAATGGCACTATGATTCTCTTGTGTCGTCTCAGGTTATTGTTAGAATCCCCTCAACACTAACCCGACCTGTTTGTAACTCACCCTTTTTAACTCGAATATGATTCACATGACCCAATTAACATGCAAAACCTATTTATTTTGCATACAACCTGTGTAACCCATTAGCAAGAATAAACACATTCATCGTCTACATCTGCATGGAAATATCCATGAAATATCTCACAAAAAGTTCACAAGTAATCCACAAAAGTGAAAACTAGATCTCAATCACCATAAATAGTTGCATAAATATTCTGGAGAACGATTTGTAGGCCAAATAATAACGAAACTAACCATGTGGTTTGTCATGATTGGCCTCACACGGGGACCAATCATGGTCGACTACGTATGTCAGTTTTTACCTATGTTTCTGCCTAAGCAACATTACTCTTAATATTGTAAACCAGCAGGACTTTCAATAAAAATATATAACTAAAATAGTTCATAATTGACTCCAATAACTGCTGCACTACTACCTTCAAATGAGTAGCTATGTCAAATTCGTGAAACCACGGGTTTGATACTAATCCGACCTGTCTATTTTTTGTGTTATCGTGTTGGGCCTTTTTTGGGTTTGAGTCGAGAACGAGCAAACCCTAAGCCTCTAATTTTGTGCCTTGTTCGTGTCGTGTTGAAAATTCCTACCCCTAATCTTTGTCACTAAGGAATTTGACTTGAGAGTGAATTCATGTTTATGTTTACACTGTTGTAACTTTTGCAGGTAAGGCATGCTAATAACTCCAGATTTATATCTATGTGTATACATATCTTCCTGGTATTTTTTTTTGTTTGAAGAGCATGCCTCTTGTTTTCTAGTTACTTTTTGGTTTCACAACTAGCTAATTATGTGATATATATTTATTTTAAACACAGTGTGATCATCAACTGCCTTGGTGGTACTATCAATACCTTGGTTTCTCTCTGTCTTATGCTTCTCATGGGTGTTTGAGCTTTCCCTTCGAACCCACTAAAGTAAGAAATGCTTTCTTCTTTCCTTTTTTATTCGTTGCCCCTTAAAACAATAACATTCATCCTTTAATATGCAAGGGTATAATGGTAACAAGGGTATAATGGTAAACTTGACCAACAACCCTTTCTTCCTTCCTCCTTGTTCAATGAAACAAATGATGTCAACTTTCTTTCCCTAGGGATACCTCTGCAACAATCCTAGGTTCGTTTCCTAGTTTTGATCCGTCAAGCCATTGCACTCTTAATTGAAACCCATGCCCACTAACCAGTAAAATAAAACCATTTAATCAAATATGATCCTGGTCTTGTCTTGATAACATCACCATATATAATTAAAGCAAAAACAAAAACAAAAAATCTCTCTTTCTGACATTTATAGGGCAGCGCAATCAATCATCCTTGGAATAAGTTAAACCTTGATCCATGTCATTTTCCCTGGTGAATTTACCAAGGCGTGGGTGACTTCAAAAGAAGCAGCATTACACACATCATTTGAAGTTTCTAATTCACTTTATTGCACATGGAAAATATGTTACCTTACAATGGCAGATAGGAAACATTACACACACACACACAAGATGGTGCTAGATTGGTGATTCAAGGATCCTAATTGTTTTGATCTTTCTATTTGTGGCATTGGCCACTGCTATGTGGGGCCGGCACAGGTAGAGATATGTCATTCTTGCTTGTATACACTATGTATTTATGTATATATCTGAATATATATATGTGTGTGTGTGCGCGCGCTGGAAATGAGAAATTATGGACTTCAGGTGAATGTGTGCTCCATTGTAGTGGAGAGAGGGACTTACCGTTCTCCATAGAAATTATCTCACAAGGCTTGTTGAGGTTTTCTTTTATTGAATTGTTGTTGGTAATGGGGAGTTAATTTGATTTTGGGATTATATTTGAATAGGGGAGATTCCATTTGCTCGTCTATTTCCATGATTGTATCGGTTTGTCAAGGGCTCATAATGCTTCAATTGCTTCGATGATAATATCTTCTTCACATTCAATTTCTTGGAACTTCAAGTTCTTTTGGAATCTAAATGATCGTGAAACCACCAAATTGGTTTCTTTAGTGGCAATTCTTTAGAATGTTTCTTTGTCTAATGTGTCCTTTGATAAGAGGGTGTAGAGTTTTCATTCTTTTGAGTTGTTCTCTTGGAAGTCCTATTTTGATAGTCTTATTGACAATTCAAATGTACAAATTTTCCCTCATAAGAATATTTGGGATGCTTGTGTTGTGTACCTCTTAAGGTTAAAGTACTTGCGTGGACATTGACTCATAAGAAAAGAAAAGGTTGAGTTGGTACTTGTTTCCAGAATGGTGTGTAATGTACAGGGGGGCCAAAGAAAGTATGGATAATTTATTTTTGCACTATCCTTGGCTCTATCTTTATTGTGGAGAGTATTTCTTTTTATGGCGGATGATTGGGTTATTCCATCCTTTAGTGAGAATTTGTTGTGCATTGATTTTACAGGATTTGGTTCAAATGCTAAGGCTCAGGCTCTTTGGAGATGTCTTGTTTGTGTGGTTCTTTGGACTTTATGACTAGAAAGGAATGCTAGGTCTTTTTTAAGGGAAAAAGTGAAGATGTTGAGAGGATTTGGGGAAAAAATATTGTTATTTGGCATATATATATATATATATATTTTTTGGAGTGCTATTTGTAGTGTGTCAGGATTCATTTCCTTTTTCTTTTGCTTTCAGTGGACTTCTTGTCATCCTTTTCTTGTACCTTAACTGTTCACTTAAATAAATTTCTTTTGTTGTCAATGGAAAAAAAAAAAAAAAAAAATCGAAGAAGAAGAAGAAGAAAAAAGAACGAAATTATACATCCTTGTGTTTATGCAAGTGAACAAGACATAAGAGTTGCAAGCATTAAAATCGAAACAAGTCGTTACCTATGATTAGTGAAGTGGTAGAGTCAAAATATTTGATATGAGGTGAATTTGGAACATCTTCGATACGCTTAGTAAAAGCTTTGGTAGAAATCATATAAAAGATTGATCTCCTTAAATTACTTGACTGTCATTGTTTATTTGACTCTCGGTTTTGCTGCTCTGAAGTGTATGAGGGATATTACCTATAGAATTAGCTAGATGAATCGACTGGATTTAGTGCTTCTTGGTTCTCTTTTATATACTTTTCTGCTATTGTAGACCTGCTATATAGAGAGACAAGTCTATAAAATATCCACATTGAAAGGGTTGTTTGTGACTATATTATAATTGTACCATGCAATACTGATATAAGAGAGCCATTAATACTTTTCTGATCCAAAACCTCAGTAGTTGATATTTATGGTGCTTTCTCTACCAGTTATTATGTTCTCTCTAGAATAAGTACATAGGAAAATCAATGTCTTCAGTTGCTCTGTTACAATGTATATATAATCCAAATTTTGTTGTGTTGCTAGGTTTAGGATAGCCATGCTAAATGTCAGCCATACTTGGTATCTAGAGGCCAATGCGGCTGCACAAGATAACTGTTGCATGTAAATCATGATGAGTTTTGGTTCGGTTAAGTTTAATTTGGAGTGGAAGGAAATGAGAAAAATTATATTAACAACATGGTCATATGGATTAAAAGTTAACTGTAGGATGTTGCTGATCAACAAGATGGATCGATTGGATTTATGTATGCGAGTCAAGTTGAAAATATATTTTCTATAGACAATTGTTGACCAACGTTTCTTCTTATTTATAGAACTTACCCTCTTATTTATAGAACACAGATGAAAGATATGCAGTAGGATCATGAGTGAGATTGGATGTTGTCAGGGATGAGTTATGGCATTTGTGGTTATAGAAAACTTGTGAAGGTGAGGAAAAGCTGGTCAATAGTTTGGGTTTCGTAGGAATAATAAATATAAGTAATCAGCAATCTTCTGGTAGTTCTTTGTCAGGAATACTAATCAAGAGATTTAGAGAGTCGATAGCAAGGGAAAAAGGCATGTCTGAGTTGGTGACTATTTGATGATTCATCATTATGATGAACAATAAATGTCCATATCAAATTTTCACACCTCAGAAGTTTGGGGCTAACTATATTTATCCCAAACCTTAAGGGAGGTAAGTGTAATTTATCCAAATACGTTCTGTAGAAAGCACACAGATCCAATAGTACTTGAAAATCCTTCGAGTACATTAAAAATCTATGGTTGAGATACCAATTGAGGTTTGCCTTTTAATAAAAATATATATTACCCACAAAACACGATAGTGTTGTAACATTGAAAACACTTTGAATTTCATTACTCATATATTCAAGAAGCACAATAAAAGTTAATGGTCCAATTTTGTAGAGAATGAAACTATTTTCTTGGAAGGTTGAGTTGATTGTAGCATGGTCAACTTGTTTATAGCTGTCAGCCATGGGTCATCTTGAGTTAGTTGTGTTCGGAGCCTCGTGCACTGGGCTGCATGTCTCAGATGTATTATTCTCCGATTTCTGTTCTCAGATATGAACATAGAACCTTGGGCACAGACAATGCTCAAAGTTTTTCATAATATAGCACTAGTGTTTATGTGAAGCCTTTTTTGTGCATATCATGGTAGTTCTCTTGAATGCTTGAAAGATGTGAAAATTTTTGATAGCTTTTCAATTTTTTCCTAATAATTTGAATATCATAGACCTGCTATCATACATGCCACGATATTTATGTACATAGAATTTGAATTTTAGAATTTGGTGTCGTCTTGTCTGTTTGTGATATTGGTGACATGAACATAAGATTTGGGTTTGGGTTGTTGGTTCAAGTCATCGATCCTTTCCTCTATCGTTGTCTTGTCCAATTTTATTAGAGCATTATTGTTTGTGATTCTGAGGACTGTTTGGTTGAACTTACCTGGTTTACGGAGTTGAATGAAGCAGCTATACTCATGAGAGTAAGGGTAGGGTTTGAAGCTGGTAATTTCATAGCTTGTTGAACAGGAAGGAATCCCATATGAAGGTGTGTTTAAGAAACCTGGTGTTAAGGAGCAAGGAGCTTCTATTTGAGACTTTTATCTCCTTATAACCACCCATTTTCTAATTACTCTCTCCTCAAAAATTCGAAACTTTCGTTTTTCTCTTTACCCCTCTTATAATTCCAACCTGACTCTCATCAACATTTCAGTACACCCCTCAAACCTTTCGAACCCCAGCTACACACCCACCCTAAGCACCACAGCTGCAGCCCTACCCCACCCCAACGACCACCACCCCTACAACTGTCCCAACCATTGCTGCTTCCCCCCCGGGCACCCGTGATCACCACCCCAATTACCACCCTCACTGCCCTAAATATTGATATCCGATCAATGTGGATATATTACTCGATGAGCCCTAAATATTAAACGGTTTGGGTCATCGAAATGAAACCCGTGGTGGACTCTACGGGCACAATAGTACGCTCCGGTTTGTTCTGGAGGGGAGCTTGATCCTAAATAGAAGCTTCTCAACACTAGTCCTTTACACCCATGAAAAAGAAAAGGCTAATCTAATTGCTCCCTAGAACTCGAGATGTAGAATATTGTTGGGGATATTTTATTTTATTAGTCTCATCATCTAATATCTATCTATCAGGTCCTTTTATTCCCCCAAGTCGCAGAATTGCCAGGTTGGTTTATTGGAAAATCATCTTTCTCAGGCAGTATAGTTGATTAGGTTCTGACAATTTGAATTTTTACTCTTTTGACTGCAATCGGTATTATGTTATTAGTGTGTGATAGAATTGGGTATTTACGTTTATTTGGTTTTGGTAATTTCAAAAATTAGATATTGAGGTGAGAGTTCTCTTACGCTTACAGATTATACATCCATGGTATCATATACCCACGGGATGTCAAACTTCACTTCACAATATGATAGGCTTGTAAGTTGTAAGTGTTGTAAGTGTTGTAAGTGGCTGGATTGGATTAGGATTAAGCAAAAGTTTAGTACTATACTTACTTTTTTGGTTTTGTTATTCAAGGAACATAAACCAATCATATTTTCTGTTTTTGTATAAATCACATAAGTTTTTAGAATTTTATAAAAATTTATAAGATTTCACATAAAAAAATAATTGAATAAAATGAATAGAGATGGAGACTTATTCACTTAATTATTTTTATAGTTTTTTATTAAATGATAATATCTCACTGCTACGTTTAATATTTTTTTTAATATTAAAAATAAAAAAAATAAAAAAAGTAGAGCTGACATATCTGCCAACTGGTATGCAGATTCGTGTCTTTTTCAGTGATGATAAATAAGTCTAACCGTACTAATATCGATAGAAATATTATACATTTAAAATAAAAAATTATTCTAATTTTTAAAGTATTAAGAAAATAAATAAACACTACTTCACTTTCTACAATAAAAGTTAGAAAAATGCTTTCACGTTCAATATTTACTCCTAATCACAAGGGGGCATCAAGCATCAAAATTTTGTCATTTGTTGACTTTTAGTTTATGTGGTGTTTGGGCCAAAATAATAGCATGCCGAACCCTACTGTTTTTCTTTTATTGTACTTCTGACCTTTCTCATGGCTTTCACCAACCTGTATAGCACTAGGTTAGAGCATCTCCAATCTTTGTATGGTTGGTGCAAGTTAAATGTTGGCATTGCTAGTTGCTCCAATTGATGTAAATGTCACTGTTTTATTTGTGTTCGCAATAAATCCTTAAATTTAAATGCGGTGATCTTTGGACCTCTTATTTCTTCCAATCACTATGCATCTAAATTGTTTTCTATTGTTTTTTCCTTTAAACTCCTATCTAATCTCAAATATTTCTTCATCTTTTCCAATTTGAAACCCTAACATTCGCTACATTCGGTTGCTATCATGGCCACTTTCATTCACCCTCGCGGATCCTTCCTCTTACTCCTTTGACATAGCTTGCGTTCTTTAATCATCATTATCTTCTTCGCTAGACCTACAAAACACACTCACATTCATTCTCTCTCTCTCTCTCTCTCTCTCGCGATTTGTCAAGGAAAGGGAAGAGGAGGGGCTAGGCAGTGACGAGGAGAAATAGGAAAGGTCTAGCAGGGGATAATGGTGATGGCTGGTGGTTAGGGTAGGGAGATATTGGAGTTAGGCTTTGAATGAATATGTAGGATAACGGTATAAATGAAATTTTGTGATAAGGTAGAACTATAGTTTTGTATAGAGCTACAAACGAATCGAGCCAAATCAAGTTGAATTTTGCTGACTTCGAGCTCGGCTCAATTTGGCTTGATAAGATTTTTTAAATATTATTTATATTATTTAAATAAAAATATTATTAATATTATTTAATATATAAATAACATTTTTTACTATTATTTATATATATTTATATATTATTTAATATATAAGTAATATATTTATTATATAATTTAAATAAAGATAAATGAGCTAAGCTTGACGAGCCGAGTTTACTATTATTCATGAACAACTTAATTTTTTTACAGCAGTTTACTATTATTCATGAACAACTTGATTTTTTTACAGCACTAATTTTAGATATATATATATATATAAAGATAGAGGGAGGGGGTGAGTGAGGGGTAAGGGGTTAAAAAATAAAGCATAGGGACTGTTTGGGGGGGGGGGGAGTCCGGATTCTCGGCGGCTCTTCTCGGCAGCCCTTTCCTGCAACCCCCAAAATGACGTCGTTTTGGGGGCAAATTTTCAAAAAAAAAAAAAAAAACGCAGAGGAAAGAGGGAGGAAGGAGCAAAGGAAGAGGGAGGAAGGAGGAGGATGAGGAGGAGGAGGAGGAGGAGGAAGGGAAGGGCCAGACTGGAGGGGGCCATAATCACATGGGGAGGAGGAGGCGGAGGCGAGGCGGGGCCGGACGGCGGTCGGAGCTGCTGCGACCAGCAACGGCGGGCGACGATCGGGAGGTTGCGAGGCGACGAGCTGCGACGGCGAGCTCGCAGCCTCCTTCCTCCTCCTCCTCCTCCTCCTCCCTCTTCCTCTCCTTCCTCCCTCTTCCTCTGCGTTTTTTTTTTTTTTTGAAAATTTGCCCCCAAAACGACGTCGTTTTGGGGGCTGCAGGAAAGGGCCGCCGAGAAGGGCCGCCGATGATCCGGATTCGGGGGGTGATGGATTTAGTATTTAAAATATATATATATCAATTTCTACATAATTTTAATAATAAAGTACATAAAAACAAATTGAACATTCAAATTACTTTATCAAATTTAAGTTACTACTATTTAATAGCAATCCCAAAATGGACCATTCCATCCACGAAATTAAAGTATGAACCAAAGTTGTGCTTAATGCTTAATAACAATGTTATTGACCAATCCTTGTATCTTGTTGAGTCTAAATGGTTGTAAATGTATAAGGAAAATTGTTATATATATTGAATTATGTAATATTGATATTTTACAATTATAAACGATCATACTTGCCATTTTGATTTTTAATAAATGCGTTACATCTTTCTTTTGAGATATTTTAATTTATAAATTATGTTTGTTTATTATTACCTACGGAGGTGATAGGGACCCCAGGACCCCCACAACCCTACACACATTTGTGAGAGAGAGGGAGGAGAGAGAGAGAGAAAAAAAATAATAATGAATGATCATAAATCAATTGGGGATTGTGCGAGTCACAAATTTTGGAGATCCCAAGTATTATTCAATTACCTAATTTATGAAAGTCTTTAAACTTGTTTGTTATCTATACTATATATTAAGCAAACGGGGGTTTTTAACCCCAAGCCTTGTGGGAGCTTCAATCTCCCAATCTAAATTTCCTGATTTTTTGATTTAAAAAAAAAAAAAATCTTAACATTTATTAACTTCTCCCAACTCTCAAGTCTTACTCTCATAATAACACTTTAATGCATTAAGAACAAGTATAAAAAAAAATCTTTGAAATCCAATACATATGAATTCCTTGAAAAGTCCCAACATATATGATTATTATCCCTCATAATAACACTTTAATGCATTAAGAACAAGCATAAAAAAAATTTCTTGAAAAGTTCAACACATCTATCTATATTTATATCTATATCTATACTTACTATATATTAAGCAAAAGGTGATTTTTAACCCCAAGGCCTGTGGGAATTTCAATATCCAAATATGAATTTTCTAAATTTTTTATTAAAAAAAAAAACTCAGCATTTATTGATTTGGTCAAAATCTCCTGATCAGCATTTAAAATCCCCTCATACAAATAATTATAGATACAATCTGTGTATAGTTACTGCAGTATCCTTTTCAATTTCTCTCATACAATATGGTTAGTGATAAGATTGTTAAATTATTTTTATAAAAAATCTTCAAAAACATAATTTATATATTTAAAAAATCTAAAATAAATATAAATACCTATAATTATCCCGTGCATAGCACGCGGTGATAAGCTAGTTGATGAAAAAACAAAAGGGATAAAGGTTTGAGTTTTGTAACAAAATAAATTCTAAAATTTTAATTTTATTAATTTAAATCCCAATATTTTGATTTATTTTTAATTTAAATCATTTGTTTATTTTTATTAATAAAATTGTCAAAAAAAAAAGTGTACTTTTATAATTAAACTCAATGAAAACAAATATTTTAGACAATTTTCATATACTTACATTGAGTTTAATTATTAAAATATCATTTTTAGTCAATTTTATTTAACAAAAATAGACGAATGGTTTAAATTAAAAATAAATCAAAATGATTTAAATTAGTAAAATTAAAATTTAAGATTTATTTTATTACAAACTTAAACCTTAAAGTTTTTTTTTTTTAATTATTCAACAAAAAAAATTGAATAGAGCAGTAAGATAATTTTACGGGGTGTTACTAGTATTAAAAAAAATTATAAATATGATTTGGTAGACAAGTCTTGTCTTTTGTTAATTCAATTATCTTGTGGTTCGTCCTGCGAAATGAGATTGCTCATTGATTAACGATATCATCACTCATCTCTCTTGAGGTTTGAGAAAAATATAGTTAATCGTACACTTTTAAAATAATTACACTGATATCTTTTTTAGTATTTCTAAAATAATTGAAACTAATGCAAATAGTGAGTAAATATTGAAATAAACAAAAATAAACATACATTTTAGTTGAAAATAGATTATAATGTATGTTTAGTCTGTAAAACATTTTTCACATTTTAAAACCGAAAAATATTTTTTTGTCTAAATAAACTTATTTTTTATTGACTTTTATTTTTTATTGTACTGAATGCTAGAAAATACAAAAAATATTATTTAAAAAAATCTTTTTCACCCAATTAAATGACGCCTAATTGTATTTTTGTTTAAATCGGAAGGGAGGTGAAAGCAATTTACTCTAAAAATTATGTAGAATTTTGTCAATGAAAAATTATATTGAACCCGTAGACTTCAATAGAAAGTCATGCATTTGATTTAATTTTTTTTTCCTCCAATATAAAAAATTAAAAATTATATTGAAGTCAACATCTAAGAAGTTATTGAAAAAAATAAATAAATAAAAATGAATTCGGGGAAGACAAGCTAAGAAGCGAGGATTGTGGGTTTAGGAACCCGTCGGTGGACTCAGTACGGCTGGGGCACGTTGCTTCAATAATTATTAATTCCACATAAAATGATAAATTTAAAAATATATTAATTTTGTTGACTTTTTATATTTTCGAATATTATTTTATGCCACCACTATATAATACATTATTATAAAGGAAAATATTTTATAAATTAATAAAATTCATATTTTTTTTACGGCATCTTGTAATAGAATTTTCGAATTAAAACATTACTCACTAACATAAATAGAAAATACTCAATTATTTTTATTTTGAGAAATTTTAATTCAGTTAAAAATAATTATAAATCAATGATAAATTTTATAAATATTAATAATTAAATTACTAAACTCTTTCATCAATTTATAATAATTTTGTGAAAATATCATAGGGTGGTAATTTTTCTTTTTTATTTTATTATTTATAAATTTTGTTAATGTGTACTCTAAAAGCAGATAATAAGAAGCTTATAAAAATTGTAAATTCTGTATAAAAATGACTGCAATGAAGAATGAATAATTCTGTTAAACTCCCTTAAAGACTTTTTTTTCTTTTTTTTTTATAAATATTTTATATATATTTATATTTACTAGTACCCACACAAAGATTGTTTGAACATAATTACTAAAATTTGCTTATACAGATTCAGATTTTAAGAAATCATTTCAAGAACTCAAAAAGATAGAAATAAATAAATAAATGATTTCGTTACTTCATAGTTTACCAAAATTCAGTACACAATTTTTAAAAATATAAAATTATATGAAAACAATGATTTAAATGCAACAAAATTTCACTTAAATATTACTCTTCTTACATTTTTAATTGCAAAGTTACTAATTAAACTTGCATAATCAAGCTTATCTATTATATCATTTTCAATGGATAATATAATAAACTGCAAAATTACTAATTAAACTTTACTCTTTTTAATTTTTTTTGTTTGGTTGCTAGTTGAATTTAAAAAAAAATTTTTTTTTGGACCTTTTGGATTTGGTCTTCATTTGAGTGATGCTTATTAAGAATATTTTAATTTTGAACTTAGTATAAAATGTATAAATTTTTTGGATCCCAATTTTGACATAATTTGAATTTAAACTTTTTGTTTTAAAATGATAGACTCAAAATTAAGAGTGATAATGGGGCAGGCCCATGTAGGGATCCACTCATATTAGATTGAGAGAGATAAATCAAGGGGGTCATAGAGTCCCGATAGGTAGCTCGAAAAATTAGATGCTCGAATGGCCCAAAATTTTAAAACAATGTCGTATTGGAATTTTTTTTTCCTTCACAACTCACAGAAAGAAGAAAGAAAAAGAAAGAAAAAGAAGAAGAAAGAAAGAAGAGAATAGGAGATCTGGAAAATATATACAGATATATACAAATATGGAAAATCCATGAAACACACAAATCAAAGCCCCCTTCACACACATACAGATCTGGAAAATCAAAAGCCACCCACAAATCGAACCCCCCCACATGCACACATATACAGATCTGGAAGCCAAATCCATGAAACACACATACATACATACACAGTGGTGGTCGCAGGAGTGGTGTAGCGGCGACAGTGGTGGTCACAGCAGTGACGGAAGAGGAAGAGGGGACGGCGACGACGACGACATGAGAAGATTGGCTCCCCCTCCCTCTTTTCTCTCTCTTCTCTCTTCTCTCTCTTTCTCCCTCCCTCTGTTTCGTTTCACAATCACTGTTTCGTTTCACAGATAAAAGAGGAAGGAAAAAAAAAAAAAAAAATTTCAAAACGACGTCGTTTTTAATTCATGCCACTCGAGCCTTAGGACTTTCGAGCTCTCAAGCATTTCTCGGGTGTCATAGGGTTGGATGGAAATGAGATAATTTTATAATCTTAAGGATGACGGTATTAATAAAAATGAGAGACAATATAGTATATTATAGATAATAATTTATAGGTCATGCTAAGGGTTGTTAATAAGTATCCATAACAAGATCAAAAAAATTATAATCCCAATACATTTTCCCATATATTCCAGAATATTTTTACACATTTCAATACACTTTTAATATACATGTTACATACTTTTTCAACACTATCAATAAGTCTTAGGGCTTATCTATAAAAAATAATAATAATTGACATGGATAGGCCCACAAAGGCTACAGCCCACAGTGAACGACCCCAAGCCCATCATTTGGAGCCCATTGCATAACCCGGTTGGTAAAGTCCATGACAGCTGGAGACCAACTGGGCGTGAAGGGCCAATGATATTCGGATATATGGCAGGTGTAGGACAGGCCACATCAGCAGACAAAGATCTGCAAAGTTATTGCCACAACACATCACCATTAATCCAGCCCATCACAGCATTTATTGCGACAACACCTCCCCATCGGAACAGCGCCCCCTTACCCTGAACAAGGTAAGCTACAGCACAGGCTTTCGGTGATGTGGGCACGTCGGAAGGGACAGTGAAATGATTACCAAAGGATATAAGCAAGCATCGAAGACAAGAAGAAAGTTAAGTTTCTATCTCTCTCTCTCTACATACTCTATTTCTTCTACTGATTTGCTCGTCAGAGGGTTCACTAGGGGACTACCCCGTTCCCGGTTGAACTTGTTTGCAGGTCATCCTGAGGGCTTGACCATTTGGACCTGAGCTCGAAGAACTTGGATCAGTCCGACCCATCCACGAGAACGAACTGTATTATCAGTTGGCGCCGTCTGTGGGAAGTGCTTTTATTCGTGCGCCAGTTGTGCTCATTGTCGCCGGAGGCCCTGTCCCAACAACCTTTTCCTCCTACCCATCAAAGTGTATGGTCACAACTAGATCCATGACTTCTCACCATAATGCTATCGACCATCAGACCGACCCTCCCAATCCAAACAACCCACCTCAGTATTTCATCGAGCTTACCAACAGCATTAACCGTATGGCTGAGCAAAACCAGGCCCTAATAAATGCTTTACTCCAAAGAAACCTTCCCATGCCTCTACCGCCACCTCCAAATATCCCACCCAGCCAAGAACGAGCCCCGAGCCATACTGTCCCGCAACCCTATCCACCTAATTTGGAAGGTTTGCAACCTCCCCTCCCACATATAAATCCACCACCTCCACCCCCACACCCATCGGTCGTGGCACCGGCCCCCGAGAGAGAAGCTAGCAGCGTCCAACACCTGTCTCCCTCTGGTGGCGACAACATTCCCCTCTGGGATGCTGAACTCCGAGCTATGAAGCTCCAACTCCAAGGGGTTATGCAGAACATCCAGCATAAACCCTCCACCACGGCAAACTCACCATTTGTTGCCTCCATCCGAGACAAACCCCTGCCCGCCAAGTTCAAGATGCCCACCATTGATTCTTTTGACGGTACGACGGATCCAGTTGACCATCTGGAGACCTACCGAACCCTCATGATCCTCCACGCCTTCCCTGACGAGATCATATGCCGAGCTTTCCCCGTGACACTGAAGGGGTCAGCTCGACTGTGGTTCACCCAGTTACCGGCAGACTCCGTCTCCACTTTTCAGCATCTTAGTGACTCTTTCTTGAGCCATTTTATTGGAGCCCAGTGCCAGCGACGTCCGGCCACTCAACTCCTCAACATTCGTCAGACCGAGGGGGAATCACTGCGCAGCTTTGTTACTCGCTTCAACACCGGAGCCCTGCAAGTAGCGGAAAACAATGATAAGGTCATCCTCACGGCTTTCATGGCCGGTCTGCAGTCGTCCGATTTCCTTTTCTCCCTCTCTAAAAACCCGCCGACCTCCATGGCAGCCCTACTCTTCAAAGCCCAAAAATACATGAATGCAGAAGATTCATTGGCTGCTCGGCAGGATCTAATACCTAAAAACCCCACCCCTAGAGATAAAAGAAAAGACTCAAAAGTATAATAGCCAAACACCCCACTATAACGACTGACCCGCCCAGCTGACCGGTCGGCACCCGCCCGACTGCCCGGTCGGTTCGAGCGGTACACACCCCTCAATTCTCCCATGGAACACGTCCTTAATCAGATCCAACGGGAGTGCCCCCTCAAATGGCCCCTGCCTTCACGGACCCCTTCCACTCGGAAAGACCAGTCCAAATATTGCCGTTTCCACCAGGACCATGGTCATAACACTGATGACTGCATCAACCTCAAGGATCAGGTGGAGACCCTAATACGTCAGGGGTGCCTCAGCCGGTTCACGGACACCCGCCCCCAGCAGAGGCAAAGGACCGAGCCCCACAGAGACAACCGCCGGCGCACCCCGCCCCGGCAGCCGGCCCAACCTAATCAAGGCCATGATCGACCTCCATAACAACCTCGACCACAAGGTAATCCATCCCTGCCTGTTGGTGAAATTAGAGTTATTTCAGGTGGACTTGCTTGTGGGGGACCATCCCGCTCGGCTCAGAGGGCAGAACTCAGAAAAATAAGGCAGGGCTCAGACAAGGCAGTCGCTACGGTAGACCGGCCCTCCAAATAGCCCAAGCAGTGGACAGAGCCCATCACCTTCACGGACGCCGACAGTACAGGCATCCGTTATCCTCATGATGACCCCCTCGTCATTTCTGCCATCCTCTCCAACTACAAGGTCAGACGAGTTCTCATCGACAAAGGAAGTTCTTCAGACATCATATTCCTCAACTGCTTCTGCTAACTCAAGATTGGGGAGGAAAGTCTGTCTCCCCTCCAAACTCCTTTGGTTGGTTTCACTGGCGACCGGGTGACCTCCATCGGCTCCATCGATCTCCCCATCACCCTCGGCGAGTACCCACGGCAGACCACGATGTTGCTCACCTTCCTTATTGTTGACTGCCCCTCTGCTTACAACATCATCCTTGGTCGCACTGCCCTCAACGCTTTCCAAGCTATCACCTCTACCTACCACCTGGCCATTAAGTTTCCTACTGATCTCGGGGTTGGAACAGTGAGGGGAGAACAGACCGTGGCCAGAGAATGCTATGTCGCCTCACTCAAGGAAGTCAAGCTGAAGGAGACCATGATCATTGAAGGACTTGACGTCCGAGATGAGGATGAGCTGGTCAGAGGAGAACCTGTTGAGGAGCTCGTTGAGGTTTCCATCGACCCCACCAACCCAATGAAAACTGCCAAGATCGGCAGTCAACTCTCCCCCCAAGCAAAGGCCGACCTTACTGCCCTCCTGACCGAGCACAATGATGTGTTCGCCTGGACCCACTCCGACATGCCGGGCATTGACCTCTCATTCATAACTTACCGCCTCAGCATTGAACCCCATTTTCGACCGTACCGCCAGAAGCAGCGCATCTTTTATCTGGAGCGCAAGACTCTTATAGCCGCAGAGGTCGACAAGCTCCTTGAGGCCCAATTCATCAAAAATGTAGACTATCCTAAATGGTTGTCAAACGTGGTCCTAGTCCACAAGAACAATGGCAAATGGCGACTGTGCGTCGACTACTTTGACCTAAACCGAGCTTGCCCCAAAGACAGCTATCTTCTCCCCCGCATAGATCTGCTGGTCGACGCAACAGCCGGTCATCAAATGCTCAGCTTCATGGATGCTTTCTCTGGGTACAACCAAATCCTAATGCACCCATCCGATTGGGAACACACATCCTTCATTACCAACCAAGGCACCTACCACTACTGTGTGATGCCATTCGGACTGAAAAACGCTGGGGCCACCTACCAACGATTGGTCAATGCTGTTTTCCATCAACAGATAGGTCGGAATATGGAAGTATATATCGACGACATGCTGGTCAAGAGCAAACTCTCCACTGATCATCTGACCGACCTATGAGAGACCTTCGCCACCCTTCGCAAGTATCAGATGAAGCTCAACCCAGAGAAGTGCGCCTTTGGCGTGGGATCTGGAAAGTTTTTGGGTTTTATGGTCAGCTAGCGCGACATTGAAGCTAACCCTGAGAAGATCAAAGCCTTGGTTGAGATGCAGTCACCCAGAACGGTCAAGGAAGTTCAAAGACTCATCGGCCGAGTGGCGGCCCTTAACCGCTTCATTTCTCGCGCGACAGATAACTGCCTACCATTCTTCAAAGTTCTTCGGCAGACTTTTGAATGGACAGCTGAATTCGAAGAGGCTTTTCAGCAGCTAAAGCAATGCATGGCCAATCCTCCCCTCTTTTCACAGGCAGTTACCGGCGAGCCTCTCTTCCTCTATTTAGCAGTGTCGAGCACCGCAGTCAGTGCAGCTCTTATCAGGGAAGACGGCTTAGTCCAACGGCCGGTCTACTACATCAGTCGAGCTCTCAAGGGAGCGGAGCAAAATTACCCATTGCTAGAAAAATTGTCCCTGGCCTTAGTCACCGCCTCCAGACGGCTCCGTCCTTACTTCCAAGCCCATTCCATAGTGGTCCTCACCGACCAACCCCTGAAGAAGGTCATGCAGCAACCAGAACTCTCTGGTAGGCTTATGCAGTGGTCAGTAGAACTCAGCCAGTTTGACATCTCCTACCGCCCTCGAACAGCAATCAAGGGGCAGGCCGTAGCCGACTTCATCCTGGAGTTCACCAACCCTACCCCAACCACTGCCTCTCCACCCCCACCAACTCCTGTCGAGCCAGAAGACCCCCATTCTTGGACTCTCAACGTCGACGGGTCATTCCGCAGGGAAGGTAGTGGGGCTGGCCTCATCCTCACCTCCCCTGAGGGTGGCTATTTCAAATGTGCTCTCCGTTTTTTGCTTGATGCCAGCAACAATGAGGCCGAATATGAGGCATTGATAGCAGGACTCCGCCTTGCCAAAGACATTGGCATTAGCCACATTCGGGTTTTCAGTGACTCCAAGCTCATCGTCTGCCAGATTATGGGGGAATTCGACGCCAAGGAGGACACAATGCGGGCTTACAGGGATATGGCACTCCCCCTTGTTCGCCTCTTTAATACCTTCCACATCAAGCACATACCTCGGGCGGAAAACTCCAAGGCAAATGAGATGGCTCAATTGGCCTCTGCAAACCAGTCCGACCTCAGCCATGGAGTCCGCCTCGAATACCTAGCCCACCCGGCCATCTCACCCGATCTACAAGAAGTGCAGTTCCTCCAAAATGAACCCATCCCCTAGGCCTCCGACATCTTCCTATTTTTGACAACAGGAGAACTCCCAGATGACCAACAGCAGGCTGCCAAGGTCAGGGCTCGGTCGTCTAACTACGTTCTGGTCAATGGCGTCTTGTACAAACATGGTTTTTCACGACCATATCTGCGATGCCTCAACTCGGCTCAAGCAACCTATGTAATGTAAGAAATCCATGAGGGAATTTGTGGTAATCATTCAGGCGGCAGGTCTTTAGCCCACAAAATACTCCGTACTGGTTACTTCTGGATGACTCTCAATCAAGATGCCACTGATTTCGTGCTCAAATGCGATAAGTGTCAGCGCTTTGCCAACATCCCCTATGCTTCTCCTACTGAATTGATCACATTCTGCAGCCCCTACCCGTTCGCTAAATGGGGAATCGACCTAATTGGTCCACTTCCCACCGGCCGAGGCCAGACCAAGTTCGCGATTGTCGCCATTGATTACTTCACCAAGTGGGTAGAGGCAGAACCCCTTGCAACCATCACCGAGCGGAATACAACCAAGTTCATCTGGCAGTCGATCATTTGCAGATTCGGCATCCCTCAGGCCATTGTCTCCGACAACGGCAAACAATTCGACAACGCCAAGTACAGGAAGTTCTGTGCCGACCTCCAGATTCAACCATGTTTCTCTTCCCCCGGTCATCCCCAAGCCAATGGCCAAGTTGAGGTCACCAACCGCTCCCTCCTGAAGATCATCAAGACTAAGCTTGAAGCTGCTAAGGGACTGTGGGCTGAGGAATTACCGAATGTGATATGGGCTTACCGCATCACCGCTCAGACTCCCACTGGGAAAACCCCTTTTCGCCTAACATATGGCGCTGAGGCGGTTATTCTGGTGGAAATCGGTCTGCCTACCCCCAGGGTTTTACATCCAGATCCAACACTCACCGAAGAACTCCGTCGGGCAGAGCTGGACCTAATTGAAGAACTCAGGGAGACAACTGCTGTCAGATTGGCCTCATACCAACAGAAAATGAGAACACACTACAACCGCAAAGTCCGACCAAGGGAGTTTGCTGTTGGGGACCTTGTCTTGAGAGAAGCCACTATTGCCACCAAAAATCCGACTGAGGGTAAATTGGTAGCTAAATGGGAGGGACCTTACATTGTGAAAGCCCGATCGCGTCCAGGCACTTACCGACTTCAGGATTTGGAAGGACGAGACCTCCCGCACCCTTGGAACGCCGAACACCTGAAACGTTATTTTCAATAAACCACTACTTTTGTCTTGCTCAGTTAATTGTGTATTTTTTGGCAAATTCACACGCTTGAACATTCTTGTTATCCTCTCATGCAATGAAACTTTTTGATATCTCAGTTATCTACATGGTGTCTCAATGACGTTTTGATTGCAGCACTAACAAAAAGCCTCAGCCAGACTGAGCATCCGAAGGCCTCGTCCAGACTGAGCATCCAAAAGCCTCAGCCAGACTGAGCATCCAAAAGCCTCAGCCAGACTGAGCACTCAAAGCCTCAGCCAGACTGAGCACCAAAAAGACTCAGCCAGACTGAGCATGAAAAGCCTCAGCCAGACTGAGAATCCAAAAGCCTCAGCCAGACTGAGCACCAAAAGCCTCAGCCAGACTGAGCACTCAAAGCCTCAGGCAGACTGAGCACCAAAAAGCCTCAGCCAGACCGAGCACTAAAAGCCTCAGCCAGACTGAGCATCCAAAAGCCTCAGCCAAACTGAGCACCAAAAAGCCTCAGCCAGACTGAGCACTAAAAGCCTGAACCAAACTGAGCATCAAAAAGCCTGAGCCAGACTGAGCACCCAAAGCCTCAGCCAGACTAAGCACTAAAAGCCTCAGCCAGACTGAGCTTGATCCACTCGGCCAGACCCATCCTCACCCAGACCAAGCGTCACAAGTCTCAACCAGACTGAGTACCGCCATTCCAGGTCCAGACTAATTTACTTACAACATCATTTCCAAGTCCAAGACTGAGTCACTTGCAGCATCAGTGAAACTTTATAATTATGGCCTTAGTACAGGTCGAAGTTTTTACTCCACTGTTTACTTAGTGAAATTCCAAAGACGTTCTTACATTTTTCCTTCACTAATCAGATTATCTACTCCCCCATCCTGCACGGCTAAAATAAACCACTCTCATCCATTTCAGCAATGTGGCAAGCACAGATACATAATTTTATCACATTTTAAATTCCACTCTGCATTAAGGAGTTCTTTACTTTACTCTGCATTGAATTTTTATACAAGTCTAATTTCACTCTGCATTAAGGAGTGCCTAAATTTAGTTCACACTGATTTATACACAAGCAAAAGCAATCGACTGAAAACACAGTTGAAATTTTATTCATTCACAAATGTGTACACAAGTTCATTACATCAATTCAAAAAAAAAAAAAAAAAAGAAGCTCTTTTTCTTCTTCCCCAGTCACTCCTCTTCACTAGATACAAGATCTTCTTCTTCAATGTTTTCATCCAGGGGAGTCTGGGTCACATCGTCTTCGCCAATTGTTACACTACTAAAGTCTAAGCCTGGGAACAACTCTTTAGCTCTACGTTTGAACATCTTCCAGCCGCTGTCCCAGTACTCAGCCATTTCGTGTTTATAAAAATCTGACTGCTGGAAGCTTTCAATAACTTCAGACTCAGTCCTTCCTCCAGCAGTCGTCCTCGATGGGCCTGCCCCCCCAGTTTCCTCCCTCGCCAAGCTACGGGCGATCGCGGCATCTACTGCCATCTGAAATTCAGGCGATCCTTTGAACTGATCAACTGCTGTGACGTACAGATCGGGGTAGGCCGCCCTCTCAGAGGCCGCCTTCTCAGAGGCCGCCTTCGCCCTTTCTTCGTCCAGCTCTTTCTGCAGGATCGCCTTCTCAGAGGCTGCCTTCGTTTTCTCCGCCTCCAACTCTTTCTGCAGAGCCTCCATTTCAGTAGCTGCCCTCGTCTTCTCTGCCTCCAACTCCTTCTGCAGAGTGTCCCTTTCAACAGTTGCCCTGTCTTTCTCAGCCTCCAACTCCTTACGAAGGCTCTTCCTCTCCTCCACCGCCTTGACACGCTCGCCCTCCAGCTCCTTTTGCAGAACGCCAACCTTAGCGTCTGCCTCATCCTTCTGCCTCACTAGCTCTTCATTATTGGTCATTGCCTCTTCGTGTCGTTCGACGGCGACCGCACAGGCTGCTTGGGCCTCTTCCAACTTCTTTCGCTCGCTGGCCAGTTGGAACTCGAGCGACACAACCTGGCGGCGTGTGTTCTCCAGCTCCGACTTGGCCGCTTGCAGGTCAGCGTGGGCACTCTCCCACCTTGCACTCTCCTTCTTCAACTTCGCAAGCTGGGCTTTGGTCTCATCTGCCTTCACTTTTGTAGCCCCTGCTTTTCTCAACAGGGCTCCTGCCAAGGTAGTTACCTCCATCTGAGCAGAGTATAACCCCCTCAGAAGGTCAGCCTCATTGAATCTGGCAGCAGCTGAGCGCACGGCTGCCTCCTCCACGATCGCCACCAAGCGATCTGCACCTGCTCTTGCTGGGCCTTCTTTTCCCTCCAGCCGCCCAGCCACCGCCCGAGCGTGGTAGACCGCGGTAGTAAGACCGACCCCTCCTTGGGGCGCAGGACCCCTTCAACACCCATAATGACCTATCATTTCATTTTTGCTTCAACGCCTAACTTCCCCCCCAAGATGTTGCCACGTATACGACCATGATGCACTGTCTCCTCCCCTTACCCTGTCTTTTCCACTTCAAATCATCACGTGACACGCCGCCTTTCGAGCCCCGCCCCCACCCGCTCGGCCTCCTCCGCGGTCGGCACACCTCACGGTCGACCCATCTACTCGGCCTCCCCCGCGGTTGGCACACCTCACGGTCGACCCTTCCACTCGGCCTCCCCCGCAATCGACACACCTCACGGTCGACCCTTTCACTCGGTTCCCCTCACGGTCGGCACTCCTCACGGCTACCCCCACCCGCTCGGTCTCTCTCGTGGTCGGCACTCCTCACGATCGGCCCTTCCACTCGGCTCCCCTCGCGGTTGGCACTCCTCACGCTCGGTCCACTAACTCGGCCTCTCCTGACGGTCGGACTCATCTTCCTCATTACTATTCCCTTCGTTGGACTAAGTTGCACTCGGGAATGAGGGACTACTGACATGGATAGGCCCACAAAGGCTACAGCCCATAGTGAACAACCCCAAGCCCATCATTTGGAGCCCATTACATAACCCGGTTGGTAAAGTCCAGGACAGCTGGAGGCCAACTAGGCGTGAAGGGCCAATGACATTCGGACATATGGCAGGTGTAGGACAAGCCACATTAGCAGACAATGATCTGCAAAGTTATTGCCACAACACATCACCATTAATGCAGCCCATCACAGCATTTATTGCGACAACACCTCCCCATCGGAACAGCGCCCCCTTACCTTGAACAAAGTAAGCTACAGCACAGGCTTTCGGCGATGTGGGCACGTCGGAAGGGACAGTGAAATGATTACCAAAGGATATAAGCAAGCATCGAAGACAAGAAGAAGGTTAAGTTTCTATCTCTCTCTCTCTCTCTCTACATACTCTACTTCTTCTACTGATTTGCTCGTCGGAGGGTTCACTAGAGGACTACCCCGTTCCCGGTTGAACTTGTTTGCAGGTCATCCGGAGGGCTCGACCATTTGGACCTGAGCTCGAAGAACTTTGATCAGTCCGACCCATCCACGAGAATGAACTGTATTATCAATAATAATAAGCCTTAGGGCTTTTATTAGCATTTTTCATAGTTTATAAATAATGAGACTTAAAAAATGTAAAATGAAAAATAAAGAAATGAAAATGAGTGTTTTAAGTATAATATTTAAGTGTTTTAGTCTTATTATATTTTAAAAAATTAATTTATATATATTATATAAAACTATATTTGATTAGTATAATGGAGATAAGGGCGAGAATAGGAAAATGCGTCCCCACGGGTAATTCTATTTAAACATCATTACTTATCTTAGTATACACCATTTACTCAATTTACACCATACACAAATTAAAACTTTTAATTTTGTCTCAATACACATCAATAATTTTCAGATAATACTAAACTACCCTCATCTTCTCCAACAAATCATAACCCTAACCATTGTTGGCAACCATTGCCTCCCACCGACGCCGTTCCATTCTCAACCTGCCACGACCGTCGCCCCTCTCCAACCTTCTCCCACTCCCGCGCACTGTTTCCTCTTCTCCATCACCACCCTCAGATCGGATCTGTAAAGAACCTAGTTGATCTCAGACTTCACACCCTCGCCGCCACTCTTCTGTCGACCACCTTACCCCAAGTCGCCTCTCCTCACTGCAACTCGTGCCGCTCTTCTTCGCCGCCGATGAAAATTTGAAAACCCTTGGCTAGAATGAATCGCGATGGCCAGAGAGATAGAGAAAGAGAGAACCCAGCTCACCACTCTGTTTCTCTTTGTCCAAACTCCCAATTCTTTCTCTCCTCTCTCTCTCTAAAAGTAACGGCACCAGCATCTGAGTAGCACAACTCCAAAACGGTCTATGTAATAGATGTCGGGCAAGAGAATAGGAATGCTATGAAGGTGGTGATGATCAGAAGGGAGAGAGGTGACTGCTGGTGGTCAGAAATGGCAAAGGTTAGGGTTGAGTTGGGTGGTTGGGTGGGTGGGTGGGAGAAAGGGAGGCGTGTGTTGGTAATTTGATTGAATGATAGAAATGTAATAAAAAAATTTAAAAAAATATGTGCATTGAGTTAATCAAGTGCATAGAAATAAAATTTCCCCATTCCCACCCTATTTTCTCGTTGAAGTGATATTGAGAAAAATTACTATCTCTATTCAAAACTCAATTAAGTTATTATATTTGAATTTTCTATGTAATTTATTTAATGTTTTAGGTACATTGCACGAAATAGAATAGTGTGGTGTGTTCCTATGGGCTGGATTGAGATTTTTCTTCTAGGTGGACCTCTATTTACCATAAAAGTTTTTGAAATGGATAAGTCACAATTTTTTTTTGGTAACATGCCAGTTTTCTAACAAATGCAAAATATACCTAACTTATGTAACTCAGAAATAGGTGCAAATGTTATAAATTTATAATTTTATATTTAAATTTTTAGATAGTTTTTGATTAATAAAAAGAATTATTTAACAATGCTAGTCGGTTTGATTAATAAGAAAATCATTTAGCAAATATTAAATGTGATAGTGATTTTATGTAGAGAGCGTTCTTTCTTTTTTTTCTTTTTTTTTTTAAATGTGACATCCTTTATTTATATAATAGAATACATTGCATGTTTATTTGTGTCAAAATTACAATATCAAATTTAAATTTTAGTACAAGTCTTAATTTTTTATTTATTTGTTTTTTTTTTTATTTATGAGAAAGCACAAGGTTTAGAGAGCAGCTTGCCTCTAGTCCTTAATCGGACTAGACGGTGCTGTTTGGCCCGTAAAGGCTCATCATGGGTTCCGTTTTGATAATCCGAACAGTTTAATGTGTATAACTCGTCGACTATTTTATGCTTATAAAAAATCATATTGATCGGATATCGATAGTTACGTGATCAAATCAGTTTTGTATAAAAAAAGGACAGTGAACAAATTTACGGTCGAAAAAAAACTAATAAGATAAGATAGTTATCGATATTCGATCAACGTGATTTTTTACAGGTATATAGTACTCAACGAGTTCTACACATTGAACAGTTTGGATTATTAAAACGAGACCTGTAGTGGGCTCCTACGGGCCGAACAACATTGTCCAGTCCGATTAAGGACTAGAAGCAAGCTGCTCCCCAAGGTTTAATGTATTATACATCCAACAATAAGTCATCTAATAAAATAAATCGGAGTACAAAATATAAAATAGATCCTAAATGGATAAAAAGAACCTCAACGCAGAAAAGATATGAGTCTCCACATAGGGAGAAAAAATAAACCTCCACGCAAGGAAGATGAAACCTCTACATAAAGAGAGATTATTGCAACAAAAAACAAAAAATAAAACAATTACCACCAAATAAACAATACCAATCACCTTGATAATTTGTTCATCGTCACAACTGATAGCTTTGATACCTTAATTCCCGCATCTACGTTACAAAATAAAATATTTTAGATTTAAAGTAGTTGCTTAGTGTATAACAACGCGTTTAACAATATCGAATCTCGATTATGAATTAGATCTGAGTCAAGATCTAAAAATTTCCTTAGTTGTAAGCCAATGATGGAGGCAAGAGGAGCGGTAGTGGCTAATACAGTGATAGAAACAATAGGAGAAAAAACAGAGGGAAGAGGAATGTCAAAAATACCACCATTTCCTCCCTCAAGAGCATATAAAAGAAAGAGCGGCTAGAATTTCTTAGGAAAAGAAACGAAATAAAATTTCTTTACAAGTTTTATTAATGTGTGTTTTTAGGCCATATGTTAAGATGTTTAAAAAGATTATACATTTTTCAGTATATATAATTTTTCATACAAAATATAATCAAAATGACATAACTTAACAATATTACTCTAACAATAAACATCTGTTACGCTAAAAAGTAAAACACAAGAAAAAAAAAAAAAAAAAAAGAAGTATTATTTTCAAAATTTAGTATTATCATAATTTGACTTAAAAACAACATACCAAAAAACAGTTAAAGTTTCAACAAATTATTGTCAAATTTTGACTTCACCCTCGCACACCATTAAAACTAGCCTAATCTTGTATTTATTTATTTTTTCTTTTTTGTCAATATAAAACTAGTTCAATTTACCACTAATTTTCCTTTTAATTGAAGGCTGCTTTTTTAGATCAAACGCATTTTTTTTCCGCAACACACAAACACAACCTTTGTCCCTTCTCACTCCTCTTTCCGGAAGAACAGGGCGAAACGTCGATACTCACACAAACCAGAAGAGAGAGAGAAAGAGAGAAGAAGAAGAAGAGAGAGAGCACGAATTCAACGACACCACTCAACGCAAAACACCACCAGATCTAGGGTTTGTACGTGCCCAATCTGATCAATTTTTTTTTCTTTTTCCTTCAATCTTGTTCATGTTCAATTCAATCGGCAAAAATTTGGATCCGTTATAATTTTTCTCTCAATTTCGTTTCAGATCTAGTGGATATACATTTCAATATGTATATATATGTGTAGCTCCAATGATGTATTATTATAGATACAGCAAGTGATTTGTCGGGGTTTGTTTAGGGTTTTCGAAGATCGCATCGAGTTTCTGATGGAGAGAGAAAAGCACGACAATGGTAATTTTTACTATCTTAATCATCATCATCATCATCAGGAGGTAGATCGAGTGAGCCCTGATCGAATGATTTCATCATCATCATCATCGCCATCTTCATTGTTGGCTCGTCCTAGTACTCCTCCAATGCCTCCTTCTTCTTGCTCGCCTGTTGGTGGTCTTAGTTACATTGAACATCGCGTTTCCAAGATGGATACACTCGCCGGCGTCGCAATCAAGTATGGTGTTGAGGTAATTAAAAAAAAATTGGAAGTCTAAAATTTTAATCCCATTAATTTCATTATCTTTTTTGTTTTCTGGGTTTTTTAATGCGGTTTTGTTTATTTTATTATTATTATTGATTTTCTTTATGAGAATGGTCATTTAATTAATGGGTTTTCGTGTGGACACCGAATGCTATAGTATTCAGACATGGGTTAGAATGGGATTTTCTTTTGTTCTGTTTGGTTGCTAAGAAATTTCAGGAAATCGTTTACGCTTTAATGGATTTGGTATCAGTGCATCACACACAAGAAGTAAAATAACAAAAAGAAATAGAAAAACGAAAAGTGAAAGTGGAAAATGAGTCTAATTAATACGACTTTTTAACATAATTGAGAGAGGCACATCTTGGTTGTGATTGTGATTGGTTTGCTAAATTTTTCCTTATGGGGAGGTGGATGAGATTTATGTCAGATACATGCATAGGGCAAATATTCTGTTAAAAACTTATTGTAGTTGTATTAGTTTGACTGTGAAATTTTTTTGTTGGATGAAGGAATTAGTTTTTTCACATATATTGCCAAAAGTTGTTTTGTTTGATGGTGTGGTTTTACCTTTCTATCTCTCAGAATTACTGTCCATTTGTGGGTATGGATGTTTACATGTTGGGTTTTTATTAAGGTTGATTACCATGCATTCTTTGTTTTCACTTCCTTTTTTTGAATTGCTCAGACAGTAGGATGGCTGACCAGTTTTCTTTAACATGCAATGGTGTATGTTAGGTGGCCGACATTAAAAGGTTAAATGGCCTTGTGACGGATCTCCAAATGTTTGCTCTCAAGACGCTTAACATCCCACTACCAGGGAGGCACCCCCCATCTCCCATCCTGTCTAATGGTTTAGATATTCAAGGGTATTTTTATGTCCATTTTACGTTTATTATTATTGTTCTTTTTAGCCCCATTTATTAATGAGTTTCATTTGTGTTTGTTGTTCTGATGTATGGTTTATGTTTTTAATAGTTTATAAATGTGCTATGTCTTACAGGTTGAATTTTTGACCATGTGTGTCTAGCTTACTAGTGTTGCTATGCTATCTCACTACACCCTTTATCTGTTTTTCTTGTCTGTTGTTAGCTGAAATATATCATAATAAATTGTTGGTGGTTGTTTTGAGGTTTAATTTCACCATTATTTTTTTCTTATCAGTGTTCCAATTATCTACTTTTTGTTTTTGGTTGATAGACGTAATTCAATCAAAAAATGTACAAAATTTACAAGGCAAACCCCAACCAAACATCAAGCTTAAGCATATACCTAAGACCAAAGCATAACCAGCAGTAGTAACTAGCAGTAACAAAACTGCAAGAGAAACTGATAGTTTAATCAACGCAAAGGTTGAGCCTAATTTCAATTCATAGCGTATCAAAATGGAGCATGATTACCTGGATAATCAATCAAGAATTCACGAATGATGATTAAATGTAGTAGCAGTTAGATTGCAGTAGAAACACCCACCACTTAGCTTATAGGTCCCAACTTACTTTGCTATTCACCTGTCTAATTATCTTTGAAAAGTAAAAATTAACACTGGAAGTTGGTCCTGGAGACATGCTTTTTTAATTTTTCTAGCCTTTGGATGCACAATCTCGAACAGAAGTTTTCATCCTGTGACCAAGATATTAAGGAGAAGCCTGGATGGCTTGAAACTATCTTCCCTTTAACAGTTTCATGTTCATAACAGACACTTGGTCATCAACACTGTTTTTCAGAAAGTGAGATGATAAGAATAATAATTTGACCAGTGAAAATGTGGTTATAAAATGTAATTCACATTAAACAAGAACTGAACCAGTCTTAATTAAGCACACGACAGAACAATAGCTCAAGTTGTCTGTTTGATGAGGCAGAAAAGGAAAGTACAATACTTAAGATATTTTCAGCCTTTGCCTATTTGTCTAATTATCTAATGCTTAGCAAATTAGCTTTTCTTTTGAAAGGTTAGTCAAAAATTATTTTTTATTGTTAAATAAGAGTTATCACATATTAATATTTTTCTCAATAACTTCATCTGGGACAGGGTGAGACAAAGTGTCAGAGATGTAATTTTTTGTACTACTACTATCAATATTATTTGAAAAGGAGTAAGGGGTATTCTGTTCAAGTTGAAGGGACTACAATAAGAAAGCAGGGCCAAAAATGTCACAGATTGGGTTTGCAAAGAAATGATAGGATAGCTATCTGCTTATTGAAAAAGCTGCATCATTTAAATTAGGGCTGCTCACGGGTCGGACGGTTCAGGTTTATAGGTGGAACCGCGACTTGAACCGTCTCTTTTAGGTTGGAGATTTCACTAACCATCGTTGACCAACGTTTTGTTTGAAGCGGACCCTCTCTCTCATTCGTTTCGGACAGTTTCAAATAGTTGGTTATTCTTTCCCCCTCTACTTTAAACCCTAGCAAATGCATACAATATGTATATGCACATATATGTATATACATACAGATCTGGGTTAAAGAGGAGTAGAGAAAAAACAGAAGATAAACTTATTTGTGAAAGCTACCATAGTTGCTGTCGTGACCACCTTGATTCATTTTGCAACAGCCGCCACAGCGCCTTCAGCATCTCTGTATTGGGAAGAGATGTTTTAGGGTTTCTGTGAGAGAGAGAATGATGAGTCGGATTTTGTTGATAAATGAGTTGTGTTTCTGACTATATTAAGGGGAAAAGAGCATATATTTTGTAATTAGTGTTTTTTAGAAAAAGGCTTCGTTTAGGACCAAAATTCTAAATTTATGAAGCATGATTAGGTTAGAAACTCGAACATACAGCGGTTTGTGAGCGCAGTTATGCTACTTTAAAGCTTTTAGAAGTGTTGCCTAAAGAACGTGATTGTGGTAGCTTGGAAGTACTATGAAAGAATGGCATCAGTGTTTCTGGTGTTGGAGTGGCAGTTGTGATGATGGGTTAGAGTTGGAGTAGCGGTTGCGGTCTGGGGGGTGGTAATAACAGTGGATGTAATAATGGAAGGGTCACCGTGGCTGGGTTGGTGGTGGGGCAGTGGTGTTGGAGTGGTTCCTTGATTGTTGTTGTTAGCTGTGTTTGTGTCATAATGGTGAGGTGATTGGGGAAGGATGATTGCAAATTTGCAAGAACTGTTGAATTGAGTCCCAGAACAAGATCCTTCTTCTTGTTTATTAGACTCTGCTCATTTTGAAGGAATTAAATTACTTCTATATTAGGATTACAAATTGCTATTATACAGTACCAGTTTGTACCCCAAACTCAAGGAACTGAGTTGACTGAAATTGATTCTTATTTAAAACCGGTTACATGGGTATATTACATGATGCTGAACAATGCCTTGTTGTTTGCTGATTAAATATAACCCTTTTTGTGGGTTTTCTTGGAAATGTAAACATTTTTTGAAACTGGATTTTTAATGTTATTTTTGATATAGCTAAACGAGCATGTCCTTGTTTCCTTCCAAATGTTGTCTGACCTTTTAATTTGTTTTTGATGTGTGTTGTATTCAAGTCATCAATTCATATAAAGCTGAATTTTATTTGGAACCCTTCTTTACTACTTTTACTACACCCCAAAACACACTTGTGATTGCGGTGTAGGAAAATAATCCGATTTTAACCTGGAAGTAGTAGGGAGGTTCTTTTGAGTTTATTTTCTCTCAAGTGATGTTATGCTTTTTATGAGATGGTATCTGATTGAGAGTCCTTATTATGAATTATGATTAATGTTTTTGCAGACCCAGCAGCTTTGAGGAGACCCCACCTCGCCGTAGGCAGTCTGATTTGTTTGATTCATTTGAGTCGCTGAAACTTAAATCTTCTCCTCAGCGAAGGGTTTCCCCGGCCATGAGCAATTTGCAAGGATATTACGGTCTAAAACCAGCTGATCAAAGACGCGCATCTGAAGGCTTTGAAATGGTTGTTTATCGAAAAGGGAGTTCTCATTATTTAGAGGACGGACCATTTAATAAACCTTCTCCTCTTTCTAACCCGCCTTTGAGACATCATAGAAAATGTAAGAGTGTTGCAAACGGTTTCTTCTTGGAGAATGACGAACTAGCTGATGGCTTCACAATTACAGAAGCCCGGGAAGTTGACTCTGATAAATGGAATGAGAAGTTATTTAGAAGGCGTCAGAAATCTGAAGCCGACTTTAGTATTCACAATCAAACCCCAGAAAAGCTGTTGAAGGATGATAACAGCAGCAGTGGCGGATTTTCAGCGATAACAGGAAAGGGCTTGGCTCTCCGACCCAAGGCAGCTAATCGAACTGCTGCAGGAGTTGAGGCAGAACCGGGTTTCTTGAACCGTATTCCCATAGCTTTGGCAGATTCTCTCGTTGCAGATGGTTTTAATTCTGTAAGGAAATCGTCTAGTACATCAAGTTTGCACGAGCAGGAAAATAGCACATCTTCTTTGTTGGTCTGGCCCACATCAAAATGGAATTTGAAGCCGGATCTACAGGCCCTGTCTACTGCAGCGGTCACTGGCTTGCCAAAGCCAACAACAGGTCGCAAAAACAAAGCTGCACTCGATTAGTAAAAATTCCCTTTTGTGTAGATTCAATTTTTAGTTTAATTGATTTTGGTTTTCATATTTTGTTGGGCCAATCATATTATGAAGAGGTGATTAGATAGATAGAGGGACAGGTAAAGTGGGAAGTAATAAAACCGTTTTGATCGATATTGAAAATGGTATCATTTATCGTTGGCTGACTAAAAGAACTTGATATTATCGTTGTTTTTGGGAGTTGATTTGCAAGCTAGAAATGAAAGGGTTGATGATAGCTGCAGTAGAAATTGGAACTACAGCGATGACAAGAGCGAGTGCTCCGGGATTTGTTCTGCCATACAAGTTTACAATTATAGTTTTTTGCTACAAAAAAGGTGTGTATGCATTTCCAAACCTTTACAGGAGAGAATGTATATTAGATTTTATTAGGACTCTTATTTCTATTGAAGTGGAGGAAAAAAACAATACTGTTATATATATGTATTTATCTTTTATATTCTTTTGCTTTTGTTTCAGTCACTGTTATGTATATTTATTAGACAACGGACAACCTATTTAATTTAGAATCCACCAATATCTCAAGTTAACATTTTTTCTTTTCTTTTCATCACAATAAAGTTGGAGATCTATAAACATCTTGTAACTAATTTGTTGTTTTTGCTTTGGCTAAATGCTAGCTATATATGCACATAGATCAAGCTAAAAGAATTAGTTGGGAAACCCTGCATTTGATGAGTTGTGTGGGTGATTCATTTTGTCTTGGTTGCAAGATTTGTTCAACTCTTTAACAAGTTCTCTCTTGCTTTTGTGTTGCTAATCAAAACATGCCACATCATGGCAAGATCACATAAATTAAGGCCAAGTTTGGCATCTACTAAATAATACAAAAAGTCAAAAAGTCACTATCCTATTTAAGTCACATCATCTTATTTAAATCACATCACCTCTCTAATACGTCACATCAAATTCAACTCAAACTCAATCTATATAAGCCAATAAATCAAAAAGTATACTTTTTTAGAACATTCCAAATCAACTCTAAGTAATTGTTCATTAATATTTCACATGATGGGACAATGATAACACTCTTTGGTTAGGTAGTTTAATGGTGGGAGATAACTCATCTAGTATTTTTGGTTGTTCCTCATTTGCAGAGAATATTACATTGATAATATGGCATGATAGTTGGAGACTATCTAATAATATTTTTTGTCAAGTGTGAATAAATTTTATTGATTAAAGTCCTTCACTTTAAATAGGACCATCACGCTGAAAAAGCAATGAATGAGTGTGATTGGTTGTAATTTGTGAACAAAATAGTTTTTCGTAAATTGTAAAATAATATATATATATATATTTTGATCGGTGAAAATTAATTATTAATTGTTAGATCAGTACTTATGATTGTTAGCCGTCAGCTTTCCCATCCGTCGTAAAATAATATTTATAAACAAGCTGATTGTAATTATTTTATAATATATCCATATGTATTAAATTAATTGTAATGCATTTATAGTAACTACAATTGAAATTAGATCATTCAGGTCGTTTATAAATCCAAGCCTTGCATTGTGGGTTATTTATTTATTTATTATTTAAATTTTAAAATTCATAACTTTAATTCTATGTATTTGTTTTGGATAAAATTAATATTTTCAAATTTCATTTTCCAATATCTTCTAAACAAGACCATGAATATGAAATAAAATGACAAAAATAGATAACCATCCGTCCATTTGGTTTCTCTAAACCAAAATCTTTGGCAGATGAATCAAATTGGGGAAAGAGCCCTAACTTTAAGTAATTGCTTTTCAATATCATTATAACCATTTTTAATGATTTAATAAGAGATTATTTACAAATATAACAAGAATTATATTAAATTTAGAGTAAATTACACTTTGCCCCCTTAAAATTTCACTCATTTCCCACTTTAGCCCTTTAAGTTTGATTTTTCCTAATTTGGCCCTTCATGTTTGCAATTCTTTCCACTTTGGCACTTCATGTTTGCAATCATTTCCACTTTGACTTTTCCTACTTTGGCCATTCATGTTTGTAATTTTTCCTACTTTATTTCTAAACTAACTTTCATCCAAAAAAATTAAGAGAATCTGCCACATCACCAACACTGATGCTCCATATGTGATTAAAAAATTCACTAAAGATGCAAAAAAATAAAAAATAGAAAACAAAAAAATTAGAATTTTTTTTAGTCTTTAGTGAACTTTTTTTTTCTTCAAATTTATTCATAAACATTATTATATTATAGATGCATCTAAATTAGATGCACCTAAAAAAAATAAAAACAGAAATTTTTTTTTAAAGACGAAAAAAAACGATAGTAAACCTTTTATTTTAGAATTGACAATACAAGTTTTTGAGTCAATATATTTTTATTTTTTTTCATTTTTAGTTAACTTTTTTCTTTTTTTAATTAAATTTGTTTTTATTTTTTTAGGTGCATCTAATCTAGATGCATCTATAATGTAATAATATTTATGAGTAAATTTGATGAAGGAAAAAAAAGTTCACTAAAAACTAAAAAAAATTCTAATTTTTTTGTTTTCTATTTTTGCGTCTTTAGTGAATTTTTTTCATCACGCTGATGTGTTAGTGATATAGCAGATTCTGTTTTTTGGATTGAAGTCAGTCTAGGAGTAAAGTGGGAAGGATTGTAAATATGAAGGGCCAAAGTAGGAAAAATCAAACTTAAATGACCAAAGTGGGAAGGATTGCAAACATAAAGGGTTAAAGTAGGAAAATTAAATTTAAAGGGGCCAAAGTAGAAAATTGGTAAAACTTTAGAGGGACAGTATAATTTACCCTTAAATTTAATAATACACATAGAATTCGACAACCAATATAAGAAAAAACTCCTAACGAGAAGAAATATATGATTCATTGTATGACAAATAATTTGGCTTCCTTCTGCTTTAATTTTTTTGGCTTATTTTCATTTTTAATATATTTTTAAAAAAATTATGTTAATTTTTTTTTTTCTTTTTATACTTGTCTTGATTACACGAAGCTAAAGATTAAAAATCAAATAAAATTTTACAAAAAGATTACTAAAGATAAAAATAGTTTTTTTAAGGTTTTTTTTTTTTTTTTTTTTTTAATACAAAGATTTGGAAACTTTGACTTTTTTAGCTTTTATTTTTTATTTATTTATTTTGACTCTTTTAGGTCACATCACATATTTATTTGGGCAAATTACCAACACCCCTCGAGATTTGACTAAAATACAGATTCTCCCATAAGGTTTGAGAAATTACATCCCGCCCTTAAGGTTTTGTTGGCTTTTTGGCTTTCGAAGGGTATTTTTGTAAATGCGAGCGTGCCAGCAAGGATCAATCAGTCCTTACAGAAATTATAATTGCCAACCAATTATCAGACGATTGTGTTTTAGTTCTTTCAGCCTCAATGAAGAGGACTTTTACTGGTGGTTTGACTTAGGAGAAATTAAGAGAAATAACAGTTAATATGAAGAACAATGGAAGTATTTCATTAAAATGAAAACTTACAATGGTCCAAACTCAGCCTCGTAGAGGTTTACAGCAACAATCTACTTGAATCTACTTGAAACTACTCCTATGAATGAAGTGCAGTACAGGTATTTAAAGTGCAAGAATGTAAAGAACATGTATTTAAAGTGCAGGAAAGGTAAAGACTGGAAATGTAAAAACTGGAAAAGAAAATATGTAAAGTAAGACTGGTTTGTATGATCTGAGTCTGGGGCTTTTTTCTGGGGACCTCCTTGCTATTTATACTCCTCAAGGATGACCATCGAACTGCACTTCAAACCGTCGAACTGCTCCTCCATGATCGCTGATCATGCTGTCTTAGAAGTAGTTCCACTACGCCATCACTTGCAGTTGGGCTTCCCTCCTGTATTTGAATTTGAATATGAGTAACCGTTGAAGCCACGTCACCTTGTATCTCTTTACTGATCCAGTGCTACTCAGATCACGTGAGAACCAATTTTCACTGCCACGTGTACGATCAGGATCGAAGACTTGAGTAGTCTCCCTATATTACCCTTACTCTGCCACGTGTCGAACTGTAATTAGCTTTTATAAAATATGTAGCCAACATTACCCCCCGCACTAATATACCCAATACTTGGTGATATTAGTGGATCATAGTTTTTTTTTTTTTTTTTTTCCGCGCTTTTAGAACGTGCATGGAGTCTATCTTCTGGAAACACAACCGTCACCTATTTGGTGATCATTTGCATTAACTCTCTTTCAATTTGTTGAACATCCCGATACCTTAACATTCGAACAGACTATGGCTAAATCAACTTCCCTTTCTATTGATCAAGCACACGAAGAGCCATTGAGTAATGCTGCTTCCCCTCGAAAGAACCTCCACGCATTCATTAGCCACCTTTACCCGCCTTTCTATATTCAGGTCATGGGAGCCTTTGTAAATTACCAACCTTTGGACTATGAACACATTGTCCTTAATCCTTCGATTCAACAAGTTGCAGACACAGATACAAGAAGTTTTTCCTCTAACTCCCCCTTGCACCTCGAACAAACTGCTCTCAAACCTTTGATTTGGCAAGTTGCAAATATGGACTTAGGAAACTCTTCTTTACAAAATTCTACATGGGGTGAAGCTACAACTTCTTCATCTTCTGGGGTTTCTGGTTGGACAAGCTGGTCAACACCTGAGACTTATGATTTGAGGGAACGAATCAACCATCATTTTGTTGAGTTCACTGACCCTTTGGAGTTCCCTTCCTATGCTCGAAGTTCAGTGGTCTACCCTTACGTGCCCATTGACCATCGACGTAGTTTGGAGGAAAACCTGCTTGTGACATGGTACACATCCTCCATGCCTACAAAGACAGTGCTTGTTGCCCGACGCCCAGAAGAGGCACAAGGGTACAACCCATCATTCTTGGCCCAGAAGGCGAAGATTTGCTCTTCTGACTGGCTCGATTATATTAATGCCTTTGTTCCTTCTGCTCCCGCGCCATCTCTTATAATAGAAGCATCCACACCTTCTTCTCCATCTTCTGAAGCAGAAACATCTACACCTTCTCCTCCACCAACTCTTTGCTGGACAGAGAAGCTGAGGCTTGCCCTTCCTATGGAAAAAGTCTTCCCACCTTACAAACCTCCACCTTCCCTCACTCCAGCTGAGCGGAAACAAGCTCAGCTTCTGCTTGCAGCTTTCTCTCATTTGCCCTTCAATGTTCTTGAGGACGAAGTCCCTCTCAAGAACCTTCAATGGGCTTGTGATATTCTGACTAGGGGCCATGTCCTTAATCCCCTTGCCCAAGCAGAACTTCATATGTTCCTGGACCAACTTCCAGTGCTCCTCTACTGGCATCGAAATTCCATGGCCACTACACAATCTTTGGATCAACTTTCGTCTCTGCGAATTCATGCCCAGTACGAAGCAGAGAACTTCATCAAAGAATTCGATGATTTTAAGAATAAAGATTCTGCGTATTGGGATGACTTGGTCATAGACGAAGTGGAACAAAGATTGAGAGAGGAAGCTTTCGAAATAAAGGCTGAAGAGCTCTACTACGAAGTGAGAGCACATCAACTTATGCAACCAACGTTAGAAGAAATAGAAGATATAATAAAGAAAGAACAAAAATTCATTGATCACTGTTGGACCAAATTTCATGACCTTGTTATTTATTCTATTCCTTATTTTTATGAGCTTGAGTTTATACTCAGATAGGGTCATCCGATGTAATTGCTTTGGCTTTAATATAAACGGAATTCTTCACTTGGCATTGTTTGATCCTGTTTCCATTTGCCTTTTAAAGCCAATCCAGAGCTTCGAACTGAACAATCTTATTCTTCGAATATGGACTCAATTGTTTGAAAATGAAAACACTAAGAACCAACATGACTTTTCCAATTTATGGAATAAAGTTGACAGTTTTGGCTGATATCATCTTAGAAACAGTGCTTCGAATTTAACAATCTTAGCCCTCGAATATAGATCCAATCAATTTCTAATAAGGATGTTGGGATGAATTTTCCAATTTATGGATTATGGTCATCAAATTTTGTTAATTCTTGTTCAGAATTGGTGCTTTAAATTTAACAATCTTTTCCCTTAAAGCCTGTCTTAATCATAACCAAAATATGATCATGATTAGTATTGACTATTTTGCTTCGAAGAACAGTTCATACTTACAACAATATAAAAACTGTTCTTGGGGTTGCATTGTTTTAATCCGAAAAGACAATTTTCTGTGTGTATATATAAACCAACTATTGGTTTTAATGTTTCGAACACCCAAATATGTCTTTAATGATCCTCTAGCTTTACCTCAAGGGTATTACTTTTGTTAAGAAACCTACTACAGGTCTTTGATCTCTTCAAAGTAAACAAACCCTTGAGTATTCTTACATTTTTAAGCATGTAGTATGCTTCGAAGCCGACTTATGTGTTTTGAAGCCGTTGTTGTTTGATTTTTTGGCGCCAAAATCTGGTTTCGAAGCCAAATATCTTGCTTCGAAGCTGGCGTCAACATTCGAAATGTGCTCTTCCCTCCAAAAACTATCAATATTGGAAGAGACTCTTCGTATTCGTATTTTTAGTACTTAACGACTTATGAGATATATTTTCCGGACACAAAGGTTTTTTTTAAAAACCCTTTTGTTTCGCGTTCTGGAATTACTTACGCTCTCAACGCACAAAACCTCATCAGTTTTCCACTTCTCTCTACTCCCTTCTTCACTTTCCGAAAAAAACGTACTATCAATGGCTTCTTCTTCACCAAAAGTGCCAGTCATCTGTAGCCTTGAAAAGGCTCATTGACGCAGAATGTGAGAAGCACAAGGCTGGGGAGAAAAGCGCTATTGACGGGTGTATCTTTGTCTCTCGTCGCCATGAGCAGCAAGACTACGTGCTCGGGCCAATATTCAAGGGGACCCTTACTGAGCTCCCAGCTCTATATCCTCATCTGGAGAGCCAATGTCTCCTTTATGAAGGTGGTCTCGATTGGAGGAACTGGAGAATCAATCGCCCTCACCGATGTTGGCCCACGGTGAGACCGGAATGGCAAGAATGGTACGATCGGGTCATCCCTGCTAGGACACTGGACCTTCAAGAGCTTTGCCTTCTCGATGCTCTCCGACTATCTAGGGTAACTATCTCGGAGGACCCTTTCCTAGTCCCTGCTGCTTTATGTTTTTGGAACCCTATCTTTAATTTCTTTTAATTTAGATGTGGGATGATGGCCCCTACTGTTCTTGACATTTGCCTTCTACTAGGAGTATCCCCTATTGGTATCCTCATTACACTAGATTTCCCTGACTTAGCAGTCTCTTTCTCCCCCCCTCTCTTAACTCATCTTACAGTGATTTTGTTAAAGCTGAGAATAAAAGAGAGGGCCCAGTAACTGATAGGGAATTTTTTTCCTTCTTATTATATTGGCTTTGCAAATTCCTCTTCTGCACCTCCTCCCAAAGAATCATGCCTGAATTTGCTCCTCTTGCCAAAGCCTTTGTTTTACATAAAAGGGTAGCCTTAGCCCCATATATTCTAGGCCATGTATACAGAGTTTGCTCCCTCTTTTGTGAGAAACCCTTAGATGCTAATCAAGGGGGGCCATTCTGGATCCTTCAGCTTTGGCTTTTCGCCTATTTTATTGAATTACAATCCAAATGCCTTAAATTTTCTGGGCTACACTCTCTTACCGATGGCATAAGACTGGCCAATGCTTCACTCTATCCTTCTACTTTTGCCTTTTATTTCTCTTTCTTCCATCAACTACCAGCTGCCCTTCCTATTCACCGTTTCCGTCCCTTCGAAACCAGCATAGGTCCAACTTGGTTGAGTCATTTCCTAAGTGACAGGCTCTGTGCTTGGCCTATTTACAAGGATATATGGGCTTCCCTTCTGATTCCTAGAGAGCTGTTTATCGGGACCAGAAACCCCAGAGCTTATAAATGTATAGCTGAGCCTTATTGTCCTGCTCAATTTGCTAGACAATTTGGCTTCACACAAGGGGTCTCAATACCTCTCTGCAGCAACACCAATCTGAGCCTTACCAGGAGAGATTTGAAGGTTCAGAAATCGAGGCTAGAAGAGGCAACTTTCAAATTCATAGATGACTTGGCCAATTTTGAGTACACCCCTTTCATCCCTCAAGGTACCGTATTGAAGAGATACCAAAATTGGTGGGTAAGCAATATGGAAGTTTATTTGGCCATTTCACCTCAAAACCTACTGGAGGTGTTAGATGTGCCTAAGCCCAAGGGAGCTGAAACTGTCACTTCCTCCACTG
This sequence comes from Camellia granthamiana, assembly GCA_036172215.1. Taxonomy (NCBI): domain Eukaryota; kingdom Viridiplantae; phylum Streptophyta; class Magnoliopsida; order Ericales; family Theaceae; genus Camellia; species Camellia granthamiana. The sequence continues at coordinate 117,340,571 of CM069913.1, forward strand.
TGCCTCCTACAGCCCAGTCCATTCCTGCTACCTCAACTCCTCCTAAAGCCACTTGGCCTGTTTTGAAGAAAGGTATATACCTTTGTTTTCTTTCTTTCGACTTCCTATATAATGCTGATTATCTTATTCTTAATTCTTCTTTTGTGAAGGTGGTCAGCAGCAAAAGAATAGGAGACTGCTTGAGCTTGAAAAGAAAACAACTAAGGTGCAAGAAGAAGAAGAAGAAGAAGAAGAAGAAGGGGAAGCAGACCAAGAGCATGAGTCACCCTTGATAAGAAGGAAAAAAGTGATTGATTTGATTCAAGAGGAGACAACCGCTAGGGAAGTAGAGAAGGAGCTTATTTTTAGGAAATCCGAATCTCAGACTGCAGAAGCTGAGAGGACATTTGAGGAGCAAACAATGCCAATTCAAAGAAAGAAGAGAAGAAAGATTACTGTCTCTCCTTCTGATTTTGCTGAGGACTCTGATTCCGAGACAATTGCCCAAGCAATAGAAAAGAGAAGGAAAGTGACTGCTTCAACTACTGCCTTGGTTGAAGATCCCATTCATGAGGCAGCTGCCAAGGCCGTAGAACAAGAACATTCCAAGGCCATAATTGTCTTCGAAAGGGCCGAGAGGAGACGGCAGCAACAAATTTTAAGAGAGGAAGCTGCTGCTGCCGATGCATTACAGAGAGAAATGGTAAGAAGGCAACAGACTGCCGAACATTACTCCCTCCGCAGCTCTCCCAACAGTGCCAGTGCTTTTGAAACAAGTAATTTCTTTCACGCTTCTACTGTTCTTCCTTTGTCAGCTTTTGGTATTGAAATTTGACATTGCTTTACACTTCTTCCTTTTGTAGCAACAACTACTGCGTTTATCTTTCCAATGAGGCCTCCCTCAATTTCAGTTGAGGTTTATCAAATGCAGAATGTTAGGGTTATTCAAATCGTACTCCCACTTCCAAGGCCTACATTCGATGTACCTTCTTTGAGCCCCAGCATTCCTGCATCTCTCCTTCTTGGCTTAGAACCATACTTCCCTTTCTTGACCTTTGACCTACTTCAGTCCAATTCTCCTTCGAGCCTTGCTCCTCCTCCTTTCACAGAAATTCCAATTGCTATTCCATCTCTAATGGCAGTTGATTCTCCTACAGAGGGTGCTGGTAGTTCCCTAACTCATGGATCATTATCTTTACCTACTTCCAGCCCCTCTTCACTTGATTCATTGGTGGCTAAGACCATAGAGGCTGCCAAAGATGCTTCATCCATTCCCCCTATCCCCATGCAGTCCTTTACGCCTTCCACCACAACTCTCTCTGCACCCCTCATGTCTATGGATGAGGTAGATGTCTTCGAAGCAAGACTAGCTAGTCTTTTTGACATACCTTCTACCTCTCCAACATTCAATGTTGAAGCTGAGCCACTAGTCTTGGCTGACTCTTTGCTGGAAATTCTCGAGAGTTCTTCTTCTTCCAGCAGTAAGCCTTCTGCACCTTCAATAGACTTGGACACATGTCTGGAACTGCTGATTTCCTTTTCGAGGATTCCCTTCGAGGCTTTACAGAGGCCTATAATCAGAAATGGGTTCCTCCAGTGCTGCAGACTTGCTGAGCAGTCAGGCATGGATGTTTCAAGTCATTTATCTCAGGCAGCAGCTACTGTCGATTTCTACATCAGCATTTGCCAAGCTGCCAAGGCTGAGGATGAGAAATTGGCTGGTGACCAGAGTTTTGTTTCCCAAGTACATACCGAAGTATCAAAGCTTAAGGAACAACACTCCTCTGCCTCCCACTTTCGAGTCTAGCTGCTGGAGAGGAAAGCTTAACTTGAAGAGGAGCTAGCTGCAGTAAATCGAGCCTTAGTCCGAACTGATACAAAATTGCAAATCACCAACCAAGGACTGGCTGATCGAAAGGAAGAGATGACTGCAGCTATTCAACTAGTTCCCTCACTTAGCAATAGGAAATTTATTGTACAAAAACAATTAAGACATTGTAATGAATTTTGGGTCAATTTGTGGCAAAATGTACTTAATTCTTTATGAAAGCACAAATTTTTGTCTATCATTTGAGAAGTCTTGTGTTCTTGTATATAGTGTTTATTTTATCCCTTCTGTTTCCCAAATGGTTGGAAAATAAGGTTTTAAATATCTGCCATTAATCTTTTTGGGATGCACATAACCATTCAAATTTATCAAATGGTATGCTCCAAAAGGCAGAACTCTATGAATCTGATATGACCCTTCCCAGTTAGGTGACCATTTGCCAAACTTATGGCTCTTAATTTCTATTGGGAGTATTGTTTTCCATACCAAATCACCTTCATCAAAGCCAAGGTGTTTGACTTTCTTATTGTAATTCTTGGCTGCTTTCTTCTTTTGGAAAAGAATGCTATTTAATGCCAAAATTCTGGTTTCATCTATGCCCTCTAATTCCAAGCACATACTTTGATGGTACTGCTCAGGATCTAACTGATCTTGGCATTTTACCCTCAAAGATTTAACATTAATCTTCACAGGTAACACTGCATCATGCCCATATACTAAGGCATAAGGTGTAACTCCTGTGCTTGATCTTGGGAAAGTTCTGTAAGCCCACAAAACATCCAACAACAGGTTATGCCAATCCTTAGGATTATCTTCCACAACCTTTTGTATTCCTTTTTTCAAGGACTTATTGGATGATTCAGCTTGACCATTGGCTTGTGCATAATAGGGTGTGGAATTAACAAGGCTAATTCCAAACTCTGCCACAAAAGACTTCACCATTTTCCCATCGAACACAGTCCCATTGTCCACAGTTATGGTTTGTGGGATGCCAAATCTATGGATCAAATCTTTAATGAACCCAATGACTTCTGTCTGGTCTATAGCCTTGTATGGCTTGGCTTCGACCCACTTAGTGAAGTAATCAGTGGCCACTAGAATGAAACAATGATGCTTCGAAGAAGGTGGGTGTATTTTTCCAATCATATCCATGGCCCATCCTCTGAATGGCCAAGGCTTCACTACTGCATGTAAGTCAGTTATAGGCACATGCCTTATTGTGCCATGCTTTTGACATGCCTGGCAACCCTTTGCATATTCTATGCAGTCTTTAAGAATAGTTGGCCAATAGTAGGAATGCCTTCGAAGCAGCCATCTCATCTTCACACCAGGCTGATGAGCACCACAGATGCCTTCATGAACCTCAGCCATAGCTGTTAATGCTTCTTTTGGACCTAAACATTCTAGCAACAAACCATCTCCCTCCTTTTTGTAGAGAGCATTACCATATATCATGTATTGCATGGACTGCAATTTAATTCTCCTACTGGCCTTCAAAGATGGACCAGCCAAGTACTGCATTATTGGATGTCTCCAATCTTGTTCTTGTAAGTCATTATGATTGACTTCCAAGACCACATTCCTTTTATTCAAAGGTGGTATCAATTTCTGATATGTTGTTTGGCTTATGTCCCTTTGGGCATTATCCCTTCTCTTGAAGTTCGAAGCTTTCTGAGCCACATCATTAGCTATATTATTCAAGAATCTTGGAACATGAGTTACATTTGCTATTTGAAATTGAGAAAGCAAATGTAATGCAACAACATAGTATGACAAAATACTTATGCTTTGAATCTTGAAAATCCCTTTCACTTGGTTAACCACCAATTGAGAGTCTCCAAATATGTCAACTGCACGTACTTGTAATCCAATAAGGATTTCTAGTCCCACTATTAGGGCTTCATATTCAGCCTGGTTATTGGAACAGCTAGCTTCATCCACTTTGAAACCATGTGTGGTCTCTATCCTTTGTGGAGATTTAATCACAATACCAATTCCAATTAAGCCATTGGCTTTTGATCCATCGAACCACATCTGCCATGGCTCAACACTAGCCATGCCAAGTTCCATTATCTCTTGGCTCTCTGTTTGAGATGGATGGTCTGCCAGAAAATTGGCCAGAACTTGCCATTTTACTGCCCTTTGAGGGACATATTCTAAATGAAATTCTGATAAGGCTAGTATCCACTTACCAATTCTTCCCCTCAACATAGGTCTAGATAACATGTACTTAACCAAATCTGTGGTTGCAATTACCAAGACAATTGTAGGTAAAAGATAATATCTTAATTTCATTGCAGCAAAATACAAAGCAAGACACAGCTTTTCTACAGCTGAATATTTACATTCACAAGAATTTAAAAACCTACTAAGGTAATAAACAGCTTGCTCCTTGCCTTCTTCATTGTCTTGGGCCAAGAAAGCTCCCAGTGAATTTTCTGCTGCAGCTATGTACAACTTCAAGGGCTTATTACCCTTTGGTGGCATCAGCACTGGAGGGTTGGCCAAGTAGGCTTTGATACCTTCGAAAGCGATTTGATGCTTTGCTGTCCACACAAATTCCTCTTCATCTTTCAGCCTTAACAAGGAAGAAAATACTTTAGTTTTCCCTGCAGTGTTAGAAATAAACCTTCGAAGAAAGTTAACCTGTCCAAGGAACCTTTGTAATTCTTTCTTACTTGATGGAGGCCTAGCTTCAATGATGGCTTTGGCTTTATTCTGATCAATCTGTATCCCTTTCTTGTGCACTACATAACCCAAGAAGTTTCCAGATGATACGCCAAAAGCACACTTAAGAGGATTGAGCTTCAATTTGAACTTTCTCATTCTTTCAAAGGTTGCTTCTAAGTGAAACAAATGCTCCTCCATGGATTGGGATTTAACTATAATGTCATCAATATAACATTCCAAATACCCTCCAATGAGGTCATAAATGATAGTGTTCATAGCTCTCTGATATGTAGCTCCAGCATTCTTCAGGCCAAATGGCATTTTAATCCATTCGAAGGTGCCAATATTCCCAGGACATCTGAATGCTGTCTTGTGGATATCCTCCTTTGCAATGCAGATTTGGTTATAACCAGAGTGTCCATCCATCATTGATAAAACTTGATGCCCTGCTGAACTGTCTACCAACAGATCCACTATAGGCATAGGGTACTCATCTTTTGGAGTTGCTAGAATTAAGTTTCTGAAGTCAATGCATACCCTCATTTTACCGTTCTTCTTGACTACAGGCACAATATTAGATAGCCATTCAACATACCTGGCTGTCCTAATAAAGCCTGCCTTGAGTAGTCTAAGAATCTCTTCCTTGACTTTCTGAATTACTTCTGGACTCATTCTTCTTGGTTTCTGCTTGTATGGCTTGAAGTTAGGCTTCATAGGGAGCCTATGTTTCACTAATGACCTATCCAATCCTGGTAGTTCATTATAAGACCATGCAAAGCAATCTTTGTATTTCTGTAGAACAACCAACAACTGGTCCTTGTCCAGAACATTCAAACAAGCACTTATATAGGTGGGCTATTGTATAGAACCTTCCCCTAAATTTACTTCTTCTAAGGGGTCTTGTGTCTGAGAACTTATTGAAGCTTTTCCCTTGGTTTCTTCCACCTTCGAAGCAACTTTCTCGCTCTGTTCTGCTTCCAGGCTCTTTAGTTCAACATCTTTGCCCTCCTCCTCATAGACAAAATCTGTCCATAAGGCATCCTCTTCCTGTATCTCCTGGACTTTTGTTTCAATGTCCAATGCACAATATTTACCAAGGGTCAAAACTCTGACCTGTGGCTGCTCCTGTTTGCAGCCAATTATCATGGCTTTTCTCTCTTGCTCCTGTATTTTCTGGACTATTGATTTTACATCCAATGTTGAGAATTTAATTAGAGCCAAAGACTTGGCTTCTTGTTCTTCATCTCTTTGTCTACAACTAGGCATCATTGTCATCCTTAACGACAATCTCTTCATCAGCACTCTCCTGGACTAAGTGCTTCCGGTGTGTCACTTCCTCATCAGCCGTTACTTCGGTTGAGCCATTAGCTTTCCTCAATATACTGAGTGGTGTTACTTCCTCAATATACAGTTTGGCCTCTACGAAGTCTGCATAGGCTATGAAAGGTTGAGGATCTGCATCAATCTCCTCTGTCTCTCCATTGCCCAAAGCCATCATGATTCTCTGATGCAAAGAGGAAGGCACACATTTGTTAGTGTGGATCCAATCTCTCCAAAGTAAAGCATTATACTTAGCATTACTGTCAATTACGAAGAATGCTGTCATGCAGTCCCTGGTTCCCACACTCAAGTTAATGGGTAGAATCCCCTGAGCCATCTGTTTGTCTCCAGCAAAGCCAGCAATGGTTGTGCTGGTTGGGATCAACCTGGGATTCTTTTTCCCTAATTTCTTCAAAGAAGATTTCGGTAGTAAGTTCACTGCTGCCCCATTATCTATCAGGACTCGGTTCAATTGTATTCCATTGAAGAAAGCCTTGATGTACAAAGGCTTGACATGTTGTGTCATAGAATTCGAGGGATATTCAAAAGGATATGAGAGGTTAATGCTCACCTCCTCTTCGCTCTCATATTCAGTTTCCATTGGGGTAGCCATCCCGGAATTATCTTGTACCATACTCACTTGTGAGTCTTCACTAGAGACAGGGATAGGATCCATGTCTTGGTCGTCTTGGTCCTCATTTCCAGCCTGGAACTCATGAGGCAGTATGTGTACCATATTGACTGATATTGGGGGAAATGAGCCAAACTGGATGGCTGGCTGTGCCTGTTTCCCCTCTTGGCTACCTTGCTCAGTTACTTCAGAAGCATCCTGCATGCTGCATTCTGGCACTTCACTGCTAACAGGTTCCTTCGAATGGTTTTCCTCGACTGGTTTTTCAACCAAAAATGTTTGCTTAGCCATGAAGGCTTCGAACATTTCTTCTTCCACCATTTCTTTTTTTTGGCTTATGCCAATCTCTTCTTCTGTCTCGCTACCACTCTCCATCAGAGCTTTCTCTAACCCTGCTAAGCTAGCCTTCTCTCTGACTTTTAGTTCAGAATGAACCTTGGCCAACTGTTCCCTGCTGCAAACCACTTTGTTATGTGGAATTGGCTTTGGGGCATGGTCTGACTTTGGATTCTTCTTTCCTTCTGTCTTGACCAGTGAAGAACTCTCTCCACTTTCTTTCAGATCTTGCTGGTACTGGGTGTACCTGCGCTGAATCTTTCTCCTTTGTAATCTTGAAATGACTGGACCATATCTGGTTCCTTTGTCTTTGGATGTTTAAGCAATACCCAATTATTCGGAGCCACTAAAGGAGGTTTGACCATCCTGCCTTAGTTTCCAACATCCCTCTGGGTAGGTGCTTCCCTAGGCTTGCTCTGCATTACAAACCAATCTGGGACCCCAGATACCCATGAACTTACTGATCCAGATGTTGAACTGTTTCCTTTTACCTTCGAAGCCATCTTCGAAACTGGCTGTGAAGGTAAGTGCTTGGCTCTGACCTCATGTTTCGAGCCTGATTCAGACCTTCGATGGAAGTAGCCACTTTCTGTCCTGCGTGAAGTTGGTCTAGGGGGCCAATCTCTGGCTTTGCTCCCATAACCCGAACTCCTCTCCAGTCTTCTTTCAGAATGACTGCTCTCCATTCTGTAATAGTTAGGTGGCCTGGACTCATACAAGGGTCTCTTGCCTTTAGCATGCATTCTGTCCACTGCAGGCTCAACCACTAATGGCCGCTGCCTGTCACTAGCCGGATACGGCCTTTTGTTGTAAGCATTGGTTGATTTAGGACGTCTCTGTACATCCCTGTAATATTGCTTCCCATCGACTGGAAGGCCTTTCAACCATTTGTAACTCAGTCTGCACCTGGGACACATCCTCTGCATTACAGCTGCTTCTAAGGAATCATCATCCAATGCTTCTTCATCAGAGTCTCCCCTCTGGCGTGAGAAACCTTGTCCAATGGCTGGTAGATTTCCAGTGTCCTTCTTGGTAGTTGCCTGGTTGGCAATATGCATCTGCACATTGACCTCTTCCAATTCCTGCAGAGATAAATTCTGGAAGTTTGGTACAACAACATTAGCTGCGCTTTTTCCAACTTCTGGAAATGGATTACTGTCAATCCCCATGGTCTTTTCTGCTTTGGCTGGGAATTTCAAACTTCCTTTCCGAATTTGTTCTTGGATCCTGTCTCGAAAAACAATGCAGTTTTTAGTCGAGTGAGACCAAGAGTTATGCCATTTACAATATACTTTTCCTTTAAGTTCATTTGGAGATGGCATTTTTACTCCCTTTGGCAACTTAAGGAAATTGGCCGCAAGCAAATGATCAAAAATGTCATCTGCTTTAGTTAAATCGAAAGAGTACTTCCTGTGAAAGTCTTTCTTCTTAAACTGCTGGTCAATTGTTGTATCCTTATGAATTAATGCTTCATAGATTACAGGTTCTTTGCCCACAATCTCTGCTGCATCGATCTCATAATTAGGATCTCTATAATATGTCTTATATGATGCATTATTTCGATCTTGTTCCTCCTCTAATAATGCTTCATATCGAGATACCTTATAGGTTAGTTCGACCAAATCTCTGAATTCAGTTGAATCAAACTTCTTTCGAAGCCTGAATTCTAAGCCATTTTGCGTCAATCTTACAAATTCTGGCTCTGGCAGTATGACTCTACATTTATTTCGAGCCCTTTTAAATCTGGCAATAAACTGAGTGGCCTTCTCTTCAGACCTTTGACTCAATCTTGCCAAGTCTGCCATGGAAACCTCTGGCTCCGATTGGAAGAATTGGGCATGAAATGCCTCTTCCATTTGTTGCCAAGTTTGAATGAAGCCAGGTGTAAGGTTAATGTACCATACAAATGCTCCCCCAGTTAGAGAATTTGGGAATAATCTCAGTTTCATATAATTATGATTAGTAAATTCACCGCATTGAGCATCAAATCTAGCAATATGCTCTACTGTTGATTGATTTCCACTCCCATAGAAAAGGGTAAAATCTGGTATCCTGAAACCTCTTGGGTATTCATGTACCTTATCCACCCACTCTGGGTATGGCTTTCTGTATACAGGAGTCTGGACCCCCCAAGCCATCGGTCCACACATCTCCCTAACAATATCAACAATTTGGTCCCTAGGGACCATATTTTGTGCTTACTGAACCACTACTGGAGGAACAAACACAAGGTTTGGTGGACAAACTTGTGCTTGTGGTCCTCTTGGTCCGTAAGGTGGTACATTTGGGACTGGTTGTCCCTGTGGTGCAGGTTGCTGTTGGGGGTATGGGTAACCCCTTTGAGCCTGACCTGCGAAAGGTACTGGAACAGGTGTTGTGTCTCTGCCATTTGCAGGAAAGCCCTCCAACCCTCCGGGTATAAATACAAATAAGGGATTAGTGTACCCCCTTGTGCCAGGTATGGCTTCGAACATGGGATTTGTAACCATTCTTATGTCGGTTTCTTGTACTTGACCAGATCCACCAACTTGTGTGGCTTCATTGTTGAGTACTGAGGCATTTTGGCCTGGTACAGGTCTCGAAATGGGTTCATACCAAGACTGAGGCGATGGTCTTTCATAATTCTGATTACTAGTTTGACCATTAGAATGCCTATTAACTTGCATAGGCTGTTTATCTCTAGCCAATCTTTGCTGAGGGATATTTAAAACTTCCTCTGTGTGTCTTGTGTTAGTTGGTTGGTGGTTATTCATTCAATCCAAAAAGTATGTTGCCCACCTTTCCATTGTGTTAATTAATTGTTGTCCCATGACATCTACTAGGCCATCCCATGGATTTGTTGGCTGAGTAGATGGAACAGTGGATGGTCCAATTCCTTGGTTTCGTCCAATATTATGAACATATGGTTCTTGTCCAGAAGTACTGGTCTGTTCGACCATAGGTTCTGATAACACGGGAGTTTCCACAGGATGTATTACCACATTATCCTCTGGATTAGGTATTTCTACCTCTCCTTCTACGCCTTCTTCGAAGCGTTCATTTTCTCCTTGTCGTCTTCGTCTAGCCATTTTAAATTAGTCCCACTGGGCGTGCCAAAAATATATGTTGGCTTTTTGGCTTTCGAAGGGTATTTTTGTAAATACGAGCGTGCCAGCAAGGATCAATCAGTCCTTACAGAAATTATAATTGCCAACCAATTATCAGACGATTGTGTTTTAGTTCTTTCAGCCTCAATGAAGATGACTTTTACTGGTGGCTTGATTTAGGAGAAATTAAGAGAAATAACAGTTAATATGAAGAACAATGGAAGTATTTCATTAAAATGAAAACTTACAATGGTCCAAACTCAGCCTCGTAGAGGTTTACAGCAACAATCTACTTGAATCTACTTGAAACTACTCCTATGAATGAAGTGCAGTGCAGGTATTTAAAGTGCAGGAATGTAAAGAACAGGTATTTAAAGTGCAGGAAAGGTAAAGACTGGAAATGTAAAAACTGGAAAAGAAAATATGTAAAGTAAGACTGGTTTGTATGATCTGAGTCTGGGGCTTTTTTCTAGGGACCTCCTTGCTATTTATACTACTCAAGGATGACCATCGAACTGCACTTCAAACCGTCGAACTGCTCCTCTATGATCGCTGATCATGCTGTCTTAGAAGTAGTTCCACTACGCCATCACTTGCAGTTGGGCTTCCCTCCTGTATTTGAATTTGAATATGAGTAACCGTTGAAACCACGTCACCTTATATCTCTTTACTGATCCAGTGCTACTCAGATCACGTGAGAACCAATTTTCACTGCTACGTGTACGATCAGGATCGAAGACTTGAGTAGTTTCCCTATATTACCCTTACTCTGCCACGTGTCGAACTGTAATTGGCTTTTACAAAATATGTAGCCAACAGGTTTATATTTGCATAACAAATTGTTTCTTGAGATTTATATTTCCATAATAAATTGTCCTCTCATTTGTTATGTAAATGTAAATCTTAGGGAGTAATTTATAATTTCTCAAATCTCAAGAGAATTTGTATTTGGTCAAACCTCGAGGAGTATTGATAATTTGCCCTTTTATTTTTTTACACGCTTAAAAAAAAAAAAAAAAAAAAAAAAAAAAAAAAAACTGCTTTTAACCTACTTTCCAAATGCCTTCAAAATGCAAGCAATTTTTTAGAGTTAATCGAGTAATCAATCGAAAAAATAAAAAAAAAGTGAAGAGTTATGAAGAATAAATAGATAAATAGTGTCAGGCTCACATGGTGTATCCGCACGTACGTAATAGTGTATAGAATATTGTGTAGAATAGTTGGTGATTTTGCTTTTGCTACCGATGTGTTCATTCAATTGGTCTTTACTAATAATGTTTATTTGGACAAATTACACTATTAAATTATATATTTTAATTTTGTATCATTTTAGTCTTTATAATTTTAATTGAATTAATTTTGACTTTGAATTTTAAATTTTATCTCAAATTGGTCTAATTACTTTCAATTGTTAGCATTTTCTTATGACAAATGCACTAATGAGCGATATGAGTCATACTTTTAGAAAGAAAATTAGAAAATTAATCAATTCAGTAACTTAACATAAACCAATTCAATGAAATTTTTTTGTCAAAAATCCTAACGACATTATTAATTGAACTAAATTGATTCAAAATTTAAAATTAAGAATTAAAATTGAGTCAATTGAAACAATAGTGGCTAAAATGACTCAAGTGACAAAATATAAGAACTAACAATCAGCAAAGATTGAGACCACACAAAAACTCCACCCCTACAATCCCCACATCATCCTATGTGAGAGAGGGAAAAAAAAAAAAAAAAAAAAATTTGGGACCCCTTTTGGGGATGACCCCCAAATTCCCAAAGTGATCCTGGCCCTCCATGTATGTGTGGGGTTCACATCATGAGTGATCCAGATTTGTAGGGGTTTTGTGGGGTGGAGGTCTCAATTATTGCTAAAAAAAAAAAAAAAAGAAACATATATGGACCAATCACACATATTTGGGGGTCATGGAGTCCCCAAATTAGAGGTTCCTAAGTTTTTTCGACAATATAATTTGTCCCATTTCTTTTCTTTGCATTAAAACAACAACAACAATAATAATAATAATAATAAAAACCCACAATTTGATATGACCGAATTCCAATTGTGCAGACTCTAATTCCATTTAAAACCCAAGTAACTTGTATTTCAGTCCTAATTAAATGTCCCCAAGGGTAAGTCCTAATTTCAAATTGCAAAGCCTCACAAAACCCAAATCAGTGCATATAGATATTGGTAGTGCTACAGACACTAATTAGTGTACTAATTAGTGTATCAATACTAGTTATAATATTATTATTAATCTCACTCATTATATAAATTACAAATACAAAAAACATCTTAAATTATGTAATATCATCAATTGATATACTAGTTAGTGTATATAATATTGTTCTATAGCAGTGGTACATATAGTATTATTCTATAAGTATATATATTAGAAAAAGATGTCCGTGCAAGGCACGAGACACTATTGTAATAAATTTATATTTCACAAAATAATAATTTTTTTATAGTAAATTTAAATTTCACAATTACAATACTTGTTGTTTTACTGAAGATAATATTTGGTTTATTACAAAATAGATAACATCATTTTATAAAATATAAATTTTTAATTTTGTTTAAATATAAATCATTTGACTACTTTTGTTACATAAAATGGATGAAAGAAATAATATTTTAGTTATTAAACTCAATATAAGTATATAAAAAATATCTAAAATACTATTTTTATTGAGTTTAATGATTAAAATACTATTATTTTCATCAATTTTAAGTAATGAAAATAGATAGATAGTTTAGATTAAAATAAATAAAAAGATTAGGATTTAAATTGATAAAATTAAAAATCTAAATGTTATTTTACTGTAAGGTTCAAATCCTTGGATTTTTTTTATTAATAATTTTCCCTAATAATTATTATATTACATTTCACTTTTTATTCCCATAAACCAAATATTACTCAATATTATTTTTTTAAAAATCATATAAAAGAAAAATTGTTTACAACAAAAAATTTATACAGGGAAAAAAATATTTATAATGAAATGTCAATGACATTTTTGAAATTATGAAGACTAATAGTTTTTATTTTGACTGAAAATGAAGTAACCAAAAGAAGTTATACTATTCTATACATAAATTTGTATAATATTCTATTGGGAAAATTACAAAAAAAAAAAAGAAAAGGGATTTGAATCATGTAACAAATTAAACTCTGAATTTTTAATTTTATCAATTTAAACTCTAAACTTTTGATTTGCTTTTAATGTAAACCATTAGTCTATTTTTATTAAGTAAAATAAATGAAAAAAATGTATTTTAGGTATTAAATTCATCAAAAATTATATTTTAGATATTTTTCATTGAATTTAATGACTAAAAGCAAATCAAAAGTTTAGAATTTAAATTGATAAAATAAAAAATTTAGAATTTATTTTTTTACAGGGTTCAAACTATAGTTTTTTTTTTTTTTTTTTTTTTTTTTCTTGTAATTTTCCCAATTCTATTTATATATCGTTAATCTTAAATAAGAATGGGAGATTACTGCATTATGTTTGATTAGGATGCGATAAAAATATTGAATTATTTTTTACTATTAATTGGATAAAAAAGGAAAATAATTTGAAGTGGCATTAGATTATCTTCAACGAATATATTATTTTTTAGGTGACTGTCTAAATAACAATATTTGACATTTTTAATCTCTAAACACTCCCATAAAATTCTTATTTACTTAAGCAACATTTAGTGTTGTATCCAACACCCACTTAAACTTTACTCAAAAAAAAAATTATGATTTTTCAAATGCAATGTTTTTTCTAGCAATAATAACCTTATCATAAAAAGTAAAAAATTTAAGACTTTACTAAAATTATTTGTAAAAGTAACTCAAAAAAAAAAAAATATTTGGATATTATTTGTCATCATTGAAAAACAATAAATGTCAATATGATAAACTTATGTACAGTACTTTATTATCATTTTATGTGTCACTATTTTAGTGATTTAATGGATCCCTACTCATATTTATTATGAATAGAGTATTGATAGATAATAACTCAATTTGGTATCACTTGTAACTGAGTTTTTATGATTATAACATTTTAGATTATTAGTTTAAAAGAATTAAAATAAGTTATAAATTCGTTTGATATAACTTTGTATATTTTGTTTAAAAGAAAAGGGTTAAACTTGTTTGGTTACATGTTATGTGCAAATATCTAACATCAACTCAAAAGTTATAATTAAGACAAAAGAAAAAAAAGAATTATTTTGCCCATTTGTATTAAGAGTCTTAAATAAGTTTCAAAAATTATATTTTATAACTCAAAAATATTTCTCATTTTTTTATCTCTCAAATTAGTTCAAAAATTGCAATAAATTATAATCTAAAATTGAATCAAACACAGTTAATGACTTTTTTTTAAATGATTTATTTATAAGCGTTATCAAAAGAGACAAAAATTATAAACAAAATATAAAAATTATGAAATTGTCCAAGCAAAAAAAAAAAAAAAAAAAAAACAAAAACAAAAACACAAAACAAAAGATAAGGGCAAAAGGGAAAGGAAAAAAGAGAGCCATGCTATGGCAACTCCCTCTTATATTATAGTAAGATAAGATAAGATACATTATAATGTTATATGAATCTATGCTATCTGGCTTCTCATTTGTCTTCATTTTATGCTTGCAGTGTGATATAAAAAGGGTGCTTCTATTTGCACCATAATTTATTTCAAGAGCTACTATTAGCATTTATTTAATTTCTTTAGACCCTCTATTTCTTTGAACTCTCACCTAACTAAATGAGTCCCTTCCATTTTATCTTTAAACTCCCACCTTAATTCCAACTATATGCCTTTTCTTTTGGACCAAACTTTTCTTCTTTATTTTCTTTCGCCAAGAGCACTCACCGCTAACAGCCTCCACCCACCAGCGGCACCACCTCGCCACCGTAACCCACCTCCCCCTCTCATATCCTACCTCTTTCCTCTTCTTCTTTCTCTCAAGGCTGCACCGCTATCACCATCTGGGCTCTCTCTCTCTCTCTCTCTCTCTCTCTGTACCACGACCCATACCCGCCTCTATAGGTTTAGTGTCGTAACAGGCCAGTAATCCGTGATTATCAAAGACCTGTCTAACAATAATGACAACAACATAATAAAATGGGGTGGCGAAAGCCAATCAATAATAGAATATATCGTCCAATGAGCTGTGAAGACTTAAATGAACAAACAAACTTATATATACTGATATTCACATAAGTCCATGTCCAAAATGATATATATATACATGCCATAACTGATGGAATTAAATCCCAATGACAAAACAGTCAAAATGAAAGTTTGGAACAAAACTTCATAACATAAGGTCATAGCCACAAAAAAGCAAGGTAAAAACACCCAAAAGCCTTGACATATGTCGGTTCGGAACCTCGCAATGAGGCACAATAGTTGGCTTGACAAAACGGGGGTTCAGGTCGATGCCACTAAGCCCGATCTGGTGCCTGATCACCTACATACATATAGATATAAACGGTGAGCTAAAACTCAGTGAATAAAAAATATGTAAAGAGTTTATGAATGATGTCTTTATAACGATTCCAAACAATCGATTTCAGTAAAGAATCATGTCACGCCCCAAAATTCGAGACCGTATAAGGAATGTACAAAATACAACTCAAACATGATAGATAACTAAAATATTTTAATATACACATATAAACAGAGTTATAGCATAGATAATTCATTTGTGTTCTGCTATAGGATTACAAAACATTGTCAAATCAAAAGACAAAAGAAAAGCGAAAAAAAAAAAAAAAAAAAAAAACTACTAGGCTAAATCTTCAAGTGAACCACGACTCCAACACTTCATCTTGATTGCCTTCGGGATAACCTTCACCATTGTAAATTGCTTCCTCACTTGGTATGACACGCCATGAGCTTGGAATGCCTAATAAAAACACACACACCCCCATATCTTCTATCAACCAATCAACCATGCACAGAACAAATCGGGTAACATAACGTACAATATTACAACAAGATTTTATGAATTAGTAGTTAGACTAGACATCTAGAATCCCCCAAAGAGATCCTTCTACCCAACCACAAGACTGAACAACGGACTACTCAGAACTCCTCATTTTGCTGCTTTGCAGACTTTACTATCTATGCCCACCTTCCGGTTATTTACCGGTCAGCGACATTGATGGATCTCAAAAGGGACGACCAAACAAGTGGGCTCGCTTACACCCAAATCGTGCTTAGGGCTCGCTTACACTCTGCACATACCATACCAAATCGTGCCTCGGGCTCGCTTACACCCTGCACATATCATATCAAATCGTGCCTAAGGCTCGCTTACACCCTGCACATACCATACCAAAGGGCTCGCTTACACCCTAAAACCACCGCATAGAGTATGAATACATCTGTGTCAACCTAGGGGCTCGCTTAGACCACTTGAGCAAGACTTAACTCATTTGGTATTAATCCCATCATAATTCATGTTATTCATATGTATAAATTATTCCAAAACACTAATGTGAACGTCACCCATCGCCAACCCCTTATCATTTCCCCGTTTATTAGATCTTTTGCTAAGCAAGTTAGTCACATTCAGTAATTCGGTAATATAAAAGAGCATGAGACAAACATAAGAGAGGAAATATAACCCATGATAATTATACATAAGTATGGTAAGGCAAGTAAACAACATTAGGCATGCTTTCAAATACTTAGAGGCAAATAACACAATAAAACACCATTTTCAGCACTGTTCAATTCTGCAGGGCTAACAAGAATGCTTTAGTAAAAATACTTCCAGGTCAAATTAGGGGCTGAAAATGCACAAAAACAATAATCAACTTGTCTAATTTCAATTCCAATTCTCATAATTTGCACAGCACCTCCATAAATTTATTTACAAGCTAATATACGGGAAAATTATTCTTTATTGGACTATTTGGCAGACTTTTACGAAATTAGGGGCTAAAATGCTATTAACCTAAGGCTCGTGGTTACACGTGTAATTACCAAAAATTAGGATCTCTACAACCTATTCCCTTTAAATAAATTTCGTCCTCGAAATTAAATCATACCTCACGTTTCAAATAGTTGTGGATAATTTGCCCGCATCGCGTTTTCACGTTCCTAGGTGAATCTTCAATACCATGGTGACACCAGAGTATATTAAGAAGTTGAATTGTCTTTCCTCGCAAGTTCTTTTCTTGTCTATCCATAATTGTTACTGGTCCCTCTGCAAAGGTAGTGTCTTCGTTAAGTTGGATTTCTTCCCAGTTGATGATGTGAGAAGGATGCATTATGTACTTTTGCAACATAGATACATGGAAAACATCATGTACTCTGGCTAATTGCGGGGGTAGAGCTAATTTGTACGCAACCTCTCCAATTTTCTGAAGTATCTCGAAGGGTCCGATATATCGAGGTGATAATTTTTCCTTTTTTCCAAAACGAATGATCCCCCGGCGGGGCTGAATTTTCAAGAAAACATAATCAATGACAGCGAAAGTTAGAGGTCTTCTCCTTTTATCTGCATAACTCTTTTGACAAATAACTTAGAGGTCTTCTCCTTTTATCTGCATAACTCTTCTGACAAATAACTTAGAGGTCTTCTCATTTTATCTGCATAACTCTTGAGCTGCCACTAATCTTTGTTGAATAAGTTTCACATTTTTTGTAGTTTCTTGCACGATCTCTGGGCCTAATAGACTCACTTTTCCAACTTCAGTCCAACAAGCTGGTGATCTGCAAGGCCAACCATACAGTGCTTCGAATGGAGCCATGCCATGTTGGCCTGGAAACTGTTGTTGTATGTGAACTCCACCAGCGGTAGGTGTCGCTCCCAACTCCCTTTGAAATCCATCACATAAGCTCTCAACATGTCTTTTAAAGTCTGAATGGTACGTTCCGACTGTCCGTCAGTTTGAGGATGGAAGGCGGTACTAAAGCATAATTCGGTCCCCAATGCTTCTTGTAGGCTTCCCCAGAATCGAGAGGTGAAACGTGGGTCTTGGTCTAACACAATTGATACAGGAATTTCGTGTAGTCGGACAATTTCTTTAATGTAGAGATAACTTAGTGATGTCAAAGTGTCTGAAATTTTATATGGCAAAAAGTGCGCAGTTTTCGTCAAACGATCAACTATAACCCATATAACATCATGTTCTTTAGGTGACTTGGGTAGTCCAGTGATGAAGATGCTCCCATTTCCATTTTGATATCGGCAAGGGCTAAAGCATCCCTCCAGGTCGCTGGTGTTCTGCCTTTACTTGCTGACACGTAAGGCATCTAGTTACGAATTGAGCCATATTTTTCTTTATTCCGTTATGTTAATCATATTGTTTAATTTTGATGATGTCAAAAATATTATTTGTTGAAATTTGGATTTTTTAATAGACATATTATTTGACACAAAATAATATTTGTTTAAAATTTGTATGGTACATTTGTTAAATATTATTTAAATGAAAATATTTTAAAACTTTGCTATTCACTTTTTAAAAAAAAGAAAAAAGAATAGGCTGATCACTATTCATCTTTTAACAAATTGATTGGTTGTATTATTTTGAAAAATTTGGTATTGATGGGTTGTCTTCTTTTGACAAAATTGATATGGAGTGGAAGGTTATAGTTTATTTAAAATCTCTATAACATATACAGAAAAAGGGTATATATGTTCAGGTCTATCATAAATATTATTTAAAGAGATTTTTTACTATGTATGCAAATATTTGTTTAGCATACTATATATAATGCATATAATATAAATAGAATACATCACGTGAGCAATTAGAGAATACGTCACGTGAGCAATTAGATTTTTTACACAATTGATTATATCATGTGATATATATATATATAAATTATTATAATAAAAAGAAGAAAAAGATGGAGCAAATAATTTCATATCTTGCTTGTTTAAATTCAAAGTTGTAAATATTATATATATAGTCAAAGTCTTGAAAGTAATATAATATAATGTAATGATTACAACAGAAGATTTATGTAATTTTTCATTATAAATCTTTGAACATGTTTTGCCTGCAGAATGAAAAAGGAAAAAAGTTGCAAAATGCCTTGAATTTGCTTACAAAAAGAAAAAGCAAAAGTGAACAAAGAAAATTTATAGTTTGACAAAAAAAAAGGTGCCCATGCCATCCATGACGTCAGCAAGGAGCGTCTTACCTCTAACGGGTATATTTTTGTGTATAAATAGAAGTGTTGTGTGTGGAGAAAAATCAAGAACTTGAAGAGAAAAATTTCTGTGTGCTCAAAAATTCTGAGTATATTATATTCTGCTCTTTCTCTTTTAGATCTAAGTGTAGCCTTTGTTCTTATACTTTCATATCTACTCTTTGTGAAAGAATTATTGTAAAAGAGGGTTTAAGTATCACTTATTTTTATTCATTATTTTTGTGAGAGATTTTGTAAGGGTAAGGCATTTATTGTTGAGTAAGGCTCAATAGATAAGAGTAAGTCCTGTGCCAAATCCACAAATTTGGTGGTGTATTTATTCAATTGATAGTAAAGAAATTCTTAAGGAGGTTCCTTGGGGAGTGGACGTAGGCCTGGTGTGCCGAACCACTATAAATCTCAGTGTTTGATTTTATCTCCCTATCTCTTTTACTTTTATATTGATAATTATTATTCTGTTTTTTTTATTTGTTATAATTCTGAATATTGTGTTAATTTTAATATTGTAAAATTTTTAATAACCTAATTCATCCCCCCTCTTGGGTTGTCTACCTGGGATAACACGTTCCACCAGTATTCGCGTTTTAAGTCTTGGTACATTTTCGTCCTTCATGGGTGTACTGCGAACATTGAATGATGGAACTCTTTTAGAGCTTTTTCTCTAAGCAACTCATCTTGTGGTATAAACACTCTGCTATGATGTCTCAAACTTCCATCTGAGTGAATCGTCCAATCAAGTATAGCATCGCCGAATGTTATTCGCGCTTTTATGAACGCCACCTCCTGATCATACTTCTGTGGCTCTATTACCTTGTTTAGTAATTTGGGCATAGTAATTTGAGCACCAAGGTATACCTTCTCGTCCTAAGCTTTTATCTGTACTCTTAACTCATTAAATGTTCCGACCATGTTCCATTCATTGAGTGCCAGGCTAGCAATAATTCCTTGGTTCTTGCGACTTAGGGTATCCGCCACCACATTAGTTTTGCCATGATGATAAAATAGAGTAAAATGATAATGTTCGAGATATTCTAGCCACCGTCTTTGTCTCATATTCAAGTCCTTCTGTGTGAACAAATACTTTAAGCTCTTATGGTCTATGGAAACCATCTGTGACGCCATTGCTTTAGCGTAAAAAGCATCGCTGCCAACTCTAGATCGTATGTCGGATAATTGCTTTCATGCATTTCAGTTGCTTGGAGCCGTAAGCCACCGCCTTCTCTTTTTGCATTAACACACAACCTAGCCCGTCCTTAGATGTGTCGTAATATGCTGTATATCCTACGTCTCGCTTCGGAATGATGAGTATTGGGGCACTATTCAATCTCCTCTTGAGTTCTTGAAAGGATCATTTACATGCTTCATCCCAATTGTATTTTACCCCTTTTTGCATTAGACGAGTAATCGGCTTGGCCAGTTTGGAAAAGTCTTGAATAAACCGTCGGTAATAGCTGGCTAACCCTAAGAAACTGCGAACTTTGAATACTGAGGTAGGCTGCTTCTAATCTAATACTGCTTTTACCTTGGTCGGGTTTACTACGATCCCATGCTCTGACACAACGTGTCCCAAAAATTTGACTTCCTTCAACTGGAACTCGCATTTACTTGCTTTTCATGTACAACTGGTTGTCTCTTAAATCTTGGAGAACCACTCTCAAGTGTTGCTCGTGTTCTTCTTCAGATGGTGAATAGACTAGAATGTCATCGATAAACACCACCATGAACTGGTCCAAGTACAGAGTAAAAATCTTATTCATCAAGCTCATAAACATGGCTGGTGCATTGGTTAATCCAAAGGGCATTACCACAAATTGGTAGTGGCCATATCGGGTTCGAAAAGCAGTCTTTGGTATATCATCATTCGCGACCCGCAATTGATGATAGCCATATCTAAGATCAATCTTTGAATAACACTTTGAACCTTGAAGCTGGTCAAATAGGTCATCAATTCATGGAAGTGGATATCGGTTCTTGATCGTCACCCGATTGAATTGCCGATAATCTATGCACAATCTCAGTGTTCTATTCTTTTTCTTTATGAAGGGAATTGGTGCCCCCCACGGTGAGGTGCTTGGTCGAATAAATCCTTTTTCTAGCAATTCTTGCAGTTACACCTTCAATTCCCGAAGTTCGGCAGGAGCCATACGGTGGGGCGCCATGGATATTGGTGCAGTACCTGCTTGTAACTCAATACTAAAATCTACATTACGATGCGGCAGTAATCCCGACAATTCCTCGGGAAAAACATTAGCGTATTCACAAACTACACGCGAAAGATTAATTCCGATTGGGCGTCTTCATTAATGATCAAACCTACTAACCTCCTTACAAATTGATTATGCCAATGCGTTTTACGATTTTTCGTGCTCAGGGAATACTCTTTATTCCCCTTAAATTGGAAACATATCTGTCATGAGCCGAACCCGCCCCCGTGGGTTAAGGACATAACCGGCCAGTAATCATGAGATTACCTACGGCCTCAACCAAACCAAACGTATTTTAACAGAGTTAATGGGGGCCAAACGGAAGCAATTTAAAACTTTGTCCATAGTGCTGTGCTTACATGGCACATAATAACAAACCATACGTATGCATATTAATAACTCATAACAAAATATGTACTACACAAGGTTCCGTACATACAGGATCATATAAGTCTAAGTCAACCCAAGACAACTATATACAACACATTCAAAGACTTCGCCTACATGGCAAAATAAAACAGAATGGCAAAAAGGCGAAGACGGGTCTCGTGCGTGAGACACAAGGGCTGACTCTTCAAAATCTTTGTTGTTCCACACAGACTTCACTGGGGCTGGGTTTGGACTTCTCTGGGCTCACCTACAAACACATGAATGAGCGTAAGCGATAGCCCAGTGAATAATATCAAATGCAGAAGTTATACAAACGACGTGTAGAACAGCATGCTTCAAACGGCCTTAGGCTCAATTCATATTTCTATTTAACATGTATACACAATTTAGGTCAAGTGACTGCGGTTCCAAACAAACTGGCCTTTGGCCCATTCAAACTTTCATTTGTGTTAAAACGGCCTTTGGCCCATTCAGATGACAAACTGGCCTTTGGCCCATTCATTCGTTCATGTCGAAATGACCTCTGGCCCATTCATTCATGTCAAAACGGCCTCCGGCCCATTCATTCATGTCAAAACGGCCTCCGGCCCATTCATTCATGTTAAAACGGCCTCCGGCCCATTCATTCGTGTCAAAACGGCCTCTGGCCCATTCATCCTATTATTTAGATCAGACTGGCCTCTAGCCTACTCATTTGGTATAAGCAAACATTGTCCACCAATCGAATCAATGAACTTATAAAACTTACATAGAAGTAAGCAATTGGACAACAACATATTTCAGATATCTCTGTTAAGATATTACTCACAGTGATTGGTTGGTCGGTTTGCCTTGGAGCTCGACCCTACACATTCCATGAACACAAAAGGGTCACAAACAATTCGATCTGTTCTAAATTCACATTTTCCTCTTTAGGCTTCATTCTTATCTCTTTAACTCAATTACAATGCTCAATACATGCCTAAGAGTACTTAGAAGTGAAAGAGAACAGAAAATAAAACACAGAATGTCTTTTCAAAATTTCAGAAAACAGGGTCCCTGCTCGAGCGTGGACTTCCCCGCTCAAGCGGACCATTGAGGCCTGCAAAAGTACTGAATATGTCAAATTTACGCTCGATCGTGAACTCTGGCGCTTGAGCGGAAGGCATCTCTACATGGCTCCCCGCTCGAGCGTGAAATTACCCGCTCGAGCGGACACCATGTCTGCAGAAAATACTAGGAATATGAATTTCACGCTCGAGCGGCGGTTTCCCTGCTCGAGCGGACATCAAAATTCTGGAAAATCCAGAACATGTTTTTGAGCTTCAATTTGATGTTCAAAGGTTCCAAATGCATGATTTTGGCTCAAACTTCACATATACATATTCTAACATGGTATAAACACCAAATTACAACACAATGAGGCTCAATTTCACAATTTAATCACATACATGTCTCAAATTAGCTCAAACTCATCACCAACACACTAGATTCAAACATGCAAGACTCAAACTCCCATGATTTACACTTGCACGTGAAATATACACAATATCCTCAACTTAATTGGTAAAGAGATGATCAAATACATGGTCATTAATCAAAACTCAACATGGATCATACACATTGTGCTCAAATATGGAAATTCATAGTAGTTTCCTATATGTATGTGTACTAAGACTTCAAATTCAACAAAACCAACTCAATTTCATCATAATCAATCTAACTCATGTTCTTGACCATCAATCAAACTTGAATTCACAATTTACAACCTTAAACTCATGAATTCCCTTACCTAGGAGCTCAATCTTCCAAATTATAGCAAATTCTTGAGTTTAATCTTCAAATTCTTCTCAAACTTGAGCCAAACACAATTCTTCTTCTCTCACCCTCTCTAGCTGACCCTCTCTCTACTCTTAGAGTCAAAAATCAGCCAAAATAAACTAAAGAGGGAGTTTGAGTGAAAGTGGCCCTCTAAAAGCTCTTTTAATCAAAATTCTTAATATTAAAATAATTGAGCACCAATTTACTAATTTAATCAATTTAATTTGATCCGATTCAATTTTCAATTAAATTTCACCGTAGGCTCTAAAGATTATGCCTATCACAATGGCGCAATCAATTTCGGGTTCTATGGCCGATAAGGCCTTCAATTTAATTTCCAAAGCAGAAAATCAAATAGATATTCCTACGGTGAACAGATAGACATTTAAAACCACATATTTTCACATAATAGCACACAAAATCATATTAAACACATAGTCATACTCATATTAAGGACCAATTAACATATTACGGAACAGGGATATCACAATATCCCACTAGGTATGCAAGCCGTCACCCTCTTCCGGTAGCAATCAATCACTACTCGGTGGGCAGATAACCAATCCATACCCAAGATTATGTCAAAATCAGACAAGTTCATGACCCAAAGGTCACAACTCAAGTGTAACCCTAACACTTCTAATTTACACCATTGACAGATTATCCTACCCTAATATTTCCTCCCAAGGGTGATGCAACACGTAAAGTAGTTTCTAAAGGTTCACATTCAAGACCTAACGATTTAACACATGATGTTGATATAAAAGAATATGATGAGCTAGAATCAAATAGAACGCGAACCCAATAATTGTAGAGTACAATGTTACCTGTAATTATTGACTGGTCTTCATCATTTTCCTCTTGGAGAGCAAACATTCTGCTTGTGGCTTTCTATTTGTTGGTTGGTTCGACCTTTTGGTTTCCTCCTGTTGTCCCTCCTGATTTGTTTGCCCATGGCCTTTGTCCACCAATAACTTGAGCATTCGCGCCCGAACCCCCTACTAGATTTCCTATCCCAGTAAGCTGGGGACATTTCGACTTCTTGTGCCCTATCTAATGACAGTGAAAGCATTGGATTTGTGTAATAGGCTTGGTTTGTAAACTTCCTTTCTGGCTTTATTGTTATGGTTGTTGCGATGGTCTGGTGTATGGTGTCCGTACCACATTCCTTCGGTCATTTCTTCTTGGTCCTACAAAGGATTGACCCATTTTCTTCGTCTTCATCATCCAGGTCCTTTTTGAGTCTGCCCACTCCCTTTCTGCATCCAATGCCATATCCACCACATCAGCAAATGTAGAAAGGCGCAAGGGTAACACCATACCTTTGATGATAGGGTCTAAATCCCACTCGAATTTTCGTGCTTTCTCTCCCCCGTCTACGATGTATCGGGTCGCGTATTGTGTCAGCTCTTCAAACTTGGCCACATACTAAGTCACTATCATCTCACCTTGTTTCAAAGTTTGAAATTGCCAAATTCGCTTCTACCTAACTGTATTCGGAAAATACTTTCTTAGAAACAACTCTTTGAATTGAGCCCAAGTCATGTTTGGCGTGTCCCGAGAATCTTTCATCAAGGACCATCAATGATCCATTTCTTCTTCTAGTTGGTAACTTGCTAGGGCGATCTTGTCTGTATGCACAGTAATACCCATTGTTTCCAACATCTTTTCTATTTGATGGATCCAACTCTCAGCGATTCTCGAGTTAGGTTCACCTGTGAACACCGGTGGTCTTTGCTTTCTGAATTCAGATAACAAATCTATCCGCTCGTTTGGTTGCGTTCTTCTAAGCCTTTCTAATTCTTCAAGAATTTGGTTTCCGATTGGTCTTGGTAACTCCTCAGCAGGTACAGGCACAGGTCCACTGCGAGTTGGACGTCCACATCGGCATCTTACTTGATCCTTAATTTAATGTAGTTTGAGGTGTAATTTTTCTAAATGGACAATGCAATTGATGCAAGCAAAATAAAATAAAATAAAATACACTAGAATAACCAACTAGATATTCTATATATATATAACAACTTCTTACAAAAAGGTTACACTAGTTAGGTTAGCGTGTATACAGCAAAACAAAACACGCTCCAACCACACAAAACAATATGTACAAAAGTACACAAAAAGGTTCGTCCAACGATTACTACAATCCTAAGTCAAACGATTCCTCTGGGTCTTCTTCGAGATCCTCGTCGGGGTCCTTGGGTAGTAAAAGAGCATATGCCGGGGAGGCTGGAAATTGCTAAGCTGGTGCAGGTGAGTACTTTGATGACACCTCCATAGGGAATGCAGGGGAAGCTCCAGGAAGTATTGAGACAAAAAGGAACCTCTAACTCAGGATGATAAGAGCCATGACTCTCTAGTTCAATGTGACGCATCACCAGATGCGGATCCTTAGCCAATACTTCTTGCCTCAGCTCGGCAAAAGTCTGACCATTCCGCTCCATCTGTAGAGTGAACCTAAGTTCCCGGTATTTGCACTGGAGGCGCCGGTGTACCAACGCCCTTTCTTTATCACGCACTCTGCTCCTAATTGACATCGTCGGTTAAGTCTTTGTGGACTAACAGCTACTGCCCGTCTATTCTAGAAACGAAAAACTCCCCAGTCATTAATGCTTTCTGACGTAGAATCCATCTTACGATAGGAAAACAATTTTCTTTTTTAGTCCACTTTTTATATGATATATTATAACGTTAACATAATATAATGATATAGGAGACAAGGATATCTCAAATCACAACTCGACATGCATGGGTTAAGGGTTGAACTTATGGCTCTGACACCAACTTGTCACATCCCAAAATTCGAGACCATATAAGGAATGTACAAAATAGAACTCAAACAGGATAGATAACCAAAATATTTTAATATACACATATAAGTAGAGTTATAGCATAGATAATTCATTTGTATTCCGCTATAGGATTACAAAACACTGTCAAACCAAAAGATAAAAGAAAAGAGAAAAAAAAAAAAAAAACTACTAGGCTAAATCTTTAAGTGAACCACGGCTCCAACACTTCATCTTGATTGCCTTCAGGATAACCTTCACCATCGCAAATTGCTTCCTCACTTGGCATGACACACCATGAGCTTAGTATGCCCAGTTAAAACACACAGACCCCCATATCTTCTATCAACCAATCAACCATGCACAGAACAAATCAAGTAACATAACATACAATATTACAACAATGTTTTATGAATTAGTAGTTAGACTAGACATCTAGAATCCCCCAAAGAGATGCTTCTACCCAACCACAAGGCTGAACACTGGACTACTCAGAACTCCTGATTTTGCTGCTTTGCAAACCTTACCACCTATGCCTACCTCCCGGTTATTTATCAGTCAGCAACATTGATAGATCTCAAAAAGGACAGCCAAACAAGTGGGCTCTCTTACACCCAAATCATGCCTAGGGCTCGTTTACACCCTGTACATACCATACCAAAGGGCTCGCTTACACCCTAAAACCACCGTATAGAGTCTGAATACATTCATGTCAACCTAGGGGCTCGCTTAGACCGCTTGAGCAAGACTTAACTCATTTGGTATTAAACCCATCATAATTTATGTCATTCATATGTATAAATTATTCCAAAACACTAATGTGAACGTCACCCATTGCCAACCCCTTATCATTTCCTCGTTTATTAGATCTTTTGCTAAGCAAGTTGGTCACATTCAGTAATTCGGTAATATAAAAGAGCATGAGACAAACATAAGAGAAGAAATATAGCCCATGATAATCACACATAAGTATGGTAAGGCAAGCAAACAACATTAGGTATGCTTTGAAATACTTAGAGACAAATGACATAATAAAACACTATTTCCAACACTGTTCAGTTTTGCAGGGCTAACAAGAATACTTTAGAAAAAATACTTCCAAGTCAAATTAGGGGCAGAAATTGCACAAAAACAATAATCAACTTGTCTAGTTTCAGTTCCAATTCTCAGAATTTGCACAGCACCTCCAGAAATTCATTTACAAGCTATATTCGAAAACCTGTCTAGATTTGTCACCCTTCTAGCTTAATGACTAAGAAAAATAATAAATATCTAGATATTTTCTCCACTAATTTGCTCAAATAAATAATAAAGATTCAATGAACTAATAAATATTCAAATAGGCTAAAAAAAATAAAATGTATGAATTCATTTAGAAACTAGGAGGTAAAATAAATAAAAGCCAAGTGTTAGGGTATTTCCAATTATAAAGTGGTGTTCTAGGATTTAATTATGATAATATACGGGAAAATTATTCTTTATTGGGCTATTTTGCAGACTTTTACGAAACTAAGGGCTAAAATGCTATTAACCTAAGGGTCATGGTTACACGTGTAATTACCAAAAATTAGGATCTCTACAAATCAGTTCAATAAGCAGTATTCATACATTTCAGTGTCATATGAAATCATTGCAATCATACGTGGTACATTCCATAGCAGAACAGTATAGTAGGTCTTAGAGACCAAACAGTCAGTTGATGGCCATCAATATAGTAACAGTAGTTCCAAAGATTGAAATTGACAGAGATCTCAGTGACAATAGTAGTAGCAGTAACAGTAATAGTAGCAGTAACAATTGTTATGGATGCGACGAGTATAGTTTATAAAATAGGACAATCATTCATTCAAGAAACAGTATCATTTTAAAAAACAGTACATTTAATCGATCAGAAAATAATTATAATTGAACATAGCTTTACAACATTGTTACCTACAGTGGGTTCCCTGATATACGTGCTAAAGATGCACTAAGGTTGCGGCGTACGACCTGAATAAACAATTCAAGCACAAAATCTCAATATACAGTTCAATCAATCAATCGGTTGCTTACTTATTCGATTCTTATTCATTGTTCACTCACTCGGTTCTACATTTTCACTTTAGCAATTCATTTAAATACAAGAAATGCAAATATACATGAAATACACTTTAAAACTATGCAAATGGAAGCCTAGAAGGTAGAAAAATAGAGCGAAAATAGAACCGGGACCAACTTGACTTCCACATGTGCGGGGGTTCTGGTTGCATGTGTGGAACCTCCATCGCACGTGCGATTTAAGTAGAATACTTGACTTGGCTGCCTTGTTTTCCGCACGTATGAGGCCCCAAGTCGCACGTACGACATTGGAAAAATTTCAGTCCGAAAATTTCTATGTTTTTGGGTTCCTTTCTTTCAAAATCTAACTTCATTTTTGCACAAGTCAAGACCCAAAACCTTTCATAAACATAATGAATAGACAATCTCTTACTTCTTTTGAAATCAAAAATTCAATTTAAAACCCAAAGTCCATGCAATGAATTCAAGCTCTTGAATTTACAATTTATGTTCATTAAATATACAAGTTGAGCTCTAATCCTCAATTCTCATGGAATTTCCCTTTGTTTTGGACAAACATGTAAAATAACAGTTAAAAGATCATGAATTTTATAAAAACTATGCCATGCATGGTAAGTTTTAAAAATTAATTCATCTAATTTCTTATTTCTATGATCGTATATTCTCATCTCTAATTTTACTTCAAGAATTGAAATGTATAATCAGAAACCTTGTCATATTAAGCTTCAAATTCTCAATTCCCATGGAGTTTTCTCTTCAATTTGGAGGTTTATGAAAGAACATGAATGTGTGATCATGAATATTTAAGCATCTAGCCTTACATGTATCAATTTCCATCTATATCAACAAATCTTACAAATAAACTTATGAGTTCCTTAAACACTCTTGAATTTCTCAAGTTGTGAGTACATTACTTCAAATTCATAGGATTAAAGAGAGGAGTTCTTACCTAGATTGAACAATTTGAGTTGTCTTCAATGGTTTCCCTAAGCCTCTCTTCAATTTCTTCTTTTATTCTTTGTTGAACTCTCAAATGCTTACCCTCCCTTTCTCTCAACGTGTGTGTGTAAAAGACTCAACCAAACCCACTATCTTCCCTTATACCAATTAAATGCATGAATAGATGAGTAGGATTTTAAGTTTCTATTAGTATTTTAATTAATTCAACTAAGGCTAATAAATCATTTCTAATTAAATTAAATTAATCCTTATCACAATATAATCTCAATTACACTAAATTTCATTATATTAGTGGGAATTAGGCTCTAATTCCTATCCAATTTCTTAATTCTAACTTGTTAAACTTAACGAATCAGACAGGTTTAATTTTCACTCTAACCTATCTGTCCATAATAACACAATTCAAATAATCATATGGCAAATCAATAACATTTCATAACACATAATTACATAATTAACGATAAGCATATAATCAATATAATTAATTTGCTTAATTAAGGAGATGGTCTTCATACTCTCTCTCTCTCTCCCTCTCTCTCTCTTCTTCTTTTTTGGGATTTTTTGTGTATATGTGTCTCTCTTTCTAGTACGTGACAGAAGAGAACAAAGGGGTTTGGTCGCCACCCACGCTGTTCGACTATCACCTTTGCAGTCGTCCCGTTGTCGCGACCACCACCCTAGATTTGAAACCCTCTCTCTTTCTAAGCAATGTTGTTAGACAGTCCTCTATGCAATTGATTACTCAATTCTTTGAATATTTATTTATTTTTATTTTTTTTGTAGAGGGAAAAAAAAGAATGTAAATGGTTTGATTGATTGGTGAATCTTTACCTGAAGTGACCTCATCGAATTCTTCAAACCAAAATCAATCACAACCTCGGTTTTGTGTTTGCTCTTTCTAGGTTTCACTTGTATAATTTGTGATTGGGTTTCACTTATACAATTTGTGACTTGTGTATGAAATATATATATATATATGTATATGATTTTGATTTGCAGGAAGATGGGTGGCCTCTTGGGTTGCAACCACTGAATACAAGAGTTGGGTTAGCAGCGGTGGTGCTGCGATAATGGCGGTGGGTTTAGATCTAGGGTTTCAGGAGAAAAGGAGAAAGAAGAAGAATGAAGAAGATGGTGAATTGACGACGGTGCTGAGATGATGGCAGTGGTTGGACAGACGGTGTTGGGAGTGAAGCCAAAGGTAATGGAATTAGGGTTAGGGTTTAGGAAATTAGGGTTAGAGGGTTAAAATGAGGGTAGAAATGGAATTTTATCTTTGAAAAAATTGGAATTAAAAAAAATAAAAGAGAGGGGGTCCAAAAAAATAAAATAGATGTTAATAGCATCCCTCTTTATTTCATTATAATTTTGTCCTTGCATAAAATTACCTAAAAAGACGCAAACCCTAAATTTTAACACCAATTTCTCTACTCACTCATCATCTCCTAGTACTTGCAAACTACTACCACAGTTCACCTTTGTCGGTGCTAGTGCTTCTGCTTTTGCCTCCACCTCCACCTCCGCCTCCATCACATTTGTCAAGTGAATCTAATCTAATAGTCTACCTGCCTCTTTTGTCATATCTCCCTCTGCTATCCTCAAATAATCTATTAAAAATAAATTGTTTGATATGTATAAAATCAAATTTAAATGCTAAATTAAAAATAAATTGTTTGATATGTAAAAGATCAAATTTGAAATTTATTATTTTCAAATTGCATATTTTAATTTTTATATTGTGATTGTGTTGGTAGTGGTGGTGACAGTATGATGGTAATAGTGGTGGTGGCGGTGGCGGCGGCTGCATGGTGGTAGTGGTGGTGGTAGTAATAGTAGTAGTAGCAGTAAAATGATGATAGTACTAATGACAAATAATGACAATTGTGATGAAGGTGGTGGTAGTAATGTTGATGGTGGCACGATAGTGGTGGTAGTGGTAGTGGTAATGGTAGTAGTGGCGGTGGCGGTGGCGGTGACATGATGGTGGTGGTTGTGGTGGTAGTGGTAGTGGTAGTGGTAGTAGTAGCGGCGGTGGCGGTGGTGGTGGTGGCATAGCGGTGGCGGTAATTGTTGTAGTAGTGGTGGTAGTAGTAATAATAGTGGTAGCGGTGGTAGTGGTAGTGGTAGTGGTAGTGGTAGTGGTAGTGGTAAGAGTAGCGGCGGTGGCGGTGGCGGTGGCGGTGGCGGTGGCATGGTGGTGGCGGTAATTGTTGTAGCAGTGGTGGTAGTAGTAATAATAGTGGTAGCGGTGGTGGTGGTGTGTTAATTTTATAACAAATATGTCCTTTTATTAATAAATCATCAAGTTAATTAATAGTTTTTAATAATGTTAAAATTTTATTTCAATTAATAATTCAGATAATTTTATTATAGTATAGGTGAACAGTTAGAAATTCCACTTTTTCAATTAATTCTGTTAAATAAAAAATTCTAACATAGAGGCATTTGTAATTTTCCAAACCATAGGGGATAATTCGTATTTTAAGCAAACCTTAAGAAGTGTATTTGTAATTTACCCTTATCACTTAATACATTCAGTTTTAAATGTTGAATCACATTATCAAATTGATTTATTTTTATCACATCACCTTTCTAACTTTTTGCATGTTTTTCATAATAAATAAAAAAGCCAACTTATAAGTCATACCAAATTTAATGACTTAAATACTATTTTTTCGTTGATTTTACTTAATAGAAATAGACTACTTATTTAAATTAAAAACAAATCAAAAAATTAAAATTTAAGTTGACAAAATTAAAAACTCTCAATTTATTTGGATATAAAAATCATCAAATTCTATTTTTTTAAATATATTTTTTACACATTTTTTAATTTTAAAAACAATCCATTTAAAAATGGAATATTCCTTAACATTATTAATAGGAGCTCTGTTACAGAGTCCGAAAGGGTTTCGAGCCAAATTTGGCTCGAATTTGAGAAGGAAGAAGGAGGAAGAAGAGAAGGAGGAAGAAGAAGAAGAGAAGGAGAAGCAGAACTCGAGGGGGCCCTAAAAATGGGACTGGAGGCAGAGGCGGAGGCGGAGGCGGAGGCAGAGGTAGAGGCGGAGGCGGACGGAGGCAGAGGCGACGATCGGCCGACGTGCGACGAGCTGTGACGATCGGCCGACGAGCGACGATCGACCGACGAGCGACGAGCTGCGACGACGAGCTCCCGCCTCTCCCCTCTGCTTCTCCTGCGTTCAAAACGAAGAAGAAGAAAAGAAAGAAGAGGAAGAAAAAGAAAAAAAAAAAAAAAAAAAAAATTAAAACCCAAAACAACGTCGTTTTAAACTTCGAACCAATTTCAAGCCATATATTTCAGGCCTTCAAACATTTTCAAGCCATATATTTCGGGCCGTCAAACATTTTTGTTATTAATAGGGTAAATTGTGAATGATTTTCCATATTTGCAGAGTCTATCATCATCATTGGATTTGGATTTGACACGCTTCAAAACCTCCCGCGAAGCCGTTGGGAAAACAGCATTTGGATAAGAGAGAGAGAGAGAGAGAGAGAGAAGAGAGCAAACAACAATGGTGACCCTGCAGCTACTCACTGAGTGTTCCAACCCAGTAATTGGACTCAGACCCTACTCTTTCAATTCCTTCTCCTATACTAATACTCTCACTCCTCGCCATAACAGAACCTCCAAATCAACAACCCTACTCCCAAGAGCCTCTCTCCACCACCAAACTCGCAGACAATTGGTAGCCCAAACCACTGCGCTTTCGATTTCGCTTTCTCCTCTGATTGGCTTCGAACAAGCAGCAAAATCAGAAGAAGCTCTCTCCGAATGGGAAAGAGTGTACCTGCCTATTGATCCAGGGGTTGTTCTTCTCGACATCGCTTTCGTTCCAGACGACCCTAATCATGGTATTCCTCAATTTTAGCTTTCTTTTTTGTCAGATTTTGCTATTGCTTTTGTTCAACTTGTTGGGTAATTGGGTTTTTCCTAATTTTCTCAGCGAACAAACATAAAAGTTATCAAACCCATTTCCTGTTCAGTGGTGGTGAAGGTCTAAAACAAGTAGCAGTCTTGATTTTTGGTTTCTTAAATTTTTTTTGGAGAAAATACAATCACATAATTACATTAAGTTCCCTTGGATTTTAATTTATATAACACTTAACTCCACTTTTATCAATAGCATGCCCACCTTTCATCAATAATTTGTTTTTTCACACGAAAATATATACTTGACGTTGTTTAGTTTTGTGTTTTCGCAACATCTCTATTAGTTTTGATCCATTTAACATTATTGCAGTGTTTTTACCTAAATTTAGGGGAAGTCAGTATAATTTACCCTTTTTTTTTTATTTAAATTACAAGTTGAATTTAATTTAATTGGGTTTTCTCATTTTCTTATTTTGCTGAAATCCCAGTTTGCATAAAACAATAATGTTCAAATTTTTTTTTTTTTTATTTTATTTTCCCATTCTTCTCAGCTAACAAAACAAATTAATCAAAAAAAACATTTTCATTTTTGGCACCTCTTGGACTCCAATGTGAGCAGATTTTATTTTTGTGTGGTGGTGACAATCAAAAGTAGTTGCAATTTTGTTTATATCACACATTTGGTGAAATTGTGCCTTACATGAATTGTGCAGTTTTATATTGAAAATTGATATCTGGTATTCTCTATTGGCCTCAATTTTTAATTAAATTACAACTGAAAATTGGTTGCATTGGTAGGTTTTCTGCTGGGCACTAGGCAAACTATTTTAGAAACAAAAGATGGGGGGAACACTTGGGTTCCAAGGTCAATACCCTCCGCAGAAGACGAAGATTTCAATTACAGGTTTAACTCCATCAGCTTCAAAGGGAAGGAAGGATGGATTGTCGGAAAACCTGCAATTCTATTACACACTTCTAATTCCGGAGATAGCTGGGAGAGGATACCATTAAGTTCTCAACTTCCTGGTGATATGGTAGGATTGAATTTCTACAGCTCCTCTGTTATAGATTTGAACATTGACTATTAGAGAATTATATATCAACAACTGGTTTTCCCTTAGGCTCACCCAACCTTATTGCTGTTGGGAAATTTCCATTGCATCCAACTTGATGCTGGGCAAAGCTATATTGGAAATGAAGATTGAGTAGTTAAGTCCCATAATACGACCCATGAACTCATACCAAAGTCCATGTCTAGCTTACCCAAAGATTACCAAACTACCCCTTGACTGCTTAACCTAATGAAGTATAAATAAATATGTCCAGCAGGATAACTGTCATTTTATTGTGACATTTGCAGGTATATATAGAGGCAACTGGAGAAAATAGTGCAGAGATGGTAACTGACCAAGGGGCAATTTATGTTACATCAAACAGAGGCTACAACTGGAGGGCTGCTGTGCAGGAGACTGTTTCGGCTACTCTTAATAGGTGAGTTTCTATATAAAAGCTACTTTTGAAAGTGCATCAGTCTGTTCATTGAGTCAGTTTCATTCATTTGGAAAGAGGTGTGAACCAATAATAAATTAGTAACAACATCACCATCTTTATAAGTATCGTCTGATTATCATGGTTTTAATCATTCTTATCTGTCTGTACTCAGTTTAATTATTTAGGGTTAGCTATGCAAATCTGGTTGCACTCTTATCCAAATCTTAATCTTATTTTTTATCCTCAATACACTTCTCTCTTTTGTTGTTCCCCTTTGCCTTTGTCTTTGCTGTTCTGTGAAAATCCAATTTTCATTGAAACACCAGTTTATATGTATTTTGTTTGTAGCAGTTGAACAAGATTTTCTTGATTTATTGTGCTCATAGTTATGTTACTTCATATGTCCACTAGATTGTTCTATTCATCCTTGATATTTCCTAATATTCTCTTTATTTTTTTCTTGTGTGCATGCAAATGTGTTTCCTTCACTTTGATATTTTACGTTAGAATTACATCAGTAAATAACCAAATTTGCACCTCATTTAATCTTTGGATTTTCATCTTCCATTTGTAAAACTGCCACTTTCCTTTGCCATGAAATTGTTATTCATTATTTTTTTTCTCAATATTTTGCAACTTTGATGCTAGAAATGCTAACACTGATACACTGCTACAAATAAATAAATAAAAAACAAAAATTCAATGACTAGCATCAACCTTACAAGAATGTCTGCCTATATCACACAGTGATTAGCGTCAGCCTCATAGATGTCTATCAAGGATAAGTAAAAAAGTAGATATACATACAAAGTGGAGTGAATAATATTTGAAACAATAAGCGCGAGTCCATTCTAAAGAGTGAAAATGATATCCAAGTACTCTATTGTCGTTGCAGAACAGTTTCTAGTGGTATTAGCGGTGCAAGCTACTATACAGGAACTTTTAATACTGTGAATCGCTCTCCAGACGGAAGTTATGTTGCTGTTTCAAGCCGCGGTAACTTCTACCTGACTTGGGAGCCAGGGCAGGTGAGGTTCTTTCTCTAATGCTCTGTGGTTTTTCTTATATATGTTTCATGCTGAGGTAAATGAATAAAAAGGGGCTTGCCTGCCTTTTGAGCACCTCATTTTAAGGCATAATAAAGATTTCCTTTTTAGGTTTTAAACTGGTGACAAATTATATAGAATTGCATTACATAATCCCAATGAAACTTCAAAAGATTTGCAACACTTAACCATGTCAATTTCACTGATGATCATGTGCCATTACAGCCATTTTGGCAGCCACATAACAGGTCAGTTGCAAGAAGAATTCAAAACATGGGATGGAGGGCTGATGGTGGTCTTTGGCTTCTTGTACGAGGTGGGGGACTTTATCTCAGCAATGGCACAGGGGTAAGTGAATGTAAGATTATATTCTTGTGACCATATTTATTTATGCATATTCATTCTGGTGGAGAAATCTTCTCAATGTGCATGCACTAATAGTAACACCGAATAGATTTGGTGTTCAGAAACAAGATTAGAATCTGTTCTCAACAAAAGTGAAAACAAGATTTTCTGTTTTCTATGTACATAATATGATTTTGGTGCCAATTGTCTTTTCAGAGAGGTCTCTTTCATGTCATAGCTTCATATGCATTGTCTTCCACTACAATATTCAATATAACGTATTTTTATTCATACAAATTTATGGGGATGTGCAGTCAAATCAATTTGTAGAATTCCATGGATGGACTTTCTTCTTTTCCCTATTTGGCACTATTCAGCTCTGCCATCAAGTTTACTTCTTTCATGTTATTGTACTGCTTGTCTTTAAGTGCAATTGGTTCTTTACATTTCCAGATAACAGAGAATTTTGAAGAAGTTCAAGTACAGAGTCGTGGTTTTGGCATTCTTGATGTTGGGTACCGTTCTAAGGTAACATTTGAATAATTGTTTTTGGTATCAACATAATCCTTTATTGGTTTTCGTTGAATGAGACATGGGGCATTTTCCCACAAGCGATAAAAGATTCCTACGTGAATTGCTTTAATGTATGAAATAGGCTAGACAAACTGTATGAGGAGTAATGAAAGGAAAGGACTACATAGCCCCAAAAGTTGCATGTCTAGGCCACAAATCACTCAACAAGTACCCACACGTATAATAGTTTATGTAGCCTAAAACCTACTTGCAAATTATCCATATAAAAGAAACTCTCACAATTTAGTTAGGGAATTTGTTCCAGGACTCCCATAATATGATCTTAAACAAAAAAAGTAATGCTACCAATTATCCCTTAATTTTTCCCAAGCCATTTTCTTATTAGGCAACTTCATTACTTCATAGTGATGAACTTTGTGACCTCTTAGTTTAATCTTTGTCCCCTTTCTTTCTTTCAAATACAAATAAGTTTAATTCTGTTTAACTTCCAGACTATCCATATGCTGAATGATTTGATTGTGCAGGATGAGGCTTGGGCAGCTGGGGGCAGCGGGATTCTGTTAAGAACCACCAATGGCGGCAAGACATGGACGCGTGACAAAGCAGCTGATAATATTGCTGCAAATCTCTATGCAGTAAAGTGAGTTTCTTCCTTCAATAAACTTCTACTGTTGATTTGATTGTTGAGATAATCAAACTATTAACTTTTTGAATTGGAAAGCCGCACCCTTTTGAAACCATTTCCACCTCTATCTCCTCACTTGTCTGTGTGTTACATGGAAAGCTGACAAAACTTGATATTCTAAAATGATTTGGTTCAGAATAGGGGTGAGCATGGTTTGATTCAATTCAGTTGAAGGAGGAAACCAAGGACCAAACAGCTAGCTACGGTTCCATACAATTTGAAACCAAACCAAACCATGAAAATTATTGAACCAAACTAGACCGAACCAGTTTGACGTGGTTTGGAACCACGGTTTATAGTAACTTGCGCACAACATATTGGTCAATAAAAATATCAAACCACCGAATTGACACTAAGCCATTGTTCAAGCAACAATTGTCAATAAACAATTGTCAAGTGGCAATCGCAACTATGAGGTAAGTCTGACTGTCAAGCGACAGAGGGTTTTGAGATTGCTCAGATTAGGTTTAACATAAGTATTATATGGGGTTGTGATAGAGTATTTCAAGGTCTATGGCAAGTAATGATTTTTATATACATATATAAACAGTCCGGTTTAGTTTCAAACCGGAACAGTTACTATAAAACCGTAGACAAAACCATAGAATATTGTTCACATATTTTAAGAACCGGGACCAAACCATGCATTAACAAAACCAAACCAAACCGTACGGTTTAGTCTGGATTGGACTGGTTTACAGTTTTCCGGTTTTTTGCTCAGCCCTAGTTCGGAAATGTAGTTATAGATTCAAAATCTTCTTTTTCCGTTCATTCAGCCGTCATTTGCCTTGCAACCAGAAGGGATAAGTAATTTAAGGTTTATTATATAATGTTACAGAAGGGAAGAAGTTTTGGGGTAGGATGGGATGGGATACCCTTATTATTGTTAGGAATGGCTATGGAGAAAGGTGGGGCTGGTTTTTGCACTCTCCATCGCCAATCCCCGACAGGGAGGGTTGAAAACGAGTCGAGTCAAGATGAGTAATAGATTGTTCAAGCTTGGCTTGAAAACTTAACAAGCTTGGCTTGTTTACGTAATGAGCCAATCTCAAACGATCTTTTAACAAGCCCAACACAAGTTGAGTTCGAATAGTTTGGTTCGTTTAACAACCCTGCCGACAGGGAACCAACATCTAATACCCAAACCAACTCTATAGGAGGAAAAATCAGCGAAAACCACCCCTGTAGTGTCAGGGCGGATCCATTTTGTCATCCCTAATTATTGTGCATGGTTTATGCACCAAAGTACAAGAGCTCTTATGACTCGTGCTTAATATTAGCCTTACACTTTGAAAAATGATAAAGCTGTTGATTTTTCTATTCTATCTGGTGCAGGTTTATCAATGAACAAAAGGGATTTGTGCTTGGAAATGATGGAGTCTTGCTTCGGTATCTTGGATAAATCGACAATTACTACATATGGTAATCTGCAGCGACTTCTTTTCAGGTCTTTTGATGTATAGTTCCTCAAGACATTCTTTCTGTGAGGTTACTGAAGAAAAACCAGAAGTTTAAGGCTAGTTGTCAAGTTGTGTCTGTATTGTTTGTCAAATCGGGATTGTTTTTCTAGAGCATGTTTGATTGGGTGGATTAGAGCATGGGATTAGGATTATTAATCCGTGGGCCCAATTATCCTATGCTTGTTTTAACATTTTGATTTAGGATTATTAATCCAATGGATAATTAATCCAACAAATTTGTAGGATTATTAGTAATGGGGTAGGGGTGGGATTATTAATCCAATGAATATTAATCCTATTGGATAGTGAATACCACACTAATTTAATAGGATTATTAATACTTACTATTAATCTTGTGAATCAAACATGACCTATAAGTGCTACTTGCATTATAAATTATTTAACTCATTTTTTTTTTCCTTCTTTTCTTTTTTTCTTTTTTCCTTCTTTTTATTTTTTGAATATGCATATTCAGGAACTAAGACCATTCCAATGCCCTTTTTTTGGCATGCATAAACTGAACCAACAATTAAGCCAAACGGTAAATATGCATTCAGTCCTGAAGAATGTAACTCACTATACGAGAACTAAAGATTTCAAATATATTCACTATACAAGGTTTAGTTTGATTTGACTAGATATATATATATATCTTTAGGTTCCTGTAGCTAATGTCATTTACATCAAAACAAGGAATTTTACTTTCCTTTTCACCTCTCATCCAAAAACAAAAAAGCGTCAAAGAATATTTTGCGCCATCAGAAAGAATAGTGGAGCAATCTCAATTCACGAATATACTTACTGTGATGCACCAAATATAATCAAGGACGGAAAATTCTCATTGTTTTTGTGACTTGTAGACGACAGAATGGACACCTGGAAACAGCAGATGAGCACCTCCGACAGAGCACGTGACCACACGGAACTATCGTGTTATCGACTTCATTGGTCAAACAGACCCGGCATACCCATGCTGCTTTCGCCGAATCCGCTTCTTTGGCTGCCATGTCAGATTTCTCCTGCAAAAATTTCCCTATATTACAATACATATTTCTATGGGCTAAAAAATCGATAATTGTAACCATGATCATGCACTTTTATTAGAGGGATTAGATGATTCGATATATTCTTGCTTTCAAAAGCTTTGGATCTGAAAAATAAGAAAAAAAACATATAGCTTTTCTATGGAAATTTTCAAAAAAATGTAGGAGCAAAATATGTAGCTTTATATGTTATTATTGTCATATGTACGAATATTTCATTCACAGATAATTTTAAATAAATAAATAATACAAAATAAAATAAAAACACTAATTCTTAAAGTTTAAAGGATGAGGAATTAATAAGTATAAATTTACATTAATTTTCTTGTCATTATATCTATATTATTTTGTTCAAACTTATAATCCATTTCATGTGTGTCTAGGGCTGCAAATGAACTGAACTGTTCATGAACAAGCTCAGCTCGGCTCGTTAAGGGCTCAGTTTGGTTTAGTTCGTTTAGTAAACGAGTCGATCTGAGCTCGATTCGTCAAGCTCGACTCGTTTATCTTTATTTAAATTATATAATAAATATATTATTTATATA
The DNA here is from genome assembly GCA_036172215.1 of Camellia granthamiana. Taxonomy (NCBI): domain Eukaryota; kingdom Viridiplantae; phylum Streptophyta; class Magnoliopsida; order Ericales; family Theaceae; genus Camellia; species Camellia granthamiana. The sequence continues at coordinate 117,380,852 of CM069913.1, forward strand.
TTAAATAATATTAAAAAAAAATTATCGAGTCGAGCCAAGTTCGAGTCTAGTTCCTTATCAAGCCGAGCTCGAGCTCAATAAACGAGCTTGATAAGTAAACAAGCCGAGCTTGAGCTCAAAGCTCAGCTCGGCTCGGTTTGGCTCGGTTCGTTTGCAGCTCTATGTGTGTCTAAGCAATTAACACGTAGGTCCTCCAAGTTTCTGATGCGTATCAGGGTCCAAAAAAAAAAAAAAGGAAATGCCTAGATGAGTGTGACACATGTTGAGCAGTGTCTGATGAGTATCGATATCCGACACATGTCCGACATAAACACATCATCTTCTTAGAAGCGTCCATACTTAGGATATGGCCATGTCTAAAATTTGGACCACTTTAACCTGCGAGGAAAACAACTAACCTGGACAGCACAATTCAGACAGTAAAATCATCTTAAAGATATTACATGAAATGAAATAATATTGAAAAAGTGTGCAACTTGTGTGCTTAATGAAATCACAACAGCCAAAAACATATTTGTTATTCAATTCCAGCCACACATCAAACCAGGGGCAGCTATAAAGAATTTTGCAACACACCTCATGCCAGGAGGCTCAAATAATCAAAAAGATTAAAGGGCACAATTCAGAGCATACCACTGGAGCCATGTACCAGAACATAATAACACTTGGGTGCTACAATGGTGAGTTTTGAATAATGTGAATATTTTTCCTCATATTATAAGCTTCTTAATTCCTATGTAGATTTCAACCAGTGCATGAGGCAAAGATGGAAAGATTCAATAAATCAAGGAAGACAAAACAATCAGACCAAAAAAAAAGAAAAAAGAAAAAAGAAAAAAGAAAAAAGAAAAAGCACGAACCTGCTCAAGCAACAACGTTGCCTGAGACTCCTTCAGTTTTTCATGCAGGGTTAATGTTGTTTGCAGTAGGGACTGCTTCTCCACATCCATATTAATACCGGCTGTAGAAAGCATCTCACGAACTGCTTCCACCAGCTCTGCAGCTGACACTCGGCCATACTGGAGCTCCTTATTTGGCTGCCAATGTCCATACAGAAAAGCCCGACTCAGCTTGATGGAAAGATAAAATAGAGAATACTAGAAAGATAAGAGCATAATTACTCGACACTAACATTCCTTAATACGTGACTCAAAAAAATAGCAATAGCTTAGCCTTTTTTCACAGGCATTTGTGACAGCACAATTGCGAACATCGAGTGAGCAAGTGAACCTACCCCAGCAACTATAAACATTTTGTAAAAGATAGTGCTGAGCTTATTAGTTTACTGATACAAAAAGAATGTACCTGATTTAAGTTATTTGTACCAGAATCTGTAGAATCCTTTCTAGCATACAACACAATAATAAAACTAAAGAAAAAGGACAAAATTGTTTAATGTTCCGTTTGTTTCGGTGGAAAACATTTTCTAATAGATTGTGTCATTAAAACTAATATACAAATAGTTGTATTAGTGGTGGTGGTTGTGGCTGCGGGGATGATGGCGGCGGCAGCAGCAGTGATGGGGTGGAGGTGGTTGTGCGGTGGTGACGGTGACGGTGACGGTGGTAGAGTGGTGGCATTAGCAAGACATTAGTCTGGAAAAAGTTTTCCAACTTCCATCCAAATAAGCTTGTTTTCCTTTCTTTTTCCATTATACCAAATGCCAGAAAACCCACCCAAACAAACGGAGTGCAAGAATATTTACTAAATTTGAAGACATGGAGAACCTATACGCTCAAGTGCCAAGGCATTGGAAAGCTTCGAACATCTCTAGATTATTAAATTGTAGTGACATGGGAGATTTGACTGGTTGAGAACATCAGACAATAAAATTGTAGTGTCATATGAAATTATATAACTACTGTAACAGTAAACTCCTCTGCATTCCTATTTCAATAAAATTGTTCTGTTCCAATAATAAATAAGACTTTCAAATATGAATTAATGGAAATAAAATTATAGAAGACCATATGGAACCAACTTGTCAGAACATTATTTATTGATATTTATATTTGCTTAATTAGAAGATGGTTGATTGGATTCCAATAAGCTCATTCGCATTCGGAAAATAATAAAAGTTTCACAAAACTGAAAACAATCTGTCCTTGTGATTAATAAAAAAAATAAAAAATATCACGAATCCATTGAAAAATAATAATTACCTGAGTAGATCGTGATTTGCCTGTTCCAGAACCTACTGGCTCCTTGACACGCATCCTGTTTTCAGCAGTCATGTGGTTGTCCTCCAAAGTGCTTGATGAGGAAGCTTCGTTGCTAATTGATACCCCTTTAAATGAGAAAACGTGAGAAGAAAGAAGAGGTTCAACCACCCCTGGGGCAATTTCCACCTTGAACCGGTAGAGCGCTTGTCCTGCTGATGGTCTCACATCCTCTGGAACTCTACCATATTTCAATTTCTCTCCATTTTGAGACCGCCAAGCAACAATTTCTCCAGAATAAAAGGGTCTCAATGGGTGAAGTTGTACTTGAATGGCATCTTGGGGCAGTATTACCCTGCCAAGGAAACCATTTTTTCCACTTGTGCTCTCGGATACTCTCTTTTCTGAACGAAGTTTCAAGAGATTAACAATTGCAGTCTCAGACTCTTCAGGACATAGAAATAGAGATCCAATAGGCAGCGGGATTGGGCAGCTTAAAACCTGGCTCACAACAATTGCAATAATATCTAGAACAGATATATAAGTTGGTGGTTCAGCAACTAAGATACAGGTCTTCAACCGGTCAACAAAGTAGAGGGTTTGATGTTGGGAACCACCCTCCCACTCCGGAATAATGGAATCCTTTGCTACGCGGGTAATGTCTAGAGACTGTGGGAGAAGCAGAAAGCGAGTATGTACACACCGAACAAACTGCAACTTCTCTGCAACAAGTACCAGCGAGGATTGTATGTTCTCCAAAGTTAGCCTATCAAAGTCTGGAATGTCACTACTTATACTGTTGACAACACTCCATACTGCAGCCTGAAATGATTTACTCAACAACTTTTGTCTAACGGCTACTAGTGGAACTGGGCCAATCTGTTCCAAGGTCTGTAGATTTTCCCCATGATCTAATTCCTGCAGAATAGATATAGATTTATACCATATCGTCACACTGAAAGAAAAATGAATCATAGGTACATATTGATGAAACTAATTGCAAAAGAACTTGCAACAGATCATGTACATACCTCTACAACTATATCAGATAGCTTTCTGATCCCCAGGGCTGTACATATTCTCTCAGGAAGATCTGGGTTAGCTAACCTTAGCCTGGCAGTGTTGATAGATTTCATATACTGGGACCCATAAGAATCAACATACACACATGATTTTGCATGCACAAGTCTGCAGCCATCGTCAGGGACTATAGCTTCTGATACCCAGTTGGACCTATCTGACATGTTCGCCTCAATGGTTTTATCGCAGACATAATGCAGAATTTCCATGACAGCACGAAGTTCATTTGGATTTAAACGCTGATACCCACAAGCTCTTTGAAGATTTGAGAGAAGATCCTTTGCACAAGCAACTGATAGCATGTCCTGAAGTCCCATGTCTTTAAGAATCTTCACAAAAGGAAGATATAGACTAGGGAGTTCAAATGCAAATGGGGAGAGATTTATCGTCAAACGCGCAAAAAGAGAGCTCGCTGTCACCAAGCGTGTACCATTTGCAGCTGGCATGAATGCCACTCTCTGCAACTCTGCTATGTCTGGCAAAGAAAACAAAGAGAAAGAACATTAAAAATAAATGTTTTAAGTTAATATTTGAAAAATGGAATATATAATGGAGTTAACTTAGTTCCTGACAGGGATTCGCCCAGCAGCTTCTGCCCTTCTTTGCTTTATAAATTACTTGGACGGGAAATGGAAGTTTATTTAATACAACCAATAGACGTTTATCACAAGCAGTCTGTGTTTACCACTTCCGCTATAATTAGAACTATTATGTTGACCCATATTTCATGTTTCAATTTAGAGCTGCTCATAAGGTCAAAGCTTACCTACTGTAATTATTTTGACAAGCAAATATTACTTTTCACTGTAACAAAGATGAATTCCTCAAGGTTATACGTCTTTGCAGAAATCAAGGCAAGCCATCAAACAACCATGGAAAATTAAAATTTGCAGCAAAAAGATGGAAGTTAATTTTTAAATCATTGCTGCAATGCAGTTTTCAGCAACAAAAGAGAGCTTGCAGTCTCAAAAAGGCATTCTAAGGAAGTCTACAATACCCAAACTCATGGTCTATAATCTTATGAAGGATAAGAAATAAATAAACTTGTCAATGACACACGCTTCAGACTGGGAAAAAAAAACAGACAGTGAGTTTGACATACATTATTTGAGATTTTGATGAGGATTTTAGATGACAATTTTGACCAAAATTTCAAGCTCCGAAATATGATGAACAACTCT